>OX578273.1:45179020-49979020 GCA_951217065.1 Baccha elongata | reverse complement strand
TATATTTACTTTTAGTTATATTTATTTTTGTTGCAAAAAATAAACCAGAAACTTAACATTTGAAAATTTTTTTCGGTACAGATAATGTGCAATTTTGTTTAACTTCATTGTTGGTATACCTGCTGGTATTCCCTCTAGCCCCAAAAGTCACATAAAATAATTACTTTTATATAAGGCTTAAGTATTACCATTTAAAAGGCTCTCTTTGAAGGAATGCCCTGAATTGGCTTATCTGCAACGTACCGACTCTTTCATTAAATTCAACTTACCATACAAAAGACGAACGATGCAACTATGTATTCCCATTGCAGTACTTGACCAAAACTATATGCACCATCACACAACTCCACCCACTTGGCCTTTGGGCCAGATAAAGTTAAATTATATCCCTGAAGGACGTTACTCTTTGTCAGAGTTGAGCTGCTGCTGGCTGCTTTTAAGTATTCCATACGATGCAAGGACCCGCATATTGCAATGCAACCCATCATCACGCTAAATACACGACTCGAAGGGTCGTTTATACATTCTTGCAATATTTATGATGATAATTTGGCAAGCATTTTTGAGCATCCATTATGGGGGATTCTGGAAAATGTCCAGTAAACTATAGTCTTCAGTTTTGGCCGATGGTAATTACGTTGTTAAAATTTGTATCTATTACTTTAAAGACATTCATTTTCTGATTTTGTCCCAAAACATTTTGAAAAATGACACCCTTGTTTTAAATAGAATTTCTGATGCAAAGGATTTTTTGAAAAAGTAGTTACCTTCACCATTCTACTACCTTGAAAAATAAATTTCCCTTTCCGTTCACCATCATCATGCTCTGCCATCTTTATCAGGAACATCTCACATTTTATAACTAAATTACTGAAAAAAAAAAAAATATTCATGTTTTGTAAAGTGCGAAACTATAAACAAATTTTACGATCCCATCACACTGCCCCGTCTACAGAAGCACGTTTTTCTGTCATAAAGATCCTTCAACATCGCCTCACATACAACCCAAGAAGCCTTTGCGGGATGGAGAAAAGGAGAATCATGAACTGATAAAGCGATTCGATTAAAAAAAATATATAATAAAACCGCCCCCATTGAGCCGCCACCGCGTCGCTTATGATGATTATGATGGTCTGACGTTTCAAGTTTTTCACAATGCTATCCTGAATTTTCTGCCTCTGGATCTCCATTATAAGCCAAAGAACAGAACCTAGCATGTGCGAAAAAATTCCTTACACTTTATTCCCTCCACCATAATTGCATATTACTCTATTCCTCCTGGAGCAGCACATATTTTCCTCCTTTCCGCCCACATGTTCATTATTTATTACATAAAAATCGTTGTTGCGATATACCATGGGTATGAGGATCATTGTATGATGCTGGGTAACATATAAGTTCCTTTTCTTGTTGAAGCTGGTTTTTGTTTTTTTTATACACTTGATGTGTATAAAACCTAGTTGTACATGTTGGTCCTGAATGTTTGCTATTTTTCTGCGACAGTAACGTATTGTTCATTCAGGGGTGCATTCTGTAGTTTAACGGATTCTTGGTAACAAGGCTCACTTTGTTTTCTTAAAATCCAAACTTAAAAAGATTTATTGATGTACAAGTCGCAAGTTCAGACTTTTTTAATTTTTCTTAAATTTAGTATTTGAGGCTCGAACAAAATATCAAGTTTTCTCTTCTCATCAGAAGTGGTATATGAAACCAAGTTGAAAAAAAAAAAAAAAAAAAAAAGATTTTAAGTATAAGATATATGTAAGTACTTAAGAACGTATATATCTTCATTGGTATTTACTACATGTTTTTATTTTGCTTGAAACTTTGATAATTATATTGTACCAAAGTAATGCACAAATTCTGGGAAGGCATTATAGCCACAATAAATTATAAATAATATGTATCTACTTTAAAAACCTACCTCCAACAGTCGAAAGTCCATTGGTTTGGGCCACTTTCGACAGTAAGTACATTCACTGTCACAAAAAAATAAAAACAAGTACCTATATCTAAGGTAAGTTTTGTCTTTTATATATTAGTCCAGTCACCATAGAATTTAACCTGTCAAAAATTAATTACAAGTTGAAACCACTTTAAACAGTTTTCTTTTAGTGAGTAAAAATAGAAAAGTAAGTTAACGGTTTTTTGCAAGCATAAAAAGTTATTAACAAATTGGGAATATGAGGTTTTTTTTAAATAGTTTTTTATAAAAATTATTAATTTTTTTTTAATAAAAGAAGTAAGTATACGCCATCTTGTAGAGCTGCAAATAAGCAACAAATACAAACTGTGATTTGATACTTTGGACTTACCGTTAAGTAGTTATGGCCGTTTTTCGTGGTTGCCAATTTTTTTAATTGTTAAAAAAAACTGCTATTAGCAGTTTGCAGTGCAGCTGAAATTCTGTAAAAAAAATGTATTACCAGAATCCATGGAATAATTAAATAGAAGAATCAGATTTTTAAAACCTTAATTGTGAAAACTATAATTTTCAAATATTTAAAATATTGGGTTTTGTTTGCTTTTGTTTGTTTTTGCAATTTGATCCACTTAAACATAAGCACAAGGAACACCACACCAACAGTTTATAATACGGCCCTGCTTACGTCACTAGTCCGCAAATACGACATGGATTTATGTGACAACGCATATGCTTTCGTGGGTACCTCGTCATCGCTGCTGGTCGCCTTGGGTTTGCAACAACATCGTTGATATTTCCCTCCTTCTCTTTTCATCATTTCATCTAGTCTAACTAAGCACTTTTAACAGGCAATGGGTACAGCCCAACATCGGTTACATGTTTACATCGTTAACAGTTCATGTTTCTTTCTGGGCAGTGCGAGTTAAAGAAACGCGTATCATGTTGATTTGCACGTTCAGATACAAAAAATAATAAAACCTCCTCGCGCGCCCAGAAACACGTCTTACGTAAATGTATCTTTTAACATGGTTAATATATTTCAACTTGCACGTAGGCTGGGTTGGTGGTAGAGGTATAGGTACATCCATCGTTGAGTTGATTTTTCCTCTAACTTGGGAGAAGAAATCTTTCTGCTTGGCTCGAAGAAACAAAACACCATATACCTACGTGTAGATATCTATATCTATATAAGGATTGCTTAGATATAGCTACTATAGCATCTAGGAGGTACGAATATCATAAATTTTACTCAACAAAATAAAGGTGAGTAATGTCGGTTACTAAAAAAAAGCCTCTCCTCCACACTCGATAAAATTTATGTTAACGAATTGAAAAATGCATGGATGGAAATCAAAATGCCTGGCGATGTATAGGTACCGAGAGGTACGAATCTCTGCATAAATAAGGTGACGTGTATAATTGTATGTTAGCGTGTGGTAGGTCAACACAGCGTAGCTAAATGCATTTCAGCAATAATTTTAATTTGTTATAGAAAAGTTAGTTAGTGCGCGATGAAATGAATGACGAAGGTTAATTAAATTAGTCTATTCACTCCTTCAGGTATGTCTACTATACATATATAACTATAAGTGCATTATAAGGCATTTGATATGTGATGGGGCTGCGATGATTATTAAGAGCTGCTTACTTGCAACTATTAAGACTAACTAAACGTAAATTGTATCTATTTAACGATGTGATTGCGTGATGTAAGATATAACTTGAGATTGTGTTTCAAATTGGTAATTACAACCTTTTTAATTGATGTTGTTGGGCGTTAATTGCATGTGATGCAATTATGTGCAGGTACCTAATTTATGTATTCATATATGAATGTATGTGATAGATACGCAATCACGAAGAAATTTAGTCTTGTTTTTTAAGTTTTTTTAAAAACAATATTTCCACGGAAACATCTGTGAGTGTCTTACGATGGAAAATATTTAGATAATCCTACAATTAGGTATAAGTCCATATATTAACATAGTTTTTAATTATTAAAAAAATAAAATAAGTATCTAGTTACATTGCGTGCTAATATGTTATATGGTATAAAATGTTCTATGCATTTGATTCCTATATATGTATATTATGAAGATTTCTGTTTCTTACAAGATCTAATACTGAGCTTCCCTTAGGTTAATATGCAACAACTCGCCTAAAACCTTGAGGATTCAATTCCAACACTTCCTTGCCTAGCATTTCATCATCATTTTTTATTCTATTTTGAATTTTATATAAATGCTCTTAGTCAATAACCGCAAAAATGCTGCTCTTGCAAGACACGTTTTCGAAAAAAGAAACCAAATTATTGAGAATATCTCCCTTAACACAGATAAAGATCCGAAAGGTATAGCGAACGATTTGGGGCATTATTTCGGCGCGCCTGAACTTTTGTCCAGTTATTGCTTCGATGTCACTCATCAATGAATGACAATTATGGCTACCGGAAATGGACGAAAGTCAAAGATATACAGTTCTCCAAAATGCAGAAAAATTACCCAAACTTTGTTAAGTTATTTGGCACAACTATTAATATCACTAAGTGTAGTTTGAAATGTTAAAACAAAAATTGTAGAGTTAGAGTCGTTCGTAATAAGCGTGAGCAGTCGGAAAGTGTGCGAATAGTAGTTTTCTCAAAAAATGTGATGAAAATCGAATTTCCATTGATGCAGAATTCATTAGCTATCTAATTATAATTTAAATCTGTTGTGTAAAGCCTGATGCTGTATAGTTTAGTAGCTCAAAAAAATGCAAAAGAAAAATATGGTAAGTATCGACTATACGGGGCAAGTAGCTATGTACGCAGTTTTACTTAATTTGGTTTTCTTATAATAACTCAATAACTGTTAAAATAAATGTTGATATATGCTTGAAACTACGTAGTGAATATAATATGTAGGTACTTACTTTCTTTATTTAAATTAACTTCTTTTGTGTATATTCTGTAATTTGGATGGAATCCTTCTTCAAACCTTCTTCAAAACTAGGTAACATTCAGTAACATTTTCAGAGTTACACAAAAAACTCAACAAATTTCTTTTTTTAAGAATTTTTATATTGTTTTAAAAGTTACTCTGGCAACCCTCTTCCAGCTTAACAATGGGTCGTTTGCTTAAAAACTCACTTCAAGTAAAAACTTTTAGTAAATATTAACAATTTAGTACACTCTTCTATTTACAATGTTTACTTCGTTTCGTATGTATAAAAAAACATTTTATAATTGGTTGCATCGAAATCATAAAAGATATCACTTATTTTTACTTGCTTTTATTATAGGGAGGTACATCATACACTAATATACTATAAAACAAGTTCATAAAAGTTGTTGGCCTAAAATCAAACATGACATAACAGATAACGCTGAAGCTGATAGATAAGACAAAAAAATGAGAAATAGTGTAAATCTGAGTGTAAACAACGTCTGTTGAATTTCGCATAATAACCCAGTAAAATAAAATATTTGCTTCGGAAAAATTGCGAAAAAGGTGGATTTCTTTGGAAACATTTGATTTAATGTAGGTATACATATGAGAAAATTCTACAAAGTAGGTACCCAATATTTGGACCGCTGAAGGTGAAAATTGTAGCTAATATGATTCTGCAAAAAAAGGTCTTAACACTTTGTATAGTACAATCAACCATATTCGAGAAAAAAAGTGTTAAATTGTTAAAAATCTGTTTTTTTACAACAGTGCACTTTTTCACTTACCTAAGTCTAGTATTTTGCTATTTTTTATTTTTATTTTTTTGGTTTTCCCATTAGTCCTAATACACTACGAAAGGTAAGCAAAACAGGGAAAAATTGCGGTAAAATAAATCGATTTTTTTTTTAAATAATTTTTTGAAAACATTTTTCGAAAAAAAGTTGGTATAGGTAAGTACTTAAGTATAAGTATAGTAAGGTAAGTCTATTTAAAAAAAAAATATTTTGTGTACCTGAGAACTAACATAACATAAAAATCGTCAATACATTTTCAAAATACATGTTGAATTATAATTTAATAATTTTTTTTGAAAATCGCAATTTTTTATCATCATTATCATCATTTTTTGCAAACTTTAAAGAGCTTTATTTTGGTAACTATTGGGTTTTCAGAGACAATTATAGTAACGTATAAAAGTACGTTAAAGTACTAACTATAGTCCTTTAATAGGTAGTTATCTTTGGCGATCGAGGTCAAAAACTTTGATTATTCATTGAGCTAACTTCATAAATAAGTCTGAAAAAAATCATAACTCCTGGTGTTGAGGTACTGGACTAAAAGGGCTCTGCAGCGAAAAATTGAAAAAAAGATAAACTTTAAAAAGCTGTATCTCGAAAACTATTGGGCCTACACCACCAAACGTTCTGAAAAAGAACTGTCAAAAACTAGTCCTTTAGAGTCCGAAATCTGAAAAAAAACCTAAATTTTGGAATTTTTTTTTCGGTTTCGAGGTCATAAACTTGGATTATTTGTTAGGCCAACATCATAAACAAGTCTGCGAAAAATCAGAAGCATCGGATTTCACGCATATACATAATTTCTATAATTTGACTGGAATATAGATGTATTTCAGTACAATTAATATCGCTAATATCGCCGTCATCAAGAAAATCAAAATTTAAAAAACAAAAAAACGTTAGGTATTGGTAGGTCCTATTAGACTTTCTTGAAAGCTGTGTTTCTACTATTTGATTAACATTTCATGATTACATCATTACACATAAGAAATTCGGTTGAAAACGTTAGTGTCGTTCTCGAGAAAAATAAGCTTTTCGTTAACAGTTATATGATTATGTATATCGTTATTTTAAGACCTACAAAAATATATCCGGGAACATAACCCTAAACACAATATACATATAACGCGTGGTAAATAATGACGAAACGTATGTAATTAAATGCTGTTACAATCGTCCTTTCACTGTGTTAGAAATGATAAACTGGAAATGACGATACTATATTATATTATAAAACATTTGTCTTGACTTGTCTTTCATAAATATCGAGATTCCACCGTCCGATCGTATAGACTTTAACCGAATTTTAAAGTGTATAAAATGTGCCCTTACGGCCTTAACATTAATATTATAAATTATTTTTTATGCTTTTTGAACTAGCTATACTCATACTTTTGAGTTTTCGTTCTCTAATTTCCATGTGCATATTTATGTAATTTATTGAATTTTTATTAAAAATCTCTTTCCACCCAATCCATGACCATGACTATGGATGATTTCTGCAAAAAGATAGTTTGGAGTATAAACATCGTTTTGTTTGCACCACATTTTGTGGTTGAAAGAGTAAAAATGTTCATTGGAAAAAAGGCATGTCTGATGAACTTTGATAGTAACTGTAGGATGGTTCACACTCTCATATTATGCATACAATGGACAAACCTTTAGTTATAGACCACACTCTATTGCATCATATTGTAGGCATAGCTTCGATATGCAACCATGAAGTCTATGCTATATAGCTACTGCTGTTGCGGATTCATGCTTGGACGTTTTGTGTGGCTGTTTGTGCTCCTGGCTGCTGGTGCTGCGGTGGCTAAGCCTGATTTATGTCGTGTTAAATGTAAATCACTGCAATATGAAAAGCACCATTTAAGTGAGTGTATGTTCAGAGACTCGTATACACCAGACTGGAGCAGCACTTTGCATACCATATGCATTCACATTGCATGATGTATATGTATGCATAATCTCCAAGTCCTGTGAACACTACACGTTTAACCACCATCGGCCGGTTATTTATTGCTACATGCATAAATGCATGCATGCATGCATGTATATAAGTGGGTATATATTATGCATGGATAACAAAAGCCAAAAGCTAAATGGAAAATGTCCTTTGTTCGGCCATATGGTCTCTCTCTTCTCATTTATGCAGCAGTATCCTTCTTTTGGATATGCGGCCATTGTCCATTCATATAGTTTCTGAGTGTTTGTACCGAGATTTAAGTGGCATTTGTTTTAGTTTGTTTTTTGTTGGTTGATGCAACGTCGAGAGAGGCTCCTTTTGGACTCTTGACCTTTAATAGGATAGCACACAGATAAATCTATTTAAGCTGGGTTGTTGTCGTATTCTCTTTCGGATATGGTAATACCAGTCGGTCTGTATACCTATATACGATGCAGTGATATGCGGGGAGAATAGAAAAAGGGGTCAACCGAATATCGGATTCTGATTTATGCAACGAATGAATAATGTGCTCATTATAAATTCCCAATGGCTATTATATGTTGAGAATAAATTACAAAATTTAGAACTGGCCTCTTTATCTATATACACACATATGTACATATAGATATAGTCTCCGTCCACTGTATAAACTTTTCAAAATTAAAAAAATTAAAAAAAAAAAAGAATTGGTAGTTTATTAAATTTAATTCCACACGTTGTTGTATAGATATATATGAGGAAATATACAAAATAAAAACTTAGGCCTTTGACGTAAATTTAAAATGATGCCTTATTACTTATTCACACATGATAAACCTAAAGTAAAAACTGAAGTTAATGCTTGTTGGAATTCGTTATGATTAACAGGTTTCAGTTCAAGGCAGTGCTACGTATGTATATGCGAATAGGAAAATATCTGGTGGGAAGAATGTTCTGAATTCTTATTAATTGGCACTAAATTAAACATAAACAAACATGATTTTATTTATAAGGCATTTTGATTTATTTTACAATAATATTTACATATAATATGCGCATTTTAGCCAAGAGCTTTTCGGAATAAAAGAATTATAGATGTGTGATGAATAATCACACAAGCACTTTAAACCTATATATAGGAATAGGTTATAAATCTCTCTTTAGATACTACTATCTTAAGAGATATGGATACAAAGTTTCTAAATTTAAAATTTGGGTAGGCCTTTTTTTGAAAGTTTTTCGAATATTATTGGATAAGTGGGATGCCATGCGGACATGTCGTTTGAAGTATGAGACATGTTTCTATCTAGTGCACTCGTACGGTATTTGATACTTGAGTTTCGGAGTGCACATTTATTAATACACTTAATAAGAAATATTTAAAACAGAGAAAGAAATAGTCTAGCCGTCCAGTTAATAAAAAGGTTGTATATAGTGACGTGAGCCAGGACCTAATCCATTCCTTGGGAATATTGTGCAGGCTGCTTAAGTCAACATACTTAAATTCCTGACGTCTGGGAACTTTATACCCCTCCCCTCCCAAAGCAGGAGGAGGGGTATAAAGTTTCCCTTTTTTGGGGTCAACGCTTATACCACGGAAATAAAGTCCGTCGAATTCTAATAAGTAGTTATAGGTAGGTACTTGTCCATCATGAAATTAAACAAATTTACACAAGTTATTGGACTTGCAAGATATCTACATCGAAAATCTAATGCATCTTAGCATATAGAGGGCAGATATATGAAAATTGAAAAGTTGTTATAACTTTACCTTAGGTTACATTTTACATAGTAAAAAAAAGTTTAATATATGTAATTGTGTAAGGTACATATATGTAAAAAAAAATTAATATACAACTTGCTCTTCTATATGGGATTTAATAACAATGATACCTATATAATACCTATAACAATAATTTAATAAATTATAATCATAGGCTAAAAATAACATCCAGAAAAAAAAATTAAAATCAAGTTGAATGGTAGCTATCATTAACTTTTTAGTTAGCGAGAAATTTAAAATTAAGTTTGGGTTATATTAATTAACTTTATTGCGGATTGCACACCAAGTTAAAAATTATAAAAGTGGTTTAGCGGTTATCAATTTATGTACAATTTTCTAAAAAGTCGTTCACACCAAATATTCGTTATGTGAATTTTTAGGCAAAAACTTGATAAGCAGTTATATTATACATACAGCACTCCAAATAAAACGTTAAAAAGTTTTATCAAAATCGAACCGTCTTGGGTAAGGCCAAATTATAACAAATAACCAGAGCTGAAAAGACTGGCCCTAAAAGTGTGCGATGCGCTGTTTTCTCTGTTAACAAAAAAACTTAAAATATCTGTAAATGTAGATATGAGTGCTTATGCTTAATGAACCTCGAATAAAGAAAATGTCCGACAAACCAATAATTATCTCAAATCACGACAAAACGAAGAACAAAAAAAACCTTATTTCGTTAAAAATAAAGAGCACAATTGAGTCGCACGAACTTGCTCTTGTGGCAAGTTTTTTTTTCTAGAAAAATTGGATTTTCGTTAACCCTTGTATGGCAGGTGCCGTTGTTTTTAAATTTTTCTCTAGGGAATAGTTTATGAAACCTAGATCACAAATTTAAAGCTAATCGATTCAGACGATTAGGCTGCAGTTAAGTATAACTTCAAGACTGACCGACAAACAGACAGACAGAATTTCCGCACCCATTTTTTTTTCTTCTCTATCATCGTTATGTCATGTTTGATTGCTATCTAAAAAAAATTGTTGGCACGAATGCATAACTTGCCTTATAGTATCTATAATCGCAAGTAAAAAGTTATAATGTTTTAGTGTGTATAAGAGACACAAGAAGCTCACTTTACCTTTAAATATATTACGTAGCCATGTTTTTTGATAAAAATATTGTGTTTGTGTTTTCAATGCCTGGAATTTTTATATCTAGAAAAAATATTAGCGCCTAAGGTAAAATTTTTTTGCCTACATATAAGTTTACCAAAAAAATTATTCCAAAATCGTTAGAGCGGTTTTTAAATAAATCGATGTTTACTTAATATTTTTTATAAAAAAGTTTTTTTACAAATTTGAAGAACGCCATTTTAAAGTGATTAATTGTTTGCATTTTACGCACAAAAAATAAATTTTTTTGTCAAAGCTTTTTCCAAATATTGAATTTACAAAAAAATCAATTAAAAAATTAATCAAAGCTAAAATTAAGCTTAAAAAATAACGGTTCTATGAAGGTTTTGTTAATAGGCTACAATAAATTTTTTTTTTTGCAATTAAACAAAAGGAAATCAGACAGAAACCATCAGTAATTTTTTTCAAGAAAATCGTTATTTTTTTAGCTAAAAAAAAAATTCAATTTCTCCTCTAAGGAATGGTCCACAAACCCTACATACCAAATTTGAAGTAAATCGGTGAAGCCGTTTAGGCTGTGCTGATACATACAGACTGAAATACAGACCAGACACACAGCAAGACAGAATTTTCAGACCCACTTTTTGCGTCTTCCATGATTGTTATCTCAAAAATTTTTTTCGGCACGAATGCATAACTTGCCTTATAGTTCCTATAATCGCAAGTAAAAAGCTACTTGACAGGTCGAAGACCTGTTCATTGTTGAACTGTTGAAGATGATACCAAGAGTACAAAATAATATTATGTTTAAATTGAAATTTTAGTTAAGCGGGCGACTGTAATGTTAGCTGAAGTCAACATTTTAACTCGCTTATGAACTCAAAACATAAACCTGCAAGGGCTATGGAATCTGGGTATAAATGGTTACGCACTATTCTCTTACCCGTATCCCTGCGCACTCTTAACCTGACTATACGGGACAAGAGTGCCAAATCTGACTTGATTTGATTTTTTAACAACAAAATATAAAGTAAAAAGAAAAAATACGTCGTTTTTGTAATGTTTTCGTTCATAAAAAATATAAGCTACCGCACATAAAAGTTCGTTGTAGTTTGTTACAGCTTTCCTTTTTCCAGAAGAGCCGATAATGCGCACTCTTACCCCAAACGACTTATCTTTTTTTTAAATAATAATATCTTATAAATTATTTATTTATGTCTTTAATACAACACAACTGATGATGGAGATGTAAACCAACAATTTCTTATTTATCTCAGTTATTTAAATTTATTTTTTGTATATTTTTTGTATCTTTTGATTGTTTTTATATTTATTTGTTGCAATAAATAGAGTGTCCTCTCGGAAGAACAAGTCCTAGTTACGTCAGTACACGAATAACCTGATCTACTTATATTTTCAGCTGAAAAAAATTGCCACCGGTTCGTGTATCTTAACAACACCCATCTTATACCTATATACCTACCTACCCTAAATACTTTTACTATAACTTTAAAATCATTAAATCTGTTGACAAAAAAAAGTTCTATTAGGTATCTAATCTAAAATCATATATTATAATAGATTAACAATACATTTCTAATTGCCTTTTTCAAAAAGAAATCCTTCTTAATTTTAACTACTTATGCATATTTTAATCTTCTTGAGAGTACAATAAGTCTTATTTACCTATGCGTCTATATATACAATTTCACAGTGGGTAATAATTTCAGCTTTCATTGCTCATATAGTTTCAATAACACGAATATATGTTTAATTTATGTAAATTAAATTATTACCTTATAACAAACAAAAAATAAACCAAAGGGAAATGAAAGTCAAACCCAAAAAGAAAAAGGGAATAAGGAAAATACAGAAATTCCAACTTATTATTCGTGAGAATATTCCATAAATCAAAACAAAAGAATATGCCAACAAGAAACACGAATAAAGTTGACAAGAAAACTATTTTTATATCCCGTTGAAAGTTATTTTGCTTTGAAGGAATTTCATCCTTAATGCAGGACACGACAGTGTATTTACATGTTTTTTAATTATTATTTTTTCTTTGTATTTAATTTTCCAGTCAGTATATGTATACTTAAGCTGTACGTATACTAAACAAATGTACATATATGTATATATAGTGGATAAAATAACTTGTATTTTGTACCTATTTGCGTAAGATATATTTCCTTAACAGAGGCATACAGATTACAGGTATACAGTATATCATGCTATACAAAACAAATTATACATAAGTATTTTTGCTGAAAAAAAAAGATTTGAAAAAACAAATTTACATAAGAATTTCTGGATTGTCACTTCTAATGAAAATCACACAAAAAGGGTTATATAGTTAAATTTTAAACAAGAAAATAATGTGGTTTTCAATATTTTACGACCTTTGACCCTTTTGGATAATATACCATTTTGGAACAAATGCTAAAACCACGAATTCATAATTTTTTGTTTACTTTTTATTTTTTGTAGTCCTTAAGTTAGTAAAATAAGTGGATCCATTTTGTTCTCCTCTTTGGCCCAGTTTTTCAGTGCGAGATTAAAATTAAACCTGGGTTAGGTAACTCACCGAATCGGGTGAGATAACTTTGGATTAACTAAACAAATGCTTTGGATTTTGTGTTCTCAGAGTTTCTTAGGTCCTTCCGTATGAATCCTCTACCTACTAACATTCAGGTTCTTGGGTCAATTGGAGATAAATTTATGCCCAGAGTTAGCTAACTCTAGTTTAGTTCACAACTGAAAAACCAGGCCTAAGAAACCTTAACTTGCATAATCCATAAAATTAAACTTTTTGTGAACAACATTTTATTAATTTGTTATTTTAATAATAAAGACAATAAATAATAATGAATTTTATTATATGTTAATATAATATCATATTTTGAAAACTTTAATTTGATTGTTGAAATAGTTAATGTTCAATTATTGTTTTTGGGGAAAATCAAGTCCATTCTCCTATTTTTCGTGTTGGCAAATTGCTCAACAACTTCCTCAGGATCTATATTGATTTCTCTGTGAATATTCATGGATGCTAATCCATTAAGACGTGCTTCGGAAGTTGTTGCCCTCAGCCAAGTCTTTAACCTTCTCAGGACGGAAAATGATCTCTCTGGTTCTGCTGACGTAACTGGAAGTACACACAGTACTTCTAGTATCTTCCTTATATTTGGGAATTGTATATTACTGCAAACGGGAAGAGAAGCTAAAGCTGTTGCTGGGATATTTTCTCCATTTTTCTCCTCCCATGTTTATTGTTTCCATATCTAATAGTAGAATGAAAAACAGAACTTTTTGGTTACCGGAAGAATGAACTACTTTATCATTAAAGTGCAGTAAGACAGATCTGGAATCGATTTCCAGACATTGAAGACATTGACATTAATTTGAAGTAACACGACAAAAAGAACTCAAAATTAAACGATTTAACAGTTAAGGTTTTTCTCATACGTACAAACCGAAAAAAAAATCGATATTAAATATGAAAATAAGTTCAAATCATAATACCAATGACTGTTTGCATAATGTGAATAAATAAAAATACGATTTCAAAAAAAAATTCTCCATTAGTCAAAAATGCAAATAGTCCTTATTTACTGGCTGTTTTTCAAGTTCCGAATTTTTGAATTTTGGTTTAAAAAATAATCAAAATATACTTAAGTAAGAACAAAAAAGTTGTCTTTCTTATTTTTCAATGACCGGTTATTTGACTATATTTTGTTTTAAAATAAAAATAAAAACAAATGATATAAAAATAAAATTAATACCTTTGACTCAAATTGAAGGTCATAATTTGAAATATCAGGATACGAAACTGATTCTACTGCTTTTTTAACGTCTTCTGAACTAGCGAGATTAATAAAGCTGGGTAAGAAAATCTGTAGTTGGCAGATAGACAAAAATTGATTTCCGAAACGCTCGCTGAGCTCTAGTAAGCAATGGTCTAGGAAAGGAATATATAAATTAAGTTTGTAATACTGCTTTACATTTTGTTCTCCTTCCTGGATAGCATTTGCTCTTCTGACTTGTTTCCCACACGTTCTAGGAGCTTTTGGCTGAACCACAAATCTTTGTGATATCTACATTATCTTTAAAAATAACAAACCGAAAGATTGATCCACCTCATCGCGCCTTCCTTTTAAAACACTTTGTAGAGTTGTAACAGACTTCTTTGCTTGGAACAGGTCAATGTTTCTGGTTTGTTTGATACCTTGTCACCGGTAGCATCAATCCAATTACTTCAGAGCAAACAACTAAACTTACTAGGAACTCGAAACTAAGTATTGCTTGTAATAGCGCATACGCCAAGGAGTGTTGTGTTCCCAGTTCATTTATTTCTTCCAAGCTTTTCATTATGACGTGTAAAAATTTTAAGAAATCAATCAAAACTGTGTGTCGCTCTATCCATCTAGTTTCACACATTTGCTTCAAAACTGTTTTTTGTGTTTCGTTGCATTCTGCTTCTAAAAGATTCTATTTCAAAATTTCTCTTCTTATAAGGCTATCCCTCTAAATCTCTAATATTTACGAAAAAGTTTCAGTTATTAATGTACATAATGATGAAATCACTTAAATAATAACATGATCCTGGAGGTTTAAGGGGGGCCGGGCCCCCTGGGCCCCCCTCTCAATACGCCACTGGCAATACGTCTCCAATATTCTATCTCATTTTTTTTTGCAAAAACTTAAAAAACAAATATTCTGCAGCACTTCTTAGATTTTGATAACAGTAGCAAAATTGTCATTTTCGTTATGTGCTAGATCTGGTTATTTGGTACCTTAAGTTTTCTGACTAGTACTACGGTGTATACTTTACTTGCTTTCCATATGCCGCCCTATAGGAATGTTTGTGAGTTTTACGCAAATAATTCTTTTGTCATTTTGTCTCTGAATTGTGACTTACCATATTTTAGTACCCTGTACCATCGCGTATCATCATACAGATATGTTGTCGGATTTCTGCTCAAACAATCAAAATGCGCAATCGATATTCCTGACCGATTTTAAAAAGTTATGTCGAATTGTACTATAGCTTTTTAAACAACTTATTTAACACTCTTTGAATCGTTTAAGTCATTGGATACCTTCTGCATGGCAGTCTGTCATGACTATGACGCAATGGATTTTCATAAAATAAATACGGAACCATGTTATGCTTTAAAAAACCGATAATACAATTAAATAACTATGGAATTTCGTTTTAAAAATTTCCTCGATGGATTTCTGCGAAAGATCGTGCTTAATTCCTAACAAATGATCAACAAGCTTCTTTTATATTTGATTTCCCAATCTTCTTTTCTGATTCCCACAAAAGTTTTGCAGATCCCTTGAACTTTTGAAAAGCTCCAGATAAAATGATTTGGTCTGATTTCGATTTTACCAATCATTCTACCAACCTATCTATCAACCCACGCATGTTTATACTGCGAATGCACAATCCACAGGGATATCTATAGCTACGAAATTCTATTAAATATGATTTTTAAAAAAATTGTACGTAACTTTCATGAATTCTGGTGAATTTTGCTTTTCAAAATTTGTGTGTTTTTTCCAAAACACTTTTTGGCGAAATTTCCTATGGCGTAGTTTCAGGAAGCCCTATAAAACAACAATATAAAAATATAATTTGTATTCTTTAATAAATTAAACACCGTGAAGATGTTGGCCTTTTTAAAATTGCTTTAAATACACATACCTATAGTATATAGACAACTTTTAAGTTTCCTATAATTATGTCTAAAACATTTATTCATTCATTGACCAATATTTTTTCCAATATAGGTAATATGATCACATTCAATATGTGTGTGGCTTAAAATTTTTTTAACTCAATGTTATCTAAACAGCAGTTTAATGGTAAGTTAAATCGTTTCATAATATGTGTCATTAGTTACAAAAAGAAAAAAAATTCTTCCCATAACATTGCGAACATAAAAACGCTTAATAAATATGGATAAACAAATACTTAAAACTGTACCTATACATCATTTCAATCATTGGATTATTCAGATCATGTCTTGATTTATTGGCTGAATAAAAAATTTAATTCATTATTTACCCGGCATCGAAATTATTATGCAAATTGCATGCTTAAACGAAAAATACAATTTACTACAAAAAATGTTTTTTTATTTATATATATATTTTTTTTTATTGCAGGATTGTTTCCCTATATGAAAAAAAGGTTCTTTTATAAATGTATAGAGATACCTATCTATAACTTCCCATACATAACATTGCACGAAGTTTTTAAAATTGGATGTACTTGCTGCGAAAAATCAAATTAATCCTCTTTCATCCTTTGAACAATTTATGAACTCTGCATGGAATATCATGTGAGCGAATAAAAAAGTATATGCGGGCTTAAATTGATTTTTTGCTATCTGTGCGTTCATTTTCGAAGGCCATGATACTTTATTTTTTTTTTTGCTGTAGCTGTGTTGGTTTTGGGAGTAGGTTCGATTTCGATTACATTGCACGCGCTTATCCAATAAATTATTATTGGTACGACAAAATTAAATTGGTATTCGGAAAAATATTCTTTAATAAATCACTGTTGGTGGGTGAACAAAAAATGAAATTGGTAGTCAAGGCATGCTTTCATATAGGTAGGTACCTATACCTACATAAATTGTATGTTAAATATTTGCAGCATGCTATAACACACTAGATACAAGTATGTGCATAACATATTTTTGCCTTTAGTTTGATGCAATATAATTAATTAGCACCCAAGGGAACATGGCAAATAATAAGAACAAAATAAATGTATACCTATTTTATCGGTGGGAATGCCTATTTTTATAAAGAATGAGCCTGTTTTATTCCTTGGTGTTACTATATCAAATGATGTGAATAGAGATAACCAATGGCATGTAGATATACTAAAAAAAATATGAATTTGGAAAATATTATCACATTACGAATATTATACGTTCTAAGGAAACACTTTAAGTTAAATGAAAAGAGCATACCAGAAAGCCAAGATTAAGGACACCGAAAAAGGTATTGCCAGACTAATTACAGAAAAAAGCCCAAATCGATATATACCACCTCTTCATCGAACTCAAGGCTGCTTATAATACCATTTCTATAAAGTTCTCTTTTTAGGTGTTTTTTTAGGTGTTTTTTTTTTATTGTTTTTTAGAGTAGCTCTGGTAACCCTATTCCTGCATGGTAATGTTATGGCATTTAAACATTATTGCTTTAATAATTTCCAACTACATTTCATTAAAAATAAATCTTTGTGTCAAAATTATTAACCATACAGTCTTGGGTAATCTTTGTGTGAACTTTGGAGGGATGTTTCTTTGGTTTCCGCCAATTTCCGTTGGCCTTTATTGTCATTTATCGATAAGGTATTAAAAGAAAGATAATGAATTAAGGCCTTGGAAACGTGCAATAAGGCCAATTTATTTTTGGAAAAAGGCCAACTTTAATAGTTCATACTATTCCAGTAGGTCAAACAATAAAGTTTCATTTAAAGTCAGGATTGCTTCAAAAATCATGTGTCTTACAAGAAGATTAAATACAGTTAACTGTTTAGTTTAACAGAATAAGAGATGAATTATGCTTTTATTGAATTGATGGCACTAATTGTTTGTAAGATTCAACATTGCATTAGAATGTGAAAGTTTATCACCGGCGTTTTACACACGTGTGTCCCGTTCAGGGCTGAAATATGGAAAAAATAAACTATAGTTTAGTGCTCGCTTTTCATTTGTCAAGCAAGTTATTGCTTATTAGTGGGCAGGAAAAAGGATAAAAAAATGTAACCAAAGAAGGATCGCTCCGCTCTTGATCCTTTTTAATTGCCACCAATAAGCCACTCGTTTAGTTTAAATGAGTTTGTCAGAATTAATTATTGTTCATAAAAAAAACAAAATATCTTTTTAGGCCGATTTCCCCTAAAAAACCTAAAATTTACCGTCATGTATACCGAATTTCAAAATTGACGTAAGGCCAAATCCAAAACTTTGAATTTCTTGTGTACTTTGGTACTCATACGTCACCATTGACAGAAATCACACTACTGTGTATTCAGGACACATAAACAATTTAGGGATTTGGTCGCATTTCACTGGACTGCATTAATAAGACCAACTTGGCGTAATTGCAAATTTGTAAAGTGAAATAAAGCCAACGATTGAAAATTGGCCTTATTACACTTTAGGAAAGGGAAATAAGGCCAACTATTGAAAGTTGGCCTTATTTCACTTAGCGTTATTTCACGGCACCCCAATAATCGATAATCTGGATTTTAATGCAAGAGTCTTAAAAGTTTATTTAAGAGACACGGACGGATTAAAGGTCCGTGTCTTATAGGCTTTTTTTTACTACTACATGTCCCGCCAGATTACTAGAGTCACTTTTCTGTTTCTTCCAAGCTATTACTTTAAATATGAAGTAATAGAGTATAGATTAAGTCGCTTCCTTTGCCTTCAACTAAGGAGCTTCCTATAGCTCCAGACAGAATATGTTAGAAGAAATGAGTATACTAATTTGTGAGTTCTTTAAGACTAATAAGATACTTTAAAAGAGCTATACATTAATATATTTACGAATAACATCGGTACATTATCAGCATACAAACTTAACTTAACTGATCATAAGAATCATAGCATAGTTGACGATGATATTCTTCCATATTTAAAGGACATCAAATTTCCAAAAGCAGCTTTGGATTTCCTATTTACTTTAAACATCTTCTTGCGTCCAGAATCCTAAATTAACCAATGTTGGTACGATTTTGAGCACACTGTAAACTATCTAAATGTCACAAAATGCATCTTCATCTGGGTTTGGCAATTACTAGTCAACTTTTAGTGCAAAATCCTTACTCAAGAATGAGCATCTTTGTTTACACTCATAAACCAAAACAAATAACATTTTTCAAGAAACATTAAAAAATCATATTTTTTAAATGTCCTTGGATTTAAATGTATCTTTTATCACACCTGTAAAAAACAATTTGTGCATAGGTAGTTCATCCAAGTACTGCTGAGGCAATTAAAAAATGAATTTATGAATTTAATGGTACCGACAACAGACATCAGTTGTCATAATTGTCAGACAGCAATATAAAATGGAAATTCTTTATTGCACATCAACAAACAGCTAAGAATGCCCTTGGTCCTATCACCATGCACTTTGCACGCATCTTTAAAGTTCAAATTATTGTCAATTTTTTACGCAAACCATTTGTGTGGAATGTTTTCCCGCTACTGCGGACGTGCTATTGTATTCGTTTCACCTGTGCTATAAGTGAATTCCCATAAAAAAGAATAACATGACAAAATGCATAAAAATTAATTTGGCCTTCATAAATCATATAAATTATGGTTGAGGACATTAACACAGTTTTTCACGTTTTTTTTTTTTAATTTCCTTATTAATGTCAAAAAATGCCCAAGGACATTGTGCGTTGTCTTTTGCAAGTGCTTGGAAGGGGTTTCGTCATATTATAGTGAGCAAAAATGTTGTTCTTTTTTTAATGGCGTATCGTCTTGATGTGTAGGCCAATTGGCATGGCAAATTTATTTACTTCTTTACCTTTAGATAAATGCTAGTGACCTTCGAACTAGTTCCTCAGCTATAGGAGTCATAAAATTATGAAATTCATAATTTCAAACCGTAAACGAGTGTTAAGGTATTTTTTTGCCTTTTTGTGTGTGGTTGGTCCTTCTTTTGGAAGATTTAATTGTTTGGTTCTTCGTCTGCGATGGCAAAACAAACTCCTTGTTTAGATGTATTTTTATGTTTAGTCCTTTTTTTAAATGATTTTTTATGACACCGCTTTGCAAAACCTTAAATTAGGGGTTTTTCGAAATCCGTTATATGAAAGTTGCCTTTGTAAAAGATGGTTTGGTATATCTGGTTTCGATTTGTATCTTGCTGTTGCACTTTGGTTTTCGTGGAAGTTATAGAAGATTTATGATGACCCTTTCGGTGTGTGTTCTTTTTTTTATGTTTAGTGTATTCAAGTATATAGTTTTATGGCTTTAACCGTGAAGTTCTGTATTAAAGAGGTTTTTGTATTATTTGTTGGTAGTTTTAGTTTTGTTTTTTTGAAAATGCAATTCAATGGCAGAGATTTTTGTGAAACTTTGTTTTGTTTTGAAAACACTCAGTTTGAATTTTACGCTGAGGTAGCAAAGACGTTTTCGAAATGTTTGTAGTATATTAACGGAAGAGTTATATATTCGGAAGGGGTTAAAATGGGGCGAAATATTTGCGACGGAAGTGAAGTGTTTGAAAATCATATGAGATACATATGAGTGTGTTTTGGTTTTACATATATAGTGATGTGGTTATAAATTCAAATGAAAATCCTTTGTTACTAATATTAAAGTTATATCCTATGCGTCTGTGTAATAATATACCTAATAATTTGTATCTCAGTCCTTCTTGAGGACTTTCTTTAATATTTTACTTGAGCTTTAATAAATTTTTGATTTGAGTTATTTTGGGAGTTAGGTAATTTTAATGCAGTTGATTTCACTATGGTGTTGTTCCTTCATCAATAATCCTTAAGCCGAGTAAATTAATATCAACATATTGCTTTTCTAAATTGTCATCCATAAAGCACGACCCAAAAGTTAATGTTTTAGTGTCATTTTTGTAAAGGGGAGTCTTTAAAGAACTTTCTTCACTAGAATTAATCCAAAGAATATGAAACCGCATTTTATTCCAAAACGCTGAATTTAAAGAACCACAAAATAAAGTTGGAGTTATTTAAAATTATCAGGTAGGTAATTACATTTGTAATAAATACAAAGCACATTTTCTTGACACTTTATGAAATAATTTCAGACAATAATTTCATAAAGTTAAGTATAAGAACATTATGTAGTTTCTTATAAGACTTATAACCTCACATAATAGATTACTGATGGCGGGAATCACAGGCCGTTCTGACCATTATATTGCAATACCTTTCTGATAAAGCTATTTTGGATATAAACATTATTTATTTTTAAAATCTTAAGGTTGACCTATAACAATGAAGTTTCGTAATGTCCTTTACCATTTATATTTTAAGTCAAATGCGACTGTAGAAAAGAATATCTGCAGAAAGAGTTAGCATTAAAAATTTAAGTTCCTATAAACATAAAATATACTATTATCTTGCGCAATGCACATCTTTTAAAGGTTGGGTATCGATTGCTACAAGTACCACGACAAAATACTTTAAATTTGACAAACTTTTTCGTTAGTACTTCAAAGAATTATTTTATTTTCGCACTTCTCAACACATCCAACCAATATTTCTGTGTTTCTGAGAAACTTAAAATAGCTATATACATGGGAATTTTTATACTCAAAAAAATGAACTAGGTACCCAAATTGTGTGAAAACCTCAGTCCCCTGGCAATTTGGCGAAAAGGAAGGTACTAAAATTTTATTCAGAGATCTGAATAGATCGGGTTTTGTCGAGGGTTTTGCTCTACAATCTTAAGTAGATGATCCAACATAACTTTTTACGGCGAAGCTTTAAACGGTGAAGCTATAAAAACCTATTTTAGAAGCACTTTTGTTCTTGTCACAATAAATCATTTAGATTTAGAGCAATATTTTAAATTGAATAAGTGATAATTTTATAATTTATAATTCATAATTGAATAAGTCATAATTTTTACCTGTTTTGGACAGACATGTCTCTCTGTCTGTCTGTCTTTATGTCAGTCTGTATGTATCAGCACCTACAGCCTAAACTACTGTACCGATTTATTTCAAATTTGGTATGTAGGGTTTGTGAGAAATTGACATTTCTTTCTAGCTCAAAAAATAACGGTACCTGCCATATAACGGTTTTGGAATAGCTTAATTTTCTTAAAATCTGCACCAACGATTTTCTTTCAAAAATTACGGAACAATTATAAAGAATTGCAAGCTTACTGTACCTCCCATAAAACCGCTATTTTCTTCTTGAGATATCTCGTGAACGAAAAAATCGATTTTAATTTAGAAAATGTTGACTTAATAAAATTTCAATACCAAAATATTCCAAAAATGCTTAGTTTTAGTTTTAATTAATGTTTTAATTTATTTTTTTGTAAATTCAATATTTGGAAAACGGCTACAGGTACTAAAAAAATGTATTTTTTGGAGATAAAATGCAAAGTATTAGCACTTTAAAGTGGCGTTTTTTAAACTCGTAAAAAGAATTGTATACGAATTATTAAGTAAAGATCAATTTATTTAAAAACCTCTCTAACGGTTTTGGAATTATTTTTTTGGTAAACTTGCATTCAGGCAACACAAATTTTCTGCATACTTTGATTTTCGTTTGAATCTTCCTAAAAAGTAGTTTTACCACTTTGAAAAAATATTGGATTTTTTTTATTCGTATTTTTCATTTTATATTAAAAACAAATTATTAAATTTATTTATATTAAATTTAGTTTTATTTATATGGTAACTTGCTACAAGAGCATAAGTTCGTGCGATCCAGTCGTGCACTTTCATTTTCTTCCTACAGGCCGCTTTCAATAATTGAAGAGGATATTTTAACATACCTACCTTTAACTATAATTAGATTTTACGACTTAATGCTTACAAACAATATTTTGCCAAAATTTAGAGCATTTTATTACACTTTTTGTAAATTCAGCTTATACACATTTCTCTTGATTAACTGCTGACGATGAACAGAACTTTGGACCTAAATATTCAAAATTTTAAGTTTCAAATTAATTACAAAATTCAGCCACAAATATAAAATAAAGAGTACGACTGGGTCGCACGAAGGTATTGCCACGAGAACAAGTGGAAATCAACCTTCGTTTTAACTCATGTTAACGACTGGGAATTTCGTCAACTTTTCACCGTCAACAACAAAGCACTCACACAAAATTTTATCAAAATTGATCGGATTGTTTTCAAGAAAAATGGAATTTAGAAACAGACTTTTTGGAAAATGCTTTTTTCTGAAATCGGTTAAGACTTTAAAAATATTATTGGTATCAAAAAATTACCGTTCTGTGGCAGGTATCGACTATCGTTAATAAGTTTCTCCGGAAAAAAAATTAAGATGAAAGATATCAGGTATCACCATTGGCAAAAAATCAGTAACATAAAATTATGTAAAAATTGATCGGATTTTTTTTGAGAAAAATGGAATTAAAAAACTAAATGGATATGATATGTTATATTTGTCCAAATTGCTTAATCGGTTTTAGATGAAAGATCACCATATGGCAATGAATCACTCATGTAAAATTTAATAAAAATCCTTCATATTTTTTTCGAGAAATTTGTAATTTATGGTGACGCTTATATGGTAGGTACCCTTAATTCATTACCTTGGATAAAAAATAAAAAAATGTAGGTATTATTAAAAATAAAATTAAAATAATAATAAAATACATACCTATAATAAAATAAAATAAAATAAAAAAATCATATTATTCGAAGAATACTTTTTACCAAGTTAAAAGAAAACCTATATAATGTCACTAAATATTTTGTTTAAAAAATCAATTTGAAGTATAGAAACGATTTTTTATTGACCGATTTATGTATTTTATATATAAATTTAAAAGTTTTCCAATAGTTTACCAACACAATCGATCAAAATAAACTTTAATTTTTCTTTTGATAGCTTCAAATTCAAAATAATTCACCTTTGAACGAAAATAATCTCATACTAATGCCTTATTGTTATTGTTATACTAATTTTACACATCGTTTAAAAATATATCTCTGTTTTAGTGCCCTCCTAACGGTCTATAAAATTGTAATATAAATTTAAGTGCCATGGCATGGCGCTTCTTTAAACTCATGTTTCCTGTTTCACTAGATAAAATTTGAGTTCGACAAGTGTTTGCTGATGCTATGATCGTCATATACACAGAAACTAATTGTTTATTTAACAACCGTCGGCGTAATAAAACCACAATAAAGTGCTCTTCCCCTCAAGCACTTCAATCGTCTGAACTTTGTTCTTTTTGAGATACTATAGTTATATGAGAACGTATAACTCTATGAAGACCTCTTAAATCCCTTTTTATTATATGCATTCACTTATACCTATTGGAACATAAAAGAAAAATAAAAACCGACATATCGTCACATTTTGTTTATACGATACCTAAATACACCATACGCCCGCATCAAGTGTTTTAAAAGATATAAAAAGGATATAAAAACTTCAAGTAAATAGCGAGGGCAGGATTTATGTTAGAATGGTGTTGTAATTCGGTCAGAACGAAAACATTGACGAAAAACGGAAGCGGCTTTTTAAAAGGTTGTGGTTTTTATGTGGCGCTTGTTTGGTTGTTAAATGGTTGTAAAAATGTTTAACCAAATGTTAAATCATTTTAATAGACTGTTATAATAGGAAATAAAATAAGATATACAAATTATGCGAGGACATTAATTTTTTTTTATTTAAATTATGGATGGTTTTATAGGGTTATTAATATTATGTTGTTATACCTACCTATGTTCAGGGCATAATAGTAGTACCATACAGTGAATATCTACAGCTGTTAAAATATTAATGAGCTTTTAATGAAAGACTTTCCTGTTAAGTGGGACTGAAGTATTAAGTACGATCTTGGGAAGAGTGTCGCCTGCAGGAGCTTCTTTGGTTTCGCATATGAAGCCTGCCTCTATTTCTTGTTCCTGTATAGGCTTGGCGTAAAATACTCTAACGGGCTGGACCGTCGATTTTCATTTTTTCTCAATGTCACAGCCATCTTAAACTATGGACACTTTACTTTACGACTATAGATGAACGTCTTCATGAACGTCTCCATATCCTCTCTTACATCTCTAAATAGCTCCGCTTGTAAATCAACCCATAAGCACTCGGTTGCCTTGAAATATTTTAAGCACATTTTTATCACATTTTTATCACACTTGTGATCACATAGTTTTCCGTCTGCGTAAGGTAATAACATCCACGAATCCAACTCAATTCAAATTTGTTCAATTTGGCAGTGATATTTTTGAAAAACATTGTTGCCTTAGTCATATTTTCAAGTAAATTCATTGAAATTGTAGGGAGGTAGGTAGGAATGGCAGCTATTCTGCTAGAATAAAACCCAATTAGCGCTTGGTGCGCCGTTTTGATACCATAAACTCATAAGACCTATTATTTTGTGGAGATATATGATAAACAGGCAGGGTGCTGGACGGCTTAAGGTAGGACCAGATTTCCGTGAGATCAGTTCGATTTAGGGAAAAACATGATACCTGCAGTAGACTTAGCCCGCCTACACGGCTAAAGAAAAGGTTCCTGCAGATATCATGTAGTTCATTTGATCTGTTTTGTCTACCCATAGAAGAGGTGAGAAATTGATACGGTATGTTACGTTTTATAGCTATTTAGTTGTGTTTAAAAAACCAATGAGATTATATGCTCACAACTGAAAGTTCGCTAAGGTTGTCAATAACGTACTGACCGAAGAATTAGCATCTTGGATTAGCCAAGGCAGGGCAGCAGCAGAGATAGTGGGTCACTGTTTCCTTTTCCCTTTCATCTCCACAGCTACGACAATGAGTATTGTGCGGAATACCCATTCTTGCTGTATGCTTTCCTATTGGCCAGTGATCAGTGTTAACTGCAATGATTTTGGCTATGTCTGGCCGAGTTCTACATAAGAGATCATTTGTGCGGGACTTGTCATAGGTGGGCCACATCTTTCTTAAGGTGGCACAGCTAATCAGACCATTCCATCTACGATTGGATAAAGATAGATAATGAGACATGAAAATGCCCAGCTCCTGGAATACTAACTGCTTCGGCAAGTGAGCTGTGAAGGGCGGATCCATGCGTGTCAAGTTCGTCAGCCCTTTCATTCCCCTGAAAACCACTGTGGCCTGGGACCCAGATCAAAGTGACCTTCTGGCTTTCATAAAGCCTGTGATTTTGTTCGTTTTGCTTTAAAAGGTCTTCCCTGGACAGATCCTTATAACCTTCCACCTTATGAACACCAAATTCAGCTTCTACACATTCAGTCCTTGTTACAGAGGCGTGTAAATAACGATAAAGTTTTTATCCACCAACTTCTTTCGGGCGCATTAGATGCACCTGATCTACTTACTTGTGTTGGACTCAATTATCGTGGGGGTGCTCACCATCTGCGTAGCCTTGAGCTCCTACATTGTCCACACCATCGGACTAATTATGGTATAAATGAGCCGCTTACCCGCATGTGCAGGCTTTTCAATTTAAATTCTAAAATGATTGATTTTAATGACAATAAAATAAATCTTAAGAATGTACTTAAAACCAGTGCTCCACGCTTTTAGTTCATGTTTTATGTATTTTGTATTGTTAAATTATATGTTTTATTGTAGTATAGTGCTTGTGTTATTGTAGTCATTTGTTTTACATTACTAACAACTAAAACCAGCACTAAGTGATGAGCCAGTGGAACACATATAATGTGTTGGCAAATCTTTGTTCATAAGCTGAAGCTTGCTCTAAGCTCCTTATGAACAGTATCTGATAGTGTAAAAAAAAAAAAAAAAAAAATTCGTCTAGACATTGTTGAACGAGTATCGAAGATATTGAGGCAGCATCAATGGGATGGCAGCCTGACTATCTATAAATATGGCAGTATTACGGTTGTGATTTGGATCTTGCTTTAGTATTTTGCATGCTTCTTTGATAGCAAACAGTTCCGCTTGGAAAACGCTAGCGTAGTATGGCAGTCGAAGTGACTTGGATACATTAAGTGTTTCAGAGAAGATCCCTGCTCCAACACCACACGGTAAAGAAAATAACGTTTTTGTCGATTTGATTAGTATAATTGAAAAAGTATTAAAAATATTATAATATTTCGTATGCGTCACATGCGACACTAGTCACATTGCCACATAAATAAAAATACGTCAATTTGCAGGTGGCAGGCACAATATTTTTTTGAATGATATTTGTGATTATCACCTTACGAAGACCGAAAGTGTAGATTTTGACTGTCAGTTATAACAAATCACCTACGAACTCGCACATATAAGGTTGGTATTGTATATTTAATTTACGTTCAAGTCTAGCCTCGCGTCCTTTATTATAATTAAGTCAGCATAAGTTGCTGTCCCGATACCGCGTCCTTCTCTGGTTATTTATTAGACCATTCGTTTTAATAAAAAAAAGGGAAAACAAAATACAAAACAATGTATGTAGATAACTTAATAAAAAAAATTCATGTTGTGCTGGCAGTCTCCTGGTTTGGTCATTTCAGAGGCGCGTAAATCCCGTTGGTCATTCATTTAATCCAACTCACGAAACAACACCATCAATAACAACGAAAAAAAGAAACTAAGTTATCTATGAATGCAATCAAGATAATCTACGACTTTGGTTTAATTCTATGCCTATAGTTAGTTTGTATACCCACTTTATATTCATCCATACAAGAAATGCAGATATTTAGATACTTCACGTGCACTTTAAAGTATCTTATGAGTGTCGCCTCGGTTGCACACAGAACGATGAACTGCTCCGCCCTGCACCTCATCCACATCATCATCAAAAAACACGAATAATAGAGAGGACGGACGAAAGAAAATAATAATAATAATGTCGGATTTTTGCCGCATGTCGGCCATTAATACTTTAACCTCTTGTACCGTATGTAGATATATGTATATCGTTGCCATAGTGTAGTGTTAGTTAGTGCATGCAACACAAAACCAAGTAAGCAATAAAAACATGGTTGACAATCTTAAATCTTATAGGATAGGTAGCCATCGTGTTGTGTTGTGTTATGGAATATATAACTTGCCCCTTCGGTTCTTATGTGCGGTTGATTCAAGAGCCCAGCAACCAAGACGATGAATCCGTTTTTTCCATTTCGTAGTCCCAGTTTTTAGGTTTGATGATGTGTTGTCTTTGTTTACCTACCTTTGTTTCTACCTTGACTCGACAAGAATAAGGAAGCTCAGATTTTTTTGCTGAGTTAAGTCAATTTTATTTTATTTTTCGTTGTTTAGTGTAAATATAACCAAACTGCATGGATTAATTTTGATTGGAATAGGAAAAGCATAGGTATTTATACCTGACTCAACATTAGTTCGCGGTAGCACGAATTTGCGCACACTGATACTTTTTTCGATATATATACCTATACGATCTAAAACAATATATATGGAACTTTAAAGCGAGGAAAGACTTATTTATATTTTTAATTATTTTTCAAAGTTTCCACTTTCCATACAAAATGCATACAATAAAAAGTACTTTTGGGATTTTTTTTTTTTTTTATTTTTCTTTTCTTGTTGATTGTTTCGGAAAACTTGCTTTATAACTTAGAAAAGTGTTTTATACTTCTTATTGTTGATTTATATACATTGAAAAATAAAGGAATAAAAATTGTAATTCGTTAAAAAATTTGCACACCCAAAGCTGCACCCACCCAAACTCGGGTGTGGGCGAGTTTGGGTGGGTTTGTAGTGGACCAATCAGGGGTGTTGCAGGGGGGCAGCATGGCCCCCCTTACCCATCTCAACTGTTAGGGGTTCAAGTGGGCCACACAGGTGCTGTTATTCAAAAAAATTGCGATGCAAAAAAAAAAGTTAGGTTCAATCCGAAAAGAAAATTATTTTTTAATCGGTTTTAAAAATATTTCCTCGCTTTACTATTTAAATTCTGTTCTATTTAGACCTCCCCCAACCTGTAAAAAATGTAAACTTTCAAAGCGTGGCTACCGTGAACTAAAGTCGCCCCATAAAAACTAAAATGTAACCAGTGGTACAAACAGAATACCTAGCTATAGGTATACCGCGGTAAACATTTCAGCATAATGTCAAAAAATGTATTTTACTCAATCCAAAGTTAACTCAGACAAGTTGATGAGTTAACTCTGAGTTAATTTGGGATGTCAAACTAACTAGAAAAACATGTTTCCATTTCCAGAGTTAAGTCGAGGTTATCTCTTACCCTGGGGATGATCTCACAATGAAAAACTGGGCCTTAGAAGCTGAAGGTGCTAAGTGAAATTAAAGAAATTCAACATTTTTGTAGATTGCATTATTTAATGTTCCTCCACAATCCATCATAAATATCTACTAAATTATAATTGTATAGCATAATGGCTTAAGACTATAGATATGCTCCTATAAAACAATTTATCCACATGCAAAGAGCTTTTTTGTACAATTCTCTACTTATTAAGAATTTAATTAAAAAAAAAATACTTACCCAATGTAACTATCTTTATTTCGCTTATACAAGGTGATTGGTATAAGATCCACCAAACCTAATGCCAAAATGTAAAAAAACCGGTTACGGCTTACACCGGACGGTTTTTCCCATCCCTATTTCCTTCTTACTAGATTTAATAGATATATCCGCGATTCTTATTTTAATCCTTAAGAAATGAAGTAAAAATCCTTGGCGATATAAAAAATGCATTTTAAATGAATTAGATCTTTTTCTTGTTTCTTATCGATTTCTTCTTACACCGGACAATTAAATAATTACGACACTTTTTAACTTTTACACAATTTTAAAAGTGTGCAACATTTAATTCTTATTGCTGCAAATAACAACAGATATGTGGTGAAGGTACCAATCGAAAATATTTGCAGGCACGTATTATTTTACAAATTCAACACAAAAAACCGAAACTGTTCGGCCATTTGAAACTGAAGACATACATATTACGAATACCTTAAAAGGTAAGTATGCTTAGCCTATCCCATGAAACGAAAAATTATCCCAAGTTGTAGTGACGCTATAAATCAACTAAAAAACTTGTTCCTTAACATAAGATCGATTTCCTTAGAAGCCGATAGCTCTTTTACGTTCGTTCCTCTTTAAATCATTGCCTTAACCCATGTCTTTCTGTTTTTTTTATTCACCGTATCCTTTTCTCCATATTCAATTATGATGGCGTATAGAGGTAGATATACACGCACTCATATGTTTGTTGGTCGGTAGACGTTGAGAGGAGAAGTATACACATTCTTGTTCATTCGTTTTGATGCATTATTTTTTTTGTTTCATATAGGTATTCAGGTTTAATGTTTGATTAATCGGTGAGTCGCATTTATCTTTCCAGGTAGATCGGAGTGTGGTATTATTGGAGTTATTTCAAAGGAACACTAAAAAAGTTTAACTGAAAATGGAGTTACAGAAATATTTGAGTGATTTAAAATTTTACCTGTACTGCAATTTATCATTAGTCTTAAAACTTAATATTTTGTATATGAATTTTCATCCATTAACAAAAACTGTATTGTAAATTTGTAATGTTCTCAGAAGAGAATCTTAAAACCACCTCAAGGACGCATTTTTCTTACTGCGTTTTGCGAGGCACAAAGTTAAATTTATAGCAAATTGTCTTAATGTGTTAACTACATAGATACCTATATTAAAATTAAATACACAACAGAGTCACATGAACTAATTTTTAATATAGTCTATAAACATTTAAAATAATTTGAGGGTGTAATTCTTAGTCTTCTTTCAAGTGGAACTTTTTCTCAAGTGAACGTCTCTCTCGCTTTCAATTAGGTAAGCGAAATTAAAACACATGGATGTAGTCAGGTCAGGAATCAGGAGCTATATGTACGTTAATCATTTCCTCGACTTGAGTGATGATTTTGAATGCTGCCCTAATTGAATTCTGGTCCTGTTTTAATATTTGAAGACATATTTAACTTATTTTTCGAAGCCAAACAAATTCGCGAAATCACGTAAACATGAAGATATTTAATTTTTTTCTATTGATCCGATCGCTAACAAACATCACAGCACAGGATAACCTTTTAAAGCTCATTTGTAAAGATTTCCTGAAAATTTCATCCAAATTGGTTTATGAAAAAATTCGCCATTGAAAAATTGATAAATTAATACTTTTTTTTCAAAATGGCTGCCATACCAAGCGTATGATTTTTTTTATGAAATATAAAAGTACAAAATAAATTTTTTTTGTCAATGCATGCAGGTATTTCGATGTTCGATCGCATCTTTATTATAAACTACTTTTAATTTCCATTCTTTATTTAAGTATGATTTGAATCTCTTAAAACACCTTTTGATATCATTGCCATGCCTCCTTTGCTCAGTGGTCATTACCATGGTCATCTTTGCTTGCGTGGCAAAATCAAGAAATATTTTGGGCATCGATTTCTAAAAAAACTGACAACTCCAAATATTCTAAGATCTTATAGTGTTTGACCTTACGTAGTATAGTCGAAAGTAAATCTACATTATTTATTATAACTCACAAAATATAAGATATAATAAAATTCAAAAAAAATATTATTTTTATTTAGGTACCTATCTTAAAAATTAGATGCTAGGTATTTCAACATTAATCTGAAATAAATGGATTTTATCATATTCCAATTATTTACACCCAAAACATTACCTATGTATCTCTTTATTTTGCCAATAAAAATGTAAGCATCTTGATAGTCTAATTGCAAAAAAAAAATGTTTCTATTATACATGTTTGTTTATTCAGATACATCCATTCTATACTTCATAAACTTGCCGGTAAAATTGAACTCAGTAGAATTTCATTTGAATTGCAAAATTATTTATAGCACCATAATCTCAACATCCAATTGAAATGTGTTTACCAACTGCTCCGCAGTATTTTTAGAAAATATATTCAAAATTGCACTCACTTGCTAAATGCGTAATTATATAGAACATGCAGGACGCGCCTGGCATTATTATTATTTTCTTGGCGTTTCTTGTTGCGTAAGTGTATTATTTTTGGGGCAGGAGCGCATCTTTCATATATACATAAATGTATGTCGACTTAAGTCTGCAATTATTAATACGATCACTTACATGTGCAGCATCATGATACAAAATGGGGTTATCGAACTAAAAGGAATCGATTTTATTTTATTTTTTTATTTCATCAAATTATTATAAACTACATTAAACGATGCTCACAACACTTTGCATGTGCCGGATCTGCTTTCTGTTTCATATTTGCCATATAATTTATTGTTGGTATATAAACTTTCTGAAAAAGATAAGCAAAATATACACCTATAAAATTTTAAAATATAATTTTTGCAATGTACGCCTGCAGTTTATCAACCTATAATTTTTGACCGATGTATCTTAAAGAAAAAGAAAAATTATTTATAAATACAAAGGTACAAGCTGCGTGCAGCAGCATCAATATCTGCGGCGTGTGGTGCTTCTCAATTGCACTCAGGACACTTAAGAGTCTACTCCATTGATTTATTTACCCCATAATTAGTATTTTTTTTTTCAAGCAAAATGAAGATTCGATCAAACACGTAACACGTCGAATCGGATGCGCACACACTGAGTGCGAAAATTAAAGGGTTAAACGCAAGATATTATATAACCAGGATCGACCGACCACTCCTGGCCATTTTTTGTTTGTGTTCTTTTTTTTTTGGAACCCTTTTGATGGAGATTAATTACTAGGACACGACGTACTTCAAGTAGGTACCTACTGGACGACTAATTGATTATGTACTTACCTATACATTGTAGAGTATACTGAACTCATGGTAACGAGGACGTGACCAGTGCCACTAACGTAACGTGGCAAACAATTTAATAGTTCCTTCCGCTATCGCATGGAAACTGTTATTATTGCACAATGACATGGTGTTGATGAACAGTCCGCCTGCATTGCCCACAGTTTAACAACATACAAACAGCTTTCCTATACAGTGATTCGATGCAGCTGTGTAAATGTTGCTAAATATCGACTGGACCGGATTTACAAAGTTAAGGACCTTTTATACTAAAGATGTTATATAAAAGTATTCTTTGACTATAAATTTAATTTTTTTTACAAACAAGCAAGTCAAAAATGAAAGGTTATCCAAAATGTATCACCCTGTTATATATGCTATAACTTTTAGAAATAATGGTCGACAAGCCATGAAATGGCTATTCAAGATCAAGAAAGCTTGTATACGGATTATTTTTTCACCGATTTTTATGAAACTTCTATTTATGTTCAGATTTTACGGCCATCCAACGCCAGCTAAACATATAGGTACCTACAATCACTTACATATATAGTAAGATTTCTTCAGAACCGCACTCATTAATGAATGACCAATTTGGCTACCGTGGCTGTAAACCAAAGAAACAGCCCTTAAAATTGCATAAAATCTAATAAATTTTGGCACGACATTTTTGTTTACTTAAATGTAATTAGAAACGTTTAAAAGAATAATGTAGGTACATATAACTGACATAACATTATCAAGCAGGAAAAGGATTGCCAGAACAACTCAAAAAATTCAATTCTATTAAGTGTTTTTTATTTTTGAAGTGTTTTTATACTGTATAAAAACAGATGTTTTGGCAACCCTTTGCCGGCTTTATAATATGGCAGTTAAACATTATTATTTTAAACGTTTCAAACTAAATAGGTACATTTTATTGAAAAAAAAAAATTTTCGTACCAAAATTAGTTAGTTATATTTTCTGAACTTTAAAGGGCTGTATGTTTGGTTTTCGGCCATTTTCCGTTGCCATAATTGTTATTCATTAATGAGTGGCCCTGCAGAAATAACATGGACAAAAGTTCAGGCGCGTCATAATAATGTCCCAAAATCGGCTGCTATAGCTATCGGACTATTATGCGTTACTCGCTTGTCTACAAAAATATGTCACAAGAAGTGGCACTGAATACTGACAAAAATATCAATGCTGTGTTTAAAGATCGAAAAAATAAAATTCGGTAACCTATAAGCAATACACAACCCATTACATGGAGCGAGTTCCGAGTTCTTATTGCCACGAATTTATGAATTAAGACAGGCGGACATGTGGTAACAGGACGGTGATATCACGCGCACAGTTCATTCGGTATTTTAAGGTATGAGTTCGATTTTAACTGGCTCACAGAGTAGCCCAGTGACTATAGAATTTGACCTGTAAATATCGCATTAGGTTTCATAATACAACAGAATAACCATGCAATTTTATGATTAGATATTGTACAATCGTCTATCAGAAATATCTAAAAAAAGGTTTGCGTTACCCGTTATTTGTAGGGTAGCGTATAACAATTTCGTTTTTATTAAAATTAAAACAAAAAAACTAAAAATACTTCGTTAAAAATTAAACTTTTACGCGACATAAAAAGTTGTACACATTAAAAAAAGAAAATCATATTTTCTACCGAACAGCTATGCATAATTTTATTTGTCCGATAAGCCATTGTTGAGTTATTTGAACTATCGTAAACGCCCTACCATTCCGCCATTTTTTGAACACTCCTGAATGACTAACGACAAATATCCAATCATATAATTGGTTGGGTATTGTGTTCCAAGAATAGATTCTCTTCCGACTAGCCTGAATGGAAATTTTTTACGAGTGGTTTCAAAAAACTTGTTACTTATTTGTAGAAATTTTACCCTGTTTATTACTAAGGTGACTAAATACCCATAGTGGTATGAACAAAAATTGGTCGCATGTTCCAAATCACATGGTCCTTTGGCCTCCATTTGAATTAAATTAATGACATAAATTGATAGATTTTTGGTTAAAGGATATTTCTGTACCTCAGTGGTCCGATTTTAATTTTTCAAGACTCATTTTAAATTTTAAAATTTTTAAAAGTAGGTAGGTATTTATATTTTTTATTTGTTTACTTGTAGGTATCTCGAATATTTTAGGAACTAGGAACTTCGTAGGGAAATATCCTTAACTGAAAAATTGATCAATTTGGCAACCATTTTTTTTAAATGGTGACCAAAGAACCATGATTTCAACCATGTGACGAGGCTTTCAAGAAAAACTTAGGGGACATATAGATAACCGGCACACGTGATATGGTCTAGCTCCTCGTTTATTAAGTTTAATACCAGCCAGCTAAGTTTGTTACGTACATATATAACATAACCAGAAAAAATTATAAAATGCTTATAGGAGGTCAGTAATGGCCCACATCCTTTCTTCACACATTATGTGGTATACGATCCCTATTAAACATTTCAGTAATGACATCAGTTTTATTCATATAGGGTTTTAATTTCAGCGACAATCAAAATTTTTACTTTACATTTTTACAAAAAATATAAGCCATTTGGAACGTTTTTTTGTGAACTTTTTATATTAGTATCGATGTTTGAAAACAGCCATCAAACAAATTGTGGTCCGAAGATAGCCTTTAGCCTGAAAAGAGTTTCCAGAATAGTTCATCTGACCACTTATTTTCTCCAGAAATTAATAACGCAAAGAGAAGTTTTTTTTTCCTATCAAAAAAAAAATCTTAGAAACAACGTCTACCGGGCCAGCTACAGTTTTTTTTGTAATATTTTCTCTAAACGAAATGTTGTAACAAAATTTCTTAAGCCATGAAATACTTTGTTTGTTTTAATAATTTTCATAAAAGAAAACTATTTAATTTTATGTAACTTTTTGCATAAAAGCTTGAAATTATAGTTTTTTCTAAAGTTTTTTTTTGTCAATCCTGGCCTACACAAGATCTTCAATCAAATACGTCCCTGCTTATAGATTCTATGCTGAAATAAAGCTGTGTATATATAGTTTGGGTTTTGTGGTTTACTTTATAAAAGTGTTGCAGCCTGCTTGACCAGACTTGATATAATTTCGAGGGTAGGTGGTTGAGATGACATGCGTTTTTATGCGACACTTAACTATAAAATAATAGTAAAGTGAAATAACCGCAAATAAACAGGGTGTTTCATAATCATCATAAAAAGAGTTATTTTGGGAGATGTTATGGTAACAGTTATAATAAACTTTACAAACACTTTAGTGGCGTGCGTACTGGGGATATGTGGTTGAGGAGGTAGTTAATGTAGGTCGCGTGTGGTTTCGTCAAAGCTTGTTCTTCATTACTTTTTTTTAAGCTTTGTTAATAGCTTGGCTTTGTGCTTCGTCAAGGATTGTATACACAAACATATATGTTGCAACAATTTTATAGGCAAATTGCGTGCGTGATAATGGTTTGTATATATTAGTGTGACTGTAAATTATTATAGCTGATAGTATTATATAAAATGTACTGAACTATTTTGAAAGTAAATATTTGAAAGGAAATATTATAAAAAGAAATATGTTTTAAATAAATAGAATTTCATCAGACTTTAGATGTTATAGAGTAGGTATACAGAAATTGAATTGATGTTCTAAGGGGTTGCGGTAATACTTCTACCGGGATCAAAATTCTTTTGTCAAAATGTTTCCTTGCAAAATTTTGCTTTTCAAAATTCTGCAAATAATAAAGAAAAGAATAGTTTTGGAAAATGTTAAAAACCGCGCGCTTTTTCAAAGCAGAATTTTTAACCAGAATTTTGAGAAGAAGAATTTTTAAAAGCAGAATTTTGTCAACCAGAATGAAAAGAGCATTATTTTCCAAAGAAAGAAGTAGAATATTTAAAAGCAGTTAACAAGATTGAACAACATAACTGTGATCTACTTAAGGCACTCCAACAGTATCATGGATGTCCGAATGTTCCGAGGAGCTGACTGATCGAGTACCTATTTCACAACCTCTTAAATAACATGTCTGGCATCCCAGTCCTGCTGTATAGTGTGGAAGCATGGGCGTTTAAAGGATCGGATGAGAAGTTACTTGGGTGCTTTGAGAGAAAAAATCTTCGAGTTAATTTTAGTCCTATGTGTATCGAAGGAGTATGGAGAAGAGGATTCAATAACGAGCTATACTGGCTATACAGCGATATTATAACCTGGTCAAGAAGCTGAAAATACAGTGGCTTTGATGGCTGGGTCACGTGAAGCGAATGGACACCAAAGCACCAGCCTGACGAGTCTTCAAGTCCAATCCTGATGGAGTACGCATCAGCACTGGAAGACCCCCAATAGATGGCGCACTCAATTGGAAAACGACCTCAGCCAACTTGCGGTGCTAAATTGGAAGCGTCTATATACCTAGGAACAAAGCTGGCTGGAGAGACATGTTAGTTGAGGCCGAAGTCCATCCTGGTGATCACCATCTTAAGTAAGTAAGTAAGTAGACATTTCTTGCCCGATCCTGAACTGCACAAAGGTGCATCAGTCTTCTTAACATTGCATATCTAAAAAATATTCTCTGCCGTACTAATCTAACGCCCAAGCCCTCAATCTATATACTGATAGGTCCATATCAGTGTGTAATTTTTGGTCATGTCTGTATAATATATATAGAAGGCGAAGAAGATACATTCCTTCAAAAATACGGCTGCGGTCAGGCGGTAACAATTAATAGTGTTGGTTATCGTGATATGATAACCCAGTTTTTATTGCCTAAATAACAAGATATGGATGTAATCATTATAATCAATATGTCTAGATTTATGCGAAACGGTTATTTTGACAATTTTAATAAAAAGTACTAAAGTATACTTGCCAGAAAAGCCCTGGCGGCCAGTTATTCGAAGTGATTTAGCTAAATCCACTTGATCGTGACTTACATTTACGTTCGTTTAGATTGCTTTTATTTTAAAAGCATCTGTGATCTCAAATCTTTATAAAAACAAACTATAACATATCTGCTTTTATACTCAGCGCTTTATTCAACAAAAAACAAAAACAAAACTTTGAAACTGTCAAAACAAATTAATGTTTCCAAAAGAAAAAAATATTGTTCTCGGTAATTTTTCTTGTTTTTTTTATTAATTATTTATAATTAAAAGCTATTTTACAGGAATGGCTATCTTTACAGGAATGTCTCAAGACAAAAACAAAAAAAAGAACGATTTGAAAGGAGTCAAGATTGACATAAATGTCAGAATTAAACAGGAAATAGTTCGCCTTTCATGATTTATAAACCATTTAGTTAAATCAGGTCGGTGGGAACATGGTAAAACACAACCCCACAATCTTTAAACAACAATGAATGAATAAAAATAGTAGATTTTCTATAACTAAAAATTTTATATCAAAATTACATTTTGTGTAAATTATGGATAGGTTCCCCTAAAGTAAAAAAAAAATAATGTTGGTTTGCTCAGATCTTAATTTTTCTGATCTTTTGGTGTTACGTATTCTTTTTTATTGCAGTCAAATTGAAAAAGATAAGTTCTTTAATCCAAATAAATTAGTTTTTTTATGGATAGATCTATTGCATATATGTAGTTAAAACAAAAATGATCTTCTTCTTCTTTCAAAGTAAACGTAAAGGTTATTTTTCTACAATTAATCGTTATGACAACGATTTCATTAACATCAATAAAAGGACCTTTGTATTTATTAAAAATCTTTAATACCATAAAGTTAACCTCCACATAAGTCTTCCAGAGTTCGCCAAACATTCAAGTGAATCAAACCAAATTTAAAAAAAAACTAAAATAATTTACTGTAATATAATGAAGTTTAACAAAAATCTTGCTCTTTAGTCAAGTGAACCGGAGTGTTTGTAACTGAAACTTTCCTTCCAAATATTTAAATTTATCTCGACGGCCTAGATATTTGGACCCGCAGTGAACACAAAAGTTAAAGCTTTTGTTTTATTTTTTTTTCCTTTATGGATCATCGACTTTGGTAATAAGTTTTTTTGAGAAGTCTTGTTTTCATTTTTTTAAAAATATCTTATATTTAGATACCCAGAGACGGCCTTATGACCCAGTTTTACCACATGAAACTATGTTTCATATTATTTGAACACTCTGAAAATAAATCAATTTATTTAAGAAAATAATTAGTTCAGTTTTTTTTTATACCTAATAACTTTTGGATATAATATTATTTATTGCATATCTATAATATTTCTTTTTAATTAATTGATTTCGAAATTATATTTAAGATAACCCCATGTAGGTAATATCGAATTTAAATCCCACTTAATCTTTGTGAGAGTGTCCAATTGATCTAATTTATTCCAATCACATGTTAAATAAAATTTCAAACTTATGGTCATACCGCCATAGTAAATCAACAACAAACAAAAAAGAAACCATTTGAATGGTGTATTAAAAACCCCTACAGAAATATACCAAACCTATAACTGTTATACCCACACACAAAATGCAAAATAGCTCTGGCTTATGGGTAAGATATAAAGTTTATTTTTATATTATAAAAAAGTTTATTCCAACCATTCAAACTCGTTCGCTCGTTTCCATTTTGTGATTCAATTCACACACTCTTCACAACGAAGTTTGGCAAATAATATGAAACCGTAAATTACAACTTCGGCATTGAAATTGAATGACCATTGCCGAAATACGAAAGAAATCCAAACCCAAAATATTAAAAAAAAAAAAAAAAAAAAAAGAAGAACTCCCGCACAATTCCACTTAAAGTGATACCGAGATCAGAAAGAAAAAAACACACCCGAATCACACACGAAATGGAAATACAAAATTTATTTACTCAAAGTGTTGTTAAATTACACTAAATTGCTTAATTTCAATAAAAAAGAAGCGAAATGCAAAGTGCCCCGCAGCCTTAATGGCATCATTCAATTGGCAATTCCAGATATTTTTATGGATACTTTATTTGATGTTACGAGACAGTGACTATACGTCGGAGTACATTCATAATACATTAGTATACATATGTATATATATATATCTATAGAACCAACAACTTTAAGCTTTATCTTTTTTTTTTTTTGAGACCGCCAGACTAAAATTGCTTCATTCGAATCTTATAGTACGGGCATTTTGCTCGGAGCCATCACAAATTACTCAGTGATATCTTGTATTGAAATGAGATACACTATGAGGATGGAGTTTTGAACTTTGGATTTTTATGGGCAGTTTTCTGATTTTTAACGATTTGTTATTCAATAAAAAAAATATCTAAATCTTTCTACAATTTATCTGTTGTTTGTTTTTATTTTATAAAGATATCCAACCCACTCATCAGGGGAGTACATAGCATCCAGCAATGATGTATCTGTATTGTATTTATTAAATAAATGCCATTAGTGCGACAGTGTTGTGCAGATGAATATTAATTAAAAAAATTTGATCGTAAGTTTAAGATTTTATTGGGTTTTTACACTGAATATTTAAATGAAATTAGGAAACCTGTTGCGATGGTAACATGTTTCTTTTTTAATGAATCTTATATTTAAATGGAATGTTTGAATGCATCATTTAAATATTTATATTGGCCTTTTGACTAAGTGATAATGTTCAAAATTAAATGAGAATAACCCATTCGAAATAAAAGTCATAAATTCATCAAAATAAACGATTGTTTACTGTATCTGTGAAATAAAAAAAAAAATAGATAAAAGTAATTTAAAATGCAAATGGTGTTTTCAAATTAGTGCGGTTTTTATCATTAAGGGAATGATTTTATTATTATTTATATAACCGGAGTTAATGGGATATTAACTTGTTTGAGATACAAATACCTATACATATAATGAGTTGCTCTAGAAAATATTTGTACTTTCACTTTGTGCAAATTGGAAATTTCTAAATTATAACAATGTACAATGTTATAATACAAACAAAACAAAACAAAATACTCTTTCTTTTACAGAAAATGTTATTATCGTATTAAAAGTTTTTAATTTTCTAGAGTCGTTATTACCATCGAAGGAACATATCTACTTACCTTATAAGGATATAGGTATAAATCACAGTCTATAAGATGTGCGGCGAGGAAAAACTTTCACACTAAAAAAGCGATAGAACCAAACGCTCTAAATTCTGGAAAAAGATGAGAGACGTCAAGTTTTAACGTCTCTCTTTTTTTTATAAGAAAAAAAATTAAAAGTGAAGTCGTCACTTTAATATTTGAATACTCTTCTGCGTAATCACAGGGGTTCTTATCAACAATAATTTTTATTTTAATCTTTTTTTTTTACATTGATTTAGAATTAAAAAAAATAGCAAAATGGATATAATGCACCTGCCCATACGATTGCAAACACATTCAAAATTAAAGTTAATAGTGAATATTTTATTTCTATTGGAATTTGTATTGGATATGAATGTTTTTCTAAAATTCAAAATATTTAGCTAGAAAAATGTTGCAAACTTTAAGAAAAAAAAAATAAAAAGGACTGTTAAGGTATTTGCTCCAGAATTGCCTTCAGATGATATAAAAGGATGTTTAGATGTTTTTCTAGCAGAAATAAAGATTTGGCACAGGTAAAAATGTTTATTGGTCATACAAAAAAAAAAATTAAGTTATTGAGTATAAAATTAAAGCTGACAATTTTAAAAAAAAGGGTTTCTTTAATAGTTTCTTAGATATGTAGGTATAAGCTTCAGGAGATCACTAAATGTGAACAAAAATTCAACAAAAATAATCAAAAACGATTTTTTGTTGAATTTTTGTTAACATATTAGCGAACTTCTCAAGCTTATCTCAGAAACTATTGAAAATATGAAAAATCCCGACTGGATTTTGTCAGTCGGGAATTTGTCTCTATATCCCACATACTATGGGACAAGTCTTGGGTTCGTGCAAAAAAAAATTGAGATAACAAATCAAACGTGATATTACGATGATGGAAAAGACGAAAAAAGTAGGTCCGACAATTCTGTGTGGATGTATAAACTTGGTACAAACTACTCTTAGAGAAATATCCCCGGACATTTTTTTATTTTTGATCTATATGTATAAAAACAACGGTACCTATCTTATATGATAATTCTGATAGTTCAATTCTTCTCGAAAAAAAATACAATCAATTTCGATAAAATTTTATGTGAGTGATTTGTTGCCAATGGTGATGTCCTTCGTCTAATTTTTTTTTAGAATCAGCTTATTAACGGTACCTGCCACATAGAACTTTTTTTTATTACTCCGACTATCTTTTAATTGGCTACACCGATTTTGACGAAATTTAATATTCTAAAACAACTGCTAATTCTTAATATTACTGCAAAAATAATAATTGAAGAAAAGTTATTTTTAATCTAATTTTCTTGAAAAAATTCTATCAATTTTGATAAAATTTCATGTAACTAATTGAATTTTTACAGATAGTGGTGTCTTTCATATAATTTTTTTTTATTTCATACATTCGTTTTTAAAAGATTTTTTTTAATACTATTTCAAAATATGTATAAAATATATATCTCTACTGAAAATCCTTCTTTTTTTTAAACGTTCAAATGAGTTTTCCAGTCATGAACACGAAAATAACTTGCCCCAAGAGCAAGTTTGTGCGATCCAGTCGTGCCCCTTATTTATGATTTCAAAATTATTCAAAAAGAAATTATTATATTCTTCCAAGAGCATTTTTTAATTTGAATTTTTTTCTTATTTTTCTATAACTTTTCATTTATGTATACTTAACCCTAAGACATAGTCAAAAACAATTATGATATCTGCCGAAACTATAATGTCGGAGAGTTCATAGATTATAATTTTTGGTTCATTCAACTTTGACAAAACGAAATAACTTGGTGGCAACATAAGTAACGCAAGCCCCTCCAAACCGAACAACTGCTTTACCCACATATTATTGACTCGAGTGCCGCACAGTTGTTTTCATTTTCATGCACGTTGCATGTTGATCAGATACTTGTTTCTGTTCAGTTATGATTTTATTTTGAGTGAACTCGCTGAATAGCTATAGCTATAAGCACATCACATTTTGTTTTATTTTTGGATTTTTTTTATTTTTGGACTTACATATCCCAGACGCGTAGTAGAGCAAGTAAGTAACATCACCACCACTACCTACCAGACATTGAATTAAAAGAACCTCCTACATGAGTTGTGTTGTGTATTGTATCTAGATGAAATGCAAACTATAAATCTGAGTAGATGTCTGAAATGTTTTCATATGTAGCAAAATCCCGACTCAAACTGCAATATTATCTACTTTTTCTAAATTGCTTTTTATGATGTACAAAGTTTTACTATATATATACATATGAGAACGAAATGTATCTTTTAACTGAAACAAGTTATCCCTACACCCAACCTGAGGGCTATATATGTATAACATTGAATTGAAAGTCTAGCGCCATAATTTATATTCAATGAATTCCATGGGTACGAAATATCTGGTGAACTGGATATAAAGCAGCAGCAAAGAAGGCGTTATTAAGGACAGCCTAATACAGATACAGGGTGTCCCAAAAATAACGATATAATTTCAAAAGGTTTTAGGTACAGGCATTCATATACGTTATATGTATACATTAAAATTTAATAAAAAAAAAGTTTAAATTGAATCGAACTATTGAAAATTGAATACTTATTTAATGTATTAAACTAATACTAATGAGTCCTTAGTTCCCGGGTTTATTTAAAAAAAAAGTTTTCTTTAAAACACCGTCTGGAAAATGTCAGCGCGTATATTGTACATTGAAGCAGATATAGTGACAAAAATTAGGCTCGGTAGACTTCGGTGGGCAGGGCACCTAGCTCGCATGAGCGAAGAGGAACCTGCTCGGAAAGTTCTTTGTGGTACATTCTATGGCAGACGACAGCGTGGTAGACCATGCTTGCGCTGGAGAGATGGCGTAGACCAGGACGCCCGGAGCCTTGGGGTGCGCAACTGGATGGCGTCGGCTCGAGACCGGGATAGGTGGAGAGACTTGTTGAAGGAGGCCAGGACCGGACCCCGGTTGTCGAGCCGATGATGATGATGATATTGTACATTGACTCACGGATCTACATAAATAAATTCGCTGGCACTAAGAGCTCCGAAGAACCAAGTTCTAGTGACTTACACACTCAACCAATTGTGTGCGTTGTTAGTTCTACAGGATTTAGAGGGACCTACAATTTTTCGTCTGCTCCGAATGACTAACGTGACGTGCACTCTTCATGACAGAGGTACACTTATGGAGAATTTGGAACTTTCTCGCAAGAAATAGTGCTCCTGAAACAAAAAACATAAGCTATACTCAGGTTTTGAACACAGACCTCCAGCGTGGCGTGATAGTCCAAAACACTTACCACTACACGGATTGCTTGATCTTAATTTTGGCTTTTTCGATGATCCTAAATAAATCAAGATTCATTAAATATGGGTATAAACGGATTTAAGAAAATTCATTCTCTGAAAATTACGCTTAAAAGTTTCATTGAAGCTTCATCGGGATGGCCACTTGGCTCTATCTTGCAAATTCAATGTTGCAACAGGCACATGCTTTGTCTTGTGGAAACCACGTTGCAGATCGAATTTCTGTATAGATATTGTCAATCGAAGTTTTTAAGCATGTACCTATATTTTTAATTTCATGGTGTACCTAACCTACTTAAACTTTGATTAGGAAATTATGTGGTGACATCTACGGGATAATCTTATATTACACGTGGATTTCTGGAACTGTTCGTTGTCTGTTTAAATAGATTTTTTTTTCAGTTAACATACATATATACCTATGCATGCAAACCAGGGAATCGCAATGTTTTTCCATTCTAGTTATTATGCATTGATACTTTGGACTACATCTGTGGTTGACTTAGCCGAAACAAATCCATACTGATCATCAGACTGTTATATTATATTCCGTAAAACTGTGATGTCAGGCACTTTTACTTGATAGCTGCGATAGGCACCGTACCTACTATTGGAAAGTATAGCTTTCTTTAAGGTCTGTCCAGGACAGTCCAGTTCATGTCCACACCAAAGAAAAATTTGCCCATTTAAAAAAAAAAATTCTTTCAGAAACAATTTAGAAGTGTTTCTTTTGGAGTGGGCGCTTGAGAAATGTTTTAAAAATGTCATTTTCAGATTTTCACAAGAATAAACATTTGCCTTCCTTCCTCTGTCATTTGAGAACAAATTAAAGTTTCCCATCGCGAATGGGAATCCAGATATTGGAGAAACATTTCTCAAGCATTTAATTTACTTAATTATCTAGCGTTCGGACCAAAGAAGGATTTTAAAAACATTTAAGAAAAATTTCATAATATAAATGTTTTCTTCATAATATTTCTTTGGTGATACTTTTAGATACAAATACTGTGATTGCCTGATGAAAAATTTTGTCGTCTTCCACATAAAGTTGGTCTGAACTTCGGTGAGTAAATTTCTTGAGATTTTCTCTTTCTTTGAGGTGGAAGCTTATTATTGAAACCATTTTAATAGTGTTTTCATGTCGCAATTTTAGAATAGCCTGATTTGTAACACCAGATGGTTTAGTATATGGTTTCATACTTTCTGCTATTATTTGGGCAGACTTATTTCTTTCTTGCAGCGTATTGAAACACTTGAGTTAGTGTTTTTTCACTTTTATTACTTGTATGAGAGGGACATATTAACGACCGACGCTATAAAGGTTAGGTATAGGAGGTATATACGAAAGCCGTATTTTTTGTCTATATCATTATTTTTTTATAGTTAGATATATTATGATACTATTCAAATGATAAATTATTAAATATATTCATTATAAGTTTGCATAAGGGGATTACAGTTCGTTCAGATTTACAAAATTAAAATTCCTTTCATATATACCTATCTATAATGTATCCAAAATGTCATCTAAACAAATGTTAATCCAATCCCATTTTAAAAATAAAATCATCCATGCCGACATGTTTCATCTTAAACAAGCAGACCACGCACAATTTTTACGGCGACGTTATAATTCACCTGAGAAATAATAAGAAGGAAACATAGGCTATATAGTGTAAGACTATATAGGTATATAATATATATTCCTGATTAACCACCATTTTTAAGAATTTATCTGCGCTCTGACCGCCTGCAGTGTACAAGCAGATTTACGACTTGTCGCCTCATGCAAAACAGGGAAAAATAAATTCAAGACTGTGATGCGAAATAAGAAAACACCATACAACACGAATTTAATATCCGTGCAGCATGAAAACAAAAGCAACATCGTGTGGCAGAATACAAACAAACAAAAAAAGGAGCAAAACACCAAAAGACTGCAATCCTTTCAAGTGGGCGTAAGTTATTGCCAGTAGGTGCATATGTTATATCCAATGTCTTACTTAAAAATGTGTCGTCTGCATTTATTTGACGCGGCGACAAGACGTGCAATGCAATGCATTGTGCCTCCACCGACCGATGGGAATCTCTCTTCTTGGCACATTGTCTTGAAGGATTTTTCAGTTTCGATAAACAAAGCGATATATATATTTTTTTTTTATTTCATTTATTTTTAAACAACAAATCCATAATTTACCTGGCGTAGCTGATAAATTTTTAAAAAAAGAAAATCAATTATACTTCTTGGATTTCGAGGTGATGTTCATTAATCAATATGACTTAGTCACTGTTTACATTGCTTCCGTTGTAAATAAAAGTCACTCCAATGAAAATCCCAGGAAAAAAAACTGTGTCACTATTAAAAACAAACGAATTTCATCACATTAACAATGATGGAACAAAATTACATTGGAATCTATCAAGTTCTCTGAAACTCCGCTTAAACAGAAATATTATATGGGAGTGCATTTTTCAATGTCTTGCCTAGTTAAAGTTTTAAATGAAAATCAGATCACAAAAATTAAGCCACAATTATTTTTTGCTCAGCACAGACAATTTCCTGATCCATTTGGGTATTTTATAGCTCAGGAAAATTTAAAATTTCGAATTATAGAGGATAGGATTCACCATCGCAAGGAAACATCGAAAGCCTTCTTGCAGTTCTTAATCTCAGTAATAATGTACAGGAATTATCAATCTTTTCTTGAGAAAATATAACAGAGTGGCTTAAATTGGAGAATTTTCCTAGCCAACAACTGAAAAAAATAATGTTGTACGTCTTCAAAAAGCACTTATTATTCACACCGAGAAAAAAAATAGATTTCTATGAAAAATATTCAAATTTTGCTTAAAACAACCTTGATTTCCCTTAAACTTTTCAGAAACGGCATTTCTAGTAGATATATGTATCTAATATTACTTTGTATCTCCCGAAAATATGCTTTCAACTAATGGTGGTAACATTCACTACAATCGTACTTCGAAGTATTCCGCTCATCAGTATAACAGATTAGTGCTTTCGCTTGTGTAAACGCTTCTAGAGGATTTTGAAATCTTTTTGAGATAGACATTATCGATTGGTGTGAAAAGCAACATTATTTAAGAGATTGTCATATTTTTAAAACGTACACAAAGGATTTTTTTTGCTAAGAATAAAGCAATTTGTTTTTACTTTTTGGTGACTGGAAATCACGATTGGGGAACATTTGGTCAAGAACTGAAACAGATTTTTCATCGTCATTATCCATTTATGCATAATGTTTCTCCACCTCAAAAAATAAATTTCGCAGCTAGTCCTTAAGGGCCGATTTCCTTCATGGTATGGTTGCCATATCTAAGAGTTTTATATAAGCATACCTAATATAGAGTTCCTTTTAATGTTTTTCATATTCGAATTGTTTAATCCAAGAACATTTGCTTCTCTTGTGAATGAATCATAATTGACATTGTTTGATAAAGATCTCCATGTTTAATTTTAACTGAATTTGGACTGTAAAAAAAGGCCAATATGGATCGATATGGCTAGACCATCGTGTCACGATCATCATTTTTAATAATGTTTGATAACGCAACTCTGGAGGTTTACGAACGTTTAAAGCTGCAAAGTTGTTGGCCCTGTTAAGATCAGCAACTCGCCATAGAAAATAGAAGAAAATCTAATTTTTATCCTAGATACTTTTTAAATCAAAGTAGATCTACGGTGAAAACAAAAAAAAACACTGAAAACTCTCTGATTTGGTTGTAAAATTAAGTTTAAAGAAACTTATCTGAAACAAGTTTGATCGCGATCTATTGAATTTTTTTAATTTGCCAAAGGAGAATTTATTGAAAATCAGGTAAGGTGTTAGGTCAGGTCTGTTTTTATGCCTTCAGATCCCAGGATAAGTTTTAGGCCGATTCACTCCAGATTCATAATAGAAGTTGATAATCGTCTGTTCTGTGGTTGGGTTATTTTACTTTTTTTTTGGAAAGGATTTCAGCGCGAAATAACTATTTCCTAAATCACAAGTCCCTGATATTTTGTGAAATTCTTTTTTTTTCTTTCTGAAGACAAAATTTCAAAGATCATCTGCGCTTATCTTATTGTCTAAATATATGTGATTTCAATGCGCATTATGTGCAATGACCTGAATTTTTGGTGAACATTCTTCCATAAAGTGCTTAAAGCTAATTTGGCTAGAAAAAAAGAAGGACTTTGCTGTAATTTTGAGTTAGATCGCTCCAAATTTAAGTTTGCCGGAATTGCAAAAAGAATACTTACTTTATAGCTGACTGATGAAAGAAGAATACAACTTGTCTGACTGATGAAAATATATTATGTTTCCATAGAAATTTTAGACATTCCACCAAATATGACTTCAAATACTTTGAGCTAGCGAGAATTTTGGTTTAAAAGGGGTAACAAATGCACAACTAAAGAGTGAAGTAATGGGAGCTTCTGAGGAATATAACGAAGTTGTTATTCTCAAAAAGAAAGACATCCGAGGTCATGATGTTCGCATTCTTTAAATAAAACATGCTCCTGTAAGTTCCCCCGCAAACAATTGACCAATTCCTGATCAAAAAGTTCATCCATCACCAGTAGATTATTTATAAAGAAAATGTTTTCATTATTTAAAGCAAATATGTTTATGACAATTATAGATAACCAAATCTTTAAAAGCAGCTTTACATTCAATCGTGTCTCATCTTATAATTGTACCATTTCGATGTTAGTCCTTCTTTATTAAATCAATTTTAAAGAATTACAAATTAAACAATCTAGAACTTAGTATAGCTCTTTGTTACCACACTCTCCCCTATTTATTATCATTGTATCCAAATTGGCTAGTATAAATTTTCAAAATACTCAAATTCGTTTGCCAAATTGCTTTATTTTGTATTTTCTTTATATACAAAAATGTGGTAGCATTCTAAGTTGGATAACATTGAAAACATGGAAGAAAATTCATGAGAAACAGCTGGCTTATACATATATCTACATTCATATAAATTTTTATCTTGTTATAGATGGTTGAAAGATGTGCAGTGACAAAACAAAATGCTAGTGTATTAGTTTCTTAAGCAACACCTTGATAATTTTAAGAAAATTCATCAAACAAAAGACCATCAACATAATAATTAGATCCAAAGAAAAGGCAATCTGTTTTGTACGATGAACCATTGGTTGAAAATTTTCATCTGTTGCGACCCATATAAAAATGCACATGTGAATCAAAATTATCTTTTATATAAAAACGGAATTTTAATGGTAAATTATTCAGGAAAAAATGTTTTACAAATAAAGTCGGTGTGAGATATATATTATGTATAATAAATTTGGGTTGATGGACCTATCAAGAAAGTATTTTAATTAATTTAAAAATAAACATTAAGTCCAAAATGAATTTTTTATTTATATTAATGTTGTTTTTATCTCTTGGAAAGAGTCAATCGGAATTCCTTTGGGGACCGTTGTTTAATATTTTCATTTAAAAGGGGTAAACACATTTTCAGGAAGAAGCAAATTCAGAGCAACGCACTTTATAGATAGATACAAATATGTAAAACATTTAACATGTGGATACAAAAATTAATTGAAATGAATTGAAACAAATACCAAATAAACGAATTAATTGCGTGCATAATTCAAGCTATATATTCATCCAATGAAATTAATTTATTCAAATGCAAAATTCTAAAATAAACAATCTAATTTTCATTTCCTATATTTTCTACAGCAATTGCTGATAAACAGTTCATTGGATTAAAACCGTTTTAAAAAAGATAAAAGACCTCATACACATTGTAGTTTCGAAGCCAAAAAATATCGATAACGTTCATTTTGAACTCTTGATACCATTCCCAGCAAAGAGATCATTATGTGGCAAGAAACTAACTGATAAAAAAAGCTATTCAATTCATAATTTATGTTTATTGCAAGTACTTTACTTAATGATAATGCTCGGCATTTATTGAAGCTAAAATATTATGGTAATAAAAATCTGTCAACTTTAGAATTTATGATTATTTTAATCTCTATAAGATGAACGCTGAACGCAAATAGAAATGAGAAACAATATCATTTCTTGTAGGAAAAAAAATAAGCAATAACATATTATTTGAGTTTTAAGAAGAGATGATTATAAGAAATATTTGTTTTCTAATTTTATTTTACCTAATACAGACTAATAACAATTTGATTTGGGAACTTTAACTTAATACAGGTGTGATTATTTTAAGAAATTATACAAGCAACATTATGGAAGTCATGTTCATATGTAGGTACCTATTATTAAATGCGAAATGCGAGCTTTTTTGTAAACTGAATCATTGTAAATTATTCAAGAGTTGTAAAATATTCGATCATATGCAATTCAGTTTAGGTAATAAAGATTTATGAATTATCTATACTGCTGAAATAATCTTATAAAGCAGAGTTTTTCATTCTTTTCTTTTGATTTTTTGTTAAATCCAACACTGAACACATATCTATCTTCTATACATATAATCACTAAAATAATTATATAAAATACATTTATTCATAAAAAAAAATAATTTATATATCTATTGGGCATCATTGTGAATAACAAATCTGTTTCATTTAAATTTTTAATTTTTCTTAAAATTTAGCCAGTAGTATGTAAATTAACTTTTAATTTAGTTTTTCTCGAAATCATTTTGGTATAAATAAGTATAGTTTCAGAAATCTCGCCAAAAATAATACGCCAAACAGTTATGGCGTAATAATTTCGGTAAAAGCACCCAAAATGTTTAGCAAATTTTTGGAAAAACACCCAAAAAGGATAAGAATGGAAATTACGAAAAAAAATATCATTATGGATAGGTACCTAATTTATAGATTTAATTTGGAAATAAGAACAGAAAACCATCCTTTTCTCGCTTAATTCATGAATACTCAAAACTCGTTGTTTAAAGTGGTGTCATGACATTTGCCGCAGTCATTTGACATTAATCTATAAATTAGTAGTGTTTGTAAGAACAAGGTTATAGTAGGTATCTATGCGTTTCGTGCATTTGTTTGACAAAAAATCAAAACACTTTTGATTTTGCTTGATGCCAGATTATGTGTGTACGATGTCAGGTGTCAGGTCAAGTAAGGTGTCAGGTCAAGTAAGGTTCGGGTCAAGTAAGTCTCCAATCAAATTAAAGCACCAAGAATATTTTTGAGCATAAGCGCCCACGGCAATATCGCCCAAATCGGTTTGGAAATTTCGCCCAAAAAAATGCTGAACAAATTGTTGTTGTAATAATTTAGCATTTAGGGTACTATTTTCGTGTTGAATTCCATTTTTCAAAACGGCCGAATAAGAAACTTAAATAGTGGAAGAGGAAAAAAAGGCCAACATAGAAAAAATTGCCCAAAACAACGGACTTAAGAGAAAGAGCACCCAAATGGAGGTAATATCGCCCAAAATTGTATTAACTTAATTTGAGGCTTTAACATTTTTCAAAGAAAAACTTGAATATAATCTACCAATATTTCACTGCATAATGGACAGACACTTCTCATTATATGCCAAAACTTTCGTCCCCCTGAATTCGCAACAAATCGAAATCCTATATAGTAGGCCAGGCAGCGGGGTTGCGGGGGGACAGCAAGCCCCCCTGACCTGATTTACAGTACCTAGGTTACCCACTTGTGTCCCCAACAGTTGAGATTGGAAAGTTGGTGCATGTTCCCCGCTGCAACCCTCCTGCCGGGTCAACTATAGGATTTGGGGTGGGTGCGAGTTTGGCTGAACGAAAGATTTGACAAATAATGCGATCCCACTATAGGATTTGGGTGGGTGCATATTTGTGTGTGCATTTGGATTATATTGCCTTTTATGATTCGGGATATCTGAAATTTTGGGCATTAAATATACTAATTGGGCCAAATTTCCTTTTTATTTTTAGGTTTCGGGCTTTTATGTTAATTTCTGAGCGAAATTTCCAAATCAATTTGGGCGATATTGACTTGGGCGCTATTACTCAACGCCAATTTTTTAGCATATTAACATTGTGGTATGTATATGGCGTATATAGGGGGGGAGCATTCTACCTTTTATTTTCTCGCGTTCTTTCCTATTTGATTTGCTAAAACAGACAAAAATTTTATTTTTTAGCGCTTTTACCAGTAGGTAATAAAAATTGTCCATTTTTATAATTTAAAGAAAAAATAGCTCAACTTATTTATCAAAAAAGAGAAAATATTTTTGTGAGTTTTTTTCCAAGGAAAAAAAGCCAGATAATTTTATGGATTTTTTTATGTTTCTTTCCCTATTTCTTTTCATTTTTGCAATAATTTCTAGGGCGTAATTTCAGAGAGCCACAATCTGCATATTAGGCTTGCCACTATTCTGGCAAGAACGTACCTATTCCAAGATTTCTAGTCTCTAAAGTAATGATCCTTATTAGTCAGGAAGGCTACTTTAGGATCGCACCTATCTCATCTCGTCTTTTGTAAAATTGAACAATAACTAAGTAATAAATAGGTTTAGCCCTAACTTTTACAAAACTGAGGGTCGAGCAAACTTTTTTACGTACTTTTGGTCAGAAAAAGGCCATTTCCAGTATTTTTCTCAGCGTTTTTTTGTCTTTTTTTCTTTCAAAGACATTGAAATTACGTGTAACCATTTTTTATTGTTAAGAAACATAAAAGATTTCCAGTTCCCTAAAAGTTTTCTGCCTGTATTAGATAAAATTCTTCGTCAAAAAAGAGGGCCTGCACGAAGAAAAATTTTTTTTGCGATTTTTGATTTTGATAGGTACTTTGAACTTCAATGTTCATAGCATAGGTACCTACCTTCTTACCTCTAGGAGTTGATTAAATGAAAATATTAAATTTGTGGATTCAAAAATTTTAAATACCTAGGTTAGGTACCTACATACCTTACTTCTCATAATTTTCTTCGTATTTTTATTTCAACGGCTAAACTGCTAAAACACAAAGGCGCAAAATCTTAAACTATTTAGCAGCAAACTATAACATATTTAGCATCATACATTTAGCCGTTTTAGAAAGACAAGTGCCAGAATATGAAACCTCTAGGTACGGCGGCGTCTCGTTCGATGAGAAATCCCGTGGCTGAGCCTGAAAACATTTCTCATGCTATCTAATTTTTTGGCTAGATGAAGTACCTTGCCGTGGCATGCAGTTGACAAATCTACGTTACCTTAATTTCTGCAGCACACTTCGATGAAAGTATTTAAGTTGTCAAAGTGTTCATCAAGCTACTGCCTTCCATCAATCGCGTCAAAAGTTAAAACCATCATCGCTACAGACTCGTTACTTGTATTGCTTGGCAAGATATTCCAATTTTATCGCTCCAAACGTCTTTTGAATCCACGGATCACTGAGAATAAACCAGAACTCTATAAGAATAGATATATCCAACAAGAACTCTAAGTTCTCAACAAAATTAATTAAAATAAAATAGGTAGGTCGGTACCAAAACAGAGAAAAAATGGTACCTACCTAGGTAGGTATACCTATATCTTCTTTTGAACAAATTAAAGAAATCTTTATTATTATATTTTTAAAGATAGGTAGTTATAGGTACCTGAGTATCTTAGTAGGTACCTACCTAGATAGGTATCTATTGGCACCTATACCTAAAGTACACATAAGTTAAACAACATCGTGTGAATCTTATCAGTAGGTAACGTACCTACTGACCATTTGACAAAGCTTTGAAAATCTCCTTATACATACCTATGCAAATACCTATCTATGCAAATTTACCTCTATACTCCTACCTATCTACCTGCCTACCTATATGAGTGAAGATGACCTACCTATCTATAACAATAAAATGCAAGATTTTGAATCTTCGCTAAATTATATTTGCTTTCAATTTCCAATTAGGATAAATCTCCCGCGTTTCTACCTACTTAAATTTCTGTCAACATCTATTCATCTTTTGTCTGTAATATATTATATGCGGTTCTTCAGCGCGTTTCACATAAAAAACCTATTACAGCTTAATAAATTCAAACTTTAAAACTTGCAAGCAGACAGACAGACATTTAATTTCAATTGAAAAGTTCATCGAATTCTGATGTCTGCGACATTAATTACATACCACTCAGAAGCAGAAGCCCAGTCGCAGAATTGTAGGTACCTACCAATCCACTCAGCTTTTAAATGAATTTCTACTTAAAAACCAATAAAATACAATGAAGCCGAAATACATTGTGAATTGTATTATTACTTTCCTTTCTCTTCCCACATCGTCAATTTCATTCGTTGTTTTATTTTTCAAAGTCAATCATTTCGCATTCATCAAGCGGAATTCGTATTTTTTTTTCTTATACCCAACAATCTCGACATGTGCTGTAAGAAAAAAAACACTTCAAATATCGAATTCATGTGTGTGCGTTTTGTCTGTTTCTTTCAAAAGAAGGAAAACCAAATTCAGTGTTCAGGGTCATTGCGATCACATCAACATCAGCAACGATAAAATTTATCACCGAACAAAGCTTAAAACAGCCAAACCATCCGTCTTTGTATTTCTATTAATTTCAAATTGAATTTGTGGTTTTAGTTTATTTTTCGATTGAATTTCAACCAAGAAGATACACAACGAATAAAAACTTATCGAATTAATTTCAAACGCATTTTTTATTTTGTAAGTAAGTACCTACTTATAAATATATTTATACATTCCTGGACAAGATAAGCTACACAACATGCTCATTCACACTTATAGATACCCAATCGTCTAGCGAAGCTATTATAAAGAGTAAATAGATAGGCATCTGTTCCAAAATAAAAAGTATCTTATTTAAAATTTATATCTAATTTTTAAATTTATTTAGAGGCTTTCAATATAGTAAAAACCTATTCTTCGACTGAGGCTTAACCTTCCGATATATGTAGGTATATCTTAACTAAACAACACATTAAGATACAAATTATAATTTTTAATGAACATTAAGGCGTTTAAAAAAGTCATCATAAATTATTCCCAGAAAGCACTAAACATGTTATATGCATTAAACAACGCTAGTCTTTCTTTATTTCTGTCAAAGCTTTTATTTTTTCTTGTGTGGATGAATACAAAAACGAAATACAAAACGAAACTAAACATCAAAAGGAATTTTGTAGCAAATAAATCACACAGCTATTGAATTTATTACATGACATCTTTAAAATAACCTGTATAGGTATTAAAAAAAATAAAAAAAACTGATAGGTTAAGGAATAATAAATTTTTAATCGTTTAGAATTTCAATTTACAAGGAAAGACCCCAAAAATAATGAATGAATTACCTTCTCTTAAGTTAATCATTATTTATTTTAAAAAAGAATTAATCTTCTAAAAAGGAAAATGCCATTAAGTAGATATGTAGGTAGGTAGGTATACAAACAAGATTCTTTTGCCCTTTGCCTCTGATTAGAATCGAAAAATCATGCGAATGCTATATCTACAAACTCCGTATACCATTCCTATATCTATTTACACATATCCAAAGGCTCAAATCCCAAATTAAGATACACCATGATTCGTATATCTACATCCATATAGGTTGTGAAGATACTCTTTAGATACATTTTGTATAGTTGCCTCGTATTGACGTCATCAGAGGCGTTTTAGGTAGGGGGAGTTTAATTCCACTACCATGGCTCACGCTCAGAATGATGTGTTGTGAAAAACAATGTTGGCTTTTTTTCATAGTGCGGCTTTTCTGTTCTCTGTGTATCTGCGAGTTTATTTATCCGCGCATTCAATTCCTATTTAATTATTTTTAACTATTTAAAACTATGATTAATACAAAAAGAGTGTTTTTCTACAAAATTTATAAATTTTAATCTGTAAATACCTTCCTGTACAAAAAAAATAATAAAATATAATTTTTGTGTATCAAATTTTTAAAATAAATAAAAACGCGCCGGCGGAAAGTTTAAGCAACTGCTTCCGAAAAAAAGAAGTCCGTCGTTCTCTTAGAATAATATCGTAGTAAGCCACTGTCTTAAACCACGCCTCCATCACATCACGGAAGCCATGATTGTGAAGCAAAACGACGGATAATTCAAGAACAACAACAACAAAAGCGCCATAATGGTGGTATATAAGTATCTTCTATATCCGAACAACAACGGCAAACCCATTTAAATTCCATTCTCTCTCTTTCTCACAATGAGAGGAATGAGTTAAAATACATAAAAAAATGTCACTCAAAACACCTTTCACTCAACATTCCAACACATTCGATTCCCTTCAATTCCAAATGCGAAGGCGAGACAAAAACTAGTCGTATGCTCTCTTTTGTAAAAGTGAATTTTGTGTGTGGTAAAATGAATAAAAATGGTTTGTTAAGTTGAACTGTTAAAACGCCGACGCACTGTGTAGAGAAATAAGGAAGAATACAGAAGCGCCCTCAAAACAACAACAAAACATTAAAGAAATTGCTTTTATGGCCATTTTAAGTGCGACTGAGATGGCCTCATTATCGTTTCGAATATCGAATCCTATCACCATTGCAGAGATAATGCCAGAATGGGACATAAAGCGTGCAGTTAGAACGTGGATTTAAGTAAGTGGAAACGAGATCGTAACAACAAGCATAAAAATGAAAATCATTGCACTGATTGAAATGAAAAATAATCAAAAAGAAAAAAAAAACTCAATTTTATGAAAATCGCTTGAGAGGGGTAGAGGATGAAGAAATATTTTTGGGATATGGCAGTTATTTTCTTGTTCTTTCTTTCACTTCTTGGGAGTTTTTTTTTCTGAACTCCGGTTTTCTGTGTATTCTCGGTTGCTCTCTCTGCACGTGCGGCAAGCGGCAACAATTGAATTGGTCGTAAAAGAGATAGATGCACCAGCCAAGCAGCAAAACAACGACGGGTAGCACAGTGAACTTTATTTGAGAGAGTGTGTTTCTTTTATGACTTTTATGGCTTTTAGTGCGTGCCAAAAACTTTTAATTGAACAGGTTGAATAGTTATTGTAATTTTATTATTTTCTTTGAGTTTTCAACATTCAAAGTTGTTTTTTTGTACTCGTTTCTTATCTTTTATTAGTGAAACTGTTGAATTCTTTGATTGTGCTGATTTAAATGAAGTTACAGTGGATTACCTTAGTACATATCTACCTATGTAAGCTTGATTTCGATTATTTTAGAAAGATGTAGGGAAAGAGGTAGGTAGATACCTCGTACCTAGTAGGTACCTACATACCTACTATCTACGAACCGATGTTAGATAATATAGGTAAGTACTTACCTATAGAAAATTCCTTACTAATGTATACCTATTAGGTATACCTCAGGTAAGTAGGCCGGTACCTATATACTTACCTATTTTAAATTATTTTTGGTAGGTACCTAACATATACCTACCTATTTACCTACATAGATATTTAAGGCTATTGAAGTTAGTTTGTAAAGCCCAGTAAAACATCGCTATTTCCTACTCATCGATAAATAACTCTGCTACTTTGTGTAGGTATACCTACCTAGGTACTTATCTACAACATTTTTTGCGTGAAAATAAATTAATACATTTTTAGCAAAAAGTTATTGTTCCCATCCCCACTGAGCCTAAAGAGTATAATTTAATGAATGCAAGCAAGTAGCTTTAATGTTTTGTGCACTAGGAAAGTCCATCTAGAATTCTGGGAAAACCATTTTTACTTGCTATGGAACATTTTTAAGTGCTATGGAAAAAAGGCACTTCAATGACATAAATGAAAATAAAAACAAACATTTGCGTTGACTAAAAACGACGACAAAATTTTCTGTGGCAACAAAGTCACATGCATTGACGTTCATCTAAATCAAAAATTTTGATTGGTTTCATAATATTTTTTTTTAAAAGTCGTATATTTAATCCATCACAGCCTTCAAATAAATTTTTGCGTATAGGAACCTTCACATAATATTTCGTTTCAATGTCACCCGAAATCGTTAAATGTTTAAATTTCTTATGTATTTCAAATTTCCTAGCTTTAAACTTGTGCCAGAAAGAATTTTTCAAGCAAATCTAAAAATTTATTTTGGTGCTTGGGACTTGGGAATAACAAATGTAGGTCTCAAAACATGCATACTTTTTTTCAAAATATATTTATATAAGTATAAAATTCCGATTTACGTGTGCTCGTAATTCTCCTCCTCCTAAACAGTTCCACCATATATTTCTAAAATATTATTTACAAAAAATTACAGTAATATTTTTAACCACAATTTTTGGGAACAATTGTTTAAATGAAACGGATCCGTTTAGTTGATCTTGTACGAAAACGTGAAATACATTTGCAATAAAATCATTTGACGTTAATCAAAAGAATTTCCGAAAGTAGAACGAATGCATTTTTGACGATTCCAACTACTGTGTCATAAAATGACGATAATTTGACGATCAAAATGACTTTGATTTGACGTTTTCGAAAACGACCTGTATTTGGAAGTGTTCTTATACAACTGTTATTGTGACCTGTTTCCATGAAGTATGCGTATTTTAGGAACATTTCAGGTGAGTGTGCTGATAGGTCATAAAGATCGTTTTCAACCTTGTGATGCCGTTTCTAACATGGTTGCGGACCAGAATGAGTGCAGACCGATTAACTGGATTGGCATTATTACATAAGCACACTAATGTAAAAAGAAGTGTTATTGAGCATTTTTTCAAAAAATCAAAAAGGAAAATGGATTTTGTGATATATGTATGTATGATATAATATTTCTGTTTGATGTAGCTTGTTTTTCAAAACTAGAGAAAAGGCTATGATTCTGAAAAATATGTAATAATGTAGGTGCAAACATTTATCAATATTATAAATGCAATTTTTTGGATATATGTGTTTGTTACTCAATCACGCGAGAACGGCTGAACGGATCTCTATGAAATTTCGGACAAAGGACAGAGATAAATTATAATCTGGAATAGCAATTTATCCCAAAAATGTACGGTTTTCGTAGGATAGATATAGGAACAGAGTATATAGGTACCTACTTATTTACTTTATTTAAATATATAAAATTTTCGTGGAACAAAGTTTTACCGCTTGATAAATATGGACTTGGTTTTGATTTATAGGTTTTCTGGTATGTTTTTATTCAGACAACAGATGTTTTTATAATTTAATCTTATAAATTTTACTAATAAATGTAAATGTTTTTATGCTTCTATTTACCAAATGTTTAATAGTTTCAGATATAAGAACAGATGTGATTGAATGTATCTAAGTTCGATTAATGCGAAACTGAATCAACACCGGTAGGGTATTTTTATCACTGAAAACGTAAGATTTCTGTGTGAGAGCTTAAATGTTTAAAACTATATCATATCTACTTGTACTTGAATGTTTGTTTCACTTCCAATCCTCAACAATTGAATGGATTTGGATAAAATCCGGCATGTAGGCTTTGGATTGTCAGTTTGTCACAGATGTTACTTTTTATAACTATTCCAGGGGGATAAAAAAAGTTAACTTATTTCCCACTATAGTGATGAAGTTGTTTCCTATATAAAGTTATTTCCCATTGAAGTTATTTCCCTACACCTTCGGTTTTTAGATGCACCTATATTTATTTTGAGCAGTAAACTATATATTAACACTATATACAGGTTGATTGGTATAAGATGCACCAAAAAGCTTGAGCATGTAGGTGGAGTTAAGACAAGAAAAAAATCGTATGGAAGGGGGGTCTATTTCCCCCCGTTTAGGCGGGAGGGGCAATTTTCTAAAACATTGACTTAAATCAGAAAAAAAATTATTTCAAAAAACGGTGAATGAATCAAAGCCTTGTTATATTTTTTTAGAAAGCCAGAAAACTATTCTTTTATTTAATTTTTAAATTAAGTTGTTTAAGTGAACACTTTTAAAAAAATTAATTTTCAAACTCAAAATTCTGAAAAAAAAAACTAGAAAAAAATTTTTAAACTAATTTTTTTCAAAATTCAATGCTCTTATTAATTTTTAGTCAAAAACAGAAAACCGGATGCCAAAATGTATCTTAGTTTTTGAGTTATTAAGAAAAACTAGAAATATTTTTTTCCAAGAAAAACACTTTTTTTTTGGTTTTTCCATATTTGACCTGCTCAGGTCAATTATTAATTAGGGAATTATCATTTTTTTTATTTTTTATTACATACCATCCGATTTTAATCAAATAATAAAAAAAAACTAATTAACTTTTTACTTTACTTACTAGTTTTACTTTTAATTTTTTTTAATTTCTTTTATTTTTTTTTTAATTTTACTGTTTTTTTTAAATCTTTCAAACAAATGTATGGAACAAAGAAAGATTTATATGAAGACACCCATTTTCGGTAAAAATTCACTTACATGAAATTTGATCAAAATTCGGTTTTGAAAATAAAATTTTTTTTAAAAATAATTTTTTTTTCAAAGTTTTGTTTGCCGTAATTATTCAAGTTTAGATATAGTTTTTGAATATTAAACTTTGTTAAAATCGGTGTATCCCTTCAAAAGATAGTCGGAGTAAAAAAAACGGTTCTATGGCCAGGTAGGTACCGTTAATAAGCTGATTCTGAAAAAAAAAATTAATTATATTTTTTAAATGAACTAAAAATTGTTAAAAATTGAAAATAAATGTATCTCGGTAGGTACCTATACAAACAACATTGTTTATACCTATATCAAAGCGTTACACTGATGTAAAATTTGAGAAATATTATTATCCTGCAAATGAAATACATTGTAATCAATTTCATTCCATAGAGTAGATATTTTCATTGCATCAAAAGAGAAGCTAGACTTTTGAAAGAGACATTAATTTATTCTTAGGCGGAATGAAGTTCGCCGATCCAGCTATTAAATTATTAATGTAAAGAGATTTGGGCAGTACGAACATTGTATTGAAATACCTAATTGTTTTTCAGTAGGTATTGATTGATTTTTAATATTAATTGATCCTCAGTAGGTATAGATACTTTTTATCCCAATTGAAGGCCTTAAAGGTCTTCTTTATCTATTTATAAATGCGCAAATGTTTTGTATATACCTAAATATTAAAATTTACAAAACTTCAAATTAATTAAGTACCTATAGTCAGTCGGGCAGACGGCACAAAACCGCATGCTCTATTGTTTATTCAAATAAGTATAGCCCCCAATGTGAATGTACTTAGTCTAAATCAAAAAGACAGGTCATTCTCACACTTTTCGATTTGATATGGAGACTTATTTCCCAACATTATGTTATCATAATGTCCACGAAAAACAAACTTATATATTTTTCTCCGTAAAATAAAAATAATATCAAGTAAAAAAAAATAGTACCATTACCCCCGAAAAGCAGCTTAGAAACAAAAGTGATTTGTCATTTGAAATGCATTTTATTTTTTTTTTTTCTTATTTACTGATTTAAGTAAACTCTTGTTTCCCTTCAAAATATTCTTGCACCATTTGCATCATTTTGCTGTTAAATTTAATAGAACATTGAAACATATAATGTGTCTTTATACTTATTTCGGGCACCGTATATAATAAAACTATCGCACATTTAATTTTTTTCCTATATTAAGTATTCTAAAACTGCCAGACAAAATTTCATATCTTAATTAAGTATCTAATACTAAATTATTATTAAAAATAAACACATCACTTTTATATTAATAACATAATCTTTTCTTTCTTTTTCAGCACCTAATACTAAGTTTATTACCAAAGTTCGAATAAATTAAAATGTGAGTAAAATTGTTGAAAATATTTTCTCATAGTGTTTATCCAATACCTATTAACTTAACTTCTTGTTTAGTGCAAGTTGTTTTGTTTATATATCATTGTGCATATCATTAAGCTAATACAAGTTTTTCTTTTCCGAAAAAAAATCTTAACGTGTTTATTTTTAACAAACAATCATTAAAATCTTAAAATGGCCTTAAATGATGGAATTCTAATTTATAGAAGCACTTAAATTACTTTAAGAACGATTTAAGAAGGCATTTAACAAATAATATATCCATCTTTAATATTGGTACCGTCTAATACCATTACTCGTGCCAACAAGTTAATAAAATTATAAATTGACTGTTTTGGAATTGAGAGAATTTTCATAAATTGATTTCTAAAATGCGAAAATATTTAAGAACCTGTTTTTATATCCTACTGTGATAGTGTGAATAAGTCTCTTTATATATTCATTATTGAAATATACAAATACTTCGTCATATAAAAAAAATCAATTTCTGAATACGATTTTAATGAAATGGTTCATTTAGGATCTAAAAACGATTTGGTTGATATTTATCTCCATAAAAATCACAGCGTTATTATACTGAATTCATTTCGATCAAATTTGGAAATAAACAATCATTTTTATGATAACTGTATTGTGTCTGGTGGATAAATTTATTGTTGCAAAATTTAGTCTGATAACCTAAATTTTAAAAAGTTTTAAAATGTGCTTTAATGAAAGATATCGATTAAAAAGATAAAAATTTATTTAAAACGATTTTTACGATATGTTGTGATTTTGATTGTGATCATAAGTCCTTTACTTTATTGCGCTTAACACTAAGAATTAATTTGTGGGGCAAGCTGGTTTGGCATTGTTCCAAATTTGAGGTAAACGAAATAATGCTCGCTCAGTTGCATTTGCTTTTTCCTCACAATTGTATTGGAATGATGTACATAAGAAGGATATTGCCCGTAGTACGATGAAGTAAAGAAAGCCTCTCTTTTAACAGATTTTGAAGTTCAATGACAGCAAAATGATATGAACACAAGACTGAACACTTGAAGCTCCTTGGATGTGATAAACCCAATTTTTTCTTCTAAATTCATCCAAAAAGAGACGATTTTATGTCTCCGATTGTTATTGTGTGTTTTTATAGTTTTTTTTTTTTTTTTTTTGTGTGAATAAAGTGGCGAGACACCTACAAAATATTGTTATATTTGTTTTTGGATGTAACAAAATATAGTAATTTTTGGGCTTTATTTAATGCAAAAATATAAAGTTTATGTAGTTTTGATAAAAATTTGCTGGAATAAAACTTTTTTAAGGAAAAAATGTAACTCAAAAAAGTTCTTAAGTAGAACTTAAGTCTTTATGAGCTACTTTAACTTCTCCTTAAATTAAGATCACCCTAAGCAGATTTATTATTAACTTTGAAATTTGTTCAAATCGTTAAGTGGAACTTAAAAAATTAAGTTGTATTTAAGGCCTTATTTCGAGTATGAGCACACGGGCATGTGATTGCCATATGTTTTAATTTATATTTTAAGTGATTTTTTTTCTTCAAATTTTGTTCTCCCGTCTTAGGGGGGATATCAACATTTATTGACAACTGCCATTTTGTTTTTAAAGTGTACTTGTTTGCAATGTTTGTGTCAGATATTTTCCAGTATTACGACTTTTTTTGCTTGCTTTAAGTTTGATCTATTGATACGTTTAAATAATTAGGAGTATTCACTTACTTATAAGTTGATAATTGGAAAGGAATATTGATCAAATAAATATCTGCAATAGTAGGTAACCCTTACCGTAGATATATCTAATACAATAACTGAAGATTAAAATAGGTGATAAAAATGAGTCTCAAACTAAATACGTGGAATTAGGGTCCACGATGTTCGGTTCACAAAGGAAATTTCTTAATTCAATTCAATGAATTACTTTTGCATTCAAATTTAAAATGAATTCATAATTCAGTGGGCCCTACTAATAATTAAATTTAGTAACAGCTTAAATAAAAATCTCCAAACATTACGAACATTTTAAAAGTATTTCTCATCTTATGTGCGGTTATGTTATTTGACAGAAAGCCTAATATTGATTTGATTGATGATTTGATGTTTATTCTATCTGACAAAATAGGTAGGTACAGATCCAATGTAAATAAAAAGCACGACTGTGTCAGACAAACTTGCTCTTGTGTAAGATTACTATAACCTTTGGCTTAGGATTAGGATAGGTACTAAGCAAGAAACTATAATAAATAATCGGAAGTAAAAATTGTTTCTATAGCGTTTTCATGGCAAAAAAAAAATCTAACGAAATACTTCCTTATTGGCAAAAAATCAGTCACACAAAATCTTATCAAAATCAATCGTATTTTTTTTCGAGAAAAGTCGGATTTTCTATAGATTTTATACGGCAGGTAGCGTTAATAAGGTGATTTTGAAAAAAAAATTCTAACGAAAAACTCCGTCATTGGCAAAAATTTAATCAAAATCGATCGTATTTTTTTCGAGAAAAATTGGATTTTCTGTAGCGTTTTTATGACAGGTACAGTGATTTTGAAAATAAATTATTTTTATTTTTAGACCTAGAATAAAAATAAAAAATACACCTGGGCATATTACTCTAAAAATACAGAGTACCAAGTTTAAAGAAAATCGGACCAACCGTCGATACGTCCAGACTGACAGACGGACAGACAGAGAGAATTGTCGAACCTACTTTTTTCGTGTTTTCTGTCATAGTAATGTCATGTTTGATTGTTATCTCAAAACTTTTTTTTACGAATACAAAACTTGCCTTATAGTACCTATAATCGCAATAAAATTAATTGATATCGTGGTAAATTTCTTACTTCTACCACGATGGCTAAGAATGATGTTTAGTCGTCGCAAGATAACTCCGACTAAACTCTTCATTGAAGCTGTCACCAACTCAAGTAGCACACTGGTGTATGATTCATAAATTTTGGTGCAAAATTGCGAAAACTGATGAAAAATTTAATATTTTGGTGTATCTCGGCAAAATTTCAACATTTTTTCAAAATTCAGTGCAAAAAAGAAACCGATGTTGATTTGTTTTTATATAATAAACCATTAATGGTGCATTAATTATTCGATTTAGAAACCAAACCAACATGGAATTCTTCAACTGTGTATTTTTCTTCTCGTTTGTTTACATTGGTGCATTTATTCATCTAAATTCAGGAAACAGAGTATATTTTACACGACCGACATATTAACTAGAAATATGAAATATGAAAAATGAGATTTTGCCAGCCGCCATGTTTTGAATGAAGAAAATGATTAAATTTTTCATTATAATATCGACTTTAACATTCAGCAAAAAATAACAAATCCTGAAAAATTAATTTTTCTAGCATCAAACTAAAAATCATTAATTTATTAATATTTTCGAGACGCTCAAATTTTTGACGGGGTAGGACCGAAATTCAGTCTGCAGAATGTGTTTCGTTTTCAAATAAGGCACTCAGATTTAAATTTATTAATGATTTTCTGTCGTATAATCATAGAAATAATTCAAAACACTTGAAGATACATTTTCGATCAGAAAATAAACAACGGTGTAAATTTAAATTAATTAAATTGATGACCATTAAATAAATACACTTTGGTGTAGATTTTATTTCAAAATAAATACTGAATAGGTATGATACCATTAGCACAAGTTATATACCGATGGGTATAATTTGTGAACACTCGGTGTAAATTATAAACAGGAACGTGGTATATTTCCTTCAATTTCGCAACGAAATTTCAAAAAAATGAAATGGAAAGTGGCACATTTGTTATGTCTAAAATGTATATCACGGATGTGCAGAAAATACCCCAAAAATATTGCTGTATTTTAGACATTTGCGCTACTTGAGAAGATATCGAATCATTTCCAAATAATAAATTGAAATAAATAAATAAATAATAACACCAACATTTCATTAAACAAACATTCACTGCACTTATGAATCGGATACAGTTATGGCATACAATAAGTTTCCTTTTACTTACCAACCACCCAAACAGTCCATTCAATTATCTTCAAACATAAACATAAAGCTAAGTCAACTTGTGCGCCTTAAAAGGATATTAACAATCATTTTAAATCAGCAAGTCCTGCACGTACATAGGTATATGTATGTATAAATGTATATGAAGTGTCTTGCCACCACATGCAACATTATATGCAACGTTACTTATTCGCGGTTCTTTCTTTGTACTGCCAGAGCGCAACTAAAAGGTTCGAGATAATTTATGACATGTCGCAAGTAATAACAGCACTGCAACAATAGCACAGTTACACACATTTCTCTGAATAACACGGCACGGCTACGGCACCACAGCATAAACCGGCTGTTGCTGTTCTTGCGCTCTTAACTGGCAAAAGAGTATATGACCTTTTAATGGACATAACACTGCAACCTGGTTAATTTTTTCACACCTTTTTACTGTAGATACAAACAAAATAATACATTTTTCTTCGCGTTTCCGTGTGTATTCTCTGAGGTCCTTTTATTGTTTTTGCTGTTAACCCACCTATCGATTTCATTAGTTTTATAACCCTTATTGCCAATTTGTATGGTCCAGGGTCCTTTCCTTTTTTTGCTTTCAACTTGAAAAAAGAAAACTAAACCAAGGCACAGAAAAAGCGGCAATTTTTCCATCCTTTATCCTGTTTTTTTTTTTGTGTCTGTTATAATATTATTTTCAGCAATGGCACCGTATGGTCTGTTGAAAGAAAGATATTTCTTCGATCCGCTCCCTTTTTTTTGCCGAGGTTTGCTGATATTTGTTCGTTTGTTTTTTCTTGGAAATTCGATATCTCACTTGAAATGGTGGTTTTTACATTTCTATTATTCGATTTATAATCGAAAAGTCAATACGATGGCGACGACGACGTTGGCAGAGAGCAAATAAATTGCTAAAAAAGGACCCTCTAAAGTCCAATCGGGGAAAAAGCTAAAAAAAAAATATGTAATTGATGAAATTCGAATGGAAATTCATACATGTGTAGGTTCGCATTTATTTCAGTTAGTGAATTCAAGTTCTTGCTATGTATGCGTGTTTTTCTTGTTTTTGTTGTTCGGACCTAAATAGCGTAGGAGATAATTTATTAGCTTGTGTTTGTTTTCTATGCCCAGAGCAACCCCAGAGCAAGGATATTTCTTTTATTTTTTGCTATAGGCTTAGCCATTTGGGATAGTATATTGATGGCGGGGACATATCAACATCGAGTGCCATTTGTTTTGGGCACAAAAATATTTATATATCCTCTTTTGTGTACGAATTGAAATAGCACATTTGGCAGCAGAAAAAACAACAACAAAATAAAATAAATAGAGAAAAACATTTTTTTTTTCCTTTTTCTTGTCTTGCCAGAGAAAAGAGCAATCGAAGGCAAAAGTCAAATAGGACAAACGAAAATTCTTGTTTTTATTTATAGAGTCTTGTCCTATATTTTGGTTTTCGGCAAAAATGCTTTTTGTTGGGGTATCAGTAAATCTTTTGGTTAGAAAAGCATTATAAAGGACTGGTGGAGGAAAATGTGTTTCTGACTTTAATTCATTGAATCGCTGCCTTTTAGTAGGTACGTAATGGAAAATATATTTGAATTATACGAACATAAAGATAGATAAGTGTGTTGAGTGGATTGGATACATATACCAATATTTTATAAGTTTACTTAATCAATGATATAGGTATACGGAATAACTATTATGTTACATTAATAAACATTATCTTTATCAAAAGTCTTTCAATGACAGCAGGCTGTTTCAAAGGCATTTTTCATAAGTTCGTAACGAACAAAATCATATGAATTGTTTTTAAAAGTGCTAAAACTAGTTTTAAAAAAGATTCAAACGGAAATCAAAGTATGCAGAAAATTTGTTTGCCTAAATATAACGCCGCCTGAGTGCTTAAGTGCCTCATATTCATCGACAATATTCCGAATTTAAAGGTTTGAAAAATAATTTCGTTACTTTCTACTTAATTAACATCACTTTTGAATGTTTAAACTTATTAATTGAACAATTCTTTCTTGTCATTGAAACTCCTTGGGTCAAAAATCGTTACGGTTAAAAAAAGAAAAAAAAAGTTTAAAAAAAGTCAGAAATGGATATATACGACCTTGTTTCATACGAATGCGAAATCAATGTAAAAAACTTAATTTAAACTAAACATTGGAAAAACACGAAAATAAAAACAATATAAAAATTTTAAATCACTTGCATTATTAATTTTTAAAATTTTTTGCTTAAGTGATAAGAATATGAAATAAAAATTAATATTAATTCTGTGGGTATGCTTTACTTTATATCACATTGGCTCATTTCTAAGTCGTTAAAAAACGTATCAAAATCAATATCAATAAGTTATGAAAAATACTTAAAATTATAATTTTGATCCGTTAAATTTTCTAGAAAAATACATTGAATTCTATTCGGAATTGATTATTATAATATTTCAACATTTGTAGGAGCTAATTTTTTCTAGTATTGTAAGGTTTTTTTTCATTTAAAGTTTTTTTTACCAGTTTTGTTTTCGTCCATTTCAGTAAAAATAAAATTTTTAAATAATTACGACACAAAATAAGACTACATTTAACTCTGTTATATACCTTGGCAATGTGAAGGTACATAATTTTCGTCTCTACAAAATATTCATAATCACGTCTCACAAAAATTGTCTCACCTAGTAAACATTTTGGATATGAGGCAAATACCAAACCACTAAGAGAACAAACACATTTGTGGTTAGTAATAGAGAAAGAGCAAAAGAAAACGATAGAGAATATTCGAATTAGTATAACTGCATCATTAACTCAATTTCCCGAAAAAGTGGTCCGTGGGGCACTTAAGCACTCAGGTGGCGATAAGTTTACCAAAAAAAAATATTTCAAAATCGTTAGAGCGGTTTTAAATTAAATCTATGTTAACTTAATATTTTTTAGAAAAAATCGCTTAATTGTTTGCATTTTACGCATAAAAAAATTTTGTTTGTCCTGTCGTTTTACAAATATTGAAATTACAAAAAAATAAATAAAAAAATTAATTAAATCTAAAATTAATTTTTTTTTGCAAAATGTTGGTATTGAAATTTGTTTAAATCATCTAGACCTTTCTTAAAGAAAATGTTTGGTTTGAAATCAATTAATCCGTTCATGAGATAGCTCAGGATTGCCAATTTTTTTTTTGCAATTTAACAATAGAAAATCATACAAAAACCATCAGTAATTTTTTTCAAAAAAATCCTTGGAACCGATAAAATTAAACTTTTCCAAAGCCGTTATATTGCAAATAACGTGGGGTTTGTCACAATATTTAAATTGATTTAAATATTTTGTGATTGCAATGATTTTAAATAAATCTAACAATTTTAAGTGATTGCTCCAGATTTCAAAGTGATTTCAAATGATTTCAAATATAAGTGTTCAGATGATTTCATTAGTGACAAACCCCTCGGCTGGTACCGTTATTTTTGAGCTAGGAAAAAAATTCAATTTCTCCTTTTAGGAATGGTCTAAAAACCCTATTCATACCAAATTTGCAGTAAATCGGAATAGCCGTTTATGATTTGAATTCTGATACACACTGACTGACATAGAGACAGACAGACAGAATTTCCAGACCCACTTTTTTTGACTTCGCTATCAGCGTATGTCAAGTTTGATTGTTATCTCAAATATTTTTTTTTTGTACGAATGCATAACTTGCCTTAAAAGGCACCTAAATAAATATAAAGAAAATAAAAATAAAGAAAAATACAGAAAATAAATATAGTCTAGTAAAATTAGATTTAACCTCGGAAAAATTCCGACAAATATTAATTTAGCTTTGCCCATAATTTGGCGAGAATAGGTATTTATTAACGATGCTTAAAATTAACAAATTTTCCTTATTTAGCAGCCATCCAGGCACTTTTGTTTGTATCATCCGCTGACGAGCGACAAAACATTACTTTTTGTACTGGTATGCATATTCGCCGACACCATGTGTAAAGAAAAACGAATAAATTATTACTCAAACTTGATATATATTTCTCAAACATTAAAGTTAATAGAGGCAAATGATTGTAAAAAACTTCATAGCTAATAATTTAATTAAATTATTGTAATATTACACAAAACACTGAATATTGATTAGAACACTTTATTATAATTCGATCCGGAAAGCGCTTCCTAAAGTTAATGACCAAACGATGATAATGGTGAGGTAGGTAGGTAATACTTGGCAACAAGTTTCAAACGTCATGTTTGAAACTTGTTGCCAAGTCGTCATGTTTGAAAATTGTTACTGAGAACACACAAGGCGCGATTGCTCAGTCCCACATTGTCGCTCTTCCTATATAGGATATATTCTTCCTAGTGTACGCTCAATCAATCTGTGAAAGTATCATTAACTTCGAAATACTTTTTAGGTAAAAGAAGCACATCTTGACTGGACTACAACACCGTTTGTTAAAACAAGACATTTCAAAAGCTAAACAAAATAAAACAAACAACATTTCCTCGGTATTTGTCAGTTTTTGAATTATTTCTTTTATTTATATAAAACTAAAAACTTCAGTTTTTCAAATGTCCCGAATGAACTATACACAAATCTTCAAAGTTGTTTTCATCTATCATGAAAATACTTCGCTGTAAAACAAATAAACAAAAGATATCTACATTCTATAGATACCTATATATTTAATACATATATGATAGAATATTTTTAAATAGTTTAACAAAAATGCTTTAACTTTTTTGAGTTTAAACGTTCTATATCATCAGGCTTAAAATAAAACCAAAAATAAATTTCATTACAAGTCAGACAAATTAGGTACCTTTATGGCATGCAATCTTCTTTTGGCAGTTATAGGCATAGATAAATATTTTCAAGTAGAAAAACAAAAAAATAAAAAAGCTATCAACTCACAAAAATCTTTCAATGGCAAACAAACTTGTTTATGATACTCAGGGTCAAACAACTTTTCATATATATATTTTCTTCTCGCCACATTCAATCGATAAACTAAAAAAGACAAAACAAAAATTAAAAAAAAAACAAGGAGTGGTGGAAACGCAGCCTATCCTCCAAAAAAACGCGCACTCCCTTTTGGTATTATATTTAGAAAATAAAAGAAAAACAAAAATACCAAAAATGGTGGCAGGTCGTAAAAAAGATTTATTGCCCTGGAATAATTCAAACAAAAAATAGTTTTTTTTTTCATTTATATCTTGTAGATACGACTGAATAGAACAGACCAAGTCGAATGTTCTTTATCAGTTAAATCCGATTTAATCGGTAAAATGAATTTAAAATAGAAAAGAAGAGGAAGAAAAAAAAATAACCAAAGAATACCAAGAATAAATCCAAACGAACCACGTGTTTAAATTAAGAAATTCATTCATATCCAAGAGATAAACAAAAATATACAAAACTTGCATTTATATTTAATTTTTTTTTTTAAGAAGGAAATCCTCAAAAATTTATGGAGGTGCGAAGAATAATCTCGCACCCAATGATCTGACAAATCTGAAACAGGTGACGAATATTATTTTATAGAAGGAAAGCACAGTATAGATATATTTAAATACAAAAAATGCATAGCTAGTAATAAATTGATTTTTTTTTAATATTGGATAATCGCCCGCATTTAAAATTTAAACAACCACCAAAAGAAGGCGTTTGACAACGTTTATGGGTTCAGTTAAAAAAAAACTCGTTTAAATTAAAATAAATCCCCAGTAATTTATTGTTTTTCTAATTTGCATAAAGAATAAAGATATAGGAAATATAACAAAAAAAAAATCAGCTAATTGATTTTCAAGAAACTATATAGTTGTACGTTTATATATAGGTACCTATTATGTAGATATATTAGTTACTGAGAAAATATAACTAAGAAGGTAGCATGGTGTCTTTACAGTTGGAGTTGCTGAACGGAAGAAAAGTTTATATTCGTACGTACAACTCATTAAGATACCAAGTTGAGAATTTGAAACATGCAAACTGCCATGCTATAGATATGATATTTATTTCTGCCTCCAGATCATTAGTCGCATCTAAAACACGTGAATTTCGATCAGCTGATGGTCGACGATTTTCAAAATCAAATCAAATCAATAATCAATTAAAAATAAAATTAAAATTCATCAGGAGTGATGAACTGATGAGGCACATTTCCATTTGATAATGCCTATAGATACAAATGATGCAATTAATAACAAAACAAGTTTTCCGAAAAATAGAAAAATATACTAATGATTTTTCGGGCTCCCTGAAATTATGCCACAGGAAATTTTTCCAAAAAGTGTTTTGGAAAAAGAGCCCAAAAATGTTGGCTTAGTAATTTTGTGAAAAACACCCAAATCTTGAAAAGAAAAATTCGACAGAATTTATGGAAATTACACCAATTTTTTAAAAAAAGAACGGTGCCATGACATTTGGCCAAGGGTTATATGACCATATTTACAAATTTGGCAATTTGACACTTTCACAATGCTTATATGGCCCATATTAGTAAATGTGGCCATTTGTCGCTTTGCCAAAATGTAATATGACCTTATTTTTTTGTGACTTTTGACCAAACTAGCGCGAATTTTTAATTTCCACACCCCAAATTGATCCTCCATTCGTCAAAAATTTTTTCAGCTACGCTTTTCGTTTCTTAACGTACCCAGCCTTGCACCTAGAACCTTGCACAATAGAAAAATTCGTGCCAATTTTTAATTTTCACACCAAATTAATCCTCTGTTCGTCAAATTTTTGTTCACCTACGCTTTTCAATTCTCACCGTACCCCATAAATTCTACATTTGAAAGTGACATTATGCCAAAATGGACAAATGACACTTTCGTAAAGCGGCAAATGGCCATATGGCCATACGACGCATTGTGATAGTGTCATACAGCCAATTTGTAAATATGGCCATATGACGATTGGCCAAATGTCATGGCACCAAAAGAAAGTAAAAATGGAAATTGCGCCCAAAATGATATCATTTTTTACAAATTTATTTTGGAAAAAAGACCAGAAAAGTATATACGTATGCTTTTCATCCTAATTTTCAAATTCAATTTCCAGTTATATTTTAAAACCTATATCAGATTTGAAAATTAGGCCCAAAACTCGTTGTTAAACAGTGGTCCCATATCCCATATGACATTTTTCATAAACTAAGCCATGCATTATCACATTATTATTACCTATACATTTTATTCCACCTAAGAAGTTTTGTGGAAATAAGGTCAAACGGTGCGGGGGTGGGCGCCCACCGGCAGCCGCGCTGATGGACGCGCCTGCTCCTCTCCACGCCGTTTACCATGTTTTAACTTACGGGTTTGTTTTATTGAACACATTTAAAGAAACTAAGAAAGCTGTTATCTACACAAAGCAACAATGACCTACTACTATCGACACGTGATGCAGCCTTAACGGTTGGGCCGATTTCTTAGTAAGGCAGATCAGTACTTTTTGCCAATATTAAAATATTTAATATATTATCGATATTATTTAAAACAGACGATACGTGACAACAAATTAGGTAGGTATAGGTATCACAAAACATCTAACTCCATATTTTTTTAATTTAAAAGAACAATTTGTAATTGCAAAATAATTTAATTGTGCGAACATCATACTAATGATTGTGTTTAAAATAATTATAAAATGAAAAGCAATATTCCTTGATAGTTGTTGTCACGGTGCTGATTATTCAACATTATTATTACCATATAAATATAATTATATTTACATATAATATAGGTACACTGGCTCCATAATATAAATATGTTTTATTTAAATAATCGTAATCTTAACACGTAATCAAATTTAATGAGGCAAATCGTTAGGTAAGTGAAATGAACCCAATTTAAAAGTAAATTTAAACAATAGACATTTTGCCATCTATTTTAATGCGCGATTATCTACTCCTTTAATATAATTTTGATAGTCTGGCTCATGTCACATGAGCCGTTATATCTCGACGACGAGGCTTTACAACTTTATTTTGAGGCAACGTCATCTAATACCATCGTGGCTAAATGCCAAAAAAAAATTTAACACATTTTTTTTAATTTTATTTAAAGAGATATATTTACCTATTGTTAATATTTTGTGAGTTATAGGGCAAAATCTGACTTAATATAGTTTACCCACTTGAAATTTCGTTTCAATTATTGACTTCAATGAACTGCAAATGCTATAATGAAATTAAATAAGACATAAGAGAATTTTCATTAGTTTAATAAACAAAAGGTTTTAAAAAAGTAAACTTTTAAATCACATTCGGGTTCTTTAAGTTAACGGTAACAACGAATTCTAACTTCAAAAAATTAATAAAATTGGGCCTAATTTTTTTCTGTGCTAAAGTTTAAAAATCAATTTATGAAATTGGTTCTTCTTAGTCGAAATAACTTTCTATTCTACTCTTTGAAAAAAAATTGAATAAATTAACTTCCATGGTTTTGTATTCACCCCATGTGACCAATCGCATATAAATCATTTCAAAGTGGGTTAGTGAAATAACACATTGTCCTTGGGTTACCCGTTCAACTTAGGTATATGTATGTATACCTTTATGTAACACGGCTAACGACATTATATATATATGCATGATACCTATCTATATTATATATGTGTACATACAATATACATGTACCGAAATATACGGCCAAAGGAAGTGTGAATGTTGAACATAAAAGAGCACTTGCCATAAAACACTTTCGCCGCAAGTTACAACAACACGAATTCATTTAAACTCGTATCTGCCCGAGTTGTAGGAATTATTCATTCGTTCACAATATAATGTATGCATAACCAACCTCCTGGCTTAGCAAGTTATGCTACAGAAAAGCTTCCAAAAAAATGTTCCACCTTTTTGTGGATACATAGCTCACTCCTACACTGTTTGGAAAATTTGGTCAAATGAAATGCGAAATGCCTCAGCCCAAGACCCAGAGGTTAGACGATTTTAGGGTTTTGTCACAAGAAAAATGAAAGAACTTGAATAAATTACTGGAAGAGAAGTTGGAGTTCCAAAATGCGGGACACCAGGTTACGTTAATATAAATATATATAGCAACCCGGGTCAGCTCTGTGTGGACAAGAGTTTTTAAAAAAGTATAATCAAGAAAAGGGTTAACCTAGATCTAGATCCACTGTGTTCAGTCGAAAGAGTCATAATTGTTGTAGTCAAAGTATTTCACAGCAAACAGTGTATTAATTAGAGTAGGTATACTTACATATAATAAACAGTTACCTATATACTTATTACAAGAATTTCAATTAAGGAGTAGAAAATACTACATATGAATTAAAGTTCTGAGATTCTTTTCATTTGAGGGGAGAAAGCGAAACACTTTTTTCTACAGTGATTTGCGATACTAATTGCCGTTCAGTAAAGCTGATGTCATATACAGTACACCATGAACATTCTCGATCGGTTATTGTATATAATAACCACATTTTATTAACCCTTCTCATCTGATCCGGATTGGATTTGCATACCGAAATCCAACAACAGGTTGATTACAAAGTATAAGAATCATACCTAATTGTGATGTTTGATTAAAAAAAAAAACGCTACACGACCACGAAGATTAATAACGAGAGGAATTTTAAGATTCTATAAAAACATTATAGGTAATAAATAAGTATAAATACCAATCGTATTTGATTTATGAGAAGCGATATCTAGATAACATTTTTTTCTTGATTTTCTCAAGTAAACGGTTAAAAAAAAGTTTATAATTTTCCATAAATTCAACAAAAAAAAAAGGTTTGATTTGACCATATTGAAATTTCTACTATAAATTTTGAAATTAATAATAATTTAAATCATGTTATAAGATTTCCGTAAAGTCGATTATAATGCGCAGTTAATATAAAGCTTAATTTGAATTTTTTATAGTAATTGTAATCTAGACAAAAAAATATAAAAATTTTACGATGCAATTAAATATGTTTTCTCAGGTTATTATAAGTTATTTACGAGGTTATTTAGTAAAAAGTGAAGGTGATATAAGTGAACTGGGGTCAACTGATTGAAAAAGAAGTGCAATGACACGGGAACTATATCCTAGGGATTATTTTTTTTAAGTTTTTTTCAAAGCTCAAACGTAACTTCGTAAACAAACACATTATTTGATTATAGAGCAAAATATATTTAAGCAAACAGCTCCTATAATATATATATGTAAGCAAATATCTCATCTTAGCCAAATTGTTCCAAAACACAATTGGTTTATTCTCATTTCGTTAATGCATCAGGCTCATTTAAACAAAAGTCAAAATTATGTTGCGCATTTGATTTGCAAATCTATACCGTTCAGGAATTTGGCCACATTTTAAAAGTTTGTACCTATAGTTTACATTAATTTTATTGAATTTTTCAAAAATTTCTGACAGGGCTTGGTCGCGATCAAATTGTCTTAGACGCACTTATCTGTGTTCTATATAGGTAGTATTCTCAATAATTCGGTAAAACCCGATTTCGATTAACTATACAAATAATTTCAAAAACTAATTTTAAAAAAAAATGTTTTGTCAGTTTTTTAAACGTGTATCATAAGCATTGCCCACACTTGAAATATCTTGAACCATCATTTTTGCAATTAACTGAGAGCACTTATTATAATAAAACTAAAGGTGATCGGTTATCAATTATCTAATTTTTTGGAAAAAAATTAGCTACTACCTATGTACAGTGAAAGTTCTACTTGCTGATAGCTCCGATATCCGGACACATTTTCGGGAACCAACTCTTTTATCTAATTTCCCTTACAAAATACGTTCTTATAAACGGGCACTCCCATAAGCGGACGCGGACACTTTTTTCGTTCATTTAAAATAAAAGTCTCCCATAATCGGACACGGTATTTTTATATAAAAATAAGAAACAGAAATATACAAAAATACGTTTTCAGTAGTTTCTATTTTTATTTAGGCAATAGCTACTAGCAAATCCATTGAAAATCTCCGTTAACCAAAACGCGAAGCTCTCGCAACCGGACAGCGATGTCACTTTGTGAGTTTATTAGGCGTGAGCGTCAGCTTATTGGAGCTATTTCTCTGTAACTCACAAAAGCCGCTATAATGAACTGCAAGAATTGCGTTTCTTTCATGGGCTTGGCCCCTGCTGTCGATTCGTCTACTTTTTTACTTGCGATTTTATGTAGGTACTATAAGGCAAAGTATGCATTCGTAAAAAAAAAAGTTTTGAGATAAGAACCAAACATGACATTACGATGATTGATGAGAAGACGAAAAAAATAGGTCCGTCAATTCTGTCTGTCTGTCTGGATCTATCGACACCTGCAGCCTAAACGGTTGAGCCGATTTTCTTCCAACTTGGCATAAACTATTCTTAGTGAAATATCCCCGGAAGTTTTTTTTATTTTTGACCTAGGCATAAAAGTAACGGTACCTACCATATAAAAAAAATAAATAAATTTAGTGGCACTGACAGCCACGAAGAACCACTGCCTAATGACTTACAACTCTCAACCATCCTTTTGTGTGTGTTGTTAGTTCTACGGAATTGGACGGGACCTAGAATTTTACGTCGAATCCGAACAACTAAGATGAAAAGCACTTTTCATGACAATGATACTCTTGCAGGATTTGTCATTTTCTCGCAAGAGACAGTGCCCTTGAAAAAAACATTAGATTTTATTGAATTTGGAAGCTGGGCTTGACCTCCGCGTGATGGTCCGACACACTAACCACTACGACACGGGGCACCTACCATATAAGCGTAACCGATAATTCTATTTTTCTTGAAAAAAATACGATCAATTTAAAAAAAAACAAAAAAATTAATTATTGAAAAAAAATACGATCAATTTTGATAAAATTTTATACGAGTGACTTTTTGCTAAATGTGATGTCTTTCATAGGAATTTTTTTTTCAGATCAGCTTATTAACTGTATCACGGCCATAAAAGTGTTTTTTATTACACTGACTAACTTGAAAACGTTCATGCGACCCTCGTGCACCACATGCGCTAGTTCATGCGATCCAGTCGTGCACTTTATTTTGGTTACCATTCCGACCCAACAATTTGATTGGGGCTCTTGGTCTTGTAGAAAAAAATTCTTGGTTAAGTTAGGTCATAATACAACGTCAATACAAACACTTAATTAAAGAATGGAATTTGGCTTTGAATAAAGTAATATCACATAATCGTATATGTGTGTTCGTTGTTTTTAATATTTTTTTCTCATTTTCGGCCGTTTTTTAGTGAATCGGCCCTATTTTATGTTCTTTTCGTACCCCATCTAGCCCAATAGAAATATTATTTATAAAATCATTTTTAATTACATGTTGTTCTTACAGTTCCAGAGAGCCACTTGGAGGCACATACCTAAATAACATTATAAAGAATACATGGTTTTAGATTGCGGGTTTAGCTACTTCTATAGTTATATCTAGGGACGTTGCAATCATAATTTAAATTTCAAATTCCATACATTGTAATCGCATGCCTATCAAACAAGTAATATCAAATATTGTAAATCAAACTCTGTATTTAAATTCAAATAACTTTACCTACCTATGGATATATATATGTAGATAGTAGATATATCTATACATATGAACAGAAATGCATCCTCTATATCATTACAGTCCCATTATACAATTAAACTCTCCATATTATAACAGACTTTATCTTAATTGCATTCTAATTGCAAACTGCAATTTCAATGACCAAAATGTGCAATTAGACAGTACATGAATATTAAATTACACCAGAAACATGAATGTTTTGTATCGTGATCATGCATAATGTTACATCAAACAAATATAATTCAAATTAGACACACATTATCCTGTTGACCCTAAGGGATATTTTATATCTTTTTGCGTTGTGTGTAAGTATAGTTAATATAAATTTAGTGAATAGGTATATTATATAAAGATTGTCTGACAAATTTCATCATATTTATGATTGGAACTCCCTAAATAATAAACTTGAGCGTTGCTGATTTTCTATAGCTTTTATCATAAGTTTTTACACGTAATGTTTATTTACGTATTATATGATGATGTATGTAAATGATGTCTTCTATACTTATTTTCGTATCTATTGAATTTGAAAACTCGAAAGATATATCTCAATCTATCTAAACCCGAAATTCCTATATAAGATGAAGCAGCCATACAGAACCATCTTTTCCCTTTTTATTATTAAAAAGACAAAGATTTTCCTTTTGAATGTAGATATCCTCATAAATCAAAGGATCATACACAAAAGGGTGAATATGCCATCTAGCTATATTATCTCATTGCAAATATTCCATAATGGCTGCGGCGCGGTGCTTTGTATAGAAGAATAATAATTTCTCATGGCCGTCGTTCTCTCACTGGGAGGGACATTTTTGTATCCTTTCTATATTATTATTTTTCACTTTTTCCTTATAAAGTGATGATCACAGTTTCTTTATTTTTTTTTTCTAGTTCACCCCAAATGTTCATCTTATATATTTTTTTTTTATTTATCCTAAGATTTAAGAGATTTACTGACTGTCAACAATAACTTTTTTTTGTTTGCTTATTTATTCAAAAAAAATGGCGAAAATCCCGTTGCATCCTCCATTGAAAACTCTAAGACTTAGGGTGGGAATATAATGATGAATTTCTTCCTGGTTGGTCCTTGGTGCGGTGTTGTAATAATAAAAGAAGGTCAAAATGACATTTGTCATTTCTGGCACTCTGAGGGGTCCATTATGATGAATGTAATAAGTTACGGTACATCATCTCTAAGGGTTGTTGTTATTTGCTATGCTTCAAGTTCATCCCCACCTTTTCCATTCAAACATTTAAAAATTTAATTTAATTTCTAAAAGTAAGGTATACCTATTCATATTCGGGCTTACCTTCCTAGATCTCATTTCAAGGATTCTCATTGTTTTGTGGTGGTATATATTTTCAAAACCTGAATTATTTTAAATTTGTTATTCCATCATTTAGTGAAAGTGTATAGAGGTTACCTTATATGTATGTATTTCCCCCTTTCAATAGATATACGATTTTATTAAAAAAAAATCTCTCATCTCAATATGAAGCGAAACTGTGAAATTTAATTATTAATGCTCGCTTATTAATGACTTCATCTTTGCCATAAAATGCGTCACACGTTATTATATGTATCTCCGCATAACAAAGAGAATAGTGAGGAAAAAAGTGTATAATACAGCTTGGAATTTTTATTTTATACGTACCTATATAGAGTTATATAAATATCTGTCAGAATGATATCTTCATATAAGTAGAATTTAATTAATTTAAGTCTTTTTAACTTTTTAAGACTCTTAACACATATTAGTATTCTTATTATTATTATTTTTTTTTATATATAATTTCGTTCTAGTTTTGAAGTGGTGACATGTTTGATACCAATATAGATACTCTTAAAGAGCTGGTAGGTACTATAATATAACTTCCTTCCTGTTTTTTTACTTTTTCTAAAAAAGTGAAAACCAAACAGGTGTCGTATAGGTATAAAGGTTAAGTATTCATTTTGTGTTTCGGAATGCAAATTAAACTCAAAATTATTTAGAATCCGATCAAGGTCTTATGTCTATAAGTATTATCTTATCAACCATATCTATTATCAGAACCTATATAACTTCAACCAAGTGTTTTTGATCCTTGACCTTGATTTTGACAAGATAATTTTAATTACTTACCGACACAATATTTTCCCATAACTTGACGAAAAAGAACATCAAGAGCTTGCGGTTTGGGTATAAAACTGGCGCTATATCTACGGGTGGCATGGAGGCCAGGGCCTAACATAATATGCTTCTTCAACCCAGCTTTATCAGTGTTTCCAATTTCGTACTATAAGTTGGCGGAGATATTTTTCAACCTAATCACTCCATCGGATAAGCATCTCCGTTCAACTCGTAGAGCTCAGCCGATTTTGCCAAATTTTGTTTGGTCTATCTACACAGAACGGACCATAAATCGTAACTTAACACTCTGCGTATACTGCCTTCCCACCAAGCACAATGTTAAAACAGCTACATGACAGTGCATCGCCTTGCATCAGTCCTCTTGTGGTATTGAAGATTTTAGTAGAATCTCTACCAATTTTGACGGTGCAATGACCATTTTCTAATGTCTTCCTAAGTTGTAGATATCAGTTTGGTAGGGATACCAAAACTAGATTTGGTCGATGGTGACCCCTGTCTGAAGTCACAAAGCCGCACAGGTATGATCCAACTAGTATGATCCAACTAGATCATCAGCATTTATACGGCAAGACGCTCATATACAAAACGGTTGATAGAATCTTATAGGCTTTGTTCTAAAAGCTAATTTTGTGCATAAACCCACTTAAATTTATCGCATTTATAAAATATAGTTACCTATATAAATAAGTAGTTATAAGTATAGGGGACATCCGTTAGAGCCTTCAGAATGCTCATCTTCTGCTCCCCGCCAATATTATATAAGCACCACTGGAATCACAACATTCACAACTCTTAAGGTTCAAACATAGCTGCACCGAAAAAAAACTTTAGTAAAATCAATTATAAACCTTGTTTGTTTTTGCGTCAAGCACGAACAAGTTAGAATTTTCAATTTTTTTTTGTTTAAATCAACAACGCCATTGTTAATTTTGTTCTTAGGTAAGTTATCTCTAAAAGAATAATAGGTACCTACCATGAGCATAAATATTTTTAACCAAGAATTATTGCGTGATGCTGAATTCATACGAAATTGAGCAAAATAGTTGTTGATCAACAACGCATGTGACGTAAGAAACTTGAAATTCGCATTTGAAAAAAATTAACTTATATCTAAGTAGATAGATTTTTTGATTTGAACGCAGTTTATTTAAAATACAAACATGATGTTTCAACCAAAAACGTATTTGTTTTCAAAATATTTAGTTAAATTGTAAATTAAACACGTTTGTTATTGATTAAGTATAGGTAGAATCAACTATGGCGTTGTTGCTTGAAAATAAGAAGATAGGTATTTAAATCATTTTCAAACATGTTAAATTAGGACGATTGGGATTAATTTTATTATTAGATAGTTAGGTAGGTATCTACCTATAAAAAATATATTTTTAAATTAGGTATCTATAGGATGGTAGGTATACATATATACACATTGTAAGCAAGGCCGTAGCCAAACAATTATTTCGGGGGGGGGGTTTATACTTATTCCATACACCAATCAATCTGTACCTTTTTGTAGATGTAATAAATAAAATTAGTACAGCCCATTCACCCAAAATCCACCAAACACGACTTTTAGTTGCGATAATGATACTATTCTATGTATATATAAGGCAAGTTATGGATTCGTCAAAAAAAATTGAGATAACAAATAAACATGAGATTGCGATGATAGGGAAGTAGACAAAAGTGTGTTGGAAAATTCTGTTCGTCCGACTGCCTGTTTGCAGATCTGCAGCCTTAATGGATAGGCTGATTTGCAAACTTGGTTCAGAGTGTTAATTTAGTAGTCTCGCACTAGGCGTTGTTAAAATTGGAATTTTAGCTCTAAAACAATGGTAAATGTCAAATAACAGTTTGTTAAAACTTAATTTTTCTGAAAATGGCCTTACCGATTTTGATAAAACAGTCGAGATTTATCTTAAAACAGTACCTCCCATAGAACCGTTTTTTCAAAATCAGAATTTCTCGCTAACAACATTCCCCAAGAGCTGTTATTGCACTCTTTGAACGCTCTGTATCTTTTTGTCTGTGGTATTTTGTCTTCCATAACGTAAACTCAGCTTCTAAAGTGTCCCAATCCAAAAAAGATCTATAAAATTTGAAGTTTTCTTCGTTGTAATTTTGTTCATATTTGCCGCCAAAGATCGATGGAATTAAAATGCACAAAGAGGAAAGTATGGACTTATGATTTTCAAATCTTATTTTAAGCTGACTTAAAAAATCATCTAAAAGAGGAATCATTATACTTATCCTAAAATAGGTTTCAGGATCCGTTGTGCTCAAGTTTTGTCTGTGCTGTTGCTTTGACACAATTCGTGGAATTTGGAGTTTTTCATCCACAACACATATTACGTTGTTGCTCATTCCTTTTTCCTATTGCTGGCAAGAGAATAGAAACGCATGGAATGAACCGGCTAAAACGTTGCAAGTTACAATTGCAACTATATAAGTGGAATAACGAAGTTGAAAACTAATGCGCACAAGGACACCATTAGTTTATTTGGAAGGGAAATAAGAATATACGTTTATACTATACATATTGTTTCATGTAGATGCATACACATACCTATCTAGGTATACTAAATTTCCTCGAGGCGTTTAGTTATTCATCATGTGCAATCGAAGCAAAAGTAACCTGGCATCCCGATGCTGTGTTGTTTGAGGTTGTGTTTAAAAACTGTTAGAGCTACCTTACTAAATTCATCGAAAATTATGTTGGTACCTAACTACGTAGGCTTTAAACTAAAATCGGAATGTTTTGAACATAATCACTAATTATTTGAGCACATATTTCATACTTATGCGGAAAAAGTTGATTTACAGATGCATTTCTAAAAAATTTCGGGGGGGGGGTTTGAACCCCTGTGAACCCCCCCTGGTTACGGCCTTGATTGTAAGTACATTTTTATACCTATCTAAATGAAGGAGAAGAACCGACAGCTTATTTTTCTTGAAGAATTTTCCATCTGCATGTTAAAAAAAACAACCCTCTTCATTAATTTCAAACCAAAAGATAAGCGAAGCAAAATTATCTAGACCTAAGTACACACAGCCACAGCCCACAACACAACACAAAAAATGTTACTCAAACTCACACTCAACTGAAATCAAATATTAAATAAAATATCCCTTTTACGAGTGTTTGTGTTTCCATTCAGTTTGCTCCATTCAGTTGATTTTTAGTTTGCTCGACGTAAGGACGTGTTGGAATAATATTTTTACAAGCAAGGCATAAATAGTTACCTAGTTTTTATCTACCTATAACCTATTTCATCTCGGGACCTAATTATATATCTACTTACAGTAAAATATTTTCGTCGAATTAACTTTTGCGCAAGTTTGGATTTGAGAGGTAGGTATTTACAGATAGATACCATATGATAGATACTTATGTAGGTATCACAGAATAGGTACCTAGGTATAGGTAGATACATTTTACAAAAAAAGTGTTTTCGGTTCAAATACCTAGGTAGGTACCTACCTACTCTGATTAGTTTTATTTTATATAGTTGACTATCTAATCTAGATGTGTAATTAACTAATCATCAAATTGCTCATAACTTTTTATCAATCTAATTATAATATCTAACTAGGTATACCTACCTATAAAAGTGTGCCGAATGTAATTTGTGAGTGTTTTTTTTTTTGTATTCAAGAAACAATTTTAATGGCTGCCAAACTCCTCCTTTAACGATATAGGTAGGTATAAAATCTCAAATAAACCCTCCTACCTCTCCTGCCAACCATTTTGCACACAAAAATCAATTAATCTTTTCTAACACAAGAAAAAAATAAAAAAATCACGCCCCAAAAAATAACTGCATAGGTTCAATGACTCACATGCAGATGTCACCATGCATCCCTTTCCATGACATGCACCGCTTTTAAAACGGTTAAACGAGTATCGAAGTCGAACCCATTGCCGTGGTGGGTTTTCTATTTATAGGTATTCTCAATGTCAAGGTTCGAATCGAAAATAGTGCAAGGTTTATGTCTACGCTTAAATGTGTACTAAATCTCAGTTTATTGACCATAAAGCAAATTTTATTTACCATTACGGTTGAATTTTATGTGAAAACTGATTTTGTTTGGGTTGTAAAATACCTAAATGTCTATTCCAATAAGAAGTTTGGGTGTTGTATATTTTTCATTCTACATTATTATTCTGTATACCTAGGTAGATACTAGATAGGTATATACCTAGAGGTGATATATCTACCCAGGCGAGTTTGTTAAATGGATGGTTCCTAGGCATCTAAATCAATTTTTTGGTAGGTACCTAACCTACCTACTTTCTTTGGAGGGTAATAAAATGCATGACAATTTTGACAGTTTAGAGAGCAAAACACTTTTTTACGACCTTAACAAGTGGTTAATTCAATTAACGAAAACAGTCAGGGTTTACGACTTCGTTTTATATCAAAAGAAATTAGAAAACAAGTATAAACAAATTAAAATATCCGTCAGATATAGGTACCTACTTAAGTAGATACTTTACTTCTTATATTTCCGAGTTAAAATATCTATAAAAACAAACAATAAAATGAATGAAACATATTGCTGTTCCAGTTGCCGGATTCAAGTCAGCTAAAGCAATATAATAAGCTGCTGAATGCAATAATGAAACAAGACGTTGGTAACCAAACGAAAAAAAAGTTGTGAGCATAAATTAGGATTTTGATTTTTACTGCTCGTAAAATGATCGTAAATGTCGTCGGTTACTGCAGCTAAAATCACCCATTTACTTTGGTTCTTTTATTTTTGTTGTTTTTAGATGAGTCCTGACGGTGAGGGTGACACGGGCTATAAACGGGAAGGTAGAGAAAAGGTATTTTGTATTTGGTGGTTTGGTTGGGTAAGGTATAGGTATTGCAATCATGATGATGGAACATTGTACATGGGATATAATTGTGCACTTGAGAATGAGAGGATTCTGTGGCAAAAAGTGGTTTTTTGCTGTGGGGGATTCGGTGGCATGGAAAGGGGGAATATATTTCTTGTTTTTCTTGCTTTTTTGGTACTGTAGGAGAGAATATCCACACGAATGGTGGCTGTATAAATGGCGGTAAGTAAGGTAAGTAGGTATACTACGTGGAATACCTAAAACTATAAGATGAAGAATGAAGTTTGGTTTAGCTAGTGAGTTTTGGGTTGATAAAGGACAGGTTAACCTTATAGGTATCTACCTACCTACCTGTTTTTATTATTTAACAACTACTTTACTCCTTAAGATACCTGAAAGCATTGAAATTTCTCTTTGATGATTATTATCCGATATAGGTACCTAGGTGATTAATATTGTTATGAAAAGGAAAGCAATTATTGCTTTTGATATCGTTGAAGATAAATGTTTAGTGGATATAAAATAAAATGGACAAGATTTTGTTAACGGAATGTTGAGTACTTACTTAATATAGTTTATATTATATTTACTAATTGTAGGGTGCGAGGGTGCGGATGCGTTTCATGAAGAAGGAAGATAGGTATCATGCCAAACATGTTTATGTTAATGCTTCGGTTTTGACATATGAGTGGGTCTGAAAAAAATGGAATAAAATGATCATAACTTCATTAAAAAAAATCGAAGCTTTAAATCTTTAAATTAAAAATGTCCTCTAACATAATTAAAAACGGCTAAAAAACTAACAATTTTTTGAAAAAAGGTGTTCAGGGGACTGAGATTTTGTTACCATCAGGACTCTGATAAAAAACAATTGGGTATACATACCTATAGGTATATTATGAATTTTGGCTTAGGTACCTATTCATTATAAAATTTTAATGTCAGAAAAAACTGATGGATATCAGCACGATTTATCGTGATAAGATAGCATTATCTTGAACCTTTAAATTAGCTCTGAAAGTGCTTCTAAAATAGGTTTTTATAGCTTCAATATCGCCGTTAAAAAAAGTTATGTTGGATCATCGATTTAAGATTGCATAGCAAAACCTCGGCAAAAGCCGTCAATGTGTCCTCTTGTGAAAAATTTGCATACCTCTGGGTAGAATTGTAGTCTCTTTTTTCAAAAAAAATTGCTAGAGTACTGCAGGCTCGTGCGCAGGAATTGCTCATGGGGGGGGGGGGGATTTTGCATTTTGTTCATGGTTATAAATTTCATTAAACACGACCAGAAATTTTTAATTTTTTATAAATAAAAGTTTAATTTTACATGAAGCACGCATTTATAAGTAGGTATAGGTAGGCATACAGTATCCCAAAAAATATGGATAATTGCCATTTTGAAAAAATAAGAAAACATCTTTATGCTTTGATCGAATTCAACAGCACAATTAATACCGATGTCCGATTTACACTTTATAAATTATTTCCCCAGTCAAACAAAAAGTCGAAGTAAGTGTCGGCAAAAGAAATAGAAATTAGTGTCAGCGTGTAGGCCTATTCAATAGCTATTAGCGCTATTTGACGTCATCCATCTTAGAGCGGCATTTTAACGATAGTCGATGTCAAAAAAAGTAATGCAAAAAAAAACCCTGTAACTGTTTTCCCAGTCAAGGACAAAAATGGAGTTTAGTATCAGTCTGTAGGACTGTGGCTGTAATCGTTAATATGGTTCTCTAAAATCGGATGATGTCCGGCGATTTGGCTGAAATAAGTTTCAGCGAATAGGCCTTCAATAGGCCTACATTCTGACTTTAATCCCGATTTTATTGATTGACTGGAAATAAATTAACCTGGTTTCGGTGTGCATTGCTTTTTCTCAAATTGGCTTTAATCTTTAGAATGGCTCTCAAAAATCAGGGTGATGTCCTTTGGATGGGTCTTGAATAGGTATGGCCTACACTCTGGCAATTACTTATATTTCTTTTTTTTGATAGCTATGTTGATTGTGTATTAATTTTGGAAAATACCTCAAGTTGACCTTCAATTAGTTAGAAATTATTTTTTATAAGGAACACAAAACAACAAAGTAAGAAAAAATTAAAGCCTATTTTAACACGCTTAGAACCTTCAATCCGCCATTTTTAACTGGATTTTTGTAGGTGCTCCGATGATCAAACTTTATCTGCTTTTGTAAAGTTGTTTAGGAATGAATAAATTTCAATTTAAAAACCTTCTCTGTCCATTTTGTATAGAAAAATACCATTCGTTTTTCACAGGCAAAATTGACAGAACGTTAAGTATTTGATTGAAATTTGAAAAATTGAAACCCATCTTCGTTGCAAATGTCGAGTGCATTTTTAGGCGTCGACGCTAAAGTTGAACTTCGTTTATCCAAAAGTCACGAGAATCATCATGAATAATAGAAGAGCACGGTGCAAATAGTTCACTTTTCATTGAAAATGTTCATTCTGTTGAGGAAAGGTATGTACTTCAGTATGCTTATTATTCCCATGGAGGGGGTTAGAAAACACCCCCACCTGCTCACGGGCCTGGAGTACTGAGCCCCAGGAGATTGAGATTTTCACATATCTCAGGCCAAAAAATATACTTAAGTAGGTACCTACTTGCGTATCATTTGAAAAAATAAAAGAAAGAAAGTATATTATAGTTTTACTAAGCTTACTGCAATATATATTATGAAAACACGATTTTGTTTTAAGAAAAGACTCGCTATTTAACAGTCCTTGAAATGAAAATTCGATCGATTACGAAATTACCGATATTTTTGACGATTTCAATCTTTTATTATGACTGCTTAGAAATGCGGAGGAAAAAGCTTAGTGGCTTTTTTCGCAATAAAATGTCTTGTTAATTAATATTTTTCTATTGGATAACAATTATGTGTTATTTGAGATTACAAAAATAGGTTTTTTTTATCGTGAGAAACAAAATAGAAGAGCAGCAATGATTTTTTGATGTTAAGAGAATTAGTCAGTTAGACCCTTTGAAACATTTTTTGAGCAAGAAAAAAAATGCGATCTGCACAATTTTGATTTTGCATAGGTATAGGTATCGATGTAGATTTCGATCAGATTTATATTTATAGATATAAGAAAAAAATCAGGTTGAAAAACATAGAAAATATCATCGTTTGTATAAGAATCAATTCTTTACTTATAGGTATATCAACATACCTGCCTTTACATAACAACAATATAATACCTACCTAATCTTCATATTTTTAGATAAAATATATTCAGCCCTATCGAGGTATTCGTTCGGAACGGAAAATTCTTCTATTTTATATGAAGTGCAGGATTTTTAAAGGATTTTTTTTTCGAAATGCACATTTTTATGGACCAATTGCACTTTGGGTGGGACTGCGATTAAGTGGTTTTTTTAGCGACATTTTTGAAAGTTTCATAAAAGGATTTGTATATAGATATTCCAAATCGGAGAATTTTCCGTTCCGAACGGATACCTCGATAGAGCTGATTATATGATTTATGATTTGTTTATTTATTTATTATTTATTTATTTGTTCATCAATGGATTATACATCTGCTGATTACATTTCATACCAATATACTTATAATTTTTATATCTCATATAATTTTAATGATGTTATTAAATTTTAACATACTTAACTATAATTTAATATATTTTAGTATTTACAAAGTAAGTTTAATTTTTGCAAAACAATCAGCTTAAAATGGTGTCTATTGTCGACTTCATTGCAAACTTCTAATTATAGTTTTCATTCAAAGGGTGTGATATTTTAGTTAATTTTAGAGTCAAAAAAATAATCAGAAATTTAATGCATATGTAGGTAGGTATTGACGGATTTCTTTTGTAGATACACTGCTGGTCACTTGAATAGGTTCAACGTTTGTCGCAACTTACTATAAGCCTCTCTTCATATCTTATAAAATAACATAATTTTGTTTCATATGTAAGGAAGGTGAACCAAAATAAGGCCCACCTTATTTATTTTCTTTCATTACTCACTTATTTTATTGAATATGTAGGCAAACTCAATGGATTATGAAAATTAGTTCATAAATAAACGAGCACTTACTTTTAAATTTACAACATAAAATCGTCTCCTTTACAGAAAAAAGTATCAAAGTAAATCTTCAAACTTAAAGTAAAAAAAATAAATAAGTTCGTTTTGAAAAACAATACAAAAATCTGCATTCTGACTGAGCAAAATAATAATCCTGATTATTTTGAAATAATTGCGATTATATAATTACAACAAGAAAAAAAAAAGCAATTTGCGTTCGAAACCAATCCACCTGGATAGTCAAGTGCCTCGTCTTCTGCAGTCAACCCAACGCAAAGTTTATGATATACCAAATGCCGAAAGCCTGGCATTGCCTCATTTTATCTATGTATGTATGTACATTGCCGGTGTGAAAATACTCCCCTTCTCTTCCATGATTTCACTTGGGTTTCCTTTAAGGCGATGACGGTTTCGGTGTGGAAGCTGCGTTTGGAAGAAAATGGAACTAAATTTTTCATATACTTAACGAACCCACTCAAACTTTTAATGGGCCTTATTAGGATGAAGATAGATTTTTGTTTATAAAATTATTAACAAAAATCTAGCCGGTAAACAATAGTTGTACTAAACTAAAATAAATGCATACAAAATGTATTGAACAAAAAAAAATAATAAAGGTACTTATCTGTTAATATTGTCCACAAAAAAATAATTATTTTTATTCACTTTTTATAAAAGCCACGTGGTCGCTTTTTCGAAAAATTCAACAGGCTACAAAATTCAACACCATCGAGGTAACCGACATTTTTTTGTTTTGTGTGAGATGAAATGTGAAGGGTTACATATACCAAGAAAAACAAAGTAACGTTAATTGTTGATTTTGTTGTTTTCTGTCCACTGGCCTTATTAGGCGCGGGGCCTTATTTGGTTCACCTACCTCACTGAAAAAACATAAACATACGCTTAATTCTGGCAAAAATTTAAGTCTGAAAACTATTAGGTATTCTAAAAAATTTACTCTATTGAATTCATTTACAAAAACAATCAACATTTTTGGTTTATTTGAATAGGTTCAACATCTTCGGTAGGCTCTTTTGTTTTTATTTGCGTGAATTTCGGAAAGACCAATACATGTAAGGATTAAGGGAGATATTCTGTTATAGAAATAATTAAAAAAAATTAATTTGATATTTATTTTTTGAGATATTGCTGGTAGGCTAAAAGCCATTACAGGGCCGAAATTCAGAAACATCTTGAATTATAAAACTAATGGGACATTATATTTAGAAAACTTAAATATCAGTATTACGCTTAGTTTATATTGTTTTAAGAACAAGTACTAAATTGTGAGATACAGTGCAGACCTCAAAAATAAACCCATAACAATAGTTTAAGAAAGAGTAATTTAATTGATTTTTATGTGAATTTTTGAAAATAGCCCAATTTGGGCTTAATTCACGATATATTAATACTTTTACGATATATTAATATTTTTATTTTTTTGAAAATCCAATGATCATTGAAATCACAAAAAGACAATATTAGGTATACGCGAATTAAGAACAAGAGGTGTTATTTTTTTTAATAGAAAAATTCTATAATTCGTTACCTTCATTTTAATACCAATTAACACCAACATTGTTGGATAATATTCCTTAAAATTGAAAAAAAAAAAACTGATTCATAAGCCCGTCTCATTTTCTTCGCGATTTTAGCGTAAAGTTAGTCGTATGATAATACCTTTTGGTAGGGGTTTGCAGCGTCTCTTCTTTAAATAGTATATATATACGACCAATGTAACAGAGGGTTTAATTTTGAATGAGTCCCAGAGACTGACAAAATTAGTCGTTTTGAAAATAGATGAGTTCCTTTAAAAAATCTCTCAGTTATGATAAGAGACTCATGATTTTTTTTTCTAACTGTGAATACCTGTCTATAGACGCTGTGTTAATGGGATGTCAAAATCTTTTCGGCGAAAGGTAGTTTTCGCAAAAATGGGGAAACTCTATTAAAAATGTTTTATTTAGGTACTCACTCACTTTTTTGTTGTTAAAAATTGTGAAATATTTTAAAAAATTAAATTTGTTGTGAAAAATGAAAGAAAAGTGATTAAACTTGCTAATTTATTTAATCGTAGATATTATATAAAGTGTTTATTTTTATTTAAAATATGAGTCAAATCTTAAAAAAAAATGACTCCCCGAGTCTAGATTGAAATTATGAGTCCCTTTCAACTCAATTGAGTCACTGTGGTAGCACTTATTATTACAACATCGCAGCTGAGTCGATCGTGCTTGTTCACGATCATTTTATTTTCAGAGTGGAACCTTCTTCGAATCGTTTTATTATTAATTTGATCAGGCTTTGCTTCTTCTGATGTCATATGTGAAGAATCTTCATACAAAAAGTAAATGTATGGAAAAGATAGCTTCTTGACGATTGGCAAGGCCAAGTGACATATATACTCAACCAATTCTTTTGCGTGACGATTGCTAGTTCTGCAGGATTATATAAGGAGCTTAGTCCGCAAAAGAGACATAGGACTCAAGGACTGTACAGCTAAGAGCAAAAAATAAAAATGACTAAGAATTTGGTATTGAGAATTCTTCTGCGACTTTACTTTTATATTTATTTCGACTTTTTTGTATGATATTCGTGTACATATTTATGTGTCACAAAAATTACAAAACAATGATGTGTTGCATTGTTCTTTAATCGATCAACATTAAATTCTCTACTAATCAGTATAAACCAACGAACGTTCAACTCATTTTTCAGCTCTAGAACATTTTCCTCTTTAATTTTTCAAGGCATATCAGTTCACTATTTCAAAGAAATATTACTCTTTTCCTTTACATGTTTCTATATATACAATATACCTCTATAAATATAAAGCTGGAGTTAGTATATAGAAAACGAAATCAAGATATTTGTCAACGTAGTAACTTCTCCAGTTCTTTTTTTGTTCACTTAAAACTTAAATGGTGTGATGCCCTTGGCCTTGAAACAAGGAAAGATATCCTAAAAAAACGTCTAATTGCTTTAAATGTTATTCTATTTCAATGAACACATTTTTAACAGTTTACAAAAAAAAAAAAAAAAAACAAATAATAAAAAAATCACTTGAAAAGAATATTTTGTATTTCCTTTCGCATTTGTTTTATTTAAAAATTGTCTTTTAACGCATATTTCCTATAGGTAATCTTCATTATCCTCAATCCTTAATGGCTGTGTAATAAATGTGGGATTTTAAGAACACCAACAACGATGTCTTCAATTATGACTGCGTGAAGGACAAAAACCAAAATAATTCATAAATCATAAAAAAAGACATAATTTTTTGTATCAGCTTTGGTTCTATGCCTAATGTTGTTGTTGTTTTTTAAATGCCCTTAAAAATTATTTGATTTTTTTTACCACATTAAGAAAAAATGCCAATTTATGTTGAATACTACAGTGTTGTCATGAACCTTGTTATCTCCTTGAGATTATAAAAAAATAAAATCATAAAACTCCTGGAGAAGATCCTTCTCATTCGATTTGAACCAATGTATTTTGTTTTATTTTCCATAATGATTCCTGTGTATAGGTTAAGGTAGACTATAATAGTACAAGTTCTCAGTGTTATATGGACAGACAGAAAATATTTTTTCATATTTTTCTGGTCATTGTTTTGGATCTCGTTGCAGGGCCAGCAATAAATCATACAATTTTTGAAGATCGCTTTCGCTCGTTACACGGTGTGGCATGGCAATTTTGTTTTGTAGGTTAGGGCGCATCATTGTCACGCCATTTAGGTGTCTGTTCTTCTTTTAGTTTTTGCTATTTCATAATTTTTTTGTTTTTTTTTTTAAATCTTTCGGTGTCTATTTGAATTTATAGTTTTGTCGAGTTCCTGCAGAATGCCATAGTCCTACCTATAGGCAGTTGTTTATCCTTTTTCTAGTTCTTGTTGTCGTCCGAAATCAGGATGCGGTATGGAATGCATCTGATAAGAAACCACCAGAGAAGTGAAAAACTTTCTATTTTTGAGTTTGTGTTTGTACAGAGTTTGCATGTTTTGAATTATGAATTATTGCTATAGCCATTTAGGAATAGGTAAGCGCCTGTAAAAGTAGCAAGAGGACAATTTCAAATTTGGTACTTACTCGTGTTGTTGATCCTTTTGTAATGCGATGAATAAAAATAAGGTGAAAATTTTCATTCATCCATGAATAGATCTGTCAACAGGGATATCCTTAAATACAACAGCTGTTTGTAGCTCTTTACACTTTATATTACAATGCTGAATAAATATGTTATACCTACTCTTTATTATTTATTATTCAATTGAGCTCTAAAAAGGGTTGCTGCTTTATTTTAACAGCCAAAGTGTCATGTTAACGTATATGTATGTGGTCACATTTAATGTTTATGATTTCTCCCGTTTGGAGATCAAAGGGATGCATAATTATTCCTTTTTTTTTGTGGGAACATATCTAATGTTATAGATAGTTGTGGTTACACATGATTGCCTCTGGGATGCAGCCATCTTGAATATCCACTAACAAACTACGGATGTAGTATATATACGTTTATGTATATTTCCATGTAATTGTGTTATCCTTCATTATAATTGTCACATATTTAAAAAAAAAAAGGAAAGATAAGTACGTTATGGTCGTTGGGTACGCCTCAAAATAGCTAACATATGTTATTCAATATCGTTGCAGATACAGTATACCTAACTTATAAGAGCCATATTTTAAACATAAGTCTTCATCGGCAGTTGCTCAGATGTAGAGATTTTAAGAAGAAAAATGTTAGAGTGTTGAATTTCAATCTTGGTGATTCATAAGTGGAAGAACAACGTTTCACTAGCAAAAAAAAAAAGATACCTAGTTTAAATAAAGTTCTACAAATATATATATATGCAGGTGGATTGAACATGAATTTACTCCCATTAGAGTCACGCATATCCTGTCTACAAAAATTAAAGGAATTCAATAACTTATAATTGGAGGCTTATACCTACATATGTATGAAAACCGAAACCTTTTAGACGTCCATCTTCATAACAAATCAAAGATAATAGGAATAATGGAATAATTATACTGTTTTAAAGTATAATTAAAGTTAAGTTAAGTTTTAGCACAAAATATTTCTTATCAAAAATTGTTTGCATTTTAACAATTAACACAGATTTTCAAAATTTAAATCGGACGGCTAAGTACGGACAGACTTTCAAACAAATACCGATTATGATTAGCGGACATTTTTCAAAATGGCGACCAAACGACCATGATTTGGACCATGTGATCCATTTGTTTTTATACCCCTAATAGGGGTACCTACTTAACAAAGCATCATGACAAAACTAAGAGGAGAGAGGGCACATACAACGGCACACATGATATGGTTTAGTTGCAAGACTAAATGGATTTGCTCGTGTTATAAACAAAAATAAAAACTGTACTGAAAACAGATTTTTTGTATCCTTTATTTTTATACAAAAATAACCTTTTATTAAGTTATTGTATTCGTTTATGGGAGACTTTTTTTTTAATGACTAAAAAAAAATATCCGCGTCCGTTTGTATGGGAAATTAGATTAAAAGTTGGTTCCCAAAAATGTGTTCGGAGCTGTTCGCAAGTAGAGCTAGCAAATAACAATTGTAAAATACTGCACTTAGGTATTTATTTTCGAGATTTCATTTTTCGTACGGAAATTCCATCAGAGGAAAATAATTTAATGTATTTTCTATAAAAAAAATATTTGTGTACTTACTAATTGACTGCCTGATGAACACAATAGACTGCTGCAACTGTAACTGGAGCTGGAGCTGGAACAGATGTCGAAATATGTCGTACGTTTCGTTTTTTGCGTGCCCACAATGGGACTGCACAGCTTTAATTTATTGCATTTTATATCATTTGTATCAGCTGAGTAAAATTTGATTGCAAAATTATTAAAAGAAACACAATTAAATTCACTTAAATTAACTTCTTTGCTTTTTAACACATTAAATAAAATATTTCTTCACAAAACACGCGGTCGCGGCAAGGTAAATTGTTTTTTTTTTTTAAATTTATTGTGAAACGTCAAAATTGATGTACGTCGAAAGTTAAAAGTTGGTGAACTTGTGCAGCACCGAATGCAGCACCGAGTACGTTTGCGTCGCGTTCTGTTCGTAACATTGGATTTGTGTATTAAATATTTTGACAGCTATTCCGGATGCAGCTCCAGTTCCAGCAGCGTCGATATTGTGTTCAGGCAGTGAATTATCACAACAAATGCTGTGAGTTATTTGTCATCCATAAATGTCTTATGTGTTTCAAACAAAATCTGTTAAGTCTATGACAATAGCTACACCATTGTCGACTCTTTATATAAGTCGACCCTTGCTTTAGAGGTCAGTTCCTATCCTACTTGAAAATTGTCTTTTATAAATTTATAATATTAAAATCAGGGTTGAAACAAAAAGTTACCTATATTACTCTTCCAATATACATATATTAAATGAATACAAATATACACATGTATATTAACTGGATTTTGATAACGCATTTAACCGTGTTGACCATCATCAGGTTCTTATGCACAAGTGACAAGCCTCGTAACAAGCTAAGGAAATTTGGTATAAATAGATGATAATTTATCTAAGCAAATCTTAGTATACCATGTGGTGTTCCTTCATGTCGCCATTTGTCCATTTGGGCCCGCTACTAGGTATGATTATGCTTATACCACTTCAGAAAAACTTCATCTATATCGTCTTGGTTTTGAATTATCTATTCTTGATCTTATACTCTCATTCTTTTTGTATCTTGTTCAACTTTATTAATTTTAAGTGTTGGACGAACAATACTAATGTTGAACCTTCATTTTGTTTTGAATCCTCCACTTAAATACACTCAGTTACAAAAAAAGTGGCGCAGTCATACTTTTTGATGTGTTGTTATCATTTTGACAACCTTATCCAAGGTATGCCCAGGCGAATTAAAGCTTTATTAGATGTTCGTGGAGGCAATACCCACTATTGAAGAAACAAGGACTAGTTTAAAAAAAAAAAAAAAATGTAAAAAATGTAAAATTGAAGTTTATGCCCATTTTTCTTAATTTATGGTTTATTTCTAAGTTCTTCCTATTTTTTCGTTTTTTATTACATGAATGACTTACTTTTATGTTAATAAACAAAACTGTACCAGAAAAACGTTTATTTGTTTAAGTTACTTCAAAATGTTGCAAAATTTCAAGGTGCGCCACTTTTTTTGTAACTCAGTGTATATTATTGCCGTGGAAGTCACTTACCAAAAGTATTGCTCCATGATATCAATTAATCTAATTAAAATTCAATAGCGATCATATTGGAAAACTTTCTATTAGATATATTAATTGTTATCGTTTCATTATAGTCGTATCTCCGAATTTCTACTAGTAACTTTTTTGGCTGACTTCTATATTATGATAATAACATATTTCTTTCATAACGTATTTAGGTTAAACCAGTTAAAACTACCTATTATAGATACATTTCATTTTATTGCATTTCACCACTATAACATTTTATTTTCTCTTTTCATTCCAGGTCTATTAATTCCAACCAACTCGTAAAATATAACGAAATCACTTTCGTCAAATACTTATCAACCCAATGATAAAAAAATAATCTAATTGACAACCATCCGTCAAAACAAACAATTACAAGATATTTTACTATCCTTTTTTATGGATTTTTTATGCAGCCCTAGACAATAGCTATATAAGCCTCGTATAGTACATAAAATTTGAAGAGGGCCATAACTTTACCTCAAATCACTTGAAGCAACTCCAATGGGATAGGCCTAACAAAAACCCATCATGATAGCTGATTGTCTGATCGTAAAATTGTCGTAAAAATGGAAAACACTGACTATATACACAAGCCAAGACGACCTTCACCCTGATGATCATCAGTCTGTCAGAATAGTCACCGAGATGTGACATAACAATCAACAAAACGTAACTCACTCACTCCGCTTTGTTTTTTAGATTCGATAAGACTATGTGGATACACAACAAGTGGCACAGAGGGCGCTAAGTCGTAAAAAGAGGTCATAAACGTCTGCGGAAGCAAAAGATTACCCGTAACCGTAAGCCACTGAGCACGGAGGGCGCATGTAAAATAAAATACGTAAGACGATGTTCGGAAGACTCTTATTTTGACAGCCAACGACATATAGTGAGTGGTTGAATACAAAACGGAGAAACCAAACCAGGACATGCCATCAGACGTGCGTTTTATATACGCCAAGAGCTGGCCGGCCGTTGTTGATGTTTCTTTTGTTCCCATTTTTACGACTCACCTCGCACGTTTCGTCCTCGAATCGAATCAGGAGCGCGTATATGCATAAAGAAATGTTGGAGTATACAGTGGACTCGTTTGTATAGCCGCAACATGTTAAATTTGTGTCTCTTTAAGAAATGTTTTTACGACCATGGGTTGTTTCTGAATTCTTGAGTATGTACATTATACTGGGTGACTGGTGAAGCCATTCCAGAGCACATAAAATCAAAGTTGGGCTATCTTGTGATATCTACGTACTTAAACGCCACCAGAAACAATCTCGCCAGTGCCTCTATCATCACCATTAACATCACCATACCCACCACCAATACCAACTTCATCGCATCTCATCGCAATACACCGAACTAAACCGCCATCAACTTAATTCTCGACTGCGGTGTTAACGGTAGCGGGTGACGGCATCAGCAGCGGCAGTTTTTATGATTTTTTTACGATTATTGTGCGATTATCGTTGAGCGTAAATGATTGCAATAAAAACTATCATGTTTATTGAAAATTTCATTCAAAGTGTCTTTTTATTGGATTTTAATTTAATTCGATTTGTTTTTGTTTTGTTTTTTTTTTTGTTTGGGAAGACGAACTTGTTGACTGGTGAGTTTGTGAAATTTTGAGATTTTACATTTTACGAGCGATGCTGCAGCTACTGGGATTTTTGAATACCTTAATGAATTTGGGGTGACCATCAGTATTTATGTGGCAACCCTGAATCAAAAGAGGTGAGTTTATGTGGTTTTTGAGTGGGATGTTATGAGTAGGATAGAAAATCATATTATTTAATTGTTTATTGGATTATGTCTTCAAATTGATTGAATAAATAAATAAAGACGAGTTATGAGTTTAAAATTGTTAGAGAAGAAAAATATTACACAATATGCTTACCTATACCCGATTCGAGGATAGATCCAGAAAGATTAGGAAAGATTTCGTCAACGTTTAGCCAGCCACTTCCATGATCGTTGCGAGTTGCGACTCCGACTGTTTTCGATCATTAAACATATTTGTAGTATCGGTAAAAGACTTGAAAATTAATTCACTGAAAATTATACCTATAGTAGGTTAATCTGTTGCAAAAAAAAAAATAAAAGGTGCTTGTAGTTTTATGTAGTTTTATGGATTGTTGACATCAACCTCACAGTGCTTTAAAACATTGTTGCGGAAAATAAATTGACCTTAATTCAAAATGAAGCAACTGTGTATTTTATAACTTTTTATATCTATATACTCAAACTTTGATAATTTCTTTCGATTTCCAATAATATCACAAAATAGATCAAATTGAGGAGCAAAAACACTTGTTTATCACTTCAAAAATTTCGATCTACATAACGCGGGCTCTGTTCTGAAATATCACCAAAAGTATATTTGGCCGGAGAAATGTTATTCGTCAAATCGTCCATACGTATGAGCGTGTTGTGTTCTATATAACTAAATCCAACTTTCACGGAAGAAATATAATTAAAGTTATATTCCATTTATGTATAATGTCAAGCTTCGAAAACACATATAGATGACCTTGTATATACATTTTGGAGAAATAAAAGCACATGTTTTTTAATTGAGTCCTTTAGCTCATTTAAAATCATTATAAAATAATTCAAGATGCTGTAGTAAGTAAAATATCATATTTTATTTCATCTATCTACTACATGATGGTGTTCCACAGGGTTCGATTTTCGTTGCTCGTCTATTAAGAGTCGTTGGGGCTAAGAGTGCTCATTTTTGACTTTGAGATGCAATTCTGGAAAAAGTAAAGCTGTTACAATCTACAGTTAAATTTTATGTGGTAGACCTTTAACGAAAATATTACAAAAACATTTTTTTTTAATTTATATTTTGTTGTAAAAAAATCAAAGCAAGTCAGATTGTGCACTCTTTTTTGCTCCGTAGTCAGGGTACAAGTGCCTAACCATTTATGTTCTTAGATTCCATAGCCCCTGCAGGTTAGTGCTCTGAATTCATAAGCAAGCTCAATTTTTGACTTCAGCTAATATAAAACAGTCAACCACGCTTAGCTGAAATTTCAATTTGCACTTAATTTTATCTCTTTTTTAGATGTGGATTTTATAGCACAATGGACAGAAATAGGCCTTCGACTTGTCAAAAGAGGCTTTTTTTACTTGCGATTATTGGTATAGATAGATACTATAAGGCAAGTTTTGTACGCGTAAAAAAAAAGTTTTGAGATAACATAATCAAACATGACATTACGATGATAGAAAACACGAAAAAAGTAGGTCCGACAATTCTGTCTGTCTGTCTGGAAAATAACGGTACCTGCCATATAAGCGGAACAGATAATTCCATTTTTCTCGAAAAAAATACGATCGATTTTGATTACATATCGTATAATGGATTTGTAGGTAACGGTAATGTTTTTTGTGTTTTCATATAAACGGTACCTGCCAAATAAGCCTTCAAGTTAATCCAAATCTTTCTCAAAAAAAAAAAAAAAACGATCGATTATGATGAAATGTTGTGTGACTGATTTGTTAACAATGACGGTATCTGCCATACAAATGCTATAGAAACTCTATTTTTGCTTTCGATTATTTATTATACTTTCTTGTTTATAGTCTCCTTAGCCAAAGGTTAGTAATCTGATACAAGAGCAAGTTTGTCCGACCCAGTAGTGCCTTTTATTTAGCTGAGCTTTTGTAACTTGAAAAAGTGTAATTAATAATAATTATAATATTTAATTCTTATATTTTTTTATTTGTTCACAATAATTTTATTTGTAAGCACTGGAAGCCTTGGACTCAAATGTGTCTATGATAGAGGAGCAATACGCACATAGCGAATAGGTATGGTATCAGCTTATAAAATCGGATTTTCTTCTTAAATTTTGTTACCTATTTACTTAAACTTTTTACTTGAAGTAAGTAATTTCGGTTTTATGCCAACCACCATCTTGCTCAGCTCATATCATGCTATAGATAGTATTCTAGGAGCTGTCATTTTCATAATGCATTTTGCGTTTTCTGTGTATAATTGAAATTAAATAGTAAGCTATATAAAATGATCCACCATAAATTGTATATCATTATATCTAACTTTCTATCTATATAAAAAGTGACAGATGGTAATCAATGACATCTTGTCCGTATAGACACCGGCTAAAGTAAAAAGTATACCTACTTTATGTCGACTAAAATTAACTAGGAGTCGACTCTCGTTTAAATTTCAATTTAAGAGCCAACTCTCATTTCACAAAATGATAAAAAAAAATTCGCCAAGGTAGGTACCTAAAATTCTGAACACTTTTATTATAATATTTAAACTAGCTATATGTGTCTGTATAAGGCATAGGATAGGAATCGATACGCTGTCTCGGACAAGGATAAAAATTTTACAATTTTTAACACAGCAAAAAATTTAAATTTTATTCACCCTATAATAAAAACGGATTAACAATTGTTTAAACGTAATTGACACACGGCCTAAGAAACCTAAAATCGTTGGTATTGCCTATCGATATATTATGTATATGAGTTGATTACCAACAATTAAATTCCATGAAAAATTTTAGAACGAAATTTTTGTATCGAGTTTTAAGGTTGGTGGCTAAAGCCTAAAAACTATAGATAGAGGGTACCTGTACATTATGGACGTATGATACGTCACTTCATATTGTTTTTTTTTTCATGTACCTAGGTAGGTACCTACTATATGAATACCGTTAATAAGTATCAACTCATTGATTTCGTCATACCACCACAAAAACCCAAAATGGAAAAGTTTAAACGAAAAATGAAGTTAAACTTTAAAAAAATATCAATATAAAACATCACAAAGCATCATATAGATATCTATACTTTTGAGAGATTTCACCAAAGACATTCTCCAAATGCGCTACAACTCTAATGAACCAAAAAAAAAAAAGTTCGACAGCAAAAACTTCTTTTTCTTATTCAGTGCGGTCTTACCTTTTTGGTTAAAAGTTTCTTTCTTTATTTTCCGGTTTTCTTTGCTTCTTTTCTATTACCCTCATCGCAATAACCAAGAAGAAGAACCCAATGAAATAACCGTAGCAATATCAAATGTGCGGAGCAGCATAAAAGGATCAACAACAATCGCCGAAATGGCCCATAACGAGGTCGTAAAAATTTTGCTACCTAATATACTCTCTCTGTGTGTGCAATTTGAGGACTCGTCGACAAAATAACTTTGATAAAAATATGGCATGGCAGGCAGCATATGTATAGGTATAGGTACCTTAGTATAACACCGACACAAACGCACAACCTCTCTTCTTCTGTAGTTTTGGGGACTGTAATACTATATAATCAAAGGTGAATTTTACTTAGTTCGGCAGATATAGAAAGTTTTTAAATTTTTGTGATATAAAATTGCAACCTTGTTATGACAGATAATATAATAATTTAAGATTTTTAATGATGTCGAATTTTTTACAATTTGTATTTGATGCTCTGTTTTTAACAATTAGATACCTATTGTTTTGTTTCTGTTTTAAGAATTAGTTCTTAAAAACTATGTAAAACAGTGATGATAACCTAAAAATCTTACAAACAACAAAAGAAAAAGTGTTTACATACAAACCTATAGGGGCCAGGTAACCGTACTAGTACGTAGTAACAGATATTCGGGTAATAGAAATTATTTTACTGTTAATTTTAAGGCTACGAAAAAGATCCAAATCTTAAGGCTTCTTGTTATAAATAAATAAAAAAATGAAAACGAAAATGAAATAAAATAGAGGCTAAAAAACGTTTAACCCCAACACAATTTGGTAGGAATTGAAACTTGATTTAATGGCGGACAAGGTTTAGTGATTTTATAACTCCATCTTTGTTCGAAAAACACGTTATTTGATTTGCCAATTTTTCGGCTCGAACCCCACTTTTACTAACTTTGGTTAATCGCACTACGCAATTCTACTATGAGGCCATGTGTTTTGGATGTGAAAGTTATGCCGAAGTAAAACAAAAACACACTAGCTGACTAACCGATACCTACACGCTGTTGCCTCTACACCTGTTTAAAGATCCCACCAGAATATATGACTGCGACTATCTTGTTCCTAAACTTTTATTGTTATAGACAACTTTCTTAAATAAAAAAAAAGTATTCCGAAAAACAAAGAAAGGCCAATTTTGTGAAGAGAAATAAAATCCATATTTTTATACCACCCAATAAATTGATTAATCTCCTGAAGACAAACATCTGGAGTATATGCGGTATACCCTGCACCTGCGGATCATCTTATATTAATGTACTCAGAGGAGCTTTGCCACGCGCTTAAAAGGGATACAGTGAGTTCGATTTGTCCCCAACTTGCGATACCTCACAAATAACAACAGCAAAAGACAGAACATCCTAAACACAGCTTTTCAACTGGCGTAACTAACATAGGTTATAATATTATAACATTTCTATAGCAGTTTCCCGGTTACTAGCTATACTCTAATTGTAATTTGTAGCGAAACGTTCGAGGTGAGTACTCACTAAATATTTATTTTATAACGCCACCAATCCGAAAAAATTAAAAATGTCATGTAATAACAAACGCGAAAACCTTAAAAGTTATATTCTGATTTGACGTTTCAATTGAATTATATTTGTGAAATTCACCATTCAGTATTATCGCACGTCCATGCGACAATGAAGATTCACTTAGAGGTGGTGTTTGTATGGTGGAAATTTGCACAGACCCACAGGATGTACTCCTGCCTAACTCTCTATCGCACCGATTGCTGTCCTTGTCGTTTTTTTTTTTTCTATCCACTACATAATATCTTTTGCATTGTTGGGTCTGACTCAACTCAAATCAACTCACCCCACAAATACATTTATGAACTGACTCAAGTATCTATTAGGACACTTATGGGTGTTGTTTTCAAATGCTGAAGTTGTTCACTGCGTGATGATGAGGATGCTGATCGTTGATGGTTGTCATTGTCTCTGTCCTTTCTGTGCAATCAAGGTTAAATTTATTTGACAGCCAAACATAATGTTTTGATTGTTCATCGAATGTTTGTAACTCAATTTGTTGATTATCTACAAAACCATCACAATATGGATTTAAATTTATAGGGGAAGAGATAAATATAAAGTCAAGACATTGCAACCATATAATAATATTCCAACAATCAATCTACAGCACCAGCATGCGTGAGTTAAAGTGCGATAAAGAAACGGAGGCAATAATTATTTTTATTAATATTTTATTAGCAAAATAGTAATTTGTCAGGAGTTTTGATTTATTGTTGAAACAAATAAGACAAATGAACTCCACAGAGAGTGACAATTAATTTATGACCTGTTTTTAATTGCTGCACTGTCGCGTTTCCGTTTTGAATATCAATTACATATCTACTTCTATGGAGAGGTACGAGGTGCAAGTGTAGGTACTTACAACATTATGCACTTGAATTGCACAGCAATAATTTCTATCTACGGTGCAGTGTGTAGTTAAATTTGCATGGTTATGTGCAGTGCAGCGTCGGCGTCAATATAAAAGTGTGGCAGCGTGTGAGCTTGCTATATGATGGCAAAAGCAAAGAGAGTGACCACCAGCTGTCTATATGGACGAGCAATGGATAGTAAAGAGCATAAATGCTAATTGATATACTGGTCAGGGAATGCAAATTTACAGGAGTAGATAAGCGAAAGGGGGACTCGGAAAAATGGTGCAAGCAATTAGCGAATTTGCAAGTTGGCGCATTTGAAAAGTATAAGTAAGTTAAGCACCTATAGCTACCTAATCATTTTTTTTTTAGTGATACAAAGAGGTAGAATAAGAAAAACATTTATAGATATGATAATATTATGTATTCAAAAATCCTTACCAATGCATTGATGTTGAATCCTATACCGATAGAAACAAAGAAAATATAGATAAGCACAATAAAGGAGAAATATATCATTTCTCTATATTGTTTTCATGAAAAATATCGATATACTATTCCACAATGAACCAATTTCCACTTAATTTAATATAGCATTTGGAACACTGGTGCAAATACACGGATTGACTAATATATTTCACCATACAAATGTAAAAATATATCATGTAAAATAGTTCGAATTGAGCTTCCGAAAGTGTACATAAAATGGCTCAGTGTGTACCAGGTGGTGTACATAGTGAACATAGGGGTGTACACAGTGAACCATTTCTGTATATTCTAATAATAAATTTAAAAATATATCTATAAAAAAGAAGAAAACAAACAGAACTTCACCAGAAAAATAAAAACTGATTCTTTAATTGACGAAACACATTTTTATGCCGTTTTACGAAATTTAATTTAAAAAAAAAACCAAGTTTAATAGAATTTATGTAGGAACTTCGTGCCTTTCCTTAAAACTAACAAAAGCAAAAGGTTGAATTATTTGTAAATTTTGTGCACAGTTATGCATCTTGTTATTTTTTTTTTCAATTTGTAAGTAGAAGTACACACACACAGTCGGCCATGGTTCACTGTGTACTTGATGCAATGGTTCACTTGTGGACATAGTGACTTTTTTAAAGAAAATATTAAAATTCATTACAAGGTTACTTTTATGCTGTTTTTAATTTATAAAAATAATAAACATAAGAAGGTGTAATGAAACCAAATCACTTCACAAAACACTTTTCAAATTAGAAAACAAACAAAAATCAAAATTTCATGTTTACTAACCTATCAAATTCGCTTTGGCATGCGCACAACCACTTACCGCGAGAGAAAGTTGTCAAACGAAAGGTATACTCAAAAAGAATTGGAATAAGCATCTCATTGACGTATTAGGTATGGACCGCCAGTAGCCAACTTCACGCGTTTTCCAACATAACTAGGGGCGCCATCAACTACTAGCAGGGAATCTGCGTAGCAGTGATATGATTTTTTTAATTAATTATTTACTATTGAAATATTTTGCTGGAAATTATTATCAAACTACTTTTATTTTACAAAACACATCCACTTCTTATGCCATGAGTTACTTACAGATGAATATATTATCGTTTTCATTTAAATTTTAATGGCGAAATTAGTACACGTATTTATCACTAAAAGATGATGGCGTTTTTAGGCTGTTTTTAGCTGGAACAACTTTTCTTGGCTGTTTGTATGAAAATTTAAACCGACAGGCGGTCCATATCTAGGTCGTCAGTGGCGCATCTTTTCCTTTTTTTTTTCTTTTCTTTCGTGGAAGGGAGGAAGAAAATTGAAAAGGTTCACTGTGTGCGGTGGCACACTGTGGGACAATTTATCATATAGGTAAAAAACCATCATATTGAAATCATCTCTCGGAATCTTTGACACCCTTCAAAAACGTATTAAAACAAAAGAGATAACTGATTTAACAAAAAAAATTACATATCTAAGTTTATTATGCATATGTATCAGTTTAATGTAAGTAAGCACCAAAGTAACACCTCGTAACTGAAATCTGAACAAAAAGAATTTATAAAAACTATAGATAATGGATATTGAAACTTTTTGGACGATTCTACAAACGATGCTACTAAATTCGGCACGGCATTTTTGAGAGAATCCGTAAGCTCTAGTTATTATGTTAGAATGTTCTTTCACTATAATGACAGCGGCCAGTAAAAAAAATTGAAAAAATCAACTTTATGGAAATTTTTTGAAAAAAGATTTCAGAGGGGACTGAAAATATTATCTTTTATAAATGGCAGAAACAACTTAGCCTTTTCATAACAATTTATCGTGATAACGAATAAGTTGGCACATTGTCTTTTACGTGATGGATTCTAAGAGTGCTTTTGAAATAGGCTTTCATAAGTTTTCATGTCAAGGTTAAATATTTAAATTTTTATCATCCAAACTATACTTATATTCATGGCTTAATCAAAAACAGTAAACATTCATGATTCATTCATATATGCCTCGAAGAAGAGAATTACTTCACGGGACCCACAGGAAAAAGGATCTATGTAAAAGTAATGTGGAGTGTAAAAAATAAATTATGTATAGTGACCAATGAGGAGAACAACGACTGCGAACATGAAACGAACTCCAAACCTCTCACTCTATATTGGCGACAGAGTGCATATGTTTTTATTGTCAATATTTAAATCATTTACATAACCTGCAGGTACTTCGTTTATTTTTTATGAATATAGAACTATCAGCTAGCTAGGTGCCACATTTCACTTTTACTCGAAATGAAATCTAAATCGACCGAAAATAAAATTTAGTATTCTGAATTCATCGCATCAATTTCGATTTCACGTTTTCCGAAATCGATACAAAGTGAAATTGTTGTGTTCCACAAATCGATTGTGTCGATTTTTTATTGATTTCGAATTGATCAGGTCATATGTACGATCTGATACATTTTGGCATCCGGTTTTCTGTTTTTGACTAAAAATTAATAAGAGCATTGAATTTTGAAAGTAAAAATAATAGTTAATTACATTAAATTTTGAAAAAAATTAGTTTAAAAGTTTTTTTTAAGTTTTTTTTTTCAAAATTTTGAGTTTGAAAATTAATTTTTTTTAAACTGTTCAACAACTTAATTTAAAAATAAAATAAAAGAGTAGTTTCCTGGCTTTCCAAAAAAATATAACAAGGCTTTGTATCATTCACCGTTGTTTTTAAATAATTTTTTTTCTGATTTAAGTCAGTGTTTTAGAAAATTGCCCCTCCCGCCTAAACGGGGGGAAATAGACCCCCCCTCCCATACGATTTTTTTCTTGTCTTAACTCCACCTACACGCTTAAGCTTTTTGGTGCACCTTATACCAATCACCCTGTATATCTCTCAGCCTTCGTTTTTTTATTATTTCGCATTAATAATATTTATATTTCTTAGTATGCATTACTGCAGCAATTATAATACAGCACTTATTATAAACAACAGTAATATTTAAAAATTAGTTACAAACAAAATGTATTATAAAGCAAACAATTTGCCAAAGCAAAAATTATTTATGACAGATATCAGCTGTTTTCAATTTCACGAAAAGTGAATTCGGAATACATTCGAAGCTACCAAAACGGTCGAAATGTGGAACACTGAAATTAAATTCTCTCGTTTTGTAATTTCGATATCGGTTTAATTTCACACGATTTCTGGAACCTTGCTGTATGCCTATCTTCATTAGATTAACCGATAAAAGTAGTAACATTCGTAAGTTCAATACCCATACTATACCGGGCCTATACCTACATACATATAGTGTACCAAGTTCTTCATATTTCTTGCCCCATTGCTTTCACCAACACATAGTATTCAAGGCTGGACAAACGTTCTCCAGAAATGAAAACAACTAATTTTATCAATTTTGAAAGAAATAAAACAAATGTATTTAAGCAATTATACGCCCCTCAATTATGAATGAAAGCTAATACACCCTGCACCTTGCATAAACCGTAAACAAATCGTAAAATCAAATTTAATACCTGTTTGAGTTGCCATAATAGTCAATTCATGTCCAGCAGCAGAATATAGCAGTATAGTCATCCAGCAATCATCCCTTAACCTTCTTTCCGCCCTCCGTCCGTCGAAACATTCAATATATATAAACTGAACCCGCAGTAACACCCGATTATTAAACCAAAACGAAAGGGTCATGCAAAGTGTATAGCTACCAGTAGTAAAATTGAAGTGCACTTGCCACTTTCCCAACGAACACAATACAACACTCTACTTCATTATACAAACAAAACACTTCACACAAGAATAACACAACAGCCATTATTATCATTATCATCATTGTAATGGTCATCATCATCATATTGGTCAAGTATAGAAAAATATAGACTCACCGCCTCCGCCCTCAAACTTAAACGAAAAATGTTGCTGCTGTTGATGTGTTGTTGTTGTTGTTGTTGTTGGTGGTGGTGTCCGAATCCGATGCAAGAACTTTTTATTCTTTTACCTTACCTGTTTGACCTGACAAAACTTCTGGACTGAGTATAGAGCCGGCCTGTGGTTGAATTGCTAGCCTGTGTGTCTCTCTCTATACCCTTAACCTACCTCTATAAAAATATAAAGTCGTAAATATGACCTCGAGCTGAAGGATTAATCTTTGGAATTGCTTAATTAAGTAAACGATGGTCAGTCATTGTTTACATTGTATGTGATGATTATTATGGTTGTGAATTGTGATGAGATAATTGTATTTGGAAAATCACAACAACACTGATGTTTAAGTGGGTGGAAAACAATCAGCGGAATGTCTTGTGCGCTTATATACCTATGAGTAAAGGTAAAGTCTATATTGACAAAAGAAGGATTTTAATTGTTTTTCAATGCAACAGTACAACACGCCTGTGAAGAAAAAAGGAGGATCTTTTGAAAATATTTACAGATTAACTTAACATTATTTATGTATAGTTTGCTTCAGTTTTCATCCTTCGAATGAATAGAAATGCTTAGGAAAATAGAATTACTTATATTAATTTGAAAGTAATAAAAAATAAGATACACAATAGTTTGGCATCGTCTGGTTTGATTTTTTGTGTCTAACTAACATCAACCATATAATATGTGGTTGACATTTTCTACTGCAAATAAGAACATAAATACATCATTCATCCTTTTTTTTAAAGAATAAAAATAAAAATATAAATAGATCCAAAAAACCGTGGATTATATCGATGAGTTTCTTCTTAAATATAAATCATAAATCAGAAAAAAAAAATATTTAAAAACAACGGTGAATGATACAAAGCCTTGTTATTTTTTTTGGAAAGCCAGAAAACTACTCTTTTATTTAATTTTTAAATTAAGTTGTTTAAGTGAACAGTTTTAAAAAAATTAATTTTCAAACTCAAAATTTTGAAAAAAAAACTTTTTTTTTGGTTTTCCCAAATTTGACCTGCTCAGGTCAATTATTAATTAGGGAATTATCTCTTTTTTATTTTTTATTACATACCATCCGATTTTAATCAAATAAAAAAAAAAAAACGAATTAACTTTTTACTTTACTTACTAGTTTTACTTTTATTTTTTTTTTAATTTCTCAAAAACTAAGATACATTTTGGAATCCGGTTTTCTGTTTTTGACTAAAAATTAATTTTGAAAATAAGAATAATAGTTAATTACATAAAATTTTGAAAAAAATTAGTTTAAACATTTTTTTTTTAGTTTTTTTTCAAAATTTTGAGTTTGAAAATTAATTTTTTTAAAACTGTTCATGGTCTGTTAAACGAAACATTCCCCATTATCTACCATTATAAATGAATATAGTAATTATATCAAAGAACACGAAAAGCCATATCTATCACTTTGGTTTTCACATCACAAAGAACCACTTATACATATGATGTATAGCTAAAAACGCTAAGAAATGCTTAGGTCTACTAAAGCGAATTTTGTAGTCCCCGATCTGGCTTCAATTTACAAAGCATATAGATTCGCCAAAGATGGAGTAAGTATAAAAAGTATTTTTCGGGAACTCGTCGTATCTTATTAGGTGCAGGGAAAGTACTCCATTCACATGGGAGTCTAATACACTGTTTAATGTATAATACACATAAAACTGTGTGTTATTCTTTCCACCGCAATTTAGAAAATGTTTATATAAATAGGTACTAACAAAAAAAAAATAATATCCCAACTTTAATTACCGGTAGCACGAATATTCACCACGCGGAATTTATAAAATCGCAGTTAGCAATCCAGGATTAAATAAATAAATGTTTATTTTTCGATTTTACGTTGAACGAATGAAAACACAGCTAACCAAAGATAAAAAAATAAAAACAGGAACGAAACAGAAAACCTACACAAAACAACTACAACATTTGCTACACACACTAATGCAAACCTCACCGATAGCAACGTCTTGTCAAATTCTATTTGACGAATGTAAAAAATTATCCAGAGACAAATGAGTGGATAAATATTTAAGATTTTGCAACTATGCATGGATAAATCAGTGGTTACTAATTTTAAAAAAAGTTTCGTGCAAGTGGGCCTTAGTCTATTTGTTTTGTAATGCGAAACGGTTGCGCTTTTTTGTTTAATGTTATATGTAAAATGCGTTCAAAAAATTACTTAACACAAATTAAGTTAAAACACGTTTTCAGAAACAAACATTATCTAATCTTATTTTATAAAAATTATTTCTTAAAAATAATTATATAATAATATTTTTTTTTTTTGCGGTCTAAGTGAAAAATAAAAATATTCTCCATCGTATAAACTTATTAAATACATGTAAAAACTTTTTTATCCAAATCGAAAAACTTTACCTTCTATAGTTTGGATACAGAAAAGTTCTTTTTTTGATAAAATGCACCTACCAGAAAGATAAATTCTTTATAGTCAAAATAAAGAAAAAAAATTAAAATTTTTGTAGTTTTTACCTGTTAGCGAAGGGGCGGAGAGTTTTAAGTTTTTAAGAAAAATTGTAGCCGTGGTCGTGGATGATCATTAAACTTGAAACGGTAACCAAGCAATCATAGAATTTTTTTTTTCAATTCTTGATGGATTTGTATACTATTGTTACCTATAATAAGATTTTGCGAGTACTAGTTATATGAATATAGATATAAAATGGCAATGGAAAATCAAACATTAGCAAAACATTATATGATATTTTTCATACATGCTTAAGAGTGAATAACCTTACCTATCCTGTCCGCAGCGTGTATACAATTTATCAACTTACATTTATATCTCCATTAAATTGTCCTAAAAATACGTACTATATATGTATAGGTATAACATAAGTATCTTCTACCATAATAGTTTACCTTGCTTTTTTGATAATTACAATAACTAATTGGAAATGTTAAAATTATAAAATAAATTACTTTCATGTTTGGGAGTCAGCATGCATTTTTGAAATGTTATTAAAATATAATTAAAAACAAAACGAAAAGGTGATAGGTACAAAGTCAAATTAACTAACACTTCATTTTGAATAAATGATTGTAGCTGAATACAAATAGCCCTCAATAACATAATACTATATAGTAAGAGTGTTAAGTTAGTTATATGTAGGTAAAGTAAGTTAAGTATTATTTTACCAGTAACGTGCTACCTATTAATATGCAGTGCATTCGTTCAAGGAAATAGAAGAAACAATGAGTAAAGCAAATTAAAACCTCACTTTCAAAGCTCACTGAACTGTAAGTTTTTATTGTTTGAAAACACGAACGTAAACATTTATAAAATCATTAAAAAATTATATTATTAATTTTTTTTATTAAGTTACAATTCAATAACATCATCTAGGTACCACCTATTGGTTTATGGTTGCCAGCACGAATAAAAACCATTTCAATAAATCTTTTTCTATAATTAACTGTTTGATGAATGAATAATTTTGTTTGACTGATTGAAGTTAAAATGTGTATTTATTTCAGTCATTTATTTTTAAAATTCTTTTGTTCAAAAAAACTTATTTAAGCTGGTATATTTTCTGATGGTTAATTAAATTCTTGACAATAAGCATAGTTTTTTAGGTGCTTAGACATGATATTCTAAAATAAGAAGCATACTCATTTCAATCTACTGTTTTTACTTGCGATTATAGGTACTACACCTAAGGCAAGTTTTGTATTCGTAAAAAAACATAGAAAACACGAAACAAGTAGGGCTGACAGTTCTGTCTGTCTGTCCGTCTGTCAGTCTGGATATATCGACACCTACAGCCTAAACGGTTGGGCCGATTTTCTTCAAACTTGGTACTTTTTATTTTATCCTAGGTCTGAAAATAACGGTACCTGCCATATAAACGTAGCAGATAATTATTTTAACGGTGATGTTTTTCGACAAAAAAAAATTTTACAACTAGACGGTACTTGCGATACTAGCGTTTAAGACAATTCCATTTTTCTCGTTAAAAGTTATTTCCAAAAATGTGCTCGATTTGTTTTATTTTCCTATTCTTGAATTAAATGGCACCCCGGTAGAGTATCTGGATATGGCTTAGAACTTGGGAGTTTATTTTAATAGGACCCTAACTTGGATCAACCAGATAAATTCCGTGGTGGGGAAGGATTATGGAGCCTTAAGGACTTAATCGGTCTCACAGAAATTCACTCCCACACTTCCCACGAGGAAAATGCTTGTAAAATCATTGGTCGTCCCAATTTTAACCTATGGGTGCGAAGTTTTCTCAAACTTAGACGCTGTGAGCCAGAGAAGACGTTACGTTATGTTTAATAATGCCACTCGCTACGTTTTTGGATTGGGAAGATATTGTCGCATATCTTCTTACTCAAAAACCTTATACGGAGTTACTTTTGAAAACCTTTTAAAAATAAGAACTTTTATTAGATTGTTTAATATCATTCGCACCCATTAACCTCCAATCCTTTACAATGAGATCCAGTTCTTGTCTTCTAACAGAACAAATCAAATTTTAGTGCCTCGATTTACGTGTCTTACTTCGATGCGACAGTTCTTCATTATTAGTGTTTGTTGGCTGTAAATAAAATTTTGTATAGGTACATTTAAAGTAAATTTCAATGTAATTGTCTTCAACTGTAAAGCTTAGTTATCTAAAAGATGTGAATTTTAAAATTAAGTTCCTTTATGAAACAATAAATCTAAATCTAAATCTTATTAAGTTTTTCGTTAGAAGTTTATTTTCAAAATCACCTTTTTAACGGTACCTGTCATATAAACGCTACCAAAAATCCAATTTTTCTCGAAAAAAAATACGGTCAATTTTGATAAAAATTTTGTGTGACTGATTTGATGCTAATGACGGAGTTTTTCTCTAGATTTTTTTTTTATTTTTTTCGAGCGTTTCAAAACATCCATTATAATATCTTATAATAATTGTCTTAGACCAGTAAAGACTACAATCGACCATTACGATAGACTCTGGAAAATACGATACAAGTCAATATACACTACCATACTGGTATAAGGTGGACCAAAACGCTACATGAGAGTGGGATCTATTTCCCCCGTTTATCCCGCCTAAACAGAGGAAATAGACCCAACCTCAAAATTTTGAGTTTGAAAATTTATTTTTCAGAAACTAAGAAAATAAACCCTCTACCATAATTTTTTTTTGTTCAATCGTATTTGTCTGTTTTTTTCAATAAACTCTATACCGTATAAAGACAATTATACCTATAATATCTAAATATTCAAACGACTAACCTATACAAATATTTTTTTTCCGAAAAAAATTATTTTTTTTTTAACTTTCAGCAGTTTTTATTTCAATAACAATCTACATTAACAGGTCTGTCAAAATAATTAAGAATAAAACGTCTTAATAGAAATTTATGATATTAAACTTTACAGTTACACGTATTTAACTTCGCTTATGTGTATATTTTATGGCGTCAAAATAAAAATATCGATCAACAAAAATTGTTCAGTCATTGCCGCAGCTGGATGATGGTGCCAGAAAAATGCTTAGCAACATGTTTTCTATGTATATAGCAAAGTATCATCAAAGCTCATATTAAACACACAAAAAACGCTTTGATCTTTCCTATGCGTGCCTTGATTCTTTAAAGTTTCACTTTGAATTATTATTGCCTTCATACATTTTTCAATGGGAAATTTTATTTTTGTATCTCGTATATCTAATTCTTTACCGAATCACTACATGAAAACCACTATTCAATTATAGAGTATATGGTAAACAAAATTTTTTTTCTGATATAAGTTGTATGGAGGCGTACCTATGTATGTCATTCATTATGCTAGCCGTCTTCCACCTGACTTCATTCATTCATTTCTCCTGACTATATCATAGTGATGTTGACGACAACGGAAGAACCGATGCTAAGAATTTTTTTTTCTGAAGTTTTGTGGAATCATGCGTTAAGGTTAACTTATCATTGTATGCAAATTGTTGGGAAAAGATAACTTTTATAAAAAGCAGCTTCTAAATGAAAAAGGTAAGTATATGTATCTTTAAAAGATCTCTGATGAAACGTAAGGAAATCTTAGATCGAAATATATGTATTGCATATTTTGGTAAGAAACTTGCCCATCACAGCAATTAGTTTGTAAAAAAATTTAAATTTTTTGTGGAAGTTTTTAAGTTCATATAGTGTGACAAAAATCTAGGGCCGGAAGGGGTGTTTTTTCCCACCGTTTAGTTGGAAGGAATGCAAATTTTTTTAGAAAAAAAAATAAAATTCAGCAGGGATAGGTACGAAAAAATTTATATGAAATTTTGTTTAGAGTTCTTAATCCATATCTTACAAAGATTCAATCCAAAATCAAAGTAGATATGCAACAAAATTTCTTTGCTAAATATGAGTTCACGAGATAAAATTTTAAAAATCGTTTGATCTGTTTTCTTAGAAAAGGATATAGGTATTTTAAGAATATGTTTTCGAATATATTTTTCTAAAAAGAGCATGAGTAGATATATTTTTTTTTTTAATATAGTTTATTATACCTTATACCTTAAAACTAAATTTCATAAAAATCAGTCGACAGGTTTTTGAAATATTGAATAGCTTTTTAAAAATTATTTAAAACTTAAAAAAATAATTTTTGACAAAATTTGTTACATATGCTATGTTATTTAGAATAGCTACGATAATTTCAGTACTAAACTTCGTTCAAATCGATATAACTGTCATCGAGATAGCCGAAACTGAAAAATACCAGTAGGTAGGTAACCATGGCAGGTACCTACCGTTAACCGAATTTTCTTGAAAGTTTGGTTTCACTATCTGATACCCCTTCCACCAAACTTCATTTAATTCTAACCAAGTTTCACATATACTTGGTTAGAATCGTTAGAGCCGTTTCCAAGAAAAGCAAGTATTTTGATAACCGTTATATTATATGACCGTTATTTTAAAACTAACAGTAACCTATACTAAAAAAGCTATTGGGCGTATTAATCTAAAAACCTTACTAACCAAATTTGAAGTAATCTGCTCAACCGTTTTGGCTGTAGGGCAGGAAGACAGACACGATTGCCGAACCAACTTTTTTCGTTTTTTATATCATCGTAATGTCATGAGTGATTGTTGTGTGTTAGCTCAAAACTTTTTTTCACATAAATGCAAGATTTGCCAAAGTGTAGGTACCTTTAGGTGCTATAATTGCAAGTAAAAATAAATATAATCGACTTTTTTCAAGCTATATCATCTTCAGGATTTCGAATGGGTCAAACGGTGTCAAATTCTGGTGAAAATGATCATATATCCATAAAAGAATATACCTACCTACCTAGACCTATACTATACATATTATTAGGTATACGTATACCTTACCTACTTTCTTTTTTGTTTGCTTTTCGGAAAGTTCGGACGTCGAGAATGTATATAGTTCGAGTTTTTTCCATGGATTGACCATCTGATTAATGGTTGGCTGATCGTGGTCTTATGAGTTCTTGTATTAGAAAAACGCATGTGTGTTTTCACTTACTTCCAAGTCAATCATTTATTTTCCGTGATGCTGGTTAAGGCTTAATCTTGTAACAGTCCTAGCATAGATGTATTCCTTACGAAAATCAACGTTGGTATCTATACATTACCCAACCTTCAAATTCATTAAATTCATGTATTTATGCGTTAAGTTTTCTATGATTAATTAAAAAATATAAAAAAAAAAACCTTCAAAGGAGCCACCTTGAGCTATAGATAACTACTCATTCTGGTAACTACTCATTCTGGTTACTTACATATATAATTTGATTGCCATTTACATCATTAAAACAATTAATCACGTGAAATTAACTTATTTATACACCTTGAGAAATAAAATTTGAATGACAAGCTTCAACTTATTGGTAAATCATATAGCCATCATCAGTGTCATTTTCTTCGAAGTCTGTTGTTCGTCCTCGTCTGCCCAGCAAATCAAAATGTCATAAGACTCTCATAAATTAAATGAATAAACCTCTTTGCCAACATTTTACACAAAAGGTATTTCTTATTCAATGGAATAGCAACGTAAAACGGAAAAACAAACATCAACAATTTTATAGCCATTTATAACCAATGATGGACAAAGTTTATGGAAAAGTGTGGCGCCAAGTGTCCATATTTCCTCTATCACCCGCCTCATCATAGACAACTATAGGTACTGCCACCCATATAGGATGTCGACTTCAACGGTGGCCAACATTTATAGTGACTAGGATGACTCCTCCAATGACACCGAATCCAACAAAACGACGACAATCAAGTCGATCTTCCTCCTCCATCCTTTTAAAAGCAAAAACGCTTCTGCTCTTCATTCTGCGCCCTCAATGAGTTTTAATTTTTCCACCGCCACTGCATGTTGCTGATTGAATTCCATATGCATAATGAATCATGAGTGGGTAGGTGGGCTTGGGCTGGGATATTATATCTATGCACAAGCATGAGCAAGTACACCGAGCGTATAGTTGCATGGTTTCTAGGTTCAAGTTGGCTATATGTATGTACGCGGGAGTAACCTTTTACCAACCGCATTGCCAGTCTGTGCATTTTTATATATGCATGAATACCATTATGAAACTTTGGGCGTACTTAATGACTGGCTTGCATCGCGTCTGCCGTTCCAGTCTCCCGATTTTGCTGTTCCTCACTTTGTGCCGTGTGATGCCATTCCATGTGAGTTATCAAGAAAAATGATAAATAATATTGAATATCCGATCTATCATTCACTCAGTGAGTTCTGCTCTGAAAAAAGGACGTATATTTTGTAGTGATGTACTGGTGGGTTGATACGGTTACCCATAGTGCCAAACAGAAGTATAAACTTTCTTCGTCCTTGTAAAATTCCATTCGGTCATTCTGATGAAGATGTGAGAAAGAGATGGATAGGCGACACTTTGACACGTGGATGATTCCATTGAAATGTTTTTTATGATGGATGATCTAAATATCTCTACATCAAGACCCTACTTCGTATCTGTTATTATGTGTGACTGAAAAGAAATCAAGGATACGAATTTAATGAAGTTGTAGAAATGATTTGAAATTCAGATTGTTTTCTCAATAAAAAAAAGTATGTCTAATTACAATGGACCAAGAAGATACTATAATATGATAAGAAGTTATATAGAAACCTAATTGATATTAATTTATATTAATTAATGCAAACACAAATAAATGGTTCAGTTTAGATGCGAAAAATAAAATGCATGGAAGAAAAAAAAAGCTAAAAAAAAGTTTTGCCTGGAATACCGGCGACCCAATGAGAAACGAATAAATTTCGAATTCTTCAGCAGTTTAATCTTTATTTCGATTGAAGCAATTATTCTAGGGATTTTTGGCAAAAGAATTGTGCGATGAAAACAACATATCAAAAGCGTTTTATAGAATTTGGCATCCGTTAGTTCTTTTTTATAAAAAATTCATGCATCTTCATCATGGTATTGATGAATCTTGTCTTCGTTGGATTAGAAATTAACTTCGAACTATGTAATGCAACTATAGTATTCAATGATTTTAAGTCTAGAATTTATAAAACAAATGCATGGTGTGCCCTAAAGGTCTATATTTTGTCTCCGAATATCTGGTTGATTTTAATCAACGCATCTTTTTGTCTGATACATCTGATAAACTGTTCAAAAAATGGAGGGTGATATGGCACCCAATGAAAAAATGAGAAATACCACCGGGTGATACGGCACTTTAAAAGTATGGTACCCCTTGATGTTTTTTCACAGTAAATTTGAGATGCCATATCACCTGATTGACGTTTTCATTGTTTTTTGTTTTAGACCCGAAAAAATAAAAACATTCACTCAGATACAACTATATACATATATATGTACTATATCTACTCTGTTCATTTGGTTTTTGCACCACAGGTAAGATAAATTTATCCATGTTAAATCGCTTACAGAATTATGTCGTAGTGAGTTTTACAAATTGCAGCAAATCTCTCAAAAATATCTATAGGGTAACCAACTGCATATTAATTTTTTTTTAAACAAAAAATAAAAGCTATGTTAAGTTTTAAAAAATATTATTCAAAGTTGAATCGGCAGACGGCAATGCCATGTTCGTAATGATTTTGTGTTATTGAAATTATTATTACATAATTTATACGATCAATAATAAAAAATCTTCTAATCTAAAAAATCTATTAAAATTTGCATTCCTTCCGTCCTTTCGTCCTCCCACTGGGATATGAGATGGTGCCATATGCATGACATTAGGCTATGCGACATATTTGAAATGTGTCATAAGGCCATATTTGTAAATAAGACAATTTGTCATTGTCACTTAGCCAAAGTGTCATAAGGCCATAATTTTCTTATGTGAATACAAAAATTGTTGGGCGTAAGTATGTAAAAAGTATGAGGTTGGTATATGGGAGAGCATGCTGCCCCCCTGTAACCCCCTGCCAGACCTACTATAGAATTTGTGGTGGGTGAGAGTTCTATTTCATCGCATGCAGAGGTTTTTTTTTCAAATACTTTGCATTACCCAAACCCGCATCCATCAAGTAGGCCAGGCAGGGGAGTTTCAGGGTGGCTGCATGTACCACATAAAAACCTCATAATATCATAAGGCATTCTATGGCTAAAAGATACGCCCATATGACACTTTGGGCAAAGCGCAAAATTTTACATAATATAACACACTTTGTCAAATCGACAAATTGTCATATTTACCAATATGGCCTCATGACCCAAGTCATGTGGCCATATACTTATATGTCACTATTTAGTCCAGTCACCTGACCTTAAGACTAAAAAAGGGAAACAAATTTCTTTTGATGAGTAAAAATATGGAAGCAAAAGTCTACTGATTGTTTTTGCAAGCATAAAAAATTATTAACATATTATAAAAATATGTTTTTTCTTATACATAGGTATATCAAACAAAATGAATTTTATTTTAATACAAAAAAGTAAGTAAACCATGTAGAAATAAACTGTGACTAGATACTTTGGACTTACCGTTAAGTACTTAGTTATGGGATTTTTTCGTGATTGCCACTTTTTTAAATTGTATAAAAATTTAATATTTTTTTTTTTTTGCTATTTGCTCTGCAGTTAAAATTCTGTTAAAATTTTCATGTTGGTACCTATTCCCAGAACCCATAGAAAGATTATATCGAATATCGAAAAGTAAGATTTTTAAAACTTTATTAATAAAAAAATAAACTGTGATTTTAAGTTTTATTTCCATAGATTAAAAAAATTTAACACTCAACGTAAAGGATATTAGTTACTGTTCCAGTTGGTTCCAGTAGGTACTTACATAAATAATTTTTTTTTTTTGAAAAATTGGGCTTAAAATTACAGTTTCTTTTCAATTAATAAGGCAGTAGTTGTTTAAACTACCTACATATATGATTTTAGTTAATTAAAATATTGATTTTTGGTTTTTTGTGTTCTGATCCACTTAAACGTCCGTTGATACGGATCAAACTATATTTTTTCAATAGAGAATTAAATTAAAAACAACAAAGATTAACACGATTTTTTTGTACGGAGACTTGTTTTTGTTTTCAAATCAGCCTAAACTCAAAAATTATTCAACGAGGAGCCATTAAGTTTTTTTTTTAATTTAGCATCATTTTATTAAAAAAAAAAATAAAAATAGGTACCTATAGGTAGGTACCTCACTTAGGTAACTTTTTTCGATCACAATTCAATGCTTTTATTAATTTGCAATTAATTATTGAAAACCAGATGGCTTTACGACATTTACTTTTCAAGATGTGTAATAAGAACGAAAGCTATAATAGTCCAGTAAAATTGTGGCCTTAGAGTAGATACCTACCTATCTATGGGGTAATGATGTGCATGAAATCCAATTTTTCTGATTTTTTGGAGACTTGTTTATGATGTTAATGAATAATTCAAGTTTGTGACATCGAGCGCCGAAGGCAATTATGTCGAAAATTGAAAAAAACGATAAAATTTTTTTACAGATTTTAGCGAATATAACACTAGACTAAAGTAAGGACTGTAGTAGTATTTTTTCAGAGCGGTTTTAAAGCAGACTTCTTACCTACATTATCTACAATAATATATAGGTAGACTGTAAAATCTCTTTGTAAACCCAATAATAGCTTCCGAAATAAAGCTCTTCAAAGTTATTGCGATTTTTATTGTTGTAGGTATGTACCTCTATAGAACATCTAAAAATTCCGTTCTATTAGATAAGGATATACCTACACACATCAACGACTTTTATAATTCCTATTGCAATAATCATTGTGCCAATAAAACTCAGAAGAAAAACATTGAATTCAACTTGCCAAGTCAAAAATGCTTCACCCAAAACAACATAGGTAACACATAACAAAATACCAAAACATCTTAAAAAAATGAAAAGAAAATCCACAAAGTAAACAACTTGAAAAGAAAATCTCTTCCTTATTGTAAAAAAAAAAATCTAATAAAATAAGATGAGAAAATAAATACAAAAATCGAACTGTATCTATTAGGTTGGTACCAACACACTTATCTGCAAAACTATCTTCTAATCCAAATCCAACCCCCGTTCAAGTCCCGTCTCTTGACTTCTTTACATCTCTACAATACAAAAAAAAAAACCTCTCTCCCACTTCTTCAGACTTACAATTCCTATAGTCCGCGGAAAATGAGTTCATTTATTAATCTTAATGGAAGATTTTACAATGCCCTTAATGTGGTCTCGGCGATTGCCCGAATGTGCACTTAAAAATTATTCGTAGATAATTCAACCTATAAGAAGGAAAAAATCCTTCTTACTATTGTAACACACAGGTTAAAACACTTTTCGCCTCGGCATGGTTTGGAAAAGATAGATACAAAGGCACAAGCACAATGCTTCCAATATGAGAGCAAGACCCAAAATTAAATAATAAAATCTAAAAATAAAATATCCACTCAGATTTGAAAATCAACTCAATGTATCTATCGTTCATCCAACCATATTCATCGTCATCTAACACTTTTACTGGTATTGGTAAACAAATGTATCTGCGCTTTATCAAACCAGAAAAATAGTATCTTCACTCCATTCGCCCCCCAAATTCAACAAAAATATACTTGAGAGAGACAGAGAAAAGGATTTTCCACACTTTTACAATGAGTTGAATTAAAATGAACTTCAGAAATTCATTTCCAATGAGAATTTTTCATATCAGCCATTGCAACTTGCCACAACACAACACAACATCAAAGTTCATTCAATTCCACCACCACCACTAACTGTATGTCGAATTTACAGCAACAGCGCACAGCTCTGAGCTATGGGGATCTGGCAGATACGTACGAAGAACGAGGAAATTACGAGATACAACATAACCAGCCAAAGCCATCAGACTTCAGAGGCAGAGCTGCACACACTCTAGCTTGAACGTGTATCTGAGAGTATAAGTTTAGTACTATAGAAAACCGGGGCCGGACGGACAGCCAGAATCGAGTTTTTCAGTTTATCGCACAGTTTGGGTCGTCATCGTCGCCGTATTTGCTGTGTCGCACTGCTGGTTGCTTTTGCATCTTTAACCAGACCAAAATCGTATTATTGCGAGAAACCAAATCACATTCGTTCGATGGCAACGGTTAAGATCAGGCGCGCGCTCTTTTTATAGATTATTATTATTGTTATTACTATTATTGCCTATTATAATCATCATCAACGTCGTATACAGTTGTCATTATCATTGTGGCTCTCATTTTCATTGCCACTAAAATAAAAATAAAAATAAAACAATAATAACATCAAACAAAAAAGCAACAATATAAGAACCGCAATTAGGTATTAGAATTAATAGAAATACGAAAAAAAAAAGATTAAAAATATAAATATTAACGGTACACCGTCGTATGTGTGGATAATTTTTTTAATTGTCATTGCAATTCGCGATATTAAATTGTTTTTTTTTTTTGCAAATAAATAAATAATGAAATAACAATGATGAACAATAAATTAAATATATTTTAATTAAGAGTGAAGTGAACAAAAATACAAAAATTGTGAACCTGTAGCTGATGTGTGAACAAGTGCATCAAACAAATTTTTTTAGTGAAGTGAAAATATTTTCAACATTTTTTTGAAAAAAAATAAAAGAATAATTTTTAATAACGAATTAAAAAAAAACAAGTGCAATATGATTTCATAAAATATTTTTAAAAAATTAAAAAGAAACATTTCTCTGGTTGCCAACGGAAATAAATAAAAAATAAAATATCCTTCCAAGTGACCGAAAACAAAAAAGAAAAAAAAAATACAAAGTGTGGTGAATTGGTTTGTGTCTCAACTTAAACTCTTATTTCGTGATCAAAAAGAGGGTGAAAAAGAATTTTTCTTTCCTCTTTTTTTCATCGACGATAAAAAAAGAAAAGAACTCCTTAATTTCCCCCCATTAACTGTTTTCTAAAAAGCCGCCAAAATTCTTACCACAAGCAGTATGAATTCATATTTTGAGCAATCTGGCTTTTATGGCCACCCGCACCAGGCGACGGGCATGGGCATGGGCTCAGCTGCCCATCACGATCAATCAGCTACAGCGGCAGCGGCCGCTTACAGAGGCTTCCCATTATCGTTGGGGATGTCACCCTATGCCAATCATCATCTGCAACGTTCCACCCAAGATTCACCCTATGATGCCAGTATAACGGCAGCCTGCAATAAAATCTATGACGGCGCTTACAAACAAGACTGCCTAAAAGGTGTAAATTCGATTGGTGATACAAATGGCTATAAGGATATATGGAATACAAGTGCGAATGGTGGAGGTGGTGCGGGCGGTGGCGGCGGCGGAGGCAGTGGATCCGCCGGCAATGGCAGTGGTGGTGGCAGTGGAGCAGGACAAAATAGTTCAATACCAGTGCGACCATCGGCGTGTACACCAGATTCCAGAGTTGGCGGCTATTTAGATACGTCTGGTGGTAGTCCGGTTAGCCATCGTGGTGGCGGATCAGCTGCGAGTGCTGTTGCAGCGGGTAGTGCATGGAATGCGAATTGTACAATTTCGGGAGCTGCTGCTGCACAAACTGCAGCAAGTAGTTTACATCAAGCTAGCAATCACACATTTTACCCATGGATGGCTATAGCAGGTGAGTTTATTATTTTTTTTTTTTCATTTACCGTAACTCTTTATATAGGCAGTTATAAGAACAATTTAATATGACGGTAGGTATATGAAAAGGATAAAAAGCGAATATCGAACAAGTAAAGATCAATCAAATTATTTAAGCTTGGAAAGTTTTTCAAGTTGAAAATGCAACAACTTTACGCCATCCAACTTAACATTGCGGTTAAATCAATTATTTCATGAGACTGTGGTTTCTTATATGATTTTATATTTTGAATCTCCAATTAAGAAGCATTTGTAGAGATATGTATCTATTATGTTTATTTGCAAAGCATTTATCACGCAGTGGGTAAATATCTGAAATTGTCTGCAGATGCTGCTTATTAACATTGAGGAAGCCTTGGAAGTCGAGGTCGAGACTCATCTGATGCTATTAGCAATTTAATACGAAACTAAAAAATGTTTGCTGAAAATGGAAGACTTTGTAGCAATTTGCTTAAAAATGGTCGTTGTAATTTAAATAAATTAAATGAAATTTAAATTGCGTATATCAATAATCCTTTCATTTTTTGTATCTACTTGGTACCTAAGTCTACATAATAATTGTTTAGTACCTATGTATCTACTTTAAAATATTATTAGACAATACCAATGAACAATGAAATCCTTAAAGATTTAGGAACAAATGTTTTTTTATATAAAAGCTTTTTTTCCAATTAGAAGTTGTTGATAATCAAATTATCAACAAGTTTCAATAGGCATGTCTTATACCTAAAAAAAATTAATTTCTAAACCAATTACGTACACACTTTTTTTTAATATTTATTTTTCGATTTTAAATAGATACCTACCTACCTAACACCGATATTAGTTTTATATATTAAAAATGCGATAGTTAGGTTAACGAAATAGTGACAGAAAACAATTGGTTTGAATAAATAATGTATACGGTATCTATCCAAGGTTTAATTATTAAATTTATTTGATTTATGTATAAAAGATATAACAATAGGAGTGAGATGAGAATTAACTCAAATCTTTTTTATAAAATATTTTATGAAAATCATTTATGTGATTTTTTTCTAGTGGTTGTATTCTGCTTTGTTATTTCAAGAACTTCAATTTGTATCATCACTTGAAAATTTGATTTTTTAAATCAAATCGATAAAAACGTTTAATTTGTACTATGCATTATGGATATCTATAAAATATTAAGAGACATTTAGATAGATATATAGGTTTCAAAAAAAAATTATTCCTTTTCTTACAACTTATTCCTAAATCCTATTTTTTATTACCTATAAAACTTTAATCACTGTTAAGGATTTAAACCAAGACGGTAGAACTGTTTTCTTATTTTGAGGTCGCACAACTTTTATTTGTTCAAAAGTTGTTGAATAGTTAGGTAGATACCTATAGGTATTTAACATTGCTCTTATACCCTTTCAATTCAATTACCTAGGTAGGTATGTAATTTCAAAATATTATATACATACATATTTAAATTTTAATGTAGGTAGGTATACCTATAAATTCAAAATAATGTTAAGATATATAAATACAAATATCTACGTTTCAAAACAATATATGTAGGTACCTATCCTTTTATTGATTTAAAAACATGATCGCATGTTACTTCATTAATTAAATACAAAATATAATTATAAGATATTATTAATACCTACCTATATCAGATAACATAAGCTTCCGTGTTATATAATTTTATATTAATTTGCTTATAGCTTGTTATACCTATAGGTACCTACCTAACTGAAAAAAATAAAATTAATTGTTTAATAATTGTAATATATTTTGTATTAGACACTCACATTAACTTTTTTACAATTAATTATACGACGCTTATAAAAATATAATATCAATTTGTATAATTCAATCCTTACCTTATTTAATAAAAAATATAAAAATCCTACGTGACACTACCAAATTTAAAACGAATGAAAAAGTAAGTTTTGCATTTGTGATCGAAGGAATTTTGCGAATTAAACGAAACATAAAACCAATATTAATTGTATTTTTATGTGCTACAATCAATACATAGTAATTACATATATAGTATTGATTCTGATTCTATGAGTAAATTGGAAGCCATACATACCTAATATAGAATAATATACTGTTGAAATATTACTATTACTATAGTACCGAATTGTCATTTTAATTCAATTCAATTTTATTTTCATCAGTACTACTATTGAGTTTATATACGCATAGAGGTATCAATATGGTTTCAAACACACCAAATTAGTCGCTAAATGAGCATATCGAACCGTAGAACATTCTTCTGCAAACATTTGTACATATTGTTTTTCTTTAGGTATTTTTCTTGCCTTTGTTAACTCAAGAATAATTGCTAGAAGATTAAAAAAACAAGTCGATTGTAACGAAACCCTACGTAAAGTATTTGAAACTTACTTTTGAAAACGATGATTTCTCTGTGTGTTCAATTTGATAAGAAATCATCTAGCAGACAAATAAATATTGTCTCGCAGGTCCGTTTAATTAAATTGCAAATTTTCTTTTATTCCATAAAGCTAAGAAATTATTTGCATATATTTCGTCGACGACTCACGGTGTGTTTCTATATTTCCAAGAGGGCAATTTATATGTAGGTACCTACATCATATATTTTTATATTAAATAAGTAAAGTATTTAATCTCAATTTCAAAGATAACATGTATCTTGTTTCTTATATGCTGCCTATAGTCTTCATTCATTTGTATCTTTCCCTATTGCTTTCTAGTTTCTACATTATTTAGATCCTGTTTCCTACTTCACATCTTGTTCTATAAATTTTTAAATTAAACTACCTAGGTAGATATATTTATTTTTCTAAAAACTGTAGATATTAAAATTCTGATACCAATTATACCTATACTGTAAATTAAATATAATATCTAGGTATATAATTGAATTAGATTAAAAAGATACCTGCTAAAGTATAAATACAAGTTGACCAAAAAATAAATAAAAAAATTATAAATTGTTTATAATTTAGTTCGTAACTAAGCATATCTCTAATAATTTTTACCGCAGTAAAAATAAATGCTGAAGACGAGTTATATCGTGGTACAAAAACCATCCAAATAACGTCGATATGTTTTTTTTTCCGGGAGCTGACATTGGCCAATAATTGTAATAGGTAGGCAATCAATTTATAAGACGATACAAAAAAATGTTTATTGCTGGCCTAATGAATAATCCAAGTTTTTGAATTCGAACGTCGAACGCAACTTTGTCAAAAATCAAAAAAACCGCCAAATTTTTGTTTAGATTTTGGTGATTATTTATTATACTAAAGGACTAGTTTTTGAATTCCTTTGTAAGAAGTTTTCAAAATAGACTGAATCTGCTACAATATATATGAGAATATAATTGTCTCTGCAGACCCAATAGTTTCCGAGATAAAGCTTTTCAAAGTAAATATTTTTTTCGAACTTTTTAATGTATATTTATATTTGTATATTTAGATGCAATTTTTTGCAAACTTTTCGAAAACTATTGGGTCTACAGAGACTTTTATAGTCTCATTTCAAAAACGTCTTGAAAAGATGCGGTTTTCAATTCTTGACAAAGTTGTGTTCGGCGCTCGCGGTCAAAAACTTGGATTATTCATTGAGCCAACATCATTGAGCCAACATCAGAACTACCGAATTTTGCGCATTCACTGATGTTTAAATTTACACGACTAAGGGCCAGTCTTTTCAGCTCTGGTTATGTTCAACCATTGGTTATTTCAATTGTTAACCAGAGATTTTGTATGTGTTTCTATGACCCGCAAATAATATCATGGTTACCAGCTAAAATAACAAATGATTAAATTTAACCACCAGAGTTGAAAAGACTGGCCCTTAGTATATTGTAAATCCAGGAACTTTAATTTAAAGTTGAAACCTTTTTTGTGATTATTCATTGGAGTTTTTGATTTTTTTCACAAAGTTATATTTATGATATAAAAACGTCGTACCTAAATAGATTTAACAGACAATTTCAAAAATGAGAATCGTTTTTGTCATTTGGACACTATCTTAAATGTGTTGCCTTTTCTTATTATCAACTTTCGATTCAACAATATTATTTGTCAAACAGGTGCGCATGATTTCTTTTATTATTTTGTTTATGAATATTGCACCTTTACCTTTGTCACTTTATCCTTTAAAAATAACTCCTTTCGTTTGTAATGCTTAACAAAAAAAAAATAAAACAATTGTACCTATCAAAATTCGACCATAAATCAAACATTTTCGTAGGAAAATATAGTTTACCCGTCGGTAAAACATACCATAAGATATAAACAAGTATAAATTTCTAACCCATGAAACTATGAAATAAAAACAAGAAAATAAAAAGAAACCTCCTAAAAGGGTTCCTCAACCAATCGATTTCATTGACAAAACTCAAAAGAAAAAAAATATGTAAAAAAAAAGATGACTCTCAAGTCTCAACCCAAATGCCCTTAAGACAATGGAGACATAAAACATCTGCACTTAGTCACAGTTTTATCACAAAATGCACGAGTATACAACTATACGTGTATCTATATGGAAGTACAGAGTTCAAGAAAATAAAGATAATTTTTATATACTCAACCAATCCCTCAACCCTCCATGTGCCTTCTCCCATAACATTGTCTTCACATGGTTCTATTATGTAGTTTTGTAGGTACTGTTACAAATAAGAGACATACACTAACATAATTGGTATGTCACAGTTGGGGGGCAAAATGTGTAATCTTATACTTTGTGCCCCTTCAGATCCTATATATTATATATTATGATTTTCTGATTTTTTCAGATTTTTTTTCTGTATTTTCAGTGACCCGCAAATAATGTCATGTTATAATTTTCTATCTTTTATTATGTATATACATAAATTACAAGTTGGTTGATTAATCTATCTTATTGATTGTGTTAGACATTCATTAACTCTACAAATTTTGATTTCTCATTTTTTGTTTTATAACTTTAAAACATTTTACATAATATGTATTTGATTTTTATTTATAGATACAAAATATATGCGTCATTTAAAATAAATTTGATTTATATATTCAGCTCGATTGAATTTATATTTTGTCTTATCAGCTCTTAAAAAAATTTAAAAAAACTGCGGTCAAATGACTGCATGTATATTTAATACAACAACAAATTAGTTTAAGTACAAATTCTTTGTAAATTTAAATTTATGAGAAAAGAGAGAGAAAATAAAATTTCAAATTAATTATAGCGAACAAATAAATTATTCAAAAACTTTGTTATGAGATTTTTGTTGGTAAAGCTTGTCATTTAGTAGACGCATTTTTTTGGTTTCAGAAAATTGAAAACAAATTTGCCAGAAAATAAAAAAAAAACACAGAATGGAAAAACAATAATAATTTAATAAAATTGTGTAGAAAATTAAAAGTAGGTGGTCCATGTGTTTGTTTTTGTCGTTTATTTTTTGTATTCCGGGCTAGATAATAAATCTAGATTTTTTTTTTTAAATTATTTGGTGTTCAACATTTTGTTTTGTCTTTTGTTTGATAAATCCAATTTGCGGATTAATTTAAATTTATTATATGTGTGAATTGATTTATTCGAGTGATGAATTAATCAGTTTGATTGCTGCTGTGGTATAGAAGAAGTGTTTGTAAATTTATTTATTCAATGAAGCATTGTTTTTGGTTGATTTATTCCGTCAGGAAATATTTGAGATATTTCATTCTTATAAGTAATTATTAAAGTAGGTAATTATAATTACATGTTAAAAAAAATGTAGGCTAAGACAAGACAAAACAAAACTTATTTCTCTGTTGAATTTAATTGAACCTACTTTTAATATTTTAGGATGATCAGTGACTTTATGCTATTACTTCAGATTCTTAAGAATAAAGGTACCTAGCAAATTCAGTGTAGGTAGGATCCTACTTAATATTACGAATTTTACATAAAATACAAATCCTGTGTGGAGAGAATAAAAGCAAAAAAATATTATCTCAATACTTTGTCGAAAAAAAAGGAAAATGGATAACAAACAGATCTTGCTGACCATTTTCGATGATCATTAAACATATTTTTTTTGTTTCTTGTTTCGAATAGGCATAATACCATGTTGAAGAAGTGCGGTCTTAATATTGGTATAGGTACTCCCAATATTTACTACTGGGACCATCATATGAGAAACTCTCGGTACATTAAAGAATTTTCTACTTTCAAACAATTTAAGATTAGTATTTGGTACTCGTCAATGTTCATTTCTCCAAAAAACTCCGATTTGGAGAAATGGGAGGCTTTACGCTATCCAGAATCTCATTTTTCTAATCATTTTTATTGCGCGAACTGGTTGTGATATTGTATGGTATTGTTGAAACATATGCATTCCCGTTCCATTTTAAACTCATCGGAAGAAATTGGCGATCATGGCCCAATCGCATGGCACTCCCTCTCATCGGCATTGCTGATATTCATCATCTTTAGGCACAAGGACGATATTCTCATCAGAAAATGTAGGTACCTATACTATATAAGATATATTCTGGCACCTCGTCAATCACGTGATGTCTCAGTCTCCTTTCGGTGTTATATTTTCGGTCACATCTCTTTATATCCGGTTTCAATAGTTTTATCACAAAGTATAATTCTGTTCAAACAATAAGCTTATGTTTATTCAAAATTTGGATCTGTTAACTTATGGCTAAGTGCATTTAGAATGTTAGAAAAGCTAAAAATGTAGGTGGTCCTTCTTGCTCACTCTCCAATTTATCTAAGGTTTTGTTTTATCAGTATTTTATGTCTTATTTGGAAATTCGAAATATAGTTCACATCAATTCATATTTAGGGATATTTTATTTTCATATAATTTCCTAAGGAAAATTTATCCAATGAATATTTCCAGATTTTATGGCAACTTTTCCAATGGCGGCCAAAATTCTTGTTGAAGGTGTCTGATAAGAATTTAGATTAAATTGCAATATCTTTCTAGTTAGAACTGTTTTGATATCTACCTGGTACCTAATTATTAGTCTACCTGGTCACACTAGAAATTTTTACCTATGTCTGAAATCTGATCATAAATCAGAAATCCATCTTTTGGATTTATATCTATATATAGAATGTCATTTCATATCTAATAGGAAAAGGACAAGAAATCAAAGTTTACAACCTCATTCTACATTTCAACTCAATTCGCCTCTAAAATGTGTTCCCACTTTTCGTTCTTACAATAATATTAAGGAACATAATTATTACCTGAGAATTTTATGCACAAAGGACACTCTCAAAGAGTAAAGATCAAGAGAAAAATAAAGAAAAAGATACAAAAAAAAATGAGAACACTTTTTTTTTTTTTAAATTACAGAAACTTTATGATGTGCCATTCGATTGTGTGTAGAGAGAGGTAACCTACACGCAGTTCGAGAAGTTCGCATATAAATTAAAAATTTCATACGCACACGATTTCCGCCAATAATTCATTCAAATTTTCCCACTTCATTCCTTTGGATATTTTGGTGGTCGTCGTCGACTTGGTGGCGGCGAAGGCGGAGGCGCAAAAGACTCGGCCAGAAGAAGACCTCCGCGCCATCTATTCTGGCTGGCCACCGACGAGGCGCGCCGCATGTTGATGCCACCGTCCTTCCAACTGCCAGTGTATTGTGGGTCTTTGGATTCCTTTAGTTTGAGGTTTAGTTTTTTTTTTTTTTGTTATTATTAATTTGTACATATATATGAATCTTTTTTACGCGCAAACTGAAAAGATGCAGAAAGAGAATTCCTCTTGATACTCATACGCAAAAAATTTCAAAATAAAAAATAATTCAATAATACTGACAGGAGGAAAAAAAAAGTTGTGGAAGGCACAACGATAATGATGGGTGAAAACAACGAGCAATCCTGTGGGCATCAAAAATAAAAAAAAAATAATAATACCAACTACACATCCGAGGTGATGATGATGATGCTGCTACTATATTCGCGTATACCAAATTCGATGAATTTGCTGGTGCGACAGCAATCCGAATCCCTCAGAATTAAAGAAGTTACATTTTTTGAGAAATTCCAAAGTTTTGACAGTTGGCTTGCATTCAAATTGAATTTTTATATTTCAAGTTGTTGAAAATATTACCGTAATGAGAAATGAAAATTTAAAAAAAATGAAACATTAAATAACCTATCTTTTTCTTCCTCGGTTGGATTGTTGGTTGGACATACGCAGATAAAAAATGGAAATGAATAAAAGAAACAAACAGCTGAACCTTGAAAACTGTCAAAAAGTGAAGCAATAAAATTGTTTAAAATCAAACAGACAATAAAAAATATAAAAAAAAGAATTATAAAACAACAACAAAATTGGCAAAAAAAAACATGCAAAGATTCACGCTACAGTACACCCACATTTTATTTCTGTTGTTACTTCAAAAGAGAAATAAAAACATACAAAAAGATACGAGAACGAAAATAATTTTTTTTTGTTTGTATTTTAACATTATTTTCGTAGGCAACATTTGTGACAGAAACACACATCTCATGACAGGCTTAATCAAAAAATTGTTTTAAATCTGAGAATGACCCTTGGAAACACCCTTACTTGCCACCGAAGTCTTTTTTAAAGAATTAATTTCTTTATTTTTAATTTATCGTCATTGTCCATCTCTTTACATAAAGAAATTTATATTTATTAATATCACATACTTTCGATCGCCTTATTTTGGTGTTGCAATTAATATTCGCAACACCTCAATGTTTGTTCGTTTAGTGTGTTAATTAATTTGTTTTCCTTTTATTATTATTTTTCTGGCAAAATTTGTAATACTTTCTTTAATATAGCATTCTTAAAAAGGGGATGACAAGGAATAAAACAATTTGGTTGTTCCTAATTGATAAATTTATTATTATTCTTATACACATCACCTACTATCGGTGATTAGTGAATGTAGCCATTATGGAAATAATTTAATAATTATTATTTTGTGGATTAATTAATATTATATAAAAAGTTTAAGAATCAGTTATTTGAATAAAAAGTATTTTGTTGTAAATATAAATTCCCTGGTAATAATTTATGCAAAAATGCACACGATATTAGAGTTATATGCTTGATAAATTTATTATGTTGAACGAGATTGCGTGATGTCTTGTCACAAAAAACGATTGGCATTTATATTTCCTTTTTATGCAGAAAAGCGCAGAAAGTATGAAGGTTTAAAATAGGACAATGGCAAAACGTTTGTGTATGTTTTAGTTAACGTATATGTAGGTATAGAGTTGAAAAATGGGCATAGTTTGTTTTGTTATCTATATGTATCATATTTGCGCGCACTCAAAAGGTTATGACTTTAAATGAATAATATGTACCTATTGTGTATGCTTAAAAAGATATTGTTTAGAAAAATAAGATTATATTTACCTACATACTGATTAATTAATGAATGCGGTTTATTATTTCTGTTTTTAATTCTGGGAATTTATAATTCTGTAGGTATTCTAAATGATTTTTTTCATAGCGCCTGCTTGATGAAGACTTAACTTACTCTAAGAGAAAGCAACGAATTTTTCTGACCAGTATTGATTACGACTTCGAAACCGGGCCAACCCAGGTTTTGTTATTTAAAAAAAACTATTGACATAAGCACATTTTAAAATACTGAATTATCGACTTACAAGGTTTTTGAATTATATAGTTTATAGAACTAAGGCGCTGGCCCATGTCACGTGTAGCGATATATTATGTCAACTAAGTTTTCTCTTGCGGGGCTTTATTAAACACCCATAGGGGTACCTTATACAAAAAATTGGTCACATGAACCAAGTCATGGTCGTTTAGCCACCATTTAAAAACAAATGGCCGTCAAATTGATCGGTTTTTGATATAAGAATATTTTCGTTAACAGCGGTCCGACTCATCATATTCGTTTTTTTAAACCAAAAATTTCTTATTGAATTTGATTCTTTTTGTTATTAGGCCAGTCGGCAGATTGTTTTTTCTTGCAACAGAATATCGATTGGATAAGGTTCGTTAGTCTTTCAGTTCCAGGACTCAGGAGTATCTAAACAAAATGGCGGGACGGTATGGGGCTTGCCTTAACCACCATATTGAAAAATGTATTTTCTCAAATGGGCTAGAATTTTTATTGAGGTATAACTTTTGAGTAGTTATGTGCGTACAAAATATAATTTTTTTTTTTGATTTTGAACTAGGTAAATGTTATTTTTTTTTTTTTTTATTTTTGAATAAAAACTAAAAAAAAGTTGAAAGAATTCTATAGAATTCTTTAAGACAAAGCGTTTTTCAAAATGGCGGCTAAGGAAACCTAAAACCTTCCGCCTTTTTTTTATACTCCTGAAAGTTTAACTTACCACATCCAATTAAAAAATTGGATGGGTGTTCTGTTGTATAATGGAACCCAAACATTGTCTCCACGGACTATGGCCTATATAGCTATGTGTTTAGATGCACAGTGTTTTTAGAGTAAGGCTTAAAATAATGTTGATTTTTTAAAAATGCATAGATACATATAGACCCCCATTATGATAAGCGAATCGAACATTCGCCTAACAGCGAACGATGAAGAAATCCAATATTTATTTATATTATAAAAGCGAGTTTCGACGTTCCAAAAAAGAAATACATCCTTTCGTCAAACTTTTTCTTTTGAAGTATAACAATTTAATAACAAAACAACAATTTAAATCGCGAAATAAATGATTTCAAAATCGTTCGCTTTTAGTCGAACACGTTCGATTCGCTAATCATATTATGAGCCATAATTGGAGCAAAATAAAGCACTGAATAAAACTTAGCATCAGGTGACAACTTTGTATCAAATTATAAATACTTTATTTGATTTCCAGTAATCACTTCCAGTGAAAAATTTTGTATCTTTTCGAGAGAGTGGGCACATTCAACATTTCACATTCGTGTAGTGCGGATAAAGAAAAAAACATATGCATCCGAAGTTGTGATCTAAGGCGAACTGCTATATGCATATATGCATTCCTTGTTATAGTTTGGAATTGCTGTTGAATTCTTTCTTCGGTTGTAATTGTAACTTGTAGTGCATTGATGGATGCGTAGCGGTCAGTGTGTCCGAATCTCACGTAAGCGGCCAGGGTCCAAAAACGCCGTATTTTAATTTAAGTTTTTGTCAGAGAAATTTTCTCTTAAAGATGATTGACAAATTCACTAGTATTATCCGTTGAATTAATAACGTTAAACGTACCTTATCTTGGCCGTTTAAATCCGGTGGTAAATTTTATAGTTCCCCTCTATAGTCTTGTAAAAAAAGCAACGCATACAAAAAGATTGGTTAAAGAGTATAAGTCACCAGACCTTTATTTATTTATGCAGTTATTTTTCTTAGATAACTTTTAATTTTTTTTTTACTATGTATTTATATGTGTGAACATTTTATTCGATTTGGGATCGCTATATATATCTACTACTTAAATAACAATTTAAGTCGCGAAATAAATGATTTCAAAATCGTTCGCTTTTAGTCGAACACGTTCGATTCGCTAATCATATTAGGAGCCATAATTGGAGCAAAATAAAGCACTGAATAAAGCATCAGGTGACAACTTTGTATCAAATTATAAACACTATTTTTGATTTCCAGTAATCACTTCCAGTGAAAAATTTTGTTTGATTCTCTCTTGTATCTTTTCGAAAGAGTGGGCACATTCAACATTTCACATTCGTGTAGTGCGGGTAAATAAAAAACATCTGCAAACTATACATCCGAAGTTGTGATCTAAGGTGAACTGCTATGCATTCCTGGTTATAGTTTGGAATTGCTGTTGAATTCTTTCTTCGGTTGTAACTTGTAGTGCATCGATGGGTGCGTAGCGGTCAGTGTGTCCGACTCTCACGTTAGTGGTCAGGGTCCAAAAACGCCCTATATTAATTTAAGTTTTTGTCAGGGGAATTTCCTCTTAAAGATGATTGACAAATACACTAGTATTATCCGTTGAATTAATAACGTTAAACGTACCTTATCTTGGCCGTTTAAATCCGGTGGTAAATTTTATAGTTCCCCTCTATAGTCTTGTAAAAAAAGCAACGCATACAAAAAGATTGGTTAAAGAGTATAAGTCACCAGACCTTTATTTATTTATGCAGTTATTTTTCTTAGATAACTTTTAATTTTTTTTTTACTATGTATTTATATGTGTGAACATTTTATTCGATTTGGGATCGCTATATATATCTACTACTGGCTACCTATACATTTTGAGACTTAAGGCTATTTACATTTATTAATTTGGACTAGCACCGACTCGATATAATTAATTGCCAAAATCAATATTTCAAATTTTATGCAATCCAAAAACTCCACTGGCGATTAGTTAAATACTTAAATTTACAAATGTTCGCCTAATAATTCAATAATATGTCGTTTTTCTTAAATTTATTAGCTCATTCAAAGTAATAGATAAAAATCCCGCTGTTTTTTTTAACCATTAAATGAATATTTATATACAAGCCCTTACAATGGATACACATCACTTATATATTATTGCTACCGATCCGATCGTGACGTAAGCATAAACAATAGAATATATTTTCTGAAGCTCAATATAGTTAGTAATGTATTATAATAGTCAAATACTAATACAAAATACTAATTAGTTGATTATGTAAATAGTTTTTTTTTTATTTCTAAGATGAAAGCTCAAACAAAAGCTTGAAAAATCTCTCAACCATTATAGAGCCACTCAAAGTGCTCATTCATCATTTTTATAATTAAATATGAATTAACTTAATGTCCAATGATAGATATTGTAGGTGTGGATATTATACATTCTGAACAAAACACAAGCAAAGCATAAAAAGTTAAATATTTTAACAAAAATATACTTTTTCACATGCGAACAATTTTTTTTTTTTTTAACTTGCTGATTTCTTGAATCTTTTTGAGACCCCGTATCTCTGGCCTCATCGTCGTCGTCGTCGGTGGAGGATGGTGGTGGCTTCTTCTTCATCATGTTGTATTATTTTTTTATGCTTACCTTGTTGTTGTTGTAATAAATGTGAGAAATTTTTAATTTATAAGTTTCTTGTGCTATCGGCTATGATCTTATACGCGCTTGTGTATGAATGTTTAACCGAAGAAGAGAAACTGAATCCGAATGGTGTTTTTTTCTTGTTGCTGAATTAATTTGTTAAAGTGCGTGTCTCTTTTGTTTTATTAAAATTATAATTTCGATAGAAAAATACTTAAAATTTAATTTCCTGTAAATAATTATATCTAACAAATTGCTAAATATTTTTGGAATTTTTTTTTTCGTCATCATCGCACTTATGGAAAAAATGTTGCCTGTGAATTCCAACCGAAACAAGCTTTAAATCATTGAGTTTAAGGCTTTTAAGTCATTATCGATAAAAATACCCATAAATCTTAATTCATTTCTTTTTTATATAATTCTTCGCGATCTCTTAAGGAATCTGGGTTGTCTGTTTGTGTTGTTCATCCTTGCGCCATCCATCCATAGTAAGACTGGATATAGGTATCTTCTTCTTCTCCAGAAGAAGATGAAAAAAAATACTTTTCGGGAATTACATCATGATGAATTAGTTTCGCATTAATTTATTGCAAATTAGTCGTGCCCACACAGGAATAAACCTCAACACCATAAAACTGCCCATAACTCAAGGTATGGGTATACCCACCTTTTTTTTGTTTTCAAGTGACCTTGAAGAGAATTTTCGTTGTCGAAAATACTTGTCACGATTGCAATTGTATGTGATATTACCGTGGAAGGTAGGGTATATACCTGTACCAATTCTAAATATCATGTACCTGTCAATAGGTAGATGTATGGTGTATGCTGGATTCACATTATGCAATTTTAATGAGACATTATTTTTAGAATTTTGACCGAAAAACCTCTGGTTATCATTATGAATGTAACAATGATAATTATTTTACTGTGTATCTTCAAATTGAGGCATAAGCACGTAGCAAAAAAGATGATACATGTCATATAATTCACACTGACCATTATACCTGTATATCTACTGCAGAATTATATGTGACCATAAAATCACATTGTGCATAAAATCTTTTATGTTAGAAACTCAAGGATAAATCCATGTTCACTTTAGTACGGAATGCTAACAAGCCAAAATGCAATAATGTAACTTGTCAATGGCAAGGAAAGAAATATTCATTTGGTGATGTGCTTGTGACAGAGAAACATATACATTTTGTATTTTTTTTAAAATTTTAGTATTTTTTTTAATGAAATACTAAAAAATCAACTCTAATCCTTTACATGCTCTTGAAGGACTAAGTTAAACAAAGATGTCCAGAGGATAAGAAACATGTTGATTTCTGAAATTTTAATTTGGCTTCTTGATTTTTTAGAAGTATTCAATCGCCAACTCCAAGGTATAATATTGGTGACCCTATAAGGCAACGAGGAGTTCCCGAAATTTACAACTGGATCTTTATGATCAAAGTCAAATCAAATATAAGATGTGCCCGTAGGAATCAACGACAAATTTCCTGTTAGAAGTTGCTGTACACAGAAGCATCTTTTCTCCGATTCATGTATACAAATCAGTAGGTATAGTATGAAATTGCAAGAAATGTCACTAAAAGTCCATTTGATCGTATACTGCGAAGCACAATGCCAGTGTAGGTTCTATAAAAATGTGCGTTCGGAAATATATTTCGATATGCTAATATCCTCAAATTTGTGTAAAATCGAAAAAAAATCGACGGATACCTTGCTAGCATGATACAAGGTATTTTTGTATCATGCTTTGCTAGGGCAGTATATTTCTATTGCTAAGCCAGAAAAGCAAAATGGACAGAATTTGCGTTTGAAACTCAAGCTTATACAGATATGTATTTATATTTCTCTTATATCTTTCTGATATAAAAGGTCTTAACATTATTAAAACAGAAATATTTTTGTATGCCAAATTTCTCAAGTTTTTCTTTTCAGTGTGCAACACCTTGATTCTTTATTGTTAACAAACTGATCATGGACCGAAATTGTGTGTCAAATACAATTTACATAAATCATTAGGTATTCAATTTTATATAGACACATTTTGGTCCAAATATTTTCTTAGTTCTCTGTTCTCACTCTCTAAATTAAAAACAAAAAACCCTAATGCAATCACTGACTAAATATGACTGGAAATGGTACAAAAAAAAAGTGATATGCATATAGAGATGCGTGTATCGCAAATGTTTGTGGTAAAAAAAAAAATAACCATCAGATGCATATTGACCACCAATGAATTTATTAATAATAAATAAATCAAAATTAAAATCAGATTTTACCCATGATGGCTTCACTGTGGCGAACGACGGACAGACGGATACGTACCGCCGAACTACTATAATAATATGAGCGTGGTACAATGGTGATTTGTTGTTTTATAATGTTCTCATGGCGCACACTTGAATGGCCAAAAATGACAGACTTAACTTTATAACGTGTGGTGGTAAAGGTTTTTTTTTTAATTTTTATTTGGTATGTGATTATAATTTTTTACTTGTTTTAACATGTATCTCTTTTTGCCTTTTTTGTGTATGATATTGTATCTCCGCATTCCCACTTTCACTAACTCCCTCATGTACAAATTTATTTATATGTGGTCATTATACGGTATCCTGTCTGACACGCGGGAAAGTATCTTTCTTTCTTTGTATATGAATGTTAAAAATTAAACAAAAATAAAACAAAAAAACATATTTTTAGCTCATAATTTGATGAACCGAAAATAATTGGGTCGAACTAAATTACAGTGCACAGAAGTAACCAAGGTAAATTAATGGAGTGCGAGGGCTGACATGGGCTTGACAATGTCCGTAGAAATTTGTTTTTTACTTTTAACATGCAATTAAAAGTAAACAGGACAAAAAAAAAGGAATTGATTTGCATTGTTAATTTATCAGACGGGTTTTTGTTAGTCTGTTTTTTTTTTTTATTTCATAAGCAAAGAATGTCTGGTGTTATATTTGTATACTTTTATGAAATTTCGTATCCTTTTGTGTACTTCAGTCTTAAAATTCAACTTTTATTGCATGCGCCATTAAATTGCGTGTCAGAACAATAACAGGTGATTTTATATTTTTGTTCTTACGAGTAGGTATAGATACAATTTTCCATGGCATTTTTAAATGAAGTGCTGTACACATAGAATGTAAATTATGCTGATAGCTTCTAGATATGACAGGCTTTTAGAAGGACAACTATTTAAATATGAATAAAAGTGAAATGAAAAGATTACAGAGAGTGGTTCTCTTGGGATTTAGTAGAGTCAGTAACCAAAAAAACTAGTTTGATAATTTTTGTTTTTAATCTATAAACCTTCTGGAAAAATACATCAAACATGAACTTCAAAAAATAATCATTGTCACCGGCAAATCAATATCAACTTTTAGTACAATTTACCAGTAGCTTACATGGGATTAGACTACTCTGCTAAATAAAATGACACGATTGGGACAGCTTAATGAATACATCGTACCAACCCACCGACGTACCCCATTTGTTGAGGAAAAGTTTAATTTATTTGAGAAATATAAATCTATAATACGGAATTTTTAAGCGGTTCTCCATATACATATATAAATATATAATATAATCATATCAGATTTTCTTCAGCGTGTCATCGTTTAAAGAAGCTATAAAATTGGCTATGATTTAGAATTCGATCTTTAAAGTTCTTGAATGAACTCAATGATCTCGTCAATGATGAACATCTTCTTTCTTTGTTCTAATAGTTGTTGGAATTGGAATTGACATCAGAACTATACTAAACTTTATTCTGATATTATATAAGTTCTCATATTTAATTATTTTTTACAATGGCATTGAGCTAAACAAGGGGTATTCTATGAAGGGATTAATGTGTCTTCTCAGCTTATTACGTAAATCAATTATTCTAAGGCTAATTATTCTAAGGCTAATGTTAATCCGAAAGATATTAATCGTACCAAAAGTACCTAAAGTAATGACGTCTTTGTTAGTCTGAATATCAATTGCTTTTCAATCAGATCAGTACATGTTCAAAAATTGAACTGAACTTTTTCATAAAAAGCTGATCATAATGCTTCTTTCGTGTATATAGACACAGATTAAGATAAAAATTCTTTGATTGTGCCTCGGCCTCAAGTATATAGGTACATCACCGGTTGAACAACATCCAAACTTTGTGCATAAAGCTAAAGTGATAGATTTCGATATAATCTTCGATATTTAATATTGGAAACATATATGGCACCTATCCCTCTTTCCAAATCTATAGAATTATTCTTATACATTTTTAGACGTGAACATTCTGATACCTTTCTTTATCTAACTCTATACCGTTTGACCCGAAATGCTTTCATTTACATTAAGGTATGTGTTTTCGGCCTTCCTATAGTTATTCTTCTATTTAATCAAACTAATATTTATGTTGGTAACACAGAATTCACCCGCAGCTCTAATCAAGGCTCCAATGCCTAGTAATTAACAATTTCAACGGGCTGTGTGCATTAGTTTTACAAAAATGAAGGAAATCAAACTGCTTTTTGGTCAAGTCCGAATGGTCATTTTATCATAAAAACATATGTATACTTTTGGATTGGATGATTTGTCACTTCCTTGCAAGAGGCAGTTAAAATAGGGTTGATTCCAGAACTATCGGTGAATCATTAGATCACTTATACCACTAAATCATGAGATACCACTTCTTCAACTTCTTCACTTGAATTGAAAGTTATTGATACAATGATAATAAGCTTATGTTTTCGTTCTGGAAATTTTTACCAATAGGTAATTTTATTTGTGGCGTTTATTTCCCCAATTGTTTCAGCAATCTTTTATTTCCCAATTATAAAATTTCCTGAAGGAACAAAAATGGTTATCTGTATATTATAATAATAATATTTAACTACGTGTCTGTAAGGCATATACATTCCTTTTAAATGCAACAGGTGTTGCATGACACTATTTAGAAGGAATAGAAAGATAGGAAAGAATTGCTTTTGGTACAATGGATAGAGAGCTATATTATTTCAGAAATATTTCTCAACCGTTTCCTGATAATTTAAGAATTGCTAGTTTCGAAAGTTTCCCAATTATTTAAAAAAATATTTACAAAAGATTTACAAATTTCTCTGATTGTTTTTAAAACAAAAAAGCATTTCTGATATGTTTTTCCATTTTAGGAATACATAACAAGATAAAGAATTAAAAGATGTGTAAAAATGAAAATTTACATTCTGTGACTGTTTCAAGTCACTTATTTAAATTGTGTAAGTGATATCATTTGTCAAAATTCAGAATGAAGTGAAAAATGAGAATTTTTATTTTCTAAACATTGGCAAGGCTGTAATTATGGGAAAACAATTCTTGATGTTTTATAACATTCTGGACTTTAAAAAAGCTCCTTCGTAAAATTTCAAAAGTGACTTATAACATTTAACATACAGAAATATAGTAAAAAGACCATTCATTTATTTTCGCACTCTTGCCTACAACCAACTTGTAGCTTTCCAATCACTTTCAATTTCATTTATTTCATTTTGCATCGACCAGATTTTTTAATGGGTCATTTAAACCAATGTCTTACAATTCTGCGAAATATAAATATTGCACTTCAATAGCATAAAAACATCAATATAATTCTGTTAATGGTTAAATGACATTATTACCATTGAACTACAAACCCATAGATACTCTCGTTCAATTTCACAAATATAAATTTTTTTTCTTTCTTCCTTATAAGTATAGGTACCTATACCAAAATATTAAAGCAAGTACTTATAAAAAAATATAAAGAAACTTTTTCATTTAATGTCAATATAATGTTTCCCTAATGACTTTTCATGGACTATCGCACATTTCCCTTCTTCTTCACTGTCCACAGAACCATAACGAAGAATTCCCATGAAAACATACAGACATACTATGAATGATACACTCATCCCATGTTCTTCTTCTCTTTAGGGAATAAACGATCCAATCAAGTTTTTGAAAGTGCATACCAAACCAAACCAAGTATGTCTAAGAGAGTTACCGGATATTGAACTTGAAAGAGATATGAGTTTGTTTCTTTTAAAACTTTTGTAGACACAAATAAAGTGTTAGAAATATAATTTAAAAGATTCATTTTAATAATTATCATAATCTCAGCTGAGAACTTTTTCATCAACGTATCTCTATACCTAAACATTGAAGTCTCCAACTATAAATTTAAAATTTAATTCCACAAAAATCTACAAAAAAGGTAAACATTTGTTCGGGCGCATAGTTGAAAAAAAAAATTACTAAAAACGTGGAAGGCCACCCTGCGAAAACTGCAGAGACAAGTTTCGGGATTAAAATTTGAGTGTCTAAGGGATTTTCGTTCCCATCATCGCCAGTATTTAAATACACACGTGGTTTATCATTGCCATTAAATCATTTTTCCTTTCTGTCTTTGGATATCCCATACATGGCTCGCAGTCACATTCACATCATAGTATACCTATCGCACTACAATTTTATAGTGTTTTTGGTTCAACAAATAATATACACCAAAATTGATGTAGATTATTTGAAGTGAGAAAAACTATACAAGAAAAAATTTTTCTATCTCTATATGTACAAATAATCACCACCCACAAAACTGGCGCCCGAAGTAAGGACTCCCTGTTCCAAATCTTTAATGCACCGCTACAGTGTAACCATTTTTTGTGTGTAATTCTTGTCTTCTTTTCTGCGCTGTTGTTGTTGGGTGAAGGTATGACAGCGTTTAATGTTAAACGGCATTTAAAGATACTTTGGATAAAAAAAAAAGAGTGCGCGAGGCTAACTCCGGTGCAAATGTGTTTTATAATAGTGACAGTGCTTTTGTTGACTGTATAGTTATTCACCGCACCAGGACACTATCATCCCACCAGAAAACACCATCATCATATTGCTGTGTTGTCGTTCTCGTCCTCGTCCTTACCGTGTCGTAGCACTATAGCCATCAGCAGCAACAAAGGTGAGAGTGTGTAAGTATCTTTAATATATAAGAAACACATTTTTTAGGATACGTTTTGTTGACATAAGTGTTTATTATCTGCCACTGCATCATTTTAATACTGCCAGTTGGGGTCCTTTTTTTAAAGGCCTCTGTGGATAAAAAGGGGGAGGTGAATACCTATCATCAGGCTATGTGTAAGTACAAGGTACACGAAGAACGTTTCGTTTGCTTTTACTTTCTTAATGATAGTTTGTTTTGCATTTTATTTGTATTTTTTTTTAAGAGCAAAGAATACTGTTCTAGGGTGCTTTGTGTTTTGAATTTCAGTTTTTTTCATTTTGCACTGTTGTGTTCATAGACAAGTTATGAGTGTAAATAGTAATTAGGAAATAAAACCCATAATAATTGGAGATTAATGGCTTTAGATATGACACTATGCGGTTATCTCTGTCATGCATGTTGAGATGATGGTGGTAAAATTAAAAGTTTAAAAGTTCGTATCTACATAGGTATTCTATCATGAGCTGTTTGTGGTAACATTGAATTTTTTTTTTAATAAATTTGAATTTCGTTTTGAGTCTTTTTCAAAGATTTACATTTTGAGTGAGTGACGGTATATATGTATTTTGTTTATACTATAGATACCTAGCTATTATAAGAAATTAGTAATATTAAGTGATTACAATTTATTGCCGTTTTAACTCAAACAATTATTCTTTGAATTAAATCGGCTAAAACTGAGATCACTAAATTACGGAAAGAAATCCTTTTGCGAGATTTCTCAGTTCCTCGCATGAAGTGGCTTTGAAAAATTTAAATTGTATATTTGACTCGATTTAAACCCCGATTTTGAACATGATCTTATATTCTGGGGCCTGATATTTATATTATATGTATCTATTATCTATACAATAATATACGGAATATTACACTGCTATATTTAATAACACATTTATGCTTATTAGGTTTGGTAACTCATATAAATAAGTACACAAATTTGATTGATGATTACATGACTCAACAATCTACAGCACTTTATCTTTTGTTATACAATTGATTTTTTTTATTTTAGCTGCAATATTTCTTATATTATTATTATCTACTTATTCTTTTTTTAAATTTGTTTTATTTTTATTTAATTATTTTTATTTATTTACGTTTATTTTTTCTTAATTTAAAATTTCCAGGTAAGATCAACACCATACAGCAAGAACTTCATAACAGTTACAACGGTAAGAACTGAGTTACTATATCTAAAAGAAATCTTAACAAAGTAGCATAATACATCATACTATATTTTTTTAAATTACATCATGAAAACGTTTCTGCCATTTTAAATTAAAATCCAACTATCCAACTTTAACATTTTAAGTAGGTAGCCGAGTAAAGAGTAAACATTTGATCTCGATACCAATTGCTATTACATATAAAAAAAAAAAAAAACTTGTTCAGAAGCTCCTTACCCAGCATATTCATTCGAGCACCTCATTTTTTACTATAGTTATTTATTGTAGGGTGCTATGAATTTATTAAACATTTTTATAAAAAATTAAATTGAAATATCTTTTAATATAGCCCGATTGTATTGAAGGTGCATAATAAATCTCGTTTTCAAAATCTCGCATTACAAAATTTCGCAAATAAAAAAACCCGTTTTCCATAATCTCGCAATTACAAAATCCTGTTTCTTGAAATTTAGTGCGATTTAAGTTTGCCGGATTTTGGTTAAAAATTGCTAGATTTTTGTGTGCGAGATGTAAATGCGATATTTTAAAAACAAGATTTTGTGATTGCAAGTTAATGAAAAGCGGGATTTTAAACTTCAAGATTTCGTTTTTCAAGATTTTTAAAAAAAAGCGAGATTTTATTATTCGAGATTTTAAATTGCGAGACATCTGTGCGAGAATGCTGTCCCTGTATATATTCGCTATTTAGTCAGCCAATCTGACAAACATCACTTAAAATACCACATAAGAATTAAGTATGTTCTATAGTTCTATATAAACATCGCATTAAACGGCGAAATCGTAATATTAGTTTTAGGAGGCTTAAAGAAGTATCAAAGACACAAAATCACACCGATTTAGGAATTGCCAATTAAAGAAGCTTTTAAGAGTGCTTTAAGCGAACATACCAATATAAGTTTTCGAAGAAAATATTTAGTACAGAAAAATAAAGATTGAATAAAGAAGCCATAAATTGGAATTGAAATCAAAGATTGAGTGCAGTTTTTGAATTAGGATGTGCGAGTTCCAAGTGTTCGCATGCTTAAATTTTTGCAAAGAATATATTTTGCAGATAGGTAGGTATGTGCATACGAAAAATATCAAAATATGAAATGTAAAGATACCTATACAAGGTTTTTCGACTATGTACCTATTACGGTTTTCTTAAACAGCAATGAACAAATCTTCAAAAACAAACATAGGGTGCTCTATAACTCTTCATCGCCAATTGAAATTGTTTTTATTTATCTTTTTCTCAGTTTTTACTCACGTCATGCTTGCTAAACCCAAAGTGCATTGCTACCTCGTCGTTCGCAGAAAATGATTGATTCCATGGATGAACTAATAGTAACGATCGATTTTATTGCCCCCAATGTATCTTCACCTCATTATCTCTTTCTTTGTGTTTCCAGTGTTTCATCTATATATACATTTCTTAACTTCAGGATCAAAAAGTGGGCTAACAAAGCTGACTAAATAAAAAAAAAATCTCGTTTGATCGGCTCTTGTAAAACTCCAGAAAGTCCGGCCAGACCATCTTCATCACAGAACCTGAAAATATAATAAAAACTAAACATATCTCTATACATCTGTGCGCGAGTTTACCTATATAATATAGCTACGTCGGCCGCGACGGAAGGTTGCGGTCGTCAGGCTGCATCTGTAACTTACCATCCAAACGCATGCAGATGAATGTGATGATGAAAAATATAAGATACAAAATCTTGCTTTTTGTTAATTCTGTTATTTTGTATTTTAATTTTGTTTTGTTTTGTTTTGTGTCTTATTGCCCTTATACCATCACCGTAATAATGTGCATCTGAAAATAACTATACTATGTTTCCAGTTTTGAATCTTTTATTTTTTGCTTTCATATCAGGTAAAGGTTATCAGTGAAAAATTTGTATGTTGCAATAAGTCTACGTATATATTGTATATATAAAAAAATATATGTATAAATTTATAAAATACATGGGTTTATCAAAATTGCTTTTTAAACGGTTTTACCGCCTTAGAAGTATCTTTTGTAGGTGAGTTTTGTTTACTTGCTCTGTGGGGCAGGTATTGGTTTTGTAAAAAAAAATTAACAAGTATTATAGAAACATTGGAATGATGGGAACTCCATACAGAAACAGATGTTTCTTAACCCTTCTTTGATTATGCGTTGGTCAGCCTCTACGCTCGTAAACCCGTATGCCCGTATAATATCAATATCAATGGGTATACGTATAGGTACTGTATACATCATGCATCTTTCGATATCCTTACCTTAGAACCATCGAATTACATGATGGCGAATACTTGTTTTCACATTCTTTTATGAAAATCTTAAAATAAATCCGCAACTGCTCTATAAATTTTAATAATTCGGTAACATGATTTTTTACCATTTTCTTGAATTTCCCGAATATTTATTCAACGGACCCTTTTAGTATTTTTTACAATTTGTCAATCAGCAACCTATATTGGCAACAATGTGATTTGATATACCCAAATATAGAAAAAAACTCATACACTTTCATTTATCATTATAGCATTATTGAGCAAGAACATCCGACACAGTCATTGATTTTATTTATTGAATTGTTTTAGCGATAATTTTCGTTCTACCGCGTATTTTTCCTTGTTATTTCGAATATGCGGCCATAGCGGTGTGATCACATAAACACGTAATAAAAATTATTATTGTATCTGCAGGGAAGAAACACCAAAATTATATTATTTCATATATCTACAAATTGGAACACTCAAAGTTTGTAATGAGGATTCATTTGGAATAAAATATAGGAATCTCTACACAAGCATATAGTTTGTGTGCAAAATTTTAAGTCACCAGTTTGCCAGATACTCACAGACAAACCAATTTTTTTGTTCATTCTTCGCAGTTAATTAGAGGTTTTGTGATATTTTGATGATTTATTAGTTCATAGATATGAGAAGCAACAAGTATCTTTTCGTAGAATTTTGAAGAAAATAAATCAATATTTGTTTCGTTATATTATTTTTTCTGTACGAAAAACGACCCTTCGTAGTTGGTGTTTGTATTAAAGTGTATCTGATGAGAAACAAAACAAAAAAAAAAATACAACGCCATTCTCAAAATCAGGTCAGTAGGTCTATTCACCTCACCATCCAAATGTAGGTATATCCAGATACAATGCGACACTCAAAAGATGAGTCGTTACACTTGTTGTAATTTATTGAAATGGAAATAATTCATATTTGCATGGTTGTTGCTGGTACAAATAGGTATAATATGTGCATGTATCTAGATACAAATAATTATCCTGGCCTAGGTATGGATATGCAAAATATTTTTGGGTTTTTGGTCGAATTTAAACGATTTAAAGGTAAAGTTATATACCGACATGAGGATACAGAGTCAGATCTCTGGTTAAAAAGTGAAAAAGCCCATGCCACCATGAACAAGTAAATATAATAAATCATATCAATTGTGAGCGTGCTTTTGTGTGAAAGGGGAAACTGAATACGCAAGCATTTTCCGGTGTGCTATCACGTTTTTCAAATTAAACATAAAGTATTGTGTGTGAAATTTGTCAACTCCGATGAGTTTAAGGTGATATAAGATGGGATATTAAATATATACCCAGATACTTGACAGAGTATAAGCAGTAAATCAAATTTATTGTTTATCTACTTGGTGACTTATTTTGAAGCACGAATTTAAACTATTAAGATATAGTTCGATTTCGATCGTTTTTGTTTGTTGAAACGTGAGTTTCAGAGTGTCTTGTGAGTTATTGTTTTTTATTCTTAGGAAGAGACAAAACCTTACTGAAGTATAAAACCATTATATTTGTTAACTAAAAAATGATAAAACTATTTTTATGCAACCGCCAATAATAACTCAATATAGGTATGTATAGATATCATTGCCATTTTGCGAAATTTATAATGATTTCTATTGGCATTAGTGCGGAAATACTGATGTTCAATTCAAACAAATGTCGGTTAAAAGACTGTCTGAATTGTTTGGATACTTTAACTAAAAATGTAGAAACTTTTCTCAGTTATGATGGCTCCATCTTGAAAGCAATTTACTTTAGGGTCCCATACCTTAAATTTTAGCAGAAATTCAACGATGATAAATTGATCCCAAACACTAAAGGAATCAATATTCTGCCGAATTCCGAGGAAGAATTCGTCTTAGACAGACTTTATAAAGATACTAACCGGTTTTTTTTTTTTGATGAAATGTATGTTGTGAAGGTTGTTTAGAGGTAATGTGGATGGGACTTTTGCTTATTTGATTTGAACTTAAAACCAAGCAGCCATCTTAATAATAGGCGTTCCGATTCCATAAAAACCCATCTTGAGCCATGCTTTTTATATCCTACCTGGGTAAATATAATGTATATTCATATGCTAAGTTTATCATCTACTTATTGAATAGAAATACATTCCATTACTAACAAGGAAAAGTGAAACAATCAGATTCATTAATATCGTTAATAAGAAGTGGGTGATATTGTCAACAACAATGTATCTATATCATTTTGCAGTATGACCGCGATCTGCAATGCCCCAGGACAAGGCTGCTAAACTCATTTATTATTTCATACTCTACAGTTCAAATTGATTTATTCGAGTAGCCAGAAAAAAAAATAAGAACATTTTTCCGGAGTCATCACTCTCATAACTTACAAACATGTTACATATATTTAAAAATATATCAACAACAAAACAATCAATCTTATAGCTTAGATATAGGTTCTCATATTATAATGAAAATCGTACAATATCATCTCGCTGCAAAATAATATTCTTTGATGACAAAATCAGATTGATACTCCTGTTGTGTATTGGCCATTTAGTAATAATGCTTCTTGTATATATACAAGATATACTTTTCTGATATACTTATTTTCTATATATGTAGGTATAGCTATACTACGCAATAATTTTTGCAAACATTTTATTACGTCACATTCAATTAATTTTATCTCGCACTCATTCGAATATTTCTTTTAGCAACTCTTCTATTTTTTAATGGAAAACACATCTCTTCTACTTACCTCGTGTATCTATGGTAGGCATCATCTATTTATTTGTACATCTTTTATTTATATTTTCATAAGGAAAATTTCCAATTATGCATCTGAGAATGTGCACTTTTATACTAATAAAGATACTTTGTAAATGCACTCTTTATAAGTTTGTATAGCAATATAGGTTCAACCCAATTTATTTAGTATACCTCTCCCCAACATTCCATTGGGAAACATTGTTTAAACATTCTTTAAAGATATGTGTCCAAATAATAAAATAAACTTCTTTTCCATCGTTTTCTCTTGATATGGTTCGTTGAATAGAAAAAGAAAACAAAAGAATCTATAAGACAAAAATCTCTCAATGTTTTTTTTGCCCCAGAGTCCAGAAGTTAACAAAAACTTACATGCTCTTTGACTATAGTCTTTTGTACATACCTATGTGTTTATGAGTGCATTGCTTGCATATTTCTGTAAAAATAAAGATTCAACAGTCTAAGTAATTGCATATAGTTCAACTGCCACCACGACAGCCTCTCTAAATAAAAATTAAAAGAACATCAAAATTTTTGAGATAAATGTTTAGAACTAATATACCTATAAAGGCACCCTTATTGGGTTCGTAATTGTGTTATCTTAAAGAATTTCAATTCTTTGTGAAATTCATATAAAATGCTGATAAGCTCATAAAATTAAAAACAATAACAAATGATTCAGCATAGCCTTGACTAATAATTCATAATATGTTCTTTGTCTTTGATATATAAGTATGTATAGGTATTTTGGACATTGGCATAGAGCTATCTTCACACCCGAAATGTTATAACTTTTTAAATTGCCTCAATTATTCAAAAAGTCACTAGTGCATGAATGGTAATGGCTAAATAGGTATTTGATGGTTTTATATATACATACATATCTACAATTATAAACTTCTAAAGCTGCCGACATTAAATATATTATCTGTTTAAGTAGCACCGAAATTTGCCCTTTTGTTGCTAGGGTAAGCATTTAGAACGGGGCTTTCAACACATTATTATCTAACACAGATTATAGTTTACTTTCAGAGGTTAGTTTTGTAATTTGGGCATATCATATTAATTGTTTGAAACATAACGCGCGATTCAAGTTTGATAATTAAGATTGAAGATATAGGAAGGTATAGGTGTAGGTTAGGTTAGGTATGTTTTTTGTCGGCGACTGCTTCCTTCTTGCTATGACAAGAACAAGAATTTAGTATGAACCGATATATCTACACCTAAAACTGCATATATGTTTATGTCTTTTTTTCAAATGGCAATGAAAATGTCTGGTATTTTTGATTTGTTCAATCTTTAAGGGTTTGACTTATTAAAACAGAGGACCTTAGGAATAATTTTTGATGTTAAAAAAAATAAATATGTATGCGTAGTAGTACCATAAATAAATCGATGTTTTATTCAAAACAGACACATTGTCGAGCACATTGTAGCATATTTGTAGAGAATTACTTCATGTCTTGGCTCTTTAGTCCATAGTTTTTGCCAAGTTGTTAAAAAAAACATACCTGTTATTTATAGTCAATGGTCCGGTTGTGTGTTTTTCAAAACTATATAGAGTTCTTCACTCGGTGATGGATGACAGTTGAGTTGCCAAAATAGAAATTTACTTCAAAACGATATTATCTATTTAATATTTTTACTTGCGATTTAGGTAGGTACTAAGTATATTAGGGCAAGTAATGCATTCGTAACCATAAAAAGTTTTGAGATAACAATCAACCATGATATTATACGATGATTATATAGAGAAGACGAAAAAAGTAGGGCCGACAATTCTGTCTCCATGTCTGTCTGGATTTATTAACACCTTAACGTTGGCCCAATTTTCTTCAAACTTGGTAGAAACTATTTTTATAGACAAACATCTCCGGACGTTTTTCTTATTTTTGACCTAATAACGGTACCTACCATATAAGCGTAACCGATAAATCCATTTTCCTCAAAAAAATACGATCAATTGCGATAAAATTAAGGTGATCAAATGGTCCTTATCAATTTTTTTTTTTCGTAACCAGCTTATTGACGGTACCTGTCAAAGAACCGTTTTTATTACTCCGACTAACTTTTAAGCGATTTTGACTAGATTTAATATTCTAAGACTACTGCTTAGTTTGAATATAATAATGCAAACAAGTTTGTGCGACCCAGTCCTGCCCTTTATAATTTATTTGGTGATAGTCGAAAGTAAGTTAAAGCACACCTCAAACAAAAATTTTGTAGGTATCATTTTACGATACATATATGTATGTATAGGTAACTTCTTAGTTTGATCGCTGACTAAATCCGTTTTATGAATGATTTTGCTTAAATTATATCGTCTGTTACAAGGTAAAACGAGGTTGAGATCATCACAGGCGCAGGGTTTCAAAAGTTTGATTCATTTTCAGCTTGAGCTTGGCTTTTAATTCACAAGCTAGTGAAAATCTCGACACCAAAATGCCGAAACCAGCATTCCGAAATACGCCATTTTTGCATGAACTAAAGGCCATAAAAAGCTAGTTACCTATAAAATAAAGTTAGTTCAGGCTTTAGGTGTCGAGATTTTGTATTTTGAGATTCGGGTGTCGTATGTATTTCGGAGTTTTGGTGTTTTTTTTTTTTAAATTCACTACCTAAATGCTAGCACATTTTTCTGGCCGAAAACCTCTTTTTTCTATCCGTTGTGAAAAGCCCATAAGTTTGATTTTAACAATAAATTTATTAGTATAGATACCTACATTATATACCTTTCTAGATTTCAAACCACTTTCAAAATGTTCTACAACTTAAAAAGGCATTAGTTTTGAAAAAAGTGATCTTAGGGTCTAAGATAGGTGTATTTCTATAAAAATAACTTATCTTAAATCTATTATGTGATGTTAATAGTTTTAAAATTCTTAGGTAAGTATACCTAATGTACCTAACATCATATCTATCAAAATTTCACTCATTACGTCAAAGTACAGAACTTAGCACATTGATGTACGAAATAGGTATAGATAGGTATATAGGTACATTGCGACACGCAATGACACATTCATCCAATTAAATAAACTAATAACTCAATTAAAACATTCACACATACATCAATTTATTTGAATAACAATAATTTCAAACAAAAACAAAAAATTACAAATTCTAATCAGTAAATCTTTCCTGTCTTTAAACAAAGTGTCAACGCTTAACCCTATCTCTACATGTAATAAGTATTACAAAAAAAAAATACAACATCCACATTGCATTGCAGTGATATTCAATTTACTATTTTCCAGAAGCACTTAACAAGGCAAAACGCCTGTTAATTATCACCTGAGAAGATTAATGCGCGCAATAAAAACTGCAAAAAAAAAATACAAACAAAAAACCGCAGCAACAACAAATTATAAATAAAAGAAACAAATGCACACAGAAGTAGGTACCTACATTGCATACAATTGCATTCTGAACATATTGCACTCTCCATACGTTACTAACTGGCTGGCACATACAACATTTAGTTTAGTGAAGTAAATTGAGAAATTGGAGAAACGAGCTCGCGGATGGTTGATGCACCGAAAAATTTAAAGCATCACGCACATTCGGCATACAAAATCTATGTTGTAGATATCTAGATACATATGCAAATTATACATCTATCTCATCTTGCATTACACTGTGATCTTAAAAACGGGTTGATTTATATAGAATTATTATACAAACAACGAGACCGAGATACACTTTATGACATATAAAAATGTTCGTACAAATAATTTTCCGATAGAATAGCGCTCACTATACACCACTAAGCAATTAATCAATTTCTGTTTTCTATAGTCCATTTAGCGACGGCAAAGTTATATTGTTGTGCCAAATATCTATCTATAGGTACACTTTGTTGCACCTTTTCAAGTTCCCGCCACAAACTTAACTAAAGGACATAACTACCTTTAGGTGTATCTATTGTATAGATATACATATACATATACCTATCCAACCCACCGCGTGTTTCCGGCAATTCTTTTTCTTATACCCGTTTGCTTCGCTAAAATTAAATTTTCGTTTTCAATGGGAGCAGTATCTAGTTGGTTTTGTTTCAAAAATAAAATCCGTATTTCGTACAAAAACAAACACAAAAAATTAATAAAACAAAAAAAAAAAAACGATACAAATAACGGAGCTTATAGATCTTTAGCATGGTTATTTACGAGTTGTTGAGCTCAAGTTTGTGCACCGTGCCACCGAGAGAAACAAACCGCAGAAAGAGTCTCTCATAAACAAACGCGGTAATAAATAATTTTCGCACATCGTTTAATGCACCTCGCACACATGTACCTATCTATACGAGTGTAATAGAGGTTTGTTGCCTTCTGAAATGACAGAACTGTTTTAAAACAAAATAAAAAATAAAGATTACAAAAGTATCTACAACAAACCTATAATTTAGTAAGAGATTCAAAAAACAAATCCAGACTTGAATCATGAATGAAAATACCAAATTTAATCTTAAAGATACAAACTCAAGGAGACGATACACCTCAGCTTAAGGCTGGGAGTTGAAGAGCGCGTGCGAACCTGAAGCCAAACCTTGGAAGTTATACACAGAGGACAGAGACAGACTGACTGTCCGTCTAAATACCAATACGGATGAGTAATGGAAGAAGATTAACAATCGTCTTCGTCGCCATTCCCATTCCCACTCCATATCCCTTTTCCACCATCATCTCATAACACTAAGCCAAACGACCACACTCACATTCTGACTTCATTATCACCTTTTGCTCTGTTTTTGAATTTGTATGGTCGGAAAGGTTCCCATTTTGGATTTAGTGGATTGTAGGTATTCCTGACTTTGGGTGACCGTCTGTGTGCTGTCAGTCAATTTTGGTGTATCTTTGAAGTTGTTTTTTTCTTTCGCAGAGTGCAGATAAAGATACATATTTTTTTTTGTTTTTGTTGTAGCGGTCATAACACACCGGCTTTGATGACGTATTACCACCTACCCTGATTCCCCTCATAATTTGTATATTCCTCTTTCATACATGCTCATCCATATTGTAGAAGTGTGGATGAAAAGATGGACTATGAGAGAATAACAAAAAAAAATATTAATTATGTTTGCTCATGCTTTGACACAGATACTCTTTCCTACATACCTACACACACTCAACCAGCTAATGTGGAAGTTCAATGCGAATATTTATGAGTTCTATGGCTTTTTCAAAAAAAGGTAGAATTAAGGTAATAAAAATCCATTTCCTTGCCAAATAGGTATATCTATTTATGTATGAGTTATGAACATTAATCGGTTATTTTTATAAATTTTTTGTTTGTTTTTAGGTAGGTATATTTTTTTTGTGGTGGCGAAGCATAAAAAGAATATATCAGAGATTCAAACCATTGAGGGCGAATTCATTCTTACCTGAAAAGGTGTTGCCATTGTATTTTTCATTTATACAGGTGATGAATATGGGAGTCTAATTAGATTATTTCGTGATGGAAAGTAATTTTTGTTGTGTTCTGTTGTAGGTATTGGATTAGGGATATTAAAATTTCCGTGGCTTATTTAAATTGAGTGATAAAAATGTGATTCTCTTTGGGATTGGTGTACCTTTTTGGCTTGTTCATGTTCTAATAAATAAAAGAGATTTGAAAGGAATTCTTATTTGAAATGAAGAAGGTTGGCACTCTGGGTATTTGCCATAATTTGGGAAATTATTTACTCCAATACCTATATTTTGAAATTGAATAAGGGACGTTTAGGTAAACCTTTTTTTATAAAAAAAGTAGTTATAAGATTAAGAAACAACAGGTACCTACTTAGTAAATATATCGCTTGCAATGTAGGATTTATATAAAAAACTTTGTAAAAGAAGGTTAAGAATTGTCTTATGTCGAAATTCCTCGACACACATATTTGGGGTGAAAAAGTTGTTGAAGTCTTAGAAATCGGTAAACATTTCTTATAATACAGATTAAAGAGTGCATTTCATTACCTATTGAAGTTTTTTATGCTAGACGAAATTTAATAAAGACAGTAGATAATCTCCAGTCCGGAAATTTAGTCAATTCCTCATACAGACAATGTTAAAACATTTTGTAAATGCGATCTTCTTATATGATTCAGATATCATGCAAGATAAAGCTTTGAACATTATCTTATATTGCGTTGGAATTTGTCAGCTTGGATGGCAAAATATTTGCTGGTCACAAAATGGGAAAGCCATAGATCACATGAAAGCGAAGCATTGTGTCAAATGAAGTATTTTGGATACCAACCCGATTCATATAAGGCCTAAAAACATCATCGAGATCATCACCAGTTTCGGAAGAGTTCGCGCATACGCCATGTTTAACTTCAATTTTATTTTTAGATGATAAAAGGCTGGTGGTCCATATTAACCGAGTGTACGATGTATACGGTGTACCTGTAGTACAAACAAACCTTCTTCTAAAATCAGTCTTCAAAACACATAACAATAGTAAAGAAGAACTACTTATCTGATTCAAATAATGATTCATTGAAATTGAAATTATATTTGTAATTTATCAATATCTTTGATTAAAACCGCACTATACCTTTTTGTCATACAATAAACCACCTTCGATGTTTTATAACAACAAACAAAAAATGGCTTCAAACCTACAAACAAACGTAAATAAACACAGAAATCCTCCAAGATCATGTTATAAAAAAAAAATTAAAAAAAAAAACCAGAAAAAAATTTGACATCTATTGATACAAAAGCAAACAATAAATCTTTGCATCGAAAAAAAATAGTTACAACTACCACCATACAATTCAGCCATATTATCACCTTCACAACCACCTTGAAACGAATAAACATGGCCGAACCAAACAACCTATAGTTTCACTTATAAGAAAAATGTATCTATAAGGTTCATCTACATACTTATAAAGTGCCGGATGATTAATCTTAAGATCTCTTGCATTTTTTTTAGAATATAAGTGTGTTTCTGTTTATACCTGTTTTGTGTCTAAAGAAATAAATCTTTTAATCAAAAGCAATAGATCATTGTAATGTTATAGAGGAGCGCAATGCCGCAATATGTGCATCCCGAGATGTCACAACAAAAAGTAAGGAAAAACACATTTTCTATAAATTATTTTGTGTCTCTTTTTAGCGTATATGGTTTTATGGGATTGTTTGTCACACTGTTTGGAGGAAACGAATGTTTTTAATGAAGCGTGACCTTATATTTTATACAAAACCATTAAAAATGGTAAATTGAAATACGACCAAAATCGTTGTCCTGGCAATGTTATGTTCTATGTTCCCTTTTGAATTATGTGTATTAATCGTTAGTTATGGCCGTCGATCGTGGGTTAATTCCTTTTTGTTTAATTTTTTACAGTGCACTTAATTTAATATTAAATATAGTGATAATTATACTCACTTTAACCTTATCTATTTAGACCTAATGCAATCACCAACTGCTTTAAGTTTAGCACACTAATAAGCCATTTGAGACTAGGTATGGTCTTCGCTTATTCAGACCCCCTTAAGTCATGGTCTTCACCTTTGGCGTACCTACTACCACTCGAGTGGCTTCAAAGATCATACATAATGAAGCGTTGTTGGCCAGTAATCATTGATCAGAAGAGTATACGTACACTCTTCTGATCACATCCCATATCGCCAAAAAACTTAAAAAACTTTCCTATGTATACATGCTGTTATAAGCGATCTTGAACTCGATAGAATAATGGTGTTTATCGATTGTAAGCACTTTTTTTTTCTGCGCAACAGTGTCTTGGCGGATTCAGTCAATAGATTTTATACAGAGTACTTAATTTTACAAACACAATTATAATTCTTGGAAAAGAAAATAAACAATTATTTGTAAATACTACTATTTGTAGATTAATTATTTTACTATCTTATAATAAGATATTTAGATGCCTATTATTATGATTTATCAAAGTAAGGGTCTAGTACCTATTATACAACGATAAAATAAAGAAGGACATGACAAATTAAGACGGTTTTTTAACGATACAAATGTCTCCATTAGTAGTTCTACCTCCTTATTATTATCGACAAAAATCTATATAAGTTCTTCCATCATGAGTTTCTATTATAAATAACGCTCCAATAGTTATTAGTTTTATTTTACCCAATTGAAATATTTTTTTTTAATCCATTGATCTTTTCGTATGAATATTTAATACAAGACATCGTTAAATTCTACTGTCTACTTTTTTTTCTTCTTTCTCCAACAAATGTTTGGATCTATAAACGTCTTTGTTTTAAATTCACTGTGCTGATGTATAAAAAAAAACAATAATACCTATTGTTTCGGTCAAGTTAAAATTCAATTTACAACAAATATATATGCATATATTTTGGTGACATTAACAACCAAAGATCAATGGTCTTCATTTCCCATCTGGAAGAAGCAACTTTATTTTCTGGCTCTGATAAAAAACACGAACAAACAAAAAACAAAAATCCAAAGAAAAAAATCATGTTTTCACTTTTATTCAAAATTTTTTAAGTTTTTTTTTTTTATTCAATTCCTTCTTTTGTATTTATTTTATATTTTCTTGTGTTAACTTGCATTTTTGGGCGTGATCAATACATATAAAAAGACGCATCGTAAATCTTCGTAACATGACACTTTTGGCGGATGGATAAAATATGTTACCACCAACAAATCCGTGCACGAATAAAAGAGAATTCCTTCATTTGAATACAATTTGGATTCAATATTGAAAAGAAATAAATTAATAAAAATATTATACTGCTAAAGAAATGATTTATTAGAAAACAAAAAATTAGAATTTGGTTATTAATTATAAGTAACAAAAAAAGTATCATCTTTAAAATGGCAACTTAACACTATCACCATGCATCGCAAAAGTTGCACAAAAAACTGTCACAAACATATCCAAGTCATATTAAAAAAAAAAAAAAACAATCCAAAAGATATACGCTTATCTTCTATCTTAAGTGGAATGTGTGAGGAGCATTCGTTCGCGCTCGATCGCGTTGTATGACCATCAGGACAGTTGTCAAGAGACAGCTCAGAAATAATAATAAAAAAAAAAAATAACAGAAAACACAAAAGAATGCCCCCAAGGGACGAAGAAGCACACGCAGATGGATTAAAGTGAAAATAAAATAAAAACAAAATTAACATATACGCTCGCATATAAAACTGTTAACTAACTCAATTTTGTATCTGTCAAAAAAGTTCTCGCTTTTTCGAGATTATATTTAATTTTTCGTTGTTCACCCTACACATCAAGATGAAGTAGCCTTGGTTATATAGCAATGTCTGCCTTAGCGTCTTGGGCACAGTAAGTCTGGCTTGGTTTGACTTTGAATGTTGGCTTTTTGGTATTTTCTTCTTATGGCTGTCAAAACGACGAGGCTTTTCCTCCCCACACGTGAACTATACTAAACAGACATACAACCGTTGAAACGAATACAGCCTCTGAATGGCACAGGATCTCAGACTCTGAGACTCTTTTTTTTCTGAATGAGTTTGGTGATTCCTGTATTTCTTTCATTTAACTGAGACTGACTGTGAGAGAGGCTTTGGTAAAGTAGATTTTGTTACAAGTGATTGCCACAACATATTTAATTTTTGTGACTTTTTATTATGGATTTTTACTTGTCGGAAATACAATTCCTTTATTTGGAGGTTCTTGGCTGTTCTTGATTTTTAAAATGTATCACCCTGGAGGAAGATCTTTCGTCGTCTTGTTTTTTTCATTTGTAAACTAAAAAGATGCAAAAGGCGTGTTGTGAAAGTCATTGTGACTACTATTTGATGAGCTATCAACATTGAATAAAAGATCAGCAACGTATTTGGCTTATAAATTATTGTTATACACAACTTTTTTTGATGAAAAACTTGAAGATGGTACGGTCACAACGAACCATTAACTTCAGTAGATGATTTTCGGTCGAATTTCGTAATGAGTGATGATGAACATTTCTTTTAAAGAAACGCAGTTCGAAATTCAAAGAGAACCATTTAAACTCATTTAAAGCCTCTGCAGGGTTCACCATCTACGCCATTTGAGGACTGCATGGAAAACACGGTGATATGTGACTGGTTAGAATTGAAACCCATATGATCGAAGAGTATTTATTCCTTAAATTGAAGAACTGAGAATTTTTTGTTTCAACAGGTGCGTGTATAAATCTCGGTATTTATAGACATTAATATCTATATCATTTTGCTTCCAATTATATAGTAGCCCCAGTTAAAGCCTGATTCTAATGTTCAACTCCTATTACCTTGGGGATTTTTATAGTCATGTATTGTAAGAAAAATATGCAGACTATAAGGTCCACGACGAAATCACAGCTAAAAAAATAATAATTCCATTCAACTTCGGAACGATTAGATTTTTGGTTTAAAATATCCTTCAATAACTATTGTTTAGTTAAACGACTTTATTGTTTGAAAAAGTATCGTTAAACATGATGCAAGAAAGAAACTATATAAAATAAATTTCACAACTGAACAAAATGTACATTTATTATGCTGACAATTTTAAGTCGCCTTCATTCCTTTATTTGATTCATATAGAATTATCTGAAGTGCTCATTTTCCAAAATGTTGTAGAACAGTATAAAGTTCAGCTATTAAGTAACTTATTTCGAAAAATCAAGTATGTATATATAATGTTGAACTTCTACTAATTTGCAATTTACTTTATGAATGTGTATTTCATCTCAAAGATTTGCGATAACCATAACTACAACGATATCTCTTTCTCCTAGTGAAATACGTCAGTTCCAAAATGACGAAAAAGTGTATATATAGTAGAAATACCACAAGCAACGCAAAAGATGATGACGACGGTGGCGTCGCGGTCGTCTTCGGTCGTTACTAAAGCAGAGGCTGTCTCATATAGTGTGATAGTTGGTTAAGACGCAAACGTAATCGCGGTAAAATCTTCAGGAAATGGACACTTCATGAGTAGAATATAACAAAAAAAAAAAAAACTTCAAGGCGAGGGAAATCTAAAAAAACAAACAAGAAACAAAAAAAAAAAAGATACAAAAGTTTCCCAAATTAAGGCCACCGTGCCATTGCATCACAATCGCACATCGTTTCGATTTAGAAAAAACGTATAAATTTTGTGTATAACCTCATATTCATAAGTACCTTATACCTATACGTATAACAATATAGCGCTCCTACAAGGTGACAAAAAAAAATGTATCTAGATACTTACAATGCATCATAAATGTTAACCTGTATGTTGCGCACATTTATAAGAAATGCGGACTTCAAGGTGATTTATGTGATCCGCGATTTATTTATTACCTTAAGTCCAACCATATTATAACTGTGTGTGGTTGTTTGGTGTACTATTCCACACGGCAATGTTGATGACGACCATGGTGTAGTAGAAAGATACGTATACGTTTGTGGCTCAGTATAGAGTGGCAAATTTATAATGTAAATTTTTTTATAGAATTAAAAATACAGTTTAGACCTTCTTGTAGAATAGGTGCTTCAAATTTCATTTGTTTAAGGATTTGTTAGGGTATATACCTATAGCTTTGTGTCTTGTGGTGCCAAGAAAAATAGAAGAACCCACCATTAGCATTGCTTTAAACAGAAAATGATTGACAAATAAGATGCCATATAGTTTTTAGTGCGGCAGAACTTCAAAAGCTTGAAGGTGCAGAAAAAGTTTTCTCTTATAACTTCACACATTGCAAATACGACAGCCGCTGCTGCCGAGACGCTCAATTTGCAATTTTAATACGGCGAGACCACAAATAGAGGCGTTTAGATTGGACGTGCTTTGCATATGAAAGTGATGATTCAGATGTACAAACACACTCTTAAAAATATTTTTAATGTCGCCACCAAGCGGACTGGATCCGCATTCAAGCGCCTGGTTATGTCAACTTAACTGCCAATGAAGTGGTTTTCTTTCTACAACAACTGTCACTGTTGTTGGTTAAAGCGCGCGAAAAAGAGTGGTTTGTATAAATACACTGAGGTGGAAAAATTTGTTTACGAATTATTTTTGTATTTTTGAATTAACAGTTAAAGAAGTAAGTATTGTTAAATTATGGAAACAGAAATTGGTTAGAAAATATTTAAAAAAATGTTATAAACTAGTTTCATTATCTACACGTTATTCTCCAGTTGTATAAAGACTGAAATTGTATAAAGACTGAAGTTAAAAAAAGCAGTTATTTGAATTAAAATTAATGGACTGCAGTACTAGGTAGAAGAATGGTTACAGTCTTTAAGTCAGTAAAGAGTCTACGGAACTTTTAAGATTTTCCATGCAATCAAAAAGCCAGTTGACTGCAGTCAATCAACTGTAAGTCTTTTGACTGCTTTTAAGTTTTTTGACTGGAATATGTGAAACTGAGTTATTGTTGAAGTCCTGCTGATTGACTTTTTGACTGCATGCAAAAAAGTAAAAGTACCGAAGACTTTTAAGTGCCTTAAAAATTGCAACATATAGTCTTTAATTACTGCAGTCAATTAACTTGTAGTAAATTCTTTTTTGACTGTGGATTTAAAATTGTAAAATTGACTTAAATTGACTGTTAACTGGTTCGGTTCCAAGTTAAAGTACCTAAGCGCATATTATGTGCATTCTTTTACAGTTCTGCCAAGTAATTGGACTTTTTAGTTTCTTAGCTTTGAGTTTAATAGCGAGCTTTTTTATGTGTTAAGTCCATCATGAAATTGTGTTTTGCATGCAATTTGACAAATAAGTTAATAAATAACTTAGTCCAATATCATACAATTCTTTTTGGATGTCTATTATTAGGTACACAGTCTTTATAGCATTTTAGTTCTTGAATGAGTTTAGCTTTGTGTCTAGTGGTCCACTGATTTCCAAATTGCAATTAGTACTATGGAAAATTTTTTCGAAATGTTTCTCTATTATTTATGTAGAATATAAGTAGTTCAATCCTGGAATAAAAACTTTTAAATTCCAATAGAACTCATAATAAGGGTATAATCGGGCCGTTTCATATCATTGTTTCTGACTTTCTAAATGCAATTTGACAGCATACCTTAGCCCTTTACTGTATCTTAAATCTATACGATACGATTATAAAATATCGCTTGATTATTTCAGTTTGCTGAAATTAAAAATTCTTCCAACTTCGTATTTACAGCACTGTAACAAAGACTAATTCAAATTTGTGACTACAAAAATCTATTAATCTGCAAAAAAATCAGTCAAGATAGAGATATCTGTAAGATATAAATCTTTGGGGCGTCAAGATTAGTATCTAAGTTGGTTAAAGTGGCGCTAAACTTGCACTTTCAATATGTATTATCCACCACTATATAGTGTATACACGAAAATTAAGCGCGCCCTGCTTCTTGGAATCATATGCAACCATATAAAACCAAAGTCGTGGTTGTTGGATTAGCCTTTTGTAGCATAAAACGACTCGACGTGCAACGCCTACCCTTCATTACCTTATTTCCATCATGATCTGTGAAAAATCATCATCATAAAAGATTGAATGACGATTGCAGTAAAATTGTTGTTGTTGTTTTCATAAACTTTAAAGTTGACGACGTGCCGATGATGTTGAAGATGATGGCGAATTTATAGACAGGGATGTCGGCAGTAAAACGATGACGAGATCCACCACGTACTTAGCCTCTGGATATTGTCTATCCGTGAAAACGTCATCATTTGCTTTTATATATCATAGTAGAAAATATATATATGAATGCAATATCATGCGCATACTGCAGTTTTCTGCATTCATAATCTTTGGGCGCATGCGAGCGTGACGAGTAATGGTGATGACTGACGGCAGGCAGGCAAGCATGCTGCAATGCTGCTGGCTATATAAGCGAGCAGCAAGCACAAATAGACTTTCTGTAGAGAAACACCAGTGGCAGAAGTGATGGGTCATGAATTGGATATATGTATATATATAGATACTTGGATAGAGGGTACAAGATACAGAGTGTATAGCAAAACTGCAATATAAAAATGTGGCCTGGCGTATGGTGTGGTTTAATCATGTGATTGTGGTTGGAACGTGTTAAGATTGTACGTCATTTTTGGTTATTTTATTTGTTTTATGCGATTTTAATTTGAAATCGCTGCAGAAATACAAATGTGGGGGCTGCTTTAAAGTTGGTTAGGCTTTAATAGAAATTATGACTTGAAAGGCCACAGAATGACTTGAGTATTAATGAGATAGAGAAAGATTTTTTATGCCAGATTTTTTCTATTAAGAATAATTTTTTCGTAGAAGAATTATTAAGACTGAAAGGTATGTAGATGTAGATGCATCTAAATGATAAAATAATGAAAACAATTAAGCCAAAGTTGTTAATATACAGATATTACCTATAGCATAATCACATTGAAATTAAGGATAACCGTTTCTACTGTATTATAGAAGATCTAGACGGCATTTATGTGATTTCTGGAAATAAATTTATATAGATAGGTAAGGTACCTACTTCAAAAATGTATCCCGCAAGTAAAAGTCAAATAAACATTTTTGAAACATAATATGTATATTTAAAACTCAATCCACCTTTATTATAATGAAAAACATTTAAAATTGCATAACAATGGAATTTGTTCGTTCAAGGACATCATATACAATCACACTCCATATAATGCACCACTAAATTATTCCAACAACTTTTCGACCGAATTAAAATATTTAAAATGTGCAAATAATATCTACCAGTTAATCAACAAATTGATCAATAAATTTTGATTTTAATTCCATCGATTTATGATTGTTAATAGCCGGTGTATGGTATATGAAACTCAGCGTATATCAACCCCCTGACTTTGCTATAACGAACCACCCATCCTGCAACACACAAACCCATATCTACCAATATAACACACTATACATTGAGATCAAATCATCTGCATTCGTTTGGGAAAATAAATCTTTTTGCTGCCACCGAATTCGTAATCCCTTTTGTATGAAACAACCATACCTACCATATAGTATAAGGCTATACATTTCGGTGTGAATTTATTTCAACCATTCGTAGCATATAAATCCACCAATGAAAGACCAATAAATAAATTAAAATAATGGTTGCGTAGGCGCAATTTAAAAGGATACACATATAGATACACCAACCATCCCAAATACATCGTGTCCTATTAAGGGGTGGTGTATAGATGGTTATGTTTAAATGTTTGCATAAAATTGGTTGTATTTTTGTTATATAAATCCTTTTTTGCGCATAAATACGCAAACATTACAAATCTAAAATAATAAATTAAAAATTACAACCTAAAACTCTCTTTCGCAGATAAACAAAATAAATAAAATGTAAACGATAAAAATTGTTGCACATCACCGAGTGCAAAAAAAAAAATTGCCTACACTGCAAATACCCATTACCACATATATCCCATCCATATCCCAATATATGTATCTAGTACATTTTTGATTAGTCAAAAACTTTGTGTATCTAAGCAAAAAAAAAATATCACAATACAAAATATGGAATGTTGCATAGTTTACTGTTCTGAAAAATACGAATCAATCGATTGGAAATTTCAATGAATTGCCTTTCTCTGGCTGTCGATCTTTGTAGCGCCCTGTGTCAATATATCAAGGTACAGGGCTTTCTGGTTAAAAGAAAAGGAGCAAAATATATTTGTAAAAAAAAAAAGTTTTTCCTTGTTTTTGTTAAATTGTATTGGTAATATATTAAGGAATGGTTGATTCTATATTGTAGCTGTAAAAACGTCACATACAAAACACTTCCCTCATAGGTTTGTGATGTTGATGTGAAAAACTTACTATATAAGGTATTGATTAAAAAAAAAAAAAACAAATAAGAATAGTAAACTTTTTAGAAAATTAATTTCCTACGATTGGTATAATAATTTATTATAGTATGCGGACATCTAAAAGAATTCTTAGACTAATCTAAGAAGACTTAAGTTTCTATTTCTTAGCGTCGAAATCATTTAAAATCATCTGATTCAGAAAAAATATATTTGAAAATACTAAAAGTGGTTAATGGAAATTGCAGGTATATGAATTTATTTTATAGTTCGCAGTCAAGCTGAAGATCAAGTTGTAAACCTTGGAAAAGCATCATGCTTATTGAAAATATTCGTTTTTCCATTCTTCTTCTCTTGGCAATGTTAACCGCAGGTATTTTGTCAACTTATTTCTGCCTCGGGAGCTACAAAACCCAATTAATAGATTTCATTATATGTATAGAATAACTCTGATATAGTATAATAAAAAGCTGAGAGTTACTTTCTAAAAATACTGTCATAGATAAGCACAATTTAAGTTGTTGAAGAGTTGGTGTGATCGACTTGGTGTTATTTTTTCTATTGTGTCGCAGTGGGAAGTATATATATACCAGACTACCATTCTAAGATTACTGATTGAAATCCCAGCTTACCGTGGCGTGCTTACCATTTAAGCACATGGTTAAGCCTGCTATTGAACTGTTTTGAACTTTAACCTTTTAAATACTTGCTTTCCACTATAAGCTATTCTTTTAGTATTGTTTGTTTTAGGCTTTTCACGATTCATTGCTCTCATTTCTCATCACCTTTAATTTATACCTATGTACTCTTAAATTTATCAGTTAAATGTATATTACCTACCTTATAGTGTATCTAATTCCCATACATCTGCCATTGTAAAACATTTTATGTGCATGTTATTTCCATCTATACATACATACATATACTAAAAACCATACATATATGCCATAGAATATAGATACATGCAATACAAGGATTGATATTCCATCGGTTGGATAGCTTACGGGCTTCATCACCTCATCCTTTGTCCACCCCAAACCAACCCATTGTATATGCAATAGTATTTCTTCTGACTGCCATAGGTCACATGTTTCGCAAATCAAGTGACACAAGTCCTAAATTTGTGGGCCTCGTATGGCAAACACATGTGTTTCAAAGCGATATTAGATAATATATGGTTTGGGGGATGAAATTAACCCAACGGCATAAATTGCCTCAACGGGATTTTCATTAAATTGCCATTGATTGATAATACATCTATTTTATGTGAAATCCCTGCAGATACAATGACAAATCATATGTCACACTCTCTATATAGTGTGTTTGTTCTCTCGCTGGGGGCCAAATGAATGAACACCCGAATATCAAAGGTCGTCATGTCTAATGCCAGTTAATTGACCATAGCTGTAGCACAATTGTATATGTACAGTTGTTGCCATCCTTAGCGGGAGGTTGATGATGGTTAGATACACAGGAGTCCCCAAGAAAAGAAGCAAATAAAAAAAAAAAATTTTAAACTCTTCTACTGAATTAAGTGAAAAGTGCAGTGCGGGTCCACCGTGCCCATAATATCTAACATTCACTTCTATATGGCTACATTCACTTGTTTCGTGTCGGCCTTTCGTTTTGTTATTGTTGTTTTTGTTAAAAAGAGTTACAAGTGCACAACCCTTGTTTCTAGGATTGCCCATGCTTCTACTGTTGTATCCCTTTAGCGCCTGTTGTAGGTAAAGGTTGTTTTGTTTCCAGCAGTATGTTGCACTTCACTTTGAAACACTGCAATTCAACTTGTCTCAGGAGTGGATTGATAAAGTTTATGAGGTACAGGCCTCACATCCCATATTTTTTTTAACTATCCTTAAAAAAAAAATTTCATTCCTGACATGAAAATGTGGAGTATCGATATTAAGACTCGATTCATTTGTTTCGATTGTTGTAATGTACAATTTATGAAAAAACGATCTCATTGATTTAGTTATGAGATTTAAGAAATTCTTCTGGTATTAAAAAAAAAAAAACTCACGGGGAAAACACAGACCCATTATACGAATTCTATAGTGTGAAACGGTATGTTTTTGGCTTGAAAAGTAATTGAAATAATGAAGAGATATCAAGATAACAAAGATATTCGAACGTTTTCCAAAGTCTAGTTCTTTATTATAATTTATTATGTTACATTTGATTTTTTAACAAATGTAATACCTGTGGAAACGTAATATCATATAATGCTGAAGTTACTTCAGAAAAAAAGTGCGAAAAACCATAATAGCAACGTAATTCATTTATTCGTTTGTGATTAACAGCCTGATGAATAATTATAATTCTTTAAACCGATAAATAATTACGCAGCGAATAAGTACCAAAAACAATTATTTTGTATCTTTCTACTACTTCTAACTATGGTAACGTGCATCACCTGATGCATTTAAAAGGAAATGTGCCTTACTGATACTGACACATAGTCAAAATATAATGATTATTTTTATTACTATGCAACCCCCGTCGAACCTTTAGTGGTCCTTAAGTGATTTTTTTTTAACATATAAAAACTTTGTTACTTAATGCACTCGCTATAACAAAAACGCATTAAAAATTACGTCATATCGTTATCAGTAATGTTATTACAAAATTATGATCTCTTAAAGTTAATAGTTTTTAAAAAAATAAACAATAAAAAGACTAAAAACAGCCAAATTAAATATTATTAAGTGGAATGTATATGAATGAAATTCAATTTGAAAGGTTTTGTGGCCCTAGTTCTTAAAGTTTGTATGTTAGGTATCTATAGCAGTTAATTCTATGACTTTCATTGCCTTCAGAAGAAGTTCCCAGGCGATTTAGTTCTTATACCTACGCTTTTTTTTAAAATAAAAGACTATTATTATAAATTAAATGATTTGATAAAAAATTATATGTCTTGTACAATTTACACCTTTGTCTCAAAATACAGTTTTAAATCCTGCCCTGATATCGGTATGGTATGGATAAACATTCTACTATAGAGGGTTCTTGCAACCACCCTTTATACATTCAATGGGTATGAGTTTTTAGGGTGGCCGAAGTGAGGTTACATAAATACACCTGTCGTGTTTGGTTTCTTCTGTCTCTTCGCCCGCACAATTTACCACGTTAGAGCGCCAGTGAGACAGCAAATAATATAGGTATGAAGACAAAGAGGGTTGAAGTTGAAGTTGCATTGCAAATAGTGAATGCATTGCGCAGCAAATAAAGAGTGAGGAATGAGAGTCGAGTGTCGAGAACTTAGGACATCCGCACAATCACAAAACCAACCACTCTTATACCCTCTATATATAATACCATATCACAAAGTTTATATGGCATCAGTGCAGGTTTTGACCCATGTTTGATCGGGCGAGCATTCAGCCTATATCTATGGCTTGTCTATATAGGTATGTGTATTTATATGTTGGTATAAATGTGTAAATTTGTTATCAGCTATTGACTATAAATAATGCATTGACAAATGAATATATTGTTTGTTAATTGATCAATGTGCAACTGTATAACATTAGCTAATACCAAATTTAATTACATTATTCCAATATCTATTTCGTGTGTGTATGCTATAGGTAAACATACATATGGTTGAAAAGATATATGTGTATTTTATATATAGTTATATGATATTTGATTTTGTATAGAGAAAGCTCTATATACGAATATATACTATTGAACTTTGGCCGACAACAAACCAGAAGCTATACCAGGAAGCTGGAGAATGAGTTAAAGGCGTGAAATCGACAAACGGATAATAGACCTAGAGGGTCTTTAATAATGGCAATTGATGGTAATGCAATCAATGAACTAATTATAATTAATGCAGTATTATTAATCACCGTATGATCAGTTAGTGCTAAGAGGTTAGAACTTAAAGGGTTTTCAATATAAATACTGGTTGGGGAAATAGTTGAATTAAGTTTAAAATAATAATACATATGGGAGTAAATGTCATTTACTTATTTCTTTAATTTCTATAACCTGAACCACTTAGCAAAATTCTGACTTTGTAAACGTTTGAGATTAACGTAGGCATTGCTTAACAATAATCGTTTAGTTCAATAAATTCGCCGTTTGTATGTTAGCTCCCAATCAAATCATTGAGATAAGCAGTACACTTATAAACTCAAATCACTTTTAACAGTCAAAACAGTTTATAAAGGCAAAATAGTTGAAGTAATAAAAAAGACATCAAGATCTAAGAAAAAACATCAAGCTGCAAAATACATTAGAATCAGTCAAAAGACTCCATTCTATACACTAAACGTCAATCGAAAGACAAACCAAAAAACAAAAAAACAAACTGTAAAGAATGCATTTTGGAGACCTCAGTAGGTTTGTGATCGCATTTCCCAGAAATCCATTTTTCAGAAAAAAAAAATAAATTTCTTGCTTTGAGCGAGGTCATATTATAAAATCTTTTAATAAATATTGCAAAACTAATTTTTCACTTTATGGGTGTTGTAGAAAATTCTCAAAATAAAAAAAAAATCTTAAGTATGAGAATTTAAATATACGGACCTTCTTGGAGAAGACCATAACTTAATATTAATGCTAACATCCTGTCCCTATATACTTACTTTAAAAATGCAAAAAATATATATCATCATAATTCAAATAATAAATTTTACATTTCCCTGTCCAAAAACAAAATATACAGAGAGAGAGACGTAGATATATCACAAACTTTTGCACAGAACTTTGAAACATTACACCAAACATAAAAATCTTTAAAAAAAAAACACTTTCGCGGGCCCAGAACCATCAACCTGCGTTAACATTTTATGCAAATTAGATACAAAACATCATTGTTATAATACATACCTTCAGTCGCTTCTTGTTTTAGAATATATTTTGAGATTCTACACAGAGTTGTTGTTGGGATGTTAGCCACTAATGTGTTTTGAAGGTCTTAGGTAATATTTAGGTATACATCATATAAGTTTGTGTGCGTGAGTTAAAACTTCGGAGAAAAGATTAATATTTTGTTATAAATTAAAAAGTTATTAGATTACACTTTTGCTACAGAAAGTGCACACCTGTGCACAATGTGCGCATAAATTTAATAGGTTTTGTGTATGCGTGATGTGTTGCAAAGTTTTATATGCTTTATTGTTGTTGTTGCTTGAGCAAAATATCATATAAAAATATATTCTAGAGGGAATGTTACAAATTTGAACAATTAAAAGTCAAGTTATTAACATTAATAAATCATAAAACTTTAATTTGATGAGTGTCTATATATAATTAATTATACCTATTGTAATATGGTGCTGACACATACCCCATTAAATTACCCTCCAAAAATAACACATTAGAAGAAGAAACTTTTGCAATATAAATTTCCCTTAATTTTGGTCTAGAAAAGTTTTTTGTCTTAATTTAAGCCTATGTCGTCGTGATTGCTTGGCGACTGTTCGCTATCGTAAAATACAACATAGACAAGTTTACATAAGTTTTCATATTGTAAACATGTTTTAATTTTTTTTTATTGATTTAGGTATCTCAACTTTAATTATTAAATTTCATTTTTAAATTTCTAAATTTTAATAAATTTTCATTTTATTTTTTACAGGTAAGAGATACTCTGAATCTCTTGCGGGCTCTTTACTCCCAGACTGGTTAGGTAAGTACAATTAATTTTGTTTTTATTTTTTTTTTATTAATTTTATTATTTAATTTTTACTATAATTTTCGACCAAAAATTTGTTTTTAAGTCTTTTTTTGCCAGTCATATTTATAATTGGAAAACACAAATCAGTTTTTGATTTTTTTTGTTTGCATTTGGTTATTGTTTGTTAATGTTTTTTTAATTATACAGAACAAACACAAGATTGGCTTCGATTTTGTTTTTCGAAAATAAATTTTTTTTCCATCATTCCATGTTACACAAAATTCCTATTAAGCTTTTTTGAAATCTTAAAAATTAAAAAGATATTGTTTGATGATTAAAAAAAAGTATGCAGTTGAATTATTTTGCTTAGTTTTCAAATCAAATGAAAATTAATAGAATTGAATTGTAATGAAGGTTCAATTTGTTTGCAATAACGAATCATATAATGTTTGCTGTAACCTGCAAACAATTTTCAGTTCACTACAAACAAAAATTAATCGTCAATATCGCACGTTTCAAATGTCGCCTATGCTAAAATCAATGTCGAAAAATTCAACGAATTTGCGGTTTCGTATTTTTCATTGTTTGTGGCGTATAGAATCTATCATTTTAGATGCAAATTATGGGAAATATCACACAGAAATTAAAAGCTCTGAATTTCGGTTTAAATGTTAATGGGATCGTTCCCCGTTACAGTTATCCTTCCTTTGAGGTTATGATAACTTTATTTTATTTTCTCAATCAGTATACCTGTGAAACAAAGTTCGGGTCTCAGAGTACAAACTGTATTAATTTCTTTAAGAAGTAAAGCAAATGAAGCAATCAGGGAATTCGAACTTGTTCAGAATAATTTGTGTCAAGTTTGGCAGAATTATACATAAATGTCAATAGTTTCTGAAAGCAATTGAATTATAGATGAATAAAAAGTTAGTTTCAACAAAACGGATAGTTCTTTCATGTATTTTTAATATTGATCGCTTCTCTTCAATCTTAAAATACAACCTTTTTAAAAAACGTGTTTTTAGGAGTTTTAGCTTAGTCCAATAAACAGTTCGTCTTGCAAATAACATATGACATTTCTGTTTTTTTTTCGCCGTAAAATTTGTCATTCGGATATTTTTTGACATATGTACATAACTCATCAACATACATATAATCAGGAAAAAATTTGCTTCGACAAGTACATATACAACGTTAACTTATTTGTTTATTGTTTTTAAGCAAATAATAAGAAAAATCTTTGTTAGGTGTATTATGATATGAAACTTTCAGTAATCTAAATTGTTTCAACTATCTTCCATAATCCATTTAAAAAGGTCTTGAATGTCCACAAAACCTTAAAGTATAAATATTTGGTTTATGTCAATGATATCTACATAATAGTAAATACAATAAAAACTGCATAATTATTATTTCTTCAATCATCAATCAATTTCTTTTTAATCACACTTATAATTTCTTCCACACAAATTTTCTTAATATTTATTTTTTGTTTGTATCATACAAAAAAAAAGTCCATAATCTTAGTCGATCTATTGCACACAACTTTAAGAGAGAGAAAGTGAGAGAAAAAAATGGGTAAAACGTAAAATTTCATAAAATTAATATAAAATTAAAAAAATTAAAATTAAAAATGTTTCTCTCCAAATTAAGGTAATTATATCAATCAATTTTAAATATAAATGTTATTTACCTATATGTGCAATATTATGTTTTTTTCTATTTAAATTTTATGTTTGCTTTTGTGATGCAAAAATTAAATCGTCTGCTTTTTTTTAATATTTTTTTATTTATAAATTTAAATCTAACTTCATTTTTAATTGATGTTTTTTTTTTGTAATTGTAAAAACTGTTTCAATTTTCTTCATGGCTTAAAAAAGAATATAAGAAATCATTGCACTTTTATTCAACATTTAATATATGAAAGTAATAATCTCTTGTATGGAAAAAATTTGTTTCAAAAATTCAATATAAAATTTAATTTTCATTTAAATATAGCTAATTTTGCTTAAAAATGTTTTTTAAAAAATTAATTTAAATTGTTTGTCCCTATAATGCTCTAAAAAACATTTTAACTTTGAATTAATTGCATTGATCAAATTTTACTATAAGATTAAAACAAAAATCCAGTTGTATGTGCGTTGTCCTTTAAAATTAAATATTATTTAACATTAATTTTCGATAATCTACAAAAAAAAAAAAAAAACAAAGTATATTTATAATATGTCATTCATATTCAAAATCATGTTCTTAGGGTAAATTAAACCCTGTTCGAATTATACTTATACATAAATACTGGCAATATATAGCTAATTGCGCAATTAGGTAGTTGAAGAACCCTCATATCGTTTATAACATACATTCAAATATCCCCACAACACCTAGTTGAGAGCAAATTGCACAAAACTTCAACAAGGATGTTTAGTATCCTTTTGAGTGGTTGTTATTATTATCTGCATGCGAGCTCTTGTGTAATTAACATAATTTAGACATTATTTTGACACTGCAGTTTACCCTAGTCTAAACCCGAGAAGCGTTGATATAAACAACTCTCAGAGGTTTTTGGTTTGAAATGATTCTGCACTGTCGTTTGTGATTTCAACACCAATTTCGTGATGACTGCAATAAAGTTTGACATTGCAGCAGGACATGTAACATACTTTGGGATATGATATGCTACAGTCAATTACATAATTGCTGAAACAGGAATGGTTAGGGTTTGGCCTATTGTCCTATTGTGAACCGAATTTAAAGGTACGGTTTTTGAAATAATTTTTAGATTTTCAGATTATATTTTTTTTTTAAACATTAGCTTTCTTACATTATTTAACGAAGTTTGAAATACAATGCCTAGTTCATTAATTTCTTCGAACTTTCTGCCATTAATACAAGGTGGTCCAAAAACTTCTTATACTTATCCTTTGAAGTTGAACGACTCAAGCGACTTGAAATATCTAAATCTTCATTACTTTTTAAGATGATTTTGATCAACTGGATCTTACTACTTTGGTGGGACCTTCGGGCTATAAAATCTTGAACGTTTGTTCCTTTATTCGCTTTAAAAACTTCCAGAGTCTGATCTTTAGTACCCGTGACTCAAATTAAAGAAGTATATGGAGCAGTTGTTTCGGGTGATCAAGCTGGACAGTAAAAATAACCCACGACATATTATATACAAGGTGATTCACATAAGATGCGCCAAAAAGATAGAGCGAGTAGGACAAGCAAAAAAAACGTATTTTTGAATAAAGTTGTTCTAGTGAATAGTTTTTGAAAATTAATTTTTTAAACTCAAACTTTTGAAAAAAAAATTTTTTTTAATTATTTCAAACAATTTTTTTTAAATTTTATGTACCTTATTAAGTAACGGGTGATTTTTTAGCTGGTTTTGACAGCTGACGTGTGTTTAGTACCTTGTGTCACTGTCAAACAGCTTCAGTTTGGTTTGCAATTCAACCATGGATCGTCTTACAAATGAACAACGCTTGCAAATTATTGAATTTTACTATCAAAATTCGTGCTCGGTTCGAAATGTTCGAAATGCTTTTTTATCGAAAAATTGTGTTCAGCGATGAGGCTCATTTTTTGTTGAATGGGTACGTAAATTAGCAAAATTGCCGCATTTGGAGTGAAGATCAGCCAGAAGCATTGCAACAGCTACCAATGCATCCCGAAAAAGCCACTGTTTGGTGCGGTTTATGGGCCGGCGGCATTATTGGGCCATATTTCTTCAAAGATGATGCGAATCGCAGCGTTACTGTCAATGGTGAACGCTACCGAGCGATGATAACAAACTTTTTTTTGCCCGAAATGGAAGTTCTTGACTTGCATGATATGTGGTTTCAACAAGACGGTGCCACATGCCACACAGCACGCGAAACAATGGCGCAATTGCGAGGCGAGTTTGGTGAACAGTTAATTTCACGTTTCGGGCCGGTCAATTGGCCGCCTAGATCGTGCGATTTGACACCATTAGACTATTTTTTGTGGGGGTATGTCAAGGCTAATGTCTATAGGGACAAGCCCGCTTCGATTGACGCACTGGAAGCCAACATCCATGCATTCATTCGTGAGATACCGGCCGATATGTGTGAAAGAGTATGCCAAAATTGGACTCAGCGGATGGGCTACCTGAGACGCAGCCGCGGTCAACATTTTCATGAAATTATCATTAAACATTAAATTGCAAGGTTCAAACTATCGATTCAAATAAATATTTCATTAATTTTTTCGAATTTTTTGTGCTTTTTAAAAAAAAAAAGTTCTAAACCTCTTAAAAAATCACACGTTATAACTTTTGATTTTAAAATTCAATGCGCTTATTCATTTTTTAGTCAAAACAGAAATCCGGATGCTAAATTGTCTATTACTTTTTGAGAAAATCCCACATAACGAAAACCACCTCCTATAAGAAAAACAAATGTTTAGTACTCAACTGACTCGACTTTTATTTACCTAATTATGTAAAAATGAATTAGTTACATTTTTGGCTAGCATCTATAAATACGTCTATTTTTATCATAATGTTCTTGAATCAAATTAAAAGTTCCATTGTTTTGCAATGTATTTTTCAAGGTCCCTTTAACCAATTTATTTCACAAAGATCGCCCCAAGTAAAAACTCTTCAAAAAATAACATCCCAACAACAAAACAAAGAAAATGATTTCATTCTACAAAGTTACACATACAAAAACTTAAATTATAACCTAAATTGGAGTTAGAGCGTTGGTATAATTTAATTCCATATATGAGACCAATAAATATGTAAGATACCCACCATAAACTTTTGCTCAAACATCCATTATATTTATGTCTATGTCTTTATGAAAATATATACATATCTATATGGCAATGTTTACATTGAGATTTTATTAAACCACATCACCAAAAACTGTAACACAACCAAAACCAAAGCACCAAAAAAAAAAAGTAAGAGGAAACCTTTAGTTCCATAAATAATAATTTTGAAATAGGTTTTTACTGATTCAACAGAAATGCTAAAATTTTCATCGAAATACATTAATGTTGGCGTTTGTGTGTACTCATTTCACATTTGTGTCAATATATGAATTTATTATGAATGCTTTGTCATTTTCGTATATGCGGTAATATTTGAAAAGTTTAATTTTCTAATGGAATATTGTTGAGATTTTTTGGGGGAGATGACGAGGTGCGGGTTTTGATTTACATTAAATCTTAAAATTTATATTCTACCTTGTGTATTTTCAGTTGGGGTGTTATTATAGACGCACAGGTTGAAAATACATTTTCGGAGATTTTAATGAGAATGAAAATTATATCATATGATATTAATAAATCAAAATAATTGCATAAGTTTAAGCAATTTGTTGGTTTAAATTGGAGAGAAAGAATGGCTTGTATTATATACGGTTTGTGTAATAAGGTTAATATAATTTGTCAAAACTTATACTCAAGAACGATTATAAAATTATACGTCGAAATGGAAAAGAAGCAACTTTATTTGAAGATATATGAGTACCGAAAATCTAAGGAAATCTTTAAAAATATGCAAATTGCTTTTGATAGACAAAGACTTTATCATATTCCCATTGTCACAGAACAATTTTTATTGTTTCCGAAAATTTTATCACTAGCCATAGGATATTGAAATATTAGTGTATAATTTGTGCAGTAAATAAAAAGATGTACCAACATTTCTTTTGAAATACATCGAGGTATAGTAAACGGTAATAAAGGTTCCATCGTACGGAATTAAGTGAACGAGAAAAAAGAAGAAACAAAATTTTCGGTTGATGGAGGAAATGAGGGTTCATTTAGAATTCCTATCATATTTTTTCTATGCTTCTGGTTTTCCAATGTTGAAAGTAATCGACGGTAATGCTACTGAGGACCATTAGACGAAAAGAAATGTAGAGTCAGTTTTTCAATTTTTATGATGTTCGATGGGTACCTAAGTTAAAAAAATTGGTGGAAAGATTAAGTATCTTAATCGGAATACAAAACAGTGATAATCAGATCAACAAGTAATAATAATAAATAATAAAATTTCATAGCACTTCAATTTATAATATGTTGGTATAGGCAGATATGTATTTAATGCTATAATATATATGTTCAGTTTAATTTAAGTAGATCCCCACGCAACTTTTCTGTCTCTGACTTCTTGTATGCAGCTGAAAGGCTTGGCTTACATATACATATATTGCTGCCACCTATAGGCTATACGCAAAACTTAATGAGTGTTTAATTACTTCCTAAACGTTTTCGTGAGTCTATATGCTATGCTACGAACAAGTAGTAGATATACCTATATGTATGAAGCCTTTGCTTGCATCCTCTATATCTTCTAACGAAATGAATTGTAAGTATAGTACTACCTAAACACCATTACCAGTCCTTTCTCTTCTTTATAAAGGTATATACGAGCATTAAACACCCTCTTTACGGATACGAATACCTACCATCAGGTGAAGCTCAGTATAGAGTAGCTGGTATTTAAATAGAAAAGACCTTCCCTTTTGTAATTATACATATGTATGTGAAAACGTTCCTGATGCATAAAAAAAAAATGTTATCAGTGCTTAAACAGGAAGCAAAATATAATAGTGTAGAATCCTTTTCGAACGCACACACCCACGAACTTTCTCGTTTTACACCTTTCATCGTTTTGTTTTTGAATTTAATTGCTCTTGTAGAGGACCTACTTACTGTTGTGGGTAAGGTAATATAAAGTTTGGTGAAAATTAGTTAATAGGACTAAATAGATAAACAGTTGAGTTATAAGTAAAGGTACCTATGTCCTTAAAAGGTTTACAGATTCTGAAAAAAAAATTAAATATAAACATTATTTAGTACCTTACTCATTGATCAACCAAAACTAATCAATAATTTATTCCTTAATTGGAATATATCTATACATTATTACATATACATATGTATCTAGGAAATCATCAAGAATACAAAATACTCTATTATTAATCCTCTACCTTAAAAACATTAAAAATAAACAAATTAAAATTAAAATAATTTTGTTAGAATTTTCTAAGTAGGTAATTCGTAATTTTAATTTAAACTTCTTATAGTTCAATTTAGTATAGAAATTGATATATTAATAGATAGTAGTTAGATACTTTCCTTATGATACCTATATCATGCCACATCTTGTTATAGATACTCCATTTTGGAACATCTAATAAAAAAGGACGTCAAAACTATAACCAACGCCATACTTTTTGGTAAAAAAAAAGCTGTAGAGCCAATAAACAAATAGAGTTTCAATGCGCATGTTTCCTCTTTTCGAAGCCTTAAGATTCAGGATACGTTATAGGTTATTTTCACCAAAATTTGTGTTAAAACTTCGAAATATTATTTTGCGCTTGCGTCTATCTTCTTATGAAAATTTTGATACTAAGTTTATAGGTAAATATAGGTTCCTACTATAGAAACGTTTGGTCTAACGCAAAAAAAAATTAATTTAATTTGATTTGAGTCAAAAATGTTTTCGTTCAGAAAATGTTTATTCCTTCTCCGTTCAATATTTACTGGCCCATTTTTATTGCATAACTCCTCTTTATTGAATTTTATGTACACTAGCAGATATCAGCTTCAATTAATTCACAAAACCAAATATTTTTGTTTTGGGTTCGATTTGCATAGGTCTGCAGAAGGATTCTATGATCGCCTTTGATGAGAAACATATACACATTCAAAATATATCTAAGATCGGTCGTGTGGTTTGGGAGTCTATATAAAAGACATATGTATAAAATTAGAAGAATATTCATGGTTGCTATGTATGTAATGAATAAATCTCAAAAGAATCAATGTTTATCTACATTTAACAAAGTTGAGGTTAGTTATAGGTATGGTAAATAACTGTTCTAAATCGCTGAATCATCGATTGGTGAATATTTCTATATAACAATGTCTTGAATTCAAGCTGACAACAGATTTTTATATGAAATAACTTTTTAAAATTAACAGTTAAAAGAAGCTTTTGTTTTTTCGTATAGACTTACAACAAGATGCAATAGGTATCTCTTAAAAAAAAAACTTAATAAGTTCCTTCTCTGTCTACATTATTGCTTTATTGATAGTCCAAATGTAGTGAAGGTTTTATTCCAAGTGAGCGAGAGCCCCCTTAATTTGCTGATAATGTGAATTTTATTTCCAATAAATTAGACAAATTGCTCAAATAAAATGTGAAAGAAAAAAAGTTATATTTTTGAAGTAGGTACTTATGTACAATATACGGGCACTCCATATAGATTTTGAACTTCAAAAAGCGCCGAAAAATAGATATCTTCTACTCGCTTTGTTTTGAAATTACTATTACGCATTCATCACTGTGTAAGAATAAAACTAACAAAAAATCTCTTTAAGATAAAAAAAGCTTATTTTTAGTTCACCGCCAAAGTTAGAATTAAAAAAGAATGTATCTTAGCATTTTTTTATTCTATTTTCATTTCCCCCCCTTCTTAAAAAACAAAAAAAAAAACACAGGAAAACTAGCATCGCACATTAGAATCACATTAAACAAAGATTGCACCTAATCAAAATAAATATTTAGATGGGGGGCGCCATCTACCGTGCCACTATAATAATTTATTACATTACATCATTTTTTTGTTTTGTTTCCTTTGTTCTTTTTTGTTTGTTGTGTTTAATATTGTTGTATATCGAAATTATGTTTAATGATTTTATTATTGGAATTTTATTTGATTAATTTACTACCCATTTCTTTCGCATGATTATGCCATCGCTTTGCATGGCTAATACAAACAGTATACCGCATAATTAATAACGCACACCAAAAAAAGCAGTCTTCGACGACGCGACGCACCCAAAAATAAACATTGGAAATGTTGCCTTTTTTTGGTGCCGAAAAGGAAATAACATGAACACGATTTTTTGTTTTGTTGTTTTTGGAATTATTCATTTGGGAATACATAGTGAGGTGTTGTTGTGTTTTCGAAGTAGTTAAGGGGGTTACTGGAGCAATTTTTGTGTGTCCTCACCTCATTACTTTTGATTACAAAAAGTAAAAATAACAGTGAAATGTGCAATAATTATTTAAAAGTAGGTCCTTTTAGATACAGGGTGGTCTAAAAAATAACTTTCAGATATTGTTTTGCTATTTAACTATAATTAAATATAAGTGACACAATTAAACAATTAAATTTTTTTTAATGATTATTTGGATGCATTATTTTTTGAAGATAACATCAGTCAATTCGGGCTCTTTTACCATATTTTCAATATATAGGGACTATTTTAATGGGAACTTCGAACCATAAGTTCATATACACTCTTTTCGTATATAGTTTTGAGAAGTTTCAGAAATCCAAAATAAAACTTGTCTAGAGTACTGTCGAATAGGTATATAGTGATCTACACGGGGCACGAAAAATACCTAAAAGGTGATCTGGAAACTTCCCTTAAAAATAGCGGGCAGGCTGCGTGTGTGCGTTTCCATTGTCCTGTTGGCTCCATGTTTTGAATTGCGAATATATAATTTTTAAATCTAAGCTCGTTGGTACCTACTAATTCTTTAAACTCTCAACCTCAACAGTATATTTACTTTATCAATATCACTTCCAAGAAGGACCGCAGAGTTCCCTGTAGAAATTCTGAGAGGCTTCACTAATATAGTTAACTATAATAAAAATATAATGACATACCTATAAGTGTTTTGCGATATAGCTATTTAAAAAAATAATATAGGTTCTTCAAAAAAGTTGGTAAATTTGGGTCACCCTGTAAAAAAGAATGAAATTGCAAGTAAAATACTTTTTAATAGATAATTTAGGTATATTAATGACAAACAAAGCTTATTTACTTGTCCTATATGATGCTTAGTTTTAAGTTGAATTTCTGCAAATTAAAGTGCTCGACCATGACCATCAATCATTAACCGTGTAAATATTTAATCATTGATTGATGAAGAATTCCTTTGTCTAATAAATACCCAAGTAATTGTCCAATGAACTCGATAAACAAAAACCAAAATCATTTTATTATCAACATTCAGCAGAGAAATTATTCAGTCGTAAGATTCAATTAAAGCAAACCACCAACCACAAAATCATATTTTTATTTTTTCATATTCTACCCATCCAGATTCGACCCTTTTATTGATTTTCACAGAGCATAAACTTGTCCTTTTTGGTGATGCTATACCTATGGCCTACTGATCCACAACTCTGGTATAGGTATACCTACGAATTCACAACCCTAAATGTTCTAACTGTTCTTGGAAGGAAAATCCAAAAATCAAGTGCTTCCTGCCTCTTTGTTAATATTATATAAGCGATGTTATATTTCTCTCTTCATCTCAAACCCTGGGCCAGATAAAAAAGGTTGAATGAAAAATTCGATTCGTCGACATTAATCTCAATGCGGTGTGACACACTTATACGCACATAAAGCTAAAAAAAAAGGATAGGTATTACGATAGCTGAACAAAAAGCATTTTGATACTGAGAAAGCTACCTAAGCGTGTTATAGAACTTTCTTCCTCTTTTTGCAATAGCTTAGGTATAATTTATAGGCCACACATACAAACACAAAAGAACATCGTTTCAAACAAATACTTTCCGTTATAGCCAGCGGCGGCACTGCAGAGCGCTTTATACCGTTCTATATTATAGGTATGCGTTGAAAACAAATCCAAAAAAGGATAACCCAATAACTCACGGTATCCTTGTGTTTTTTTTTCGCACATAATATCATACAAATGATTTTTGAGTATCTTTTAGTTGGTATCCATACCTTAGCCTATATATAATTTTTGTGTGCTACAAATCCTTGCTGTTCTCGTATACATATTTGTATATGAAAGGACATTTATCACTTTGCGTGGGGGGATGTTTTATGGTTTTGTATGTATATGTGTTTGTGAATACCCTACATAATATACAAAAACACTAACTAAAACGGATGAAATAAAATACCGAAAAAGAGAAAAGGAAGTTAAGAAATAATAAAAAAAAAAAATATTGTTCATCATCAGTGCGGTAAGAAGAAGGACATGACAATAAAAACAACAAAGTAAAAAGGAAGCGAATAAAGTGGAAGAAAATGTAAAATTTCGCAGATTTGTTTCCTTAAAATACACAGTTTCCTCCTTGAAGTTGCATTGACACAACAAAACGCACTGTGCTTTGCAAATAAATTGCCAAAATTTCAGATAAATAGTGTTTTTCATTTTAGGCCTTGTTTTCGGTTACTCCATCACTACTACACTTCTATCAAAGATTTAAGAACAATTTCAGCAGATTTTCGGTGATAAAGGTGAAAAATAAAGCCTGCCTATAGGATACCTTACCTGCTGTACCGTAGATGGTTTAATGCTTTGGCGGCGTACCTGAACGCGTGTCAGACATAAATCAAGTTAAAAGGCACGCACAGTTAGGTATACCTATCATTTCACGAAGGGAGTTGCAGAAAGAAATAAACGTAGAAATTTAAGAGTGGGAGACAAGAAAAGGTCCACAAACAAAAACCTTTTCATTTTATTTTCTGATGTTCTAAAACCTATTTGATATTTTTTAGAGAAAAATTTAAAACATTTCCCTTTTTCTTTTGATGGCAGTAATGCACACACGCACACCGTCACACGCACATTAATTTTATCATTTTATAACATTTCACACTCATTCTGCTATATGGTTGCGGTGTGTGCCTTTTGCCTTTAATCTAATTTTCGCCAATAAAATCTCATAAAATCGGGTGTGGCTATTGCTTTTATATTGAATTAAAAGAGAAACATTTTCAGGATGATGATAATGGTGTGTATGAATCGCTCCAAGATGGATACCGACACACATATATAAATGGGTCGTTTGAAGTGGATTGGGGGCCATTAACTGAAGTTGTTTTGAAAATGAGTGAGATCGGATTTTGTTTTAATAGATGATGAATGTGGAGTTAGAACAACGATGCTGCCATCTAACGAAGAATAGATGAAGTTTGAATTGATAAAGATGGTCGCGCACAGTGGAGATTAAAAGTTTTCGTTGGGCTTTTTATTGATTTTTTCCGGCTACATTATCTATTTGTCGCTAATAATTTTTGAAGAACCGTAGATGAATTTTATTATAAGTTTCTTCCAAAACTTCTTAAAGTGGAAACGTGTTCAAAAAATTGGCAAAACATTATCTAAATTCATGCCTTTTCACATATTGTTGTAATTGAAATATCATAAGCGTTGAAACATCAATAAGAATGATAAGCCAATCCAAGTAAAAAAAAAACTTTTGGTGAACTCTATATAATATATTCAGGTCTTTAATGACAAACAATAACTTAAAAAAAAAAAAAAAAAAACAATAACTTAAGAGGAAGAGTTTTGATCCCGCAATCGATATCATAAGTAAAATTCTGGAGAATAAGTGTCGGTTAATTAATTCTGATTAACGAACTTTAGATAAAAGTATCTGATTTTGGCATTTTTAAAATTAAGTGTAAAAAACCCCGAAGATTTATTAAATTTATGATAACTGCTTTCTTCATATAGTTACATTGTTACATAGATAAAAAAAAAGTTCAATTAACTCTATTTTTGTTTGATACAAGGATTTCTAAATTTAGCAATTTTAAACATTTATGAGACCTAGTATCGAGCCACCACGTGCAAAATTTTGATATATGAATATCTACATAAAAAAGTATTTTAACATTATATTACAAAGTAAACATCAGTGTTTGATAAATCCGAAAGCTTTATAGAAGCTGTCTATACATTAGTGTGTTGCTGTTTGAAACTAAGCTTACCAGATTTTGATTATCTAAAATTCTAAAACACCTATTTGAGGAACACCCGATCTCATGAAAATGCCCTTTGCATGTCTGTTTCTAAATTTATCCGACTTTGCTTTAGGATAACCTATTAGATATAAGTAAGTAGCTACATTACACAAAATAATATGTCAAAGCTTATTACTGCTAATCGATGTTGCATTTCTACCTACACCATACCTATACCGACTGCTTTCCCATATTACATCACATCTACATCGAGGAAGCAGTGCCTTTTTACAATGACCCTGGGTCAGCTTATCACCGATTGGCTGAATGTCTAACCATCCTTAGCCCAATACCACCACTTGACAACCGGTATTGATCAACCGATATTGAATTTTAATTTTCTATTAGAAAAAAAGTAAATTCTTTAATAAGGTGTACACTAACTTTTGTGACTGAGTGTATATGCACAGGTAGGTATAGTTATTGAGTACCTTAACCATTTCTACAGATATGTACTTTAAACCCTTATAATTTCAAAAACCTTAAAACAAAAATATCAAAGCCATAACAGAAGTAACATTAAGATTTAAAAAAACATCGGCAGCCATTCAAACTTCTGTGACTATGACAAGGTTTACCCATCGTCAAAACTGTCCAAAAATAATAAAGACGTCATCGTGTATCTTTCATGTTTGGAATATAAAATAAGTTTTGCACACGTTTTCCCTTTTAGCGAAGAGAATTTGCGTTGCATGGTGTATCTATATCTATGTATATACCTATAGTCATCGCATGTTAAAAAATCCTTCTATAAAAAGGACTTTTTTTAGTTTCGTTTTATAAGCAATACAAAAAAAAAGATACAACGTGACATATGTTCGCTATTTGTTTACTAAAACCTTTAATATGATGTGTGAATTGACATCATCATCATAATCAACATAAAGCCTATATAGGTATCTAAGCCTTTATAACTAGATATATATACTACATATAACAGACAGACACATTTAATAAAAGTGGAGAAGAATTAAAAAGGGATTCGCTTGACATTTGATTGTTTGTTCTTTTTTAAGTGTCAAATGAAAAAAAAAAAAATATTAAAATAAATGCAAACTTAAAATTCATGTCATGATAAAGGTGGCTGGTATAATCGTGTGTATTGTTTGTATCTTACTAAGTGTGTGCTGGAGAATATTCATTTTTTTAAAGATTGTCATTTTATTATGATTAACATTTTTTATAAAGTGACAGCTACATTGTTGCGTTTGCAGATATTATTGCCGAAAGAGAAAAATTGAAATAAATGCAGGTTATTTATTTTTCTTTTGTTTCAATTTTAGTCAATAATAAAAGCGATAACTTTGTTGTATGTAGATACATACTAGCTGACCTATTTATCGTGACTTTGGTAATAAAAGTAATGACAATAACTTATGTCGTAGGTAACTTGTTAAAAATAAAGTTGTGATATTTTAACGATTACTAACTTAAATATTTTAGGTAGGTATATGGGTATAAAACCAAAATAACTGAACCTACTTAACACGTTCATATGTATAAGTACATAGGTACCTACTTAGATAAATATTTTATCCGCAGTTTACAAAACAGGTACAGGTACCTACCTAGGTAAAAACTTTGACTAAAATTGGATCATACCTATGTATGTACCTACTATATTTATCTACCTATAATATACCAGTTTGGCATAGCAAGATATTTTAAGTTTTAAGATAAAAATCCAGTTTAATTTAAAGAAAATAATATAAGTGATCTGATTATGTTGGTACATAATATTATCTATGCGGTTAATGATATTAATGAAAAAAGAGACTTGTGGTGTTTGTTTTTTTTTTTACCTTCTGAAAACTAATGCTGATAACTATAATTCTATTTTGCAATAAAGTTAGCTCTGAACCTGAACACTGAAAAACTGGGCCTAAAAGATTTTCCGACGATATAAATGATCCACTGCGACTGCCTTAGGATACGTTACCGACGGCAAGAGCTTCCTGGAGCTGAATTTATGCCTGTCTTAAAGAATGTTTGTGTTACTGTATTCATTATACCTACTTATCTATCTATACCTTTAGCATTTGTGGGTTAAGCCCGCAAAGCACTTTTTTATTTTAATCTCTTAGGCATGGCGAATCGCAATGTGACGAGATTTATCTGACATTAAAATAAAATTTTCAGCGGTTCTTGGGACAAATAGGAAAAAAATTTCACTAACAATCGATATCACTCACAAACCGCCCAGCTGTTAAGGACGCACCATAAACACATGTAATTCTGTGCGGGCTCCCAAAAATGTGCCACCCCAGACCATTGAATCTCCACAATAATCAACTCAATGTATTGTTGACGGCACTATATTTGCATTTAATTTAAATATGAGATTTTAACTAGGTATAATGAATCATTCTTGTTGCAAACAATATTCCAACGGCAACATTACAAACAAAATTTAAGCCCGAACGAAAAACACTCAATCTTGCACAAAACGAATTCAACGATAAAATTCTTTGTACATTAACGGCTGCAATTTAATAGCCTTGATCTCATTCCCTGCTTTCATATCTGACAGAACTAGCAAGTAGGTACCTACCTACCTAGGTAAGGTATAAAGTAAACTATCTAAATAAGATAGATATAGGTAGGAATAGGGTACAGTTATTCCTACATACTTCTATGAATCGAAAAATCAATTTACAAATAACTTCAACAGAACTAAATCGAATCCATTGACAAATTTTACAATCTTCAATACCTTCCTAACCTACCTATGTTTATATATATGTAACTTAAAGTATAGTATGTACATATATACCTTCCTACTATATATACTAACCCATATCTAACACTCTCATTCTATGATATTTCTATAGATAATTAAGGCAATAAAACCCGGCTAATCAATTGCAATTGAAAGAACTTTTTTTCGCCTGGAAAAACGACAAAATAAATATCTTCCTCAAAAAGAGAGATAAAGCAGTTTTATCGCACACACATCAATATAATATAGGCAAGTAAGTTTCTATGTCTATATAGATGAAGAGCTTTACAAAGCCGTTACGCAATAATATCGTTCTGTCCCCCTATTTTGCCTTCCTTAAAAAAAAAAAAAAAGTAACAAAAGAACCACCGAAAACAGTATCACAAACTTAAGGAATGAACCAACATACCAAACAGCAACAACAACAAAATTCCCAATGGAATGACCCATATATTTTCCCGTTATATACCTACATTATCTCTCTCCTAAATCTTTCTTTATACCATCTCCAACCTATCAAACTTACCCTCACCCCCCCAACCCCCACAAATCCTAACCATATCCCCTTTTTGGAAACCAAGAAGAGAAAAAAGATATTCCTATGCCGAAGACGAATCCCTTTTTCGTTGTTATAACGAACTGTTTTTTCGGGGGATTTATTGATTTCGCCACAAAACCATTCTAAAGCTCGTTTCCAGTGCCATAAATGGAGAGCGAGAGGTATAATCCTATGTGTATGCTCAAAGGCAAACCAAAAATACAAAAGAAAAAGGCAACTTATAGAGGGAATCCCTTGAAAAAGAAAACGAGGATCAAGCAAAAAAAAAAACCTACAGCAGCGCGCCGATAGCAGTTACGAATTAAAGTTCAGGATTCTCAAATTCACCACGTAATTTATTATCACATAACGCACACTATAATAAATGGGAATTCTATGTGTACAAATGCAGGTTAATTTTATTTTATTTTTTATTTGAATTCTCTGAGAGCCACCCAAAAATAGGTGCCTTCTTCTGTCTACTGTATGTCCTAACAAAACATGGGGCTGTTCAACCCTCTGCAAAAAAAGCTATAAATCTACTACCCCTGGCAATAAAGCATTCTCAAATCGCACAACGACTATAACGACGACGACGACACAACGAAACATGCGCGAATTTTATTGAGGAGCATATTGTATCTATGTAGGTATGTAGAATGTATAGCGCATAAATTTAGTGCTTTTTTGTATCATAACGGCAATAACTCCATCTGTCGACTAATCCGCAAACCATAAATACCAAAACCCATACCACATTACTTAAATGTATGGCGTCCGTCGCTGTTGGCCATCTTCTTAATTGTCGATGCCATTAATTTTAATTTGACAAAATAAACAAACATTTAATGCAAAATTCACAATTCAAACACTTGTTTTAATAAGTTCGATAAACTTTAAAGGTATTTTTTCATTAAATACATCTTCTAACTGTTGTTTTATATTTTTTAACGATTTATTTCGCAACGACTTGATGTTATAAACACGCGTCTCGCATCAAATCGCTTGGTAAACTCGCCATTCATCTTCAATCCAGACTCACTCATTCAATTCGCATGATGACAACAAATATGGCGTCGTATATTTTTCCCAATAAAGAAGTTTATAACAACACATTTATAACACCATCAATCTCTCTCGCCCATTCAGTCTGACTGGTGGCTGCTTTGCTATGCTCATCGTCTATCTTTCTCTGACTAATGTAGTAGCGCTGCCAGTAGTATTTTATTCAATTCCACTCCATTTGAGTACTTTATAAATACAGCAACATTTTTTAAGCTGGACAACATTGTATATGAGTGTGTTTTTTGTATTCTCTCAGCTACTCAATGTTGCTGGAGCGAATTGATGTTTGCTTTTGTTTAATGTAAATGTTTATAATGAATTCGCCGCTTTGGCTCACAAATTACACTCGTCGAGCGGCTGGTGCTCGAGCCGCTCGACCTACACACTCACACTCAGAATAAAAGAGTAATGGATCGGTTGCAACAAATGAGGGGCAGGTCAATTGAGCACGAAACAAATGGTGCACAAAGCATAACACCCAACAACAACGACAATAAAATGCATCTTCATAGTTTTTAATTCACTGATTGATTGCAGGGATTTAATATATTTTTGTATTAGTTTGCCTTTAATTATGTGTGATATTCTTCCAACTACATACTTGCTAAACTTTATTTGGTTTCGATTCTGGCTTTGGGAGGAGAGTTGAGTTGTTTAAGTTTTCCATGGTAGGGTGCTGCTGTTTGAGTGGGGTTGTTCTGTTTTTCTATACAAAATTAGAAGGAGAAAATAAATAATGTTGGTTTTTGCTGTGAGATGGCAGTCAAGTGGTGGAATTTTTGAATAATATTATTTGATTTTATTTAAATGTGTGTATGCGTGTGTATGAGTGATTGTTTAAGTAAGCAATGGCGGGAAAAAAGAGATAGACAGTTTAGTTGTAGAAGAGAAACACAGAGGCTGGGTTATTTACCTTGCGAGTGTGACCGCCATCATTCATTTTTTTCCCTTTTGAATTTGGATGTTGGGTTTGTTTTTTCCCCTACATACGGCAACAAGGCAGTGTTTTCTTTTAAAACGGTTTGCGATGGTGGTAAGTTTTAATGGCCGCTCTGAAGTGTTTATGGATGGTCGACGATGTGATGGCACGGGCGAATTCAATTGAGAAAATTTATATTAAAGATGTGAAAATAGAGAAGAAGTGTAATTCTGATGATCACTTTTCTTAAATGATTAGAACGGATTTTGATGATATTATTTTAAGATAGGTATTATGTATTATGATGAAGATTGATATCAACCTAGGTTGGTACCTATGTATTTAAATACCTATACCTACAGTGGGTGACTATAACTAAGACAAAATGACCTCACGTTGAATAAATTTAATTAATTAATATTTAGTGGCGTTATCTTCATTAATATAAAAACTGCAGTGCATCGACGAGGTAGCTGTATAAAGGCAATGAGGTTGTCAATTATTTGCATGGGGATGTTGTCCAGGCAGTTTGTACCTACTTGGTACAGTCTAAGTTAAATGACTTCGTCGCGCTCATTCCCTGATCTACAATTTCTCATAGATTTTATATGGAGTTGAGATCAGGGAGTTATTCCTATACTGGCCACTTCATAACAGTTATGCATCTTTCGTAAAGCCAATTTTTCACAAGTTAAGCGGTATGTTCAGGGTCGTTGTCTGCAACGAAATCCGAATTTCTCTTGATGCAGAATTAATAAGCTATCTAATTATGTTTAGATCTGTTGTGTTAAGCATGCTATAATATGTGTAATGTTAAGTGGCGCAGGGATATGACTCCTCGGGACATAAGTTCAAAATGCGTTTTTGGGACATAATTCCAAAATCACCCACCAAAGTGGGTGGGTGCAAGTTTGGTATTGAAATTTTGAACTTATATCTCACTTCAAAAATAGAATTTTTTGAAATTAGGTGTGTCCCACTTGATGGGACATAATTGCAAATTTTGATTTTCGATTTTTGTCCCATTAAAGTGGGACATAAGTTTAAAAAAAAGCATTTCGAACTTATGTTCCGAGGAGTTATGTCCCTTCGCACGCGCGATTAGTGCACCACAGTGAAATGCACACAGTGAATTGTTCATCATAGTGAACTGACCCCCATGCCATTTTTTTAGCTTATTTAATTGGACATATTCTATATTGTTTCTTGAATCATTACCATATATAGAAAAAAAAAGAAAATAAAAAGATTTCGGTTCCGATTGTATTGATAGAATTTAAACATGATCATGGTGTTGGAAAAGATATTAATTTTGATTAAATTTTTTTATTAGTTTCTCAAAGTTTCATATATCTATTTGAGATGTAAGAAAATAAAAAAAAATATCATCTTTTTGAGATGTAAATTTACATAAATGCAAATTTTGAAAAATGCGAAGTAAATTAGCTGTGTTCGAAAAAGTAGAGCACAGTGAATTGCGTTCCACAGTGAATTGTGATCCACAGTGAATTGTGCACAGTGAATTAGCCGGCTTCGTGAAAAACGTATTATTTATACTGGAAAACGTATTCGTATTCTTGATCTAAAGTAATTCAACTCTGATTTGAATCGTAGTTAACTCGGCACTGAAAAACGGTTCGCTTGCTTGTTAGAGCCACATCAACGTATTCAAGTTATACCTTTCAATTAACAACCACATCAAATCACCTAATATACATTACATTTTTATTAATCACCATATATGTAATTCGCCACCATATTTCAAGAGATTTAAACTGAGATATAATATTTATCTAAATTGTGTTGGAGAAAAAGTAAAATATCCTTTATATAACTTATACTATATAATTATCTGTAAAAAGGTGTCTTATACTAGATCGATAACACAATCAATTAGACATGATTGCTTGATTCTAAAATTTGCAAATTCGCTTTAATTGCTTTGGGTGTAACCAGCTGAACGGCGTTGGTAGGTTTCTATATGATTATTATCTCTATAGTTGTGCAGTTCAAGCATCTACTGAAAATTTGATTACAACATTGTATATGTTGCATGTGTATTGAATATCTATACCTGTAATTTTTAAGATTGCAGTTGTCTACTAATAACTATTTTAAGTACATAATAATGATATGATAGTTAATTTTTACCCATCCAAGGCCAGTATCTTTCTTTGACTGGTCTCAAACCAAACCATGTGCCAAAACAAAGATATTTTAACGCAAACAGTAGATACCACAAGAAAATTCCTATAGATCTTTTTAAGAGTAAATAATTTTTTGTACTTATTATTCTTTTTTAGTCATTAAGTACACAATAAATTAAAACGTACCCTTGAAACAAAACACCACATATGTTTTACACAGTCATAAAAAAAACCAAATAAAACCTAATAAAGCAACCTTCTGCTTAAAGCGCGTAAAAAATTGAAGTCCTTTTCCCAGCATTTTCCTTACTTAAATAATTGTTCTTAATATTTTTTTATGGTAAAACATTTTTGCAAATTTTCTTTTCAACTTTCTCTTCCATTATATTCGAAATTATGAGAAATTTCTCATAAATATGCTGATCGTCCTTCAAGCCACATTTTTTTTTTTATATTTATACCTGCTTGACTTTTTTGTTTTTCTTGTTTATCTTTTGAAAAAAATCAACATGTAGGTATCTCAATCATATGGAACCTAAATAAGAACTCGTATTTTTTGTTGGACTCAAAACGGAATCAAGAACAAGACAAAACAAAAAACCTAAATTAACAAACTGAAAACAACACGAAAAATAAAATATTTCATCTTAATCACGTTTGGGGTCCCCACAACTTAATAATAATAACCATACACTCCCCAAATATATTCGGGCTTAATTTCACGGTGCCGCTATACCGATTACCTACCTAGATGAAGATATTATTTTATTGGGAAGATCTTCTTCATGCGGAAGGGGTTTTATTATGAACAAAAATTGTATTCTTCACATCTTAACCAACATGATGAGAAACATACTCAAAGATACAATAAAAAATGGGTTCAGATTTTTTTTGGGAAAGAAATGTGAAACGGTTTTTTTTTTTAGATTTTTATCATTTAATTTCAATCTAAGCTCAAATGCACGGACACCGCCGCCGCCGATGACAGTTGGTCATTGTTATTTTGTTTGCTTTACTTTTGATTCAAATAAATTTGTGTATGGATGTCACGTCAGTTTTGTGTGTAAGCATAAAGAAATATGTTTTCACTGATCGGAGATTTTTAAGAAATAAAGAACGTAGATTCATTTCATTTCAAATGCAGAAGTTAATTTGAACGGTGAAAAGTGAATATGATTGCAAGTTGAATAAAAATGGGTTTGACAAATTTGATGAACTTTTTTTTCATTCGCTACGCTCATATATATCTACCTATGTATGAATTCTACATGAAAGTTAATTGAACAATGTAAGAGGTTTATAAATACAAACTGGCCATAATCGGTTCATAACTACACCAACAGAATATAGGTTTGTCTTGGATCTTTTAAAGGTATTCAATTTAAATACTTAATTGTCTATCTTTTTTGGATCAAGATGGTTTGATCAAATCCTCAAAACTTTATTTAATTGTTTATCAAGTACCTACCTATGTATATCTTATTAGAAAGTGGTTAATCGGTTTCATCGAAAATGTATTGTGGGTGTAGTGTTGTTGCAGTGTAGATACGACTACTTAATTTCTAGGCTAGATTTTATGTATGGCTGGTTAGTTTCACAAGAAGAATATACTTTTTGATATGCCTCCTAACTTGTACTTTAACTGAATTGTATCAGATTGCAGGGTGTCATTTGGGGCAAATAATATGTAATATCCAGCAAGTCTGTCGCAGTTACATTTTCCTCTTTTTGATCACTAACTGAAGATAAACTATACTGAAGTCTGCCTAGATTTTTTCGGATCTTGTACTCTGAAATTGAATACCGCGTCAGTAAATTAAATGAAATATTATAGTCGTTGTATATTTTTTTCCTCCAAATGTTACATTCTTTGTCAATAAAAAGAGGATATTTAATCACTCCTAGGACTTTTCTTTCAAACATATTGAGGGCACGTTTACCTTATTGAGAAAGGGTTCATGCTTCTGCCCCATACTCGACCAAAATTATGGTCATAAACTTAGTTTGTACAGTAGTTAGTTCCAGTAGATTCAGTAGTGCCCAGTATACTCTTTCATTTTCGTCAGAGAATCAATCATTCTCTAAATTTAGAATTTTGTGAGTATCAAACTTTAAGGTCTTGATCTTGTTTAATGTGAAAATAAGGCTCATACATACATAGCTACTAAATTTTCCATGTCCGAAGTTGTTGGGTTCAATTAGATGTTTCGTAAGTGGCTTGAGACAGTATAACATAAAACACGGTTTATCAATTTAAATTCATTTGTGTGCGTTGTAGTTTTACAGAGTTATAGCGGGTATACAATTTTTTGCTGCGCTTAAGGGCTCAGCTGATATGTACAGATAGTTCAGCGTTTTTAACACATTACACAATCTAGTCCGCCAATAGTGTGACCAACCGAATTAATTATCGAATACGGAAAGCATATTTCAAACAACACAAACTACCTAATTTCTTGTGCAACTTGCCAACTTCTCACAACCAAAAACCACACACCTCATAATCCCCACGCAAAAACTTTTCAACACAATGTACCTATATTTACAAACAAAAAGTCACCAGACATCCCCTTAAAAGAACCTAGACAAATAAAATCTTCTTCTTTTTGTCCTCAGAGACATGATTATGCATGCCTAATCAAGCTAATTAAAATTCAAACCAATAAGCTTGCTGGGTTTAAATAGAAGATACCATTGAAACTTTTTCAAAAAAATACTTCTAAAGTTTACTTCTCCTTTATTTTTTATAGATGGAAAATATGTTGATTTATTTATTGTTAAAAAAAAAATACAGGATCACATCCTTGCTTTGTTTATTTTGGCAAAATGAATTGTGATGAAGTATAGTACAAAATATGTATACAAATAAATACATCCTTCGAGAAAGGATATATTTCATATTAGAAGAAGATTTGTTTTGTCTTTTCTTCCTCCCTCCCAGAGTAGAATTCTTATTCCGCATACAGCCATCACCTAATTTATCCTTTTCAAACTACATGCAGATACATTCATTGCTGGAATTTATTTTTTTCCTCCACTTTTCCATATTTAAGTGGAAACTATGAATATGAAAAAAAAGGATAATACGAGTGTGTGTTGATAATAAAACGAAGAAGAAAAGATGAATGAATACAAAAAAAAAAAACTCAAATCCAACTCGAATCTGCACTCGAAAAGTGTATGTGAAAGCTTAGCTTTTGTGTGATAAAATGAAAATTGCACATCGTGCCATAAATAAGGATTCTCGCAAGAATAATTTATAAAAAGTTTTTCTCGTTGTCTAGGCAAAGGATTTAACTATATATATTTCTCTCTTTCTCTCGTTTCTAACTGGTATAGGATCTGTTGCTATATTGCTATAGCCTGCTTTTCTCATTCCAAATGTTAGAGAATACATCTTATAAGGTTTTCTCATGTGCAATGCACATATATTATAGATGTATGTTCTATTCTGTATCCTTATGGAAATACATCTACAATAGTTGAACTTTACAATCATCATCATGATGATCATCATCATCTAAAGGAATTCAACATTCTGCAGGAGTAGCTTGCTATATATATATATATATTGGTACAAAAGAACTAGGACGACGAATGCTGTGCATATTGCCACAGAAGATTGTGGAGTGAAAGGGGAATCGAGGATTCAAAAACTAGAAACAGCACGCAGACAAATTATGCTGAATAAATAAAACACTCGAGAATTGGATGAAGTGTTGTATGGGAAGGAAATCTATGTTTTTTCCTGAAAATTTGCTTCCTTTGCTGCTATAGTATAGGTTCGGCGGGAGCGCTAAAGGATAACACGAGCAACTTTAGTGTAATATTCTATTTCTTTTTGTTTGTTTTGAGTTAAATATGTTTATATAATGTGCAAACGTATATATATACATATAAAAATGGGTTTCGGTTTAATTATAAAAGATACATATATACATACTTTTACAGCGCGATATACAACCCATTGGCAGATATGCGGCGTGCGGCGGGACAAAAGGAAAGATGTGGTAAATTGTGCAATTTGCTAAATTCTGAAAGTTGTATGGTTTTCTTCGAAGGATGTTTTGCATTTAATGTTTTATTTTTTTGTGAATGAGAAGGATAATTAAATCCTTCACCGCACATTTTGAAAATATTATTCTTTATAACTGTGTTTTCTCAATGGTATATATATCAAACGGCAAAATAAAGAACGAAGGATTAAAAATATCCTTGGGGAATATTTATTAGCTTGGAATTGTAGCTCAGAAAACATTAAACAAAGTAAAAAGTGAGTTAGATACGCAGAAAAGCATAAACGAATTTTTAATTAAAAATTTGCGCTGCGGTTTGGTGGTTTGAACAAAAGGTTTTGATCTTTTTTTCTAATATTTAGAATTTATTTTCATAAATTAAATTAGTTTTTTTTCAATTTTTTTTTTTTTGATTTTAGATACCTATATGTATTTAATCAAACTTGTGGTTATTTTTATTGTTCATGTGGAAAAATTATATTCTGTAAAGTGAAACTTTTGTTGATGACGAACACGATGAGATATATCTACTCCGTAACCAAAAAAAGCATTTTATAAACTGAAGTAAAGTTTCTCAATTGCAGTGATTCGTCCACCACTTAGATACTGTTAGCATTGTGAAACCACACGACGAGACGTACCAAAACAATTTGAAACCAACAAGATCCATCTTTCACTTAAAAAATACTATCTTCGACAAAATACAGCACGAATAAAGCAATTGGGTATGTTGATATTTTTAAGTGTCACTATAGCAGAACCAAAAAAAAATCCTGGCAAAAACACATGCAAATATCCTTGTCGAAATTTTGTGACGTTTAACATATGAATGGTAACAGATAAGGGAGCGTTACGATATCTCTCAATTTAATACCTCGAATAACGAAATCTCGTTTTTTTTTCTTAAAAATCTCGAAAAACGAAATCTCGCAAGTTTAAAATCCCGCTTTTCATAAACTTGCCATCACAAAATCCTATATTTTAAAATCTGGCATTTATGAGATTTAATGCCAGATTTCGAAAGCGAGATTTTGATTTGCGAGATTTCGTAACCAACCCAACAGATAATGCTTCCGACGGGAGACAATAGATTAGCGAGTTGTTTTTATCACGAAGTCACAAGCTTAAAACACTCTATCTCTAATATACTATTTTCTTAAATATCAATAGACTCAAAGGACCTCCGAAAGAAAAAGAAGTAAATTTTGTGATCGTCTTCATGAAAATTTTAAGAAATTCTTAAGAAACATTTGGCATTGTCAAAGGAGGGGTAGAGGATACGGGAATCTCAGATTAGTAATTTTACTACCACATGGTGTCAGAAGTAAATTACAATTAGAATTAATTATATGATGAAAAAAATGTAATATCTTAATGATCTTATTAACAAAACTGGAATCTAATTCCTAACCAACTTTTCCAGCTATAGAAATCTACTGTTACACTGATGGATCCAAATTGTATAGTTTTTATCATCCTTATTATATGATCTTTATTTTCTATTACTACCTATAAACCAACGTCAATTTCCATGGATTTCATGTTGAGATATACCTAGATATGTAGAGATATACCTAGATATACCTACTTACCATTCTTCCTTAAAAAAATTCACATATCTTCAGCATATTCTGTAGATACAAAATAAAATCTTTCCGATGACTCAGCATCAGGAATAGTGTATCCAATTAGACAGCCCACTTCCTGGTTGAAATTGCATTAATTATTCAACACCTTCGCTTCTATATCAACTGAAGAAAATCAAACAAAACACAACAACAACAACAAAAATCCAAATCCTTTTGCTTACTGTTGATTCCAATTAATAGCACATAGTCAAGAGATGGTATGGTATATTTTAACTCTGAGATTTTCTATCCGCACAGAAACTTGTTCATAGAAATAGTAAAAGACAAGAAAAAACAAAAATGTCTGCTTTGTTCATATCTTGATGACTCCTTCCTTCATTTCATGGCAAGATGGGGTTTCAATTCCAAATGCACTGCACCTTTAGATACTTTTTTTTTTATTTTGTATCTAAGTCCTAAACGAAAGGAGCAACAACAAAAAAACGGCAAACAGCGCTTTGTGACACTGTACATCAAATTGATTTCATCTATGAGAAGTTTTCAATGTGTTTGGATTTTTTTTTTTTCGTGTGCACTCTATCGACCTGTCGCCAGTTGTCGTTGTTTTATATTTTTTTGTATCAACATAGATATGCAAAGGAGGAAAAGCCAAATGCATTGAATTGAGTACGCTTTTCTATGAAATTGTTGTTGGGATTTTGAACGTTATGCAATTTTTTGAAGGCAGTTTCTTCCATGCTATACGTCGTTGTTGTCGGTTGGTGGACGTCCGTGATTCGGTGACTGCATGAATAGTTAACCAAGTTTGCGACAACCACGACAACTACCTATATATACGACCATATTTACAAAAACGACTCGCGATGAGAATGGAAAACGATGACGACGACCACCAACCAAAAAGGTTACAAAGTCTTTTGTTTTTTTTTTTTATTTTTCGGTAGGTAACCGTTTTCGTGACAACTTTTGTAAGAAACAGGAACCAAATAATCAGAAAAAGAAAAAAAACGCATCCATGAGGACAAACTGCATACAAAAAAAAATCATGCATTGTTTCAAGGAAAAGAGCAAAGATTCAAAAGTATCTAGGTATATGTACCGCTACAGTAGGTACAATATCCGTATCTATCGATTTAGAAAGCTAACTACTATCGTCGAATGTGAGGTTTTCTTTCGGTTAGCTACTTAGTCACCATTTATTTGTTTGTCCTCTCACAACAGTGACATTATAAATGCATGATCTGTAAACCCATTTTTTTTGGTATCACTAAGTTTTGCATTATGTGTGCTAAAAATCAGTTTCTATACAGACAGTTAGTTGGGCATATTGGAAAGGGGGTTCGATAGCGAAATCTGGCCTGCATGTCTTATTGTTGGGCTTTAAAATGGTAGATAGATTTCATGCACTGTAAGTCTTTTTTTATTTTTATTTTGTTTCTTTCCTGGGACTGTGTGATGTTGTTCATTTGGTGAAGATCAAATCATGACATCTTTTTCGTGCTCTCCCAAATGAGATATGGACAACATGACACGATATTTTTTGTCTTCCTTATACCTATATACCTATCTACTAAAAAAGTCTACTACGATGGCAATGACGATGGACGTGTTTCAAGAAAAAATAAAAATAAGAAAGTATATCTACGGGATACTTTATTTACCTATAAGAAAGATACTTTGGTTAAAGGTAGATACATTTAAACATCTATACTTACCTATAACAAAATGCTGCTGGTAGTCATCATCATCATCATCATCTTGCACAATCTCGGTGCTAACATTTGAAATTCAAAGGGATATGTTTAGGATAACTATATACTCACACATATACATTAAACAAATGTTCCTTTAAAAATATACATTTTGAGTAAGAGGTGAATTATTTTGCACATAATTTTAAATTTTTTATCATTTTCATGAATCGTGTGTAAAGTTTTTATGTTGAAAGTTGAAACCGTAACTAAATGTTACAGTAAATGCGGCGATTTGCCCTTTTATTCGTCTTGAAATGCTTCTTGTAAGCAATGTTAAAGATTTACTGTTTCATTTTGATTGGATGTCTATAAACGCCTTCGGTTTTTAAAGAAAATGAAGTTATAAATTAATATTTAACAGATTAAAGATAGCATACGGAATTTTAACTAGCTTCAAGCAATAAACTATGATTTCGTGCTCAATCAATTTCCAGTAATCTTCAGGAAAATATTTAAACTCAAGTGTACGAGTATATTTAAGACTTGGTTAATTGTATTTTATTTGAAATACTTAAAGTGTGTTTATGAAACGATTGCCATTCTTAAAAAAACTGCTAAAGATCTGATTTCGAATGATTATAATGCTGAAGTAAGTTGAAATAAGTATGTGTGGTATACTATCTTTTAAAACTTAAATGCAATAATATAATTTTTCTAAATTACTGATCAGATTTGATCTTAAATAGAGCATTCCAAAAAGCTTTGTATAAATATAGATACCTTACATGAAATTCTGAGGTTCCACGTTTTACCAATAGAACCGCGAGATAGCTGGTCTTTACTGTTCGCCATCCAAAAAAAAGATATAACATCGCTATTAAAATCCTGTGGTAGAAGGTTTTATTATTAAGTTGCTATTATATCAGGATTATTTTGCTTCACTGTTTCATTCTTGAAGTAGCAGACTTCACTTTATTATATAATCTGGAAATGAGATTCTTCACTATTAAAATCCTGAGATAGCCACGCTCCACTATTATAGAACCCTAAGATTCCAGACTTCCCTTTTGGAATAAAAGAAATATTAGGCTTGATTATTACAATCCTTATAGTTATAACTATATTATATAGGTACGAACTAGAAACTTGTTTTAAATGAAGTACGAAACATTAAATTAAGATTTTATCAAATCAAATTAATTATGAGCTAAGTTGTATTTGGCTATTCAAACTTCCTTAATAGGTATAAAGCATATTATGAAACATATACCTATTTATTTTCAAAACACGAAACTGTAAAAAAAAACTTCTTCATTAACAACAAGAGTGTTTCTATATATAGCTATATCAGTAGCAATTTTTTTTTTAGATTATATTTTATCGATAAGATTGCTCCGGATACGACTGACCGTTGACGACGGTATAAGCACCCTTTGTTTATATTTTGTTCTCTAAAAGTCATTCTATAAATGACCTTTTACATGCCCACGCAAAAACAAAATATAAAAAAGCAACTGTAGATATTAAAATAACGGCAAAAGTTTAAGTAGTAGCTCTCATTAATTAATTCTTAAAGAAATTAGTTACAAACCCACAATTATTTTCTTTATTTTTTTCGTTAGGAAATTTATTTATTCAGTGTTAATTTGATATAGAATAACATAAATAAAAGGCTCTTGTCTGTTAAGAAAATAAAATAAAACGTCAACTATAAATCTTTAGAAATAAATTAATTAGGTATATATTTGCTGAAGGCAGGTGAAAAGCTCATCAATTTAATAAAAATGCAAGAAGATTGTATAGAAACGAAGAAAGTTCCGGTATTGGATTTTCTTGTAAAATGTATGTTAATTTTCTGATTAAGGAAGATTTTTTGTTTATGTTTTGGAAATTGAATAGGGCAATCTATAATGAAGATCCAAACCAGTATACGGTAAAATGTATATATACATATTTATTTATCTTTTACGTAAATTTATTCTTAGCTTAATTAATAAAATATTTTTTGTCAGAAACACATTTTATGGAAGCTTTTTATAGTACCTACCTATAGTTGTTTTGAAAGGTGCTGTTTTTTTAATATTCGTATAAATAAATTACAAATGTTTTCATAATAGCATTGTATTTTAAAATTGCACCTGTACATAGATACATCATTTTTGGTATATAGATAAAGCGATCATATTATAGTATATCTCATATGTGTTTCGTTTATATAATTATAGCCAATTTGTTATTGGTGAAGATTCCACAACTGAACTGCTTTAATGTATCAACTGCTTTATCTTAAAAATGTCTTTTCAAATTTAAAGAATTTCGAATGTTTTTATATTTAAAAAAGGATTTGGATTTTTTTTTTAATTTAAGGATTTAAGAAATTCATAATTGTTGTACTTGAAAAAAATTTTGAAATAAGTATAGGAATTCAGAGATAGCAAAGAGAACATATAGAAATGACGGAGAAAACATTCAAATATTTCTAACATTTCGGATTCGGATATAGTTTTTGTTTAGAACAAAAGAATTAACAACTTTTTAGTTTTATTTTAGTAGGTAGGTATTTTTTCATTTAATTCTTCTTATTCATTTTATTTTAAACTTTTCAGGTTCAGGGTGGATAAATTTTAAAACAACTTATCTTTTGTAAACTTTTTTCGAAAACTATGTTATTCTACAATAAAATCTATAGAAATGTTAATAATTGCTTGATGTCATCTTTGTGTATAGCTTTTAATTCGTTTTTTCTGAGTAATTAGTTTCATTTACACTTCTTCTGAAAAAAAAAACTTTTTTGCTGTAAATATTATATACATAAGCATATCTATACTATAAGATATACTCTCAACTCTCAGAAACCGAAAATTCGATGAATTGCTAAAATTGCCAATTAAAACTTTCTTCTAAAATTATGCGCTAGTAAATCAACCTTTAGCACAACAACAACCTTACGAAATTCCTTTAACCTAATTAAGTCAACGTTTCTGACATGAAACGTTTTAATCAATTGATATAAATTCACATTATATAGCTAATGGCCATCTTAAATATAACACTGTCAAATCAACCTATATTGCTACTACAAAACACATCATGCTACTGTTTAACTAAATCAATTAATTTCTCCTAATTAACATTCATTTATCCAATATTTCAAGTTAAACAAAAAAAAAAAACCGCCAACTAAAATATTTCTATAAATTTCACAATAAGGTTCAAAATAAAACCGAAGATAAAATTAAAAAAAAAAAAAACCTATTAAACTCAAACAAATCAATTTAATTACCGAACAAGCAACCCATTAGTTTCAACATTAATTAAAACCAATCGTCAACGGATTTTCAATTAAAGATTCGCATAAATTTACAATCGTCAGAGGTAATTACCTCAAAAGACTTATTACACCACAAAACTTATTACATTCAAAAGCAAAAGTAGCAAAGTAAACCTAATACTCGAACTCTAACTGAGGTTTATATTGCGTGATGTGTAAGTACAAAAACATGATCACTTATGGATCACGTACCAAATGCGTTTATACTTATTTTATATGACATTTTCTGTCTTGGCCACTTATAAATCAGCAAATACGATGGCGAACAAAAAAGTCCACACATATATCTTAAAAGCTGTCGAAGTTTTTCGTTTGCAACATTCATCATTCAAGTTTGCAACCTGTTTTCTCGCAAGTTAATTGCATAGGAAAATGGGAAACGAAATAAAATTAAAACAAAATAAATAAAAAAAAAAAAAACTCAAAATGGCTGTGTGCTACTAAAAACAGAGACCGCTTTGGCAATCATTTGAAATGTCAACTGGTAAAGTTGGAATTTTATTTTTTTGTTGTTCTTACCTTCTGTTTCAATCTTAAAGCATAACAGAAATACAGCGGCAAACAGTCGTGGCCGCCAAGCCATCAGCAGAAAAGAAGAAAATTACTCTAAACTAAAAGCGGTTTTCAGCTTTTAACCATATCGGTCTTTACAGCCGCATTTGAAATTTCTGTGCATTTGTATAGCCTTGCGCTGGTGAAGGTTTATACGATTTTTTTTTGTATCCATAAATGATTGGGAATTTTTCTTCTCATAGGAAAAAAATAAAGAATCCAACAACGACGACAAACAAACGAAAGATTTATTACCTCGGAATGAAGTCTCATTTTATCCAATCGCCATATAGAAAGATATATTTGTTAAGTGTATGCCTTGAGGTATGTTTGTTGCTTTTCTATGCTTCCAAGGAACGCGGTGACATTTTTTAAAAGTGGAATTAAAATTGTTATATGTATATTCATTATAAGCCCCCCCTTCAAACATATTGTTTTCGTTTAGGTAGATATAGTTAATTGAGCTAAAGAGTATACTTCTTGTTTGTTACATTGTATCTATAATATTATAATCGTTCAATAAAAATGAATAAATTTCCACATTAATATATTTATAACACTCTAAGATACATGATTTATAGTAAAAGATACACCAACAATATAATCCAGATATCTTCACAAAGAAAAGCAAGTCTCTGAATAATTATTATGTGAGTTTGTTTTTCTAAATCACAATTTAATGGAATTCAAATGCACCATATCTATGTGTTGCCATATTATATGGATTTTGTCGATTAAAAACGAATAAATGTCGAATGCAGATTAAAAATAAAAGTCATGTGCTTTTGTGCGATATGAATGAAAAACAATCATGAATCAAAATGCAATTTTTCCGTAGCCGTTGTTGCTTTGATTGAGATTGTCATTCGGGGTTCATGAACGATGAACCTATAGACTCGCCTTGCTCCCTTAGGGCCACTTCAATTAAAATGCATTTTCACAGTTTATGGGATAACGTTTTACCTCTGCAAAAAACACCCTTTTTGAAGCTCTAAAAATCGAACTTTTAGCAGAAAATTCGAATGCATACAAAAAATATTGTATATTGACTGTGTTGGTGTATCCTGCATCCCTGGCTATACGAACGATGTATGTAGACTAAAAGATACATATAATAGCAGATTGTTTGTGTATCGAGTGTCATAAAATATCAAACAAACAAAAAGAGCCTTACATGCACCATCAGGAGGAAAAAAAAACTTTTCTCCACAATGCTGCAGTGGTACATCATATTTCGCGTGTGATTTTATATCTTTATAATAGAGAGAGATGCGCAGATCGGCGGCGTATTTTATTCGTAAAATTTTCTGTCCAATAAAAAAGAAAAAAACAAAGTATCCTTGTATCTTTTATTTTTAATTCAAAATCGACAACAACAACAAACTAAATGTATCTATCTTCTTTCTGAAATATTTGTGGCACCAGATTTTTATATTGTTGTTGCCATCGTCGTCGTCGTTGTCCGGCTGTCGATGCTTGGTGTATAGTGCTGCATTCTGCCTTTTTCCCATACCATCATCGTCATTGCCCTGGTGTTTTATATTGGTGTCCTCTGGTCTTTTTTTTTTTTGTGAAGCCTTATTGCTTATCCTTTATCCAATATCTCCTCCTTCACTTGACCCAAACCAAAAAGCCCAATATATACCCAATCCAAAATATCCAAATATCCTATCGGCACAGAGCACAACATTTATACAGACTGGGTTCGGTTTTGGAAAATTTATGCCATGGAAGCTCTACAGATGATACAGAAATAATGCCAAAAGGATCATAAATATGGTCAGGCGCGCGATAACTCGATAATTATGTCCGCTTTTGTTTATTTCACACATCGATTACCGCCTTTTGCTGTAGGTATATATACATATACCCTTCATTTGGATGTCCTTCTCTCTCTCTTCTCTTAATGCCATGGCAATCATAAAGAGTTCGGCAATGTTTGTTGTTTGTCCTTGCCTATACAAATACATTTATGTATATTTTGTTGGTTTTAAAATATATTTGCATATGGCCGGTTAATGTGGCGCTTTACCAAAGTTGAAATTTACAAGGAAGCATCATATAAAAGGCACGCGAATGTATCTATACAAAAGTAAAGGGAAAGGTCTGACACTCTCGTTTTATGACCAAAATGAAAAGACTCTTTTGTTGTTGTAAATATGTGCCATAGGATTTTGGTTTGGATTCTGTGATTTGAGTGTACAAAAAGAAATCCATTTACACTGCCTGTTGCCTGTAAAACGTTTAAAAGAATGAAGAGAGAAATAAAGTTAGATAGGTAGGTATGGTCCATTTCATAATATTTTTGATTGTGCAATAATGAACCTTTTATGTTGTTGCTGATAAATACAACAACATATAGGGCTATTTTTCAAAGCAAAGGATATTTCTGAACATATATTAAACGCCGATACCTACTCATGCTTTTTAATTTTTTGTTTCCTTGTGGTCATAAGTGAGACCATTTAGACTTTTTTGAACTATTATGATTATTCGTCTAAGTTTTGTTTAATAGGCTTCTTCCAACAGGGCATATCAAAATAAACAGTGATTTAAAATTCCGACTGTAAACTTGTGTCAATGTCAGCTCTTGTTAATTTTTTTAGATTTATAAAACAACGACTTTTAATAAAAGCCATATTGCTATTCTTTTTGGCAATTAAATGAGGAATTCGCGGTTAAACGTATTCCAAACGGTATCTTTGACTATTGTTTTTAAATTAAACTGCATAGTGCATTGCATAGGTATATCGCTTAAATTATTACATTGCATTTATGTTTAAGAGAGTATAATTCACAAGGCCCTGGTTCTTCGGAGCCAATAAATTCAACAGTTTGTATGGCCAAAAATATACCTACCTTTATACATTATTAAATACATTATATGTAATAGGGTATTTGGATTAGATAATACCTATGTACAGAACTACAACAATTAACACTTCATCAAGTTAACTTCTATATATACCCTATACTTCTATACTTCTTCATGGTCTCACTTTAGCACCACACAGTTGAGTCGGTTGTTTTGTATTTTGTTTGCGATGAAATTTTTACCATACAGGAGAAAGCTCAGATCTTTTTGCCTCGAACTCAATCAAGCTTTGTCACTGGTACTGACAAAGAGAAGAAAATTTTAATTTGCAGCAAAGTAAGTAACTATACCGATTCAATCAGCTCTTTTGTTATTTTAATCCGTATCTATGCACTGGATACACATGTTATTTTTAACTTAGAAGAGCTTCTCCGACGCTTCATATACCTATAGATACTTCCTAAATTTACCGGAACGCGGATGTGCTTATTTAAATATTTTCTGAAAATTAATACTCTGGTCACACTATTTTTCATTGTCATCAGTCCCATAATCATTTGGGGCTAAGACTACCCACTATGTCATATAAAAACATATCCACAACTACTACCGTTTTGGTTCGTTTATTCCCAGTTTCCCAGCTATATACCCTCTTCAACCCCCTCTACTCTTTCCATTTATCTACACAATTCAGGGTCGAATATGCTCACTCTTGTGTCATGCTTCTGCATCCCCAAAATTTCGTTTGGGGAATACACATATTTGCCATCGTTGTCGCACCCAGTTATTAAGCAATGATTTATCATTCAAGAGGTCGAAGGCAATTTTTGGACTTTGCAATTGCCTTTCCGCTAGGCATGAGGCGACAATATTTCCAAACCCTCCCACGCCCCATTTCCACCTTCTCCTTCTATGTCTCTATATAGAAAATTCGATGTTCGATGTTTCACATGTTTTTCATTTTCACATATAAAGCTAGTTAGGTGCCTATTTTTGGAAGAGACGACAATACTACGTGTATGTGGCGTCGTGTTGCTCGGAAATGTGGCGGAGACTTTGGGTAGGTAGGTACGTACTTCTTCAGTTCTTCTGTATATACATATATCGGGTGTGAAATAGAGGCTTCAGATTCTACTGTGTGAAATAGTCACCAAAAATTCGTTGTTTTACACTTCACAAAGGAATACGTTTTTTGAATAAATGATTTCGATTTTTGTTTTGTTTTTTGTTTTCATCTGAAGACTGACTGCATTTTGTTGGGAAACAATAAAAAAAAAAAATTAGACGTGAAATGTGTTTTTAATTGATGTAGGAGGAATTTAATTCGGGAGGTTGTTGAAAAATTATTTTTTGAATTAGGTACCTATTATCTATGACATGTATCTATATTTGATTGGTATTTCTAAATACGAGACATACAATATTCATACACATAATTATTTTGCATATAGATGTTTATACAAATACATTTTGTGTTAATTTTACTGTTATCGAGACTTGTATATGCTTACCGCAATGACGATACTATCATATTATTAACAAAATATAATAAGCCATGCGATGCGAATCTAATATGTATTTATAAGTACGTGTAGGTACGTCAAATTTTTCAACACATTCATATCAATTATATACATTATAATATTCATTAGAGTGATAATCGCTTTCCTATCTAAATAATTCTCTTAACGAATTTAGGAAGTTTTTCACATCAGATGGATAAATTGATTCACGTCGTTAAAAAATTGAATTTGAAATTAAAATTAAAAATCACCTTAGGTGCGATCATAGAAAATTGAAAAAAAAAAAAACTCGTTGGGTGCTAACGTAACAGTTGTAATAGGTATAGGTACTCAAGTTTTATGCAAAACTAGAAATGTTAAAGCTATTTTTTTGAAGCAAAATTACGGGTAACAACTGCAAAAGAGTTAAAGCTCATATAAAAATTGAAAACATGAGTTGAGAATAATATATTATTATTTTTGCGAGAACAATTATAACATGACATAATTTCATGTAAAAATACCTTTGCCGCCTGCATATATTCAAATGGAATAGCTGCGCAAAAATCATCATTATCATCAACAGCTGCAGTCGCGATTGAAAGAATTACAACAAAAAAATGCAAAATTATTGAGTTCAAAATGATTTCAGAATTAAACATGTTCAAATCCCATTCATTTTGAATTCACTTTATTAAATGAATTCAAAACAAATTCAGAATTCAGAATGTTTAAATCTCAATCAATAAAATTAAAAAAGCCTTCAGGATTAAGGATGTTTAGTTGCAATTCTCTTTAAATTGAAAACAAAAAAATACAATTGCATTCAAAATTCAAAATGAATGGGATTTGAACATTCTGAATTCTGTAATTATTTTTGAATTCTGTGAATTAAATTACAGTACCTACTTATTTAAATGAATTGGGAATTCAACTCGTTGCAGTCAATTCAATCACCAAAATTATTTATTTTTTTACAACTCTGAAATACCCAGGGTAGAAAAATGTCATATACTAAGATAGTTGAATAATATAAAAAAAGTAACAAGATATTAGAAATCCGCCTTTTGGCAAATTTTAAGTTTTAGAATTTTGTATTTGCTTAATGAGGTAGGTATTACTGTATACCTACTGTGTAGGTACTAATTATTATTTATTGTGTAAAAATTAAGAAATTTCGATTTGAAAGGAGTTGCTTATCATGCAAATATTCTAACTTTAACACAATTTCATTAAATTAAAATTAATACATTTTATTACCTACAGATAATAAAATGAAACGACAAACAAAAACTTTCCTGCTACTGGCTTTTTTTATAACGATTAATCTCCCACCTTTATATTGCGTGCTCTTCAAATTGAAATAAACGCCAACACACTTAAAAAAAAAACCACAAGAGTCTATAGCAATGCTTTTCTTTTATTTTTAACAAAATCTTATCCTTCTTCCCGCTGCGATACTTTACATCCATCCACGTATACATAAAACCAAACACGCCATCGACATCCACATATACATAAATAGATAATATATATGGCGGTAAACGAAACTCGATTATAAGGATATAAATAAATAAAGGTAAGCCCCAATAGCGAAATAAAGCAAAACTTCATCGAAGTATATAAATTACAAAAAAGGGCTTTGCAAACACTCTATAAAGTAAATGCAACCCAAGCTGATGCGAAACGGTCATTCGACGTTCGCCGCTCGATTTTGCTAAACCGGCTTGTTGGTTAAGATAGTTTTTTTTTTTTTTTTTAATCCTTTATTCCTTCTGGCGGACATCATCACCGTATGTCGTTGTTGCTGCCGCGCATCTCCCTAGTATAAGAGATCAGACAAAATCAAAGGGATTAAAGGAAACCACCGAAAGAAGATGAAAAAGATATACATGATGTCGACGAGGTGGAAAAAATCAATCATCGCCTACTTATACGCCTTCAGATTGAAGCTGTTTATTTTTTCTCATTCGTATACACTCAGCACCACCAAAATTTACATCCGCCAAAGTAGCTAACATGAAAAGCTATCAATGCAAAACATTCAAATGCACTTTATTCACTATTAAGGCACCACAACTACCTGGTTTTCACATCATATATTAACTAGAGAAAATCATCAAGCATAGGTATACTTCATATGATATGAACTAGAGTTACATGCGTATCTATCTATATGTATCTAAAGAGTATCTCTACATTTTACAATGCATTCGTATAAGACTAACAAAACATTCACCTATATGTCTCTTCGATGCAATAAATTAAATGGCAAATGTATGAAACATGGTAAAATCGTGATCGCATAAATTCTATTGTCGCAATGTGCAACAGCAAACAGAGCTAAAAAAAAGTAAAAATTCACAGCCAGGGTTCCAGCAAGGAGCAAGAGAGTTAAACTACACGTTACAACCGAGGCGAGTAGGTTGGGAAAAGTCCATCCATCTGCGGCCCCTTATGCACCTTATATAGATAGATTGAGTGAAGGGGAGAAGGGGGAGGACTAGCAGCATGCAAAAAAAAATTAAATAGTAAGAAACGATTGTAACATTGGAAAACAAACAGAAGGATTTGATGCCTATGTCTTTAAAAACTTGCTATGCCTCAATAGATATCTACCCATATAGAAATAGATACAACGTTGCACAGCTATAGTTAGGTAGATATACTTTACTATATTCATAGGCGCAATAGTCAAAGACTAACGACACGAAACGAAACAGAGAATCAACAACGAACGAACCAAACGCGCGCTCGTTGACTGCTGCTGTTGATGCTGACGCTCTGAATGGAAGTAGGCGAAAAGTGCACTGCAGCAGAAACTCTAAACTAAAATGAAGCCAGCGAAAATCAAAGGCAAACACTATTTTCAAAAAAAAACTAAAATCACTAAACGCTCCATAGCCAAAAGAAGGAATAACGACCAAATGGATCTCACAGTCCAGACCTCTCAGTAAAGAAAAATCAACCTATATAAAGTATGTATCTATACAGAGAACCATACCATCAATGTATCTATCTATCTTCATATTCTATATAATATTTATGTATGCAGAATGCGATCGAAGATGAATAAGGAGCTATTTTTACTTCCCCAGCACTCAATATTAAACATGGGACATAAATTTTATTAAAAATGCATCGAACAACGGTGCTATGGCTGGCGATAAGTTTTTGATTTGCTTCATTTTCTGGAAATCGTGCCGAAAAGAAGATTTTGGTTTAGGAATTTATAAACCAGCTGGTGTTAATATTTTTGAAGGTAGGTACTGAAAGTATAAATATGAATGTTAAATTTATTAGTGATCTAGAGTCAACGAAGGGATCATTTATTTTTGAAGAAAACTTTTTTTCAAATGTAGTTAGGAGAAGATGGATTTCATAGAATTTCAAAATATTTTTGTAGTAATCATATTTAGAAAAATTACTACTTTTCACTATAAGAAAAAGGCTCACTTAAACTATCTCAACCTCGACAAGGAGAATAACTTTTCAACACAGAACAACATGCTTTATGGATTTGGAAATCGTTTCAAATAGGAATAAAACCACCAAACCTAAATTAAAGTATTGGTTCGAGTTAAGTTGTTGAGAGGCTAACAGGATGAGAGAAGTAACATTTTTTTATATTACTAAGCCAACTTTTTTGAAACAAAACCCAATGGCAAGAAAGTTGCAAATATAAACCTATACCTACTGTTAAGCGTCAACTTCTTCTTCTTCTTCTTCTTCTTCTTCTTCTTCTTCTTCTTCTCTTCTTCTTCTTCTTCTTCTTCTTCTTCTTCTTCTTCTTCTTCTTCTTCTTCTTTTTCTTCTTGAAAAAAGATATGAAATGCCGAATAACGGACAAAAAATAATTTTCTTCTGATAAACTTTACCAGAAAAAGCCTCTCGAACTTTATCATACTTCTATTCTTCTTTCATTTGCTTGATATTAAACAAAATTTGTAGTTGTCGTCTATAAAACCTATAGAAACCTATGTATGTTTTCTTGTTTGTTCTTTTTTATTTATATGTGATGTCGTTTTAAACATGATTTCCATGTTAGGGAATTACCCCAAATAAAGTTTAAATCCTAAGCCTGGTGTGATGCCTTCGTCTTGGTTTTTTGTGTATAATTGCACCACATGCAGGATTATATATGTAACTAAGTATACAAATAAAAAAAAAACATCTCACTAAATGTTGTAGATAGGTACAGAAAAGTGGAATGAAAAGAAGGTTATGTTTAAGTTTTGCATTTGGAATTAGCAAAAACCTACCTATAGGAGGTATAGTTTGGATTTTAGGGATACAAAACACAAAATCCAAAAAGTCTCTCTCGTTCGTCTAGAATTTGAATGTGAATCTTTTGAGGGGATCTTCATATATGAAGAGGAATAGTTTGGGTTGGTTTCAAGTAAGACAAGGATGGATTTATATTGTTGGCAACATTTTCCTTAAAAAAGGATTATGTTGTGTTTTGTATGTGAGATAAGAGACGAGAAGGAGATACTGTTTTTTTTTTTGTATAATCTCTTAGCGCTATCTATCAGTCATGGACTCTATACGGATTAGCCTAATGTGGTATGCCATCCTTCTTTTCTTAATGTAACACTCTTGACTTGACATAACTTCGAGTATCTTCATGTGTATGGAAATCTACATTCATACTTTATTCCATCAGAGACTTTAAACAATCGCCACTCATTCAGAATAAGAGAAATATTTTTAAAATGCAAATGAAAACGAGGACAAAACATACAAATATCCTAATGAATTCATTTCCATGACAAGAGTGTATCCTTGAATAATAAAATCAACTAAAGAAATTTAAATGGAAACAAGAAAAAAAAAAACAACAAGAATTGTAGCAAAAAAGAAACTAGACTAGGTATACTTCAATGCAGTAAAGGAGCACAAACAAAATGTTGCTACCACATTGCTGCTGCTGCTGCTAAAGTGCAAATCCATCAAGTCTGACAGAATCGCACGACAAGCGACTTGACCGGGACGGTACATTAAAAAAAAAAGACAGTTTATAAAAACCAAAGGAACACACATCTAACCAACGTTAACAACAACAACGAAAAAACTGTCTTCGTTAAAAACCCATTTTAACGCGACACTTTCATGCATATGTTCATTTTCATTTCTGCTCTCCCCTATCCCTATGTCTCTGGTTGGTTATTTTAGCTCCTTTTTTAAGTGTATTTCCACACAGTTTCCACCATTGTCCATGCAATAATGGTGGTGGTGGTAGTGAAGGATAAAAACGTTTTGAATTTTGAATTGCGGATTCATTTTCGTTTCCATGTTGGTTTAGGTAATCTTTTTTTCTTCCTTACTGCGAGTCTTTGTGACTCGACGACATTATGCATATGTGAAGACTGTTAGAAAAGACTTCTTTCTACCTAGTAAAAAAAGGATTCCATAGAAGTTTGCTTTATGTACATAGATACACATTTACATATGAGTGATTGTGTATAGCTTTCCACTTTACTGCAGCCTGTCCTGCTCTTGGAGACGTCGTTGTTCTGTCGGTTGTTGTCGACAATGTCGAAATGAAAAAGAAATCAAGCATGCATGACGTGTGCAATCGTTGGAATTTGACAAAATGAGAAAAAAAACGAATAATTTAAAATAAAACAAATAGTTTCAAAAAGGATAGGTATATGCTTTTGTCTAAAAAGCAAGTCACAGACAATTTCTTATTAAATCTCACTTGCCAGCCAAAGTCTTATATCTACATGCTCGTTTTGTGCCAAAACTAAATATGTTTTACCTGCATTAAGCCTACCACCCTTACCATCACCCTTTGCCATCCCTGATTTTCTTCTTTCAAACGTAAAAGTGCAATGCTACCCCCAGAGTGGTTTAGAAAAATCAAAAAAAAAAGAAAAGATACAAATCGCAAAACCAAACCATTGTTGGTAACATTCACGGTTTCCATTCATAGCAAAAAAGGAAAACCCAGACAGAAAAGGACTTGAGAACGAGAAGAACATTAAAGTAAATGCACGTAGAAATGAACCTTACGTCGTGGTTCCGTTTGCGTTTCCATCAAGGATAGGGAATACCGGAGTGAGAGGATCCACCTGAGAGGAAAATGAGTTAAAGGACAACACGACTCGGTATGTAGAGAAAACGATGTGAAAACAGCTTAACAGAAGTTTTTTGTTCCTTTTCTGATGATCACCTCTGTCGTGCTATATAGAATCGGGTAGCATGAATTGGGTTTCCATATTTGAAGTATTATTTTAAAAAAAAACTGCTACAGAGAATTTAAGCTTTTTTTAATTGTGTGAAATCAATTTCATGGTGTAATGCTGAGTTATCAAATAAAATGCAATACAACGTCATATAGGTATATTGATATAAATTGGTATAGGGAATCAAGTATCAAAAACTACAACTGCAAGAATAGTGAAACTATCTATAGCACTCGAATTCTTTTCAAAAAATAAAAAATAAGATCGAAAATTCTTCATTTCCATTTGAGTTATTTAAAAGAACATCCAAAACATGAAATACCTATCTATAATATCTCTTTTGCTGCATATAGCATACTTCTATCCGCAGCTAATATTCCCTCTTGTCCTAATAGGAAAAAGTATCATAATGCAATCATATTCTACTCATGGGTCATATTTCGAATAATGTCGATGTTATATATACGGAACAATCCCATATGGGAACATTTTTGTTCTTTTCTTTTTTTGAAACAAGTCACCCGAGTCATATGCATTAAGAAGGGCTGGTATAGGTATACTTTCAAATAAATCAAATACCTAAAACTGAAGGAAAGTCTGTAAAGAATATTACAACCAATCCAATTTAGATTAAATATTTAAACCATATCGAAATGTATTTCATAGGATTGAATATAGATTTGTTTTTTTTTTCATGGTTTACCTATTCCTATTAGATATATATAAGCTACAGGGTGGCCCAATAACGCACACTTGATGTTGGACGACATAATTTACATTTTTATAAATGTATATATGGACCCTTAAATGATCTTCCATTACTTATTGAACATAATATATCGAACATTGAAAAATCATCATTGCGGATACTAAATAAATCATTCTGCATGCAGAATTCAAACTCACAATCTTAGGTAATCTTATAAGATACCTATCTTTGGAAAACCTTTCGAAAAATCATAATTAGTTATGACAGTAATTATAATTTACGCAGCTGATTTTTTTTGTTAGGTATACTCGTGGTGTATAAAAGTTGTGGATGTTTGAACCTAAAAAACCTGACGTTGTGTTTTTTATGTTCAAAACCTTTTTTTCACCTTTAAATGGGCACATTTGTTTTAGTAAAGTGCATCCAAAACCATTCGGATTCTACTAAAAATTCTTGGTTCACTCGATTTCTGTTTAATAGGGATATCAGTGAACACGGCAGTAATCACCAAGCCTTGGTTTTCAATTAGGTATACATATCTTATTTTAAAAAGCTATTTAAATGATTATCTATACCTATGTATATTGAACGGTCAAATTATGATTCGCCGTATATCTAGATATGCTTTAAATCAACCTAGATTACAAACAGCTCCTGTATCTAAAACATACCTTAGCAAATGTTTACGAATTCTATGCATTTCTTATAGGCATAGGTAGGTACTTTGTAACGATTTTAGTTTATTTTAAAATACCTCCAAAACCGATGAAGTCATTAGATAAGCAAGCAATTCAAAACAGTAGTTATCTTTAAATTGTCTAAAGCACACCCATGTTAAAATTTCGTCAACCTGTCAATAATTGGCGCATATGCACTATATAAATTTATATGCATTCATGATTTCTTATCTCCTTACAACAAATCGGTCAATTACAGTTATTTAAGGCGTAATTTCATATTTTTGTAACGATTTATTTTTTATCTCACAGCTGACATTCACAACAAGACAACTAGAAAAACGTGTTTTGTTCAGAAAAATAATATCTATATCCATATGCATATTTTTTATACAGATAAATATTGATAAAATGTAGGTAGCAAGACAGACAGATTACACATCTCGAGCGATATTAATACGAATCGTATAGCAAAAAGTGCCCATAATATCTACAAAACAAGGCTTAAACAGACAGACTGATTGCGCGGAATATACTGGATATATCTAGTAAAATGAACAACAAATCTATTTTTTTAAAGTTATACTATATACAGACGAATGCAGATAATGTATCTCTAAGATACAATGTGATATTTATTCACGAATTCATTTTTCAACAAAAAAAAAAATCAGCAGCTAGTAGGTAAAGCACATGGAAAACCATTTGAATTGAAGTTGCTGGCGGAAAAGCGTGTCGTTTCTATTTTTCTATAAGTAGGTATCTATAATATATACGAACTATACTGTGTATGTTTATGTATATTTTTATGGGGTGTGCACCACAAAAAAAAACCATTTCGAAAGTTTAGTTTTGCATATGTTGGCGTAACGATTTTTTATAGGTACTGTCTCAGAAAAGAAATTCACAACAGAAAACTTTAATTTTTGTTTTGTTCATTCAAAAATTAATATTTCTTTATTTAAAGAAAAATGTGTATGAAATCAATTGATTTAATTCTCTGAAATTTTCTTGTTGTCAAGCTTTTTTTTTATTTTTTGTTAAAGGTTTCATTGAGAAATTGATGAAATTGATTTAAAAATTTTGTGATTGCATTATTAAATTTCAATTAAATTAAATTATTTCAAATGATTGCAAATTATTTCAAGGCATCATTTATTTTTGACTGCTGAAGATTGCAAAAAACTTACATACATATTATTTCAAATATTTTTAATGATTGCAAGAAATCGTTCTACATTTTCTCAAATTTCATTATATGTCAAATAATTTCCCCAGATTTCATCGAGATTTTAAATGATTGTGATTGAACATAAAAGTATTCAGGTGATTTCATTTGTGACAAACTCTCAAAAACATTAGATAAACATCTGTAGATAAACGCATTCTTTTTTTAAAACTATTGCTGTTGAATTAATTTTCCTTTTTTGGAAAATGTTCTGCATAAAAGAACAGAAATAGAGATAAGTACAGTGTTGTTATCTATATATTAACAGGAAGACAGACAGGTTCTACCGAATTTTTTGCTCAAAGCGACCAAGCACTTCCTCATCCAATCGGGACAATGTCCAGTTTTCTGCAGCATGGAAAATGACTATAGGATTATCGAAATTTTAAACAATGATAAGTTGGTCCTTCGAGTGAGGGGCGGCTTTGTTTTTAAACCACTTTTCTTATATAAAAGTGCCATCTAAGAGTGATCCTTCATTTAATTTTAAAGCTGTGTTCTTTACTTTCATTACGACCAGTAATTGGTTCAACTGCTCACTGTATCAACATCGCATCTTTTGGATCTGAAGCATACTGTGAAGTTTAGTTGTTCGTTTATTATAATACCTGGTATTTTGGGCTTAAATATATATTTAGTAACTTTTCAAGTAACTTTTCTGATTGATTATTAATTTTCTCACCTAAATGGCAACATTAATACTATTCCACCAAGCGCTCAATCTTGATTTGTCCATAATCTCTTTTATCCATAATCTCCTTTTAAATCACTGGATTTACCATACAAATTTAAATACTAAATCCTTATAATTAAAAATTAATCTCTTAAGCATATATTTCCTTGCAAATTACTTCACACACACCCGTTTGGTTTTGACTGAACTCTTTCATTCCAAATGTTCAGTTATAGATGCCAACAATGAATTTGTCAATAAATTTTGCAATATATTTTTAGTTTTTATTATTATATTTTTTTTTTTCAAAAAAAATACTTTAGTTGCATTATTTCGATGGTATTTTATAATATTAATAGTGAATTTTGTGAAATAAGTGCATTTTATAGTTAATAAATATTAAATTTCTGAACGAAGTGTTGCTGTGTTGTGGAGTTGTAAAACCTCTTGTTAAAATAATCTCTCTATAAATCTTTTTGGCCTGTTGAAACGGTACTTAATTTTCTTCTCTCAAGTCAGGGTTTTATTTTTGTTGGAAACATAGCATATTAAGAAGATTAATTCTTTCGATAAATTTTTCGAAGCATATGATTGCAAACAGGTTTGCTGGAAATTATATGTAGCTTCCTTAACATGATTTAATAATGATTTGTCCAATCTTTAAGGCTTTGTCACGCGTGCAGACTTCAAGATCTTGATTGAGTTGTTTGTTCTATACAAAAAAAAAAAAACAAGTTGACTTTAAACAAAGTTCGCGATAGGAAACATCATCATTCCCTTGATTCGTATTGACGAGTCTTAAAGAAACAGAGAAGATTGTGATTTGAACGACTTCAACTTTGTTCAATATTTTCTTCTGATGATGGCCCTCACTAATTTCGGGCCTTCATTTTATACAAACATCAAATTCAGTCCTGACCATATTTCATATATAGAATAGCTCTAACGATTGGCGACACCGCGCAAATAATGAAAATGACGATGTAGACGACGACAACAAAGTTGACATTTGTTGTTGTTGTTGGTTCCTCCGGAGGTTATTCTTTCCCATCCACACATCATTGCTTATATGCATCAGTTGTTCCTCCTTTAGAGATGTATCTCTTCCCTGGGTTGTGTGTCGTTGGCTATGCTACAGTGATGATGTTCCTAGTTCCTGTTGCTGTGGTTTTTATGTTGGCTCCTCTATAGGTATACCTTCCTCTATATCTATATTGAGTGCCGCCTGTTCTATAGGATGCAATCCGGCCCCCTTTATTGCTTACACACAGCAATATATGTATATACAACAAAACACATCATTAAGTATAAAATTCTTAAAATGGAATTTTAAATCATTATAAGCTGCAAAATGTGCAGAAAGGAAGAGAATGACGGGCAATAACAACAGCAAGAGCAAACAAAAAATGCGCGACATTTGCGCATATATGTATATGCATAAAATGCATATAGGAAGGCCTTTTGAGAAGATGGACCACGGCTTGTTGTTTTTTTTTTTTTACTTCTTGGACTCACAACCAGAAACATGGCCAAGTCTATACCAACTTACCTAAGCTATGTTAAAAAACTTTGACGATGGAAAAGACGAGTTCTCACCGGTTGTTCTCCGGTTCGGGAACATGTTTTCCATTTTTCAGTTTTTGTTGTTGTTACTTGATTCCGTTGTTGTAATTTTTTTTTTTTTATTTTGCGTTTGAATCGGTTTTTTTGAGCCAACTTTTTGCACACCAAGTTTGGATAACTCCTTCATCTTCGTCTCAATAAGTGTTATATGGAATCGGGGCGGCGGCGGCGGCGGCGGTGTTGGCGGAACCGGCAACTAGTGCGGCGCGTCGCATCCGTCCATATATGTGGTGCCATTTTATGTTTTATATAATATTAGGCAGGAGGTTCTCCTTCTTCAGTTTTCTTCTTTGGATGAAGAAAATGATGTGATGGGGTCTTGTTGCGCTTCTCCCACTTGTTTCGTACTTAAGGTAGTTGTACTTTTTGTGTCTGCAGCAGTGGCGGTTTTTTATCTCATTTCTGCAAGTTTCTTTATTTTTTTTTGTGTTAGTATTAAATTGCTTTTGCTGTGATACAAAAAAGGCATAAAATATACATTCTGTTAAGTTAAAACTGCTGCTGGCTGTTGATGTTGATGTTGCTTTTGATGATGATGATGAAGAGTATAGGGGCATGACACAATGTATCTTTTAATTGAAGAAATAAAATTTATTCAACGATTGCGAATTCATCTACTATATAGAATAAGTAGGTATGTTTCTTGTGTGTGACTATATCTACCAATATAACCATATCCTAAACAAGGAATGGAGACAATTTTTGTTGTTGTTTATTTTTTTTTTGTTGAATACGAAATTTATTTATGCGTCCTAATTGAATTTATTAGTGGAAAATGATTTATACACAGCTGCAGAAGAGGTTGTAGAATTTAATTAAAGGGATAGATACAATATACCTATGAAAGGGTAACTGGTTTAAACAAAAAAAAGAGTTTTATATTTTTCTTATATAACAAGCTTTGCTTTGAATTTTGCAAGCATTGTGTTTAATTATAGTAGATAAATTTTTTTCAATCTTTCAATGATGTTATAAAACCTAAGTTGGGATGGCAACTTATCACTTTTAAAAATGGTTATGTACCGAACAGGTAGGTAATCAATTTCAATACTACAATTCGCTCATGATTACGTTCATATAATGAAGTCATTGGATGAAAAACGTCAAACTCTCTTTGATGATAAAAATTGCTATTCGATTACCCCATTTAGAGATTCCAATCCTAATGCTTTTCTGAACTCATTATCTTTCATTATCTTTTATTGTGGGGAACCTCGTCTGATCAAAGCGCTCGAATTCTTTAGATAACTGTTCAACTTATTTCTTCAACTGGAATTTCACTATATTGAATTTAAAATATTTAAATGCGGCATCTTCTTCTGAACAAATTAATAATTATTTTCTGCTTATAAATTGAATCATAGTGAAGCTGGTAAAAAAAAACACTGCAGATTTCTAGCAAACTACTCCTACCTTTAATTGAAGCTTGTCCTTTTTACTTCTTTCTGCTTATAGAAGCCGATTTAGCTGCAGCTCCCTTGATATAATTTTATTACATACGAAATAATATTAAAAAAGAGGTTTCAATGTTTTTCATAATTTTTACCCATCAAAAAATCAAAAAGATACATAATCTAATTTATAGTTATTGGCTCGACTGTCTCATTATAGAATAAATCAGAAATTTCCGACGAAGAAACATTACAGTTTACAAGAAGCAACGACACAGTTTATAAATGACAAAACGTCCTTTTCAAAATAAAATACAAAATAAGGTATGCACCGGCTTCTGTTTGATTCAAATTTTCCCTGAGTTTTTCATACAATAGTATATTTGAATTCATCTGCAGGACACACGCAGCATTTTTTCTTTAACAACAATACTGATTTATGACACCTTACGTAAGACAGGTTGCTTGACCAACATACAAAAAAAAAACAAAAGACTACCTGTTTATAATTCATATTTTATGAATACATGATATGACAGGACAATTGCACACGATCTCAGCAAAAAAAAAAAAAAGGACATGACATCCTGACCCAATTTTTTGTATCTTTTCGTTTGCAAATTTCATCTGTTTTCAAGATAGGAACATTTATAGGTACCTAAAATATTGGTATCCTTTGCATATTAGAATATTATTTATGACTGGTTTATTGAAGGATTTCTTTTTTTATTGTTTTCTATATGAGATTTGCATGCGTAGTCAATGGATATTTTGCAAACTTTCACCTTACTTCGTTTTGTTTGCGTATTTTCCGGTTTTCGTTTTTTTTTTTGCTTCTCTGGAAATATTATTTTTATTTTCTAGGACGAAATAAAAATTATGTGACCAAATACATTAGTTCCTACTCCGCATGACTTCTTGTGAATGAAAGGATACTTTCTTATTTTTATTTAGTATTTTTTTTACTAACGTCAGACCTGCTGCCACCACAGGGCCCAGATTTGACTGCAATAAAAAAATAGGGAAAGATAAAATAAATATGTTTGTGCGACAAGAGCGCAAAGAAATCAATTGTATTCGAAAAAGGAAGAAAAAAATAATAATGAAAGAAAGTCAACGCAAAATATGATTTCATATTTTTTGTTTATGATCCATGGTCTTGTCCTTTTTATGAGTTTGAGGAAGATGCTGCTGACAATAAGAAGGGAATTTATATAGCATTGAATTTATTCGTTTTTTTTTTAGAAAGTTACCGGTTTGCTGATTACCTTTTTAGGGATAACGTTTTAGTCAACAAGGACGAATTTGTTTGATTGTATAGGTATTCATTTAAAAGATTCAATATGAAATGCTTCTACATATGCATAGAATCCAGTTCGCGTCGTGATTTCAATGCGAAACGATATAGCGGCTGTTTTTAAAACGGAATATCGTGTGATTTTTTTTATAACGTTTTCTGTTTATTTATGTATATTTTTTTTAAAGTTTATTCCTTGAATCAAAACGTGAAATGACATTTGGATTCAAAGTATTGCATATACAATATACATACCTGGAGCTATAGCTACTTTCGACGGCTTAAAGTATTGCTTATAGATAAACTACATTATAGCCATTAGATATACGCAGAAATTGAAACATTCACTGGAAAATCTCTTAACAAATTGAGCTATAGTGATGACACTCACGACATTGTATATTAATAACTTAATATAAAATTTTTCAAAAACAATAATTCAATAAATTATTTACTATAAGATAAATGTAATCTTCCTCAAGAATTCCAGCAATATAGCATGCTATCTCCTGGTGTGATCATTTGTAAAGTCTGCTTTCAAATTTTTGATCAATTAAATCTGCAAATTTATATAACAACTTCGCACTACGCATGCATTAACGAAATTTTAATCCACTAAATTATCACTGCAAAATTCTGTAATGACATAGGTACGCATATGAATATATTTATCTCACGATACAAAATTTATATAAAATGCTGTGCACCCTTGATAACGCACCAACAGAACAGCGCTTTTGCAACGCATCGTACAAAATGCGAGCTCCCAATTTCAATTAATATTCAATGGGAAAAAGAATCAAGGATCAATAAATAGTCCTATTATTATGATTATTATTTTTAATAATAACATCATCCTTTTAACAACGTGAAACGGTTACGCAGGCACACTGATGTCCGCATTTGCACTATAAAAGGGTATTGATATTCAATTTACATATAACTACATATGTATATCGAGGAACTGTTATTATTCAAGGTGTGCGTGTGTATGCCTGAGGTAGATATCCTGGAAAATTGGTGAAAATGCATTCTTAATTATTTCAAACTGGATTGTATATTCTTCGATAAAAAAGAGAAATGTGAATGAAAAAAAATTACTGTCATACTTTTTTTATATTTTTTTATAAAATTTAAGTGTAAATTAAAAAAAAAAAACAATCCTCTTACTCCCTGAATTGTTAATAATCTTTCGTTTATTTTTTGTTTTTGTTTACGTTTTATGCTCTGTGAATTTAATTATTTTCATTTGTGCTTGTATGTGTTGTTTTTTGTTCGTATATCTACTGATGTGTATTTTTGTATAATATTTTTCAATATATAAATATGGCTGCGGAAATTGCTTTGGTAAACAAACTATAAAATTTTTAATAATTGTATTTGATTGCAAAATTATATATTTCATATTAAACAATTTTTTTATTTGCTTTATTCTTCTTTTCTAGGTAAGTGATGCGATGAAACTTAAAAAAGTTCACAATATAAGAAATTAACTTAAAACAAAACTATGAACAAAAAATGGCAAATATATCTTAATACTGAGTAAGTAGTTTATAAATATGAATAAGAACATAAAATGTCAAAGGGATTAATCTACAGGTTTTGAGATTAAGAGATTGGTGTAAAAAAAACATGTGACACTTTTAGTAAATCATCATTTCAGCACATAAAATATCATTTTTATCAGCACATAAAATATTTTGTTAATGTTTTAAAAAACAAAACAAAAAAAAATACTTTATGTTTTAACATTAAATCACATCGAAATTCTTAATGCAGGACGAAATGGCGCCCAACGTGAGGCCATCGATATGATTATTATTGCTCAAATTAAGTGGGTTTGTGTGCGCACAAAATATTAGATATATAGGCATACGTTGGGCTTATTGAAATCCCAAGTTAAAATAAGCTGGTGATCGAAATGTCTGATACGATGAAATAAAAACTTAGGGTACCTATTGGTAGGTACTCATCTTTTTTTGTATTCTATGCTCAAACAGCCATGGAAATATTTTTAACGACATGACAGCGATTTTTTGTATATGAAATAAATTGTATCCCCTTGCATGCGTATAGGGGTTATTGTGGCGCAAATTTACGATAGAGGTCGTGGTTTAAATACAGCTTAATACCTATATATAATTGCTTAAGTTGATTTCCGGGATCACTTTGTCTCTTTAAATCCTTAAAGAGCATCTATTTGCATTTAGAAATTGCATCTCTTCTTAGTCCTTCGAATTCAGCGGTGAATTGTAGTTGTAGCTCTCCTGTAATGGGACTGTATATAGTGTTATTATATTTTTCAACTACCAATGTATGCAAAGGCATCACCTTATTTATTTTTCTTGTAAACAAATAAGACAAACGATTTATTAACAAACAGAATCAAAAGCTCCCCAAAACTCATTTCCCATATCTAGGCAATTAAAATAAGCAAAACATAAGCGAATATTTGTTTTATTTTACTATACTTTGGTATATTCTCCATCAACTCCCCTATTTCTTTCTATAAGAATTCCCATCAAAAGAACGAAATAATACAGAAAAAACCACATTCCTGATGTGCTCTATCTTCTGTGACAACCAACTGTTATCTCGCCTGCCTCAGGCCACCCCACGCAAATTAAACATATTTCTTCTGCCCACTGCCGCCGCGCGTCTCCCTCATTCTGATATCACAACCGTTATAAAAGCCTATACAACAATCTGCCACCCTCTTTAACTCTAACACAATCCACCTGCTACCGAAATCTATCCTTAAACCGCCATTCTAACATTGGCACCCATATTATCTCTAACAATGTGTGTGTGTTTTGGGTATAGCCTAACGGGCTTTTGGGAAAATCTAGCCTTCCATGGTATTAGTGGGTGGTGTTGGTGTTGCTCTTGGTTAGGGGTAAATATAGGTAGGATGGCTGGCAGAAATTAGGTGAAATTATATATTGCTGCTGCTTGCCTCAGCATTGTCTTATGTCACTTTGGGCTAAGAATTTATTGCTTCATGTGTTGTATGGTGGTAGCAATAGCAGCAAATTATTGTATTTCCTTATTCTCAACCCCTCGTATATAGTCAGTTCAGTCTGTAAGCTATAAGCACTCTTTTGGCACTTGTACTAGGTATACTATTCTGTCGTACTTCATCTTTTTCGCTTGAATAGAAAAGGGTGAGCATCGAAATCGAATTAAGGCTTGTAAATTTCCCATTTTGTAGAGACCGCTTTGATAGATTACCTTTCACTTCTATACATAAAAATAATAGAACAATTGGAACGTGTTTTCCTTTCTTTCTTTTTTTTTTCTACCATGCAGTTCATTTTAATTAAAAGGGATGTATTTTTGCTTCCTAAAGGGAGAGAGTTTGCGATGGTGCATTCTATAGTTTCTGTTTCCTGCCTATCTGAACAAACAATCCTCGATTTTATTAAAGTGCAAATGATGCCATGGAAAGGGTATCTGTATAGGTATTTTGGTACCCATTTTGTTCCTATACCAGTTAACAGACAATATGGGTGTAAAATGTCTATCTGACTGACATTCCAATAAGTTACCCTGTTATAGGCATTTTGCACCCGGTAGGACTTTTGACCTGGTGATGAATGTTTGTATGAATGCGTGTGTTACTGTAAATGTGTGCATTCCGCATTGAATGACCCAACGAACTTGTAGTTGTTGTTGTTCATGTTGAAATTTAATTACGCAATATTATATTATTGCAAATGTGTATACTGTTATAGTATAAGGTGAACATAGTTATATATAGGTACATATAAAGATAGATAGTCATAATTAATTGCATGGGTGTATGTGATATATTTGAAGAATGTTTGCAATAATGAGATCGAAGGCACGGCTGGCATGCGACATCTGTTTATTTATAAGCCAAACAAAACACCACAAATGAACTTGCACACAAAATTCCTGTCTATAGATTTACTGCATTGTAACAGGCAGTGCCCTGACCGAAATAGCATATTGAAATTAAATTCTTTCCATAGTTTAATTTTTTTTTGTTTTTGCTTAAATAGTTGCATTGTCCAATAAATAAGTCAGAAGGGGGAAGGCATTTGACATTGCAAATTATATATAGGTATAACACGTGTGAAAATGGTTTTATTAAATAAAAATGTCACAATGAATATTTATTCTCAACAAATTGGAAAGCAGGAATTTTATGTCGGAAGTTGGTTAAGTTTGTAGTTTATAATTTAGTTCGATTTTTCAAGATTTTAATTTTTTGTGAAACAACATATAAATATTTTGGATGTGTAGTTTTATAGTCTGTTATGAACATTTAGGTCCTATAATTCGCATACCATATCGGAAAAGTAAGCTTCTTCATCTTCTACTCTTGGAGTTCGATTAAAGGGTCAGTCACATTATATCTTTGAGAGAAAAGTGCTTGCAGCAAGCGTTTCAAAAATAAATATTTGCTTGCAAACAAAAAACTTAAAGTAATCGCCTGCATGTGAGGACTTTTTGGATCGTCACACTATTATGAAAACTTTTGCTTGCTGCGAGCACTTTCCTCGCATGGTGTAACTGAACCTTAAGATGTAACATTTCAATGCAAACAGCGTAGAGTTCTTTTGTGCAAAAATAATCAAGATCATTGCTTTTGTTATAATTTTTCAAATACATATAGCCAAAACTGGATATGTTAAATCTGAAAATTGGAAATTTTTTCATGTTTTGATAGAAATTTCGAATCTATGAATACGGGCGATATTATTTCGCCACTAAGTATTATAAGAGGGAGAATCAAATCCATGTTTGTCATATCAGAAGAAGATGATCAAAACTGATCAAGGCAAACGCTAATGCTTCTGCAAGCAAGTAATCACGTCTGAAATATTTGTTTGAGTTTAGAATCGGCTTTTATAATATACAAATAGCGAAATAAAGGAAATAATCAGCTGATATTGTTCTCCACAGTATTATTTTCTAAAAAATATTTTTTTGACATTTTTCTAATGGAAAATAAGCATTTTAATCTTTCAATGTATGTATATGTTCAATAATGTTCACAATAAAAAGTTCTACGAGGACAGAAGGACTTCCACAAATAGTTGCATAGCTAATTAAAAAAAAATCCAGAAGTATTACCAGATTTTTTTTTATATATCTACAGAGAAATCCTTACATCACAGTTAGTAAAAATTTATTCGAACGAGCTTCATAAATATTTCTCTGCTTAAGCACACGCACTTTATCTTCTATCAACCATGAAGAAGTAGGTATAGCAAAAGAAGAAGAAGTTTTTATCTCAAAAAAAAGGAGTTTGCTTATCAAGTAAAAACCAATCCATATTCCCTTTACTCCCCCTTTTAAAAGAATAAAATGAATTTCAAGTACTTTCAGGCAATTCAGCAGAAAATCAAATCAATACAAAAGGGATGTTCTCACATACGTAACTGTATATCTAATATACCTATACACCCCCCCCCATATATACAAAACTTTTGTACCATCTATAGATACCAATGTATTGAGAAAAAATTGAAAACAATTTATTAGCATCATGCATATAGTATAGCATAGTGAAAGATAAAATAGCAAATAATTTGCATATGAAAGTGATTGAGAAAGGTTGTTTCCCTTTTCCTTGACTTGATTTTTTTTGTATCTTTGGCAAAAATTGGGTGTGGATAGTGGATAGAGGATATTATGGTTTCTTTAGAGATGCTGGTATCTTTTTCTGTTTCTTAGTTCTTAAATTGTTTTGCTCTCTATTTGCGAAAAAATCCCCTTTTGGGTTTTGAAAATAGATCTACATTACGATGTGAGATATTGCAATAAGAAATGTTTTTATAAAAATATAAAAACGCTTTGATAAGGGGGAGAGAAAAATCAGTATTTCACTTAATTTAACAAGAAAACATATAACATTTATTTAGTCAATAAATTTAGCCAATAAATGTAAGTGCAGATTTAAATGATTAAATTCGGACATTGATGGTCAGAGATTTGTTCGGCAATAGTTTTAAGGGCTAATTTTTTATATAAAAAGGGTGTTTATTGTTCAATTCAATTTAAACATTTGTGTTTGTATATCTTTTTTATGTTTTTTTCTTTTATTGATGTTCTATTCTTTTTACTTTGCTAAAAACATCGTTTAAAATAGACCAAATCATATCTTTGTCGAACTTGCAATAAATTACCTCTGAAACGGTTTTCGATTCAAGAAATCGAGATCGTGAAAAGTCAATTTTCGAAATCACGTTCTTAAAAACATCATATTTCTTCAAAAATATTCAAGTTTTTTATCCGTGATTTAATATCAAATACCAAATACCCGATTTTGCATTGAAAAGCATACCTATTTTTAAAAAGATCTTTATAAACAATATGCCTACACCTTATTTATCTCCATGAAATAAAACACATCATACAAAAGATTCAGTCAGTTAAAATATAATTGGCATCACGAAATAATTTTCCATTCAAAACTCAATTCCTATAGACTGTAATTTCTTTTTTGAAAAACTCAGCCAAGTATAAGCGCCATGACCATCATAAAAAAATCATTGCAACTCATGTGTAAGACTTTGATGGAATACGGAAGTATTAACTGTAAATTTATGTGCACTTATAATAAAAACAATGGAAATATTCAAGCGAAATACAAAACAAAATTATATAACCAAACTAAACAGACATATAAAATTATTCATTATAATGTCAATATTTTTCAAGGATAATGACTGTAGTTTCTTCTATTTTTTTTTTCATACATTCCCTTTTTCTCGTTCGTTTTACATATTCATGTTCATCGCCCCCATTATGTCGACATCGCCGTCGCCATCGTCATTATTGCTTCTATGTTCTTCTTTGATTTTTAAGTTTTTTTTTTAATCTGGAAAATCTACAACTGAGGGTCACCCAAAATGGCACATTTAAGTGCTTCAAGGATGTATGAACGAATATAGAACCTCAAGCCGAGGAAAATATATATATATTTATGGTGTTATTATAAAGCAACAACATTCAACTGGATAATCGCATCCTGACCACACACATTTCCTCCTTCAAATACACACATATCTCTTGTGTGTGAACATTTAGAAGCCAAATGTGCTCCCCAAACAGACCCAGAAGAGCATGGAGCGCGCAATCATACTGAACTGAGTGGTTAGAAATAGAAAAAAAAAACCAAAGAAATATTTGAAAAAAAAAGAAATAGAGCACAAAAGAAAAGACAACCTACACTCCTTTCAAAATATAGAGAACTTCTATACCCATGGTCCTTTACAAATTCTCACACCATTCATTTGCTGTTTGAGGGGTCAGGTCAGTGATGCTAATGCCATCATATAAAAGATACTGGACCTCCCTAACACAACGACGACGAGACCAAACAGAGTTCTCACCCCCCCCCCCCCCACTTCTCTGATTCCCCCGCAGCATAAAGCAAAGCTATAACAAACAAAAAATAAAACGAAGTTCATGACAAATTTTGTTCCAGTCCTGCCTGCAATCGGCCGGCCCATGGCCCATTGCCACATCTATCTTCGTGGCCTCTCCTCACTCTGCCCGAAAATGCATGAAACTTTTCGTTGCCAAATTGCTTTAGTTGTCATGAAATATTAGTTTGCCGCATATACACCAGGCCAGGACGAAGGCAACCCCAGCATCCCCTCATCTCCATCCACATTCAAGCAGGAGTAGCAGCCAGCGCATTGGCGGCATATCTAGCGACAGTTTAAAACGGAATGAGATTTTTGAGATATATTTTATAAGCGGGGGTATTTGTATATTTGCGGTCTTTATCCCGGTCATTCATATAGAACCAATAAAAGGATAGAAGGATAAAAAAAAAGAAGCTATCTCAAAAACAGGGTACCTATATGAGTATGATGGGGGTTATGTATACCTACCTACAAAAAAACTGGCAGAAAAATTCCTTTCTACCAAGAAATAAACAATGTTTGAGGTTTTGTGTGTGTGTGTTTTTTTTAATGTTTCTTGAAAGCCAATAAACCATCGATGGCTAGAAAATCTCCCATCATCATAGAACAACCTTTTCCTTTAAAAGCTAAAGTACTTTACCTTTACTTCAAGCACTTATGTATATATGCCATGCATATCTAAAGCGGAATAGATATACGGATGCCGTCTATAAAAGTAAAAATTAAACATCCTCTTATTTCGCATACCTACTGAATATATTAAAAGCATTCAATCTTTTTTTATGAGTATCTTCTCTTCACTTTGGCTATGTGCATTATTATTATTATTATTATTAAAATAATCGTACGAATGGAAAATAATACTTTATTCGTGTAATTTGTGATGGAAAAATATTATATTCCGTCGCTGAACTGAAGAACTACACTGAACGGGCAGATATGATGGCAGTTCATGCTTTAAATTATATTTAAACGATATTTTGCGGAAAGATGAGATAAAAAAAACCCTTAAGGGTTTAGGTAGGTATATAGAAACTTATAGTTACTTTTCTGTGTTCCTGGTTGTAATGAAATTACTATAATTTTTAAAATTACAAATTCTTTCCAAGTGATTTTCTTTCAGCTGTTAAGGTATTGATACCTAACCAATGTCGTCATGGTATTCAATCTTGATGAAAATATATAAGTGAAGTTATAAAGTTTCTATTGGTGAAGGGAGTATCAATGTTTTGAAGGGTAAATGGATTTTAATAAAATGAGAGGGCTAAACGTGAGGGCAAATTGAAAAGTGCATGTTTAAGTAAATAAAATTGAATGATCCATCATGATCTTGAGTAGGTAAAAGATTAATGATTTTTTTTGATAGAATAAAATAATGGGATCAATTTTTGCGCTTTTCAATTTTTTTTTTTTTTTTTTTTTTAATAGGAACAAAGTAGTTTAAGTAGTTTAAGTTTTCTTTGTATAAGTTAGGTAAATACGAAATTTTAGAGATTTTATAAAAATGCATGCAAGGACCTATTGAAGTTTGTCGGTAGAAAAACATCTACAGTTCTGCCACTTAATGGTTGTTTCTGTTCTTCTTTCAAAAATATAGGAATTACCAAACTTATGAATTGTCACTCCGCAATTTGCTTTTTTTTCTCGCTGTGTAATGATTTTTTTTCCGTGATCATACTCTTTTACTATTGCTTCCTTTTTGTATACAAAAAACAAAGCTTGGTTTTCCCTACCTTCGATGTCAGATTAATATAATTCTTCTAATTAACCCAAAAATTGAGAAGCCATCCCCGGTAGTGTGTGTTTAATTAATCATGTCAACAAGATGATGATCAGCATTTTATGTATCCTCATGATAAGCAACTCAAAACATACTAAATAAAAGGCACGACTGGGTCGGACAAACTTGATCTTGTGTAAGATTCCTAACCTTTGGCTTCGGATACCGCAAGCAAAAAATTATAATAAATAGTTTCTATAGCGTTTTTATGGTAAGTACCATTAGTAAGGTGATTTTGAAAAAAAAAATTCTAACGAAAAACTCCGTAATTGGTCACATAAAATTTTATCAAAATCGATGGTTTTTTTTCGAGAAAAATTGGATTTTCTGTAGCGTTTATATAACAGGTACCGTTAATAAGGTTATTTTGAAAATACATTTCTAACGAAAAACTTCATTATTGGAAAAAAATCAGTCACACTAAATTTATTCAAAATAGATCCTATATTTTACGAGAAAAATTGGAATGTCTTTAAGGCTTATTTGCCAGTTATTGTTTATATGTAAACTTATTCTGAAAAAATAAAAAACACAACCTTTGGCTACTAATCCATTTTACGAAATTTTATAAAAATCTATCGTATCTTTTACGAGAAAAATGAAATTGTCTAAAACGCTTATTTGTATGGCAGGTTCCGTTAAAAGTCTAGTTGTAAAAAAAATTTTTTTTCGAAAAACATCACCTTTTTCAAAATATCAGGCATGTTAAATTTTATCAAAATCGATCGTATTATTTTCGAGAAAAATTAAATTATCTGTTACTTTTATATGACAGGTACCGTTATTTTCAGACCTAGGGTAAAAAATACGCCTGGGCATACTACTCTTAAAATACAGAGTACCAAGTTTGAAGAAAATCGGCCTAGCCGTTTAGACTGTAGGCGTCGATACATCCAGACTGACAGACGGACAGACAGACAGACAGAATTTTCGGACCTACTTTTTTCGTGTTCTCTATCATCGTTATTTCATGTTTGATTGTTATATGTATCAAAACTTTTTTTAAACCGCAAGTAAAAATGTTAGCGATTTGCTTCGATCGCTATTTTAAAATCTTGTTTACACTTTCTTATTTGCAGAAAATGGTGTTTGAAACTTTTCATTGGAAATATTTGAAATTAATCTCGTGATTCAGCTGTTTTTTTATTTATATCAAGTGGAAATGTCCTAAATCGCTTTCTTGAAGTAGGTAGGTATAGGTATATAAGTTCTTCGCAGTTTGTCTTATTTCTTCCACTGGATTTCCGCTAGCTCTCTACTTTCTCCAATAGGAGATTAGTGCCAGTATCGAAAATATAAGGACTCGGCTTCTTTCATAGAATTTTGGATTTCACTTCACTTTACACACCTATAAATAAGTACTTCGTTCTTATCGAAAAAGAAATTCACTTTTTTTTTAAACAAAAATACACTTTTAAAAATTTGAAAGATTTTGAAAACACAAACCTTTAATATCCCATAAATGTGTGGCGCAATCAAATTTAGGAGGAGTTACGTTGACTATGGTTGAGTTTTAGTAGTATAGGAATGTAAACAAGATGGCGCAAAGGCGTGGTAGAAGCCATTAAAGGAATACGAGTAAGATGTCCGTTTCGCATCAATGGCTTTTCACACACATCATAATAATTATGTAGATAAGTATACCTAAGGATTTATAGATTAAATATGTGTGTCAATTACCGATCTGTGAAACTGTGAAGTGATAAAAAATTTATCATTTTACTTTTCAAAGCGAATTTTCATTTTATCACTTCATGAACTTGCATAATGCGATTCTCGATAAACAGTTTTCAATGTGTGATCTAAAAAGTACTAAATGATACACCCAGAGAAAAAACAACGTTCAATCAGAGAAAACCACTTTGATTTAAGCAGATTTATTTCTAATAATTAAGAAATAATGTTTTAAAATCAAAGTTTGAGAAAAAAAAATGGGAATTCGTATCTAAGGAAGCTAGTTATAGATTTGAACGACTTTTTTGCATATCTATTTGGCCTTAATGTGGTTTAAGGTTCAACACTTCCAGGTATACAAATGAATTAGAACAAACTAGCTTTAGAACACCTCATGCTATGGGCATTCTGTCATATTTTTGCGATTGGTTTCATTGCACTTGGAATTCTGTTTCCGTCTTATTTGAAGTAAAATATATGTGTTTCTGACGTTTTCGTTCTAGGGTTGGCTATATGTAGTCTTCCAAAACAAATTATTGTTTATTTTATAATCATATTCCCAAACTCAAAGTTCCTCATACATATTCATATATCTACTCTTCAAGTAGTTATTTTGTTAGGTAATTTAAAAACCATTGTTCATGTTATCTGCCAAGCAGTCAACGCCAATCAAATTTAATTTAGTATACAAAACCTCGTTCCAATTTTTAAATATAAGCAGTGCGGAACGATTGCATTTACATAACCTTTCACCCGATCAAACTTAGATCCCTCAACTAAAAACCAAATTATTTAAATTTTCTTCTGTCAACCCATAAACAATAACAGCAATTATCACGCTTAGTGGTCATCTTCATTCAAGATGATTTAGACAAAAAAAAAATAATAAAAGAACCCATTTAACCAAGTCCCTATAATAAAGTAATTAACTCCTGAATTAACATTATATCCTATACGAAAAATGGTTGCATACAATACAATTTTTGTATAATTTCTATATGATTAATATACCCAAAGCTTTAATACCTAGATATTTTATGCACGCACCAGTCTACATAAGACTGTTGGTGTATCTCTATAACAAATTATAGAAAATCCCCTGCAGCTAATTTGAGTTTTGAAATATTCCTTAATTTCAATTTTTTTTTTTATTTTATATTATTTTGTTAGTATACCCGGATATCTATGTTCTTATCCTTTAAATTTAAATTAGATCGTTCATCATTAGGTATTACTTCTATCTAGGCTGCAGCAGCAGCAGAAGCAGCAAACAGAGACGCACCATCAGACACAGACAAAGTCAGACGATGACGACGACGACGACCGACCATGATAGTTGTTGTTGTTGTTTTCGTCGTCCTCGCAGCCAAACAGCAAACTTCACGCCTAAGGGTGTCGTCATCAATTATTCAGTTTTGGTTTGTGTTATGCGCCGCCTAAGGCTCTGACTGCATAAACATAATAACTGAACAGAGGAGGGATGTATATTGAGTCAAGAGTGCGAGTACTGCAATGATAGGGTTTACCTTGAGATTCTACGGTCTGGTTTTGGTCACTATAGATGGTTACCTAGTTCAATTTAAAGAACAGCAAAAAAGATTAACCAATTTCCTGTTTTATACCTTCAACATTTTACATATATATATAATTTTTCTTCTTTTTAATCGAGAATAGCATTATACAACTTGTATGGACAAGTCTGAGGAACTATACAACGGGAAGAAGGGTTGATTATGGGGTGTCAAGGAATGCAAGTTAAGAGTTTTATCAATACCATGAGCACGGTACCAGATCCGCTTCAAACATAAGCAAAGCTTGTAATATAAAGAACCTCACTACTTTTTTCGGCTTAGGTTGCATTTAAGTAGAAAAGCTTTCTTTAAAAAAACAAGTCGTATTTTCTTCTACATACGATCTTAATCATACTGTTCTTCCGCAAAAAACATAATTCATAATACTTTAGCTGGAATGGCAGATGCCAAAATTTTTTGTGGTAAAATCGGTGTTAAAATTCCGAAAATTGGGAATTGGGAAACTTATATTAGGTATTTGAAAATAAGATAAAGGAAATTTCCCATTCGATATCATAGTAATCCTTAAACTTTACCCGAATTAAATCGTTTGCAAAAGCGAAGGAGATGCACAATAAACTTGAAATTGAAGAACGTTTCTGCTTTATTTGACAATGATTCTATTTAGTACCCAAGGCTTTTATGAATTACTTGTTAATCTTTCGAAATAATTTAAAAACTCCCATAAATAGCCGAACAAGTTTAAAAAAAAAAACGTATACCAAATGATGAATTCTTTTACACAATAAATTCCATACGTGCAATCCATTTAGGTAGTATCAGAACTCAAAATCCATAATGCGGGAATGGAACAATATCACGCATGCTTGGTGCTCCAGCATTCTTCTTTATAATATGAACTAATAAATCATACAAAAAAGAATATAAAGAAAGTATACCGCATTTTTCTCGCCACATACTTATAAAAAATATTATATCACAAAATATTATGCCCGTATGGAGTATACGAGAATCTTTTACAAGTGCGGTGTAGAAGGAAGGAAGGTATATCTATACTACTCTATATATGTACTTACATTAAATATGGCGCAACGTCTTCCAAACATACGTATATCGTACATATTTCAATTCGAAATGGCAATAAAATCCCTTCTTTCGTAGAAAATACGTGACCAATGTCTTTTATTTCGATTTTGTATTCCTTGAACGGCCGGATAGCTGCATTGCACACCCAAATAAAAACCATGAAAGGGATGGGATTTAATGATTTAACTTGCATCCAACACACATGGTGACTATATGATGGGGTGTTCCGATACAACAGTCTATCGAGAATCAACTCACACTCAATTTTCAACCCTAATTTACCGCACTAAAAAAATGTCATGGTGTAATGTCTCGTATATAAATCTAATTCGAATTCTAATCCGATGGCAATGGATCAAATTTTCTTCATTTTCATGTATCAGTTACTTATTGTACTTCGAAAAAAGATGTCAGTAAATACAACTTCAATGTAGTCACCCCCAAACCACAAGCTACAGAAAAAAGAAGTCAAAAATGCTCACTCTATAATGTCATAAAATTCCAATAACATGCTTTAAAATATTTAAATGGTACAACACTGTTTTTACGATCTATCTAGATGGTTGAGGGCTTACACAAATGCGGCAAAACGGTTTTCTTCATAGATCCCTTTGAACAGTCACACGCCCTTCGATTTTTTTTCTTTCATTTTTGATTTGGATGGGGTTTATGGCTGAGATGATGATGATGATGACGTGCTGTGACCACTTTATGAAGAGATTTACATTTTAAATGATTTCAACGCCACCACAGGAATATATGGCATGTTTTCTCGGTGTATAAATGTTCCCTTAACTCAATTTCTTTATGAGCAAAGGAATGTATATTTTTATTTCTAAATATTCATACGAGTTGGTATCTTTAATATTCGTTTGAAGGGCGGGAAATTTGAGTTTTCCTTTGAGGGGGCGTTGTAGTAGCATCAATGATTCATTGATAGTGGTTCTGGTTCGATAGATGATTTTGAGATAATTTTATTTTTAACACCTTCTGGTAATTTGAGCTGCCAATTAGTCATTGAAATAATCCTTCTCCCTTTTAAAACCATGTTATTCTTAATAGTATTTTCGAATACCTATACCAATACTAATATACATTAATTAAATCATTCTATAAATACGAATATTTACCATACCTATTTGATGTTTGAAAGTTGTATTGATCCCTCAACGTAAAACCCAAGAAAATATAGCTCAAAGTTCTCCACAATGTTTGATAAAATATTCTCCTTCTTAATTTATATTATTATCTGTATTTTTAAATTCTCTGGTAACGTAAAATTTTAGCCTTATTGATCTCTCGAATTAAAATTGACATTCTGCTCTTGCGACTTAAACATTTCGTTGGTACCAGAATTTTTTTAAAATAGATAATATCGAAGTCGTCAACTTTACAAGATGTTACACGATTTGGTAAGGATATTACTTGTAAGTCTTATAGTTTCGCAAGCAATATGTTAAGACAGTTTCATGACAGTAAAACCTTTCTATTTTGACGGAATAACTATTAGCATTCTTTAAAGTCATCCTAATAAGTATCATCGGGTTAAGCAAGGATACCAAACCAATCAGCAATACCTTTAGTATTGATATAATAACTGTTAAATATAAGAGATAAGCGTTTGGGGCGATATCTATAGTTGGAGGTCCCAAAAATTTAAATCGTAAATTTGTTTGGCAAAGTTAGTTTCATTTTAGAATTTGTAAAGTAAAATCTTGAAAATATTTGCACCCCATCAATTGATCTTCTTCGTCAAATTTTGGTTTCCAAACACTTTTCATTATTCAGCATTTCGAACACTATACAAAGGCAGTGGACTTATCTTCTTACTTATATTATTCGATTTCCATATTCAAACGCTCAGCAAATTAACTATCTTTTTAATAACTTTTTAGTGAGGATTTAGAGAGGATTGATGTTTTTGAATTATCAATACGAATTAGAAGCTTTTTTTTTATTTATTTTTTTGCTCACTTTCAATCATGAATACCCTTAATATGATTAACACAGTACGAGCTTAAGAATCTTAGGCAGATTTAACAACTCACACGCTAAGGGGTTTATATTTGATAACCGTTTTCATGGAACCTCAGGTAATGTTTACTTTACTTTATTTCTTTTTGCACATCTTTCTTCAATGCATCTTTATCAGCTTTATTCACATAAATCTACATTATTTTTTTTATATAAGAATGGTAACTTCTTCTTCAACTTAATATAGGTAAATTAATGACATGCTGTTCAAGCACCCATCACGTTAAATTTGTGTTCCAGAATCTAGAAGCTAAGATTTCATTTTTTCTTCTTCATTGACTTATCCCCTATTCTTGTACTGGTAGGTGGTAGGTATGTTATTATTCTATTACCTATAATTCCCATTTATAATCTCTACTTCAACCCATCTGATACATTATCAAGATTAAAATTTTCTTAGATTTCAGATTGATTTAAAATACCTTTATGTACCTACCTGCTTCGAGAATATTCGACAGATATGTAGAAATCTAAGCTATTTGAGAATTTTGTAGGTAAATTAAAATCTGTTTCTCCGCTACTTATCAAGTCCTTAGCATCATATACCTACCTACTTCTGGCAAAAAATATATAGGCACCTAAACCTACTTGAAGCTTGTCCTTTTTCAATCCAACCTTCCTTCACACTATACCTATCTAACAAACAATACCTAGGTTTCTGTTTAGGAAGCTTCGGAAAAGATTTTTAAAAATTAAATGTGTCAGAATAGATAGGTAGTTACGTTATACAATCAACACTTTAAGTTGCCATCATAAAATTTTCTTATAGATAATGTCTGCTACATATACGAAATCTCTTTAGCAAAATCAGAAAACATCAAAAAATATAATCCAAGAATGCAACATCCATCATCAAGGATATCCATATTTTCGTCTCCCATCAATTGAGATTTTCCATTCAACAGAATGCAATGCAACAAGCTTCCATTAATCCATACAATACCATTAAAACTCTGAAATAGAGATGCAGTTATAATAGAGCCATATTGTTGAGTGTAGACTATCCTACTTTTTGTTCTCACTCTATTTTCTATCAAGCGTCATGCTATCTCCTTCTGATTTTGTCACTGCTTGACAGGCTTCCATAATATTGAATACATACCTATACCTTACCTACCTTTATCTACCTACCTACAACTAAAACACATTCACTTTCCCGTTGGCACTTATATCGTATTCAAACGACGTTTATTGGTTCCGTCTACCATTTTTTAACTGGAGATCGGTCGGAAGCCATTAAAATCACCATTATTGTTCTTTGTTATGTTTGCCGTTCTCATTTGTGTGTGTGTTGATAGTGTTTCGTAATGGCTGATTTTTGTAAGGAATAAAAAATCATATCGGTCATGCGTTAATGTGTGCACGTTAGCGCGTGTGCATTAAGGTTTTTGGATTTAAAAAAAAAAAGCCCCAAGGAGTTGGAGATTATTTTTTGCTGGCCATACTTTATTTTTTTTTTCTTGATGGTGAACTCATTCATTATAAAATTATTAATATGAGTTTTATTGTGAACTGATAATGATATGCATAAATGGCCCATTTTATGATGATAGGTAGGTATGTGTGTATTATGTTTATGATTGAGTGTCCCCGGTTGCAAAGAAAAGGAATTTTGGCAACATTGCAACATGGTACGGCATGGCAACCTGTGTGGTCGAACAGAGCTTAAAAATCGAAGCGTTGAAAGAGGTTCTGATTGAGTGGATGAATGTAGGTAACTTAAATGATAATTAGGAACAGGTTGTTGGTATATATTTGGGTATAATTAAATGGCTATTGATGTTAATTTTATGTTCTTTTAAATTTATTGTTATGTATTAGGCTTTAGAAAAGTATAGATAGATAGTTTGTATAGGTTGTCGGACTACTTACTGTTTTATACCTAATCTTGCGAATAATAATGGATATATTTTTTTTTAACATGTCAATTAGTTCGAGCAGCACAGCTGTTATCTTAATTAATTCTTTCTATGTAGGTAAGTTTCATATTTTTGCTTTAATTTAAAAACGTAAAAAAGTTTAGGCAGATAGATACCTAACTAGGAATAATACGATAGATAAGTAAGGTAGGTGCGAGTATTAAGGCCTAGCTAAAGTAAGTAGCTAAAATAAAATAAAAACTTTTTGTCCGAATAAACATTGTTTATTTAAAGCATAGTTTAATAAATAACAACTAACAAAATAAACAAATAATTGCAAGTTTTACAAGAAATAAAAAACAAAATGAAACATTTTGTAAACCCTTATATGGTTAGTAGGATAAGGCCTAATACTTTAACATATTGAAATGTTCCAAATTAACTTGGTTTATTTGTTTCTGTCAATGAATGAGAATATATAGGTAGGTATTTATTAACGATGCTTAAAGTATTAAAATTACCAAGTGTTTTTTTATAAAACAGCCATCAGGGCGCTTTATAATAATTCGAGTCGGAAAAACGCTTCCTATAAAGTTAGTGACCCAACGCTGATGATGGTTATGCAGGGAAGACGTGGCTACAAGTACCAAACGTCATTTATGGTCATTAGCTACATAATAGTGTAGCCTGAAGCTGCTGGGATCATTTTAAGTTCTGAGTACACGAACACCAATAAATTATATGCAGGAATTATGTATGTAATACTTATGTCTATCCCAATTTTTTTTTTACGAAATATAGTATTTCTCCTAAAAATAAAGTATTCTTAACAAAAATATAGTATTTTTTAATAAAAGTAAACAAAAAAAAACGGGCCGAATATATTTGATACTCAGTTAGTTTTACTAAATCTATATTTTTTTGTACTCCTAGACTCTTTAATTTTTTTTATTTGCAATAAAAGTATCATATGCTTGCTTTATCTTAATCAAATTTAAAGGTGGGTATCCATTTGAGAGTAGGAGAGCTGGAAATCAATTTCAAGCACCAACACGGTTTGTATTCTGCGAGTAGCTGTCTCAGAGTCAACATGACAAAATAATGGACATCGGAGGAGAAAAATTCGAAAATAAAATCTCGCTGGGAAACGTCTTTGAAAAGCACCACATTTAAGTTACACTGATAATTGAAGCTTTGTTCGGAAAGTTCAAACAGAGTCGCATTATGGATTGTAATGAAATGAGAATTTTTGTGAAGAATTCGCTAACAAATCAGTCAAAAAATCAAAAGGTTCGCATTATAAATCCCAAATCTAAGTATACAGCCCTCAAAATGCCTAAATGTTATTAGGTGATCTGTTTTTCCAAATATTCCAGTTGTTAAACACGTATAGCTTGTTTAAACGTAAGAATAATGTTACAAATAATTTTTTCACAACTGCTATATTCAATCTAGTAGTAAAATTGTAAGGATATGTGTAAAATCCAATAAGATATCTAATCAGCACTTCCATTTGTTTGTATAATTTTTTTTTACTGTACAAAAAAGACATCATTATACCTTACAACCTACCTCAAACAAACAACTTCTATAGAGTCCTCTGATCCTAGTAATTGTCTCTCTTTGTCAACACGTCACCACAATCAACAACTAAACTCTTCTTTATACTTCATTGTTTTGTTTTCCAAGTTTATAATTCATTTCCTGAATATTCATTGTTTGTCGCCACATGAAAAATTATTTACTGACCAGCTGACTCTCTATCCTCAACTCAAAATTCAAATTATAATCCAACTCATACTCCCTGGGTCCTGGGAGTACTTATACTCTCAATAGGCCAACATTGCCCAACGACGTTAACTATAGAAACGTAAAAAAAACTATATACCCCACCGCACATACTCTTCCTCTTGGAATATGTGTGCAGTGAATCATTTAACAATAAAATTTTGCTACCGCATATATGTGGAGATATAGATAAGCGCTGATATTTATAGATGCAGCAAACTGCACAACTCCTTTTCGGCATGCCTTTTCACTCCTCTAACCCTTCATTTTGCTCCCATTGAGTATCAAAACAACAAACAGTAAAGCGAAAAGCAACAACAACAACAACTTACAGCCGCTGCAGTATCCCACAGTAGATATAATATACTATAGCCCCAGCAGCCTATAGATAGATACTCTCTCATATATTCATGCAGATTTTAGTGGAAGCCTTTATGCGAGAATTTATAGACAGAGAATCCCAGTCCATAGTACACACAATACACATATTCAGATACCTACTCAGATACAAAACACCATAAGCAAGCAGCGCCATCTAGCGGACCAGTGTGGTACAGCCAAGAGTCAGAACCCCAGCCACTGCTCTGGCATCATATATCTCTCACTCCTCGATGGAACACACTGCATATTAAGTTATTGTATATTAGGTGTTAAATCAGATAAATTTTCGCATAATACCGCATACAGCACTTGGATTTGCAAGATTAACGTTTTCTCTCGCTATTTTGCTGCTGGTCTCCCTCTTTCTCTCTTTCTCTTAATGCTTCAACAATATCAGAGCGTGCTCCATAGTCTATACTCGGGTGTTATATTATATGCCATTATGAAATATATCTATGCCCCAGCCATAGATACACACAGATTGCAGCATGCATAATAGCATCTATATAGATACTATGCCAGAGGTGCAGATACTAATGTAGTTTGAGTTCATTGCAAAATTTCGTTTGTTCTTCTTCCCTGGTATCGTATAGGTTTTCGGGTTTCTGATGTATACATACATTCTATACACTAGAGAGTATATTGCGCCCTTTTTGGTTTAAGGATTTCATCCTGGCAGAACGTTTATCATGTTATATGTTATGTACGGGCTTGTATTTATAGAAGTTACTAAATGCGCACCTATAGTCCTGCATCTATCTATATATTCCTATATTCCTTTATAGATGAACATGTTCAAAATATAATACTCTTGTATTTAATATTCCGATCTTTCATACCTTTATAGAATATTTTCAGTGTGATGTTATGGAACTTAGTCAAGAGACTTAGGCGCCTTCTCTAAAGTCAATATAATTCACCAGAGTTTCCTACACTATGGTATACTTAATCTTTCTTCGTCGTAGTTCGTCGGGTGAATTTCTGAGATGCTTCTATAGGTTCTTCTATATGTAAGTCTTTAAATTTATGATCTCACATGCTATATGTTCGGTTTGGGGCTCTCTCTCTCTTATGAATGTTGCACCATCGGAGTGGAGGAAAACATGCAATCTTCCAGTTTGTTAAATGTGCACACAACATGGTTATTTATTTAAAAAAAATAGCAATTTTCATTTCGTTAGTTAACTTTGAATAAAAAGAATAAAACTAAATGAATTTAGAAAATCAGAATATAGAAGATTTTAGGTTAAAATGGGGATGGTGATAGAAGTTCTATGCAGTTAACTTTGTCAAAAATTGAATATGTAAGGATAATTCCATTGAAATGAAACAGTACTACCACAAGCTTCAAATATTTACAGACTATCTGTAGCATCATATGAATCATTTTTGTCGATTCTCTTTACATAATCCCATATCAAGCATCGGAATCTTTGAGTACGCATTCTTTTTCCTAAATCGGTGTCACCCGGTGTTACCGTACAACACGTATAGTGCCCGCATAAATTCTAAAATTTACTGGATATTATGATTATGAGTCTGATGTACCAATGTTGTGTATAGGTACTCAAAGATTTTTATGAGAAATGCCTTGCTATATTATTGGAGTTAATTGATACATTTTAAGTTAGCGCAATTAAGTTGAAAGTACATAAAAAATGTATCTTTTTTTCGAGTCAGAAAAAAATTCTTAGTCGCAGCTAGCTATAGTTTTTTAAGACTTTTGGAATTTGTTGACTTTCTCAAGCTTAACGTTAATTTTCACAGCTTTGATTAGAACTATATAATTATATAATCATACCTTAGTCACTTTCGGTCCCTGATAAGTTATTTCCGGCTCCTAGTCAAGGAAAAAGTATTTTTGCACAACTAAGTCAAAAGAATAAGAAGTCCCGGCTTAGAGCAAGAAGCGAGGCAAGAAGTGAAAATATTCTGCATCGGATTTTGTTGTAAAATGTACAATTTCTAACTAACAAACTAAGTAACTTATTTTTTCTTCTGTATCAGTACCTATACCTATACCTATATCTATACTTTAAATTTATATGATATTTTATCTTTTGACTGACCATAACGTCATATTACTCTCTGCAGCGAGTCAGAAACTTCTCTATATATTCACCCTCCAAAACGATTGAAAATGCCGGAAGCTGGTAAGCCCAGGCCGTCATAAATAATAGATGCACCCAATTAAACACGCAAAAAAATAATTAAAGAAATCTTAATAAAATTAAAACCAAATAAACATAAAGATATATTTTGAATAACGTCGCTTTATTTAGAAAAAAATTAAGGGATATTTGTCAAGAATGAAATCACCTGACCAATTTTATTTGCAATGATTTAAAATCTCCTTAAAATATTATGCAATCACTAGCAATATCATGAAATTTGAAATAGATATTTTGTATTTATCGATTTAGAATGATTTCTTGCATTCATTAAAAAATATTTGAAATAACTTGTTTTTTGCAATCTACATAATGCAATATACGTAATTTTTTGACAATAATAATTTGATTGCAATTTTGCAAAATCATAATCGAAATAAATTATTTGCAATCATTTGAAATAAATAAAAAAAATGCAGTCACAAATTATTTAAATCAAATTGAAAACTGCTTGAAATCACGTGCAAAATAATCTAAAGTACTTTGCAATATTAAAATAATTGAACCACTAAGCTGGTTCGTACCGAACCTCTTTAGAAAAAATACTGCAAAACAATTTTAAAGTGAAAGCTATTGGGTTATCACCATATTACATATTATTACACTCATGTGTAGTGCTTAAGATTAAGTTAGAAAAAGTTATTTAACGTTCAGGAGCAAAACGTATCTTACGTAGGTACCTACTTATATTATAACCTGTAATTAGTCAAGTGACACGATTTGGTAACACTTCTTGGAATTAGATTTTTGTTTAAGGCACTTCTATGAAATCATTTTTGTCACCCTCTTGCGACTTTTTTTTTAAACTTCCGAGTGCTCATAAATGTTGTCTTTTATACCCATCATCTATCTAAACTTCTACAGTATGGGATAAGTTCAATGATTTTGATCGACAATAATTTATGCATACCCTATAAAGATATTAATTTCTGAAAATTGTTTGAATTATACACCAGTAATAGGTTTAGGTATATATATCTACAAGGTATAGGTACCTACAGTTTTATTCTTTGTATTTAAATTATAAATACTTTCAATTATCTGCGACTTAACATTTCATTAATAACATATACGAGCATCACTCAGAAACCTTTCCCTTCATGCTTTATAATGCATTTATCAACGATTACCGTCCTACCTACCGCATGCATAACCTCCCACTTGCACTCTTATAACCTAAAACGACTCAAAGTAGGTACTATTCAATTAAACTCTGTACGGTGTGCAAAAGGGTTAAAAACCCAAATTACTTTATATGTGCCCACTTGAAAGGTGTACATTTGTTATACGATGGGTGTGTTTGTGTGTGTGTATCTGAATACTCAGGGATCGCATTTTGTTGTTCGTACTTAAAATCAATTTACTTAATAACAGCAATTTAAGTGCGCGTACACATTTTACTTTACATGATGGCTCTCATCCATGGCATGCGGCAGCGGCAGCGGTGGCGGCAACAGCGAATAATACGAAATATAATATTTGCGGCAATGATAGTGGAGAGGCTCAGTGCAGGGTGGCTGAAGCGGAAAGGCAGTAGAAAAAGCACAGAACAACATCCTCTAATAGTATCTATAGTCACAATATAACTATAGCTATATCTATGTGATGTAGTTCAGTTAAGAGAGTTTAAATAGCTCGCAAAAAGAATTCAACTTTTATTGATGATATGAATGTAGGTTTATGTGTGTGTGATAAGTTTGATTGTATTGGTTGAATTTTTGCTCATATACTTATATCCGTTTAGAGAGATTGCATACTTAATCGTTTAAGTGCAGTTAATTTATTGGGTTTTGTTTGTATTTTGCTGGCGAAATTGTTTTAGAGTGAAATGTAAACAATGTGCATAGTGTGACGCCTACTGAATTTGTTGACGTCGACCGACGACAAACGGGCGAAGCAGCAGTGTTTAGATTAGTTGATGGTGCTGCTAGCGGGGAGATGTCTAGCTTTGTATATAGACTTACCATCTTACACCTATATATTAATGTATGTTTAAAGGTAATTTATAATTATATCAGCTGCCAGCTTTCAACGCACATGATATATCGCAGAATGTTATAAAGCTTTTTGTTGGAGTTTAAAGCAAATCGGTTTTTGATGCAATTAAGAGTTAATTGCGCGTAGAACTTGTTTTTCATAATTAAATATTAAATTTATCTGCACTTATACATCAAAAATTAGATCGTTTGCACACGATCTTCATAATATTATTGTTAGTAATTGATAGTTGATCGTGCTAGACTTTTATTGGTTAAGAGGGTGATTATAAAATATGAGTGCACCAGTAGGTCTGCAAAAGATAGGTAGAGAAGGCGTATTAATATGTGTATTTTAAATCATTTGGTTTGTCAGAAAAGTGTTGAATTAAAGTACACTTTAATATAAGGAGGTATTTTATTTCAATTATATTAGAGTAGATACAGGAAGATTTTTCTGTTGACGATTTTTAAAGAAAAATTGAAGTTATTTTCTTGAAAGTGATATGTTATACTGATACACTTTATTCATGGTTAATAAGCTCAGAGAGTACCTACTGCCTTCAATGGGATCTCAACATGAATCCATTGAAGTCAGAAATTATGGTATTCAGAAACAATACTGGTCGGTTGACAAGAGAAGAAAAATGATTCCTAGGATCGGACTCTCTAAAAGTTGTCAAGCAGTATCTTGTCATAATACTCACTCTGAAACTATAACCAACAATTTACATCTGCAAGGCAAACTGAAAGTGTCGAAAGCGATATTTGCGTTTCAGGTATAGGGCTACGAAAAACACGACAAAGTTGAAAAACTGCAAAAGTATTTCCTAAAGCTTCTCTTCAGGCTACCATCAAATATTTCCACCTACATGCTGTATGATGAAACTATAGTCTATTGCGCTTGTTTCCACTGTTTTCAAAAAAGTGAGGCATAACTACTATAGATACGTACATTTCTTAAATAGAATTTCACATTTCCAGTTTCCTCAGAAGTTTGCATTAATCAGAATTAGTAAGTACGATCGCGATTTAGTCAGTACGGTGATCTAATTTTAAAATCATCTTTTTCGTTGTTTTAAACCATCGTTGTTTCATCATTTTGATAGCGAACCGACTACTGTCAATTGTCCAATTTACAGTAGGTATACGAATATATACAGCTGGAATTAAAATATTATTGAAGTTCATTAAACTGAAATGAAAAAAGTTGTTGAAAAATTGGTCTCCACATTTAGTTCTACTTGGGGGCGAATTAGTTCAAGAAACGGACCTGTACCCTACTTGTTTTATATGCATAATACATGTACCTATATAATCTACTTTTTTAATTTGTCGAATGAATAAATAGAGAAATGTCAGACTATTCATGAAGGAACATGTGTCCAAAGATAACACTCAAAACATTCTTGCACCTCATTCCACAGAAATAAATGAAACATTTTTGTCTGGCAACCAAGTCAGCTTAATTTTTCATCCCAGAAAGATACAAAATTCATTTTGTATTATCTTATAATAGACAATAAATAAATTGTCTCAAATTTACTTCACACACTATACCTACCGAAACAGGACACTCAGTAAAGAAATTCTTTTTCACTTTACTGCACAAAAATAAACTTGATATTCCCCTACCATTTTTATAATTTTGATGTTGTTGTTGTTGGCTTATTCTATGTATATCCGTTGCAAAAGTATAGACTACTATCATTGTTCGGCACATGCTTGCTCTTTGGCACACACAAAAAGTCAACAATGAAGCGTGTAATTACTATCCGTTTCACATCCTATGCCTTGACATTCAATATAATCCTCCCCCACCCCTCCATAACAAACTTCTTGAGTACCTACTCTTGTATCTTAGACTGAGACCTTTAAAATATACCATAAGATCCAAAAAGGAACCCATAGTAGCATAATTACTTTACAAGTTCATTATAAACACTCATAAATCTGTGTGAAAGAAACAAAAAACAAAGAAAAAAATAAATTGTAGGTATATTCTTCTACAACATAAAGAATGACTTTCTCTTGGTATATGGAGAATGAACGAAAGGGGTTTGAAAGGTTGAGAGGCCAACCGACTTCTTTTGTTGGCTTGGCTTCGAACATCCTCTTTTCTAGTATATCCTTATTGAAGAAAAACTTGTTATAAACTCCCCCACCTTTAGCTTGAAGCAATTTCTATGCATCAACCGTGTGTTTCTCACTTGTTTAAGAAAAAGGATTTCTCAAAAAGCTTAGATTTCGTGTGCCAAAGGGTATGAAAGGATACACCATTATCGTAGTCCTTGTGTCGTTCTTTGTAATAAATCTTTGATCGCGAAAATATTTCGAAAAGGTTGTTCTTCTTAGTTTTGTTGGTGGAAAGGTAAAAGACAACAAGGATAAAGTAATCTATTGGTCTTTTTGTTTTCATGACTATCGCTGCTATACTGAGTATAAGAATATAGAATGTTGGCCCCAAAACTGTTGCTACTTTCACTGTTATATGTATTTCTTTTTAGTTGACATTCTCTAAGGACATACAAGGAATAAGATCCGCCACTTAATAAGAAATTAACAGAGTATCATGTCACACATATGAACTTCGTTTATACACTTGGGTCGGATCGTGTATAACAACGTGTTAGTAATGCAATATCACTGCTCCTGTAAAGGGTTTTTCTAGTTAGATACCTACAATTTAAGATTGAATTACACAACCCAAAACATTTGGATACAAAATAAAAGGTGAAGGATATCACATATTTCAGGGGTTGTTATTTGTGTAAGCTAATTGCATACATAAGTTTATTTCCAGGATTGAATTTCACAGAGAAATTATTTAAAAATTGAAAATAAAATTACTTTAAATTTCAAATAAAAATTATCTTCATCTTCTGTCAAGTGATTTGGCATTTCTTTTTTGTCACACTCACACCCTTCAATAAGGACCCCAAATATAATATTATCACAACGCAGTTACTTAGATTGTTATAGGTGTACGCAAGTGCACGACGCGATGTATAGGTAGGCGTTTTGTATGGTGTATCTAATGCCAGAATTTATTATGGTACTCGCCATTTTTTTCTACTATTAGATGTTCCATGAACAACGTCGTTGTCGTCGTTGATTTCATCCCCTTAAAAAAGAAAACCAAGAACACCATTCAACCATTAAAGGTATCGCTTCCACCCTCTCTACGGTTCCGAAGAGGGTTCCATGCCCAATTTTGAGTCAAGGAGAAAGTTTTCGCTTTGGTGTTGGATATCTTTTTTTTTTCTCAGACTACGATTGTTTTTTGTTTGAACTTGGAAAGTGTAGGTAAGACCATGAGAAATAAGACAGAAGAAGATCTATAGCTAGAGACACTTGGAAATATTTCATCGAAATGTGTCCCAAGTGTAATATTATACCATACCCCAAGGTATAAAGACGTGTATAGAAAAGTGCAGCGGCGGCAACCAGCGTATAAATTAGTTTTAAAGAATATATCTCATTTTGTCCAAGTATAGAAATGAAAACAGAAAAAAAAGAAATCTCTAAATTAACTTAAGAAAAGAGAAGCAGCGACATGGTGGCAGCGGTGGCTGCTAATAAATCACATATTAATGAAGCAGGATTTTCTTACTTTTTTTTTTATTTTTCTGTTAAAGAAAGTTTGTCATAAAGCAAACAAATAAAGATGTCCTGGGTGCTTAAAATATCCTTAAAAACGTAAACATATTTTCCTTCTCAATTAAATGAATCATATAAATTAGAAAAGTTTTTTTTTGTTTTTAATTTTATTGGTTATAATGTCGCTATGGCTGGTGGCAATACGGCAACATCTCTATTACATATATAAACGCACACAGATGGATGATGGAAGAATTTTGCCGAGGGAATTTCAAGTGAATTCAGGGACTATTATAGGAATGGAATATAGTAAAATTTATGATGCGGAGTAATTATATCCGATAGGAAAATACACCACACATTATATTTATATAGACGTATATACAATATAGTTTTCGGGAGAATTTTACTATCCATTAAGCATCCAGAACAAGAGTTGTTTGTGATGTCCTTAAGGGGGCTATTATAGATTCAGTAGTGTTTGGTAATAGATTATATTATTGTATTTTTGGCCTAAGGGGAGCAAACGCAGAGATAGCTACATTATATTAAAATGAAAAGATATGGTTAAAGTGACCGTAGAACTTTATGATTCAAAGATCATACTTTGTATGTTAAAGCTGAATTTATTGAAGATAATACGTATAATTTAATTTTTAACTTAAGGAAACAGTCAACAAAATGCACAAAATTATATATTGGGTTTAACATTAGCTATTCTAGATTCAGTTTGATTTCATCAAGTTTTAGTCATTATCAAGTAATTATAATCATATAATATACAAACTACTTGCATAAATATTCCAATGTTACGGTCAAATGGCAGATGATCAATAAATTTTTAATTCTCTATTGGTATGGCACTAACAAATATACCACTTGCGTTGCAAACGAAACAATTGATTTTCGCAAGAAATACTTTCTTTTGTGGTTAAAAATTTTTTAAAGTCATTTTCAATTACGTATACATATCAACCTATACCTACTTTCACAGTGAATATCAAACTATAGAGTTCTTTCATCTCTCTTTGCTATCCGCCTCATGAGTAATTAGGTTCTTTAAAATGGTTGATGGAGTTGGTTTTGGACAGAATAAAATGTTCCAAATGAACTACTGACTTGCTTCTTTGCTCGTTTCGACATATTTGAACTATCAGACATTTTATTATGTGAGCTCCATAATAATATAGTCTGATTATATCGACAGAGATATGAATTTGACTAATCTTTTCAAAAGATTTCCGTTCAAAATTTTACCTGATATATGTGCCAAAGTTTATGAAAGGTTCTCATCAAATGTTTTATCATTGCCAATACTTAAGTAATTCTCCTATAAAACCAACACATTTTAGTTCTAAACTTTCCTAAAAAGTTTGCTAAAATCTGAACTTCAAGTTATTATTTAAGAAAGAATATGAAATTTCTGAATAAAACAATTACAACAATAATTTAACATTACGAGCATCAACCGAAACCTATTTCAAATATCAAGAGAATGAATTTATGTGAAAGTTCTTCAATTTCTATATAAAGAACATTTTATTAATTTATTCTTCTATCACTTGCAGTAACAGTAGTTTGTCCCATTAAATGAAAAATAGATAAACATACTCATATGATTAGGATTTGAGAGCAACAGTGAGAAATTTCAGAAAAAAATTACAGCCTAATTTCGATTCTCGATTCAAAACTAAATCTAAAGAGATTTTGGGTTTCCAATTTTATATTTGCGAGTATTTAAATATCTAATTCAAAGAAAGTTCACAGATTTTAAATTGATGTCAAAATGTTAATGAATGCATTATAGGCCTGGAAAACTTTAAACTTAATACATTTTAAAATTTTGTTTTGAAACTAAAGAAGTTTAAACGCGACTCAATAATTTGGCTATTGAAGAAATGTTAAAATGTTTTCTGAAGCAATTTGTTTGTTTATTCTTTTATAACGGGTCAGAAATATTTTTTTCATGTTTTCTGAAGCAATTTGTTTGTTTATTCTTTTATAACGGGTTTTCAGAAATATTTTTTTCATATTAAAAACATTTCTGAACTATAATTCTATCGAAATCAGTTGAGAAATATTTAAGAAATATTTTTATACGGCTTTTTTTAACGGCTCTAAAATATTATGTTCTTTGTGTTGACAGACTGGTTTTAGTTTCTACAATGATGTTATGTTTATTTAGTTGACTGTTTTGAAGACAAGAGTGGATAATTAATAAAAAACAATTTTCCATTGGTTTGTACGAAAGTGCTGATTTAGAATTTAGAAACTTTAGTGGCTGGAATTTTTCTTTTAAGCAAAGATAATATTGGTTTTGTCACTGAATCACTAAGTTCTTGTACTGCTATCGTTAATCAGTTTTATTTAAAAAAAACAGAAATTTCAATGGCGTCAATTTATATCTAATTATTTAAAACCATCGTGTTCAATTAATGCAATATTTACAAAAACATTAAGTTTATACTTTTCAGGAATTAAAATTCCTCACCAACTAACTTCAAAGCGACTAACTTCAAAGAAGACATTAAAAAGCGTCGAATTTACTCGCATACATTCTGCTTATGCTTTAGGTTTACAACATTCAACAATCCTTAATACAGACAACTCACTCATCATTATCAATGACAAATCTAAATTACCAGAATTGTCTGCCTTCTCTAGAAGCATTACAGCTCTCTGTTATACTGTATCTAAATATGTCCTGTACATCATTAAAATCAATTCCGCCCAACTAAATAAATTCTAAATGTATTTTTCTTTTCCACACAGAAAAAAAAAACACACAAAAGTTCACAGATTTTAAGTTGATGTCAAAATATTAATGAATACATTATAGGTCTGGAAAACTTTAAACTTAATACATTTGAAAATTTTGTTTTGAAACTAAAGAAGTTTAAACGCGACTCAATAATTTGGCTATTGAAGAAATGTTAAAATGTTTTCTGAAGCAATTTGTTTGTTTATTTTTTTTATAACTGGTTTTCATAAATATTTTTTCATATTAAAAACATTTCTGAATTATATTCAATCGAAATCAGTTGAAATTTTTTTAAGAAATATTTTTATATGGCTTTTTTTATCGTCTCTAAAATATTATGTTCTTTGTGTTGACAGACTGGTTTTAGTTTCTACAATGATGTTATGTTTATTTAGTTGACTGTTTTGAAGACAAGAGTGGATAATTAATAAAAAAACTATTTCCTATTGGTTTGTACGAAAATGCTGTTTTAGAATTTAGATATTTTAGTGGCTGGAATTTTTCTTTCAAGCAAAGATAATATTGGGTTTGTCACTGAATCACCAAGTTTTGTACTGCTATCATTAATCAGTTTTATTTAACAAAATAGAAATTTTAATGGCGTCAATTTATATCTAATTATTTAAAACCATCGTGTTCAATTAATGCAATATTTACAAAAACATTAAGTTTATACTTTTCAGGAATTAAAATTCCTCACCAACTAACTTCAAAAATCCTTAATACAGACAACTCACTCATCATTATCAATGACAAATCTAAATTACCAGAATTGTCTGCCTTCTCTAGAAGCATTACAGCTCTCTGTTATACTGTATCTAAATATGTATGTCCTGTACATCATTAAAATCAATTCCGCCCAACTAAATAAATTCTAAATGTATTTTTCTTTTCCACACAGAAAAAAAAGCACAAAAAGAAATCTTGTCAAGAAAGGAAGGAAATCCTACCATTGAGACAAAACGCCTCCAACAATAATAAATAAAATTCTTTTCTTCCGTATAAGTTGATTCTATATTATAATACAAATAGCATTTATTTTATATCAAAGAAATAATAGTTTTTGGTTAAATGAAGTATGAAATTGAAAATGTACGCCTGCATTTAAAGAAAAAAGAGATGTCTACCATATCAGTGCATTTGGAGGAATCTTTTACGTACATTTGGATAAATACCAGAAGTCAGAAGTATTAAAGATACTTTAGATACAGTGATATTTCTTTTTCGTTCATTTTGGATATATATATATACTTCTTTTTTCTTTCAAAATAAATTGCTATACATGGACTATGGAAACTTCCCCCAATGAGTAAGTATGTGGAGAGAAATATTTCGAGAACCCAAGAAGATTTTTATTAAAAGAAACGAACAACTTATGTTGATCACTTTTAAAATTCCTATGGCAAAATGAAAATGAATAAGCTTTTGAAAATGTACCAATCCTCTTTAATATTATTTTGATTGCACTTATAATTTATTGAATAGACAAATGCTCACCAAATTAGTATCAATTACTTCAGAAGGCATAAATTACTTATATACATTCCTGGAATAATCAAAGTAAATTGCAGAAGGCGATCTGTACACGCCTCCTTTTCATCACAGGAATCAATGCTTTTTTAATAGTTTTTTTTTTCTTGAGTTTCTTAAGGTAATTTATTTTTTTAAATCTCTTGTTTCTTCACACTCAGAAGTAGAAAAATTTAATTTCATTTTCCCTCTGTGTGTAAGCATTGCAATCAATATCTACGAACTCCTCTTTGGCAACAAAAAAAAAAAAAAAATAAGAAACGTAATTATAAATAAAAATGTATCTATAGCAAAAATAATACAACATTTATACTCTATAGAACAGATAAAAAGGTCCGTTTTAAATGGTGGGATGGATGGATGTGTATCTATGTGCGGCTGCAATGGTTCGTGGGGGATAATGTGCATAAATTTGCCCAACTGTTGGTTAAAGATACGGTCTTAAGGGAGGAAGGAGGAAAGTCTTGGTGTTTTTTTTTCTCTATAGATACTTCTTTACACCGCAACAGAAATGAATCTTTCTTTGGGAAAGAAAATAGCTCGATATAGTCAAATACCCGTACTTTTTTCTCTTTTTCTTTTTTTTTTGCTCGTCCTCAGTTCCCTTTGATTCTTGTGTTTTTTTAAATGGAAATTATAGTTTGGGGGTATCTATAAGGATGCGGTGGAATTTAAAACCAACAGAAAAAAAAAATAAAAAAAAAACACCAGAAGTGGGCTTCTCATTTTGGAAACACCCAATACAAGTCGCAGCTGAATTTATGTCATGGTTTTAATTGGCTTCCCCCTGAAACCCATCAGTAGCTCCCTTACTTCTTTTTTCTTCCTTTTTGTTGAGCTCACTTTGGCTACTGCAACTCTGTGTGTATCGTATCTTTCATGGGCGCTCAAGTTGAAGTAAGTTTAGGTTTTGCAATTTTTGCCAAGGTTTTCTTAAGACACTCTATTTTATTATTTTATTTTTATTTTCTAGGACTAAATGTGGTGTTTATGGGTGATTCTTTCTGTTATTTTCCCTTTTACATAAAAAAAAAGGTTTAAGTGAAGTCTGAGACTCTGAGAGTTAAGATATATAAAGCTTTTTGATTCAACTACATAAATATATATCCTATAGGTCTACACTATCTACCCTCTTTGTTATTGTGTCTTTGGGTAATAAAATTAAACAATAAAGGGAGTAATTAAAATGAAGTTTAAAAGGAGTTAAGCCTTAGGTGGTGGATTGTAATTACAGAATTATAGAAAGGGGTAGCAAATAAATCAGGAAACAACACCACCTTAAAAGACTCTGGAAACGTGAAACATATTTTTTATATACCTACCTAACGGAATTTTCACCCTCTTGTTAAAAAAATTGTTTGAAGTATAGTCAGAGGTTTAGATTTGTATTGGAGACTTGAAAAATGTGGTACTTCATTTTAAGCTTTTAAATTATTCAATTTCTAATATTTAAATTTTTTATATTTTAAATAAAATTTATCTGGCGTTTTTAGATTTTGTGAAATAATAGATATAAAATAAAATAAACAATCTTCAAAGATCAATTAGTTAAGATCCTTGTCACTTAGACTTAAGGGCCTTGTTTTTCAACTCAAAACATGTATCTATTTTAACAAATCTTTAATATTTTCTTATATATTAATCGATCAAGTATCTATTTTTGTCTGGAAAAGACTGTGGCTATTCTCACCAATATTAGCTTCTGAGTAAAGGCAGTTCTCGGTTCAACTGCTAGTTTCAGATTTGATATATGTAGGGAACAGAACATCAGCATCAAAAATTATATCACTCCTAAAAAGATGTATTATTAGATACCTACACATCAGAAAAATTTAAAACTATAATTTCATTAGGCTTATCTATATGTTATACATCTATCTGCTTTTTTATAATTTATATAAAAAACATCCATCCAGCATCGTGTTTTCATTCTATCCAATAAAGTATATCTAGAAAATAAATAATAAAACGGAGGTACTTGCCACGCAACTGAATTATCCTGAAACAATGAACATGAACAAGTTGACATTGTATTTATGTAACTATATAGGTGGTTTTATATCATTTAACGTGTTTTTTTTCATTTATAGGAATAAACTCATGTTGTTGCGGCTTTCAGATACATTTTTGTTAAGATGCCAGTAGGAATTTATTAAAGCGCAAGACATTTTCCATCATTATCTGTGCACATTTATCCTTAAGGGCAACATACACTACACACCAAACTCGCCTACAAAAAAACATTCTGTGGACTCTCACCATGTAATATAGCTTTGAGCACTTTTTTCATCACAACATTCATTTTGCCATGGTCATTGTTTGCTCTTGCTTATAGCTCAATGATTGCCGCAAATTGAAGCCAAAGATCGATCTTATATAAAGCCGGTAATTCAAGTCCTTTTTATATTTTAACATATACATATAGAATTATCACAAGTGATTAATCAGGATTTATTTTTCGATTTTATTGGGTGCATAAGTGTAATTTTATTTGTGTATCTTACAATAATATGTAATTTCATTTATTGGTCATATAATTGAAAATTATATGTCTATACTATACAGATACATTTCTGTTTGGTTTTGTAAAATTAAATTTATCATTTCCAATGTGTTTGTTTTTATACAAAGACAGAATTAAGTAAAAAAAAATATATAAATATTCAACCAGACCAGTTGAAATTTATTATCCAAATGTCAAGCAGATAAATCAAATTCTGTCAACGAAATACAATGAATTGTATCCCCCGATACCCATTCGCTTGGGAACTTAAAAAAGAATAAAACGAGATAATTAAATGGACGACGAAGATCAACAGAAAAAAAATAGAAAATTAGTCGACCAAACTTAAGATGGCTTCATTTGGGATTTTTTTTTTTAATATAAATGTAGAACCCATTAACATTTATTAATAACTTAATAACGCGTTTCATTGTTGTTGTTGGATTTTGGTTTTATTTATTTGGAATGAATGCGAATGTAAATTTATGTTTGAGTGATTAATCAGAGGAATATTTTTTTTTATATGAGAATATGGAAAAACCTTAAATTTATGTTTGAAACATTTTTAGGCTTAAAGATTTTTTGTTAAGTTTGATTCATAAATAAACTGGAAGCGTAAGGTTACTGTAGAAAACTGGATGATTTCCGAGATTAAGGGGGTGTTGACTTGCTAGATGTCTTCTTTTGTTAGTTTTTTTTTTTCTTTAGAAATAGGTATTACTGAATTGACAATGATTAGGTAGATATATACTACTATACAATCAATTAGAAAATGCATGATAGAAGTTTTTTCTTTTATAATTAATAATTTATTCAAAATGCTTTTAATGTAAATATTTAAAAAAATATGCGATAAATAATAAATTAATTAAAGTTTTTAATATAATTAAATTACTAAATTATTACTAAATAGGTATGTCTGAAATTATTTTTTTCAAGTTTTTTTTTAATTAATTTAAAATAAGTTTCCTAGTACCTATAAGAAGATTTTTTTTCGATCATACCTACGAAATTAAAGACTATAATGGTGATGTATTCAACGTCGTATTTACGTCTAAAGCTTGTAAGAAAGTCTTCCAAAAATGATCATTGAATTCTATTTTAGCTAACTTTGTATATAACTGACCTTTGTATATAACGGAGATAACGACAATCCCATTACACATCTGCCTTTATTTATGGTATAATTTAAATAAATATTCCAGGTGTACCAACATCAATAAATTTTCAAAACAAAGTTAATTTAACTTACATTTTTTTTTCTTTTCATTTTCTTCAAATTTTTCTTGTCAAGAAGTTAATGCAAAAGTTTTTTTTCCACTGTTCGCCAGCTGACAATGAATATGGCAGTTTCTAAATTCTCAAAGACACTTATTCAAATTGTCGTAACGTTAAATTAAAAAAAAAAAATATTATACTTTTTTTTCTTCTTTTTTTTTTAATATAAAACTTGCCGCCGTCGTTCAAGCCAAACAAAAATATATTGCTCGCATATATTCGCTCAGTTAGTGTTTGGAAACTTTTCAATTTTATGGCCCTCAAAAAAAAAGACAAAGAATAAGGAAGATGAACAAAAAGTAGAAGATAAAAAAAGTTTTAGATATTCTAAAAAAAATATATAAAATAAAAACTTCACGGCTTGAAACTTTTCCATAAACTTCGAAAATATCTTGCAAAATATGATAAAAAAAATACAAGAACTAGGTATACCTACATATACTTTTTTAGAATGTTCTCTGATATTCTTAAAAAACGATTTGACGCATAGATAAATGACAGAATATCAATATATATATAGATACACAACTACACACAGTTATGTAATTATTATAATACTACGTTATTTGAAATAAAAAAGTTTAAAACTTGTTATCCTTCTCAAGCCTAAATAATTTTATCTAAAGTGATGTTAAGGGATTCCCCTAAGAAAGATATAAAAGAAATTCAAAGAACATAAAATATCTCCAAGTTAATGATACATTTATATTAAGACGGATGGCGGTGCAAATAAACAATTTAAACGAACAAACATTAGTTTAATTTTTGGTAACAAAAATTAACAAAATTAAAACAAGACATCATATATAACATTCAAACTCTTGAGATACAATTATATGTTACCTATATGTGATATATTTATTCCTCTTCCTTTACAATACATAAACGCATATGACAAAAAAAGCATCCTAATACATAGTGAATCCCTCTTCAAAAAGATTTATTAGTTACATTCCACTATGGAGACAAAAAAAAAAACCGGAGTAGAAAAATGAGAACTGACAAGGGAAAAAGAAAATTGTGTTCGTTTTAATAAATCTATTTTATTAATGCATATTATCATATAGGGAAAATAGGAGGTGTCACGCATACATCATATTTCACCGTAACTCTTAGTGATATGAATACACAGATACTTTAACGTAGAGAAAAGAATTTCCGTCCACCATCAGGATGGTGCTCTTGTGCCAGACTTGCATCGTCATATTCATGTTCACAGAAGTTGAAAAAGATATTCGTGTGTATTTATATAGGGATTGGTTTTTTTTTATAATTTTTTTTTTACCACGAAACGACCGACCGACGACGTAGATACATGCATACATCTTTTTACAAAAATAAGTGCATTGACGACGGGGTCCTTAAATCTGATTCCAAATATACGCGACCTTCAACGTTTTTATGAAATAAATTGGTCGTATAGTATCGCCACATGTTGTTCGTGTTGACAGAATTTTTTTTTTCCTTTTCTTGCTATTTTAGGTTATTTTTAAGGGGTGTTTATTGGTTAGCCCTATGGTTGTAATTTTTCCAATATTTCAAGATTAAATTTTCCATTTAAATTTTGTTTTATTTAAAATATACACAACGACAAGTGGAATTGACATCCAGACAAACAGAAGGAATACATTGGCATTTTTTGTTTTAAAAGGTAGCAGCTAAGAGTTTGTTAAGTGGTTTTTTCAAAAGTTTTTTATTAGATTGTAGGTACTTATAGGTAGCTAAATTGTTTTTTTATATTACACAAATTAGAAATGAAATCTTGTGTTTATTCAACTGAGGTTAACTTAGTAGAAATAATATAGATATTTAAAAAAATATATGTATATATTTTATATACGAAAAATATTCGAATATCTATACCTACTTGGTCCTTTAGGGGAAAGTAATACATCCGTGGATACAATGCCAAACAAAACTTTTTAACATTCCTGACAAACAATTTAAAATTTTAAGAAATTAAGATAATGAAAATATAAACTTATTAACTAAGTATAGGTATATAGTTATTAATTGTGTGTGATGTGAACCGATAAAATTGATAAAAGGTGTTATAACACCTTTTATGAATTTAAATACATATACCTATACCTTAATTTTTTTTTTGAATATTTATTGAATGAGTCAATAGTCAATAAAATCATTGCATTTCAATAAGTGTTGCCATTGTAACTTTCCTAATCACTTTTTCTATAGTTTATTTTGTATTCTAAAAATATAAACAGTCCCTATCGCATTATACGCGAATTATTGTAATTCGATTAAAATTTTATTTTAGTTTTAAAGTTACAAGTTACAACTTAATTTTTCTCCAGTGCTAACATTTTCTGGTTTTAATATGCAATTAATGATTTAATAATTTAATTAAGTTTTAAGTTTATTTTTTATGTTTAATTTTGTATGGATTTAGATACATATATCTACTCATCTTTTTTTTATTTTTTTTTTTAATTAATGAAAAAGAAAATGTTATATAATAATTTTACAATTTCTACCAGTTATACGGTTACCTTAAATTAAAATTAAAAACAAAAAGGCCTCTCGACGATTATTCATCAGTGAAGAATCACTTTACAATGTTATAAAATGGACTTCTAAAGCATCACGACTTCCAAAATAAAAAAAAAAGGTAAACTGAGAGTCATTGGTGGTAATCAAGATAAACGATTTCACCGTTCGACTGCGTACTGAGTACGTGACTGATTTTTAAACATTTTTCGCTAATTTATTGATCTCATGGTCTTATGAATTTTCTCTTTTGTTTTTTTTTTTCTGTTACAATCGTCGAAGGGCGGACATTCCTCAACCATCTTTAGCTTATTTTTATCCTGGTTTTTCTTCAAAACTTAACTTTGGAATTTTTCAATTTTTTTTTTCTGTTTTCCCTTTAATTTCGATAAGAAAAACCGTCATCAGTCTTGGTCTTGGGTTTTTATTAAATGGACCGTTCAGTTTATAAGATACTTGTTTTTAATTTGTTGCTTTTTTACTAAAGTAATTCTTCAGATGAGTGCGAGTGTAATTATATATATATTATTATTATTAAAGGCATATTTACACATTATACATTGAGAAAGGAGAACAAAAAAATTGAAATAAAATAAAATAATGTACCGCGATCGTGATCATGTTTTCTGATGATGTTCGGTGTGGATGCTTAACCATAAGAGCGGTCGTTAACGCTGGCTGGTTGATGGTAGGTAAGGTGTATCTATATAGTGGTGCATATACCTTCAATGTCTTCTTCTTAATTTTATGCTATGTTAATGTTTGACTGTGTGCATCTGTGTTGTAAGAAGATGGTTTTAAAAAAGTGACATTGATTTATTGATCAAGTTAAATGATTTATACGATCAAGTTCAATTCCGATTATGGCGGGGAAAGATGTTGCTTTGTTTTTTTTGTGTAGTTGTTGTTTATTTTTGATGTTGTTTCTGTTGCCAATGATGATGATGATGATGACGATGGTGATGGCGATGCTGATGCGTCTAAATGGCGTGTTCTTATGCGAAACTAGTTGTGAAAATGTTTGTTGCTGCAGTGGCATCATCTGATGGGGAGAAGAGAATTATTGTATTCCTTCCATCTACCACAACTATTATAAATGATGGCAGCCTGCAAATGGTAAAAAAAAAAAATACCGATGGCAGTTAAGTATGTGGTTAATAAATTGTTAGTTAAGTAGATGATTGCCAGTTATGAGGGAAATAACTGATTTTCTTGTGTAAATAGATCAAGTTGATTATTCTTTAAGGTATGTTTTTTTTGTAGATGTTTGTGTTTTATTTTGTAAATGATTGTTGCAATAATTCTCTTTGTTGCAAGGAAACTATGAAAGGATTCAGAATAAAGAAGACAACTTGTTTTAACTTGGATACCGTATTAAAGGTCATTAGGATGGCTTTAAGTTAAAAATGAATTTATTTTCTAGGATGGACATAAGTATAGGTGGACTGTCTAAAATAAAAAGGTATATCTTTTAACAATGTGCATCAGCTAAGTATCTATACTTATTCTTTGCGAACAATGGTGTTAAAAGTAGCTATCAAGGAGTATCCGGGAGTTAAATGGATAATAAATCGATATCATTTTTTATATCATACACATATTGACAAAATAGATACAGATTTTTTCTTTTCACTCTTTATAACACGATTGGTATTCATCATAGCGAACATGTTTCATTATGAAAAGTCAGTAATTAAGCTTAGATTTAAAGCCTTTATAGTATACCAACCTCAGTCAAAAAACAATCAAACTATAATAATATCAACGAAAGAATGAAATGAACGAAATCAATATTATCTCATCTACCACCATTAAATGCACCATGACCATCACATTTGCCATACCTACACCGCAATAAACACAAATTATCCAGATTCTAGAAACCAATCGGTTGGTAAAGGTATAATATACCAAGGTCTCCCAAAAGACTCATTATTTATTTTCTATTCATTTATTGCTCTATGGTCGATGTGGTCAGAATATCTCCTTTCCACATAATGTATTAGGTACAACTGTAAGACTATGTCGCATTTTCCTTTTGACCGTGTATATGTGTCGTCCTTGTCGTTGTGTCGTCATTGCTGAATTTTCCCAGAAGAAAATAAAACCAATTAAATTCTGATTGCTGTCCACCCTTGAATAAAGAACGGTAGTCCGTACTTCTGTGCGACTAAATTGTTGTTGCAAGGTAAAGTTGCATTCTCAATGGAGTATCGCCTCAAAATTACAGTATCTTCCTTCTTATTTTTCATGTTACATATGCCTGGTAAAGGTTCTTGATACATACCTATATAGATGTCTCTATATATAGCTATAGTTTTATGGCTATTATAAGGTTCTTTAATTTTCGTGGTTATGATTTGCTGTCCTCTTTTAGACCTTTACCTATAGAGAGCATATTGTTGGTATTTATGTTATTTGTCAAGAGAAATTACAGTTCTTTGTATCTTCTTAACGAAAATATTTTCTTCATTATCGATGTACCAAAAACTTTATAAAAATTCGGAAAGTTTTACAAAAAGACGAAAAATTGCAAATGACGTTTTTCTTAATAAATCCTATAAAATACCGACCAAAGTTTTCAAATGGTTTAAATAATTTACCTACAAGATATTTAAGTAAAGGGGTGTTTTTAACGAAATATTAATATGACATTAATAGGTATTAAGTATATTATCCTAATAAAAAATAAATACGAGATGTACCTATCTCTAACAGAACTTTTCATATGCAAAACCAAAGTCAAAATGAAGAAGTCGATAAAGCAGAAATGTACCATGCTTATAAAGAAAAAGAAACAAAGTACAACACATAACAAAAAAAATAACAACAATTCCCTTGACATAAGCCCCTAAAGCACCAACAGCACATAAATTCCTAAACCAAACACATGTGAAACATCTACATACACATTTTGTACATATACCTACACAAAACTTTCAGTATACAGAAATCCATATAATTTAATCTATAGATACTTTAATAGAACGATACATCACATTGGCGACATATAACATGGAGTAACCGGTTGATTTATTACCCATGTCGTATGGTGGAATTTACCCAAGACGAATTAGGGTACGAATTTACCCTACAACTGTTTTACTACTACACATTTATATATAGAACATCAGGACTTCCCATATCTACACAAGTAGATATGGTATATTCTGGGAATTTCTTCAGCCATGCCATACTCCATGCTGCTTGTGTTTTTGGATTTTCTATATTCAACCTGCCCCCATCATATAAAACTGTTTTAGGAAAATCCTTAAAAAATGTGAAGATACTTTTGCTGCTAGGTATATCAAAAAACTCAACTGGGGCCAGGCGCAACTCTCTACATCGTCCTCTTTAACATCCTTGCCCCACCTATATATCAACCTATATCTATAAGGAGAACATTCTGTATGTGCGTGCATAAATATATCTTTTAAAATAAGAAACAAGAACGAAAATTTAGACACTCAGAAAACTGAGTCAAATAAAGAAAAACAAGAAAAATCGCCCAGTTTCGGTATTTTAACCCCAACCCCAACACAACAACAACAGAAAAACCACCCCGGGGAATGGAAATGTGCTTCTCAGCGAGTTGCTATACTATCAGACAGTGCAAGCAAGCTGTTCAGCTCCTTTATTTTGTATGGTTGTGTTTTGCTACTATAGCTTTTCAATGCACAAAGAACCCAAAAGTTGTATTCCTTTGGGCACATCTGTGAAGACGGATCACTCCCCTTATTCATACTCAAACCCAAATAAGGCATAGCATTAAAAAAAAAGAACTTACTTTCCCAGCCACCCACTGTTTTTGAAGGAAAACGGGCAAATAAAAAAGTTTCTCTTTTTTTTTTTTGAAACGTGTCGTTGGTTGACTTGGATCCTCGTATATCCTTCTGAAGCAAAGCTCACCGTTGTGCATAAATACTCTTGCGCTGTTAAAATGAAAGGAAACTTTTTGCTTCGTCTTGGAAATTTTTTTTTTTTGTAAAATTTTCCCTCACTTAAGCTATTTTTAATGAAAACGACGGGGTAACTCGCGCTGTTCAGCTCCTACCAAGCGACGAATTATTGTTGTGACAAATTCTACGCAGTGCGAAACACTCGCACGTAGGTAGGTAGGTAGGTAGGTATAGGTATATGAAAGAGAGTGTGTTATATGATTCAGTTGGGTTGGGGGTGGTAAGCGAGGCCAAACAAAAAACAACTAAACCAAGAGGCAGGACTTACCTGAGAGTTATAAAGCACGCGACTCAAGGAGAGTGAATTTATTTTCCTTACCCTTGGTATACAGTGGGGTTATTAGTTATACATACAAGAAGACCTGACAAAAAATAAGAAATTTGGAGGAAAAGGTAAACAGTTTTTTTCTCCATTCAAGCATCATTCTCTTGGAAGGTTTGGTTTTTTTTGAAGAAAAGGAAAAGGATAAATCTCTTTTTTTCCGGGAAATCCTATTAAAAAATATAAAGCGTGAAAAAAAAGTTGTTATAGCTATTTTATTCTTTTTGAATTTTTTTTTATTTTGGAAAATTATGGTGATGTCCTGAAAGTTTATTAGAAAGTAAGGAATTATTGTATAAGTATGTGAAACAACGTTAGATAGATATAGGTACATGTTGAAAGAAGCAATAATGAAAAAAAAACTATCTGAACGGAAAGAGTGTTCAGAAATCAATTTCTGGAAGAGGATTTCTACTTATTTCTTAACTATAACACGTTAAACATAATATGTAGTTAGTAGACAAATTTTGCACTCTCGTTTTGTTTATGATATAACCACATTATTTTGTTTTTGTTATCAATAAAATTATTTAGGTTAATTTTGAAAAAAAATTTCAATCCCAATTTTCAGATTGTGGCTTTGCGAGCTTTTCAGTTTTAAATGATTTTGGTTTTCGAAATTTCGGCTTTTCGGTATTTTAGGTTTTCGGGCTTTTGAGTTTTTTTATTTTGGATTTCGCGATTATGGGTAGCTTCCATTTTTTTTTATTACTTCTCGATAACTCGCAACTAAGTCTTTACGTTCCAAATGATAGTTTCGAGCCAGAGGTAGGTACCTACCTTACAATGTAATGAAATCAACCACAACCACGTTTCTATAAAATTCTACATATACATCTACTATATTTCGAGTCATAAATAGTGTACTTTTTTTTACTCTAAATTTTAAAAATTTCATAACAGATTAAACCAATTTATTGCTCTCTGGTCCTATTAAATTCCCATTTCCAAAAAATCCCATTACGCTACCGTTTGGTTCTTCTACACAACACAAACCGTGCCATAGGCCCCAAAAGTTTGAATTATTAACTGACACAAAAAAATCTTTCCTTCCTTCAAAACAAAAAAAAAAAAAAAAAAAAACAACTAATTGCATGCCCAGCAATAATGCGCAACGTTCAATGACTTTAAAAGGATGTGCAAAAAAAAAACGTCTCTAAATATTGCAATCATCCTTCCGATCATCGATGCAAAAAAAAAATTCACGAAGAAAATAAAAAAAAGGCCTTCACAAGGAAATCAAAATGCCGAACGACCATGCTGACTGACGACGAGGACGACGAGCGACGCGACGTTAACGTCAAGAAAAAGCAAAAACATTCCCTTGAATCTCTTGTTATTCGCCTTGAATAATTTATATTCTGCATAATGTGGAGCAAGAACTTTGATAACCAAACCAAAAAAAAAAAAATTAAACCTTCTTCCAGCATTTCTGGACTTTAAAACAAAACTCTACTACTCTTACATATACATGATGTTACCCACCACCACTTAAACCGTGGTCACCAAAACGCCATGCCACTTCAAATCGCGTTTCAACATCTTTTTCTCTTTCCACCCATCTAAACCCCAATAAGAGAAGTCTATTGGGATACAAAAAAAAACTGCAAAGTTTCAGAAACTTCCTGACGCACATACCTATAGATGGTCACATGGTAAAGGTACTCAATGTTCTTAACTATGTTGGTAGATGATGATGGTCAAGAACCTTTTTGGCTTCACTGATGGCCATCTTACTGCTTCTCCGTCTTCATGCAGCGTATCGTCCAAACTATGTGTACAGACCATTATAGAAGAAAGGACTCTCCTTCGTTAGTTGGCGGATGGTTGAACAAAGTTTTATAAAAGAAACCTGTTGGAATTTTCAAATTCGAAAAAAAAAAACACTATACAGAGAGAAGAAAACATGCTCATGCTTGTTATCCCCTTCCCTTCGATCTCCTTCACTATCAATCCAATACAGCATCACCTAATATTGAGGACTTACTTACTCCTTACGTGTAATACCCCCATTGTATGGGGCATCAGTAGAAGCATGAAAGGAACTCGTCCACCCAATTATTTTCGATTTTTCTTTTCGATGTTACAAAAAAGAAAAAAAAAAAAAAAAATAAAGAACACCGTAACCGTCCCGCAACGGACAGAATTGTAAACATTTTCTCTCCTCCTATCACGTGGTAAGTGTACGTATAGAGAGTTTAATGCAGCATGCAACAAAGTGGTGTCCTTTTTTCGGGGTAAAAATGTTTCTATCCCAAAAAGAATAAATAGAAAAAAAAATTAAGAGAATAAAAAATTATTCATGACCATATCAAGAGGTAAAGGATAAAGATGCTGATATGAGCTGGTAGGGAGGAGGATGCTGTTGGTTGCTGATGAAAGTACTCCATCGAAGGCAGCAAATGTCCGTAAATCTATACAAGAAGGTTTTTGACTGCATACACGAGGTAAAGGTAATTCTTCTTAACTTTGGCAAGAGCCGAAAAAAAAGAAACATCACCAAACGAACACCCTTTTCGTCCTCCGAATTCCTGAATTGATGATGCTTTTTTCTGGTCAAGCCAAGGTACCAACCTACTGCTGCAGAAGCAGCACTCACCTGTTTGGCTGGTTTGTGTTGCTGGAATTCATGCATCATATTATTGCCTCCAAGCTGTTGCAATAATCGCTTTGTGTGTTGTTTTATGTCCGGGGAAAGAGAGTAGGTGGTAGCTGTATAGTATATGTACCTATACAAGAGGTGCGAGCTCGCTTTAATGTTTGAGTTTGAGGATTCGTTATTTTTTCGCGTGGAAAATGCCGATTTGATTGGCTACTGCGATAATGAATTGCCAGCGCGGCATATGAAAAGTTTTTTTCTTTTCAAGGAATCAGGAAAAAAGAAAGAAAGAAAAATTGTAAAATACTTTATGTCGGCTTTTGCGGCGTATGGTAGATATATCAGATGGGTTGCGACTTCGAGGAGTGTATCTTGATGAAAATAAATTATTCAAATGAGTAAACAATCGCTTTGATTGTATGTTGCGGTTTTATTGTTCGATCCGACGACGATGCCAATCGTTTAATTGTGTTTATGATAACTTTTGATTAAGTAGCTGCTAATGTAGGATTTATAAAGAATTATTAACTTCAAAGGATGAGATTTTTGATGTCTATTGGACAAATTTGTCGATGGACAAACTATTCTTAAAGATAGCCACATAAAAGGGAGAAATGTTCAAGAGATTCGTTAATCAAAGCTATTTTGAAATGTTGAAAACCAAGTTTTTGTGAATGGATTTCTCACATCAAGGGGAAAGACACATTTAAGGTAACATTTTCTTTTCCAGGACTTTTACTTTCCATTTTATTTCCAGATATTTTAAGTTGTTTGCTGTCAAAAATTTCATCCTGAAACTAAATTCGCTCAGTTCTATATTTAAAACATATAAGCAATTTAACTCGATGATTTATGGTTGATTTAAAATGAAGATAGAAAACATTTTAAAGTTCTAAATTCATACCTATATACCTACTAAGATATTTGCTATTTTTTCTTCAAGTTTTTTTTTTTTGTTATTATTTATTTTCATTACAAAATATGTAGTACATACATACTAAATATTAAAATAAAAGAAACTAATTTGTATTTATTTCTTTTTCTATTATAGGTACAAATGGCCTCCGAAGACGCGGAAGACAAACCTACACCCGCTACCAAACCCTCGAATTAGAAAAAGAATTCCACACAAATCACTATCTTACCCGACGACGAAGAATCGAAATGGCGCACGCCCTCTGCCTAACAGAACGACAAATTAAAATTTGGTTCCAAAATCGACGAATGAAATTGAAAAAAGAAATTCAAGCGATCAAAGAATTAAACGAACAAGAAAAACAAGCGCAAGCACAAAAAGCAGCGGCCGCCGCAGCAGCAGCGGCGCAAGCGCAAATATCGGATCACAACTAGGAAAAAATCTTTGTTTTTAATTATAAGCATAATAATAATTATTACGATAAACAATAAAAAAAAAGAAAACAAACAATTTTAGTATTTAATTTAGTTATTTTTTTGTTTATACCTAAAAATTATTACTTAATTTATGTTTTATTTTTTTGGTTATTTTTTTTTTTTTATTTTCGTTAAGAGGATAATTAATTTGAATTTTGAATGACTTTAAATATAAGTTATATTAAATTCTGTTGATATGAATTTCAATTGTATAAAAATAATAAGAAAATAAATGTAATTTAAAAAGGAAAAATATTCAAAATTAGTTTAGATGAAAAGAATTTATTAAAAAAATAGTTTTTGTTAAAAGAAAATATGGATTATTTCGGCCATAATCCACGGTTAGATCCTTGAGTTATATGTTTGATAATGATCTCTAAAATATTAATAAATTAACATTTTATACACTTTGGTTGATATAAGTTTAACAAAGGTGAAGCTATGCAATAGCAATGTAATTCGTCTGTAAAATTTTGCTGCCTGGTTTTCCAATGTTTAATACTGTAATTAAAATATTCGGCAGTGAAGGTCATTTCTTAGGCTGCCTGCCTATACGTTACAACCCTACATTTTTACGCGAAAAGTAATTTTTTTTTTCGGTGACTACTTTTTTCTTTTACAAAAAAGTTTTTCTTTTGTTAGAACAATTTAGTTTTAAGGTTAAAATTTTGTTTTTTAAATAAATTTTGTGCAATAATTTTGTTTGTATATTTTTCTGTTGTAAAAGCAACAGTCTTTGTTTGTTTTTGTATACATCCTTTTTTTAAAAGACATTAATTGTTAACGTTAAAAAAAAACAAAAATCTTTAAGAACTGACTTTTCAATGTTTTATATTTGAATGATTTTTTTTTTACTGTTATTTTGTTTAACAAAACCATTTTCTAACGAAAAAAAGTTCAATAAAATAACTAAGTAAACGTCCTTTAAAACATAAAAATAAAACAATAAAAATTATCTAAAAATATTTTGTAAAAAAAATAATAATAATTATAACATTACTATGCATATATTATTAAAAATAAAGATCGGTTGTTGAAACAAAATAAAACAAAAAAAACTTATTTGCAATGTACTTACTTTTTTGTAACTTAAATAAAAAAAACTGTGAAGACCTTATTTTTAATTTTAATATCCAAACGATAATAAAATACAATATAAGACTATTTTCGACAAAAAAAATCTAAATCTATAAAAAGTCTATAAGAATCACAACACCATAAAACTCCAGTGAAATATTTTTCAAAAAATAAAAAAAAAGTAAACAAATATTTAAACTTATTACTTATTCTCTCTATTACTATTACTAGAATTTAATTTCAAACAAAAAATAAATCTACTACCTTTTGTGCAAAAAACACACAAAAATTGAAACAAATATACGTAATTAAAACAAAAAAGTGAATAATTATTTTCCTAAAGTCTGTAAAATAATGGAATACATTACATGTATACTTAAAAATATTATATTAGTATTGAAACAAAAATTAAAATAAATTATAAACAATACTCTATTCAGGATGTAAATTAGTAAGGTTTATCTTCATTGGACACTTATTTTTTTGTAAAAATAAATAAAAAAAATTACTATTTAAATTTAAAACAAATTAAATTATTAATTTATTATAACAAGTTAAAACAAAAATTGATAGGACATTCTAAACAGAATCCTTCACTATGATGTATACGTAACTAGACTATAAGTTGATATTATAATTAAAAGAAAACAAAAAAACTAACAAAAAAATACAAAATATATACGTAAAAATAAAAAGAAACTTTTTAGCTAAGTTAAATTAAACTTTAAAAGAATAGATTGAGAGTAAAACCTACTGCAACAGATATACGTAAAAAATACAGTGTTTTATAAATACCTAAATTAAGATAATTTATTTATCTAGAGCAAGCAAGAGAAATAAAATACAGAAATAAAATTATATGAAAAAAATGATGACTAGGTGTATTTAAGTTTTTAATTTAAATTATAAAATACTTTATTTGTTTGATTTTTGTAGATGAACGTTTAGCCAAAAACGTTTAAAAAAATATTAACAAGATAAAACAAAGCCCAGTTCAATGCCGCTATATTATTTATACTATTATTCAAACGGTTTTATTATTATTATTATTTTTTTTTATTTATAAATTTAATTTAAACAAAAAAAAAGAAAAACTGATACGATTGCAATTTTTGGTGGCATTGTTTGGTCATTAAAGTGATTTTATGTTTTTAAGTTTTATTGTGAAAACAAAAAGAAAAGTTAGATTAAAACACACAAAATGAAAAAAAAAGTTATTGTACTGGCAAAAACAAAAAAATGATGAATAGTTTAATTTGTTTAGACTTAAGTTGTAAATGATATTATTATAAAAATTAAATTTAATTTAAAGAATTATGAAATTAAAAACAAAAATGAAAATTATTAAATTAAAAAAACTCACGTTTTATTTCGGTTTGGATGATTTTTTAGAATGAAGGTGTAAAAGAGGCTAATTGGGGCTTTTAAAGGTAAGCAGCGTAGATAACAAACGGATGATGGAAAAGTATCTATGACTAACAATGAGGAAGAACTGGAAGTATTGTTTATGGTTAGGTATAATATATGTAGGTTTGCAAGGAATATTAACGACGTCTATGTAGAATTATCAAGATGGCTGTTTGATTATTACTTTTAATAGTTCCCATCCATTTCGGTTTCTTCTTGTTTTTACATTATATTTTACAAGCACAAAAAGGGTAATGACTACGATTACATTTTTTTTTAAATTTTACTAACGGTTAAGAAAATGGGGAAAATAGTAAGGGTAGGCACATAGGGACATTGGTTAGAAATGTTTAAACCAACATAGGTACTCCCAAATGAATGACCGTGTAAGATTCGCTTTGCGGTTGAATTGTTTTAATGAAGGAATGCAATTGGCTATAGGTATGTCAGAAACAACACTTTTTATTAAATCGTTGACAAAATATGAGATTCAAGACATATGATGCCAAAGATAAGACAATGGCTTGAATTTTCTATACGGATGGCTAGGATGAGCTTCATCGGCATTTCATGCTTCGAGGACTATGGTTCCGGATCCCAATTAAAGAAAATCTCTTCCATAAGCGAAACCTGATGATCATCTCTGTAGATTAAATCCCACGAGATTTTTTGCAATAAGTCTACACAATTTAAATAAAAACGACTCTTACTTTAAAATTATTGAAGTTGTGTTGGTGATAGGTTGGTAGGTAGGTTAACTGGCGGTTTCGCAGAACAACTGCTCCGAAGAAACCCAATTAGTTGGTGTTAGTTGTTAGTAAGCACAATGCAACAAAAACAAAAACACATGCACATAAAAACATGAAAACATATAAAGTCAAAATTAAACAAAATGACATAGAAACATTTAGGATTGTGGATTGTGGAACACTGGTTCTGAAAATAGTTTTTAAATTACTTTTCCATTGGGACTGAGAGCCGGCCAAATAACTTTACACTAGATCTATATGAGGCTAGGCCCGTTCAAAGGCAAGTCATACCTACCAGGAATAAATCAGTGGTCTGATGCTATCGCCAAAAATAGAGTAAGTGCTAGTCCGAAAAGCCAGTCCTAAAGGGAAATTCCAAAAACTTCAGAAGTAAAAGTTGAAATTGCTTGGTTTGTCAGAGCCAACTGGTGCTGTTGAGAAAACCGGTAAAATCATTTATCCTTTTGTTCGACAGCACATTCAGGCTACCGAATGCCTGATGGCGAGACCTAGTCAGGGCCGGACAGTAGCAGAGGAAATGCTCAATAGTTAACTACTCTAGCGGATTTCTACAACTAAGGCAGAAGCTATTGAAAGGTATGCGTAAATTAGCTGTGCATGTTCGCCTATTGGCCAATGGCCAGTGACGATTGCAACGATCCTGGCCGTGTCTATTCTGTTTCGTTGGTGATAGGCTAGTTCGAAAAGCTCTAGCATTAAGATACTCCGTCTCCATGTCTACTTGTCTCCTTGCCTATGTGGTACGGTGGTTTCGGTTTCGTCTGTCTTCTGTATATAACTATCAAAGCTTATACCCGGGTATGTGCAATTAGAAATGAAATGCACGACTTGGTCGCACGAACTTGCTCTCGTATCAAACTATGGGATCGAAAAATTTTATTTATTAAATTAGATTAGATAGATAGATAGACTTTTTTTATTCAGTGATTCAAAAAATTTGTTTCATACATTTTTTGTTTTATGAATAAATTTTGAGGCTTGACATATAATGTCGTCCGCTGTCGTCCGCCCGAGTGACAATGTTATTTCATGTGTATTTAATACTACATCTCTTTACTTTACTTTACATACATTATTATAAGTACTTGGTACATTTACTGCAACATAATTTAACTTAGTAACTTATTACTTCCATCTCGTTGAGAAAACTTTTTCCGAAGAAGAGTCTCCTTAGCTCTTTCAATATTGGACATACTCCGATGAAGTGGTTAGTGTTTTCATCCACCAAAATTTATTAAATTATGTTGAAAGGCAAAAAAGATCGAGATCATGTTGTATAGTAGCTAAGCTAAAATCAAACGGCTGTTGTCCTCTATTTATGTTTTTAAACTGTAATCTTTACCAAAACCGGCGCAAATTGATTTCAAAGTTTCTAATCCTTCAATGCCGTCGATGAGTTTAAGCAGCGCTTCTTCTTATTTTTCTTCTGTTTTGAGACTTAAGCTTTAAAAAAATTCACATAACATAAATTGTTCATGCTAATTTTACATGTTAACTTCATAAGGGCATTATGGCTTATTAAGTAGGTACCTAAGCACCCAAAACCAGGCAACTTTTTTTGTTTCCTTGTTTTTTTTTCACAAAAGTAGTCGTATCTACACTTGATTATGAACTGGTGCTTTATTGCCGAGACCTAAGTTTTTGCATGGTTTTCATTGTTGTTAGAGTATTAGAAGTTATATTAACAGCACTGCAAATATAACGTTCAAAAAGATATATAAAAATCGTTAAATCCGTTTTCGAGAAAATCAGGAAAAACTAAAACCTTTATATGGGAGATACTTGTTTTAGCTTGACTAAAACGAAAATTAAAATGTTTCTTCTAGAGAATCATCAAAAAGTGCTTATACACGAAGTTTGAAGAAAATCCATCAAACCGCTTAGGCTGTAGCGCATAGTAAACAGACAACCGCACATATTCGCACATAATCACATCCGTACAGACACAGACAGATCGCCGGACAGCATGACGAAACCTACTTTCTTAGGTTTCTCTATCATCGTAATGTCAGGTTTGATTAAAACCTCGAAATTGTTTTTACACAAAACCAAGTAGGTAAACCCTATTGAGCAAATTTTCATTCGTTTCATCAATTGAAGGTTTTTACTTAACTGATAAGCTTAACTGGCTCCTTAGTACGATCTTTGCTTTCAATACCTATCAGTTATGAAAAATTTCATTTATAATGGTTTGGTTTTTTGCGTGACAAAAACACACTAATATCATTGTATATACATTTCTATAGAATTTTCATGCTGAATAATCACTGCCTGGCCATCTTAAGAAACTTGTGAATAACACATTTTTAGGTTCGTGCATGATTTTTGTACGGTTCACAAGTTTCTTAAGATGGCGCTGCTCCATGATTGTACTAGACAGCTTTTACGGTTTTCGATTTTCTAATCAATCATCGACTTTCTCAACTCATTACATTCGAATGGGAAGGCTTATCAAACTATCAAAATTTATCAAATTCGAAAATGTCAAAATATTAAGGAACTTATATCCAGATCGAATGCGTTACACAAAGCAATTTTAGAATATGAATAGAGTTTAGATACATCGAGTTCATTTAGAAGATCTATACGTTCACTTTCCGTGAGAAAACATTTTCCCAGTACACTTTTTCTTGTTTCACGCAGAAATGCAAGGCATCCTCTCTTTCTTCCAGATTGCATATTTTGCTATAAGACTAAGACATGGTATCTCTATGTGGAATATAATTTAAATTTATGACTTCACCTCGGAGTTTTACAAAAAATGAAATTAAATGGACTATTTTCATCACAATTGTAATTTTTCCAAAAGGTTGTGATTTAAACGGCTGTAAGTTTTTCTGTATATTAAATCTGCTGCATTTGATTGAAAGTTTGTTATATACATGTAGTACTCAATTACTCATCCATTTTAGGAATATCCAAACTATGGCAAAATATGGCAAGGCAACATTATAATAAGAGCTTAAAAAAGGGAAATATTTATAGATATACAAGAACAAGTCATTATGCAGTCAGACTAAGATGCTAATTAATGTCTAATATCTCATGTATACCATAGATAGTCTTTGTAAAACAGAATCTGTGGCTTTTGATCGCTGGAATCTAGTCATTATTCAGTATTTACCTACTCTTATTTTCTGCCAATTGAAAAAAAAGTTCCAAAAAAATACCTAGTGCCCAGAGTCACGAGTTTCAAGCAAATCATCAGACCAAAGGCTTACTGCGTGAACACAATAGAGACGGTGCTGAAACTGGAGCTGCAGCCGGAATTAACTGTCAAAATACTGAATATTGATACACACAAATTCAATGTTTCGAAGACAACGCGACGCAACAGTCGGTGCTGCACAGGTTCAACAACTTTTAACTTTTTTATAGAATCTGCACTTAAAACTTAATTACCCTTAAAATTTCCCATATTCAAGAAAGTTAGAAATACACAATTGTTCAAAATAAAATTATTCTTTCTTTTGGAGTATAGGTAGATATATACGAAAGAAATTAATTGAAGTTATATATTATGTCGATATTCTTTCCGTTAGAAGGCAAAAAATGAGTGGACCGATATAACGATATTGATCATATAGATCACTGTTAGATATTGTTGTTTTATCAAAACATTTTCACAAACTATGTGTTTGAATATACTTGTACACATATTTAACATACAAACAATTGTTGGGAGTTGTAAGAAACAAACCTTCTAGAACAAAAACAACTTTTATAGAAGTACATCAATAAACTATGATGTGCCTAATTTTAATAACAAATTTCTTAAATCTTACCCACCGTTTCCCTCTTTGAAATTTATTGAATATTTCATTGGAAGCCATTGCATCGTCTGTCCGTATGATGTGTACCTATAAGCATTAATGAATTCCATTGCAATAAAATAAACGAGAGAAATTGAATTTTCCATTCAAGGTTTGCTATACAAGAAAAAAGTTTCTTACCGAACATAACTATACAAGTAGAGACTTTGCGCACATAGTATAGAGATGCTCAGAACTCAAAGAGTCTTGAATATCAGTATACAATTCTACTACCGTTGAACAATGACTATGAACACAGTGAAAGGTATGACTATAGGTTTGTGCATTTAAATCCTTGTAGAAACTATTAAATCAATGAACTTAATAAAACTTACCGCCCAGTGAGTTCACTATATATAAATGCCTTTCCTTATATTGGAAAATCAGGGAGAGCAATCAATTGTGAAAATGTCGAGATAAGGTCATAACTCGTCGACGACCAACGACTGAAGGCGAATGGGACAGAGCTTTTGCCTAATGCACCAAACAGTTTAAGACTCTAACTACTTTATAGATTTTGTAAATCTTTTACTATGCGTTCAAAAGTTTAAGTTGATGATGTTGCTGTTTCTGTATAAAAAAGTTCTCTTATTATATGGACTGGGGTTGCGTTAGGTTGTGGAATTTTTGCTCTTCTGTAAATGGTTTTACTTCTTGGGTAGGTACCTACAACTCTACATAAAGACTTCTTTGTAGGGACCTAAGTTCTATTTGTACTAACTTGAATGAAAAAACGGACATTCAACTGTTAACTTCGAATAAATGAATATTGTACTTATTGGTATCTTTTTAACATTATTTTATAGATAGGTTAACTTTAAATATGTTGAATAATTAGAAGCTATGGTAATAAGAAAAGTAGATGAAAAATCGAAAATTTGCTAATTTAGAAATGTCATTTTCAACAGTTTTTATCATACCTACCAATAGAATATATGTATAGACAGAAAATTGTTCCTTCTGTGCCAAGACGGGTCAAAAGCCAGCAGATCCCTGTACCTATACAATAAGTATAAGTCCCCACACTAGTCGTAAGAGGCAACTAAAAGATAAATGACATCCATAACCAAATAACAGAAAATAACACCAAAAGAGACAAGAGACACAATAACACTTCTTTAAGCTTTCACCTGCATGAGAGTCTTAAGCAGAGGCGTACCGAACCCCCCATGGATTTGCAAAGTCGTCAAAGTCGGCATTTTGAACATTTTAAAATATTTAAAAGTATTCTAGTCGGTGGAATTCGAGATTTTTAAACTAAGTTTTCCAAGTCGGCATTTTTAACTTAAAGGCAAGGAAGTCGGTATTTGCGATGGTTTTTAAACTAAAGTGTACAAGTCGGAATTCGCGTAGGATTTTTAACTTAAAGCGAGAATATAGTTTATAGTTTTTAAATCTATTAAATCAAGAAATAGTTATTTTCAAAGCTTGTAATTTTAAGTGTAAAAGTCGGTATTTATGCAGATTTTTATACTTATAACAGAGAGGGAATTTTTAATGTGAAATGAGGTATTTTTGCACATGAAAAGTGCATCTCATCTTAGTCGTTCGGATTCGACAAAAAAATTGTAGATCCCCTCCAGTCCTGTAGAACTTAAGGATTGGTTGAGAGTGTAAATCACTAGGCCGTGGTTCTTCGGAGCTGTCATGCAGTGCCACTAAATTTATATTTTTTTTAGTAACAGCTATTATTAAATCTCTTTATTAAAAATATTTCCTTTTTCTATTTTTAGACAAATAATTCCAACAAAGTTAGTGTCAATTTCCGATTATTATTTCCCGACGCACGTTTCGGCAGGGTTACACTTGCCGTGGTCACAACTCGTGATGTTTCTTTTCACGACAAGTGTATACCTGTCGAAACGTCGGGCAATAATAATCGGAAAATAATTTTCGATTTAAATAAACAATCGCGGTAATTCCGTTAAATGTTTCTTTTTAAAAATTTACTAGGTTATTGCAACCAATTAAATTAAGAGAAATCCAACCGATAAAAATAGTAGTTTAATAAATTTTAGTATACAAGTAAAATTAAATACTTATTCAAAATTAAAATTTCTTAAACCCGTGAAGCAAAGTGGGCCACTCGGGTACCTACTGTCTAGTGAGTAAACTTTTGTTAAAGGCACCTGCCAGTGCCAGACGACTTGTTATAACCTGTGCAAAAAATTTCTTTAGGAGAACTATTTCGCGTCCGCGGACAGACTTTAAAAAATATTGTTGCATTAATTAATTTATTCCATTTGCGGTCTTAAAAACTATTAGTTAAAAAACTTTTCGTTAAACTCGATATATATGTACACATTTATTATACATTGCTGTTGAACAAATTCACGTGTTATAATTTTTCAATATTGCAGTAAAAGATACTCAATATTGTAGTTTCGTGGATATTCATTAATTATTCAAAACATCCAGTTATTTTGTTACTTTTTAATATAGATAGCCTGCATCCGTCAAATTCCCTAAATAAGTCGGCAAATTCCTAATAAAAAGTCGGCATTTAAATAAAACCCCACAGCTCGGCCTCTCTGTTCGCCCCTGCTTAAGGTTGTGCATCTGGTGATAGTCGGGCGGTCGCGGCGGCACGTGGGTAAAAGCTGATCAAAGAAAAATACAAAAGTATCCCAGTGTCGAAAACATGCGAAAACGTGCGGCGGAAAATAGGAAAGTTCTTGCTAATACAAGAGGGACTACCCCGTCGAAAATATTATAGCGCACCGCTAGCGGTATAGCTAGCGGGAGACTTGAATATAATGGGGACTTAAACCATCACTTGCAATATTTCACTCAAATTAAATTCAAATCCTGCAACCATCACCCGTTGGCTCTATTGAAAATCAACGCTGACAAGAATATCGGCCTATCATCAGATAATCCAATAAAGACCAACAGTCCGATGATGCTTTCTTTGCATACGAGGCAGACAGTGGTAAGCTAGGTAACTGCCAACAAAAATTATTTGAAATCTCAAGCAATTTCAAGTCGGTGATATATAGAAAAAGGTGATTTTGCAGCTTAAAATTGGAAAAAATAAAATGCACGATTAGGTCGCACAAACTTGCTCATATAACAAGTGACTTAGGGTTTAAAGCGACCTTTACACGGTTAGTCAGAGTAGACATACCTATAATCAGTCATCATGCAAAATCAAAAGGGTTTTAATTTTTCGTCATTTAATTAAAAAAATTAATAAATACAAAAAAATTTCTTTGAAAACTAATTGTTATAAATTCAGAGTTCTCCGAGAAAATCGTGTTATGCCTGTAGTTTTGAAATATTACAATATATTTCACAATTTTTTTTTACCAATTTTAACTAATTAATAATTTTCATACGAAAATAATATTTCAACAAAAATATTCATGAATGGGTTTTTAAAATATTAAATTTTCAAAAAAAAAATTGTTTAATCCACCTATGATTTTTTTAAAAAAACGTTATGAAAAAAATTAAGTATACGCCACTATCGGTTAGCTATCTATTTATTTGGTAAAGATCCGCTTAGTAGTTAACGAGAAAGTCAAAATTAAAAAAAGTTGTTAGGTATACCTATGGCAGGCACCGTTAAAACTGTTCCTCAAGAAATATATAGTTCAAACTATCTGAAAGGTGTTTAATGCCGTTTCAATTAGCATAAAAAAAAGTTTTTCAGTAAATATTTTATGCTTTGTAATATTTTTTTTTTTAAGAAAATCTTTTGCAAACAAATGTAAATAATAACAGGAAATTTTATCAAAATTGATAGTACCTATTTTTTTCGAGAAAAAGATGCTGATTTTGAAAAAAAATGTCAGGTGAAGAACATCACCATTGACAACAAATCATTCATTTAACATTTTATCGAAATTGATCGTTTCTCAAAAAAATAGTTTGTACCAAGTTTGAAGAAAGTCGGCCCAACCGCTGAGCCTGCAGGTGTCGATACATCCAGACAGAATTGTCGGGCCTATACTTTTTTCGTCTTCTCTATCATCGTAATGTCACATTTCAACTTTTTTCTTGCCTTTATAGTAAATACTTACCTATAATGATGAAAAAAAAGTCCGTAATTTGTTAAATAATATTTGTTTCTCGCTCGATAAGTTCAAAATTTCAGTTTCGTTCTATTGTCTTGGTTAATAAGTACCTATGTGTGTACCTACTTACCTATTCTTTTGTCAGGTTTATGAAATTGATTGTTCTTAGTGTTTTTTTTTTTTTATCTAATGATTTACCTAAATATAGGTGTGTTTAAAATACTTACACAAAAAATAAATCGATGAAAATTAAAACTTTATTTTACTCTTTACATTTAATTCAGTCATGTTCAAGTCTCCCAAATTTTCAGTTTTCTTTGTAGGTAGTACCTACCTATCTAATTGAACTGAAATACTTAGTATAAAATATTGCCCACCATACATTTTATAGCATTCTAGAAATCTTTCTTTCTATGGAAAGTGACAGATGGTAATCTATGAAATCTTGCTCGTGGAGATACCGTATTAAGTACCTACTTAGATATAAAAAAATAGGTACCTATAACTATAATTAGCAAAGTAAATTACACAAAACCTCTAAATTTCACAGAATATCTTTAAACGCCAAACTATATGCGCTTTGGGTACCTATAATATAACCATTAATAATAATTTTCAAAAACCAGAATCCAGAAAGACCGAAAATTCATTTGTATATTAAATTGATGCCACAATGAATCTTTAAAACATAAACGGTCAAATATTATTTAATAATTTTATTAATTTCAAAATATTTTTCGATGTGATTACATCGAAAAATATTTTAATTTTTTTTTCATCATCGCGGGTATACCTTCTAGAAGGCAGATGTTGGGTAAATACCACCACAAGATGAAGATACCTAGTAAAAATAATAATTATTTTCATTTCAACACTATATTTCATTGGGGTAGAAAAATGTGCCACTTCACCACAGGAGAAATATTCTTCTCCTTCATGGTGTATTTAAATTTTGTTTCCCCAGGTTTTTTAGATGCATCAACCTTCTTTGAAATTCATGTTATGACTATTTGCCAATAGGTGGCGCTAAAAAACACCGGGTCATCCGAAAATTCTGAAAAAAAAATAAAATAAAATTGTAGTTATGCGTTTTGATTTTGCCTGATGACTGATTATATTATGTGAAGATGACTGACGTCAGAGGGACCGTGTAATGGTCGCTTTATAATATTTTTGTTTAATAAAAACGAATTATTTAAACTAAACAATTTTTTCTATGAAAACATCGCCTCGAACTTCTTCACATCTGTTAGGGTTAAACTAGACAAAAGCATTTAATTTATACACATCTTTTTCAAAATTTAGTCGATAGTAACGACATCCTACGAGCAATATTTGAAACTTACACTTGATTTCTCTATGTGTATAAGCTCAAAATGGTACCTACCTATTACCTATATATTTTGTTTTATTCAAGCAATGAATAATTGAAAAGTAGATGAATTTATTTTACATGTTTTTCAATCTTCAATATTCTGTCAACTAATTATTTTTATGTACCAACATAGAAAAAAAAACTATTATTCAACATGTAAGTGGGGCTATTGAAACTTGGATCTTGAGGCTTTCATCTTTTCGAGCACATACCTATTTGACAATTAGTAGGTGGTTAAACTGCTATTTTAAAATATTTATATAAAATGAACAATATTTTTATTAAATAAATTCACTAAATTTGTTTACACCACCCTGTCTACAAAAATAATTTTGTATTCAAAAAACTCACCACAAAGTTGGCCCTCTATTGAGCGATAGATGAACATACTTATTTCAAAGAAAAAGTAAACAACAGGTTTTATGGGCGGCGCTAGGCAGCCATTAAAATTTGATGAATGCCCACATTTGGGAATGAGTGGGAGTTGGAATTTGCGCACTGCCCCTTGCAATCCACATTCCACCACGTGTGTTTGAGTAGCACGTGTAGGTACTTTTGCTATCAACGATATTGAAATACCTATTTAACTATACATATATATTATGACGGGACGGGAATAAAGTGCTCGATTCAGTCGAACGAACTAGCTCTTTTAGAAAACTATGATAATGGGACTACCTACAAACAAATAAATTTATCAAATTAAGTTGAGAGGCGAACATTTTTACAAAATGATTTTTACAAAATGGCTTTGACATAATTAAATGGTTGCTTAGCGAAAAACTAGGCGTTATCAATTTATGGCCAAATTTGTAAAAATCGTTAACATAAAATATCTTTTATGTGATGACACACACTATAGCTTACTCCTCACACGAGTACCCTATTATTGCCCTAAGACATCTAGAAAATCATACTAAAGTAATTAATGAGTATTATGGGACTTGGGGAATCAAAATCAATGACCCTAAATCCGAGATAATCTGTTTCCGGAACGCTAGTGGGAAGGGACCTGAAGGGGTAGTTAGGGAAAGTAGAGGCCTTGAGATAAGTATCAACGGCTCCAGAGTTCAGGATAAAAACAATTTGAAATATCTCGGGGTTTCTTTTAACAATCTTTTAAAATTTAATAAACATGCTAACTCCTCCCTTACAAAATCCAGGAAAGTGGCCAATATGTTAATGCCATACCTAAAACATAGAATGCTTCAACAAAGAACTAAGCTCTTATTTTATAAAACATTTATTCGGCCTATAATGACTTATGCATTTCCCATTTGGTTCGCAATGTCCCCCTCAGTGGCTAAAAAATTAGAAATTTTGAAAAGAAAAAATCCTTAGACTCTGTGCCAACAAAAACTATGATACTTAAACAAAGAGATTCTCAAACACTGTTATTTACAACGAAACAAAAACTATACCGATCATGAAATATTCGCTAATCTTAATAAAGAAAGCAATCAATAATCTCATGCTGACAAATAATGATCTCGCTAAAAAAAATTGTACCATAGCAGGTCGGGACCTCTTGGGACAACGAAAATTATCTCTCGCATCTCGACCTTAATACAATTAAACTTGACGCAATATCGCATGAAACCCATCCAAAGTTTTTTAATGAGACTACCCAGGGACAAAACTATTAACTTAACATAGTTGTAAAAAGTCATGTTCAACAAGTTCTTTGATAGATGAGAAATATGGTCATATCTTCTGAGGCTATAAACATATCGTAAAGTGCTGTTAAAAGCTATTTTAAGTTTTCTCTTGCTATTACTATCAAAGTTATAATAAATTTCGCATCCATAGATCAACACGGGAATAACCAAAGATTTTGCTAATATTAAACGTGTCTTTGTCGGTGTGAATTTTTGAGCAGTCCACAATGTTCTTAGTATTCCATACGCCTTACCTACAATCCAATTGATGTGGTTATTCAAAGAAAGAGTTTGATTGAACATAACACCTACGTTTTTCGCTGATTCAACAAAGTTGATAGGTGAATTGTTAAGCAATAATGGTGGAAAGTAAGAAGAATCGATCTTATTTCTTGAAATAACCAAACATTTGCATTTTTTTGGATTCAGTGCTAAACCATTATTAACAGTCCAGATCGAAATTTGTTTCAAATTTTCATTCACTTCATAAGCACAATTTTCAAAAAGACCGAGTGGACAACTGTGATAGATTTGAATATCATCTGCATATAGTAGTTTCGAGGAGTGAAATATAACAGATGCAATATCATTTATGTATATTGAAAATAAGAGAGGTCCAAGTATAGATCCCTGCGGAACTCCTCGGGTCAGGAAAATAAACTCTGATGAAACATCCCCAATGATCACTGCTTGTTTCCTCTCACTTAAATATGAGGAATGAGGAGATAAGTTTCGTAGCAGTAAAAGAGAAGTTGAAACGATTTCCTAATTTATTGATAAGGATAGAATGGTCGACCAAGTCAAACGCTTTTAAAAAATCCAAAAGTACCAGAAAAGTTACATAGTTTTTGTCAAATTTTTCTCTTATTTTTCTGGTACTTATTAGGGCTGTTATGCAACTATTTTTTGCACGAAAACCAGACTGAAAGGGAACCAGCAAGTTGTTAAGTGAAATGAATTTATTCATCTGCTTGTGCATAAAGCGCTCACATAAATTAGAAAGAAAGGGTAGGATCCATATTGGTCTAACTTCGTCACCGGCTGGATATTTTGGAATTGGTATAATGTTTGCCACTTTCCATTGCTGCGGAAAAATTCCTGTCATTAAAACTGTATTTATGACTTTTGTAAATTAAAACTATATCAATCGAAATTTATAAAAGAATCGTACAAACTGAATATTATGTTACTTATTTGATTTAATAATGCTTTGCTCACAATTATAAATTCTATAATTAAAACAACAAATCGATGTATTACATCTTCCACATCACATATGTAATTGCAATCATATCAAAAATTTCATTAGCTAATAATATCATAGACCTTTGTTTAATAATATTGGACTTATAAATGTGAATATTAATACTATTTAAATGAATATAATATAGCTAGTCTCTCTAACAAGAGCACTTTCGCTCATACAAGAACAATATTATTATTCTACGAAAAATCAAATAAAAACAAAAGGCCTTAACAGGCAAAATGTAGTTTTAAGATTAGGTTAAGAAACATTTGTGTATACACACATAGTGACAAAACGGCACAAGTTAACTGTCATTTCATGCTGCTGAGCAAAATCAAAAACAAAACACTAAAAGTCAACCATGAGGTTCATTCTTTAAAAGTAATTTGATTGTGCAGGCAATACATTTATAGCCGCGGTGTAACTCTATCATTATAACTATTATACTTATTTACATATGTTACTAGACAAATAAAAAAAAAAAATGAAAATAAAAGTAGGAAATACGGCTTTTTTAACAGGTGGCTATATATGCCCGCCCATATTTCCGTATAGTTGACGCTTTCACACCACAGGTGTTCTTACGGTTAAAATTCTGTTTTCCTAAAATTGTCCCAAATTTTTTGAGGTGATTTTCTTGGTTTGACAGATTCATTACAGGTTCTATGGACATTAATGGGTCACCGCAACGTTTTCTTCTGTCACTAAAAATTATATAAATGAAAAAAAAAATAAGTTTTATTGTTTTAGAAAAATATGCTCATCAGAGACAAGCACCAAAATGAGTTGCGAAATATTAAATTTACCGGAAATCCCGGAAATCCGACCGGGAAAGGTGTAATTTACATAATAACTTTCTTTTTGGAAAATTGGTACCATATACAGGCTTTTCCATGTTTTCCATGTTTGATCAGTATTTTTCGAATGCAAATAAAACTATTTCATTCTTTTTCCTACGTTTCGTTGGGGTTTTTCCAACTTCTTCGGGGAGATTCGTATTTATTAACTGAAATTTAAATTTAATTTTTCACGCAATATGTACTTAGGTATTAAACAATTTTAAAAATAACTTACATTTTACATTAGTTTTATTAATAATATTTGTTAAATATTTCTTAATTTTCACCGGAAGTTAATTTTTATCAATCATAACCACCAATCTTTGTCCGTCTGTTTTTCAGCAATCACTGAACCGATTTACACGATTCGTATTGTGTTGAATAGAAGAAACTGCAACTCGAAGAAAAAAAAAAAGGGAAAAATTAATATTTTCAATATTTTTTTTTTGTCAAAATAACTAAAAAAAAGAAAACTGCAAATGTGGAGAACTAGAGTGTTGACTCTTAGCTCAAAAGTTAATTTTACAAGAAGTCATCAACAGGTTTTCAAATATTGCATTAACAAAAAAACGTCTATAACATAGATACAAAAACTGTCATTATTTACTTCTGAGACTATAAAACTTTGGTTCTGAAAATCACGATTTTATTATTAAATTTATGAAAAGTATTTGTTTTCTTCTACTTTCTTTGGTTCGGAAATCATTGTTCTCGCCTGCTTGGTAGTAGGTGATAATTTGACATTTAAAATGAAAACTTTATCGCCTTTTGATAATACAGAACACCGTTTTATCGCACTTTCCAATATTTTCGTTTCGATATATTCCAAGCGATGAAATTATCGATTGTCATAGTAACAGAACCTCATTGAAGCTCGTTCAAAATTTTATCGTTTTTCACAAAATTATAGCGATTTGATAGTTAAAGAACATGGATACAGGAAACAATAATTGTTTTAATTGAATTATTCTTGTTTTCATTTGTTTCAACTTTTTCTGATTGTTTTTCCAGATCGCTATAAAAATTACATTTCATCAAGAAAATAAATAAGTCCATTTTTTACAACGAATATTTATTAAATTAAACATTTTTTTTTGGCAGAAAAAATTTTTTGATTTATTTTATCATTTGTGTTTTGAATCAAATGAAATCATATGTATAATGTAGGTAGGTAAAATCTTTGCGAATCATTAAAACCAGCCCTAAGCAAAGATATTCATGCTTGCGTTTTGAGTACAAACTTCATTAGAAGCCTAAAGTATGATTTACAAAAAAAATTAATTATTTATCGTTTTTTTGCAAAATAAGAAAAACTTTTTCATAAATAACTTTTTTTCAATATTTTTTCCACAATATTATTAAGGCCGAGCAGTTGTTTTAGAATAATAAATTTCGTCAAAATCGTTGAAGCTGTTCAAAAGATAGTCACAAACGGTTCTGCACGACAGGTAAAATAAATAAGCTGATTCTGAAAATCACTCATATAAAATTTTATCAAAATCGATCGTATTTTTTTAAATAAAAAATTGAATTATATATTATGGTAGGTAGTAGGTAATTATTTCACGACCTAGGATAAAAATAAAAAAAATGGGCCTCCGGTGTCCGGGGGCCTCCGAATCAACCTCCTTAGTACTCCTTCATAACTTTACATATAAAAATAACACAAAATAGGCACACTCCGTGTCACTTGATTAAGGACAGGCAGTTTTCTATTTTCATTTTGCGATATTTTTCAAACCCCTGCGTATTTTGGGAAAACCCAAATGCACAATGAATGAAGGATATATTAGGTTTATATTGTAAAAAAAACATTTATGACGCTTTTCCCAAAAAGGTGACAAAAAGTACCTGCTTTTTTTGTTTCACTTGATTAAGGACAGTAGACAAATTTACCTGTTTCAAGCTTAAACAACAATTAAACAGTAAATATTTTGTTTGCATAAATAAATGTTAGTTTTATTCCCTAAATACCGAGGGGTTCGAAAAATATCGCAATATGAAAATAGAAAACTGCATGTCCTTAATCAAGTGACACGGAGTGTATGTGTAGAACAATTGTAGGTTTATTGTAAGAAAACTATGTACCTATCTATAAGTAATTCATTATAATTTAAAAGGGAAAATGCCCCTCAGACAGACGACATTCCATGTCATGTCTTTATATTTTTAATAGTAAAACTTTAAATAGGAGAATAAGGAAATATCTAAATATCTATATAAGTATCTATACCTACTCATAATAATTTGTGTCATAATTTTTCTGCCTATGTACTCTTCAAGGCAGAAAAATCAAGCACACAGGAAAATTTTATGGGACCCCCAACCCAAACCAAAACAAAACTATATATGTATGTACTTCAAATCTTTATAGTAAACAGCTTTGGAAAAATTTATTCTTAAACTAAAAATTTTGAAAAAATTTATTATTTTGTCCAAACTATCTTTTCTCAAAAATTCAACAATATTTACAGTCCCCAAAAATTACTTTGGATAAAGGCCTCTTCAAAATAGAAGCCCTGAATGATTTTCTTACGAATGAACGAACTTCAATTGTAGACAATGCTGTTACATTGACCGACGAGGAAGAAAGAGGATGAAAAAACAATGCCCGGTGAACCCGCTCATGATGCTGGTTTAACAATTCAAGAAGAAGTTCGTCGAACAATGTTTGAATGCCTTGACCGATTTAAACAAGAATTATCCCATCGATGTACGGCTATGAAGGAAATAGACAACATTTTCCAAATTGTTCAAAAAAAGTTTATGCTTGATGCTTCTGATGACGCTTTGGATATTGCACTGGACAATCTGGTACAAATTTACGTCGAGTTTAATAAAGAATAAGTGCTTGAAGAAATAAAGAGATATCGTAGACATCTTTGTGCAACCGATACGAGTGTGAACGTTGTTGCAAAATGGACAGCGCAAGAAAACCTGGCAGTTCATTATTAATTGGGAATTCAGCGAATCAGTGCCCTGCACTCTGCACATCACTTATCATACAATATTTTTTGATCATTTGCTTCTCAGTCGCATCATGCGAAAGAAGTTTTATCAAAATTAAAACTTATCAAAAACTACATTCGATCTACTATGAGTCAAGAACGTTTAGTCAATCTGTCCACTTTTTCAATTGAGAGAAAAGTTTCAAGGGAAATCGATTTCAACGTTGTAAATAAGGAGTTCAGCAAAATAAAGGCACGAAAACATATAAAATAAAATAGGAGCTAGCTATGCACCTAATTAAAAAAAAAATATTTAGAAAATTCTTGCATTATTTGTTATTGGTTTTAGAGTTTTATTGGTAAAACTTAATATATAACACTATTGCATTTCTAAATAACTTATTTATTATTGCCGCCCGGACCTCCAACAAGCTTAGTCCGCCACTGGCTGTTACCCTAACAATAGTTGTCAACAAAACAAATAAACAATATTTAATGTATTTATTGGCTCTTAAATTCATATTTCCTTGACAAGAGTCGTAAACAAAACAAAAATCGTATATGTTTACGACTGTTGTCAGGGTAGGTAGGTAGAAATGGTAACAGAATAATCACCGCCTGGTTGTCTAAACTAGTAAACGCACGAACCTAAAATTGTGTTATTCACAAGTTTTTTAAGATGGCCAGGCGGTGATTATTCAGCATGAAAAAACTATAGAAATTTATATACAATGCTTATAATTACTTAGTTTATATGCAGAGTCGAAAGATCGAGTTTTAGTTGAATCGAAATTCCAACACAGGTATTTCAGCAAACTAGTTGAAAGCTTGAGGAGTTGAGTTAAGTGCGAAAAAGTTGAAATGACAGGAGAATACTTGCGTTGCTTTGTAGGCATTAAGGCAAAAAGAATGAGTTTTCGAGAAAAAAATATTTTTATTGCTCTTACAAGTTATGCGCATACTTTTCAACACCAAATATTCATTCGTTAATATGCATTTAATCACATGCAGAAATTATTGTGTATTCAACATTCAAAGACGAATCGAGCTTGAACTTAGGTTCACACATTTGTAAACGGGGATGAGTTGGAACGAAATGGAATTCGACTCGATCGCACTCGAGCAGTTGTGTTGAGTCGAAAATTAAATGAAATACCTGGGTTGAAATGGTGAATGCACAATTATTTCTGCATGTGTTGTTGATACTTAACTTGTAAAAAAATACAAATATTTTTTTCTCGAAAATTCAATCTTTTGGTCTTAATGTCTACAAAGCAACGCAGGTATCCTTCTGTCATTTCAACTTTTTCGCACTTAACTCAACTCCTCAAGGATTCAACTAGTTGGCTGTAATACCTGGGTTGGAATTTCGTTTCAAATCAAACTCGATCTTTCGACCCTGCATATAAGCTAGGATATAGTAGCCTAATAAATATTGTTCACAAAAAAATAACTTTTGTTTTAATTTTTTTTAAAACAACAGACAACTGTTATTTTTTTGTAAAATTAAATGCAAAGAGCGAAGGATTACCAATACCGTTACGCATATACCTACCAAGAAAAAAAGGACCCGTTACATAATTGTTGGTTTTGTTTTTTTTCTGTCTCTACAGCTAAGTACCTTAAGCCGGGTACATACGTTACTGCAAACTTAACAGTTATGACTGTACAAACCATATTGTACAAATATTGCACAAAATCTTTGGTTGGACAAGTGACATGGTAAGTATAAAACTTTTAAAAGGTATCAATAAAACAAATATGAATTTCATTCAACAGTCCACATAAATTCGGCATGCGTCGTTAGATGTGCATTTATTTCTTTAAATGAAACTGTGCCATGCTGAGGTACAAAAGAGTCCATGTCATATTGTGCAAAGTAAATTGATCAAGTTCGCAGTTACATGTGTACCCGGCTTTACTTGCGTTTGACGAACAACCGAAATTGTCATACTTACCTATAATAATGTAATTATCACCCAGATCCCTTACCTAATCAATCCTATTTTTAACAAACTTGGTTTATGGCAGGCAACCTATTGAATTTCCGAATATTCTTCAAATGGCAATTTTATGTCCAGCAAAAAAAGGGAACATATATTTTTATAGCAAAATTATGGCAAGTAATTTATATTTCAGCCAATACATATACAATAATAACATGTTTTTCTTCCACCCAAATCTATACTGTGTTTTATGTTTTGTTTGTTGCATACTTTTAGACGATCGTTATGCAAGACAACAACCATAACATGTTATGTTCTCGTAACCACCAGATTAGGAAACATTGGCGCTAGAGATTTACTATCACATCCTTGAACCTAAAAAAACTAAATTTGTATATGGGGTTAAGTCATTGCTATTTAAAAAGATTCGTTAAATAACGAACAATTTAAAATTTGTCGGTTATTTTATAAATCTGCCACAGTGAATTTTAATGCAAAGTAGGAGCAATTTATAATTCGGGAGACTAAACTGAGTAATTTCGAATTCCTTGGAAATAAAAAGTCGACTTTGGTTTATTTTAAAAGGGATTTTCAAAAAAAAAAAATAATTTTAAAACAATCTATTGAAAATGAATTTCGTTCTTAATAGTGACAATTTTGAATTAAGTGCGTTACAGTGAAATGTTTACATCGCGTCTATAAAATTTAAACAATATAATCCCAAAAAAAAGCAACTTCGTTGTTTCAACATCCATGGGAAGGAAAAAAAGTCAACTTTTCCGATCAAATCTGAAAAAATCCAAGGAATTCGACAAAAGATAAAATTGTGTGGCAACAGTAAGTTAACGTTTTAAATCTTTCAAGCTCTTCTAGACTAAAACCAGTATTTAGTTTATACTTTCCTACTATATTCCTAAAATTTTGTTCCGATCCATCAGGAAGCACACTAATGAATGAAAAATTTATTGTAGAAAAATGAATCTAAAAAAATATAAAGAAACTCAGAGTTCCAATATTCATCCTATGCCGACATACTACATATATTCATCAAGTTCTGATGTTAGCAATAATATATTAAAGCGCGACGAATTCTCCTCTGAACGCCTCCTAAAAAATGTCCACTCATGTCATTGCCTTAGAACTCACAAGTCACAACCCACTCTGGATGATTTTTTTATAGGAATGTTGGTCGCCTTTTATGTCAAATTGATGGGAGGCATGTTTTTGGTGCGGAAGAAGAAATTGGAAGACAAAAACTACAACCGATAGACAGGTGTATGTAGGTATAGGTACACATGTTGGTACAAATGTTAGGCAAATAACTAATATTTTCAAACAAGGACGAATAGAAAAAAAAAAAACTTTCGGTTTAAATAAATGGGATTGTTGGGGGTCATTTAAACCGACCGACCGTTGCATCCTATCCGACATCATGAGTGTAATTTTGAGATTTTTCATGGAGGCATCTGCTGTTCAGCATTTTCCTAGAATGAACTGTGACTTCGTTTGCCTTCGCTGTGCCGCCGACTCTATATAATACTCGCTGATGCCATATACAAGTGAGTGTAAATACGTAATTGCATAAATTTGCATGTGGCTGCATAAAATATGGACTGGCACTATATTTATGTGAGCGTTGTAAATCATAAACGCATATTTCGCACCAATGCACAGGTTTTCACCATTCACCATTTTATACAGTTATTAAATTTATTAAGCTTTTACGCGCCACACAGCCTGCCACTTCCCGTTTGGATATGGTTCCGTCGGTCGTTCATTTGGTTGGTCGATCGGTGGGTCATCGTCGTTGTCCACCCTCATAATCCCTATACGTGGAAGGCTTTGGTTTGATTATTTACGGGAACGTGGTTTTTATGTATTGAATGATGGAGGATTATTATTTTTGTTCTTTGTTTTTGTGTGTTCGCAAGTATGTCGAGCTTAAAACGGAGACGGAAATGTGTAAAATCTACGGATATGCCAGTTTATTTCAATAATTTTCCAAGCACTTTGTCAGCATCCGTTTTGATATTTTTATAATTATTTAAAAAAAATATGTTTTACTGACCAGCGTGGCGCTTAATACGTATTATTAAATAATTTAATAAGCATTATCCCTTTCACCTACATTATTCTGGGAAAAATCAAATGAACGAAATAATATTTTACAGCTTGAAGTAGAATGCCAATGAATAACATGGTGTTTTGCATAATATAAGTGTATCATCCGGTTACGGAAAAGCACTTTGACTGGATACACAGCTTTGCGAATTTATATAATGTTCGTATAAGTATATCTTAGCATTATCCCCGTTCTTCTCTCTCTTCAAATAAAGCCTATTATGGTTAAAAACGCTTCAATTCTTGCTCTATGGTTGTGTAACATCACGATCACACAGGTTTAGACTGGGTAACTTATAAACATTTTTATGTCATTTTTGTATAGGTATAAGAAGTCCCCAAATTTAACTCCGACATGTTGATGATAAAATGTATTGAAACAACTATTTGATTTTTTTGTTCCTCTATTCGCTGTGCGTATTGCTCCTCTATAATCTTAGCAATTCAAATTCTAGCCTTGGCGGCTGCTCATCAATATAGTGGAAGTTTTCCGGAAAGTTCGGTTGTCCAGAGACATCGGGTGCTTCCCGCATTCATCGCAATGTGTGATGGTAACTCTGCTGTTCTAGTTATTGATGTTTGATTGAACAGGTGAAAGTCATGACTCATGATTCATGAACGCTCGTATCTGTACTGTTTTTCGCAGTAATATACTGTTTTTTGCTCTCAAAAACTGCGTACTGTTTTTTTGTCAAAAATACTGCTTTTATGTTGAGATATATACAGAACTTCAAATCAGCAGTTTTTTGAGCTTGTAAGCAAACGGGGATATTTCCAGCTTTACATTTTTAATCTCCAAGGAATTTGCTCTTCAATGAAAAATTTCTTGGTGAAATTTATACCACTTTTATATATGAGATTAAGTTCTCTGATTTCACTAATTAAAAGTCATGCAGCGGTTCGTCATTGGCATCTAAAATTCAAAGGAATTCGATAATGAACGCAATAAATTTTTCTTGCACTTTGTCAGCGGTATTTAAAATTCTTTTTCTTGTCTTGAGTCACAAAACAACCCTTTCCTTACTTCGGCAAAACAGTGAGGCTGATATCGCTTATGAAAATCAATGTACCTTTTCAAGCACATGGACTTCAGACAAGACTCTTTTGGAGGTGATTCTAATCGTCAAATGCAATATTAAAAATTCTTGCGTTGATTTCTATCAATACCTCAAAACAAAGCCGGAATCGCTTCGTCAAATTGCTTCAAAGGACAAGTACGAAGCAAAAACCACAGGAGATATTAAAAATGGAAAGTGAAGACGATGGAAATAAATCGCCTGGTGATGGTTAATTTTCCTTTTTCATGTTTTAGCGAAATAAAATAAATAAAAATTAAAAAAAATGTACTACGAAAAATACTGTTTTTTTTATCGACATACTGCTATTTTCAATTTTTGAGGAAAAAGTACTGTTTTTCGTCCAAAAAAAGATACGAGCGTTATCATGAATCATTAAAATTGTCTTGTTTTTCTCACAAATAATTTTTTTTTACGCTACGCATTACTTTATTCAATAAAAGTACCTATATTGAACAGCTTATCATATAATTTCAAATACAATGTTGTATAGGTGAATACATATGCACCTTATACCCATCACCCTGTATAAAACCGATGTATATACCTAACCCAGCTATATTTAACCATATATAACAGATAACAACAAAGAAGCAAATATTTCATTTTGAAGTTTTCAAATAAACAAACCAGTCTGGGCTGACAGTTCTCGCAACATTATGCAAACGTATAAAACAAAACAACTTCATAACTGGACTTTTGAATGCACAATGTGCCCTCCTGGACAGAGTGATTTCGCATCCTTCTCACTGGATCCCCAACGGATTCCTTAAGGTGTTCAGAGAAATATGAGGAAATTAAGAGTACAAAAATGTTTCAACATATTTTTCCTTAACGTCCACACCAATACCGATGCCGGCCAAATACAAACCTTTCCCTCTTTTCTCGGGTCATATACCTATGTATATTAGAAAAAAATAGAATCTTGCATTTGCAAACATATTTTCCCGCAGGAAACTGCGAGTTGAAAAGAGAAAAATAAAAATCCTCTTTTCATACCGCGGAAGGTATGCAAATATATGCGGATGCCAGCTGAGGCAAGCTGTTTTCATTTTTTTTTAAATGCCCCTACCCCAAGTGCCTAGCACCCCGCATTTTTGCCGCAACTCATCACCATTGTATTCGTTTTCTTTTCCTTTAGATTTGCATTTTTCCCATCGCTCCTCCATGAACCTCCAGGACTACTTTTAATTTAGATATATTCTCGAGGAAAGCAGATCAGACCGCAAAAGAAACTTTTATACAAAACTTTGCGCATTTATTTCTCAACAATATGCACTGCATATCATTTGGATGCTGCTTTTGCTCCCTCAGAGATCCTTTTTCACAAAAAAAAAACAAGATACTTCCTTGTTTTTTATTTTCTAGGAAACAGAATGAAATGAAATGAATTCAAGTAGCGAATAACATTGGCATATTAATTAACTCCAGCTTCAACCTTCCATATTCTGACTCTGTATTCATTAAAGTCAGTGGAGGAGGAGGATTGGTTCACCAACTCTGGGATTGTGGGGCCATTTCTGGTAGAACTCACAAAAGATACACAATCCACAAATGTGTTTATCTTAATTGTGTGTTATGGTACTAGATATGGAAACGGGGGTAGCTCCTTTTTGCTTCTTCAACAATAAACCAACAAAATAAAAAGAGTTCCTGCGTCAGCCCGGGGGATGAGTGCGGATATAAATAAACTTTTGTCGGAAGTTGAATAAGCACCTCGCTATACCGAAAAATTCCATAGCAAAGCCAAAACCACAAACTTTACATATTTTTTGGAAGAAGAATTGATGGTAAGCTATATTCCTATACAACAATACACCGACGACCCTTTTTATCCTTCCCTCAGGCTAAAGCCAAATAAGTTGAGCCTTTTGTGTAGATAGAACGCTACATACCTATACATAGAAAAAAAGTTTCATTTCTTGAATTTTTAACAGAGAAATAGAAAAATATATTCTAAATAAAGTTTTCGTCGACATTCGAGAGCGGATTCGAACAAAACGTATGGATATGGTTTATTTTTCACAAAACTTCTATTTATGTAAATGCGATTTGAACGAGCTCGCAGCAAATGCTGGCGTCAATAAGTCGCAAGAAGAAGTCCACCCCCGCAGTGTGATGTTATTATTCGTCGATTTTGAGGTATCCTTAGGATATCTTTAGTAAGTTCTTAGATTTTCAGTGCTCATGAAAGTTACACATTTTGGATTCTTGGATGTAATATGATTTTTCCCAGAGATTGAATATGTGTGTCTTCTCAATGGTGAGTTCTTGTAAGAGATTTAGATTCAGATATATGCTCTGACTGTTTATGTGATTCTCCACACACTTCAAATGCCATTAAATTTAGTATGCTCAAAATGGCTTCATAATTTCTTTTTGATGTTACCTATCTTATAGTCTTACCTTATAAACTGATGTTGTATATTATCCATCAATATTTCAATTTCTGAAAATTGAATTCGCAGGAACTTTTTTGGCATTAAGAATGATTGGGTCATATTCATATAGTTGTTTTTAAACTACAGTTTTGCTTAGCCTTGGTTTAAGCAATGTAATTTAGATAGGATAAACTCGAGTTTTTCTTAAAAACAACCTAGACAGTGTACATGAATATGCCCCATTGTTTGTTATGTTGTTTTTAAATACAGCTTTTTTAGTGATATTAAGGGAGGCGACAAGATCACCTATCTCATCTCTGCTTTTGAAATAAAGGGCACGACTGGGTCGCAAGTTAATTTCCAGGGCTCTGATCACGTAACTTTGCTAACGACTATCGTCTAGACGATAGCTATGAACGATATCGTCAAAAGTCACTTTCACGTAAAACTATATTGCTTTCGTGTCGTCTATCGTTCTCATTTGTAGGTTTGAGGGGCACTGTAAACACCATTAAAATTATAAATTATGTCACTTTTGCTGTCAAAAATTGTATTTTGATAAATTATTTCTTAAATTTTTGGTTTTGTGAATTTTATAAGCGGCAAAAACATTAATTATATAAAATAAAACCCGGAGACCATCCGCAACTCGCAAAATAAGAAACGCTTGTGGATGATTTATGGACTTATCGACATGACAAATAATTATGTTTCATTAAAGAAATCAACCAGGTTTGGGAAGTTAAATATCTGAACCAATAAAGACAATAGGAATATCAATACGTCAAAAGAAAAGCTGAAACCAAGAAATATCAAAAAAAAAAAAAAATAATAATAATAATGCAAAAGGGCAAAGCAAATTATCTGCCTATAATAAAAGTGATTATTTTATTGTATTAAATTTTTGTATTTACAATAAAGAAATGTGATTTTTGAAAACCTTCTATCTTTCTATTTAAATCTTTGAGGAAAGGGATAGGGGATGGTACTCTTCTTCGTATTATTATTCTTATTTATATTGTTTTTATTATTCTTGTCTTAATAGGGTTCTGCATAAGTAAAGTCCCGTGGCGAAAAAACAAAATGTAGCCAATATTTTTTTTAAAGTAAGAAATTGCAACGAAAACTATAAAACACAACAAAAACGAGAGCTAAATAGCTATCGTGCAAAGGCTATCGACGAGGCGATATCATATATTCCAGTTATCGCCCAGACGATAGTAGATTTGTGTGCTTACGTGAAGCATATCTATCGATTTCGATATCGAAAACAATATCATCTGCCTTACGTGATGAGGGCCCAGTTTTAAATTCTTCAAAACAAAATAAGTATGTAATAAAAAATGATTTATACGAAACTCATCACCGTCGGCAACAAATCAATTACATGAAATTTTGTCGAAATTAATCGTATTTTGTTCGAAAAATTAATATAAAACAACTTTTTTAAAAATAACTTTTATCAATTATTTTTCGCAGTAGGTATTACTAAATGCAAACAGTTGTTTTAGAATATTAAATTTCGATAAAATCGTTGCAGCCATTCAAAAGATAGTCGTTGTAAAAACAAACAGTTCTATGACAGGTTATAGATACCGTTAATAAGCTGATTCTAAAAAAAATTCCATTGGAAGACATAACCTTTGGCAACAAATTCTCATATTCTCATATTCCAAAAAAATAGAATTAAGTAGATATCTGTTTTTTTGCAAAAAAAAAAACTTTTTCAAAAATAATTTTTTTTAACACTTTTTTTAGGGCAAACAGTAGTTTTAGATTATTAAATTTCGTCAAAATCAGTGAACTCGATCAATTGATATTAAGTTGAATAAAAAACGATACTATTACAGGTACCGTTAATAAGCTGATTCGGGAAAAAAAATTCCTACGAAAGAAATAACTCATACACAATTTTATCAAAATCGATAGTAGTTTTTTCGAAAAAAAAATTGAATTATCGTTTACTCTTATATGTCCATGTTGGACATGGACAATTTAACTTGTATATTAGGTTCAAAAAAAGCAATTTACAGAAGGCCATAGAAATAGTAATAGGCTTTATACAAGTTATTTGGCGCATATAGCTTTTTATGAAATGCAATTAGCTTGCTTCTGCCAGCTATTCTGTGACATCTAATGCCAATAGCTTGCTTTAAATGTTAAAAGACGGTCCTATAAAAGCCTTTTGATGACAGATTTTCTTATAGCTTGATTTGGATGTTGTAAAAAGGCCTTACCCAAGCCTTTTAAAGGCCATATTAATAAATTTAAAATTAAGGTATTAGCTCGAAAATATTTCGACTGTATTCTGTGAAGATAAAAATCATATTTTAAATAAAAAAGAAAAGTTTTTATTTACCTGGGTTTTGGACTCGAGTCTTTCCACGTCCCACTATAGCACTCTACCACTATATGCCACATTGTTGTTGAGAAAAATATGATCAATTTTGAACTAGTTGATACTATATGAAGAAGGCAGATACGTTGAAGTGGGAAAGATAATAATATTTATTAGTTTTTAGAATGCATACCTATAAAATATTTTTGTATGCACTTCTTTCCGGTTTTAAGATGTTCAGTATACTTACCTTCCCTTTCTTTGTTTAGAACTAATTTTGTTACTAAGAGTTTATTTATAAGACTGAAATAAGCAGAATAATTAAATTCGTATAATGCCTTTATAGGCAAGCCTTTAAAAAATTGTTTGCATTACTTGTCGTGGTAAGCCTTATATCAGATATTTTCTTTTAAATTATCTGTAAACAACTTCGGATGGCCTTATAAATATAGGCTATTTTGAAACTTTATCTACAAACCTTGTATAGAGCTTGTCAAACTTACTTTTAAAGGACTTATAGCAGCTTTTTTTAATTGTCAATTTGGCTTATACGAGCTCTATACCAAGTTTGAAAAAAATCGGTGTCGATACATACAGAGACAGACAGAATTGCCGCACCTACTTTTTTCATGTTCGCTATCATCCTAATACATACAAAAGAAAATTTTGAAAAAGAAATAGTTTGCAGTTTGGTAAATCTATCTGAAACTTCATCGACAATGGTTTTGAAATATTAACATTTAATAACGTACATGATAAAAATAAAAGAAAATAATGGAGGCGAACGAAAAAATTGGCAGATGGTCACCCTAAAATCTTGTTTAAAAATATAAATATCTATACCAGTAGGAGTACAATATTTACACTTATGAGTACACGACGAAACATTAAGTATGTATAGATATAGTAAAAAAAATTAACAAAAATGCAAAAGTAAAAATATAGGTATGTAATTGTTAACATATAAAAACTTTTTAAATTCGCTATCGGTAAAGCAATTTAATTAATAAAAAAATATGTATGAAAAATAATGTATAACTACTGACCACACAAAAATTAGAAGATAAAAGAAAAAGAAGATAGAAATAAAAACAAAAGAAAACATATAGCTCTGAGAAAATTAAAGGCGAGAGTCACTTGCAAACACACAATTAATGAGGTAGTAGGTATAGGTAGGTGTTAAAAAGTCATTAATTTGTGGATTAGGTTAGCAATTTAGACTATATTTAAAATAAGTAATAAAGAAAGTTAGTAGTTAATTAAAACAAAGGCATTTACACACTTAAAATGTTTACAAATATTATTACACAAAATTAAAATTGACAGAATATAAGAAAAGTACAATTTCAATAGAACAAAAGACATAGAGAGTGAGAAACTGAAACTCTTATCCGTAACATTTCCAAAGGTAGATAACAGTCGGCCAAACTTCTTCAGGTACGTTTGGTCAGAAAATGACCACTTCCAACTGTCTGTTTTTCAGCTGTTCTCAACACTATGCCCAATCGGAAAAAAAATATGGAAAAACATATTTTGAAAGGGGATTAAGCTGCATAACACGAAAATATAATATCTAATATTCGATGCTGAAATAAATATGAAGAAAGTTATGAGCATTTAAAATCATCCCAACACAAATTGATTATTTTCATTTAATAAACTCCTAGAAATAAAAATTAAAAACCTTTCATATAGCTACCTAAAATCGCTCAAAAAATATTTGTATTCTTCGAGCGGGCATTCTTTGTCGAAGGCCCTCTTTTTTGACCAAGAATTTTATCTCATATTAGGTGTATATGCGGGAGATAACTTTACGGGAAATAATTTACCCTGTTGTGGTAAATAGCTAATATATCTTTTTTTTTTAGTTTAAGTCATTTCCCGCACAAGGTGAGCAATAGGTTTATCTTTTTAATAATTACAATTTATTTTTAAAAACTATTTTTAGCAATAAAAACACCAATACGCAATTGGTATGGCTTTGAAATGAAGAAACACGAAAAAACGTCGAAAAATGGACCGGAAATGGTAATTTTGTGACCAATGCAGCTGAAAAGGCTTGCCGACCATCAGTTTTATATAACAAAAGGGAATAGAATTTAAGTGTCATTTCTTCTTAAGAAAAGAAGAAAAACGGCAACAAGAACAGTTTATCGAAGTGCAATTTTAAGATTTGATTCTGATTCTTGTGAATTTGCGGCAGAATTAAAACAGAAATCTGGTGTTTTTGGATGAGGTTTAACAGTACTAAAAGTAACCAACAATGCCAAACATTTAAAATGAATATAACTTCAAAACAAACCACCACTCAATGTGCAACACAAATGTTGATGTTTAGAATTTTCTTTTTTAATAAGTTGGAAAAATTAAAGGTTTGAAACACTGAATTATTTATATGAATTGCTTAGAAAGCTAACCAGAGTCTTTTTGAATTTTTATTTCTGATTCCTGTTCCCAACACTATAAAGAAACAGTTACCATCATCAAATGACACACAAGGTTTAAAGAAAATGGACATCGCACTCGCACTTAAAAAAAAAATGTGTGCTTGCTTATTCAGTTGAAGCGCGGTGTACATTATTATACATTTGAAAAAATGACTTTGAATCAAAATAAAACCACTTTGACTTAAATGCAAAAACGATTATCTAAGCTAAGATTTTTACTACAAATATACCTTTGAATTAAAATAAAACGCCTTTGATTCAAAGGTTTTTATGATTTGAAAATAATTCAAACGAAAAACAAATTTATTTCAAATACGAAACCATTTAATTTAGAGTAATTATGTATAAGTATCTAATATTTCATTGAAACAACCTAAATTCAAGGTTGAAACAATTTTATTTTTAGGTGACTTTTGATCAAATTGTTTTTATAGTTGCACCATCAGTTTGATTTTTAACGTTTCCTGTGTAGTCCTATAAATTGTAACGATTTTACTGTAATTTAATGTTGTTTTTTTTTTTTGATTTTACGTTGTTTTTTGGCACAGTGTAGATATAAATTTTGAATCAAAAAATATACTGACCTACTGATTGGAAATGAATGTAACTCCGAATTGATCAACTTATGAAGCAATTGAAATAATAATTCTCAAAATCAAAGTTTATTTTCAAATAATATTTTATTATAACAATAAGTATAATATCTAATATGTATAAGTATATGTATATCTATATTGATGTGAGGCAAACGAGTGACCAAATTTGAATAATATAAAAACAAAATAACAAACAGAAACAAAACAGTTCGCAAAATATCAAATTAGTAACTGATATGGATACAAAAATATTAAATTAATTTTTTTAGGATGTATTATTCTCAAACACCTACATTTATATTTTCTATAACATTTATAGTTTTGCATAATACTTGAGTGTGATGCAACCGGTCCTCCATTCCATTGTCTTACCTAAAATGTCTACCAAAAAATAACCTACCCGATTGAAGTCTAATACCACATATATATAGCTAGGTAGAAAACATTTAGAAAATTGTCTACTTGAGAAAATTACTTCTCGAGCAACATCATATTGAAGGACTTAATTTATTTCAAATTTTAAACAACCTCACCTTTCACAATAACAAAGAACTGTTTTGTTGAAACTCAACAAGTTGCTTTTCAAACGGGCATAAATTTCATAAAATACTTCATATCCAATGCTGCTGCTCCGGATCTTTTACAATTCATTTTAATTGAAGTAAATTCTCTCTTGTCGTCTCAGTTCACCCTTTTGTTGATACAAATCCATTCAAAACTTATCCTTATGTAACCTTACACAATGTGAGTGCAAAGGAAAGATAAATGGTGTGTAGTAAACTTCCTGCAATTAATTGAAACAATAACCAGCAACAAATATTCATATAGGCATATAGAAAAGAGGAACCTCATATAAAATAGAGTCAAAGTGTCGAGTGCAAAGCCCAGACGCTTCTTCCAGAAGTTAAACTTATTCCATTCCATTCGACAAACACATCGGAATTTCTCAATAAACATACGAAATAGTTTCCGCATTTTGCACCCACGACAACGTCCAAAAGTTAGGAAAGGGAAAACTCCCCCTCTGTCCTTATCCTCTTCCGCCGGAACCTCATTCATCTTCTTCTCCACACATCTACAAAAACACACACAAATAACAAAGCAGGACGTTGAATGAACGAATCCTTTCCCACAGTCCCGGATTAAAAGCACACACAATAAAAAGTATGAAAAAAAAAATTGGAAAATATTTAAATAAAAAAGGGATTTTTCATTTCGGGCTCGGCGGCATTCACCCGCACAGCACAAAAAGTGTGGCGCTTCTTGCATCCGCTCTTCGAGCGATACTGTACAAACAAACGTTCTTGTTATAACATCCTGCGGAATCCTTGGCACCATACACTGCCTCCGACCAAGAAGAAGATGATGGCACTGCGATGGTGATGGAAGAAAAAGACTTCCTTCTCCAAGGATTCGTATAAAAAAATGCACAACTCTAGCAAAAATGCAAACTTTTTCTGATCTCTTTCCTCATCCTTTTTCCTGACAAACTCTGCAGCCCACTTCGGGATTATTTCCAACCTAGTTTTTCTTTTCTTTTGCTGCATATACAATATACATATAGTACTTGTTGTTTCAGCTTGCAACTTTATCCTTCAACTTTTCAGTGCAGCAGCATATATAGAAGCTTAGCACAAGCTCAGAACTTGAAAATCCTCCAAGGGAAAACCCACCCAAAGTGTGGCGGATCGACGAGTATAGTTTCTCAATCTCCGACAAAACTTTCTCCATCCTGTACCGCAGACATAGAGTCTGGACTATGGCCATAAATCTAGCCAAGTGGTGTGTCGTCGTCTTCGTATACAGTCGCAGTCTTCGTGCATTTGTATTTATAGTGTTAGCTAGCGTGGCGCGGCGGGCGCACCCGAGATGAATGTATTTGTTAAACTAATACAAAACTTTAGATGAATTCTTTTCAGCAACAAGAAAAATTAATAATATTATCTATTTATCTTCGTTGTGGTCCTGCGTATTCTATATATGTGTGAGAAAGTTTTTTTGTTTTCGTTATGTGTGTGTCTTCCATTTGGGGGTTTATCCTATGGCCTTGCAAAGAATGGCAGTTGTTGCTTTTTAAGCTTAATCCTTTTGGACGTCGTTGTTGGTCGTCCTTTAAAAAAAAAGTATCAACACACACAGAGAAAGGACTGGGAAAATAAATTAATCTTCATTCCCTACATCTGCGATGGAGATCGTCGGCTTGGTTTTAGGGTAGATATTCAAAACCATATAGCAGCCATCATCGCATTTTTGTATATATAGAGCAGACCAGAATACCAGACACCCTTCGATGGATGGAAACGTAGTGTTTGCATTGAGTAATTAGTTGCTAATATTAATTTAATGAGTTTAACTTAATTTGCATTTAAATGGGATTTTTCTTTCTTTGTTTTTTTTTTTGAAGGATTCGCAAACTAAAAGTGTTTTTTTGCGCTTTTGTGGTTATTAATGGCACACTTTTTGTTTAAGCAGCAGATGGGTTTTTTTTAGGGACTTACGTATGAAGTGAATGGCATAGTGAAGTGATCCTGGATATGAAATTTGGTTTTCGATGGTTGGAATTAATTTTGAATTAGATTTTGCTATTACCGAGTGGTATATATATAGTGGCGTAGCTAGCCCCTCGGGGGCCCCGTATAAAAACATTTTTAGGAGCCCCCTTTTTTATCTTTTTATTACTTGCATTTTTTCAAAAAAAAAAAAAAATCAACAAATTCCTTACTTCCTTTTAAGATAAGTTTAATTTTAAATTAAGAGCTTATTTACTTACATATTATTATTTCTTTATAATGATTAAATTTATTAAATTCAAATCAAAGTTTTCTAATTGAAAATTTTATCGTTTTTTTCTCTGCAAAAGTGTTGATAAGATTCTCCATAGCTCAACAAGGTTTCAATTTTTCTCGCTTTTCCGATAAAAAAAAAAAATACAGATCCCACAGCCATATTGCTAATAAACCTTTGAACATCAAACATTTTCTTATCCATTTTTTTGTTAGCTTACTCTTTGTTCTTTAGGCAGTTGCTGTCTTAACCAAAAGCGTTAAGACAGCTACTGCAGTTATAACTTCGCAAAACTAGAAGCTAGACTTTTTAATTCGATCAGCAATTCGAATTGAGATTGAAAGCTATAGGATCAGATGATATACCGTTATTATATTTTTTATAATTAAATAACCAGTGGTAAGAGGGAAATAAATCTCGAAATTTCCTAAATTTACATTTTGATACAAAAGTCGATGTCTAAGACAGCAAACATTTTTATTATAGAAGTTCAGTCGATTTAAGAAAATCATTAGAAAAAGTAAACAAATCTTATTCAAATCTCAGATCATCAGCTTAATTTTACAAGTGTGAATTGGTGATAATGATCAATTTTGAGTAAATTTCGTCGACACGGCATAAGTCATTTGTTGCTAAAGATGAAATCTTTCATCAGAAAACAAATGGAAAAAGCTACCTACAATATAACCGTTTTTTTATACACCGACTACCGGTTTTAATGGAATTTAATATTCAGACAGTCCTGCAATGCCTGATAAATATTGCACAAAAATATTTCAAGAAAAGTATTTTAAAATAAAATTAAAACATGTCAAATGAATTTTTAAGTTGTTAACGAGAAGGTAACTTGCCACAAGAGCAAGTTCGTGCCATCCAGCGGTGCTTTTTATTTTTTTTTTTTAGTTTTACCTAGCTCTTGAGAGATAAAAACAATTTTCTACTAATTAAAATTAAGTTGGAAGAAAGAAATCAATCCGCAAAAAATGTGTCTCTGCTACTTTATTTCTTGTCACCAAAATTCAGATTAGATGGATTTTTTCCCTTCTTCCAACTGGTGATTCAGTTTTGTTTGAAAATGATACTGGTTTATCTGGTGCTAAAGCTTGACAGAAAATTAAATTTTTATTGGTTTGAAGTACTTGAAATACCAAAGCAGCACTATTAGAAATTCACTTTTACTTCAAAGCTAAATTCTGTGTCTCAAATTCTCTCATCTCTAGCAAAAAACGTTTTTTGCTCTTCTGGGAAGCTACCCAAGAGCATTTACCTAATCGAAAAAGACTTATTACTTAACTTAAAAAAAAAAAATTAATTAATAATAAAAAAATTATTTGAAACAACCCAGAGTTTTCTCAGAAAATCGTGGCATGTCATTATTTTTAATATATGTATATTGCAATATATTTTACAGTTTTTTTTTTTTTAGTAAAACCGTATTGGCAAATCCAGTTTAAAAAAAAACAGATTTTTATAAAAACTTTTTTAAAATATTTTTAAGAAAACTTTTAAGGATTTATGCCAATTAAATGAAACAGACAAAGTTCATAAATTTAAACAAAGTTTTATAAAAAGTCATCAAATGGTTTTTAAAAGATTGAATTTAAAAACAAACAAAAAAAACTTTAATTAATTTTTTTGAAAGTTGTGGAAAAATAAAGTACGTTATCAGTTATTATCATTCGGCTAAGAAAAAAATATGGTTTAAGATTCGTAAAGTCGTTAACGAGAAAATCACAATTAAAAACCCGTTATATGGCAGGTACCGTTAAAACTATTTCCTGGTAGATGCATAGGTATATAGATATGACATAAACCATTTAAATAGTCTTTAATGCCGTTTTATACTCATTTCAAGTTTAATCAAAATCGTAAGAGCCGCTTTCGACCAAAAGAAGCTTTTTCACAAAATATATATGGCGTATACCATTATCTTTAGGCCTATATTTCTATTTACAAAATTTGATCGAAATCAGCCCAACTATATATATTTAGGCTGCAGGGAGAGCTTATTATATGCCATCATCAGTATAACTTAAAACAAGAAAGTAACGTTTATCTTTAATATTGGTCATGGGCCATGGCTGTATGTACAAGTCCAAGTAAAAAACTCATTGGATTTGGCATTATTACAAAAAAATCTGTATACACATAAAATATACTTCATTGGTTTCGCCCTAATGTTCAAAACAAATCTTCGCATCTATCCTATGTCCATCGTCTCGTCGTCAAGCATAGGTATACACCTACTTGTGCGACAAACAAACCATATCAAATCATATGAGAACAAATCCTCATAATATAAGAACAAATAAATAGAAAAGTTCAAGAAAACTGCAAATAGATATTTATTTTGAACTTGCCATTTATCTTGCACTGCACTGCAGAATGCTGTAAACTGTAAAAATAAATCAGCGTTGCTGAGCTGCTGTCGTCCTCATCGCTCTTTGGCATCCTTAGAGAGAGATTTATGATATTCGGTTGGCAGCATTTACTTATCTTATCGCAAAATTTGGCATCTCGAGCTGAGAAACTCCTCAGAAAATGCAGTCACTTGCAATACAATGAACTGTGCCATCACTTGTGTGTATAAAAATAATGTATCTACATGCAGTATGATGTAGTTTTCTTAATTTTATTCTATGACAAGAATACTTTTATCCACGTTTTGCTTTCTCCTCCAATAAAGTGATTCAGTATTCTTAAATAAGTTTGCGTTAGAGAGCAAGAGAAGTCAGAGGTGTAAAAAAAGCGTGCATATCATTTATTCTTCTACTTGAAACTTTAGTCGCATCTTAAAAATATCTAAATGGATTATCTATATCCATGCGCTCCTGTTGGTTCCATTCCCGAAAGATACAATATACCGGAAGTTAACAAAATTCGCTTTGTAACAGAATATATTCATAAATCCATCCCCACATGATGCTAAGGTACAAAAAGGTCACCAGAGGATGTACTAAATAAGCCTTCGATGCCAGGGTGAGGCAATTATTCATTTTACGCTTTGTTAAGGGATGCCAAGCGAATAAATGAACTTAATCCAAGGTATTTATGTCCTGTGGTAACTGAGAAATAATTTACCTCTGGGGCTGCTGGTACTTGAATTGGTGTTGCAAGCCAGTTTTCCATGAGAGCACAAGAAGAACTAACAACATGCCCGTATAACCTAGGTAGGGAAAAGCAACCGCCAGTTTGCTGGTACAATACAGAGCCGAAATAGCCACCGCACGAGTTTATATCGAAGTAAATCTAATTGTGCGTGCAATATATAAAGGAATCATTGCTACTGGACATTTCAAATGCTTAGAAAACGTCCAAAAAGGGTTGAACGCTAGTGTCTAATATTGTGTGCCTTCTAGGCGTACACTTAAACATATATATGAATATTTGTGTGTCATATAATTTGGATCGAACATTTTATATTCAAACAGTTCAGGATTGACTTTCAAAAAACAGTAGATAAACGGGTAGGTATAGGTATATGTAATGTATGGGCTACCATAAAATTACGCCATAGGAAACTTTGCCAAAAATCGTTTTAACAAAAAAAAAAAAAAAAAAACATTTTGTCGTAATTATTTTGCGGAAAACAAACAAAATTTAAAACAAAAGTTCACCAGAATTTTTGGAAATTTGGTAGGTATCTACCCAACATTTTTTGCAAAGAGCTAAAAATTACAAATGGAAAATAAGCCCAAAATACCTATATGTATTTATATCTATTTATATCCTTTTGACTTTGTTTCTATTTATATCCTTTTGACTTTGTTTCCAAATTTAGTTCAGCAATAAAACCAGAAAAACTTTTTAATTTCAAAATTAGGACCAAGACTCTTTGTTTTTGTGTTATTTGCCAAATAAATTAATTAAATATGCGTTAGTAGCAAATAAGTTAAGTGGAATTGACGGAAGCTTGGTTCCAGCTCAAAACAGCCTTGAGCTACATCTCTATCAGGGTAAGCTTTTTTTTAAGAGAAACGTCCTTCAAGGAATTTAATCAGGATCATTCTCTTCCCAACAGTGGGTTGGCCCGCCTTGTGGAAGCTCGTGCTGACTGCGGGAACGCATAGGCATTTTGGATGCAAGAGGTGTAGATCGGCCTCGCTCCTATGAAAGGAGTGATGGACATACCCACATGTTCACAAAATTTCTTCAGGGCGCTGGTTCACGTCAAAATTAACCCGCTGTGGGTTCGCTCACTAAGCGGTAAAGACTTAATTGTTAGATACTCAGGTAAAGCTTACCTTCAACCTGTAATATGTAAATTTCATCAAAAATCTACTTCTAAACGTCTAATAACAAATAAAATACATATGAATAATGTCGATGTAAAACCCAGAATATAGCTTTTGATAACTTTTAGTTTTATGTTTGTAACTTAACTAACAAAAAGAATAGGCAATTAAATTCATAACTTTCTATTGTATAACACTAAGAATATGATTTCTAAGATGATATTAATAATGTAGAGGTAACAAGAGCTTCTTATGGTGGTCAAAGATAAAGTGCCAGTCATCTCAGTGGTTACTGTGCTGTCAAATTGTATTAGGTTTGTTCATGTGTTGCATTGACTGCACGAAGCCACGTTTACAACACTTTGTAATCACTGTCTCTTTATGCGAAGAAAGCAATTGAGTATATATAACAAACACTTTATTCGAAAAATCAAATAAGAGCCTGGTCTCCTGCTGTTAGGCTTAGGTATCTATACAGCGAACAAACAACATATATGCTAAAATTGTGTTGATTTGAAGATATTGACAATTAATCTAGTAAGACCAACTTGCTATCACGCTTACGGCTTAGGTACCCCTATTCGAAAAATTTGTTCTCGTCTACAAACATCGATTTAGTTTAATGAATATAAAATATATAAGCAAAACACTTTGCAAAAAAAACCAGATCCAGGTATCTATTTGTTTTTTAACAAGCATACCTAGGTAATTGACTTTTTTTAAACAAAAGAGCTGAGCATAGAACTTTTTTTTCACTTAAGAATATCAATACACTGGTTACAAAACCATAAATGAAGGTTTATAAATTAAAATGAAAAGAAAGACAAAAAACAAAACTTGATAGGGAAATAATGAAATTAATCATATTAAAAACACAGGGAGTCGTTACGCCATTGCTAACAGTAACTGGTATAGACAAATTAAAGTTCAGTGATTGTTTGTTAATCTTTATAAACGTATCCTTTTTACTTACGATTAAAGGTACTATTCGTATAAGGCAAGTTATGCATTCGTAAAAAACAAAAGTTTAGAGATAACAATCAAACATGACATTACGAAGATAGAGAAGACGAAAAAGCCTTAACGGTTAGGCCGATTTTCTTCAAACTTGGTACATAGTATCCCCGGACGTTTTTTCAGATGTCAACACGAAAGAAACTTGTGCGAACCAGTCGTGCCCTTTATGTGCATAGGTGTATTGCTATCAAATATTTAACTCTCAAAAGCCATAACTTCGAAGTCCCATGTTATGCGTGTTTTTGTAAACTAACCAGAAACTAATTCCCAAAAAACTGTAAAGGAAGGACAGGAGAGGCATACTCTTGCCAGTATATAATAGAGGTATGAGCTATGAAAACATAGAATTCTATTTATTTTTAAGTCTATGTTTCAAAGAGTTGCATTTAATTCAGTGTATCGCACGAAACACTGTGTTTTCGCATGAATGCTGGGTGCATGTTTTTATTTCCATTACTCATTTCTTTCTAAAAATTGAAAAATATTTAATATATCTATTTCCCAAACCCGACCATTTATAATTAAAAACTGACAAACAACAAAAATAAACTAAACAATATTTGTAATGCAAGCTTGTAAGACAATAGCTCTAGCATAGAATAGTGAAAATAGAAGAAACAAAAAATAAACCTTACAACAAAACATATATTAAGTGAACATGCTTCTCTTTATTATATAGAGTATCCTTTATTTCCTTTTCGGAAGCAAAATGTACTCTCAGCGTGAAAATAATTAAATTTTGGGAAAATTAAATTGGACAAGGTCACGCGAACTTCTAACTTGCAGCACAGAAGGCTGCTGCACTACAGCACAGACACACAGCATGCATGTACAAAAACATTATTCAACCAAATTCCACAATTAATCCTTTGTGTGTGGTTGGGGTAAAAGGACGGTTTTCTTTTGTTTAAATGAAATACAAACCTACATATCGTTGAGATATCTGGCTCTAGCTTTACTAGAAAGTGTTTAGAGAGAACAAAAATACTGATTGGGGCGAGAGGGTAAAAAATATTTTCCTGTATAACCACATTACCAACATATATTGTATATTAGTAATGCGTTCTAACAAAATCCTCTTTACAGGACACATCTACGATTGCCATAAATTTTCATCGATCTGAAGTCCTTCCGGTGTTTAATACATTTCCAATTTACTTTCCGTTTCGAATAACATTCATATAATGTAGGTACACACATATCGCAACTTCAGTCAGCAGCATTTGGTCCTGGCCTGGTTACATCTACAAAGAGTTGTTCTTTTGTCGATCCAGCATACACACAGATGGTAGGTATATGCGCGGGAGCTGAATGAAGCACAATATGTGGACGCCCATGGACAGGATATATTATAAAGGAATAAATCCAACCAACTGTGTATTAAAATACTTATAGAAAGCCATACATTTTACTAGGCGTATATTGAGCTTGAGCAGCAGCATCACCACCCCCAGAAGCTGTACACCACATTATGTATCTGCTGTAGGATAAAATGTTATAGTTAGGTATACTGACATAATCCTAAGGAAGGATTGGAATTTTGGGGGAAAACCAGACACTGAGCCTGCTGCTGGCTTGCTAAATTAGAAATTGACATAAACATTTATACCAGATAGATGGGAGAGAGAGAGAGAGAGGGGGAAAAGGAAGACGACCAATTGTGTGTTGTACAGCCGTTGTTTTTACGTAATTTTTCCTCTCGAATGATTAATTGTTATTGAGTGAGTATGTAGTTTGTATGTGGTGGGAGTGTGAGTGGGATTGCTTAGCGAAGGATAAAGATTATGTTATAGAATCTGGGAACTCAACCCACTATTTTCGGAGTTTAATGATTCGTGCTCTAGCTTGAGAATGTACATTGTATGTAGTTATACCTTCACAGTATAAATTCTCAAAATAATAAACAAAGTTATTAATATTATTAATGACGAACTGTATAGTCCCTTCATAATATGTATGTAAGCAACTATTAATAAATGAGGTTATTTAAGTAAATTAATAATGGCAGCTATGAAATTGGAAAACAGAAGCCAGTATTATGTAATTTATATAATAAACCAATTATATATACATATGTGTATGTACCTACCATCAGATATGCAATGGGATGACTGTATGAGTCTGTTTCGTTCAGATAGTTTCAACTCTTGAACTGCTTTGAGATCCTATGCATAGGTAGGTACTTTTATCTGCTGAATGCAGGTTTTTGTAGGTAGGTATACCCCGAGTGGCACACATTCAATTTTGTAACCTTTCTGAAACACCTTAGTAGCTTAGTTGTTTCTAAAAAGTTTTTTTCTACTTTTACAAAAAAACTAAATTCACTTGAGTTGCATTTGTGTTACATTAAGGGTTTGTGCGCATAACTTGCTAGTAAACAAAATGGGATTGGCTAAAAATTACTGAGCAGTTACATAGAAGTTTCAATCTAGCACAACAAAAAACTGTTTGTGCATTGTAACTGAAATGAATACAGTTCAGTAGCTTTCATCAGTTGCAACTTCTGAGTGATTCAAAAGTATACCCTAATGCTAACGTGTTTCGCAAAACTGAATTGTAATTCATAAGAAACTGAAGGAAATTTTAATCTTCGATACTTCGTAGTAACTTAAAATCAACAATTACAATTGATTACGTTAATGTAACTGGCCAGTGCCTCTAAATGATTGTACATGTAACTGAAATTGAAACAGCTCAGTAACTTCTTTGTTTTGCAACTTCTGAGTGACTTAAAAGTAACCTAATGCTTACATGTTTCTGCAAAATTAATGGTGTCAATAACAAAGAAAAAATATAATTTGTAAAAGAAAATTAAAAAAAAAACGTCAAAAAACCTTCAGTTTATGTCATTGAAATTAGTGATTCCAGTGAGTGAATTCCTTTCAATGTAACATTTTTGTTAAAAAAAAGTCATAGAAAAGTTTTAATCATTTGATTTGCTGAATGAATGACAAAGAAAACTCGCCCATCTTAGATGGCATTTTGATTACAAAACAGTCACAGAAATGTTAAAATACTGTCATAGTTGAACGAATGGTAGGAGAATGTGACTTAATTAAAATACTACGATATAATTACAAGGAAATTTTATTATTTATTAAACATTGAAATGAAATTTTAGTGTAGATATTGCATACGTAATAGAAGTGCTCTATTAAAAAAAAATATGCAAACATTTTGAACCGTGTACTTTATTTCAAATAAATTTTACTGGTGTGTCAAAAAGTTGTTCTCTGTTAGGATCTTGAAAATTTTCTTAAGATCAAGCAAATTGTAAGCCTCTCTTATCCAATAATCTTGAAGCAATGTTCTTGAGACCACTTCAAGCTTCACATAACATTTATGTATACCACGCACACTCTGGGGTAGACTTTTAAGTCTAGTTTCTATATAGGATTATATATCTAATACAATATAGGTCCTATAGGTAAAAGGTATTATTATTACCTATATAGGTACCTAGATGTGATTCTTACAGTAAAAAAGGTAAGTACCTATGTATTTAGGTATATACAGCTAGATTACAGAAATCGAGTAAAATTAAAACGATATCGAAATTGCAAAACAAGTGAGTTTAATATCAGTGTTCCGCATTTCGACCGTTTTGGCAACTCCGAATGTATTCCGAATTCACTTTTCGTGAAATTGAAAACAGCTGATATCTTTCATAAATAATTTTTGGTTTGGCAAATTGTTTGCTTGATATTACGTTTTGTTTCTAACAAATGTTTAAATGTTATCGTTATTTATAATAAGTGCTGTATTAATTGCTGCCGTAATGCATACTAAGAAATATAAATATTATGCATAAGAAATAATAAAAACACGAAGGCTGAGAGATAAACAAAGTGAAGATATTAAAAATCAAACCCATTGGAAATTGAAATGCCAGAAAAGGAAGTTAAAGTTTGTTGTTAGCTACTATTTGCTTTTAAATAAAATTATGTAGGTGCATATCATATTACTGTCTTTGTACTTTTTTGGCGGTACTGCAAATTGTCGGTCCTATTTGCAAAATTTTCAATTCGCACGCGTCAGCTAGACGCGGTTTTGATTTTTCTTGGTGAAGCAAATATCCAAGATCGATTCAAATAGATGCTGATGACCTTTCCATGGAATTTTGTAATCATATTTAGAATCGCGTCTCTTCGTTTTTACTATTTCACATTGAATACGTACGATCGATTTGAAATCAATAAAAAAAACCACAAAATCGATTTCTATCGATTTCGGAAAACGTGAAATCGAAATCGATACGGTGAATTCTAGAACACCGAATTTTATTTTTGGTCACTTTAGATTTTATTTCGAGTGAAAGTGAAATGTGGAACCTAGTTGATATTTCTATTTATGTTATTCCAAGTAATGAATCTGTTCCAAGACATATTTAAATTATTCTGACCTAAAGATACCTCTCAACATGTTGATAATCCAATATTCCATTGTAAACATTTAATTAGCTGTCTTTTCAATTCCAAAATTTTGCAATAAATATCACTTCACCGCTTTAAATTGCGTAAAAATAACACAATGACCTTTCAAATGAAAAGGAAAGAAAAAAAGCCATTATAGAAATTTATATAAAAAAAAAAGAAAATCATTCAAGGATTACAGCCATTATTTTCAAATTCTGACATTTCTTTCTAAATAATATGTATTGGTATGTGTGTTGTGTTAATTTATTACCCAAAGCTTTATCTCATTTCGAATCCATCTCCCTGTGAAATAAGAAAAAAACACACCAAAGAAAACCTAAAAAAGAAGAGAGTTCTTATACAAGAACTCACCCCTCTGTTAAAGGAAATGTTTCACCATACCATCTACAACAACAATACTGCAGAGCCATGATGGAAACCGACGCCATTATATATCAACATGCCACTCTAAGCAGTGATGGATCACCAAAGTGTTTAGTTAAAAATTTAGGTTAATCTGAAAAAAATAATCAGAAAATGCTCCAGGGAACACCATCAGGGAATTCACACACGTTCCTTACTCACCAACGACGACCATGAATATCTACCGACAAAAACCTCACCTTTATCGTTTGCCTCTTTTCCCTTTTACCTTTTATTTGTACCGTCAAGTCTTTTTTTTTGGCATAGGTAGTTATAATGGAATATTGTATTTTTCATCGTCAACGTGGTTGTTGTCGTTTTCTCGCCCTTGTGGCAGGTTACCCACAAATACAACAATAGCGAGGACTCGTTTAAGGACTACCCAAAAAAAAGGTTTTTCTTTGGGGGTGGAACGGACAAAAAAGGAGCTCGAAAATGATAAGAAAAGAATGGCATCCTCAGGGTAACTGATATACTAAAGTGAAAGTGTTTTCCATGCAAGGGGAGATTAGGCCAAAAATGGAACTCACCGCACCACTACCATTTCAAGCGAAGGCAACGCGAAGTTAAGATGGTTATGGGGCATATGTAGTTGAAATTGTAACCAGGGCCGTATAGAGACGTTAAAATATTCATGTAAAGAAAGTTAAAGAACCAGTGGCGCAAAATTAAAGTCAACCTTTATTAATTAAGGAATTAACTTGACACCACTTAAAATTATTTCAACTTTAGAACAGTTGTCTAACTTTTACTCAAGAATAAACACTTTTCTTACTTCCAGTGTCAGAGTTTGTTGTTGAATTTATGCAGTATTTGTGTAGGCTACAATGCTACATCTATACATTCCACAAAATAGATTTCGAGAGAGTGAGTTGTCATTCTCTAACAGAAGTGTGGAATTAAACATATAATGCAGTGAGAGGTTTGCTGCTTTTAAAGTTAGACAACTAGCTACTTCATTAAGAAAATGTATACTTTATGTTTATGGGGTGCCCGTGCCATTAAATTTATTTATTTTTTCTTAGACTAATTATGGTACCTACTTACATTATTTCTAAATTTCTAATAAATTTTTGGTTATACACTGAACCAAAAAGGTACATGGAATTAATGAATATAATCATTCTATTAATGTATCGTTCATTATTATTTGTCCAATGATCCTGTTCATATAGATAATGAACGGCCGTTCATTAAAATCAATGAACGTTCATTAATTCGATGAACCATACATAATTTCATTCATAAAATTTCGAACTTGAAATTTCGAAGATATTTTAATGAATCTTTCATTAAAACAATGAACGCGTTCATAGAAACAATGAACAGTGTTCACTGATTTAATGAATACGTTCATAAAAAAAAATAAATTCTTTCATTAAATTAATGAACGGATTCATTGAATTAATGAACCGTTCTTAAAAATAAAAATATCCGTTCATAGAATTAATGAATGCCGTTCATAGAATTAATGAACGCCGTTCATAGAATCAATGAACGCCGTTCATAGAATTAATGAACGCCGTTCATAGAATTAATGAACGCCGTTCATAAAATAAATGAATGCCGTTCATAGAATTAATGAATGCCGTTCATAGAATTAATGAATGCCGTTCATAGAATTAATGAATGCCGTTCATAGAATTAATGAACGCCGTTCATAGAATCAATGAACGCCGTTCATAGAATTAATGAACGCCGTTCATAGAATAAATGAATGCCGTTCATAGAATTAATGAACGCCGTTCATAGAATTAATGAACGCCGTTCATAGAATTAATGAATGCCGTTCATAGAATTAATGAACGCCGTTCATAGAATTAATGAACGCCGTTCATAGAATTAATGAACGCCGTTCATAGATTTAATGAACGCCGTTCATAGATTTAATGAATGCCGTTCATAGAATTAATGAACGCCGTTCATAGAATTAATGAATGCCATTCATAGAATTAATGAACGCCGTTCATAGAATTAATGAATGCCGTTCATAGAATTAATGAACGCCGTTCATAGAATTAATGAATGCCGTTCATAGAATAAATGAACTCAGTTCATAGAATTAATGAACGCCGTTCATAGATTTAATGAATGCCGTTCATAGAATTAATGAACGCCGTTCATTAATTCTATGAACGGCGTTCATTAATTCTATGAACGGCGTTCATTAATTCTATGAACGGCGTTCATTAATTCTATGAACGGCGTTCATAAAAATAAGAAACCCGTTCATAAAATTAATGAACGCGTTTACGAACGCGTTCATTAATTTTATGAACACAGGCCTATGTTCCGTAACTCTTGCACCGTCATAAGTGCTCGAAAAACATTGTGAATTCGAATGAAATCAATTTTTTTGTACAAATTTCATTTTGATTCAAATTGTTCTTCGACAACTTATTTCGATGCAAGCGTTATAAAACGAAGGCACTGTTTTCAATAAATTTAGAAAGTAAAATTTCTTATAGTCTTATTCCTTGTCAAAGAATTTTTAATCTCCTGTCAAGAAATTAAAAAAATCAACTGACAAACAAAGAAGTCATGGAAGTTTAGCTTTCTAAATTTATTAGGTCGAGATCTGTGAAAAAGAAAGAAAAATTAATGTGAATCGTCGTTTTCAATTTTTACAAACCTGTTAACAGTACATTCATCTTCATTCATTTTTCATCTCTAACCTTCTCCTTTCTGAAATGTTCAAGGTTAAATTAAAGAAATCTTTACATTTACATTAACTCTTTTATCTTTATTTGATACTCTTTTATTTTTTATTTGAATTTACATATAAGAATTGAAATTTTATGATCTCATGATCTCATCAAGCAAAACATAAATTTTTTTATTTGATTGATAAATCATAAAATTGATAAAATTGATAAAATTTAAGATATTAAATTATAAGGGTTAAATTAAATTATAAGGATTTAATTTTTTTTTAAATAAATTAAGTGAAACAATCCATAAGAAGTGAAATTCAGTGAAGTTATGAGATCTCATCAAGCAAAACATACATTTTTTTATTTGATTGATAAATCATAAAATTGATAAAATTGATAAAATTTAAGATATTAAATTATAAGGGTTAAATTAAATTATAAGGATTTAATTTTTTTTTTAAATAAATTAAGTGAAACAATCCATAAGAAGTGAAATTCAGTGAAGTTATGAGATCTCATCAAGCAAAACATACATTTTTTCAGTCAGTTTTGGACACATCAGACTTCATTTTAGAGTAAAGTAATTATGCAATACGAAGAAAACGTATTGCGACTAATTACAATTTAAGTAAAGTTCTTACAATCTAGATAATTTTTGGAATATAGTAATAACATATGAATAATAACATACTTATTTCAAGAGTTTCCTTTTCATTTTGGTCAACTTTCGGCGAAGAGGATGAATTATTTACTTTTGTTCTTGAAGTGGATTTAATGTTACAAAACTTAGCGTAAATTTTACCCCTTTTACTTGTTCGATAATATTCCTGCAAAAGTTTAGAAATATCAAGTTAATGTTGTTCGAACATAAATTATGTGTATATTTTGGATGCCAATAAAAACTTAGAAAATTTTTTTCAAAGATGAAAATGTTTTCCCCATAGAAAAATATTTTTCTTGGGACTTAGAAAAATTTCTAAGTCCCAAAAAAAATTTTTCAATGAAAAAAATTTTTTTTGGGACTTAGAAATTTTTTGATCCCAAAAAAAAAAGTTAATTTCTTTTTCGGGACTTAGAATATTTTTCAATGAAAAAAATTATTTTTGGGACTTAGAAAATCTTCGATGCCAAAAAAAAAGTTAATTTTTTTTTGGGACTTTTTCAAATTTTTCAATGAAAAATATTTTTCTTGGAACTTAGAAAATTTTGGGACTATTTTGGGAATATTTTTCAATGAAAAAAAATTTTTTTTTGGGACTTAGAAAATTTTTGATGCAAAAAAAATTTTTCAATGAATTTTGGACTTAGAAAATTTTCGACGCCAAAAAAACAACTTTTTTTGTGACTTAGAATATTTTTCAATGAAAAAAATTTTTTTTGGGACTTAGAAAATTTTTGATGCAAAAAAAATTTTTCAATGAATTTTGGACTTAGAAAATTTTCGACGCCAAAATAACTTAACTTTTTTTGGGACTTAGAATATTTTTCAATGAAAAAAATTTTTTTTTTGGGACTTAGAAAATTTTTGATGGAAAAAAAATTTTTCAATGAATTTTGGACTTAGAGAATTTTCGACGCCAAAAAAACAACTTTTTTGTGACTTAGAATATTTTTCAATGAAAAAAATTTTTTTTGGGACTTAGAAAATTTTTGATGCAAAAAAAATTTTTCAATGAATTTTGGACTTAGAAAATTTTCGACGCCAAAAAAACTTAACTTTTTTTGGGACTTAGAATATTTTTCAATAAAAAAAATTTTTTTTGGTACTTAGAAAATTTTTGATGCAAAAAAAATTTTTCAATGAATTTTGGACTTAGAAAATTTTCGACGCCAAAAAAACTTAACTTTTTTTGGGACTTAGAATATTTTTCAATGAAAAAAATTTTTTTTGGGACTTAGAAAATTTTTGATGCAAAAAAAATTTTTCAATGAATTTTGGACTTAGAAAATTTTCGACGCCAAAAAAACTTAACTTTTTTTGGGACTTAGAATATTTTTCAATGAAAAAAATTTTTTTTTGGGACTTAGAAAATTTTTGATGCAAAAAAATTTTTTCAATGAATTTTGGACTTAGAAAATTTTCGACGCCAAAAAAACTTAACTTTTTTTGGGACTTAGAATATTTTTCAATGAAAAAAATTTTTTTTTTGGGACTTAGAAAATTTTTGATGGAAAAAAAATTTTTCAATGAATTTTGGACTTAGAGAATTTTCGACGCCAAAAAAACAACTTTTTTGTGACTTAGAATATTTTTCAATGAAAAAATTTTTTTTTGGGACTTAGAAAATTTTTGATGCAAAAAAAATTTTTCAATGAATTTTGGACTTAGAAAATTTTCGACGCCAAAAAAACTTAACTTTTTTTGGGACTTAAAATATTTTTCAATGAAAAAATTTTTTTTTTGGGACTTAGAAAATTTTTGATGCAAAAAAAATTTTTCAATGAATTTTGGACTTATAAAATTTTTGACGCCAACAAAAACTTAACTTTTTTTGGGACTTAGAATATTTTTCAATGAAAAAAATTTTTTTTTGGGACTTAGAAAATTTTTGATGCAAAAAAAAAATTTTTCAATGAATTTTGGACTTAGAAAATTTTTGACGCCAACAAAAACTTAACTTTTTTTGGGACTTAGAATATTTTTCAGTGAAAAAAATTATTTTTGGGACTTAAATTTTTGATCCCAAAAAAAAGTTAATTTCTTTTTTGGGACTTAGAATATTTTTCAATGAAAAATATTTTTTTGGGACTTAGATAATTTTCGATCCCAAAAAAATTATTTTTTTTTGACATTTGAAAAAAAAATTTCGCATAGAAACATATTAATTTTTGGGGATTTGGAAAATTTTTTAACCCAAAAAATGAAGCAAAATATAAAGATGTATAATTTTTACCAATTTTTCAGTCGGGAATCTTTCTAAAATCTCCTTTTCAATTTTGTAAGTTGAATGTAAATCCAAATGAAGGTTGTTCTGGTCAAAATAAATGGCTATTGCATTGATAAGTTGTTTCCTATGGTGTTCCTGAAATTTTTTCGACTTCTCATAGCTTTCAGCTAGTGCCAAAGTTTTGGGGTTGCTGTTCAAGAAGCTACGACGTTTTGTATCCAGATTTTGTTTGTTGTAGCACATAAAACGGTTCAATTACAACATTTTTTATTCAATTTTAAAAATTTAAACGCCATTTAGTTACAATGCGTGTCCTTCAAGTGTGTTTAAACCGTATTTATGATTTTGATAAAAATTAAAAAAAATCTTCTAATAAAAGTGATTTTAAAAATCAACATCTGCCTAAGAACTGATAAAATAGGTTTGTGATGAAAATTTTTTTAATCTGGATTTTAATTTCAAAATTACTTTAAAGAATAGTTAATAGACTTGAATTCTGATTAGGAAACGCTTCACTCATTGAAATTGAGTAAAAAATATTGAAGCTACAACGTTTTGTATCCAGACTTTGTTCTTTGTCGCACATAAGACGCTTCAATTACAACATTTTTTATTCAATTTTAAAAATTTAAACGCCATTTAGTTACAATGCGTGTCCTTCAAGTGTGTTTAAACCGTATTTATGATTTTGATAAAAATTAAAAAAAAATCTTCTAATAAAAGTGATTTTAAAAATCAACATCTGCCTAAGAACTGATGAAATAGGTTTGTGATGAAAATTTTTTTAATCTGGATTTTAATTTCAAAATTACTTTAAAGAATAGTTAGTAGACTTGAATTCTGATAAGGAAACACAATAATCGGTGAAATCGAGTAAAAAATATAGAAGCTACGACGTTTTGTATCCAGATTTTGTTTGTTGTAGCACATAAAACGGTTCAATTACAAAAATTTTTATTCAATTTTAAAAATTTAAACGCCATTTAGTTACAATGCGTGTCCTTCAAGTGTGTTTAAACCGTATTTATGATTCTGATAAAAATTAAAAAAAATCTTCTAATAAAAGTGATTTTAAAAATCAACATCTGCCTAAGAACTGATGAAATAGGTTTGTGATGAAAATTTTTTTAATCTGGATTTTAATTTCAAAATTACTTTAAAGAATAGTTAGTAGACTTGAATTCTGATTAGGAAACGCTTCACTCATTGAAATTGAGTAAAAAATATTGAAGCTACAACGTTTTGTATCCAGACTTTGTTCTTTGTCGCACATAAGACGCTTCAATTACAACATTTTTTATTCAATTTTAAAAATTTAAACGCCATTTAGTTACAATGCGTGTCCTTCAAGTGTGTTTAAACCGTATTTATGATTTTGATAAAAATTAAAAAAAATCTTCTAATAAAAGTGATTTTAAAAATCAACATCTGCCTAAGAACTGATGAAATAGGTTTGTGATGAAATTTTTTTTAATCTGGATTTTAATTTCAAAATTACTTTAAAGAATAGTTAGTAGACTTGAATTCTGATTAGGAAACGCTTCACTCATTGAAATTGAGTAAAAAATATTGAAGCTACAACGTTTTGTATCCAGACTTTGTTCTTTGTCGCACATAAGACGCTTCAATTACAACATTTTTTATTCAATTTTAAAAATTTAAACGCCATTTAGTTACAATGCGTGTCCTTCAAGTGTGTTTAAACCGTATTTATGATTTTGATAAAAATAAAAAAAAATCTTCTAATAAAAGTGATTTTAAAAATCAACATCTGCCTAAGAACTGATGAAATAGGTTTGTGATGAAAATTTTTTTAATCTGGATTTTAATTTCAAAATTACTTTAAAGAATAGTTAGTAGACTTGAATTCTGATAAGGAAACATAACAATCGGTGAAATCGAGTAAAAAATGTAGAAGCTACGACGTTTTGTATCCAGATTTTGTTTGTTGTAGCACATGAAACGGTTCAATTACAACATTTTTTATTCAATTTTATAAATTTAAACGCAATTTAGTTACAATGCGTGTCCTTCAAGTGTGTTTAAACCGTATTTATGATTCTGATAAAAATTAAAAAAAATCTTCTAATAAAAGTGATTTTAAAAATCAACATCTGCCTAAGAACTGATGAAATAGGTTTGTGATGAAAATTTTTTTAATCTGGATTTTAATTTCAAAATTACTTTAAAGAATAGTTAGTAGACTTGAATTCTGATTAGGAAACGCTTCACTCATTGAAATTGAGTAAAAAATATTGAAGCTACAACGTTTTGTATCCAGACTTTGTTCTTTGTCGCACATAAGACGCTTCAATTACAACATTTTTTATTCAATTTTAAAAATTTAAACGTTTAGTTACAATGCGTGTCCTTCAAGTGTGTTTAAACCGTATTTATGATTCTGATAAAAATTAAAAAAAATCTTCTAATAAAAGTGATTTTAAAAATCAACATCTGCCTAAGAACTGATGAAATAGGTTTGTGATGAAAATTTTTTTAATCTGGATTTTAATTTCAAAATTACTTTAAAGAATAGTTAGTAGACTTGAATTCTGATTAGGAAACGCTTCACTCATTGAAATTGAGTAAAAAATATTGAAGCTACAACGTTTTGTATCCAGACTTTGTTCTTTGTCGCACATAAGACGCTTCAATTACAACATTTTTTATTCAATTTTAAAAATTTAAACGCCATTTAGTTACAATGCGTGTCCTTCAAGTGTGTTTAAACCGTATTTATGATTCTGATAAAAATTAAAAAAAATCTTCTAATAAAAGTGATTTTAAAAATCAACATCTGCCTAAGAACTGATGAAATAGGTTTGTGATGAAATTTTTTTTAATCTGGATTTTAATTTCAAAATTACTTTAAAGAATAGTTAGTAGACTTGAATTCTGATAAGGAAACACAACAATCGGTGAAATCGAGTAAAAAATGTAGAAGCTACGACGTTTTGTATCCAGATTTTGTTTGTTGTAGCACATAAAACGGTTCAATTACAACATTTTTTATTCAATTTTAAAAATTTAAACGCCATTTAGTTACAATGCGTGTCCTTCAAGTGTGTTTAAACCGTATTTATGATTCTGATAAAAATTAAAAAAAATCTTCTAATAAAAGTGATTTTAAAAATCAACATCTGCCTAAGAACTGATGAAATAGGTTTGTGATGAAAATTTTTTTAATCTGGATTTTAATTTCAAAATTACTTTAAAGAATAGTTAGTACTTGAATTCTGATTAGGAAACGCTTCACTCATTGAAATTGAGTAAAAAATATTGAAGCTACAACGTTTTGTATCCAGACTTTGTTCTTTGTCGCACATTAGACGCTTCAATTACAACATTTTTTATTCAATTTTAAAAATTTAAACGCCATTTAGTTACAATGCGTGTCCTTCAAGTGTGTTTAAACCGTATTTATGATTCTGATAAAAATTAAAAAAAATCTTCTAATAAAAGTGATTTTAAAAATCAACATCTGCCTAAGAACTGATGAAATAGGTTTGTGATGAAATTTTTTTTAATCTGGATTTTAATTTCAAAATTACTTTAAAGAATAGTTAGTAGACTTGAATTCTGATAAGGAAACATAACAATCGGTGAAATCGAGTAAAAAATATAGAAGCTACGACGTTTTGTATCCAGATTTTGTTTGTTGTAGCACATAAAACGGTTCAATTACAACATTTTTTATTCAATTTTAAAAATTTAAACGCCATTTAGTTACAATGCGTGTCCTTCAAGTGTGTTTAAACCGTATTTATGATTCTGATAAAAATAAAAAAAAATCTTCTAATAAAAGTGATTTTAAAAATCAACATCTGCCTAAGAACTGATGAAATAGGTTTGTGATGAAAATTTTTTTAATCTGGATTTTAATTTCAAAATTACTTTAAAGAATAGTTAGTAGACTTGAATTCTGATTAGGAAACGCTTCACTCATTGAAATTGAGTAAAAAATATTGAAGCTACAACGTTTTGTATCCAGACTTTGTTCTTTGTCGCACATAAGACGCTTCAATTACAACATTTTTTATTCAATTTTAAAAATTTAAACGCTATTTAGTTACAATGCGTGTCCTTCAAGTGTGTTTAAACCGTATTTATGATTTTGATAAAAATTAAAAAAAATCTTCTAATAAAAGTGATTTTAAAAATCAACATCTGCCTAAGAACTGATGAAATAGGTTTGTGATGAAAATTTTTTTAATCTGGATTTTAATTTCAAAATTACTTTAAAGAATAGTTAGTAGACTTGAATTCTGATTAGGAAACGCTTCACTCATTGAAATTGAGTAAAAAATATTGAAGCTACAACGTTTTGTATCCAGACTTTGTTCTTTGTCGCACATTAGACGCTTCAATTACAACATTTTTTATTCAATTTTAAAAATTTAAACGCCATTTAGTTACAATGCGTGTCCTTCAAGTGTGTTTAAACCGTATTTATGATTCTGATAAAAATTAAAAAAAATCTTCTAATAAAAGTGATTTTAAAAATCAACATCTGCCTAAGAACTGATGAAATAGGTTTGTGATGAAAATTTTTTTAATCTGGATTTTAATTTCAAAATTACTTTAAAGAATAGTTAGTAGACTTGAATTCTGATTAGGAAACGCTTCACTCATTGAAATTGAGTAAAAAATATTGAAGCTACAACGTTTTGTATCCAGACTTTGTTCTTTGTCGCACATAAGACGCTTCAATTACAACATTTTTTATTCAATTTTAAAAATTTAAACGCCATTTAGTTACAATGCGTGTCCTTCAAGTGTGTTTAAACCGTATTTATGATTCTGATAAAAATTAAAAAAAATCTTCTAATAAAAGTGATTTTAAAAATCAACATCTGCCTAAGAACTGATGAAAATTTTTTTAATCTGGATTTTAATTTCAAAATTACTTTAAAGAATAGTTAGTAGACTTGAATTCTGATAAGGAAACATAACAATCGGTGAAATCGAGTAAAAAATATAGAAGCTACGACGTTTTGTATCCAGATTTTGTTTGTTGTAGCACATAAAACGGTTCAATTACAACATTTTTTATTCAATTTTAAAAATTTAAACGCCATTTAGTTACAATGCGTGTCCTTCAAGTGTGTTTAAACCGTATTTATGATTCTGATAAAAATTAAAAAAAATCTTCTAATAAAAGTGATTTTAAAAATCAACATCTGCCTAAGAACTGATGAAATAGGTTTGTGATGAAAATTTTTTTAATCTGGATTTTAATTTCAAAATTACTTTAAAGAATAGTTAGTAGACTTGAATTCTGATTAGGAAACGCTTCACTCATTGAAATTGAGTAAAAAATATTGAAGCTACAACGTTTTGTATCCAGACTTTGTTCTTTGTCGCACATAAGACGCTTCAATTACAACATTTTTTATTCAATTTTAAAAATTTAAACGCTATTTAGTTACAATGCGTGTCCTTCAAGTGTGTTTAAACCGTATTTATGATTTTGATAAAAATTAAAAAAAATCTTCTAATAAAAGTGATTTTAAAAATCAACATCTGCCTAAGAACTGATGAAATAGGTTTGTGATGAAAATTTTTTTAATCTGGATTTTAATTTCAAAATTACTTTAAAGAATAGTTAGTAGACTTGAATTCTGATTAGGAAACGCTTCACTCATTGAAATTGAGTAAAAAATATTGAAGCTACAACGTTTTGTATCCAGACTTTGTTCTTTGTCGCACATTAGACGCTTCAATTACAACATTTTTTATTCAATTTTAAAAATTTAAACGCCATTTAGTTACAATGCGTGTCCTTCAAGTGTGTTTAAACCGTATTTATGATTCTGATAAAAATTAAAAAAAATCTTCTAATAAAAGTGATTTTAAAAATCAACATCTGCCTAAGAACTGATGAAATAGGTTTGTGATGAAAATTTTTTTAATCTGGATTTTAATTTCAAAATTACTTTAAAGAATAGTTAGTAGACTTGAATTCTGATAAGGAAACACAACAATCGGTGAAATCGAGTAAAAAATATAGAATCTACGACGTTTTGTATCCAGATTTTGTTTGTTGTAGCACATAAAACGGTTCAATTACAACATTTTTTATTCAATTTTAAAAATTTAAACGCCATTTAGTTACAATGCGTGTCCTTCAAGTGTGTTTAAACCGTATTTATGATTCTGATAAAAATTAAAAAAAATCTTCTAATAAAAGTGATTTTAAAAATCAACATCTGCCTAAGAACTGATGAAATAGGTTTGTGATGAAAATTTTTTTAATCTGGATTTTAATTTCAAAATTACTTTAAAGAATAGTTAGTAGACTTGAATTCTGATTAGGAAACGCTTCACTCATTGAAATTGAGTAAAAAATATTGAAGCTACAACGTTTTGTATCCAGACTTTGTTCTTTGTCGCACATAAGACGCTTCAATTACAACATTTTTTATTCAATTTTAAAAATTTAAACGTTTAGTTACAATGCGTGTCCTTCAAGTGTGTTTAAACCGTATTTATGATTCTGATAAAAATTAAAAAAAATCTTCTAATAAAAGTGATTTTAAAAATCAACATCTGCCTAAGAACTGATGAAATAGGTTTGTGATGAAAATTTTTTTAATCTGGATTTTAATTTCAAAATTACTTTAAAGAATAGTTAGTAGACTTGAATTCTGATTAGGAAACGCTTCACTCATTGAAATTGAGTAAAAAATATTGAAGCTACAACGTTTTGTATCCAGACTTTGTTCTTTGTCGCACATAAGACGCTTCAATTACAACATTTTTTATTCAATTTTAAAAATTTAAACGCCATTTAGTTACAATGCGTGTCCTTCAAGTGTGTTTAAACCGTATTTATGATTCTGATAAAAATTAAAAAAAATCTTCTAATAAAAGTGATTTTAAAAATCAACATCTGCCTAAGAACTGATGAAATAGGTTTGTGATGAAATTTTTTTTAATCTGGATTTTAATTTCAAAATTACTTTAAAGAATAGTTAGTAGACTTGAATTCTGATAAGGAAACACAACAATCGGTGAAATCGAGTAAAAAATGTAGAAGCTACGACGTTTTGTATCCAGATTTTGTTTGTTGTAGCACATAAAACGGTTCAATTACAAAATTTTTTATTCAATTTTAAAAATTTAAACGCCATTTAGTTACAATGCGTGTCCTTCAAGTGTGTTTAAACCGTATTTATGATTCTGATAAAAATTAAAAAAAATCTTCTAATAAAAGTGATTTTAAAAATCAACATCTGCCTAAGAACTGATGAAATAGGTTTGTGATGAAAATTTTTTTAATCTGGATTTTAATTTCAAAATTACTTTAAAGAATAGTTAGTAGACTTGAATTCTGATTAGGAAACGCTTCACTCATTGAAATTGAGTAAAAAATATTGAAGCTACAACGTTTTGTATCCAGACTTTGTTCTTTGTCGCACATTAGACGCTTCAATTACAACATTTTTTATTCAATTTTAAAAATTTAAACGCCATTTAGTTACAATGCGTGTCCTTCAAGTGTGTTTAAACCGTATTTATGATTCTGATAAAAATTAAAAAAAATCTTCTAATAAAAGTGATTTTAAAAATCAACATCTGCCTAAGAACTGATGAAATAGGTTTGTGATGAAATTTTTTTTAATCTGGATTTTAATTTCAAAATTACTTTAAAGAATAGTTAGTAGACTTGAATTCTGATAAGGAAACATAACAATCGGTGAAATCGAGTAAAAAATATAGAAGCTACGACGTTTTGTATCCAGATTTTGTTTGTTGTAGCACATAAAACGGTTCAATTACAACATTTTTTATTCAATTTTAAAAATTTAAACGCCATTTAGTTACAATGCGTGTCCTTCAAGTGTGTTTAAACCGTATTTATGATTCTGATAAAAATTAAAAAAAATCTTCTAATAAAAGTGATTTTAAAAATCAACATCTGCCTAAGAACTGATGAAATAGGTTTGTGATGAAAATTTTTTTAATCTGGATTTTAATTTCAAAATTACTTTAAAGAATAGTTAGTAGACTTGAATTCTGATTAGGAAACGCTTCACTCATTGAAATTGAGTAAAAAATATTGAAGCTACAACGTTTTGTATCCAGACTTTGTTCTTTGTCGCACATTAGACGCTTCAATTACAACATTTTTTATTCAATTTTAAAAATTTAAACGCCATTTAGTTACAATGCGTGTCCTTCAAGTGTGTTTAAACCGTATTTATGATTCTGATAAAAATTAAAAAAAATCTTCTAATAAAAGTGATTTTAAAAATCAACATCTGCCTAAGAACTGATGAAATAGGTTTGTGATGAAAATTTTTTTAATCTGGATTTTAATTTCAAAATTACTTTAAAGAATAGTTAGTAGACTTGAATTCTGATTAGGAAACGCTTCACTCATTGAAATTGAGTAAAAAATATTGAAGCTACAACGTTTTGTATCCAGACTTTGTTCTTTGTCGCACATTAGACGCTTCAATTACAACATTTTTTATTCAATTTTAAAAATTTAAACGCCATTTAGTTACAATGCGTGTCCTTCAAGTGTGTTTAAACCGTATTTATGATTCTGATAAAAATTAAAAAAAATCTTCTAATAAAAGTGATTTTAAAAATCAACATCTGCCTAAGAACTGATGAAATAGGTTTGTGATGAAAATTTTTTTAATCTGGATTTTAATTTCAAAATTACTTTAAAGAATAGTTAGTAGACTTGAATTCTGATAAGGAAACACAACAATCGGTGAAATCGAGTAAAAAATATAGAATCTACGACGTTTTGTATCCAGATTTTGTTTGTTGTAGCACATAAAACGGTTCAATTACAACATTTTTTATTCAATTTTAAAAATTTAAACGCCATTTAGTTACAATGCGTGTCCTTCAAGTGTGTTTAAACCGTATTTATGATTCTGATAAAAATTAAAAAAAATCTTCTAATAAAAGTGATTTTAAAAATCAACATCTGCCTAAGAACTGATGAAATAGGTTTGTGATGAAAATTTTTTTAATCTGGATTTTAATTTCAAAATTACTTTAAAGAATAGTTAGTAGACTTGAATTCTGATTAGGAAACGCTTCACTCATTGAAATTGAGTAAAAAATATTGAAGCTACAACGTTTTGTATCCAGACTTTGTTCTTTGTCGCACATAAGACGCTTCAATTACAACATTTTTTATTCAATTTTAAAAATTTAAACGCCATTTAGTTACAATGCGTGTCCTTCAAGTGTGTTTAAACCGTATTTATGATTCTGATAAAAATTAAAAAAAATCTTCTAATAAAAGTGATTTTAAAAATCAACATCTGCCTAAGAACTGATGAAAATTTTTTTAATCTGGATTTTAATTTCAAAATTACTTTAAAGAATAGTTAGTAGACTTGAATTCTGATTAGGAAACGCTTCACTCATTGAAATTGAGTAAAAAATATTGAAGCTACAACGTTTTGTATCCAGACTTTGTTCTTTGTCGCACATAAGACGCTTCAATTACAACATTTTTTATTCAATTTTAAAAATTTAAACGCCATTTAGTTACAATGCGTGTCCTTCAAGTGTGTTTAAACCGTATTTATGATTTTGATAAAAATTAAAAAAAATCTTCTAATAAAAGTGATTTTAAAAATCAACATCTGCCTAAGAACTGATGAAATAGGTTTGTGATGAAATTTTTTTTAATCTGGATTTTAATTTCAAAATTACTTTAAAGAATAGTTAGTAGACTTGAATTCTGATAAGGAAACATAACAATCGGTGAAATCGAGTAAAAAATATAGAAGCTACGACGTTTTGTATCCAGATTTTGTTTGTTGTAGCACATAAAACGGTTCAATTACAACATTTTTTATTCAATTTTAAAAATTTAAACGCCATTTAGTTACAATGCGTGTCCTTCAAGTGTGTTTAAACCGTATTTATGATTCTGATAAAAATTAAAAAAAATCTTCTAATAAAAGTGATTTTAAAAATCAACATCTGCCTAAGAACTGATGAAATAGGTTTGTGATGAAAATTTTTTTAATCTGGATTTTAATTTCAAAATTACTTTAAAGAATAGTTAGTAGACTTGAATTCTGATTAGGAAACGCTTCACTCATTGAAATTGAGTAAAAAATATTGAAGCTACAACGTTTTGTATCCAGACTTTGTTCTTTGTCGCACATAAGACGCTTCAATTACAACATTTTTTATTCAATTTTAAAAATTTAAACGCTATTTAGTTACAATGCGTGTCCTTCAAGTGTGTTTAAACCGTATTTATGATTTTGATAAAAATTAAAAAAAATCTTCTAATAAAAGTGATTTTAAAAATCAACATCTGCCTAAGAACTGATGAAATAGGTTTGTGATGAAAATTTTTTTAATCTGGATTTTAATTTCAAAATTACTTTAAAGAATAGTTAGTAGACTTGAATTCTGATTAGGAAACGCTTCACTCATTGAAATTGAGTAAAAAATATTGAAGCTACAACGTTTTGTATCCAGACTTTGTTCTTTGTCGCACATTAGACGCTTCAATTACAACATTTTTTATTCAATTTTAAAAATTTAAACGCCATTTAGTTACAATGCGTGTCCTTCAAGTGTGTTTAAACCGTATTTATGATTCTGATAAAAATTAAAAAAAATCTTCTAATAAAAGTGATTTTAAAAATCAACATCTGCCTAAGAACTGATGAAATAGGTTTGTGATGAAAATTTTTTTAATCTGGATTTTAATTTCAAAATTACTTTAAAGAATAGTTAGTAGACTTGAATTCTGATAAGGAAACACAACAATCGGTGAAATCGAGTAAAAAATATAGAATCTACGACGTTTTGTATCCAGATTTTGTTTGTTGTAGCACATAAAACGGTTCAATTACAACATTTTTTATTCAATTTTAAAAATTTAAACGCCATTTAGTTACAATGCGTGTCCTTCAAGTGTGTTTAAACCGTATTTATGATTCTGATAAAAATTAAAAAAAATCTTCTAATAAAAGTGATTTTAAAAATCAACATCTGCCTAAGAACTGATGAAATAGGTTTGTGATGAAAATTTTTTTAATCTGGATTTTAATTTCAAAATTACTTTAAAGAATAGTTAGTAGACTTGAATTCTGATTAGGAAACGCTTCACTCATTGAAATTGAGTAAAAAATATTGAAGCTACAACGTTTTGTATCCAGACTTTGTTCTTTGTCGCACATAAGACGCTTCAATTACAACATTTTTTATTCAATTTTAAAAATTTAAACGCCATTTAGTTACAATGCGTTTCCTTCAAGTGTGTTTAAACCGTATTTATGATTCTGATAAAAATTAAAAAAAATCTTCTAATAAAAGTGATTTTAAAAATCAACATCTGCCTAAGAACTGATGAAATAGGTTTGTGATGAAAATTTTTTTAATCTGGATTTTAATTTCAAAATTACTTTAAAGAATAGTTAGTAGACTTGAATTCTGATTAGGAAACGCTTCACTCATTGAAATTGAGTAAAAAATATTGAAGCTACAACGTTTTGTATCCAGACTTTGTTCTTTGTCGCACATAAGACGCTTCAATTACAACATTTTTTATTCAATTTTAAAAATTTAAACGCCATTTAGTTACAATGCGTGTCCTTCAAGTGTGTTTAAACCGTATTTATGATTCTGATAAAAATTAAAAAAAATCTTCTAATAAAAGTGATTTTAAAAATCAACATCTGCCTAAGAACTGATGAAATAGGTTTGTGATGAAAATTTTTTTAATCTGGATTTTAATTTCAAAATTACTTTAAAGAATAGTTAGTAGACTTGAATTCTGATAAGGAAACACAACAATTAAAAAAATTTTCATCACAAACCTATTTCTTCAGTTCTTCAGTTCAGCGGAGGCAGACATAATAATGTGGCGGCAGCGTGGTGGTTGCAACGTAGTTTAAGAAGAGCACTACATATATAAAAATATAGTAATACCTACAATTTACACATTCTAGGGATGAAAACATTTACCTTAAATTTTGGATGCAGAAAACGACGTGTTGGCAGCAGGCGACGGACGGGCGGCGGCAAATGGTTCTTCAGTTCAGCGGAGGCAGACAATTATGTGCCGGCAGCGTGGTGGTGGCAACGTGGTGTAAGAAGAGCACTACATATATATAAATGTATTAATACAATTATAACACATTTTAGTGATGAAAACATTTACCTTAAATTTTGGATGCAGAAAACGACGTGTTGGCAGCAGGCGACGGACGGGCGGCGGCAAATGGTTCTTCAGTTCAGCGGAGGCAGACAATAATGTGCCGGCAGCGTTGTGGTGGCAACGTGGTGTAAGAAGAGCACTACATATATATAAATGTATTAATACAATTATAACACATTTTAGGGATGAAAACACTTACCTTAAATTTTGGATGCAGGAAACGACGTAATGGCAGCAGGCGACGGGCGGGCGGCGGCAAATGGGATATCGAACAAATCTCCTATATTTATGATGAAAAACAAATTATTTATCAAAATAAATACATACTTTCAATAAATAAATAGTTTTAAATAATAAATACTACGTAATCTAATAAAATACTTACTTTTTATTTTTTCTTCAGCTCTCCGTTGTGTAGCTCCTCTTTTTCAGACATTCACTTATCACTTCACACTGTAACTGAATGGCTTGGTTTGGCTTGGGGACGTCGGCAACATGATTTAACGAAAGAAATTCTTTCGTTCAACGTTACTACGTTTATATGACCGGATCCAGTGATCGGATTCAATTCAATCTGAATCGAAATTTCGATGCAGGTATCGAGTGATTGAAATAATATGGGATCGAGATGTTTGTGTAAGTGCAATGTGTGAGCTAATAATAAATTATTATTTTGCAAGTATGGCGACACCAATTGAAATAAAATATTATGAAATTATTCACACAAACCCACATGCATAGCAAAACAAGTAAAAATATACCACAAACCGTCTGAAAACAAAACTGCACACACTCACACAAACCCCGATTCTTCAATTCCTCGATCTAGGTATACATGCATGTTTTCGATTCGATCCAGCTCGCAAGGTAGGATCGGATCGAGTAATCCTATTTCGATTCGATACGCGTTGATACAGACCTAAATCCTGATTTAATTCAGATTCAATTCTGCATATAAACGTAGTACGTATCAACAAGTAGTGTTCCCACTTTATTTTACGCGTTCTTTAAAATTTAAGGGTGATGATCAATATTCGATTTCGTTTCAACTGGAAGGCGATAAATTGGACTGTCAAAAAACATGTCATTCAAGAAAATAAAAGTAATGGGTATTACTGGGTCGCACAAACATGTTCTTCTATCTTGTTGTTAACACAAACAAATTTTTAATGATAAAAAAAGTTTTATTTTCTTTAGAAAAATATACTTATTAGAGACAAGCACCATAATAAGTTTTTCTAAATGTAAATTTCACCGGAAAAGTGATCCGGAAAGGTTAAATTTTAAATAAAATAAAAATGTTCACCGGAAATCAAGCCTTTTTTAATTATTTAACGACCAATCTTAATCCGTCCGTGTTTCAGCAATCACTTAACCGATTTGCACGGTTGACATGCTGTCGGATAGAGGAAATGTCGAACTAGGTCGTGGAGACTATATTTCTGTGCGGATGTCCACGATTTGGCTAAAAAACGAAACCAAAATTACACTTCCGAATCTGGAAAAAATAGGACAAAAAATAATTATTTTAAGTAAAATAAGAATTTTTATTGGAAATTAAGCTTTTTTAATGATTTAACGATCAATCTTAATCCGTCCGTATTTCAGCAATCACTGCACAGATTTGCACGGTTGACATGCTGTCGGATAGAGGAAATGTCGAACTAGGTCGTGGAGACTATATTTCTGTGCGGATGTCCACGATTTGGCCAAAAAACGACACCAAAGTTGCACTTCAAAAAATCGAAAAAATAGGGGAAAATACAAATTATTTTCAATTTTATTTTCCAAAATACTTATAAAAAGGCAACTTCAAAGTTGGAAACTAGTTGAGCCATTACTCAAAATTACATTTCACAAGAATCCATTCACAGGTTTTCAAAATATTGGATTAACAAAAAAAAGATTTTTATCAACCTCATTTACCTAGTTTATATGCAGAGTCGAAAGATCGAGTTTTAGTTGAAACGAAATTCCAACGCAGGTATTTCAGCAAACTAGTTGAAAGCTTGAGGAGTTGAGTTAAGTGCGAAAAAGTTGAAATGACAGGAGAATATTTGCGTTGCTTTGTAGGCATTAAGGCAAAAAGATTGAGTTTTCGAGAAAAAAATATTTTTATTGCTCTTACAAGTTATGCGCATAGTTTTCAACACCAAATATTCATTCGCTAATATGCATTTGATCACATGCAGAAATAATTATGTATTCAACATTTCAACCCAGGTATTTCATTTAATTTTCGACTCAACACCACTGCTCAAGTGCGATCGAGTTGAATTCCATTTCGTTCCAACTCATCCTCGTTTACAAAAGGTTGAACCTAAGTTCAACCTGGGTTCAAAGACGCATATAAACTAGGTAATTGAGGCGATAAAATGAGTTTTGGTCCAATTTCCACCGTTTCTCAATAATTTATATCGATGCGATAGCTACAGAACATGGGCACAGAGCACAGTTAATACACAAAAGGAAATTTCAAAAATTGAATATTATATTGTAAAAATATTGACAATCACAGTAAAAAAAATCAATTTAAAATTAGCTTTCATGTTGAAAGCACAAACAACCGATAAAACGACACCAAAAAATAAGAACTAAAGGGGTTTTCACATTCAACAACATTTACATCTCCTTGTGTCGTTAACTACTGTTCACATTGATACGAACAGTTGTTCAACCGAGAAAAATGTTTGTGTGAGCAAGAAAACTTTTAAAATGAGAACGAAAAACAACACAAAACTACTTATTACGTACAAACAAAAAAAAAATACAATAGGTAATAAGCCCCGTCTTATTTGATTCCCCAACTCGGTTAAAAAAAAATGATATTTCGACACCTGTCAAATGTGGTCTCAAACATTTTATTCTCATACTCATAAAAAGGGTTATTTTGAAACCTGCAAACTGAATAAAATTATTACTTTACTAAAAAGTTAAATGATATGAAAATCTTGTTCATAATTTGATACACTTTTTAAAAGTGTGATCACTGCAACACGCAAGTTGCCCTTCGTTAAGTTTTGATTAACTATGAATTGAATTAATGAACGGTTCATTAAATCACCACGTTCATTAACACGAACATTAAATCTATGAACACGTTCATTAAATTCATGAACACGCTCACTTCGACAATAAATGTATTCGTTAAATATGAATCTTAACGAATAATTGAAATAATGAATGGTTCATTAAAATAATGAATGGTTTATTAAGTTTTGGCGCCTTTTTAAAAAGAAGAAAAAAAGATTTATTTTATTTTCGTCATATCTTTTCTATTTTTGCTTTTTTTGAAAAATTGTCGGATATAAAAGTTGTAGATTTTTTAATTTCCGATAGAATATGCCAAATAAATTTTTTTGATTTTCGCTTTTGTTTAGAAGTAATAGCGACTTTTGTAAAATAAAACATCTCGCAAACAAAAAGACATGAAATTTTTTCTTTTTTCGTCATATCTTTTCTATTTTTGCTTTTTTTGAAAAACTGTCGGATATAAAAGTTGTTGATTTTTTAATTTCCGATAGAATATGCTAAATAAATTTTTTTGATTTTCGCTTTTGTTTAGAAGTAATAGCGACTTTTGTAAAATAAAACATCTCGCAAACAAAAAGACATGAAATTTTTTCTTTTTTCGTCATATCTTTTCTATTTTTGCTTTTTTTGAAAAATAGTCGGATATAAAAGTTGTTGATTTTTCAATTTCCGACAGAATATATGCTAAATAAGTTTTTTTGATTTTCGCTTTTGTTTAGAAGTAATAGCGACTTTTGTAAAATAAAACATCTCGCAAACAAAAAGACATGAAATTTATTCTTTTTTCGTCATATCTTTTCTATTTTTGCTTTTTTTGAAAAATTGTCGGATATAAAAGTTGTAGATTTTTTAATTTCCGACAGAATATGCTAAATAAGTTTTTTTGATTTTCGCTTTTGTTTAGAAGTAATAGCGACTTTTGTAAAATAAAACATCTCGCAAACAAAAAGACATGAAATTTATTCTTTTTTCGTCATATCTTTTCTATTTTTGCTTTTTTTGAAAAATTGTCGGATATAAAAGTTGTTGATTTTTTAATTTCCGATAGAATATGCTAAATAAATTTTTTTGATTTTCGCTTTTGTTTAGAAGTAATAGCGACTTTTGTAAAATAAAACATCTCGCAAACAAAAAGACATGAAATTTTTTCTTTTTTCGTCATATCTTTTCTATTTTTGCTTTTTTTGAAAAATAGTCGGATATAAAAGTTGTTGATTTTTCAATTTCCGACAGAATATATGCTAAATAAGTTTTTTTGATTTTCGCTTTTGTTTAGAAGTAATAGCGACTTTTGTAAAATAAAACATCTCGCAAACAAAAAGACATGAAATTTATTCTTTTTTCGTCATATCTTTTCTATTTTTGCTTTTTTTGAAAAATTGTCGGATATAAAAGTTGTAGATTTTTTAGTTTCCGACAGAATATACTAAATAAGTTTTTTTTGATTTTCGCTTCTGTTTAGAAGTAATAGCGACTTTTGTAAAATAAAACATCTCACAAACATTGAATTAGTGAATGTGTATTGATTCTAATGGATGGCGTTCATTGTTTTAACGAACAGATTCATAGAAAACTATGAATCTTTCACTTAAAAGTGTATCGGATACTTATTTACGTTCATTGAATTAATGAATGGTTCATTGATTTTAATGAATGGCGTTCATTGTTTTAACGAACAGGTTCATTGAATCTTTCATCAAAAAGTGTATCGGATATTTATGAACGGCTGTTCATTGAATTAATGAATGGTTCATTGATTTTAATGAATGGCGTTCATTGTTTTAACGAACAGGTTCATTGAATCTTTCATCAAAAAGTGTATCGGATATTTATGAACGGCTGTTCATTGAATTAATGAATGGTTCATTGATTTTAATGAATGGCGTTCATTGTTTTAACGAACAGGTTCATTCAATCTTTTATCAAAAAGTGTATCGGATATTTATGAACGGCTGTTCATTGAATTAATGAATGGTTCATTGATTTTTAATGAATGGCGTTCATAGTTTTAATGAACAGGTTCATTGAATCTTTCATCAAAAAGTGTATCAGATATTTATGAACTGCTGTTCATTGAATTAATGAACGGTTCATTGATTTTTAATGAATGGCGTTCATAGTTTTAATGAACAGGTTCATTCAATCTTTTATCAAAAAGTGTATCGGATATTTATGAACGGCTGTTCATTGAATTAATGAATGGTTCATTGATTTTAATGAATGGCGTTCATTGTTTTAACGAACAGGTTCATTCAATCTTTCATCAAAGAGTGTCGGATATTTATGAACGGCTGTTTATTGAATTAATGAATGGTTCATTGATTTTTAATGAATGGCGTTCATAGTTTTAATGAACAGGTTCATTGAATCTTTCATCAAAAAGTGTATCAGATATTTATAAACTGCTGTTCATTGAATTAATGAATGGTTCATTGATTTTTAATGAATGGCGTTCATAGTTTTAATGAACAGGTTCATTGAATCTTTCATCAAAAAGTGTATCGGATATTTATGAACGGCTGTTCATTGAATTAATGAATGGTTCATTGATTTTTAATGAATGGCGTTCATAGTTTTAACGAACAGGTTCATTGAATCTTTCATCAAAAAGTGTCGGATATTTATGAACGGCTGTTCATTGAATTAATGAATGGTTCATTGATTTTAATGAATGGCGTTCATAGTTTTAACGAACAGGTTCATTGAATCTTTCATCAAAAAGTGTATCGGATATTTATGAACTGCTGTTCATTGAATTAATGAATGGTTCATTGATTTTAATGAATGGAGTTCATTGTTTCAACGAACAGGTTCATTGAATCTTTCATCAAAAAGTGTATCGGATATTTATGAACGGCTGTTCATTGAATTAATGAATGGTTCATTGATTTTTAATGAATGGCGTTCATAGTTTTAACGAACAGGTTCATTGAATCTTTCATCAAAAAGTGTATCGGATATTTATGAACTGCTGTTCATTGAATTAATGAATGGTTCATTGATTTTAATGAATGGCGTTCATAGTTTTAACGAACAGGTTCATTGAATCTTTCATCAAAACGTGTATCGGATATTTATGAACGGCTGTTCATTGAATTAATGAATGGTTCATTGATTTTAATGATTAGCGTTCATTGTTTTAACGAACAGGTTCATTGAATCTTTCATCAAAAAGTGTATCGGATATTTATGAACGGTTGTTCATTGAATTTATGAATGGTTCATTGATTTTAATGAATGGCGTTCATTGTTTTAACGAACAGGTTCATTGGGATAGTGAACAGATTCATAAAATTTTTTTATGAACGGCTGTTCATTGATTTAATGAACGTTCATTGATTTTAATGAATGGTATTCATTGTCTTAATGTACAGGTTCATTAATTCAATGAATAGCCGTTCATAAAAAAAAATTTGGACAAAAACAGATTTTAATGAACGAGATTAATGAACGTTCATAGGTTCATAATTTTATTTTTAATGAATAATTCATTGAATTAGGGTATGGTGCATTAATTCCGTGAACCGTACATTAATTTCAAGTTAATGATCGCCGTTCATAAATTTTATGTACAATTTTTGGTTCAGTGTAGTAATAAAAGAGTATTTTAATACTTAATGTAAAATATTATCATATTAATAATGCAAAATTGGTTGATAGGTTAAGGGCAGCCAGCGGCCTAGCGCCACTGTATACGTAGTAGGATACTTCAGTATCTTAGGCCACATTTTTTCAATTTTGAGTTTTTCTCATCATATTAACGAAAAGTTAATGACTAAAGCGGTATAAAATTAGTGCAACTCATTATAGCTTATAAATAAATGAGAAAATAATAAAATGTTGTTTCCGCCCTGGAGATTTTCTATGGACGCGAGCATCCTTTAAACACGATTACATAATCCATTGTTGCATTTTGGGGTTACCCCACTTTTGCGGCTGCTCACAGTCTCAAATAGACAACTACATTTTATTTTGAAAAAGATTTTTGTTTGTGTGTTTTCAATAACCCCTATTTTGCAACAGCCCTGCAATCAAAGTACCTATATTAGGAATAAACACGAAATTTAACAAACAAAAACAAAAGTGAGGAAAAAGAATCTCAAGGATCAAGGCAACTATAAGCATCTTCCCAGCGCAGATACATCCATCTACTTGTTTCGTATCACAAAATATATTAGATATGAGTATGTGCAGCATGCCCCGGTTTTGTGAGGGTTTTGTATCTAATACATATATAGATATATTCTGGTACAAACGATATATACGAAATGAATTCCATAGCGCTAGGACGAAAGATTTATTATCAAATTAAATTTCTGACAGAATTTATTGCTTTATCTCTAGTTCTTTCATCTTTCTCTTTGTACATCTCTACTGTTATATATATAATATATAACACACCGCACCATATCAAACTGGAGCCACAGGACGAATGCGAAAAACGCCATAGCTCAGCATAGCGCAACACATGCACATTTATATATATACACCCTCGCACCCGACATACACACCAATTGACTAAAAGGATAGAATTTTCGTACATGATTATTTTGTAGAATCGTAAAAATGCTCCTTTTTTGTGTCCTCTCAATGAAATTCACACATAGCCGAGCACACAATAAAATGTATAGGTAGGAGCATATTTTATAGGGAATGAATGCCGGCTCTATATTCGGGGGGTTTGGAGAGGAGTATGTGTGTCGGGATACCTATTAAGCTCTCTGGTAACTATAATATATTATCGAAAAACCAAAAGCACAAGCAATCACACAACCAGGATATAAATTTTCGCTAGAAGTTATATTTATTTTTTATTTTACTATTTTGTTGGTGGTATTTTCCTCCTTATTCCGTTTCTATTATTGTTGGTTGGTAATATTTGTTTTGTGAAGGGGTTGGAATAGGCTAAAATGTTCGAACCATGCATCCCGGATTGGAGCCATGTGTACCCACGCATTAGGTTTTAGAAATAAATTAATGGCCAAAAAAATAACGCTTTAGTTGCGACCGAGATGGGTTTTTGGTGTTATTTAGTTTAATTTTTATGTTAACGTTATCTAAATGGTTGTTTATAAGAGCTCAGTGAAAATGAATGTAATGTCTTTTTTTTTACAATAATAACCTATACAAAATATATTTTATTGCCGGAGTATAAAATTAGATAAAAAAAAGTCAGAAACTTCTTAGCTCATTTCTACGGATCATCTATCATATATGTTTTTAAAAAGTTTGTATGAAAAAAATCTTTGCAAAACAAAAGAGGTTGTTTTCCAAAGATTTTTTTCATACCTGGTAACTTAAGACATTGAAAATGATTTAATAATAATAAGTAGATATATATTTATCCATTATTCATAAGAATAAATGAGTTTCTGAATACATTTTGTATTAAACTTTGAATTTCAATCATCTAAACTGTTAATATGACAAAAACCATTTCTTAGAGGAAGTTATAAAGAATTGAATTTCCTTTAAGAAACTAACTCTTGAATGCATAAAACCAAAACCGAGGAATTTGAAAAATGGAAAGTCATAATTTTATACAAGTGTAAAATAAATTCACATACCTATAAGGTAATCAGGTTGTAGAGTGCGTGACCAAGAACCTGAGCCATTCCTTCAGAAACTTGCCAGTATATGATTCAGGAGTTAACCATACTAAAAGTCCTGACATCTGGGAGGTAAGCCGGAGAGGTAGGAGTACGAAGTTCTCTTTTTTGGGATTTAACATTAGGTATATCTCGGAAAGGGTAAGTTTTAGGAAAAAATCTCCGCATTGGGTTATACTAAAGACCATACAATTCTATAACTTTTGTTACTCGTACCTTCATTTCATTTCCGAACTGTTTCCGAGCTACATATGCATCGCAAAAAAAACATTTAAAAAAAAAGTTTTTACCTCAAATTTTTCCAAAAAGTTTTAATCGGAACAAAAAATCTATTATAGGGTGGTATAATGCATTAAATACCCTCAAAGGCAAAAATCATCTAATTAGTTGAAAAGTCTGTGAAACTTCAAAAATGCTTGTATGATGGGTTGAAGCAGTCTTCCAGATGCTGGATGCCGGAACAAGAAGTTTTCTGTTTTGCCTCAAAAATTTGATTTAAAAGTTAGTTCTTAAGATCCTTGTGTCTTAATAAGTTTATCGAAGGGAAAGAAAATATTGCTTGCCGTCTATATTGATGGGTGATGACGGTTTAGTGGCAGCGCAGCATCAAATAAAGAAGACGTGGACCATCTTCTTAAGTGTCTTAAGCAAGAGCTTGAAGTTACGAATATAGTGATGTCGATTGTTTTTTTGGATAAGAAATTTTACGAAGTGAGGATGGTTCACTGATGATTCATCAAGCAGCATATGAAATGATAAGAAAGTTCAGTATGTATGAGTCAAAACCAGTTTCAACTCCATCTGAGAAGACAACAAGTTAAGCTTTTGGGTCTCTCATGTATTTGGCTGTCGCAACAAGACCTGACATTTCTTTTGCTATCTGCTATCTTTGAGTTCTGCCAAATATGCCAAAATGTTTGAATAATATACCTACATATTACTAAAAATTAATACGCAAATACGGGACTGAATATTGAATACGGGACATTTGTACGTATAATGTATTTCCTACACTAAAAGGAGGAATCGTTTCTGTAAACGAAAAAATTGCCCAAAGGAATGATTCGTTTGCCATCAGTCTTTTTTTACTTCATTTGCAGCAAAATCTTATTTTCTTTTAGGACAAACGAATTTGCTTGTACATCAACCGTACAGTTTATGAAAAACAAATTTTTGTTTTTATATTTTGTTTGTATTTTTTCAATTGTAAAGATTTCTAGAGACATTTTTTTTTGTTTAATTATTATTATATTATGTTTTAGAAGTATAAAAATTATTAAAATTTCTGGGGACCGAACCTGACGAGTCCCTTGGCCTCTGTGACCAGATAAGAATTATTGTGCAACAAATATGAATTATTTAATTTTGGTTTGTTGATATTAAGGCTTAGTTTTTCAGTGCTAGATCAGCCCATCGGAGTTATTAAACTCGAGTTAACACTATAAATATGTTTTTTAGTAAAGCAGTCAACTCCGAGTCAATCCACCTCATTTCGTGAGTTAATAGCTTGCACTTCGATTATTTGATTATTTTTATTTTAGATTATTCGATTATTTAATAAAAAAAAGAGCCACTGCGGGGATTCGAACCGCAGTCTATACTGTTACTGCGACCGATGCATTCGTGTATCCAAAAATAGAATTTTCTTAGTATTATAATATTAGCGTTTGAGATAAATGTATGATATGTTCACTATAAACGTAAAACTTTTTCCATTAAACTACATTTAAAAACGATGCTTTGCACACGATTCATTCATTTGATCCTATCAATTATATATACTGTGGCAAACAATAAAGAGATTGTTTACAGAAAAAAACGTTCGTTTACCACAACAAACGGGACAAAATTAGCCTTCAAACGAATGCGTTCTTTTAAAATAAGTTTGCAGCTCTCGAATTACTTTTGAGCCAAATTGTCTACATTTGTTAGGAATGTTTTACATTTACAAGGATTAAAATAACTTTAAATTAACTGTTTTTTTTTATTGTTTCTAAAAATATTCGTTAATTGCAAACTCATTCTTAATTTTTTTTTAAATTATTTATTTATTAAATAAATTCTCTCGGTGTAAATAAAAACCCGGGACAGTCTACTCAAATACAGGACTGTCCCGGGAAATACGAGACGAATGGTCACCGTGGGTATAGTATATAAATACACTAATAAATTGTATCTTTGCAGGGGACATGCGATACAAGAAGATCAACAAGCGGCGGTTTCTTGGCAGTCCCAAAGGAAAAAAATTGTATTTCTGTCTACAACTGAATTCGAGTACATTGCTGTATTAAAGGCTGTTAAGGACCTATTATGGTTGCAAAAACTTTTTCATGAGCTGACCAACAAAACCGATGTACAAAATCTACTTTGTATTTGGATAACCGTGCAATTAAACTTATTAAAAACCCAGAGCCTTATATAAACGTACATAGCATATTGATGTGCGATATCATTTTATAACAGAAAATTATGAAAACAATTTGTTTAAACCATAATTATGTTCCTAGTGAAGATAAAATTACTGATTTGTTAACTAAAACTTTGCCTATAAAGAAACATTTATGAAGTTAAAATTAGCTTTGAATTTGCATTGTTCTATTAATTCTTATAATAGAAGTGGAAGTGTCAATTTCATTTCAATCATAATTGAAATATCTGTCTGTACCTATCTAATTTATTTTAATTTAAAAAAAAAAGTTTCACAAAGTTAGTATATATGCTATAACTTTTCTAAATCTGCGATAAATTCGGTGCGAAGTGTTATCTCGATATAACATTTCGTCACCCTATAACCCTATAGGTTATTATGTCCTATTGAAATTTTAAAAACGTTAAAATTGAAATTCCATATATTGCTAGAAAAGATTTAAAGGGATTTTCATTATTGTCATTAATCAAGTAAAATGTATGTTAAATGCTTAGGTCTATTCATTTAAACCATTTTGAAGATATATTTTGATACTGCCACCTACGCATGTTTAATTTATGTGGATATTTTAATCCAAATAAATCTCCCACCAACTACATAATAGAGAGAATTTTTCCATGATCCCTTTTTTTTGAAAAATCTAAAATATACTTTCACTAAAAAGTATTCCCAACACTTTATTGCCACACCATAATAAAGGACTTACATTAATAAAACACCATATAGCTACCAAATAATACATTGCAAAAAAAAAAATATCCTTAAAAATAGACGAAATAACTACGTGGCAGCCATCATCTGCTATTCCTATTCCGTTCATAAGTCAACTGCTTCAGCAATAAATTACATTACAATCCTCTAATTTGCTTCACTTTAGATGGTAAAATCCGTTTTTGGAAAATCCTAAACCTCTTTTACTTCTTCAAAACAAAAAAATCTTCGATTTTCGAAAGCCAATCCTTTGCTTGAAGATATATTTCGGTCCCATTTGAAGACACGTACTCGTACATTTTATTTTATGTGTGTATTTTTAAATCCTTTATCCCCAGCAGCCCTTATACAGCTGTAGCGCACCCTCTCTAATCTATACATACATGCATGAAGGATATTTATCTGAATCTTCTTTATAGGAAAGTTCAATAATCGCGTAAGTCATTGGCTGAGTGCGTTTTCGTGTCCATAATAAGGGGTAGCTATTGAAAATAAAGTTAAAAAAAAGAGGGAAAGAAATGTTATATGTCCTTTCGAAGGACCTTTCCGAAACTGTTGTCAACACCGGGAACAAATTGAAAAAAAAAACAAAAAAAAAAAACTCACATAGGACGTGGAAGGTAATAATTCAATGTATTGGACAATTGATTAGGAAAAAAAAAACTGTGAGGAAGGACTTGTTTTTTATTACATAATTTTTGTCGATATAAACCAAAATAAAGGACCCTCTCAAAATATTTTGCAACCATCTATCATATGCCCTTGCTCATAAATGCTGGACAATCATATTAAGGCACATACATACCTATACGTATATTTCTGCGTTATCAACACAAAATTGAAAAAAATAAATTAGGTCAACAAATGGCTTACATGCCATCAGTGCCAGCATAAGTCCCTAAAACAGGTAAAAGGCACTTGTTCAACTAAATCTATTGCACATCCAACAGATACACACTCAACATTATAATCGAAGGTACAACCATAAAGGTAATAAATTCATTTTTCGGCCATAAAACATTTTGCCAGGATTTATTGTTCTTTTTGTATTTTCAATAGCAGGGAAATATTAAAAACGAAAACGAAAGGACACACAATTTCGGCGTTCCAATGCTGTTTATCAAGGTGGAATGCAAAAGTGTCCTTTTACTTTCGTTTCGCAAAAATTATGGCATATTGTTATACACAGGTTAATGGCTATCTTAGATTATTGACGATATATTTTTTCTTTTATATTTTATTATTATTCTTTAAGTCACATTTAGAAAATGCTTTGTGAAAAAAAAAATCACTCAAGGTCAGGACTCAGGACAGATGAAAAATTACGTATGTAAGTGTAACGCTTTGGAATTTTTGTTTTGTTTGGTGGTAATGGTCAGTTCATGGTCAGGGAAGTTGGTTTTGTAAGATAATGGGTTCTATTGTGATGATGCCATTAAAATTTGATTTAAATCAAAAATAGAATTTAAATGTGTAGATACTGCTGTATAAACTTCGAGAGTCACCTGCAAGTAAGTTGACCATTAAAAAGGAATCTACGTGTTTGACCAGCACGAAGTAATACACAATAATGAAACAAAGATTGAAGGTTTTTCCCATGCCTAAAAATTGCTTATGGTCAGTTTGACTTGCATCATATTTTGTAATTGATATTTCATGAAAAAGAATTTTAGTTCAAAAACTCATGCTGCGGCGGTCAGCTTAAATATTGTAAAATAGAAGTCTTTGAAGGTCATTCCTTCGAGTATTGTTATATTTTACAACATTTTCGGAAATTTAAAAAAAAAACAAACAGTAACTTATACCCTCTTTTTTGTTGCAGCTATATTATGATGTTCAATTCAAATGCTGGTGATTGGTAAAACCTTTAATAAACGGGAAACCATCCAAAATTCAACATTGTTATCCAAAGTATAACATTGTAAAGCTGCGCAATCGTGAGAACTAGCAAGAGCTTACGTGAATCCTATTTCTTGAATTTAAGTAAATATTTATCACAATGATTACTTATTTAAAATAGGTGACGCTTACAGCCCATAATAATGTACGGCCTCAACCAGCATGCCTCTCCAGTCTCAATCAACATGCCTCTCTAGCTCTGTTCCTATCAAGCTGAATGCAATTTCAAAAACACGGCAAGTTGGCTAACGTCATTTTCCACTTATGATGTAGGCTATCTGTGGGGAAGTATCCCGATGCTGCGTACATCATCAGGAATGGATTCGATGACTCGTCGGGCTGGTGTTGAATCTCCTTCTCCATAATAGTTCTTTGATACAAACAGGACCAAAAATCACTGGAAGAATCTTTCAACGCCAAGCATGCTTCCACCTCATACAGCAGGACTGGACCTTTATTACACATCTTGAAGAATTATTTAAGCAAGAAATCGGTAAAAATCAACATTTATTTTTATCTTTTCAAAAAATCAAACACAACTTTTGCTGCAAGATTTTAAATTTATTTATTTCCGCTAAACATAAAAACGTAACCTCTCTAACAAAAAGCATAACAAATTCAAATAACTCTGTCAGAACAAAAGCACCAAAGCTTTCTTGATCACGAACAAGAAAGTCATGATGAAAGACAGGAATGTATATTATGTATATTACTGACCAACGTCAAAAAAATATGATGACAACATATAATTCAGTTGCCCCGAGGCTTCACGGTCTCCCGAAAATCCACAAGGAAGGCCTTCGTCCAATATGTTCTTCCATAAAAGTACCCTGCTACAACCTAGCTAAATATCTAATTAGCATTTTGAAAAACATCACTGCAAGTTCTATATATAACGTAAACGTATAACGTCTCCAGTTTAAATCAAAATTATGTGAACTAAAAATCCACAATGACGAAAAAAAAAATGTTAGTGTCTTTCGACGCTATCTCATTATTTACCAACATTCCATTTAAAACAGCACTCGAACTTATAAGCGAATATACGACTATTAAAAAAAATAAATTTCTAGAATTAGTACGTTTTTGTATTATTGAAAATAATTATTTAGTCTTCGGTAAAAAAAAAAACCTACCAACAAAGAGATGGGATGCCGATGGGAAACCCTGCTTCCCCAATAATAGCAGACATCATCCTTGAAGATCTCTTAGATAACTGTTTGCAAAAATTGACAACCAAGTCGAAGGTATTGACGAAATATGTAGATGACATTTTCGCCATCGTAAAAGTGAAAAACTTAGAAGAAACCCTTACTTGCCTTAACAGTTTTCACAAAAAGTTACAGTTTACGGTCGAAAAGGAAACAAACAAGAAACTGTCTTGCCTCGATACTGTTGTCATCAGACAAGGAAATAAGTTGATAGTTGATTGGTTTCAAAAACCCACCTCGTCTGGAAGAATTATAAACTTTGACTCAAAACACCCGAAACAAATAATTCTAAACACAGCTAAAAATCTTATTAAAAGAGTTATCTCAATTAGTGATTTGGAATACCATTAAAACAATAAAATTAAAATTAAAAACATACTGCAGAACAACGCATTGCCAAAAAAAAAAAATAAACACTTTAATAAAACAGCATGAAAACCAAAAACAACACACACCAGAAGAAGAAAAACAAAAACCGATATATAAATCTTTTACCTACATAAAAGATGTAGCAGAAAGATTTAAAAATGCACATCTGTTTGATAGAGAGAAATATAAATTAGCGATGAAATCAAATTACACAACGGCACAATATTGTACACTAACTTAAAAACAAAAATCGATATAATGGAACGTTCTGATCTAATTTACAAAATCAATTGTAAAGGCAACGCTGACGAAGAATGTAACCTAGTTTATATTGGAACAACAAAACAAAAATTAAAAAATAGACTGGCAGGACATAAATCCGATATTAAAAACAATACACCACAGAAGACAGCACTGGCATCGCATTGCTCACAACTAAACGACCTTCCCAATACAAACATTTATCAGAGGGAAAAGGAACAAAAAGCTTATAGTTCTAAAAATAAATATATATGTTACTTGTCAATTTTACTTTGTTGAGTGTACACCTGCTTTATGCAGTTGTTTCTTGTGATTTTGTTTTTACTTAAAGCGCAATATAAATCTAATAAGTGTAAGTTTAATATTGTATTTTGATGTATGTTAAGAACAAAATTTGTAACCAATTTATTAATATTCAATAAAGATTTGCCACCACCTGATGATGTTCATAGACATGAACGAAACGTCGTGACATAAAAATATTTTGTTTCATCTGACCTGAAGCCCGTTTCTATCCGGTAAAAACAGTGCATTTTATTGGCATACAAAATATCCTATCTATAGGGTTAATCCAATTCTTTGTGTATCTATAATAACCAAATTGCATCCAAATCCGTTAAGTCATTGAGGCGTGTTTGCGTGTGTGCATTTGCATATTCTCTATGGACCCTCATATCGCTCGATATGATTTTGATAAAGTCAGAGGTTGGGTGTTTTTGGTTAGGTGTGATTGGTTTTGTGTTTTTTTTAAGATCTAATAAATTCATTTAGCCAAAAGTTTAAAAGGAGGTGTACAAACTATTAAAATCGCTAACGCATGCTCATGGTGTCAAATATTGCCAAATAACTTGGCTGGGTAGTATGCTGTGCCTCTTGATATAATTACTGTTAAAAACTCTTCCAACAAAAGAGAAAATCAATTTATAATATACCTATATAGTCATTACTATCTATTATCCTGCCAATAATTCTATAAATATACATATGTAGGTACCTTGCCATTGATTAATGGAAACTTCCATCGAATTAACAAAACCAATACCATTCAATATTTATACTTGGCTTGTTCATCATTTAATACAGGTAGGTATAAAAACATATTCATATACAAAGCGGATCCAAAATCGATCTGCGACCAACCACCACGCGTATAAAACGCAATTTCAACAACTCAATCACTAATTGAAATTCTTATCTGTGATCACGATAAATACTTGTTCAATCCACTTTCAATTTGACAGCTGATGTGACAGGTGACAACTTATAACTTATGCGGTGTAGACGACGACAAAACTCTCAAAGCCATCGCTCACGCTGTTGACATCACACTATAGAATGTATATTATACTCGCCCACTCTATACAATCCCGCCATACCACTCGTAGCGTTTTCAAAGTCAAAACGCGCATCACGCAGCCCCCCAAAAACCCAACGTCAACCTCTCCCTCCTTTACCATTGAGAAAAATAAAAATATAGTGAGACAAAACATTAAAACCAACGCAAACAATAGCTCAACACTGAAACAATAATTAATATTATTGTCTTTTAATTCGTTGCGAGCAACGTGCACGGAATTCCTAATTACAAAGTGGCAACAATTTGCAATTCCTTGCGACAACGCCAGAACCCTCTCTTCTGGTCTCACACCTTTCATCCACTCAACAGCACCCGCGAGTGAATTATCTTCGAATATAATTAGTCAAGGCAGCTCGAAACACTATACGACGACGACGACGACGCACGGTGGCATGGAGAAACCAACAACGACGACATTGCTAGGCTGGCTGGTTGGTGATCTTCGAGCAATAAATTTCGTATGCAAAAATCGCGGTGCTTCTGCTGAAGAAGAAGACACCCCTTAAATTAGGAACGAGGGATTTAAGTTGGCATTAATATTGGGCAGTCAAGTTTTTTCTCGGCACTCAGTAAATTTCGTTTGCTAGACGCTTTGCTTGTTCTGTTCCTTTGTCATATATACACTTTATAAGCCACAAGAATCATTCATTTTGATGCCATAACTCTTAGGCAGCTGCCACTTGTATTTCGTCGCTTAAAATGACACAAACGCTCTTGGAGCACGCAGTGGGTATAATTTTGTATACAATGTTTCTATAGAAGTAAAAAAAACATTACCTAGTTTAACTATTCACTACGACCTATTCAGAACGACATATTAATAAAGTTTGAATCTAAGTCGTACATTCTTGCACTTATAGATTTGATATAAACAAAAAAGTAAATTTAGATGCCTCCGATGCCTCGCACTGCACAATGGGATCAAATGATGCTGTACATTTAAAAAATGTTTTTAGTGGCTCTCGTTATTAATTGTTTTAAGGTTTGTCTTGACTCTAGATCAAAAGAAACATTTCAAAAAACATTGCTTAAACAACTTTTCTGAAATGTTCATTGACGTTTGCAGTTTTTTACGTTATTCGTGTGTCATTTGCAAAATATTGAAAACTCCCAATTGCGAATAGCAAACAGAAAAACATTTCAGAAATGTTTATCAAGCGTTCAAACCAAAGCAGTATTATAAAAACATTTAAGAAACATTTCAGAAGCATTTAAGAAATGTTTCTTTAAAGTTTTTATAATGCTGTTTTGGTTTGGACGCTTGATAAACATTTCCGAAATATTTTTATTATTCTGTTTCACATCCTAGATGGGAAACATTCAATGTTTTGCAAACGACACTGAAACAAAATTTAGTTGTTTGTAGTTTTGAAAATCTGAAAACGTAACGCGGCTGACAAAGTGGGAAACAAGAAACATTTCAAGAACATTTTATAAATGTTCCTATAAGTGTCCCATGCCAAAAGAAACATTTCTGGAAAGTTTCTGAAATGTTGTAAGCAAACTAATGTATTTTTTGAAAATATTTTTTTTTTTAAATTAAAAAAACTTTTTTATTAAAGAATAGTCTAATTAATTTCCAAATCGTTAGCAAGAAGGCAACTTGCCACCAGAGCAAGCTTGTGCGCCGCTCAGTCGTGCTCTTTTGTTTTTTTCATATATGCAATGTATTACAGGCATGGTACCTATACCTGGTAAGTATGTATGTAGGTACCTATAAGGATTGCAAAGTTGTAGACTTTCGACGACATGATCTGAAAACACAAGTGATGTACATATATTTATCGTTAGGTACTAACATTCAATGTCCGTATGTTAATATAAACTTAAATTCTTTTCTAACAGAATCATTTTTGCTAAACTGAAAATAGAAACAAATTAAATCGAAAAAAAACCCAAACATCAAACTAGCTAGAAATCTCCATATTGCGAAATAAAAAGATAAGCCCTCTTAGATCTATTTAACTTTTTCCCCACCATATCTTATATTCTATACTAACATCAATTCTTCCATTTTCCACACCACATTTTTAAAGCATCCTTAAGAATAATTTATTCTACATTTTAATGCAAATACCTCAAATGTCCCTTCTAACATTTTACACAGAGTCGTTTCGGCTGAAACAGAAACCCATAAGCGGATTGGCCAAAAAGAAGACGTATGGCTATTTAATGATTTTCGATAACATCTCACCCCATTTTGCGCCGACCATAGTTCTTCTTTTCCATATTGAACGTGGGGCGTAGTGGCGCAGTGGCGATTGGAATGAATTTTTTTCTTTAGAATTAAAAAAAAAAAAAAAAATATATATCCACTTCGGTCGTAAATTTCTCACCCTATATTTAAACAGCCCTAACTCAACCCCCGCAAAATTCATATCAAAGTTTTGAGAAAAAAAAGAACAAAAAAATAAAAGTTGAAGCCCTAACGCAAGAATAGACAAAAAATAAAGAAAAAAAATAAGCGCTGAAGTAAAATTCTTGCACGAAGAAATCTAACCCTAGGAGTGGCAAGGACGACGACACGACTACACTCTGACGGTAGCTTTGTTGGAGTAACACGAAATGGTATACGTAAAGTAGAGGGTGGCGGTGCGCTATAGCATGAGGGATTACATTGGGTGATTTATATGGGATTCCGAAGAGTTATGGCCAGAATGTGTCGGCAATTTTTATTGGACATTTTAAAAAGCGAGTAAGATGTTCTTTCTAAGACTTTTTCGACATGGTCCTGGAAATATTTATTATTACATTATATCAGCATCAGAGCTTTTTGGAGGAACGCTACCCACCTCGTATAATCACCCTCTTTTGCCCTCAGAAATCCAGATGAGAATAGATAATGGAAACAGTAGGTTATACCTATGGCAGCGAGTTTAAAACTTCTACATGTATGGAGGTAACCAGTAGGTAAACCTTAGTAAATATATAAATAATTATATAGGTAGGTATGATTGTTTGACATATTTTTAGGTTTCGATGTGGTATATGCAGTCCCGTAGAGGTAGAGATGTGGGAGAGGGAAATGTTATGTACCTATATTAATTTTTTGTTTCAATATGGTTTTAATATGCAAATACTCACCTAATATACACATTCAACCGAGTTCATAAGTTACGCTTTCATTTTAAAAATCCTGAATCCATGGCGAAATATTGAAATATTGAATTATATATAGCCAGGTTTACCTCTATCAATCATAAAACTTTTTTTCAAGTTTATTCAAGCATGAAATATATTTCATATATAGATACTTATAACTTCATTCCAGCGACACCAAACTAAATAAACTAATATCTAACTATACTTTAAAACAAATATGAAACGTATTTAATTGTTCTTTCTTTCTAATTATTTCACGTAAAGATCTTTCAAAGGTTTTTACTGCATAAACGTAGCTAATTTACCTTTCAATAAAATCGTTTACAAACATAGATACGAATGGAATAAAAAAGATTTCGATTACAAGAAATTTTAAAAAAATTGATTGTTTTTGTTTTCTAGCAAAATTGAATTATCGGTAAAAAAAACAACTATTTCCAAAATCACTTTCTTTTAAATTTGTTTGCAGCATTATTGAAGTTTAGCAGTAGTTTAAAATATTTAATTTCGTTAAAGTCGGTGCAGCCGTTAAAAAGATAGTCGGTGAATTGAAGAGAAACCGTTGCAATTTAGGACTTAACTCGAAATTATTAAAACAGAAACGGTTCAACTTATAACGGTTATTAAAAAACTTGTGTTTCTCGAAAACGGTTCTAACGACTTTCATTAAATTTAACATGAATGATACGTCATCAAAGGCCTTTTAAAAAATTGAAACCGTTATTCCTAAAATAAAATTTTAACGGTACCTGTCATGTAACGGTTTATTTTAAATTGTGACTTTCTCGTTAACGGCTCGTTAACGGGTATGATAACCAAATTTTATTTCTAAGAATACCTATAACTACAGCCGAACGATAATGGCGTACTTAATTTTTCATAACTTTTATTACAAAAAATATATTAGGTAATTAAAAATAACTTGTTTTTGAACATTTATTGATGATTTTTTTGAAATTAAGTCTTCGCATGAAAATTATTAATTTTTTGAAATTGGCATACCTACTCAAAATTTCTCATACAAATATTTTAAAAAGTTGGTTAAAAAAAAAAACGATTTTTTTTCAAAAACTGTACCTATGATTTTGGTAAAAAAAAATTGTTAAATAAATTTAAATATTTAAAAATAATTGCCATTCCTCAATTTTCTCGGAAAACTCTGGTTTGTAATAAATTAATTTTCAAAGTTATTTATTTTTATTATATTTTATATTATAATTCCTTATAAATTGAAAGAATTTAAGAAATAATTTCGTAGAAGCATTAAGTTTATACACATAGAGAAATCATGTGTAAGTTTCAAACACTGCTCGTAAGAATTCGTTACTATCGACTTGTTTTTTTTTTTAACTCTTGTAGCAATTCTTCTTGATTTAAGATTAAAAGGCAAGACAAATAAAGAAAAATAAATACAAAAGTATGCAGAAGAAATCTGTTCGGTTCGGTTTGAGTGATTTTTGATACAGCGAATTAAGGCAATAATAATTACTCGATACTCGTTTAGCGACATCTACTTCGGTGAATTTCAAATTATCTTAATTCCTCTATGTGTATAAACTCAATGGTAGAAGGTTATTTCAAGCTCTGAAGTAACCTGCTACGAGAGAAAGTTTGTGCGACCCAGTAGTGCTTTTTATTTTTATTGAATCATTGAATTTCATTTAATTTATATTAGTCCAGTCAAAGCGTTATTTTTTTTCGAATTCTATGTTTTTTGAGTGTTTTTATGATTAATGGACTGCTCCTCTTATGACATCAATTTCGGAGCTAAGATGCATTCTGCTCATATAGACAACAAACGTTTCAGATCTAACTTTGTTCTCTGAGTGTCAAGCTGATCCTGAAAAAGAAAATCAAATAAAGTAAATCAAACGAAAAAATGAAAAAAAAGGAAATTCACTCCTTTGCTATCAACATATGATCGCGAACTCTTAGTACCTATGTGTACCTCCTCGCTATTCCAAACAAAGCTGCATACTCAGTTTTTCTGCAATCGATTTTTCCACCTAGACCCCTCTTTTAAGCATTTGTTGACTTTTTGTGGTTGTAAAAAAACATTTTGTCCAGCGTGTTAACGGTAATACCTACTTGTCATAGAATAGCTTTTCGGCTAGCTCTTATTTGTGCTAACTCAATTTTATTGCTTGTAAAATAGCTGAAATGGTTGAGCTAGCTTGCAAATAAAAATTAGCTAAAAAGTGAACTAGTTTACATATCGAGCTGAGCTGTCATTTTAACTGAGCTGAACTGCGTTCCTATAAGCTTGGTGTGATATGACATCAGCTCAAATTATAGCTCAGCAAAATCATAGCTCAGCTCAATTGACAGCTCAGCTCAATTATCAGCTCAGTTCAACCAACAGCTCAGCTGAACTGACAGCTCACTTTTTTGTACTAAAATTTGAACTAGATCGAAAAAGAACTAAGTAGCTCAAAAGTGAGATGAGCTTTGAGCTGAGCAAAAATGTGAACTTCTTGCATCCCTCTTTTTCGTGAATGGCCTGATCGATTTAAACCTTATAAATTTATTAGACATGACTTTATTGACTTGACATTTAAGTAGTTTTATGTTAATCAAATATTTGGAAAACGGGACTTAAATATTTGTATCTTTCTACATTATATGCAAACATTTTACCACTTAATTAAACGTACTTCAAAGTTGCAAGAAAAACTTTATTTTTATATTTTTTCGCTCCAACGATTTTTTTTTATCTAACCTATAGATACATTTATCTGATAAAATGTTCTGATTACTTACTTTGTTTTTATTTCTAATCTTTATAAAATGTATAAGTACCTATAACATAGAAAAAGCAAGTTTATTGTTCGACCCAGTCATAATTTTTATATATTTATCTAACCACACACTTATCCTATCATGATGGAAACTGAAACTTATTAAGCTGTAATGTTCTTAATTGGATTTTATAGCTACATATTTTCAATTTCAATTAAATTTAATGAGCATTTAAGGAAGTGGATCGGTTAATTTGCAATTGTGGTTTTAACAGCTCTCTATTTTTTCCCATAATTTTGATTTTAACGTATGAAAAAAAAACATAACATCAGATATAAAATCTTATTGTTAAAATTAAAATCTATTAAATTGAATAAATTTTTCTTAAAATATAAGCGGACTTAAAATATAATAGACATAAATGTGAGGAAAATCATATAGCTTTAGTTGATGTTTAGTAATGAAATTATAAGGTACCTAGTCCTGACATTGATATTTCATTCAAAATTACTTCTAAAACAAAGTTAACAATTTATTTTCGTTTCAGTTTCAGCTAACCTACTGGAGAGAACATGGCAAAATTATATTTTGCACTACTGTTCGTCACTATCACTTTGCTATTTAGTGGTATTAATTCGATATCAATTGTGAACAATGTTTCATTGTCTAGTGACATTTTAAGTGATATTTTTATTGAGGAAATAAAAACACACCCCAATAAAAATTATACAATCGGTAATGGAAACAAAAGCCCATATGATTCAAACAAATGCATACTTACTTTGCGGGAAATAATAAATCGTTATCCAGATAGTGAAGTTGATACATGTAAGTGGAAGAAATTTCAAAAAAAAAAAAAAAAAAAAATAAAAAAAAAGAGATAAATCTTATGTAAAAATTCCTATCATATAAAAAGTTGACTTTTTTTGAAAAAGATTGATCTGAAGGGAAAAATCTCAAATAATCATGATCCATAGAGAAAAAAAGATTCTTTTTTTTTCCTCAGAGTGAACTTGTCGGAGTTCGACATGAATATCGATTTGTATAGCAAGATTTATCTTACTATACACGTCTATTGGACGTGAATTTTGTCAATATAGTGAAAAAAATTGAATGCTTAAAATCCCTTCTAAATAAAATGCACAATACACTCATAAGAAAACATATTCTTTGCTTCAAGATCTATAGGAAGGAATATTTCGACATTTAATTCTTGAAGAAAAGAAAATTCTCATACTCAAGCTTTTTGAATTTTCTTTCTCATTAATACAAATAAAGTACTGAAGTAAAATTTTTTCTTCAAACATAAAAAACTCGGTCCAATAAGATACCATCTTGAATTGACAGTAAATCAATTTTTTTGCCGATCTCAGAACATATAATATGGGATAATTTCAAATGGCTCCCGGAAATTAGGTACGAAAAATCCTCATACAAACGTCTGGCTTTTTTTCCTAGTGAATAAAGTGAATGCTTAAAATCCGTTCTAAATAAAATGCACTATATAATCATAATAAAACATATTCTAAGCTTCAAGATCTATAGGAAGGAAGTTTTCTAAAAGGAATTCGACATTTAATTCTTAAAGAAAAGAAAATTCTCATACTCAAGCTTTTTGAACTTTCTTTCTCATTAATACGAATAAAGTACTGAAGTAAAATTTCTTCTTCAAACATGAAAAACTCAGTCCAATAAGATACCATCTTTATAAATGAGTGGATTGAATTCACTGTGAATCAATTTTTTTTAACGATCTTAGAACATATAATATGGGATAATTTAAAATGGCTCCCGGAAATTAGGTACGAAAAATCTTCATACAAATGTCTGGCTTTTTTTCCTAGGAAAAAATGTTGATTTTCTGTTTCAATTTCCATTTTGCTTTCTGGCTCTTTTTCCAAACATATCTGGCACAATTTCCAAAATGTCCTTTTAAACGATTTTAAAAGTAAAGCTGAGTCCATTTTGATTCATTGAATTTTTCACATAAGTCTTGAAATTTATTAAGATGAACTGTGATTGATTCTAATTATTAACAACATGTCCTTACATCCAAATAGTCATAGATGCCTGGGGAAATATTCCATCCGGAATTCATACTGGAAATAAATATGATCTAGGAAATTATGATCAGTGTGTCAAAACATCAATGACTTTAAATGAACAAATTGGCGTGGTCGAAGGCCAATTTTGTTTTGTTACAATACCCATTGAACAGAAAACAAACTCTACAGACGATTATAATTGGTGGAAACTCGATCCGTCACTTAATATTGGAATATGCATCCCTGAGAGCTGCAGCCCAGAAATACTTACATCAGTATTCAACGAATCAATTAAAGGAGACTTTGAAAATGTTATGTCGGGAATTTCAGTGGGTCATTGTTCGAATGGGAAATTTCCAGAACTAACAACAATAAATATCGTTGGAATGTAAGTTTTTCAAATAATTTTTTTTTTTAAACTTTACCTACCTACTCAAAATTTCTATTTTATTTGTTTTAAGATATATATTTACCGTAGTAACAGTTTTGATGATTTTAAGCTCATTTTACGAATTCTCTGCAAATTATTTCAAAAGTGAGTATTGAATATAGTATCGTATGATTCTTACCATATTTATATCTGTTCATTTGATACTTACACAGTTATACACAACAAGCCGTTAGAGATTTTTCAAAAAGAGTATACCTAATACCTGTCACAGTTTTCAAGGCAATCAATTTATTTATTTATTTGCTTAATATTAATAATAACATTAATTAAATAACTTAACTTTAACATAAATTGATCTTATTCTATCTTAAAACTAAAGAGTAGGGGGTTTATGGAAGATTTGAATAGAGGTTTCTTCTAAGGGAGGAGATACTAGGATGGAAACCAAGGAGATGTTGTGCACTGTTGGCTGAACGTAATATTCTAGTAATTGGGTTGAAGTGGGCATAATTGGTACGGTGAGTAGGAAGGCGAAAGAAGGGAACAGATCTAAGGTTATGTGGATTGGTGTTGACGAAAATTAATTGCAGAAGAGGAGGAGAATCGATGGCTCCGATGATGACTTGGTGTATGAAAAGTATGTCTGCAACAGCACGACATTTCGCAAGGGTGTTTAAGTCAATCAGTTTTAAACGATGTTCGTACGGGGGAAGGAAATGAGGGTCACACCATATGAGAGGTTTCGTAAAGCGAAACGGAGGAACCTACGTTGTACAGCTTTAATTCTTAGTGAGTGGGTGGATTGATAAAGAGACCAAACTTGACTGGCATACTCAAGAATTGGTCTAACAAACGTTGTGAAGAGAGACTTTGTTACATATGGGTTTGAAAATTCTTTACACCAGCGCTTTATAAAACCAAGGGAAGAGTTTGCTTTTGCAATAATATTATCTATGTGAGAACGAAAACTGAGCTCATAAAATGCCGAGATCGTGAATGGAGGCCACTAAGGGAACCGGAACATTGCAGAAGTGATATGTGCGAGATGGTGAAGGGAGGCGTTTACGAGAAAAAGTCATATGTTGACATTGAGTTCTAGGAAATTTTAGTACACCATGTATGAAAAGAATTTAAGTCTTTCAAATAGCTTGCCACTAAAAACGAAATATAAGTACACAAAGAATTGCATTGAAATATCCTCCCAAATAGCAGAGATAGTCTCCGGTGACTTCAAACAGCTCGGGTGGCAAGCAATCGGCTCGATCAGTTTTATTTTGTTGAGCTTGTTTATTCCTGTTTACCTAGTTTTATTACCTATGGTCTAGTATGTGGGCGGAAATATGGTGTCTGCTGTCTACAACGTCCATTTCAAAAGGTTTATTAGGTCTAACCGCCTGCGATCTTATACATTTTGGTTCCCGTTTTTACTTGCGATTTAATTTTTATTTAGCGTATACTGCTATAAGGAAAGTTATTATATAAATATGTCATTTTGTGTGTATCAGCACCTACAGCCTAAACGGCTTAATCGATTTGGTTAAAATTTGGTATGTAGCGTTTGTAGATTATTCCGTAGGATCACCTATATTATCTCATCGTGGCTTTTGAAAAATTGAACATTAACCAATAGGTATAATTATGAAGTATAAAAACAATAAAAAGAATAAAAATATCCAAATTATATTTTATTACGTGGAGTATTTATGAATGAAATTCAATATTTAAAGGTTTTGTGGCCTTTACTCCAAGGTTTGCATTTCGCCCTGGTTTGATGGTGGGCTCATCAGCTAGATGACATCAAACCCAATCTAGTACGCAATAATTGTCGATGATTACCGACTGCTTTATAAAATTAACTCCCTGTGAACTTTGATTAAAGTTAGACTTTATAGAATTAGGATGTTATGCTCGTGGCCAAGCGAAGTTATAATTATGAAGAATAAAAACAATAAAAAGAATAAAAATATCTAAATTATATTTATAGGTTTATCCCTAACATTTGCAAAATTGATATAGGTAGTCGGAAAAATTTTTTCAGGTGCGTTTGGTCAGAAAATGTCCAATTCCGGTGTTTTCTTTATGGTTTTTCGTGTTTCTTTATTTCAAAGCCATAGAAATTACGTATAACAATTTTTGTTGCTAAAAAAAGTTTTTTTTTTTAAACTGTACTTACTTATTATTACTTGTTATTTTCCACAAAAAATGTAAATGTTTTTCTCAACTGTGGGAAATGACTTTAACTAAAATAAAAGCGAATCTTTTTCCCACAAAAGGATATTTTATTTCCTTTGAAGTTAACTCATGAGATAAAAGACGGATTGAATGTGTTTGTCATATTATGGGTATATGAAATGAATGGTTTTTTATTCAAGTTTGAACATTGGATCAAAAACATAGCATACTTCTAGAAGTTTGTTAAATGAAAAAATCAGTTAGCGCTCGGATTCAAAAATTTAAATGCTCATAACTTTTTTCATATTTATTTTAGCAGCAAATAGCTGAATGGTATTTTCTTGTAATGCAGGCCAAACCTCTTCTAAACTTCAATTTTTCCCTACTTTTTTCAGTTTTTCGCTTGAATCATTAAGAATCCGTAAAGTGTCTGGTGTTAAAGTATATATTAGAATGATTTTTACATCGTATAGTGTGACTTTTTTGGTAAGTTTACTTCAGCAGTTCGTTGAATCTTTCTGTATCTACTGGTATCATCCTTTTCCTCGGTGGGAGCGTGTTTTCAAATCAGACTGATATTCTCAAATTAAGCTCTGATGCGTATTTAGGTGTTCGCTTACTTGATCGTTGTTTCAAACGACGTCTTCCCGTATTTTTCTTGTCCTTAGCCCTTATGTTGCCCTTATATAATAAGCACACTATCATAGATAGCAGACTGCTGCTTTATCTCTAACGTAAAATTTATTTTTATTGTTTTGTATAGAAAAACCGATTCCAATATTTTTGACTTTCTCGATATTGACAAACGGAAAGAGACTTTTTGCGATCAACACCAATAAATCACGAAACAGCATAGATTGCCTGACAGGCATTCGAGTTCTAACAACGCTTTGGATTATGCATACCCACATTTATACGAACTTTCACGGCAATCCACTCATAAATAACCAAGATTATATTGCGGTAAAAAAAATAATATCAAGTATTAAAACAACTAAAGCCTACGAGGCAGCTGAAGTGAAACGAAAAATACCAAACAAAAATGGCAGTGAAATCATAAACGAAATTTTCCGTCCTTCTTTTTATTTTATCGTACAAAGCTCCACGGATAACCGTTTCAAATCTCCACTACTCTCTACACTCTTTTAGCACACAATTTAATTGACCCGGACATTAATTGATCGCGAAATTTTGACGTTTCTATTTTGTTCGTGTTTTTTTGTGGTTATATTATTGTAATAAAATGGAATTCTGTTCATTTTATTTGTTTTTTTTTTGTGTGTTTCGTTAACATTTTATATGTGTTTTTGGAGACGACGGAAAATTACGTTTCACTTCAGCTGCATACTAGGCTTAAGCATTAATTTTAAATCTTATTTAACTCCCTAGTGGCAATACAGTCTTGGGTATTTTCTTGCATTAAATGGACACGTATCAGTTGATACATTCCTTTTTATGAGTGGACTTCTTGTAGCTTGGATTGGATTTCGTGAACTTGATAAAACGTACGAAATACTTAATGGAAATAAATAAGAACATTTTATTTAAATTAACTTTAAAAAAAAAATTACAGAGGTGGAAAAATCAATCCTTTGATGAAAATTGTGCATCGATATTTTAGACTTACTCCTATGCTTGGTGTAGGACTCTTAATGATACACAGTGTGAATGATATTCTGTATACGGGTCCATTAAAGGATGTTCAAATGGAAAAAAATGGCTGCGATGGAAGAAATTGGTGGCCAAACTTGTTGTACATTCAAAACTATTATTTTGATGATAAGAAGGTATTGTTAATACAATATATAAAATATCTTGTAAACACTTATTTTAAGTTTTTTTTTTAGTGTTATAGAGAAGCTTGGTATTTGGCCATTGATTTTCAACTATATGTTATTTCACCAATTCTTTTGATACCTATGTGGAAATGGGGAAAGAAATTCGCACCAGTCTTGCTTCTCCTCGGGTTGGCATCAGTCGCATGTGCAATGGGAATCTATTTTAAGGAGGGCTATACCGGTCTAATGTTGAAGTAAGTCTATATATTTACGTATATAATATACCATAAAACATGGGATGCTTGTAGTAAAAACTGGACAAAATAAAATACCCTTTAAACTCAGACTATATATATGAAAGCGTTTTACCCATAGTGGCAAGATGTATTTCGAAATAATTTTAATAATTTTTTACAGCGCCTTTTATTGTATAGTAAACGGAATATCCGTTCTTATATTTCTTTTGAATTTTTGTAAAGGGTTTGTCTGGGTCAGTCCCGCATAAGCGAAATAAAAAAAACTAATTTCAAGTTTCAGTTAACCGGAGTTTTCACTTAAGTGGACATCGGAAAACTGAAACAAATGTTTACTTAAGCGAACCTCGGAACACAGATCCAATAAAACAAAATAATTGCGCCAGAAATCAGAATTTACATCTATCATTGGCACTTTCTGTGAAATGGATGCATTCAGAGCATGTTTATTATTTTGTTTTTATTGTTCGGTTGCTTAAGGCTTATACCTACACATTTTGTTTTGTTCCATTCAATCGGACTTTATATTCTTTGAAATGAAGTAATATGTGTAGGAAATATTGTTGTTCAGATATTCGAGTTTTTCACTTAACCCGCTTAAGTGAAAAACTCGAATATCTCTTTAGTTAAGCGGAGTAATTTGTATGAAATTTTATAAGAAATACACGGGGATAGATCAAAAAGTTTCGATAAACGAGTTAAACAATTAGGTGGGTTGCAGATAAGCGGGTTTTACTATATTATAAAATATTAAATAATACATTTTTACTAGCTTAAATCCTGATGAATGGGAGAAAGTCTTTACCCCTACCCACACGAGATGCTACATTTGGTTAGTTGGCGTTGGTTTTGGTTATTTTCTCCATAAAAATCGTCAGTCAAATTTTAAAATATCGAAAGTAAGTTTTGAAAATTGAAGGTAATATTTATATTTCTGAAAACATGATTAATTCCATTAGATTAATCAATTGGTTGCATGGATTATCAGCTTTTTCACCATGATAGCTATAATATTAGGACCATACTTCTCCGTAAGCGCTAATGGCAAGGGAACCGTTTTAGAGGCTGCACTTTATGAAGGTTTAAAACGCATAACTTGGGTGCTGGCTCTTGTTTGGATAACGTTTGCTTGTCAATACGGATATGGAGGGCCAGTGGATACAATTTTGTCGCACCCATTCTGGCAACCTATTGGGCGGTTGACTTATGCGATGTATTTGATGCATACAGCTATCGAGAGAATGCATTTTGGAATGACAAGAACAGAAATCTACTTTTCTACCTACAACCAGGTGACATAATATGTGCTTTACAAATTTAAAATTAATAATGTTGTATAATTACCTATGGTAATTTTTTTCATACAGTTTCAATATTTTTGTGGTGCACTTGGGATTACAATAATTGTTTCCATCTATGTCACTCTTGCTTTTGAATCGCCAATTTTAATATTAGAGAAGTTTACTTTTGGTGGATGTGGAAAAACTGCTAAGAAAGGAAAGGTGAGGCAAGTTGTTCATCCTAATATCGTTGTTAAACCTAGCAAAGAGCTGTAAATAAAAAAAGGAAAAAAATACGATTTAAATAAATTAATTATATTTTTATTAATTAATAAATTAATAAATTAAAATATGAAAATATTGAATAAAAAAAAAAATATTTCTTCTTCTACTTTTCTGATAATGTTATGACAAAATAAATGCCAAGCTTCCCGATTGATTCTGACTCCATTTTTGTACGTGAAACATATAATTTGGTGTGCTAATTGCTAATTGTAAGCGAAAAATTAGTTTCAGAAAATATCTTAAAAACCTTTCCACATCTTTTGTTGACGACCCCAAACTTCTGCCCCATAAAAAAATATTTATTTATTTATTTAACATCTACAAGCTTTTCGCTTAACAGAATAATAGCCCAAGATATATTAAATTGGATTTTCGTCTGACTGTATTTGTGTTTGCTTCTATATAGTTTCCCCACTGACAATATTATAAGCAACTACTTTTAAATTTTAAAACAGGCCGGTAAAGTTTTATTAGCTTCACAGAAAATAACATATAGGTGTAGGTACATTTGCTGTCTTGATCTTGTAAGTCTTGGCAAAGTGACAGAACTTATTCAAATCAGGCATTCAGATGACTATAAATGTATATACCTACGTTTTTAAACCTACACAACTTTTTGTAATAGCAATCCAAATAAACTTTTTTCATCAAAAGAAGCATAAAGCACTTTATCATCGTAAATTAAATATTCCCAGCACACATTTTGCCATCACTTGTCGTCACAAGGAATAAGAATATTCGCACTTTTCAAACAAAACCAAATAGTTTACATCTTCTTCTCTTTTACATATATATTATAAATGTAAAGGCCGGAGTGTTTGGGGGAGTTGGATTAAAAAGCGAAGTTTATTTATTATTTTGCAACACAAAAGACTCATAAATCCATCGAGGGACAATCATTTAGAAAATTAGTTTCAATTTATGCTCTTCTTGGCATAAAAAAAAATGTTTTTGCTGAAATCCTGGAGCTGCATATTGTGTGGAAGTTCATTTGAATCATTAAGAATCCATAAAGTTACTGTTCAAGTATATGATGCCGCTGCTTCTGATGATGTTACTACTGATGTTGCCAATAAAAGCGCTAAATTTTCTTTAAGAAGAATTCTAAACTTTGTCAAAGATTTAATAATGTGAATTTCGCCAAGTAATGCAAGATATTCAAAATATATTAGATAAATAGACAATAGAGTAATAATTAACAAAAAAAAAGCCAATTATTATTAGAAACTGTAGATTATACATATCACTGATTTATAAAAGACTAGCGTTTCTGCCGCATAAATAAAGGGGCAAACGGAAAACAATGATTTTGAAGGAGTTCTTATAATCGAATTTGCAAAATGTTTTTACTTTCTCTGTAGATAGAATAAGGCAATTCTTGGATTCGTGAAAAAAAAAAGTTTTGACGTAACAATCAAAAATGACATTACGATTATAGAGAAGACGAAAAAAGTGGGTCCGTCAATTCTGTCGGTCTGTCAATCTGTCTGTCTCGGTCTAAACGGGTGGGCAGATTTACTTGGTAGGTAATTTTTTTTATGGTAAAACGCTCAGATCTTTTTTTGTAGGTCATTGTAAGCCTAAAAATAACGGTACCTGCCATATAACGGTTATCGAAATTTTTTTTTTTTCTCGAAGACGGCTCTAATGATTTCAACCAAATTTCACATGTGCAAGTGCTCGGACACACACTGAGCAGCGAGCGTCAGAGTAACTGAGCGGCGTCGCTCTGCCGCTCGGTTATATGAGCCGCCGCTCAACACCTACGTGGCCATAACCCTACAACTTAATATGATTTAATTTTTTTCGCCTCTCAGAGCGACGCCGCTCAGCCGCTCATTGCGTATCCCAGGGTGTGGTCTATAAAATAATGAAAACCGAAATTTCAAGATTTTTATGAAATTTTGTTTTAAGGTGTACTAATAAATTAAGTTTAAAAAATCTGCACACCCACTTTTTTTTTTAATTTTCGAACAAATACTTTAAGAAAATCGATTTTTTCGAAAACCGATCGAACGATTTTGAAATTTTTTTTTCTCAAACTCTCAAACTCACATTCAGTAAAGAAAATTTTTTGCAAACTTTGATTTTGGTTTGAATCTTTGTAAGAAATTGTTTTCAAACTTTTAAAAAAAATTCATGCGATTTTTTCGTATAATCTTTTGATTTCAGTAATAATTAGGCTTAGAATAACTTTTGAATTATGAAACTTTGCCAAAAGCGGCTTAGACGTTTAATTATTAGTATCTATCACAGTCAAAGCTTCGTTCAAATGGCAGGTAGGTAGGTATATATCTACCGTAAATAAACTTTAAAAAATCCATTACGTTGCTTTGCCAAAAAATCATTCATACATCATACCCATATAAAAATGAAAAATGAAAATCGGTAGCATTTATTTTCGAGAAAATTTGAAAAAATATCGATAAACGTCTTATGGTAGGGTAGGTAGGTACCTACCTCTCGTTATTTCAAGATCTAGGATAAAAATAAACAAAAAATAAAAACGTCTAATCATATTATCCTACAGAAAAAACAAAGCATAGGTAATTATACCTATACTTTTATAAAAAAAAGAATGTTCGAAACATGAAGGTAAACTTGTCACGAGAGCAAAAGTTCGTGCGACCCAGTTGTAGATAGGTATACGCTTTACTTTAAGTTCTTTAAATGGTGAAATTCTCCTTTGATATTCCAGATACCCCCTTCAACGTGTAGCTCTAATGCATTAGCGAATAAATCTTAGAATACTGCACTTGCACATTTAAATAACCAAAGAGGTGTTATAAGGATAGCAACATTTACAAACACCCATACCTAGGTATATAGATACATAAAAACCTATACCTATGCTAAACTATAAATTAATAAACCCATGCATGTATAATAAACTGTCTTCGGAAGTTATTTACGGGCACCGCTTAAAGCAGCACACAAACTTTCCCCAAAAGAAGTTTAGTCTTACTCTTCCTTTGGTGTTGTCCTGTTGCACTTTATTTAGAGCACGAAGTGATTATATTTCTCTCGCCAAAGTTAACTTGAAACAAAGTTTACTTCGGTATGCGATAGGATATAATATGAAACGAAAATTCTAAAGGGATGTAAAGTTTCTTCGCAGACCACACACAGTTCTTGGGTAACAATATGCAGTTCCTCTTCGAGCCAAAAAGTATATAGCTCTTGCTTGCACGTATAACCCTGCTCTTCTCCAAGACCGGCATGTGTCTTATTACGCACATAAATCTGCCACTTTCTTAGGTGTCAAGTTCCACAGAGAGCTATGTGAGATTTTTGTGTTTTGAGTGGAGCGGAGTGTTTGGAGTGTTCGTTTTTCGAGGTGGGTGTCATTTGTAATGTTTCGTTTAATTAATATCACTTTGAAAAACAAAAAGAACTAATTTACCTTCCAAGAAGTTAACAACCTCAAAGTGGGATCTTCTATATAACTACCTACATCCTTTATTCTGTTTCACCGACAGACCGCTTTTGACTTTGGCGACCCCCTCATGCTTTAACACTGATGTGTTCTGTACCAAAGAGGGTTTGCTAAATTTATTATGCTAGATGTGCCCTCTCCTTTTTTTTTTTTGCTTCTTTGTATAGAAAAATCTTAAACCAGGTTTGCGGCAATTGTTAAGATCAGTCTAGAAGTTAACCTTTTTTTTGATAAAAAAAACATACACTTTATAAAGCGTATTCTATAGAATGAAAATGTCGGTATAATGAGAAGATTATTCTAAAAGATTTTTATTTTCGATATAATCCATCATGGAGATGAAGTTTTGAATGTTTTATTTGACAGATTACATTGACGATCTGAATATATTAAAACCACACTTAGGTATACAGAAGGAACCGTTTTTGTTGTTGTTGCAAACGAAAAAAAATTGATTTTTGAATGTTTGCACCTAATAATTATCTACCGTATTTTTCCATAGGTTAATATTTAATTTTTTCAAGTAAAAGAATTAACAATTAACAACAATTTAAAATGTTTTTAAGTAATTAATATTCAAAGAGCAACTTTTTGCAACAGGTTATTTAGTATTTGCTAATAGCACTGACTTTGGATTTTGGCATAGCTTTTGTTTGTGCCAACCGAATGATTATCGTTTGAAATCTCAAAATAAGTTGAACGTAGAACAAAATATAAACAAGAAAATGCTCTATCGAAAATAATTGGCCTTGGACGAGCTCATCAAAAAGATGGGGTACAGCAGGAAAATTCAATGGTTGTAGAATGAATCAATGGACGGCATTGCCAAAATCCTGAAAGAGTTGAGGTCAGAAAGAGGTTTCATAGTACAGCAAGAGTGTTGAACACAGAAAAAGAACCCATATTTTATCATATAGTGGTTTATTTTCATCGGATTATTCGTTTTGCTATTTTAAAGTAAATCAAGGACCAAGAAATCTTTGGTCGTCTGGCTAACTTCCCTGACACAAAAGAAGAATTGGATTTTGAGAGACAAACAGATTATGATAAACCCGGAATCTCAGAGGCTAATGACTTGAAAGTATGCCATAGGTATATCTGGAACGTGAGAGAAATTTATATATATCCCAATATAACTCAATTGATTGAATCTTTTTTGAAGCGGTATATCACAGGAAAGAAAAAGTACATATATGCAACACCCCTGTTTGGTTTGGGGTAACTATAGGATTTGCGGTGGTTGAGAGTTCAGGCATCAGCATGCCCCGAAAACGTGCGAACTGATCCGAAGAAAAATTCGACTCTAAACATCTTAGCAAAGATACCTGGAGTCTGGAGTTGCTAGAGAGAACAGAGAGTGCGTGAGTGAGAAATCTCTCCGCTGAGCATCATTCTACGAATGACGCCAAAACCAGTGGCTTGACTATATATTACTATAACGATGTCATCAAAAAAGAATACTGAAACCAACGTAGGCTTCCAACCATACCTACCAAATAACTTTTGGTGATGATGAAAGCGTATACGTCTGAAAAGTATAACCGAAAATGTACAAGAACATGCTGCTGGGAATTAGAGCAGCGAGGAAAGTATTGATATATGAAAGGAAGACTTAAAAATTCTGCGAAGAAATAAAATTTCAAACGCAGCCTCCCAGATCAAAGAGTGAAAATCAAAAGATCGAAGCAAAACATCTAAGATGTTTTTGATGCTGGTTTAAAGACTGAGAAGCTTAAACGAGCTTATAAGAGGAAATTTAGAAAAATAACTTGGCGAAACAAATGGATTAAAAACTTTTCACGCCTAATACAAAGTTCATAATGTGCATAGCAAAACTACTACGGTGTTTTGGACGAGTATCTTACAATAACCAATTGCGAGGACTGGATATACCTAAAACCTTTTGATTGAGATGTTTTTAATTTTTTCATTTTTGTCTTTTTAAACTTTCGCATTTTATCATGAAAAATTATGCGATGATAAATAATTTTTCATATGATAAAGTTTGGACAGAATATTTCACGGTTTTAAGGAGGAATGAAGGCTGCCGCATACAAGTGCCATGTTTCAAAAAGAAATTCTTAAAAGATAGGTTTTGTTATCGAAATACAATTATAAAAAAATGGAGTTTCAACAATATACATTTTTAATCTACTATAACTATAACTTATACATAAAGGAATGAAAATAGTTTTCAGTAAATATTTTTTCAGTGAGATCAAAAGATATTTGTTATCCGGAAACTCAAGTTCAAGTTAAAAATTAATAAAGAATTACATAAAAAAGAACTATACCAATACCGCACACATTAACTATAAGTAAATACCTAAATTAAAGTTAAATTGGCTTTAAAAAAAGTAAAATTGATACAAGCCAATTTCGAAACTTTCGCGGTTCCATTATAACGTTGGATTAAATATAGGTCTAGAAATATTTAAATTATGGTTAATCACCGAAGTAGACTGAAATCAGCCACACTCATATGCCCAAGCTTTAAAACTTTGAATCCAATAACTCATAAGTTCTCTGAGATAGACCCGAAACCTGAACAAAATATAAAAAAATAATTCCTATACAACCCTCTTGTTTCACTCCCAAACTCGAAATAAGAAGTAAGTTTTGCCGTTAAGTGATGTTATTATGATGATTAATGGTCTCGCATAAGTGTAGGACACACCTCAGGCATATACTCTTATTCAATTAGCTAAAAAGGACACGGCAACAACTTGTGTAATGTTTATATTTACTCACTTGCACTCCTGCAAGTGTGTGCGAAGGAATAATCTTTCATTTATATTTAAGAAGGTGTAGACCACTTGCCACCACCGAAATACAAAGAAAATTTATCTTCATGCCATTTTCTGTGTGGATGTTTTTATTTTTTGTATTTATTTTAAGTGAACGCTTATTAATCACAAGTGCTCCACCAACCAACCAGCAAAACCTTCCAGCATACCACCTGCCGGTTTTGAATCTAGCTAGCGGCCTCATGACTCGTCTGACAAATGGTTGCCGGCTTGGGACATGGATGACCAAAAGACCCAAAAGGCTAATACTTCTGGTACTCACACTCTAGAGTCTGAGGGCTCGGGGAGGATTCGGTCGTATAAGATCACTTATTAATGTGTGTATCTTTGGTGTCTCATCGCACCTCACGTTTTGAAAAAAAAAAAAATAAGAAAAACTCCGATTGCATAGTGGTCGATGGTGGTCGGAGTGAGATTTTCGTTAATTTTATTACCTGTAGAGTGCAAGGTAGATTTATCAAAATGTTCCAAACAAGAACATGATTAATTTCTGACAAATGTTCCAAACAAAAAGATGTGACACACCCAGGTTGTTGTTGTCTTGTTGTTTCTGTGTCTTGTTGCAATGATGTAGTGGAGCAACAGAACATACACATATAGGAATTCAAAAACGAACTTTTATATTTTTGTTGGATAAATATATCTTTGCATATGGCAAACACTTGTTTAATGTTAAGTTCAATTTTTTTGGAAGATTCTTTAAGTTTTTTTCTTTCATTCTACAAAGTTAGGTCAATGGAAGAATGATTTGTGGGTTATTTAAAGTGTGATTCTGGTAAATAAAAAAAAAAAAAAAAATTGTTTGAATGAGGAGATTTTAGGATGAGAATATTTTATAGGCACCTACATTACCTATACCTACTTATAAAGGCATCTCTAACATTTATTTCATGGCAAATATTTTCGTATACCTATACCTAATGCTACACTGAAAATAAAGTTTTATGATTCAGAAATGCATGAATTAAACAACAACAATTTATATGTGTACAAACACTATATTTGGCAGGAATTATAGTTTTATTGGAATAATTGTAAACGACCTACGCGAAGTACAAAGAAGTACAAAGAAGCGCATTTGCTACCAGACGAATGAAAAAACGGAATATCTTATGATAGGTATCTCGTAAAATGAAATTAATAAAAGATTTATTATATTTTCATTTAACCATAATTACAATTATTAGAAACTAGATAAATAAGCATTATTGGCTTCGTTTAAACAAAAGAGCTGAGCAGCGAACTATATTTTCCAATTTTTTCAAAATACTTTTTATTTATAGCTTAAAAATATCAATTTAGTGAGTATATTAAAACCACAAATAATGAGGGTATCCATACATTGAAACAAAGAAATCATACGGAAATAATTATATACAGTAACTAGCTGACCCGGTGAACTTCGTACCACCTAGTTCGTTACTTACAACTTTTAATTTGTGATTACTGGTTGCACTATGTACGTTTAAGATGTTTCGTTATTTACTCAAATTTATTCATAACTAAAAAAAAATTGGAAAACAGACGGGCCATCCCTGCAACTTCCCACTATTTTTGGACATTAAGTGCATACAATTTTGTGAATTTAAGTGCTTCTCACTTCGCAAAGCTTTTAATTAAAAAAAAAAACATTATTTTTTGAAATTTTGAATTAAAATAAGCTGACTTGCCAAACATTGTTTCGTCATTTATGTTATTCCTAGAAAACATTTTTTTAGTTCAATAAAAATAACTATCTACTATAAGTGTGTGAGGATGTACTTATAATCGAAAGCGTTATAAGCAATAAAAGTATGCTTTATTTAGGTTAATGAATTAATATTTATTAAAATAACGACTATATTCTGAATTATAATTTCTGATAGCTATCTAAACATCAAAAATAATTATTTACATTTGTTACTATGTTAATTATGGCAGTTGAAAAAAAAAATAATCTCTCAGTGCAATAGAGTGTACAATATTCTTGGTTAGTCCGTCTTTAGCCAACACAAACAAACTGGATGGTTTCCCCCCGCGAGAACATGTCACATATAGTTGTCCGTGGGAAAAGCATGGTGTTCCCAAATCTAAGCCACATACAGAGGACAATTTTTTTTCATAAACGCACAAAAAATTAAGAGCGAATACCTAATTTTAATTAAAACACTTGTAGTTCTTTTAACATTTTTTTCATAGTAAGCTAACATAGTACCTACTGATTTAAGGCAAAATAAGGAGTCACCCTGGAAACTCGTATACAGCTTCATATTGGCGTACTAAAAGTTGTGTGCTAAGGATAATGGCACTGACGGCTCCGAAGAACCACGGCCTAGTGACATACACCCAATCCTTTTGTGTGCGTTGTTAGTTCTACAAATATTGAAGGGGAAGTACAATATTTCGTCGAAACGAACGACTAAGATGAGATGCACTTTTCATGACAATTATAGTTTTGGAAAATTTGTCACTTCCTCGCAAGAGGCCGGAGCAGGACCCCTGAAAAAACATTAGATGTACTCAGGGCTCGGCCCCAGAACTACGAAAAGTTAGTTATTCAATGTCAAAAGTAACAATAACCGCGTGTTTCGCGATTATCCCGGTTTCTCTCAAATAAGTGATGCTGACATCTATTATCAAAATTGTAGAGCATACTATTTGCGACAAATTTCGTAAAAAATATTTTTTTTCATGCCCTCAACTGTTTTGAGATAGAGGCCGGAAACCGTATCGCGCCACTTAGCTATACATACTGTAATGAAAGGTCGTGAGTTAGAAAAAAGTTTGTTCCTTCGAAATATTGTCCAGGCTGCTGAAGGAGTTAACATACTAAAAGTACCGACACGTCTAGAAGGTGAGCCGTGAAAAGGGAAGGGTCATAAGGGCCCTTTTTTTTATCTTTCGCTTATAGCTTATATTAAATTACAGCTCATAAAATTTACTACAAAATCAATTTGTTATTTGATTTTTTTTTTTTTGAAGTCTCAACCGTTTGCGAGCTATGCATCGCTTAAGAGAAAATTCTTACTCAGTGTTTATTAACATGAGATCAATTAATTAACTGAGAGTTAAATCTTTTTTTTTGTCAGATTAATAAATTGTAGATAAATAATTATTGCACTGGAAATTAATGATAAATTTACGATGATAGTAAAATTAAAATCAGAGTTGCATAGAAAAATTAAAATAATACGTATAACAGTCACTGCTACGATAGATACACAAATAAAACCAAAAGAAATGGCTGAAAAATGTATAGTGAGTGAGAGAGTAGACCGACTTCGTCCTCATCCCTACTCCTGTATGTATTTTTGTATGCTGTATCATAAAAAATTAAAAAAAAAATTGTCCAAAAAAATAAAAAAAAAATTAGGGGTGGATGACCCTTAACATTTATGGGGATGAAAAATAGATGTTGTCCGATTCTCCACCCTGGCCGATATGCATGCTTCGGATGACGAAAATCGGTCGAGCCGTTTCGGAGGAGATAGATTACAAACACCGTGACAGGAGAATTTTATATATAAGATTATCACATCAAATAACATCACCAGGTTTAAGAATTTATGACTCGCTAATCACTTCTTCCAAAAAAATTGTTTGATACTTTTTCATTGTCTAACTAATGGTTTCACGTGTGGTGTGTTATTTCGACTTTGAACTTATAGTGCTATCATTACCAATTCCGCGATTGGTTCATGGCGATTTATTTAAGTACATTCTCAAAACAAGATAACTTACACCCGTTTGCTGAAATGATACTCAAGATTTAATGTTCGACATAAATCATTAATTGACATTTTATTCAAAGGAAAAATACTACACAACAATTTATGTCAAACATAAAATCTTATGGCCTTAGACACACCTATAAGTAGATACAATAATAACTACCAAGACCCGACTTGCACAAAAAACGGAAAGAAAATATTTTAAAATACTTATAAAGCATAATAGGTAAGATGTACAAATTCTTGTTAAAACTTTCTTCGCAAAAACCTACTGTAAAAAAAATAGAATTAGTTAAAAAAAAATATCCATCTTATTGCTTATCCTTGAATTTGATGGATGACAAGAAAAAATTAGCTATCACTGCATCTTTGCTGGGGTGTCTCTAGTGTTGGCTCAGCTTCTAACCACAGAAATCTCAGAAATAATTTGTTAGATTCACTTTAAAAAAAAAAAGATCACAAAACTCACTCCTTCTATATGTATGTTTAGGTATATCATACCTTCTACGGCTGGTGTGGACATATAAACAGAGGTGTGACAGCTATAAGACCGATTGCCATGGACCATAAGAACTTAAAATAAATTCCATAAAGATGCTAGCCGACGAACAGTCAAATGAGCGACGATATATGCAAGGCAAGGTGATAATCTGATTTAAAGGTTTCGCTTTCGTTAAACAAAATCTCCTTTCAAGATGTAAGATTATGAAGCAACCGAGTAGGAATCTTATAATTCCACAATCGGGTATCAAAAATGAGATCTTCTTCTCCAAACAAAAATCCCAAAGGGTTTGTGCTCTTATATCATTTTTCAGCAATTTTTTTTTTCATTTCATTATTTTTTTTTTTTTTTTTTTAAGAAACACTTTTTTGTAAAAAAAAAACAAATATTAAAAAAAAACAAATGAAAATAAAATAAGTTGATGTAAACAACGTTAAGAAAAGTTGCCATCATAAATCTCCGGCTGAGATGTTATTCAGAAAAGTCTCTGATTTATTATATGAATTTTTTTGATTCCAGTTTTATATTAAAGATACATAATACTCTCCCGGACTATATGACTCGACAGTGCACATAAAAGAACAACAACTTTATGAGTAACATGAACAACCTATAGAGATGGTGAAATATCACACACACTATAGGAATATGAAACAACGTACTGAGAACAAATAAAGAGGCGCAGTATCAGGTGAACCTACAAAATAATTTTTTGATTTAAATTTCGGTTTCCTATGGAAGGATTATGATCAATTTATTTTAAAGGATTGAGGTGTGTTTGTATTACATACCTCTATATGGATTATTGAATTTGAAAAAAAAAAACTTTCTGAAGTAAAACAACTTGCAATTCAAAATTACGTATGTATATAGCCATAGCAGTTATAATCAAATAACTTCGTCAGGATATGCTTATTCGGAAGGATATGCATCAATAGGTTCATAGGGATGACCTCAGAAAACCCCAACGCGTCGGCAATCTTCCTGGTTTTAAATTGTTCTATGATTGGACTAAACTATTACAGCTCTTTGCTGCATTTTCTTGTTTTAAGAGTTTAAAGTTGGGATCAATTATGGTAAGGCGTGGTGATAACAGGGAAACACAGGCATTTCCTCCTTATCGCAACTGTTGCTAACTTATCTACATAATCTGTTTTCAGATAAAAGCTATATTATTAATTTGTTGATTTTCATTAATAGTCAAAACAAATCACACTGATTTGAACTATCATCTGTTCAGACGAACTGAAGTCTCTTTTGACGAACAAAACGTGTTCACTGTATATTTGGTTTCATAAGAACCTTTTTTTTTATTGATTTGACGTGAACTGGTGTACGTCAGATCAGTTGTTCGTCAGAACACGGATATACTGTTATAATCGTAACCTTAGTCAGATTGAGTTAAGTACTAACTCGAGAAGAAAACTACATACAGGAAAACGTCTTAAGATACGATCATCTTGCAGGACAACGACTATAATGATAATACGTATCAATAAAGCCCAGACTCTAAAAACCAAACTTTCACTGTAGATATATTAAAACTTTACTTTGAAGAAATCTTGAGATATAAGGAGGCTGCACTGTTGAAATCCTGCGGGCTTCACTGTACAAATCCTGAAGCAGCACTTAAGCATGCTTCTCTTTAAAATCTCGATACAACAGACTTAACTGATGAAATCCTTTTACAGGAGGTTTCACAGCTTTACTGTTTAGCAGAATTAATATCTTAACTGATGAAGTTTTTGCTCTAAGAACTTAGGTTTGTAATTGTGGAGATTCTGGCGTATTCGCATACTCGCAATTCAGTATGCCTAGTAAAATATAGGAAATTTGTTACTTTTACTTTGTATTGGTATATTACACCACTTTCCACCAATAAATTTCATCGATTAGTAGCCCTAACGAGTTCGTTACTTCTACTGGTAGTATATAAACATTTTCATAATAAAGCAGTGTGAATTTAAAAAATAAACGAAATTCAAATGAAAACTTTTTCATCTGATTTAGCGTGCGATTTTATGGTCATAATGTTGTTTGATTATATTTGCAAACCACAAGGAATATCTAAAAAAGTGGATAAAATTATTCCAGATAGATCACTGTTAAAACTACAAATTGTCACTGTAGTATTCACTATAAGCGGATACTAACAATCTAATAATAATATATTATTACTTTTGACAATGAATATTTATTCATTGTCGACTTTTCTAAATACAAACTACCTACATATATCGTACAATGTACGATACAATTACTTTCCTTCTTTTATTTTGTTTTATTTATTTTAATTACATCTGCAAACACATATCCTGGTATTTTGCTGGAGTACCCATATATATAAAAAATATAAGCTTATAAAATATCCAAATATAAATAGATCAAAATATTCTTATAAATAGGCCAAAATTTAAGTTGCTCAATTTTTTTTTCAAGCAAACATTTAAACCGCTCTCTTTATTTTTTTTCAGCAATCATTTAAGTCGTTCAGCAAACATTTCAGTCGCTCTATTTGTTTCCAGCAATCATTAAAGTCGCTGTTTTTTCCAGCAAACATTTAAATCGCTTTCTTTATTTTTTTGTTTCATCAATCATTTAAGTCGCTCCTTTTTTCAATTCCAATAACATTAAATACTCTTAGGTATTAAAAAAAAACCCGAATAAACAACAATATTGAAGAAAATATTTCTACTTACCAGACATTGTATTGTGCTATATTATTATTGTATTATTTTTCTTTTTTTTTGTCCCCTCGTTGCCAATTGTAGTATTCACTAGGCGGATACTGGCAATCGAATAATAATATTTTATTATTTTTACAATGAATATTTATTCATTGTCGACTTCTCTAATTACAATACTATATCGTACAGTGTACGATACTACAGTAACAATATTAGGAATACTGACGCTTTTGGTATAACCTTATTTAAACGTCCGTCTTTGGTAGTTAAGTTAAACATCTCAACTATAGATGATCCCAAATGACCCCTAAGAATCAGCCTGTCATATAAGTATAAATACGCTATACTAACTTAAAAATACGGCGCTGATGAATACAAATTGTTCGGGGTAGATCGATTTTGTACAATTGTACAAACTCTAAAAATCTAATTAAAACCAACCCACTTTCTGATTTTGAGCATATGCTTCAATGGACTCAAATTCATTGGGTTGTGTCAGATCTTGTACTTATATGTATTCCATATTATAAATCTTTAAAAGAAGTTTAAATGTAGTGCGATGTCCCATGAATGTGGCAGTCTTACAAGTGCTAAACTAGCTGGATACTTTCGTTCAGTCTCCATGGAGGAATACTTAAAACACGCGCCATAAAATACCCTTACATCAACTAAGTACAGAGTTAACCGCACCAAGAAAAGGAACTTCTTCTTGCTTGCAACGAGAAAAACATTACAAAAAGGACAACATATTATATACTCACTCACTCATTCATTCACTCAGTGGCTCACTCTGGGTGTCAATTAATCAAAAATTGCCTTAGCAGTGTGCTGTTGTATTATAAAAAAAAAATATAAGAAGGAAACACCCCGACTGAAAATGTCATTAATTTAAGTGTCCAATTAATTAATATCACATTTAACGGCCGCCAAGCTGAGAAAAGCCATTAAGATAGTTATACGTTGGCTTTTCGTTTCAAAGATTTCCCATTCTCCTCTTCTTGATATTCCCTTTACCAGCATCAGTGTGTGTTTGTATGAACCTACTACCTACCCATCGTCCTAAGAACCAGCAACTCATTCATCTTTCTCGGTTTTAAGTTTTCTTCTTTTTTAGTTTTGTTTTTTTTAGGGGGTTTTCCACATCTTCCTTGTAGGTTCTTGGGAGAATTGCTGGCTCAGTCCAGTACATTGCTGCGATGGTGGAGAAGGAATTATTTGTCATGATCAAGTTTCAAAACGAAAGGACACAATAATTGTTGTTTATTGTGTGTCAGGAAATTGGTAAATACCATCGCCTCTAAAATACCCACCACGTTGATCATATCCCCTTCTTCTTGTTAGCTCTATCTTTGGCTGTTGTCCTTCGAAGAGAAGGTATATATATCTAATGATTTATTACCAAAGTATTTTTGAGATGACAGATACATTTTTTGTCGTAAGGGCCCAATGTGCAAGTGGGTAATTTTCATTTTCTCCACCCCATCGAACCCAGGTGAAACCCAATGACACACAACAGGCGTCGAACCATCTCCGCGAAATTCTATGTCCTTCTTTATGCATATCGAGAGGTGAACTTTTTGATTTATATTCAGATCAGGAGTCCAGCTCATAAATCTAAAGGGGCGAATTAAAGTTAGTGCTGAACAACGGGAAACTTTTGAAAAATATAAAAAAAAAGGACCAAAAGAACTTATAAGAAGAACGACATCCCTGCAACTTTAAACGCAAAACAAGGACGAAAAAAAAGATAAAACCGAAAGAAACGAACGAACCCACTAGCGAAGGACGAAAAATTAAGGTCGAACCGGTTGCTACTATCATCCTTGCTACCCAGGACCAAAAGTTCAAAATCTGCAAAAATAAAGGTGAGGGGGAAATGGAAGCGATGAAGATTATTCTTGCAGTTAACTACGGGTAGGTAAGCAGGATATGAAAAATTAAAAGTAACTTCCTGAAGGATGCACACAGCACTTTTGGTTTGGAAGGGTCAAGCTTCACACATGTGAGCAAATCTAAAAAAGTTGCGATCCTTTTTTTTGTTTTGTGGTTGGTCACTGCTATATCCTTTTGGTAGGTATGGTCAAAGGGATTTTCTTCATATGTGAAATTTTTAGATGTAACGTACCTACCAACCTAAGGCAACATTTAAAAAGGTTTTTATAGGTAGTGTTGCTCTGCTGATGAATGGATAGCGATAGTGTGCCGCATGACTCGGTGCGCGATTCGGCGGCAAGGACTGAAGAATTATTGTGAACAAAGCTAAAAGTCGGAGTGGGTGCTTGCTTGTTGGTCGGTTGCTCGATTTGCGAAGGTAAATTGTTATCAAATAATTGCTGGCAAACGAAATTATACAATTAAGAGGGTAACACACTCAGGAAACATGGTGCTCTGTTGAAGGTAGAACGTAAAAGAGTTAATAAGGGAGCCAGAGCGAGGAATATTCGGGTGTGTTATCTTTATGGTCGTACGGGATATATTATGTTCGGAACATACCTTTATGTATAACAGTGTTCTATTATACATTTATAGCTAGGTAGGTATTTAAAAGAGTTAATCGTTTACTACTTTTTATAGTTTATAGTTTTTTTTATATTTACAAGAAAGAAGGATTGGTGTAGTTTAAAAATAAAACATGTACCTGCATAGGTAATGTTTATTCTTTTTATTATAAAAACAAATTTATTTTAAGTTTTTATAAAGAAGTTAGGAACCTATATCTACATAATTTAAAATGCATTTTTTAACTTGCAAATATAGATATCTACCTACAAAGGTAGGTGAACCAAATAAGTACCAGCGTCTTATAAGGCCCAGTAGACAGAAAAAAAAAGTTTGCCGGCTAGATTTTTGTTAATAATTTTATAAACAAAAATCTATCGTGGTAATTATAAGGCCCATGAAAATTTGAGTGGGCCTTATTAAGTAGGTACCTACCTATATGAAAAATGTAATTTCATTTTCATCCAAACGCAGCTTCTCCACCGAAACCTTCATTGTCCAAAAGGTAACCCAAGCGAAATAATGAAAGGAGCATGGTGCAAGATATATACAATTAAGGATATGAGGCAATGCTAAGCCTGCTCCACTTGGTATCATAAACTGTGCCTCGGAAGACGAGGCATTTAACTATATGCAGGTAGATGTGCATAGAATGCAAATTGTTAAATTTTTTTTAGTTATAAATACATAATCGCAATTATTGCAAATAATCTGGATTATTATTTTTCTCGCCCAGAATGCAATTTTTTTTTTATTGTTTTTTAAACGAATTTATATGTTTTTCTTTACTTTTAGTTTAAATATTTACTTAAGTACTTTTTTTTTGTAGAGGAGACGTTTTTATGTTATAACTAAGTAAAACTTTTAACTAAGTAAAAACTTAAAAATAAAAGTTTTATAAACTGTTTTGCTTTTTCTGTTTTTCTTGCCTTTTTTTATGAAAAATTAAATGTTGTTTAAGAAAAAAATTTAAGGGGTTATAATAATCCCCGACAGAAGTTTTTTTTTAATAATCGATTAAAATATATTGGGTTATTTTTTTAAACTTAAGTGTTCGTTTCTGTATGCATAATTGAACTAATTTTTATAATCCATTTAGTTTGCCTATATATCTATTCAATAAAATACGGGAGATGTTACGGAAAATAAATAAGGTGAGTCTTATTTGGTTCACCTATACTATAATATTAATAAATTCATTACAACATTTATTAATGATATTAATAAATGTTGTAATGAATTTTATGTTTACTTAAATTATTGTTTATCTGTTTGTTCACCGTTAAAAAAAATGTCTAACAATATTGACAGGCAACCGTGGTTTAAACACATAAGAATTATTCAAAAAAAAAAAAAAAAAAAAAAACTGTTTAGAAAGTACCAACAGTCGTCATTTGTTTCTGACTACGTTAATTATAGTACCGTCAGAAGGCAACTTCAAGCGTACTTAAAAGTATCTTACGATAACTATATAGCAAGTGTTCGACGTGAAATCCAAAAAAATCCACGGAAGTTTTATAACTTTGTTAATACAAAAAGGAAGTCTTCCGAAAACCCGAGCGTGATGAACTACTGTGATAATTCTACCAATGATACTGCTTCATTCTGTGGTATGTTTTCGGACTTTTTTCAACAAGTTTATAAAGAACTGTGATAAAAAACTATATTTTAAGACTGAAAAACTCTATGTTCTATGGACCTGACGAAATTCCATAATGTGTTGTAAAGCAACTCGTAAATTTCCTAGTACGTCCTTTATTTTATTTATTTAATTTATCGTTGAAAAGTGCTGTTTTTCCGTCACAAAAGAAAAGTTCGTATATTTTACCCTTACATAAAAAAGGAAATAAATGTAATATAGAAAACTATAGATGAATTGCCAAATTGTCTTGCATTCCTAAAATCCTAAAATGTTTGAGAAAATTGTATTCAATGCCATAAAAAATAATTGGAAACAAATCATTTCTCCTTATCAGCATGGATTCACTCACGGAAAATCAACGACTACAAATTTAATGGAATTTTGCTCTGATGTTATAAATAAAAATCAAGAAGGATACCAAACTGATACTATTTATTTGGACTTTTCAAAAGCCTTCGCCCGTGTCAATCATTTCATTTTACTGCGAAAACTTAATTTCATAGGACTACCTATCTGGGTTTTAAATTGGTTAGAATCCTATTTATCAGATAGAACTCAATTCGTTCTGTTTCAAAACAAAGTTTCAAAACAAATAAATGTGTATTCCGGAGTTCCTCAAGGAAGTCATTTGGGACCCCCGCTGTTTTTGTTTTTTATTAATGATATGTGCAATATTATGGTTCGATCAATTATTCATTGTTCGCTGACGATGCTTAATTGTATTTATCTTTTAAAAATGAAAGTGAAGCGAACTGGCAAAGTGACCTAAACAATGTAGTTGAATGGTGTCGTACTAACAAAATGGAGCTCAATATGTCGAAATGTAACGTTATTGATTTTTACTCGTCGAATACTGCCGATCCAGATTTATTATAAAATAAATGAGGTTCTATTGAAAAGTGTAAAATATATTTGTGATCTTGGTGTTATTTTAGATCAAAAACTTTCATTTAATAAACATATTGACAATATTGTGAATAATTTAAATCGAATGCTTGGTTTCTTGCTTTGGTGGGCTACTGATTTTTAAGATCCACACATACTTAAAATGCTTAATTGTTCTTTGGTGAGATCGGGCTTAGAATACTGTAGCATCGTATGGTGTCCACGCTATAATGTCAACATAAATCGCATTAAATCAATCCAGAAAAAGTTCCTATTATTTGCTTTGCGGACTCTTCATTGGGATAGATCATCTAACTTCTCTTAGTACATCAGTCGCTTAAAACTATTGAATCTTGAAACCTTAATTAAAAGAAGAAAAATATGTAATATCCTTTTTGTTTTTAACATTTTAACTTGTCATATTGGTTCAAATAATCTTCTTTTTAAAATATCAATTAATGTTCCAAACAGAATTTTTCGTCACTTTGAATTTTTTAATTTAATAGAAATAGTCTAAGGTATACATGAACCACTTTTTGCTTCTTGTGTTGATTTTAATAATTGTTTGAATTATATTGATTTCAATTTAAACTCGAGAAATTTAAAAATGATTTTAAGGAACAATTTTGATGGCTAAGATATATGAACTATAATTATAATTATTTTATTCTTTAAACAGCTAAGAATTGTAATTTGTAGCTTAAATAAATAAATAAATAAAATATACCTTATAGGTAAGGCAAGTTATGAATTCGTGAAAAAAAACAATCCAACATGACATTACGATGATAACGAAGTCGAAAAAAGTAGGTCTGGTAATGTTGTCTGTGTGTCTGTCTGTCAGTCTGTGTGTCATTCGCACCTGCAGCCTAACGGTTAGAACGATATCCTTTAAACTTGATATGTAAGGCTTTTCGGGTGCCTAACCGTCAGAAGGTTTCTTGGAATGTTTGTTTTAGGCCTAAAACTAATGGTACCTGCATTATAACGGTTTAGAAAAAGCTTGCTTTTCTCGAAAATGCGGCTCTAACGATTTTGATTAAACTTTACATACATAGTGATACGGCATCAAAGGCCTTTTAAATGGTTTAAACTTAAAAAAAAAAAACAGTTTTAACGGGACCTGCCATATAGAGTTAGTCGGGGCAAGTGAGCGCACTTTTGAGTTTGAAGAAGGATTCCATGCAAATTACAGAATAACACAAAAGAAGTTAATGGAACATGGAAAGTACATATTTAAACTTCGTACTTCTGAGCATAAAATATTATTTATTTTTACAGTTAATAAGTTTTTAAAAGAAACCAAATCAGGTCAAATTGCGCACACTTGTCGCGTAGTAGGGGCAAGTGTTCGCAGTATGTAGGGTAAGGGTGAGCAGGTTTTTTGATACTTTTCAGTATGCATGCGCAGCGCACACTTGACCCTAATTTGTTTCGCGCTCTTGCCCCATATGAAATTGTTGCACACACTTGCCCCCAAAGCAGTTTTTTTTTTTGTTTTTTCTAAAATTTAAACAAATATAGGTACTTGTTATAGGGATTTAAAACTTCGCAACATTAAGTTTATATAGTAAACTCTCTGAAAAAAATTCTACTCACAGCATTGCAACACAACATCGGATTAATGACACGTTTTGAAAATTGCTGAAAATTTTAGTAAATTTTACCTTTTTTCTTTTGCATTTAACTTGTATTATTTTAAACGCAAGCTATTTTCAGACTTCTATAGAAATAGTAAAAGGCTTTATACAAGTTATTTTGGCGCACATTGCGCAAGCTATATAGCTCCTATAAGACTTTTGGTGGCAGGTTCTATATCAGGAAATAGCTTGCTTTGGATGTTATAAAACGGCTCTATACAACCCATTTAATGACAGCTTATACCTAATAGCTTGTCTTGGATGTTGTAAAAAGGCCTTACTCAAGCAGAATTCATAATTATGAATTCTGCATCGATAAAATTTCGAATTGCATATCAGTTTTCGAGAAAATAAAATTACTATGCTCACACTTACGGACTGCGCACATTTACCCCGAACGACTCTACGTCCGATTCATATTCTCTAAACTCAAGAAATAGCAATTTGGGTTCAAACGTTCAAGTTCAGAAAATTCTGGAGTCAGTAAAATCACTGACCAGACTGACATGCTGTAACGTCACGCAAATTGATGCGGTCTTTACGTCAGTGAAGAAATTGTTCGTCAGTAATCAGTGAAGAAAAAAAGTTTTTCACATAAACTGACAGACCTGACAGGCATATGAGGCCCGTCAATTATACTTTCTTAAAGTCGGTAAATCAACTGACGCCCTATAGCAACCTTTGTTATACCACCAGAATCTAGGTAGGTAGATATACATAAGTAGGTACCTATAACCGAAATAAAAAAACTTTCGAATACTTAATCTGTAATAACACAGTTTTGAGCAGTAAGTATACATTTAAAAAAGTAGTTAATTAAGTGCAATTATAAGTTATTGTACCTTCTTAGGTGAGTGCATGTCCCATGAAAACTTGAAGAGAAGTAGTAAGTAGGTACATAGGTACCTACCTACTTATTTATTAAATACAAAGTGTTAACATACCTACCGTGTCATATTATTATTGTAACGAAAGGTAGGTAGGTAGTAGATAAACATACAACCTGTAAAAATTAACAGTCTGAAACAACGATTTAATTTTATCAATACACCTAGCATTGTTGAAATTTACCCCATTTAAAAAATCTATTAACCGTCCTGCACTCGCTCTGGTCATAAAACTTGAGCACAATCGAGAAATTTCAAGTTCAGAAAATCCATAAAATGTCTCAAAGGTCCCTTGGTTGAACAACGCGACGCGACGGCCGACGCTACCTATAAAGTTGCAGATTTTCCGCTCAATTCCATCTACCCTAATTATAAGAAGAAAACTCGTATTCCCCTTAAAGAGCAAAAGAAGTACAATGCACTCAACTCATTGCAAGCAAACTCATAAATCTTCAGTAATTTGTGAACGCCCATAAACAAGCTCTTTTCATCCTTATACAAATGTACAAAGCTAAGCTCTGGAAATAATCTCACAACTACTAACAAAACCAAACCACGTGACATTTTGCTGAAAAACTTTTACATTCTTTTTCAGTTATTTTCAAGAAAATAATATTTTCTCCTTCCTGTGCACAGGGTATGAGATTCGCACTTAAGGCGGAGACTTATTACCCAAACACAATGTATTTTGTCTCGCTTGCACCCATAAGTGCCAGCTTAGCAACCGGTCGACACATGGCACGCGAGCAATAAAGCATTGGCTGTGGCGGCCATAAACCATCGTGCGAAGAGGTGGGTCTTAATCAGCCGACATGTGCGCAAGTGGGAAGGATAGCGGCCATAAAGAATTTTCAGTTCAGCTAGACTCTGTGATTTATAAGAGCATTCAGCAGGTAGCTGGATGGGAGAGGAAAATAATAAATATTGTGTTTTATGTTTATGTATGTGGGAGAGACAAATTCACATCACAAAAAAATGCTTGGTGGGTATAAATATAAATTTCCCCATGATGTTCTTATGGGGAATCCCAAAGCCAGAGAGAGCTAAAATATAACAACAGCAGCTGATGTATTGTCGGCCATAAAGCATCCGTAGAGGATGTTTCTGCCATTACACAGATGATAATGATGACGACCGAAATCGGTGAAAGTAAAATTGTGCTTTATCTCTTTTCTTCTTAGGTTGTTTTTGTTTGGCAGTTCGTTACGTATCAGTGTTGCCGAGGGCGATGTAAATGTGGAGTTTTTATTTTTATGTTCTGTGTTGAAAAATTTTGGTGTGAATTTAGATGATAAAAAATTCCGATTTCTCCGACGGGAAAATACGCACTTTAGTTTTTATTTAATGATTGGATAAAGTGATTTTGTGTTAAGTAAGAGTAAGAAAATAAATTACTTAGGTAACTATGCATTTTTGTTTAAATGACCAGTTCATAAAATTGCAATACCTAGGTATTATGAACCTGGTATTATCAACCTGGTGAATTATATTTTTTTTGTTTTTAATTTGTCTGTGAAATTAAAATGTTAGTAGTAAGAATGTGTTAAAAATACTTTGATGTCAAATGCTTAGAATATTGCATTAAAATTATTATTTAAAAAAATCTTTGGGCATCACGAGTACGATAACTTTGGCGCCGACAATTGATAACGGATTTTTGTAGAGGGGTCACATTTTTTCCAGATCCTACAATAGACCCAGGCAGGTGGTCTGTTATAAACTATAAAGTGAAACTACTTGTAATATGGAAATGGTATGACATAAGTTCACAATCAAATGTAAATTACTACCATATGGCGTTAATTCACATTTCAGTGATGGTTTTAGTTCAAATTTGAAAGTGAATTGAGGCTGTATTTGGATAGTGGTTTTAATTCGCATTTGAAAGTGAACTTACACCATTATGGCGTTAGTTCGTATGGGCTTCGTTCACGGCACCGTGGGCGTCCTAATCGATCAGTAGGTAAGTAGGAACCTACCTACCTAGTATCTGATCATATTTTATTGATGATTTGTGGTTCGAACCAGAAGAACTTTAGAAAGGTAAGCACCTTCTTATGGTAGGTATTATTATTTTGACCGTGTATAGAAGTTAGTTATCATATTCTAGTGGACTGATGGCTGCTATTACTATCTGATGTTTTTCTTTTTGTCGGCCAGATCTAGGATGTCATCTTCGTTTAGCAGTTGATTGATCTTACTTTGTCAACACTTCTGTAAAAGCTAAGAACTATGTAGGCACAGGCACCTACCTACTTTTCTTACTGTAGAAATTCCTTGACTGTAGATATACGCTGTAGGTAGGTAGGTAAGTACCTGGTCCTTCTTTTTCTTTTTGAGTTAAGTGTGTTTCTCTGCATGTAAGCCTCTTGGTTTTGGTTTTGTTTGCCATCAGAACTCACTCAGAATCAAAACATGAATTTCACAAAGTTTTTTGTCAGAACCCTTAAACTGCACACTACTGACAGACCAGCTATCCGCTATTTTCATATCTATCTACCTATCTAAGTATTGGATATTAACCTTGTGCTGACCAAGTAAACTAATGTTTTGGATGTCAGTTGAACCAAAAATGTCTTCTTTCCTAATAGGTAAAAGGTTTAAAATCTTCTGGAGGATCTTAGTGCCATTTTCCATTTTCCTAAGCGAAAAAGTCTTAACTAAATTTTTTAATTTTAATTTTTCTTGTTTTGTTTGTCCTCCAACTTAGAAACCTTATGATAAACTTTTATAAAAAAAATGTACCTAGCTATACCTACTTATTATAAGGGGTAATAGTCATCAGGAAAACGAAATAGGATACATTTTCAAATATATTTTCAGTTATAATGTTTTTATTAGATTCAAAACACAAATGTTACACTTTTGGCTGGCAAACAACTCAAAGATTTTTTTGTGATGTGAATTTTCAGTTGAATACATACTTACTCATTGTAAAAAATGCATTTATTTATTTTCCTGCTACTTTTCCATAAATAAAGTAATTAAATGTAGGTACATATGTTGGTATCTATTTTTTTCAAAAAAAAAATATGTGCGTTATTGAAAATTTTACTATCACAAATTATTCTGTGAGTTATTTGTCATCGATAAATGTAGCATTTGTGTTTCAAATAAAATCAGAACATATTTAATTATTAATTTAAAAATTTGATTCTGTTTCGTTTTCCTGATCGCTATAACCGGCCCCTTAGTTACATTTAGTCAGCATTACGGGCGCGTTGATATGACAGAAAAACTCAAGTGAAATAGCATATTAAAATCATTTTTCAAAAACTGCCTTAAAACGTAAGCCAATTTGATATGTATACAATATGGAATTTGTTGGTATCAAATTTATCACCAAATGAAGCTAGGTAGGTATATCACTCCATTTAATTTCCTTCAAACACACACGTCTGTTTATAAAAATATCAGAGACAGGCCCACATCCAGAAAAGATATTTCGGAGGGGTAGGTATACCTACTAAATGGTTTCATCATCATCATCATCATCGGCTCGACAACCGGGGTCAGGTCCTGGCCTCCTTCAACAAGTCCCTTCACCTATGCCGGTCTCGAGCCGACGCCATCCAGTTGCGCACCCCAAGGCTCCGGGCGTCCTGGTCTACGCCATCTCTCCAGCGCAAGCATGGTCTACCACGCTGTCGTTGCCATAGATTGTACCACAAAGAACTTTCCGAGCAGGTTCCTCTTCGCTCATGCGAGCTAGGTGCCCTGCCCACCGGAGTCTATCGAGCCAAATTTTTGTTACGATATCTGCTTCAAGGTAGATTGCGTACAATTCATGATTGTACCGTCTCCGGAATCGTCCTTCCTAACATATGGGGCCAACAATTATCCTTAAGACTTTTCTCTCGAACGCGGCTAAGAGGTCGGAGTGCCTTTTGCTAAGCACCCAAGTCTCGAATCCAGATATGTGAGTACTGGCAGGACCATGCATGGTCCTGTACAGCAGCAGTTTTGAAAGTAAGGTGAGATTTCTGGATTTGAAGAGCTTTGACAAACTGTAGTAGGCTCTGTTGGATTTGAGAAGCCGCCCGCGTATTTCTTCTTCTATATTGTTATCGGCTGCTACTATTGACCCAAGGTATTTAAAGGATTGCACCACTTCAAATTCGTGCTCCGCTACCTTGATTGTTTGACCAACTCTCGCATTCGACGCCACCATGTACTTTGTTTTACCTTCACTAATGTGCAGCCCCAGATTTTGGGCCGCCTCGCCTGCTCGATCTGGATGAAGGAATCGTGTGTACAGCCTGCTCGGTTCTTCTGATGATGTCGATGTCGTCTGCGTAGGCCAGTATCTGGCTGGGCCTTTTGACGATGGTCCCTCTTGTTGCCGTGCCAGAGTCACGGATTGCTTTCTCCAAAGCCAGGTTGAAGAGGAGGCAGGCCAAACCATCCCCTTGTCGGAGTCCATTAAAGATGTTGATTGGTCTGGATAGCAATCCGGCTATTTTTACTTGGCTTGTTACGTTGGTCATGGTCAACCTACATAGTCGTGTCGTGTGGTCAACCTACCCCCGCGAGGTTTAATTCCTTTTTCAAATGGCATTAATCCCTTCAATAAAAAGGAAATAAATCCCCCGCGGGGGTTATGGCACTCCACCGACCTTATGCAATAACCTGACGAATTTTTCGTAGCTTCCCAAATGCACAACGAAACAACAAAATGTCATCGAAAAGACCACGCTGTCAGATTTTTATACACAGAGAGTGTTTTACGGTTTAGAAAAAATTAAACAGATCAAAACGCACAAAAAACACAAACTAAACTGAAATAGGTAGCTAAGTATCAAAATTTAGCGATCCCACCCGAAAAAGTGAGTTAAAACCTAATCACCAGTAATTATTAGAAAACCTCTCCTAAGATACCTACCTACTTTATGTATATATATATATCTTTGATGAGATGAGTGACTCTTCGAGAAGATAAATATTGTAATATATATATAGATATCTTAAACATACCAAATCATAATTCGAAATAGCTACCGCCGCCGCCGCCGTCGGCGTCGGTCATGGCGTTGCCGGCGCTCAATTCTACGAAATTCATTATAAGTATACATGTACCTACTCATGTACCTAAACACAAATGTTTCATCCTAAAGAGCAGTGCGGTAAAAAAAACAAACATTTTTAAAACATACCTAGTGGTTTGATTACATTTTTTCAGAAATCATAAATAACTTAAATAAAAAAACAATATTTGGTCCATATAGTTATCTATAACCTAATTCTTATAGTTACGTGTAAACTAAGCAACTTTCCTACTGAAGCGGTAGATAGGTAGGTAGGTAGGTAGGTATAATGGAAACAAACATTATGTGTATAAACATTTCTCACATCCATTGAAGTGTTTACATTCAACTTAATACAAATACTTATGTGTATCTAATGCAGCAATATTTACGTTACTCTAAGCGCCAGAAGGTGGTCCATCGCAAATGGTGAATAAATTAAAATTTTATAGAAAATCAAAATAAACAAAGTGTTATAGAGAATTAAATTGTTTTTGTTTATAAAAAAAATCACTTAAATTTCCAAGTGGATATGTAAAATTGTGTTTATGTTTATGTTCCAAACAAAAAACACATAGGTACCTATCAATATCTACTCTTGTTACATACCTATCTATAGGTAATCATGCGGGATGTATGTAAAGATTGTGGAGCTTTTGCATGTTAATTTATGATTTATAATCGCAAGAAAAACAGTAGATATCTAATGGTTTTTCAATGAACAAGAACAAACTTTTGGTCTTAAATAAAATAATTGAAGTTTTATTATACATATAGGTACTGATAACGCCTTTCGCTTTGATTGAAAACCACATCAACAGATCACAACAAAATGAATCGCTTTAGCACAAAACTACCTAAATATGAATTTTTATACCTATTTAAATTGATAAAAAAGGAGAATGCCGTCCCGCCAGCATAATTACTGCTCTGTCTGTTTGTGTCACGATAGGTAATAATTATTATAGTTAATATTAACGAATAATAAATTTTTTATCTCTAACTTCTTCTACTTGCACATTTAACAGCTCATTATCTGTCAAAGAAAAAAACTTCAAATTTATTGTTTCATTTCAAATATACCTACCTTTAAATCATAAGTCATAAGACAATGCAGTCATACTCTAATCATCACCCCTTATCCATTCATTAGAATTGAATATAATAACAACAAAAGAAACAAAACTAAACTCCTTCACCTCAACTTAAGATGTTCTTCTATACACCTACATTAACCATTATACAATGTCAAAACCTTCGCAGTCACAACCTCCATCCACAAAGTGTTAAAGGTAGAGTTAGGTATGCAAAAATACTTTCAAGTTCCAATTAAAAAAAAAAACAGTAAAAATAACTGAAAGGAAAACTCCTACAGTGCTGTGTACTATAATAATAAAGTTGAACAAAAGGGGTTGCTCCTTAGTCCAATTACAACAAATTACTTTATTACATCCGTAATTGTGTGACCATACCACTAAGTTCGCCGCAGGATGCTCAACAAGTGGTTGTCGGGTGTTCGGTTTTATATCCCTGTGTCTAAATGCGTCGTTTTCTCGATATTCGCCATTTAGCCAGCAAAGCCTCACACTAGGTATACTCCAAATTCGAAAGAGTGCCGCTTACTAACCGAACAGCAACTCAATGACTTCGTGGCTTCAGGAACACTTCCGATGAAAGTGGTAGACGGAGTTTAATATACCTAAATTTATATATAGAACAGTATCCTTTGCCGTTCATTCTGGTATGTATAATGAGTGCATTGACAAACTTTTGTGATTAGGTGTTAGCCCGGCAATGATTGTTATAATCATCATTATTGCTATTATTACCCAAGTAGGTAGGTAAGTACTTTTGTGTGTATTTGTTTGGGTGTTAACTTAATGGTTGTGGTAGCGAACTCGTCCTTAGGATAAAATTGTTGCTCCTCATTGTATATTTTATAGCTATAAGATAAAGGTAAAAATATTCATACCTAAAGAAATAAAATGTTAGTTATAGGGTTGTGCATGCAAATTCATTTGTACAAGTAAATTACAAAAATAAAGAAAACACTATTATTAGTTATGCTGATATAAATGGATGGACATTTTGGAATAGAGAAATCATGTGTAAGTTTCAAATACTGCTCGAAGGATGTCGTTACTATCGGCTTGTTTTTTTTTTTACTCTTGTGGCAATTATTCTTGAGTTAAAAGGCAAGAGAAATAAAGAAATACAAACGTATATGCAGAAAAATTTGTTCGGTTCGGTTTGAGTGATTGAGTTTGAAACCATCTTGACTCCTCTATATGTGTATAAACTCCATGGTAATACCAAGAATGCCATTAGATAATATATCGCATGAATATCTAACATGACCCCCATGGTTAAGTGAATAGTATGCCCACTTCGACCATTTTGGTCGATAGTGTGTTGAAATGAAATAAAATTAATTAATTCATTTGCTTTATACCCATCGTTTCGACAAGGTTGGCTGTATTTGTTTTATTTCATTGCTTGCAACACATACAGTTGACCAAAATAGTCTTGTTAAGAAAACGGAAGTTTATAAAGGCAGCTAACCCTGTCGAAACGTTGGGTAGAGCAAATGAATTAATTCATTTTATGTCATTCCAATACACAATTGACCAATATAGCCAAAATAGGACTCCTTCATCTCAGCACAGAAAATCATTTCTAGAAGCCAGTATTCCACGGAGGATTTCTTTGGCAGAGACTCGATTGATTTAAATCAACAAATCATAAGTAAACAATCCATACCGATCCTTTTTCTGTACCAGAAAACTGTTGGATTCTGGCTGACAATAATGAGGCCTCACGTTGGGCGCCATTATTTTAAATGTAATTATAAAAAATAAAACCGCAGTTTCAGATTTCAAAGCATTTGGTTATGATTAGCATTATAGATAATCTGGAAAATAAATTATTGGTGTTATCAGCGTTTAGACTAAAAAGTAGAACGTTTGAAAAAAAATATTATTTCTTCTATAAACTTTCATGAAAACATTTACCTAACATCTTCATCTCAGATATTCAGATTTCGTCAATTTTTTGATCACAGAAAATATTTGAAGTGTTCACCACGATTACCCAATTTTTTTATCTGGTCATCAAAACCAATTTCCCTGATGATCATATTACATATATGTAGATTGTATTCTGCATATTTTAGGTTAATGCTTATAATGCTGGTTGCAAAAAAGTTGTATTTTTACTTAAAAAGGCTTGATCTTTAACAAAGGAACACTGATTCAATACGTGTCAATCAACTTCAACAGTTGTTTCTAAAACTACAACTTTTCCAGAGGACATCAACCGGGAGTTGCACACAAATTTTATCTTGGACTATTTCTTTTCATCTAACTTTAGATCCGTTATTCAGTCAAATCTTAAAAACGACAAGAATTTCCTGTTGGCTGATAATTCCATGATATAGATATGTTTTGTCAAATCAATATATTATGGTCACTTTTTATGGAAAATACTCGACAACCTCTTGGTTTCGGATTGTTCCATGATTGAAGTTAAAATGATTGCTTTCGCTGCATTTGTTTGTTTCGGGGGTGTTTTAACACTTAGGTACCTCTTACAAAAAGTGGTATTCATTAAAAGAATATTCTGTTCCAGTGCGGCCGGATATTATTATATATGTACCTAACTTGTAATTGTCTAAAGAAATTAAAAATCTTTCTTTCCAAATTCTTATATCTACTCTGAACCCTAAACGGCTATAAAACACCACGCTAATAATTTTAAGAAATTAATTGTTTATGCATTTTTATATCTAATGGTATATTTATAATTTCAATTCTGGGTAGGAATATGAACACAAAATTTAATTACGACATTGAACTTTCAAAACATAAAATTAAAATTTATTTATTTTTAAACTCATTGCTACCTAATTAATGCCAACTACAACATATCTATATGTTAATTTTCTATTTCTCAGCCTAATAACCTATCTATCTGTGAATTGGAGTAGGTATACATACATTCGTATATATTTACAAAACGATTCCAAGCTCGCGCACTTTACCAATCATGTTGACCTACAGCAACATGGATCGATGCGGATGCTGGCGCCAGCATTAATGATGCAATAAAACTTCTAACTTAAATGAATACAAAAAAAAATAATAATAAACCGAAAACATACAACATAATATATCAATATTAATATGTATAAATTTACTTACATGTACTATAGTTGCATAGCGCCACTTCTCGTTAAATTCTGTGCCACTGTTTGCATGCCGCGGCTCGTTTGGTGCGGCTGCCCCTCTTTGGCTTGGTCGCGCTTCCGCGCTAGCAAATTTATGGGAATTTTATTAAGTGACTGTTTTAACAAATTACAATGAGATAAAAATCAATTTGTCGTGCCATGCATTTTGCCAATATTCAACTCGACCGCCAATACTTCTGCCGCTGCCGCCGCCGTCGGTGCTCCTGCCACTGCTTGCTCTATTCCCATCAGTGAACTGGCGCGCACAGCAAATATTCATATCTATAATCGCCATGGTTATATTCTTCCTATACAAATCCATACCACATGCCATATGCAACAATGAGGAGCAGCAACAGCAAAAGTATAGACCGAAGGAAGGGAAAGGAACAGGAGTCACAGTCGAATATGGCCCACTGAGTGAGAGTATAGTGTAGTTATAGTTTATACGAGCGAGAAGCACCCTCGCTCGCCCTGAACCCGGCAGCGCCACTGTCGAGAGATTTACCGGGCTTACCTCTGTTCAGAGTTTACCTGCGATATCACGTAAAGGCCATGGAAATACCAAAACCAGAGGCACAACTCGTACGAGCCACAAAATAAGCAAAGCAGGAACAAAAAAAAAATCCGAAATTGGAATCGATTTTGCATAAAATGATTGATGTACTTCGCAGTGATTGAACAGCGCCACTTTTATTTATTCGCTGCGATGTGGTAAATTATTACTGCGGATGATGTTGCGAATCAGGACCGACTTGACTTTGCCAGACAGATGGCGTGACTATAGCGATGTGTATTGTTTGTAATAATATTTTATTTTTATATATCGATATTGCAATTGACCGGCCGACATCTATTAACTGAAATGGAGTGGTCTCTCTTTATATAAAAAAAAAGTTGTTTGATCTCTCAATCTCTGGGGTCAGTATAAATATGTTTGTGACAAATAAAACGAAAAAAAAGGAGAGAATATAACAGAACTTAATTTATTGACTGATTGTTTAAGTAATGATTTCGACTCTTACTTCTGACACTGTTTGCCTGCCAAGCATTTAAAATATTAACTGTGCTGGCGAGAAATGGATTTTCGAAGTATAAAAATGTGTACTTTTCTCAAGCTCCGTAAGTTATAAAATGCAAAAGTTCGTTTTCGATGAGCTAAATGATTTACGTCCTCAAAAAATAAAAATGAAATAAAACGATGAATTATTTCGAAGTAATTGGTTTTGCTTTATGCTCTCCAGGGTTAGTTGGACAATGGAATGAGTAATGTGTTATAATGACATTGAGTTTATATTTTTATAAAAAAAAAATATTGTTAACTGGTTTTATATTTTGGATAAGCTGAAAAAAAATTATATAAAAACTTCAAAAAACTCACATAAGTAAGGAATAGCTAAATTTTATTTGACGAAGCCTATAATAGATAGATTTCTAATAGATTTAACCTTCAGCCTCTTATTTTGACATACTTTTTTTCATAATTCCCGTCCATTATGAATATCCTTATACTTTAAATAGGATTTCAATGTTGTAAGAACATAGGTGCGAAAATAGCACCAGCAGCGAAAGCATTTCACATTCATGTAGTGCGGATATAGAATGAATCTATACTTACTTCCAAAGTTGGATAAACTAATGGGCATTTTATTTGTCAGTATACTGTATTAAGAATATAAGAAGAGATAAGAGAGATTATAAAAATACCGAACACCACGCAACATGCGTTTTCGTTATATGTATTCCTTGACAATAACTTATTTAGTTGCCTGTCAGGTAAAGTGTTTTCTTATGAGAACTCATTAATTCTTATGAGAGCTCATTAATAATTAAATTTCGATATTTTAGTGAACATTTCAGGAAATTGTAAAGTTGACTGTGACCAAATCATTAATATTCTTCCTCGATAGCTATACATCATTAGAAATATATCCAATCTTCTCTAGGGTCTTTCTTCTAAAATCGTTCATTTGATGTAGGTATAGAAATATCCTCAAGATTAACGGGAGTTTCCATTGGTTAAATAAATCAATTTATTTTAGATCAAACATTTTTTGATCGATCAGTTTCTCGAAAAATCGCTGACAAAGTGATCTATTTATTGTTTGAGAATATCTCCGTACTCAGCAGACGGATATTAATTTTTTTTAAATCTTTTTGTACTAAACTTTTAAGGGCAAACAAATGTTATTAACAGTTTTTTTTTTTTGCTAAATTAAGTTGTTTCTGAGATATTTAATTCGTTGTTTGCTGTGTATTGTTTTGTTGTTTTCTGTCAAGAAAAGTTCAAAATAGCTTAATTGAAACTTACTTATATAATGTGAAACAAGCCCTAAATGAAAAAAGAAAACTATAAGTATAAATTAATCGTTTTAATTTGCGAAGATAGCGAAGTCGAAAAAAGTGGATCTGGTAGTTTTGTCTGTGTGTCTGTCTGTCAGTCTGTCTGTATGTCGCTCTCACCTGCTGCCTAAACGGTTGAACCGATATCCTTTAAACTCGGTATATAGGATTTTTAGAGTGCCACAGTAGGGGTTTTTGATTTTTTTGTTCTAGGTCTAAAACTAACGGTACCTGTCATATAACGGTTATGAAAAAACTCGTTTTTTCTCGAAAACGGCTCTAACGATTTTGATAAAATTTGACATAATAATACGAAATTGAAAGCTTTTCAGATGGCATGAACCATATATTTCTTAAGGAACAGTTTTAACGGTACCGGCAATATACCTTACGGTTTTTTTTAATTTTTACTTTCTAGATAACGATTGAGTGGATTTTTACAAAATTTTATTTCTAAGAAGCCAAACAATAATGGCATACATAATTTTTTAATGACTTTTCTTAAAAAAAATAAATTAATTTGTTTGAAAATTGAATATTTTGAAAACAATCTCATGAATTTTTTTTTAAATTAATTTTTCGGATAAAAATTATTAATTAGCTAAAATTGGCATTCTCCAAAATTTTCAAAAAAACATTTTAAGAAAGTTGTTTGACAAAAATCGATTTTTTCGAAAACTGGGCTTACTATACGGTTTAAAAAAAAAGTTAAATATATTGTAATCTTTAAAAATTACTGGCATACCACGGTTTTCTTGGAAAACTCTGGCTGGTTATCAATTAGTTTTCAAAGTATTTTTTTTTATTTATTAATTTTTTTTATTATTTTTTGTAACTATTTTATTAATTTTTTTAGGTATTGAACTCTAAATTAGCTGACAGAATTTAAAAAATAATTTCATAGGTATACACAAATTGAAAGATTTTTGTTAAATAATTTAAAGAGTTTTAGAAATAATTCCATATAAAATAGTGGAAGGTTCTTTCAAGCTCTTAGGTAATAACCTACCATATTGTAAGTCCTATAGATAATAAAGGGCTTACAAAATGTTTAATTTTGTTTTTATTTACTGCAGAACTTGCAATTTTTAGTTTATTTTTTTTAGTTATTAAACTATGCTTTAATCTGTCAAATTCGATAATGTGTTTCGATAAATATGTTTACTTTACTAAACTTCAATCTAGATAAACAAATTTCTAAAATACTCAAACCGAACTATTGACAAATCAAATTGATTTGACGTTTAAAGGCGTGAATGTGTGAGTGCTTCTGGTTTTGATTCTGAATTGAAATTCAGAAGACAAAATTCTTCTTTCCAGGAGAGGAACTGCCATTCTGATAGCCAAGGAAATATTTTCAGAAGCCTTTTGGACGCTCCCTGACGCTTCTGGGTGACGAACCGAAAATGAAATTAGAACTCATAAATAATATTTGTCAATTGACAAAATATAACAATAGCAAATATCCTGACAGTCATAAATTATAAAAATGCATTTCAATTTGCATAGATTTTACAATATCTTAATATTTTACCAGCGGTAAAAAAAACATCTCACGCTGCGTCTTAAAATGTTTTGTTTCTCTATTCTTCGTAAATAATTAGACCGATATACCTATACGATGGCGCGAACCGACCCTGATATGCCCCGACAACACGCCACTAAAGTAGCCAGCTTCCAAACCAAACCAGACCTCTTTAACAATGACCATACGCATTACGCAACAAATCGAGGTACAGAATATAGATACAATGCAAAAGTCCATGTTCCAGAGACTCTGGCTCTATGGGTAACATATTGTTAAGGTAATAATATAACACAATCACCATATGTATACATAATTTTTATTTCCGATTTTAGGTATAAATATCTGCTGTACGCCTATGGCAAGTTAAAAATTTGCAAAAAAAAAAAAAATATTATGACATTACATCCAAACAAGACAAGTTACAGGGCTCACTGACATCGTTCAGTGAGCCTTGTAACTCTGCCTGGATTTCTGTATCGCCATACCTATACTTTCTTATACCTGGCTCTTTATTCTATGACGTGAAAAAACCAATAACAATGTCATAACAATAATTATTATGTCTTAGAAAACAATTTTTAATGGCACCCACATTCTCCTTGTATAAAAACGTCAATCATCAATGGGTGAATCGAATTCAACTCTAACATCAGCATCAACTGATTCATAAATAGCGTTTTATAGCGCCCCCATAATGGAATTCTAATTGAAATGATTGCTTTGATGGAAAATCTCTAAACGACGCACGACAAGAGAGTGAAGAGTGACGTTGACGTGGGTATTTATAAAGTATAGAAACCGAAAGATCCCCGTTGCCACCACCACCAAGTTTATGTGGAATTTTATGTTCGATTTATGTTGTGTAAACGATGCCATAATCGTAAAAAATATCAAAACAAATCGTAAAATTCGACAATCCATGTTCAACCTTGAACGAGGTAGAGTGAAAGTGTGCGGCATGAAGCCGCCGCACAATCGGAATATTTATGGAGTGGGAACTTTGTTGTTGTTTATGATTGTATTAGTTTATAAAGGTAGTTAAAGTCCATACGTCTTTTAAAAAATTTTGTTTTTGTTTTTCAAAATTATACCATATGAAAACTACGTCGAAAATCTCCCAACAACAGGTCACACGTTGGGCATTTACCACATGGGGGGACTAGCATCGGTGCGAAACAAGAGGTTCGAATGGTTATAGGAAGAACCTCCAAGCTCCGCTAAAGTTAGCCGAATAACTACAAAGAGTGCCGCCACCATTCTTATGCACGAATATGGGTAGAAACCTTTCTGAAAATATATGTGGTAAAAATCGAGTCTCACGTTGGGCGCCATTTTTACTCAGGACTAACTTCAGGCTAAGTATACTAACTTCGGGACTAAACATGGTGTTTTGAGGATTTTAGGTCCAATGTCAATTAGGCTTTATTTTGTGCAAAAATTAGCAACTCGACAGAATTAAGTATTAAACTAGAAGCACCTATTGTTGTAAAGTATAATTATTCTGGGATTGTAGCTAAATGATTGAGTAAATAACTGAATTTATGAAAGCAAACCATAGATTACGAAATACGAAAACCCAAAAAAACTAATTCTTTCAGAAGTTTCCATGACCAGGTTAGAAAACAAAATACAAACATATAAAATACCTACATTTGTAAATGGAACGCGCTAAAATCTCTGCATTGAGTCTCAAATTGCTCCTACAAAAACTTATATTAGCGAAAGAACAAAGCAAAGACGTCTAACAAAAAATTCTTTTGGACGTATACCGTAAGGGAGCTTGAAGGTACAGTTTATATCACCTAAGAACAAACTGAAAAAAATGCAACTCTCCAAAGAGCAAGTTTACATCCCCTTAACCTACCAGGTACCAGGACAACGTTTTATGGACTGTTGGAAGTTCTTTCGAGGCCTACGAACCATCTAGAAAATAACTTTTTGTATTAAAAAAGTATTTTATAAAAATTTCGTTTTAGTTTTACAGACTATGAGCAAATGGAGTATCGCATTAATGTTCTGGGATTGCATTCCTTTCAGTGATTTAGGTGGGTTATTCATGGACAAACATTAACGAGTTTTAAATGACCATATAATGTGTTAAATTTTGGAGATCGACTCATTAAATGGTCTTTCATTTTTCAACATTATAATGCCCCATGCTGCAAAAGCAAAATGATCTTCAATGTCCAATGTTAAAAATATATTGGGTTTGAAAATTTTAACTGTATATACTTAAGATCCATACTTTGATATCTTTAAACATGTGTATTTTTAAATAGAAGATAAATATGACTCATGCAAAATTTTCTACATTTTTCCGGTTTTTCCTCTATAACTTTTTTTTCTTACGTTCTACGGCAAAAACATTCAGGTATTATCCAAGCATGTTTGTTTGTCACTTCGTTACCGAGATATAGCGATCCATAAAAATCTAATTTTTAAAAATTAGCTATGAAAAAAAAAAATTGAAAAATTTGCTTTCAAAATTACACTTTTTTTAACGCTTTATCTCGGAAACGACGTGATAGGTACAAACATACTTGAATAATTAAATTGTGACAAATTTAATACTCTATAAAACATATCTGAACGTTTTTGCGGTAGAACATAAAAAAACAAATGTTATAGAGGAAAACCCTTAAAAAGGTAGAACATTTTGCAGTTTTGCTCCCTCTCTCTTTTTGCACAGGATTCTTAAAAAATGTTCATTAACCATATATGAACAACATCTTAAAATTTCATTGACCTCCGACCTTTTTTCATCAAACCCCATTGGATTGGACTATATTGGACAACTTATTCAAGAGGTTTCAATCGTCAAAGGAGGTTTTATTTTTGTGAACCTTTTTGTTAGTATATGGTTGAGTTCTGAAAATTCTATTCTAGTTAAAATAAAATATGTCAAAATAATTATGGTACAACGAATTAAGAATTTTTATTTCTATTGACTTGCTAAACCAAAATGATTATTAAATAAATGTTCAGATATTTCCGTATTGACCCCGGAACTGATTCTATTTTCTGTTTAGCTTGAAAGGGTTTTGTTTTTAAAATACGAAGACATTCTTGTTTGTCAGGATAATTATGCTGACCACTTTCAAACTATTTTGGATATCCTTAGGTGTGGGCTTATATAGATTCCTCTGAAACAATAAAAAAAAGGATATATTTTTCTGCAACTGCGACATCATAAACTAACAAACCTTATGTATAGTATGTTTCCAACCAATAATAACATTGTTTTCTTGATTTTTACTAACCAGCCAAGACTTCAAGGGACCATAGTATTCCATAAGACTGTAAGCGTTTACCGAAGGATTTTCGGGGAATAGTGTTGCTAATTCATCCCTCATTGGTTTTGAAGATCCAAGACTCATCACTTTTCTAGAAAATCTACCAGAAGTAAAACATTCAATACAAAAATATGAAAGTGGCAGTTGAACAACAGTTGATGTTCTTGTACTTGAATTTGACAATTGAAACTAAATGCAATCACGATTTCGCGCCTTCAAAATAATTCACACATTAACTAAAACCACTACTCCGACATACTTGTTCATACTTGTCCATCATAGTCCAATAATGATTATTGAGATCGGTGATATTGACGGATCCCGCAAAAAAGTCAGCCATTATTATTTTCGTATGTTCGAGATACAATGGTATATTAAGCAACGTATGGATTCCCTGAAAAAGTAAAACGGTATAAAACACAAGACTGTATAGAGGTCATCGATTCCCTACCATTCTCAAAAGACGATTCATTTTAACGTCTTCGGTAAATTTAAAGTTGGTAGTAAATCCAATTGCATTTAAATGCTTTGGGGTCGATGCTGACAAGACAACAGCTTCTCCCACCGGATATTGTAGATTATACGAACCAAAGTAGTAAGCCGGAAGTTTGCTCTTCTCCCTGGCATAATATACCTCAGTCATGTATCCATGGGATTGAAGAAATTTTCTAAAGTTCATTTTCTGACACTATTCCATGTAAACGTTGGGAGTCATATCGAAAATTATTGGTTTTCAGTCACCTTGGTCAAATTCCTTTTTATATTATTGCCCCAATAATTGTCTGGAACAGGCGTGAATCCCATAGATTGATAAAACTTGTCAGCCATTTTGAACATCTTTAAAGTGTCTTAGTTATTTTGCTTTAATAATTCATCATATGGCGGCAGATGCGGATGTGGATACATGCTGTCGATAACACTTCTGGTATGATCTGGTATGATCTGGTATCAGACCATTGGATTTCATTATTGAATCACAGCTGCAAATAGAGTGGTTGAATTTGCAACATGATGCGTTCCATGTCGGTGACATTGTAACCATGGAGCCAGAATTCCAAGGGAGTCGTTTCAGAAATTTGCATTAAATTGGTTGTACTAAATTTTTAAATAAACATTTGGTTTTATCGTTTTTTGAGAACATAGGCCTATTAGTACACAGTATTTTTAGAATTTCGGTAAATCGCGTTTTAACGTATACCAACATATATCCAAGAACCAAATCGAAAAAAGGAAATGTGGTCAAACCTGCACATTATGGAAAAATAATTTACTTATACTTTATTAAAATCATAAAACGATTTGTTCGTACAGAATGAGAGTGAGGCGAACAATAAGCAACTATATGTAGATTTAGCATTCTATATTTATCTTAGTTTCTACTAGATAAATGATTTGTTTTAAAGGATGTAAGAATATAAAGTTGCAATCTAGCGCATCGTATATCTTCCATAGAAAATGGAGATTAATATTAGGTATAATCTTCGGAACGGTTAATAAAAGGTCATAACTATGTATACCTATATGCGTATAAAAACTTACCGGTCAATCCAGCGCCAGCGGTCTCCTTCATACCGTTAACCAAATATATTAATATATTAATTACACTGACATCGTTCTTCTTTCTCCACCAGTAGTATTTTAATTCTTCTGGGTCAACGCTTCTTGCTAAAATATTTCGAACATCCGAAAAGAATTTAAAATGATCGCTCTCATTGTGGAACGCAGGAATATCGTCATAGCTAATCGATGGCTCCTCGAGCATTTCCATAAAATAAACATAGCTAATTTTCTTATTATTTTAAAGATATATTTCAACTCGGGGTCATTAAATGTGTCATCAAATTGTTTCGATTCTTTTACAATTTCAACAAGATTTTGCCGTGTTTTTGATAAAATGTGTGTAAATTTATACAATTTGCCGATATGTTCTTCTTATTTCATATCTAGGAATACTTCTTCGCTTATTTGTTCGGTGTTATTAAATATTTTAAAATTAGCCCTTTGAACAAATGTTTTAGCTTCTTCTGGAATTAAACGGACCTCTTCTTGGAATTAAACGGACCTGCATTGGAGATCTATATAGATTGATGAAAAACAGATTTTTTAGAAGCATGTATACAATTTCGATAGAAGAAAAATTCTTACACCAAACGTAAATATTCCAAGAACTATGAAACACAATATTCTAATTTCCATGTTGATGCTTTGTACTGAGACAACTTACACTAGCTTCTATTTTTCATGAAATTCAAACGAGCACTCAAAAAAAAATTTAATTCAAACTTTCGGATTTATTCATAAGAGTGAAGTGATAATGCTAAGAATAAATGTGAGATTAAAATATAGAATTAATGTGATCTTTCTACAGTCAAATTTTTTTCTAAGTTTTTTTGAAGAGATTAAAGTATTTACGATAGGGCATAGTGGGTACGAAATAAACTCTTTTGGTTCTTCGTTTCATAATTTGGAAACGGATGTATAGTAGATACATATCAAAATTAAACAAAATGCATACCTATTAGTAAATGATTTTTTGGCTACCAAAAAATAGTAATGTAGTTTTCAACTTCGATATAAATTCGGATTATAACTTTGTGATAACTAATTGAATGTTAAGTGCTACAACCGTCCTTTTTTCGGTGTATCATTTTAGTGGCGACTTTAACTTTGTTGTTGTAATTTGTCCGATCACGATTAGTTGTGGATGATAGTGAATTTCTTTTGTTTGCGTCGCTCGAAGATACCATTAAAGGTACACGGTGATTTAAAATTATTTATTATAGTGCACTTTTATTTTTGTTTGTTGTTGCGATTTCGCATCAGAAAATATTTTTTGAATAAAACTGGAGTATTACAACCACTCCACCGTTACATAACCCACTCTCGTCTAAAAATCATTTGAAATTCTGTTTGAATCTTCTATCTTTTCAAAACACAGAATGAAATATATTATTAACATTTTTTTTTAAATTAAAAACTACAATACTGGCTCGCACAAAACTCTGATTGTCTCAAATTGTTAAAAATTCAATTAAATTATTTAATAAACAAAATTAACTGCTGGGTCGCACAAATTTTCTTTTGGGGCGAGTTACTTCTGTGTTCACGACTCTGAAAAACAAATTCAGAAGAGGGACATCACCATTAGCAACAAATCACTCATATAAAGTTAAATCGAAATTGATCCTATTTTTTCTAGAAAAATGGAATGGAAGAATTTTTGCCAAGAAAAACTTTTCCAAAAATTCGTTCACTAAATTTTTTTTTTAAATGTCCTGTTGCACCTACTAAAAATATGATTTTCCTAGTTTCAAGGTGCTATAAAAGCCTACTTTCGTTGCTTTAACCTCGAAAATAAAGAAGGTTAGTAATTTTTTGTAGGTATAGGTATACATACCTTAAACGAATTCGATGAAAAATAATTTATTATAACTCTAAACGAGTTTCTTGGAAGTTTGTTTTGAAAGTGTTTCCATCATCACACCAATACTCATATAACGATGAACCATTCAAAAAAATTCTTTCACTTAACATTTTTTTTGTATGTCCTGTTTCACCAACTAAAATCATGATTTTCCTAGTTTCACAGGAAACCCAGCGAAAAAAAACAAATTACTACCTATATCAGAGAAAATCACTTTAATTTCAGTAATATTATAAAATAATTTAGCTTCGAATACGAAAGTGTAAAAATCAAAGTTTGAGACAAAAATATTGAGAACGAAGAATCGTTAAATCAAATGTTCCCGAGCTAAGAAACCATTATAAAACGCAAATTAAATACGATCAATTAAGGACAGGTTGGCTTGATTCCCATTGAACCTAATGCTATTAAAGTCGTACCACCCGTAATCGTTAGTGACTTATTACTATTTCGTTCTTTAAAAAAAATTCTTCATTTTATATTCCGTCATCAAAAAATCAAAAAAAAAAGCTAAATCTTAAGTAGGTACCTATACATTTGAATATGAGCTATCGGTATAGTATATTATTGAAATAGGTATAGGTTATATAGGTAGGTATATTTAATATCAGTTTCCAAAACAATATGACTCATAGAACACAAGGCAAATCTAAACAATTTTCCAATTTTAATCCTTTCACTTTCAAAAAATAAATTCGATGAAAAATAATTTATTATAACTCTTAACGAGTTTCTTTGAAGTTTATTTTAAAAGTGTTTCCATCATCACACCTTCTTAGAATGACCCATTTTTCAATCTCACTTTAAAAATAAGTTATATTATATTTTTATAGTTTATTTATACCCATCCATATAAAAATTCTATCCCAAAACAACAACACCAGAAGAGGGGATCGAATTTACCCAAAAATAAAACCATAAATATATCATTTCCACATGGCAGCCGGAGCACTCTGAAGAACAGTCCCTAATTTGGTAATATATCACCAATGGAGGTTTTTATCTTTGGGCTCGCTATAGTATATATATTATGTATATTTTCTTCTTGATACGAGGGCATCCCGTCCCATATTGGATAACGTGTCAACTGATATCCCATTGAAGACATCTATCTATGTGTGGATAGTCACCATCGTGCAATGTCTACATAATGGTATTCCAGGACAGTATAGAGAATGCCTATAACGTGTGCACCCTTAGGTTGTATCCTTTTCTGATATACATATATATAAAACAAAATCTAGGGCGGATTCATGCTAAATTAGAAACCATTCTACTCTACTGCCTACCGCACGTGACTTAAGTTGACAAATTTTCCACCCCCTCATCTTAAACTCTTGAAACCCTCCACCGAAATTGCCTTAATGACTTTCGAAAATAATGTGTTCATATAAAATAGGTATATATATAGACTTTAGACACACGTTCATACATAATTAAAGTCATATCAATACTAAGGTACGTAAATCTTAACAAATTTTAATAATTTTGGGTTCTTCCTCCAGTTTCTTGTATAATTTGTACTTCATATGGAACATATTCGAGATTTTTAAGTACACACTAATAAGCGTCAGTTGCGTCAGACATCACTTTTTAAAAAGTTTTGAGTTTGATTACTTGCATTAGGTAACGTAGCTTGAGCTCCATAATTCAATGTGAAGATATAAGAAAAGAATTACAGTGAACACCTAGCTTGTATCCCTTATTTCATAATAGGCATATACCCACAATATCCGGGACTATACACCATAAAATAGAATAGGTTCGTCATCTCACCCAGATTAGCACAGCACAACTTAACAAAACTCACCGTCCCGGAAGCTGCACACGCACTACCCCCACTTGACCATCAATTTTTGCAATATTATATCGGTTAACGATAGTTACATCTTTTTTATTTGATCAAGTTCCGCCACAGCAACCACGAAACTACCGCAAAGGGGGCCTACCTGAAATGTTAGGTAGAGTTGATCCTAATATAATTCCAAGTTCGCATGGACATTTATCTGAAACAACTATATTGCTCCTAACACCCGTGGTGATTTATTTTACGTCAAACCTAAAACATCGTTGAGGAAAGACTCTCAAGTGTAAAACTAAAGACATTCTGAACAGCAGGCTTGTAAAAGAATGCAATCTTTTATGAATGCAATCTTTAATGACTTCAATAAAAACATTGCATTCACCAATCTTTCTTTGAGATTCAACTTCGAAATAAGCAATCACTATTCATTTTAAATCAAAACGACTGCAATTATTTTTTTCCCCCATTCATTTTGCAGCAATAAATTTGAGACTTCCTGCTTTCCGGTCATTCCTTTGTAGTCCTTGCATTCCTTTTGCATTTCAAGCATTCCTTTGAAGTTCAGCATTCATTTGCAGTCCAAGCATTCAAATGGACTTCAAAGGAATGCTGGACTTCAAAGGAATGGTGGACTGCAAAGGAACGCTTGGAATGCAAAAGGAATGCAAGGACTGCAAAGGAATGCTCGGAATGCATAAAGTCTCAAATAATTGCATTCAATTGATTGCTGCAAATTAAATGGGGGAAAAAAATTATTGCAATCAAAATGATTTCAAATGATTGGTGGATTGGGAATTTTTACGTTGAAGTCTCGTATAAAGTTATTGAATGCAATACTTAAATTGAATTCAATGAATTATTTTTAATGATTGCATTCCAAAAGATTGCAATCTTTTACAAGCCTGCTGAACAGCACCATAAGGGATTGCCTACCATGATAAAATGCATCTCAAAGGACATCCTCCAATTAGTTCAGGTGATATTCACATTCAAAGCATCTCACTTTACCACATATCAATCACTTATACTAGGGTGATTCACACAAAATGCAAAAAAAAAAAAAACATGTAGCGAATAGGTTGGGTCAAGTTAAGAAAAATACTGTAGAGGAGCGTCTATCCGCTCCTGTTTAGCCGGGAGAAACAATTTTTTTAAAATAGACATAGACAAAAATATATTAAAAACTTAAGGTAGAATCGTTTAATAGAGTGTTTTTTTTGACTTTTCACTGTAACTGTGAAAAAAGTAAAGATTTTAGGAGCTATACGAGTGCGCAGCCCTTGCAGGTTAATGCTCTGAATTTATAAGCAAGTTAAATGTTTGTTCTTCGTTAACACTATACAGTCGACCCAGCTTAGCTTTGCACCTAATTTTTTGTATTCTTAGGTGGTATCTTATTCAGCAATTCTACAATAGAAACTCGATAGATCTTCGACTTTGGATTTATTTTTTCTGACGAAATCATGATTATTAATATATTGTGTAGAGCTTCATTAAAAGGATTGATGCCGTCATCTGTGCTAAAGAGAGCTATATCGAACAATGACATGGTTTTCATAAAACAGATGTATTTTTTATGATGTATACTTATAATATGAAACAAAAATATAAAAATTAACGAAATCCCAGTATTTTGAATTAGTAGTTAACACTTCATTTGACGGACCCTGTATATAGCACTTATACAGGGTGAGTCATGAGCAATGCGACAAAATGCTAGGGCGTGTAGGTTGCGTTGAGACAAGAAAAAAATCGTATAGGAGGGGGGGTCTATTCCCCTCCGTTTAGCCAGGAGTTGCAATTTTCGAAAAAACTGACTTAAAATGGGAAAAAAATTATTTAAAATCAACGGCTTCATTCACAATGCCAATAACTTTTTCTTTCAATCTGTGTTTAAATAAATCTATTCTAAGAAATAGTTTTTGAAATATTAATTTTCAAAGTCAAAATTTTGAAAAAAAAAATTGAAAACAAAATTTCAAATTCATTTTTTTCAAAATTTTACGTAATTAAGTGCTAATTTTAATTTCAAAATTCAATGTTGTTATTAATTTTAAGTCTAAATAAGAAAACCGGATGCAAAAATTTTATGCCGTTCTCAAGAAATTAAAAAAAAAACCAAAACCACCTTTTTCTAAGAAAAACATTTATTTTTATTGTAACGAAGCAATTTAAGAAGCATTAATCTTAGTTTTTTTAGTTTTTTTTATTCCTTTTATTTTTACTATGTTTTTTATTGGAAGTACTTATAAAAAATTCTCGATATGATCTCCATTGTTTAGAAGGCATAGATTATATCTCCTTGTAATGGCTTCACATAAGTTTATGCTTGACAAATTTTCCTGCAATTTGACTCCAGCGACTTCAATTCGTTCCTTCAGTTGTTCCAATGATACTATTTCCACTTCGTAAACATAATTCTTCATAAATCCCCATGCATAGAAATCTAGGGGAGTTAAATCTGGTGACCTAGGCGGCCATTCCGTGGGGCCCCTTCTTCCGATCCAACGGTCACTAAAATGATCATCCAGCCAGTTTCTCACCTGTAAGCTGTAGTGTGCTGGAGCACCATCTTGTTGGTAGATTAAAGTATCTGCTATAACCAATGGAACGCTGTCTAATAAATCGGGTAAAAGGTCTCGTAGGAATTGCAGGTATGATTCTCCATTAATAATGGAATTCAAAAACCGGGGCCCGATCACAGTGTGTCCAACAATACCAAGCCAAACATTACAACTAAAGCGGTGTTGTGATTTGTTTTGTTTTTTTTTGTTTCCCGTTTCTCATAAAACTCCAATTGAAAAAAAGTAAAAAAACTAAGATTAATGCTAAATAAATAAATAAATTGCTTCGTTACAATAAAAATAAATGTTTTTCTTAGAAAAAGGTGGTTTTGGTTTTTTTTTAATTTCTTGAGAACGACATAAAATTTTTGCATCCGGTTTTCTTATTTAGACTTAAAATTAATAACAGCATTGAATTTTGAAATTAAAATTAGCACTTAATTACGTAAAATTTTGAAAAAAATGAATTTGAAATTTTTTTTTCAATTTTTTTTTTCAAAATTTTGACTTTGAAAATTAATATTTCAAAACCTATTTCTTAGAATAGATTTATTTAAACACAGATTGAAAGAAAAAGTTATTGGCTTTTCAAAAACGTATCGCACAGCATTGTGAATGAAGCCGTTGATTTTAAATAATTTTTTTCCCATTTTAAGTCAGTTTTTTCGAAAATTGCCCCTCCCGGCTAAACGGAGGGGAATAGACCCCCCCTCCCATACGATTTTTTCTTGTCTCAACGCAACCTACACGCCCTAGCATTTTGTCGCATTGCTCATGACTCACCCTGTATAGTGAATTGAGCCCCGTCTCACCTCTCACACACTAACACAGTGTGTTAATAATCGAGAACCTATTATTTTTGTTCTTTGTTTTGTCTTGATTTATTTTTGGTTTATTCGAAAATGTTGTTAAAAAGCACTTATATCTGCATTTACAGATATTTTGATATTCGTTTTTTTAAAGGAGAAAATAGCACTGCGCACTCTTATCCACTGTACGCTCTTAGCCCATCTCTAATAATTACAATGCTCTGCTATATAATTTTTTGAAAAGCCAGAAATCTTTTTTTCAATTTCTTATTTAAATAAACTTTTTTTGAAAAATTAATTTTCAAACTTAATTTTTTATTAGTTTTAAATTAATTATTAATTTTTAGTCAAAACTGACATCCGGATGCTCAAATGCCTTGTTCATTTTGAGAAAACTGAAAATAACAAAAACCACCTCTTCTAAGAAAAACAATTTTTGTTTGGTTTTGTTTTTTTTTAGAAGAGGTGCTTCTATAGTTATTTTTAATTTTATTAAAAAGTACAAGAATTTTCATTATCCGGTTTTCTGTTTTTGACTAAAAATTAAGTAGGGTATTGAAAAAAAAAAACAAAAAATAACAGGAACCCATTTTAAAATTTTATTATATAACAACCACAAAAAAACACGAATGAAATTGAAATGTCAAAATTTCAGGATTAATTAAGGTGCCGGGCAATTAATTGTGTGCGAAAATTAAGTATAGTGAGAGATATATTATATCACATATAGTTTAAAGCGACCTATCCATATTTCCTTTCAGGCGCGATATCCTTAACAATCGGCATTTGTACCTTTTGTAGAAAATAGTTGAAATCATAAAGTTTAATGAAAGTTTGAAGTTTCGGAATGTTATTTGAGTGGGTTGAATCAATTGCAAAATGTTCAATCTGGTTGGTGGTTGATTGATCCTGTGGGTATATGGACTCTATGTGGTCATCTAAAGTCCGGAATGGGAAACCCACGTGGTTGAAACTATACAATGATTCTGTTTATCGCAAAGTCAATAAGTTCTTTTTGCGCAACCGAAAATCGGAGGTTTTTGTCGTGTAGAATATGTTTTTCAACAGTTTTTTAGCAAGTTTACCAAGTTTAACGATTTTGGCGTTGAAGTGTCCTAAGACAATTTTTCGTTTTAATTTTAGGAAACTCGCTTTTTTTTTGTTTAAATATGTCTGTAATGCAAATTGCATTTTAAATGCAACAGGTGTTGCACGATACTAGTAAGAAGGAATAGTAAGAATTGATTTGGTACAATGCGATAGAGAGCTCATGGGCGACGCTGTTATGTCAGCTCTACATATATTTTGACAGGGCATCTGCTAGCTGTTGAGCAGCGCCTCGAGCTCTATAGAGCGATCGTACGTTCCATAAGAAAATTTCTTAAATCGTTTTGCCGTTTTCGTTGCGTTGGTTGTCGTCGTGAGATCAGTCCGTTTCCGAGGCTTGTTGTTCTGAGGAACCAGACTGATCATATTAGCCAAACCTTTTTTAAAAGGCTTGTTAGCGGCCGCCGCGAAGAGGCTATGATCACACTTCCACCAGTCCCGAATAGTTACGGCACGTGCATGTTTTCGTATGCTACATGTTATTCCCCCTATTCGTCTGATGGCTGACCGCCTTTCTATATGTTTGACAAATTGATCTTCTGTCAATGGGCTATACACGGATCTTGCTGAAGAGACCAACCGTGTATCTAAGTAAATATACTTGGTCGAAACGCAAAGGCAACAAATCCTTTATTTTTGAATTTTATTCATTTAAACTTCACGAATGTGTGGTACATTCTATGGCAGACGACAGCGTGGTAGACCATGCTTGCGCTGGAGAGATGGCGTAGACCAGGACGCCCGAAGCCTTGGGGTGCGCAACTGGATGGCGTCGGCTCGAGACCGGGATAGGTGGAGAGACTTGTTGAAGGTCTTTTCACAACTGATAAGTACCATAACAGTGTTTCTTTCTGTAGAAACAAAACACAACCCATTTCATGCTTATATATCTTGGTTTACAATATTTCGTTTGCAATGCAGATATATGTAGTTCACTGCCTTTTGAAGTAACAACCTCCAATATTATGCATGTCCTGATGGAATCTCAATTCCCACGGCTCACTGTTAATTTGAATTCTATCACCGAATTTCGTGATCCTTTTTTGCTGCAATTTCCCTGTGTCCTCTTGATGTTGTATGTAGATACAACATGTCCACTTTTGCATGATTGTGAAGCAAGTCTATTTCAACTTAAAAGGATATTTTATGGTATACCTATTTTAGATATATATATATATATGTATGGTTATCTATGTGTATCTATATAAGATATTCTGTTATAAAGAGACATTATTGCATTCCAAACATTTCGAATGCCACATCTGTGACATCATCCGCATGCGAAATACTGATGCACTGCATCGAGAGTAGGTATGTGACTGACTAACAAACTACCTCTGCCCTAAAGTTTGAATATTCTGCATTTGCTGCATCTTTTTCTGATACAATGGAACCAGCAAGCTATACTGAGGCAGTTTGCATACAAAATTCACCTCTATACATACAGGGATGATGGTGGATCCTGCCTGAATCCTGTACGGTCACAATGTGCCATCATAACCAGCCAGCAGGCCACTTAAAACTCACTTTGCATCCTTACCACACTCTGTCGCCCACCCGCCTCTGTCGCGCTGTTGCCACCATACTGAATAACCGACAGTATGGATGGATATGTATCTGCATGTGCATATACGCAAATGCAGCAATGATTTATGATCTGAAACAATATTGAGCGTACGAGAATTTATGGAGTGCTCTGTAAAAAATATTATTTTGTCAGTTTTTCCCGTGTCTGTCCAAAGTATACAAAAAAAAAAAAAACAGGAAAGAACTGAAAAAAACGTTGTCATTTTTGCCGACTGTCGGTCGTCGCGTTGGATTTTTTATTGTCCTTGTTTCCTTTGTTTTTACACATTTTTTGTTGATGTTCTTGAATTTCTTTCAAGAGCGGGCGAACTCAGGGCATTCGCTGATTTTTTTTTTACTTAAAGTTATCCAACCTACATGATTATGGGTAGAGATATATTGATTGAGGAAAAGATGAATGGATTGGATACAAGTTTAGCCTGTTGTTTGTTCCTCATATCACATGACTTGAAGAAGGTTTTTTTAGCCGAACGGACAATCATTGCGTAGACATAACGCAAAAAGCGTTATGTCTTATTTGTGCAAAATTCTTTTTTTCGATTTAACATTGGAAGATTTATGAAAGATTTTTTTTATTGATGTTTTTATTTCGCTGATGGAATTTATTATCATCACTAAATGTAGAGATAAGATAGTTAGTTCACTTGGGTGAACAGGATTGGTAGGTATGGAAAAATGTATTGCCAGATTTTTCACTTGGAGCGAAGGTACAATAATAAAGATAACTAAGTTTTAATTTTGAATTTGCGGAAAACTTATAGGTATATTATGTTGCCTCAAATCAAATAGGTCTATTTATCTACAGATATTGGACAACTTTTTCGGTAACTAAGACTAGGTATAGGAAGATATATAGTTATAATAGTTGATACAAAATTAATTCAATAAATGCAATCATACTGATGGAAAACAACTATCTTTCCAACATTTTAATAGTTTTACTGCACACTGTTAAACGTGCCAGGTCTTTCATTTGAGGTGCTCAAGAGCTTTTTCAAATTTAGGAAATGCAGCCTCAGTAAGAGTTACCATAGTTGTAATGCTCCAGCTATTAGAACCTAATTCTATTAGGGTTCCTATTAATATTAAAGAGCTATCAGTTGTAGGTATTGTCAAAAGCTTATATTTAATAGCAGCAGAGCTCTCACAAACAATGAAGATCTATAGCACATAATTATTAAGCTATCATTTTAGTGACAGAGTCATTATGAATACTGATATGATTGTTCTCAGAGCTATTGTTAGACTTGCGGAATTGCTGTAGTACAATATATTGTCAGAGCTTTCATAGTTATTAACAGAGCTTATATCATAGTTAATTTAGCTGCCACATGTAACGGAAATTTTTCAGCATCATCCTTCATTACATTTTGATGTTTGTTCAAAAGATGTAAATTTACATGTGCGATGAAAGATAATGCTAAAAAAAATTCCGAAATTAATGAAATAAAGAAGGTGGAAGACCGTCACACCAACAACACGTCAACCGGAACCGAGAAAAACCCACAACTTAAATATTCTTCCAGTTTCGCAACTGCGAAAATATTCGTCAATGCGAAATTTTCGGGCCCCACGTTGGGCGCCATTATGTGTAACGGAAATTTTTCAACATTATCCTTCATTACATTTTGATGTTTGTTCAAAAGATGTAAATTTACATGTGCGATGAAAGATAATGCTAAAAAAATTCCTAATGTATGAAATTAAAGAAGATGGAACCTGATTGTCACACATAAAAAAAATAAAAGCAATGATCCGTGAGAGGAAAGACCATATCGATCTTTAGAACGAGCATCATTCACATGCCCCTGACAGCTCCAAAGTTCGTTACGTCCTGTCACACTTCTCATGACTTTTAAGCACATATCGATGACACATGTGCGGTTTCTAATCCACCGAAAAGGAACCAAAAGATAATTTGTTCGATAGGTCTCTACTTCAAGTCGAGGCAGGGTTCGGATAATATATATGCGACAACTGTCATACTCTTCTGACAGCACCTTGTTACCGAAATAACTCGCCTAGAGTAGACCTACTAGAGTAGACGATAATCAAAAAGATGCTCTGAATTGTTTGATAGGTACGTTTATGTAGAGGGTGTTTAATCCTCTTTCCCCTTGACAAAAGTTGAGGACCTAACAACTCGAATACTAATAATTATTCGACCTATACTGAAGGATCTTCTTCTAACTCGACATCCATCTTGACTTATAGTACCCCTTCTCAACAGAAATAGGCACGTCCAAGCCATGCTGGATGAAGTTGTCTTCGCTCGATCGCCGCCGCAGGTCTATAGGGTTGCCCAGGCTATACTCATAGCGAAAGGGTGTGAGTTCTTGCAACGAGAGACGAAAACGGTGTACACATTTATTAAAGACCTGCAGTCTAGATGTAATTGACTGGTTCTATAAAAAGGTTTTGGGGAACTACCGAGTATGTGTTAATTTCAAAATCATTAGAAATAATCTTAATCGAACCGTGAATTCATATAAAGGAAACACCGATGTTAATGTTCCATGGACTAACTTATCCCTATCCCATCCTTGTTCTGGATTGTCCATATAGATTCTTCAGAACCCATTTGTTGAGAGAAAAAGGTGTTGTGATCTCTCGGTACGCTGAACTACCTTACCATATGTAGTTACATAGGTAACCTAGCTCTCTAACTCCTCTACCATTTCTGCAGGTGTACTATAATTAGGCAGAAAGGTCTACATCTTCGATAGGATACAGGTGTTGAGTACCTATCTACGTGCTATTATCCCGCCAATGTGAAATAGTTCGAGAAATCTTATAATCCCTCCTACTATTCACTTAATGTTTTCTTTTGCACGTTAAAATTTATAGAAAACGCCCTCCCACTTTAAAAGAAGAAGAATAACTTCCCCCTTAGTTACATTGATGATGATGATCTTCCGGTCGGCATGGTTTCAGTCACAACCCCTATTCCACTAAATCTACTGCTCCATTATGCTAAATCAAAATAACTAAATGAAAGAATCAACTTCCTCAAAAAGATTGTTAGCATCGTTAACTGAAATTCAAAAACGAGTATTTATCTTCTTCGGAAGTTTCATTTAACTTTTATTTTTATAAACTTAATCTATCTTTAACAATATTCTTTAATATTCCACAAAACTAAAAGATATTACTAATTATTTATTAAACTATCTCTTTAATCCTGTGAAGTAAAAGAAAGTATTACTAAAACTCAGTAAAAATTCTTTTACTAACTTAATCTTCAACTCATAGTTGAACTTTAACAACAAAACAATGATATCGTTCAGTATATCACTAGAGAAATTCACCTAGAATATACTTTGAACGTTAATGATCCAATGATCACTTCAAAACAAAAATCGACAAAAATATCCACTAAGTTAATTAGTAGATATCTATAATTCATAAACTCGACCGTATCCATACGTTAACGACGACTTGATCCTATTCCAATCAAATACACGAATTTGTCCGTACAGATACGATTAATCAAAAAAAATTTATCAACTATCCGTATAGTTATAACAAACCGTTTTTAAATTCGTATAACGTCGTAAAATTTATGTCTTAAACCACGAAGTTTCTAATTTATCTATAACGATTCACAAAACCACGTATGTTTAAAGACGATTCTATACACAACAAAAATTTCTTACGTAGCTGCGCTACAACAACACGAATGAAGAAAAATTTCCCTTTCCTGAAAATATTTCCCCAAAAACTAAAAGTATATAAAACTACTTTGATCACGGACTCACAATTAAGTAGACGGATCTCAGTAGAGTAATTAAATGAAATTATAATCAAACAATATAGGATATCATTAAAATATATCAATAATAAATAAATCAATACTTAATTCATCAAATATAAGTGACTTAAGGAACCTGCCTATTGATAAAATGCATTTGATCATCTGACAATATTCCAAAAAAAAATTTTACACTAGACCAGTGTCTCTATAAAAAAAATAACTTTTAGGTTTCAGGTAAGTATCTTGATTGTCGAATTGGGATAAATTCGACTTTTCGATTTAAGGTATATAAGTGTACGATCCGAATTAAAGTTAAAATTTATTGACTTTATTCGAGTCCGTTCACTATCAACAAAACTAAATCTTCACCGATTTACACATATATAAGGTAATGACAAAGAAATGATTCTATGAACTCAATATCTGTTCGAATCACGTATTTGTCCTTATCCAATACCCCAACCAAATTAAACTTAAAAAAAATAAGTTGAATTTGCTTAGCGATGTTCAAACTACAAATTACAATTCGCGAAAACTGTTATACTACTCATACAATGCAGTTCGCAAAATGTATCTATTAATTAGAATTGAATTTAAATCAAACAGGCAAAAAGATTTCATATCCTCTGTTACGATTCAACTTCAATTCACTTCTTAGACAACAATAATCTCAAATCTAACTGAAGGTTCATTAATCGGACTCAGTACGCCTTCATTAGATTAATTCATAAGTAAATTAATACTCTGTTCACGAAACCGATTTCAATCAATCCGTTCTATACGATCGAAGTAAAAATTGAATGATTCCGTAATCAAAAACAAAAAAAATTTCTAAACAAAAAAAAAACTGAACGTGAATATACTTTATGGTCAACTTCAATGACGTAGGTACGTAAATAATCTCAATATCCAAATCAAATTCAATCTTTATAATCCTAGACTTGAATTTGTTTTGAGATACTTTACTTCAAACTAAACTTTAATAAATTAATCTTTAGATCTTTTCTTTTCAGATCTCCAAATAAATTAATGATTCACTATATGAAGGTAAGTATCCATAAGTTTTAATCATCTGAACTTCATGTCAACTTGCATTCACATAGTATATTATATAGGCTTTATACGTTTCAGCAGAAGGCTTACTAAATTTCTTTAAGTACCACTTCACTGAAATATTTCACTCAAAAGTATCCGAAAATATGTCCCGATTATAATTCAAATATCAACCCGAACTTTCTTTTCGAATTCGTAAGTGATTTCTCACGCGAGTTAAATTATCCCGTCTTTATTACAGTCACGGTCGAGCCTAGAAATTATAAATTGCTGGGTTCCCGTGATTGTTTTGTAGTATAATTATTTTTACTACTTTTCGTTAACGAGTATCCTCAACTAAATATTGTGGATAAATTGAACTTCATATAATATTACACCCACGAATAGGTATAAGTACGTGTAGGTATACTACAAACTATAACTTTCTTTTACTTTCCAGTTTACAATAAAAAAATGTAAATTCATGGTAAGTACTTTCGGATTTCTTTAAACCATATATAATTCATACAAATTTAAAATTCTTTAGGTATTTTTAGGATTTAATATAGTTATCAAAAATAAATTTGATTTACATCGGTGGTCTTTATGACCGAAATGGTAAAATGCATTTCTTTTCTTTTTCTAAGTAGGATTATATCCAAAATTTCATAGATTTCAAATCAGTTAATTATACATAGTAACTGTAACTTATTTTGAACTTTAATAAATTTCCTTAATTTTCGTTATTGGTTTCACGAATAAAAAAAATATTTTTACAAATTAGCACGGTACCTTCTATGTCGTTGGGGTTTTTGTATTTACCCTTTTATATACTTTCTCTAACAGTTGTATTATAGTTGTATTTTAAAGATGTATAACAGGATCTCCTGACGGTACTTTTATTAACTGCAACTGATGATTGCTGTTACATTGCTGTATTATTGAACGTGATTAGGATTTATATTCAAATTCCACTTTATAGGTGTTCCAGACATTTCAGATATGATTCATTGGTGTCTGAGGGACTTGGCTTTGGGTATAATAGGGCTCTTCTATGGGTGAAGTGCTCCTACTACAAGTGAATCCCTGGACATGAATCCAAATACTCTTCCTGCCTGCCTGCGTAAAACAAAAAATTTGGTTTTAGCTACTTTTCAGACTATGCTGAACAAAAAAAACTACATCGTCTATGTGACATGTACCTAGGTTATCTACCTACTACTTGTATCTCATTTTATGAATTTTGCTCACCTGGATTAAAATTGACGATTGTTAAGTGATATTAATAGGGGTGGTCTCTTTTGGAGTACCTTTTTCTTCTTTAGACGACGGCTTCTTAGGTTTTTCTTTCTTAGGTTTTATGCGGAAAATTTCACCCGTTGTTTCGTCGAAATCAGTAGATTCATCTACTGCTACTATTCTGCCATTCAAATCAAGTATTTTCCAATTAAATGCAGCTATTCTTGATTTGGTTAAATTTCTGTCCGCCATTAAGCGTACGAAAGTTTCTGCGCACAAAAAAAAATCTTTTTGAGAAAATTTCTTTGTCGAATGAAATTAATTTATGCATACCTTTTTCTGCTGTTTATTAATTGTTTTTCACGAAAATTCTTCTTTTCCTATACTTCTGCTATATTATCCCTCTTAGATGGTGTTTTCTGCATGGATTAAATTTATGTCGTCTGTTCTTTTAGTGAATTTCAATATTCTTCTAACTGGACTGACTTGTGCGTTGCGACTTCGGAAATGGAAAGAATGTTCTGAAAATTTCCATTCCACGAAACACGTCAACCAAACTGGAATTTCTGCCGTGGTGAAAAGCTTTTGCCCTTTTGGCGGGGTATAAGAGATACTTTTCTCTCGCTCACCCTTTCTTCACCATATATGGCTTTGGAATTTCTCGTTCGCACTTTAAGTTGAACGTGAAGTTCTTTTGCTGTTTAAGCTATTGCGTATTAATAAATGCTCGCGTTGCCTCATTTCTTTTTTCTTTTAGCTAAAGTGAATGGAAAATATCTGAGTGTAAATTTATTTAAGTACGTATTATGTATCGTTCTGTTTTGTTCTGTCGGATATTTTGTAAATAAAAATTGTCTTTTATCTTGTCTGGGGGTAAGTACAAAAAAATATAATAAAAAGTAAATATTTTTATTTTCTTTTCAGGTTAAATACGTAAAAAGTATGGTAAGTATTTTTATTTCGTTTTAGGTAAATGAGTCCGTATAATTTGTCTATATTGATAGTTTCAATACGAAGGTAAGTATTGTAATTTCGTATATTTTGGTTCGTCGTTCGTACAAACTTACATGTCCGTAAATGTCATTCGTATATGTCAAATGTCAATGTCATTCAGTTGGTATTTGTGTTAATTACACACAAACATGTTCCCTTCACTGAAACTAAACTAAACAACAGTCTTTGTTAAGGCTAACATTTTGATTTTACGCTACATTTCAGTCTGACGAGCTATTACTTATATTCTGCTATAAGGATTATCTATTTACCAAATCTTCAGGCATAAATTATTATCTCAAGTGGAGATTATATTTAGAAGATTTCTCTTTCAAACTAGTTTATCTCAAGAATTTTAAAGTCACCATTGTCTCTTTTGACTAACTTTATTCTCAATCTACATCATAAATTTTCTACTTTCATTTTGTACTTGGCTTAATTGGCTTTTGGGTTTTTGCGCCATCTATCTGACTCTTCCGAAGCTACTTTCTGGTAAAGCTTTGCCTTTAAAGATCTGACACTTTCCCCACTGTGGTCAATTAATACTATCTTATTTTCCCTTCCATGTATTTCCATACATGGACTACTTTTGAGCTAAAATTACGTATAAGGATATTTAGCGCCACCTAGATACTTTCTGGACTTTTTGTTTGAATGCTAAAGTTCCTAAATTACCACTAGATGTCTCTAAATGATATGAATTTTTCGTTTAAGACGAAAGACTCTGAGTTCTCATAGCTGACGTTTTAACTGTGGCTATGATGTTTTTGTTGTTTAAAATATTCGATGAATTTACTCAAATTTATTATCGAAAGTTTTCGTGTTAGATCTACTGTACGTATATGATGTTGTTAGTATGTACATGTATTGAGTACACACACATACTCATTCATATGTAGGTATAAATTGATTTCCTACAAAACAGGTTCAGACAACTAAGTCTACTTGGTTGTATGAAGCTGGAAAAGAAAACAATTGATAATACTTCAAGTTATTTTGAACTACATATCTATACAAATAAATTTTGGACTAGAATGAACCCACGACCCTTTTCGTGTCTCATGCACTGGCTGATAGACCGGGCTATGACTAGTGCTACTGCAGTACTTCAACTAAATTTACTTTCGTAAATCTTTCGTATGTACCACTGTCACAAAATTATTCTTGTCTCTTACTTTATACAAATTGTTGCCGATTATTTTTATGATTTGTGCCTTTATAAATTTTGGACACAACTTGGCGTTGCGATGCTTGGATGCGTCGCTTAAGGTAAAGTTTCTTCGAAACACTTCGTCTCCTATATTGTAAGATACAATACGACTTCTTAAATTGTACACTTTTTCGTATGTGTCGTGCGCTCGGCTTAAGGCTGTTTTCAAATATGAGTGCAGAATATTCATTTTTGCTGTTTGGGGTAGCCAGTCTATTTCTGACTGATTTAGTCCTCCCAATTTTTTTAACAGCTTATAATCTGCCCCATGTTCAATCATGCGCTGTCCAAAAAGTGCTTCGTACGGCGACATACTAATTGCGCTATGTACTGAAGTGCGTAAAGCACTGCTTATCGACGATAAGTGCTCGTCCCAATTATATTGTTTATCGTCTATATAGGCTCTGATAGCACTAAGTATAGAACGATTGACTCGCTCGCTCGCATTCGCTTGGGGAGCGTATGCAGCAGTCTTAATATGGGTCACCCCAAAATTATTTAGAAATGTTTTGAAATCATGGCTAACGAACTGAGAACCATTATCAGATAATATCGTTTCTGGTACTCCGAACATTAAAAAGATTTCGTCCGATAAAAATTTTACTACTTCTGCTGTAGTAGCTTTCTTCAAAGGTTTGATTACAACAAATTTTGTTAACTGATCAACAACAATTATGATATAAGTATTTCCTTTACGTGAGCGTGGATAAGGCCCTAAAAAGTCGGTATACAAATGTTGAAATGGTCTTTCAACAACGTATCCTTTACCCATTTCTGTACGAAGTACTTGATTTGGTGCTTTAGTTGTCTTGCACACTTCACAATTGCTGATGAACAATCTTGTCTGAGCAGCCATCGCCGGCCAATAAAATTGATGCCGAAGACGATGTAGAGTTCTCGTAATACCTCCATGCGCCGCTTGTGGTGGGCAATGAGCCAAAAAGAGCAACTTTTCGGTTAACTCGGATGGAATCCAAAGTTTCCAGGCTTGATCGTCCTGTATAGGATTACCTGTTGCGTGTCGGACTTTCTTGTAAATGAACTTGTCAGATACTTGTAAGTCTGGCAATCGCTCTTTGTTTTCACATATATGTGCAGCTATCTGAAGATATTCATCCGACTTGAAAGCCGGATCCTCCAGATTGACGTGCAACACTTCTGATTTCGAGGTTTCGGTGGATTCCGCCGACAGTTCGTTTACATGTACTGCCTCTAACTCATGCCTTCGTGAGAGTGCATCGGGTAGTACGTGCAAACTTCCGCGACGGTGCTCCACAGAAAAATCGAAGCCTTGAAGCTTCAAACTCCACCGAGCTAAACGTCCGGTTGGATCTTTAAGGTTCATTAGCCACTTCAGGCTAGCGTGGTCTGTAATTACTAGAAATCTATATCCTTCTACATATGGTCGGAATTTGAAGATTCCTTTCACAGCTGCTAGACACTCTCGCTCGGTTACGGTATAATTCCGTTGAGCTGAGTTCAACTTTTGTGAGAAATAATAAATTGGTAATTCATTACCTTCCTCATCTCTCTGACATAATACAGCCCCGATTCCCGTAGACGATGCGTCACACAAGATGACGAACTGTTTACTGAAATCGGGGTTGCGAAGAATTGGTGCTGATGTTAGTGCTACCTTAATCTTCTCGAAACTTTTTACAGCTTCTTCCCCAAATATGAAAGTCTTCCCTTTCTTTAGCGTATCGGACATAGGTCCAGCTACCTCAGAGAAGTTTGCGATGAATCTCCGGTACCAACCTGCCATTCCTAAGAATCGCCGTACCTGACGTATAGTCGTTGGCACCGGAAAATCTACTATCGCTGCTACTTTTGCCGGATCTGCTCTGAGACAACCTTGCCCCACAACATATCCGAGGTACTGCAGTTCCTGGAAACAGAACTTGGACTTTTCGACGTTAATCGAAAGTCCTGCTTCCAGTAACCGAGTCGCTACAATCTTCAAAATAGAAATATGCTCCTCAAACGTTTTTGAGATTACTAACAAATCATCTAAGTAGATGAAAACTCTGTCTCTAAGGTTGGATGGAATTACCTTATTCATTAGGTTGGTCAAGCTTTGCGCGGCGTTGGAAAGACCGAACGGCATGACTTTAAATTGATAAAGGGAACGGCCTGGGATTGAAAATGCTGTCTTTTCCCTTGACGATATCTCCAGAGGTACTTGCCAGTATGCGTCTTTCAGGTCCACGCTAGAGATATAACGTGTCTCTGAAAGGCGTGCTAACAATCCCTCTATATGCCCAATCGGACTCGCATCCTTCTTGGTAACCGCGTTTACCTTCCGAAAGTCCAAACACATTCTGTTTTTGCCGGGTTTCCTCACCAAAACTACTGGTGAAGACCATGGGCTTGAACTTTCTTCGATTACGCCCAAAGAAATCATGCGGTCTAATTCCGCGTACACCAGGGTTTGTACTGCTGGAGATATCGGGTAATGCCTCTGCTTGATAGGCAGTGCATCCCCAGTATCTATAAAATGTTCTATTAAGTGTGTCCGTCCGAGTCCTTTCACGGCGAATGACGGAAACATGTTAACAGTTTCTTTTAATTGGATACATTCTTCTGGAGTGAGATTACACTCCTCGAATTTTGGCTTTTCCGGAGTTATCTCGGAAATGCTGCTACAAAAAGGAATAATATTGGGTGCTAAATTGAAACGCGCCCAGAAATCTACACCTAAGTATAATTTTTGAGTTAGCGATGGTACAAGGTATAAGTCTAACGCATGAGTCTTTTCCTTAAATGTAACCAAAGCTTGTACTACACCACTGACTGTTTGTTTTCGACCATCAGCAGTAGCAATATTAGATTCAAATTTCTTAAATGGAATGTTCTTCCTTTCTAGCACTTCTATTGCCCCTTTTCCTAGACAACTCACACTAGCGCCAGAATCTAGAAGACCTAACCAATCTCTATCAAAAATGTTAACTTCAACGTATGGACGAGGATCATCCAAAATCTCTTGTAATTTAGCTGAAGCTAATGTTCTATATCTATTTTTTTTCAGATTAAATCTAGTTCTAAGTTTTTCGATTTTTTTATGGTGGTTTGGGTAAGTATATATTCGTTTTCTAGCAAGATTATATTCTACCTGTCTTTGATGTAATGATTTAAGAGGCCTAAGAATAGGTATCTTAGAGGTTTTGGACGGAATATTTATAATGTTTTGAATATCAGGTTTTTTTAATATAGTAATTTTTGTATTATCTGACGGTACTGAAGTTAGGCTGGACTTCCCGAGTTGCCCGTCTTGGCCAGATCTTTCTCGGAAAGATACTGGCTCTTTTGCCGGTTTCCCGCACAAGTTTTGCAATTGGGGAAATAGGTGTCAGGTTGCCCGCACCGATAGCAAAATAGCCTTCTCTGGTCATCCATACAATCTCGGAACTGGTGTCCCAACTTCAAACAATTTCAGCACTTTAGGTTTTCAGGATTGATTTTTATGTCTCTAGGACGATCACGATGATAAGCTTCAAGTGCTGTTGACATTTCTATAGGTTGTACGTCTGGTTTCACTTCTAATTCATTTACATGTCTTCGCTGGTTGTTCATAAATGCTGGAGGTGGTCTAACTCGTATTGGATCCTTTTGAGCCCAATATCTTTCCATCCCTCGGCACATGAAAACTAAGTCTTGTAATCTGGTTGATTTGAAAGTAAGTAATAACTCGCCCATACGATGTTTAACGTTTTGCTTTATGATCTCGACGATCTCTTCGTTGGGACGAGGATTTTTCATACGGGAGTTGAGTCTCATTATCTCTTCATAAAAAGCGTCAAAGGTCTCACCTTGGGACTGCTTCCGCTCTGCCATTTGTCGTGCCAATTCAGAATCCGTTTCCAGACTTCTGAATTGTTCGATTAGAGCTTGTTTTAACGTTGACCAAGAGGAGTGAGGGTTGTTCTTAAGGTACATCCAGTACCACACTTCGACTGGTCCACTGATAAAATGATGGAAGTTCGCGCTTATTTCTTCCCATGTTGCGTTGTAACTATCCTTCACTCTATCCAATCTGAAGAGGAATTCATCAACAGTTACACTTTTCGCATTATATACGATACCCCACTTGTGATAATGAGGAGATCTGATCACTGAAGCTGCAGGTGATGTCATTGGTAATCTAGTATTTCTCGGAGCCGATGTATTTTCAAAAGTTATCCGGTTCAGCTGGTCAAAAAAATCTGCTTCATTTGCACTTGCTGCGCCGGTTCTATACTGCGGTAAATCTCGAGATGGCCATTCTCTAGGGAATTCTGGTACTGGTACTCTGAGTGTAGCTGGTGGTGTTCTACTAATTCCATAATTGTCAATTCTTGGTGTTGGTTGATCGTACAAAGGTATTGTTGATGCTGCTGGTCGTGGTGCTGCTGGTTGACTATTGCGATTCGTGTTCGCCAACGCTTCCTTTACTGCTTTATTGACTTGCTCTAGAATCTGGGTTTGACTCTGAGCTAAAGTTTCTTGCAAAAATCTTCTATCCGCTGTTCGACTAACGCCCACTGTTGCTTGAGCTATTTCTCGGATGTACGCTTCCCATCTCTCTGCATCTCGATTCGGAACTGTGGGTTCCTCTACTGTGCTTCTTCGATTTGCTGGAGTATGTGGCTCTTCTTCATCTATTACTTGGTTCAGTTCTTCGATTACTCTTTCAACATTTGAAGGACCTGCCGTCTCATTCATTTGGCTTATATCTGCTGCTTCTGCTTGTTCCATGGTCATATTGTGGAACATGTCAAGTCTCTTCCTATATCTGGTATTATGTGTGTCGATAACTGTTGGTTCAGGTTCGTTACCCGTTTTATTACTTTCCGTATTTTCTGTTTTCTTGTGTGGTTTACCCATATTCAAGAATAACAATATTTTACACAAAAATTTCAAACGAAACACTTGACGATATTAAGTGTCGTAATAGAACCTAATAAAAAAAAATTGGTGGTTTTTACAAAAAGAATTCTTACTACCTAAATTTAAAACTAAACTATTACTAATATTTCTTTGGGTTGAAACCTTTCAAAAATATTTACAAAAATCTCAATAAACCACTCAACTAGCTAAACTAAATCAAAAAAATTTAATAACTATAAATTGTAATATAACTTTGAATTCAGAATTTCAACCAAACTCTTTAAATTCAAAATTCTCCACTAAAACTATAACTGAATCTAAAACTATAACTGAATCTAAAACTATAACTGAATCTAAAACTATAACTGAATCTAAAACTATAACGCCACCAGGCAATTTTAGTAATCTTGAAGAGCAAAAGAGTCTTCCAAAGACCTAAAATGACTTAACTCAAAACTACAAAAACTCAAACTAAACTCCGCCACCAGGCACTTTCCAATTTTAAAGCTCAAAAGAGAACTTTCAAAAATTGCTTCTTAAACTGAACTAAACTCCGCCACCAGGCACTTTCCAATTTTAAAGCTCAAAAGAGAACTTTCAAAAATTGCTACTTAAACTGAACTAAACTCCGCCACCAGGCACTTTCCAATTTTAAAGCTCAAAAGAGAACTTTCAAAAATTGCTTAAACTCAAAAAAAAATTTTTCCCACCAGGTACTAAATATTTCAAAATCTATAAACTAAATTTCGACTAAATTAAATCTCATAAATACTATAATCAAAAATCTAAATTCTTAAAACTTCATAAGTCTCAAAAAAAATATAATTAACTTTCTCAAAAAGTTTTCTCTAATAACATAATTGGATCGGAGTTGTGACTGGACCTAACCTATCCAAGAACAACTTCATCATCAAAAAAAATTATCAAGTTTCTAAATAAAACTTGAAATGAAATTACTACAAAAAAATTTTTAGACTTTCTGAATTCCACAATCCTGGAGTCTATCTTCATCATCTGTTATTCGGGTCGTCACTTCACGCTATTACAACGGACCTAAGGAAGAATCATCATCCCTTAGCGGACAATAGATTAGAAATAACTAACCATATAACTTCAAACTAAAATTCGCTACAACAATATACTCTTTAGAGTGAAAGAAGGTGTAAAAAAAAAAATATGTTTTTGGTTGATGGGGTCTTTTCCATCGAAGGGTCATAAGGATGTCGCTGCTGACATAAGTAGGAATTATCACCACTTACCGGTCGATAGTACTTACGACTTATCTTCAAAAGACTAAACTACAAATTTCAATTTAACTAGGTTAATTTGCAGCGAACGCTACAGCTAATGGACTCGAATATCCAATACGGACATCCGTCTGCAAATCAACTTTTAAACTGACTAAAAGAATAAGTTTGTGAGAATAGAGGATACTTGAACAGGTTATCGCTGCAGACGTGAGTTAGGACTAAGATCTACCAACCACCGGTCGATACTTAAGTCAACTATCTCTATGATCTTAAATCTCTACAAATCTAATCAACGACAAAAAAAATTTTTTGAATGTTTCATCAAAAAAAAAAAATTTTGAAAAAAAAATTGTTTTCTGCACTACTAAAGTTTCGAAAAACGATTTTTCTAAAATTTCAAAAATAACACTATATTCGGGCCCCACGTTGGGCGCCATTATGTGTAACGGAAATTTTTCAGCATCATCCTTCATTACATTTTGATGTTTGTTCAAAAGATGTAAATTTACATGTGCGATGAAAGATAATGCTAAAAAAAATTCCGAAATTAATGAAATAAAGAAGGTGGAAGACCGTCACACCAACAACACGTCAACCGGAACCGAGAAAAACCCACAACTTAAATATTCTTCCAGTTTCGCAACTGCGAAAATATTCGTCAATGCGAAATTTTCGGGCCCCACGTTGGGCGCCATTATGTGTAACGGAAATTTTTCAACATTATCCTTCATTACATTTTGATGTTTGTTCAAAAGATGTAAATTTACATGTGCGATGAAAGATAATGCTAAAAAAATTCCTAATGTATGAAATTAAAGAAGATGGAACCTGATTGTCACACATAAAAAAAATAAAAGCAATGATCCGTGAGAGGAAAGACCATATCGATCTTTAGAACGAGCATCATTCACATGCCCCTGACAGCTCCAAAGTTCGTTACGTCCTGTCACACTTCTCATGACTTTTAAGCACATATCGATGACACATGTGCGGTTTCTAATCCACCGAAAAGGAACCAAAAGATAATTTGTTCGATAGGTCTCTACTTCAAGTCGAGGCAGGGTTCGGATAATATATATGCGACAACTGTCATACTCTTCTGACAGCACCTTGTTACCGAAATAACTCGCCTAGAGTAGACCTACTAGAGTAGACGATAATCAAAAAGATGCTCTGAATTGTTTGATAGGTACGTTTATGTAGAGGGTGTTTAATCCTCTTTCCCCTTGACAAAAGTTGAGGACCTAACAACTCGAATACTAATAATTATTCGACCTATACTGAAGGATCTTCTTCTAACTCGACATCCATCTTGACTTATAGTACCCCTTCTCAACAGAAATAGGCACGTCCAAGCCATGCTGGATGAAGTTGTCTTCGCTCGATCGCCGCCGCAGGTCTATAGGGTTGCCCAGGCTATACTCATAGCGAAAGGGTGTGAGTTCTTGCAACGAGAGACGAAAACGGTGTACACATTTATTAAAGACCTGCAGTCTAGATGTAATTGACTGGTTCTATAAAAAGGTTTTGGGGAACTACCGAGTATGTGTTAATTTCAAAATCATTAGAAATAATCTTAATCGAACCGTGAATTCATATAAAGGAAACACCGATGTTAATGTTCCATGGACTAACTTATCCCTATCCCATCCTTGTTCTGGATTGTCCATATAGATTCTTCAGAACCCATTTGTTGAGAGAAAAAGGTGTTGTGATCTCTCGGTACGCTGAACTACCTTACCATATGTAGTTACATAGGTAACCTAGCTCTCTAACTCCTCTACCATTTCTGCAGGTGTACTATAATTAGGCAGAAAGGTCTACATCTTCGATAGGATACAGGTGTTGAGTACCTATCTACGTGCTATTATCCCGCCAATGTGAAATAGTTCGAGAAATCTTATAATCCCTCCTACTATTCACTTAATGTTTTCTTTTGCACGTTAAAATTTATAGAAAACGCCCTCCCACTTTAAAAGAAGAAGAATAACTTCCCCCTTAGTTACATTGATGATGATGATCTTCCGGTCGGCATGGTTTCAGTCACAACCCCTATTCCACTAAATCTACTGCTCCATTATGCTAAATCAAAATAACTAAATGAAAGAATCAACTTCCTCAAAAAGATTGTTAGCATCGTTAACTGAAATTCAAAAACGAGTATTTATCTTCTTCGGAAGTTTCATTTAACTTTTATTTTTATAAACTTAATCTATCTTTAACAATATTCTTTAATATTCCACAAAACTAAAAGATATTACTAATTATTTATTAAACTATCTCTTTAATCCTGTGAAGTAAAAGAAAGTATTACTAAAACTCAGTAAAAATTCTTTTACTAACTTAATCTTCAACTCATAGTTGAACTTTAACAACAAAACAATGATATCGTTCAGTATATCACTAGAGAAATTCACCTAGAATATACTTTGAACGTTAATGATCCAATGATCACTTCAAAACAAAAATCGACAAAAATATCCACTAAGTTAATTAGTAGATATCTATAATTCATAAACTCGACCGTATCCATACGTTAACGACGACTTGATCCTATTCCAATCAAATACACGAATTTGTCCGTACAGATACGATTAATCAAAAAAAATTATCAACTATCCGTATAGTTATAACAAACCGTTTTTAAATTCGTATAACGTCGTAAAATTTATGTCTTAAACCACGAAGTTTCTAATTTATCTATAACGATTCACAAAACCACGTATGTTTAAAGACGATTCTATACACAACAAAAATTTCTTACGTAGCTGCGCTACAACAACACGAATGAAGAAAAATTTCCCTTTCCTGAAAATATTTCCCCAAAAACTAAAAGTATATAAAACTACTTTGATCACGGACTCACAATTAAGTAGACGGATCTCAGTAGAGTAATTAAATGAAATTATAATCAAACAATATAGGATATCATTAAAATATATCAATAATAAATAAATCAATACTTAATTCATCAAATATAAGTGACTTAAGGAACCTGCCTATTGATAAAATGCATTTGATCATCTGACAATATTCCAAAAAAAAATTTTACACTAGACCAGTGTCTCTATAAAAAAAATAACTTTTAGGTTTCAGGTAAGTATCTTGATTGTCGAATTGGGATAAATTCGACTTTTCGATTTAAGGTATATAAGTGTACGATCCGAATTAAAGTTAAAATTTATTGACTTTATTCGAGTCCGTTCACTATCAACAAAACTAAATCTTCACCGATTTACACATATATAAGGTAATGACAAAGAAATGATTCTATGAACTCAATATCTGTTCGAATCACGTATTTGTCCTTATCCAATACCCCAACCAAATTAAACTTAAAAAAAATAAGTTGAATTTGCTTAGCGATGTTCAAACTACAAATTACAATTCGCGAAAACTGTTATACTACTCATACAATGCAGTTCGCAAAATGTATCTATTAATTAGAATTGAATTTAAATCAAACAGGCAAAAAGATTTCATATCCTCTGTTACGATTCAACTTCAATTCACTTCTTAGACAACAATAATCTCAAATCTAACTGAAGGTTCATTAATCGGACTCAGTACGCCTTCATTAGATTAATTCATAAGTAAATTAATACTCTGTTCACGAAACCGATTTCAATCAATCCGTTCTATACGATCGAAGTAAAAATTGAATGATTCCGTAATCAAAAACAAAAAAAATTTCTAAACAAAAAAAAACTGAACGTGAATATACTTTATGGTCAACTTCAATGACGTAGGTACGTAAATAATCTCAATATCCAAATCAAATTCAATCTTTATAATCCTAGACTTGAATTTGTTTTGAGATACTTTACTTCAAACTAAACTTTAATAAATTAATCTTTAGATCTTTTCTTTTCAGATCTCCAAATAAATTAATGATTCACTATATGAAGGTAAGTATCCATAAGTTTTAATCATCTGAACTTCATGTCAACTTGCATTCACATAGTATATTATATAGGCTTTATACGTTTCAGCAGAAGGCTTACTAAATTTCTTTAAGTACCACTTCACTGAAATATTTCACTCAAAAGTATCCGAAAATATGTCCCGATTATAATTCAAATATCAACCCGAACTTTCTTTTCGAATTCGTAAGTGATTTCTCACGCGAGTTAAATTATCCCGTCTTTATTACAGTCACGGTCGAGCCTAGAAATTATAAATTGCTGGGTTCCCGTGATTGTTTTGTAGTATAATTATTTTTACTACTTTTCGTTAACGAGTATCCTCAACTAAATATTGTGGATAAATTGAACTTCATATAATATTACACCCACGAATAGGTATAAGTACGTGTAGGTATACTACAAACTATAACTTTCTTTTACTTTCCAGTTTACAATAAAAAAATGTAAATTCATGGTAAGTACTTTCGGATTTCTTTAAACCATATATAATTCATACAAATTTTAAATTCTTTAGGTATTTTTAGGATTTAATATAGTTATCAAAAATAAATTTGATTTACATCGGTGGTCTTTATGACCGAAATGGTAAAATGCATTTCTTTTCTTTTTCTAAGTAGGATTATATCCAAAATTTCATAGATTTCAAATCAGTTAATTATACATAGTAACTGTAACTTATTTTGAACTTTAATAAATTTCCTTAATTTTCGTTATTGGTTTCACGAATAAAAAAAATATTTTTACAAATTAGCACGGTACCTTCTATGTCGTTGGGGTTTTTGTATTTACCCTTTTATATACTTTCTCTAACAGTTGTATTATAGTTGTATTTTAAAGATGTATAACAGGATCTCCTGACGGTACTTTTATTAACTGCAACTGATGATTGCTGTTACATTGCTGTATTATTGAACGTGATTAGGATTTATATTCAAATTCCACTTTATAGGTGTTCCAGACATTTCAGATATGATTCATTGGTGTCTGAGGGACTTGGCTTTGGGTATAATAGGGCTCTTCTATGGGTGAAGTGCTCCTACTACAAGTGAATCCCTGGACATGAATCCAAATACTCTTCCTGCCTGCCTGCGTAAAACAAAAAATTTGGTTTTAGCTACTTTTCAGACTATGCTGAACAAAAAAAACTACATCGTCTATGTGACATGTACCTAGGTTATCTACCTACTACTTGTATCTCATTTTATGAATTTTGCTCACCTGGATTAAAATTGACGATTGTTAAGTGATATTAATGGGGGTGGTCTCTTTTGGAGTACCTTTTTCTTCTTTAGACGACGGCTTCTTAGGTTTTTCTTTCTTAGGTTTTATGCGGAAAATTTCACCCGTTGTTTCGTCGAAATCAGTAGATTCATCTACTGCTACTATTCTGCCATTCAAATCAAGTATTTTCCAATTAAATGCAGCTATTCTTGATTTGGTTAAATTTCTGTCCGCCATTAAGCGTACGAAAGTGTTCTGCGCACAAAAAAAAATCTTTTTGAGAAAATTTCTTTGTCGAATGAAATTAATTTATGCATACCTTTTTCTGCTGTTTATTAATTGTTTTTCACGAAAATTCTTCTTTTCCTATACTTCTGCTATATTATCCCTCTTAGATGGTGTTTTCTGCATGGATTAAATTTATGTCGTCTGTTCTTTTAGTGAATTTCAATATTCTTCTAACTGGACTGACTTGTGCGTTGCGACTTCGGAAATGGAAAGAATGTTCTGAAAATTTCCATTCCACGAAACACGTCAACCAAACTGGAATTTCTGCCGTGGTGAAAAGCTTTTGCCCTTTTGGCGGGGTATAAGAGATACTTTTCTCTCGCTCACCCTTTCTTCACCATATATGGCTTTGGAATTTCTCGTTCGCACTTTAAGTTGAACGTGAAGTTCTTTTGCTGTTTAAGCTATTGCGTATTAATAAATGCTCGCGTTGCCTCATTTCTTTTTTCTTTTAGCTAAAGTGAATGGAAAATATCTGAGTGTAAATTTATTTAAGTACGTATTATGTATCGTTCTGTTTTGTTCTGTCGGATATTTTGTAAATAAAAATTGTCTTTTATCTTGTCTGGGGGTAAGTACAAAAAAATATAATAAAAAGTAAATATTTTTATTTTCTTTTCAGGTTAAATACGTAAAAAGTATGGTAAGTATTTTTATTTCGTTTTAGGTAAATGAGTCCGTATAATTTGTCTATATTGATAGTTTCAATACGAAGGTAAGTATTGTAATTTCGTATATTTTGGTTCGTCGTTCGTACAAACTTACATGTCCGTAAATGTCATTCGTATATGTCAAATGTCAATGTCATTCAGTTGGTATTTGTGTTAATTACACACAAACATGTTCCCTTCACTGAAACTAAACTAAACAACAGTCTTTGTTAAGGCTAACATTTTGATTTTACGCTACATTTCAGTCTGACGAGCTATTACTTATATTCTGCTATAAGGATTATCTATTTACCAAATCTTCAGGCATAAATTATTATCTCAAGTGGAGATTATATTTAGAAGATTTCTCTTTCAAACTAGTTTATCTCAAGAATTTTAAAGTCACCATTGTCTCTTTTGACTAACTTTATTCTCAATCTACATCATAAATTTTCTACTTTCATTTTGTACTTGGCTTAATTGGCTTTTGGGTTTTTGCGCCATCTATCTGACTCTTCCGAAGCTACTTTCTGGTAAAGCTTTGCCTTTAAAGATCTGACACTTTCCCCACTGTGGTCAATTAATACTATCTTATTTTCCCTTCCATGTATTTCCATACATGGACTACTTTTGAGCTAAAATTACGTATAAGGATATTTAGCGCCACCTAGATACTTTCTGGACTTTTTGTTTGAATGCTAAAGTTCCTAAATTACCACTAGATGTCTCTAAATGATATGAATTTTTCGTTTAAGACGAAAGACTCTGAGTTCTCATAGCTGACGTTTTAACTGTGGCTATGATGTTTTTGTTGTTTAAAATATTCGATGAATTTACTCAAATTTATTATCGAAAGTTTTCGTGTTAGATCTACTGTACGTATATGATGTTGTTAGTATGTACATGTATTGAGTAGGTACACACACATACTCATACATATGTAGGTATAAATTGATTTCCTACACACAAATATTCAAAGAGATATCGCAACTGTTTGGAAATCTGTCTTTAAACATATAGCAGCGTTACTTAAGATAATAACAGAGCTATCAGTACAACTATCAGAAGTAATAATAATTCTAACAGAGTTAACATAACCATATACATAGCTATAGCTGTTAAAAGGAAAGTTGTATTATTTCTAAAAGAGCTATGATTTATGTTAGCACATCCCACACAAAAGACCATGAGCATTTTGGGCCCATTTTCAACATTGCTCAACAGAAATGAAACTAATGTCATATAAAAGCGTATATAGAGCACATTATTTCACTATAAGGCAGCTTAATCAAAATTTTAAATACTTTTATTTTGTTAAATGCACCAATTTAACAAAATAAAAGTATTTAAAATGCTTTACTTTTTTGTATAAAATGCACCAAAACATCAATTTTGCGAACGTTTTCGATTAAGCTGCCATATAATGAAATGCAGTGCTTTACACGCTTTCATATGACATAAGTTTCATTATTCTTGAGCAATGTTGAAAATTAGCCCAAAATGCCCATGGTCCTTTGCAATAATGCTTACATAACTGGTCCATACAACATATACTAAACATTCATAATAGCAATGCTTGGTGTAGCTATTATGCTACACCAAGCATTGCGATTATAATGTAGATTTTTATTGAACTATTTTGAACAATGTTAAAAATGGTTCCACACTCAATACAAAATTTCTCAAATGGTCCTTTGAATCGAAGTTCCGATAGTACTAGCAGAGCTGGTCTGGTTAAGATTGTATTCGTCAATGTTAAATTTCGATACCGCAAGTCATCACTATGTCTGCACTATTAAATCCTCCTTATACCTATGTAATTGTTTACCATGCCTCTATTACACGTACAAAAGTTTTATAAATAAGATTTTTTCATAAAATATATATAAGCATACGCGGAATAAATATAAGAATACGCTATTATGCTTTTTATAGACAAATACGGCTGAAAGTCTTATGCACAACGACGACTTTTACGGTATGTACCCTGACTTCGATCTTGATTCTATAGACAAAAAGTGTCAAACGTACATTTCTGATAGTATATAAGTTAATTTTGAGACCTTAATTCAGCTGTACTGTCTCCGATTCCGAAGACGGTACAATCATGAATTGTACGCAATCTGCCTTGAAGCAGATATCGTGACAAAAATTTTGCTCGGTAGACTCCGGTGGGCAGGGCACCAGGCTCGCATGAGCGAAGAGGAACCTGCTCGGAAAGTTCTTTGTGGTACATTCTATGGCAGACGACAGCGTGGTAGACCATGCTTGCGCTGGGGAGATGGCGTAGACCAGGACGCCTGGAGCCTAGGGGTGCGCAACTGGATGGCGTCGGCTCGAGACCGGGATAGGTGGAGAGACTTGTTGGAGGAGGCCAGGACCGGACCCCGGTTGTCGAACCGATGATGATGATGATGATGATAGACTTCTTATATATTCGTGTCGATAGGGAAAAGGAAAATCCAAATTCTTTCCGTTTTGGATCTATACCTATATAGTAGTTATTTTATAATAAATTATTGTTATCGCTATACTTATAGTTCGATTTCGAGTTCGCTACGTTATCAACTTTAGTTGTTTTGTTTTGTTTTGATAACAAAAATCTTAACACCTCCATTAGATACATAATATGTGTAGTTTTTATTTTTAATTTTTAATCTCTCCAAATATTATTAAGAAACGTATTGAGGTGAGGGAGTTCACATGCAAATACACCTAATCGCGGATTCTGTTCTACCATTATCACTTAACTTTCCAGTATAAAACCGAAAGTTTGAATCGATATTTGTTCAGTGTTCATTTAAGTTTCGAGAATAACAGAATAGCGAAAGTGATCTAAGCAACAAGGTTTCAAAATGAAAGTTAGAATTCTGTGTTTACTTGTGCTTGGAGTGATAACAGTTGGCGTAAGGCTTGTTTTTTCTTTAAAAAAAAATGTAAATCTAATGGTCTAACCTCACAGATATCGAATGCTGCTCCGTTGAATTCCAATGAACAAGAAGCTAGAGCCTTTGTTCAAAGAGCTAGTTCAAAAATGTTTGCTAACATCGACCAAATTGGTGAGGAAATATTCCTAAATAAAAATAAAGATGATCCGGAAAAAGTAATGAAAGCTGTCCAAACAATTTTGAAAACATCAAGAAGTGCTGTTGAAATTGTTAACGAATCCAAACAATTTGACGATACGAAATTCAATGATCCTGAGTTAAAGTATGTTTTCAAAATAATTAGACAATCAGCCAAGGATGGAATGCCTTCCATCCTTGGCGATCAGAAATTCGTTGAAATATTTATGTCTGTGAGTAATCTCGAGAAATTATCAAGCGATAAGGATATTGCAGCGTTCCGTAATGAAAGCGTTGAGTTGGCATTCTTTCCAGATATTGAAAGAATTTTTGCAAAAAGTAATAACCCAGAAGAATTAAAATACTATTGGAATGCATGGAGAGAGAAGAACGGTGATTGGGCAAATGCAAACTTCGTGCGTGTGGTTAACCTTCTAAAAGAGGCTGCAGTGTTGACTGGTAAGTGCTCATCAACTATTAGAAATTAACATTGGTCTCAGAACTTATTATCTGAGGACAAATGATCGAAATTCCGACATAATGTAGGTATTCTTTGTTTTTTTCTTTCGTGATCTTAGGTATAATCTTGTATTTTTCATGTCATCAGATGATTCTGTATCTTATGTTAAATGCTGTCATGCTTTTTTCTTCGCCTTTGCGATTTGTGTTATTGTAAGAAATAAGCCTAGATAATTGAAAGGATTTTTCAAGATACCGTCTGGGGGTGTCAACGCAGCTGGCATCAAGATAACACATATTGGAGCTGGTATGTCATTTGAGTGATATACAGAGTGATTGGTATAAGGTGCACCAAAAAACTTGAGCTTGTAGGTAAAGTTAAGACAAGAAAAAATCGTATCTGAGGGGCGGTCTATTTCCCCCAGTTTAGGCGAGAGGGGCAATTTTCTAAAACATTGACTTAAATCAGAAAAAAAATTATTTAAAAACAACGGTGAATGATACAAAGCCTTATTGTTATATCTTTTTGGAAAGCCAGAAAACTATTCTTTTATTTTATTTTTAAATTAAGTTGTTTAAGTGAACCGTTTTAAAAAAATTAATTTTTAAACTCAAAATTTTGAAAAAAAAAATGTTTAAACTAATTTTTTTAAAAATTTTATGTAATTAACTATTATTTTTTTTTTTTAAATTCAATGCTCTTATTAATTTTTAGTCAAAAACAGAAAACCGGATGCCAAAATGTATCTTAGTTTTTGAGAAATTAAGAAAAACTAGAAGTATTTTTTTAAAAGAAAAACACTTTTTTTTTTGGTTTTCCCAAATTTGATCTGCTCAGGTCAATTATTAATTAAGGAATTATCCCTTTTTTATTTTTTATTACATACCATCCGATCTTAATCATATAATAAAAAAAAACGAATTAACTATTTACTTCACTTACTAGTTTTACTTTTAATTTATTTTTAATTTCTCAAAATCTAAGAAACATTTTTGGCATCCAGTTTTCTGTTTTTGACTAAAAATTAATAAGGGCATTGAATTTTGATAATAAAAATAATAGTTAACTACATAAAATTTTGAAAAAATTAGTTTAAACATTTTTTTTTTAAGTTTTTTTTTCAAAATTTTGAGTTTGAAAATTAATTTTTTTAAAACTGTTCACTTAAACAACTTTATTTAAAAATGAAATAAAATAGTAGTTTTCTGACTTTCCAAAAAAATATAACAAGGCTTTGTATCATTCACCGTTGTTTTTTAATAAGTTTTTTTCTGATTTAAGTCAATGTTTTAGAAAATTGCCCCTCCCGCCTAAACGGGGCAAAATAGACCCCCCCTCCCATACGATTTTTTTCTTGTCTTATCTCCACCTACACGCTCAAGCTTTTTGGTGCACCTTATACCAATCACCCTATATAAGACTACAACCAAATGTATGCATATATTATCAACTATAAAGACCGACTTTATTGGATCACAGCTGAGATGGTCTGACAAATTCATTATGTTCAGAACTATTTTTGAGACCTGACTTATCCCAAAGAGCATATTTTTAGAACTGGTGCCTTTCTTATTTCGTTCTTACGATCTACATCCTTACTCCTTATCCATTTGCACGATTGGGAAATATTAAAAGTTCTTATTGACCATTATTAAATCTCCAGTTGGCATTTTCTTTTGTTTTTTGTTCCCAATATGTCTTTTAATAATATTATAATGTTATACTTAGCAATAAATGCAACAAATTGACTTCCATTTGCAGAAATTACACCTTTGGAATTCTGGCTGCATGATTATAATGTCACCGAAATGGAACGTGTCATGATGCAAATTCAGCCTCTCTATCTTCAATTGCATGGATTTATCCGCAATCAATTGCACACAAAATATGGTGATTTGGTAGTTAAATCTAATGGACCGTTTCCACATCATTTATTCGAACAAGTCTTGGCTCAAGCCTGGACTCCAGGAAGTGTTATAGATAGCATGTATCCACACAAGGACCTCCCACCATATGATGAAATATTGATGCAAAACAACTACGATACTTTGAAGATGTTCAAAATGGCTGACAAATTTTATCAATCGATGGGATTCACGCCTGTTCCAGACGATTATTGGGGTACTCATTTTACAATGAGATCGACTGAGGATAAGGGTGATTGTACACCAACAATTTTCGATATGACTCCAAATGTTTACATGCGATACTGCCAGAAAATGGACTTCAGAAAGTTCCTTCAAGCCCACGGTTATATGACAGAAATATATTATGCTAGGGAGAAGAGCGAACTTCCAGCTTACTACTTTGATGCACATAATCTGCAATATCCTGTGGGTGAAGCTGTTATTTTGTCAGCATCGACTCCAAAGCATTTAAGTGCTATCGGATTAGTGACCAATTTTAAATTCACCGAAGACGTTAAAATGAATCGACTTTTGAGAATGGTAAGGAATCGATGAACTGTATGTTCCTGTGTTTTATTATTAATAACCATTTTACAATTTTAGGGAATCCATACGTTGCTTAATATACCAGTGCATTTCGTACATACGAAAATAATGGCTGACTTATTTGCGGGATCTGTCGATATTTCCGATCTTAACAAACACTATTGGAATATGATGGATAAGTATGTCGGAGTAGCACCTCCATTGAATAGAGGTCCTGATGCATACGACTTTCCATTTAAGTTCTATATCAAATTGATTGAAAATAAACAGGCAAAGTAAGGACTTCTTAATTATAAATTTGAGATACTCCTGTGAATTTTTTTTTTTTTTTAACTTTAATCATAAAGTTTGACTCTCTTATTTGATTTTTTCCAGAAAATTCATGACAGAGGTTCTAGGATATCAGTTTTATGAAAAATTATGTGAGATAAGTGGACAATATTCCAAGTCAATGACATCTGAACCAATTCATAACTGTGACTTCTATGGTAGTAAGAGCGCCGGTGATGCATTGAAGTAAGCTTATTGATAAGAGGCTCTTGATTAATTAAGCAATAGGCTTTATGTTTTAGTTTTTGTTTCATCGTTTAAATTTTATATATTTTAAAGAAAAATGATGAGTCTTGGATCTTCAAAACCAATGAGTGATGTTCTAGCAACAATTTTCCCTGAAGATCCTTCTGTAAACGCTGATAGTCTTATTAACTATTATGAACCTATGAAATCTTGGTTGATTAATAAGAACCGTGAAGACAGTGTTGTTGTTGGTTGGACACATTCTGACAAAGGTTTGTTAGTAGTTTGAAATTGAGTAAAATATAAAATACGTTTATTATTACAGATGTATCAGCTGTAACGCAATTCGATGATAGTGATGATGATGATTAAACAACTGAAAGCAGTTAGAAGATTTCTGTTTTATAATGATTTTTTAGTACCGAAAAATAAAATGTATGTTAAAAGCTATAAAGTGGATTCTTCTACATTAACACTGAATCAAAGAGTTATTTCAATATCTATACATTTCTATCATTTTAAATTTGAATTCGTAGTTCATTTTATTTAGTGTTAGATTTATGAAATATATAACATTAACATTAATTTAACCGGTCAAATAACAGTATTTATTTAATTTTTTTTAAAGTCATCTCTATATAGTCTCTCAACGTGACAGTGAGCCGACATTCAAGTTCGAAAAAATAATACGCGCAATCCATCTAATAAGATTTCCAAAAAAAGATACTGTCGATAGAGTAATTAAAGTGCAATTTTTATGAGACATTTTGGACAGGCTTCTGCTATCGTAGATCGTATAAATTAAACTCCACCAGCACAGCAATTATTCGTAGCCACGGAAGCGAAAAAGCTCACAGAAACAACGTACTTGCAGATAAATTGCATGTAACAGGGTTTGGTCTCCACATAAAATCGTCCCTCTATACTGAAGCTCAAGTTTGGAATTGTATATATAGTACAGAAGTGGTTCCTTACTTCCATGTTAGTATAGTCATGCCATGACACACTCATCGTCAGATAGGCTTGCAGTGTATCACATGCTGCTGCACTGGACATTATTCTACTCAACGTATACAATGCAAAGGACACCCTCTTAACTTTCAAATATTCACAAACCTTTGGTATGATGGGGAATCGATTATTTGAAATTTTGATGGCATCATCGGATGTTTTGGAAGGCAGGATAACAAATTAATTCTGTATACATTGTGTCCTCTTCCAAAGATAAATAAATGAAACAAAACAAAAAATATATTATAAATGTGCCATGCATTAAGGTGTTTATGAAATTCCAGTGACAGCATGTGTGCGTTTTTAAACTAAAAATGGATATGAAGTCGCTTCGGGATAAACCGAACGATGCTTTGCACACATATGGAAGGTACGTGTTATATTTAAGCCCACACAGGAAAATGGAGACACATGATCAATTAATAAATCTTCCACATCGGGCAACATGTACCAAATTTTATCCAAGAATTTATAAATTTTTGACCAAAGCTATAAAGGATGCGAAACGTGCCACACAACGATGTGGCAGTCTATATCTACCAACTAATGGGAAGCAACCTCGAGCACTGAAGCGAAAAAGGTTCTCGGGATGTTGGGAATCGAATAAATAATGTGCGCGCATTTGTTCCGCGTATAAGGATGAACTAGATAACATACTTACAAAACGTTGTTCGGAAAATAGTCATTTAGATATTATGGTTTTGGTTATTGTGTTCCTTTATAGAAAAATTTAAAAAGCCATATATAGTTTTCAAATTAATTCATCAAAGTTATCATTTTTATCGTTTAAAGAAAGTTGCCAAATTTCGTTAAATTTTGGGTCTTGATTTGACAAAAATGGTCTGAGCCTTCCCCACCAATACAAGGCTCCGTGGGTATAACCCACAGAAAATAACCCCCCAAAATATAAATGGAAGCATGCCCAATTTTCGAATTTTGGGTATTATAATTTCATAATTCAATAAAGCCCCAATTTGGGGTGCTTTTTCATCCATGTTTTTGAGGGGTTATTTCTGGGAGAGTTATTGCATAGAGCCCCAAAACAATTGACCTCAAATAATTTTTAAATTATCGATTTTTTTTTTTTTTTTGTGAACACAATGTTAGGTATTAAGAGAAGACAATGTATTTCCGCGTACACATTAGTTTTCACGTAGAATCATATAATATAAAACAAGATTAATTCGCTTGTTTCTAAAAAAAATCTATTAAATGATCTATCAATATTAAAATGATTAAAAATTGTAACCACAACACTTGAAAATTTGCTTCTCCAATAATTGGCAATATATCACGTCGATTGCCGATGTTGACTGAGATTTTCTTAAACTAAGAATTTTCTATAGAAAGTTTAGGTATAACAGATACATATATAGATAGTTCCAAAAATGCGGATTTGGATGTGCTGCTACTGCACTGCATAGTGTTTGATTTATTTAACAAGACTATTTGACTCTGAGCCAATAGCACTTGTATTTAGATTCATCTTCACACTTTAATACAACATTAACCCTGGCCGGGTTGCTGGGCCCGGCAATGGCAATTGTATTATCGTAATGTCAGTCTACCCATTATGCAGCAAACTGCTCTTGACTCTGGCATACCCATATCAGTATACTACTAGTCCCAAGACCTTTAACAATGACAATGTTGATGATGATGCTTTTGTTATAGTGATGATGAGATTTGCTGGTCTGTTTTCCTCCTTTTTTTTGAGACTTAATCAAATAAAGTAAAGCAGAACTGCCAAAGAAAATAAGAACAACAAAACGTATATTATTTTCAAATGCAACAGAAGAGTTGGAAAAGAGCTTAAATGAAAGGAACTTTTAAATTTAAATTTTCCCAAATAGACTATTTTTCCTTAATGCCATCATAACCGCCAAAGCAATAGGCACGGTAATCAAGTGTTCCATTATTTATTTCTGGTTTGCTTCCGTTGTCTGGGCATTTTAATTGAATTTACATGCCTAGTGACTCGAATAAATTATACTTTAGGACGAATTGGATATGCCATTTATTTTCCTAGTAAAAGAAGTGGAAAAAGATATACAAAATACAATGTGATGACAGTACTTTACACTCTCAAGTCTCAACTTATGCCTTTGTGAAGCGAACCACTATAGTAAGTTGCTATTAGCGAGGTTACAGGGGCGTACCGAGAGGTCGAGCCGTGGGGGGTTGAGTTTTACTGAAATGCCGACTTTTATTAGTAATTTGACGACTTATTTTGGGAATTTGTCGACAGCAGTCATCGCTATACTAAAAAGTAAAAAAATTACTGGTTGTTTTGAATAATCTATAAATTTCCATGAAACTATGTAAAAATAATGAATAATTGGAAATGCCGACTTTCTTGCTAGAATATGTATAAAAACCTGCAAAAATACCGACTTTCACACTTAAAGTTAAAAAAAATTGAAAATGTCGACTTTTTTCAAAGAATATGCATAAAAACTTGCTCTTGTGGTAAGTTTACTTTCGACTACTTTCACGACTAGAAAGTTCATTTCACCAATTTTTTTTTGAAAAAAATAAGATTTTCAGTAGGTAGGTATTTTATAGGTAGTTTGAAATATTTAAAAAAAAAAAAATTAGGCTAAGAGCCCACAGCAATTTTTGGGTGTGATTGATAACTCAACGAAATTGGTATCAAACAATAGCACATTAATTGGCATTTACAAAAATTATAGCGTCTAGGAGTCCAAAGTGGGTGCATTTATGAGAAAGACTGCACCAAAAGTGCATTTTATTTTTTATAGACAAAATAATTTTGTTAAGCACTTAAATTTAATTTAAAAATTTAGTGATATGTGCCCTGATCGGAAATATGGTGTTGCAAGACGTTTTTCAGTGGGCTTTCTGCTTGCAAGACGCATTCAAAAAATTGCAGAAAGCACACAGAAAAATATCTTTCAACCCCATAATTGCTTTCAGTAGACATAGCTCAAAAGGCAATACTGCAAAAAATGTATTCTCAAAAATGCCCCAACTCATAGACTGCAAGACGCTGACTTTTAAAAATGGCAACTATAGTGTATTCGAATGATAGCAACTATATTGGGTTATCAATCACAACCAAAAATTTTTTTAAGGTCCAAACTCGGATACTCAACTGTGGTCTAGTTCTCGTTTAAGGTACATGTATGTTATAATAATCAGTAGCCATATGACATTACATATGTTGAACTACAGTTAACCCGCGGAAATCGGTGGTTAAAAAATTGAACCACCATTGCATAACTGGCTCCAAATGTGTTGAAAACATAGAATAAATAAAAAAATTTGATGAACGACACACCGCCAGAAAAAAATCAATTACATACATGAAATTTTATCAAAATTGATTGAAAAATTACTTTTTTTAACAATTTTTTTTTTTTTTGCAGTATCTATTATTCAAGATTATCGGTAGCTTTAGAATATTAAATTTCGTCAAAATAAGTGCAGCCGCTCAAAAGATACTCGGAGTGATAAAAAATGGTTCTTTGGCATAGATACCGTTAATAAGCTGATTCTGAAAAAAAAAGATGAAGGACATCACCATTGGCAACAAAGTAACTCATATAAAATTTGAATGAAATTTATCTCTTTTTTCGAGAGAAATGCTACGCTTATTATGATAGGTAGGTTACCGTTATTTATAAAAACTTATTCTTATTAATCAGTATAAGTACTTGGGTAGCAACAAAACCTTTAACGTCGAATTGCATTCATAAATACTCTACATATAATAAAGACACAAATCTATAATATTAAAATAGGCACATTTTAAACGATGCCGATGTAAGGTATCCTTTCTGAAATCATAAAGTTCCTCCATGTTCATATATGATTCATCATGAAAACTTCACCCCACACATTTAAAAAAAAGAAAAGAAAACATATTCTTCCACTCAAGGGATGCTAAACAAAAGATTGAAAGACCCTGAGCTAAAAATTCATACTCATATGTGGTAGAAAAATAAGGACTGTCAAGGGGTGAACATAAGTTCTGTTCGCTTAATTGAAAGTACTGGGAAACATAAGCATTTTCGTTGGCGGCTCCCGCCACACAAGAAAATGAAAAACTTTTAAGCTCACCGCATACACAGTTTGTTAATTAGCGAGTGAATCCCTTCGCCTTTATTGTCTCATAATGTGATAATTAATCCTACAAGGATCGGATTCTTATCTCTCTACTCTTTCTTTATTATTATAATGAGATGCACACTTTTCTAAGAAGTTGTTAAGGTGGTTAACGCAATGCGGTACAAGAAATTCTTCTCATGTTGGTTTTAGCTTATTAAAAATGAAAATAAATTGAAATCCGAGGTTAGCATTCCTTATTTACCTATACAAAATAAAAATGATATTTTATGGATATTTTTATGGGAGTTCACCATTAAAATCCAGTTATAAATAATCGTTACAATCGTGGTTTAACGTGGTTCAAATTTTTAAACCACTGATTTAAATAGCTAATGTGTCAAAATCGGTGGGTTAAAATCTTGAACCCAGATTGTACAACTGGTCCTAAGTGTCTATAATGTTATTTAAACAAATATGAAACATAACACAAACATACATATAGACCACAACAATTTAATATACCTACTGCGAGTAGCATATCATATACGACTAGGTATATGTTGTATTTGAATCCAATATATTGTTTTGATCTTGCAATAATGAATGAAATATAACAACAATTATAAGGATAGGAAAACAAAAGTTTCATTGGATCTATCTTTAATCGGTTTATCGAAAAAGAATCACCTGTGCTCAATATAGAATCGAGTTTTTGCACTGAAAAATTGGTTATTCAATTCACTGTGGTGGTTTCTATTCTATTTGCAACTCAGTATCAGTATATTTACCCCAAGCTCAGAAATTTGGTAATAGTACTCGAAAGTAAATTCCGTCGAAAATTTGTTACATCTACTAGTAACCATATTCGTGGTAAGACACTGTATAATGTTGACCCCTTAGGCCTACTTTTGACTGATGCTAAATTTCGGACTCACTAGTAGTTAAAAAGGCGCAGGGCCAGAAGTCCACGGGCCAAAAGTCCATAATGAACTTCTGACCCACCCTAGTCCACAAATACATTATGGACTTATGACCCACCATGGTGGGTCTAAAGTACACAAGAAATTCCTGTGAACTTTTGGCCCATCGATTATGGACTTTTGACCCACTGAGGTGAGCCAATAGTCCATAATGGTGTACAAGTAGAGCTCTCAATTTATTTATTTTTTCGACTTAAATGAGTCGGAATTCTTTATTGTACTCTCCATGTGATCATGATCATGTCTCCATGTGATCAAAATCGCGCGATTTTTTAATTGATTATATTAATTGATTACTACACTTATTTATTAAAAAATCAAATTCAAAATACCTCATTGCAATTTGGAAAAGTAATTCTAAATAACTAATACTAAGAAGGTACTTACGTGCTCTGAATGTGCTACACAAATAATCACTAATTGCTTCCATTCGCCTGATGGAAGAACGCTGAAGGTGCCATCAATAAAATAGTTCCTCTCAGATTCAGACAAGAGTTGAATTTCCTCACACATTTTTGTTGCCATGAAAATGGAGTAGCTATGCCCATTTTGCAGGCAAATTGTGAGTAATAGCACAAAAGTTTTTTTGTAACTATTTCTTGTCTTTGTTACTGAATATACTTAATTTTGTTTTTTTTTTTTCGTTTTTTGTATTGATATAATTTATTTTAATTAATTTTGTTATTTTCTTTAAAAATAAATAGGTATCTATGATTTCATAATTGTTTTAGTTTTATTGTGGACTTGTGACCCACTTCTCCTTAAAAGTTATGAACTTGTGGCCCACTTTCTTGTGTACTTTAGACCCACCATGGTGGGTCATAAGTCCATAATGTATTTGTATTTGAAGTCCATTATGGACTTTTGGCCCGTGGACTTCTGGCCCTGCGCCGTTAAAAAGGGTGAGGGGTGAATACATAAGTGGTTTGGCTGCAAATTTTAAACATCGGACTCAAAAGTTCTGTTCCAATTCCTAATTCAGGTTTTTTTTTTCATTTTTTTTTTTTTTGTGTTAACATTGCATTTCATAAATAAAAGCAGAACGAAGAGTGCAAGAAAATGAATTCTTGAAATAAGAAACAAACCGAAGCCATCAATAATAATTTATGCTAATTATCTTCCTTTATAAAATCCAAAATATTCGCGTCGTACAACTGTTTCAATTCATAGAAATACCACCCGCCTCAAGTGAGGCGCCTTCAAATAATTTGTGTGTAATCAGAAGAGTATTCATCACGCCAGACTCAAATTTCCCAGTCTAAACCGATGACTATATAAACATTATAGTCAAGTGTTTTAAAATAACATTCACCCAGTGATGGCCGGGCGGCGGTAAAAAAAACCAGGGGTGTCATCGCATATATTTATCTTCTTAAGTCTTTAAATTGTAACGCATCCTTACAAAATAATACAAAATAACTCAAATTAAACCATCGGACAGGTAATTTCATATAATTTGGTTTCACTTTTCGGTGAGATATCCACCGACGTCTAAGAGATCATGGAGTGCTGGAGCATCGAAGAAGCGAAAGGACAGTTTCTGATGAGTTAAGAATCTTAGATGAAAGAATTCTGGATTTAGTCCGAAATAATCCCTCCGTCAGTACAAGAAGGATATCCACTATGCTTGGAGTGTCCCAATCTAGAGCATGTCGAGTACTTCGGGCGGAAAATTTACACCCGTAACACTTTACGCCTGTTCAGGAACTCACCTCAAACGACAAGTTATTGAGAACCGAATTTTGTAGAACATTACTACTTAGAAATGAAACCGAACAAAACTATTTTAGAAGAATATTCTGGACGGATGAAGCACAGTTTACTAGGGATGGGGTTACTAACTTCCACAATTTACATTATTGGAGTAGCGCCAATCCACACAAAAAAAAACAAAACAAATCACAATACCGCTTTAGTTGTAATGTTTGGCTTGGTATTGTTGGACACACTGTGATCGGGCCCCGGTTTTTGAATTCCATTATTAATGGAGAATCATACCTGCAATTCCTACGAGACCTTTTACCCGATTTATTAGACAGCGTTCCATTGGTTATAGCAGATACTTTAATCTACCAACAAGATGGTGCTCCAGCACACTACAGCTTACAGGTGAGAAACTGGCTGGATGATCATTTTAGTGACCGTTGGATCGGAAGAAGGGGCCCCACGGAATGGCCGCCCAGGTCACCAGATTTAACTCCCCTAGATTTCTATGCATGGGGATTTATGAAAAATTATGTTTACGAAGTGGAAATAGTATCATTGGAACAACTGAAGGAACGAATTGAAGTCGCTGGAGTCAAATTGCAGGAAAATTTGTCAAGCATAAACTTATGTGAAGCCATTACAAGGAGATATAATCTATGCCTTCTAAACAATGGAGATCATATCGAGAATTTTTTATAAGTACTTTCAATAAAAAACATAGTAAAAATAAAAGGAATAAAAAAAACTAAAAAAACTAAGATTAATGCTTCTTAAATTGCTTCGTTACAATAAAAATAAATGTTTTTTCTTAGAAAAAGGTGGTTTTGGTTTTTTTTTAATTTCTTGAGAACGACATAAAATTTTTGCATCCGGTTTTCTTATTTAGACTTAAAATTAATAACAGCATTGAATTTTGAAATTAAAATTAGCACTTAATTACGTAAAATTTTGAAAAAATGAATTTGAAATTTTTTTTTCAATTTTTTTTTTCAAAATTTTGACTTTGAAAATTAATATTTCAAAAACTGTTTCTTAGAATAGATTTATTTAAACACAGAATGAAAGAAAAAGTTATTGGCTTTTTAAAAACGTATCGCACAGCATTGTGAATGAAGCCGTTGATTTTAAATAATTTTTTTCCCATTTTATATCAGTTTTTTTCGAAAATTGCCCCTCCCGGCTAAACGGAGGGGAATAGACCAACCCCTCCCATACGATTTTTTTCTTGTCTCAACGCAACCTACACGCCCTAGCATTTTGTCGCATTGCTCATCACTCACCCTGTATATGTAAACCACCAGATCATCATCAGCCGACCTATTAGTACGAAAAGTGTACTGCTGCTTTTTAACCAGCTTTCGTAGTTCACAATATTACTTTAGCTCTGTTTATTAATCAACTCTTCCATTATCTTAGAAAGATGCAATTTATCGTTAATTTGAGGGGTACGACGGCCGAGTATTCACCTTTTTTAGGGACCGTTATATATCTTTTTCAATCATGTAATCATCAAGAACAACCATGTTAAAAAGTAACTACAATTCAGATTTACTTTGTAAAATTACCTTGAATGTAATCAAAAACAAAACATAAAGCGTGTTGAAATGGTTCATTTGTCGTCCATCACCAAGCGAAACCAACTTATCCCTGACCTATACTTTTTTTTTTAAATCACATCATACCAATGCCAATCGTTTTGTCCTTAAGCCAACATTCATTAAAATGCCACCCTCCCCTTCATCCACTTGAATTAAACAATTTATCTTATCCTGTTAGATTGATTTTTATTATTTAGGATTGGGACTTACTTAAAAGGCAATACTAATAAAATATTCTGTGTGCTTTCAAATGAACTCAAGAAAAACGCCAGACAAAAATATTCTTCCCATATCTATATATCCAGACTCCATAGCTCTTTGTATCTTTCAAGCTATCTGATTGCTTCTTTTGGTTTTTCTTTTTTTTTTTTTCATTCGAAAGTTGAATGTAGCTTAGACTGGCGACGACAAAGTGAAATCTTTTCTGTATAAGGGATGTATATTAGGTTCATTTAGTATGTTGTTCCTTATTATAAATGCTCTAACTATTATATTCAAAAGGAAATAAAAAAAAGATAGTGCCTTGGGGGGAAAGTTTGAATTTGGATGTTTTCCAATATTTTTGAATCCAAAAAAATATATTTTATACTGTACATTGATTATTGTATCTGTGTATTTGAAGATAGTGCGTGGTTCGATAAATATTTATAGCTTTTATTTATTTTTTTTTACCCAAGGACTCGGAAATTTGTTTTATACAGTTCTAATATTTATTCTGATTTTTTTATTTTCAACGCTCACCCATATATAAATATTATTTCGCGTGGTTTACTGGCTAGTGGGTCGAACTATCACGTCAGAGGTCTGGGTTTAAGCCCTTAGTACATATTATGTGTTGTTCAGAGGCACTGCCTCTTGCGATAAGGGCTGCTGTTTCAGATTTTCGCTGGGGAGTATTTCAAATATTATAGGGGAGTATATCGCGTTCGTAAGGAGTACGTACAAAAAAAAAGAACAAAATTTTCTTTTCCAACAGTTATTAAAATATTATTTTATAATAATTTTAAATGCTTTACAAAAAAACTATATACAAATTAACAAAACATTATTCATTTAAATGCATTAGAAGACACTACATAAAAATTAACAAAACATAATTCAAGACAAAAAAAAAAAAAAAAAACAATAAAATAAATTAATAAAACTTAAAATTATAACTTTAATTAATAAATTTTGAAATTAATTGTCTATAGAATTTGTATCATTATTTATTTTATTTCTTTGTAATATTTAAATAATATCTTAAAATAATTGAACTTATAAATTTGTTTAATTTTTTGAACATAGGATCACCAAGCCCACATTTCGTTTCAAACACAGTAGGTATGCTAAAACTCTTCCAAACTACAATCCCTGTTTATTGACTTATTATTGACCACATGCCTATATTCTTCATCCAGCTCCTCGGCAATATTGCCCGTTAAAAGATTTGGAAACATTTTTACTAGAGGAGCAAGATAAGGATATTTGACTTTATGGTAAATATTGTTAAGCGCTTGTAGGGGTTAGGTATAATTCATACCAAACCAGTCCTTACCCATACACATTTGACCGAGTCACTACATACCAATTCACTTCAACACAAGGGTCACAATTACCCAGAGGACATTTCATCCCTCGCAACAGTCTTCTAAAATATGTTTTATTTCTTCGACTGAACGTTTTTCTTCTGTAAGCAAAAGACTCGCCTTAGCACCTATATAAATCTCTTTTTTGAGAAGTCAATGTTATTAAGTGCCGAGTCATCTATAAAAGAAGACTTTACAAATTTTGTAGAAGAGTTTTATAATACATCTTAACTGTTGGATGCAGAATATGTATTTAAAATGTAGGAAAGAAAATGATAATAAATTTTGTTTTATTTATTCATATCTAAGAAAATTCTATGGGCCATGACTGCACCTGCATCTTTGTTTAATTCAAATGATTGAAAGTAATGAAACAACGCGTTCCATTGCTCTAAAATACGAATACTCCCTTAGTACGTATTCCGGCAGCCCTGCTTGCGATGTCTGTCTGTCTCTCTGTATGTACATATATATCGACACCTGCAGCCTGACCAGCTGGGCCGATTTTCCTAAAACTTGGTATATTATAGTATTTTTTGAGTTATATCCCCGGACGTTTTTTTTTATTTTTGAAATAGGTATAAAAATTATAACAATATATACAACATCAGCGTAACCGATAATTCCATTTTTATCAAAAAAAAAAAAAAAAAAAATACGATCAATTTCGATAAAATTTTATATGAGTTTTTTTTTGCCAAAGGTGATGTCCGTTATCTATAAACTTTTTTCAGAATCAGCTTATTAACGGTTCCAGCCATATAACCGTTATTTATTATTCCTAGATACTGTCGTTTAAACGGCTCCACCGATATTGACCAAATTTAATTTTCAAAAACTACTGCTAAATTTAAATAATAAACTGCAAAACAAAATTTGAAAAAAAAAGTATTTTTCGAGTCTTTTTTTTTTGACAAACGCGACGATTCTAAATCTCTCGAAAAAATACAATTTTGATAAAATTTCATGTAATTGAATTTTTACCGACTATGAATTTTTTTTTGTAAAAAAAACTGGTCAAATGAATTTTCCAGTCGTGAACACGAAAGTAACTTTCTCAAAGAGCAAGTTTGTGTGACCCAGTCGTGCCCTTTAATTTGACAAGCTTTTGGTTCATTTACCATGTTCCAAAGTTTACTTGAAATTAATTTGTAAATATTGGTACAAAATTATATTCAAGTTAACTTGCGAAAGTACATAAACCAGTCTTTATTTATTGAGATCTAAACTTGCGGAATTTCGGTTATGAAAATTGCGAGAATTTAGTGGGAAGTAAGTGCGAGATTGTGAAAAGCTAGATTTTGTGAATGTGGGATGATGAAAGTCTAATTATTTTACAGTACCTGATGGGTGGCCCCCTTCGCTTGTTCAAGGGATTTTAACTTTCTCAGTTGTCTTGGATCTTTTCAGTATACCTATATATTATATATGCTAAGATGAGAAACTGGTAAACTCTAAAAATTGACATCAGTATACATCACAATAATTGATTTTAAAAGTGCAAGTGTGCTGGAGTTGAGTTGTTTCTTCTCCATCTACTAGCAATCCTATTCTATTATTCTTCCTTTAAAGATTGCTCCCCATTATCATCAGAAATTGAATTTAAAAGAAATTATAGCCTATACTCACTTCGTTGAGCATACATTATTATGGTGATCAACTAGATCCGATGTAACGATTTAGTAAAATATATAGCTATACATAAAACATCTCAATTATCATCTTGTCTTAAAAGCGCATATTAACACCATAGTATAGATACAAAAATAAAAACATACCTATACTTACCCGGTTGACCTTAGTTTCAAAATAAACAACAGCACATAACACAGTGATTAAGTTTAACAACCCATAAAACACTTGAGTACCTATTATATATATATTATATTATACTTCCAGTCATTCTATTCAAACAGACACAACAAATACAATATGTTATATGTTATGACGGTTTGGACCAAAATACATTTCTTCGAGTGTTTAAAAACACCAGCCTTATTTGAAACTTTGACTATATGGCCTTTATTATCGATATGCTTAAGAACATCATTTACAAGCTCTAACCACCAATATTGTGGAGACAATAAAAAAAGACTCAAAAAGGAACAGTTAAGGAATCGTAAAAAAGCGGAATCTTACCATCCCCTCTGTACACATAAATGGTACTCAAATTTTATGCGACCATTATTCGCGTCGTAAAACGTAATATCGGATCAACAGTTGGTTAGTTTCTTTCGTTTTGTTATGAACTTCCATACCGACTGCTGGCATGACAGTCACGTGGCCTGAGTTTTTTTTTCAATTTTATATATTTTTATGACAAATCCGGATTTTGGTGTAATTACTTATTTTTTTTTACTTTTTTATGTCTGTTCTGGAGATTACTTTAGTTAGGTGAAAATTGAATGAAGCCATTCAAAGGGATGTGTTAGGGGTATTAATAGAGACAGGAGAGACTGCATAATGCTGTCATAATAAAATTTTATGGTTGGCTAATTTTGATTTGGAAGGATCAAATATGACGACAGTTTTACTAACGATTATTCTTATATACTGGATAATCCAAAATGTAAATTATTCTCTCAAAAGATGCTTTTACTTTTCGCGACAACGGACCAGTTTGTTTTTATATTTTTGGAGTAGATAGATTAATGATATTTAACGATTTTTATTGAACAATAAATATATACCATTTTACCTATTAATTATATGTAAAAAAATAGAATACCTAATGGTGTGATTTTTAAGTTATGTTGGCATACATAAGGAGCAACTTCTCACAATGTCAAATTATTTTTAGAGAATAAAAATATATGTATCTTTTTAAAACTGTTAATGAAAAATAAATAAATTAATAAAAGAATGGGATACGCATACGCTGTCTTCTCAGAGTGTGCGAAGTTACCCCCCCTTTTTTGAAAATTTAATTTTTTTAAAGTTCTGCTAGGTTGTGTTAGGTTTGTGCCGTAATTTTGTTTTCAAAAATATTCAAAAATGGGGGTTTTACAGCCTAAAAACTGTTTTTGACCTAGCCCCCACTTTTAAAAATGCAATTTTTGAAAGTTGTTCTAGGTTCTGGTAGGTTTGTGCCGGTTTGTGACGTAATTTGTTTTCAAAACTATTCAAAAATGAGGATTTTTTTAATTTTAAACTTGTTTTTACTTTTCAGAATTAAAAAGTTGTTCTTAATCTCGATTCAAAAAATTAAGGTCGCGTCATACAAAAAAATTTTTGAAGTTGGAGCACTTTGAAGTTTTTTTTCAAATTAATCCCTCCATTATGAATTTTCCCAAATTTTACTTTTGAATCTAAATAAATGTTAATAAATGCAACTTTAGAAACAATTAGTCCTTACAAGACTTACATCATGTTTTAAATAGAGTTTAAAAAATTAAAAACAATTTCTGAGAGCTCCAACCACCTCCCTTTTTCCAAAATGAAAAATTTGAGCCAAGTCAAACTTCCCAAAATCTCTTATATTTGAAAATTTCATAAAAATTTTTAAAACCAAAAATATAAATAATTTTGCTTGAATTATGGAATTATGACCAATTGAAAACTCCCCTTTTCTAAAAATAAATATCAAAAAACAGTTTAACATTCTTCTAGCTCCAAACTTTATAGCTTTTAATTAAGCTCTTTCGTATTAAATGATTTAACCTACCAGCAATTTAAAAAAATGCACTATAAGCTCCCCTATTCCCCTATCATGAAAACAAAATTGTTTTCGTTAAAAAATCATACTAGTTGCAAACTAGAATTCGAAAATATTCATAACTGTAGAATCTAGGCCAACATTTTACGATATTAGAAGTTTTTGATTTATGTATTAATTCTAAAAAAAAATTTCTGATACACACCCATTTCTCTAATTAAATTCAACATGTTAAATTCAGGGAATTGCTTAAGCTAAATTCTTCAAAGATCTTACGAAATATATTAATTATAGATTGTACCTTTACCAACGATTAAACAAAATTGTGTCATAAAAATTATTTTTACTATGTTAAATTTCAAAAAATATCCACCATAGCCCCCTTTCCCAAATTGGAAAATCTTCAAGAATAAACATTTTTGGAAAAAATGGATTCGCGTGATAACGCATTTCGCACAATTTTTTAAATGGTTTTGTGACTCTAAAACCCAGATAGACTAGGTCAAAAACGTTTTTTTGACTTTAAAAACCCCATTTTTTAATGTTTTTGAAAACAAAATTATGGCACAAACCTAACACAACTTTCAAAAACTAAATTTAAAAAAAGGGGGGGGGCTAAATTCTCACACTCATTTAGCCACGGTGGTACGATAACGTAGCTTCTATGTAAAATTTTAAAGCCTCGTCGTTGTTGATTGTTATAATTTCCATTGCATCAAGGTAGCGTGGTTCGTAGTGTCTCTGTTCACTTACGAAAGCTCTTATCAGAAAAAATTTTTATATACATTTTTTTATTAGTATTTTTTTTTAATTAAACTTTCTTGTAGCAAGTTGACTGAATCCATAACACAAAAAACATGTAAATTATACTAAAAATACATTAAGTTACTTTACTAAAAGTGCTAAATAAATCAATTTTTTTAAATATTTTCTTAATATTTTTAGATTATTTTTTATGAACTACTTAGATCAATTGTAATTGTAAACATAATTTTATAAAAATTCAGCTATACCAAGTTGTCAAAATATTGAATAGGTATTTATAAAATAACTAAAATATATTTGATATACCTATATAAAAAAATAATCTGATAAGACTTTAAAAGTTAAAGTATCAAGTTTTCTTAGCAGTGAAATTAGGGGATTACCTTTAAACAAAGAGTCAGAAACTAAAATATTCTCCTATGTAAGATTTTTATGTAAGAACACATGTGGTTGCCACTACTACAGTTCTTGTCAAAATAACATTCAACACCAACAGATTAACCAAAATACAAAATAAAAAACTAAAAGATCTACACGATCATCATACCTAATATATGTATATGCATATCCATGGCATCGACATTGCAAACTTTTGACTATAGCGCGGTGGCGTGGCGGCATTACGTTCTACCACCAAAAGGAATCTTACAAAACCGCATTGAACCACATAATAAATCTCGGATAAATCTCAAAATTTATTTATAAGCTCAAACGTATAAATGCAAGGAGATGGATGCGATTGCAGATATCATCATAAGTGTAAGTTTCGGTATACTTATACGTACCTATACCTACAGATATACAAATTTTTGTTTATATTTGATGCACACAAACACACATGCATTCAAGTGGAAAAACTCCTCTTGTATAACTACAATTGGATATAAACTTACATATATATCTATTTTCTTTAGATATAGATTCGCGCAAAAATTATTTTTTTCTGTGATTTTTGTTGCATTTTGTCTAGCAAAACATTTATTGTGCAGAAAATGCCGACATATGTCTTAGCGGCGCGTCGTTTGAAAATAGTTCGTCTTTCGCAATAATTTATCATTTTTATTTTCCTTGTACGGTTTTTATTTTTATTTGTTCTCAAGTTTTGGATTTGCCCAGATAACGTCAGAGTGTATAGTGAATAGAGCTGCAGCGGGAAGAGGTTACTCATCCAATGTGGGCAGATAGGGGTTTTATATTCTAGAAACAAAAAGCAAAATCTTCGTCGCATATATGAAAGTCAATCGGACTGGAAAGAAGGCAATGAGGAACGAGGGACGGCCGATGGAGAATAGATTTGTTTTCTCTTCCAAGTGATATACTTGGAAATTTATATATGACCACTGTTTATTTATATTTTTTCGAATTTATTATTTAATATTTCCTTTTCATTTTAGTTTTTATGAATCGTTAATATCTTTTTTGTTGATGTGTATGTAGAAGATAGTTTGGCTTCGCATTTTACGTTAAATAACTTAATTTATTTTGCACAATTATGACTGCCATTTTGATATATTGCATTCAAATCAGACGGCATGTTAAGCAGATGTGTCCTGATTTTTTATTTATACTTGCTGGGAATTTTGAATTACTTTTCCTTATGAATAGACATGAATTGAATATATCAAAAGTGAAATCATCCAGATTGCTGTTTCATTGGCCATAATGGAAGCATGTGCAGACTGAGTTGAACTTTGGTTGTTTTTCTGGAATTATAATTAAAATTGAATAAATTATGCGTTATGTTACACTTAATCATTTTTTCTTCTCATACATAATAAACTACAATTGTGTTATGACGATTGATATATGTTGGATGTGTTTGCATCCATATGTTTTTATAAAAATTGTGTCCTTTTTTTAATACACACAGTACACACCCTACCGTTTATTATGTATGTTTCATTCAACACATGAGATGGTAATAAAATTGGTAGATGTAAGATTTATCTTTCATTATTTAAAAGACATTAGGGGCGATGTATGTATATCATTTTTTGGAATTTAGATAATAAACAAACAAAAAAAAAAAAATAAAGAGCATGAATGGGTCGCACAAACTTGCTGTTATGGTAAGTTACCTTCTTACTAAAAACTTCAATATTAATTTGACGAGTTTTTAAAAAAAAATTTTTTCTTCATTTAAAAAAAAAGGTTCTATGGGAGGTATCTACCGTTTAAAGGCTTTTTCCGAAAGAAAAAAAATGATGAAAGGCTTTGTCTTTGGCAACAAATCACTTATGCAAAATGTTATCAAAATTGATCTTATTTTTTTCGAGAAAAATTAGATTTTCGTTTACGGTTACATGGCAGGTACCGTTGTTTTTTTATGTTTGACCAAAAATTTCAATATAATTTCTCGTCTAGGGAATGGCCAATGAACCCTACATACCAAATTTAAAGCCAATCGGTTTAACCGTTTATGGGGCAGGTACTTATACAACCAGACAGACAGACAGACAGACAGAATTTCCGGACCCCACTTTTTTTGACTTTGCTATCATCGTAATGTCATGTTTGAACCTTACGGATTTTTTTGCACGAATGCATAACTTGCCTTATAGTATACGTAACGCTCGTATCTTTTTTTGGACGAAAAACAGTACTTTTTCCTCAAAAATTGAAAATAGCAGTATGTCGATAAAAAAAAACAGTATTTTTCACTGTACTTTTTTTAAATTTTTATTTTTATAGCTTGCACTTATTCTACCTACTTTTCGATGCCCAAACTAAAAATTAAGTCTACTAGAACAAAAGAAATGACTCGCGACAAAAAAGGACCTAATTAGCGTCGCCGACCGATCGCGGGAAAGACCCAAAACAAAAAGTGTTCATCTACTTTTGCATCAGAAAATTTTTATTCAGGTATTGCGTTCATTATTGAATTCCTTTGAGCTTTAGATGCCAATGACGAACCGCTGACTGTTTGCATTACTTTTAATGAGTGAAATCAGAGAACTTCATCTCATATATAAAAGTGGTATAAATTTCATCAAGAAATTTTTCATTGAGGAGCAAATTTTCTACTAAGAGATTAACAATGTAAAGATGGAAATATCCCACTGTCATTCACGTTTGCTTACAAGCTCAAAAACCTGCTGATTTGAAGTTCTGTATACCTCAAAATAAAAGCAGTATTTTGAAAAAAAAAGTACCCAGTTTTACGCAGTTTTTGAGAGCAAAAAACAGTACACTACTGCTAAAAACAGTACAGATACGAGCGTTGAGTATACGTATACCTATAATCACAAGTAAAAATTAAAAGAGGGGAACCGGAAATTAGGGCATCAAAGCAAATGTTTATAATAAGTTTATAGATAGATATAGATAGATAGATATATTCTTTAATTTCATCAAAAGATTTTACAAAAAGTTTTCTTAAGACTAAGGACATGGCCTGATATGACATTTGTGATAAAATAAAAAAAATTAAGGAAATGTAATAATATTTGAAACATTAAATTCCATTATAAATAAATAATTTTTTTTAATGCTTTTAATATGTTTGTTTAAAAAAAATAAGACTCAGATTACATAAGAGAAGAATTATAAATTTAAATGATTTGAACTAAGTTTTTGGTAAGTTTAAATTGAAAATTTTTGAAAATTTTCTGGGCAACATAAATTTAAAAAAAAACTAAAATGGTAAAAAAATTAATTTAAAATCACTTCTAACACAGAATATTTCCTCTAAACTTTATATGTATTGTACTTCCTGGACATTCGCACAGTTAAAAATACAAGAGCAGTCCAAAATGTTGAATTTATTCAAATGCGCTTACATCTCAAAGAGATATATTAAACTTTTTTTCTATAAATTTAATGATTTAAAAAAAAACAATATAAAATGATAGCCAATTAAATAATCTAAAAGAAAGGCATGGGGAACAGTTCACTATGATGGACAATTCACTGTGTGCATTTCACTGATGTGCACTGCGCGCGCGAATAGTGCACTGTGCACCAAAGTGAAATCCATAACAGTGAATTGTATACATCAGTGAATTTTTGTCCCCACAGATAATGGTCCATACCATACATTGAATTGCGCACAGTGAATTGTGCACACTGAATTAGGCTAGACCCCAAATGGAACCACCCAGCACACAGTGTGAGCTAGGTTCTCCCCTTGTGACTGCGGGCACAGACCAAAAACTAGTCCCCTCAGCTTAACAGTCACTATATCACAAAAAATTAGGTCAAACGAGTTATGGTATCAAAACGGCGCTTTTCCGCGCTAATTGGGTTTCTTCGGAACAGTTGTTCTGCGAAACCGCCATCTTACCTACCTAAATTGCTTGTTCTTGTCCATGAATTTAATCAAGGTCTGAGTAACTAATGACAGCAGCATACATTTGATCTATGAGGATGAAAGGTCTTTAAACAAGTGAATTCTGTAAAGTTTGTTCATCTGAGTTTGCAGACTGTATAATATATTAATTGATTATTCCTCTCCTGGTCGGTTCTTGTAGCAATTAATATTTGTAAAGTCCCTTCCATACGACTTTTATATGTGTCATCATAAAATATACCAACTTTATAATATGACAACAATCAAATTATTCTTTGTACATAAATAATAAAACACAACCGAATTTTCCATTATTTTCTGGCTTTGGATCATAGTTGTTTTTTTTTTTTTGCATTGTCATATGAAATAACATGTTAAAAATACAAATAAATTTTATTCTTTGTGAAAAGTTTCCTCCTTGGATTGTCAGAATTGGAAAATGTCTACAGTTTTATTCCTGTGCTATCAAATTTGCACATACATATTTATAAATACTGTTCATCCTGAGAGGACCCCAGAGCAAAAGAACTATTTTATATGTACAAACATGGATGTAGTTTTGTTGCTTAAAGTAATCGTTAAAATATACAATAGTTGTTTCCGATATATGTGCTCAATCGACTGTACATGCAATCGTACAAATAATATACACGAGTGTACGGAAAAATAAAACACAAATCTACATTCGTGTCTATTTCTTTATCCTTGAAGTAAAATTCATATTAGTGTATTATAAACAGGATGCTACTGTTGCTGCAGTAGAAACAGAACCGACATCCAATTGAATATGTTTGCACAAAAGGCAAAAGAAGATGAACAGCATCCAAACATTATTTTGTCAATCGAATTCCAATTCATTTTTCATTCACAGCTCACTGAACATCTCTAAAATTTATGTAATAAAATAATTCTTCGTATGTTATTATAAGTTTATAAGTGTGTAGTTCTATACAATAGGATTTTTAAGGGAAAATCTATATATGGGACATTGGTGTACAGAATAAGAGAGGGGACAAAGGGTTCAAGGAAGATAACAACAATAAAATAAACAAAAAAACTTTTCTCATTCGCCATTCAGGGATTCACATTTCGATTTTATGTATATGAGTCAATGCATGAACAAGAATTCTATTTTGGCTATGCAAAGGAAACACAGGGACTTTTCAATCCTATATTCATGATAAATGTTTGGGCCTCTTAATTCTCTACTGTTTATCATATTATATTGATACAAATTAAATACCTTTTTCGTATAAATATATTAAAATCAACTTATTCCTACATATTACTTATAATATTCGTGAATTTTTCGAACGAATAAGAATTTTTCTTCCGTTGTATTTTTTGTATTGTTTACTAATGATTTCGAAAATACTTCGTACTATACTTACGAAGTAAACTTGAATTAGACAAAAAATTTAATCCGTGGGTTTTTCGTAGAATACTTGCAGTATTATAGTAGATTTACAATGTTACCTCCGTTATTTAATTTCTTATAATTTTATTCCATCCACCAAACAGTTTAAAAGTGTTATGGGTTTTCCCAAGTATCATACAATCAATGCGTTTCTGCTAAAAATATAACAAAATTTGTGTTCTCATTATATTGTATCATTCATTGAAAATATAATAAGTATAACGTTATGTTTAGTTTTCATTTCAAGCAGAAGACCCTTTATCTACTGTACAACGATTTTCTTGGACCCAAGAATCATTTTCCACAATTTTATACCCCTCGTATCCCCTTATTGTAGGAAGCAATAAAAATTTACATATACTTATATATTCACACATAATATACATACAAAACTAAATACAATATATAAGTATACAAACAATTTTAACGGTTGCGGTTTCAAAGGATTGTTACTCCCTTTCTGCAGTTAGTCCCGCTCACGCAACTTCTTTGCTCTAAGGGTACGTCTAGTTGTCTTGCAAAATATGGAAATATATTTGTTCGTGCGCGAAAATGCAAGAAAAAATAATTTTACTGAGTCGATTTTATTTTTTTAAATAATATCTTTCCTCAATTTCGTTCCAATAGGTACGTAGTGCAAAACCAAAAAGGCAAGTACGAAAACGTACTAAACATCGATATTTTTAAAGTACCTATACAGGGTGAGTCATGAGCAATGCGACAAAATGCTAGGGCATGTAGGTTGCATTGAGACAAGAAAAAAATTGTATGGGAGGGGGGGTCTATTCCCCTCCGTTTAGCCGGGAGGGGCAATTTTCGAAAAAACTGACTTAAAATGGGAAAAAAATTATTTAAAATCAACGGCTTCATTCACAATACTGTGCGATACGTTTTTGAAAAGCCAATAACTTTTTCTTTCATTTTGTGTTTAAATAAATCTATTCTAAGAAATAGTTTTTGAAATATTAATTTTTAAAGTCAAAATTTTGAAAAAAAAAATTGAAAAAAAAATTTCAAATTCATTTTTTTCAAAATTTTACGTAATTAAGTGCTAATTTTAATTTCAAAATTCAATGCTGTTATTAATTTTAAATCTAAATAAGAAAACCGGATGCAAAAATTTTATGTCGTTCTCAAGAAATTAAAAAAAAAACCAAAACCACCTTTTTCTAAGAAAAACATTTATTTTTATTGTAACGAAGCAATTTATTTATTTATTTAGCATTAATCTTAGTTTTTTTACTTTTTTTTTAATTGGAGTTTTATGAGAACGTAACAAAATTAAATAGTATTGGAATAACCCTGGATTAATATTATTTTCATTGATAACTTCTGAAAACTGACCTGTCAATATTTTTGCCTTGGCCTGCCCGCAGCCCATGGGTTCTACCTGTTATGGGGACAATAGGGACAATAAAACCGCATTTTTTTAATGAAAAAAAAAGAAAATTGCAACGCAAGATAAATAAAAGGCATTGCAGTTTTGCTTAGTAATTATTTCAAATTTGAATATTAACTCATTAACACGTAACGATGTCAAGCTCATACACCCGAGAAGAATTAACGGACATGCATTTCTTCTACGGTTTAGCTAATGGTCGAAGTCGTGAAGTTGAAAGATATCCCGATAGGAGGTGTCCCCATCATAGCACGTTTCCAAGAATCCACCGACGTCTAAGAGATCATGGAGTGCTGGAGCATCGAAGAAGCGAAAGGCCAGTTTCTGATGAGTCAAGAATCTTAGATGAAAGAATGGAGATCATATCTAGATTTTTTTATAAGTACTTCCAATAAAAAACATAGTAAAAATAAAAGGAATAAAAAAAACTAAAAAAACTAAGATTAATGCTTCTTAAATTGCTTCGTTACAATAAAAATAAATGTTTTTTCTTAGAAAAAGGTGGTTTTGGTTTTTTTTTAATTTCTTGAGAACGACATAAAATTTTTGCATCCGGTTTTCTTATTTAGACTTAAAATTAATAACAGCATTGAATTTTGAAATTAAAATTAGCACTTAATTACGTAAAATTTTGAAAAAAATGAATTTGAAATTTTTTTTTCAATTTTTTTTTTTCAAAATTTTGACTTTGAAAATTAATATTTCAAAAACTATTTCTTAGAATAGATTTATTTAAACACAGAATGAAAGAAAAAGTTATTGGCTTTTCAAAAACGTATCGCACAGCATTGTGAATGAAGCCGTTGATTTTAAATAATTTTTTCCCATCTTAAGTCAGTTTTTTCGAAAATTGCCCCTCCCGGCTAAACGGAGGGGAATAGACCCCCCCACCCCTCCCATACGATTTTTTTCTTGTCTCAACGCAACCTACACGCCCTAGCATTTTCTCGCATTGCTCATGACTCACCCTGTATACTAAGTGCTGAAACTCGGGATTTTTACGGACCTACTATTCAGGATTTTTCTTAATCGTAATTTTGTTTTCTCGGAATTTTGGCAGTCGCGATTTTGTCCCTAAAATTCGTAGAGATAACGTTAGTATGTAATTAATAATATATTTACACATACGAAATTTTTTGAATGTACAACTACCTACATGCTAGACGCATATGTAGATTGTATATACTGACAACAAATTAATATAGTTTTATTAGAACTATAGCTTGCCATAACAGTTTTAAAGATTTTTACCATCATATATCTTTATGAAGTGATTTAACATATCAGGTGCTGCGTGGACGCTTGACAAAATTGATTGAAAACGATTTTTACATAAACATATAACAAATAACAGATATTTTTTCTCATAAGTTTTTTGCAAAAATAGCGACTCATTTTTATCATTAAAAAAAAAAATGACGAAAATAACAAAGGCAAACAAAAAATGAAAACGACAGCCAACAACAAAAAAATATTATACCAATAAATTTTCCAAGGATATCATTATGGAACAACTTCGATCCACCCACCCATTATACATGGGAGACGGTATACTTGTAAACATCTATGAATCGCAGTATATTATATTTCGGGACTTCTATTCTAAAAACATTCAAAGAAAACGCAAGACTTTATAGTGGGCTGATGGGGTAGTTCCCTTATGGGCGACTTTTTGCGAAACAAAAATAAAAGAAAAGAAATCATTTACAGAGAAATAAACAACCATACACCAACCCTCTGCTCCACCATTACTATACAATGTAATTTATGTCCTCATTCATCATTTTTATCGTGAAAATACATTTGCCTCCTTCTATTTGCTTCACACACAATTTTCTTATATACTTACGTTATCTATATGTATATATATATTTTTTTCCTCGTAGATTTTTTCTATTCTATACCTACTGTTAATTTAGAGGGCTCCTTCAGCTCAAGCACATCCCTTATAAGAAAAGCCTTACCTAAAGAAAAAAAAAATCGGAAGATGGATGTTGTAATGAATCGGCCATTTCAAGAGGCTGGGGCATATCAGAAAAAGTCCTATTTTATCCTGGAATTTTCAACATACAACCACTTGGACTTATACGGATGATGCTTGAACGCTCTCCCTTCACCGCCACCATAATCCGAGACGCGCATCTTCTTCAATAGTCCCTCAAATAAAAATCCTTCGTAAGAACAAAAGAATCGTCTATATTGCTTTTGTCATGCCACCCCATTATTTGTCTTGAATCGCGTTGAAAATGTAAGATTGACGAGTCATAAAATTAGTTTCTGCCTTTTGAAATTACAGAACAAGATTGTCGGGGGTGTGCGAGTTTAACGGTATATCTATGCTGCAGTATGGGGTGCGGTTAGAGCAATTGATTAAATTAGATTCTTCACAGATGTGCTCAATTCTGTGGCTTTCAGCATCCAGAAATGACTACTGTGCTGTTGTTCCCGTTGAGAGAAGAGTTCTTATAATATTTCAAACGGCGACCGGCGCGGCGCGTCGAAGACTGCAGAGAGCAGAAGAGAAGTTAAGAAGTTAAATGGGTTTATTTTTTGGCTTTCAATTAAAATGCAATAAAAATAATTTTAAATGGATCATGGAATGAAGGATATCTTATGGTTATATTTATAATGTATAGGTAGATACGTGTTGAGTGTATTCCGCTTGAATTTTATTATATTTATGTTTAAATTTTTCAGTTTCTTTTTTGTTAAAGGGGAAGTTTGTTTTTAACAAGGATAGTAATTAATTACATATTGTATGTTATGATTTATAATATAACTGGTGATTCTGGTTAAAAAATGATCAAATAATTATTTATTTTTTAATTTTTTATCATTCTTCTTCTTTTTCTTCTTCTTCTTCTTCTTCTTCTTCTTCTTCTTCTTCTTCTTCTTCTTCTTCTTCTTCTTCTTCTTCTATTTCAGTTTTTGGATGGATTAATATTTATCTATTGCGCTATCAGAATGTTCACGCAAATAGTTGAAAATATTATAATAAATAATATATTATAGCCTCGTTTTCAACGACCCCTATTATAAAACCTAGAAACACAAAACTTTAAACTTTAAGTGATGTATATTTATCTACATCCGCATATTATACTGACCATCTTAATTTCTTTTTTTTCTTAAGGAACGATTTTTTTAACGAAAATGCCTTCAGTAAAATAAATGTTCTTTGAGAAGTGACATAGACTGGATTTGGATTACAGTACAGACAGACAGAACTATTATATCAGACCACAGGTGGTCAACTCATATACCCGAGCTAATTCAAAATGAACACCCGTTCATTTACATCCAATTTTAATTTCAGATAACTTCTTAGTTTTCAATATCCATCTTTTAACCCAGTAGCCATTAATACTGAGGCATTTAACTTTTGACAACCTTAATAGGCGCCCCGCGCACTCAATCAGTGATAAGTGGATCTGGCTTGGTTGTTCACTTTCATTCAGCATTCCACTCCAGATGATCTGTGTTATTGCACTGCAGCCGGGAATCTGAAGTGTTATTCAATATAATGTTTCCAATGATTTTGAATCGTGCGTTCGGAAATATAAATCATCTTTCAAGAGATGGATTATCGACTGCATAAGGCAACATCATGTCTATATTAATTATTCAGTAATCCTAGTTTTTGTAACTGATACAATATGATTGTGACCTCATCTGAAATTTTAGTTTTTTTCATGATGAGAAGAAGCAAATGCAAGGGCAAGTCTATATAAAACACCACCAAGGCGCATATGGCAACATTCGCATTTATAGGAACGATATTGCTTACTCATAGCGAACTTCTTTCTTTATAGAAAAGCTTCTTTGATATAAATCTCTTCACTAAAGGATGAAGGAGGAGGCGGCGATATGGCGCGGTGAAGGCATAAAAGGGCAAAAAGTTCTTCCATCGTATATAAGATTCTATCTTTGCATTGATATTTCGAAAATCCTCAGCAGATCCTTCTTCATTCGCCTATACCGAGAATAAAGTGGTATTTACTTTTTAGAATGAAATCCGCATGAACACGAAGACATAGAGCATGGCATCAGTGGCAGTGTATAAAGGAAATATCTAACTTAGTTCAGGGAAAGGGATTTAACTCTAATGCCAAATAAATTATGGCCCGTGAATGTATAAAGCCCTGATTTAGGACGAAATTCGATTTCTTTTTTTTTTTTTCATTTCGTTAGAATAAATAGTGACAGTTTAGGTATTAGATTTGGTCTGAATTGCAGAAGAAAGTAGGTATAGGCGTAGATATTTTCATTATCATAGTTAAAGGATATTATCCGGTTTTTAAATAAAGTTTGAATTCATAAAAAAAATGATTCTTTAGACTCGTTTTAGAGGAAGATATACAATCCATACAGGTGATGTCTAAGACGAATTATTTTGAGAAAATTATTCAAAATCATAGTTTAAGTTAAGGTTAGATTGTGAATGTAGATCTGTAAATAGAACCATTTTTTAAACTCACATGTGTCTTTAAAAGAAGTAAATTCGGCTTCAAAACAAGTTAATGTGTCTCTAAAAGAAATTATAGATGTGTGGTGCTTATTCGGAATAAGCAAATGAATAATTTTTAAACAAAGTACTTGGTTTTTAAAAACAATTACTGGTATTGTGTCTTTGATTTAAGTTAAATGGCCTTAAAAGAAATAAATTTGCCTTTATAACAAATCTAGCTTTATTTTAAGGAAAACTCATGTCCGTAAAAAATCCTTTATTTTACGTTAACCGATTTCTCTGAGTTATTCAATAAGGTAATCTCTTATCTGGGAAAAATTGATTTTTTGGAGGAAATTAGAATTATCGGTTTTTGAGGCAGGTAGGTACCGTTTATAAACTGTTTCTGAAAAAAAAAATCTTATGGAGAAAATCACCATTGATAACAAATCACTCATGTAAAATTATATCGACAGTTTTTTCAAGAAAATTAGAATTATCGGTTTTTGCAAAAAAAAAACTTTTTCAACTACTTTTGTTCAAATCTATTATTATTTTCATACCTATGTATGTCAAAAAAATACAAAAACATCCGGGGAAATTTCTCTATAAGAATATAGTTTCTATACCAAGTTTCGGCCTAACTGTTTAGACTGCAGTTGTCGATATATATCCAGACCAGACAGTCAAACAGAATTGTCTGACATACTTTTTTGGTCTTCTTTTTTTACGAATGCATAACTTGCCTTTTACCTAATCGCAGGTTAAACACGTAAGACCAAGATCTACGCTGTTATGTAGTTATGACAGATCTAAAACGTGATATTAGTTGCTCACCAAAGTGATCCAGAATTGGACTTTCCAAATGGACTTAGTCTATCTCAATATTTGAATGTAATTATATCTTTAAAAAGAAATTGTCAAAAATAATAATCTTTTAATCTTCAACCCCCAATTTATTTCCTAAGTCAAGTCTATATAGGTAGATGGCGTTGTAATAAAAAAGTTTAGCTTTTAAAATAGTACCTAATAATACAGAAATGTTAAATAACATGAAGAAAATGAATTCAGCCAGAACATATGTAGCTAGGCTGGTAGGCTGACAGATAAAGAAACTAAATTCCTTTACATTTTCTCGTCTTCTCTGCAATAATTAAACCACGTAACTGTTATCCTATTTTTTTTTTTCACGAATGCATACATAACTTACCTTTTCCTGTCTATAAACCAAGCCTACCATAAACGCGAGATTGGGAAGGAATTGAAGAAATGTTACATCAGAATTTTTTCTGATCATCCGTTGAATTTTTTAGCAACTAAAGAGACGGAAAACAGAAAGCAAAGATCTGAAGTCATTCAAGTCCGTATGGATGTCAGGAACGACGAATTATGTTGGTTAATCCACAAGAAATTGGCGAAGAAATATAAAGAACCAAATTATCACTGTAAAAGACCCTGATCATTCCAGTGCTTTACTTTTGTCCGAAAACGTGGACATTGTCAATATCGGATGATGAAATCCTTGAATGTTTCTAAGAAAAAATCTTTCGATGAGTTTCGATTCAGTATATGGGTGGATAATATGGGGCGCAAAACTTCAACAGCAAAATTTATACAAGTTTATTTTATCAAGCCAGAAGAATGTGTATTCAATATTTATAAAATGTATGGAGGGAAAGGCCATACCCTTAATGTAGCGGCATGTAGGGGTATATTACAAACACAGATTATGACAGGATTCTCCCGCCACCCAACATTTTCCTGTGATTAGTATCTTGTTCATAATATTGGTGTCTACATACATATGATATTGATCAGAAAATTAGCAGCATAAGTATTTTATTTAATTTAAGTGGTACTGGCTTTCTTTCATAAAACCCACTCCTATTAAATACTCAAACTGTTCATGAAAGGATGTTAGATCTTCACTTATTATGATGAAGGATGGAAGTATAACTCAAGTCAAGATGCATTCTCTACACAATATATCAGTGTTTTTTGTAACTTCGGTTGGGATTTAACCATTGATTTGAATTGTTCGTACATACATAGTTATTATGATCATGAAATTATTAAGCATCAATGACACACTTAAGATATTTTTGTCCTGGTTAACAAAATTATATTACCAGGTATTTGTATTACCTTAATGCATTTATGCATTTGGTAAACTGATTGACAATCCCATTACTGCACAAAAATAAATGAAAAATGCTTAAACTTCAGATCGTTTCTCAGGCACTCGCACTCATAACCATTTGCGTGTAGCATAGCCTAAAGGTTTTCGACAGCTTCTACCCAAATCATTTGTTTCCCATGGATTTAATAACACGCACAGATTATACTCGTATTCTGAATGCACCATCAGACAACCCAAGCAACACACAAGGAATTAACTTGGTTATTATTTATTATCCTGCGTTTTCAACACCTTTTCAACACGCATTATTACCATCGGCCATTACAACTGAATTAGCGTGCATATATTCTTCGTCTGTGACTAGTGAGAGACTTTTTCCTCGCGCTACACAATACCGACAACGCATTTTGCTGCATTTAAGATATTTCCATAACACTCCGAGATTTGCCATTTAGATGCAGATTCAAACTAGAAAGTGTAAATCAAGAATATAATATAGTTGCCAGCTTGCTCGCAGTGCCGGCCAGTTGTCGGTTGCCGCCCGCCAGTCGACAGCTTTGTAGTGCAGTAAATGCAATAGAGGTATACCAGGTTTATCTTTTAAGTTCATAGATACATAGATACACTGTTGCATGTGGTACTTTAAACAAGGAACTGCATATGCCATTGGGATACCAACAACAAAAAGAACTAAATAAGAAACGCAAATTCAGGGCAACATAAATCATTTCTTGTTGAGTAGATTGCGCGATGCATGAAGTCAATCTAGTTGCATGCTAAATGTAAAATGTGCAAACTTTGCGCGACGGGATTATTTTGCAATTGAATGAATTGCATGTACATAGGTATATAATATTTTCGAGCAACAGGACAATGAATTTTATGGTTGGTAAATTCTTAAATTATTACAAGTGCTTAACGGTGTCTTACAGGTAAAAACTATTAAAATTAAATTTTCAAGAAGTTGTTGATGTTGTAAAAATAAATTGAGACGAGAAGAAAGAAGAGAGAGAGGTATAGAACCTACATTGTTGAAGAACATACTCATTAATAAAAAAAAAATAGACAGCATTTAATTATAGATAAAGGTTTTTTTTCTGGTCCAAGAACATAGTGAAATCGAAATAATCTTAGAAAATTGTGAAAAGGGTATTCAAATTCCACTGATACCCAAGAAAGATCTCATTTCTGATGATCTGTACGTATATTATCTGGAAAATATCTAATGTCAGATGGATCACACGTGATAACGAGATCCTACGGTATTTCTATATTTTGCAACAGCAGGACCTTCTGACCAATTTGTTCGTTTGGCTTACTTAAGTTTTCAAAATAGACGCACCAACATGGTTATACAATAAAAGCAACCCAATTCCCTAAGGTGAAAACAGCATTTTACCAATGCAGCTTCATACTTCTTATATAGATCCTGACAAGTAGAAAAAGATATTCATTGTCTTCGTTTAAGTAACTTAAAGACAGATGCATTTATATCACGCTCTAGCGACCAGCGCTAGCAGCAAATGCTCATTAAAAAATGTTTTCTTTGATCTAAAAAATTTTTGTTGTTGTATGTATGTTAAAATTGGATCAGATTCGTAGGATGACTTTACATGTATATTGCATAACCCACACCATTTTAAATACCTAATCAGTATACGGGAAAGACAAGTAATAACAAGCAATATTATTTTAATGCTTAACTGCAGTTAGGTTTATACTCTTTAACACCACAACTTTATGCAACTTTTCTTTTTGGGTTTCCAATAAAATTGGTTTTGTTGGCTTCAAATTGCTTTATTACACTTTTATGTTGTTATTTTTCAATTCTCCCCTTACACAGACCTCACAGATCTTTTAAATTAGTTTCACTCTCTCTCCTAGATACAGCATTAGTATAGCTGGTTGAAGTATAGCAACAGAAGTGGCAGCATGTTGCCTAGAACTAGAACTCAAAACAACTTTGGGTCCTTGCTCCCGCCTCCTGAACAACAACAACCCCTCAAGTAACAGCAGCACCATCATCTTGCGAAAACTAATGAAATAGGATGAGGGATTTCTCGAACAAAAAACAAAAGGAATACCGAAAATTATACCGTTACCAGAGCGAAGGAAGAGAATGAAATTGGAAGCAAAAAACCAGATTACAAGAAAGAAATTAAAGGATACCCACATCAAAGTTTTCCGCTTTCGTCTCATTTGCCTCATCCATGAAAAAAACACTCTTGGCCAGTGTTGTGTTGTTGCTGCTCCTCGATGCGAATTTGAGCTTAGTGAGTCTCCAAGGATGGTAGCAGATGGCGTCCTGGATCCCTTATTTGTAATTCGTCTTTCGCACCCTCAAAAATGTCAGTGTTGTAACGGTGTGTTCTTTGTGCTTAGAAAACGGTGGCAGATATATATCATTTGCCGCCACACACACCGCTATCTGTTTTCCAACCATCTCAATATCTTATAACAGGATGAGAATAGGATCGGGATGCTTTATATTCCACCCAACTTTGCGGCCCACATTCTTTTGCTTCTTGTTCGAATTTTTGTTTCTTTTTTCTACGAAGACTTTGAGGCGGTGGCGGCATTTGGGTTGTTTTTTTTTTTTTGTATTTCTGCTACCATTTTTCTTGGAAGCGGTTCGGAGATGCCTCAAGCTCACACAACTGTACATACATATTAAACATAAAGATATACGTGTTTTTCTTTATCCATTATTTTCGTCCTTTTTTTTCCTGTAAGAAAATAAAACATCTTATGTAATCTTAGGACATATATCACACTTAGAGGACTATGGGAGATGTATGGGAGGAAAATGCTTTATTTGTTTTTTGGAAAATTTATATGTAATTCGCATACACAGCCATACGCTGGTTATTTTCAACCCAGATTCTATTTATGTATACACATTATACATAGATATATTTTGTGAAGGAGACAACTTTAATGTATTGCTTCTTATAAAGAGGGGGGAATAATAATAATGAGAAAAGCAGCAAAAAATTGGATATAACAACAACAACAAAAGGCAAGAACGCCAACAAACAAATGGAAAAGCTATAAGAAAATTGGAATTGCAGAAATTCTTTTTTGTCGAGCCTTGCTGTTGTCATTCAGAAAGAAGAAAAATTATTTCGAGGAGGCAGGTCCTCCATAAACAAAAAGCCATCTGAAATTTCAAGTTTAAAAGAAGAATAATGTGCGTGTGTGAAACTAAATCCTTAACAAAATAAATAATTTATTTGAAGCATCATCTGCTTGGAGGGCGATGTTCTGCTATTATATAAAATCACAAAGCATTATACCTTCATTTCTATATATCATTTTTTTTTGCCAAATTCGTGAAGTGAAATTGGAGTAAGATCAGTTAAAATAATTAGCAATTATTTTTCATAATTTTTTTTTTCAAACAGTGTTTAGACATTTTAAGAAACTGTCTTTTTAAATCACAAAAAGGTTGTTTTTATTAATAATTTTTAATAATGAAATGAATTCAAATAATAACAAAGGGCACGTAACCCTCGCGTTAACGACTGGACAACTTAACAACTTTTCACTATCGACAACAAGGCACCCATATAAAATTTTATTAAAAATGATCGGATTTTTTACGAAAAAAATGGAATTCAAGAAGCAAACTTATAAGAAAACACATAGGTATTTGTCTCCAAAATATTTAAATGCAGTGTTAATCCGGCTTTAAACTCTTAAAATTTAACCATTTGTTATTTTAGCTAGTAACCATAGTAACACATACAAAATCTTTGGTTAAACACTGAAGTAACCAATGGTTAGGACACATAACTAGAGCTGAAAAGACTGGCTCTTAGAATATTAAATTTGGCCAGCAGCTGAATATCTTAAATATATTACAGCTGTATCGATAGATGTAAGATAATGGGTATCGAAAAGTACCATTCTATATGACAGGTACCGTTAATAATCTTCTTTGGAAAAACAATAATAAAATAATAAAAAATTTTCAAAATCGATCGTATTTTTTTTCGAGAAAAATGGAATCATCAATACCTAAAGTTCAGACTTGGGTAGGTATATATACCTACCGTTATTTTAAGACCTAGATATAGGATACAAATTAATAAGATCTTATATTTTTATAAGGTACCTACTTAAAATATTTTTTTAAAATTCTGGTTATATGAATGAATGAATGATGACTGTATGGATCTCACAACTTGCGAGTCAACAGTAAAACATTGGTAACTGTACCTAGCATTAAAAAATCACATTTTTCTCGCTTCTATAATGTAACTGCACCACGTCTTTTTAACAGCCTGCCAGAAAATATTAGATGCGAAAAAGTCAAAATAACATATTTGAGAAATATTAAGTTTTTCTTATTTTCTTTGAACTTAGATGAAATAAATAGTTTGTTGATTATTGTAAATTGAAAATTAAAAAAAAAAACTTTGAATTACATTTTTTTGTTTTATTAACCATTAAAATTTTTTTTTGTATAATAACTTATTATGTATAATAACTTATTGTATAATAAATGATCCCCATCAATAAAATAAGTATTTTGTACCTAAACGGCTCATCCAATCCAACACGTGTCCTTGGGCAACAGGATGTGCATTAACTATTTTATTTGAAGTCCTTATACTTTTGTTTAAACAACTTATTCCTCCAAATTTATTTTGTTAGATGTAAGCCTTCATTTAAAATAAAGCATATATAAAAAAAAAAAAAAGATCACGACTCGCTCGCACGAACTTGCCCTTGTGGCAGGTTACCTTCTTCTTAATAACGACTTGGAAATTCATTTGACCAGTTTTGATTTGATTACAATAGTTTTTTTTTAAATTAAAAAAAAAATTAAAAAAAATTATTTTTAAAAATATTTTTTTGCATCAGGCATTGCAGGACTACCCGAATATCAAATACCATCGGTTGAGAAATTTACGAGATAGATAGGAGCATATTACTTGCATCTAATTGCTAAAAATTCCTTACATATATAAGTATGAACATTTTACAATTTAAAATACTTAAAAAGAAAAATAACATATTGTTGCAAAAAGAAAAATATAGTGCTGCCCTAAAAAAAAACAATTAAATTCGTACGACCGAAAGTTGGAAATAATTTTAATTTATTTAATTTAAAAAAAATCGAAATTAAATTTTGGTTAAGGTTTGGTTTGGTTAAGGCCTTACATTTCTCAATTTTTCACGAACGTACCATTGATGGCAGGAACTTATAAGGTGTTAAAAAAAAAAATTTATTGTTAAATTAAATTTTATTATGTATGTAAAATTTAGATAGTTTTTATTAAATAAGAACACTGTACTTAATTACTTCAAAAAAATTTTCAAATCAGCATTCTGCATCAGATAATCCCAGGCATTGCTGGTAGAAACCAAGATCAACCACGTCTGATGCAATATTTCTTTACCTTATAGTTATGATTAAGTTCTAAGATTCGATGGTAGAGCGATTATTTGTTCAAATTTTGGGCAGTACCATAACGTAGGAAGTAAAAAATTTCATTATAATTATATTATTTTTTATCTTATCTTACTATATATATATATTATTTTTAATATTATAAATGTGAATGTTTAGATGTGAATGTTCGGCTGAAAATCGGGACATATGTAGATTGCGTATAGTCTGGAAAAGCACATAGGCTACTTTTTATCACGAAAAAAATTACGGTTCCCATGGGATAGATGTTTTCTCTTTTTCACAAAGCAAAGGATCGGCATGATTTTATGCATAATGAGAGTTTATGGGTCTTAAAATGAAATAGGATAAATTTTATAAATAAAAAATGCGCGGTTCCTATGGGGTAGCATAATAATTCAGGAACAGTGTTTGTTACTCAATTACGGCAGAACAGCTGAACGGATCTGGATGAAATTTGGATAGAGATAGATTATAGTCTGGAATAACACAAAGGCTACTTTTCATCCGCAGAAAAAATGTACGGTTCCCGAGGAATATATTTTTAATGTTTTTCACAGAACAAATGATCACTGTAGAACGGCTGAACACGTAAATAAAATTCGGCACTGAGTTAGATTATAGTCTGGAATAGCATATAGGTTACTTTTTATACAGAATAATTACTGTTTCCGTGGGTTAGATTGCTCGTTAGATTTGTTGTTTTCAATAGAGAAAGGGATATAAAGAATTGTTTGCATGGTTGTTAGTTAAGTGGTGAGTGCATGAAACAGAGTTCTTTACATCCCTTAAAAATGCATGGATTCTATGGGATTTCATAACAGTTTGTTTCTACACTTTGAACATGTACGTAAATTAAAAAAATTAAAACAATAACAAATTATTGTTTTACGTTTGTGATGTATAAGTGAAAGATTTTCACGAAAACAAAGGTTAGTGGCCTTTACATCATTGAATGCGTTTCGCCCAAATAGGTATATATACACGGTGGGCTTATCAATAAGATGCCGTGTACATATTTTTCTTAGACGCATGATTTTTTTTGGTCGATGGAAGAGACCTTATTAAACAAATTTGCAATTACTGCTGTTAATTATATTGTTGGGAACCTTGTTTAAGGTTATGCACCAACTTAAAAGTAAGATTGACCGTGGCCAGGCTTTACAAGAAATTAAAAAAATTAAAACAATAACAAATTATTGTTTTTGGATAGGTATATATACACGGTGGGCTTATCAATAAGATGCCGTGTAGTGTACCTATTTTTTTTGGACGCATGATTTGTACGTAAATAATATAAAAAATATTTGATTATTCAGTCTAATCGTTTCGAATCGACTGCAGCGTCAAGTGAAAAAAAAATATAAATATATAGTTAAAATATTTTTACATGTACGAACTTAAATATTTGATGTCTAATTTTTGGAAAGAATATTTGTGAGGTAAGTATATTTTTGTGTGCTTATACGTTTAATTTACATGGGTTTACTACGATATCTTGAAAGCAAAAATACCGAGTCAAAAACCTCGAATGCAAAAATCTCGAAAACAAAAATTTAGGATTGAAAAAATCACGAAAAAAGAAATCTGAAAGCGTAACTCGAAATACAAAAACCTCGAATGCAAAAATTTCGAATTAAAAAATTAATTTTATTAATTATAGATTATTTACAACCCGAGCTTGTAACCTTTAACAAATTATACTCCTTTTTAATTCATATACATACTTACATAAATGTATTTTTAGTTATGTATATGAAGTAGTACCTAACTTGATTTTTTTTATTTCTTTTTGATATTTATTATGTTATATGTATTCTATGTATATATACTTAATAAATAATAATTTTTTTTTTAATTTTAATTTTTTGTTGAATTGTTTGTTGATTTGCCAAAAAATATAAATTGTTTCATAAACTAAAGTTTGAGTTTAAACTCTTTAAATATAGAGAACCAAAAAATCTCGAATACATTTTTGTCAAGATTTTTTTTCGAGATATAGTCTTTCGAAATTTTTGCATTCGAGATTAAAAATTTGTTTTTCCGAGATTTTTGACATTCGAGATTTTTGTCATTCGAAATACCGTCATGATCTCAATTTACATTGTGTATTTTGTTATTGTTTAGTATAGTTTTTTTTTTCCAAAAAATCCCGGAAATTGGATGAGCAATTAAAAATAAATGGCACGACTGGATCGAACAAACTTTCTTTTTGGCTTAGGATACTAAGCAAGAAAATATAATAAATAATCGAAAACAAAAATAGTTTTTGTATTGTTTTTATGGCAGGTACCGTTAATAAGGTGATTTAAAAAAAAATTAACTAAAAACTTCCTTTTTGGTAAAAAATCAGTCACACAAAATGTTATCAAATACGATCGTATTTTTTTCGAGAAAAATCGGATTTTCTACAGAATTTATATGGCAGGGTACCGTTAATAAGGTGATTTTGAAAAAAAAATTCTTACGAAAAACTCTCATTAGGAACAAATCAGTCACACTTAATTTTATCAAAATCGTTCGTATTATTTCAAGAAATATTGGATTTTCTGTATAGCGTTTATATGACAGGTAGGTACCGTTAGTAAAGGTGATTTTGAAAATAAATTTCTAACAAAAAACTTCATTTTTGGAAAAAAATCAGTCACACTTAATTTTATCAAAATCCCCTTCCTCCCTCCCCTCCTCCCTCCCTAATTCAGGGTGTTACGTGAACCGTAACATTGGATGGTTTGCATCCAGGGGGTATACCGGTTGTATTATAACGGTACCTCTTTGACACCGGGTCACCTCAAAGAGTAATTTTGACCTCACCCAGCAAACTCCTTTTCAACAAAAACTTAGAGATAACTGTTGGGAAAACCACGAAAGCGCTTATGATATACAAGACACTTGCAGGTAAATCATGGGGGTGCAAACCAAACAACCTTTGATGGATGTAAACCATGATGGTCACTTATAGTGCAGTTGTGTGGCACAAAAGAACCGAACTTGAAAAGACTAAATAAACACTAGAAAAAGTGCAAAAGCTCGCTTGCTTATGTATAACTGGAGCAATGAGAACAGCAGCAATGGAGGTCAGGGATTTTTGTGCAAAGAACCAAATGCTCTGTACCAATGGGAAAGTCCTCTGGCATATTCAATAAATAAACATTGAAAGAAACTACCGGAAACAGAATATAGCCATAATGTCAGACAGCCAAGCTGCACTCAAAGCACTAAATTCTTGCGTAATCAACTCGAAGCTGGCTTGGGAGAGTGTAAATGAACTCAACAAATTATGCAAAAACAACAATGTAACATTATACTGGGTCCCAGGACATGTTGGAGTTGAGGGAAATGAGGAAGCTGATTTTTGGCTAAGGCAGGGGCAGTGGTACCCTTGATTGGGCAGTAACCCTATTACGCGATAGGTGAAAATGTGATAAAAAATCAAATCAAAGCGGAAGAGGAGGCAAAAAGATCAAAAAACTGGAAAGAACTCCCTAAACTGAGACAAGCCTTAAGATTATAAGTTTGTTTCTAGTCAGGTTTAAACAAGCTTTGGATTGTTTTTGGTTATTCTTGGGAACTATAACCAAAAACAATCCAAAGCTTGTTTAAACCTGACTAGAAACAAACTAAGAATCTTAACGGGTTTCCTCAGTGGTCACTGCAAACTTAAAAGACACCTAGGTATATCCAGTAGTGCAACCTGCAGATTCTGTGACGACCAAGAAGAAACGCCAACCTACCTTCTAGGAAAGTCCAGATACTATCATTCCTTAAAGATATTAAGATTGAGGAAGAGCTGTATGAGTCAATCATCCAGTCCTAGTAAAGGGGGCACAATAGATTTAAAAGTCGCAGTGCACCAGAACCCCTAAATTCATTCATTTATTCAAGGCTTATTTTCCAGGTATCGTTTATATGTAAACTTATTCTGAAAAAGTGAAAAACACAACCTATGGCTACAAATCCATTGTACGAAATTTTATACAAATCGATCGTATTTTTTACGAGAAAAATGGAACTGTCTAAAACGCTTGTATAGCAGGTACCGCCGTCAAAAATCTAGTTGTAAAAAACTTTTTTTTACGAATACAAAACTTGCCTTATAGTACCTTTATTCGCAAGTAAAAAGAAGGGTAAGTTAAATATATTTTTGTGGGATTATACGTTTAATTGTAAGTTGTGTTTTTTTTTATTGGTTGGTAGTTTTTTTTTTAACATTCCCGGAAAAAGAAAAATGAATATTTTCCAGAGCAGTAAAAAGGCTCTGGCTATGAAAGTATCCAGAATTCTAGTTACGCATTTTCAAGCGGACATTAGAAGAACTGAACAAGCAGAGCAACAGGCTGTTTCTAGGTCTGCTGAAACTCAAGAGAAGTCAGAAATCAGGCGAATACAGCAAAACAAAGTGTATTTTTATACCGGAAAAATAACGGTAACTGTGGGAGAGTCCTTAATGTGAAAAAAATACTTATTTGAGTTTATTCTGCCGCCCCGTGGCAACGCACGGGTATCTGCTAGTATATTATAATAGTAATTAACTATAATATAATAATTATAATTAATTATAATTATAGAAACGTAATTTTTGAATAATTGTGGGTGTACACTTTTAAGAAAATGTGTACTTAGTTATTAAAGTAAACAAAACCAACATTTTGATTCTTAATGAATAAAAAAAAAATGTTACGTATACGCCACAGTTACCGCTGAGAAATTAATTTGTAAAACCATTTAGATATTTTTTTTTCAATTTGTTTTAATCATTCACTCCGTGTCAATTGATTAAGGACAGGTAATTTTCTATTTTCATTCTGCGATATTTTTCAAACCCCTCGGTATTTTGGGAAAAAACAAATGCACAATGAATAAAGGATATATAAGGTTTATATCGTAAAAAAAAAAAATTTTGTTTCACTTGATTAAGGACAGTGTCAAAATCTACCTGTTACCGTTGTTTTACACATAAAAAAGGGTACTTGAAGTATGAGGGGGCTTAGTTCAAGTAAAAACTACAAAAGAATTGTAATTAATAAGCACATTCAACCATATCATGCAAAATATAATCACGTAATACATAACTAAGTAACAGTTTTCACAATTGTTTAGTACCAGTATAACTCATAGCTTCATATAGAGAATCGCCTGTGGCCTTTACTTTACAAGGTAGCATTTCTTGTTTTATCGGTTCCAATAATTTTCGCATGTGATAATTTTAGTAAGTGTCCGTATACCTAACTATATTTCGCTATAACCTTAACAAATATCCTGTTCATGAAACAAAATGTGTATTTAATCTACTTTACTTCAACGTTAAATAACATGAATTCAAAACAATAATTCAATCCACAACACTCAAACTCATTTCAAGTTTTTTTTTTTTATTCCAAATTTCACAGCAATAAATTCATCTGATGAACTTCCTTGTCTTACTAACGTGGTGTTCGAGCACAACAAAGCAGGATATTAAAACATTTTCTTCCTAGCCGCTAATTTCCTAACTTCTTATCCATTAATTATTTCCCTTTAAATCGAATTAATATCGCATTTTATCAATTCGTACCGTATGTGCCAAGGGTGGTTTCCATTTTTTTTTCCAAGGGTAGATTTATGAAAAAGGACGATCAGATGTTTTTTTCTTTTTCAAGTCAAGGCAAAGTAATTACAATTTAGGGTATTTGCATTTTCTTTCGATTGTCCTTTTTTATTTAAAATTGTGTTGAAGAGGGTTTTCTTTGGGGTTTGTGAATTTTCTTTCATCTGTTTCTTCTTCATTAGGTAGGCACTTAATGTTGGTATCTTAACCGTGTGTGTAAGTATCTATAAAGTAAATTATTCTTCCTCTTTGGGAAGAAACTTCTTGTTCTTCTTCTGGTCGTCTCGTTTTAATAAATGTTTTGCTTTGGTTTGCTTTTTTCGCATGGGACACCACCATTCATCTATCTTTGCACTGGTTGCCCAATGCTGGTCGAGATCTAACGGCAAAATTGTAAGGGTTGGTTCAGCAGTTCAGTTTGGTTTTGTTGCTGTTGCTGGGATTCTTCTTTCTGGTTTTCTTTCATTATTTTCCATGGGAGTACCGAGCTTCTACTCTTCATTTTGTTTGCAACCAAACGTACCGCGCTCTGCCATTACTCTCCTCTGGCAATAGTGGTGGTGGCGGTGGCGGCGGCGGCGGTGGCAGCGATGGCAAGGCTATGGTATTTTCCATTGCTGCTTCTGTTGCCCGATTTTGATATTGCTGCTCTGCCTTTCTGCCAGGATTAAACTCTCTCTCTCGACCGCCATCATACCACTTGAAATTTATTTCGCACACCACCAATTCAGGGTCGGTAGCCATAAATCAAGGCTGCAGCAGAACAGAACATCCCGGGCATAAAGTGTAGCAAGTTTTTCGCGCGAGCTGCTGTTTTGTGACTAACTGTGTGTCTACCCTAGGAAGATAGATGGAAATACACTAAACGAACATACACACTCACCCATCCTATCTATAGTCGACTCTTGTAGTGTTCCAATGTGGTAAGGGTAGTAGATATATCACTGAGAGTCAAACTGCTGCCACACTGGTACCACGGATGCTGTTGTTGCTATACTGCTGCTCTGATGCTCCATTGTTAGTGCTTATAGTTTGTATATAAAGGTGGGTGTATATTTCAATGGGTACCCATCTCCATCATGTTTCGGTATATCCACCCTTATCATAGCAAACTGTATAGTTGCGGACTATGCACTTTCTAATAGACAAAATGTTCCTCTGATAGGTCAAAGAAAAAATAAGAGAACATTTCTAAAACCTATAGTTATATACCAACTGCACACGAACTGCAGTACAAAATACGTGCTTGAAATTCGTTTAAATGAGCTCTGACATGCCGCGCCGTTGAGTTCGTGATCACATATTTCACAAAATAGCTCTATCCGTAGAGACAATTCTACACCTATAATATATAGCTTAGGATGGAGGCATAAAAATTTAATTTAATGTCCCGTTTAGATTTTTTTTAAATATACAATATTGTTTATCATCTTCAAAATGTTTATGAATTAGTATAATATGGTTACACTATAGGTACACCTTTCTGATAGTTGTTCCTAATATAGTGAAAATATTTTCTTATATTTTTTAAACCTAAATAAAATTTGGGTACAGTAGCGTGGTTAAAATGTTCATTAATTCCGTAAGGGTGCGGCAGAGACTGCTAAGAACAAAAAAGCTCAAGAAATGCGTTCCTCTCTATTCGACAATGTACATGGCAGGACTAATTATTTTAAGCTTGGGGACATTTTCGCTCACAAAAGAAGCAAATATTTCTTCTCTATTTAATCCACTTTACTTAATCTAAATGGTTAATGTCATCATGACTCTTTCCTATTGACCATAGATCCAATGCGTTAACCTTGCGTAAGCTATGGGCGTTTAAGAAAGTCTGTTTTATTAAAATACATTTCTGGAAAAGATCCGTGTATGATCAGACAACAGGCAACATATTAGTAGATATGCTAAGATATGTTAAGAATGAAAACATGACAAACTTCATCTCACCTTGGAAGCTTAACAATTTTTTAGTTGTAATATTTCATAACAGTAAAAGTAGAGCACGGGCAGTTATATTGGAAAAAGAGTAAAATTGGCCACTAGCAGTCCATGCATATTATAATTAAGTCAATGATTTCGTATTTCGTATTTCAATGATTTCGATCTAAAAGTAAAAAATGTTTAGATTTTTTACAACGGTGCCTTACGGTTATAAATTGGGAATGCTAAAATGTCCCATATCGGAGGCTGAGACTATATCGCAGCTTCCTAAGGGGTTGGATTCAAAGACATTCTGGGCCGAAGCTCTAGGTAACACAGCTTCTTTAGTCATTGGCTTTTCACTTTTGTGACCATCAGGTGACAAGTCAGTGTAGCTATGGTGTAGTGCGCTTACAGATGTTGTTTTATCTTCTTCTCCACTCATTATGTATGGAGACATAACTTCGCCCGGAGAATTTTTCTATCGAACGTTCTCATCCGCATTTGATAATGTCCATGAATCTGCACCATACATCAGGACATGGATTATTGCTTGAGAGGACTTTGGTGTAAAATTGACTTTTAACAAAAAGAAGCAGCATCAATGGCAAAATTAAAGTCTATGATGACGATGGTAAAAAAAACTGATACCTTTGTAGTTAGTGAGTCCATCATAGATGATTTACTTTCTTCGGGAATTGTGTGCCTGCGTCGTCCAAGTTGAATGGTTCAATTATGAAAACCTAAACCGGTTCATCATCGACGTTATATGAATAATTTTCGAAAATGTTTTTTCCAACGACTGCGATATCAGCCTATAAGCTTTCGTTTTGTTCGTGAAGTTTCCGTGGTTATTCGGTCTCTAAAAACAAGTTAAACTGTTTTACAATTAACATAGCTATGCTTACAAGTGTTAATATTTCTATACAAACGCTCACCACATCGTTATCTCTTTAAACGCCGAAACACACCCTAACGACCGATTTCCGGTTTGTTGCGGTTAAAATGGTAAATTCTGTTAACAAAAAAAAAAAAAACACCAAACGTTTAAGGACACACATACCCATATATACATTACATACGCGACTGAATAAAATAGATTCAGCCAAACATTCCTCATTTAACGTGTAATTGAAATTTAAGGATTCGCTGCAGACCGAAATGCATTCAAAGCTATATTACCGCACATGTACCACAACTGGGCTTTCAAAAACAATGGCGGCATGTGCGTTAGAGTTAGCTATGTGAATGTGCCATACAACAACCAGGCTTTCTGTTCCAAAATTTCCGCACATTCAAATTCAATGTTGAATGTAGAATTGAACAAACTATAACAAAGGCCCAGAAAAAGACAGGAACCAGATTAAGCATGACACGATGCAGTGTCAGTTGTTTAATTGAATCCCTTTCTTCGTTAACATTTTATTCGCTAGAGGCCAAACCAGAGGTAATGTTATGTGCGCTATTTACATCAACTACCTCTGTATAAAAGGTCCTTCCCTACAATGTTTTTCAACTGAAGGCTCTAGGATTCTTTAAAATTATTCAACCAAATTCACTGCAGTGCATTCAGCAGTAACTTTTTATACAGAAAAACAATAGCGCCTCCCGAATGCGACCACTCGAGCATCCTATTCACATGTAAATTCACTCAGCCGACCTCTGTTCCAATTCAACGAATTGTACAATGCAAAGGACTTGCATTGAAAGGACAAGAGGTTCAAAATGAAATCATATTTTAATAATAATAATTATTATTATTATTGTATAATGTGAAAAATATGCGCAGTGAATTATTTTGTGAATAAATCTTTCTGCGGTTTCCACACTCGCAACTCATCGCTTGGTAAAGTGACGCGCTCGAATTTGCTGGGTTTTATGGGGTGGCAGTCGGTGGTCCTTATGATTTGGTGGAAGGAAAGGATATGAGTGTGCGAACGACAGATAGGGAGTTCATATTACATGGGCCAACAGACATTCATATACGCCATCATCCTATAACGGTTGAAAGCTAGTCGTGCATATTTTAACGCAATTACGTATTTGTTCGTTCGTTTGTTATCGTTGTGTGGCGTGTTGCTTGTCAGATGAGTTCTGGAAAAAAAAGGGTCGGCATCAGTGTAGGACCCATAAAATTTGTTGGGTGGTTGTTTTTTCTTTTTAGGGGCGGGCGTGTTAAAAGCTAAAAGTCGACGAAAAGGGGTGATTTGTTGGTAAGAGTTTATTATACTGAAAGTGGTATTTCTACATATGAGGTAGATATATTGTTTTGGATGCAAAAGTGATAGGAATGAATCTACAACTCTATATATACGTACAAATATGTGTATACATTTGAGTAAAGGTAGGTAATGTACACATAAAACACAAGAGAGTACCTTCCACCTAAAGATGAGTAAATTGTGTTATTGTTTTTTTTTTTTTTTTGTATGAGCCATAATCCAGATTTAAAGGAAAGGGATGACAAATGATTTATTTCGACAATGTTCATAACTTTTTTGAAATTTTTAATTTATTACTTCATACCTAAATAAAAATTTGTAGGTCAGATAAATTTTTCAAAGGTGTTTGGTGGATATATAATATATACAGGAAAGACACAAACAGATACGCAACTTAACTTATGGTGTATAATATAATTCAATTGAAAATTCAGACATTTTGTATTGAAACAGCAACAATCTGTTTCACAAATATCAAGTTTATTGAAAAATAGCCAAAAGTGTTTCCTATTGTGTGTTCCAAGCGGATTTTTTTTGTTGTGCCCCGTAGATAAGTATTTAGTATGTCGGACTAACACGCTGTAGGTATAGGTTCGAACCCAGCTTCGAGATCACCTTGTTTTTTCAATTCCAATTAAAAAAAATACAGTAGGTACCTATGCATACACAGTTTTATACTTATATAATTTTGACAAAGTGTCTTTTTCATGTTTTTGAAGTCAATATACGCACACAACGTCAAAACGATAGTCTAGTTCACGAAACTTCCGCCTCATTTTGAACGCTCTTTTACACAGTATTTGCATTTTTCCTTTTTCTTTATTTTATGCACATTCTTCCGTATAATAGGATTTGGTAGACAAATGGGCGAATATCGTAAACTACTCAACCTTAGATTGGATTTTGAGTTTGTTTTTTATATATTTTTTAGTTATTTTTTCATATTTTGCAAAAAATATTTTGTTTTTTGTGAAGATGAACTGAAATGTTGTCGATTTTCAAGATAGATCCTAATATGATGATACCAGATTTTATTGTTATAGGATGGTACATATCAGGTCCGTGCATGGGGGGGGGGGGGGTTTGGGGTTCTAACCCCCTCCATGGGAATAATAAGCAAAAAATGCATTCCGAGCACTCGACTTTTGCAACGAAGATGGGTTTCCATTTTTCAAATTTCTATCAAATACTTAACGATCTGTCAATTTTGCCTGTGAAAAACAGAAAAAAACTAACGGTATTTTTTCAATACATTTTCGTATAGAAACCAGGCCTTGTTTCAATGAATGTGGGCAAAATGGACAGAAAAGGTTTTTAAATTGAAATTTATTCATTTCTAAACAACTTTTACAAAAGCAGACAAAGTTCGCGGATTGAAGGTTCTAAGCTTGTTATAATAGGCTGTAATTTTTACTTACTCTTTGGTGTTTTGTGTTCCTTATTAAAAATTATTTTCTAACTAACTGAAGGTCAACTTGAGAAATTTGCGAAAACTAATGCACTACTAGCTGTAACACCATGTTAGTGCACCAACAAATCAACGTAGGTGTCAAAAAAAGGAATAGGAGTAATTGCTAGTGTGTAGACATACCTATTAAAGACCCATCCGACATCACCCTGATTTTTGAGAGCCATCCGGAGCTATTAATGCCAATGTGAGAAAAAGCGATGCACACCGAAACCAGGTTAATTTTTTTCCAGTCAATCAATAAAATTGGGGTTAAAGTCAGAATGTAGGCCTATTGAAGGCCTATTTCTATTCACTGAAGCTTATTTTAGCCAAATCGACGGACATCATCCGATTTTAAAGAACCATATTAACGATTATAGCTACAGTTCTAGGGATTGAATTATAGCTACAGTTCTAGGTATTGAATAGGCCTACGCGCTGACACTAATTTCTATTTCTTTTGTCGACACTTATGTCGACTTTTTGTATTTATAAGGTGTAAATCGGTGTTAATCGTGATGTTAAAATCGATCAAAGTAAAAATGTTTTCTTATTTTTTCAAATTTCAATTATCCATATATTTTGGGATACTATACGCTATACTATACTTATAAATGCGTGCTTCATGTAAAATTAAACTTTTATTTATAAACAATTAAAAATTACTTGTTATGTTTAATGAACTTTATAACCATGAACAAAATGCAACCCCCCCCCCCCCCATATATCCCATGATGCATTAAATTATAAAGATATAAAAGAAAGTGTAAGTATAATTAGGTTAAACACATTTTCAAAAAGGCGGTTTTTAATACACGGATCTGGATTCCAAAATCTTTTTTTTATATAGATAGGTACTCTGGAGGCATTTTCTACAACACATAAAAAAATCCCACTGCACATATGCACAATTAAATTCTGGTTTTTCTGTACAAATAAACCTGCATGCGGCATTTGCCGCAGTTTCACAGAGTTAAATCATCTATCAATAGGGTGAAAAATTTTTGGTCACCTATTATATACTCACTCATATAAATATTCTGATATTTATTTTAATATACAAAATGGGTTCTTATATAAAAAAATTGATCAATGTTAAACGATAAATCTTCTTATATTATACTTTTATTCCGTATCAACGAAATTTGCCATTAGGCAGCAGGACGTGTATCGTCATCTTCGTCTCCCAAATTTGCAACAATGTTGATACAATGCTAAAGCCTTCAGTTAGATTTTTGATTAAGTAGGTATATGAAAGAAAAGACACATTGAAAAGTTGTAGAACGGTCCAAGGACTTCATCGATAAATTGTTCATCTCTCTTTCGTTCAGCTTATAAATTTTGTATCTGGTATATATCTGCAAGCTTCGAGGGGGTGGTTTCAGATAGATAGATATATATTTATGTGTGAAATATTCGAATCTCTTTCTTCTCCCGGTCATATGAGTGGGTCGGTCGAAAAAAAATATACCTACGTTGAAAATGGGGTGAAAAATTATATCAAAGTCTCAACAACAGCACACATATTATTACAGAACATAAAACGATTGGAAGTAACTGAACTGATGAGGGTTCTACCAGAAAAAAAATTCACACAAATCATATAGATAAGAAGACAAAGAATTTAACCATTTTTTTCCCGTATTTTTATAGATCTTGGCTTCTTTTATTCTCCCAATGACGAAGACAACGACGATTTTCTTACGAGGTCTTATTTTTTCTTCGTTGACTCCGATGGTATTTTTCTTTTTTGGTGTTGTTTTCCCGCAATTTTTTTACATTAGGATTTTTCTTTCTTCCGATTCATACGCCTTATGCGTGCATTACGCATCAGCTGAAGCACAAATTTTTGTGGTCGCCACCAAAAACTAATTTATCATTTTTATGGAATGCCAATGGGGACTGATATGACTAGGAAGGGGTGGTTATTTATACCTTCATTAGATTAGGTAGCGTGACGGAAGTGTGTGATAAGGCTGGGTTGGGTTACTATAGGGTAGGTATACATTCTTTTATTATAGGTAGCTATACATTCCTGCTAATGTAGGTATTTACCTATACCTTCATAAGAATACCTAGATATGTATGAGAAGAAATAATCTTCACACCACAAACGAAACATCTTCCTTAAAAAAATTGAATATTAATTCAAAGTGTGTTATTGTTAAATACAAAGCTATTAAGATATAAAGCTGATTTGTGATTTTGATTTTACGATTAATTGTTTTTACTGAATTAAGTTTTCCTAATTAAGGTATTATAACATGTGAACTTTTTTGTATATTATTACACTTACATTCAGAGAAAAAAATAGTCAAAAATTATTATTTTACTTTAACAATAGTTATTTTCTACACATGACTATGTAAAGCTGTTGTTGAATGACTTTTTAAGTAGTTACTAATAAATATACTTACATTATCATACTTGACTATACACATATATGCTTTTGACTATTTCAAGTTGTTGTTAGGACTACATAAACAATGTTACCTTTAACCACCGCACATATTCCAAAATAAAACTGAAAATTCTTATACAGGGTGATTGGTATAAGGTGCATCAAAAAGCTTGAGCGTGTAGGTGGAGTTAAGACAAGAAAAAAATCGTATGGGAGGGGGGTCTATTTTCAAATTATATAATTTTCTAAAACATTGACTTAAATCAGAAAACAAATTATTTAAAAACAACGGTGAATGATACAAAGCCTTGTTATATTTTTTTGGAAAGCCAGAAAACTATTCTTTTATTAAATTTTTAAATAAAGTTGTTTAAGTGAACAGTTTTAAAAAAATTAATTTTCAAACTCAAAATTTTGAAAAAAAACTAAAAAAAAAAATTTTTAAACTAATTTTTTATCGTCTAATGATCATAAAAGGATCGAATTACGATCGTTTTACGATCAAATTACGATCGTTTTACGATCAAATTACGATAGTCCTACGATCGTTTTATGATCAAATTATGCTCCTCTTACGATCAAATTACGATCGTTTTATGATCAAGTCTTACGATCAAAAAAAGATCGTTTTTACGTATTGTATTACGATCATAATAACGGTTTACGATTAAATAACGATTGTTTTACGATTAAACTATGATCGTTTTACGATCAGATAACGATCAAAATTTTATCGTTAAAAGATAGTAATTTGATCGTAAAACATCGTAATTATATCGTAAAACGATCATAGTTTAATCGTAAAACAATTGTTATTTGATCGTAATACGATACGAAAAAACGATCTTTTTTTGATCGTAAGACTTGATCATAAAACGATCGTAATTTGATCGTAAGACGATCATAATTTGATCATAAAACGATCGTTAGACTATCGTCATTTGATCGATCGTATTTTTTATCGTAAAACAATCGTAATCTGATCGTAATTAGATCGTTTTGATCGTAATTGCTTGTCAAACGATCGTTATTTGATCGTCAAACGATCGTATTATAATTGTTAAACGATCGTAATTTGATAGTAAAACCATCGGATTTCGATCTTAATTTTATCGTAAAGCGATCGTTATTTGATCGTAAAACAATCGTATTGTGATCGTAATACGATACGAAAAACGATCGTTTTTACTAATATAGAGTACAAGTACTGAGTTCCCAATTTTGGAGAAGGCATAGTGAATTGGGAGTACGAAATATCCTCCACAAATGCAAAGTCAACTTTCCTGGGTGAAAACTCCATTCTAAGTTTAAGTATTAATATCCTACCCAACAGTTAAGCCTACCTTTTTTCAGGAGTCCTGCAGTGGAACCAGCTGTCTCAGAAATTCTACAGTTAAGCCTATTGTCTCAAAATTTCTACAGTGGATCTTACTGTTTCAAGATTTTGACATTAAAGACAAGCTGAATCAGGATTTCAACAGTGAAGCCTGCTCGTGCTGTCCAAGGATTTCAACAGTTAAAATTCCTGAAATAAATAAGTACCTACTATGGAAAAATGAAAAAAATATGTATAAGAAATATAGTGGCTATTACCTTCACGGAATTAATAAATAATATCAAAGCCTCAAACAACCTGAAGAGCAGCTTTTATTTTACCCTGGAAACGACTAGCTTACCCCAGTCATATAATTTCATCACAATATTGGTATGCAGTTTCCAGCACTAATAAGCTCAAAATTATTTGTTTGTAAAGTTTAGAGTGAAAACTCATAACTGCTAACTTGGATACGAGAACGTAGTGGTCTGCGCGAAAACAGTGAAAAGTATGAATTATAATATACAAACCTATGTTAAGTTGTTCACAATAGCTTTAAAAATCTTCGGTGTACGTATCGGTCTATATTACTAAAAGATTGCATTAATCTGAAGAATCTAATGAACCTAAACCCATGAAGGAGATACTTTCAATATGCAAATCAGAATTACAAATATTCCAAAGCAAAAAAATGCGTATTTTCTTTCAACAACGGCAGTATCGTAATTATTAGTCCTCAAAATCTCCGAAAACTAATTAATTTGTACCCGTGACATCTTATCATGAACAAGGTGACTATAGATTCATAATTACAATTCCAAGAGTGCTTAATAAGCTTATAAGTTATCTTCTTTCATTCACAGAGAATAACAAAATGATTCACATTTTGCGTATACAACTTCCAGAGTACCAACTTTTTTGTTTTGCCATTTTATCCATCTTTGGTCCAAAAGAATCGATTAAGCCATAAGGTAATACTCGTAACCAGAGCGGACGTATGTCTTTACATGTAAATTTATTGACTTAACGAGCACTTTGCTAACTTACAACGATCAGCAGAGAAGGTACACAGAGCACATGCATTCATAAATTCATGCATATGCATTATGCAGCAGCAGCAGCAGCAACATTCCACAGAATATGTGAACACACACAAATATTTATTTAAAAAAAAAACAACGAAAGGATGCGTTCGATTAGCGCTGTATTGAAATACCGGCTTTACCCGAAGGAGTCTTTAGAATTTGAAACCAACAACGAAGACAACGAAAACTTCATGGAACTTTAAGCCAGTTGCACATTTATGTATATCTACCTACCTTCAATTTGAAAAGGGGCGAATAAGGCTAAAATCCATAAATGTATATCACAGATCCAGATGGAGGAAGGAACACACAAGGTACGTATGTTTCAGCGAAGAAAATACAAGCGTATGTGCGACCGCACTACCGCACCTTGCAGTGGTATTCTTTGGCCAGGGGACACACTTCTTTAGATTTGTGGAGATTCTATAGTTGTTCAACTAACCGATATACGAAAAACACTTGAAATGGTGCTTAGCAAAAGATTTTATTTTCATTCAACATTTAGAGTGGCATTTCTTTTATTTTGAATATTGTTTATGAATTAAGCACAAATGATTCGACATCAAATGCTTTTATCAAAAATTAGCTGCGTTTTAGTCGAATAATGTTCATATTATAAAGTAACGTATAATTAAATAAAATACCTATACTTATGTATGTCCTTTAATTTGTCATAACTGTAAGTTTAAGCGATATAAGTCTTCTATTTTATTTTAAGTCCTTTATTAATTTTGTCACATATTGGACTAAACATTTTTCCAAACCAATAACAAGCTAATCCATTAAATTGCCACAATAGCTTGTTTTCTTACATAATAAACTACTTGAATACTACTTTCAACCTTAATAAGCTTGTTCAACTAATTTTCATATATGCCCCAAATGTTTGATTGAAATGCCTGCGTCTTGGTTTATATTTTTGTAATGCTCTACTGTAACTACAGCAGATTGCTCGGAGCTGAAAATAGACATATTGTTAAACTATAATACATGATGGACAGGCCCTTGGATGGTAATGTGCTGATTTGATGATGCGTGAATATATTCATCTATAAAGACTAGAAATAACATACCAATGATTTGAAGCAGCTGTCAGTAATGCAGGAACACAAAAAAAGAACCAAATTAAAAAAGCAGAGCACTGCATAAAAAAGTTGATGACAAACCGTAACGATATGCGGTTGCGAAATAAAATGGACTGAACCTCCCCGCCAGGGAAATAACCAAACTGTGGGGGCACACTGCAATTTCGCTGGCAAGGACAGATGTCTTCCTCCTTGGCAAGATATAAAGTGGCATTGTGCTGAGTGGCAATTATTAGGTACCGCTTGGCTAGCACCGCTCGTACGTCACTCGCTGAAACTCTCTTTAATTCAATGCTTTGTGTGCTCAGTGCGTACAACTATACGCGTTTGTTCACGGATGTAAATTATTTGATTAGATATTTTGTCCGACTCGGAGGGCCCTGATGCACTGGCTTGCTTCAAAGCTCATCAAATGTCATCGTGATGTTTTATTTTCATTTGCAAACTAAGGCTAGGCACAGAGAATTTTCGTAACCATATAACAAGCGAACACAAGAGCCAGCAGAGCTGAATTTATATTTGCTAATTTCAAAACGTGTAATGGGATTCAAGAGGCATTTTGGAATGTTGCTGCTTTCGAAAGGAAATTTAGGTTTTTGGAAAAGTCTCAATTTTACCTATTAATTGCTGCATACCTAATTGTATTGAAAGACTATGATGACTTTATTCACTTAATAAATTTATATCAATGCATATATTATACTAAAAGATATTTGTTGCCATTTTTCTTTATGGATATTCCTTTGCTTGATGAGTGATTTGAAAATCTTGAATATTTTTTAATAATACACAAATACTTATACATAGTGAAGGAAATTCCCATAAAAACACCTCGAAAAACACGTGGTTTTTTTAAAAATAATTGTATACCCGTTTTAACAAAAAACTCAAGTCAAGATGAGCCACCATAAATGAACAATGTTTATAGACATTACTTGGAAAAAAATTTACATGCCCAAAAAACGTTAAAAACATAAAACATGATTTTCTAATGGAACTGGGTGATAATTTTGAATTAATTAAAAATGTGCTGCTGAATTTAAAGCCTATGCAACAAGTTTTTTACTTGATATATCAATGTTTTTATAGGAATTTCCCCCACTATATTTACCTACTTTATTAACTTTACTTATTTTTTTTGTTACAATGCGACACAAAACGTACTAAATTATTTTGGATTTTGGAAACCATATAGCTCTTGGTATTAACTCCCTAAATAGTGTTGAAGCTGGATTTCTTGGGACTCTGTATACTGTATTTTTAATCTATAAATAGAATACTTATATGCTGCCGATTTTCTGATCCACTCAGGCCTATAAATTTTCTATTTCAAATCAACAGAATATTGCTTCCCATGTGCAAAAGGTATAAAGATAAATGATCAATACCAAAGCATCGTGTGATGACGACATGGCGTAGGATGAATAAAATGGTGAGACTCTGCCATCATGTGTGACCTAAAATTATATTTTCGAGTTATATTTCGAAGGTTCGAGTAAGACCAAAACATATTGGAAATGCAGGACTATTGGTGGAGCAAGTTACCATCATTAAGATTGTAGAAGAAGGTTTTTTCAAATCCACCGATTTCAAATTACAAGAGGGAATGTACCCAAATGTTGCTACAAAGTTTCTACAAAATCTACTTTTTATTTATTCAGGTAAGATAATTCCACTATACCTAGGTTCGTTCGAACTTATAATAAATGACATTCTTTGTTTCAGAATATAAGATCACGGAGTAAACAATTTTTTGTTGTATCATTGTAGCAAACATAAGTCAAATATGTGGTTATTCCTTTAAAGTGAAGCTAATTTCGATTATACAAGCTTTTATCAAATACTCACTCGCTCCAGTTCCAACTGAGAAGAACAGGGTTTTACGACAAGCTGATTGTCATATTGTCAGCAAAATTTATGGCCCCGACGGTATACCCCCAATTATTCTGAAAAAGTGTAGTCGTGTATTGGTGCAGCCCTTGCAATTATTATTTAAGCTTTCGTTAAAGTCTGGGAAATTTCCATCATTCTGGAAGAAATCATTTCTCACTCCTGTTTTTAAAAAAGGCGACAAATTTGACATCAAAAACTATAGACCTATTTCTAAATTGTCCTGTATCCCTAAGCTTTTTGAACAGGTTGTATGTGAAAGTCTTTTATTCTTTGGTAAGAACATTATATGTAAACAGCAACACGGTTTCGTGCAGAAACGGTCTACTGTTACAAACCTTCTTACATTTTTACATAATTGTTCAAATGCAGTAGAAAGTGGTTCTGAAGTAGATTGTATATACACAGATTTTTCCAAAGCATTTGACCAACTCAGCCATAATATTATTGTTTTTAAACTCCAATCAAACGGTTTCCCTACTCTTTTTATATCTTGGATCAAATCATACCTAGAAAATAGAACTTACCAGGTTAAATTTAGAAATTCCCTTTCTAATACTTTCGTTGCCCATTCAGGCGTACCCCAGGGAAGCCATTTGGGTCCATTCTTATTTATTCTTGCTATAAACGACGTTTCTTCTTTTATACGCTTTAGTGAGATTCTCATATTTGCAGATGATATGAAAATTTATAAATCAATCAAATCTCCCAATGATCATACTCTTTTGCAGGCTGATCTTGATAGTTTCATTATTTGGTGTAATAAAAATGGGTTAACTCTTAATCCTATAAAATGCCAAACTATTACTTTCTCAAAGAAAAAAGTTCCAAGTGATTTTGAATATTGTATAACACAAAATAAAATTAGTCGTGTTTTTAGTTTTAAGGACTTAGGAGTTAATTTCAGTGCTAATCTGGAATTTTCTGAACATGTTAACTTTATTGTAAAAAAGGCGAACTCTATGCTTGGATTCATAAAACGGTGGGCAAAGGAATTTAACGATCCATACGTTACCCTCTCTTTGTATAACTGTTATGTTAGGCCGCATCTTGAGTATGCCTCACAAGTATGGACCCCTTTCTATGAAATCCATAAGAAACGTATTGAATCAGTCCAGCATAATTTTATTCGCTTTGCCCTTAAAGGCCTTCCATGGGCTGATCCTTATAACCTGCCACCATACGAGCATCGGATAAGGCTTTTGCAGATGCAATCTTTATATCAACGTAGAGTAAACAATGACTTAATTTTTCTACATCAACTTATCTCTGGACAAATTGATTCGTCGGACCTATTAGCCTTTATTGGTTTTAACTACCGCGGACGGTCGTACCATCTTCGAAGTGCTGAGCTTTTTAATATTGAACATCACAGAACCAATTATGGCATGCATGAGCCTCTCACGCGGATGAGTAAGTTATATAATTTGAATGGGGGTGTGTTGGATTTTAATTTAAATAAAAGTAATTTAAAAACTATTTTCAGAACCAGTGCTCCACGATCCTAAATGTTTCTGTGTCATTTTGTTTTAATTTTGACTTTATATGTTTTCATGTTTTTATGTGCATGTGTTTTTGTTTTTGTTGCATTGTGCTTACTAACAACTAACACCTGCACTAAGTGATGAGCCAGTGGGACACATTATATGTGTTGGCAAATCTTCTTTCATCTGCTGATGCTTGCTTTAAGCTCCATTTGAATAAGATCTGATAGTGTAAAAAAAAAAAAAAAAAAAAATAGCTTATAGTGTTAAAAATTTTAAACAGCTGGGAAAAATAAAAAAAAAATCATCGACAAAACGGTCGTATTGACACCATAAGAAATCATAAAGCTTATTTATTGAAAAATATACCTAAACATTGAAATAAAGATAAAATTTTGTTATGTAAAAAAAATTTAAATATTATAATATAACGTAAATAGCCCTGTTGATTTATACATTGGAGGTCACAAAAAAGATGGCATTAAGTTTGGCTTAGGGATATTTTTTGGTATGGTCACATCCCAGTATGAACTCATGATTTAGCAGCTTCGAACGACCGCCGCTAACTGAAGGAGGGAGAAAATTAAAAAAAAAGGAAAAGACAAATATAGGTACCGAAATACAATCGTTCAAAAATATGCAATTTTTAACAAAAAAAAGTAGTCTTATGCTTTAACAATGATTGCAGTCTAATTTTCCAAAAAAGAACTGTTCTGAACCGATGCAATGGTATCAGCTGTAGGAAATTAAATTAGCTCTGTTTTGAGCCTATAAAAACATCTGAATATAAGTAATAGTTCACGGAAAAATAATAACCAACGGGGGGCGATACCCCCCTACAGCGGTACTATATGACCTTGCAGTGTTCCAATAATGTTTTTTTGACTTTTTCATGTTGTCCGGTATCGTCCTAGTAGTATGTACTTGATTTTGCAATTTCAAACGACCACCACTTACTGAAGGAGGGGGAAACAGCAATATTTTCGGACTTTTCTCGGAATTGCAACTAAGCCCAACAACCAGTTTTGCAATTGCAAGATACGACGTGAAGGATACATTTTTGTCTTAAGCAATAGAGAAAATGGTGCTGTTGGTTCCATAGTTACAGTCAAAACAAAAAAGATTCAGTTTTTTGAAGATGGCAGATTTTGCCCAATGTGTTTTTTTTTTTTTTGACTTTTGGCTTGTTTTTTTTTTTAAATGTCCGGGTCCGGTATTTTTTTTGTCTAATTTGACTGGACTAATAAGCTTTTACTTGTGAGTTTACTATTTAATTACTATTTAATAGTAAAACACATATTTCTATCTATAGACAACTCTCTTACAAATGAAAAAAATATTTTTAAGAAAAATGGCTTTAAATTACTTAATTTAATAATCCTTTTTTTTCGTTTTTCAAACAAGACACTTAATTTACTCAATTCGACGGAGCAAACAAATTAACCAGTTTTGCTCTCGTTCTCATCTATCATCCATAATGAAAAATTGGTTTCCTTTTTTCATTTTGTTTGCGGGGACTTTTTCGGAAAATGTGTTTACTCCTGTTTGGCTGTAAGGACGTGACATTTCCCAGTCATTTTTTTAACAGGTATATGCGAAGTAGTTTTTTTCCTTTGTCCCCAGTTGGTCGGTCTCACACGGACGACACATAAAACTCATATATCATCTTTTGAAATCCGAATTATTTGTCACTTTGTTTTCATATTTCTTCTGATGCTCAGTTCAAATGCACACGCTCTTGAATTTGTGCAGTCACATATTTCGTCCTGCAAGGATCTCTTTCAAAATTGCTGCTCGCTCAGTAAGATTTGAGTTTATTTTTTGTTTGTGTTCCTTTTTTAACAAACATGTCCTTACACATTGATTTTTTTTTCATATTGCAGTTCAGCACAGTGAAAACTTTCTATTTATTAAAATTTATTGTAATATTTTACGTCCTTTTTTTGCGATGCATTCAGTTTGATTTACACACTACATGGTTCCCATTTGGATTTGATTATATTCCCATCTGTGAAATGGAAGGTTAAACTACCTCTCTGGGTTGGACAAGGTAATAAAGACATAATCCGTGGCACAAACACACACCCAAACCAAACTTTAGATACTAGACAATGCGCCATACATTTACACAGAGTTAAACGAAGGAAGGAAAAAAAGGATATCAACAGGTTCCGACTTCTCTTATATAGATTTTTATGCAATAATCGTAAAAATATAGAACACAAAAAAAAAAAAAAACACTAAGACCAGTGGATTTGGTTGCGATGGGTATATATATGTATATATATATGGTATGGAACCTGAACGTCCTTGCAAGGGTCTGGATTTCCGCTTTTTATTTGCTCAAGGTTAACAAAACATAAACAAAGGCTATATAGCAAGGATTTTTATGGACCATAAATGTTTATTTTTCTGATGATTTTTGCCGCAGAGCGCAGCCAATTTGTGCACACCAGCGAGCACACCGGCGAGAAAGGTGATGGTTATGGGTTTTTTGTTTGGTTTTTCTATTTTTATCAAATAGAAAAATATATATGGGATCCTGCAGGTTGCAATGGGTATTTTGAAGGCCACAATCGGTTATTTACCCTGAGAGTCATTTAATTTTATAGGTATTTGACTTGTTGGGATTTTACTATTATATAATAATGTTAAAGGAAAAGGAAAGTGAAAACCGAACTTATGTTTGTATAAAAAATCGTATAAATGTGTCAGTTTGGATTTGAAGTTAATGTTTTGTTAATAGTAAGTATAATTTATCGGCTTTGAGTTTAATAGCTTTTGATCAGGTGAAATAATCATTATTTAAAAGTATGTAAAGATGATGCACTCGCACTAAAAAATAAACGGCTTTTAAATGTGCCCCTCTCATACCAAAGATAAAAAAGGACCTTTAGAAGTGGCTTACAGATGCTCAAAGAGAGAAAGATATAAGCAAAAAGCTAAAGGTACCATCAGATAGAATGTTACGGAAGTTTGAGGAAATTTATGCACCGACTGCTGATGCCAATCGGTTTTAAGAACCGCCAGATGTCAAAACTAACCAAGCTTCATCATTTTAAAAAGTTAAAGGAAAAATGATTAAGATATTTGTTCACCTAAAATTTATAAACAATGTTTAACTTCTTTTGGACGATGACAAAATTATTAACCAATGTCATGTGAATTGGCAGATCTATCTTATGCGACCAGTTTTAATTTGTTCGTGTAAATATAAATCAGAATGGTAAAACATCGTGATTTGCAATTATCAGTACCTACTTGAACTTTTCTTTTATAAAATATAAAAAAATTTCAGTTTTTAATCACAAGTTTTAAATAATTGTGAAAACTGATAACCAATAATTGTTTTGCTACAAAAGTAGATGGCATCTATCTTCCTCGAAACAATAAATATACTGGTCCAAACAAATTTTCTGTCTGGTAAGACAGAAAGCCCACTGAAAATTTATTTGGACCAGTATTCAAGGAATTCTAAAAGAAATTTTTTATACTAAGGGTCGTGATTTCAAAATTAATTTTTTTCTTGAAAAGTATATGATGCGGTCAAAGACAGACTCTATACATAACTCAGGAGTAAAAATATTGCCCATAATGTTAGGTATCTAAAATAAATGGCGTTATAACTATTAGACATTGTTCACCATACTTACTATGTTGCTCAGTCAAACTAATAAAAAATACAAACAAAAAAAAACTAATAAAAATAACAAACAAAATTCCTGCAGTTTCAATTTTTTCAGGAATGAGCAGGGGCCGGTCCCGCCTTTACTCGCAATAAAAAATCCACTGTGATCGTCATTTATTAATTAAAAAAAAAAAAGTTATTTATATTATATTATATAGAAGTGAAATAACGAACAACAACCTGTGGTTACCAACACTATTTGACAGAAATTATAACATGGCTGCCACGCAAACTTTCAGAACTATAATTTTATGTTTGTTCGGTTATCTGAATTGTCTGGGAAAGGAATCGGACCTGAAGCTCCCACACATCATGATCAATCACACTACGCGATTCTTCCACTGAGAAGGGCTACTTTATTAGTGACGAACATTTTGTTGTTGTTTCACTTCTCAATAATGGAAATAATTATTGCAATGTTTAGATGTTAAGAATCATTTTTTTTCTTTTATCAGTTTATCACGATAATATTTTTTGCATTTCTCATTAACAATATATGCACTATTCTTACATTAAAGATTCAAGTTCTCAGTAAAGCTGGGCAAAGAAATTCGAACTTCATAATAATTTTTCAATTACCTATACCTAAATAAAATAAGACTGAGCTGGTCTCGGGGAAGTCTTTTTATTTATACAAAAATTTCACAGTAGACTACAAAATTGATTAGAAGATGATAGAATTGAACTAGTTGAACTCTCGGTAGATAGAGAGATAATAGAGTGTTATCAATACTTCAATTGTTAAAAAAATGATTGTAAAGAATAAAAGATAAAGTAAAAGAGAAAATTTGAAACATAATGAAATTTTAATGAGTCAGGAAAATAGTAAACTCTTGTAAATATTTGCTCCATTTGTTTGTCAAGGATGTTCTGCTTCTTTAAACATAGAAATGCGTATAGCTATACATTAAATTTACTTCATTTGATAAGTTTTCGAAATTCATTCATCATCATATTCTTCGCCAGAATCTAGGATGACTCTTTTGACCTCTGAAATAAAGTATTAAAAAACGTTATTTTCCCTCCATATATCATTTTCAAAAAACCCACTTTTATCGGAATGTGTCCATCCAAGTTTTACGTTTGCTTCTTCATTCATTTCAGTTAGCCAACTCTTCATTGGGTTATAGTAGTCAAGTATAGCATCAGAACTCATCATTGGATTTTCAGGTAACAGTGCTTCCAGGACCTTGTTTAAACGCTTTGACGATCCAAGTTTCATCATTTTTCTAAACATTTTTAAAAACATATTGACTAGATATATAAAAAATTGGAAAACTACAATTTCAAATAACTTACTTCAGAGCATCACCTGCGTCCTTGCTGCCAAAGAAATCACATTCATGCAAAGGTGCATTGGGATATTTGCCACTGATTTGGCATAATTTTTTATAAAATTGATAACCAAATATTTCCGTGTTGAATTTTCTATAGAAAAACATTTAATGTTAATTGAAAAAATATCTTAATATTGGTATTATTACCTTCCTTCCTTATTTTCGTTCAATTCAATGTAAAATTTTTCTGGAAAATCAAACATATCATCCAAACGATGCATTGGAGGTCCAACACCAACGTACTGATCCATTAGCTTCCAATAGTGTATGTTAAGGAGTCCTAATTCAACTTTACCGCCAAAAAAGTCAGCCATTAATTTCGAATGAACAAAATGTTGAGGAATATTGAGCAAAGTATGGAAACCCTAAAAAGTGAAAGATAAACGATTATAAAAACCAAATAAGAATACTTCGTTGTAGTACTTACCATTCTAAGAAGTCGATTAAATTCAATATCTTGTGTAACCTCAAAATTGTTTAACAATCCAACAGTTTTTAAGTGACCTAACGTTGATGCCGAAAGAATTGCAGACTCTCCCACAGCATGTTCGAGATTGTGTGCTCCCATGTAGTAAGCTGGAAGATTGTGTTTTTCTCTGGCATAATAAACTTGACCCATGTAACCATGAGCTTGAAGGAATGTTCTGAAGTCCATTTTGTGACAATAGAACAAATAGACGTTTTCAGTAATATCACTAATCTCCGCCTTGCAATCTCCTGTATCCTTAGCTTTTTTCATTTTAATATTTGAACCCCATACATTTTCAGGTAAGGAATCGAACCCTAAAGATTTATAAAATCTATCTGCACTTTTGAAGAGCTCTGTGTTATCGTAGTTATTTTCTTTAAGCATTTCGTTAAAGTTTGGAAGTTTGTTGAGTGGAAACATTTCCTCAATGATGCTAGCATTTGTCCAGGTTTGAGCAATTACTTGTCGGAAGAGATGATCGGGAATAATTCCATCGGGCTTTATTATTTCATCGCCATACTTTTTGTTCAATTGACTTCGCATGAATGCATGAAGTTGCAAATAAAGTGGTTGAGTTTCGTTCACTATGCGCTCCATATCGGTTATGTTAAATCCTTTCATCCAATATTCCAAAGCAGGTATTCCTGTTAATTTTGTATTCGGTTAAATTGAGTGTAGGTTATAGAATAGTTATTTTAGAGAATTATATACACTTTTAGATCATATTTTGTTGCACTTTTCATTTCAGTTATTTAAAATAAATAATATATTTCAGATGTTAAATTGTTTTAAGAATTGGTATACAGTTTTCAATGAACTAATACTTAGTATACCCAGAACTTGTTATCAAGCTGAGCGGGAACAAATGCCATTAAAACAAAAAAATGAATTGCTTTAAAAAAACTTACTTAAGAATTAACTTACCCGTTAGGTTAGCTGCTTTCAAAATCACATCTGTAATCGGAAACATATTTCTTATAACCAATTCCGAATTATGTTCTCTGAATTGTTTCCAATAATATTTCAATTCCCTAGTATTATTTGTGAACGCAATTATATTTTGAATATCCGGAATATAAGCCAATTTGACTTTCTTATTTCGAAACTTTTCCATATTCCTGCGAAATCCCATATCTTCAACAGCATTTATTGCTTTCAGAAGCTGTTCAAACCACCATCTTCCAACAATTGCATCGTCAGCGGATGAGTTTATAATTTCAAAAATATAATTTAACTCATCATCGTTGAATTTTGAACTATCGAATTGTTTTGCTTCACGAACAATTTCAACTAATCCTTCAGTAATGTTCATGAATTTATCAAGATGACTGATTAACTCCCAATTTTCTAAATCTTCAAGTTTAAAACTCAATAGTTCATTTTCGTTGTAGTAAGTAAAGAGCTTATCACTAGAAGCTTGAAGGAATTCTCTTGCTTCCAATTCATTGGTATTAAGTGGGGCCGCATTGCAATTCTTAAATTAGAAAACGTATTTGAGGAAGAATATTACACAAGTTAAATTCTATCATTAAAAGAAATAACAAGTATCATGAAATATATTATTATTGAAACACATTGTATAGAACCACTTATAGAATAATATTCTATAAGTTAAACTTTTTTATTCTTACACCAATTATTAAGGTTCCCAGCAGAGCTAGGCAAAGAAATTTGCTCTTCATAATCAAACTGTCGAAAATATTAAACAATACTAAAGCTTGATACTGGCGAAGCCTTAAAATTTATATTGGATTTTTACAATATAATTCGGATGACATAAGTGATTAGAAAATGATAGAGATGATCTATAGTTGAACTTGCAATTGACAGAGAGGTGATAGAACGTTATCAGTATTTCAATTACTGCCAAAAAATTATCGTCAAGACTTAGAGATCATTTGTTCGTTCCTTATCAACCAAGAATTATCAAACCGCTTGACAAAACAGTGAGTTAATATTAGAGACACGCATAATGGATTCGCGAAATAAGACATGATGTAAAAATAAAAATGGCCAGTACAATAAGTATAAATAAATTGAAATGCACGACTTAGTTGCATGAACTTGCTCTTGTAGCAAACTATGGAACTGGAAAAATTTAATTTACTGAAAGTGGAAAAGTGGCCTTAATGTGAGATAAAGTTGTATTCATTAAATGGCCGTTTAAGCAAAAACTTTATATACCATCTTGTGTTGAATGTTTAGATCAAATAAAATGCGAAATTTAAATAAAATCGGTTCAGCCAATTTCGTCAATTTATTTAACTATTTTATTTTTATAAATAAAATAAATTTAGTGACAGATCAGAAGAACCACGACCTGACCTTACAACTCTCAACCAATCCTTTTGTGTGCGTTGTTAGTTCTACAGGATTGGAGGGGACCTACAATTTTACGTTGAATCCGAATGACTTAGGTGAAAAGCACTTTTTATGACAGTGATACTCTTGGAGGATTTTTCACTTCCTCGCAAGAGGCAGTACCCCTTAAAAAAATATTAAATTTTATCGAAGCTGGAAGCTGGGCTTGAACCCAGACCTTCGGAGTGATAGTCCGACACACTAACCACTACGCTCGGTTCACAACAATCATGTCCACCAAGTTATATCAAAATCGTTTTTTAACAATTTTAGTAAAATAACGAAATCTAACTAATTTTTTGGATTATCGCTATCGCTATCGCTATCGCTATCGCTATCGCTATCGCTATCGCTATCGCTATCGCTATCGCTATCGCTATCGCTATCGCTATCGCTATCGCTATCGCTATCGCTATCGCTATCGCTATCGCTATCGCTATCGCTATCGCTATCGCTATCGCTATCGCTATCGCTATCGCTATCGCTATCGCTATCGCTATCGCTATCGCTATCGCTATCGCTATCGCTATCGCTATCGCTATCGCTATCGCTATCGCTATCGCTATCGCTATCGCTATCGCTATCGCTATCGCTATCGCTATCGCTATCGCTATTGCTATCGCTATCGCTATCGCTATCGCTATCGCTATCGCTATCGCTATCGCTATCGCTATTGCTATCGCTATCGCTATCGCTATCGCTATCGCTATCGCTATCGCTATCGCTATCGCTATCGCTATCGCTATCGCTATCGCTATCGCTATCGCTATCGCTATCGCTATCGCTATCGCTATCGCTATCGCTATAGCTATCGCTATCGCTATCGCTATCGCTATCGCTATCGCTATCGCTATCGCTATCGCTATCGCTATCGCTATCGCTATCGCTATCGCTATTGCTATCGCTATCGCTATCGCTATCGCTATCGCTATCGCTATCGCTATCGCTATTGCTATCGCTATCGCTATCGCTATCGCTATCGCTATCGCTATCGCTATGGCTATGGCTATCGCTATCGATATCGCTATCGCTATCGCTGTCGCTATCGCTATCGCTATCGCTATCGCTATCGCTATCGCTATCGCTATCGCTATCGCTATCGTTATCGCTACCGCTATCGCTATCGCTATCGCTATCGCTATCGCTATCGCTATCGCTATCGCTATCGCTATCGCTATCGCTATCGCTATCACTATCGCTATCGCTATCGCTATCGCTATCGCTATCGCTATCGCTATCGCTATCGCTATCACTATCGCTATCGCTATTGCTGTCGCTATCGCTACCATTATCGCTATCGGTGTCGCTATTGCTATCGCTACCGCTATCGCTATCCCTATCGCTATGATCATACATCACACAGGTATGATTATACAACATACATGTATGATTATACATTATACATGTATGATCATACATCATACATGTATTATCATACATTATGCATGTATACCTAACCATACATTATATATTGAATTTCATACATAAAATCTCCACTAAATAAAATTTAATTCGACTATTTTTAGTCTATTTATTTTTTTATTTGTTCATTCTCATACATTTTATATGTATGATCATGCATAATACATGTTTTTATTGGTTTGATTGAAATTTTAGTACTGTTGACAAATAATAACAATGATGAGTTGTGAAGTGTAAGATCGAGTAAATGATCTTTAAGGAAAATAAACTACGAAGCCAAACAAAAATTAAGACCTACACCATCTTAAAACCGTTAAAATCAGCATACAAAAGACACGGTAAGTAATATGTGCGAAACTTTAATAGTGATTTATATAAGCAACATGAGTGGCTTACGGGTTCTATTAAACAAAATAAACGTTGTTGTTGGCCGTGTTTAATTTTACAAAAGCAACAAAAAAGAAAAAGTGTGCAGTACAATTGCTTACACTGATTTAAATCATTTACATGAGAAGATTCCTAAGCATGAGCTTATCATTTCTTAAAATATTGGACTGTGAAGCGAAAGTAATACTTGCGATTATATAGGTTCTATGAGGCAGGTTATGCATTCTTGCAAAAAAAAAATATTTTGAGATGACAATGAAACATGACATAACGATGATAGAAGACGAAAAAATGTTAGGTAATTCTGTCTATCTTTCTGTCTGTCTGACAGTCTGTTTCTAATAGCACATATAACCTACACTGCTGAACCGACATGCTTCAAATTTGGTATGTATAGGGTTTGTGGACCATTCCTTAGAGGAGAAGTTGAATTTTTTTTTACGGCTCCCGCAACGATTTTCTTTTGTCTGATTGTTTTTTGATAAATTGCAGCAAAACAAATCGCCACGCCTACTAAAGGTATTCTCATGAACGATTTTAACTCAAAAAATATTTTTAGAAAGGCCTAGGTGATTTGATCAAATTTTATTACCAAAACTTTGCAAAAGTACTTAGTTTTAGTTTTGATTATTTTTTTAATATATTTTTTATATTAAAATTCAATATTTGCAAAATGGATTGACAAAAAAATTTATTTCTTATACAATAAATGTAAACTATTTAGCACTTAAATTTGCAAAAAAATAAAAAAATATAAAAATTATTAAGTAACCATCGGTTTATTTAAAAACTGCTCTAAAGAATTTAAAATAATTTTCTTGACCAACTCATATTTAGACAGCAAATATTTCTGATTTGATTTTGGCTTTTATCTTTTTAAAAAGGAGTTTTAGCACTTTTGTGAAAAATTCATATGATTTTTTTTATTACATTTAAAATTAAATAATTAATTTAGTTTTATTAAATTTAATTTTATTTTCGTGGCAACGACAGTGTTGCCTGATGAACAAGTTTGCGCGGAGCAGTCATTCACCACAAAATCAAGTTCGTGCGAACCAGTCGTGCATTTTATTTACTGTGGTCTGTGGACGTAAGAGTGTAAACAAATTATTTTGTATATGGGAATAGTGCGAAGCGTTTTTTCTTGTAGGTATAGAAATATAAAAAAATTATTCATTGGACGCTGAGAACCATCAGGTACAAATTACATTATGGTGTATTTAAAATGATACTTTGGACCGTTAACGTGTTCAAATTGGTAATATATTTCATATTCGGTGCACTTCCCCTTAGTTGCATTGATTGAACCTTGAAATACCTATACATTTTATTTCCAAATACGAGTAGTACCTATTAATATAATAATATTTATTATTTATTAACGATTGCCTTTTATAATCTTAATAACAAAATGTCTATGATTTATATAGTGAAACAAATAATTTTTTTTTTGTTTTTATTTACTATTTTTTTTTTGTTTATAATACATCATACAGACAAAAATCTAAATAATCTGCACACTAGATTTGTTTCGTTTCCATTTAAGAAAATTATTAATCAAGAAAAAAACAAACAACATTTAGAATACTAACTTGTCTACCTAAATAGTTGTTATTCTACCAGAGCGTATTAATGAGCTTTTTTGAATGTTATGCTTGTGCTTCCATGAGAAAACTATACAAACTAAAAATAAATGTACAAAAATGATAAACACTGAAATATTTTCCAGCCAGCTTTAAGCTTTGACAAATAAGTTCAAAAAATAAACAATGACGCAGTGATAGAGCGTTCACCCCAAACAATCATCATATGTGTTCGCTGTACCGTAACAAAACGATAAAATTGATATGATTGCATTGACGGCTGCCGGGGGGCTAGCGGGTTTTTAACAGCATTAATGCAAACAGCTCAACACAAAATATTAGCTTATGTAGTATAAGTTAAGTAAACCTTAAAAACGGCTTTGGTGAACGGAATGAAAGCTTCAAGCACCGTGTCGGTACCGGCCGGCTTAGTCAGAGTATTCACAAAGTGAAGGTCGTTTTACTGTTACAAATACTTATAATATTATGAACTGAACGATTGATCTTGAATTTATGAGAATACTTTCAAGGCTTTTTATTTTTAACTATATATATCTAGATTTCCTATCCTACTTGATAGATTGTAAGAATATAAATTAATATTTAGCACTTCCGATAACAACTAGTTGTTTATCAAGAACCATATTTGAATACTGTTTCTAACAACACAGATGAATAAGAATAATTAAATTATGTGTAGGTATATTTGTCATTAGATTGATTAACTATATAGTTTTCAATAAAAAAACGTATGGTTTTTAATGAAGGTATGAAGCTATGACTTGATATAAAGTCAGTACAAGTGTGAAACTGTTTCAGTTCAAATTTAATAAAAAATAAAAAGCACGACTGGGTCGCACAAACTTGTTCTTGCGGCAAGTTACCTTCTTGCTAACGAATTGGATATTATTAAATTAACGAGTTAAAACAAAAAATACTTTTTTCGGAAAATGTTTGTTGAATATTTGTCAGGCATTGCAAGACTAAATATCAAATTTCATCAAAAACGTTCAATAAGTTTACGAGTTAGTCGAAAAAACTGTTCTATGGGAGGTACCGTTTAAAAGCTTTTTTGAAAAAAAATTCTGATGAAAGGCTTCATCTTTAGGAGCAAATCACTCATGCAAAATTTTATCAAAATTAATCGTATTTTTTTTTTCGAGAAAAACTAGATTTTCGTTTACGGTTATATGCCAGGTGCTGTTGCTTTTTATGCTAGTTTGTCCTGTAGGGAATATTCTATGAAACCTTTATACCAAATTTGAAGACAACCGGTGCAGACACAGACAGATAGAATTTCCGGACCCACTTTTTTCGACTTCCCTATCATTGTATTGTTATGTTTGATTGTTATCTCAATTTGTTTTTTTGCACGAATGCATAACTTGCCTTATAGTACCTATAATCGCAAGTAAAAAAACACATAACGTGGGGTGGACGTTATACTTGCTCTTTAAAACTGTAGCTATATTCTGTTTATTTCTTTATGTAATTATTTTATTTTAAATGATTTCTGAAGTTAGAGCAATTAGCTTTACATAAAATAAATTTGAAAACTGTTTACTATTTTTTGTTGGAGCGATTTCATAGTTCCTATTTATATAAAAATAGATGTTATGTACACTTTCTTTCTACAGGGTGGATCGATCTATTTCTATATAATACTTTCATAATCTTGTTTATTTGGGCACATAACAGGAATCAATAGCTAACTACCATTTCACAAAAGATTATTGTCGATGAACATCGAACATTCAAAACGGAAGATATTCTCAACAAACTACGTGGCGCTGAAGTTTTTTTTGTCGATCAGATGTCACAGCTCACAGATTCAATCATGAATTGTAAAAACATTAATATACATATGACATTTCATTTCAATGTTATTAAATCATAAAAGATCTGTTAATAAAGATGTCTTTCTTTGCATTGTTCAAATTTAAATATGAATCCATTTTCAATATTAAAATCTTAATACTTTATTTGATCAAAACATTAAAGTAACCTTAGTTAAAAATTCTTTTCGCTTACATAGACAGAGACAGTGCTCCAGAAGCGCACAAATCGTAAGCTATGCATCAGTTCTAATAGAAATCGAGTTTAACACTCTTTGACTCCTGATAAATTCCAATTAAATAGTACGCGCTGCGTTTCTTAAGAAACATTGAGCTCACAACTTATCCATGATCTCTAAGACTATAAGACTTACAGATAACAAAACAAAGTTTACAGTTTCATCTTATTATCGGGTGTTTTTGGGACACCCTGTATTACCTATGGGATACGTGTTTTATTATAGAACGCAGATTAATATCGTTAAGCCCCTGAATAATACAATCGATTCGAGTTGTTTTACACACAACATTGACTATTGCACAACAGCAAACTAGAATTAATTGATAAACAACAACAACTAACAAGTTTAAGATATAAAATAAGATGTTCATCTTAAAATATCGTCAGTACAAGTGCGAAGCTTCTCAAGTTCAAATTTAATAATAAAATAGTGGATTATTATCCAACGATGAGTGAACGATTATATTTTTCTAGTATAGTTCTACTTGGATTCACTTTAATTGCGGTAGTTAAGAATTCAAATAAAATACCTTACTACATACATATTTTATAATGCTGCTTTCTATCTAGATTTGCAATAGCGATAAATTGAATTCCAATGAAACAGAAGCCAGGTTATTTGCCAAAGAAACAAGTGACAAATTATTTAAATACTTTGAAGATTTAGAAACATATGAGGATTTTACTGGTGATGAATATGTTGAAGACAACGAAGATGAAAGAGAAGAAGAGGATAACTTTTTCGCTGACATTAGTAAAGATGTCAAAAAATTCGATTACAAAAATTTCAAAGACAAAGAATTAGAATTTGCTTTTAAGGCAATTTCAAAAATGGTGAATGAGAGGGGTGAAACGTATAATGAGCTAAGCAATTTATTTGATGAACTCGATACAATATCAGAAATTGAAAGCATTAAAGAATACGGTAATACCAGCGAATTATTGGCATATTATCCAGAAGTTTCGGAAATAATAGAAACGTCAAGCAATCCGGATGAATTGGAATACTATTGGGAAGAAGCGAGAAAAACAAGTGGAAATTGGGCGAAAGAAAACTTAAAACACATGCTAGAAGAATTAAAAGATTTACCGGGTAAGAGTTTTGTTTTTTTTTGATAACCAATTATGAAAAGAACATCCATTTATCTGTTGGTATATGATTTTGTATTTAATTTTGTTTTTCAGATATAACACGTTTCTTTCGTAACTCAAATTTCACTGAAATGGAACGTTTGATGACCGAAATTCAGCCCATCTATCTGGAACTACACGCCTTCATTCGAAATCTCTTAAAAAAGAAATATGACGATTCTATAATTAAATCTGATGGATTAATACCAGATCATCTTTTTGAGCAAGTTATAGCTCAAGCTTGGACCAACGAGAGTGTTATTGAAGAAATGTATCCATATGATGATATTCCTTCGGTTGATGATGATTTGGAAAAAAGATTCAATAGCACAAAAGAATTATATAAGATTGCTGACAAATTTTATCAATCGTTAGGATTTGAAAAATTTCCATCAAAAGTTTGGGAAGATTATATAAAATTAAGGGAGACTGAAAACGAAGATGATATTTGTCATACTAGAGTACACTTCTGGACACCCAAAGTACGTCTTGAGTATTGTGAAGAAATAAGTTTGCATGGTTTCTTGAAAGCTTATTACTATTTGGGACAAATTCACTATGCTAAAGAAATGACTGGTTTACCGGCTTATTTCTTTCAAACGTACGATTTAGATTTTGCTATTGGAACAGCTGCAATGCTATCAGCATCAACATATCATAATTTGAAAGCTACTGGAATGATTTCTGAGGACTTTACGACTACTGAAGAATTAGAAATGAATAATCTTCTTAGAATGGTTCGTAGAAATAGTTTGGACAATCATATGTCTTTAATTTTGTATATAATTTTCAGACTATTGAACGCCTTATGAAAATACCAGTGGATTTAGTTCACACTAAATTGATAACTGATCTATTGTCAGGCAAAACTGAATTGAAAGATCTTAACAAGCAATATTGGCAGCTTATGCAGAAATATGTTGGCGTTGGACCACCAGTGAATCACAAGACTGGGGCTGATACTTTGGATATGCCGTACAGCTTTTATGATGATATGAAAGATATAGTTGATAATCATGGTATAACTTGAACTTGTACTAACTTACGCAAACAATAACTTTTTTTTGGTTTTTTTGTTGTGGGTAAATTTAATTTCTTATTACTAATTCTGCTTTCATAACGTTATTTAGATAATAGACTATTCGATACGGAAATTGTAAGCTATCAATTCTACAAGAAATTATGCATGCTAAGTTTGAAATATCCCGCTGAACCATTGCATATGTGTGACATTCATGGAAACAAGGATGCAGGTGATGCTCTAAGGCAAGTTTGAACCTATTTATTATTATGTGATTAAAGAAGTAACACTTTACATAATTTATTTAGGAGTATGATGCGTCTTGGTGCATCGAAACCTTACGATGAAGTGCTGGCATTTATGTTTGATGAAAATCCAAAAATAAGTGCTGACGGTATCGTGGAATATTATTCACCGGTAAAAAAAATGTTGACTAAGAAGAACAAGGAAGAAAATGTGAAGTCAGGTTGGAAACATTCAGAAAATGATTCCAGAGAATGAAACAAAGAAATTAGTGATCAAAAATGAAAAAAAAAATAAAATAAACGTCCAAAATTTGAAGGTTCTTTTGATATATGTGTATATAAAATTTTGTCTCTTATTAAGAAAAGTGTAGTTTTTAATTTTTATTTTAACGCAATAATGAAAATAGTAATTGAATTGGGCTAGCAGTAGAGAAGTTCTTCGAAAGGAGACAAAAATGGCTCCTGAATCTCCTGTCTGTCGTAAAAACTAAATTAAAACCTTACAAAATACGCCCTATATATGAATATTCAGTGTCAAATCAGGTAAGGAAAATGCATATATGGTTATAGAACACATCTCCGATGACAACAAAGACTAATCTACTTTCCGGTAAGCCTAAAACATGGTATAGCAGCCAAGAATTCATAACGGTAAATGACTCTCGCCGGATTAATCAATCATCGACCAAATTGTCCCGATTATGATCAATGTCATGCAGACACTTGAACCACATTCTGGACGTCCAAAAACCGAACCCCACTACCTTGTCTATACAATCAGCAGATTCTACGTTATAACGTTCACGTGGATCTATTCCTCTGATTTTAGCATCTATAGGTGCATATCACCGTTCTGCAAGAATCAAATGTAAAAACTCACTGGTCTTTCAATACTCTTTCAATAACCTTTCTTAGAAGTCGATTCATTTCTACTTCTTTACTAATATCAATGTGTTAAGGAATCAAAACAATAGCCTTCAAGTTATGATGTGTTAATGCCGATAAAATAACTGCTTTTCCAATTGCAAATTCCAAATCGTACGTATTGAAAATATAAAAAGAAAGACCAGTCATTTCCTTAGCATAGAGTTTTCCCATATCCGTATAAGCTTGAAGTAAAAACCAATTCAACCAAAAGTCCATAGTATTTATATCTAAGATTAGAAAAAGAAATTAAAGATGAAAAATATTAAATCATTTGAAATAAAAGTTTTTAATTCAATACAATACCTTCTGATTCAAAAAATCTTTAGAAAATGAATGTGATTTTGTCAAATGTATAACTTAGGTACTTAATTTATTGTAAGCAATACTCTGATTCCTCTTTGTTATGTTCTCTCCATTGCTTCCAATAGTATTCCAACTCTTTTGGGTCTTCTGATTTTGCTGTTATTATTTCCGCAATATCAAGAAAATACGCCAAAGTACTGCTATTATCATAAGAATGAAACATAACACTATCTTCTGCATATTTTTCCAGTCCTTCCTGTGCATCGCGCATTAAATAAAACTCTTCTCCTTTCAAAACCATCAAATGATTTACTTTATCTACAATTAGTTCAAAAGAGTATTTTAAATCCTTGTCCTTGAAATTCTTGAAATCAAAATTTTCAGCATCTATAACAATATTTCGTAAAAAATCGGATTCGATTCAAAAATGTTTCCTGTTAAAGAATTTGAATAATTTATCGCTTTGCTTCTTGGGCGAATGTTCGAGCTTCAGTTTGGTTGGAGTTTATTTTAAAGCCATTGCAAATCTTTAAACAAATTATTGGTATTTAGGAAAGTAATAGATTCAGTGCTGGGGCTAGAAGTAATTTCCAATAGAAAACTAGAGTAATACAGCTTTTCTTCGAAATCTTCTTCTCAGTTTGCTTTCATATAGATATTCTGTGAAAAATTGATAGTTGACTTGATGTGAGATCAACTCAAATAATTCTTTCTAAAAGAAATGTCATAAAACGGTTTTTTGTAAGGAAACAAATGTTTTATGAAACGTTAGCTGTACCGTCTTAGAAATCAAAGTTTCTTAAATGCATTTAAACATTTAGCGTATAGTAATAGTACCTTGAATAAACGCATATTGTATAAACACACACATTTACAATCGTCATTAATATCTAAAATGACAAGTTTGTTTACATAATTTCTGTCTACATTTTCGCAATCTGACAAATTTTTATTTGTACTATCGTATTATATTAATTAAATCAAACAACAAATTCTCTTTTCAATCTACTTACTACAACTTTAGTGACTGCCAATGAATATATAAACAAAAATATTCTGTCACTCATTATCAAGACGGTGCCTTATATTTAACTAAGATTTTCTTATTCAAGCAGCTGTGTTATTATACTGACTCGAGTTTAAGATGAATATTTTATTTAATACAGAAAACTGAGCAAACCAGTTTATCTTATTGTAGCTAAGATTACTCATCAGAAATAATTAAGTTCTTGAAACAGCTTAGACGTGTGAAGCAGTTTTAGATGCAGCTGCTGGCGCTGGGGTTCACTATAGATTTGTGCAAGTTTTACCATAACTGATTAGTGATTACCTACATATATAAGAAATGTTCACGTTAATTTAAAGGTATGTATAGATAATGTTACAAATAATTGTCATCAGTGACTAGCGTGTGTTTCTAGTTTTGTTGCGTTTTTCAGTAGAAATTGTTACAAACTGCATGCAAAAACAACTTTATTATGTTATTTATTTACAAGCTTTTTATTTACGTAAAAAAATGAAATAAAAATCGAACATGAAATTTCAATGACTGACAAAGCAAGGAAATTGGATCTTACAATTTTCTGTCTGTCTGTGATAACGTTTTGGAATCGAAGCTATCAGCCATGTTTTCGATATTAATTATTAAAAAAAATGTAGATATAGACGGTCTTTAAAACTAATCGAATCGTGAAGATCAAATATAAACGCCTAATATAATCGTTTTTCATATAAGAAGATGAAAAATTCGCGGAAAGTATAATATCTAAATGAATTAGGGTTTTGATAATAAATGAATAACAAAACCAATGGAACTAATATATAGAACTATAGAATTTATTTTAAACAAATAACTGGTACGGATTCAGGCGCAGCTCCGAAGGAACGGACAGCAAACAGTTATGCCCTACAACCCTAAAAGAAGTTAATTACTAAATTTTCTTCAGAGTTAATTCCGAATATAAAACTGTCTTCGTCCAGGAGTTTCTTATATACTATTTAATAAAGATTCGGGACTCTATTTAACACCGCATAGCACTCCCGCAGCAACATCCCCCCTGCGGGTTTATCGATGGATGAACTATTTATTTCGCGATTTCCAAGAACCTAGGTATTAAAATTCCATAGGGCCAAGGTATTTAAGAAAATGATTTAAATTCGATTCATAATTCAAGTTATTTAGAAGAAAAATATACCTACTTTTTAAACCTTAATATATACGTAAGTAAAAACTTGCTTTTGTGGCAAGAACCACACTATTGGAAATTCAATAAATAACTCACTATAAATGTTATTAAAATTCATTGGACTTTTTTCGAAAAAAATGGAAGTAAAAACAGTAAACAGTAAAATACTCCGGAATTTTTTTTTAAGGAAAGACATCCCATTGAAAATAAATCATTCGTATAAAATTTTATCAAAATTGATCGTACTTTTTTAGAGAAAAATGGAATTTAAAAAACTAACTTTTTAGAAAATCTTTTTTTCAAAAACTTTTAATTGCAGTATCTATTAATTAAGTTTAGCGGAACTTTAAGGCCATACAATTTCGTATAAAAAAAGGACCGTTCTATGGCAGGTACTGTTAATAAGCTTTTTCTGAAAACAAATTTTAGATGAAAGGCATCACCGTTGGCAAAAAATCACTCACATAAAATTTTTCGTGGAATTATCCGTAACGCTTATATGGTAGCGTTATTTTAAGATACAGGAAAAAATTAAAAAATGTCCGGCAGATTACTCAAAATTGTCTCAATCCAATTTTAAACCGAGTTTAAACTACACGTCCCATAGTTCAACTAGACGCGGTTACTTCTACTATTGTATCATAAAATATGCTTTAACCATTACTCGTAAAAATTGAGTTTTTCAACCGGTGTCCAACGTTACTCGTACCCACTCTCATTTACACAAAGCTTTTTAAATTTTGTTTTGGTTTTCAATCATAATATCAATTTATCGTTATTTTTTTCTTTTTTGTTGCGAAATAAAATTTGTTCTTAACGCTTGTATTTTGAATAGGTCTGCATACAGATGTTTCTCCTACGACTTATTGTTTGAAGAAAATCGTCAAACGTTTAAAAAAGTAGATGTCGATTTGTCCAGACATACAGAGTGATGGAAATATTTACTTTCTTCGTGTTCTGTATCATCGTAATGGCAAATTGATTAGAATATCTGAAGCTTCTTTACCAAGAAATGTTGAAAGTTTTTTTATTCAAACTGAACAGAGAAACATCAATCAATTACATAAGTATGTATATTATTAGTCGAAATAAAGTAAATGTGTTGTTAAATAAAAAAAAATCCCACTTAACTATTTTTGGAAATTTGGATTATGAAATAATTAAAAAGTTTATTGAGAACTTTTCCAACCAATCTTAACATTATCTGCTTTGTTTTTCGTTTCTAATAATTTTCTCACGGGTTTGTAATACTCCAAAAGACTTTCAGAACCAATTGTTGGATTTTCAGGAAACATAGTAGCCATCACATTGACAAAAGGTTTTGAATATCCAAGTCGCATCATTTTTCTAAAATTTTCCAAATTATAAATTTATAGCTATTTTTTTTTTTTATTCTTGATGTTTTCCACTTACTTCAAGGCATTTCCAGCATCTTTGCTGCCATGAACATCACATAAATGCAAGTTTTCTTTAGCATATTTTCCACTCAGTTCACATATTTTTTTGTAAATTTGGTAACTCAAAATATCTGTTTCGAATTTTCTAAAATTTAAAATTAAATTATTGACTATTTCAATTATGTATGTTGAATAAAAGTTTCAGTCTCACCTTGACATTTTATTATCATTCACATCTTGGAAAAAGTTGTATGGAAAATCATAATCATTATATGTTTCATAATCCATTGGTGGTCCTACACCTGCATACTTGTCCATTAAATGCCAATAATGTGTGTTCAGATTAGCCAGTTCAACATTTCCCGATAATAGATCAGCCATCAATTTTATTTGAATGAAATCCATTGGAATAGACAATATACTGTGGATACTCTTTGAAGTGAAAAAATAAAACTTTAAAACAAATTAAATCATAATTTTGTAAATAACCTTTCTTAATAGTCGATTCATTTCAATGTCTTCAGAGGAATTAAAGTCTAGAATAATTCCAATTGTCTTTAAATTGAAATGTGTCGAAGTCGATAAGGTTACTGCCTTTCCAATTGCACTATCCAAACCGTGCGTGTCAAAGAAATAAGCTGGAAGACCCGTCATCTCTTTGGCATAATACAAATTACCCATATGGATATATGCTTCAAGTAAATTCATTAAACTCAGTTTATCGCAATACTCCAAGTAAACGTTTGGACTCCAATAATAAATATATGGTGTGCAGTCATCGTCATCGTCATCAAGCTTCTTACTCATCTTAATACGTTTTTTCCAAAGGAATTCATAAGGATATTCTTCGAATCCTAAGGATTTATAAAATCTTTCCGCAATTTCATATAAATTAATTGCCTTAAATCTTTTCTTCATAATAGAATCAACGGGAGGAAGGCTATCATACGGAAACATTTCATCAATTATACTACCGTTTAAGTAAGCTTGATCTAACACTTGTTCAAATAAGTGATCAGGAATTAGTCCATCTGATTTTATAATTGAATCTCCGTATTTCTTTCGCAATAGATTACGTACAAATGCATGAAGTTCCTCATAAAGAGGCTGAATTTCCTTCATCAAATTTTCTATTTTGGTAAGGTTGCTTCCTTGCATCCAAAATTTTAAGGGTGTCATATCTTTGAAAATTAACGTAATTAAAAAAAAAACTTGGAAATATTTATAAATTATAATAAACTTACCACTCAAATTAGCAGCATCTGTTAACCCTTCAATTGTGGTATTAAAGTAATTCGATCCCCAATTACCAGTTATTTCTCTCCACTTGATCCAATAGTGTTCGAGTTCATCTGGATCACTAGATGTTTCAATAATTTTCTTCACATCCGGAAAATAGGCCAATTCTTCGCTGCTATTATGATATCCTTCAATATTATGATCCTTTGACCAGTATTCTAGATCTTTCAAGTTATCGAATATCTCCCAATACCGTTCAGGACCAATAATCACTTCACCAGCTTCTTCCGCTATTGATTCGAAGGCATATTTCAATTCTTTGTCCTTGAAATTCTTATAATCGAATTTCTTCGTATCCTGATAAATATGAACCATAATTTTCGCCGAATTTATAATAGCTTCCTTCAAATTAGTATATGAATAGTTAACATTGGTATATGACTCATTTGATATTTCATCGTACAAGTTAAATATTTTGTCACTTGCTTGTTGTAGAAATATTTTAGCTTCTGCTTCATTCGAGTTTAATTCGGCACCATTGCAAATCTAAATAAAGGTGGTTAAAATAAGTTTTGTCAACAAAATCTAGTTAATTTTGGATCGTTCGTACCTTAAGTAAAATGATTCCAATGAAAATGAAAAACAATCTTGTGATCATTTTTGATTCTATTTATATTTTTGTTCTTTATTAAACTATAGGTAGTTGTTATTCTTATAAAGTTTGATCTTGTACTGAACTGATTTTCAATCAATCTGTTATTTTATATTGAAATGTTGAATTAAACAATATTATGTACATATTTAATAGCCGTTAGGTAACGTTGCTATGACTATGATGCTCACCTTGCATGAATGGTATCATAAATAGTTGAAAGGGGTTTCCCAAAGAATATTTTCCACATTCAATTATCTTACGTGGAGATATTTTTTTTTGAAACAGTAATTGTAGACATAGCAATTGATTTATTTAAACATAAATACAAATGCATAACTCTTTCACTTCGGAGAGTTGCTTGTGAGCTTTTAAAAATAGGTTGCAAATATTATATCTTCAGAGAAGCTTTAAGTTTTTATATTATTTGAATATGGGGAAATAGCATTGGATAATAAATAATTCCAGACTTTTTTTGTTAAATATTTTGTTAAGAATTTCGAAAAATTCTTTGCTGGTTACAAATTTATTGAATATTTGGAACGAAAACAATTAACTTTAGGAACAGGAAAGCTAGTGGAGGTTGCGTTTTTGGCTGCAGAAAAGTCATCGAAACTCTCTACAAACTTGTAGGTTTGATGACAATGTAATCCTGCAAAATTGTTCTGATATTTTGTTTGAACCTTTTAAGTTCGGTTCTACTGTATCTGAATTACAACCAATAAACTAGAAACTTTTCAGCACTCAAAAACATTTTCTCATCTTACTTATACAACTCTATTCTTAGTGAAGAAAAATACTGTACAATACAACTCTGTTCCTCAAGCGTTATTTGAAGATTTATGGTGTTCCAAAGATTCTTCCTGCGTTAGCTAATAATAATATTTTAACTTTATTCTTTTTGCATTTCTTGAGAATATAGGTGAATTTATATTTAATGAAAAGGACTTTAACGACAAAACTGAAAAATAATCATTCGTAAGCAGAAAAGTTCACTTTCCTTCCTATATATAGGCTGCAACAGAAATATATAGATCATTTTTACGTATATAGGCTGCGAATTCTTTTTCGACCACATGCTATTGCTATGCTCCAATAATCTTTTGGATCGAGCATGCGTAAGAATGATCTACACCCCCTTCTGTGGTCAAAAAATATGTTCGATTTCTATAAAACAAATCTTGAGTAACTTTATTACTGTCAAACAAAAATCAAATAATAATAGCATTGAAGACCGTTGTACTGGTATCAAAATAAGTATGTTAAAAACAAGGGATGGGAAAATTGGGTGGATATGTAGGTCGTGATTTAACTCTACTGTTTTGCTATACATTTACAACTTGTGTTGAATAGGCTGCAGTCTGCAGTAGAGAAAAGTAGGGTGAAGAGTGTAGAGTTCAGTGGAGTGGAATAACGGCAGTCACGCTTTTAAATGTTGGCATGCTGACCGCTCCATGCACCTTAACAAATCGGGAAACTAAGCGTCTTTTGATTGAATTTCTTGAATAAATACAATTAAATTTTTTTGGTTAAAAAACTAGCAATCCTAAAAATATATTTATTTACCATGAAAAAACTTTCAATTTTTTAATTTACAAAACTAAGTTTTACAAAATTCAAGCACACATCGAAGATTTGGTAGAACTATTGTTTAATTTAAACAACCGCTAAAAGATCTTTAATATCTCAAAATACAACTTTTTGTTTTTTCATTAGGTAGATAGTCAAAAAAATATTTTTAATATTTTTCTTGAACCTAGTTTTCTACTTATTTGGTAAAAACTAAATCATCAGTACTTCAATTAGAATGTGTCCAGCCAATTTGAACATTGTTTTGCTCATTAGAAACTTTCAACTTCGAAAAAGCTGGCAAAAAGTACTCAATGAGACTTTCAGCACTAACTTCTGGATTTTCAGGTAAAATTGTAGCCAGTACTTCATGAGAGGGCCTTGATGAACCAAGTTTCATCATTTTTCTATAAAATAAATAAAATATTATTAAATAAACATATGTAGCTCTATTTACTTTTTCCAAAAACTCACCTTAAAGCATCACCAGCAATTTTGCTACCATAAAAGTCACAATTCTGCAAATTTCCCTTAGGATATTTCCCAGTAATAGAACACAATTTCATATAAAGCTGATAACTCAAAACTTTGGAGTTGAATTTCCTGTAAAAATTTATAAAAAAAAGACTTACGAAATAAAAAAAAAAAAATTGTTTTTACCTAGCTGGTCTATTTGAATTAATTCCCAAATAAAAATTATAAGAAAAGTCTAATGTATTTGACACACAATCACTTGGTGGACCAACACCAACATATTTCTCCATGAGCTTCCAATAGTGTTTATTCAATTCATTTATTTCAACTTTGTTTGCAAATAGGTCCGCCATTACTTTGGTATGAACGAAATAAATTGGTATATTTAACATGGTGTCAACATTCTATAAATATTAATTTAAATCGAAGATGTAATAATAATAAAGAAAGGCTTAAACTCACAAGTCTCATAAGCTGATTCATAAAAACTTCTTCGGTGACTTCGAAGTCTGTAACTATTCCAACTGTACTTAAATGTTTCTGAGACGAAGCTGACAAAATCACAGCCTCACCAACGGCATACTCCAAGTCATATGAATCAAAGTAATAAGTTGGAAGTTGATTCTTCTCTAGAGAGTAGTGAATCTCTGCCATATAGCCATGTGCCTGCAAAAACGTTCTAAAGTCCATCTTTTGGCAAAAATGCATATAGACGTTAGAAGACCTTGACAATATAGTCGCCTTGCAATCACCTTGATCTTCATATGTATTCATTGTCAACTTTGTTCCCCAATAACTTTCAGGGATAGCATCGAAACCTAATGATTCGTAGAAATTTTCAGCTTTCTTGAAAAGCTTCATTGAATCAAAGTTTTTAAGTTTGAAAATCACTTTGTATGATGGAAGATCTGAATGGGGGAAATTTGCATCAAGAACACTTCCGTTGGTCCATGCCTGAGCTAATACTTGTTGAAACAGATGATCCGGTATTAGCCCATTGCTTTTAATCACAGAATTTCCATACCTTATGAGCAACTGATTGCGTATGAAAGCATGTAATTGTCGGTAAAACGGCTCAATTTGTCTCATAACACCATCCATCACAGTCATATTATAATTTTTCATCCAGTATTCGTAAGCTGATATTTCTGCGAAGTACGAAAATATTTTGTTTGTATTAATCATTATTTTGTTTTGTTTAATATAGGACTATAATACAATGATTAAAAATATAACCAAAAATCAGAGTGAACTGCATCATTACTATAGTATTAAATAAACTTATGTGTAGAGTGAAACTTATACCCAGAATATTGGCAGCATCTTTAATACCGTCCACAATATTCAACAAATGTCTCATAACCCATTTATCATTGTTTGCTCTCCATGCAGTCCAGTAGTATAGAAGTTCTTCTGGATCACGGCTTTTTGCAAAAATATTCTGAATGTCAGGAAAATATGCCAAATTAACGTTTTTATTTGTGTATCCTTCAATATCTTCATCAGCAGCTAGATCTTCCAGGGCACCCATTGAACTCAAAATGGACAAAAATCGATCTCTTCCGAGTACAGATTCACGTAGAGATTTTCTTAATTGATTGAAAATATGTCGAAGTTCGTCATCTTTGAATATCGTGTGATCAAACTGCTTTGCATCACGAACAATGTCAGCTACAACATTTGCTCTAATTAAATTTGTTTCCAGTAAGTTATATAAATTCGTAATATAGTTAGAATTCACTTCCATAGAATCATTAACTAATTGATCGTGAAACCCAAAAAGTATTTCGCTAGCATTTTGAGCAAACTTTCTGGCTTCTTCTTCGTTGGTATTTAATTGGGCGGCATTGCAGACCTGCATATAAATTATAATGGAAAAATGAAAACAATATTAGATAAAGAAAGCATAGCCTCACCCCAAGGATTACTATAAAGCACAATCTTCCTTTCATGCTACAACGGAAACCTGCTTGATGTTAAAACTAGACTAAAAGTCAGTCTACAAAACCAACTATTATTGTCAGAAATTTCGAAACAAACAAAAAATTATTTTGAGATAGTGTGACCTTGTTAACCCTGTTCTAACTCTTGGCGATATTGCGGTATCACTTTATTTCAATATGAGTGTAGTAAAATTAAACAAATTATAGGAAGCTGCATAATGTAAGCAACGCGAAAACTATTTTCAAAAATGTATTTAAAATAAAATTCGTTGCATGAATAAGTTATGATAGCTACATAAATTTGAGATCTAAAATGCGTATAGACTTAAGATTACTTGGACTTTCGGAAATCATTGTTCCGAACGGAACAATGCTTTCTAAGAAGTTGGAAAAGTTTAAAAATCTTGGATTCATGCGACCATAACAATAATAAAGCATCATTATATTAATGAATTGACCAATCTTGACGATAATTTGTTGAATGGATAAAAATATATTCCTTTGGTGCTTATTTTGGGATTTGCTATTCGCGATTTTATTGCTTTATTAAAACGTCTTTTTCTTATGATACACAATAACTTATTGGATATTAGAAATTGAACTAAATTTATATAATGTTCTTTATTTGAAGTAAATATTTAATTGATTGAAAATATAATAAAATTCTATTTGATAACTGATAAGAAACAAACTTAGATAAAAACAAGTTTCTACACCTAAGTAGATAAGCGCTGAGTTGATAAGCCTTAACATTATGTAACTTTTGTAAAATTTTTTTTTTAATAATCAATGTTTACCTTATTAAAGGCTATTAAACTATTCACAATACAAAACCAACAACTACAATGTTATCATTAACAACATTGATAGGTATTTGTGTTTTATTTATAAGAGTATACAAAATAAATTGCAACTAGGCATACAAAAAAAAAATCAATTAAATCAACACCAAAATTTGATATCTTCATAAGGGCATGTCGGTCTGGATTTTAGAATGAGGATTTTGCAGTATCAGTTTGCAATCTCTAAAAAAAACAGAAAAAATATTATTTGAATTCCTTATATATTTCATGCTTGTGGATTTAAATAAACCGTACTCTTGTCATAATTTGTCCAGCCAGTATGAACATCATTCTGCTTATTTGAAACTGTCAGCCAAGAAAAGGCTGGTAAAAAGTATTCGATGAGACTTTCAGCATTCAACTTTGGACTTTCAGGTATCATTGCAGCCAATACTTCATGGAAACGCTTCGAAGATCCAAGTTTCATCATTTTCCTATATATTCGAAATTTACATATAATATAACACTGAAAATAATGTCATTCGCAATTGATTTCTTCAATAACTTACTTCAGAGCATCACCAGCAACCTTGCTGCCGTAAAAGTCGCAATTCTGCAGATGTGCCTTGGGGTATTGCTCAGAAATCGAACACAATTTCATATAAAGCTGATAACTCAAAACTTTTGAGTAGAACTTTCTGTAAGTAATTTTAAAAATAAACGGAAATGACGGCATTTAAGATAAAAGTGGGTCAAACTTGGACTGTCCATTTGTATTGATTTCCAAATAAAATTGGGAAGAGAAGTCAAAAGCATTTGAATCACGATCACCTGGAGGACCAACACCAACATATTTCTCCATTAATTCCCAATAGTGTTTATTCATATCAGTCATTTCAACTTTTCCCTCCAGCAGATTTGCCATTACTTTTGTGTGCACGTAATAAGCTGGTATATTTAGCATGGTGTCAACATTCTAGAAATAAAATATTAAGATCTATGGTCTAACAATTCAGAAATACTTAAACTCACCAAACGCATCAGTCGATTCATAAGAACTTCTTTGGGGAATTGCAAATCAGTTACTATTCCAACAGTACTCAAATGTTTTTCAGATGAAGCCGACAAAACAATAGCTTCACCAACTGCATGCTCCAAATCAAACGAATCAAAATAATAAGCTGGAAGATGTTTCTTCTCTAAAGCGTAGTGAATCTCAGCCATGTAGCCATGTGCCTGAAGAAAAGTTCTAAAGTCCATTTTTCGACAAAATTGCATGTAGACATTTGAAAACCAATCCTTTATTTCCACCTTACATTCGACGTCATTTTTAACTTCGTTTATTTTCAACTGTTTGCCCCAATAACTATCAGGCATAGCATCAAATCCCATTGATTCATAGAACTTGTCAGCCGTCCGGAAAATTTTCATAGCGTCAAAGTTGTTTTGTTTAAGAATTGAATCATATTGGGGAAGATCTGAGTGGGGAAAATTTTCATCAAGGACACTTCCTTTGGTCCATGACTGAACCAAGACTTGTTGAAATAGATGATCGGGTATTAAACCGTCGCTTTTAATTACAGAACTTCCATACTTTTTGTGCAACTGATTTCTAAGGAAAGCATGTAATTGTTTGTAGAAGGGTTCAATCTGACTCATAACAGCATCCATATCAGTCATATTATAATCATTCATCCAGAATTCGTAAGCCGGTATTCCTGTATTTAGATTTGTATATTAATTTTTGTTAATAAAAATAATATCGAGTAATCCATTTCGTCAACTCACTCATTTCATTGGCAGCTTCTTTGATACTTTCGTACAAGGTCGAAAAGTGTTTCATCGCCAATTTTTCGTTTTTTTCCCTCCATGCGTTCCAATAGTATTTAATCTCTTCTGGGTCACTACTCGTTGCAAAAGTCATCTGAATATCAGGAGAATATGCCAATGTAACATTTTTATTTTTATATCCTTCGATATCCTTAGCAGTAAATAGTTCTTCCAGTGTTTTTATTGCAAATGAAATGCGCTCAGATTGTTGACTTCTAAGTACGGGCTTACGTATAGATTTTTTTAATTGATGAAAAATATACTGAAGTTCTTCATCTTTGAATGTCGTATGATCGAATTGCTTCACATCACAAACAGTCTCATTTAAAGCTTTTCCTTTTTTTAAAAGTATATCACCTTCCTTTGCTAAATTCTTAACATTTTCTGGACTTTTATCTCTTAAAATAAATTTCGATAACGTATCGTAGTAGTCCAACATTTGTTCACTAATATCTTGAGCAAACTTTCTAGCTACCTCTTCATTGGAATTTAATGAGACTGCATTGCATAACTGAATTAAAGTTAAAATTTAATAAGTTATCATAATAGCGAAAGCAAACACCAATCATACCCCAAGGGTTACACTTCCCAGTATCACTATAAAACACGATATAACTTTCCTTTCAACGCACATAGACTTCATGCCGTTTGAAATTAAACTAAAATTCAGACATCAAAACATGGAGCTATATATTACCAAAAATTTTAACTAATCTCGTTAACCTTGGCCAAACTCGAAGCGATTATCATAATCTAATCGTATTTGTTATTGATCGGCAAATAATTAAATTATTAAAACTGCACTGAAAAAATATATTAGCCTATAAGAAAATTAGAAAAAAACACTGACAAAGCTGGATTTCGGAAGAGCCCCTTATTTTGTTTTGATGTCTTTAGCTAAATCTGTGTCTAAAATGTCTCCGAAATTTAAACAGGGGCTTTGTGGAAGGTCGGAGAGAAAAGAGTCAAAAATCAGTTTTTCGCAAATTTCTTTTAAATTTTAAACTTTTCGTAAAAATAATATAAGCCGTTTTTGAGAAAATTGGAAAACTAAATCCTTTATATTTGAGAGGTGGGTCTAGGCAAATTCACTGTGCACAATTCACAGGCGCGAATAGTGCACCACAGTAAAATGCACACAGTGAATTGTCCATCACGTTATTTTATATTGTTTTTTAAATCATTTCCTTCATGGAAAAAATTAAATAAAAAGATATGGGTTCCGATTGTATTGATAGAAGTGTTAGAAAAGACATTAATTTTGATTTACACTGAAAAAAATATTATTCGTTGACGTATGAAAATCGCTTCGTAAGCTTATTTTTCGATGAATAAACGAAAAATTCATTGGCTCAATGAAAATTTATAATTTATATATAAAATTTTCGTTGTTCTATTAATTTTTAGTTGAATGAATGAAAGTGCTTTCGTTGACTGTTTCCCTTTGATCTAAGCCGACAGTGATGTTGCGAATGAACACTTTCATACTTTAATGAAAGATATTCATTAAATATATTGTCGTTTTTTTTGGGAACTCAACGAATAATTTCGTTTGGTAATGAAATTTTGTCATTGTTTAATGAAAAATTCTTAAAATAATTAAAAACACATTGAAAAACTAAAAAAAATAGTAGTTTCGTGGATTAATCAATTATGACTCAAGGTAAAGTCTCGTTTGATAATAAAAACTATTTTTTGTTTAGCGTAATATTCTTTATATAACGAAAAAAATCGTACATGAATTTAAAATATTCATACTATAATGAAAAATTCATTGAAAAACAGAAAAAAAAAATAGTCAAATCGTTTGTGACTCAACGAAAAGTTTCGTATGATAATGAAAACTTTTCATTGATAGCTGCTCGAACGAATAAATTCATACATTTATTAAAAATATTCATACGTATATGAAAGAAACATTGAAGAACGAAAATATAGTAATTTTATGGATAAATTTATACTGAAAGTTTCGTTTGGTTATGAAAATTTTTCATTGTTTAACGTAATATTCATAAGTTAACGAATAAAATCATACATTTATTAAAAATATTCATACTATAATGAAAACAAACGTTGAAAAAAAGAAAAAAAAAAAAAAAAACCGTTTGTGACTCAACGAAAAGTTTAGTATGATAACGAAAACTTTTCATTGATAGCTAGTCGAACGAATAAATTCATACATTAATTAAAATAATTCATACGTATATGAAAGAAACATTGAAGAACGAAAATAAACCAACGAATTATTTTACGTTAACCGACGAAATAAAAATCATTGATTCAACGAAAAATTCGTTGACGAACGAATTATTTTACGTTAACCAACGAAATAAAAATCATTGACTCAACGAAAAAATTCGTTAACCAACGAATTATTTTACGTTAACCGACGAAATAAAAATCATTGATTCAACGAAAAATTCGTTAACTAACGAATTATTTTACGTTAACCAACGAAATAAAAATCATTGACTCAACGAAAAATTCGTTAACCAACGAATTATTTTACGTTAACTAACGAAATTAAAATCATTGACTCAACGAAAAATTCTTAACCAACGAATTATTTTGCGTCAATCAATGAAAAAAAAATTATTGACTCAACGAAAAATTAGTTAACCAACGAATTATTTTGCGTTAATCAATGAAAAAAAAATCATTGACTCAACGAAAAATTAGTTAACCAACGAATTATTTTCGTTCTTCAATGTAGGGATTTCATTGACACACCGAAAAATACGTTGATCATTGCATTTTTGTATTAAAAAAAATTCGAAGATTCAACGAACAAATAGTCAGCTAACGAAACTTTTTGCGTAATTCAATGAAAAAATTTCGTTTAATCAACGAATAATTAGTTAAACAACAAAAATTCGTTGAATCAACGAAAAATTCGTTACTCAATTAAGTGCTTTGTTAAGCAACGAAGGGCGTTTCATTGAGACAACGAAACAAATAATTGGCTCAAAAATAATGAAAATTTCGTTGAGACAACGCAGTTTTTCGTTCTATTTACGTTAGGATTTGGTTCAGTGTAATATTTTTTATAAGCTTCTCAAAGTTTCATATATCTATTTGAGATGTAAGAAAATGAGAAAAATATTATCTATTTGAGATGTAAGTTAACATAAATGCAATTTTTTTAAAACGCGAAGTAAATTAGCTGGGTTCGAAAAAAATACCACAAGGAATTGTGTTCCACAGTGAATTGTGATCATTGAATTATCCATACAGTAAATGGTGCACAGTGAATTCTGCACCCGAAAAAGTGCTCTGTTGTGAAAAAACAGATTTTCTTACAATTTAATACATTTTTCTCGAATTTCTGATGAAACGATAAAAAGTTTCAAGACCGTTTATTGCAGAGAATTATATAAACTTAAATTTTTGCTCCTAACCTTTTACCAAAAAGCTCACAGTTTCCAAGAAATTAGCAAAAAACTGAAATTTGACCCCTTTATGAGATTGTTTTACACAGATTTTGCTTATTATTAGCAATAACAATTTATTTTACAAAAAAGTTGTCTACGTTAGAAACTTTGAAAGATAGAAAACCATTTTTAGCGAGAAATGCACAATACGCCTGAAAATCGACAAAACAAATAATCCAAAATAGCTGCGGGCATACACGCAATATCAAATTTTTTTGTAAAACTGGGGTTTCATATTTTTCCATCATTGCAACCTTTCCTACTGAGTCAAAAAATTTAGTTTTTCATTTAACTTTTATATATCTATAGGTATAATAAAATTTTGTCTAAAGTTATCGGACTAAAAATAAAAGTAACAGTGTACTCTTTTTTTATTTATTTACTTATAAAATATTCTTAACAACATAATGAAGCCTCTTATGTATATCTACAGGTTCATGGGTATTTGTGGCTCCAAACGTAAATTAAAATAATCAAAAAAACATGATTGAGTCGATGAAAATTTTTCTTAAGACAAGTTACCTAAAGTCTAACACAATAAAACAAAACGTCTTATCACAAATAAACTAGATTGTATAAATGTGTTTAATTGTTATTTAATACTTCAAATAGAGAAGAGTGTGGCAAGAGCGTAGGTACCTAAATTTTCACCAAATGTTTAGTCATACAAAATTTTGCGAAAACCTAAGCTAAGTAGTTTGAACTTCATTTTACAGGGTGATTGGTTTAATGTGCACCAAAAAGCTTGAGCGTGTAGGTGCAGTTAAGACAAGAAAAAATCCAATAGGAGTGGGGGTCTATTTTCCCCCGTTTATGCGGGAGGTGCATTTTTCTAAAAAAAAATTGACTAAAATCAGAAAAAAAAATATTTGAAAACAACGGTGAATGATACAAAGCCTTGTTGTATCTTTTTGGAAAGCCAGAAAACTACTCTTTTATTTTAATTTTAAATTAAGTTGTTTAAAGGATCAGTTTTAAAAAAAATAATTTTCAAACTCAAAATTTAAAAAATAAAATTTTAAACTAATTTTTTTTTAAATTTTATGTGATTAACTATTACTTTTATTTTCAAAATGCTTTTATTAATTTTTAGTCAAAAACAGAAAACCGGATGCCAAAATGTATCTTAGTTTTTGAGAAATTAAGAAAATACTAAAAGCACTTTTTCAAAAAAAGGTGAAATCTGGTTAATCTGGTTAAAAACAATTAACTGGATTAACCATTGTTATATAGTATGCCTCATACGTTCCCATAATATTTTTGATGAAATACTGAATAAAATTCGAAAATTTGCATTTTATCAAGATTTTTTATTCAAAATGCAGAATTTTGGCAATTTAATGTTTCCGAGAAATTGATACTGTTACAGTTGGTTGTATATTTGTTATAAATTTCTGCCAACTTTTAATAAGACCGTTTTCAAAAACGTCAAATCAAAGTCATTTTGATCTGCAAATGATCTTCATTTTATGACACAGTAGTTTTAATTGTCAGAATAATGAGTTCATCCCACTTACTTCTTGATCAACGTCAACAAATTTATTGCAAACACATATTAGACGTTTTCGTACAAGAATATAAACAAAATGGATCTGGTTAAACAACTGTTCGAGCAAAATATGGCTAAAAATATTTCTGTGACGTCTAACAACAAATATCTATACAAGAAACAAAAAATGTATTTTGTTTAAATTGAGAAATACAAAAAGAAACATTATTAAAAAGGACGAAACTACATAAAAAAATAAAAATCTCTAAATGGAGTCATATCACGGAATATGAAACAATAAATAACGATTTTAGGGGCAAGAGGGACGACCGACTTCTTTCTCCTGTTTTGAGTCTTTATTGTCAACTAAATTTTTTGACTGCACAGCTGCACCGCAGATACATGTGAATTGAGCAAACTGAATTGTCAAACATACTTCTAATGAAGCAAAATTCCATTTTGAAAAACAGTAGGTACCTATTCTGGAAAGCAGAAATTTGTTGAAAACTTTTTGACCTCTTAGCAGAAATTTGATCCACTACAGTATTAACTAACATATTTTTTATAAGTATATCTAGGTTCACTTTTTAACTCAAAATAAAGAAGAAGCATTATATTGTACTGGAATATACACTCTATTTATTATAACAATAAAACTGAAATCAATTTTCTAAGGATAGGTAAATTCGAATGTAAAGACTGTACAAATTCTGGTTTTTGATTGATTTGTCTATAAACCTATACTTCCCTGAAAATAAACTATATGATTCGTTCTATATCCTTCCCATGTAAATAAAAATAACAAATTAGTGAATTAACATAAATATTTATGTAGGGATATATCTTTTTATGATTTATTTTTTTTAACTGCTAACATTTCCGTTTACCCTTGAGAGATATTTTAATCATCATCATTAGCAGGTAGTTGAACACTGTCAATCTCTAAATAAACAAAAATAAAATATAATTAAATTCCCTATAATTTTTGCTGGTATCTTTAATAAATCATACTCTTGTCAGAATGCGTCCAGCCAATATGAACGTTGTTCTGCTGATTGGAAACTGATAACCATGAATTGACTGGGAAAAAGTACTCAAGGAGGCTTTCAGCATTCAGTTTTGGATTTTCAGGTAACATTGAAGCCAATACTTCATGGAAAGGCTTCGAAGATCCGAGTTTCATCATTTTCCTATGTTCAAAAATAAAATGTTATATCTTTTGTAGTACATACTTATTTCAATTTAATCCCTAAAAACTTACTTCAGAGCATCACCAGCAACCTTGCTGCCGTAAAAATCACAATTCTGCAGATGTTCCTTGGGGTACTGGCCAGTAATCGAGCACAATTTCATAAAAATCTGATAACTCAAAATCTCCGAGTTGAACTTTCTGTAAGAAATTAAAAATAATATGTTTTCAAATGTATGAATAAATGAAATAACCTGGCTTGAAGGTTTTTGTTAATTTCCAAGTAAAATTTAAAAGGGAAGTCGAAAGTATTTGAAACACGATCACCTGGTGGACCAACACCAACGTATTTCTCCATTAGTTCCCAATATTGTTTATTCAGTTCGGTCTTTTCAATTTTTCCCGCAAAAAGGTCCGCCATTACTTTTGTATGAACGTAATATACAGGTATGTTGAGCATGGTATGGATGTTCTAGAAAGATAATATTAAAACCAGTTGTCTAAAAATTCAAAAAGATTTAAACTCACAAGTCGCATTAGTCGATTCATAAAAACTTCTTCGGTGAATTGGAAATCTGTAACTATTCCAACTGTGCTCAAATGTTTCGGAGATGAAGCTGACAAAACGACAGCCTCTCCAACGGCATGCTCCAAGTCATACGAATCAAAGAAGTAAGCTGGAAGGTGACTCTTTTCTAAAGCGTAATGAATGTCAGCCATGTAGCCATGTGCTTGCAGGAATGTTCTAAAGTCCATCTTATGACAAAACTGCATAAAAACCTTTGGAGACTCTACCAGTATATTAGCCTTGCAATCACCTTCATCCTCTTCTTCCTTTATTTTCAATGTTTTTCCCCAATAACTTTCAGGTATAGCATCAAATCCCATTGATTCATAAAATTTGTCAGCCATCTTGAAAAGCTTCATTGCGTCAAAGTTATTTCGTTTGAGAATCTCGTCATAATAAGGAAGATCTGTGAAGGGGAAATTTTCATCAAGAACACTTCCTTTGGTCCAGGCTTGAGCCAAAACTTGTTGATAAAGATGTTCCGGTATTGGTTCATCAGTTTTAATAACAGAATCTCCATACTTTTTGTTCAACCGATTGCGAAGAAAAGCATGTAACTGGTGGTAGAAGGGCTCAATTTGGCTCATTACATCATCCATTTCAGTCATATTATAACCTTTCATCCAGAATTCGTCAGCTGATTGGCCTAGAAAGAGGTTCGCATACGATTCCTTATAATTTTTGTTAGGAAGCATTTTTGTCTTCGGAATTTAAATGATAGTTTTGTTTTTTGCTTTTTTTATTAGCACTCACCCATTTCTTTTGCAGCGTCTTTAATGCCATCCACCATGGTCAAAAAATTTACCATTGCCCATTTATGGTTCTTTTTTCTCCACGCATTCCAATAGTATTTAAGTTCTTCTGGATCACTGCTTGTTGCAAAAATAGTCTGAATATCGGGAAAATATGCCAAAGTAACGTTTTCGTTTTTATATCCTTCAATATCCTTATCAGCTGCTAGTTGTTCTAGTGCACCCATTGCAGTTATAATGGACAAATAACGATCCGTTCCAACAATAGATTCACCTGCAGATTTTCTCAATTGTTTCAAAATATATCGAAGTTCTTCATCTTTGAATTTCGTGTCATCAAATTGCATGGCACCCCGGACAACATCACCCAAAACATTCGCTTTATCTAAAAGCGTATCCAGTGCATTTATGAAATCAGAGATGTCACCATTTTCTACTTTCATTACATCATTTACCAATTTATCGTGAAAGGCAAAAATTGTTTCGCTAGCATTTTGGGCATATTTTCTAGCTTCTTCTTCATTGGAATTTAATGGGGCTGCATTACAAATCTGAATAGAAATTAAATTAAAGTAATAATTTATAATTATTATATATACAACAGGAAAAAAAAACATCTCACTCCAAGTATAACAGCTCCTAGGAGCACAATATAAAATCTTTCTTGCATTTTAACACAATTACTTCATTCTGTTTTAAGATTAGACTAATAGTCTGTCTCTAAAACCTGGGTTTATATACCGCAAAAGTTAAAAAAAAAAAAACAGAAAAACGATTTTTTGATAGTGTGATCATTTTAACCTTGTCTCAACTCGGGCGATAATGGTATCTCTCCTCCTAACACTATCAGCTGCTCTATAAATCTTAAAATTAAGTTTTTTGGGTACGAAAACATCACTCAAAAATGGTGATAATAGCAAACTATAATTAACTTTTAAGAAGTATTGCCAGTACCTATCTAAAACACCGCAAATTTTACTCATTAGTTCATATTGTATAGATATGAAAATTTACCAACATCTCCATTATAGACGTTTAAAGAAAACGATTTTTTTAGAATAGATTCTTTGCCAAATATACCCACAAAAATATAGCTATACTCAATTAATTAATTTTTTTTTTTTCGAACAAGTGAATTTCGGAGCATTATGTGGATGGACTTTGAATAAAAAGTTTCGTTTGATATTCTCACAACAAACCTTTTTTCTTGCGATTTATTGAGGTAGTATATACTATAGGACAAGTTATGCATTCGTACAAAAAAATAAAGGGCACGACTTGCACTTGCAGTAAGTTACATTCTTGTTCACAACTGGAAAATTCATTTGACCAGTTTTATTTTGTAAAAAAAAAATCACTATTTTATATTTTTTTCCAAAAAAATCCTTTGAAAACTTATGTAGTTACCTACTGAACAAGAAAAAAAATATTTGAAAAACATCACCGTCGGTAAAATTCAATTGCATGAAATTTTATAAAAATTGATATTATTTTTTTCGAAAAAAACAGAATAAAAGTTCGAAAAAAAACAGTGTATCCATTCACAAGATAGTCCAAGCAATAAAAAAACGGTTATAGGTATGCCAGGTAGGTAGGTATTTTTTTTTCAGAAAATTATAATTATCGGTCTTTTGAAAAAAAGCTTTTTTAAAAATAATTAACTACCAGGGATAGGGATTTTGTGGACCCAAAAATAAAAAAAGGCAAAACAAAACATCAAAATAAGCAAAAAAAAAGAGGCATTTATTAAAATTAAAAAGGGAAAAAACAATCAACTTAAAAAAAATGAAAAAATGAGCTCTTCAAATGAACTAAGAGATCTTTCCAAATCTGGAAAACACTTTTTTTGCTCTCTTTTGTTAGAGGCACATTTTTTTTCAGTATATAATACTCTAAAACTTAAACTAAATCTTTTGCAAATATACCACACTCACAGCTTTTAAATTGCTTATGATATTTTTTTATTTGGTCAAAATATTTTACGTAGTATGACAACAATGCATTTAAAAAAGGATATGAAAGTAAATGCATGTACAATATTTTTTTGTTTGATTTGATTCCTTTATGGAAAAAAAGAAGTAAAAAAAACAGAAAAAAAGAAGATATACGAAAAAAGATGAAAAATTCAAAAAAGGCAAAATGAATCAAAATAAAACACATATAATACAAATGACGGACATCACCATTTGCAAAAAAAATCTCATATAAAATTTTATTGAAAACTAAATTATCTTTCGAGAAAAATGGAGTTATTGATTACGCTTATAAAGGTAGCGTTATACTAGGTATATGTCAAAATAAAAAAAAAGTCTGAGTATTTCTCTAAGAACAGTTTGTACCTATATAGTTTACAGGTTTCGATACATCCAGACAGACAGACAGATAGAATTGTAGGACCTACTTTTTTCATCTTCTCTATATCATCGTAACGTCATGTTTGATTTTTATCTCAAAACATTTTTTTCACGAATGCATAACTTTTGCCTTATAGTACCTCTACCTATATAATTGTTGCCGACAGCAAGACATAATACATTTAAAATAAAATATTTCCATCTCTTATACCACAGATTTCACCCATTAATTCATAGCGTAATATTATATATAGAATATAAAAGAATATGAAATTTTAAGAAAAGTCTTTTGCCGAAGTTACAAATAATTATATATCTATCTACTTAATGAATTTAAACATATATGATTTTTGCTTTGTTAATGACTCTTGTTAAGGAAATATGGATTTTAGAGCCAATAAAATATATTAAATATTGTTAATTTGTTTTGTTGACGACTATTGTTAGGATAACAGAATAGACACTTAGTAGATGTAAGAACCTCCAAATGTGCGGTTCACAAGTTTCTTTAGATGGCGCTGTTCCATGATTGTACTATAGAAATTTATATACAATGTATAATATTCAAAAAAACGGCTTGACTAATTGTTTGTATTTTTTATACATTAAACTTGAAGCAAATACTTTTTATTATAATTATTAAGTAAACATCGAATTGCTTTAAACCGCTCTGACGGTTTTGGAATAATTTTTTGGTAAGCTTATATCTAGCTAACAAAATTTTCTGCATTATTAGATTTTGGCTTCTGAATCTTTGTTAAAAATAGTTTTAGCACTTTTAAGAAAAATTCATATGATTTTGTTCTATTTCTCATTTATATTCAAAAAGAAATTATTATCTAAATGTATTTTTTACTAAATTTCATTTTATTTTTGTGGCATTTTTCCGAAACAGCAAGTTCGTGCGACCCAGTCGTTTTCTTGAATTTTATTTAGACGCATTCAAAGCGTTATAGTTATTGCCCGTAAAATGTTTTTGTAAAACACTTTTCGCTTTCCCCATAAAAACATCACCGTGCGCTGTTGGGAATAAATAACTTTTATAAAATTTTATCACAATTGAAATTATTTACACTTACCAAGTAATTTTTACAAAAAAAATTACAACTATTTATAATTCGGTTTGCCAGGAATTTCACACATTATATTTTGTCAAAATCGGTGCAGCCATTCAAATGATATTTGACTACGGTATAGGCGGAATTTTTATGTTGTTAAAAAAAATATATTGGATTGAAATATTGGATTAAAATTTTATCAAAATCAATCTTATATAATATAACGTATTCGTATTCTAACGAATACGAATACATATGATTTCTATTCTGATTTCTAACCAACAAATGCATAAACGGAATCGAAACTAGATTCCGACAGAAAAATTTGAACGAGAAATACTCATACCAGGTTCAATTTTCAAATGATAAAAACCCAATAAGAGTTGGCGAAGATATCCTCTCTAAAATATTTTATACTTTATATTATATAATTTGTTTTTGTAAGGAATATTCTCTTATTACTAAAATGTTATAATACTTAAAAATGATATGATCCTGATATTTACAGTACACACCCTAATTTGTTCTTGCTTACAAAAATGAAAGGCGTCGCACAAACTTGCTCTTGTGGCAAGTTACCTAAGGGTTTTAAGTACAAACGGAATATGCGAAAAAATCGTATGAAATTTTATCAAATGTTCTAAATCCAGGTATTACATAGATTCAAACCAAAATCGAAGTAGGTATGCAAAAAAAATTTTTATTAAATAAGAGTTTACGAAAAAAAATATTTCAAAATGGTTGGAGCGGTTTTCGAGAAAAATAAGGTTTTCGATAACCGTTATATGGCAGGTACCTACCGTTACTTTAACACTGTAAGTCTTACCTACAAAAAAGCTCGGCCCACCCGTTTAGGATGAAGGTGCCGAGACAGACAGACAGAATTGCCGGACTCACTTTTTTCGTCTTCTATATAATCGTAATGCCATGTTTGATTCTTATCTCAAAACTTATTTTTTGCACGAATCCAAGACTTGCCTTATGGTACCTATAGAGCAAGTAAAAAGAACTTAAGGCCATAACAGACGGTCACTAAATTCACTGACCACTGACATGCTGTGACGTAACGTAAACTGGTGTGGTTTTCATAAAAAATGGATATTTGGGTCAGCATTGTTGGAAATGGATTTTTAAATAGCGTGGTAGTCCCGAAAAGCCGAAATCCCAAAAATATAAAATCCCAAAATATCGAAATAGCCGAAATCTCGAAATTTTGGATTTTTGGGATTTTCGGGACTTAGAGTTTTTGAGATATCGGTCCTTTGGGATTTTAGATTTTCGGAATTTTGAGTTTCTGTGATTATGGATTTTCGGGATTGATTTTTTCAGATTTTGGATTTTCAGGATTTTGAGTTTTATAGATTCTGCTTTTCGGGATTTTGAATTTTCGGGATTCGAAAACGTTTATATTTTATAAATATTCAACCTTAAACGAGTGCAAGCAAAACTTATAATTCACAAATACAAACAAATAAATATAAGAAAAGTAGGTACATATAGTTCAATTACGGGGTTCACTGACAACTGACACAACCAGAAATTCAGAGGGTTGTCAGTTATAGGACAGTTAACTGACGCCCTAGTCAAAAAAGTGTGCCACTTGTCCCATGGGAAACTGGCTACCTATCACACTTGTCATTTTTTGCGTCAGTTCACTGACGTGATGTTGGTTTTAGTGAACACGTCAGTTAACTGACACCCTCATACTACTGATGTCCCAAAACTGACCATCATATTACGCATGACTTCACTGACAAGGTTGTGACTCGATTTTGACGTCAAAGCATTTCATTGGTCATTGAATTCATTGACCGTGTAATATGGCCTTTATTCCTCTCGAAAAATTTTTGTTCAATACTTTTGCTTTTTCAGTAAATATTGCGTGGCCAACTTTCCCATAGACCAAGAAAGAGAAAATAAATATATGCAAGAATTAACACAAATCTTTGTTTATTTTATGTAAACCGATAATATTTCATTAAACCCTTATGAGATTTTAATCGTCATCTTTTTCCGGTAGCTGAACACTGTCAATCTCTAAATAAGCAAAAATAAAATATTATTAAATTCTCTATAATTTTTGCTGGTATCTTTAATAAATCATACTCTTGTCAGAATGCTTCCAGCCAATATGAACGTTGTTCTGCTGATTGGAAACTGATAACCATGAATTGGCTGGGAAAAAGTACTCAAGGAGGCTTTCAGCATTCAGTTTTGGATTTTCAGGTAACATTGAAGCCAATACTTCATGGAAAGGCTTCGAAGATCCGAGTTTCATCATTTTCCTATGTTCAAAAATAAAATGTTATATCTTTTGTAGTACATACTTATTTCAATTTAATCCCTAAAAACTTACTTCAGAGCATCACCAGCAACCTTGCTGCCGTAAAAATCACAATTCTGCAGATGTTCCTTGGGGTACTGGCCAGTAATCGAGCACAATTTCATAAAAATCTGATAACTCAAAATCTCCGAGTTGAACTTTCTGTAAGAAATTAAAAATAATATGTTTTCAAATGTATGAATAAATGAAATAACCTGGCTTGAAGGTTTTTGTTAATTTCCAAGTAAAATTTAAAAGGGAAGTCGAAAGTATTTGAAACACGATCACCTGGTGGACCAACACCAACGTATTTCTCCATTAGTTCCCAATAGTGTTTATTCAGTTCGGTCTTTTCAATTTTTCCCGCAAAAAGGTCCGCCATTACTTTTGTATGAACGTAATATACAGGTATGTTGAGCATGGTATGGATGTTCTAGAAAGATAATATTAAAACCAGTTGTCTAAAAATTCAAAAAGATTTAAACTCACAAGTCGCATTAGTCGATTCATAAAAACTTCTTCGGTGAATTGGAAATCTGTAACTATTCCAACTGTGCTCAAATGTTTCGGAGATGAAGCTGACAAAACGACAGCCTCTCCAACGGCATGCTCCAAGTCATACGAATCAAAGAAGTAAGCTGGAAGGTGACTCTTTTCTAAAGCGTAATGAATGTCAGCCATGTAGCCATGTGCTTGCAGGAATGTTCTAAAGTCCATCTTATGACAAAACTGCATAAAAACCTTTGGAGACTCTACCAGTATATTAGCCTTGCAATCACCTTCATCCTCTTCTTCCTTTATTTTCAATGTTTTTCCCCAATAACTTTCAGGTATAGCATCAAATCCCATTGATTCATAAAATTTGTCAGCCATCTTGAAAAGCTTCATTGCGTCAAAGTTATTTCGTTTGAGAATCTCGTCATAATAAGGAAGATCTGTGAAGGGGAAATTTTCATCAAGAACACTTCCTTTGGTCCAGGCTTGAGCCAAAACTTGTTGATAAAGATGTTCCGGTATTGGTTCATCAGTTTTAATAACAGAATCTCCATACTTTTTGTTCAACCGATTGCGAAGAAAAGCATGTAACTGGTGGTAGAAGGGCTCAATTTGGCTCATTACATCATCCATTTCAGTCATATTATAACCTTTCATCCAGAATTCGTCAGCTGATTGGCCTAGAAAGAGGTTCGCATACGATTCCTTATAATTTTTGTTAGGAAGCATTTTTGTCTTCGGAATTTAAATGATAGTTTTGTTTTTTGCTTTTTTTATTAGCACTCACCCATTTCTTTTGCAGCGTCTTTAATGCCATCCACCATGGTCAAAAAATTTACCATTGCCCATTTATGGTTCTTTTTTCTCCACGCATTCCAATAGTATTTAAGTTCTTCTGGATCACTGCTTGTTGCAAAAATAGTCTGAATATCGGGAAAATATGCCAAAGTAACGTTTTCGTTTTTATATCCTTCAATATCCTTATCAGCTGCTAGTTGTTCTAGTGCACCCATTGCAGTTATAATGGACAAATAACGATCCGTTCCAACAATAGATTCACCTGCAGATTTTCTCAATTGTTTCAAAATATATCGAAGTTCTTCATCTTTGAATTTCGTGTCATCAAATTGCATGGCACCCCGGACAACATCACCCAAAACATTCGCTTTATCTAAAAGCGTATCCAGTGCATTTATGAAATCAGAGATGTCACCATTTTCTACTTTCATTACATCATTTACCAATTTATCGTGAAAGGCAAAAATTGTTTCGCTAGCATTTTGGGCATATTTTCTAGCTTCTTCTTCATTGGAATTTAATGGGGCTGCATTACAAATCTGAATAGAAATTAAATTAAAGTAATAATTTATAATTATTATATATACAACAGGAAAAAAAAAACATCTCACTCCAAGTATAACAGCTCCTAGGAGCACAATATAAAATCTTTCTTGCATTTTAACACAATTACTTCATTCTGTTTTAAGATTAGACTAATAGTCTGTCTCTAAAACCTGGGTTTATATACCGCAAAAGTTAAAAAAAAAAAAACAGAAAAACGATTTTTTGATAGTGTGATCATTTTAACCTTGTCTCAACTCGGGCGATAATGGTATCTCTCCTCCTAACACTATCAGCTGCTCTATAAATCTTAAAATTAAGTTTTTTGGGTACGAAAACATCACTCAAAAATGGTGATAATAGCAAACTATAATTAACTTTTAAGAAGTATTGCCAGTACCTATCTAAAACACCGCAAATTTTACTCATTAGTTCATATTGTATAGATATGAAAATTTACCAACATCTCCATTATACCCGTTTAAAGAAAACGATTTTTTTAGAATAGATTCTTTGCCAAATATACCCACAAAAATATAGCTATACTCAATTAATTAATTTTTTTTTTTTTCGAACAAGTGAATTTCGGAGCATTATGTGGATGGACTTTGAATAAAAAGTTTCGTTTGATATTCTCACAACAAACCTTTTTTCTTGCGATTTATTGAGGTAGTATATACTATAGGACAAGTTATGCATTCGTACAAAAAAATAAAGGGCACGACTTGCACTTGCAGTAAGTTACATTCTTGTTCACAACTGGAAAATTCATTTGACCAGTTTTATTTTGTAAAAAAAAAATCACTATTTTATATTTTTTTCCAAAAAAATCCTTTGAAAACTTATGTAGTTACCTACTGAACAAGAAAAAAAATATTTGAAAAACATCACCGTCGGTAAAATTCAATTGCATGAAATTTTATAAAAATTGATATTATTTTTTTCGAAAAAACCAGAATAAAAGTTCGAAAAAAAACAGTGTATCCATTCACAAGATAGTCCAAGCAATAAAAAAACGGTTATAGGTATGCCAGGTAGGTAGGTATTTTTTTTTCAGAAAATTATAATTATCGGTCTTTTGAAAAAAAGCTTTTTTAAAAATAATTAACTACCAGGGATAGGGATTTTGTGGACCCAAAAATAAAAAAAGGCAAAACAAAACATCAAAATAAGCAAAAAAAAAGAGGCATTTATTAAAATTAAAAAGGGAAAAAACAATCAACTTAAAAAAAATGAAAAAATGAGCTCTTCAAATGAACTAAGAGATCTTTCCAAATCTGGAAAACACTTTTTTTGCTCTCTTTTGTTAGAGGCACATTTTTTTTTCAGTATATAATACTCTAAAACTTAAACTAAATCTTTTGCAAATATACCACACTCACAGCTTTTAAATTGCTTATGATATTTTTTTATTTGGTCAAAATATTTTACGTAGTATGACAACAATGCATTTAAAAAAGGATATGAAAGTAAATGCATGTACAATATTTTTTTGTTTGATTTGATTCCTTTATGGAAAAAAAGAAGTAAAAAAAACAGAAAAAAAGAAGATATACGAAAAAAGATGAAAAATTCAAAAAAGGCAAAATGAATCAAAATAAAACACATATAATACAAATGACGGACATCACCATTTGCAAAAAAAATCTCATATAAAATTTTATTGAAAACTAAATTATCTTTCGAGAAAAATGGAGTTATTGATTACGCTTATAAAGGTAGCGTTATACTAGGTATATGTCAAAATAAAAAAAAAGTCTGAGTATTTCTCTAAGAACAGTTTGTACCTATATAGTTTACAGGTTTCGATACATCCAGACAGACAGACAGATAGAATTGTAGGACCTACTTTTTTCATCTTCTCTATATCATCGTAACGTCATGTTTGATTTTTATCTCAAAACATTTTTTTCACGAATGCATAACTTTTGCCTTATAGTACCTCTACCTATATAATTGTTGCCGACAGCAAGACATAATACATTTAAAATAAAATATTTCCATCTCTTATACCACAGATTTCACCCATTAATTCATAGCGTAATATTATATATAGAATATAAAAGAATATGAAATTTTAAGAAAAGTCTTTTGCCGAAGTTACAAATAATTATATATCTATCTACTTAATGAATTTAAACATATATGATTTTTGCTTTGTTAATGACTCTTGTTAAGGAAATATGGATTTTAGAGCCAATAAAATATATTAAATATTGTTAATTTGTTTTGTTGACGACTATTGTTAGGATAACAGAATAGACACTTAGTAGATGTAAGAACCTCCAAATGTGCGGTTCACAAGTTTCTTTAGATGGCGCTGTTCCATGATTGTACTATAGAAATTTATATACAATGTATAATATTCAAAAAAACGGCTTGACTAATTGTTTGTATTTTTTATACATTAAACTTGAAGCAAATACTTTTTATTATAATTATTAAGTAAACATCGAATTGCTTTAAACCGCTCTGACGGTTTTGGAATAATTTTTTGGTAAGCTTATATCTAGCTAACAAAATTTTCTGCATTATTAGATTTTGGCTTCTGAATCTTTGTTAAAAATAGTTTTAGCACTTTTAAGAAAAATTCATATGATTTTGTTCTATTTCTCATTTATATTCAAAAAGAAATTATTATCTAAATGTATTTTTTACTAAATTTCATTTTATTTTTGTGGCATTTTTCCGAAACAGCAAGTTCGTGCGACCCAGTCGTTTTCTTGAATTTTATTTAGACGCATTCAAAGCGTTATAGTTATTGCCCGTAAAATGTTTTTGTAAAACACTTTTCGCTTTCCCCATAAAAACATCACCGTGCGCTGTTGGGAATAAATAACTTTTATAAAATTTTATCACAATTGAAATTATTTACACTTACCAAGTAATTTTTACAAAAAAAATTACAACTATTTATAATTCGGTTTGCCAGGAATTTCACACATTATATTTTGTCAAAATCGGTGCAGCCATTCAAATGATATTTGACTACGGTATAGGCGGAATTTTTATGTTGTTAAAAAAAATATATTGGATTGAAATATTGGATTAAAATTTTATCAAAATCAATCTTATATAATATAACGTATTCGTATTCTAACGAATACGAATACATATGATTTCTATTCTGATTTCTAACCAACAAATGCATAAACGGAATCGAAACTAGATTCCGACAGAAAAATTTGAACGAGAAATACTCATACCAGGTTCAATTTTCAAATGATAAAAACCCAATAAGAGTTGGCGAAGATATCCTCTCTAAAATATTTTATACTTTATATTATATAATTTGTTTTTGTAAGGAATATTCTCTTATTACTAAAATGTTATAATACTTAAAAATGATATGATCCTGATATTTACAGTACACACCCTAATTTGTTCTTGCTTACAAAAATGAAAGGCGTCGCACAAACTTGCTCTTGTGGCAAGTTACCTAAGGGTTTTAAGTACAAACGGAATATGCGAAAAAATCGTATGAAATTTTATCAAATGTTCTAAATCCAGGTATTACATAGATTCAAACCAAAATCGAAGTAGGTATGCAAAAAAAATTTTTATTAAATAAGAGTTTACGAAAAAAAATATTTCAAAATGGTTGGAGCGGTTTTCGAGAAAAATAAGGTTTTCGATAACCGTTATATGGCAGGTACCTACCGTTACTTTAACACTGTAAGTCTTACCTACAAAAAAGCTCGGCCCACCCGTTTAGGATGAAGGTGCCGAGACAGACAGACAGAATTGCCGGACTCACTTTTTTCGTCTTCTATATAATCGTAATGCCATGTTTGATTCTTATCTCAAAACTTATTTTTTGCACGAATCCAAGACTTGCCTTATGGTACCTATAGAGCAAGTAAAAAGAACTTAAGGCCATAACAGACGGTCACTAAATTCACTGACCACTGACATGCTGTGACGTAACGTAAACTGGTGTGGTTTTCATAAAAAATGGATATTTGGGTCAGCATTGTTGGAAATGGATTTTTAAATAGCGTGGTAGTCCCGAAAAGCCGAAATCCCAAAAATATAAAATCCCAAAATATCGAAATAGCCGAAATCTCGAAATTTTGGATTTTTGGGATTTTCGGGACTTAGAGTTTTTGAGATATCGGTCCTTTGGGATTTTAGATTTTCGGAATTTTGAGTTTCTGTGATTATGGATTTTCGGGATTGATTTTTTCAGATTTTGGATTTTCAGGATTTTGAGTTTTATAGATTCTGCTTTTCGGGATTTTGAATTTTCGGGATTCGAAAACGTTTATATTTTATAAATATTCAACCTTAAACGAGTGCAAGCAAAACTTATAATTCACAAATACAAACAAATAAATATAAGAAAAGTAGGTACATATAGTTCAATTACGGGGTTCACTGACAACTGACACAACCAGAAATTCAGAGGGTTGTCAGTTATAGGACAGTTAACTGACGCCCTAGTCAAAAAAGTGTGCCACTTGTCCCATGGGAAACTGGCTACCTATCACACTTGTCATTTTTTGCGTCAGTTCACTGACGTGATGTTGGTTTTAGTGAACACGTCAGTTAACTGACACCCTCATACTACTGATGTCCCAAAACTGACCATCATATTACGCATGACTTCACTGACAAGGTTGTGACTCGATTTTGACGTCAAAGCATTTCATTGGTCATTGAATTCATTGACCGTGTAATATGGCCTTTATTCCTCTCGAAAAATTTTTGTTCAATACTTTTGCTTTTTCAGTAAATATTGCGTGGCCAACTTTCCCATAGACCAAGAAAGAGAAAATAAATATATGCAAGAATTAACACAAATCTTTGTTTATTTTATGTAAACCGATAATATTTCATTAAACCCTTATGAGATTTTAATCGTCATCTTTTTCCGGTAGCTGAACACTGTCAATCTCTAAATAAGCAAAAATAAAATATTATTAAATTCTCTATAATTTTTGCTGGTATCTTTAATAAATCATACTCTTGTCAGAATGCTTCCAGCCAATATGAACGTTGTTCTGCTGATTGGAAACTGATAACCATGAATTGGCTGGGAAAAAGTACTCAAGGAGGCTTTCAGCATTCAGTTTTGGATTTTCAGGTAACATTGAAGCCAATACTTCATGGAAAGGCTTCGAAGATCCGAGTTTCATCATTTTCCTATGTTCAAAAATAAAATGTTATATCTTTTGTAGTACATACTTATTTCAATTTAATCCCTAAAAACTTACTTCAGAGCATCACCAGCAACCTTGCTGCCGTAAAAGTCACAATTCTGCAGATGTTCCTTGGGGTACTGGCCAGTAATCGAGCACAATTTCATAAAAATCTGATAACTCAAAATCTCCGAGTTGAACTTTCTGTAAGAAATTAAAAATAATATGTTTTCAAATGTATGAATAAATGAAATAACCTGGCTTGAAGGTTTTTGTTAATTTCCAAGTAAAATTTAAAAGGGAAGTCGAAAGTATTTGAAACACGATCACCTGGTGGACCAACACCAACATATTTCTCCATTAGTTCCCAATAGTGTTTATTCAGTTCGGTCTTTTCAACTTTTCCCGCAAAAAGGTCCGCCATTACTTTTGTATGAACGTAATAAACAGGTATGTGTAGCATAGAGTGGAGATTCTAAAAAAAATATTAGAACCTAATATCTTATTATTCAGAAATATTAAATCTCACAAGTCTCATAAGTCGATTCATAAAAACTTCTTCGGTAAATTGAAAATCTGTAACTATTCCAACTGTGCTTAAATGTTTCGGAGATGAAGCTGACAAAACGACGGCCTCTCCAACGGCATGCTCCAAGTCATACGAATCAAAGTAGTAAGCTGGAAGGTGACTCTTTTCTAAAGCATAATGAATGTCAGCCATGTAGCCATGTGCTTGCAGGAATTTTCTGAAATCCATCGTTTGGCAATACTGCATAAAAATCTTTGGTGACTCTACTTGTATTTTAGCCCTGCAATCACCTCTATCTTCTTCTTCCTTCATTTTCAATCTTGTTCCCCAATAACTTTCAGGGATGGCATCGAATCCCATTGATTCGTAGAACTTGTCAGCTGTCTTCAAAAGCTTCATTGCGTCAAATTTATTTTGTTTGAGAATTTCATCGTAAGGAGGTAGATCTGTGTAGGGGAAATTTTCATCGAGGACACTTCCTTTGGTCCATGTCTGCGCCAAAACTTGCTGAAATAAATGCTCTGGAATTGGCCCATCAATTTTAATGACAGAATCTCCATACTTTTTGTTTAACTTATTGCGAAGAAAAGCATGTAACTGATGGTAGAAGGGCTCAATTTGACTCATAGCAGCATCCATTTCAATCATATTATAATCTTTCATCCAGAATTCGTAAGCTGATTGTCCTGTAATTTTTACAAAGATAAATAAATAATAATTATACTATAAAAATGGAGTTTCCTAGAATCTAACAGAATCAATATTATGCAAATGGTTATAAATCCTAATACAATAATCGATTACTATAATCGGTAATATAAAATTGGAAAAATCAGATGAAATATCAAAAATCTTTGCTGCATCCTTCAACAATTTAATTATTATCATCGTTATAATAACCAGATTGGATACAGAATAAACTCTAACATTGTTTGGTTACGATCAGACTTATAGCTATATAAGTTTAGGAATATAAGATTACTAAAATAAATATGTATGGAATTTAATATCAAGTACTATACATTTCCCTACTCATTACTATCTACACCGCTATTACTTCGGAACTGTTATTAAAACGAATGAATCTCAATGATTATGTCTTTATATTTAATTTTAAAATACGAACCCATTTCTTTTGCAGTGTCTATAATGCTATCGACCATTGTCAAAAAATATTTCATCGCCCATTTATCGTTTTTCTCTCTCCACGTATTCCAGTAATATTTAAGTTCTTCTGGATCACTGCTAGTTGCAAAAATAGTCTGAATATCGGGAAAATATGACAAAGAAACGTTTTTGTCCTTATATCCTTCAATATCCTTATCACCAGCTAGCTGCTCTAATACACTTTTTGCAGCTACAAATGACAAAAAACGATCTGTTCCAAGAATAGATTCACCTGCAGATTTTTTTAATTGTTTCATAATATATCGAAGTTCTTCATCTTTGAATTTCGTATCATCAAATTGCATGGCACCACGAACAACACCACCAACAATATTTGCTTTATCCAAAAGTGTATCCAATGCGTTTACTAAATCGGATAAATTTTCAGGATCTACTTTCATTTCATCATTTACCAATTTATCGTGAAAGGCGAAAATTGTTTCGCTAGCATTTTGAGCAAATTTTCTAGCTTCTTCTTCGTTTGAATTTAATGGAATAGCATTGCATATCTGAATAGAAAAATAAAATTAAAGTAATAAGACAACAGAAAAAATAGAATAAAATCTCACTCCAAGAATAACAGCTCCAAAAAGCACTATAAAACCAGATCTAGTTTGCATTTTAACACAAATACTTTATGCTGTTTAAGACTAGATTAAAAGTTAGTCTCCGAAACCTGCAGTTATATATACCAACAAAATTTCGAAAACAAATTCAAAAACGATTTCATGATAGTGTGACCGCGTTAACCCTGTCTCGAATTGTTGCGATAATAGTATCTCTCCTATAACTTTTAACAACAAATAATTGTTTTTAAATACTTTCATAATTTCTATAGGTGAGCTTTAAAAATAAAATTATTGTTTACGAAAATATCAGACAGCTGCTGATAACTAAATATTTCAAACATTTAAACAGGATTGCCAGAATCTCAAATATTCTATATAGATCTCACATAGAGAAATTCGTAGTGTCGGTTTAAATCTCAAAACAATTCCGTATTATAAAGAGCTCAGAGAATAACGATATGATATTAGTTAACCATAATGGGTACAAATGTAAGAGTCATTTGTCAATTTATTGGTATAAAAACAAAATGGTTGGTTTATAAGAGTGAAGATTTATACAATTTAATAATATGCTTCGTTCTAGAAATAAAAACAAATATGAAACTGTCTCATTTTTTTGCTAATACTAAAACAAAATTGAAAAAAAAAACATAGAGGACTAGTTTATTCAATACCATGCAATAATTGTACCTGAATGCTAATCCTCGAAATATTAAAAAAAAATTAATAATTCAAAATAACATTTTTATTAAACTTCAAGAAGCAAAACAAAAACATATTAATAAATGATTTATTTTTTTCGTCGAAACCGAAATCGCAAACAGATCACTAGGCCACTTAAGAAAGACAACCCACAAGGAAATTCAATTTAAAAAAAATATACGAAACTTTCATACAGCAAGTGGACGAACTGCCTTAGTCAACTTATAAACCGATCAATCAGTTTGGCACTTAATGGCGATATTGCGGAACGAAAACAAACATTGGTACATAAAGAAACAAACATAAGACTTTGAGGATCCTTAACAAAAAAAAAAAAAACTGGGTCGCACGAACTTGCTCTCGGCCCAAATACGAATCTTTTTTCGAGAAAAATGAAAATTAATTTTGTTTGCCTTTTACCTTAGCCAACCTTTTAAGATATAAAATTTAATAAACTAACTTTTAAGAAAATATCAATATTTTTGATTGCAGTATTAATTGTTTTCTTAAGAGTTAATTTTTTAAATTAATTTTTTTTCGAAAAAAAAATCAGATAAATTTTGATAAAATTTTGTATTTTAGATTTGTTGCCAACGGTGATGTCTTTTATCTAAAAATTTTGTTTCCGGAGAATATTATCAGCGGTACTTACGCAACAGAACGCTAGTGTTTGATACCAATATTATCTTTTAAATGGCTGCACCGATTTAGACAACATTTCATATTCTTAAGTTTCTGTTAAGCTTGATTAAGTAAAACTGCAATCAAAAAATTGGATAAAAATAATTCTAAAAATGTTAATTTTTTTTGCATTTATTTATTTATTTATTTTTGAACTCTGTTAGCGCTGGCTGTAAGTATGTCTGTGTACTTACAAGAGGAGCAATGCGCAGATAGCGCTCGTCCAATCTTGATACGAAATGAACAGCAACAAATCGGAATCACTTTTGTCTTGAATTATAATTTTCTCCCATGAAACAAATTATTTTCCAAATCTGTTCTGGTTGGACGGAAAACATAGTATAGTATAGCGAAAAATAATAATTAATGCACTACAAATATTTCGTTTTCATTTCTTCACAATTTATGATTGAAAACTGTGCTTTTATAATTTATGTATTTCTAGAACTTAGACCTATGTATATAGACTATTGGTGCGAAGGGAACCCAGTTCGATTTCCAGATAATTTTTTTTTTTATAATTTTTTTTTTTTTTTTTTTTTTTTTAAATAAATAAAAATAAAAGAATACCTTTGTTTAGAGTCCTTACACAACACATACGAAAATAAAAATATTAAAAAAGAGCACATTACACTACAGAGATAACGTATACTGATGACAGCTCTACCAGTGCGCTTTTGGAAATTTTGGAGGTTCTGTGCGCAAAACAAGGCTACTAAATCCGCATATTGGCTATCGTACCAAAACGATCAGCTTTCGTATTCAAGTGGAAGTTGTCACTGCTAAATGAGTCGGGTACGAAAACTTTTGCAATTTGTTATGAAACCATAATTTTTTTCCTTTAAGACAACAGCCGAATGAATTTGTGGTTGCATTGGAGAGGTCTGGTTTGGTCGTGGTGACCGTCATTTGTGTACAACAACTCTGCTTTGGGAATGATAGCTGACATTTTGGTGTCGTGATTAAATTGTTTGTTACCGAACACTAAATTCAAAATCAAAATTTCTGAATAAGTAACAGGAATCGAAAGCTGCTTTAAAGTCAACGAAGAAAGCATACAATTTCCTTCTTTATTGAAATGAACGTTTTTGTAATGCAGTTTAACACGAATATGTGGTCGATAGTCGAATATTTCGATCTAAATCCAGCTTGAAATAGGTAGGTATATATTAGTGTTTATAAGTTTAATTAAAATAATATTAACAGTTTTTATCATTAAAAAAAAAAAAATAGATTAAAGGTTGACATCTGGCAAACAGTTTCAAAACCAAAGACGCATAATTTATTTATTTTTAAAATATTGTTATGTGTAAATTAGATATAGGTATACTAAACATACATACAAAATGCTTATCAACAACATGTTTATAAATAAATTGATTACTTATACGGACAAAGGTTATCCACATAAATACTACTTACAAATTTAATTATCACTTTCTTGATGTACTTTATCTGTAAACTTTTACAAAAACTTGAGATGTAATTACTTTATCAATCACATCTTATGACAAATAGCTTTTTTATTGATTGTTTTATTAGATTTTAATTAATTTAATATTGTTGCCTCAGCTTTTCAGTTAATCATTATTAAGCCGAGCAGGCAGCTGTCTTCAACATTGTCGTAATCTTATAGGTATTGGGACTTGGTGAAGAGGTTATCTTATCGTTATCTCTATATAAACTTAAATCTAACTTTTGTACCGACAAAATAAATAGGGTGTCAGGTTCACATAAAATTGTCATAAGACCTACAAAGGTACATGCTTAACATAAAAAAAAACTAAATAAAATATAACTAGCTGTATTTAAACGCAATCAATACACAGATACACATAATATAAATGAATATGTTTTCAAATATAATTTGTATACAAAAAATAACTCACTTAAGGTATGATAATGAAATATTATACATGCATCATTGCATATCCTTAATTATTGTATATAACAATTAAACTGTATTCAATTTTCAACGTGTTGGTTTATAATAGTAAACATGTTTTGAGATATTGACAAGGTCCAACTTATCTGTGGAACATCTAACCACCTTCTATTCATCGTAAGAAAGAAAAAAACACAAAATGGTTGATTTTACAGATATTTTTGTTTATTTATTTATTTTTTCGATATTGGTAAAATTTCCTCAAAGCCTTGAGAGATACATATTTTAATCGTCATCTTTTGTAGGTAGTTGAACACTTTCAATCTCTATATAATTAGAAAAGAAACATTCATTAAAAGAATTCTTTAAATTTCTTTTGTAACATTAATACTTTTGTCAGAATGTGTCCAGCCAATGTGAATGTTGTTCTGCTGATTGGAAACTGATAACCATGAATTGGCTGGGAAAAAATACTCAAGAAGGCTCTCAGCACTTAGTTTTGGATTTTCAGGTAACATTGCAGCCAATACTTCATGGAAAGGCTTCGAAGATCCAAGTTTCATCATTTTCCTTTGTTCGAAATTTATAAAATTAGTAATGCTAATTTAAAGATATTCATCAAAAAAGTTACTTCAAAGCATCACCAGCAACTTTGCTGTTGTAAAAGTCACAATTCTGTAGATGTCCTTTTGGGTATTGGTCAGTAATTGAACATAATTTCATATAAATCTGATAACTCAAAACCTCTGAGTTAAACTTTCTGTAAGAAAAAATTAAAAATTTGTATCCAAATATGTGAATTTAGAATTTAACCTGGCCTGTAGGTTTTCGTTAATTTCCAAGTAAAATTTAAAGGGGAAGTCGAAAGTATTTGAAACACGATCAACTGGTGGCGCAACTCCAACATATTTATCCATTAGTTCCCAATAATATTTATTCAATTCTGTCATTTCAACTTTTCCTGCATATAAATCGGCTATTACTTTTGTATGCACATAATAAACGGGTATATTCAGCATGGTGTGAACATTCTAGAAATAAGATATTAGAATCTAAGACCACATAACTCAGAAATACTTTAACTTACAAGTCTCATCAGTCGATTCATAAAAACTTCTTCAGTGAATTCAAAGTCCGTAACTATACCAACGGTACTCAAATGTTTTGGAGACGAAGCTGACAAAACGACAGCCTCACCAACGGCATGCTCTAAGTCATACGAATCAAAGTAATATGCTGGAAGATGACTCTTCTCTAGAGCGTAGTGAATGTCAGCCATGTAGCCATGTGCTTGCAGGAATTTTCTAAAATCCATCTTTTGACAATACTGCATAAAGACCTTTGAAGACCCTGTCAGTATTGTAGCCTTACAATCACCTTCATCTTCACCTTCGTTCATTTTTAATCTTGTTCCCCAATAACTTTCAGGGATAGCATCAAATCCCATTGATTCGTAGAACTTGTCAGCCGTCTTGAAAAGCTTCATTGCGTCAAAGTTATTTTGTTTGAGAATCTCATCGAATGGAGGAAGATCTGTGTGGGGGAAATTTTCATCAAGAACACTTCCTTTGGTCCAGGCTTGAGCCAAAACTTGTTGATAGAGATGTTCCGGTATTGGTTCATCAGTTTTAATAACAGAATCTCCATACTTTTTGTTTAACTGATTGCGAAGAAAAGCATGTAACTGGCGGTAGAAGGGCTCAATTTGGCTCATTACAACATCCATTTCAGTCATATTATAATCCTTCATCCAAAAATCGTAAGCTGATAGCCCTGCAATATAAGATTTGCTTAAGAATTTTTATCATTTCAGTTTAAATATAAATAAGAATAGTTTTTTTGTATTGCATTTTCACAATAGCCCTAAACAAGCATTTGGGTTGGTATAGTTTAAATATTTATATATACTAGTATTTAAATGCTTATATAATATTAATATTTATTTATGTTATAAAATTTGAAATTGAAAAAAATACATGATGAAAATTATCAATTTTGGAAATATGAAGTTAAGATAAGGATACAAAAATCTACGCCACTGTCACTTTCTATATAACACACATATTAACGGAATCAGCACAAGAATTTTCGAAAGAATAACACATGTATGAAACCATAATTTTTTTTTTGTTATTTTTTCTATAACTCACCCATTTCTTTGGCTGCATCTTTAATGCTTTCGACCATGGTCAAAAAATTTGTCATAGCCCATTTATCGTTTCTTTCTCTCCACGCATTCCAATAGTATTTAAGTTCTTCGGGATCACTGCTTGTTGCGAAAATACTCTGAATATCAGGAAAATATGCCAATGTAACGTTTTCATTTTTATATCCTTGAATATCCTTATCAGCAGCTAGTTCCTCCAATGCACCCATTGCGGTTATAATGGACATAAATCGATCACTTCCAAGAACAGATTCACCTCCAGATTTCCTTAGTTGACTAAAAATATAACGAAGTTCCTCATCTTTGAATTTCGTGTGATCGAATTGCATGGCACCACGAACAAGGTCACCCACAGCATTCGTTTTTTCTAAAAGTCTATCCAGTGCATTTATTAAATCGGAAAAATTTCCAGAATCCACTGTCATTAAGTCGTCTACTAGTTTATCGTGAAAGCCGAAAAGTGTTTCGCTAGCCTTTTGAGCGAATTTTCTAGCTTCTTCTTCATTAGAATTTAATGGGGCTGCTTTGCAAATCTATGTATAAATAAAAATTAAATTGAAGTAATTATTAGATTGGGAGGACAATAGAAGAATATCTCACTCCAAGGATTACAGCTCCCAGGAGCACAAAATAAAATCTAGCTTGCATTTCAACACCAATGCTGTTCTAGATTAGACTAAATAGCGGTCTCCAAAACCTGCAGTTATATTGGAAAGAATTCCAAAGCAATAATTAGCTAAATAAAAACAATTTTTTAATAGTGTGACCGCGTTAACCCTGTACTAACTCGGTGTGATAATGATATCTCTTTTATAACATTTCAACGACAAATAATTTATTTTAAACATTATCAGACGCTTTAAATCATTGCTCGCTAAAATATCAAACTTAACTGTGGGTGATAACAAAATAAGTCAAACATTTATGCAGTATTGCCAGAATCGCTGAAAGAAGACAGCGTCAGAAGACGTGTTTGCCAAAGGTCATTTAAAAAAAAATAGAGAAAGCTTCTGATCGACAATTAAAACAATTGGATTATGTTTTGCAATTTTGAACACAAATTGTTTACGTCAAGTGTAACAAAACGGTGCGGGAAACTAACTTCACCTGAACTAACTTCACATTGGAACTTACCTCACCACTAGTGAGAACTAATTTCACTTTTTTTTGTGAAGTAAACTCCCACTAAGTCTGAGATAAAATTTCACTTTTTGGTGAGAATTTATTTCACTTTCGTATGAAGTTATATCTCCATTAATATAAAATAGTAGATGGGAACTAACTTAACAGAAACTTTAGATGAAATTAGTTCTCACCTTAAATGAGAATTTACTTCACCAAAAATTATTCTTTTATTATTTACAGTGTTTTGGAATACAAAATTTTGAATTTTCAGAATTTTAGAATAGGTACAGAATAATAGAATTACGGAATAATGGAATACAGAGTTATATAGTCATACAGAATTTTCGATTCATTTACAGAATTTCGGTTTTACAGAATTTTGGCACACGTATTCGTTTGGGGCTGGGGTCATAATTCTGCCGGGGTCAAAATTATTTTATCAAAATTCTGCTTTCAATATTCTGCTTTGCAAAATTCTGCTTTTCAAAATTCTGCATTTCAAGATTCTGAAGAGTTCCGAGTTCTTAAAGGTGAGCTTGACTCTACAACTTGAGTTTAAACCACCACTGCGCTCACCACACCAGCGCTCAGCGATGAGTCTTACAACGTCTCTTTGGATCCGTTTTACCACATATTCAAGTTGAGACAAAGAAAAAAAAATGGGAAGAGGTCAACTACTACCCCCATTTTTTAGATAAATTAAATGTAAAAGAAAAATGAAAGGTAATACTTTCAAGGTTATGTGACACTTTTTTGGAAAGCTAGAAATATCTTCTTTTATTTTATTGGCAAACAAAGTTTTTTTTAGTAGACAGTTTTAAAAAAAAAGTTATTTTTACTAGAAATGTGCGAAGTTCTTAAAAAATATATATTCTGGTTTTTCATGATTCTGAAGAGTATACCGAGTTCTAAAAGGGACATCGATCTTACAACTCGAGTGTAAGCCCCCTCTAGAATCTTATTTACCGACGCAACGCTTCTGATGAGTCCAACAACATATGCTGCGGACAGTTTTGACACATAACGAAGTTGATTCAAAACAAAACAAAAATTGCATAGAAAGGGGGCATATTACCCATCATTGCACCGGAAGGGAATTATTTAAAAAAGTGACCTAAAAAAAAACTTAAAATCAACGGTAATATCTGCCATCTGTTACTTTTTTCAAAGCCAGAAAACTCTTCTTTTATTTTCTTATAATATAAAGTTTCTTTGTGAACAGTTTTTGAAAAAAAAAAAAAAAATATTTTTCCTAAAAATTTTCGAGTTCACAAAGCTATTTTGCAAATTTTCAAAAAGTACCATCCGCTTTTCAGCTCTGACTCGAAATTTTGTAAATGAAAATAATACTTGATTACGTAAAAAAAATTTAATTTTTTTTTCGAAAATTTTTAGTATTTATTATATTTTTTAAAAACTGTTCAATGAAAAAAAACTATATTTATAAATAAAATAAAGAAAAAGATTTTTGGATTTACAAAAAAAGTATCACATGACTTTGTAAGTATTACCGTTGTTCTTTCAGTAATTTGTTTCCTTTTTGTAATTTTTTAAAACTACCCCTCCCGGCAGAAAAAAGGTAATAGACACGTTTTGGCCTTACTTAAGTGTGCGGAAAAACTGGTACAAGCAGACGTTGTTAAACGAAACTGGACCGTTCCACCGGGGGAAGCGCAGTGGAAGCTTATACCCGGGTTGTTGAGTCGAGCTCACTTTGTAAAGATTGGGACTCTTCAAAATCTTAAATGGCATATGTTTCTCTGCCAGAAAATGTATTTTTTAAGAACTTCACACTTTTTTGTTCACCTTGCAAATTTTGAGCAATTTTGCCTGTAAATTAAAAAAGGTACGTTTCTGGTTATTTCTAATCTACCCAAAAAGTACAAGACATTTGAACATCGGGTTTTCTGTTTTTGACTTATATTTAATAAGAGCATTAATTTTTTTAAACAAAAACCGTACTTAATTACGTAATGTTAAAAAAAAATTACCAAAAATTCTTTTTTTTTTCAAAAACTGTTTACTAAAAAAAATTACCGTAATTTTTTAGTAATTTTTTCTTCACATGTGAAATGGGGGTTAGTAGATAAGATGACCCCTTCCCATACTATTTTTTTTTTTTTTGCTTCGACTCAAAATGCACAAGTGGTAAGACTGGTCCAAGCAGATGTTGTTAGACTCGTGAGAACCGTTGCGCTGGTGCGTGGTGAGCGCAGAGGAGGCTTGAACCCGAGTTGTTGAGTCGAGCTCACCTTTTAGAACTCAGTACTTTTCAGAATCTTGAAGAGCATTTATTTCTCTAACAGAATACTAATTTCCAGAAACTTCGCTAATTTGCCTGGACTATTTTATCGGATTAAGTCTTATAAAATAGGTGTTACAAGATAAATACTTTTTTAAGTATGCCTCAGCCCTCAACGAAGTCCACTGGGTCGAACAACTGGGTTTTCGCTGACATAAATCTTTGGTGTCAGTTTTTATATTGCAAGGGTCGGAACAATGGTGCAGAATATTTATTATTATTATTATTTATTTAAGCTACAAATTACAATTCTTAGCTGTGTAAAGTATACATAAATATCATAATTTAAATTTTAAATAATAAAAATAATAATTTTTTGAAATACATGTGGGAGAATATGTCTAATGATAGCCTTAGAAACTATACTTATTTAAAGTACTCTTATAATTTTTTATAGTTTAACGACGCCGAGTATTTCATTAATTGTCATGTTTGGACCGTCATGTTGTTTGCATGTGACCGTCATGTACATGTTGTTTGGATCGTCATGGAGATCGTTATGTTGTTTGGATTGTCATGTTTGTTTTCATTTTCTATAAACTATGTTGTCAGCAGTGCAAATATCGAAGGACAGATATTGTACAGTTCAGTTCTAGATATTTTGCCGATGTCGTTGCGTTGGTTGCATGCTGAGAAATAATTATAATTATAGAAATCAAATGGAAGCAGATCTGGATGATTCTCTAACAGACATATTGAAACCCAGTAAGTTAATTCTGGCCAACAAAATTTTCCAAAAACCTATTCTTTTCTTTATTATTTACAAAATGTTGATAATCAGAGCGTACTCCTTCTTAAGAATGTAGCTTACTTTTTTCGTAACCAGAAATTTTGTTATAAAATATATAACTATTTGATTGTTTAATGACCATAATTTATTTTTTGTTTTGTAATGAATTGAATAAAAAATAAAAAGCTGAATTTATAGCCAGAATTTTGAAAAGCAGAATTTTGTCAACCAGAACGAAAAAAAACAGAGTTTCGAAATGCCGAATTTTCAACAAAAAAAAAAAAAAAAAACCGAATTTTGAAAAGCAGAATTTTGAAACCAGAACTTCGATCGATATTAAATATTTGTAAATTTTACAGCTCGATTCTGCCGAACCTCTGTGATACCTCACAAGTCACAAGACTGACAGATGAAGGTGAAATCGATTTTGTGACTTTTTTCGTATTCTGCCGTACAGTCTCAATTTGTGAGAGTCATAAAACCAATCGAAATTGTGATCTCCTTCAGAGCAGGTCCCAACCAGTCACACTCAGAGTCACAACGCACAACTTCCAATTGTTTTGATTTTTTTCTAGGTTGGGTAAAAATTAATGTGATTCGTACCCATACTGACGTAAAATGCGTGCATTTATATTTTATTAAACATGTTGATTTTGTATTTGTAAATCGTACCTATATATCATTGAAACAAAACCGAAAGAATAAAATTTTATTGAACTCATAAAGATTTGTCTTCTTGTTTTTATATTTTTGTACAATAAAAAAGAAAGCGCGCACATATTTTTTCACTTGGTGAAATGTTATATTATTTTATTAATTTACTTATACTTAAAAAAAAAATTATCTTTAATTGTTAGATTTGTCGAAAATTTCAGTTTTGCTTCTGTTGTGTCATAATAAGCTGTTCCAAATGTTCACCATGATACGGTGAGTTTGTTTGTGATTTTTCTTGTGACTTTTGGGGCAGAATACGGAAAATATTATCGAGTCCCAACAATCCTAACAAAAATCAATCACAATCGATTGTGACTTGTGACCCCTCACAACGTCAGAATCGGGGTGTTAATCCTGTTAGATTTAAAGACTAAAATTGCACATTGCACATATTTTTTAATTTGATAGACGGAGTTAAGTATATTATTATTATTGTTTCTCCTTCAAAATAAATACCTAACATATTTTATGAGAAACACAATTATTAAATAATTTGTTACAATCATAAACAATTTCTCAAAAAAATACTCATGTGAATAACCAACCTACTTATTTCTAATTAAATGTCAATATTTCTATTACCCCATCCCCAACCGTAAGCAATGGGGATCGAAAAATCAAAATTTCTTATTCATTCAGTAACGTTCTTTTTGTTTATGAACTACAAGACGGTACTTTGAAATCACATCCCGATTTATTGAATGAAATAACTATCATAAAATAAAAACGAGATTCAACCAAGCACACGAAGAAAGCAGAATTTATATAATCTACCAACAGTGGCAAAAGCAGATTGGTTCCACTTAGAAAAATTGCCTCAGATAATGATAAAATAAACAACGAAATCTTATCCCAAAAAAAAAGGGAAACGAGGAAGGCAGTAGAGACTTGAGGCAAGCCGACAAGAAATTTATATAAACAGCCGGCTTTCGTATTCTATTACAGTTTCATATCAATGAATGTTAGGAATCCAAGACAGAAAAAAGCTCCTTGAAAAACTAAACCATCAAAAACGGAATTTCACCAGTATATTTTATGTAGAGTAAATATGAAATAATTTCTAGAGCATTTCATGTACACTTTTTTTTTAGTATAGTATGTTATTCGAAGTACTCCGACTATCGTCAAAAGTGTCATTCTTGTGGATGCGAAAAAAATTCTAATATCGAGGGTGTTCTCCATTTGTAAATAAGTTGGAGCTTCTTGTAAAGCCATGCAGACAGTTCTATGTTCCTCAAATCACCTATTTAGTATTTATTTATTTCTTTAAGCAGATGATAACAAATTTCTTTAAGCCCAGTATTTTAGATCATCTCAGGCTTAGAGTTAACAAACCGGGACCTGTCCCGGGGCGTTTCGTTTTTAATGGCGTTTTTAAGAAAAAAGTAAGCTCCTCTCCGTTTGACCGACTGTTAACCATGGACACTTTCTAGAAACTCTTTTTAGCTGTGGGGAATGCGATCCGATAAATTGTTTCAAGTTAGTTTGATGCTTGAGCAAATACAAAAGAAGTGAGGGTGGTTTTAAAAGCGTATTGAAATGTGCGAACAAATTTGGCTGACCCAAAATGTTGTTGCTTTTTTCATTTTTAAGTTGTATGCGATTTGTTTTTGGGCGATCTCCGTCATTGCCGATGATGGCTTAAAATTAAGTCCTGAAAACCATGGTTACAATTTACAGAAATGTAATAGAAAATTGTATATAAAAATAGACAATAATTGTAGACACACGTCTGTTTGGCATAAAATATTAGATTTTATGAAATTTTTTTGGTAAATCTACATAATTGTTTTAAAAACGGTTTTTTTTTCAGAACAGGTAGAAGAGGCGTTTTTAATTTGAAATCCCGGAAGCAAATTTGTTCCCAGCATGCGCCTGGAGATTTATTTATTTATTTAAGCTACAAATTCTTAGCTTTTAAAGTACTTATGTAAAACTATTATTCTAATATTAGTCATGTAAATAGTTTCTTAAAATTGTTTTTAAATTTTTTGAGTTAAAATTGAAATCAATTAAATTAACACAATTATTGAAATCAATACAAGAAGCGAAAAGTGGTTCATGAATACCGTAGACAGTTCTATTAAATCTTAAATTAAAAAAAATCAAAGTGACGGCAAATTCTATTTGGAACATTAATTGTTATTTTCAAAAGCAGAGTATTTGAATCGATTTTTCCAATTAATATGTTAAAAACAAAGAGGATATTAGATATTTTTCTTCTTTTACTTAATGATATAAGGTTCAAAAGTTTTAAGCGACAGATGTACGATGGCAGGTTGGATGGTTCCGCAAAGGAAATAACAAGAACTTTTTTTGGACCGATTCAATGCAATTTATGTTGACATTGTAACGACATGACACCATACGTTACTACAGTATTCTCACCAAAGAACAATAAAGCGTTTTTAGAGATCATCCCAGGGCTAGATTTAAGGGTGAGTTACCTGTACAAATTCATGGTAATGTGCTGACTTATTGAATGATAACTTCCACATTTCACAAGATAATTTCACCAAATAAAATTTATTATTTAGTCAATAAACGTGTGCAGATATGCTTATCATCAAAAATTTATTTAAGAAGATATTTAAATTTTAAAGACGTAAAACATTACGTATTTACCATATAATTTAGACACAAATTTCTATCTCCTATTATTTTCTTCTGTAAAGTAACTTTTTATTTTTTTTCCTTTAGTTTCTTAATCACAATAAATAAGTTCTATTCTCTATTGTAACAATTTTTTTTTTTTATATATATATAAAATTATATATATAAAAAATACAATATTCTAAGCCCGATCTCACCAAAGAACAATAAAGCATTTTTAGAGATCATCCCTCAACTTAACTCTAAATGGTCTGAAAACACGTTTTTCGGTTAGTTTGAGAGCCCGAGTTAATTCAGGGTTAACTCACAAACTTGTCTGAGTTAATTAAGTATTAAAAAAAATTGAAACTTTTGACATTATGCTGAAATATCTGCTAAAGAGTCTCTTTAATATAATAAACTTTGAAAAAAATTAAAAAATTGTAAGAAATAAGACTACAGATATATAAGTACGTTTGCCTCAATTCCATTTGATTTATGAAAACCCCAATCATTTTTCCCCTCTCCTTATTTCTATCACAAATCACAAATAAAAAGCAAATTGTCTACTACTTACACTCATCTTTTCAAAAATTTAATTTTTTTGAATATTGTTTGCTGCTTTCTTGCATTGTTTGATTTACCAAGGTGTGATCTTTTTTAATCGGACAATTTCGAACAAAAAATGTTTACATTTTTATTGAAAAATTGAATTGGTGAAATTCCTCCATCACAAAATTTTTCCAAAACTTAGTACAGTGGGCAAAGTAAAGATATCCCAAAGACCCAGACTGAATAAAAATGGAGGGAAGACAAAAATTACCAAGTGGGATTTTTTTTATACCTCTATACTCTACTGTGACTTGAGAAGTGAACTATATACACGGGTGGAAGATATTCTCTGGGGATCAACCAACGTAATCGTTTATATGACTCCTTTTTGCTATCCACACTTAATTCGACACAATTTACGAAGATGAAAATTCCGTATCCGAAATATTCGCTCTTCTTTGCGAAGACGACTTCAGAAGGGCGACTGACTGGCAATGATGACGACGACCGACCGTATAGTTTGTATGACTTGAGGTAAATTCTATGAAGAACCTTATTTTGTTGCTTTTGTGTTTGGCAAATGAAGGAGAGTTTATTCGAAAGGCACACGTTAGATCTCTGTGGACTATGGAGTACAAGAACTTATTCCCTCATCTTATTACTCGCCCTTGAAACGAAGTTTTTGACTGAAGAAAGGAAAAATGACGATATTTTATGAAAAAGTAGAGAAGGAAAGAAAACTGTGATAAGCTATGGCACATCATCATCAGTGTTATTTTCATTGTTAAGGATATGGATGGATGCAGATAAAATGAATTTAGTTAATGAAATTTCGTCTCATCTGTCAAATGTTGGATAACTCTATAGCAGTGTGCGTGTAGATGGCAAGAAATGTATACTTATCTGTAGAATATGAGTAAACTGTCAACATATATAACAGGGTTTGATAAACTTGATGCTAAAACTGTTACTGTCGCTACATAAAGTAGTAGAAGAATGAGTTATTTATTGCTGAAAAATAATGAAGCAGGATGCTAATAGGGTTCCTGCCCGTGGAGTTGTTGAAGGATTTTTGATGCCCGCCTTTCCGTGACGTATGTATTTTGTTCAAGAGCGTATTTTTAACCTGAACGCTTCCTAGGATTTGCTTATCCCTAAATCGATTTAGATTTTTTATTCTTGTTGTCTTTTTATTCATCTTTTTCTCAGCTTCGAATTTTTATCGCATAGGATTGGTCCAAGAAAGGAAAAGGAAGGGTACTAATTATGAGGAGGTTTTTAAGAAACATGTATATTATTAAATTCTTTTCTTAACATTTTTTGATTTATTTTCCTTGTATTGTATGTGTTTTGAAAATCTTGTTTTTATAAATAACTTCATGTTTTTAATTTTCGATCCTTGCAAAGCTTGACAATTCGAAAAGATGAAGGGAGCCTGTTTTATATCTGTGCATCTTCTCCAGATTGTACTGCATGCCTATATACAAGATGATTCACATAAGCTGTGCGCTAAAAAGATGAAGCGAGTAGGTTGGGTCGAGACAAGAAAAAAATTGTATGGAAGTGCGGGGTCTATCTTCCCCATTTTCTAAAAAATTGACTTAAAACAAAAAAAAAATTACAAAACTACGGTACAACATACAATACCATCATGCTATATCTTTTTAATGTGTCAGAAATCTATTCCTTTATATTCTTTTTAATAAAAGTTGTTTTAGTATACATAAATTAAAAAATAATTTTCAAACGCAAAATTTTAAAAACAATTTTTTTTTTTTAATTTTCAAGGTAATTTTTTCAAAATTTTATTTAGTACAGTATAATTTTTGTTTCAAAAATGTTGTTTCTTAAATTAACCTGACTGGACTTATGATTAATTTATTTTTTTTATTTTTTATATATTCAGAGTGTTGTTTGCATACAATAAAGTGAAAAAGTACTGGGTGAATGCTATTCTACACGATTTTCTAATTGAAAAACACCTGCAATATGGACTTGGTGAAAATGGTGAGTACTGCATAAATGGTTTTTCTTATAAGGGGTGGTTCTAGTTATTTTTGATTTTCTCAAAAAGTGTACAAACCAATTTAGCATTCGGTTTTCTTTCTTTACTTTGGATTTTTTTTTCAAATTTTGAGTTTGAAAATTAATTTTTCAAAAACAATTCACTAAAACAATTAAAGGTATTTAAAAGAATATAAAAGAATAGATTTCTAGCACTACAAAAAAGATATGGCATTGTATGTTGTACTCTTCTGTTTTAAGTCAAGTTTTTACAAAATTGCCCCCACTGCCTGAACGGAGGGAGATAGAACCCCTCATTCAGTCTAATCGCATCATCATTTTGGCCAAGCTTATGTGAACCCCCCTGTATGTAATTTATAGTTTTTCTATATTATTGTTGTTGTTCAAACACATTCAATGAAAATTAACAGAATGGTCAGTAATAAAAACTGACATTCTAGTACGAATAGTACAATAAAACAACAGATTTTCTATAACTATATATTTATCGATTCCGTTCAATGACTGATAAAGTCATTATATGCAAAGGTGCTTGTAAAGCACTGCTTCATTTGGACAAAATGTTATCCAAAATCGCCCTTGAGCATTATCTTCATTATGGACTTTGATGAACTTATATCTTCAGAGAATTTCTCCTTTTTTTCTTTTTTAAAGTATTATGCCCTTTGTTTATTTTGATGTCACAGTTTCTGAACAGAATCAGCAACCTATGTACAGATGTATCAGCATGACATATATACAATATGGGAGCCTATCGGAATCCCACTTTTTATAACCCCGTTTTTCGAAAATCCCGAAAAAAAGTTTTAAAATCCCGTCTACTAAAATGCCGATTTTTAAAATCCCGTCTTCTAAAATCCCGCGTGCTCAAAATCCCGATCTGTTATAATTCCGCTTTTTAAAATCCCGTCAAATCCCGCCAATCCCGGTTTTTTACAAAAGATTATGTTATAAAACTAAATAATAATATTGGTACTGTACACATTTGTTTTTGCACATAGATAATCTAAATTATCACAGATTTGATATTTCTAATGTCGAATTCATTTTACCAAAAAAAAAACTTGATCTTAAAAACAGTAAATGGATAGTGTTAAAATTGATCTTTCTTTGTGATTGTGTGATTGTTGTTTGAAAGCCGGGATTATAAAAACTCAACTGACGTACCGAAAATATCAAATCTTTTAAGTTTGCATGCAAATAGGTACGTGTAAATCTTGCTTCCCAATCGAGATTGAAGAAAAATCTTTTTCAGATCAAAAAATTTCATTTCCCATAAAAAAATATGACGTTTGACAGATTTTTTTCTAAACCAAATCAATATTTGGTAAAAGGAATTCGACATAAGCTTTATTGAATTAATTTATGCACAAACTAAAATTTGCCTCTTGGTTACGGTTCTAACGCTTTCATATACGTATACAGTAACAGTTGAACTAATTTTGTGAAAAAAGTATTATTTTGTTAATGGTATCAGTTTTATTTTTTTTATTTTTTTATTCGTTTTTTGAGAATAACTTCTAAGTTTATACTATTTATATTGTATACTTTACTTTATGTTTTTTTTTATGTTTATAAAACTTGCTAAGCGTTCAAGAACATATTTTAAGTTACTTTTTACTTTATTATGATATTTATATTATCTACAATAAAATGCATTTAAAAAAATCACTCATTATTTTATTTATCTAATTTTTCTTTCTCTCTGCGTTTCTCATAATCCCGATTTTCCAATCAAAACTAGTTGTTTTATTTAAAAAAAAATCGCGCGATTTTTTAAAATAAAACAACTAGTTTTGATTGCAAAAGCGGGATTATAAGAAACGGGATTATAAAAAACCGGATTATAAGAGACGGGATTAAAAAAATCGGGATTTTAAAAAAGCGGGAATATAAAAACAGGATTATAAAAATCGGGATTATAAAAACGGGATTATAAAAAGTGGGATATCGAACCCTACCCATACAATATACCTGCTCACCGTGCTCTCTGATTTACGTTGGGCAACTAGGCACACTTCTTCTCCGAAGACATAATTTTTCTTAAACTCTTCGCTCATTCATTTTTGCACACATTTTCAATTCTATCACTATGACATGTAACACTTGCAATTCTCTTAATTAACGTAAAACAGTCTTCATCGTCGTCCAAATTAGCTGAACATGAAAATCTTCAATTCTTTCCGACATGTCACCTCATGCATGTCCTGTAATAATCCAGCGTCATTCTAAATGAGGACAAATTGCTACTAACATTCAATATATTTAGCGGAGACTTTGCGAAGCGACCAATCTTTGAACCGGCAATTGTGTGTGGGCAGTAAGTTTATCCAGTCTGATAATCACCAAAGTCCCGAAGGTGCACAACATGTGACTGCAATCGCAATTTGGACTACTCTCATCACATGATATCGTCGCCCACCTTCCAATCCACACTTTTATACCTATACCTTTTTTTGGCTTTAAGAAAGAAGATCATGCCTGACTTCTTGATTAATAAAAAAATAAAAACAAAACTTTACGGCCTCTTATTGCCTATACAGGTGGATGCAACACCGATCATCAGCGTTAAAAAAAAAATTGCCGTCATTTGGCCTGTGTTTATGTTTGATTCGAGTATCTGCCTATAGTTATCGCATAGAGTGCTAATTGATGGTTTCTGGAACGGCCAACGGAAACAAAAGAAAACTCATGACAGGGCTAAGCAATACCCTCCTGAGGATGTTAGAGGATCCAACAATTCTATTAAATAATTGTTTTTGAGTTTGGTTTTTCTGTTGATTTAAGTATTGTTTGAAACTTATTTTATTTCGATGTAAATTAGTTAATTTGCTATAGTACCTAATTTACAAAATTTACGTTTCCTGTGATATGTATAATTATTGTCTTGAGACTATATATTTAAACAAATATTCGATTTGTATTTAATATTAAATTTGATTGATTTAAAGTTTTTTTTTTCAAATAAGGTATTAATTTCTTTTTATTAATTTAATATAATTCTTTTCTAATTTTTAAATCAATGAATGCTATGTTTCGATGATCAACAAAATAAAATGAATGAAATTTCCATTTATTTATTCTATTTGGCTTTTTTTAATTAATTCTATTTGTGATAGCACTCATTGACTTTATATGGAGCTTTTGTGAAAGTAGTTTTGATGATTCCCTAGAGGAGAAATTCGAATTTTTGTTTTAGCCCTGCTATAACGGGTACCTCCCATATAAAGGTGTTAGTTTTTCAAAATTTTCTCGAAAACGGCTCAAAAGATTTTGATGAAACTTTGTGAACATAATATTTGGATTGCTGTTAAAATAAGCATTTCATAGATGATGTTTAAGTTGTGTTTAAGAAAAACTCGAGTTTATCCTATTTAAATTACATTGTTTAAACACAGTCTAAGAAAAACTCGAGTTTAAAAACAACTATGAATATGCCCCTATATATTTAAACAAACATTCGATTTGTATTTTATATTAAATTTGATTGATTTATAGTTTTTTTTTTCAAATTAGGTAATTAATTTCTTTTTATTAATTTAATATAATTCTTTTCTAATTTTTAAATCAATGAATGCTATACAGTTTCGATGATCAACAAAATAAAAACAATGAAATTTCCATTCTTCGATATCTAATGTAAAACTTGAGAGTTGTTAAAGAATTTATTTGGCTTTTTTTAATTAATTCTATTTGTCATAGCACTCATTGACGTTATATGGAGCTTTCGTGAAAGTAGTTTTGATGATTCTCTAGAGGAGAAATTCGGCTCAAACGATTTTGATGAAACTTTGTGAACGTAATATTTGGATTGCTATTAAAATAACTGCATTTCAGGTTTTTGGCTAAAAACTCACATAACGGAGAATTGGTGTTAACGGTTTTTACAAATTTGGCCATAAATTAATAACGGCTTAGCCGATTTAATTAAATTTGGTATGGTACTCAAATTAGACAATTGACATAAGATGGCATTATAAGTTTTTGGCTAAACAACGGTTTTATTTAAGCTACCGTACAACTTGATCTCTCTTTTATGCCATTTTTACACAATTAAATGCATTGAATTATTTGTAATCCCATAGTTTACTACAAGAGCAAGTTCGTGCGACCGAGTCGTGCATTTTATTTTACCATACAATTGAATGCTTCTTTTCGTTTTCTTCCTATAGTTAATGAAGATGGTAAGAAGGTGGCTGATTTCTCAAAACTGAGCTACAATAATAGACTTCAGCAAGAAAATAAAGTATTTTAAGAGAAAATGTAAAAAATTAAGGCCTGAAAAAATACTGTGGAATCATATTGAGTGTTCTTAATTTTATTAAATAAATACTATAGTCTCAAAACTATAGACTGGAGATCGAAAGACCGAACTATTACTTACCAAATGGATATGAAAAAAATGTTCAATACAACCATTGAGGAATCAATATGAGTTTGAAACCATCTTGATTCCTCAATGGTTGTATTGAACATTTTTTTCATATCCATTTGGTAAGTAATAGTTCGGTCTTCCGATTTCCAGTCTATAGTTTTGAGTATTGAGTAATTATTATAGCCCTAATTCCATGTAACTAAAAACACTCAAGCCCAACCGAACTTAATTCTTCTGCATTCATTTGTATTTTTTTGTCTTTATTTCTCTTGCTTTTTAACTGAAGAATAATTGCTACAAGAGTAAACAAAAAACAAGTCGATAGTGACGACATCCTACGAGCAAAGTTTGAAACTTACACATGATTTCTCTATGTGTATAAACTCAATGATATAACTTATGTAATTTGGGAATCATAAGGAACCCATTTTTAGCCTTATTGGTATCAGCCACACTGATGGAAAAAAATCGTATATTTTGGAGAACGTCGGAACGAGGTTGGCTTTATAGAGCTGTTAAATATTCTACCTACTAAATAAATCCAAAAGACAATTCTTACTTTTTATTCATCGATTACATTATCAATTTTTGCACTTAGTTTTTGATATGCGAAAAATCTGCAAAAAAAAAAAACATAACTAAATTGAGGCATGCAGCAGGCCCGTGCGCATGAATTGCTCACATGTGGGGATTTTGCATTTTGTTCATGGTTATATAAATTTCATTAAACACGACAAGAAATTTTTAATTTTTCATAAATAAAAGTTTAATTTTACATGAAGCACGCATTTATAAGTATAGGTAGGCGTACAGTATACAGAAAAATATGGATAATTGCCATTTGAAAAAATAAGAAAACATCTTTACTTTGATTGTTTTTAACATCACGATTGACACCGATTTACACCCTATAACTATTTCCCCAATCAAACAAAAAGTCGACGTAAGTGTCGACAAAAGAAATAGAAATTAGTGTCAGCGTAGGCCTATTCAATACCTATTAGCGCTATTGGACGTCATCCATTTTAGATAACCATTTTAAAGATTAAAGTCGATGTCAAAAAAAGGAATGCAAGTACACCCTGTAACTGTTTTCTTAGTCAAGGACAAACATCGAGTTTAGTATCAGCCTTTAGGACTGTGGCTATAATCGTTTACATGGTTCTCTAAAATCAGATGATGTCCGGCGATTTGGCTGAAATAAGTTTCAGCGAATAGGCCTTCAATAGGCCTACATTCTGACTTTAACCCCGATTTTATTGATTGACTGGAAAAAAATTAACCTGGTTTCGGTGTGCATCGATTTTTCTCACATTGGCTTTAATCGTTCGGATGGCTCTCAAAAATCAGGGTGATGTCCTTCGGATGGGTATAGGTATGCCTGCACACTGGCAATTACTTCTATTTCTTATTTTGCAACGTTGTTGGTGCACTAGCGCGGAGTTACATGTAATTAGAATGTGCATTAATTTTTGCAAATTCCTCAAGTTGACCTTCAGTTAGATAGAAATTATTTTTAATAAGGAACACAAATTAAGAAAGAGTAAGTAAAAATTACAGCCTATTATAACACGCTTAGAACCTTCAAGCCGCCATTTTTAATTGGAGTTTTTGAGGTGCTCTCATGGTCGAACTTTGTTTGCGTTTGAAAAATTTGTTTAGGAATGAATAAATTTCAATTTAAAAACCTTCTCTGTCCATTTTGCCCACATTCATTGAAACATCGCCTGGTTTCTATAAGAACATGTATTGAAAAAGACCGTTAGTTTTTTTCTGTTTTTCACAGGCAAAGTTGGCAGATCGTTAAGTATTTGATAGAAATTTGATTGTCGAGTGCACGGAGTGTATTTTTAGGCGTCGACGCTAAAGTTGAACTTCGTTTATCCAGAAGTCACGGGAATCATCATGCATAATTGAAGAGCATGGTGCAAATAGTTCACTTTTTATTGAAAATTTTCATTCTGATGAGGAAAGGTACATACTTCAGTATGCTTATTAATCTCATGGGGGGGGGGTAAGAACCCCCAACCCCATCCCCTGCGCACGGGCCTGGCATGCAGTAATCGTATGACAAACTTGTTGTTAAATGTTTAAAATAAAAATATCTACAGGTAAGAAAAATCCTATTCAGAATTTTTAATTTGAATCATTATGTTTGGGTTATTCCAACTTTTGATTTCAAGGACTTGTTGCTGTAGAAAAAAGGAAATACATAAATACATAAATGGCGATGTTCAATTAGGTCTAGGTTTGTGTGCAAAATTATATTGCTTATTTTGTCGTTTCAAGGACATTGTTTTGTAAAACGTATAATTGCTTATACAGGTGTGTTGATAGAACTGGGATGTGATTTAAATTTTTGTTTCCTATAGGTTAGATACCATGGCATGGCTTAATTTCAGGAAACCCTCTTAGCAATGAATTCCTGTGATGTATTTTCATTGCATGGCCTGGCGACATACTCCTTTTTTACTAGGGAAAAATACTGCTTATATCTTAAAACCTCATTCAATGTAATCTGTGACTTGTTTGTCACGGATTTTCCTCATTATGAAAGTTTACACATGTATGTTTTACGCGCCACAATCGCCAAAGATGAACTTCTATAATATGAATGACGAAGTTAGCCCTGCGACTGGCTGTATACAAGTAAAACGACGACAAAAAAGAACAGTCTGCAGGACGGTATCGAGCGCATAGCCACAATGATCGATGAAGTAAGTATAATATTTACGACGTGAAACTGTTGCTGTTTTTATATTCAGGGATTTTTTTTTGTGCAACGTTCTGAGTTTTCTTGGAGACACTATATAGGGGTGCTCAGCAACTACAACCAACTATGGTGCACATAAAACCAATAACAACATGCATGGGTTGATGCAAAGGGGGGAACACAACAACAAAAGTTTAAAAAACAATGTCGCGCATTCCATTGGAACGAGCAAGGAACAAGGGCATTTCCCTTATAGACCGAAAGGAAATATATGACTTAATTTAATGTTTCGTGTATTTTGTACGGCACTTAGGTTCACTTTAGCTGTTGTTGTTGGTTTTATTGGTCTTTTCGTGGTCTGTTGCTTGTTTGTCTTGTCGCCCTGTCTGTTCAATTCTCCACACACAATCGTTGAGCGCGCGTGCATGAATAAAAACAATCAGTCAATTTGATCGGTGGAGTCAATAAATATATTTTTTGTTCAATCCGATTTAGTGTCCTCCCAACAACTTAGGCAGAAAAAATATTTTACTTTGAATTGTGTCGTTTAATGGTATCCACATGAACACATGTGTATATAATATGTAACGGGAAATGGCGTGAAGATACATTGATATGTTTTTATAAAAACAAATGATGAATGAATACTGAAAGTTGAATATTTACACAGATGGATATTCGACGACAATTTAAATGAACTGGTAATAAAAGTAGAAGGTTTAAATTTGATTTAACGTTTTGTTTAAAGAAAAAAACAACACATTTAACTTAATCATAGTTCGATAAAATTAAAAGATTTAATCAAATTAGCTTGGTTTTAGTAGTGTCGCTAAAATTATAGGTACCTACCACAATATAGGTATAGGTATCTAACGCTCGTATCTTTTGGTAACCTTTTTGACAGATTCATAAAATGCTCTATTTTCATTGTACCTATTAGCGCTATGAATTTAAGTTTAGGTAAAAAAATGAAAATAAAAAAGTGCCTTAGTTAAAGAAATGTTTGGTTCCATCACCGTACCACGGGAAAATGTTCATGTCAATAAAGCAGGATTGTGCCACAACGTAGGTAGGTAGCTCTATCTCTCACTCTAATATCTTGTTGCCTATACATCAAACGTCATTAAAACGCTTGCAGTTGCAACTTACACAGCTGGTCAATTTAATAAGTGCGTTCATAATTTTCTTTATTAATTCGTTCATTTTAATATTTTTTCATGAAAATATTATTTTTTTAAAAAACTGCTGACGTTATTGTGTAAAATAAATGATAGTCAAACTTTTTAAAATCAAATAATTATAAACAATATAAAGCCAAAACTTTCGATGTAGACTTTTGCGTGCGGTCTTTCTAAAGTATCAGTAATTTTCGTTGTAATGAATATTTTTGTGTTTTATTTTAATTTTCGTCTTTATTAATCTATTAGCCTCCCCTATTATCCAAAACTTTTTGGAATCGGCGCTTGGTATTTAGCTCTACCAATTTTCGACACTTTTTCTCAGGTATGGAATAATATTTCCTCTAAACTACTCCCACAATCGGCTCCTATTTGTTTAATATGCTCCTAATAATATTTGTTTGAGCATTCCACTAGTTTTCAATTGAATAAAGATCCGGGGATTGACTTGGCCATGAGACAACAGACGTTTTTTTTCTCTCGAAACGAATCTTAACGGTATAGGGACAAAATCCCGACTGCCAAAATCCCGACTGCCGAATTCCTTTTGGTATCCTAACATCATCCCCAGAATCTGAGGATTACAAGTTTGTTTTTGTCTTATAACTCCACAGTGAATTACTCCTTTTTCAGATCCGTTCCATCTTGTATTGCTAAAGGCAAATTCTTTTCGGAGCCTCATTTTGCTAAGCTTTAGCAATGGAACTTTTCTGACGACTCCAAATATGGAAGATTAAAGTTCTGATTCCTTCTGCGGAATGTGGGTTCACTTATTTCATTACAAATTTGTGCGCCTGTAATTCTGGAAGAAGCAAAAAGGTTTGATTTCGCAAAAAATAGTAAACGGGGATCAATGATTATTTGTATCTTTTTCGGCCTTTCTCTATTTTCGCCCTCACTAATCTGAGGTGTAGAGCATTTGTAATGAAATGTTGGGATCCTTCTCCCGTCTTTGATATAAATTTGTGTGTTTGGCCTGATTTCTAAGTCGCCAAACCAATTTGTTTTCTTCTGGTGGCAGTGGACTTTTTGACCAACGTTAAAAAAGTAATAAATAAAAAAACTATTATTTTAAGATAGTAAAATGATAAAAGACATAACCCACCTCAAAAGTTAGTAGGTAATCTCTACAAACGAATTTTAAAAGGAACAGCAATATTATTTGGAACACGCCTATTTTTATGACATCACCAATCGTATTGAACCATAATTAAATCAACTGCTTATCACTGCACTTCAAAAACGCAATAAATTTGGTGTCATTGTCAGACGATAACCGGTTTTTCACTAAAAAAATGTTTTGAGGCAATACTTGCAGGAAAATCAACCGTTATTTAGCAAAGACAACAGCATCAAGCAAACATTTTTTCACCCCTATTATTTTGACCAACTGTGTATTTGCTTACCTATAGCCATCCACAAAAATGGAACAGATTGGTACCTAGGTGATTCGATGACGAATTAATGATGACAGTTAATGACTCAATCAGCTGTATAAACATTCTACCTACCTAAAATACCCTCTAACCTCACCAAAAACATGTAAAATAATAAAAAAAATATTCGATTATAATAACTTTATTTTATTTCCACAACCCCGAAATACCAACCCCATCATTATGTTCATAACTGTGTCACATCCAATTTCTTATATAAAAATAAATACACAACTTTCCTCCAACAAATTATTGGGAGCTTCACAATACACACTGCAATAAATCATCCCCCCAACCAAACCCTTTCCAATAAGAAATAAGGTAAAACCGAATGTTATTTGGATTTTTTTGTCTTCCCCCCTTACCAATTTACGACAAAAAAACACAAAACCAACAACAAATAACAATAATTTCAACTAAGCGCACTGCAAAATAAAAAGAAAACACATTTCCCCTAACAAAAAAAACAACCCTGTCTGTAGGTACGTGAGTAATTCCACCATCAAATTTGAACGCATTATAATAATACATCATTCGCACACAATTTTCCTTCATGTCCTACCCACATAAATTTCTCTCTGGCAGTCACTCAACCAGGCACACACTACAAAACAGAAACACACAAAAAAATAGAAAAAAAAGAAAAACCCAACCATCCTTCTTTTATTCCTTCTTTTGAGGAAAAACAGCAAAAATTCAAGAAAAATTCTTCTTAAAAAAAAAAGTATAATCCAACACACAAAACAACAGTAAAAATCCCACACTGGCACGTTTCTTTAGTTCTTCACACTCGTTCACTTTCTCTCTCTTCGCCAGCCCAGGAGTTATGTGTGTGTTCAGTGTTCAGTATCATAAGAAGGAAATACTCAGCCCTGATCAGCCATCAACCGCCCCACTGAAGGATTTATGTGTGAAATATCATGGCTCTCACATAAAGTATAATTCGTCACACTTTACGCACTTTACTCTTCTTGTTCCTTGCAAAATATCAGTTGTATCTTTCTCTGTTTAGCATTTAAGTTACTGCTGTATCTCTACCTCACTTGCACAACCCATCCATCTTATTAAAAGTCTCTCTCCTTCAGAGAATGCTTTATGGGCTCGCTCCTCCCTTTTTATTGCCATTGCCATCCCGACGGCAACGCGCATTGCCATGCCGTTCGACCATGTTGCCATTGAAAAACAACCGAACACACAGAGCAGCACACAGGTAGCCTCTAAATAAGTTATTTTCCAGCAGAGATTGTGTGTGTATGGACTTGTTATACGGATGATGGCGATGTGGGACTGAATTTAAAATGAATGGCGGGATATTTGATTTTACAACATGGATTCCCGACGGCAAAATGGATTTCAGGAATGAATGGAAAGAAAATAATGCATTTTCATGTTTGATGATAAAATAATGAATTAAGTTTAATTTTTCGTCAACTGGTTGTGATATTTTATTTTTTCTGAAAAGCACCAATTATAGGGGGTAAAAGTGATTTTAATTTCTTTAGGTCGGTGGAAACGAACTGGAAAGGTTATCTGCAAAGGCAAACGCGTCTTCAATCTATTAAAGGGGAAAAATGCCTACCTTTTAATCGATATCTTTGACTCATTTTCGTAATAGAAATAAAGTTGCAAAATAGTTGCGAGGAAAGTCTTAACAAAAAAGATTTAATCACAGGAAAAGTGTTGCTATTAGTTTGAAATATTATCGGAACGATTAAAAAAAATACTGGGTTTAATACCTTACCTACCTATTTTTTTCTGGATAAGGTTTACCTTATAGGTAGATTGCAAACAGCTTTCGACTTGTCCTCATTTTTTTGAAAAATTAAAAAGCACCAATACAGGAGGCTAATATCTACAGGAGAAACTATACATTGCAAAAGGCAATACCACTGATATACAAGAAAGTACCTACCTACTCAATTGATCCTGTAATGGACTGAAATAAAAATAATCAGGTCCGAGCTAGACGGATTCCGGTGGCTAGAAATCTGAGAGTGGCGAGTTGGAATTGGAACGTTGGGTGTAGATTCCCGGAAGAAGCAACGAACTTCAAGAGGTGGTAAAGAGAAGAAACGTTTGAGGAAACACTGAAAAAAGGCCACATGTAAAAGATTGCAAGGTGATAATAATAGGAGAAAGAGATTGCCCAGCAACACAATCACCTGGGTGATAGAATTTTTAATGGCGACGAGGAAGAGAATCAAACAAACAAAATCATCTGGAAGAATCAAGTGGTACAATCTGGACAATTAAAAGGGCATACAGCATTCATCATATATATAGATACTAAGCCAAACTATCATTAAACCTGAGAATGAAGAGAGTGAGAAAACATTTGAAATTGTCTTCAGAAATGGAAATCACTGCTAAAGGATCTGCAAAAAGACAGTATACCGCGACAAAAAAGTACGGTATTGGAGTAATGAAGCCGACATGGGAAATATTATGGGCTAAGATGGCTCACGGTTCTCATTTACAAAGCTATCATATGCGACCAAGTGCTTATCTGAGGTTAAAAACTCCTTCTCCCAATTTAAAAGGTGATTACTGTTTACCGAAAAATGATACGGCTATAGGTATGTATTTGTGATCATTTGCGAGTCCGCATTGGGTAAATAAAGCGCACACCATTCAAATTGTCAGCTTACAACAGCAGGCAGGATTCACCAAAATATTCCCTAGAAGTTGGGTGTAGGTACATCAAAGTCCATAAGGGAAAAGTCTTCAAGTCTTTTGCTTTTTAAAACAGTTCTAGATTATTTATTTTTAAGATAAGGTGACGGACCCGAAAGTGAATTAGTCATTCTTTTCTGATGATGGATTGAAGATAAAGATCCTTCTGGGCCATCATTCAGTCCTCTTTTGAAATTTTATTTAAACGAAACCTTCTCATTAGCAAAATTACGCATCTTGTGATGACGACATCAAATATAGGGTAAGCGCATAAAGTGACGTGAGAACTGTGCCATCTTCTGTGACAGCAACATTTATACATAGATATGTACACTGCAATCGTTCATCCAGCGGTTCACAATTTAAAATAAATTTACGGCAACTGATATGAGAATGCTTTACATGACGGCAGGAGTCACAAAACATTATCAAAGTAGAGTGACTAACTTAGTCAGATGCTAAGTAGAATAGAAATTGATACTTTCCTACCTTAGTGCATATAAGGAGAGACGCTTTGGGTACTCCATCCAAAAAGCATTATGACACGATTTACCGATCGATACCAGCATTCAGTTCCTGCATGTCATCGTAGCCTGAGGTCCACCCGACAAGTCCCATTCAAAATCATAACTTCATTAGCAAAGAATAAAAAACATTTTGTTCTAAGAAGCTTTAACATCCATGAAATATTTATGTAAGTCAAAATACTCAACAAGACAAGCTCCCTTTTCTGATTTGGATAGTTTTTTTTATGACTTAAAACAATTCAAGGACATAACAATTATTAAGTACACAAACGACCAATTAATAACTCTATTCGTAAATATGGGTTAATGTTGCACATAAAAAAAAAACCAAAAGAAATAATAACAAATTGCACTAGGTAAAATAAAAATCAAACATAATCCAAATCACTCATGGCAACACTTTTCCATTCACACTATAGCTAGTCAGATACATTTGTAACGTATAATATGTCTGTGTCGTCATGAGCACACAATCACATCCCCCTACCACCTCCTTCCTCAGCAAAAAAAAAGAGCAAGGACAAAAACAAAACCACAAGCAAATAAATATATCTAACACAAAATTTACGAGAGTGAATGCGCATACAACACTCAAAAACTCAAGAACCGATACAAACAAAATAGCTCAACTAGTTCGGAGCACAAAAGAGCTGAGCAACAAATCGCACAAAATTGAATAAATACACTATAGCTAGATCCACTCATTCAATATGAACTCTTGTATCCGAATTTTCCAACACAGCAAACCCCCCAAATAAAGTTTTTCCAACTTTTTCTTTCCCCCAAAGACGCGACACCGAGAGAGAGAAAAAAAACTGCCGCAACGTGCTGGGGCCGTCGCTGTCGTCACAAGGTACCGCCACCGCCGCCGCCGCCGCCGGCCAAAAGCTTCTTCATTGTTCCGTCTTCGTTTATCATCATCACCATCGGACTCTGATTGTAGAGTAGTTCTTCTTCTTCCACTTTTGCAAAGTTTATGGCTCATTTTGTCAGCTATAGCAGAAACTCGACGTATAATTCCTCCTGCCGGATGGCTGATAGTCCACATGCACGCACACTAATAAAACTCCCGTCTTACTCACCTATACAACTATTTTGCGTAGAATTATTCCTCCATCCGAATATCCTACGAACGAGTCGGAGAACATTAATACATCTAACTATGACCATGTGAAAGATACTTTATTACGTGTACGGTTACGTACGGCAGCAGCTTCGATAGCAGCGACGACGGTGGCAGTAGAAGAGACCCTCTGCGCTCTGTCCTCTGTGTGATGTGTGCCTCTCGTATATTTTATATTCAGCCACCGCCAGAATGTATCTAGATACTTATTTATGTATTATATGCCATCACACCATGGCAATTTCTCGTACATTGGCGTAATATCAGTATTTTTTTCTCTGTTCCTTTCTTTCAACTATAGAGATACTATACTACTGCCTATGTATTGTTGTTGTTGTTTTTGTTGTTGCTGTAGTTGGACTCTATAGAGCTGGCGCTGGGCTGGTGGTGCCTCTGCCTGCCCCTGCCTTTGCCATTGCCTTTGCCATTGCTGCTGTATGTCGCTTTTTTGGTCTTTTTTATTTCTGGATTAAGGAGTTCTCGGATTTTCACATGTATATGGCACGAATTGAATGCTTTATGGGTTTAGTTTGATAGAAGTCGTAAAGAAATCAACATCTTTTTTGGGGAGCTGTAGTAGTAATAAAAATAATCATAATAATCGTAATAAAAATTATATCTTATTGCTAGTTGTAGGACACACATTAAAAGCAAAGCTATCAAAAAGGATTTGTTTTGATAGTTTGTGAATTGAATAAAGACTATAACCATCAACAATATACTCGAGACGTCTGTGAACATAATTTTGTTTATGATGTTATGTTGTGTTCTATGTGGCGTGGGAATTTGTTTTTGTTGGTTTTTTCATAGCTTCGACATACTGTTATATTGATTAGACCTCTCAGTAATTCTAATTGGAAACATTATTGGACAAATTTATCACTATAGTGTGTGTCTAGTACTTAATTAACATACAAGCGGTATATAACTTACTTAACTATTCAATATACCTACGTAATATAAGTGCAATAATATAAGAGTGTATCTGATAAGGATAATATTCGTGCCAATTTGAATCTTCCCACGATAATGATATATTTATTCTATCCTTAACTTTATAATAATTTACCAAAAAGATACACTTTCAACATCACCCAGATACTGTGTGATTCAGTCGTTTACATTTTGTGCGCGCCAATTCAATAAACATCTCATAAATAATAATAATATTCGTACTTCAAAAATAAATGCCAAAAAAAAAGGAATCATCATCTCTGTGAATTGTGACTAATATAATCGGTGTTTTGTTTTTGTGGTTTTATAATAGTGGTCTTATAATTTGATGGATATCCTTATCTTTGATTTACATCCAATGTCAATCAAAAGTTAATTCAAATAGTGTTTACAAGTGATTTAATATAATATTTGCAATATTTTTTTTTGTTTTCTTATCTTCTTTATTTATATTTGTCTAAATTAATAAATTCTTAATTGCAATCCAGTGTTTCTAGTCCTTTGATAGTAAAATTTAAAAAGGGATTGCAATATAATTTTTTTCCGAATTCGGTATAATCGATTACAATATGGAAATCGTCGGTATACGATCGTGGAATTTATTCGTTGCATATCCAATTATTGCCACCACACATGAAGAATAGATTTATCCTTTCACTATAGAAGCAACGTTAAACGTCATCTGTATCTATTTTTTAGTCCAGCTGCAATTGATAAAACAAAAAATTGCAGTCAACGCGCAACTGCAACAGAAAAGGATTGTCATCAACAGCTTTTCGAGAGGATAATGTAAGTAACTCACATGTTGTAGTTTGAAAGTTTTAATAGAATATGAGAAAGCTGTAGATATATTTAAATGGATTCATATATGTGTGCGATGTGCATGTTATGAATGGATTAAGAAATTTAAAAAGGAGTTTCAGTGCGACTTGAGAGAATAATGACAAACGTAGTTTTGGGGTTATCCATTAGTTTTGGGGTTATCCATTCGCCGTTCAGAAACATTTCGGACACATTTATACAAATTCACCATTCATAAGTTAACTAGTATTAGGTAGGTAGGTACTCAACCCACTCCTTACTCCGAACGAAATACCTTACAAAACAATATCCTGTATGAACAAAACTATCATAAAAGTTCAAAAGATGTTTACACTTTGACACCTTATCTATTTCAGAAATTCAGTTCACGGACACTTCTTCCTATTAGAAACTGCCATCGTTTCCTCACGTTTTGTTACATTTTCTTAGGACTAAATACCTAAGAATATCAAAACGTTTTTTGACAGAAAAATGGGGATTTTATGAGTCTCTTTTTAGCCTATAAATGGAAGAAAAAAATACAAAAAATAAATCTGGCCTCGGGTTTAATTAACATGCGATATTCAAAGAACAACTTCAAATCTATTAGGCAAATGAAGTTGTTTTAAGTTTGGCGAAATTACAAAAACAAGTAAAAACTAAATTATTTTGTCAGATATAAGATTCAGAAAAGGCAAATACATATAGAAAACTTATTCGCGCTGTAGAACTTGTATATGTGTACATTAAGTTCAAGTCAATAGAAAAAGAGGCTTTTGACAGTCTCAAACACTACCGTACCTCTTAGTTTCTGCTATCAGGGTGACCAAAGACAATTATTAGTATACCTACATATGGATGTGTATAGATATTTCTTTTTCTTCTTTGCATCTCGCATTTGGAAGTCCTAAAATCATTTTCTAACCGGAACAAAAGCTTGGCTTAGGTACAAACAAATCTCAAAAACCTTCACCAAAACCCAATTTTTTGAATAGCCTACTTTTCAGGATTTTATTTCTCACATAGAATTTGAAAAAAAACTTAAAAAGAGTTAGTTGTTTCTGCAAGATCTACCAAATACCTACCTTGATTTAAGCTGTGATTAATAAAGCTGTTCCGAAGAAAATACTTTTAATAGCTTAAGCTTCTGAAATGTTTTGTTTGGTGTTTTATGAACATTTACGAAGGAGTTCATAGCTGAATATACCTAATAGGACTTTTTACTTACTTTTTTGATTAAGATCGATTAAGGGCAGATTTGTGAGAGTCTATAACTAACGTATACCTACTTATATGTCGATGTTTCTTCGTGTTATTCTTCTCGCCGATAATGTTTATAATAATAATTTAACAAGTTTAATTAAAATTACAAATAAAGTAATAGGTTAAAATTTAGTGTGAATACTTCAGAGAGTTTATAAGCATTTTCGATCCGATATTTTTTATGTTTTCTCTTACTTTTTTCGAATAATAAAACGATCTTGCATAAATGCATAGGTAATAAGATGTTATATCGCATGATGTGGTTTGACATTCTTAAATCATAGTTTAAAACAAACAGAATCTCCCAGAAAACCAAGAACATGCTTTACTGCGCCTATTTCGGTTATGTTGGTACCTACATCTCTTCTTTTCTCTTTTGGGAACAAGGAAATTAAGCAACTTTGCTGGTTAACTAATGTTAATCCGAGACATCAAGATTTGTTTTCTTAATATTTAAAAAAAAACAACTCCTTTAAAATTGTGATAGTTTTTTCCGAGTAGGTAGGTATATAGCTGACTGCTACTTTCAATGAATTTTTTTAATTTTCTTAGCCATTTCTTTACCACCCAAAAAAGGTTGAGATCGATCCAACTATCATTTATATGTATAATAATTAATATACTCACTGATCAATTCTCATCTTTTAACTAATGCAACTTTCCAATTCTTTGACAGTTTATTTGATCATGAATAATCATAAAAAATATTTTAAATTTACAGATACAAAAATAATAGTTAGTTTAAAGATAAAACGTAATAGGTATTAGGTATTGGTACTGATTTTATTTCTTCTCATGGTGTTGTGATCTTGATTGGGATCACAAATTTTCAATATCCGCTCAAGAGATAATATCAATATCAATTAAATATAAACTATACAACTAAATACTTTTTTGTACGATCACTTTTGACTTAACTTTACTACTGAACTATATTTTCGGAATTTAATTTAAATAAAAACTGAAAACGTTTTATGTCAAACAAGCCAATGCAAGTTTTAGATATTCCAATATAACTTCTTGAACTTCTTTTTGTTAACAATAAAAGAACTACTTCAATAAAACATAATTATTTTCTTTACATAGATAGCTATCAAGTTAAACTTTTTTTTGATGATTCGTCATGTCATGGAATTTCAATTGGTTGATTAAAACTAAAATTTCTTTCAATTCAATTGGCCCGTATTAGACCTATTTCGATAAATTGAAATAAATTATGCCTATAACTAGCTTTTAATTAAACTTTGATAAATGTTATTTATTTGATGTTTCCAAAATGATATATTTTTTGATTTCAAAATAAAAAGTAGAAAGTGGAAAATGAATTTATTATTTTTGTGGTTTTTCATTCTTAAAATTATTCATATTCAAGGTAGGGTATGTAGGTATATGTATATATTAGATACAGACTAAAGTTAAATGATCAATTAATTAAAACATTCTTTAGCAGGTTTCATTTATTAAGAAAAATATAACTTATTAGCATACGTTCCGACCAACCGATTAAGATATGGTTGATGGTCATACTGTCTGTGTTGTATTGGGATTTTAATTAATTTATGTTTCTGTTTGTTTAAAAAAAGGAAAAAAAAAACTTTTAATAAATCACTCAAGTGAAACAATCGGACCCGTTAATATGTTTGTGTGTTTAATATCTTCACTGTCATAGAAGTCAAACACAAGCAAACAAACAAAATACCAAAAAAAAAAAACGAACGTTCATAAAATATTTTGTTGTGTCTTTTATCAAATTTTTCAAATGGGATTAGAAAATAAATCAAAATATGTAAAATAAGCTTCTGAGTAAATTAACTAGGTAACTTTATAAAAAAAAAACTATAGTAATTCTCATACCAATACGATGATCAAGGCTTAAATGGCTTTTCTGATTTACTGTCGCCTATTTCCAAATCTGCTGGCATAATTATTTGTTCGTCCCTTTTATTCTTGTATACTGTTGAAATCCCTCTCTGTGTCAGAAAGACAATTGATATTGAAATTGTAGCTGAAGAACAAAAAAAAAAAAACATAAAATTGGTTTGTAAGGCTGTGCGTTGCTTTCGTATCGTTTTCTATGTGGCTGCCTTTTTTGTGTAAAAGTATAGATACATTATATGAAATTGTCACCAAAATTCAAGAACAAAACCAATGAAATAAAATAAAAAAGTTTAAATTTAAAAGAAAAACTTTGCGAAGCAATAAAATTATTGATTGAATTTCGAAATTAAGAAAAAGTTTCAGCCCATTTTGTGCTTGGATTTTTTGTTGTTCTAAACTTAAATTGTTTTTTATTTGCATAAACAGTTTTTTTTACAGTTTGAAACATTATTCCGGACTTATTCGTGTAGGTATTAATACCCACCGATTTCATTTAAATAAAAGATAATATGTGCAATATACCACAATTGGCTGTAGCTGTAGGTATGTATCTATATAAATTCCACTCATATTCGATTGACTATAAAGAACATCTTTTTGAGACACTGACAACTTATCTTACATTTAAAAATATAGTTCTCCATTTTATCATTATGTTCTTCGTAAACTAAACTCCAACTCTTGTGGAAACAAAGATTATGTTTGTGTAGGTAAATAGTAAATACTGTATACAAAGTGAAAAACTCCAATAACTACAAGAGATACGCTCTAGTTTTAGTTATGGTTTTAGTTTTATTGATTTTGTCAAGAAATACAACATATTTATATTACATAATATTATAAATAAATGTAAAAGTTATGAGATTTAACAAAAATTAATTGATAGAAGCTACAAATTTGAATAATTAATATTACATTCATGTTTGTATTTAAAAAAAAAGAAGAAGAAACAAATATTTTTTTAATAATTTAGATACAAATAAAAGTTAATAAAAGTGTGAGGAAGATTATTAAGCCATCATTCTTGCAACAATTTTTTTTTTCAAAGCAACTTTTGCTCATATTAGCGTTAAAACAATAAAAGTATTGGCAAGACTAACACTCATGTTAATTAACTTAAGAAGATGAGAATAACTAGGTAACACAAAAGAGTCAGAACTCACAACAAGGCCTCTTAGGACAAATAACAGAAATAGTTTTTGAACTGATTCAAGTTTTATTACGTCAACATTATTCAAAGGAGACCATATAACAATACAATTTTTTATTGTACCTTTTCATACATAGATCAAGTTCATTGTAATACAAATTAAAATATTTACAACAACTGGAAATTGGCTCCCGCTGCCTATAATTAGTAGAATGGGTTATTTCAAAAATGAATTGTCTACTCGGAGCGTAAATGTTTTTTAAAGAAAGTAAAGTCCCACAGTTAATGTCATTACAAAGAATATCCCGAATAAAACACTATACATCCTACGCCTTGATTTAAAAGTTTGTATTCTTAGCATCATCAAGCACCTACTTTTGTAATTTTGTTCAGTATTACCATTGGAAGAAAACTGTCTCAAAGCGAATCTTAGAATATTTTTTTGGACTTTTTCAATCCGTTCTTTTAGTTTTTTTGTATCAGGACTCCAAATAACCGAACTACATTCCAATGGTCGAACAATTTAACAAACCACAGACTTTAAAATCTGACGAGTTTCTTTTGAGAAATCCTAACATCGAATTAGCTTTTGAGATTTCTAACTAACTTTAGTCCGTTTATACTATATTCAATCTTAATTGCACTTTTTTTCCTTGAAAATGAAATAATATTGCACTTTTCAACGTTTAGCAACATGCCATTCATTTTGCATTCACTACAGTATCCAGACATTGATGAAGAAAAATTTCATCCATTTCATTATTAACGTTAAAAAACAACTTAAGGTCATCGGCGTATAAAATATACCTACAGCTTGTGATTAACAAAGGCAAGTCATTGATAAACATCAAAAATGGGAGTGGACCAATGTAACCACCTTGAGGTACTCCCGAAATAACATTTATTTGTCGAGAAATGACATCACAAAATCTAACACACTGTGTTCATTTTGTTAGATAAGACTCTAACCATTTTAATAAATTTCCGGGAATGCCGTATTTTTACAATTTGAATACCAGAAGGTTATGGTTATCTTTATCGAAAGCTTTATTAAAAGCGGTATATATAGCACCAACCTAGCTACCATGTGAGATGCACAATCTGCTATATTGGTAGTCGTAGATCTGCCCTTGAAAAAACCATGTTGATGCTCAAAAAGGTTGGGAGTAGCTGACAAAATTGCGATACCACGATAGTTTTTATATATTGCATCTATCTCCGCTTTTAAATATTGGTGTCAGATACGAATTTTGCCAGCTACTAGGGAAGATTCCACAAGAAAGTGATTGATTAAAAATTTCAAACAAGGGCTTAGCTATAGTATTGGCAGTTTTCTTCAAAAACAATGGAGGCATACCGTCAGGTCCACAATATTTGTTGACATCCAAAGCTTTGATCTCTTTTATGAGGTCGAACATAATAGTAACTGAAATAGAGCTCATGGTTGACGTTGTGTGTAGGAATATATTGAAAGATTTCATTATTAAATGTCAGTGGGCCTGAATAAACAGTTTCAAAGAACGAAGCAAATAACTCACAAATAAGGTGGTAAAAAAAAATGTTACTTAGTTGTTTTAGATGGTTATGAAAATGATTTTGATAAAACGCTAGATTGGATAAGGATGACCCAATTAGTAATAAAGAGTTTAAGAAATGTAAGTGAAAGTGTGAATGATATAAGATGATCTCAGAACTCCTTTCAGAAAACAATATCATACATGTTAATATTTCGCAAATTTAGCTCAAATTGGGTTATTAGTTTTAGTTAGTTTTTGTTGACTCTTTATTTCTTCAAATTAACAATAACAATTCATTAATAAATCTTACATAAGTCTTTATGGTTTGGCCTATGGCCGTCTACCAGACTGACATTTTAGAGTATAAGTACAATATTATTATTGCAAAGACAAACAAAAAAAATAAAAAAAAAAATAGTAAATATTAAATAGTTATTCCTATTTTCTAAATTAATACCTTAAAAATCTTCATTAATTATACAGCTTCTATAACGAAAGGCAGCAACAATATAGTTATACAGAGCATCCCATCCAACATTTCCATTAAGTATGCCAATAAGCTCAACCTCATTAAGACTTTGTTTTCCAAAATATCTCATCCTGAACTCTTTCATGATTGGACAAATCGCAACAAAGTGGTTAATGTCTTCGCGTACGTTTAAGTTGCATAAGTTGCAGAGTACAGGCAGATCAGGTCGATGAGGCATAAAGTTCAGACATAGGAGTTCACCCCTCGTTTTAAATATAATGCTGATTTTTTTTAAAGAATTTGAATTAAAAAGATATGTTTTATTATCAAGACAGAAGTTCAAACGGTTATAATAACATCTATAAAGCGAGGATCGGGCTTCAGATTCATTTTTTTCGTACAAGTGATTACCAAATTTTTCTAAAAGACTGTTAAACTTGTTTCTCAACAGGGATGGTTGTTCGTTTTGTGTGACCATTAAAGTCATACTGCACGTGGATGCTAAATTTTCCCATTCCGCTGCCATGTGTCCTGTCGTCTGGATTGAACTCCTCAGTACGATCTTGGGTATTCTTTCATCCTTCATTTGAAAGACTTTGACAATATAATTGAAGTGCATTATGAGAGTTTCAATTATCATGGGAGGCATTCCTGTTTCCAGATACAGCATGTAGTTAGGGGTGTTCCTTGGAAGGCGAAAGATTCTTTTTATAAAATATCGGAGAAATTTTTCGATTGCTTCGAACGAAGAGTAACCCCAAACCTGAGCTCCATACAGTAATATTGATGCCGCTGTCGAGCGAAAAAGTTTTTGTTTTGCACTATGGTCAATGTATTCACTCTTAAAACAGCGTTCCCACACAGTGGAAATTGCTCGTTTTGACTCCGTTAATTTTCGCTCCAGATGTTTTTTCATATTGAGATTCGATGTAAATAGAACTCCTAGATATTTATACTCTCGTACGATTTCGACTGCCTCGTCATTGAACGTCCACTTTTCATTTCTCGCATATCTGCCTCCACCTGCTCTGAATACCATTATCTTTGATTTTGATAGATTAACTTCGAGGTTCCAGCAGCTACAATAGTTTTTTAACCTGTTCATCATTAGCTGCAATCCATCAACCGTCTCAGCGAAGAAAACTATGTCGTCTGCATACATAAGTGCGGGTAAAGACACTCCTCCAAACACTATTCCACCTCTGACCTCGTCCGTTATGTCGTTTATAAAAAGTATAAAGAGCAAAGCACTTAATATACAACCTTGTTTGAGGCCCATTTCTGTGTGAAACTCTTCAGATATAGAAACTCCATCCCAAACTTTAGCCGTGTTCTCTATGTACAAAGCTCTTAGAATGTTTATTGTTTTACTTGACAGTCCTATTTTGTAAAGCTTATAAAAAAGAGCTTCACGAGCTATAGAGTCGAAAGCAGCACGGAAGTCAACAAAGAACACATATAATTTTTTCTTTCTTCTGATATAAGAATCGGCAATGTTGTAAAGTGAGAATATATGATCCGTTGTTGAATAGTTTTTCCTGAATCCGGCCTGAAACTCTGATAGAACAACTTGGCACTTGTGTTTAGGAAGGAGATTCCTCTATAATTAGATGGTTCATCATAGCTTCCTTTTTTAAATAGCGGGAAAATTATTGCTTTTCTGAAACATTCAGGAACTATCGCGTTTTCAAAAATTCGGTTGAATTCATTAGTAAGCAGCAGTAAAAATTCATCAGTTGTGTGTTTATAATGTTCGAAAGGAATGCGATCATCTCCAGGTGCCTTATTTACTTTAGTTTTTTCAATAACTTCTTTCACTTCATGTATCGTAAACGGAGCGTCTAAAAATTCATCTAGGATTGAAGGGGCTGCGTAATGTACCAATGGTGAGGTAATCGTCGCGTTAAGGAGGTTTTTGAAGTGATCCTTTAAAATTGGGGCTTGTAATCCTAGAGCAATGTTATTTATAGTTCCATTTAAGATTTTAACAGCTTTCCAAAATTCGGCAGAACTACGAGTGCTATTAATTATCGATATTGTCTTTTGTTCGAAAGCAGATTTTTTTTCGAAACAAATTTTTTTGTATTCAGTATTTGCTTCGGAGTATAGTTTTCTAAAAATAGGCAAATTTCTTGAACGGAAAAGCTTTAAAAAATTGAAAGATAGCTTCCTAGCTTTTAAGCATTCTGAGTCATACCACTTCTGTTTATAGCTGGCTTGATTTTTTGCTGGTTGTTTTTTTGGATTTGATATTTTTATGGTTTGCGTCAGAACATTTATATCTATGTGTTCATTTGTTTCTTGAAGCTTTCTAAGTTCTTCTTTCATGTTTTCTTGATACCTGCTCTTATTTCTTTCAATCCATTGCATTTTAGGAATCAGATTTAGTTGTTTTGCCCCGACTGGTGTTTCTGTACGCGATGTTGTAAAAGTAACTTCTAGCGGCATATGATCTGAAAATGTCTGCGCTCCTACTCTGAAGTCTTTCACAACATTGTTCCAAAATCCAGATATAAAGCAATAGTCTATTAAGGAGCCAGCTTGACCTCTTAGAAATGTTAGCTCTCCCTCTAAATCTCCTGTGGTACTGCCATTCAAAACATGGCAATCGTATGCGTCAGTTAATTCTAAAATTTTTTCGCCTTTATGATCGCAGACTGCATCTTTTGATTTTCGACTGAGGTTGAAGACAGGCCAATGTGTGCAGAAGAAATTGTTTTGTGACAAGCCAATCCTGCCATTGAAGTCCCCGATAAGCAACAAATTGGTCGAATCAACTTCTTGCAGTATTGCATGTAGTTTCTCAAAGTCAGTCTGCCAATGACTACAATTTAAATAAATAGGAACTATGTGCATCGTATCATTAGCAATTTTGACGTCCATCAGGTAAAAATCAGTTGCCCTTCTGAAGCTTACATTAATATCACCTAGATTTCTTCGATAACCATAAAATACACCTCCGCTGCCTCGACCATAGTTCGCCGTTTTAATTGCGTTTACCCATCTTAATTCATAATTACAAAATATTTTTTTAAATTGAATTTCTTCGTTTTCTAATAAATGTGTCTCAAAGAGCATAAAGATATCAAATTTCTTTACATAATTAAAAAAGTTTACAAATAATAATTTATTTTTCAATCCTGACACATTATAACTTAAAATCTTAACATTAACTAAACAAGTATCTTTTTTCTGGTAGACTGCAGATTTTCATGCGTCGTGTGGGTAACCGCTGCTTGTGCCTGCACCCAAATTTAAAGATGGTACTTGTGGTGTCACCCTGTGTGTTTGATTGTCATTTGAGTTGACAGCGATCTCATGCTCATCCTTATCTCTCGTAATGTTTGACATATTGTTGACACTGTTTTGACTTAAAAGTTCATTCATCAATAAATTTAGAAAAGAAATGTCTCCAAAAATTAATTTTAATATTTCAAGTCCATCATTTTCACCACACTTGAGCCCCAACGTCGAGTCCCAGGTAAAAACTTTGCTTTGAATTACCATTTTATCGTCGCGAATTGAAATTTGTTTCTGTGGGTTCTTTTCAAGGAGCACCTTTCTTATGCGCAACAGTTTTGCACGCCTTTGACGAATGTTTGGTGGCAAGTCCTTCTGAATGCTTATTTGCTTTCCTTTCAGGGTACCAGAATTCTTTAACACTTTCCAAGCTGTTTCACGTGACCTCATTTTTACTATTATCGTCGCTCCAAGTGTGTTATGGGTTCGTATACTAAAAGCAGATTCAACCAACGAATCTACATCAGGTTCATTCAGAAGACCAGCGCAGATGGATTTAGCTTTCTCACAAGCATCCGGGTTGTTTCTAGGCAGGCGAACCACCAGATTTGCTTCATTGGTTTTCTGAAGGATTTTATCGATCTGAGCTTCCAACATTTTGTTACGCGACTCCAGTTGCACTACCCTTTTTGACACTTCTTCGTGGCGAACTTTTAGACTGGCAAAATCATCGTGAAGGCGTTGCATATCAGTCTTGGTTGCAAGATTCTTAAAAAGTTCATCGTTGTTTTCCTTAAGCAACTTCTTCATAATCGCTTCAACTTCTATTCCAGTAGATCCCATAGTAGATACGTCAACTGTGCTTCCTGAAGACGAGTAGCGTTTTTCACTCTGAGTGTGTTCAGGGGATGTTTCTACTATTCCTCGCTTGCTCATTTATTGAGGTTAGCTACTTTTCGAATGCTATTTTCACAGTTCTTATAGATAGGACTTACTTGAAATCGATGTTTTCTTGTGAGGTTGGCTTCGGTGAATTATTTTAAGGCACTTTATAAATTTTTAAAGCTTTTTATTTATTTACTTCATTTTAACATAGATACTAATCAGCACCAACTTTGTTGAATAAGTTGCCTTTAAATTGAATAAGGCAATTTTCGATGAAAAGTTTCAATGATAAATATGCTGCCCTCCCAATCGAAATTTCTCAACTCCAATATTTTTTAAGACAAGCGTCCCTTTTTAAGCTAAAATATGTTCTCTTGTTGAAAGATGAGATCCCAAAAAGTTAGCTATAACAACATACTTTTCACATGGCTGATTGTGGTACAAAGTTATTAAATCACGGTGGTATACTTAATCGCAGGGTGTATGCTCATCTAATGTTTTTAATTAAAATAGATCTTCAAGTTGCTCGATTTTCATGTTGCATTAACATTATAAAAGTGATAGAAATTTGAGATGTAAAAAATATTGTTGTCCAATTAGGCATATCTGTACCTAAATCCTTTGTCGAAGAAACCAAATGTTACTCTAAAAAAGACCTCCCTCACCAACGGTGCAGATAACCCAAAATCATGTTACTTCCTTGTATAATAAGTAAAGTATTTTATAAGACTTGCTTTCCCAAGATCCACCTGCAACTGATACGCCTGAAGAATTTTTCATTTTACAAAAAAATGTCCTTGAAAACGACAAAATAAACACTTAAAGAATTTAAAGAGTTTCTTCATTTCCCAGAAGAATATTCATATGCCTAGTCCTTAAACGTCGATCTTGCGTAACCTTCAATTACGAAATAAACACAAGGAACCTAATATTCAGGATATAGGATCCACCTGCATATAAACATCAAGGTCGTTTTGGTATTTCTTTTTTTTTATAGAGAGATGTCCTTGAAGATGAAATCAAAAGTTGCTCTCAAAATGATGACCCATATAACACAATTATCCACCTGTATAGATAATTTCTTATTCAAAATTTACCAATAAGGTTACCTTACAAGTTACAATTCAGTTACGCAATCTATATTTATCCTTGAAACTGTAATTAACCTATCGTTAAGGGACATTGTTGGTACCTGATCACTGATGGGAACGCATTTACCACACCACGAGTGGTTATATAACGTTAAATGCATGCATAATGTTCACCAAGATATTTATGATTATAATGACTATTTAGGATGAACATTAAGGATTTTACGTGATCTTGTCAACTAAACCCATCGCAACAGGTATCTTCAAAATGTATTCTTTTTTTTTTGTTTCTTAACTCGAAAATGCATCTTTCATGGAAAACCCTGACACAGTGAGTAATTTTTTCTTTACAGGTATGAAATAATAATTTATAACTTTTTCAATTCTCCAACAATAGTTAGTTCATTCATGGACATTGTTTCTAACAGCTTGTTCCAACAATTATGAAAAATAAAAAAAAAATGATTTCATGGCGAACAAAAAACTAAGAAAAAAAGGTCAAGTTCCAGATTTTGTCAGCTGTAAAAATATATATTCTATCTTAAGCGCGAAATGTTTTTTTGTTGTTAACTTTTATTACTTTTTATTGCCACGTTGAAATGTTGACATAGACGGAAGGTAAAATGTCAACACGAAACCAACAAAATAAGTCAAACAATGCAAAACCCAAAGGAAATGTATTTTTGCGAAATTTCACAAAAAAGGTAGTCCGCACACAGTCGTTGTTAGATTTTTAACTTCTTACTGTGATGCCGAATAATTTTCTACGAAATCGCAATTTTTTTCGTAGCGTTTTTTTTTTTTTTTTTTTTTTGTTCTTTAATTTTTTTTGCCGCGTGATCTTGTTCCTTTGTCCGTTGAACTATTTCCAGCATACAGCATTTAAGAGGAAACAGAAGAATCAAGAATAAAAAGAAACATCTTTTGTTTTAGCATGTTGTGCTTGTTTTGCAAACATATTTTTGGAGTTTTTTTTTTTTTGTTCACGTTCACATATTTTCCTTTAGTTTGACCGCATTATGAAATATAAGTCGCATATGCAAATTTGACAGTGGAAGTCAACTATATACAATGATTTTTATGGTTCTTTTGTTAAATTAAGGCAAAATATGATGACATGCAAAATTTGGTTCATTTAAGGATCACCGTGAAATTTTAACATGTGTTGTGGAAAGAATTAAGATTTGTTTTATTTTGTTTTCGTTCAACAAAAGTATAACAAAAAAATAAAAATTGGTTCAATAAGAAAATGTTTGTAGGTATGCAATAAAGATTTATTGCAAAACTACACGCGTGGGAATTGATGCACACTTGTGGGTGCTTCCAAGTTTTATAGCTTGTTATAGAAATGTTTACGCATGCAACAAATATATGCCAATAGGGGTGGCTTTTGTTGGATTATAAGAAGGATATTCAACTAGATCCGAACAGTAGCGTGTCATTGGTGAATGCATTGTTGAAATTTGTTGAGGAAACTGTTTTTATGACTGTTTTTCTACATATTTGGTGTTTGTGTTAAAACATATTTGATAATTATTGGAGGGATGTCAGAAACATATTTTTGTATTTTTGTTTTGTTCATCTGCCTTCTTTAGATGGCAAAAAAGACTAGAATTCATAATTTTACAAGCGTGTCTACTAGTAATTGTTCAAAGAAGTTGTTTCGATTAGTAGAACAGTACAAAGCTGTTGACCAGTTATGTATTGGTCATGGGCCCTTTTCGAATCGGATGAAAACACTCTAGATGTAACTAGAGAGAAGAGTCCTTCGTACGATGTATTGAAAAAGATCACAACATCTGGCGGCGATGATAACAGGATAACAGAAGACCGAATCATACGTGCGGTACTGCGATATAAAAGCCTATTCGAGGTTTAATTGAGAAGGACATGTTGAGTAAACCATAGATAAAGACACCCTAACCATCAGAGATAAAGAAACAGATGCAGACCTCATCTTCTGGTATAATGAGCCATCAAAAAGTAGAAGATTTACAACGACTTGGTTTATCTTACTGGAGTGAGAATGATGGGTTCCTAGATCGCCCATAATGTCTTAGAAAGTTTCACTAGCCAGCAAAATCGACCGATCCTACCGATAAAGACTTCTTTATCTGGTTTCTTTTTAAGTTATATGTGCCTACAAGGACAAGCCAAATACTCTGAAAGCTCTCACAGAGAATACTCAAATGCAAAAGCACTTATCGCTTATAAGAAACAAAAAATGAAGGGCACAAATACGACTGATTATTATTTCAAAACTTTTTTTTTAATTCATAACTTGACTTATAGTTCAGATAATCGCAAGTAATAACATGTTAGGATTTTTTTTAAGATTTTGGAGATCTTGGGTATTTCGAACAAATTTTTTTTTTTAATTGGGGATTTTGTCCAAAGATATAAAGGATCATATATCTTTGGAGATTTTGTACAATGGAGATTGTGTAAAGTCGGAAAAGCTGCAACTGGTTCAAGTATAGAAAGAATAAATAGGTCATTGTAGCGACATATGTAGCTCCGAACTTTTTATGTGTAGATATACCTACCTAACAAGGCCAAATTTTTTTTTATTTAAGTGACGAAAGTAGAGAAGCAAATTTAAACTGCTTAAAAAAATTGTGCATGTTCCCAGTGTAACGTAATTTTTAACCAGGCCTTAGTTTATTAAGACCCATATCTTTAGTTTTTGTTTATTATAAATGATTAAAAAAGTATCATATGGACCTCAAATAACCGCTGTGTTTTATTTTCTCCATTATCCCTTAGAAATAATGTTTCTACTGAATAATTATATTGATTTATGTATGTACATACATTGAATTCAGTCTAGATTTCATATTTTATTTTGAAAGAAAATACAAACAAAAACCTTCAATACGATTTGAAAAAATCTGGTACATTTTGACTAGGATTAATAAAAAATACTTCAGAACTATTTATAGTTATAAAGCTAGTTATTAATTAAATAGATAAATAAATAAATAAATAAATAAATATACATATACATATCCCTTTTTTATTTTGTATTACATACCATCCGATTTTAATTAAATAATAAAAAAAAAAGAATTACCACTTTTAATTTTTTTTAATTTCTCAAAAACTAAGATACATTTTGGCATCCGGTTTTCTGTTTTTGACTAAAAATTGATAAGAGCATTTAATTTTGAAAATAAAAATAATAGTTAATTACATAAAATTTTGAAAAAAATTAGTTTAAATTTTTTTTTGTTAGTTTTTTTTTAAATTTTGAGTATGAAAATTACTTTTTTAAAACGGTTCACTTAAAGAACTTAATTTAAAAATTAAATAAAAGAGTAGTTTTGTGGCTTTCCAAAAAAATATAACAACGCTTTGTATCATTCACCGTTGTTTTTAAATAATTTTTTTTCTGATTTAAGTCAAGTTATTAAAAAATTGCCCCTCCCGAATTGGGGGGGAAATAGACCCCCCCCTCCCATACGATTTTTTTCTTGTCTTAACTTCACCTACACGCTCAAGCTTTTTGGTGCATCTTATACCAATCACCCTGTATATAAATAAACAATAAATAATAAATAAATAAATTACAAAAATAATAATAAATAGATGAATAAATTAAATAAACAAATAAAAAATGAATGAAAACATAAACAAATAAATAACTAAGTACACTAATAAATAAATATGTACCTAAATAAATGAATAAATAGATAATTAACAAAATAAATAGAAAATATTACATGAACATAATATAATAAATAATAAATATAATACAGAATAAGTAAACATTTCAAACAAACATAAATATATACATTACATGTGAACATGAATAAATTAACGATTATACGTTTATAAGGAATAATTACAAATAAGACAAAAAAAAATGGTTAAGAAATAAGTTCATTAAGTGGATTTTCAGAGTTTTCACATCTTTGTAAAAATGAGTTGTTGAGTTTTATTATTCTTGCAGGGATCAATTCAACATTTGCCTTTTCGTGTAAATCAGAAGTGGAATGGTACCAAGGAAGGTTTCTTCTATTTTGATGCCAAATACTTCGATAATAGCCGTTTTTTATTATGAGAGATGATCCATATCGATCTTCAATCTCCATACAAATTGAGATCTTGCTATTTTTCAAGATCACGTTTCATGATCCAAAAATAAGTTCTTCTAGTTTCCACGTGAGGCACTACGTTTTTTTTTTCTTTCATAACGTTGGTAATCGACTTGAGTGTCAGTCATTAGGTTTGTTTTACAAACTATGGGATATTTACAAAATATGTGATATTTTGATAAATTGTTGTTTTCATGGTCGACTCGAACTCCTGTTCATAGAAATTAAAAAAAAAAACATATGTTTGATGATCCATGTTGTTTAATTTACCGAAAGGTGACCTTAGAGATTCTCTTGATATAAAATCAATTATTAATGTTTTAAGGGCCACTTTTTAAGCTGCAGATTATAAGTTTAAGGATTAAACTCAAATTTACGCCAGAATCCTGATAAAGGAAAATTGTAAGTTTTGGTTTAGATATGATTTTATGTTTACTACATAGCTAGCTAATGAATATATTTTTTATGATAGGAAAAAATGGGCTGTTGAGGAAGCATTTGCTTTCCTTACTTTTTCATTTTGTTCTTTTACCAAATGTCATATTTTGACATAAGTACACATTGAAGGGTTGCAAAAGCGTAATTTATTATTAGCATAAGCTTGGCTTTTAATTCACAAGCTAGTTGGTGAATTATGAATTTAAAAAAATCAAATCATAAGCTAGTTGGTTAGTTGTGAATTAAAAAATATATTCAATTCAAAAGATAGTTGGTGAATTATGAATTGAAAAATATTCAATTCATAAGCTAACAGGTGAATTATGAATTGAAAAAAAATGTATTCCTAAGCTATTTGGTGAATTAAAAAAAATTGATTCATAAGCTAGTGAAAATCACAACACCAAAATCCCGAAAACAAAATCCGAAAATACAAAATCACCAAATACAGTAATAGAATAAAGTTAATTCGGGATTTCGGTGTCGGGATTATCAATTATGAATTAATTTTTTTTCAATTTATAATTCACCAACTAGCTTATGAATTGAATATTTTTTAACTCACCAACTAAATAGCTTATGAATTAAGTTTTTTCCAAATCATAGTCAATAGTATGCATAAGGCTTAGTGTTTTTTTAATTATTAAACTCGCAACCCTGCATTAAAGTCAATGCTACCACAACAGTAAAACCAAAACCAATGATCCGAAGTTGTTTTATTATCAAAAGATAACAAAAAACAGCTAATAACATTCATTAGTCTATCTAGGGTATGTTATTCAAAATTAGAAAATAAATAGATATGTGAAAATTATAGACGTGGGTAGATACATATATATAGGTATAGGTTTATCATCCTGTAGTAGGTTCAAAAACTTCGTATAAAGTGTTAGGAATTTGCCTTGACCATCGTGTGTAGATACCTAATACATGTTCTATAATTATACTTTGGGTATTGAAAAAATAACAAAAAAGTCTAGTAGATTGATAGGCCTTTTGAATTATTGATTTGAATAATAAAGTAGGTACTAAAGGCCATAGGTACAAATTTAATTTGAATCACGAAAAGATGAAACGATTTTCTAGCCCCATGCGTCAGTAGTAGATAGATAAATATGGGGTTGGTACACTGTAGGTACACTGTAACAAAACTATATCGAATAAATCAATCCATAGATATAGGCACCTGATGGAGCCACATTCTGATATTAGGTATCTTCTTCCTAAAGTACCTATTAATTATTATTTTAAGTATCTAGGTATTCTTTCCAAGTTGTATAACTAAGCATTATACCTACCTATTCATAATATTTCAATTTTAAATTGAGGAATGAATCCTTTAAATGCAATCCAAAAGCTTACCTCACTAACAAAATGCCAAATAAAGCACTGAAAAATACCTATTTAAAAATTTATTTGGCCTGGCCACTCCCACAACACAACACATGGCTGCAAGCCCGGTGGTAATCTATTTCGGCCATGCTGCTATTCCAAATGCTTATGGTGTATCTCGTATTTGTGCTATTGTCGTCGGCACTGTCTCCGCCGCCGTCGCCATAATCGTCCTTTTCCCCTTCCCAATGTACACTTTCTTCAGTTGGCAGCCATTGTATGCAGCAGCAACCTTTTGGTCACAGATGTTACTTTACTTTTTCTCTTGCTGCACAATGAAAATAGAACATAGATGGGTGCGACAAGAATAGGTATTAGAAATCCGTTCGGTTACAACAAAAGAATAAAAACTATAGGAACAAAAAACAGACACAACAAAACTGAAAAAGCAGAATCCGCCATTCTGTTTCTTACACTTTTTCGTTAGATTCTGGTAGGTACCTGAATTTGTTTCGCCTGTCTGTCGTTGTTGTTGGCCGATGGGGTGGTTGAAATATCAGCATCAACAGCCAGCCACCCTCTTTCTATTTTTAGTTATTTTGGATTACGATTTGAATCCTCTAAGGAGAATATAGCAAAGCAATAGCATCCGCGACGGTTTAATCGGTTTTAAAGTATTCACCGATTCAGGGAAATATTATTCCATCTTTTCTCCCCCGAAAATAAAATTGAAGAAACAAAAAAAAAAAAAAAAAAGAAAAAAGCTGGACGCACAACCGGGAGATTGCCATCCATAGTATCTTTTTGGTTGAAATGATTAATGTGATGTAGCCATGATGATTATGGGTGTATGCGTGAGGGGATAATGGCTGCGATGATGATGAAAACGATGATGGTGCAGAGGTTTAAGTGGAAGGAAAAAAGAATTATCGAATTAATTTTATAACATTTTTTTTTCCAAAACCGAAAGATACTAATGATGATTTCGAATTATAATCGAAATAATTTGGCAGATATAAATTTGGTGTCAGATCCAGCATTCATTTAATTTTTCAGATTGGTGGTGCTTGGCCACACATTCTAGGCGTAGTTACCTACCAAGACCAATCCATACCTACTTAGGTTATGATAATTCCAATGTTTGTTGCCTTTCGTTTTGTAGATTGCTATACTCTTCTAGTTATAAGTATAGAATACCTACCTGCTATATGTATAGATACTATCGGAAGTTTTCATGAAATAAAATTTTTAAATAAATAGACCCAACAAGGTTCATCCAGTGTCCTGGTGTCCATCCAGTTCTATACCTATGGTACATGCACAGCAACAAACCATTACTATATCTGGGTATAGGAATGTTAACATGGTTGGAGTCTTTGTTCAGTTTTTTTTTTCTCATTAATTTGCGGACAGAACGACAAACTGCCCAAAAAAAATTCTATAAAGCATAGTAAGTAGGTATATCAATCTAGTCCTAAAATGATCGGTGCCTTGGCCCTCTTGAGCAAAAACACTTTTTTACCGGGAAACAGCGGAACATTGTTAGGTACTTAATTTCTTTTTGGTCCCATCCCATCAGAGATGCAGATTTATATCTGTCGGTATTGACCCTTTCTGTCCAAAGAGTTTAGTGTTTCTTGCGTTTCCGAACTAACAACGCTCACGTTCCATTTGTCGAGTAGGTACCTATCTAAATATAGAATAACACACTGTCTATAAAGTAGTAGGTTTTCCGAACTAAGTCATTTTTGTTACGTAGGTAAAACCTACTTACTTTTATTGAAATTTGATTTAGAAGTAAGAGGAACCGTAGAAGCCTTACCAGCCAAAACCTATATAACAGGACGCAAATCTTAAAGCTCCTATAAACAAATTGAATCGACGACATCATTCAACAATCCACAACCCGGCCAGGAGGTTGTATTTTGTGAAGTCAAACCGGCGAGCCTTCTATACGCTGACGCTTTAGGTAAAGGAGTGAAGGGAGAGTTGCAACCATCGACCTCCTTGAAGATTATTAACATCATTGGAAAAGAAGATAAGGAAATTGTAATCTTCTTTTTCAGGTCAGCTGGAAAGAATCGTTTTTTTAACAAAATCTTCTGTGGACTGGCTGAAATAGCCCATCCATTTTTTCAGCTTCACTATTGGTATTCAACTATTCTACGATTCCAATGATCATCGGAGAAGAAAACTTTCAAACTCCATTTCGAGGTAGTAATTATTCTGGAGTTAAAAGGCAAGAGACATAAAGAAAAACAAATACAAATGTATGCATAAGAATTTTGTTCTGTGCGGTTTGAGTGCTTTTCGTTACAAGGAATTAGGGCAACAGTATTAATTACTCGTACTATGCTCATTCAGTGACATCTACTTCGGTGAGTTTGAAACCATCTTTATTCTTCTATGTGGACCTACCTATAAACTCAATGCTATTATTCAACCGATTTAAAAGTTTTTAAGAAAGGTTAAGCTTCAATGAAGTGATCTAAAACAGATAAACATCATACCTATCTATGATGTTTATCTGTTTTAGATCACTTCATTGAAACTCATTTCTTTTTACTCTATCATGATATCTATACATTAGGATACATACCTAATATAAATACAAAAGAATACCTAATATACCTAAAGAAGAAAGAAATCGATAAAGCACTACCTACCTACAGTAGATAAAATTACTTATATTTCATTGTCTGCATAAAAATATTTTCATATTATTATCAGACGACATTACCACAACAAACCAGTTGCAAAACCAAGCTCCTTTATTTTCAAAAACTATGAGACATAATACCCACCCAACCCATACTACATCTGCATCGTTAGTTATTTGATTCAAAAGTTAACGACTTTATCACACTTCGTTGCGGTAGGTAAGGTAATAAAATTATTACGTATGTATATAAATATATCATCATGATGATGATCGCCATCATGCGGCTTCCAACGCCATCAACCGATGGACAGCCGCACCATCATGAGTCTACCTACCTGTGTAAATAGCAATGTATTGGCTCAATAGCCCGACTACCGCAATCGTAATCTTCATCATCATCGGCATTGTTCACGTTGTCACGGGTGTCCCATAAAACTTTTCAATCGTCTGTCAATCCTTTCGTCAATATTCGTATAGTTAAACAACTGCCCTTCAGCATACTATACACTCTCATATAGTCAGCATAATTTCTACGCCCTGAAAGGATTGTTCTTTCTGGCTGTGGGTATAATTTCAATGAGTGTGTTTGTTTGATTGCAGAATGGTTACAGTTTATTTTTCCTTTCTTACTTTACAACGTGCGATCGATGTTGACAATAATGCATCCGCAATTACAGCCAGTTAAACATTTCAATCACGATTTACGGTATTTCATTAATATTTTCGTCTGGGATTTTTATTTTATTATTTTTTTATTCAGAGTTGATAATAAAAAAATAAAAACAAATTATTATTCATTGAATGTTTTTTATAAGAAAAAATCTGCATGCAGCGTTAGAAAAATGTTTTATGGTTTGTATGAAAAATTCATCTGCAATTATTCTGTACCTATATGCATTTTTTGACTTTTACATTTTGGGAGCGTCACTTTGAATGAAGGCACACCAATAACAACAACACCACCAAAGACGATTGAAAGAGAGCAGAAGACCATTTCGGACGACACCTTACTTGACATTGTGGTCGGTTATTTATGCCATACCAGGATTGAACTGTAAAAAGTGGAACGTGATTAAATTTTGAGTTCCTTTTTAGGAGAGGTTGGTCTGTTTGAAGAAAATATTTTTTTTTGCAGCATTTTAGGAACGAATTATAGTGGATAGTTTAATTAATAGAAATGCTAGAGATACCATATCTTCGAGGTAACTTCACAAATCTTTTCATAAGAATTGATTTATTGGTACAGAGCCACGGGAAATGCCTAAAGTGCTCCATAGATATGTTTTTCTCGCCAGACTTTCAAGCCCAAAATGTAATATTTGTTTAGAGTTTTTGCCTCGTGTGGGGAAGTGACAACTCTAATGATCTGGAGGCTGTCGAAAATACATATCTCGTCGTTAATTCAGGGATCCTTGGCATAATCAAACCCCTTACAACCCAACATAGCCTTATAGCTCAGGGTCAACTTACACCCAGCATATACTTTGAGGACAACACATCAAATACAAAATACCTGTAAGTATACAAACAAACAACATATATAATATCTACGGCAAATCATTCAATTATTATTTTGGTTTGAATTCTGCAGTAAACTGTATAGGTAATCTTTAGTCCTGCAGAACTTATAACATCGTACATAAAAGAATTGCTTAATAACTAAGAACAAGTCATTAAGCCCAAATGCGGATGTCCACTCGTTATGAAGCAGTTTTAGTTTGGTTTGTAGGACTGATATGCAAGAGAGAAACTGATAAGTGAAGCTGGAAGAAATATATGCGCGACGGATTTCTGCGGTATAAACTGATATTTTCATCAACCCAATATTAAGGTTATAAACACCTTCAACCTATGAAAAAGTGTAATACTTGAAGTCTGGATTTAGGTATATAAAAGATGACTTATTGACCTCAAATTTGATGAAAAGTTGGTAATGCTAAAAATTAAAAGGCAACAATTGTTGAGTTAGAATAGAAAATCTTAGAACATATGGTATTGAAAAGAGTGGGTTATGATGGTTTAAGGTTCTCTTAAATAAAATTTTCATTCTTTAAAAATACACAAACTTCTGTTATCAATCATCAGATTGCGGCTGCTCAGCCCTGGACTATCCATATAGGAAATGAAGGCAGAACTGCCTAGGGTGGCAGATTTTGGGGGCGGCAAATTTTTAACGCTTACACTAGATATAATTCTACTTTGGTTGTGGAAAATTCATCGGAAGCAATTAATTCGGTCTTTTCGACTTGTTTACTGAAGAAGATGATTGCAATCAAACAAAAACAAACCAATCAATCTTGATATCAATCAAAGGAAAATAGGAGGTGAAACAAGAACAGGGAACATTGCTCGGAAGAGATGACTTTATACAATATTATTTTTGACAATTTGCTAATAATTATACATATTCGTAAAAAAGCAAAACATTTACAAGAAGCATTCAAACAAGATTTATAAGATTTCAAAGCTCATCTTGATTGCGAACAACAGAATTCAAAGGGCTAACGCCAATCGAAACTCTTTTTTTAAATGGTCTTAATACAGTGTCTCAAATATTGACTTTGTTTTTCTGCAGTGGTGAGAGATCGTTTTCTTGTTTGAAGCGGATCAAAAATTATATGTGTTCAACCTTTTGTCAATCTCGCTTAAATACTTTCATTTTGGCATTATTATCGATAGAGGCGCGAATTATACGTTCAATAGATAGCGATTATTCATATTTTTTCGGTTGGAAAGCACGTAAGAACATGAAAACATGATTTTTGTAACCATTCGTGACATAATTGTTGTTTATATCATAAAAGTACATATCAATAAAATGTAGAAACGGTGGAAGAGAAAAAAAACGGAACGAGTAAATGATTGGTTTAGTTATTTTATTAATCATTCATAACTAACCTGTAATCTTCACATTACCTAAACGTAAACAAAACTAGTTTAGTAAAAAATGTTGGAGTGGCGGCAATTAACGATCTGCCTAGGGCGGCAAGATGTCTTAGTCCGGCCTGCGGCTACTGCACAAGACCGAATTTCCCGCAAACTCAGTTTTATACTCAGAATCAACCCCCCTACAAAACTGGATTTAAACTCTTGGAGACCTTTAAAACTTTTCTCAGATGTTATATTTTGACTGTATACTAAAATCCTTTCAACCCGGAGCTTAATAAGGAATTAAAAACTCCTCGCATCACGTCGAAGTCAGGAAAGTAAACAAAAATATTAATAGTTTACTTGAACCCTTCTCGCCACTACCATCTAGGAATTCGTTTTCATATTGGCGAAGACGTCTTGAAAAGTGACGCCAGCCTCTGCCCCCAAACACGCAAAACACGCAACCTTACACCAGCTGGTCTGGTACAAGGCTTCAAACTAGAAGGTCTTTTATGAGTTAAGACCATGTTCTATTTTCTTATTTCTCTATGATCAAAATATTGCGTAGATTTTTCAAAGATAGCGGTTGATAGTAATGAAGTTCCGATGAAATTTCTTGTATCTTGGTTAGCGCGCTCAAATTACATCTGATAGTATTATGCAATACTTTCGGAGCTTGAAATTGTAAAGTTTGCTAAAACTGCGGATGTGTGATCAGTTTGAAACCCAAGTTTCCAATTTTTTTAGCAGATACATTTCAAAATGTTTTCCAAAAAAGTTCAAGGATATGTATGTTATTATGTATACATATGTATATGGTGTGAGTAGGTACTAAATATACCTACATCTACTTAATGATTGAAATTTTGTCGGAAATATGTCATTATACAATATAATCATTAAACAACACTTTCTAGAAAGAATCCATGATAAAAAATATTCCAAGGGAGTCCCCATTTTTTGAAAATCCTCTGAATACATTATCTCAGATTCGTTTTTTTAGGTTTACTCCTTTTTCAGATGTATTCCACTGTTATACCGGTATAGATATATGAAAATGTGGATACACTAACAGAAAATACATTTTTTTGTCCAAGGAATGTTTAAGAACATTTTTTTTTTGCACATATACCCACTTCATTATCACCCATAAGCATGTGGTATACAAATTAATCCCAAAGTCGAACATGTGGTGCAAGAAAATAACTCAATTAATTTCTGTCACCTGATTTATCGCTGTTTGCTGTTTTTTTTTGTTTTGTAAAAAGTTCTTATAGTGGTTCGTTCCATCAGCATTTTTTTTTTATTTTCAAGTGAAATCTGCTTGTAATCACACAGTCCGTCGTGCATCACACAGCGTTACACCATCACAAATATGAGAGGACAAATTTTTAAGAGCGTCTTGGCAGAAAATATTACCTTATGGCCATGTATTCAGCTTGGACATTGAATCCGATCAGCAGGTTAATCAAGTAGTATAGCTGGCGACTACTTACTGACTATATAGCCCGAGGTGTATTTAATAAACCTTCCTATGTGTATAGTGTAGTTATGTATGTGATGTGGTATGAGACGACACAAGCTAAAACTACTCATGTATGGGGACAAACATTTTTTTGTTTTATTATTTTTAACAAGTTTCCTCTTTCCGGGGACATCGATGAACATCAGCAACACAATGTTGTTACAACCTTTTTGTAAAAAAAAAAAAATTAAAGAAAAAAATATGAACTGAACAAAATTTATAATCAACTTCCATTAAAAACATGTTTCATCCGCAAGTAATCCGTCAAAGGTGATGCATATAGATAAAAACTGTGCATATGCATCTTTCAGATACATTCATCTTTTTCTCGCATCGGAGAATTATTTTTATTTTTGTTTTCTTATATTCGATTCACATGTGTTTCATTCGTAGTGGATAAGAAAAAAAAAGAAATATTTGAAAACACAAATCGTATAATTTAAGAAGAAGAATGGAATAAATCTTAATCGTTATAATAAATCTTGTGCAACTCTTGGCTGTTTGTTTATTTTGTGTAAAAATATTTTTTTTATTAATATACCTACCTACCAAAATCATATACTTACCTAAAGCTTTGTAGAAATGAATGTTGGACACATCGGACAAATATCAACTTTTTTTTTATTTAATTTTGTGTTTCATTTTCGAATTAAAATTCTTTCTTTGAGTATAAAATTCTAGGTGGATACAAATTATAAATTTTTTCTTTTATGAAAATGATTTATTTTCTTTTAAATGGAGAAAATATATTGTTTGCATGAGGATTTAAAATTTGTTATACCTTACTTAATGAAAACTGGTGACAAAATAGATTTAACGCACGTGTCGCCCTGAGATTAGAAATTCTTGAGAGTTTTGATGTTGGTTCTCCAAACTCAAGAGTTAGGCATCAATATTTGTTTGGTATGGATGATGCGATACCATTTAATCAACTCAACATAATGATCGAAAAATCAACCTGTCGGATTTAAGAAGTTCTGTCCATGATAGGCTAATGCATGCGCAAAAGTGTTAACTTTAACGCGTGTTTTTGGATTTTCGCAGGTCTCTGCGCTCTAACGACACAGATAATAAATTTTTTCCAAAGCTTCCTATACCTTCCCAAGGACACAGCTAATTCTATTAGATATAGTCTTTCAATTTAGAGAACTAATACAAAAAACAGAATACAAATATTTTGAAGAAAAATTTGTTTCCATTAAAAAAATTATTTATTTAATTTTGTTTTTGTCAGCTGTTTTTAAAGTAGGTCTCTACCTATAAAAATTCTTTTTTGCCCCTATTAAACTTAATACAAAATTTCTAATAGATGATTATATTTTTTTTAAACTTTAATGCAGTCAGATTTTACTGCAGAATGATTTTAAGCTGCGAGAAGTTTTTACATGACCATTGTCATGCATATCTTCATGATCCTTGCAAATTTATATTATTATGAAATTTTATGATTATTATTCGGTTTAACTTAATTTAGAAGAAATTGTAATAAGATTGATCATACAACTTCGGTCTATCAACATACCTATCTAAAAACTTTTCAAAATATATCTGCCTAGAAAAAAAATATAATTTTTGTAAATGGCGTTTTTATTCTGACATTTCGGTAGTGTACTGTACATGTGCAAAGAAGAAAAGCCGTACTTCTTAAAATCGTACTTCAGTTAGTAAAATTCCAAATGTACAGTTGGATACTGTGACTGTGGATACAATGATTAACGACCCTTCTACTGCCGCAAATTTATGAATTAAGACTAAAAGTCGTTTGACACTATTATAACTGCACATCATCGCTGCACATACAACTTGCTTAGACAATAGACATTTATGTGCTTCCTGGTGTGATTCGCACTTGGAAAAGATCTTCAAATCCCTGATATAAGACTAGCCTACTTGACGTCAACAAGGCTCACTGTTTCGGATTATTCCGATTGTTATCAGAAGCCGAGAGATTTCATTTTTATTTTTTAGGTCTGTTTCTACTTAGCAACTCTGTATCGGAATGTCGCGTATAGTATAATGATGTTGTTCGACAGGAATATCTCCTCGTAAATGGTAGTACCAACTGATTTAGTTTTGCTGTATTTTGTTAACGATAGTTTTTTTTGGGGGGGGGGGGCGGTGGAGGGGTAAGCTTCCTTGGATTTTCTTACTTCTTTCGGTATATTACCGAAATATTAATCGCCTTAAATCCCGAGTTAAATTTATCATATCGTCGTCATTCAATGAAAACTACCTTAGTCCATTTCTTGCAAGAACGACGACGATATGCTCAGCTGTAAAAATAATGGATTTACACGAAAATTCTAATTCGAGAACTGAAAAAATAGTCCATCGAATTTAGAAAGTAAGTAGAAATTATTTGAAATTTATTTTCTAGCTGAAACAGTAGGTAGGTAGGTATAGGTAGATATATTGACGTTAGAGTCACTATATACACAAAAAGCAGGGAACAAAATTTTTAATTTTGTATTTATGTAAATAATTAGATATTTAAAGGTGCATTCAGGTATTGATTACCAATTCCATTGAGTAACTTCATATATCCAGAAAAATATTTCCCTTTAAGACTCGAACTAAAGGAATATCAACTCAACTAGTGAGTTGGTAGGTAGATATAAGAACTAATCAACTCCAACTATCGCCTCCAAAGTAATCAAAAGTTATTTCCCTTTTTGTCGAACCTCCAATTTCTTCCACCAACTTAACCATATTCTTCTTCTATTGTATAACATTAGTTGTGGGTTTGTATTCCTTTGAGACTGAACGATAAGATAGGAACATATCTTTAATCTTTTTCTGTCGTATGTATAGTTGATGTGTATAATACTAAACATACATACCTACAAGTATATGTATTTCCTAGAAATTTAAATTACCCGAGTATAATTCGGTAACACACAACCAAACTACCACAGCCATATACACTGAGTCAGTTGATTATATGGTAAGCAGTTTAATACCGCATCCCTCACCGCAACAAAATAAGAACGACGAATCTTACTTTTCTCTGCTGCTATATGCTGCCGGCTAACACAAGCTGACACAACTCTGTCAAAAGAAGAAGAGGGTGATTCTTATCACTTTGCCAGGACCTTATAGCACAACATATGCAAGTATTTCTACGTTAAGTATAATTCCTGATAAAAAATATAACATATAGCTAGATAGGTATAAAAAAAAGGATAAATACACAGAACACAAAAACATCCTGGTATAATCCTTGTGTGTTGTTGGTTGTTGGATATTCATCAGTACCTACTAAGTTTTTATGTAGCTAAAGTATAGTGTGTTTTTATGTGTATTAAGATGAACATTGCAGCAGTACTAAAGGGTTCCTGCTCCTCTCTCCCAGTGGTAAACAAAAAGTGTTCATTGAACCGAAAATTCTTTTGTTTATTTCAACATTCTTAAAGGATTTTCAATTTTCCCATCTAATTTTCTTTTACAATTTTTCAAACAAATATTTATATTACTCAGAAACATAAATTAATTTTTCATTCTTATTCCTTCTTAATTTCAAAAGGATAAAAATTATATATGTAATATCTTTATTTTCTATATCATTATAAGGCACGAGGATAGCAGAATATGCACACAAACCAAAAAACTAAATTAGACAAAAATAAAAAGGAGCAGCTCTGAATTTTCTATAAAAACCAAATCCAAAATAAGGAAGTTCAAACCAAACGGAAGGGCAAAACAAAAACAGCAAAAAGTTTCCAAGGATAAAATTAGGGTCACTGGGTGTGTTTTCTGTGTATAAGTACATATATAAGTAGTTGTATGGAATTCTGAATTAAAGCCACACGAAAGAAAGGAATATAGAAAAACAGAGTTCAGCTTTGGTGGTGGACTGGAATTCGGTTAAATGTTTGTATAGGTATATATAGATATATTACAATGGTTATATCTTTGGAATCCTGATATTAATCAAGCTTTATTTTTTTTAATATGGCGAGCCTTTAATACCTCATTTGAATTTCAACTTCTTATGTAAGATTTTTCTTTCATGTTTTGCTTTTGAGTGAAAGTTCTGTTTTTATTTGTTTTATGTGCTAATATCACACGCAATATCCAACACCTTTTTCAAAATTAATTGATATGCTAATAGCATAAATGTTTGATTATTCAAAATAGTTGTAATATCTGAAAGAATGAAAAAGAAGGCTACGGACCAGAAAAAAAAAAAAGATTTCGGAATTAATTGAGTTACTCCACATTGAAGTATGTTTTGCAATTTCTTTTAGTATTCACAACTACCTACCTATACCTTTAATATCAAGGATATTAAATTTTAAATATTAATAACTAATACTGATGATTCGATAAGCTATATTATCTTCACTCTACCCACCATATATTCGCATCTAAATGTTGACGATTTTTTAATTACGCGACCATAATGGATGTAATGTTAGTTCCAACACAACACCACGTATACATACCTAACAACAGACATTTTAAAGGATGCATTTCAGGTTCGCCTATAGTGCTTGATGCCTGATCTTTTGTATAGCTTGGCATTGAATGTTTCTGAATGCTCCTGACATGTTGCAAGCTCGGTGCCACAAGGAAATACGCTTCTGAAAAGTAGAAATTTTGCTCGCAAAGACGTTATCATGTTGGGTGCCCCTACGTTGGGCGCCATTAATGCGTGCTAGTTTTTTGATGTACCGAAGTACCTAATCCTCAATTAGACCTAGCTGGCAACAATTATTGTTGCGAGCTGAGTTCCACAGCAGCACAGGGAATTTATATGGTACCTGATACCTGTATACTGCAGTAGTAGCCTTGCAACGGCAAGAGCATACTATAAGGACAAATACGCCATACAAATACTGCACTCACATACCTAAGTTACAGTATTTTTAATTGCATTGCATACTTTTTAATTCACCCTCGCACTAAATTTAATAAATTTTATAATATTAATTAACTAACAACTCGTGCAGTCCATTATACCCAAACATAGATAACCCAACATAATTCAATTCATTAATTCAGCTCGAGTGTTTTATAAATTTTTAATGAACTCCGCACCCGACAAAGCGAGGAAATAATTCACAATAATTCTGCATGAATCTAAAATGAACACAGAAACAGATAGATACAAAAAAAAAGCAAATTGACAATCAGCTGAAAAGCAGCGAATGCTATAACCATTTGTATAATTATATTTCCAAAAATAACGCAATTTACAAACTCATTTGGAATTTATCGAAATATGTATTCAAAATCCATTCGGTTGTCGTAAAGGTATATCTATAGATAGATACATCTGTATCCATCACCTTCATCAAACTCCTTTTACAAACATTTCTATACTCCCGGGACTTTATAGCTACGAATGAATTTATATTTAAACATAACAATGTTGCCCGATGGGTATGATGGGCAGGGTATGATGTGGTATGTGGGTAAATTTTAAAATTACCCACTTACTGTAACAATACACTCAAAGGCCATAATTTTCCAATTAAGCGAAAATGAGCGATTTATTTGCCATGAAATCAGTGAGAATCACCGATAAAAATCTCTTCAACTCTCTGTGAGACTGTGTGGTAAAATTTATATGTGAATGTGTGTTGTCTCTGGGCGCCCTCAAACCATGTTGCCCCCAAGCAACCCCACAAACCAATATGAATTGGGTGTCCGTGTCCGTGTTGCTTTCGCTCTGCACACTACTATTTGGCTTGTGCCATTTGGCGGCATTTATTATTATATTCGCGCCACAGTTTGGTAGTGGTGTTTGTGGGTGGTGTGCGCTGAATTGCCGCTGAATTATTTATGCTGGCGATCATTGGGCTCGCAAATAATGCCCACGGGGACTAGCCAATGTGGCTCGATACGGAGAATCGACCAGGGCGCGCATATACACAACACCTGGGAGCTTTTCATGAATTTTCCATTAAATTACGGTGGAAAAAAATTAACTGAAAACTGAAATATAAAAGTTTATCTGGATATAAGTGGAAAGTAAAGCCGACTTTGGGCTCACTTCTCCTTTAGTAACAGATGGCAGACGAAAATACTTACAGTGATGTTGGAAAAAAAAAACTAAATATGTCTACTGTGTAAATATGCAATATAGGTACATACCTATAAAGGTACCTATAATAGACTAGGAAAAAGAAACAAAACATTATACAGTTAAAATCGGTTATAACGAAATATCGGTTATTGCGAACTAATTTTGAAGTCCCGTCAAAGGTTCATACAAGTTGTACTAATCGGTTATAACGAAACACCGGATATAACGAACAGATTCTCCAGTCCCATCGAGTTCACGTAATTCATGTTTGTTTGCTACAGACTCAAAAATCTCAAAACCAATTGAGCTGAAATTCGAATGTCATGAAAATGTGGTATTTGCTCCAGAGTGTTTCCAGAAAAAGAAGAAGCAAGTCTTAAAACTTTTGAAAATATAACGACAACCAGCATTGAGTGGTCTTGTATACAATATACATAAAACAATCCTAAAAAGGGAGGCTTTTCGCGTCTTCTAAAATAGTTTAACTGACAGGTGAGATTTGAATTTTTGCTCATTTTCTACCATCAAATTTTAACTTATCTATACATTATAAATAGAAATGAATTCGATAAATATGATGTTTGAAAAATAAAAAAAAAGAAGGTAAGAATTTGTGAAGTATGTGGTACTTAGTGTCTTTGCAATTTTCCTGATACAGAATGAGAAAAATTACCTACTTGTATGTTGTTCCATTATTGTCATATGCGTTCATTAGATATCACATAAAACATCATACTCAAATTTTAATGAACATCCAATTAAACGAATTTTAAAACTGAAACTTTTATATGAGCCGGGTTCAATGAAAATTAGGACACATAACCATTGTTGTGTCAAGAGGTATTGATATAGCTGCTCTATTTAAAGTTAACAGTTTAAATTTAAGAACAATAGCACCATAAATCGTATCTTTAGAGTTGATTTTTAAAATAGTGTATTGATTTACCTTAAGGTCTAGGAAAGCATAAAGAAATCAAATAAGTATCTACTACTAATAACTTTCTTTCTTGCTTTCTGAAAAGTTCAAGTATAATGAAGAATGAAGCATCAAGAATATGTACATATAATAATAAAATGTATGTGGAAAGAGAAATAAGAATTGACCGTGTGTATGTACGCCTATTTTGAAAACTAATTCACAAAAATAATAAAACAGAAGTGAGACCAAGCAATAATACTTCTTGTTTTTTGCGCTTAGGAGATTTCAATTTTTCAATTAAAGTTATAATTTTTTAAGTTATAAATCTGCGTATTCAAAAATAGTTCATTTTATTCTGTGAATAGTTATAGGTATACACCTATATCAAAGGAGTTTAACACGACCTTTTTAAAAAGTATGAATGTCTGACAGGGAGAGACAATTGTTTCAAGTCCTAGCCTTTTTCAGGGGTAGCTCTATAATCTATACAGTTTAAAAAATCCACCATTTTGATTTGTTTCAGTACTTGCGCTTTGATTTCATATTAATATCCAATGTTGGGCGTAAATCTATATTTGACGATGTGATTTTTCTGGCAAAAAAGTACAATTAAGCATAAAAAAAACAAAATTGGTTGAAGTTAAGTTGAATGCATTATTTCATTTAATATTAGTAAAACTACTATCGTTTCATTAAAAATCGTTGTTGCAATTAATTTGAATTTTTATTTTATTGGTTAAATTTTGTTTGCTTGAAATTTTATTCTGATGGAAGTCATGTTAGAAAGCTCTACGAGAGAGCTGAGAAATTAGGTCCACACAACTCATTAAATTAAAATTTCAAAAGCACTCACGTTTTACTATTTCAATTGTAAAATAATCAAAATTAATAAAAATCATCGTAATTAAAAAAATCAGAGCTTGTTCTTGAAACTGGTGTGCCAATGATTGATTTGTAAAATAAGTAAGTTAATAAAAATAACTTATCGTTTTCTGGTGAATCATGCAACAGTTCTTCTCAGTTTGGGTGAAACATGCTTTATAGAGAACATTCACATATTAAAATACATATAATCATTACAATTTTTATATATTTCAATACACCACTATTTAATTAGTAGTGCCCCGTGGCGTAGTGATTACTGTGTCGAACTATCGAAAAAAATTGTATAGGTCTCCTCCAATCGTGTAGAACTAACAACGCCCACGAAATGATTTGTTGAGGTTGAGAGTGAGAGTAACTAGACAGTTGCTCTTCAGAGCCTTTTCGGTGCTACTAAATTTAATAATTAAAAATAAAAAAATAAGAACCTGAGATATCAGAAGCATAAAATAATTTGCATTACTTTTTTTTTCACAGCACTGTATATCGGCTCAAAAATAAACTGCCCGACGAAGCTTAAATTTATGTACAAAATCCATTGAGTGGTGTGAATTCATTAGTGTGTGTGTGCTTTGGTAAGAATTTTTGGGGGCGCTCTTCAGACAAAAACGGTGGTCGCCTATATGCTGGAGGAATAAATTAACGGGGTATACCAAATGCTACATATAGCTTGACTATAGGTATCACCAACCCTTGCACTTTTTAATTCAGTTTCCCACATAAATTCACACTCCGCCGCCGCCGGCCGCCGGCCATGCAGATTCGAGTTGTAGGTGTTCAATGTTTCATTTTGCTTAAATTATGATGATGGTAGTATGGGCAAATTTAAACTGTACAAGCTCATACAAACAATAAACTCCTCTTTTTGGAGAGGATCATAGAAAAGCATTGGGCATGCAAGGGAGTGGCATATGATATCAACATGACAAAAGGGCTGTTTATTCAAAATTTGCATGCGGAATTGGTCGGCATGCAACTTAGATATTCGATTAAAAATGTTTTCTTTTATTTTTCAGTTCTTTGGATTTTTTAAAAATTGTTTGTAATATTGTTTTTGTTGTTATTTAGAATTGCATGTGTGTTGTTTTCAGAGATTGTATAATGACAACAAAAAAACACAACTAAATTGTGCTAACTGCACAGTGCGCGCGGCGGCGACGACGTGGCATATCGTGCCATTTATGTTACTTAAAGGTGACTAAACGAGAATTTCCTTTTTAAATTAATAATATGCGGTGGCGGACAGTGGAAAACCAAAGGCATGACAACCGCAATTGCTCAATATACCTACCTACTTGCTCGATGTAAAAGGCTGAGTGGCAATTTTAATGAAAGATTGTGGGTTTGTGTTTATAAGCATTTTTTTATGCTTTAATTTTGTTTCTTAGAGATGCATCTCAGTTTTTGTTTTAAATTTGAGTATTTGTGGGGTTTAGCTGACAAAGATTTCGATACGAAAGTTGGATACGTTAGCTCATTTGTTATTTCTTTTAATTAATTATATTATTATGCAAATTAAAACACCCGTGCACAGCCAGAAAATAGCAACTGCTTATTTTAAAAGGAAAATACTGTAAATTTAGTTAAAGTTATTACCCAAAGAGCAAATTGAAAAAGAGAAGTAGAAATTGAGAGCCCATAGAAAATTCGCTAAAAAAATTTAGCACATATTATTAGGGTTGCCTTGCCGTATATATTTTAAATCTATAGCCTATATAAATAATAAAACATAGATGGACTTATACCAACCAAGTGAAGAAATTTTAGTATACTTAGTGTAGTTAATTCAAGATTAATTATAAACAAATTTAATGGCACCCAACGTGAGGACTGTTAAGAGCTAGGTTTTCACAAAAATCTTACATCATCTTAGATTCTCTTGTGGTTGCCCGGTTAGCTTCAATGGAGCTTGGGGCTTCTTGCTGTTTCATAATACAAAGACAGACTCTGATTTTAATACGGATTCCCATCACCTATTATAGAATTAGAGATACCTTGCGGCATCCATTTTCAAACTGCTCAGCACAAAATATAATCCTCAATAGAAATGGCGCCCAACGTGAGACCCTATTTTAGGGAGCTAGATTTCACCAATGTTACTACAGAAGAATTAATGACGTATCATAAATGTTCATAATTTGCGGTTTGGAGCAAAAGTGTCATTTGTGTGTAAGAGTGTCATTTGACCAAATTCTTTTTGCCACTTATGGCCAAATGGTCTTATTTTCCACATTAACAGAGTAAAACCTGTACTGAACATCTCCCTGTAATTGACATTAGACCATATAATGAGCATATCCCATATGGCACTTTATAGCAGAGTGACATATTAACAGAATGTGAATGTTTCATATCGCCTTATTTGGGACTTATGCATGGTCTAATGACGTAATTGAAGGTTTTTGTCATTTTCATATTCGTACCACCTGTTCAACATCGAAGTCTCCTGTGTAGATGGAGCCATAAACGTGAAACCCGATTGCTGGAGAAATAGATTTTTACAAAGAATTTCTATCAACGCCAGTAAGGGTGGCGGCACTATTGTGGGTTTCCGGCTTAGCTCAAAGCATCAAAGTAAAACTTCTGTGGAAATGGCGCCGAATGTGAGAACGATTGTTGCCAGCTAAATAAAAAAAAAATTCCATATTGGCGCAGAAGAAAGGTGGCGACAGGCTTTTCAGAGTTGGGCTTAGGGGTTCTTTCCGTCGAAGTTATTATACGTTTATTGTTTTCTATATAAGTGCTTAACGAGGAGGTTTTTCGAACCTTGCTATACTGTAAGTTTTTTTGTTTTTAGTTCATCAACAAAGACAAAGTATCTTCAAAGTACCTATATCTACTATAGTAACGCGTTTTTTATTCTCACATTATTATTTGTCTCACCATCTTTGTTAAAAAAAAAAATCACATAGTGGTACCTAAATAATAAATTTTAATATAATTACCTAAATTGCTTACGATAGAACTTCAAATCAAAAGGATTATCTCGAAGAACATATACATATATGAATCTCGATATGAATATCCATCCAATTATAAGCTTTTGAAAAAATCATTAAAACATAGAAACGTATTAAACCTAGGTACCCAATAATTTCTAGGAAATCCATAAGCATATTATAATACAGAATCTAAACCTATAGCAGATAAAAATAGCAACAAATTAGAACAAAAAGAAGAACCATCATCAGAAACTATCATATTAAATCTTCCTCGAACGAGAATTGCGAGACTTCATAACTCACTCGGAAAATTTAATTCAATTAAAAATAAATCTACCTACATTAAAGAGAATTTGATGCTGAAACAAGCAGTAGGTAGTGTACGCTAGCTTGCAGGCCAACCATCACAAGCTACATGCTACATTTTGTTGTCTCCAAACTGTAACATCGCATTTAGATGCAGATGCATGGTCTCATATTAAACAAACAAAAAATAAACTGAAATGAACTTTTCTCCTTCTAGTTTCTTAATAATAATTTTCTATGCGAGCTTCCTGTTCATAAGAGGGTAAAGTATATGGATAGGGAGTATAGAAAAACACAAAACCCCGCCTTCAGTCTGTGGTGCCTTAACTCGCTGTTTGGCAACGGACTGTGCTCGCTGATGTCAAAAAATTATTTTAATTAAAAACTTTGGGGCCATATCATCATGGCCGCCACAACTGCTGCCACAATGTTATTTATGTTCACGACGATATACAAGTGTATTTGGCTTGATTTATTACCATGTAGTTGGTGATATATGCGTGTGATTTTTTTTTTCGTATTTTTATTTTTATATTCTTTTGATTTCTTTATTTTGTTGGTTAGGTTTTTTTTCTGTTGAATTTGAATCTCTCTTCCTCAACAAACAAAAGATTCATAATTAGTTTCCAACATCTTGTTCTTATATACATTTTTTTTCTGTAAAATTTTAAGTTCGAAGTTCAAGATGATGATAACATTTTTAACAGAACATAATATTTTTATATCTTTATTTGAAAAAAAATGTCTATGAATCTAGGTACAAGAAACCAATAAATCCATCATGTAGTTACACACAAAATCGGTGTGCAATTGCTGATGGCAGCCCAGGGTGAAGTGAAGTTATCGATTTAACTATTAATCATTGTCTTAAGGGCACATTCTGGCATATCACAGTCACGGAACAGAGAATTTATTCAGAAAATGAGAGACGACGGCAGAGAGGAAGAAGAGTCGAACCCGCGGAAGAATAGGTGATTGAACTTATATGGTGCAAGGAATAGAGCATTCAAATAGGGGTATCTATATCTGTTTATCTATATATAGCTATACTTATACATCACGTGAGCAAAGAGAGATGCATCAGTCATAGGTATAGGCATACTTATTGAAGATTGAAGTAGATTTTATAATGAGGGTATAGTAAAAATAGAAGGTGCCTATACCCATAGGTATACAAAAGTATTCTTTGAAATATACATCAACATCGAATTTGAAAATATGACGACGATTCATCTTCAACGTCAGATAATCATAATACCTACCTATACTTTACAAATTTAGGTATGCAGTTGGTAAGGAGAATTATGGTCTCAAGTGATCCAATAATTGTTTTCAATAATGAATTTGTTGTGAAAATAATAATAGGACCTACATGTCTAACAATAGAATCTAATTCTCTAATGTTTCAGATCACATTAAGAGTTAAGGAACGCATTAAACCTTAAAATTTTATTTTTGCAAAGATTCAACAATGTCTGTTTTGCGGAATTCTACGAGTTAGGTAAGTAAGCCAAAACAATGTTAAGATATACCAGGACGAAGCCAATAAAAAATTCTTTATCTATATATCTATACAGCGGCCAAAATAAGTATAAAGAAATGTATAAAGACACAATCTGCAAATTGTTTCAATGTTCGATTATTTAACAATGCGCATTTAAAAACATCGATTTGTTTGCTTATATAAACCTGCCTGTTAAACTTTGGGTCATATACAAAAAGATGAGTTCAAGCTTTTTTTTTACACACTTTTCTAGTAAGAAAGTTATCAAAAAAATTGAGTAGAAGCTTGAACTTATCTTTTAGCATATATGACCCTTTAATTTTGTTTTATTGTTAAAACTGCTTTATTCTGAATAACTTGAAAAATTCTAATCAGCAAGATGATGCTCCTATTCACAACTGAAGAACATACACACGTAGAAAATTATCGGTTAATATACAACCTGCACAGTAACTGAGTCAAGATTACACGAGTAAACTCGATTTAAAAAAATTTATGGCTAAACATTTAAGGCTATTTTGACCCTAATTCTTTTAACCCACAGAAAAAGTTACTTGATTAGCATTGTTTTAATCGATAATTTTTCTGCGTGCTGATCGCTATTGTGGAGAAGAGTTTACCATGCGGCCGCTAACGCGAATCTTAACCCAATTGAAAACGTGTGGGACATCATGGCGAGAAAACTGCATTCAAATAAGAAGAAGTACAGAGACGTAGAAGAGCTAAAAATGCGAATTTCCCAGTGGAGATCTAAATTATTTTGTGGTAAAAATTGATATAGGTAATCTTAGATACAATCTAATCATTTTTCCTAACTACGGTTACTTATACAGTTCTTATAACTTATAAGTACAGTTATCATGATAAACTAATCTTAACCTATTGTTTATTCTTATTCAAATAAACACCAGGAAATTCTAAGATCTCTGTATCCTATTAAATCGTTTTGGAGTATAAATAAGTAATAAATAAAACTAAAACATACATTAATCTAAGAATGTAGATAAATAAGTAGATACAAACATAGTTAATTACGTACCGAAATCATTCTAACGAATCGCTATAATGTGAAGCACTTATATCATTTTTTATAAACAATGAAAAATTTAAATGATTGACTGCATAAAATTTGTCAAATTTATTTCCTCATACACTTAAGGTGTCCAAATTCTGAATTATCTATTTATTATGTTACGGTCAGATAAAATTGAATGTCACCCTTCTCGACAATCATTATATATGTGCACCTATATAAAAAACAGCAACAATTCGAAAAAAAATTAAACCTTTATGAAGTCAAGTCATTTAAAATTGTAGACACTTCTCAGGGTGAAGTTCATTTTTCATTCTCAGTAAAATGTACTGAACAAATTTTTGAAGCGATATGATTACGTATATGCTGACGGACATGGCACTTATTTAATTTATAAACTATTCGCATACACATTACTTCCCACATATCGTAATAGTTATCGCACGAACACATGCAATCAAACTTAGAGTATAAAAGAGACAAAAAATAAACCCTTATAGTTGAAGGCAAAAAGCAATATGGCTCTGCGGCAAAGTAATTAATCATTTTCCAGAGACGGTGTTAAATTTGAACTCGCACACAAACATAATATTATAAATCCAGAGAGACACATGCAGAGGAGAAAAAAAAATTATTCAACATGTCTACCAGAGGGTATGCCAACACATGTGATTCAGTTTTTTTTTTTTAATAAGGAGCGCCCTCCGTGTTCATAGATATCTATAGATATATATTTCTACAAAACACAAAATGATATTCCCTCCTCTTAACATCGTATCCTGTACCCGAATTAGAATCACAACGAAGTGTCGAGTGAATTTACCTACTTACCAGCAAACAATGAATCTCCGAGTATACAGAGTATATAGGTAGGCAGTTTTCCATATGAATTGGTATAGAAAGGACATTGTCTCCCTTATGAACATACAGATCCTACCATATAAAACATTCAACCCCATCTTTGCTATGGCAGCTTAAATTAGATTCAACTCATTCTGCCATGATTTGAGGAGACCGCATATGTTACTCGAAAACACGGGTGGACTCGTTTAAGGGAAAAATAAATTAAAAAGAAGGAACTGTTATCAAAGGGCGACCAATTTGTTGAAATCTTAATTTTATTAGCAGTTTGCTAAAACAAATCTGAACGTTTTCTCAGGTGAACTAAAATTTTGCACTATTATGTTTTATAAAAAGCAAAAACCTATTACGAATATACCTAATATAGTTTGAATATAATAGTCCTGTTTTGAATTTGTATTTGTAATCCTGTGATATTATATAATGGAATCTTGGAGGGGAATATTAAACGTTTGTGTTGATGGGTAACATGTCTTTAAAATTATGTGACACTAGTATTGCATCAAAGCATTTAGAAAAACAAGTCCGCTCCTGAGAACGGGTGTAAAGGTACATACTTACAGGCTTTTTCATATAATAGACAACGAGAAGGACCAGTGTAACTAGAACATTGTGTGTTACTTACTATACTATACGTTTGGTTATAATAAATGGGGTGTCATCTACCAAGGGGTGAATTTTGAATGACCTTGGCATCGGTAGCGGGAAACATACAAGAACATAATTTCCTCCACCCAAACTTAACTCTCCTTCTACTACAGCATATAACTAAGCAAGTAAACTTCCAGCTTGCATGGTTAAAAGCAAAGCCAGAGCACAATGATATAGCAGAAGTAGAGTACCAAAGTTCGTTTGAGTACGATATTAATTGTGAATTTATATGTATGCTAATACAGTAGGCGCGTCACCACCATATATACCATAGAGGGTGATATGAAAAACACCTTTTTCACCCTTGTTCTGCGACCCCATGAGCTCGGATCTTTTTCCTGCTATATTTATACATTATACCCTTTTCTATGTTTAGATATATTTTTTGAAAATTGAGCCCATAACTGGGTTTGTACAATCACGTTGATCATCATCTCTTCCTTTTGCATGACTTTTTAATTTGAAAAATTAGTTATCGCCTCAATGTTGGGATATGTTTCATTTTTGTTATGAGTGTGTTTGTATGATGTTGAATAATCCACCAGAGACAGGATGACATTGCATAGATGGTCAACTACGACTACTCAGAGGAATAGCTCCTGAGAAACAGATTTGAGAATATGATGTCTGGGGTTGCGATGGACGATATGACAATGATTGGAATGCTTGATTGGCGAAATGTGCTTAGGGGATATAAATGAGTTTTGGAAGTTTCATGAATGACAAATAAGCGTTTTTGATTTGATTTTGTTTGAAGAAAGGTGCTCTAGAAAAGTCTTTAATATTAAAGTATAGTGTTTTCGTGTAACAGGTAGATATACAGGCGCACCAATTGTGCTACAATAAGAAATTCAAATAACTTTTTTTTAATAGGTGTATTTAATTTATTTTTTTTTATTGGATACAAAGTTCGATATTATTTTAAATAATTAATTGTTTTTAAATATAATAGATTTAATATAAATTCCTTGGTTTCGTTTTGTATACCTCTTGTTTGACATAACCCCATAAAAAAAAATCTGGTTCTTGGTTCTTGCTGGAACCACCAAACGCTGCTAAATGGGATACGCCTTTGGCGCAGTTTTGGATAAGGAAACTCCTTCAACATCTTTGAATAACGGTCCCTATTGACAGTTACTGTAACACCGTTTTCTTCAAAGAAGTATGGCCCGTTAATACACCTTGATGAAACTGCGCAACACACAGTGACTCGGTTCAGTTCCGTCTCATGGAGCATTTCTGGATTATATTAATTCCATGTACGGAAATTTTGCTTGTTTACATTGCCGTTTAGATCAAAATGGGCCTCATCAGACATGAACAAACAATTTATTAATGTGTTGTCTTTTTCGGCCAGTGCAATCATTTTTCGGCAAAATTCCAGGCGAACAGGTAAGTCCTGAGGGATTAAGCTTGTAATTTGGACTTAGTATGGAAACAAGTGTAGCTCATCATGAAATATCCGTTGTAATGACCGTCTGCTAACTCCAACTTGCCCCGATAAGTTTCGACTCGAAACGCTTGTATTTTCCTGTATTGCCGTTGCTACAGCCGCGATTGTATCCTGAACCCGAACATTGGAATCTTGATGGTACGGCCTTCGTGCGATGCTTCCAGATTCAGAAAACAGTCGCACCAGCCTCATAATGGTCCATCTACTCGGTGGAGTACCCCCAAACTCCCATCTAAATTCCCTTTGGACGGAAATGACGGACTGCAAAGCATGGTACCGTCGCACTATCCAAATTCTTTTTTGAGTATCCCAAGCGTCCATTTTTATAAATCTAAATAGTAGCCTGTAAATTAAAAAAAAAAATGAGCCGATTACTCACACGTACGTTTTATTTTGTAGCACGAATAGTGAGCCACCCTGTATATAGATACCTATAAGCTTTTGTTATAGTTTCATCTGCGTTCTTTTGTAATTCTTTCCCATTTGATGAGCATCTACTATTCGATATTAAATTCTGCATCATAGCTTGTAAGTTTTTAGAATATAGTGGCTGTGGCGTAGTTTTAAAAAAGGTCAATGCCCAAAAAATTTCCATTTGGGTTCCATACATCCTCTTCAATAAAGGTTAACGTTGTACAATTTTATCAAACTTACCTAAGGTATAATATTCCACTACTTACCTATAGTTTCCTTCTCTATCGAACCTTTGCTTCCATTCCGGCAGTGGCGGAATAGAAAATTTCACCGCCCTAGGCAGAGCTGTAAATTGCCGCCCTTCCCCAAACAAGAAGATTATAATAAAAACTGCACAAAAAATCCTTTTAAGTAGACTTTTAGACCATATAATTATATAATGTTTCATCAAGAAAAATATTAATACCAGTGAGAATACGTTATTATCAAACTCTTTCCCGATACAAATAACAAAAAAATTAATAAATAATTATTAAAACAGCCAAATCCAAGAATAGATGTACCCCAAATAACATAATAAAAGTATTGTGTATGTTCCACATCTTTCAAACCAGCTGTGAGCTACACCAATAAGAAATAAAGAAAATGTTCGTATAGCATTTAAGTCAGCTAATACATTACGAATTTCAGTATTTTTAAAGGATTAATAAGATACAAATCAAATATTGTCTATAAAATTAAATGTTTAGGAGATGGGTTAACATCATGTTCCTCTGTTTATGTAGGAACCTTGTTGCTAAAACTGCGTAAGAGAATATTAGGTCCTAGATCAGATATAAATATAATGGAAGTTCACAAAAAACAGCATTAGCTCTACATTGCATATAGAAGAAGACCATCGACCTGGTTATAAGAATGTTGAGGTCTTGCAGTCAGAAAAGCATTATAACAAAATAATGATGTTTGAAATATGTTACATACGTACCTATTACAAATACAGAAAAGACTGTTAATAGACGACAATAAAAATCTACTAATGAATTCGATAAAATTTTAGTTTTGAAATTTTGCATTGATATTTTATTTTGTACTTGCCGCCCATACATTTTAGATTTAAAATAATTTTGAATCTAAAAAACTTTTTTTTCAAGACTTTACAAAATAAAAAAAATCACGAAAACAATTTTCAACAACAAACAAAACATTTTTACTAATGAATTAACATAATTGAATGTATAGGAAAATATAAAATTTTATTTAATTAATTTACCAAAAAAATTTTCTAAATTAAAGGCCTGAAAAAGACTTAAACTAGTCGAAAATAGGTGTTCAATAATTTATAGTGTGTAAAACCAGCAGCGAAAATAAATGAGGATATAAAAGCGTGTAGCCAATTAACGATGTAGTTATGTAGCATGGAATTTAGTTAGTTTACTTGCTTGTTACTTTTTAGAGATTTTTACTTTGAAATTATTATTATTATTTTTAACTGAATTAGATTTTGAAAATAGAAAATTCGAAATGAAGCAAAAATATTTGTTGTGTTTATATTATTGAAAAGAAAGGATATCAAAGATACAGTCCTTTGATTCGACCAGCTGACTTTCGACATACAGTTTTGGGAAAAAATCAGAAAATTTTGTTATATGATAGCTTTGAAATAATAAAATATCTTCTATTATTGTTATTATGTTACCTGGAGGTTTCCACATCCATCGAAAACAATTAACTATTTCTTTAGGAACGTTACAAGTATAAATGTAATATCTACTTCCATATGCATGTACTATTAATTTATTCTTTCATTACATCATATTTCTTAGCTGATATTTTAATTTATTATAAATAATAATTAATAAAGATAAGGATATATGAGCAATAAATAGTTAAAAAGTAAACAAAAACCAAAGCCTAATCACTTGAACGTGACTATCAGCGACCAACGTTTAGATTACCTATCTACTTCTGTCTGAGTTAAGTGCGAAGTAGATATACCTATCATAAGTATCCAAATTTTCTCATTAAAAATCAATATGAATTTCACAATAAATCGTAATAAATTTGTATATGTGACTATTCATATTAAATTCCACATACACATAAACAAATTTAATGTTATTTCATCGTTAACGTTTTTTCTTATGCATTATTAAGAAAGTGCGATTTTTTACTCCTAAACTATTCACACTCTCCGCACCTAAGCGCCATGAATGGAATTAAACATTCAAGTCGCGCATATACCTTCCTGAACCAAGCTAACTTAAATTGAATTGACTTGCACCACACAAGAGACGTACTCATATGGTTTAAAAGTATTGAAGCCGTGATGTCTTTGCTTTCGCAGATCCGTTTTTGGACTGTCACTACAAAGTGTGACTAGAAAAGAAAAATCAATAGCTCGGTCGAAATTATGACTGCGACGCAAATTTACCATACCAACATGACTATAATATGGTGAGTGGTTAGATATGTAGGTTCGCATACGCATGTTTCATATAAATAATAATTCAACGCGATAAGTTTACATTAATATGACATGATGTCATTTGGATACACTAGGATCACGTTCGGAATCATAAGAAGTTCCTTATGGATAATTTTTATTTTATTTTTTTTTTTCATGGAATGTTTTCTATGGGGAATTTTCTTTTTTTCTAAAGTTTGTTTCGAAGTTCTGATAGTGGGTGGTTGAAGGTGATTTAGTATATAGCGAACATGGAAAACATTTGAAGGGTATATGGCTTCTTAATGGAAATGATCAATGTGGATTGCCTTTGTCGCTTATAAACTTTCTTGAAATTAATACTATAATGTTTTGCCAATAATGAATACAGCATTAGCAAAAAATTAGTTGAAAGCAAATGAGAGGCATAATATGACGTGTATACATCTATCGAGCTATAGCACAGGCTGAAGGGACTAAAAATGAAAAAAATATAATAGTCAACATATACTTAATATATAGTTTCCTTTATTTTCTGTATATCAAAGCCATTAATGTGAGTAAAAGTACAGAATTATGGTTTCTATATAGTAACATTTTTTCGATATGTTTCCATTTATATTGATCTTGATCGTCAATATATTTTTTAAAGAGCAAATGTCCGTTTGGGTTCAGTGGCTGTAAGAAATGTTGACATCATTTGCAAACATTCAAATTGTGTGGTAAGAAAAATCCACACATAGGTACAGATATATACAATTTATAAAAAATAAATAAAAGTGGTCCAAATTGGCTTCCTAGTTAATTTCCAGATAGTGCTCTAACAATATTGAAATCGATATGTTTATAACCGACAAACAGAACACTGATATAATAACTTGCAAAAAATATTTTCCCAATTAATAACATGAGTTTATTGCCCCAAACAAACTGCTTTCGGTATTGTTTTCACAATTTCTAAGAATGTTCAAAAGCGATTGAATTGACTTCTATGTGTTGTTTTCTAAATGTTGCAAAAATTTATAATATACCATTGTAGAGGTACATGGAATAGTAACCATTAACAGATATATAACTTAATTTTTTTGTATTTGGCTATTTGCTTAACGAATAAGAGAAAGTATTCAATTGAATAAAAAATATATTCCTGTAGGCACCAACAATTAAGGTAAAAATGCCCAATATCTCAAAAACAAAGTTCCATTTCACATAATTAAAAAAAAATCCTTACAAACTATAGGCATGCTTCAACCCAGAAATCAACTGACCGAAACGATATTCCTTTAGAGGAAATCCCCTTTGGTCTTGTCAACCTAACACACTGGCATAATAAATCAACATGCACTGACGTCGGTTGGCGGCATTATTATGATAGTAGATTGGATCTTAAGATATGCCGCCAAATAACGGAACGTACTTATTTAATCATCGTGTTTAGCACAATAACTATTCAACTTATGAAAACCAACGCTAATCAAGTTATGCATTTTGATTAGCATATTCCTATACATTCATATACGTATAGATAGCACCATGTCCAAGTTGCTTGTGCGGTTTTCTCTCCATAAAATCGATTGATGGTGCCACCCTGCACAGATATCTATCGATAGATATCTTTATTTCTGTCATTATGCACTTCATAATATGCAAACATTTATGAAATACGCATTAGCAAATTTGTGGGACACTGACACACTCATTTGAAGATCGTTAAATGCGACGAGTCCCAAACAAAATATCAAGTTTGGGATATCCATAAGTTCCTGTTGAATACTGAACAGTTTAGATTTCCCTCATGCCGCTCATGTCTAATCGCCTACAGTGCAGTATTTTTTTTTTTTGCCTTTTGATCTTTTCCGCAGAAAAAAAAAAAAACTTAATATTTTTTATAGCTACTCGATTCTTATCAGCAAGTTTATAGCAACACTTTCGTTTCAATGACATAAACGTATGGATATGCCTTTTGTGGTAAAGCTCCTGAATTCTTGACACGCTATGCTCGTACATATTTTTTAATTTGCGAATGATGAGGTAGTTGGAAAAAAATTTTCGAGAATAGCTAAAGAAATGTTCCGTGTGTGTTTGTCATGAATTTTGTTTTGGAAGGTCAGTGCGGACTTTGGTGAGTGTCCAGATATTTTTTTCTTAAGAATAGCCACAATAACTCTGGGACATGACACATTTTTCAATAGCAAAGTTGCTTTTTAATAAAAATTCAGGAATTTTTGTGAAGTCAGTTGTTCATAAGAACTTAAGTCATGATCTCACAACTTGTTGATAAAAAATATTTTTGATATGCGATTGTGGGGAAAAACTCAAGCGTCATTTAGAGATAACATGTATGTATAGATAATAGATAAAATGTTTTGTAAGACGCATTTTTGGAAGATGACTTCTTCTTCAAAATATTGAGCTTGCAAATACCAAAATTGAAACTTAATTTTTTTAACTAACATAAGAAGTTTATGAATAATATTTTTGATTAGATATTGACACGTTTGATTTTTAAGAATGACTTATCTGAATTTTTCTGGGGGTTTATACTGATGGCTTTTCACGGGGAATATAAAGAGTCACTCGCTATTTATGTTAATGCTCTGGCCTTTCAACTTTTTGGTGGTTCTGAAGAAAATCTATGTCTAAATTATTTTTTTACTTGCCTTTTTTCTCAGAACAACAACAACAGACTTTTAACTCGACTTGCTATTTAAGAATCAATCAGCATACAGCACAATTCTGTATAGGTACAAACAATGACGCGCGGCTGGGTGTTAACCTGTTTATCAAAATGAAATAAACTGAGGGATCTTGTTAATAATCACCATCAAGAGTTATCAAACGAATATCAAATTATTCCCGCAAGCGTGGTAGAGTTTTTTGAACCTCTGGGACATTTTTCTAAGCCGTGCAGCTAAACTTTGTGGACTGGAATACTCGTCGGGCTGTTGAGTTGGTTTCTATACACTTCACGTGTCCACTCCCATCTCAGCCGATGTATTTTTAGCTTTTTGACTCACAGGTTAATGTCGCTGTATTTAGCTCGTTGACCTCTTCATTAGATCTTCTTCTCCATAAACCTTCGATATAAACACAGGACCAAAAATCACTCAAAGAATTTTTCTCTTAAAGTACCCAAGTAACTTTTCATTCGAATCTTTCAAATCCCGATACTACCCGAATTCGAAAATCGAAATCAGAAAAAAACTCCGACACTTAATTCCCGAAATACGAAAACCGGACACTAAAATCCGAATGAGCTCGTATTACATTCTGATTTTGTTGTTGTGATTTTGTATTTCGGGATTTTGGTGTAGGAATATTGTGTTTCGGGTTTTCGGCGTCTGTAATATGTATTTCGATAATTTTGTGTCGTGATTGTGATGTGCTGTATTTGTCGGGATTTTAATTAGCTTATGGATTGTTTTTTTTGTATTCAAAAATTTGCCAACTAGCTTACGAAAATTGAATTCTTTTCAATTTATAATTCACCAACTAAGTATCTATAGAATTACATTTTTTCAAATCACAAATTTCCAACTAGCATATGAATTGAACTTTTTCAATTCATAATTCACCAACTTAGCTTGTGAATTGAATTATTTTCAATGAGCTTTTGCTAATTTTTTTTATCTTTATTTATCTAATTTTTCCTCTGTGTTGTTGGCAAGGCATAAATTATAGGTATCTGATTGGTTTCTTTTCAAGTTTATATGGGCTTATAAAACCAGACACAGCAGAACTAAACTTTGCGAACCTATCAAATAGAAAACATTTAAAACATTTACTAAATTTTCTTAATTTCATATTTATTTTGTTTATTGAAAGAAAATATCCAACTAATTATTATTATCAAAAACAAAAATTCATTCCCACATAACTGATTTTCATCATCTTCTAAAAAATGTATTGTTGTTGAAAAATATTTATACATTTATTACTGGTGAAATTCGTATAAGGTGAAACCATGGCAAGAAAGCAACCCTACAATGTTCTGCTACAGTTATTATACATTTCCAAACATATAAGGTTGTTGAACATAAAATGAATAACGCCTTCATAATGCATCATTTTCACCACTAATTTCCAATTACACCCATTAGTATACTTCCTTCATCTTATTCCTTTTGTTGTCAGAAATGCGACTTATAGAAACATTAAAACATAAAAAAGAGGTGACAAAGTAACAAATCGCATGAAGTAAAAAAATAATAAAGTCCCTTAAAATCCTTTCAAATGTCCTTCTTCATAACATCATGAACGCCACCATTGGCATTCAAAAGAAACAACTTACTACAGCAAAAAGCTTTCTAAAAGGACATGGTTCGTGTATGTGCTATTTCTCTTGATGCAAAAGTCCTTACATTAAAGAACATTAAAACATTCATAGATGGCGCCCGGTTGGGATTCCAAAAATAATTTTCATTTTCGAAATCCAATAAGAGTTGTATTCCAACTCCATACAAACAAATATTGGAAAAATGGTACCAGGTGGTGGTTTCACTTTCAACATTATTTCAATATCCCATATTTTATTTTTAATTAACTCACTATAATATCAATTAATCTTTTTTACGACTTCGGCTGTCACTCATAAGAGTAGTAAAAATATTAAAATACAATTTATCTCTTTTTAATCGAGAAATAAATGGAAAGATAATATTTAACGATGGTGGTGGGCTATATAGACATAAACATAAATATACATCAGCCACCCACTGTTACTATAATACTGTTACTATAATAAGAAAGTTTCATATTCCAAGATTTAATGCTTTCCTAAGAGCTTTTTATAGATGAAAAGCATTCTCATTCTTGTTGACACGTGGGATGCCATAAAATTTAACTTTGTAATTCGAATAGGTATGTTATTCCTATTTCGAAATTCATTTTAATTCATAATTGACGCCTCCTGAAATACTGCCAACACTTGAGTGTTCGAAAAGACCACCCACCTGTTGTATGGTCATCAAAATACAGCATTTCATGCATTTCTATAGCGCGCAATAGATAGAATTAATTCATCGCAATTATTTTATTACCACATCCACTTTGCGTTTCAATAGAATTGGTCAAAAACAATAACGAAATTTGCATCCGAATTGATATTTGATATATGGAATTGTAAATTCGTTCGAAACGCAGGTGAATGTTCTGATGGTATAGGGTGGTTCAGCCATATTTTTGGCGAAAAACTATTGCAGTCATTCAGCTATAGCGAACAAAATCACAGAGAATAACAAAATCTCACATATAAGGATGTTTGACGAAATAAATTTCAAGGTCTTCATACCATATGAGAACTATAAACAATCCGTTCAAAAAAATAACCTCGTTTGTTGTTCAAAGTATTTAAAATCTATTGGGTAAATAGTTATTCACTGGGACAGGTTGCCGCTGTTCAATTTGATTCGGATTAGTGGTGTACGATGAATAAATCAAAATGTATAATAAAAATCGCATTTGAATAGTTTCACGAACGCGATGTGGTAGGTAAGATAATTTGACATCTTTACTTATTCGAAACACGCGTTTTTTGTATATTAATGATATATTGCAAATAGTTTGTTTTGTTTGTGTTTAGTTGGCAATAGGTATTATAAAAGGCGTTAACATAAGGGAAATTTGTTAAGATGGATGTATATAGCAACACTTGGCAGCTGTTGTTTTCATTGATTGAGTTTAAGAAATATAGTCTTGCAAGCACTGATGAAATTATCTTTACAAAAAACTTTGAAAACAAATTTTTTTCTTTTCTTCCTTTTATTTGAATTCAAACTTTTAGGACTTATGAATATAAGTTTGGACATGAACCATAATAAACTACAACAACAATATGTTAGGGCTTTAAAGGGAACTTTGACAATCAAAAATCATAATATAGGTACTTCCGGGCTTTTAATATTGAATCACAATCGAATACTAGAAGATGTTTGTTTTTGAAAGTTTACTGGCAATCAGTCAATCAGTTGATCGGTTCAAATGTGAGGATAGATTAAATTAATAAAATAATAAAAGTTCAGTGCAGCAAAATATATGTCTTGATATTTTTAATTAATCTTATAAAACCATTTATGTATACTCATTCTGTTCGTGCTCCAAGTGTGGATTTATACAATTGATAGATTAAACGTGCATGTTTGTACTTCAATTGGACTAAAAACTACTTATTCAATAAAGGAACTAAGGAGTTAGTCAAACTTATACAATTTGGGTAGTAATTTCGATGTTTTTTCTACTTATTCAAATCCACAATTAAATTCAAAATGAAATCAGTTCCAACGCAAGTATAAAGTACAAAAGTTTTTCAAGCAATCAAATATTAAGGTGCATTATCAGTTATATTTTTACTTACGATTATAAGGTAGATACTATAAAGCAAGTCTTGGATTCGTGCAAAAATAAAGTTTTGAAATAACAATCAAACATGACACGATAATAGAGAAGAAGAAAAAAGTGGTTCCCGCAATTCTGTCGTCTGTCTGTCCCGCCTGCCTCGGCAGTTCGGTACCTTAATCAGCAGCCTGTAATCGAGTGGACTGATTTACTTCAAATTTGGTGCAGTTTTTAGGTTAATACTCCCGGAGCTATTTTTGTAGGTCTTTAATTTCTAATATCTCGTTAACGGCTGAAGCAATTCAAACAATTAAAATAGGTAGCATACAAAATTTGTATCGAAAATATTTTTGTTAAGTTTTAAATAAAAAATTTAAAAAAGAAACTGTTTTTGTGAATTCAATATTTCAAAGTCCTGTTAACTTATTTTTATGAATAACATACAATTCAATATCTTTTAAGATAGCGCAAATTTCTGTATTAAATAATACTATTGTTAATATAAAAAAAATTACTAATATTAAGTTTATATTTAAAAATAATAGAAGTAATCAAAAAAAATTATTAATTTAGGTATTTTTAACAGAAAACAAAATAAGAAAGAAATAATTGCATTTATCAATAAAAAATGATTATATTTTTATATTACAATATTTTATAATAAATTAATAAAATAAAGACAAAATGAAACTGATTTTATCATCGAAGAGCCTCAAAATATTGTCTAAGTTTTGTTTTGAAACGTGTGCTGCATCTTATTTTAAAATATAATAAATTAAGTTAAAAAAACTTGCATACCTTCTTACTTTTTTTAGAAATATGTTTTTTAACAATGATTTAAAAAAAAAACTTTTTTTCGAAAACCACTCCAATGATTTTGAAATTTTTTTTAACTTCATATTTAGTAAAAAAAAAATGTTTTGTAATCTTTGATTTTGGTTTGAATCCTATTAAAATATCTGTATATAAATTAGTTTTAATGAAATTCATTTACGATTTTTATTTATTTCTTGTTTTCCGTTTGTATTGTATCATGTAAATTTTCGGTCAAACCCTCAAGTAACTTGCCACAAGAGCAAGTTTGTGCGATCCAGTCGTGACTTTTATTTTTGTATTTTATATTGACAAAATCAAGGCTGGCATTTAACTTCTCTATTATATCCCAAACTTCTGAAACCTCCAATCAAAAATATTGTTTCGCTGATTACAATAAGAACTCTTACTTTTTTTCATATTTCTTTCAAACCTCACATGATGATGTAGAACTGTGGAACTCCAACTTGCGTGGCTTCGATAGTTTGATGTTTCATCTGTGCAAAAGTACATTAGTAATATGGACATTTTTTTTATCACTCAAAAACATTTTACAAAAATAAGAAATAGCACTTCAGCAGCTCAAAACATAAACCAATCAATACTCAGCGACTCACTATATCAAACAGCAATGGATAATAACTTCTATCTAACTTATAGCCAGCTTCAGAATAAAAGAACCGCGCATGCACTTCAAACATTTGTGAAAAAAATGTCTTATCAAAGATGATTAACGTACTTGTTTCCAAAGCATTTCAACTTTCAACCGTGCAAAACCTTGGGCCAAAGTTGATGACCTTTTCATATAGCAAACTATCAAACTTCATCGCTTCCCAAAAGAGACTCCTTATAGTCTCTCTCACATCACAACTCCCTTTATATAACTTCTCACCATCATTATTATTGTTTGGTTAACCAAAGTCAATGTGTTAAAATATCCACAAAAGGTGAGAATTCCCTGCCAACTCTACATCTACAGATAGTTACCGCAAAACAAGCCAATAAAACCATATAAAGTTCTGGACACAAAAATCATCCAACTTCATGCTGCTGCTGCTGCTGCTGCACAACAGGATTGCATTATAGTTATAGCTATCAACCTTTAGATACAAAAACTGTAGGATATTCAGACCTCAAATAGCATTTATACCTTGAAGCCCTGGCGATCGGGGGGTGAGGTAATTTTGTGTGCCGGGTTCGATTGTTTTCAACATGGTGTCGAACCAAGTGCATACATGTGTCACTCCACAACGGCACCCTTTCATATAAAAATAATAATAATAATATTGCATTATTACTATCTACTTCTTTTTTGGAGCTCGAAATCACACAACAATCTGTTTAACGAGGGAGGTTTAGCTTCGAGTCACATCGGGCAGCGCAATTGTTGGTATAAGCAGGCACTTTAAATCCAAAAGGATAAAATACAAAGGTACCTTATTCGCGCAAAGAGTGTAATGCATTTGGGACCACTTATTGTCGTACCAGTGTTTATATTCAGCATATACAGTGTAACAATGTTTTGTTCGTTTGTTTGTTTGCAATGAGAGTGTGCAAACAGAGGATACCGACACCTGAGAGTTTAACTGGCATGGCAGTTCATGCAGACATTAAAGGTGGGAAAATGTCAAATAAAAAGTTTAAACGCTTTTTACTCGAAGGCGGCTTTAAAAAGACACAACAAAAGAAGACAGAAAAATAAAATAGACGAGAGCAAATTCTAAGGACATTAAATACAATTTTGAGACCCCAATAGTTAATCTTCAATGATGTGGCCACAGAAATAATTGAGAAAGAGGAAAGAGCTAAAAGCTCCAATTATACTTAACTCTAATCGTCCGAATTATTTTATCTAAACACATTGAAAGGCACGTACATAGGCTGAATAATAATAGAGAGGTGAGTTAGATCTGTAGCTAAAAATGAACGAAGAACTAGATCAAAGACTACATGAGCTAACAATAAGCTAGGATCGATAGAGTCAGCTTTGATATCGAACTCAGTTACCGGAGAACCATAAGATCGCTGATTTGATAAAATTAAAGTTATTCCTTAATATCTCAAGATAAAATTATGACAGATATCTGTCATAATTTTAAGATGCAATCGCAAATTTTAACTGAATTCCGGGCTTTATTTATCCTAGGCCATCGTGTTGGGTATTCACTTTGCCAGTTTTTAAAGCCTGATGTTGCTCGTTCTCATAGACAAAAGGAGTACATATATCTAGTGAAATAAAAAAAAACAATTTAAAAGGTCTGTAGAGGTTTAATTGGTCATTGATTCGAATCGTTAATGCGTCTAGACCCTTTTCATCTACATCAGTGGCAAGGTTTTGTACAAAACGAGCACTACTAAAAAATGGCCTCTTCTGTCAGATATGTCATAATTATTGTCGACTAAATGTTTGACATATCAGGATATCTCCACTGAAACCTTTTACATCCGTCAAATAGAATTTGATAAGAAGTTGATATCGATGAGGTAGTGTGTGTAGCAAATGTTGTTGTTGTTTTGTGGAGGTTTTCTGTTTCGTTCCTGTTTTTAATTTTGTATCTATGGTTAGCTGTGTTTTCATTCGTGCAACGTAAAATCAATAAATAAACAATTATCTATTTAATCCTGGATAGCTAACTGCGATTTTATAAATGTATCCTTTGTTTTCGTGCAAGTGGCCCTTATTCTTCGTCATGCAAATCATTAACCTAAATAAAGTTTTGCTGCAAAACTTGTTAAGATAACATTATAATATCAGTTATACTAAACTATAACTAAGTGAGTGTTAGCTTTAGGCACAGAGTTAAAAATATAGCTATACCTAACAAAATTTGACTTAAGTAATCTACGTGAGTTCTAAGCGAAAGTAAAAGTTTTATCTTAATTATTTTTATTAATTTATTGCGCCTTCAAACTTATCAAGCCAGAGCCTTATTGGACAGTTATCTTTTATTCCTTAAAATTAAGCTATTTCCACTGAAATCTATCGATGAATACCATTCCTGTTTGAGTTTGAATTTGAAAATTTTCAGATTAAAAAATTCCTATTTTAAGCAAACGATTACGACCCGATGCGACTTTCATCTGTCAGTATGTATTTTTCTAACAAGAATGTTGTGCAACATTTTGTATCTTTGGGTGCACTGCACAGCACACACCATCATCCAACCGATACCAACGGTCTATATTTAGTTTGCTTTGCAATAAATCTTCACCTAAACAGAGAATAAAGATTGTGTATCTTATTTTAGGGTGCGAATGAGAAATGTAGAATTTGATGTAGCTCGAAGATGTGAATAGGAAAATTTATGGTTTCAGAACAATGTCATCATATGGCCCAGCATCAATTAGGTATATATAGAGATGCTTTCTCTAGTCATTCATAGATGGCGTATTTATAGGAGTTATAGGATAATTTTATGGTTTTGTTATCAGGTAATTTATCTTATTTATTCATATAAAATTTAAATGTAACAAGGCTAGAGTGTGGATATATAGATGTGATGACGCCATTTATACCAAACAAGATGCTAAATTAATGTGGTGTTTCATTATGCGTGCGATGTGTATCTTTATTGGCTGTTGAATAATTTGGATTGGATGTAATAGATTATTTAAATTAAATGTTGAATCATTTTAAGATATGTTGAATTAGATGTACCTATATACATGCATATTCTATAATATGAATTTTCTTTTGTATTTTAGATTGGATTACTTACCTAACACAATTTTTGGAATAATCAAATTTAAATTCGATTCTTAAAAAGGTAAGTGAAAAGTGACGACAATTAACTATACATTTTTGTACCTACCTATCCTTGGAATAAAATATTTTCCAACATAATTATGGTATAGTCTTGTCTTTAGGAAATAGATTTTAGCTTTGGACAAGAGACATCTGGAGCATATGTCTTCATATAGGATTGCATTTGCTTGTAGGTAATATATAGGTATAGATACGTTATATTCACAACCTTTATGCAAAATTAAGATCAGAATCAAAAAACGAACGGAGGAACAGTTATATTGACATCTCATGAGGAGAGTGTTTTATAAAATTTATTTACATAACTAACCCATTCTTTGAGCAGTTCAGGATTTTTGTTTATTGTTATAGATATACCTAGATATCAAAATATTGAAATATTTATGTCGAGTTGTACAATCGTGGTTCAGCTTGGTTGAAGTTTACTCATCGATTTCCATGGCTGATCCGCCGAATTCGGTGCGTAAATTTTTTTTATCACGATGGTATGTATAATAAGAATGTGAGGGGTTTGTCACGAATGTAATCATCTGACCACTTTTATTTGCAATCCTTTGAAATCTCGTTAAAATCTGGTGCCAATGAAATATCATGAAATTTGAAAAAAAAAATTATTGATTTTGAATTATTTCATGCAATCGTTTAATATATTTAAAACTTTAAATTTTTGCAATATTGCAATCAGAAATGCTTTAATGCAATGACGAATTTTACACCATCTTTATTTTTGTTTTGAAATTTTAGTTTTTGAAAGACTACTGAAACGTGCACTAAACAAAAATTTTGATTATAAAATCGGCCGTTAAATTTTGTTAGTAAAAATCGGGTGTGTTTTTTGGTCTTTCTGTAGGTTAATTTACTATCATCGATTATTGTTTATATATGTTTCTCTATAAAGACCCAAGTCTGAAGTCATCTGTATCGTATATTGTATCTACATTCTACATATAAAAGGTAAGAAAAACAACGTTTAACTACTTCTTTCCATGTTATTATAATCGATGTTATAAATTGACGATTCTAGCCAATCCCTACAAATTGACTCATACACTGCGCATCATGAAGAATCACATTGCGTAAATCAATTCTTGATGCAATGTCCCTGATGCACTATAGTCGTTCATCAATTTCACCCTGTCGCGAAGGTGACACAAAATATCCTCAGTTAAACGTGATGATCATTCAATTTGTGTACATATTTGGACATAAAGAGCATTCCAATAAAATCTGCACACTGTGCACACACATTGAATTGCATTCCAATCACTTTTGGGGAGCGCATCCTGTGAGATTTGTTTTGCTGCGATATCAGATGTGTCGCCATCGCTTTTCTGTTTTATTGAGGTTATATAGTTGGTTGGTTGTAGGTACTACTTTGACTTTGTTGTAGAACCATTCAATTATTTGCAATTTCTTGTTTTGTTTATGTTTCACGTTGCCAGTAGATACCTAACTATATATCTATACACAGATGGCAACATGGTTTAAACAACATTATTCAAATAGTAAGTGCATGTGCGGCATGTATTCCTACCACTTAATCAGTCCCTAAATGAATACACTCTTTCATGTTTCTATATAAGATACAAAAGGTAAACGTTGAGCCACGACCAAAGACGTCCAGATTTGGATGCACATAGCATTCTTTTTCGTTTGTTGTCCAAGTTCAAGACTTACGTGCAGCCGCTAGCAGGCAACCTTTGCCGCCCTCCACCATCCACCGGACCGTGGTTGAACATTCTTTTTTTGACTTTGACTTCGACTTTTGTTGTGTTTTGTCGGCACCAACGTTGCAACTCTGCTCTTAGTCGGTCTTCTCCAATTTTCTTCGGATTAATACCAAAAGAATTACAATATAACGCATGTAACGTATCTGCGCTCGCTGCGCGCTCGCATCCGTTTTACACAGCGACAAGTTGAGCACCCAACATGCTCAACTTGTAATCGCGAATTTTAAGGAACAACCATAGGTACACCCCGTGCGTTAGTCTCTTCGTTCTAAATGAAAGGTACAGAGCTGGGGATACGCGAACGATTGCATTGGGGTATTGCGGGAAATTGTGTGTGCGCGCGCGCGTTTGTTCAGCCAGATCGTCACGCACATCCTTTCTGGTTCTCTGCCCATCACAAGTGTCTAGGTATAAATGAAAAAAATTAAAAAAAAAACTATATGCAAAAGAACAACACGGTATCCACATGGATCATCATGCGAAAATTGCAACGGATCGAAATATTGTTTTTTTTTTTAAGATATGCAACACATTACGTATTCTGATGTATCTATCTGCATTCGGGAAACGACTAAGCGTGTTACTTTTATATTCCTTTGGCCAGTTAACGAAAAATTAAGTCCCAGTGATGATGCCTCTGCTATACCTTAAACATTTTTACCTACCTATGCGTGCGTGCCCTGTGCACATGCATGGTCAGAGAATCAGACAAGACCTTAAAATAAAAATAATAAAAAAAACACAAATAACATCGAATGTTGAAAAGTAAAGTTTCAACTAATTTGGCAGATATGCAAATTCAATTGAAATGTGAGAACATAATTTCTCAATAATATGAAAATGTTGTTTTGGGTAATATAAGCATGTCTCGAGATAAAGTATTTAAATTAGTCATTTTTATTCATTAATAAAATTTGAAATAGGTACCTACAGCTAGTTATATATAATTTTGAAACTACAAGTTTGTGAGTAAACTATTCTTTTATTTTCCATTTCACTTTAATGAGAGATATCCAGCATTGGTAACAAATGAAATAAACAATTTAATCAAAATTGATCGTATTTTCTTCAGTTACCGGTTATTTCAAGATCTATAAGAAAATTAAACAAAAGTCCGGTCATATTACTTTAGGGTTATATAGCGATCAGGTAAACGAAACAGATAAGATTTTCAGATTAATAGGTAATTTATTATATTTCCATTTGATTTGAAACACAAATGCTATACACTTATCAATGACAAATAACTCAAAGAATGGTTTGTATATTCATAAAATTTTTACTTGAACAAAAAGGTTTGCTGCATAATATGAACTTTGTCATGACATATTATTAATTATTTTTGTTATACAGAAACTTTGAATATACAGATATGTAGGAAATTTAAAGTTCTTCCAAAAATATTTTAAATTTTATTTTGTTTAAATCAACAGGAGGCGAGATAATCATTAAAAATTATTTCTATCTCCAAAATTTTAACAGTTTTTTGCCAATAACTTTTTAGGGTAAATAACTGTCTAAAATGTTTGTGAGACAAAATTGTAGACAAATTTTTATAGGTACATACAGAGTTTAAAAGAATTTATTCCGAAACAGCTTTTGACCATTTGAAAGATATACATTGCACCGTAGATATCTGCACTTATAGATACGGGAAATTTTATGAAAATATTTAAAACCATTATTGGTAAAAATAAACTTTTTAGTAAAAGTTGTCTTCTAAAATAATGCCAGGCATATTATATGATGACCCAATAATGATAACCAATATTTTATAGTTTGAATTGGTTGCTATCGATATTGAACATTTTATGTTTCAAGGAGATGGGATTCATAAAAAGCCAATATGCCCCATAGCCAATCGAGGTTATATTATCACAGTTATAACAAAGAAATAAAATAAATAATGATACAAATTCTATATACTAATATGAAAATTAATTTAAAAAGTTTATTTTTTATATTAACAATATTCAACCAAGTAGAAGACTTAGCATCAGTTTATTTTAAATACCAAATACCTAACACGATTCAATAAATAAATCAATTTGTTTTACCTAAGTACCTACATAAAATATTTTTTAATTTATTCTTAATAACGATAGATACGTTTTATTTGCAAATATTTTAGATTAAAAAAGCAACGTCAAAACTCAAATTTAAATGAAAGAAAAGTAATTTTTTTCAATACTGCCATCACAATTGGAAGTGAAATCGATTTTTATATTTCAAAAAAGATCTAGAGAAAGTAAAAAAATGGCTCCAATTATTGTAGCATCGTTCCATAAAGCCATATTAACATAGGTACCTCCATTATGTATAGGTATTACATTATGATGTTCTACAGCTGACGCGACCGCAACACGGCTTGAATTACAGGTTCAGCAAAAAAATTTGATCGGTTACAAAGTTGTAAAATAGTTTCAAGGGCATTTTTAGCATTTTCAGCTCCAGCTACAGCTCCGGGTAAGATATGATATTAGGTACCTATACTTGCAAAAATTTCTTATGATTTTGATAAAAAAAATAAACGTTTGATTTGATGCGTGGAACATTTTGTTCTGTTTTCTTTTTGGCTAAAAATACACTAAACTAATCCAGTATTTATTGATTTCTCTATACAAAAACCCCTCCCTACAATTAGATATTTTAGATATAAATCTGAAATGCCGTTGGTATAATTTTAGTTAGGTATACATTTTTTTTTGTTGTTTTTTTTTTATTTCAAAGACTTAAATTATAACTACCGAGATACAAAATCATGTTGTTTTCCATGTGACACAAATTCCTTATCAAAACACGCAACGCCAAAAGGAAGTTAATAACCGGTCACTGTCAAAGGAGTTCCCAGTCAACAACAACAGCAGCAGCAGGAGCAACTGTGGCAGAAAATAAAACACCGTGAACGAAATCGAAATGCCTATTGAATTAAAACTGAAAAAGAAAATTCAACAAAAAAACACCATGATAATATTATTTTCTCCTTTTCTTCCAGTTTTAATATTCATGTGTGCATAAACACAAACACAAATACAAATTCTGGAATTCAGCTAAATGTTTGAAATTCTGGAATTCAGCTGATCAGCTGTTTATGAAATAACTTTCCCAGTCCTTATCGACCATGATGGTAGCATCGGTAGGGCCGAGGAAAAAAAAATAAAAACACGCAACAAAAGGAGATAACCAACAAGAAACAACTGATATACGATTTATCTCTATCTCTGTCCGTGAAAGGACTGCTGAGTGCTGAGTGCTCTTATTCACACATATTCAATCATTTTGCCTATCTGGATTTCTGGAATGGCAAAGAGGGATGATAAAAGACTAAGAATAAAAAAAAGAAAACAATAACAGACTGGTTCCCGTAAGAGTTTTGTTTTGTGTTGGTTGGTATCTATATGAATTTTTTTTTTCGGCAGAGAAGCCACTCACAAAAAGTATGGTCGCTAAAAAAGGAAAAACAAAAAAAAAAAAAAAAACATGGAAATATGTGTGTATGACTGCCATGCTGATGCTGATGCCGCGCCGCGTTTTGCTCCGAATGTATTTATGGGAACATCAATGCGAATCGACGGATGTATGCTTTATGGAGGTCGGGAAGCAGCCATTATTCATTTTTGGGCTGTTCCGTTGAAGTAGAGAGGGTGGCAGGGAGCAGAAAAAACAACACAATGAATTTTTTTAAAAGAAGGAATATTATGACTATGAGAGTTCTGAATGTAGGTATTTTTATTTTATACTTACCTACTCATTTAGGCAGATCAATAGGCAGAAGAAAATTAGAACACAAGTTAGTGAAACATTTAATATATTTGAAGAGCACTTCTTATTTTATTTGACTCTTATATATAAATTCTGTTGTTTAAAAATAGATATAATAGGTAGGTTACTACCTATGGATCTATTTTAATCTGGGTAGGTACTAACAGTAAGTCCCGGTTAGTTTGGTTGACAAACTTTTGAAGCAGTTAACCGGGGAACACAATTACAGAAATCCCGCTTTAATTCATTCTATTTGATTGCATCAGCGAAATAGTTGAGAAAATACAGATTTATTGCACCAAACGGGGATTACTGTATTTATAATGAATATCTAGAACTAGATGCATAAAACTGCACACCTATGTACATGCAGAAAATGATGGGTTAAAAACAACGTAAAACTCGTGTAAAATAAAATAAGTAAGACTGCTAATATAGCTCCTGCAAACTAACTCCGTTAACTTTACACGAAACAACTCGATTAATAAAAAAATCGATAGCTGTCACTTTCGAAGCTGTCATTTTTTGACATTTGACAAGTAGAAACTACGCCATTAATAAAAATGGAACGATACACGCTTCAACAACGCATTGAAATTATTAAAATTCACTGGTGAAAATTTGGCAGAGACGGTTCGTAAAACTAAAACATTTTTGGGTCGTCGTGAAGCACCTTGTCGGACCGCAATACAGAAATTGGTGGACAAATTCGAGCTGTTGGGACAAGTTAGTGATGTGAAGAATAAAACCCGTGCACGTCGCTCAAGAACAACTGAGAATATTACTGTTGTAGCCCAAAGTGTTGAAGAAAACCCAGATTTGTCCATTCTTCGTCGTTCTTTGGAATTAGGCATTCCACAAACGTCATTACACCGTATTTTGCATAAAGACTTGAATCTTAAGGCTTATAAAGCTCAGTTAACACAAGAACTCAAGCCGGCTGATCAACAACATAACGTAGTGTCTTTGCTGATTGGGTCCTTGAATATCAAAATAACACCTGTTATTGAATAACCCTTTATTAGCCTATGTCCTATGTGGTAGTAGGAAGTATGTCGGACTTAGAAAGCTCCGGAAAATTAAGAAATATCACTCAGTAAAAATAAACAATGAGTACGTTATTTTAACCTTCACTACTCGGTTAAATCGACCGGGTAGATTGTTTAATATAAGGAATGTTAACCCATTTATGTAGTAAAATTAAATAAGTCTAGTGAGTTAGTTTAATCTTAAATACTCAGTAGGTATATTTAAACAACTTGACTTTTGGTTTAATTTAAACAAGAATGTTGTTTGATATTAAATGAGAGATGTTAATTTTTTTCTAATCCGCACCGAAAAACGCTCTCGGTTTAAAATTATTTTTCTGCATGTATCTATAGGTTGATGGCACCGGAAATAGCAAGTCTTCCACTATAAGCTATAAAGTACAGAATAAAAGTTTAGGTCTCCGTTCGAAATAAAGGAAGGTAGGTACGCAAAAAATAATTTCAAATAGGCTAAAGGTTTTTCTGTCTAATGTGCAAAATTTAGTTGTATTAGCTGTGTTGCTTTTTTTGTAAAAAATTACAGTGTAACTAAGTTTTTTGATTGTGTAAGAATGGAATTGCATTTTTTCGTTAAAAAATAGTGGAAGAGAATTTTTAAAAGGGCAGGTTACTTACAAATATATTGAAGCTAAGTATAGGTAGGTACCTATAAATTATGCTATTATTTTTATGTTATCCAGTGAACTCTCTACTTACGGACACACACTCTCATAACCGGACAAATTAAAAAGAACGAACATTCCTACATTAATACCTAATATTTCATATATGTATGTATTTATATCTCTTTCATAAGCGGAATCTCTCACAGCCAGACGCGGACACCAATGTTCATAACCGCCTATAACATTACTCTCTCTTAAGAGAAAAAAAGATCTGGATAACATTGTGTCGATTGTACATGCATAACATACTTTACTATTTCTTGTTTTGGTTTTCATTGCGCCTTGCGAAAAAGCAAATAAAAGTAAATTGTAAGCCTAGACTATCCCTTTTATAAGTATATAATTCAACAAGTAGATATATTTTGTATTTTGTGTTTATTTCTTAATAGTTGTTTATTTAATTTTTTTTCCTTTAAATGGACACCTCTCTTAAGCGGACAAACTTCTTGTCACCGCCAGTTTCTGCTTAAGAGAGAGTGCACTGTATTTATAATAACGCTACCTTCTGAAAATATCATTGCTTATAACCGGAAAACGCAATTAATGAGAGCACATTTAAACGATAAAAGGTCTATTTTGTGTGAAATTTCAAGTGTCTATAGGTAATCTAGAAATTCTCACGTATTGATGACATCAAAAAGTTGAAATAAGCACTTCTTTATACAATAATTATGGTCAGTCATGTTATGCTATAGAAAAATATGTTCACATAAAAAAAAAAACTAAATTAAAAAAACTCTAGATACAAATCTCCATATCTAGCGGCAAATTCAAAGATCAAAAAATTTTAATACAGTCTCTACCCATTTGAATCCCCTTATAACATTCAAATAAATACAACACTGGTATAAAACTAACAATAAAAAAGTAAATTATATATGAAAACTCCTCAGTTTTTCTGCTTCGTCGATTATGTAAATTTTGATCGATGATACTAAAAAAAAAATTACCAAAGAACATGAGTAACTCTCAGCAACACAAAACTTACGAATCATGATGCGAAACCAACAGAAAAAAACACAAAAAGTGCAAGGGTGCAGATTTGATACACATCGCGCATCAAATGGCTATCTGCTTGGCTGACTTTGACAATCAAAAGGCATCCCGCGTTGAATTCCATGGATTTTCATTTTTAATTAAATTAGATTTTTTGTTGCCGATTGTCTTTTTTGTTCTGTTTATTCTGATTCTTTGTTTTTTGTTCGCTCCATAACAAAATTTGCAGGTATGTACATCATCAACCATGGTATGAATAATTCGTAACTATATAAGATACATTTTCTATAGGTTCGTGGGTATCTTTCTTTCCGCAAACCCCAAACCAAGTCTCAAGGCCCAACGACTCAGCTCTGCTATATTTTTTTCTTTTTTTTGATAAGAAATCATTCACGTCTCGTTGCACTAGTATTGTGACAGCTCGTATTCACCTGTTGTTCTTCCTGGTCTTGGAATGGCGTACGTCTACTTTCTGCGTTTTAACATGCCTCGGATTGTGGGATGATGATGAAGTATGGAAAGGCGATGCGGTTGCAGAAAACAAAACTAAATCAAGAAGATAATATAGTTGCCCACAAAAAGAGTAAGGAGATATAGAATAAATAAATTTAAGAGTCTACAACATGATAATTGCCATATCATTGCCTCGTGGAATTTAATTGCCCCTTGAAACTGGCTTCTTTCCCTGACCAAAAGGGAATAAAATAACTTTCATAAAAAAAAAACATAGGTACAAGGATAGCAAAAGTGCACTGATGTAGGTGCAAGTGTAACGAGAATAAGGGCAACAAGACCACGACCGTAGCGGTGTCAGGGTGTTAATGCAAATACATAGTTTGCGTGAAACAAAATGCAAAAAGAATTGCAATGGGATGTTAACTTGCACCTTTACTTGTGTGCTTGCTGCTATAGGTCGATGTCTAAGTTTGTGACTTGTGCACTTCCGTTTCAGATGATGTCATTAAGAGGTTCTTTGAAGTTGTATGTATATAAAAGTTGTCGTTCTTTTTTTATAACGTTACTTCCATAACGGTTTCGGAATTGATTGAAAAGGGTCTAGGCTAATTCACTGTGCACAATTCACTTTGCACAGTTCACTGTATGGACAATTTACTGTGCACTATTCACTGTGGAACAAAATTCACTGTGAATTGTGAACAGTGAATTAGCCGGCTTCGGATTGAAATATATAATTATCTAGTAAAAAAAGATGTCATGCTCATTTGATTTAGAAGTTCCTAAGCCTGATTCTACTTCTTGGCGGTATTATCGGAGATTACTATGATGTCTCTATTGGTACAGCTGATGAGTCGGTCGTTTTATACTTTGTCCAAAATGCAATTTCTAAAGTGAATTCTTCCTCGGATCAACTTGCTTTTAATTTGATGAAGCTTTCTCATTTCTACTGTTAATTTACTCGAATACTTTTTTGTGTAATGTTGAACATTCTGAATTTTGCTGTGCTGCACGAAAAACTGCTTTGAGCCTTTCTGCTAAGGGTTTCTTGTTTAATCTTAAAGATGGCACTTCATCCACCTTAATACACTTGCTAAAGGATTTATGTCTCCATCACAAGATACATTGCTATATTGACCAGAGAACAAATAAGTTTTAACTTTTCATATCTATACTTGGAAGAAAAATTTCCATAAAAAACAAATGCCCGAAATAGGTATGAGTAAGCCGAAAATAGGCAGCAATAGTATGAAACGTTAGTATAGTGTGGAACAGGAATTCGTAATGTCTATAAAACTCCTAACAAAGGCATTATTTTTAGATCAGGATTTGAAAATGTATCATCGGATGGGCCATAGTACCTTTATAATTTAGCACAGTCTCTGCCCCAAGTGGCACTGCTGTACGAACATCAAATATCTATACATCTAAAAAAATTATTATAAATATTTAAATAGTCATACCTACCTAAAAATGTCGGGTTCAATCATTAATGTACATTAAATAAACTCTACATTTTAAATTAACTCTATTGCAAACTTCACAGAATAAGTTAAAAGGACCCTTCCCAGTATAAGAGAATAAAAGTCTTAAAACTTTTTAGCAGGCCGAAAATGAAGCAGTGCAACATTAGATGTAGATGTACTTATTAAAAAAAAAAAGAATACTCAACTCCTAAATTTCGAAACATTGACTCTGACTATTTTTTATCAAACTTACCCTATACAAATATATTTGTATCGATACTTAATCTTATACTGTATAAGAACAGCATTTTGTTTGCATTGTCAGTGGACTCCAGTTAACGTTTTAGTGAAACATCATTTGAGAATTTTTGTGGTTAAAATGTTAGTGGTTAAAATGTTAAATGAATAAAGTCAATTATTTCCATTACTTCCACCAATCTGTCAGTAAGAAGTTTTTGAACAAACCTGTAGGTTAAATAATAGCTACTGCACAAGTTTCCAGTTCGAATAGACAATAGAGTACGGAATATTTGACCGTCATATGCATCTGCTGGTATCAAGTTGTTTTCATGACTGTTTTTATATTTAACTTCAATTGTTTCGGGACTATAGATTTCGAAGAATATACATTTTAATAAGTGGTATTAGGTAAGAGCGTTCAAGTTATAAACGAACGAAGAAGATCAAACAGTTTGGTAGGTCGGAAAACACTTAAATTTCATTGAAATCTTCATGTTAGGACAAATACATTATCAACGCGAGAATCTTTCATAAGCGGAATCTCTCACAGCCAGACGCGGACACCAATGTTCATAACCGCCTATAACATTACTCTCTCTTAAGAGAAAAAAATAACATACTTTACTATTTCTTGTATTGGTTTTCATTGCGCCTTTCGAAAAAGCAAACAAATGCAAATTGTAAGCAATTGTAATTGTAATGTATTAGGTAAGAGCGTTCAAGTTATAAACGAACGAAGAAGATCAAACAGTTTGGTAGGTCGGAAAACACTTAAATTTCATTGAAATCTTCATGTTAGGACAAATACATTATCAACGCGAGAAATCTTTTGATAAAATGTCTCTGAGTTCTTCAATTTCACTCCCTTTTTCAGTTGCTTTACAATATTTCGCTTCTTTTGTTGTTATAATGGTATAATTCAAGTAATTTAAAAGCTTAAGGCGAATATTTTTTATTGATATATTATCGGTATATTAAATAACATTTTCAGTTTATATTATAATCCTGTGTCACTGACATTCATAGGTTTGATAAAGAGTTAAAATAAATATAACCAACAAAATGTAGGCAGCCTGCTATCGCATTATCTCTCACAATACCCTATAAAAGAAAACACAGATTACAAAACAAAAAAAGTTATTTCCTCCTCCGTCACTTTCAAAAAACTATCAACTTTGTTCTTTCTTTTATTTCTTTCACGCTCTTATTTTTCCCATACCTTAAAAAAAAACAGTACTCTTCAACAAGGCGAAAATCGTTCGCTCTGCCTTCTTCATCCAAAAAGTCAACCAAAACTGGCATGCTCCAAGAACAAAAAGAACATGCTTGGATTTTGTTCCGCCTAAATCATCTATTCCTCTTTCCATCACCCGATGAAATACAAATCCAAATCCAAACACATTGGCACTTAAGTTAGTGAAGTAGAAAAGAAATAAACTTTTCTCAAACGTTGTTGTTATTTGTTTGCTTTTGGAAGTTTATTTTTTGTTTTCTATAGCGAAAATTTCATTATGAAATTGGATCGATGTCAATTTGTTAGATTAGATAAATTTGTTACATTAAAAAGTTTTTTTTTTAAACAAACTGATAATGTGAGATACATAGCGAATGATTTTTTGTTGATAAAGGGATACAAGGGGGTATATATCTACGTATAGATTACATGATTTCATATATTATTGAGAGTAACTACACTTTTTTAAAGCTTTTATTTTATTACAAATTATTGAAAACAATATGTAGTATAGGTAACAATGAAGTATGAAGTTATTTGCCGGTATAAATTTTTTATCCTTTATGCAATCGAATTTCTATCAAAAAGAGATTATTTCACATTCTGATGGGAACACATTTAACGATCAATTTAGCTAAAATAAATATTTGATTTTACGTATACTTAATTAAAATTATGTAAACACATTATATAATAGATGTTTATAGTTAACAAATTGATTAAAATGATAGTTAAGTATACCTACCTACTCAAGAACATTGCCATTGAAAACAATTCGCTAATATAAAATTTTATCAAAACTGAACTAATTTTTTCGAGAAAATTAGAACTAGATAGTTATTGAATTTTGGCAAAAAAAAACTTTTAACAATTTTAGTTTGCATATGTATATCAGTAATGAATAATATCAAGTTAATCAGAATTCTTAGAATTGAAAATTTCTCCAACATCGGTAAACCCGTTCAAAAAATACTAGGTAGGTCGGGATATTAAAAAACGGTTATTAAAATTATTATTTTATACCTAGGTAAGAATTTAAAAAAAATCCGGAAATATGTCTCTAAAAATAGTTTGTACCGAGTTTGAAGAAAATCGGTTAAGACTGCAAGTGTTGATTCATCCAGAAAACAAACAAACAGACAGAATTGTCGAATACCTAATCATCGTAATATCATGTTTGATTGTTATCTCAAATTTTTTTTTTTTACTAATGCATAACTTGCCTTATACTTAGTAAACCTACCTTTAATCGCAAGTAAAAATTATTGCAATTAGAAAAGATGGATTTTATATGCAAATAGCCAAAACCAATTAATAATTTAATTCTGGATTTATGTGTTCAATGTACCTACCTGAGCCACAAAACAACGTAAAATCAAATAAAACAACTTTAAATCAAAGTAATTTTTTTACAATTCACGACTAAACATGAAATATTTAAAAAACAATTTGATCAAAAGTCACCAACAATTTAATTGTTTCAACTTTGAGTTAAGTTCGTTTGAATGAAAAATTTAAACTTTATCATAATTCATATATGCCTTCTTTCTATCAAAACGCTTGTTTCATTTATTTAAAACTCAACCCACAGAATCATTAAAATAATATTCTCTTCTTAGTATCCAACGTCCAATATGTTAAAAGATAACAATAATGGGGATGAATATTACCAATATCATCTACTTCCCATGTCCCATCTCATACATACATATAGAGCTCACCCCAAAAAACTTGCCGCCTTTAACATGCGGGATCCATCTAATGTTTAGAGATATAAAGATAAATCCCAAAGAACCAAAGTAAAAGATACTTCTTCCATCAGATCCACGAAAACAACAACATAAGGAAGAAGGAAAATGCAGTACACATTTGACATATTTCCAAACAAATAAATCACTCAAAATGTGACACAATTTTCTTTGTCTTTCATAATTAAAAATTAAAAAAAAAGTATCTATATGTATATACATTTATGTAGGTATGTATAGAAACAATCACCAAAAACAGCGCCACAAAACGAGGGTTTCATCAAGCTACACCAGAAAGACGTTTATGGTTCTGGCATTGCATATCCCATTCAGGAACATTTCACGGAAACAGAATGAAAACCATGTGGGCGCTTGTGTCGCCAACGCTTTACCTCTGGATTTCACCAATTTCGTCGTCAGATTGTCCGATGGTCCGTCGTCGTCCACCTATTTGTTGTTTGGAATAGAATAGATTTTCCAAAAGCAGAAAAAAAACAAAAAATCATAATATCTGCGAAAATAGATTGGAAATGGTTTTTCTATCACTTCTTTGGTTAGTGATGTTTAAGTCCTTTTGGGGTGGTAAAATCCAGGGGTGGTTTTCCCATATTTATGTGTGTTATCCAAATGTAGTCAGTTGGAAAAGCAGCGTCGCTTGTGTTTTTCTACTGATAGATACCCCCGGAAAGTTGGTTTAGATACTAGTATCTATATATGCATGAGAAGTAATTCAAAACACAAAACAAAAGAGAAACAAACCAAAAAGTTGAAGAAGGTTAAGCTTAAGATGAAAAACAAAATATACGTGCCTGATATATATAGATATAGATACATATAGATACCTCCGTATTGTGACGAGCTAAAGAGATGGGTGAAGAAGCATGCCCGCAAAGGATATAGTAAAGACGACTCATGGTTAAGGAAAGCTTTTCCTGATGGGATGGGGGTTGATGGTTTTAGTTCGTTCTATTTTGATGTGAAGGAAGGTTTCTTTCACTTTCTTGGGGTTGTCATTTCCGTTTCTATAGAGCAAAAAAAAAAAACAAAAAAAAAGAACAAACCTTCAAGAACAGAACGCAGAACAAGACAACCAGAACCGAAAGACTTTGAAATCCAATCTACTCTCCAAGAAAGATGTTGCGAAGCTATGCTAGCTTGTTCTAGTTAGGTATAACGTATAGTATTACATGTTTACGTTAAAAATTGAAAATGTGTTTGTGTGTATGTGGTATACCTATGTGTATCTATCTATATAACATGCGAGAAGGTACACTTTTAGGACAAGCTCTTAAATCCATTTTGCTCATTTGCCAGAGTAAAGTAGACGAAAAAGGATATTATATTCTATTTGAGTAAAAGTACCCATGTCTAGAACGCTCCTGGCAGTTGACTGTAAATGTGGATGTGGACGGGTAGTCATGCCAGAAGGAAAAAAATAAAAACAAAAATCAAGTAAAAATATAATATAGTATATTTATATATAAGTGTAGGTATTTGGGCCATTTGAAGCGTAACAAGAAACTTTTACGCTTTCACTCTTTTCGTTGTTTTAGTTTGAATTATTTTCTTTTAAATATATTTTTTTTTTCTTACAAAGATAGTTTCATGCTGTTGTTTCACAGTTTCACAAGTTTGTGATATTTTTTGTCAACCAAACAAAATTGCTTTGGAGATAAAGTGGCAGTGCGTTAGTGGATTGTTTGCTTTTAAAAATAAAGCTTTAAAAATATGTTAAGCTTTAAAAATATGTTAGTTCTCTATATAAGTAATACAGTATAACCTTATATAAATACATATAATGTAATATCCGCAATTAATTGATCTATGGTTACTAACGAGCACAATGAAGCCTTTCAATATCTTCTTCTTTTATCTCCCATATGTTGTGGTTATACGAATTTGATCAGTTGGGAAATCTGCTCTGAAATTCACATTGCGTCAAAAATATTGACGAATTGTTCCCCAAAAAGAATATTAAAAATAAACTGATTTTGTTTTATAATGGAAGGTTTCGGTTCATATTGCACTTGGAAAAGTTTTTCAGCAATGGGCTGCCATTTTATTATTTTATAACAGCTTTAATTTTAATGGGACATGACACTTCTTCCATAGAACCGACAAAGCAATTGCGCCTAACGATAAACACAAAACATATTATTATTAAAAAAAAACTTAAACATGATTGTTGAACGTAGCCATATATACGAACATAAAACAATATTTTATACAATATTCTCGTACAAGAGTTTAAGATTAGGTTAAAATATATTTCTTGTTCTTTTAACCCATATCCAGGACTTATTTGAAAACAAATTCGTCATCGGAGCTTGAAGAATGATCAAGACGAGTAAATTCAACTATTTTTGAGCCATGATGCTCAAAATATTTCTTGATTTTGAGACCACTTAGAAAAAGAGACATGGCAATGATATCGAAAGGTGTTTTACGAGAATAAAATCAATTTTAAATAAAAAATGCAAATTAAAAGTTATTTATAATATAGATGTGATCAAATACATGCATTGCCAAAAAATAATTTATTTAATACTTTTATATTTCATACAAAATCACTCATCGTGGTAATGATCAATGTACAAAGACTGGGGCCCAACTATGTAACTCGATTCTACTTTTGATTCTATTCGCAAATCATTTCCGGTTCTACTTTCAACTGGCACTATGTATAAAATGAGAATCAAATGAAATAAGTCCCAAAAATATCCCACAATATTTCCGATTTTCGAACGAGTCTCGCATTCTATTGACAGATGAATTGAAAAAGGAGTCAATAAACATTTTTTTTTTGTGAAACATTTTAAATTAAATCAAGTTTTTGAATGAAAATATAAACTTAAATTGTTAAGTTTTATCAGATTTTTTCCAATGGGAAGTAAATTGGAACAAGAAAAAACGCTTTAAATGCAATACATTGCACCTACTTTGTACAAAACACGGAGGTAGGTATAATGGTGCTTATCGCAAAAAGAATTATTAAAAATGCAAGTACTAAAGCGATTACAGAGTGAAATGTTTTATTTTCAGTTTTGCAATAAAAATAGCGCTTTTAGAAGATGAATTTATGTGTTGATCCTTGAATTTTTTTTTTGTAAAAATCGGTGCGTTTCGTCATTGTGTTGGCCAAGAACATTGAATTGAGAAGCTTTTGTGTTCGCACTTTTAAGTGAGTCCTTACGTTGAAAATGTATTATTGATTAGTTAAAAACAGTTAAATAAATATTAACGATTACAAAAAATATGTTTTCATGCATATTGTATGCTTTCGTTTAATTTTAAAGGATTGCTCGCAAACACATTTGCATGCGAACAATATTATGCGAATTCGAATGGTTTTGACATCTACTTTCGAGTTAGGTAGTTCCAAATTTGCGAAAGGAAATTTTTTCATTCGACTTTCGTTTATAAGAGCGTTCTTATAGAATTACAGAGTTTGGATTTTGCGAATTCGATTATTTTAATTGTAGAATCGAGTTACATAGTTGGGCCCCTGTAATCGTATATTCGACTTGAAATATATCACATTTCTGATTGGTTTTTGTAGTTACAGCGCCAATATTCAAAATAAACAACGAATACCGTTCTTTTAAAAGGAAAAGGTGGATCTTATTCGATCGTTAAATTGATTTTTTCAAGGTTTTTACTTCTGGTAGAAAATTTATCATTTTATGTGGGACACTCCTTAACAGCTCTTATATTGCTTGATAAAAGTATTAAAAATAAACTCTCACTGCACGAAATTAGCTATTCATATTTACCTCTCAAAACTGTGTTACTATACAGGGTGATTGCTATAAGGTGCACCAAAAAGCTTGAGCGTGTAGGTGGATCAATTTGGGAAAACCAAAAAAAAAAGTGTTTTTCTTGGAAAAAAATACTTCTGGTTTTTCTTAATTTCTCAAAAACTAAGATACATTTTGGCATCCAGTTTTCTTTTTTTGACTAACAATTAATAAGAGCATTGAATTTTGAAAATAAAAATAATAGTTAATTACATAAAATTTGGAAAAAAAAAATAGTTTAAACATTTTTTTTTTTAGTTTTTTTTCAAAATTTTGAGTTTGAATATCAATTTTTTTAAAACTTAATTAAACAACTTAATTTAAAAATTAAATAAAAGAGTAGTTTTCTGGCTTTCCAAAAAAATATAAAAAGGCTTTGTATCATTCACCGTTGTTTTTAAATAATTTTTTTTCTGATTTAAGTCAATGTTTTATAAAATTGCCCCTCCCGCCTAAACGGGGGGAAATAGAACCCTCCTCCAATACGATTTTTTCTTGTCTTAACTCCACCTACAAGCTCAAGCTTTTTGGTGCACTATATACCAATCACCCTGTAGATATTCGAACATTTTCTTATTTCGCTGAAATATTTTGGAGACAAAGCAAAGGTAGAGCTTGGGACATACCATGGGATAGTGACATTTTCAGTGTTCAACTTAAAATTACGGTTATATTTTATAACAAAATTTATTTTTTTGAGATGTCAGAAGTATGAAAGTTTTTATTAAAGCTTCAGAACTGAAAATGTTTTAAAAATTATGATTAATTAAAAGTGATGGATTATTATTTTGAAATATTCACCCATTTACAAAATTACACCTTTCGATATGTTGATACATTCTGGGCCTTCCTTGCTATTTCATACAAAATAGGAATACTTACACTCTGACGTTAGTTATGGCTCTTTAATTTAAATGATTTAAATTAAATAAAAAATTTATAAATTAGCACACCCTTAGGACAAAAAAGACAATTACAAAAAAATGGTGTTCAAATGTATATATTTAGCTAAGGGAAGAATAATATATACAATAATATATACTTAGCTATATACCTAATAAATAATTTGAAAGAAACAAAAACAATGAGCTATTTCAGTTCAACTGAAACCTTTTAGGTCATGCTTCTTATCATAAAATCCTTTTCGTATTTCCTTAATGTCTGATGGCTATAAAATATACCTCAACATCAATTCTTTTTATATAAAAGCTTACTCACCTTCACTTCACACATAAGTCCAAAAAAATCCTCTGAAATTAAATTCTGAAAGAATATCATCCTAACTCCACTTCACTATTCATATAAAGGACATAACAAACATAAAAGGACATCTGAGAGCATTATGGAAATTTAATCACACTGTCAGTGCCCTCTATCTATATGTACATATAGGTATATATACTATAACCTTTGTACCCTTTTACCAACTCAAAAGAGAAAGTTTTACCTGTCACGTGAGAATTTTAATTTAATTATTCTCCAGAACTAAACTTCAAGGATCCTTTTTTGTTTTGTTATTTCAACAAAAGCGAAGCATCCTTTTAGGTATAAAAATCCCTCGAACATCTTGATGCCGCCGCCAGTGTTACATATATAAAACGAAGGTGAACGAAAAAATCAATTTATTCATCTTTGTATAGCTTTTCTTTCGAAGTCTATTTTTTTAAAACAATAATCTTAAACCACACCATTAGAACTCAATTACAAAATAATTGCAAAATAATACAACCGCCAACGATGTCGCGCTTAGAGTAATATGAGATGTATCTATATCTGTATCTTTAAGCTCTCAGTGTTTGAATATCTACCTATACAATTTCCCTTAGAGAAACAAAGGTACTCAAAAATAGAAAAAAAAAAACAAGCTACAAGGTAGTTAGCTATACCAGAAAGGACCATAAATTATATTTTATATATAATTTTCATTGCCATATTATCACAGAAAATCTACAGTGATTCACTCTTCTTCTTCATTTTTATTTCAATCTTTTTTTTGTGTCTATTATTTTATTCTATGTCTGTGCTTTTAACTTTGTCCTGTTGGAGGAATATCAGGTCTCACAAATTCTCACCATTTTACATGTTTTTTTTTTATTATTATATTCTTGCTTCGTCAACTTCTTACCAGAACAAAGCTCTTTTCTTATAGATACTTTCACAAGTATCTAAATTCGCTATTATGGGAAGGATATCTTTTCAATCTGCAGGGAGATAGACTATACACATGTCTACCTATATAAAACATCGTATCTTATTATGCAAACGAATGTGTATCTATGACTTGTAAAAGAATATCCACAGGTATTCCATAAATTTACAAAGACAACCAAATTATCGTTATTATTATTGCCACAGTTAGTTTGCATGTGGTTAGAAGCGTTCATATGGGTGTCCTTACGATGATGGGCAGAATATAAAAAAAAGTACCAGGAAAATATTTTATCTATTTTTGGGAAATTAGGATGCGCATGTCGAGGAACAAGGAAAACGCGATGACAGGGGGAGAAAAAGAGAGATACTATAGAAGTGACAAAAAAGGAGAGATTTTTGAGATTGCGTTCGCATGAATGAAAATTAAAGCAACAAATAAATTTTGGAAAATTTACTATGGATTCGGTGGGTTTTCACTTTCTAAGGAGTGTAATGGGAAAGCAACATGAAGGAAGAGATTTACCTAAGGGTGGTTTTGGGATCATGTAAATGAGCATGAGGACCTGTTATTGAATTATTTTTCTAGATGAGATTTGTTTATAAAGTGTTGATTATTTTTACTTAAGCTATAGGTAACGGGAAATACTTAAAATGGACTTAATAATTGTGGACATATAGGTATCTATTGAATACAGAAGACATATAAATATATAAAATGATCGCACAATCCATATGGTGTTAACTAGAGACGAATGAACTATATCAGTATAACAGATTTTAAATGAAATATTAATATATAAAGGTACAAAAAAAGTTCGGGGATATTTCTCTAAAATATTTAATAGTAGGTATATGTATGTATCTACCAAGTTTGAAGAAAATCGGCCCAACTTGTTAAGGATGCAGATGTCGATACATCCAGACAGACAAACCAGAATTGTCGGCTCTTATTTTTTTTTCTTTTCTATCATCGTATAGGTAAGAATAATCCTATAATTGTCTTCCTATATAGTAAGTACCTATATAGAGCAAGTAAAAAACAAAATCGGGGTTTGGGGTTTGAGGTTCAGAAACTCCGATTCTTATTTAATTTCAATTTTTGTATAGTTTGCAAAAATTATTAGTAAAGTCACCTTAGAATTTAACCTGTCACAAATTAATTACAAGTTGAAACTACTTTTAAAAAATTCCTTTTGGTAAGTAAAAATAGGGAAAAAAGTATACAGCTTTTTTTTGCAAACATAAAAAGTTATTAAAAAATTACGAAAAATAGAATTTTTATCAAATACCTACCTAAGTTTAAAAAAAAAAGTATTCTATCTTGAGGAACAAAAAACAATGTGTGACTTGGTACTTTGGACTTACTAGTTATGGACGTTTTTCATGGTTACCACTTTTTAAAATTGCTAAAAATAAAATATTTTGTTCGGCTATATGCAGTGCAGTTAAAATTCTGTAAAAAAAATAATGTATTTAAAGACTCTATAGAAAAGTTATATTGAAGAATCAGATTTTTAGAACCTAAATTGTTTAAACTATGATTTTTAAATGATAAAAATATTGGTATTTGCCTGTTTTTGTTTTTTTGCGGTTATATCTTCCTAAACGTCCGTTCATACGAATCACAATAGGTGTACTTTTTCTTAAGAATAGAATTTCAAACCAAATATATCACAATGCGATAAGAATAAAATCGAATTTTTAGTGACCTTTGTATCGTAAAAGATATATAATTGTTATTTGTAGGCTATAGGTCGATTGTAATAAAAAGATGTTATTTATTCATTGCAACGTTTCGAGTATGTTTGTACTCTTCATCAGGCCTTTATTATAACAAAAGAACAAAATAATACAAACATATATTAGTATACAATTTTTTAAATTCATTTTTGAAAAATGTGACGTCAAAATTACTTACAACGAATAAATAACATCTTTTTATTACAATCGACCTATAGCCCACAAAGTATAAAAATTATTGATTTAACTTTTGATTTTTTTAGTTACTGATGTTTGATTGATGTCTAACTACATTTAAATTCAATTTAATATTCTTTGTTTCTTGATAATTGTTGTAAGTAATTTTGACGTCACATTTTTCAAAAATGAATTTAAAAAATTGTATACTAATAGGTATATGTTTGTATTATTTTGTTCTTTTGTTATAATAAAGGCCTGATGAAGAGTACAAACATACTCGAAACGTTGTAATGAATAAATAACATCTTTTTATTACAATCGACCTATAGCCCACAAATAACAATCAAAGATAAGTTTAATTACCAATAAAATAATTAATTAATTAAAATATAGTGCGTCTGGTCACCATACCTATCATCAAAATATAATATATTATTAAAATGAAACAAAACTACCTATACAAACAGTCATTGAAATAACTTTTCTTTACTTTTTGACTATATAGCAAAAGAAATTGCTAATTATATGCATAACTGTGTATGTATGTTTAAATATCTATTGAAAATATATAAAAAAAAAAAGGTTACCAAAAATCCTTTTTAAAATCCACAAGATCATCATCATCTATAAATTTTCACTTGTTCTCTGCAAAAATATCTAACATCGATTAATTTTTATCTCGTCTGCCGCTGAGAAAACTTGGATAAAACAAAAATAAATGACGAAACACATTCTCGCAGCTGGAGCAGCCTATATCTCTTTTACGAGATACTTTTTCAGATGTGCTCTTCCACTTGTATAAATCAGCCAGTATAAAGCATCCTCTTTTGCCTTGCAGCCAACAATATATTATATTCTTCTCGTATAATTCATCCACTTTTTTACTCTGTGTGTTTGCTTTTCGATTTTATTTCGCTCATGAGTTTGGTCTCCCCATTTTCCCCAATTTTTCCCACCATCCATCCATTACAAAGGAAGGAATTTCCCAAAATCTCCAGTTGATTATTTTGGTCTCTCGGCGAGTCGTTGTCTCGCCTCTGCATATCGTTCTTTTTCTAATTTTTTTTTTCATAACATCTCAAATACTTTTTTTTTTGCTGGAAATCCTAAAATAATAAAAAAAAATACAGAAAAATAATCAAATAAACTATATTTGTGTATTTATTTATTTTAAGTTGATTTTCCATCAAAACAAAATCCAATGTTGGAAAGATTTCAGTGCTACGCATTTTATATAAAATAAATATTCATCACGAGAAAATATTTTCTGCAGCGTGTGATGCTAACTCCCCGACGGGGTTTCCGTTTTTATACATCTCTGGAGAAAATGAAATTATTTCGAGGATAAAGTGAATGAACTATGTATCTTTGACTAAAAAAGAAATACGTGTGGATTTATCGATAGAAAACAAGAATTATTTTAAAGTTAAATTATCAAACCTCGAGGGAAGGTTTAGTTTTGTTAAAGCTTGCAAAATGCAAATAATGCATTCGAAGTATCGGAGAAAAACATGATCCCGTTAATGCGTAATAAATTATTTACAATAATTTTGAAAAAACGAAAAATTCGCATCCGAACTAAAAGGAAAAAAGATAAATAACAAATAAAGAAAAGAAAAAGAAAACGAAAAAATCACCGTGCGTAGAAGTAGTATTTTGATTGTGAGTGATAGTGTGTGTGAGTGTTTTTTTTTATTGACGACACCTTTTTGCTTTTGTTAAGGTGTATTTTTTAAAAATCAGTGTTTAAAGTTGTTGTGAACTAAAATTGTGTTGATATTATTTATATCCATCACTAAAAGCGCTAAAGTAAATGCAATATTTTTGCAAGAGTTAAATTATTAAAACTTAAAAATTAAGGTGAGTTTTAAGTGATTTATTTTATGAATTGATTTTAAATATAATTCTGATTCAATCAGCAAAATATTTTATCGGTTTGAAATGGTCATTTCTTGAGAGTATAGATTTTTATGAGTTCATAAGATCTGCTTGAATCAGATTTACTTTGTGGGATGCATATTGTGCAAATTATAAAACTCATTTCTCATTTTAAAAAAATCAGGGATTTCTATACTTACATTGCACACATGAATTGAACTAAATTCAAGAAAGTGATTTAACGAGGAAAAGACTTGGGCCCGTTTGCTCATTCTCTTCATAAATCTACAACATAACTAGGTTAAACTTAATTCTTGTACGACATAAATTATTTTGCGTTGTTACAAAAGAATTAAGTTCTACTTAGCTATATGATTTAGTTTCATGATAGAAATCTCAGTTGAAATGTCAATTCTGCAAGAACAGTCAAATTTGTTTTATTATTTATAATTGTTTGCTCTATTATTTGAAGTTTAACAAATATTTTTGGTGTTCTTTTTTTCTTTTTTATTTAAAATTTGCTTCTTCTAAATTCATCCAAAAAGTGACGTTTTATTATTTTGTTTTTGTGGCTTCGATTATTATTGTGTGTGTTTATTTTTTTTTTTTAGTGTAGGGTAAGTGGGGGGAATATGCCACACTTAAGAGTAAACAAATAAAAATAAATAGTAAATGACAAGTTAAGTAAAAAATTTTCTGAATTTCATTAGATTATTATTTTATTTAACAAATAAATAAAGAAAAACATAACTTTAATTCTTAAAATCCATTGTAAATTAAGTTTTAAAAAAACCTTAAAAAGTGGCATTTTACCCACATGTGCGGGTAATAAGCCACTTCTGAAGGGGTAAAATGCCAGCAAACATTTGGTGTAGTGTTCAGTGTGAGTCTTATTTAAATTTCATCGATGGGGCATATCGGACAGCTTCCATTGTCCAAACAATCCTCTTGCATCCATTTTTTGCATTTAAAGCATTCTGAAAAAATTAAAATCGAAAGGGGTAATATGCCACTTAAGTGGGTAAAATGCCAGTTGGTGTGGAACAAATGTGGCATTTTTCCCCAGAATGTCGCAAAATATAAAAACATCACTGCACAAAAATTGAGGGAACATATAACGTCTAGACACTGAGAAAGACTACTTATACAAAACAAATCTTACCTTTTTTGAAGAAACCTTCATAAATTGAATTGAAAAACCTGAAAAACAAACGTTACAAATTACACTGAATTTTATAAAAATACACTTGGATTTATACTTCACGATTTATTTTTTCACACAAATTGCCAAGGAACACGCGAACACGTATGTCCAAACTACAAAGTGAAACTGAGAGAATTGCATCTTCAGCATTGCCAATATCGACTTAGAAGTATATAATATTGAAAAGTGGCATATTACCCAAACTGGCATATTCTCCCCACTTACCCTAAATAAAATGGGGAAAAAATTGCAACTTATTGTTATATTCGTTTTTGAACATTGACATTAACAAAATATAGTCATTTTTGGCTTTATTGAATGCTTAAATTATGTTTATGTAGTACCGATAATTTTTTTTTTGAATTAAATTTTTTTAAGTTCAAAATTGTACCTAAAAAAATTCTTAAGTTAAACATAAGTCTTTATGTTGTACTTAAGGCCTTATGTTTAGTATTAGAAAACGGGTCTTAACATTTTAATAGATCTTATATAAATAAATCTGCAATTGTTTTGAATGAATCTGCTTCACACTAGTGTTATCCAGAAACTGATAGGTTCCAATCATATATCAGAGGATACAAACACTTATTGTACATAGAACTTGGCAATTACTGGTTTGAAATTTTAAAGTTTTCTCTTCACAGATTCAAATAAACGGTATAATGCATTTTTCTGGTATGGTATAATCTATGTTTTCTAGCATTTTGAGTAATAAAACTTCTTCTTCTTTTTGTATTTCCACATGATATTATTTATCTAGATTGAGACCACAAGATTCCTACATCAAATCGCCAAATTGACAGTAAGTTCATTACTAAGATCCACTAAAATGCTGATGGGTCGTAGCTCGTAACATTTTGTTAGTTCAAGAAGCTTTAAGACTTTATCATTCATGTATATTACATTAAATATATCGGCCTTTTATGAATGAATTTGTAGCTACTTCTTTGTCATTGAGAGTACTTGCTTAGTTGGAATTGCTGTATAATATATAAGATAGGATTATAATGGTGATTTTGACGTAGAGGCTTTCTTGAACAATTTGTATTTATAACTTTGACGAACAACTTTAGTGTAGAGACTTAATTTCAAGCTTTTGATATTTTTCGATCACAGAATTAAAATTTATCTCACCTATATCTATTCACCTTACATAATGTTACTGATTGGAACGCCCGGTGGCCGAAATAGTCCTTTGATCAAAAAATATCCAGTTTTTCCCACGTACGACCAAAACATTCATCTGTAGATATGCCTGCGTCTCCAATTGCAACGATAATATGCATTTATCAATTTAATACAATTGGCTGTGAATCAGCCTACAAAAAACATTTCAATGTAGTTCTATACGCTTACAAAAATGGATACGAAATAATGAGTTCGAAACCGACTGCACCATTTTGTTTTGCTGCTGAAAGCCACCAAATTTTAGAGTTTGTACCTATTCAAAATTTGAAAGGAAAAATGATATAAGCAGAATGAGGTTTTCAGTTAGCAATAACACTCTGATGTAGTCGGTTAAAAGCCTTATGAAACTCCTTTTCCTTAAACTGTATTTATCAATATGTTTCCTAAATTCAGGGATGCGAAATGTATCATTTCTTCGGAAGATGTTATACCTATGTATATTGCTTTTCCAAATAGCCGGCATTAGTCTGTTTTGTTTTCTTATTTCTGGAACTGGAAGTGGCTGTAAAACAGCATTTGTTGGTTGTTTTTAAACACCTGTAGGTATGTAATAATTTTTAAGCTCTCAAGACGCACGGCCAAACGGAATAAGAAGCTCGTGTGTCATAAACCTATAACACATATTATGCTAAACCACTTGTTTCACTTGTTTATATATGAGTAGTGCAAATTTATAAAGATACCGTTATCTTAAAGACACACCTTTTGACGTCAAAATATATACTAGGTACATTATGATAAGAACAAAACTAACCTGAAAGCGAAGAAAGTTTTATTCTATCAATATGAAGTCACGAATGCGGTTACATGTTCGTGCCAAACGTCAATATTATTTTGCGATGTTTTTGTTTTTCTTCATAAAGAACCGCTTATAGGTAAATTGAAGCGTGTCAATAGTGAGGCGCTTTACGCTGAATAATAAATAAAATCATGCAAATAAATTAATGATGTTGTGACTTTTTTTTTATAAATAATGATAGTTATAATTGACATAATATCTAGATACATAACAAAGGCGAGAATTTTTAAGCACGTGGAATTATAAATATTAAAGTTGTTGAACACTTCCATAGTTAGTCAAGTCAAGCAATATGTGGGCGTTGCTCAATGTTAAGTAAGAATGTTGTAATTAGTAATTATTGAAAAAATTATGCTGCTGCGTACGAAGTAAGAAACAAAGACTGGTGGTATGATAAATGGCAACGGATCGCCACAGCATGTGGTGAAGATTTGCAAGTGGATCCAAACAACATTCTTGGTGTGAAAGAAAAACTATAGAATAATTCAAATTAATGCAGACTCAAATCGGAATCAACTTGTAGAAACTGCTATCGAATCAGAAAGCCGAATAATATATAGCCAGCTGATTTATAATCTGAGTAACAATAATTATTTCCATGAATATCTTAAGCCCAAAGACATTTTCTTAATCTTCAAAGCAAGAAGCGAAGTATTATGTCTCAACGGACTTTATAAGCATATGTCCAATTTTTGGACTTAAGAGGGTCGCGTATTTTGGAAAATTTACTCTCTCAATGCAGGAGACAATACAAATATTGGATGGACCTGACTGGCAAAACCTTTTCTAACTATCTGAAGGAAATTTGCAGATTTAGGAAACTGATCATGACAGAATATGATTAATCTACATTAGGTATAACTACATACATACATACATACATACATTAAAAATAAAAATCAAAAATATCAATATATATGTAAATGTATAAAAAATTGTAAATAAATGAATTACTTACTTATTTACATTACTTACTTACTTACTTATTGAAAATAAAGAAATAATTGTTTTATTTTCATAGTTATTTTATTATTGTCCACAAAATAAATGTTTAATACTCGGTTGTTGATCCAAACAATGTTATTTGAAATTGATAAAAAACATTAGTTTTAACAGCCCTCCTAAGCGAAAAGGTCGTAACTCAATTTTTTAATTCGTTATTTTTCTTGTTTTGTTTTGAAACCTGATAATTGTTTTTAATAAAAAAACGTAAATTATTTGAAAATAGTATAAAGTAATGAAATATATAAGTTTAACGAAAAAAAAAATAAACTGCCGAAAAGCATTTTTTGAGATACGACCTTCTCACTTAGGAGGGCAAAATGTTAATGGAGTGAATATACCAGCTTCAATATCTGTAATATTCTTATGGTATAGAAACGAAGGAAAAACCATCAAGCTAGATAAAGAACTAAAACTATCACTGTATCAATATTAGACCCTGATGATAATCACCAGTTCTTCTTTATAATGCGGAGACGTGGAATTGTCAAGATCGGATGAAAAAAAGTTCTTGGATTTGGTTTAAGATTTAACAAAGACAAGTTTTCGACGACTGGAATGGTTGAGGGGTTTATTTTGAAGGAAGGATGACGTAACAGATTAAGAAGCCTGATAAAAAAAATTTAACAAGATATTGATGAAGAATATGTCGAATATGTCATTAATATTAATACTAGAATAAATATATTTTTGTACCAAAATAAAACCAAACATACCAGCTTTCTTCTTCTTCTGAAACTTATTTTTACTACTCGGACTACGCTATAAGAATTATGATTTTTTTCCTTAAGGGAGTTCAAGGTCTGACTGTCTTCGGTATTACATCTACCTAATTTGAATTTAACATTGCAATGTTATAGATAGGTAGGTACCACTACAGTAATATTTTGTAAATAAAATTTTTGTACGACAATTATTATAAAAGATTTGTGTTTTTTCTTTCTATAAAAATTAATACCATTTTAAGCTTTAAAAAAATATTAAAAAAAAACTACAAACAGAATGTAAAAAACAATGATAATTTCAACAATTTTATAATAATAATACACTTCAGACTATAACAACATGTTGCTGTTCTGTGTGGGCTTCTATACATCATCGCTAACAAATTTAGAACAAGTTTTAAGTAATTTTTATTTTGCTGATGACCAGCTTTGCCGTTTTATACGTATCCCGTTGTTGTCGTCATCGTCATTGCTATTATTAATTTTATTATTGTAAGTTGCACTCACATGCATCTATATCTCCAACCTCTTATATATATAAACGTATATATCTATAGATTCTTTTTATAAAATAATGAAGAGAAAAACTTTGACAGCAGCTGGGTCAGTTCAGTTTGTATCGACGTCAGTTAACTATCCCGCTATAGATGATGTTTATAGATATGAATATAATTTTTCAAGCGCACTCAACCCCTTTGGAATGCCCTCGGATATAATATTACGCCACCGCAAATATAATTTGAAAAATCCGCTGCCTTAGCCTAGCACGTTGTATGTTATTTAATAGCCCTGACATTAAAAACTTGCTTAACTCTCTATAGGCATGGTTTGCTTGTTTCTAGTATGGCTACTTTACTATAAGAGCGAATGTATCTTAAGATACTTTACTCATATTATTTGTATAGACGTATAGACCTCAGGTCAGCATCAGCATCAAGTCTATTTTGTATTTATTATAATATACATACATCAATGCGGGATCGTGTAAATTACATATAGGTTTGAGTATCGTAATATTGCCGTCAATTTTTCGTATCTTTTTGCATATTGGTGCGCTGCACACACAGTTGGTGTTAGTTAAATTGGCCAAAGTCGTTTCTTAAGATAAAAGTCCGCACAAGACATCAGCGTGCTAATTTTTTTCTTATTAATTTTTTTTAGTTTGGAAAACATTATTGAAAACGTAACCGAGTGTTACTTCTTATATCTTATACCTTTAATAATAATAAAATGTGATACGCTTGAAGTTATCTTAAATTTAGTTTCATCTGAGACTTTGGCGCGCCAATTTATGTGGAGAGTGTGCTTAGATGATATTATTTATACGAACTCGATTGCACTTAAAGTTAACGAATGGAGAATAAATATACATATATTTGGAAGTACTTTTGATATCTTAATTGGGTGGATGCGGTATTTATTCATATACAGGTATCATAACATAGATGGTAGGATTTTGACGAGCTGAAAAATTGTGTGCAAGGTTGTCGTACCTAAGGGAGTTTTTTATTGTTACAGGTCAACTGTGTCGTTGTATTTGTTTGTTCCGAAATTTCTTAAGCTTATCTCTCTTCTTCTTGACTATATTGGATAACGTGTCAGTCGTTATTTTAAACTAGGGGTTTATTATGTCTACTTCGAAAACTATTGGCCGCTTATTCTGCCGTGCTGTACCTATGTTGTCCGAAATTATATTTTTGATGTGAAAGTTTTCTCGGGTTTGCTTTCGTTAAATTCGATCAAGCAGTATAGTATCACTGCTGTCGTGCTTTATATATAATATCTTTATATTACCTATTAATACTTAACTTCCTGTTGTTCAACATTGTGAACCGTATGTTAGTGCTTGAAAAATGACTACGCCGGTTTTAAGTCTTTCATTTGCTGTATATATAGATATCAGGGAACATTATGACACTAAACCCTAGATTTATCTATGTGGTGATTGATGTCGAGATGGATGAAAGGATTTGCTTAGTTTGCTATCTTTTAACTTCAAGATATTTTCGAGCTTGGCAAGCAAGAATCCATTCAAATTAGAGTCGGGTACAGGTATGTGTGGATCGGAAAATAGACAATTTAATTTTTTTGTCTTTCTCCAAAAAATATATCAAGTGTTTTTTGCAAGAATTAAGAAGACTTATAATAACTAAATTTTATCATCAAACGGCTTTAGTTGCATTTCGGTTGGTTCATGATGGGTGTTCACGTTTGAAAAAGATTCTTTCCATAAATTTCAGCGAAACAGCCTATACTCTCACTTCTAGTTTCATTACAGTGGAAGTTATTTGGAGATCTAGTTAGGGGAAATTTAAGTCCCATACATAAATAGGATTGGGCTAAGGAACTCCTGTTTACACCAGTTTTTCGTCAGATCTTTATGCACTATTTCCCGAAAATTCGACAAGAAGGAAAATCGAAGCTTAGCCCCCAAGTTTTTATATCCTGAAATTTACCAATCAAACATTTTTGATCCTTCTGCTCAATCAATATGTCCCTCAAGTAATAATGTCCTGAGAGCTTCCTTTAGTTAAAGTAGCACACGAAGTATATAGATACGCGGTCTGGATTATTGATGTCTCAGTCGTTTTTCATATGTCAGAGTACTTGATTGCGTAAACTTCTGATGGATCCTTGTCGCAAAATAATATTTCCTATTCTGAACCTTTATTATGGAAATGATTCTTTATTTCAGCAAGAAACTACACAAGAAATTGCAATAGCCCCTCATGTCAAAAAATCAAATCTATCAAAAATGTCCCAAATAACGAAAATATATACACGTTTCATTGACATAGAAATTAAACCGTCAATTGAGACCTTTCACGCCGCCAATCAAGAACACCACATAGTTCAAATTCACACATCAACTCGAACAACATCCACTGAATGTGGTGAAGAAGCAAGTTTTTCATGCGCGCACGAGGCACATAATATGCAATGTGCTCGTATCTGCTTCGCTTACACCCAATATGCACGATTTCTAGCATGCCAATGTTGCAGTAATATAGTTTTACAAAGTCTACGATATACCTAACGTTCGTTCGTTCGTTCGCGCAATACAATATATCTATCTGGAATTCCCCGATAGACCTTCGCAGATATACCGATACTTACTCGCACGTTTTACTTAACATCTTCATCGTCGTCTTATTCGTATCAACCTAATACAGTTTTTTTTTTACTGCAGCTACATATTTCCATTGCATATCTACTGGTGTGCTTTTATAGTCGTCATCATGCCATACAAATTTAACATGGTTGTACGATGTACTTTATTCACTAAAGTGCACGGTTGCATAAAGTTTTCCCCCATCATATAAGCTCTTATATGAAGAACTCAAGAAACAAAAGGTGCAATTGTATACCTCTATACCTATATAACATTAAAAGAATCTATGAACTTCCAAAACTAGATGCTTATGCAAATGCAGTAATTTAAATCTAAAAACCGATCATCTAAACACTCTCGCTCCATCGTCTATCGTGGAGCCGTCAATTTCAAGTCTATCCAAGATGTCATTCTTCGCACTGCATCATGATGGTATGTTATCAATGTTTGCCCCCAAGGGAAACTTCATCAAATTGAAGCAGGAAGGAACACTTCAATGAAAAAAAAGACTGATATTGCAACACTATAAGGACAAATGTGTAGTACCCTATAGATTCGACATATAAAAGTATAATAAATATATATCTCGACATCATGATGGACATCACATATTTATTATCCCTATTCCAAGATGTTCTGTAAGAACTCAGATTTTAAATGTGTTCACACGTCAGAGGACGTTATTCTTAAAAAGCCAGTAATGAAAAATAGAAGACATAAGATGAAATCCTTTTTTTGAATTTTGTGTGTCAATTTCTTTATGGAAGGAGCGTTTGGCGGTTCAGCGGATCAGTGACTTTTTGTAGCTCAGTGTTTGGCAGCTCAGCGGCTCATCAGTTCACCAGTTCATTTACGTTAGAAACTCAAAATTTGTTTATTTTTTTTCGTTTTAATTTGCGTTTTGTTTAGCGGCTCAGCGGTTCATTTCCGAAAATACGAAATTTGCGTTATTGCGTTTTTTTTTTGCGTTTATAATTTATGTTAAAAAACGACCGTAGGTATCTCAAAATTCGCGTTGAACCCGAAATTCATTTTTTTACGCAAAAAACTCAAATTTCGGTAACCGAAAGCGAATTTTTAGATAGTGCCGCTATTTCACATGAATTATTAAGCAAAAATGCCAGTTTCGTGTTCCTACATAAATGAGCAAAACGCTGAGCTACCAAGTCACCGCCAACATGAGACCCCGAGCCACTGTCCCAGAACGCTCTTATCACTACTACTTAAAAACCCTCTCAATCGGAACTTCTGGTAGTAAGAAAATTAATGAAGAAAGTTTCTGTAGTCATCTAAAGGACTTATTTAACTGTGTGTAAATTACTTAACAAACCGAATACACCCTAATGCGAGAATATAAGGATTTAAAAAAAAAAAAAAAACTAAGCTACACCATTCCCAGACTGAAAGTACATCCAGGACAAGAGAATGGATCGGGAGTTGGCCAAGTGACGTTTATACTAAAACCTGCAAAAAAAACAAGAAGTAGTCTGTTGCTGGTGTTCTTAGCCACATGTGACGACTGAGTGGAAGGTTTTTTTTTATGCCATGATGTGAACCTTACCAACAATATTGACAGTCACTTGGTCGGTTAGAGGATAGAGGATCGAAACTATACAAAATACAAACGTACATGTGGTTTTGTATAAGTATGTGTGAGCCATCGTTCTATACTCTCTTTCTTTTTATATACCACGATGATGTTACGGAGCTCTGGAACACGTAAAACGATTAGGAAAATCGATGAAGCATGAGGATGTGTGCTTTTAACAGAAATGAAGTGCGGACAAGATTAAATCTTTTGAATGAATTGAGGTAAAGACCCATGGACAATGTGAAGGAATCTATAATCACGTACGTGGTATGGCAATGTAAGCATTGCAATGGGGGTCGTTTTCAGATGATGATGATGATGATGGTGTGCATAGAGGGAACAGAGACAGAGAGCGTGTCCTATTTGAGTTCGCGTTTCATATATCTACGACGACGACGGAAAAAGGGGGATTTTTGCTTTGCTTGTTTCCTTTGAAGATTCAACTGACTGCAGAAACAATCGACTACTCTGAGCACTGAGCAGCAAATATCAGACGCATTTGACCAAGAACAGACTTTAAAACAGACAGACCACAATATACATCACTGAGTTTCGAAATACCTTTAGGTGCCTTATATGTAAATCTAGAACAGTGAAGTCAAATGCGTGCAGAATATATAGTAACATTTTAAAATGTGTCTTGTATAAGCACACATGCGGATGTTCGACGCGCACGAGGATTGTGCGATGACAGCTGGAGATTTGATTTTGCACGAATATATTTTTTGGAAATTTAAACGGAGTTTCATATAATAATGTATAGTCATCGCGTTTCGCGGAAATGTCAATATCGAAACATAAAGTGGCCTTGGAAATTATGTGTAAGTATTTGATGACGAAGCAGGTCGAGTGCGTGTTTGATTTTATAATACTTATTATTACTTTGAAAAAATGAGCTGTAGAAATAGTATCTATATTTGCATATTTACCTGAAATCCATTATAGAAAAATTGCAGCATACTTTCTTGTCACTCTGATATAATCCAATGCGCGATAGTTGGGACCTTTGCATATATATTCTATATATTCTATATATATATATAGTTTTTATATGCAAAGGTTGAGACTTTCTATAATATGAAATCAAGAAAAGAAATTGTAATAAAGACACTTATTTTTATTCTAACACATAGAGAAGATAATTTAAGCAGCAAAAATGAAAATATATCCGTCATATATTAGCATGCCAGAGAAATTTGCAACGGCCATATTTAATGCCAAATGACAATGTTACAGGCTCCACGTTGGGCGCCATCTGTATATCAAATAAAGATGACTGAACAAAAATGCTGGACCCTAGGTCATCCGTAACTCATTCCGCCTTTCGATCGGCCGTATTAATTATTCAGAATTAGAACTTTAATTATCACTAATTTCACAAAATTAGACCCACGTTGGGTGCCATCTGGAACAAGTAGGTACCTAAAGATGAACGAGCAAAAATCATGATCGACCCTAGAAAAAGCTCCACCTGCAAATATTCTTTATCAATATTACATTGTAATCCTTAAAGTCTTTATTCTTAATTCCTTATGAAAATATAAAGGGAGAGACCATTCCAGGCTTGTTCTGAGGATCTTTATGACACATTTTGTTTGGACTAGATTAGAACTAACTCAATTCATCTGGTGAACAATTGTGAGGTTGTTTTTTGTATTCAGCTATTAAGAATTTCCACTTATAGATCCAAAAAAGATTATGTCACTTTTTCCACACGCCAACGAAACCTTAAGGCTAGTCGTCTTGGACCATTGGCATCTCCCAGATTGTTGTATTAAATATTCGTCCACTTCTTCTTTTTAATATATAATATGCTGATGGTCACATTAAAAGTCCTTTCTAAATTCTTTTTTTGTTTTCCTTAATTCTTTTCAATAAGTTTCAACAACACTATAACATTCTAGTTTAAGAAAAAAAAAAACTTTTCTGACAAAAACACTGCCAATAAGTTTTCAACTCCTTTTTCCCATTTTAATACACCTCGTTACATATTTCGATGCCTTGTAAAATAATGAATTCATCTTGAAAATAAGATGAGTATCTTTATAAGTTCATTTCGTACTTAGGTCCATTGTTTTCGCATTCCACTTCTCAACACAGATGTTCCATTACTTGATATATACTCTACTTCTTTAACAATATGACTGCATAATGTAATGATGATGATGTACTCATTGATGTTGATTATTATGATGATGATCTGGCGGCCTTTAGTGGGCGCGTACCAACTCTGCGTCCAAAGAAGTTTCTTCCTAGCCGATAAAAAAAAAAACAAACGTTTCCAGCCCAAGAGCTATCCGCAACCAAGCCAAGCATTAAATTTTAACGTTTTATTTATTTTCTTGATTGTTGTTGAATTTCCTTAAAAATCGTTCGCGTGCTGTACTACCAATAGTGCGGTATAGAAGCATGAGTGAGAGATACCTCTACAGATTGTGGTCAACAGGAGAGGTTGGTTGGTTGGTCGACGGACAACCGAATGGTCTGGCTGGTTATGCTATAAAATGAACAGTAATCTGTAGCAGGATTGTTTATATATCTTACAAACCAGGCCAAGCATTTTATATGTCGTGATTTAATTTTTCCAATTTTATTTTTTTATTTTTTTTTTTATTTTATTTTAAGTTGTTGTATTTTCTGGGCCGGCCGGTGTGTTCGCCTTTTGTATAAATCTATCTTTTGCCAGCGCCTGTGAATGGATTCGAATGAAGAACGGCCGAAGCGAAATGTTATTGCGGATTAAGTTGTGAATCGTGATTGCAAGGCAAGTGTCTGCCAGTGGGCATATTGATCATTTTGGTTATACGCATATAACACAACATAACCTTTTATATAACCACGATGATACGGTTAAGATAAGTACCCAGTAAAGGTACCTCAAGCAGCACTCTTTTTGAAGAACTCTATAAAATAATGTGCAAAGAATTGCCAGATAGGAATTTGCGCGCTACGCTATTTATTTTGTTTCATTTTTAGTTAATCGGTATTTTATACCGAACTATATTGGCATGTGTGCAGATAATTTCAGCCCACATTTGTAAGACCCAAGGGCAAGGAGGCAATTCAAAATAATCCTCACACAGTTAAAATACCTACAAAGGCATATGGCATATGTGCGAGCGGTTTTTTGTTGTTTGAGGGGCAATTTGTAATTTATTTATTTTTCTTTTTCAATTCTTAAGTTAAGAGGTTGAAAATTGCACACAACATTTGGAAACAAAAAAAGGTGGAAACAGTTGATGTGAAGATAAAGAATTTTTTTTTTGCCAATGGCTATATGTATACATATAATATGGAAGGTTTCCAACTGGCGCAATTGTTATGAATTGCGATGCTAATCACTTGTAATCGTTTAATGCATTTTAAAATTTAGAACGAATTGAGAGAGCTTAATAATGGATGTTCGCACGTTGTATTAATATTTATTTTTTCGGCTTTAGATACAATTTGCCAATATGCTCAATATATAATGCAGCTGTTTTTTGTTATGCTATATATTTTAATAATGTTGAAATAACATAAAAATCTGATTAAGGTTTTTGTGGGTTTTGCTGTAAATAATATGGTAACCCGGTTCTGACTTCTGACCTATGATTAGTTTTTTTTTTTACAATATTGAATAGCGGTTTTTTTTTATTTTACATTAGCACTAAAATAAAAAAATGTTATGTAGGTATATTTTAATGAAAAAAAAAAACAAAGATATACGTTTTGGGCATTCAGATCGATATCTATTTTTTTCAAAAAAAAAAATCTCCAAAAATGCTTTCGGAGTTTCGAACTTATTCCCACTAATATCGGAAACCCCTATACCGATTTTGACGGGACTGGCAGATAATGTAACTCAATAGCTGATGATATAAAGAGTATTCAAGGCTATTTAAATTTTCCAAAAGATAGAGCATGGGTGGGTTTTTTGAAAATTACGACTTCTATAGACATTAGGAGATCTTTTTAAAATCTCATTGCAAACTTATTGAAAATCCATAATAATAAGATTTTCTTATTGTTTCTAAGAATTATTCACATACTTTCAATAAGTTTTCCATATTCTTTTAAGAAGAAATATGTGTTGCCATCTTATAGAATATGTTTCAAGAATTCAATCAGATTTTCTCTAAGGTTTTAATAAGACTTTCTTCTTGGATAAAAATTATACAGAAATCTTATATTATTGCTCTATTACGTTTCGGTTTCATTTTGAAGGCTATAGGTTACTATCAGTATGTTGTTGAAATTGGTTCGGTCGTTACTGCTGCTGCCGATTAAAGTGAATAGTGAATATATCTTTTATTTACGCAGCTTGAGAATTATGTTGCACAGTCAATAATATTTCTTATAATTGTTCATTGCTTTTTCCCCACTTAAGGATACCCTTGCTTTAATGCATGGAAATGTAATTTTTTGATTCGACATTTTTACCGTGGAGTGATTGCTTGTTTTCAGAGAAAATTATATGTAAATCATCATATGTTAGAATCGTCCACAAAAAAAAGTTGAATAAATTTATCGAGGGGTTTGAAATCACTTGAAATTTCTTTGAAATCTAGTGCAATCACTTGAAATCATTATTTGAAATCATTGAAATCACAATATTGCAAATATTGCAATCATTGAACCACTAAACTGGCCCGTGGCAAACCCCTCGATATATATCTCGAAAACCGTGAATAGCTGGACTTGTTCTCTACCACAAGTTCAAACGGTGACAAACGGTTCTTCAAAACGTATATAGCTGAAAGTTTTTGGTGATGTTGTTAGTGATTATTACAAAAGCAAAGATTCAACATTGGATGGTAGGAGGAAGAGTCTCTATTTGATGCATATATAGATATATACAATATTTATAAATTGGAGACAGAATATTGGTGACTCATTAACGGACGTTAAAAGTCTTATACCGATTGCTCTGATATTTCTTTATTTACTGTACCTTGACCTTCACTTTTGCGATCATGTAGATCGCGAGCAAGTCTATAATTTTTTAGCTGAGATACCGAAACAAAACCGAAATTCAAAGTAGTAGTGTCAGCCAAAGTCTTTAATGGTTCCCGTATTTTCTACACCCCATCAGTAGCCTTGCTTAATGAAACCATTGTAAGAACTAACGGGTGATTTTTTAGTTGGTTTGGTTTTGGCAACACTGGTTTTGACAGCTGACGTGTGTTTAGTACCTTGTGTCACTGTCAAACAGCTTCAGTTTGGTTTGCAATTTAACCATGGATCGTCTTACTAATGAACAACGCTTGCAAATTATTGAATTTTACTATCAAAATTCGTGCTCGGTTCGAAATGTTCGAAATGCTTTTTTATCGAAAAATTGTGTTCAGCGATGAGGCTCATTTTTGGTTGAATGGGTACGTAAATAAGCAAAATTGCCGCATTTGGAGTGAAGATCAGCCAGAAGCATTGCAACAGCTACCAATGCATCCCGAAAAAGCCACTGTTTGGTGCGGTTTATGGGCCGGCGGCATTATTGGGCCATATTTCTTCAAAGATGATGCGAATCGCAGCGTTACTGTCAATGGTGAACGCTACCGAGCGATGATAACAAACTTTTTTTTGCCCGAAATGGAAGTTCTTGACTTGCATGATATGTGGTTTCAACAAGACGGTGCCACATGCCACACAGCACGCGAAACAATGGCGCAATTGCGAGGCGAGTTTGGTGAACAGTTAATTTCACGTTTCGGGCCGGTCAATTGGCCGCCTAGATCGTGCGATTTGACACCATTAGACTATTTTTTGTGGGGGTATGTAAAGGCTAATATCTAAAGGGACAAGCCCGCTTCGATTGACCCACTGGAAGCCAACATCCATGCATTCATTCGTGAGATACCGGCCGATATGTGTGAAAGAGTATATGCCAAAATTGGACTCAGCGGATGGGCTACCTGAGACGCAGTCGCGGTCAACATTTGCCTGAAATTATTTTTAAACATTAAATTGCAAGGTTCAAACTATCGATTCAAATAAATATTTCATTCATTTTTTTTTAATTTTTTGTGTTTTTTTTTTTTTAAAGTTCTAAACCTCTTAAAAAATCACCCATTATAATTGTGACAAAAGGCTCCATTTTGTCTCCGAGCGAACCTCTCCCTAATTTCTTAACGATTTTCTGTCTATGACATTTCTGTCCAGTCCAAAGCTTAGAAACAATTCCGATATGTCTGACTCGGTAATCCTGTAGAATAATTGAGTTGAGTCTTGGGTAGATAAAATTCAGAAAAAAATCGGACGTGTAGTAAATTTTTTACTTAACCGCACTACACGAACCTGGAATCCGCATTTGCCGGCCTCAATTTTTCCTTCCCATACTGGTGGTACTCAGATTTTCAAAACGGTATATATGATTCTTCTGACATTTTCTTCCTAGATGTTGAATCATATTAAGGTACTGTTATTTATCGTAACAATCATAACTAATTGATGGATGGAAATTATTTTCAAAAAATGTATCGAATGTAATAAAAATATTTTTTCGCATATTCGTCATAAGCTATATGTACATCTATTCGATTTTTAGCTGTGGATAGAGACTCGATAATGAAAAGTGTTTTGCTAAAGTTGCCACTCGGGATTGCTCCAGCAATTGGTTGGTATCTCAGTTTTTCTATGATTGATCACAGTTCCTTCTTGCCGAAAACGGTATACATTTAAAATACGTAATGTAATCTCTAAACGTGAAAATTATTGTAGGAATACTAGGGAATTCGAAAGACAGTTCAGGTATTAAAGGAGTTTATATGTTTTGAATGTCAAGCCAGAGACGACAAAGGTCTGTTGTTGGATCTCCCATAGTAGGTATATTAAAAAGAATTTTTTTAAGTCACAATCGTTGCTGTTTCATTGAAACCAATAATTTATTAGCAAATATCCTTTAAACATACTATTAAAAAAATATCATCAAACTTCTGACTGTGCTGTCACACACATTTTTTTCAAGTCCCCATCAGGTCTTGCCATAAACATGTGGACTTGACTTGAATGTGACGAAGACTGACACGGACAATTTTCATCCTTTCCTGCTGAACAACGCCAGCTGTTTAACTCCACATCTAATAAAGGAAAATCAAACAAAAAAAATATAGAGAAAGAAAATGTATATCAAATTCAATATTTAAATTTGAATCCATGCAGTTGCGCTACCTTGTCATACTCAATTTCGAAGACAGGATATTGTGCGATGTTGTATAATTTCCCCCTTATCCTTAGAACGTCCAGCAGTGTATTATACACATCCTGAATCCTGATACTGTGCGGTGTTCCAAAACACTGATGGCAAAGTAATCTCAGACATCTTTCAAAAACTTTACCATCATATACCCTGCTCCTGGTTGTGAAATGTGAATATTCGGTTATTCACACAATATTCCTATACCCTAGATGGCGAGATGAGAGAAAATGTGCCTATCTAATGGTTCAAGTTCAGCCTATAGAGTCGAAAGTCGAGTCGAGTAGAGTAAGGTACCACACAAGGCATTCTTCATATATAGCATGAACGTCATTTTAGTCAGAAAAATCCTTGAACACAATTCCTCTTCGTTTTTCTTACTTGTTTTTTTTTTTTTTTTTCTTGTTGATAATTTTTTCCAGAACAGAAAAGTATGAAATCTGCCGGCACAGGACGATATGATGGCAGGAAGAAAAAAAATATATATATTAACCTATCTACAAATGTGTTTGGGTGTGTGTTTGTGTGTGCAAAGAGTCAGAAACACGAAGGAAGGAATCGAGTTGACAGGCGTGGCTTGATTTCTATTTCAGGGGTTGATGGCTTTGATTTATGAACCCTGCTGAGAACATGGCATTTTCACTTTTCATTAGCGTGCGTTGCATTTTTCTAACATTGACACAAACATGCTTTGAGTATAGAGGAGTAGATATTAGGACCTCTTTTTGATGTACAAGTACGCATCAGGCGATGTGAAAATCAGGATGCCATTTGGTAAATTGCTCAATTGGACATCAGGTTCTGCTTCAAAGGATACATATATATTTTTTTTTCTTTTTTTGGGTGTCAAGTTACACCTCCATGATGATGGAACAAAGCACTTCAATTAGGGTTCTTATTAACAAAAATGTTTCACATTAATGGTTCTGCAAAAAAAAAAAGTTTTTAATGACGGGGGGCGGAACAAAGAATGTGATAGTTTGAAGCCATTTTGAGCATTTAAGGGTATCTATAATCCAAGATAATTAAATAATAATTCTATTATCTAAGTTCCTAAAGGTTTTTTTTAGGAGGAACAGGTCTTTTCTATAAGCGCAAATTATTATTAAAGCAAAACTCTTATTTAAATATTAGATAGGTACAGGAATTCCCATTTTAACCCCTATATTTGAACCTTAAAGTCACCAACTTAAAAGTTTAAGTATACCTACCTATTGGAATGTTTGTAGAAAACCAATATACCTACTTATATACTTCTCTGCTTGATGGTGTCCTTATTACTTTTATATAAAATCTAAACCATTGATGGTAAATAATGAACATTTTTATATAGAAATCAAGTCGACATTGCTATTGTATCTTTTATGGAATGGATATTTGAGAATATTATCGTTGGCTAACTTCATTCTCAAATTAACCATTTTGATAAGGGGTAACATAACACTAACCACATAAAAGGGAAGCTCTCTAGAGATAACGACCTTTTGTTTTAGTAGATAGGTATTTGTAGCCAACTGACAGTCTACGTTGTGTCTGGGTAAGATTTCATTTTAATGAGATGTTTTTTTTTCTGTATTAGGATGGTCAAGTAACTTCGGATAAAATTTAGTTTTCCTTGAAAGGAGGGTTGATCTATATTTATATCTACTAGGTATATAATATGAAATTTTTTAAATGACAATTTTTAAACATAAAGATTTTGAATTGAAAATTGTTTGTTTTTATCAATAACATTGATTTCACAGTTCACAGCACCACAAAGTGGCGAATACCAACATAATTTTTCATTCAGTGGAGTGAAATAAGTTCCGCGGAATTAAGGCCCGAGGGTATTGATTCCCTTTAATTCCTTCCCAAAATGGCAATTAAATCCGCGGGTGTTATTTCCCAACAGTTAAGATTGGTAAGGTAAGGTAATTGCAACCCCCCTGCCTGACCCGCTATAAGATTTGGGGTGGGTGCAAGTACCGCGGATCTTAATGGTTTTTTGTGGCTGATTTAATTGCCATTTTGGGAAGGAATTAATGCATGTAGGCGTTGGTTCCTTTCAAAATGGGAATTAAAAGACCCGCGGGCCGTAATTCTGCGGCCCTTATTTCACTTCACCGTTTCTTTCATGTTTAGTCAAAATAATCCTTCAGAAACTTTCAGTTCCTCAATTCGAATCTTTTAACAATATAGGTTAGGTATCTTCATTATTTTACTTTCAAAAGTTTGATGTTTTCGAAGTTTGATGTGAAATGTGAAAAAAACAAATTAATCTTGCAATTTTGATTCACAGCCAAGAGCTGCCGAAAGCCTTCTATATAAGTTTGCTATAGTGTTATCACTTAACAAAAGGTGCATTATGGACGAATACAACTGGTTACAGATTCAAATTGATGGTGATGCAAAGCAAGACTTAACAAGCGGTAGTTATAGGGAAATAATATCACTAACACAGAAATAGTTAAATCGAGAATTCAGAAAGTTCTTGCTAGATGTTTTTCAACGTTTTCAATTACAAAAGGTGGCTAGATAATCAAAGTATATTTAACTATCTTTAAAATTTGAAAGTATAGTTTTGCTAGAGTGTGTAGCCATAAGACCCACTTCCATTTAAATAGGTATACGTACTGATAAATTCATCATCAATAATATCTTAACATCATACGCCAATACTTTGGTTGATTGATCTACAAAGATAAAGAACCCGATTATATGTACGGTTCCTTCCAAAATGATGCTGTGGTCGCATGAAGAAGAATAATTTCTTTTACTCAATCTCTTATTCACATTAAAGTTCATATGGTAATTTTTCAAAGCAGATGCGGTTGTTATCCAACGTTATCTAGGCCTGTGTTTATAACGTATCCAAAACTCTGAACATACTCCGATCTTTCGAATTTCGTTAAAGTGTGAACTTTCTAATCTAAGTCTGAATGTTCAGATGCTAATTATGTTGTTATCCTACTGGCAAAACATTTTTAGAAGTCCGAATGATCAGTGATTTCCGAAATGTGGAAACAGAGGAAACCAAAACATGATAAAAAGAACATTTTATTTATTGTGATATTGAAAGTCTGACGTGCTTAATAAATTAATCAAAATTCTAGTTCCAATGATATTCGACTGGCATCGCTCGAAAAATTGTATCTACATATATACCTAAGTATTTTAATTTGAATCACAATTAAAAAATAACTCCAAATAAGTCTTTCACTTAAAAATTGACACACATTTGTATTTCCTAAAAAAATCTCTTATTTCTTCATCTCAATTAGAATCATTATTAAAATTAAACGCAAGGCAAAAAGCACAAATCAAATACTGAAAATCTTTATTTCCAAATTCATTTACCATTTGGAGACAACTGCATAAAATTTATATTAATCATAAATTCAAGGCAACAAAATTGCTATAGCTACCAATTTCATCATAAAATATTTTCACTAATCGATACCTTTTAAAGTCACACCTTATTATAAATCATTTTTATATTACTCGATGTCGTTATTACGAACAACACACTCCAATGGTGAATAATTGAAATCTATAATATAAAATGCAATCGATTATATTCAGGGTATGTATGTAAAAATGTAAATAGGTATACCTAGGTATACCAACAATACAACGCTATTGACAGTTTAAAATAAATTTCGCCTCATCAACAAATTCATGCCCTCATTTCGTGGTTGATTTGCTGAATGCTTCCATTGCCATCAATATACCACACCATTGATCTGTCTCATATCGTGAGACTCCTATCACCTATACTCTATTCAATTGCGCATTGAAATTAAGTGAAAACCGTGAATAAATAAAATATTAAAAAATACAACAACAATACAACAGCGTTATTTTCGAAAAAAAGGTATACCGCACAAATGACACCAAAACACAGACGATGCGACGCGACGGACATATCCACTATATCATCATACTTTCCGCAACCACACGCCAGCACCAGAAAAAGCATCCGTTAACATTGATATTGATATCCTTTTTTACGGTTACGGCCTTCTTCTCAACATTCAGTCAACTCTACGATTCTATCTATCTCTCTCTCTTTTTCTCACTCTCTCAATCGAATCGAACATTGATTTATGGCGAATTTTACAAAAGGTAACGTTAAATGTTTTCAGCTTGCAAAACAACAAAAACAATAACAAAAAAAAAAAAAAAACAAAACAATCAAATTTGATTCGAAATGCATTTCGAACGAAATAAGCGAATTCAGGATATCTATATGCGACGCAAAACGCGTGTCATCCCATAGTCTGTCTGGTGAATTTCGTCCTGGTCCATGAATACAGAACAACTCTCACCGTTCACTTACTTTTAATTGATGGCGATATTTTTTAATCAGCCAACGGAACCGTTTTCAATCAGCAGAAAACATGATAAGGGTGCATTCATAGATATCCCCCCGCACCGTTTTTTTTTTTTTGTTTGCAATTTTGGCTTTGTTCCTGGTTTTGTCGATGTCGCCATATTGTTGTCCTTTATCCAGCTATAGCAATTCTTTTGTTGTTAGTGTGGTGGATGCATTTTTTTGTCCGCTTTGCCAAAAAGTATAAGGGCTAGTTAAAACGAATGTTGCTCATTTAGGCGAGTGGTTGCAGCCTTTTGCCATGCCAGCACCGGATACATGGCCCAGTGGCAGTATAGTGAGTGCCCTTATCGCTATACAGGCATAGGGGTGCGAAAATGTTCTCCGTCGTAGTACTCAGGTTTTTATTTTTGCAAGTCGGAAACAACCATGGGGTGCAGGAGAAAGAATATGTACCTATCTTATGTTAAAAAAAAAAAATAATAAAGAAGAAAGTAGTTGGCATGCGTTTTTATCGAAAAGTAATAAATTTATTGTCACCCAACAACAATTTTAGCTTCATGGAAGTCACATGTCATACATTTATAGCATGTGGCCAACCAAAGGCGCATTAACTATCTGTAAAGGTCTATATTTTTTGTTCTATTAGGGTAAGACAAGGTGGGATGACAATGTAATTCATTCAGGGATTAAGTTGTATAATATTTTTTGAATATAATTCAAAAAGCATCGAAGTCTTGTAAACATTTATTTATTAATAATTGAAACGTTTTCTAAATAAATATTTTTAATAAGTAGGTAGGGTAAACTGTTTTTTCCATATTTTCCTCAAAAGAAGTCATGTTGTCAAAATTGTCCCTATAACCACAAAATACTTTTTTTCATTTTTATAAGATCTCTTTTAACAAAATAAATAATATTAAAAGACGGAGGTTAACAATTTCTTAAGCAACTAAAAATAATTGGAATTTTAATCTGACAAATCAGTTACTGGTGATCAAACATTATTTCAATGATAGCTAGCTACATCATATACACGAAAATAATTTCAGTAAAAGTTTACAAAGTTGCGTTTACACCAAATATGGTTTAGTGTAAAAAGAACCAATGTGTACTCCCATATCCATTCTGAACGTATCATTCTGTATGTTCAGGGTGGTAAAAACATCTTCAATATACAGGGCCACAAAGGCATTCTGATATACTTTCTTTCATGTGCGTTTTTTCTTGATTTGAAATTCACTTTCATGACTCCCATCCATGAAGGATCTCTGACAGAGATAACTCAGATTTACATCGTTCTCTTTAATAATACGGGTTCATTGCTATCAGTTATTTAGACCAAGGGCATATGATTTGGCTCGATCATCAACGCGGAGGTTTTCAGTTTTTCAGTTATATCTACAAAGAGGTTGTATATTGCCCATATTCTGCTCCCCTTGACTTTCTCGCACATATGTAGCACCAAATATCCATCGAAGAATTTTCTTTCGAAAGATAACAACTTCTTCTTTCTGCTTATTGTCTAATACTTCTAAACCAGCCATATATACTCAACCTTTTTTGTGTAGTGGCCACAGTTATGTTTTAGTCATGATGTCCGGGCCGCAAGATAAAATCTTAGTAAAAAAAGTAATTAAAATTTAATGGTTTATTTTTATCAATAAATAAAATTTATTTTTTAGATTTATTGAGTTTTTAAAAATTGTTGCTAATTTTTCAAAACATTGGATCATTGGTCTGCTGATATATGCTCAACTTTTTCTGTCATCTTGGTCATACCTAATAAGTTCGATTTTGTAAATTTTTCATCGAACAATGTTAATAGGATTTGCGCCCTTCTTTGAACGGTTTCATATTTTCGGGGAACAGTGTTCAACATTTTAAGGATTCCTTTTTTTTCCTTTTGAACCCAGATAAGAGATATTTGTTATATTCAGATACCAGAGCATTGTGAAAGCAGTAACAATTTTTGTAATTTTTCAAATCTTTGAATCTTAATATTTTGAAATTAGTCTGACAACTTGTCTGATAGTTCGAAATTGTCGACGAGTTTTCCTAAAAAATGTCGACTTTATAAGTCGTTATCATAAACGAAAAAATTTGTCAGCTTTTTGTTTTTATATTGATCCACTATGGATAATTAGCTACTTCGCTTCCCTGTGAGAATACGCTATTTTTGCCTTGTAAATTCCGATATTATTCTAGGATATCGCATAGAAAGGCTAATAGATACCACCATGCATAAATCTCAATTCTGGTTGACTTGACTATTTTTTTGGAAAATTATTATGTAGCTACCTACTATTTCGTACGTAAAAAAAATGGTTTTAAAAATTTTCTAGAGCTGTAGATAGCACTATTTCTCTTCACTGTAGCACTAATACACTAATTCACACTTGATATTTCGAAAGATTCACTAAAAATGTAAAAACTTTTTCTCACATTATGAATCTTGGTAAAATAAATACTTTACAAAATGTTTACTCTGTATTTCAATTTTTTCAGACTGAATAGTATTTTAATAGAAGTATGAATGACACTTTCCAAAACGTTTACGATATAAAGATGTGTCGGTATAAGCTGACGCTCAGTTGTCTGAATAAGCGAAGTATAGTAGGTACTGTATTCACTTCCCAGGCTTTAAAAATATTCTGTGGTTCAATTCCTTTGCTTGTATTATTTATTATTCAAAATAATAATTACAGATTTCTTCACAGCTCTTTTTTCTGGATTGCCAAAACAAAATAACCGCAAAGTTTTCTTGACGCTTTTCTGAACTTTCATTGAAAAGAATTTAAAAATTCTTTAAATATTTAACACCGCAAGCATTGCGATGTTGCAGGAGTATTCGGAGTCGGAACAATTCGGAGTCTTTTAATACTTCCATTTGTTCCTGTTCAAATGACCTCTTAGAAAATTCAATTTATAACAATTTTATGTTATTAATTTCGTTAAAAGATTTTTTTCTTTTCAGAAGAAAAATTGTCATACTTTTTCTTGATTCACATGAAATTTAAAATGATTGACAACCAATTTTTGTAACTTTGTCAGTTAGGCCACATGTAAAAGCTCGACGGGCTGCAGCTTGAGTATAGCTGTTCTAAACCGTAAAGCAGAACTTGGTTGTACCTACTGGCAGTATAAGGGTTTTACCAAGCCAAAGATTCAAATTTTTCTAGGATAGTTCTTCGTGGGATCTACACTGAGACTTCGTTCGTGCCTCGTGTATACAGTTGATTTTAATTCCGAAGTAGATAAACTCCTTTACTAACTTTGAAGTTGCTGCTATCAATAGTGAAGTTTCGTCTAAGAGGTTTCAAATCATAGAGTGTTCCTTTTGAAATCTTCGCAGCGATCTTGAGAAGCCATAAATATAGACTTCCAGTATAGAAGGTAATGAACGCTAAGAATTTTAGGACGGTTTAAAAAAAACCAAGTCAATTTACAATGACAAAATAAAGTCGGCCAATATTTAGCTGTCACTTTATTCTGAGTTCAGAAGTTGACAAATCCTGAATACGCGTATTATTTATCTTGACAAAATACATTCCCTCCTATAGACTCAGCAGTAAATTGTTCGTATACTTTCTAGTTTTGTAGAACTATAGCAACACACATACAAAGAAGGGATTGTTTTAGATTGTCATGTCATAGTTCCCGTGGTAAACAATATTTATATTGTTTACCAAAAAAATTGTTTTTCAAAATAATTTTAAAAATCAAAAACAGATTTAAAATTACTTCGTTTGTATTTCAGAAATGCTTTTCAAATTTTTGTTGAACTTTAAGTTCTTGATTTAAACGTAGAAATACGTGGCACTAAATCCAAATTTGTTTAGGTATCAAAAATGTTCCATACCTTTACCAAAAGGTGGAAGCACACAGTGCTTGGTCATGCGCAGATTACAGATAAAGAAATGCAACCACAACAAAATCTACGAGGGCAACACTGGCGAATATTAATTGAACCGCCTTTTCCAAAAGAGTAAATTTAGATCAACCATCAAAACAACGATATAATTTGACAGACGTTTTTAAGATTATATACTGTCGTATGGAATTCTGGACCAGCTAAATCAGGTTTCTGATTTTTTATCATAAAGAAATGATTAGATCCGAAGAGATTTCGAGTTTTCCATAAATCGATATTGTTTAGCGTTTTGACTTCTAACTTAAAACTATTGTTCAAAGATTTCGAGATATTTGTTGTATTATAATGCTTGCGAATATAAAATAAACCATTATTTCTAAAAAAGATAGGAAACGCGAAATCTCCTCAGATCTACATCTACACAATTTTGAAGCTGTTATAGTTTGTAATCAAGACATTTCATTCAATCTCAGAAAACGAGAAAGTATTCGATACGAATTTTCCTTGTTTGTTCCAACCAGTTTTGGGTCATGTTACATGTTCTGTTACCATAATACTTATTGCTATCTTCTTTAATGAGAGAAAATCCTTATAGGTATATGATAAGTGATTGTTGCCTTGTAAATCACGACTTATGATACTTGTAAAATACCTTTAAATTTTTCTGACTTTTCACATTTAACTTTTGTTTTACATATTACCTAACACATTTTTCTTTTTTTTCTATTTTCAGGTAATTTTAACAAACTTGTTTTACAATACACAATGGACATCACCTTACCCTTTGTTAATGGGTAAGAAGAAAATCCCAATTACTCATATAGTATTCATGTTAAAGAGGTCAAAATAGATAAAAACACCTTGCAACCGTTGCATAATGTTTACCAAACACCGGATTTTCCAATTTAGCAACGGTCAATTTCTTATCCTTTTATATCCTTTCAAGGTGCATGTCGCAACAAAACGTCAACATTGTAAGAATATTCAAATCTATTGTTTCGTATCACAATCAACTTCTTTAACTATAGGAGGTACCTGTTTGTTTCAGACGTGGGTATTATATATAGGCATTGAAATTGGCAAAGAATGAGAACAAACAAATATTCAAACAAAATAAAATTAGAAAGTTGTCCTTGAAGAGTTTCGTTCCGTTATTCTTAACAATATTAGATTTGCCACACTTTCGCTGTGAATTTTCGGTTTCTTATTGTTTCGACTTGAGAACTGAGAAATGTGATTTTTTCATGAAACATTATGCAATTTTGAAATTCAATGTCATACAATATAGATTGTGTGTGATAACTTAACATCAAGGCCACTGAAAGTGCAAGGAATTACATTTCAGGAGAGATGTGTTTGACCCAAGGACACATTGAACATTAAACTATGATTATAAGAGTCGTACAAATCACCTTGTTGCTCTAAGGTCATTAAAGTATAAGTAAAGTCTACTAGGTAATATGAACTTTAACTTTATATTGTCTCCGATGTGGTTGGTCATTTATTTTTTGTATGATGCTATAGGTATAGTTATGCAATAATTTCAATTAGCTTGTCAGACAAAACACATTATCATGTAGCGTTTGTATGTTTTGAAGTGTAATGTCGGATTCCAGGGCAGATAAGTGACTTTTAAATTACTTATACCTTATGTGGGTCTTAATGGGTTTATGATGGTTGTCAAATTGTATATGGTCATTTTACAAACTGAACTGATTTTTTGTTTGTTAAATTCAAGGTTAATAAGCAAACATTTATTGGAACATTCATTATTTTGAATTCTTTATATGTTTTTTCTATAAGACCATGTGAACGGAATTACCGAAAAATTTACACAAAAGGCCAGATTTTGTAAGTCATTTATTTAAAAACAGAAAAAAAAACAGGTATTGCTTTAAAACGAAATTCTTTCGAAATATTAGACCAAATACATTCAAAATTATGATTATCATGTGAACACCAAGTAGTGTGCGAAATTCACCGTATATTTCAACGTTTGTTATGTTTGTTACAAAAGTAACTAAGCAAATATGCTTATGCATTTGCATGTTAAATATTTTATAGTATAGTAAAATTTGCCTTTTTTGGCAATTGTGGTTGCTTATCTCTTTTTTATATAAATGTGGATAAAGATTACGATCAATTAATGATTATTAAGAGGAAATAGACCCAAGGATTAGGTAAAAAGCTTGATTTTAAAACAGTGATAAACTATTTTGAAAACAAATTGGAATAAAAGATTAATGTAATTGTGAACAAAAATCCGCCGATGTGAAAAGTTTGGAGACAGAAAATTGCTACACTAATTCATCAATTCCGTCACGGACCTTAAAGCATGGCGATGAAAACTATTTATGGTGTGTGGTTTTATGGCAGCATATATGTTGCCAAAAATTAAGTGTTTATAGATTCTTTGATGAATGGGTTCAACTACTTGAATATTTTCAATAATCAAAAGTTGGGTTTTGGTACACTATTTGTCCTTTTGTAATACAATCATCTCAAGCATACACCTGAGATGATTTCAAAGAATGGCAGCTTTATAACGTGTTAAATTATCTCAAATCTTAACCATTTACCTGATTTTAACGTCATTAAATATTTTTTGGAGCATTTTGACCAATAAGTAAAAAAAACTTCAGATTAGGATGATAGATTACCCAAAGCGTGTTCTTTATGATGAATTATCCAAAATTATCCAAAAACGGAAGTAAAATTTGGTTAATTTCATCTTCTCACATATGAACACAGCTGTTCGGGCCAAGCTGTTACCAACAAAGTACAAAATCAATAAGCTCTACAAGATAACTATTTTAAATTCAAGATTTTTTCAAACTGCTTACTTAATTTTGTGATATAAATTTTGAAGGTTTTTTCAATTTTTAATTGAGGCTTTCGTTTAGAAGGATTAATCTTTAAATTTAGAGGTGCTTACTTACTTTTGTGACTATAACAGTATATAAAATTTGTATCACTTTTTATTTTATTTCTTTGTTATATACCTAATAGGGTAAGTGGGGGGAATATGCCACACTTAAGAGTAAACAAATAAAAATAAATAGTAAATGACAAGTTAAGTAAAAAATTTTCTCAATTTCATTAGATTATTATTTTATTTAACAAATAAATAAAGAAAAACATAACTTTAATTCTTAAAATCCATTGTAAATTAAGTTTTAAAAAAACCTTAAAAAGTGGCATTTTACCCACATGTGCGGGTAATAAGCCACTTCTGAAGGGCTAAAATGCCAGCAAACATTTGGTGTGGTGTTCAGTGTGAGTCTTATTTAAATTTCATCGATGGGGCATATCGGACAGCTTCCATTGTCCAAACAATCCTCGTGCATCCATTTTTTGCATTTAAAGCATTCTGAAAAAATTTGAATCGAAAGTGGTAATATGCCACTTAAGTGGGTAAAATGCCAGTTGGTGTGGAACAAATGTGGCATTTTACCCCAGAACGTCGCAAAATATAAAAACATCCCTGCACAAAAATTGAGGGAACATATAACGTCTAGACACTGAGAAAGACTACTTATACAAAACAAATCTTACCTTTTTTGAAGAAACCTTCATACATTGAATTGAAAAACCCGAAAAACAAACGTTACAAATTACACTGAATTTTATAAAAATACACTGGGATTTATACTTCACGATATATTTTTTCACACAAATTGCCAAGGAACACGCGAACACGTATGTCCAAACTACAAAGTGAAACTGAGAGAATTGCATCTTCAGCATTGCCAATATCGACTTAGAAGTATATAATATTGAAAAGTGGCATATTACCCAAACTGGCATATTCACCCCACTTACCCTATATAACTATACCTTTTATTCTTTAACCTTAAACCAATTTTTACTTTAATATTTTAATCATTATTTTTGGCGTTAACTTATCAGCATTTATTCTGATCTATAGATATAAAACATACCGACTTTGTTATATTGTGAAGCTTCAAACTTAAATGTCATCAAAAAATTTTCCCTGACGTTTGCACAAAATCCAATTTCTGGTCCACTTCATAACATCATATAGGTATACAGTATACTTATATGTGATTTGATTACAAATATACGTATAGGTTTCTTATTACTTAGGTACTTATGTATATAATACCCAACCGCTTACTAACAATATGAATCCATTTACAGATTATATAAACCTATATCTGGTAAGCCTCTCACATCCTATGTTTCTGTTTTATGTGTAGGTATAAGTAGCTACATACATATATACACATAGACAGTTTAACATCCGCAGCTTTTCATATGCAGATATAATTTACGATGTGACATGCCAATTCCAATTATTTAATCAATAATATTAATTTTCATATCATATTTTGTCATAACCAATAAAAGCACAGCACGCATTTATGTGGTAAAACCCACCACCACCCCCGTATCACGCACACAACACAATGCTCTTCCTTCATAAAATTATCCCCCCAATATATATATGTAGCTTTTGTGTTCTCCTGTCAGTGCTTGTGTCCTGTGAGTGTTGTGCATACCGATGCATTGTTCCAATTAAGGACAACTTTGTTTGGCAGGACGTGTGTGGGATTGGGGTGGAATTTTATTTACCCCCCAAGCTCACCTCCCCATCACAACCAACCAGTATCTGATAGTTGTTCTATCTTAACCTATACGTATACATAACACTGCAATGTTGCAAAACCGAATTGGCTTGATGTTGCCAATTTGTGTGCATTCTGCATTGTTCGCAGCTTTAGGTCGCCCGGCTTACAGGCATTACAAATATTACATGTTAATTTTAATTACATCAGAATACCATCGACACTGGTGGTGCGAGAGATTAAGCTGGATACACTGGTACTATAGGTGCTATGTTGATGGGATATACTTGCTGTAGATACAAATTAATTGGTTAGCAACCTGATTTGGTGTTAGTGTATAAAATTCACTAAAATCTCATTAAAACGTGATTGATTGTTGCAGCACGATGAAATAAATGATTTGTGATTTTGCAATAAAGTTGCACTCTTATACATCGCCACTGACAAATTGATATTACGATAAAGAATGAAAATTGCAAAAGCGACATGGCACCATCCGTCTTTAAGGAGTCGATGTATCTATAAATGCGAACAAGTGTTTGAAATTAGAAAAAAATAGCAAATCAGTTTAGCTTGACTCATATTAAAATTGGATCCAATATGTGTTTCCTTTTTTATTTGTCTTTACTTGTAAAAAGACACGCTTTTAAAAATGAATATATATATTGGTATGTATCTACGTTCAAAACGTCTCTTTTCTTAAATATTTGACTTCAAAAAATGGAGTGATTTATTACCAAAATGGTTCTCCCCTCTCTTGCAAATAAAATAACTGAACAAAGAAACAGAAAAACAAAATAAGTCTATGATTATCCTTGTGCTCCCTTTTATCCTTCTCAAAACTCGCGTCAGAGTTTTGTACGCCTTTTGGCGTTTCTCTGGATGACTGCCACTACGCAATTCTAAGAATTTTTCATTATATTGTGTCATGGTAGAGACACAGAGACATCGCAGTAAAGCAGCAGCAAAATCGAAAAAAAACGATGGGTGGAAGGAAATTTAATCAAATCGACAATTTTAACAAAATTTTTCGCTTGTTGCCATTCTTTTTCTGTAGATAATAGTTGGGGTTCCACGTTCACTTTATATGATGTTTTTGGACGGAGGGAGGAGTTAGCGTAGTTGTGTATAGACAGTAACGAAATCAATGAGATTTCATAAATTAATTTCCTAATTGCATACAAAAATACAAAATCGAAAGAAAATTTAAATAAAGGGCACAAATAAGTCGCACAAACTTGCTCTTTGGGCAAGTTACTTTCTTGTTTACGACTGAGAAATTAATTTGACCAGCTTTTTTTATACCTAAAGAAAAGATTTTCAGTATTTTATATTTTGAAATATTTGTTTAAAAAAAAAAATCTTTTATAAACAAATGTAAGAATATTCAATTTAGCACTAGTTTTTGAATATTAAATTGCGTTAAAATCGGTGAAGCCGTTCAAAAAATAGTCGGAATAATAAAAAAAACGTTTCTATGGCAGGTACCGTTAATAAGCTGGTTCTGAAAAAAAATTGATGTATAAAATTTTATCAAAATTGATCGCATTTTTTGTCGAGAAAAATAGAATTATCGGTTCCCTTATATGGTAAGTACCGTTATTTTTATACCTAAGTCAAAAATAAAAAAAAACCTCCAGGGATATTTCACTAAGAATAGTTTATGCCAAGTTTGTAGAAAATCGGCCCAACAGTTTAGACTGCAGGTGTTGATATATCCAGACAGATAGACAGATAGACAGACAGACAGAATTTTCGGACCTACTTTTTTCGTTTTCTCTATCATCGTTATGTCATGTTTAATTGTTATCTCGAAACTTTTTTTTTCCGAATGCATAACTTGCCTTATTGTTCCTATATTCGCAAGTAAAAACTACTTTAATATAATATAATAACGAAAAAATTACTTAGAGAATTACCTATACTTTAAAAAATAGAACAATTTCCGTACAACAAATCAGTTTGTTTGCGCAATGAACTTATAAGTTTGTTAAAGAGAAAAATGTTCAATTAAATGAACGATTGTGTTCATCATTTTCTAGTCCCGGGGGCTAAATCACTATTCAACTTCAAACGTAACTGAAACCTATGTTTGCTTACTTTTCATTAATGGGTCTGTATAGGGGTTGAATACGGGTTGGGGTCGAAATTCATCCGGGGTCAAAATTCTTTTGTCAAATGTTTGCTCTATAAATTATTCTTTTCAAAATTCTGCTTATAATAATCCTGCAGAATTTCGATAATCAGAGCTTACTCTGGCAAATTTAAAACTTCATCTGTAACTATACAAAACCGTAAAATAACAATGGATGTTTGTAGCTCTATAGTTTTTGCTTGAAACTAGTTTTAATGGGTTTAAAACTCTGTGAATGAATTTGACGTTGTTTAAACGCAAAAACAATCTACATTTATATGGTAGCAAAAAAACTGATTTTTTTTCTTTTTAAAAGCGAGAATTTTGAAAAGCAGAATTTCGAATAGCAGATTTTTACAAAGCAAAATTTTCTTTTTAAAAGCAGAATTTTGAGACCTGAATTTTAAAGCGATTAAATTGAAATGTAACGCAAACGATTACATTAACGTGATATTTCTTGCCAATCTTTATAGGCTAGTTCACTTTATGAACGATTCACTGTGCACATTTTACTGTGGTATAAACACAATTCGCACTGTGGGGAAAATAATTCACTTTGCCCAATTCACTGTGGCGGGTGCGCCAAAAAAGCGCAACCAGTGAAATGCACACAGTGAACTGGCACCCATGCCTTTCTTTTAAATTATTTTATTAAATAATATTCTGTATATATTACTGGTTATATTGTCAAAAACAGTCAATATTCCGCTACAGTGAAATGTGTACCACAGTGAATTGTACACCGAAAACTAGCCGGCTTCGGTATACTCACACTCAGTAAAGTAAATTTAACATATTCGAACTGCTGGAGCCGGCTACATAGATACATGCTACCTTCTCCATGTTCAGAAGTGTGATATTAGTTATTAAAAACTCACTTAAAGACAATTATTATTTTATGCTCCTTGACATAACTTTCTCCTTTTCAAAAAATATTTCCTTGAGGCCAATATAAATATCCCGAAAATGGTTCAAGTTAAAGCTAAGTTTTCGAAATACGACAAAATTCACATAAGATCTTGTTAAGATAATTTTTAATTCTCCATAAAACAAGCTGTAATAACAAAAAGGATGCTGATGTGTTATATAACCACATAAAAAAAACTGGTAATTGGATTACAATTTATTTTTATGAGAATTTTATATCTTTTTCAAAGCGTGGCATCAGATGAAAACTATAAAAAAAAGACACAATGTAGACATTTAGTTACAGCTAAAGAGTTACCTACTTCTTTAAAGCTCATATACTTAAAATGCAACCAACCAAGCTATGAATGACATATAAAACTATACCTATACCTAATAAAAAAAAAATAACAACAAAAGCAAAACCTAACAAACCATGTGAGTGAGTCAAGAGGAAACCCATGAAAATTATTCAACCAAATAGAACTTTATTTGTTTTGAATTTATTATTTCAACGGAAAGGTGAAAATGCGACTTGGCCGTATTTCCAGTCGAGGTGGTGCACCGTCATGAGGGGTAGCTATGGTAGAAGTAGTAAAATAAAACAATGCTTACCTACTGTGGTTCTTCATATTTTTTTTTTTTTTTCTTTTTCGGTTTAAGTCATTTTTATTATTACTGCGATGAGAGTATCATTGTTTTCTTCTTTTGTAAACGCTGTCGTCGACATCGTCGTCGTCGTAGTCTTTGTAGGTATGTACGAAGTATAAAAAGTAGCCTGTGGCTCTAAAGACTTAGCCCCTTTCGTTGTCGGTGGCGGCGTTGTCGAGGAAACGGCGCGTAGATCCGTTCATTTTTCCTGTCACCCTTTCAGCGTTGAATGGTGCGCGCCACCTTCTGGGTTTTCTCTTTAGTTTATTCTATTTTTTTCTTCTTTGTTTGTTAAAATAATTTTTTACACCCTCACCTTTTAACAGCGTGAATAGAGTTTTTTTTCCTTTTTTTATTGCTTCTTTTTCTTGGTTAACATTGTCGTGACATGCCAAGTGAAAAGCGCAAGCATTCACTGAACAGCGTTTTACAGAGATTCCCTCTAAAGGGTGAATTTTATATTATTTAATTTTTTTTTTGCATCCCTTTCATGGAAATTGCAAACACACAGGGCTGATGATGATGATGATGTTGACTTATAGTATTTGCAAAGCAGAGTTTTAGGCATTATTACGCATCGTTAGCGCTTGTCACACAAAGAAGCTATACCTAAAAACCCAGACTGTGTGGGTGGTGAGAATGAATACATCATAATATACGAAGAAGGAAATTATAGTGAACTTTTAGTCTGAAAAAAAGATAGGTGCTTCAAAAATTGCGATCTCTATTCGAACATAAATTTACTCCAGATGACCAATTTATATAAAAATGAAAGCTTTATGAACTTATCCACTCTACAAGACATGTTAGAAAATATTTAAAGTTTTAGTAAAAACTATGGCTTATCGGGAAGAACCATCAAGAAAACGTTTTACAAAGCACTCATCATCCTGGTCCTGCTGTATGGGGCAGAAGCATGAATTCCTTTCAAATTTGATAAAAACTAAATTGATGTATATCTGCGCAGAAAATATATATATAGTCAGACTACTTAAACAAAATTTGGCGTAGGAGACATAACATTTAACTTAACGTGCTGTATAAAAAGACACTCATATAGTCGAGAAGTGACGAGTCCTTTATCTCCGATGAAGTGATACTAGGCTGAAGGAAAGGCTTCACCTAATAGAAATCTCGTCAAGCTGGAGATCGATCGGCTTGGAGAAGCATTTTACGTAAGAGCCTGGTCCTGATGAAGAACCCGGCTTTCGCCATCTATATGTAATTAAGTATAAAACTGACTTGCTGAATTTAGATTCAAATGTTATTGGAAATGATGATTTGAAAATTAAAAAATTATCTTGCTGAATTCCTATGAAACTCGTACTCTACAGTCAGTAGCTTTCTAGAGTTAATATCATAAACCAGTGTAAATTGGATATAATCAACTTTTAAAATCGGAGTCATAGTAGTATTTAAGTGTACTCAAAGTTTTTATCACTATACTGCGTAGGAAGCTTTCGACATCATACTCGCAAATTGAAACAATCTTATGGAAACAATCTTAGATAATTTTAATTTTGAGAAACACTGGTAAGTGGACACATGTATTGTTACATATAAGAGAACTGTAACTAATCATCTCCTGGAATTGCAGCACAGTTAGTATTATGTGAGTGTTAATGGGAGAACAGTGGACATTATGAATGAAAGAAATCAGATATCAGATCACAAGCTGTAGGTACTTCCAAATGATAACATTCTATAGAAATGATTTTGCAAATTGACAAAACTTTTAAAACTTCAGCCACCTACCCATATGACTTTTATAGAAAGTTATTCAAGTGAGCAATGTAACCGTCATGAAAATCATATAAATTTAATCACACTTAACCGTATAAACACAATCCCTCATTTTGACTTCTTACCAAATAAAAACGATATATTTCCGTCTGTTCAGTGATTTCCTCATATATCTCCCTCCATATCCACCATTAGCTTTTTGCTAAAAACACATCAATGAATTTATTTCGCTTCACTTGACAATTCACTTGAAAAATCAAATCAAATTCCGCCACGCCACACCAAACCAAAAGCATCAGCAGTGGATGGTTGTTGTAAGTAGTCATAGAAATAGGTTGATAGCCATTATCTTTGATCGTTCCTACTAAATTTATTAAATTGAAATAGAAAATCATCCCCTGACGAAAATACTCATTTACTCAGTTTAGCGTATCGGCCATCATACAGCATCACTCCACCATGTTATTTCCACCCCGGTAATATAGAATTCAATTGCAACTTTCACCATCAGAGAGCATCCCTCAACGTATACGTCGTCGAACGGTCGTCGCAAGTCGTCCATATAGTAAACCAAACCAACCTATGTCTGCTTTGCACTGCATAAAACTCATACCCTTTTTCAAAATGGGTTTCAATTACTCCCGCATCCGGAGTTTTTAGATGCTGCTGCACAGTTTGATATCGGCTTCAGCAAAAGCGACAGCATCTCACCATCGTCATTGAAGCGTGTACCCTTCAATTGAGAACGTTTGTTCGTTGGTTCGTTTCTAATTCCCAAACACAATGGCTACTATAGGAACTCTGAGTTGCATGCAGCATCGTCATCATAATCATCATCATCATCATCATCATCATCATCATCATCATCATGTACATATACGTTATACCTCTATGGAGTGATATGGGAGCGCAAAAATGTTCGTTTGTGAAATATTTCTGCCGCGTGTATGTGAACATGTCACTGACGCGAACCCGGGTTGGGGGTAATACCTGCCTTTTGGCGCAAACCCGCAGGACACATATAAATGAATAAATGTGCAAACAGGATACACCATGGGAGATCGCAGATGTAAATAAAACAAAAACAACAACCAACCAACGAACCGGTAGAACATCCAAAAGTCATAGTCATTCAGCCAAGTCAAGGCAAGCAACCCACCCACGGTATATTTTACCTTTTCACACAGCAGGACATATCAACATATCAATCGTTCTGATGTATAAACGTAAATAGATATAGCGAGTAGAAAACTTTTTTGTCTTTTCCGTTTTTTTTTGTTTATTGTTTTGCAAAAATGTACACAAAATTGTTTACCCTTTAGTTGAAATATTTGTTTTACATCACAATGTTTTAATCTGGCGAAAAATGTTTTATTTGACAACAAAGAACCTCATGTAACCACAATGGCCGAAGGGATGATTTCTTCAAGGCTTTCGGTTGTATTAATGACGCATTGGAATTGTTTATCAGTTTGATACTCGTTAAAGAAAATTTGCTAAAAATTTAACTAATTTCGTCCGATCAACAACCAACACGATTTTAGAAATCCTGGTAAGACACTCCGATAACGGAATATTATGCTTTTGCGGTAAATGAAACATAATTACATATACATTTTTTTTTGTGTGACAGAATTTTACCATAGGCACCTATAGGTGGGCGAAAATGTATCACCTATATACACTTCAAAACGGCTGATTTCGGTGAAATTTTCGGGCAAGCTTTCGATTTAACCCAGAAGGTGATCCAGAAAAAGTCATAATTTGGTAGTGATCGGATCCAAAAAAAAAAAAAAAAAAAACATGAAATAGGGCGACGAGCTACTTTGTAATATCTCATAAATTATGATATTTTGCAAAAATATTATAAGTAATAATATTTGTCTGGCTTTAAAAAAACAAGTATTATGAGTCTTCAAAAACTTAAATCGGTTAACTGATGATTAAACAATAAAATAGGTCATTTTTTTAATACATACTCCTACATATGGGTCTTCAAAACACTTTATTTATATCTGTCCAGTCCGACCCTGTTCGTATATATCCCATTCCATCTAATCCAACCACTCTCAAACTTTTTCTTCTGCCAATTTTTTCTTTGACAAAAAAAAGCACTCAAAACATTGTGATATTAAGGTCACCTGCTGTGCAATTGTTGGGAATTTCCATTTTGCAAAATATGACAATGGGGGACATTATTGATGGTTGGAACTCATATTTTAACGCTAACTAGAGTGGTGATGGCATAAAATAAACTGTTCGAGTAAGAAACAGCCTTTATAACTTTTAAATCGCTAAGTTTTTGTAAGGTCTTATTCATTTCATTTGGGTGCTTCTATATTTTTTGTTATCTTTATTGAATATAATATTATGAAATATAAATAATTATATTCCTTTGTTCATTATCACTAGAGTCTTTCAGAGGGTTCTTTATACTATTTACCTAAATGGAGTTTTCAAATTGTATAGGTACTTCTTAAAACTCAATTACCATACTAACTCTGAAAGTCCGATCAAAACATCAATCTATTCAAAAATAGAGTAGCTTTTCATGACTTCATAAATCAATTTTACTTCTGTCTCTGCATATAAAAATGAACAGAATATGGGAGAAGCCCTATTGGGTCAGTATATAACATAGGGTTCGTATAGATTGTTTTACTATCGCACGACCAAATTTGTTTATTTTGTAGTTTGTATCCTTTTTATTATCTTGATAATAAAAACAAAAACAAATAGAATGGAAGGTGAAATGATTAAAGTGAAAATAGTTAAAACATTGTATGGAATGTACAATAACATAATAAAAGCCACTGCGAAACACGCTAATCCCTTAACAATTGTTGTAACTGACAGAGGTGTATAAAATGGCCGTAAACCATATTTATTTTGCTGTTTACTGTTTATGTCCGCACAAACACATGTTGTCACAATATTAATTAGATCATACTGCCTCTGGTTAATACGTCACCTACCAACTTCATGTTTTTTTTTGTGGTACACTCGTTAGTCACGAAAGGAAGTTATTAGGATTTTCGTATTACCGACATCGAATAGTTGTTTCTATTAAAATAATTTCCATAATTTTGATTAATTTTTTCATATACTTTATATAGTTAATATTAAAAGTGGTAAAAATAGTAGAAAAATAGTAGGCTACTAATTTTATACTAATTTGGAAAACATAATCTTAAAACTAGTTAATAACCGGGCTCATTTTTATTTTTTGTTTTAAAATATAAAATTACAAAAAAAAAATATAAATTGAATCATTACACTCGGGTTGGTTTTTTTTTTCTGAAAATTCGTAATAACCAATCAGAAATGATGGATGGATGATGGACCGATTTTGATGGGACTTTCACTGACAGATAGCTTATGTTGTAAGAAGTAACTTATGCTATTTCAAATTACCCAATATAGACGGCTATGTCGGGGTCCCTTTTTTCTTATACATGACCTATTTTACTTATAAAATCCAACTTATAATATTTAAATTACAAAAAGAAATCTCTTAGCAATATTTTGGTCTGATATAGGATTATGATATTGATATCCATAATATTTAGGAAATTTGTTCCTTTTATTGGTTTTATTTTATTAGGTATTTTATGATTCATATAGGTATATAACAGATTGAATAAAATGTTCTCTGAAGAAACAAGGAATTCTTGCAAACCGTTAGGAGAATAATGGAATAGAGTTTTTTATTCGTATTAAACTTCAAAAAGACAAAAAAAAAACAAAAAATCACCATCTTTATAATATTAATAACTTACCTATACAAAAACGTTGTTTCCCCCCTTATTGTTTGTAGCAACGCGCCGTGAAGCAGCTAGTTTAAAAAAAAATGTCTGAACTTTATTTATTAGATATACATACATTACCATTTAATATACCTACCACCTCAATTAGATTATTAACTCGCAACTATTCAAATAAGAACGGCAATTTCTCTGTTGTTTACATTTCTTATCTCACTTCATATTAAGAAGGAACTCATAATGTTGACAAAATGAACATCCACCTCACGGCCCAACCTTCCCTGCCCCCATCACCAATGTTTCCCTATACCTACTACAAATTAGGTTCCTACATACTCATTCACATGATTTAAAAAAAAAAAATGTCAAAATAAATAAACAAGGACAACAATTATGTCTCCTTGGGAATGGTAATTAATTTGTCACATAACAGTTTTGACTTTGATCCTAGTTGATCATAGAGAGAGAGAGTAAGTTGTAGTTGGAGTGACATGAGAAATGTTCTAATTTTTGTATTTTATTTTTGGCCTTTTGACAAAATGTCAAGGGTAGCTTACGACATGCCATACTCGTCGTCTTGCATTCCCGACAAGTTGTTCTGAAAAATAAAAAAAAAAAAAAAAACAGAAAAACATTGTACATAATCAAACTGTATATCATATGCAGAGGCCTATAGTAGATATAAGATACCTTCCGCCGGTGTTTCTAGGAAATTATTATTCTGGGCTAAGTGCATGGCATATATAGCCAGCTATCGAATGCGCATAGATTGATTTATGGCTTGAAATGGAAGAGAATCAGGAAATTATGTTCCCCTCTTTCGTTTTCTCAATTATTTTTTTTTTCATATTATTTTGTTTCTTTTGTAGTTCAGCTGTTATGTTGTGCTTCGGGTTTTTATGCATATCTAAAACGCTTTGTCGGCAATTTTAGTTTTTCTTTCTTTTACAACACTGACCTTTAAGAAGAAACAACATGCATACGAATTAGTAGATGTGTTTTATATTTTATATACAAGCTTAAAGTTGTAATTGAAAAAAAAAAAAAAAATATTTTACATTGTTTTGATGATCGTTTTTGTTGATTTTTGTTGCCAATTTCATTAATGAACGAATCAGCTTAATCTGCAACTAGAATTTTAAACCAGTATACTCGAATTTACTATATGTATTTAAAAACTTAGTGAGGCGCACATCAATCGATGTATATACAAAAAAAATTGAAACTAGTTTCAGATCAGTTTGCAATCGAGATTGATGAAAGCACATCATGATTTAAGTTGCATCGTGTACCTTTACACTTTTACAACTAGGTATAGTTCTCTCTTTTTTTTCTGTTTTTTTTTTTTGTTGATAGTAGTCCTTTCATAATTGTCAAATGTATATAGGGATAGTGAGCAAGAATCTTTTGCAAGCCAATTGAAAATGTGGAATTTGTTTGCTTCCTCCATTTTAAAGTAGTTGACTAGTGTGTCGTGTGAGAAAAACTCGAAATTGCTTTAAAAAGCAGTAGATAACCCAATTAGTATTCCAATATTCCATCTCCATGGTCATCATTGAAAATAAATAAAGGCTTCTTGGCAAGGGTATGCTAAAGCACATATTGGGGGGTATTATACTGTGGGAACTTCATTGTGATTATTAGAAGAGACTCACCAGAGAAACATTTCAAGAAACGTTATGTAAAAAACGTTTCTAAAACTTATTGACAATGTTTCCCATTTGTTTATAAAACTTTTTCAAGATATTTCAAAAATGTTTCTTTTGCTGTGGACACCTGAAAAGAAACATTTTTGAAATTTTGATGAGAAGCGAGTAAGCTATAACTGACCAGGCGAACTTTCAGTTATGAAAATAAAGGGCACGACTGGGTCACACAAACATGATCTTGTGGCAAGTTACCTCTGAGGGTTGGAAACAAATCATATGAAAGGACTTCCGCCAATTTGGGATAATCTCATTTTAGCTGGCCATTAAAATATGAATGTATTATAAATATGATATATAGACCGCACTAAAATGAACATTTTATATTACTATATACGCCAAAGTTGTAAGTCAATTGGCTGTGGAGATATTCACAGTCAATCACTTGTAAAAAAAAGGTGATTCACATAAAATGCAAAAACAACAGCTGAAACGAGTAGGCTGGATCAACGCTAGAAAAAAATTATAACGCAGAGGGGTCAATCCCTCTCCGTTTCGTTTAGCCAGGAGGGTGCAGCTTACTAAAAATTTACTTAAAACAGAAAAAACGTATTAAAAAACAAGTGTAACACTTAAAATGCCTTACTATACCTTTTTGAAAAGCCAGAAATCTCTTCTTTTGTTTTGTTTTAAAGAAAATTATTTTAGTACCTAAATGATTTTCGAAAAATTAATTTTCAAACCATTTTTTTTTTTCAAAACTTTACTCTAGTAAGTACCTATTACTTTTCTTTCAATATTCAATGCTCTCATTATTTTTCATTCAAAAACAAAAAAAACTATGGATATTCAAATGTCTTGATGCACTTCCTATGAAAATTAAAAATAACGAAGAAAACATTTTCTAAGAGAAATCAAAACCAAAAAAATGTTTTTCTAATAAATTTATTACGAATTTATAATTATGAAGTTCATGGAATCTAAACTTAGAAAATTCTATTTTCTTAAAATTTTTATATACGCTTATTACACTTCTTGGTCTTTTAAATGAATTCCATTGAACTTGAACCAATTCTTACTAAAAACCTGCCGTAATTCACTTTTTTTGACAAAAAAAAAACTTCATGTCAATAGGTGGTCAATGTTTCAATTAGTTGCAACTGCACTTTACCAAAATTGCCCGACAGCAAAATGAACGACTTTATAAAGAAAATAAATTAAAAAAAAAACGAACAAAATCTACCTAGGTAGGTAACTTAACAAAAAAAAAATGCCGCCACTCCTGCTGACAGAACACAACAACAGTCTTCTTTTTTATTTATAAACCAGCAAAAATCAAATAAAAATTGTATCTTATAAACTCACCGCACTGCCAATCAAATGACAAAAACTATCTCAAAATGCCGCTTTCATCCTGGTCATAGATAGATGGATATTATATGTGCTCCTTCACGCCACCACTCCTCCTCGGTTTTTTGATGTAGATACTTCTTGCTTCACTCACTCACCAAGTTATCTGTTGAAATCAGCAAAAAAAAAAATATTCTCAATCTAACCGCCATGTACGTATCTATGTAGCCCAAAAAAGGGAGATGAGGTTTTATTTTAGATTGACTGATATTTGCCCTTCTATACTTCAGGATGATATAAAAAAAAAGTAACACAAAAATTAAGACATGTTCTACTCGGCACCGTGACAGGACTTGTGTAATAATAACTCGATGACGATGCTACCTGCTGGCTAAATGCTGTAATTCTCTGAAGTATAAGAAATATCGCAGCAAAGCAGAGTCCATTCTTTGATGCATGTCCTGCCCACAGACAGACAGTATGACTTCTTTTATACAACATTATATTATACCTTCAATTGAAAAGATTAAATGTAGATATTTCATATATTCGAATCCAAATGATAAAAAGATACATTATATCTCGACTTAAAATGAGACAAGTGAATCGAACACATAAGAGATCATGTCCACATCAACGGAAAGTATGATGTGTATACATGAGGATGATGATGACGGCAAGCCTGATGGTTTATGAATAATGCGCATGTGATATTCATTGGATGGGCTGGATCTGGATCTGGATCTGAAAGTATCGCATGTGTGTCTTGTTTTGTATAAATTTATATCTTTTGATTGATGTTGTGCTCTGAATATTGCGTAAAGTTGATTTTTAATTGTATTTTTATGAGGGAACTATCATTTATATTTTTTAATAACCTGACAAAGACATGATGTGGAACTTTCCAAAATAGGGTGAGCCCCCTGGCGTCTTATATAGTAGCACAGATTATTGATTGATCATCAAAGCCATCAATGATATGAAGAAGAAGGAAATTTCTTGTGGAAAATAAGCCAAAAACATTTAGAAATAAAAAGAAGAAGTCTCCATCATGTTTGAAAATTAACTCACTCTTTTTCAATCCAAAATCTAGGAAAGAATTCGAAAATCAATTACGTGTATTATTCTCTTATCAGTACCATAATCTTAGATATTCGCCAAGCTGAATTCAGAGATCATAGAACACACAAATATTATTTGCATTTAAACTTTGAACTATATATATAAATGGAACCCGTTAACGATATAATTAAAAAAAATATTTTACGAAAATATTATAATCAAAATATTGTTTTTGAGACAAAGATTCAGATGAGTTTTTTGGAAAAGTTTTGATAAATTTACCACTGTAGGTACTTTTCTCAAACTGTTCAAAGCATTATTGCTATCTATATTATGTAGATTAAAATGATATATCTTTATAAAAGTTTTGTGAATAAATTATTATCACCATGTTTTGTTAACCGATCAGGGCATACGAAGCAAACAAATCATCTTGATCTTTCAAGGTATCTAAATATTTTAACTTTGGCCACGTATTCCGCTATAAGTGTCGGTTTCTAATATGTATAACTTTATCGATTTCTACGATGTTTTTGGATTACCAACCCATCTTGCGGACTTTTTCGAAATAACATCGTTCGTATTTCCCTATAGCGTGCGACAAATGCATTACCGTTAACACATATTTTTCTATGGACGCACAACCGCTTTCAACTATTATTGTGCCAACATTTCTAGTTTGATATAATTTCAGCGAAACAATTTTTAAAAGTATTAGCATCACGGTGTTTATTGACAAAAGCCTTCCTATAGGTACAGAAATCCTTGCAAACATTTACTTCCAGATCCGTATTATACAATTCCCGTTTCATTGTACAGATAAACCGTGACTTCGGAAAGCGGTAACACTAGTTGAAGTTGAAGAAGAAGTTGATTAAAAGCAAGATGTAGAGAAAGAGAATAGTCAATCCTTTAACACAAAAGGCACCAAAACTATTTTATTGTTTTTATTGTGGACTGCTTCATGTAAACTTTTTCCCATTTTATTGTATATGTATATTTTTGTCGTTATGAATAATATGAGTGACTATTTCTAGATACCTTGAATAGAAATAATTATAAAAGCTGTAAAATTTCTCGTTCCACTGGATATTGCACTTGGTTGAATCGATGGTCTGTTCTTTCAATTCAACCATCATCAACTACCAGCACCTAAATCCAAATACTATAGAATATAATCATTCTGAACGATGTAATTTTTTGCCAAACATTCACACACTATGGATGGCATAGAAGAACTGGACTGGCCTATTCGAATCCTTTTATTTTTTTTTTGCCCATAAGTCGTATTCGTCGTCGTCGTTGTATAGTCATCTTCATCCTTGTCGGCAGCATAGTCAAGCTACATATATAGTAATTTTTCTATTGTCGACGTCCTCGACATCGTCGTCGTCGTCCGAGTGAAATAATCGAATTACTTTCATCAGAATAAGTTCTAATTGAAAAATATTGTAACTTTGTTCATGGGGGCGAGACGAGTTCTTCGCCACTGATGTAGCATTAGTATGCGCTACTGATATCACATAACCTATACATCATCAGGCATAAAGTTCTTATGTATGGAAAATGTTGGTTTTGTCAAAAAAAAAACAAGTTCCTGGCAAAGAGACTTGGATATGGTTACTTTACTTTATACATACTATAGGTAGGTATAGTGAGAGAGAGTTTAAGACTGTGGCAGACATTTTGCCTGTGAAACTATGATTTGGACTTTTAATTTCAAAAATGATTTCTTACCCTCTACTTGTCGATGAAATCTTAGGTTTGAAGGAGGTGTTATTTTATTATTTTTTTTTTGGCAAAAGAGTTTTGGATTAATTCTTTTAGGAATGAAATGGGTATATAGAAACCATTTATATATACCTATGTATGTATACATTTAACTGAAATATGATAAATGTAGCTTATTTTTTTGATTTTAAAAAGCAATTTTGTTGAAAAATGTTTTCGGTTAACATTTTAGATTACCTATATAACTGTTTTCTTTTTTAAATAACATATACGTATGGGTGCATCGTGCTGAAGACATATTTTGTGTGGTTTATCATTTTAAAACTTTGGAAACACCATTAGGTTTTTTTGATGTCTGGAACATTAAGAAATATCGGATGAAATATAAACTATAAAGTGATTTATTTTTTTTTGGAAAATACTTTGAATTTGACTTGTTGTTTTTAAAAGAAAAACGAGAAGGAAGATAAATATGAACAATAGAGTGTTTCTTAATGTGATTTTATACATTCTTCCAGGTGACAAAAGTTTTCCAGCTTGGTTCAGCCGCAGTCCTTTATGATATGTTACTTTCTAGATACCTAGAGGCCGTCCATAACGGAATTTAACGCAAAAGAAGCTAAATTTCATACTCCGAGCTTTTTCAGGGTCCATACACACCATCAATCATGTTTTGCAAAGTGAATAATTGGTGTTGAGATATTTTCCTGAAACGATATCAGCAACGCAATTCCATAAGTTGATAAAATCGTTAGAAAAGTATTTCGAATAAATCGCTCAGTAGCGATTTAAGAGATTGAATACTTTTATACGAACGCGGCAAAATGAATCAAAGACTTGAGCAACCAGCCAATCGAAATTTGACCAAACACCTTGTATATTTTATATATTCTTCTGACTGCCTTTGATATTCGCATTTGGCAATATTATATGTTTAGATATCATAGAAGATAAATTACAGATATTTAGTTCTCTTGAATCAAAGGATCATTTACCTCTCACCCGAGCCAGATCTCCAGTATTCGAGCTTATAGATATTCGGTGTTCCTTGGATCACTAATCTGCTATTAAAATGTTGAAAAATATTTTTGTCTATCTTTCCTGATTAAAAACAAAATGAACCCAAGAGACTGGAACTGGAAGTAACAGTTTCATATTAAAACATAATAATCAATTTTGATAACGTCTCAAATTCTATAGAAAACTGAACGTCATATAAACGCTGACACAAAATATTAATAAACGTAAAGACCTCAGCAGCCTTAAGTATTCTACTCAAAATTTAGGGTTACTTTAAAATGGTATGGTGTTTAATATTTCAAAACGATATGAATTATTATGATTCACCAAGCTAAGCAAGCAAAAGGGTTGAATATAGATATGCTATTAGACTATAGACATATAAGCAGACGGTATAGCCACCCCAAAAAAGAGAAGATAAAAACGTGTTTTGCATTTAACACGATAAACAACGCCGTGTCGTCTATCCTGTCAATGTTTATGCTGATTCTGATGCAGAATTCTCTAAGTGATTTCGCAAATTAAAAAACAAAAAAAAAACTCAAAACGAAGTTTGCTTACAGAATTTTAAATTCATGTTGCTCTCAAACCATCACTTAACCATCAAAGGGTTTAAATGAAATATGAATGTGTATGTGTGTAACTTCAGACTTAAGATAACAACACTGTTAATATCCGTTTGGAAATTAGATAATCCTCAAAAGGAAATTGTCTGAATTTCGAAGGAATTTCGTACATAACTTTATATATGATTAAATGCTCAATTTCAAGCCAACCCCATATTATTACAGAGAAGTCCAATCCAAGTTCATGATTTCATCCCTATAATTCGCGATGCAATTCATCAATGTCAATATTGAAAATCAATCAAATTGGTTTCTCGCCTAAAGGCGGTTTTATGGTGGTGGCTTGCTGGATCAACTCAATTTAGCTATTAGCTTTTATACAATAGCGGCATTAACATGCCTGTGACTATACGAAGTGTATATATGTATTCTTCAACAAAACGAAGCTGAAAGGATGCCTCCGCATGTGAAACATTCACTGTCGTAGAACATCACGGTTACTCCATTTGATATGTGCTTCAGTAAACGGATGGATTCGCTATCAACATCGCCAACGTCCATCGCTTCTTATTTGGAATCTAGTATATTCCCAAGAGTTGAGTTGAGACGACCGGCCAGAGAGATTATGGTCTGGTTTTAATGTGCGATGGCCATCACGACAGCAACTTCAGCCACAGAGAGGATATTCATCGAGACCACAGGCAGTGAGGCGCCATTTTCCCATGGATAAGGAATATACTTATAAACTAGTGCTTTGTCGATACAAGGTGTTAGATACAGCTATACTTTACATATATACATATATACTAAGGCTACTATGGTTCGAACTTTTAGATATACCTATATTAAAGGCGAATAAAATCGGGGGGAAAATATCAAAGAGGATACAAAAAATCCTCATCAACCTATTATTAGTGCGCTGCTTTGAAGGAAAGGTGTAATTTTATTTTTGATTTATTGCCGTTATTAAGACGAATATGAAAATATAATGGAGGTTATGTCATGCGGTAAAAGTTTTACTTATTTCCCTCAGAAAACTGGGCAGGTAAAGAATCGGTATCATTTTCTCTTTTTTTTTTCTTTTTTTAAGAACCAGTCAATAGAAAAATTAACATGTGATAGAATCCCAATGAGTTACTTCTGTAAAAGAAAGAAACACAATTAGGCATCTGGTTTCATTCACATAGAACTCCATTGAAAGTTATATATTTTCTCAAAGAACTTAAAATTTTATTGACAAAAATAATGAATAATATTTGAGGGTTAAAAACAAAACACAATTTCAGTTTTCATTGAACTTCTGCACTGTGCACTGCGACTTCTGTCTAAGAGGAACCAATTATTTGACCTCTAATATAAGTTTATCATGATAGTCAGTATCAATTACCGGAATTAAATATATTTTTCGTATTTATGTCGATCTTTATGTTGTATCTAAATTGAGTTTTTTAATTAAAATTTTTGTCGAAATATAATGACAAATAATGCCGCTCATTTTTCAGGTTTAAATATTTCATTTTTATTCGAGCTACTTATGTATTTTGTATTCCATCTATAGAAAATGCATACTATCTTCTAAATATAGAAATTGGAAAAACTTTGAATAATTGTAAACTATACTTGCTTACATTTATTCTTTAATTAAGAATGTAAATTACGCCCGTCATTTCTTCAGAAGAAACAGAAGGGCACACCAATTTTACTGCCGAAAAAAATATCAAAAATTGCTGATAATTCTTCTATAATTCTATAAAAAATGAACTATACTTAATCAATTCTGTTAAACTCTTTCATAAATATAAAAAGTTTATACCATCAAATGTAACAGAGGCTTTATTTATTTTGAAAATGATAATTTTTTAGTTCGAAATGTCAAAAATTATAAGACAAGTCGGAAGAAAAATAGTTATTATAGAATAAAGAAAAAGAAGATAGGATTTTCGTTTCCATTTTATTTGCCATAAACTACTTGATAATTTGCGTCTTAGGTTTATCTATTAGCCGATCTGATTGGGCAGTGAATTGCAACGATATCTAAAGAACTACCCACACACACAAAAGCAATCATACTTTTGATCTAAGAGTATCTAAGTATATTCAAAGTCAATAGACTTTGGTTCACGTAATAAAGTTTTCGTTTTATTTATTTTATTAAATATAAGTTTCTGTTTTAATTTAAATTTTGGTCAAGAAAACTCTATAGTTTTGTAATACCTCTATATCTAATATCTATATAGTAATTTCTAAAGCCCAATATTTTAGTAAAACGTGTAAGAGTCTGAGAGAAAAGACAATAAAATACAATTTTCTTGAACAAGCTCTTTATTGCTACTGAACTCTTGGTTTTGGGTTATAGTATAATTAAAATAATTTAAGAATACATTATGAACTTGATGACATCGTTCGATAGATGGTATTTTGTTTACCTATTAGGTATTTATTCTGTTATAATGATAGATACATACGTGAATGGAAATATAGGAAATTTATGGAGAATTATTTACTTTTACTTACACTTTTATAAATATTATCAAATTATGAAAAGCCAGACTACTTACTCATAATGCATATGTTTTTTTTTTTATAATTTTAAAAAATATAAAGTTTTGTTAACCTCATAATATCTATAATTTATTTCTTTTTTTTCTTTTCAGGTAAACAAAGATATTTATGTTGATTTTCTCATCAGATATGTGAGTATAAAAAGTTTTAAAGCAAAACTTACAAAAATATACAACAGTTTTGGTAAATTAATTTTTGAATGCAAATGAATCTTTCAAAAACAACCGTTTGATTAATCTATTCAAGAAATGATTTATATATACTTGTAAGTTTTTTTTTATCAAAATCATCTAACCAAAAATTTAAAAAAAAAATTTTCGTCCCAAACTTGATTGTTTATCTTTGCGTTTGCATCTTAATCATAGAAGAATAAAAGGAAAAAGCACAAAAAAAAACAAATTGGATCTATTTTGTGAAAATGTTGACAGTCTAAACTATGAATTTCCTCTACTGGTAGAACATTTTCGCACTTATCTAAATTATGATCTGATCTTAAAAAAAAATTCTTAGCTACTTCATGATTACCTATTCCTACAGAACAATATAATTTTGGACTTCCAGAACGAAATTGTAAATTATTTAAAAAATAAATAAAATGTGAGAAAGATCAGTCTTATATATAAATATAACAGGTCTGCGAAACTTTCCGCATTTTATACCATCATCTCAATCTTAAACTAAACCAATGAATGAATTTGAAAAAAAGGCAATTAAGACCACTAGGTGAGAGTATCTGAATGTATAAGTTCATTTCCGAAACATGAATTAATTAGCTAACGCTCTGCTTCACATCGGATTAAAGCAATGCTCCGATGTGGCAACTATAATTCAGTGGTCCGGTTCAGTTACTTCCCCCTTAAGGGGTTTTGAGTTTTTACTTTGAAGCTGCGATGCGGTCACAGATTAGGTAGCTACCTGGCAATAAGTTAGGTACAACTTCTTAGTTCTTAAGAAAAGATACTTTGTATCTTATTCGAGTGCAAAGATTTGTCTGCTTGTTAAATTATTTTTTTTTTTTTTAATAATTTCAAATCCTCGTTTGTTTTATGGTCACACATCAAGTAGTTCTCTGACTTTGTCGTTTCACGCTGTCAACCAAAGCCAGCATGAGCGAGCAATGTGCATATAAGGCGAACAAACGCAATGTTGAAAAAAAAACATGGACAGGGTCTACATACAGACATCAGAGGGATGATGATTAATGATCAATCAAGATTTTCCCGTTTTGAGCAATTTTGATTTGCTGCTCTTTGCTTGACTGCCTATAGTGCCTGTGCTATTTCACTTTGTTTTTAGATTGTATATGTTGTTTAGTATATGCGTCTGTGTGTTGTAGATGACATGCGGAAGAAATAGTCAAAAAATTCTCATCAAGGCTTATAGTGGATTTTCTAACCTATGAGAACGCGAGAACTTACTCTAGGGTCGGACAAGCCATCAGTCATTGTCAGCTGTCATTTTCAGAGTCACAATCACACTACACACATTTTGTATATTGTATAGGTATTGTACTTACACTATATACACACCTTCAATATGTCTTCCATTTTTGTTTTTTTTTAGAATTAGGTATCAATTTTTTAACAGAATTAAAAAAAAAAAAGAAGCGGAAAGAATATTGAATATTTAAGGAAAAAACGCATATCCCACTGGACTTTAAGGACTGTGGTTCTCCTATGTGTGCGCGTATATAGTGATAGGACTTTCAATTCCGTTTCAATGGCATGTGCGGCAAGTTGTCAGGAAACATTTCAATTTTCAGTTTTCATCCTAAAGGTACTAGCTCATCGTCCTTTCAAGTTTCTGAAGCTATAGGTATCTGTTTGTAACGTCCTTATCTTAAATATCAAACGAACACGAACGAAAAGGGCTGTATTTGTTAAAATTAAAGTGGTAGGGCCCAGGAAAAGTTCTACAAGTGAAAATATTTCTTTTAAGCAAGAACATTTTTGAATAAGGGATTTTAATCGTTACTTCTTCGGGAACAACCGAAGTAACTGTTTAGAAGTAGGTTGATTTGTTAATGGGCTTGACGGCAAAAAAAATCAGACTAGATGTCTACTATTCCATTAACATACATTTAATGTAAATAAATGACGGTATAGTTTTTTCTGTGCGAAAGACAACGAAGCTATAGTTTGAACCAAATGACAAATTTTTTGCAGCGTGATGGGAATTCATGTTTGTTGTAATATATAAAAATTAAAAAAAAAAAATAGCAAAGCAATTTTCCAGCAACAAATGATTTTTGTGTTAATTTTTGTCTTTTTAAGCAACAATTCGTTCTTCGTTTAATGGTTTTGAAAAGAATGCGGACAGAGACTTCAAAGAATCAAAGCAAACTCATCAAAAAACAAAACGAAATAAAAATACAATATGTTTTTGGTGCAAACGAAATCAATTTGCATCAAATGATTCAATTAATGCTTTGCAGGATGTAAAATGAAAACCAAATATATTACATAACCTTTTATAATTATAATAACCACAAAAAAACAAGAACAAAACTGAAATGTCAAAATTTCACGAGCACGTCTCGGTCAACTAAATTGTGTTCGAAAAGAGAGTGGAAAGTAGTGGAGACTTGAACCGGTTATCTACCGTTTCACCATTATTCCGTCGTGGATCAGTGTACTAAAAAACGGGAAGAAGAAGGGAACATTTCGTTTTCGAGTTCGCTGTGTCAATTTTATATAAGAATTTTCGTTTTACATCAGCAGATTACTATAGGAACATATAAATATTATTTAAAGGCCTTAAACATGTGTTGATACAATAGGTATCTACATACATAGATAATTATAAAGCATTAGTTCTAGTAAGTGCGCCCAGTTGGTAGGTACTAAAAGCGCCTTATACAAGAACATCTACAGCCTCTGGAGTGGAAAAACCCAAAACTTCTAAAATCCATAGAGGACCGAAACAAAAATATTTTCTCTCTTGATGATGAAGAATTTTTTTTTAACTTGTTTTCTGATATTTTTGGGTTTTATTATTTATTTTTTGTGTTTTGTTCATTTCGGCATTTTGACAACGGTGCTCTGGTCGTCTCTGCTTGCCTTTAGTTTTATTTAACCCTACAAACACACAATGGATGCGAAATTCGGGACATTTTGTGTAGGCTTACCGTTTACTGTGTGTTAGTGTGCATTTGAGAATGTTTCGCATGGATCTGCCATGACAACCAAACGAAGAACAGTCGTCAGCCATCCTGTCAGTCAAACAGCCAGAGACCAAAGCGAGCCATAGACAGAGAGCCAGCCATTTTGATTTATATCCTCGGTCATATGGATATGGGTGTTTGATTTCTTTTGTTTCTTTTTTTTGTGAAAATAGAGAGAGAACCATTAATGAATGTATGGGAGGATCTAAATTTAGGACTAAAATGACGATGGGGTGGTTGGTATGATATTATAGTTGAGAAGGGTTTGCTTTTCCCCTGTTCTGTCGGTCGGTGTCGGTTGGAATAGACGATGGTCTGTAATATTTGTTCGAGCTCTCTATTCAACAATAACAATAACAACAACCCTTGATGGGAGAAGCTAGACATTTACTTTAGTTTAATAGCAAATGCATGCATATCTACAATTCGATTGAATGAATGCTTCAATTTTAGGGGCAGGAAAATGATGTTCCGTCAGTCATACATTTTTTTTTTTGTGTTTGAATTGGAATCATAGATCAGGTATGGAATTTTGTCTGGATTGCTAGGTTTGTTTTTTTATAAAAGATGGTAGGTATTGTAGGTGTCGTGTAACACCATTGAAATATTTTTAGGGGATGGTGGTTAGTGAAATTGCTGATTAGTGCTCACAAGATAACAATGATTACTGTTTGTTGATGTATTCATTTATACCTACTCGATTTAGAAACGTCATGACAGATAATAAGAATATAAGTAGACAAACATTCATAATAGGTGTAATTATGTAGGTACAGGTACCTACGTATTTAGATACCAACATACTTACTTATATCTACACTAAGGGAAGAGGTAACTAAAAAGGTAACAGATGCCGAAATCTAAAAAAATAAATTTGTTTTATTTACATAACTGGCTTGGAGTACCATTAAGAAATAAGAGATTTTAAACCACATAATAATAAATAAAACAATAAAATAAATAAAATAAAAAAAATAAATGAAATAAATAAAATCAATAAAATAAATAAAATAAATAAAATAAATAAAATAAATAAAATAAATAAAATAAATAAAATAAATAAAATAAATAAAATAAATAAAATAAATAAAATAAATAAAATAAATAAAATAAATAAAATAAATAAAATAAATAAAATAAATAAAATAAATAAAATAAATAAAATAAATAAAATAAATAAAATAAATAAAATAAATAAAATAAATAAAATAAATAAAATAAATAAAATAAATAAAATAAATAAAATAAATAAAATAAATAAAATAAATAAAATAAATAAAATAAATAAAATAAATAAAATAAATAAAATAAATAAAATAAATAAAATAAATAAAATAAATAAAATAAATAAAATAAATAAAATAAATAAAATAAATAAAATAAATAAAATAAATAAAATAAATAAAATAAATAAAATAAATAAAATAAATAAAATAAATAAAATAAATAAAATAAATAAAATAAATAAAATAAATAAAATAAATAAAATAAATAAAATAAATAAAATAAATAAAATAAATAAAATAAATAAAAAAAAAATAAATAAAGTAAATATAATAAATAAAATAAATATTACAAATAAATTAAATCAAATCTTTGGTACTTCCTAGCTATTATTTGATATATGTATTAGATTATCTACCTTTACTTTTAAATACATTTCTTTCAGAAAAAATGCTTCAGTAAATATGCTTGTCCTAATTTCCTGTAGTTATGTTCATATAAATATCAACCTCATTATCTATCTATTTTCTTTAGTGCTGGGTCGTGTATGGGGTGATAACTATCCCAATATTTTCTCACCTAACTCTCTTACCATACCCTTTAAATTAAATTATATTGAATAAAACTTAGATTTCATCAAACAGCATTAAGAAAATCATTTTCAAAATTCAACCTCAAATAAATCATAATTAATTAGTTTGGATTTCATTTTCATAAAACACAGATATGTAGATACTTACCTAAATATATTATGCGATTTATCAACATTATTATCAATTAGTCATAAGATGAGATTTTTTTCAAAAGATATCATTAATATTCTAATAGCTTCTGATTTAATTTGAAATTTTAAATAAATTCATATTTTGTGACATGATTTTGAATAATATTTTTTTTTTCGGTTTTTGTTTGAATATTAGAAACTTTAATTTAAAATAAAAAGCTTAATTTATCTTAATAAAAATTAATTGTATTAAATTAAACATATCGTTCAAATTCTTCATATTAAAGTGCTACTCGAAAGCAGTATTATATAGATAGTATAGATGCCTATATCTTACGACTAACGAATCTCTGAAAATGTAGATAACACTAAAAAAAATGAAGAGTTGATTAGCTTTTCCACATTGAAATTGGTCCTTCATGTTGAATATACTGTCAAAGTGAACTTAGGTACGTTAAATCATTGTTTTTTTTTTATATCAAATATCTATCTGTATAAGTTTTAATTAAAGCAGCAAAGAGATAACTAAAGTAGTCGTGAAGATTTTTAAAATTCCTACAGATTAAGAAGAGAAGTCAGACAGCGTAAAAACTAAACAGTGCAATGATAGATTTTTCTGGTTCTAAAATGTTTCCACATGATGTTTCGAAAGTGAAAATAATGTTTAGATTTCTGTAAAATATAAGATACAAAAGGCTATTAAGGAGATATATATATTACTCTACAAAGAAGAAACATTGAGATATGCAATACAATGTTTATGATTTTTTACACTTTTCAGCTATGGGTGCAAATACTTTTTTCAATTTTTTGAACAAGGCATCTATTCCGTAAAGGTAAAACAATCGAGTTATATCTAGGTAGGTATCTAGACTACCTAACCGATGCTGTTTCTGTTACGTATATCTTTCCAGATTATCTATAGATATATCAATCCAAAGAAAGAGCAATGTTGAAGAGTTAACTATCTTAGCCATTTGTTTGTTTAAATAAGTAATTTTTCCATGAATGAAAAAAACGTGTTTAAAACGTTTCAATATTTTATAAAGGTAGATATATGTAAAGATACCTACCTAGGTTTTAGGAACCCATTCTACCCATTCTTATTTCAAAACTATCTAGGAAATTAGTTAGGTAGGTACATTTATTTACATTTCCCAATGGATTCATAAAATGTCTAAAACTAAATTTATTATCTGCAAGGATGGACATTTCAAAATTAGTTAGATACGGTAGCATTTATTCACACCTATAACTCAAATTTTGTTGCTACCTTCAATTTTTTTCCATGTATAAAATTCATTAAACAAACAGGAAAAAAAACGACAAAATCAACATTTTATTTTGTTCCGTTGTCCCCTATATACCTAAGTGAATTCTTCAACCCATTATACATATTTGAATATCTAAATAAAGTAATAATATATTCATGAAACTCTTTTCACAAACAAAAAGAAGCCCTTCTCGATTTAATTCTACAAGTTCTAATTTTTTTTTGTTTCAATTTTTTCGCTTTTCTGCCACCTTCAACCCCAATAATATAATACAAAAAAATTCAAAAATTATAAATGCGCGCCAGGGAACGCTGGCTGCTGTAAAACCAGCAGGATCATTATTATCCTATCTTGTGTACCTATACTTATCCTTCTATATACAAAGTCATATATCATAACTTTCCTCGTGTGCACGTGCTAAATGAGACGACATTGAGCGAAGGAGCAAACAAAAAAAAATTCAAAATGCAACAAAAAAAAAATTAATATCAAAAACTCTGCAAAACGCAAACTCTGTCCACATTGAAGCAACAAAAGAACCCGAACCATGAACAAGCAGCTGCTAAATGTTGAATCCAAAAAACCAACATACATTTCCCATGCAACATTTCCAGTTAAAGTTTTTTTTTTTGTTTTGTTTTTGAATAACATTGCCATCGCGTGCGTCGTCGTCATCGGAACGAAAATTTTAAAATTCTGTTTTATTTCCAACTAGACAAGACCCAACCAGACAGCTTTTGGAAATTTTGTTATGTGTTGCCAGCCTCTTGGCAACATTACTGGTAGATTTATTGGAATGTATCTGTCAGATAAATTCTGTTAGCCAGACTCTGTTATTAGTTCTTTTTGAATGAACGTGCAAAATAGACGTTGCCGTCGTCGTTGTGTCGTGTGGCAACAGAAACTCTCTCACATCTACGAATATACCTTACAAGTTGCTAGCTCTATAGCTCTGTTAAAAGCTGTTAGAGTGTGATTTAATTTTTTTTTGTATTCAATTTTATTTGTATTCCATAGATACTGGACTGCTAGTTGCATGGAGTCAGAGCTGAGTTAGTGTAAACATTATTTTTGTGTGCGAATAGGTTGTTGTATATTTTTCGTATCAACAAAAAACTTAGTTTAGTGTTTGCATGACATTCGGTTAAATAAGACATAGACCAACTTAGTTCGCCGCCATTTTTTTGCGATTTTTGCGGAAATTTTGCGAAATTATTTACAAAAAAAAAATCCATTGTTTTGTTTCTTTTTATATTTTGAATTCGCGTAAGTTATGAATTTTTTACAAGTTGGTCTTTCTGATGCAGAGATATAAAGTAATTTCTTTTTCTTTTTTAATATAATGAGGTTGTCGCGTAATGACAATGTCACTGCTATATGATTTACGGGATGTAGATACTTAATTCTATGGGTGATAATTTTCGTGTGATAGGGAGAACAGGTTGTTTTATAGCGCCCCACAGTGTTAATCATGTGGGACAATCTAACAAGATACAATTAATTACCATAGCAAAAGGCAGTGTGTATGTCCATAGAAATTAAACTGATTTAAAGTGATTCATATAAAGTGAATGCGTTGTTCAAAACAATGGATAGGTTAATGCATTTCGACAATTTTCTTAAAAATTACTACTAATCTATCCGCCGTATCTGTCGGGTGTTTATATTGTCCCTCGGTGAACTTTCATTCTCAAAAACAAAACAAAAAAAAAATGTCATTTGATAACACTGTCGTCGTGTCGAATCAAAGTGATAAGAAAAGTGAATAAAAAAAAAAACATCAACCAAATATATTCAATTGGAATTCGGCAACCGAGAAAAATTTTTTGTTTTTGAATAAATTCAATCAAAAATAACGAACAAAAAAAAATCTTAAAAGTGATTAAATTTTTTACGGTATCGATGCAAATTTTAATTAACAACAAGCGTCTGTTTATGGGTAGAAAAAAGAAAACACATCGTCGCCGCAATTATTTACGTTTTCGTGTAAACTTTTCATTTATGATAATTATTTTGCTATATCGTTCGCTAAGTGATTTAAATTTAAATATAATAAGCTTTTTTATTAATAATAATACAAATTATCATCAAAGAAATGATCAACATAATTGTGCATTTTTAAGTCGAGTGTAGCATATTATAAAGTATCTTGAAATATAAGTCTGTGAAAAAAAATTCCATAATCTATATATATTTTTTGTATGTGTGCATATTTATAAATATTACAAATAAAAAATATTTGTATAAAAAAGTTAGAGTTAAAAAAAATTCTTACATTGTGATATAAATTAATAAATTTTAAATCTAAGCTAAGAAATCGCTATAAGAATTCGTTTAGATAGTGAGAGGCAGTAGATATCAACAATTTTTAAAACAAAAAGGTATGTAATATTGTTTTAAATTTTATATCAGAATACCTACCTATATACATAATTAAAAATAAATAATGCTGGCAACGTCTTTATAAGGTTAAGAAAAAAAGTGCAAAGTCTCAGGATGTCAGATAAAAATCTTTATTAATTCGACTACTGAAAAAATTTACCTACGTTTTTAAAAGAAAACAAATTTCGTATGATTTTGCCCCAAATAAACTTTTAATGTGAGAACATTTTTAACAAGAAAAATGAAATATTAGCACAATTATATGAAAACAAAAGAGAGTTTTGTCGATCTTGTGAAGATCTATAATTTTTTTGTTGGTTGTATGGGAAGTCATGTGCGCCTTTCGTATCTTACTGTTAAATCAAAAAAATTAATTACGTTGATGAAATTTTAGCTTATATTAATAGAAAAACTTAAAAATTGAATAGGTATTCTTAACGCGTTTAAGATTTGTTCTAGCTTTTGATATAGGAACCTTTTCATATGTATTTCTGTTTTGAAAACAATATTTGACTTGATATTTCTGATTTGGTTGATAAGAACTTTATTGATCTTTCATTTATTTGGAAAATATTTAATAATATCTATGTAATAATATATATGTAATCCACAGTAGCAATATTTACGGTTATCTACTTTTAATGCGTTTTCAATCGTTTTGACAAGATTTGAAGAGCTTCTGGAATTAAAATTTCGCACCCTTTTCGGATATTCTCTTCGGGATTTTGCAAAATCGACTTATTTTGATAGACCGCCAACAACCCTATAGAAAAAAGTTTGGATTGATGCAAATTAGCAATCTTATCAGTAATTGGGAACAGCCTAGCCAAAACACACCTCGAAAAGACAAAGGTACTTCAAAATAACAAAGTTTGCACTAGCTGTGTGTGCAGCTGATTTATTTTGTTGAAACCTACATGTGGTTTCAACAAAATAAATCAGCTTAATTTTTATGTGAATGACTTCAACAAAATGAGCTCCAGAAACGAAATTGTATTAACTAAACTAGCTGTGGTCTGGTTGATTTTGACGGTTCATCCTTGATAACTTCACCAACAAGGCAACGGCGAAATTCTAGTCAGAACGAGAACTGCGAAGGATTTCAAAAGCTTTTTTGTCATGTCTTCGTGTTGTTCTGGTTCGTTGTACGGAAACGTTTTTTGGGGACGTGTTTTCAACATCTGTTTCTGAGCCTAATGATTGCAAAAGCAGGCTATAAGTCTTACATATGCAACACGAATCCGCAATAACAATGTTCTCTAAGCCGGGTTCTTTTTCTCTTACTCGTATAATTTTCTGTTTTACCAGAGAAGCTCCAAAAACAATTGTTGGCCAATATGTTCAATAGGATACTGATAGAAACCCAGCCAAACGTTAAGTACCGATGAAAGTATTGAACTCGTCGGTAACAGTTTGCACCATTTCGAAAGTTTCTCAACACGTTTACGCAGTTTATTTCTAGACTATAACAATTGTTCAATTGTGAATTGAAGACAATTCATTAAGCTTCTTAATATCCATCAACTTTCCTAGAAGTAAATAAAAGAATACTGCACTTTTAACTAAATTTCTTATTACATTTCAATTAAAGATATTCAATACCAATAGAAGGCTACTTTTTCAACAGTCTTTCTCAGCTTTTACCTACATATGTACTTAAATAATATTTCGAGATATTCAAGCTTCATTATTTCCACTTTCATTCATGGAATTATCTTTCTATAAATAACTTCAATCAAAAATAAAATTTAGACATTTCACTTATGGTTTGCTAATTTGATTTTAAAAATAAATCATAAGATATTAATTAAGAACCCTCAAGAATAAAAGTGGAAAAAAAAGAAGGATGGAATTAAATAGAATCTATTTTGTTAGACTTCTACGTTCTACATAAATCATTTATAAATGAAATGTTCAGGTTTGAAATAATCTAATAACACTTTTTTCTGATATCTTCATATATCTACAATAAAATGTAATATTTTTCATCTTTAAATAAAATACCATTATTAAAAAAAAATCACATCACAAATTTTCAATATGGTAAAAATATAAATAAAAATAATCTCAAAAAAATCAACAATTTCCTTAAATAATTTTCTTAAGTATTTCTAATCAAATCTAAGATTAACAACTATAAACAAAATTACTGTCAAAACACTAATTGTTCCCATGGGTATTGAGATAATTTATTACTAGTCTCAAGTCATTAATCTAAAATGTATAGGTACTTAAAAGTGAAACCAACACACAATAATTGAACTTCAAAACCTATTCAAGTCAATAAATTAAATTTGTATTTGAAAAGCTTGTAGAAAAATTAGCTGAATTACTAATAATAACTTAATTATGCATACGAGTATCTAATAATTAGGTACTTACATGGGATTCCATATATATTTACATTTCTTTCTTTAACAAGAGATACAAACATAAAAACACCAAGAATTTGCGGTTATTGTAGTATACATACATATAAGTATTATAGTTACTTGTTGGATGGCGCTATATAATGTTAAATATATAAGTTAGTTGGATGCAAAATTTATTGCTTTCAACTGAGATTTTCTCACTAATTGTTCTTCCCCTGTTGTAAAGCATGATCAATGTGCATTTCGAGCAATATACCTATTAAGAAATATTTACAATGTGAATCAATTTCAAATGCAATAAGTTAATAAATCTCATGTGAAACCAACCACATCATGTTGAACATAAGAAAATAAGTCCCGTGGTTAATCATTTTAAAATACATAGGTATATACACGAATTATAAAAAGAAATACATACAAAGATATTTATTAAACTGGGTGAAGAGTAAAACAACAAATTGACATCTTGTTATCCTTGTAAAGAAGTTGATTTTCATTTTATCAATGAATTGTTTAATATGTTCCTAGAGGTATATCCTTTGGTTATTTCCGGGATGCATTTTTACCTTAACACACATATTTTCTGCAGTGTCCTTTACTAATTTCTTTCCTTTTGTTTTTCGAACAAATAAAAGGAACCCTTTTGAAGATGAAGCATGCAACAGACTCAAAGATTCAATGTTAAAAAAAATAACACACAGGGGGAGTTCCTTAAAAAATAAGACAACGAAAAAAAATTCGCAATAAGAAATTCCTTTTTTCGGAAAAGATTTATGGCCGCGATACCAAGAAACCATGAGGAAGGTGAAAGCACACCTTTTTTGTGGTAAAGGTAGGACGAAATTTGGCGGCGGCAGCGACCGTACATATTGGCGAGGGCTATCTTATAACAAACCATCACTGACAATTTAGACCTTTTTTCTCAAGGTTCTCCATATATTGATTTTAATTCTTTTGGCTATGGTCATGGGATGTTTGTGAAAAAAATTCTTAGAAAATATTATGTTTTGATATCGATTTTATTTTTTTTTCTTGTTGAGGCTAAACCACAAATCGATAGCCCAAAGCAAAAAATTGCCAAAAAAAGAGATCATATAGAGAAATAGCAGATATATCTATCTATCTTTTTAGTGGATAATCCTTGGGGGTTAGTCCTTCATTTGTGCTCATCTCCACGTCTCTGAAACAAACAGAACAGAACAGAAAAAACCATTGGAGAAAGATTAAATGAAAGTGGGTATCTGTGTAAAAGCATTCAAACGAAAAAAAAAAAAAGTTACTAAGGGGGTGTCATCAAATATGATTGAAAATTGATTTATGAGTTTCAGATGCATTTGGTTTTCTTTGTTTTTTCTCATCTCATATATTTTTGTTACATGCAAGAAAAAGTATTTGTCTAAATATATATATTTGTAGGTACCGATGAGAACCTTTTTATCTCAATCAGTTCTAATTCTTGTTGAAATTCTTTTTTGGCAAACTTATTTTTTTCACACTTTTCATTGATTGCAATTAAAAGCATTGTGAAAACATTATTCATTTAATTAAAAAATAATACCCATGTGTTGATTTAGTTCTTATAGTTGAAAGATATTAATCATATTGGTTTTGTCGAGAGTGTGAAATAAAGACATACATGTTTGAAGCTGTCATATTGTATCTAATTGGTATTATAAATGCTTATAATTCTTTCTTGATTGTTGTTGATGATTGGGAATAGTTTATAAGCTTATAATACTATATAATACAATAATTCTCCATAGGTAAGTTTACAATAACATTTTCAATAAGTTGTCGTTATCTGTTAGCATTGAAATCACGATTCTATTGTTTTTAAAGTTAGTATGTGGAACATGAGTTAAAAGATAGATTTGTAAAGTGCCAGGTACTAATTTTATGATTTGTACATATACGATTAATATCTATTAGCGAAATAAAGCAATCGACAAATATTAAATATGCTTCAAGAATTATAGTCATAGTTTATAATCATTGCGATTTGATTGAAAAACAACAGCTTTGTTGTACCACGTTTCTCTTTGCTTTTGAATTTTCCCTCGAAATCGTCGAAATTAAATTCGATTTGAGATTTTTCACGATCAAACAAGTTCCATTACAAAATGTTGAGATATTAATTAAGGTAAAAATTGTAGACATAACTAAAATAAATTTTGAATAGGTACGTTGAAATTTTGGCGCGGTAATCTCGGATTATCCAAAGAATTCAAAAATTCTGTAGGATAATTTTTTGCTTCGTTTTCATCCATCATATGGAGTCGATGGATTTTTATAAAGGTAACTGTAACTCCCCGGCAGTTTGATTTTGAACGATTAATTTCAAATGATGATAAATTGATTACCTTGTTTTTCGCAGCGGTATTGTGGGTGAGTTCTTCGGGCGTCCATTGTAAAAAAGGCGGGGACTTATTTCTGTCCATCTCCTGCCTGTATATAGCTCTGCAGTGGGCTGGTCATTTGGTAAAGCAATTCCCTTGTTAGTTTTCGATTGAAACTTTGTCAAGTATTGTCATATAGCCGACACCTTCAGCCATGCGTGTTTGACGAAAATCGTGTGGCTGCAAAATCATTGCAACACCGAAACGTTGCATGTTCATCTAACGTTCGCTGGACTATGCCAATATGACAATCTTTCACTGCTGCAATACTTCCTCCGTTGCAGACTTCTATATGAATATGAGCAGAGAAATCGAAGTGGATGAAATTGGTGGCTTCAATCCATTCAAAAAATTCCACTGGTGGTATCAATCAACGAAGGCTGAAGGGACTATTTTTGACAACAATATTCGAAATTCAAATATTTTTGTATTTGGACATTAAAATCAATCTAATCTGTCAATTTGTTTTAAAATCTCCCTACTTAGAATTTATATTGTTTTTTCTCAGTGTTTTTTTTTTTGTCTATAGAAATGTTTAAACTTAAATATGCACATTTCTGTAAGGTTTTTCAAATATATATTCTTTCATACAACCCACGTCCTGACAATAACAAATAAGACAAAAAAAGAATTATCCAAATAGTCGGTTTTGCAGTGATGATCGTACAAATCTTTTTAGCAATTGATTTTTATTAATATAGAAGAAGAAGATTATTAACCAAATTATTAGTTCTAATTATTTCACGCCTTGATGGCATTTAATGCGATTTCGAAATTATTTTATGAGAATCATTTTTATTGTTAATTATAGCCTGGATGATTATTGTTAATTTTAATTTGTTAATTACAGTACAGCACCAAAGCAAAGTAATTAATTCATTATTATATAGAAGAGATAAGAATCAAAAATGATAAAATGTGGCACATTCTCGGGAAATTAAAACTCAACAATTTAATCGGTACAAGTTTATTGAAAAAAGTATCCACCCTTCTTGTTGGTACGTTGTAATTAATTACCCAGCTCACACTTTTGTGTAAAAATAAAAAAATATGATAAGAATGTTGTTAGGTAAAAGTGCCTATACAAAGGTATACAAAAAAAATAAAAAGTAGTTTTTGTTAGCTAAGCGGAAAAATTGCTTATTGCACCCATTCATTTCTTGGTATAGACACCTCATTAGTAATGTAATTTAATTTAGCCTTTGTGGTCATTATTGTTATACATCCAGATGCACATGGGTGCAGTAATATAAAAGTCAGTGAAATGGAATGTTCATATCTTATGTAGATAACAATAGGTTTACTTGCGTGTTAACAGTTTTCTTTTCATTTTTTTCGTAATGATAGTACGATGAAGATAAAATTTTAAGATGTTAATTAAATTTATTGTTAACATAACTGGTGGGTAATTTTCAAAAGGCATTGTTTATTGTTATTAAAAATAAAAATCTAACGAACCATAAATATAAGAGAAGAACTGTACTTAGAGCGCTTGTGTGTTTGTTTAAAATTGTAATATAGTCAGCCCTATCGAGGTATCCGTTCGGAAGAAAATTTTGTCCGATTCGTACAAAATCGGAGAATTTTTTTTTCTATTTTATTTTTGACATCTACACGGAAAATATTTTCAGAAGTTCTCCAGTAAAAAATTGCTGCGGAACATTCAGTAAAAAAAATGTTTTTAAAAAGTTGTTGCTTATTCGATTGAAAATAAATTGGTTCTGTTATTTATTTGTTATGCTTGTATTTTCAAGCTACAGAATAAAAAAAAAAACAATCTTTTTGAATTGTCTTAATTGTTTTGATTAATTGTGTGAATTGTACATTATACAATTATAACTTCAGTGTTAGTAATTATGTTTTTAAATTATCAGAATATTTTTCACACTGTATGTGAATGAAGCATTTGATGGAAAATGTCAAATGAGTCCGTTTATATGCTTCATTTATTCTGTTCCGAAAGGGATACCTCGACCTCAATTTGAGTTCCGATCTGAAATAATTTCCGATCTGAAATTCTTTCGATTGGATACCTCGATAGGGCTGAGTACCTATGTATAGTAAATTGAATAAATGCTTTGATTTAAATCATTTAAAGGGTAGTGGATCCTTGTATCTTTTACTGAATAAATAAAAGTTAAAAAATACATTACTTAGAATCAACTCCAAAGTCCCGAAAACACAGCTTCTATCGTTATAAGCTTAGTATACCTACCTATAGTTTGATTACCTATATATATTTATAGAATTGAAAACGGATCCCCATTACTTTCTTACGCCCCTAAGCACCCCACAAAGTTTAAATGAATTCTTAAATGAATTCTTTTTTAAAGAACCTTTACACGATATGCACAGAAGTGTCAGTCAAACAGTTTACCATGTCGCAAAGTAAAGAACAAAGTGAGCGGGAAAAAAAATTCCAGTATCAACAGCAAAAAGCAAAACCTGCGCACACATTTATGCAAAATTCCAGAGATTGCCTTACTTCACTTCACTCTCAAACTCCGAGTTTCGGTTGGTATGGAAATTTATTCATAGAACTACCATCAGAGGAGAACCAGCAGAAATACTGACGACGACGACGACGTCTTCGACGACTACAACGAACAATCATCTGACGTTTTATGTAGTGTGCGATGCACTTGTTTTGTTGTTGTTGTTATTACTCTTTTAATGCCACACAATGTTTTTGCAAGTGCATTACAGTGTTCTGAAACACCAATCTCGACATACAAACAGAGTGTTTTACCTGTGTATGCACATCTATCAAGGATGCATCTAATAAAATTCAGAAATGCAAATAAAAAGAATTAAGTTAGATCAAAGCTACACCTTCAAGTGTAATGTTTATGTTGAAAAGAAGGTGAAACATGAAGGTTGAATGGGTGAGTGTTATTATAAAGTGTTTTGAATACGGGCTTTTTGTTTGGGTTTGTTTGTTTTTATTTTGTAAAGAGTTTGCGTTTGCATCTAAAATGAGTTTAACATATTTTTCAATCAATATTTTTATACTTACTTTTCTTCACGAAGAAATTATCCATTTAAGAAGTCAATTTATTATCCCGCTTTTAAAACTAAACACTTTGAAGATATTGAATGGAATTCAAATTGGATAGTCCAAGGAAACATCGTCAAAAACGCCTCCATCCTCAATATGCATTATGTTAGTGAAATCAATAATGACATATAGGAATGCTTAATAAAAATTGTAAAAATATATACGATCTTTTCAAAAGCCATACGAAGAAAGAAGTTCGTTTCCCATGCACAAGCAGTAATAAGAAGAGGTGCCGTGTAATAAGGTCAAGTGTAACAAGGCCAACTTTTGAAAGTTGGCCTTGTTTCACTTTTGAAAAGTGAAACTAAGCCATTTTTTAACAGTTGGTTTTATTTCACTTTGGCAATAAGGCCATTTTATTTTGAGAAAAAAAGCCAGCTTAATTAAGACCCGTTTGCTGAAACGATACTTCTACATAAATTCTTAAGTGACAGTTTATGCAAAGGAAAAGTACTATTTAAGGGTTTATGAAGAACCATTGAGTTTATATACACATAGAGGAATCAAGATTGTATCAAACTCACCGAAGTAGATGTCGCTAAATGAAAATATCGAGTAATTATTATTGCAGTAATTCACTTTAACCAAAAACACTCAAACCGGACCGAACTAAATTCCTGTATTTGGTTTTTCTTAATTTTGTTTGCCTTTTAACTAAAGAATAATTGCTACAAAAGAGTAAACAAAAAACAAAACGATAGTAACGACATCCTACAAAGGAGCAAAGTTTGAAACTTACACATGATTTCTCTATATGTGTATATATAAACTCAATGGTAGAACATAGATGCGTAAGTATCGTTTGAGCAAATGGCATTAAGTCTTGTAAAATAAGGCATACACTTCAGTGCATTCAGGACATGTATCTACAATTTTAAGATTTGATTGTATTTCACTATTCTAATAGACTGGAATTTATCACAATTAAAAGCGCAATAGCACCAACTTGGCGTTATTTCACTTTTGTAAAGTCAAATAAGGCCAACCATTAAAAAATGGCTTTATTTTACTCAGGCTATTTCACGGCACCATAAGAACATCAAAGCATCAAGTACAAAATAAAATATTTGCAATACTTATAGCGAAACCTAACATAGGTTTAGACAGGCTTCCTTTTATAATTTTTATTATTGATTTTAAAATTGTTTTATTTTTCTTGTATATTCTGCTTTTCGGTTTAAAATTTGTTTCCAAACAAATTTGATAACAATCAGTAAAAAAAACTAATTTTGTATTGCTTGCATTATATTTTTTAAAAATCCATTTTGTGTAGCTAGTAGAGTTTCCAAGTAATTTTTGATTCTTTGTCTAAATTAGACCAAAGTAGGGGGTTCAATTGAACATGCAGATACAACAAAATTTCCTATAATTCACGCCTTAAGTGTATATTTTCAACAAAGTTGTTAAAATAAGTATCTATTCATATATACATGAATGTAATAGAACTTCAGTGCAAATGGAATGAAAAACAATATCGCGTGCCATCATGCAATTTTAATGTAGGTATACCTAACTTTAAAATGAATTCACCTTTGTTCTTGGTATATGTACTTTAGCTTTAGATATAAACATTGTAATGTAGGAACATATAGATAAACCTATATATCAATATGTATTAAATATACCTACCTATAGACGGGAAGATATCTAATATAACTTATGTTACGATTTATATCTAAATACAGTTTTTTTTTTAATTTAAATTTTCGACCGATATCATAACAACCACGTTAATAACTTTAACTTGATTTCATTTGTTTTTTTTTATACCATATCTAATAAATCAAAACTCTGTTGTTAATTAACACAAATATACACAAGAAATAGAATAACCATTTATGGTGGCACCGGCATATTTAAATTACTTCAATCCAACATGTGTGTCATTCAGAGATTCTTTTTATATTCGAACCTCTCCACATGCCACAATGTGTTGGTTCTTATTTTGGGGTCATTTGCTTTCAAGAATTAAGGGATAAGAGAATAAAATCAAAAACTTCATCTTTTTCGAAGTGTTTTTCTAGGAAGGAAATATAAATGAACAAAAAAAAATCTTTTAAAACAACAAGAGGCAACATTTTTGAAATTTCTTAGACATACACTTCCCGTCGAATTTTTTGAATGTTCGGCATTATAGGTACACCCGCGCATTTTTTGTCGACGAATTTAAATTAAAAGAACAAACCTATCAACTTAAGAGTGGTATTGATGTTGGGAATCGGATTGGAAATAAGATTGCCAACTATTGTTTTAATTATTTTTATTTTATTATAATAGTAATATTACACAAAAATCAAAAAAAAAAAAAATATTAAAACTAATGCCCTTAGAATTCTTACAGAACTTTACCAAATAAGATTTGGAAATAATTAATTATGTATTTACAGAGTTAAGAAGAAAAAAATGTTTTTGGATATTGATTTGGTACCTATATCATGTTCAATTCTAATTATGTATGTAATTTAAGGTAAATTGAATAAATATACATTAATATAATAATAAACTGTAACAACTTTTAATCGTTAATTGAAAACAAAAAAAAAATGTTACAGTTATTTTCGCGTCAATTAATTATTAATTTATTATTAATCAAATTTAATTAAATAATTCATTCTACTAAAGTATTAATAATAAGTATCGAATTGCATTTTACCTGTAACGTAAAGTACAGTAGGACAAGTAATTGTTATTGAACAATGTTCAACTTGAATATTGTAATTAAATTTGAAAAACTCTTTTAAGTAAAATATAATACATTTTATTGAACTTGGTTGGCAACACTATAGATTGTCGAGGCTTTAATAAGTATACGTTACGTAGTTAGCGCGGAATAATAGCTTTCTTTTTTCTATCCCACTATATGCACTCTGCACATTGCACTATGCACATCAAGCTGAACATAAGGAAATTAGAACCATGAGAAAGGTTCCAAACAAGGACTGACAGATTTATGGCGGTATTTTAAAAGATTTCGCACCCTCCTAATGGTATGTAGGTATTTGTATATTGCAAGATATGCATAAAGAAAAAAATAAAATAACACTATGATTCTATTCAAATACAGTGGAGCAAAAGGCAACCCTTGCCGTAGTGCGGGTGTATTTTCGATATTATATATCTACAGACAAACAATTCTTGATGATTTTATTTATTTTTTGTTGCCATTTTTTGTTTTATTTATTTGTTTGTTAACACCGTGGCGGCTTTAGTGTTTAGTTTTGTTGCTAATACTCAAGTGAAATGTGTGCATAAAATATAGTACGGCAGTGGTGATGGTTTGATGATGATGACGATGGGGGTATATATAAAGAGTATTGCGGGGGTTTTTTTTTTGTAGTTTTCTCTATTGTTAACAAAACTGCAGGGAATTAGCCATCAGCAGGCGGCAGCATTGGTAGCATTGTTGGTGGCAGAAATGCTGGCAATGGCAGGCAGATGTATATAGTGATTGCTTGCAGATACTGATATTACAATGCATGGGGTTTTGAACTTATTATATATCTACGAGTGTAATTTCTTCTTTTTTTTTTATTATATAGAACAAAACGAAAATTCCATACCTACATACCTCTACCTATACATTTACCTTTGTCAATTTATAGCTTTGTTGTATGAAAAAAATATTCATTTATTTACATTTTTTTTAAAGAATTTTATATCTGGTTCTATTTGGTTATTTGTATATGTGAAGAGGATGAGGACTTCCACAACAGCATATGTATATGGGAGTGGAGTTCGTTCCTTTTGTTATTCTTGATGTTGTTGTTCTGTGTTAAATTCCATACCTCATGCAGTATTATAATATGGAACCTTCTGTGAGGTAACTCTGTCATGATGATAAACAAAAGCAACAGAAGAAAAATATGGGGAGATAAAAATGGAGAGAAACCAACGTGCGAAAAACTTTCTATTTGAATTTCGTTAATATTTTTGTATTTGCACATGGAGTTTTTGGGATTGTTTTGTTGTTTGTTTCAGACATCCAGGACAATATAAAGTTCTTGATTGTATTTCGGATCAAAAGAAAAATGAGGTAGCTGGTAGTTAGTTTTGTTATTGATAGGTATAGTAAAGGGGAGAGATGCATTTCGAAGTTCAGGCAATGAGATATTTGCAAGGATTTAAGTCGATATCAATTTGGTTTAAAATAAGCTAGTGGAATTTCGGTCTCCAACAATTGGTTAGAAATAACTTCACATAGTTAAAAAAAATTATTTAGTTGTACAGCATAAGAGTTCAATATGTGATAAAGATATACAGCCTTATTAGGGAATCCGACGAATGAGTTGCGGAGGGAGTCTAACTCACTTTCAGTAGATTTGCTATTAGCGAATCCGCAAGCCATACGCGGGAATAAATGTCGGTAACGTTGTTCGTAAAATTGGTTTTACTGAAAACGAAAGGCACCGCACCACATTCACACTCCATACAAATGTTGGAAAGCAAATCCGCAGTAAAATTGGTGCGGATGAAAGTGATTTTTATGAAAAACAATTCAAGAAGAAGCCGATAGTTAACAAATCTTAATTTTTTGAAACAGAAATAAAAATGTTTGGATCGCCGAAACGCATAAAGTTTTTTTTGCAGTATTTCTAGTAATTTATTAACAATGGCCGTTTTCGAAAACGTCATCTGCGTTTCTTTAGGAAGTGCAACTTTGGTGTCGTTTTTTAGCCAAACCGTGGACATCTTCATATAAATATAGTCCCTACGACCTAGTTTGACATTTCCTCTATCCAACAGCAAATGAACCTTGAAAATCGGTTCAGTGATTGCTGAAACACAGACGGATTAAGATTGGTCGTTAAAATCAATAAAAATGGCTTATTTTGCGGTACAAAAATTATTTTAGTCAAAATAATTATTTTTTGTCCTATTATTTAGAGTTGCGAAAGTACAACTTTGGTGCCGGATTTTGGCCAAACCGTGAAAATCTGTCCCAAAATATAGTCCCCATGACCAAGTTTGACATTTCCTCTATTCAACAGCATATTTACCTTGTAAATCGGTCCAGTGATTGCTGAAACACTGACGGATTAATTTTGGTCGTTAAAATCATTAAAAAAGGTTTAGTTTGCGATATTAGATATTTTACGATACTAAAGTATCTTAGATTGCTTTTCTCGTGTGCACTTGAACGCGCCCAATGTCAACTTTTGACATCCACTATAATGCAGTTTCAAAAATGGAAAAGTAGTTCGCGGATCGATAATGCAGCTCATTAATCGGATTCAATAATAGAATTTTATGCGAATGCGGATCCACTGCGGATCCAACCGACTCCCGGGGAGTGAAATTTTGCGGATTCAGTTATAGGCATGATAATGTCTTTAATATTTGCATAGCAAGATAATTTAAGAATTTTTTGTTGATTTCGTACCCCACGACTGAATAAAAAATAGCCCAAAAGTTCAATGAATAAATCTAAAAAACCCACAGGCCAATAGATAATAAGATAATAAAGTCACCGATTAGCGGATAAATCAATGATTTATGACTGAAAGTAAGATATATAGAATGGATCTTTGGTTTATCTTGAGGATACTTATATTATTTTGCTGACTTAACCTTGGGCAAACTCAAACACATAAAACCAAGTTTTTAACATAAACCTATACCTATATCTCGTCTTGCCATATATAGCACCACCAATTTACTCCACCCACCATTATGAAATGACGATCATTTCATTATAGGTACATAAACCTTTAGTCAGAATAAACAATTTGAGGTCTGCCATTGTTCATTTTACTGGTTCTAATGGGTGAAACAATCCCTCATCAACATGATTGACATCACTTAGCTAAAGGCTAGAAATTGTAAAGGTTAATTTTGTGTGTTCGTTTCGCCATTTTTATAACATAAGGAAGGACCATTTTGCACAGTTGTCATATTTGTGTATCAATAATTCGTGTCTATATCTATACACTGCTGATGAATTGAAATTTTGTGTTATATAGATACATTTTATTAAATTGGTCATCCATTACTGATTGTTTTTTTTATCTTAAAGGGGCCATTTACTGGTTTACATGATACCTACAAGTATATGAAAAGACGATTCTTTTTTTCTAAAAAAGGATTTAAAAAACGGACACGTAAAACCCGTTGATTGAATGGACTCTGTATATCAGTTTACAACGAACAGTATGTTGTTAGCTTAATTTCTTAATGTACTTCTGAATGAGACTGTGATGTGATTTATGTAACTAAAATATTCACCCAACCGAGTTGATGTGAAGAGATCTTAATATATTGTCATCTTAGATCCAAACCTATATGGCAATTGAAGTCAACCACAGGCGGTATGTTTCAACTTACGATACTGCAGATGGTCCTTATATAACTACATATATATAGATAAATTTGAACTTAAAACTCATGTTTAAAAAGAAAAAACAAACAAAAAAAAAGTTTTCAACTTAATAAACTAAAATCAGCATAATTCTCTTTTTCCCATGCTTTCAATTTTGTTCGAAAGACATAATTGACAGCTGACATTTTCAGACATTCCTTTAATGCAAAGTGTTGTCTTTACTGCTACAGAATTAATACAGATTTCCCTTTCTCTAAGTTAATTTGACTAACAAATTTCTCAAGATTGAATACAAAAAAATAAAACCTGGTTTATCTATTTGAATTCTGATCTTTTTGTCCAACTAACATATTTGTACATCTCTGACGTCTGTCTTTTCATTTCGTTATAAATATTTTAAAACAAGCTTGTCAAACTTGAAGGTTTTGACCCTGAAACTGTGACAAACTTGCTCTCAACCGCACTGCCCCTGATTATAATCATTTGAGTTACTTAGATATCTTTACCAACATACAAACAAAAATAAAACAAAGACAAAACATTTCACTACATAAATGACTAACCAACAATTTGCAGCTACTGATGTTTTAAGTTTGTTTTTTTGTTTTGTTTTTTTTTATTATTTTATTTTAACGTGTTTGCCTGATATTTCTGATATGCATCTTAAGTTTGTCAATCAAGCCGTATTGCTACCAGTTTTCATTTGTGTATGGCTCTGTTTTCTTTTCTGACTTATTTTATCTCAACTTAATCATCAGGCACAGTCTCTTAATTAATTAAATGAGATAAACGAGTACAAACATAACAACTTACTGTCGCTAAGTTCAAAGGCAATAATACCGACTGACGACAGTCGTAAAATTTACCTAAAACCAAAAAAAAAAACAAGAAATTTCGTGTAGTTTTCTTTTGTTTTAAGTGTCCGAAGCCACAAAATAAAATTATTTTTTTTAATTTATTTTCCGTAGTATACTCGAAATGCGTCACAGAATAAAATATATATGTACATAAAAATTCTCACAATCCTTTTTACAAGATCACTTGTAATTTTTTTTACGATACCTATGCCGACCCGTCTGTTTAGCGTTCCTTTTTTTGTACAGAAAATCTTTTGTTAATTAAGCCATTACTTCAAGCACTGCACTATATATAGTACATACTCTTTTTCATATCAGGTGAGCAATTCAAGGCTTTGTAATTGCAGCTTTAATAGGTAGGTATAACAACAGAATTTTGCATGTATACTTGTTGTTACAACTTGTATAGCTCCTAATCCTTATTTGTTGAACAATTCATGTTAATTTGTATGGACTTGTTTTTTTTTTCAATGTTAAAAAGATCACCTCTTTAGTTGTGTGTCATCATTAAAGTTCACTATATGCATGTTTGTTAAGCACCATTTTTATACCTTCGTACATGAGGATATTAACATATTATATATGCCCGGTTGTTTGCTTGAATTTGTTGTTTCTACTAGGGACCCACAAAAGAAGTTGACTGCTTTATTTTATTTTGTCTTTAAATGGTCTTGAATCACCATGTTATAAGAAGACAAAAAAGGAACCAAATTGACTTTAACATTTTTTTCTTCTCTCAATGAATGAAAAAATGAATAATAAGTCGGATGTTGGGATTCTTTTGTTATATAAATTATCGTATCGATAAAGTGTTTTTTGATTGACATAACTATACCAAAAGAAATTGTGTATAATCATAAGTTTTTGTTTTGTATATGTAATGTAATGTAATTATTTTGTAAAAATAATGTTTCTGTTATTGTAATGTCAAAATAACAGCTTTTTACAAGATGCATATGCAAGCATACACTCCACTTATAACAATACATACATTTTTAAAATTGTTTGTTTGTCTGTCTATCTGTCTGTTTGTCCTGGCAAATTTCGAAAACGGCTAGAAAATTTTGTACGGGACTTTCACTGTTATATTGTTATATTGTAGCGGGTAACAGGCTATTTTAATAATTCCCAAGGCGGCGCGCTCGGTTCGTTTTTTTTCGTATATTTGTATATGGACAGATCAGAAATTATATGGACAGATTTTGAAGTTGCTTTAAATGGTGGATAGCTGATGTTGAAAGAAAATTACTAGTCTATTTCAATTACAAACTAGATGACGCTGGGGTCCTTTTTCGAAAACTGTCAATATATGAGTTTGAAAACCTTTGAAAAAATTTTGGACAAATAGGATTATAATAACCAGGGGTAGGATTTTGTGGACACATACATTTTAAAATAGGCAAAAATAAAACATCAAAATAGGCAAAAAAATGCATTTAAAAAAAAAAAGAAAAGTGAAAAAAATAAACTTTTTAGCTTGAAAAAATATAGTTTTCGTTGCTTCTTATTATAGGTTAGGTAAAGTTTATTTTTTTTTTTCAGTGTTTTCGCAGATTTTGAATTTGAAGAAAAAAAAAACAATAAAAAATAAAAGAAAAGAAAAATAGCAACAAAATCGGTAAAAAAAGACAGTAAAGAAAAAAAAGTCGAAAAGGCTCAAAAATACCAGAAACGCTTTTATTTAAAGTCTAGAATGACGAATGACAAAAAAGGCAAAAGTATGAACAAATCCTATCCCATGATATATTTACTCTTTCAAAAACAATGTTTTCTTTCTTATTTTTTCTGCGGCAGCAACGCGCCGGATAACACCTAGTTTAGTATATAAAATGTCAGTTCATAGAAATAGCTTTATCCATAGATATCTCAGAGACTGCAAATTGTAATAAATGCAAGTATATGGTATATAAAAAATTATTTCTGATGTTCCCTACTCTAACATAAACAATAGTTCCTTCATATATTAAAATATAATGTACTAATTTGTCCTTTAATTAAACTTGGTCAGTCTAGAGATTTTAGAAAGATCAGTCGCGGTATTTTGCTTTCGAGTTGTTCGGAGTTCGGTATATTCTTGTGTGCGGAAATAGTTTTCTCAGTATACTATTTGCTGAACAAATCTGAAACGAACCCGTACCTACAATTGGTTTAATCTATGTTTAGGTTGAGTTTAAATGCTAGATATTTTTTTTGAATTTGAATATTATTAATATAACTTTAGATTTCTTAATTTATTTTGTGTTTTGTTAGCTTCACGTGGAAGTGGCTATAGTCTATGTTTTCAAACTTTTTGCTAATTTCGAAATTTAATTTCAATAATTAATAATCAGAAATACAGATTCTCAAAAGATAACTGATATTTTAATAAATGAACTAAAGTAACCTGTGAAAGGAAAAAAAACAAACGCTAACTACTTATAAAAGAAATTTTCAAACAAGATGAGGTCATATTCTTATATATATGATCTATGTGAATATGTATAAATTCAATCTTTCTTTTTGAATGTGTGTAGATATAACATAACCATAAGACAGCATTGACATTTTTATAGATTTTCTCCGATAATTTTTTTTTTCTTCTTTTAATTAAATATGAAAAAGTGAATACTGATAAACTCAATAGATTTTAAATGAAAAATAGGATCTTGCAACCATACGATTTTTAAAATAGAATCTAATTTTAAAGCAGGATAGAGTTCTCATGTAGAATGAATGATTTGAATGGAAAATAACAAGTCATAAGACCGTTAGTGGTTCAATGATTACAATATTGCAAGTGACTTCAGACTTCAATATAGTATTCCTATAAATGGATAACATTGTTGGCCATTGATGAAAATAATGGTGACCGATGTAAATTGAATGGAAATTGAAAATTAAGAATTAATTTAATAAACTAAGTTTCGAAATACAAAATTTTAATATTTTTCAACTATCGTTTGGTATATATAGTCATCAGTCACAATAAGGGTGAATATCAAAAGTATAAATCTAAACTACAACATCACCAAATCATAAAATTAACTAAGCTAAACAATATAGGTATAACGATAATTTCATCCATCCTGATTTCCTCAACTTTCATCATTATTTCCACATCTATATAATATGTATAGAGAAGAACTTACTTTATAAAATTAAACGTAAAAGCGATCAATATCCTCGAACCTCAACCTAGGCGATTCAAAACTATGAGAATTGAACATGTGCCACCGTCAGTCTAAGTTAACATACCATTTCTATGGGGGAATAGAAGCGATAGTATCTATAAGGTCGAAGCAAAAAATACGAACTATAACAACCATCAACAAAAACAGTTTGCTCGTTTTCTAAACGCATACAAGTGGTAAATATATATAAATGTATATCGAAACTTATTCCAACAAAATACCATAGAAAATAATCCAAACTTTTGCTACAGATAGTGATAGATATCTACTATATAATATATTCGAGAAACCATTGTGTAATGTATATCTCCTGGATTTTGATTTTGTTACACCTTATACTTTTTCCACACATTATTTTTTTTTTTTTTTTGTTGGGGATATGGGTTGTTTTGAACAAGAATTTAGCTCCTGGTGTTAAATTTCTCATATCTTTCAATCGATACACAAATACATTCGCATATTCCTACCTATATCGGGTTTAATGCAATTTTCCATGCCGCACATTGAAGGACACGGGAAAACGTATAGAAATATCCAGCTGTGTAATAATATTACAAGATTTTTGATATTACTCAAGGGAGAAAGAACACAAACATATCAAAATCCCAAAATTCATACGGTTTTTTTTTTCTGGTTTTCCTGAATCTCAATATTCTGGTACACATCTATTCGCTTTCTATTTCTGGATGAAACAGAATGGAGGAAAGTTAAACATGTAAATGTTGAGAGAAAGCAACTATATTGTGAGTCAGAAATTTAGGTATAGGGGTGCAAAGACAGCGTACAAATACCCCATTAGTTGTTTTTACACATTAATGGTAGCACACGTCAAATGTTACTATATGTGTGAGTGTATGGATGTTATAGCAGCGAAGGTATTACTAGGTACTAGACCAACTTGCACCCTTAACAAATCTAATATGGATTCTCATCTCCAATCAATAATACTTCCATTTTTATCAGGTTAGGGGATGAATATCAAACTAATTCTTTTTCAAAGCACACCGAACTGACACTTAATAACCTGAAAGTCATTAAGTTTCACTCTCTTAGTCCCCACAATTGAATATAAATTAACTATAAACGTTAATTTATTTTGCCACCCCTATGCGATGCGCCGCCACCACCAACAGACACCATCACCAAAAGTGCCGAGAAAAGATCTCAAATTTAATTCAATTTTCTGAATGCAATTTAATTACCATCACTTATCGCCATTGACGAAGAAGAAGGACCATTTCAAGGCGAGAAGAAGGAGTCCTCAAAATCACATTATCACCTCTGGTATATTTTTTTTTTAACATTCGCGCCTCTGCAAATGCATCATCATCATCATCATCAACATCCAGGAAAGCTCAGAGAGCTAATAAAAACGTATTTAAGTGCTTGGCATACCTAATTATCACAATTATCGCGCATTTACAAATTGATATAAAATTGATTAAGCGCGCCAATTGGCGGTATGGACTCTGATGTGAGTGTAAACCTACCTACACGATATAAAAGGAAAGGAAAAAAACCTGTTAATTAGTAATCGAATTGCAACAATCTTTTGTGCAGTTTCGACTGCTTGTATAGTTGCTGCAGCATCCGACATCCACATCTCTAAAGTAGGTAGACGTTAAATAATACAGCTGAAGACTCACATAATTTTAAATGAATTCAATTTAATGTTAATTATGTTTGTTATAAAGTATAAAGAAATTTATATCAGTGATCAAATTGGAAAGAGGAAGACGAAGCTGAGGTAGAGAAAAGTATAGGTATACAGCAATTCTGTCGTCAGTGGAACAGGTATAGGTACATCGGTGGAGAGACAATGCTTTAGAGTCTTTTTTTTTATATCCCCTATAGAGATTCATGCTCCAACTTTGGAGCCGAAATACATCCAGCTTCTATAGCACAAGCAAGCATTATTGCTGCTGCTATACTATATTGCCGTTGATGAGAGCTGCACTCAGATATACAGATTCCACCACCGTACTCCTCCATCATCAAAAAGGTACAAACGATATAAAAAATGCAAAAAAGGAATTTCTTCGAGTGACTTCTCGACTTCTCGCCGGATGACGTTCGTTGTTCGGGGTCGGCAACTATATGCGTAAATTTAATTTTCACATCGTTTATTATCGTCATCAGATTTCATCATTAAATTGTGGAAGAAAAAGTCAGCGCACCGAACAAGCGCGTTTTATGTGCTCAGCTCATATATAGGTACTCTCATATTATATATCTTTACGTGAGTTGCTACATTTAAAAACTGTCGACCTGTCGATGTTGTTTTTGGCATGAAGTACCTTGAGCGAAAAACAACAACAACAAAAATGAATTTGTAATGCCGTCGATAGATAGATACATATTATGTTAGATACATTTTTTGAACGCGATAAAAGATGGTTAGGCATGAGCACAGATATAGAAATGTTTGTTTAAAAAAAAAAAAAAATTATTAACATTGTATGGTACCTATAACAGAAAGCGAATTAAGAAATTAAAAGAGTTTTGGAAATAATATTATAAAAACCTTAGGTATAGCTATTACTTCCTGATACGTAATTTCGTAAGAAAATAGTCATTCGTATTTCCAGCATTGATATAGTTAAATTAAAATAGGTAAATACTATACTTAGTTACTTTAACTTATTTAGACACAATTTAACATTTTTTTCATTTTTCTATGAATAGTGAAGAATTTTTACGGACGCTAAGTTTTCTAGAATTCTATAGATACATGTTCCTAATGATTCACCTATCATTATGACTTAGGTAGGTATACGTCTCCCTTTTTTCTTTGTCAACATATTTCATATTATAGTTTGGCTAAAGCGATCCAGCAGATACTGACTTATATACTTCCGTGTCAGTTACTCACTTTCATTACAGTTCCTGACGTCAGATAAGGCTTTAAAAAAATGTTTTAAATAAACTTATTGTAGGTCTTATGCTTGCTAATACAACTTCATTTTTAAAGAAGTTCTGGTTGTAACGGTTCAGTTTGTAGCTTGTTTCCATATAGCCATAGGAAACATTAGGCCCACTCTAGGAAATCTTCAGAGATATTATAGAGATATTTATTTTATTTATTTACAAAAACTTTTTACACTGTCTCTATTCATCAATTTTCGGGAATAAAAACTTTTGATGGATTAACCGTAACATCCTCATCCACAGCTTCTAGGTGTTGTTCCAGTCTTTGTAAAAAATCGTATTCAGCGATCTTGAAGACAATAAAATCCAAAGGAGGATCCACAATCCACAGTCAAGTCGATTCTATTTTTATTCGCTTAAAAATGAAATATACTTAATACTGCAAAGATGCTGACAAGCTGATTTCTGAACTTTTTTTTCCAGCCAGCTATGTTGCTACAGTACAAGCAAAACTTGTTGGATCTTTGTAAAGAAAAGGGACTACTTAATGGGCATGGTGATGTTTATTACTCAAAATATTGATCTTATGATGAAAGATCTGATTTTATGTGGTCAAACTTATTGCTTCTTATTCAGCTTTTTCGTTTTTTTGCAGTCAGGGCAAAGTTTAAAAACTATAAAGCTACACATCATGTTTTTTTACATCTTTAACTAGAGTCATCTTTATATGTGTTGTAATAAAACGCAAACTACTTTTATACTTCATATACTAATCTAATTTAATATTACTTTAATGAAATACATTAACATAGTTTTAAAGATTTGCTGGTTGATGTGAGGTGGGCAAACTTCTCTGAACTGCTGTTGTTCTGTACAAACGTCATACAAAGGCAAGGGTGTAACTGTCGCAGTCATATTGTGCAGTCGAGAGAATGCCGCCTCTCTTATACTAGGTACTTAAATATGCATTACTACAATATGCAAATCCTTTCTCATTCTGAGTCTATGTATAGGTATTGTTTTATATTGGTTTACCTAGATTTCTAAAAATGCAACGGAACGGAACCCAAAAATAAACGGTTTGCGACAATCGAACAATCGACTTTTTGGCACTTTTTAACGGTTGGTATGTTTTGATAAGGTTGAAGATGAATCCCTAAAATTCGACGTCTGATGCCCACAGACGAGGAAAAGAAAAATCATAAAAAAAAACTTTTATAAGATAGATTTACTTTGTACAAGGAAATTTATATGATGAATCTGTTAAGTTTTTAATATAAGTACAACATAAAATCCGGGTTATCTCAAAGATATTAAAAGTAAGATTTTGAATAAAATTTTTGATAATTTCATTAGAATTGTTAACAAATTATGATAAAGAAGCTAAAAACGTTTCCTTATATTTTTTTTTAATTTAAAATTTCAACAGCACCATGTCAGTTTTATCGAACGCAAAAAAAAAACAAAGAAGAATAAACTCTTGATACCTTACTGAGTTGCTGAAAGTACCTTTCTGCTATCTCCTTATATCGGCCATATGTTGTCTGATGCGATGTCTGCTATGCTGGTTCATGCCACAGTTGAGTGGAATTTAAAAAGGGGAGTGATAGATATGCAAGTTCATCTATACCCAAAGAAGCAGATGATGAAAAACATTTTTAATTTTTTTTTTATCAGAAACTCATGAACACGCACACCAGAAAGTCGCTTTGATCATAAACTTGAATAACTCATATAAGAGAGCACATATAAAGTGACGTGTGGCATGATTACCAGACAAAAAAAAACCCCATAAGATACCTGAATAGCGATGTCTCATGTTTCCACCTATCAGTAATCGACGCATTAAAAAATTATGTAAATAATCGATTTGCTTTGTGCAGTAATCGATATTTGTTCAAAAAGTCATCCTTCGTTCATATATTCCGTCGCAATCTGATTCGAATGAGAGTTTTTTTTTTGAAACCACTAAAGACGAATAAAATTAAAAGCAACACAAAAAAAATGCAAAGACAACTTTACGATCGAACCCAATCGTCCTCCCAACATGATCACGATCATCATCAACATCAACTGGCCGCCCAGAGAATGTCCATCTTTTGAATGAGGTGCTGACGTTTCTTTGGGGTTATGTATAGTGGCTTTGCATTTTTTGGTTCTGTGGAACTCGAATTCTATAGAGAGAAAAACAACAACGATGGGGATACCTATAGGTACTCCACTGTGAATTGTTCTTCATCTCATTCTCATTCAGATGGGCAGTCCAAAAAAAAAAAATCACACAGAAAATTAAAATAAATAAATAAATTCTTGAAATAAGAAGCTCCAGCTTCATTTCAGCACCAGAACAGAAATCAAACCCAGGTAGACTGCAGCTTCACGTAACTCAGCTCCACAAATAACTTCGCCAAACCGGCCATCCGGGAGTCCTCCTCATTTGACATTATGCAGTGGGATAATGCCTCATATACATGTTTTGTGTGAGTTGTTGTGTGCAATAAAATAATGCGACATGAGGAATGAATTGCTCTTATACTCTCTGGGTCGATCTCTGCGGTTCGGAATTAATGGCTTAATTGAAAAATTTGTTTCGCGCATGGGAATTGCCAAGCCGATCCCGCATTGAGACTTTTAGTTCTTTATTTATTTTTTTTCGTTTCGTGCTGTATGTGTGTGTCGAATGAAAATAAATTTGTTATGATTTAGAATAAAGAAAATGGAAAGCGGCAACCCGAGGTTTTGAGGTCATTTAGTGCATTGTTGGTTAGTATTTATTATAAAATGTAGATATGTAAATATAAGACTGGCAAATTGAGAAAATTATATTCAGTTCGCCGACTTGATGATTGAATTGTTTCAGACAACTTTGAAATGTGGGATTTTCAGAGGAACGTGACTTAAGGATAGGGGTTATGACCTTCAGTGAATCATGTTGGTTCATCTCTCTCTTATGAAATTAAAAATTAGGTTTCTTATAGTAAAACATCTATGGAAGGTTGAAAGATAAGAGATAATGTTCCGTTCCGGAAAATACCTACCTCGCTATAGAACTGAATGTTAACGTTAAGGAAATACAATATACATTAACATTATTATTTGTTTATATTTTTGTTTATCGAAGGTCTTGAATCGATTGGAACTTGACTCTTGAAATATTGAAACATTTCTTATTCCTTCTTTTTCAATGTTTGTTACAGGTTTCCTTACATACTAAAAAGAAGTCTTTTCAATGTTAATCGTTTTGACCATTTTTCTATGAACTATTTTGAGATCTGAAAAGCAGTCCAATAAGTCATTTAAATTGATATTTAACATGTACTTAGTGTAGGTAATTATACTTTTTTTTTAATCACTTTGTTATATAATTGAAATTAGTTCTTCTTTTAAGTAATTTGTTGTTTACTATCCAAATGAGCCTAAAACAGCATTACTGAACTTTAAAACATGTTTCATAGAAATAAAGATTAAAAGTATACCTACCGTGAAAGAAATTGGATTTATTCAGCTCGGAAAAACATTTCATTTTCATTTTATTCATCAAAAATTTACATTTCTGGCAAACGCAATTTTTTCTGGGTGATTCAAATAAACTCTTATTAGAAAACACAATTTTGTGATGTGTTTTTATATGTTACGAAAAAATATCAATGTAGAAAATTACAAAAGTTACTTAATTCGGGTGATGTGATTAGAAAACATTCACAAGGGTTATTCAGACAAAACATTTGTTGCTTACAGGCCCTCATGCATTATGTATTTCAGCAAAATTTAAGACAAATTTGAACCACAACCAAAAAAAGAAGTCTATCTTAATTAGTATATAGTGTAAACATAATGCTCTCTGGTATATTAAACATCAAAATCCACTCTTTTTTAACAAGCAAAAATTATACATCAACAGCTTAAAATTTGTATTATTAAATTGCACCATATAATCAACCCAAATATTAATAAACATTTCACCATATAAGCATTCAGATAATAAATGCTTTAATATTGCGCGGCAGAGGCACATATTAGATACATTTGATGTGGCAAGTTCTAACTCTATACCTATACCACTTGAAATAAATTTCCAACAAAAAAAATTAGCAAATGTTGCAAAAGCCTTTTTAGTGGAAACAGCCGCTTGCAAGCTCTGGTTTTTGTGGCTCTTTAGGGTGACATTAACCAGAAATATATGAACTATTCACACATTAGCCATTCGAGTCTTTTTATTTTTTTTTCTCTGAACTCATATTATAAGCAAAAATATAACAAAAATGAATCCAACGGTTTTCTACGAAACTCACATTTCGGACAATTTCATAGGTTCCCATTTCCACATGTGTGGCATGTCATAAACATACTCTCCACGGACTAAATAACAGAGTTTGTGAAATTATTATTTTTTTGTGTGCTTCATTCACCTCCTCGCTTTTATGGTTTCTGGTGTTAATTAAAAAAATATTTCATCAGAATGTACAAAAATTAGCTACCACAAAACGAAAATATGATTTTTCGTCACTGTCGTCTCCCCTGGGAGCATGTGAGAGGGAATACACATGGGGAAAAAAGTATAATGAAAACAAGAGTCCATTAGGAGGCTTCTGCAAATGGCATGGAGTGTAACCAAATGAAACGAAAATAACAAGAAGATACTTTTACCTACATTAGATACATGGTTTAGATACATTTGTTTGCTTTTTGTAACTCTAAATAAAGCTAATGTATGTGACATTGGCCTCTAATGTGGTGAGTTAATGCAATTTTTGGTTGTTATGCACAGTAATGGGTTGTTAATGCTTTTCCTAAATATGAAATTATGTAATTAGGTTGTTTGGGCTACATTTAGGAAATCCCATTAAGAGATATTTAATTAAAAAAGAAATCGTTGGAATGAAAACTTTTTGGTTTGTAAAAGTAAGTTGATTGAAATCTCAATGAATTGACACGCCAGACAAACCGACATTTGTTGATATTTAATAAAACTTAAATATTTATACATATGTGTATGAAGTTCCGTTTATGATCGACAGACAATTATTTTTTTTAGAAAGTTTGCAACATGATTCTATGATTTTAAATTGATTTCATTGTCTGTCTATACCAAATTAAATCTGTATAGTTGCTTTAAAAATTATTCAAACAATAATAATTGGTTTCATTGACATTTTCTTCACAGACAGACTTACGCATTTGTAAGATATTTCTATATTATGACTTGGAGTCAATTATTGTGGTTTTCGAATGTCTCTGTCAACGTCGTCAAGTCTCGCTGAATGTTGACTGTGAGATATCAATTAAATTGATACTTTGACAACTTTATTAATTCTAATAAATGTATAGGATATCTATCTATATTTTTTATGCTACCATGTAGTTGAGATGGATATTATGATTGTGTATAAATGAGAGAGGAAATATGATTGCTATTATGCTAAGTTATGCAATTTATATTATTGATGCAGACATGTATTGGGAAATATGGAAGTTTAAATTGGGCCACCAATGCTGAAATGTTTATTTAACCAACTCAAATGATTAAAAGTTTGTTTCCGAGAAACACGTGTACCTAGGGGTGATATACCTAGATATAACGGATAAAGATATCTTGAAATGCTTGGAGAAAACTTTCCAATCACTAAAAACTATTTTGAATAGCCAAAGAACAAAGATTTACAATTTTTTATGGAAAAAAGGAATTAAAGATAAAACAGCTGACCCACTCTAACGTTGCTTGGATGTGACAGTTAAACAAAAACAATAGCTGATTATTCCATATATCCTGATGTCTAATATTTCTGTGTTGCAAACCCTCTTTACACAAATTGGGGTTTCGTGCAAGAAGCCTCAGTACCCGTTCTAATGTCTAAGATCATAGTAAAGGGCCAACCATAATAGTCGTAAGCAAACGAAAGCTAATGTCATAGTTCTAAGTCAAATTTCCTAAAGTGCCGCCATTACCTTCAGTCGACCATAATGGTCGAACGCACACGCAAGCCAATTTCACATTTATTTGGCTGCCTGTCATTTTTACGTACGTAAACTGCGCTCTGAAGCGCTCTTTACGTACGGAGGCAAAAGTGAACGAAAAGTTGCCAAAACTGAGCAATTCGACATTATGTGCGCACTATACAAATTCCTTGTTCTCGCTAATTTCGTACGGCACCGTACGTACTAATTCTTCTATTATGGTTCTGCCTTAATAGTTTTCCACTGAAAAAAGCTTTATTTTTTGAGAAGACAGAATCTATGGTTACCAGCTGAAATAATCAATGATTAAACTTAACCAGAGCTGAAAATATCGGCCCTTACCACGGAAAATGCACAAACCAAAAAATTAAAGACGACATTATTATCATGAAACAATGACACAAGTCACATACTTTTTTCACTAAAAAAAAACCATTAGCTATATATAAAGCATTATAAGTCATGACATGATATGTAAACTAACTTTTAAATTAATTTTTCTCCAAATAATTTTGAGTGGACTTGTGCCGTTTTTCCCCTTGGCCCTACAACTACATTCTTTTCAAATATGTTAATATCAATATTAGTGTATCATTTTTTGCTTGGTCATAGAGAAGAACACGTCTTTTTTTTCTATTTATATAATAATTATGTACTTTAGTCATGGTATGCTAACGATTTACAAGAATATAAAAATATTAGTTGAACTGTGTAATTTGTTCACAATGATAGCTTAGACGATTTACTTTATTTCATTTTCTTTTTTCGATTTATATCTGTGTCACTTCTAAGGTCATCGAAAACATTATGTTTTGAGCTCCGTTTAATTTATTCCATAATACTGTTTGTACTACATTGTCAAACTTATTTTTATAAGAAATTCTTCATATTCACAAAAATTTGTCCGCACATTATATGAATCATAATATAATTTTTTAAACTTACATTACAACGTGACTGAACTCTTTTCTTGTTGAACTTGACTGATCTTAAAAGTATACCTACCATGAAAAAATAAAACCACTCAAGATTTTGCGGAGGAGAGAATTTTATACGTAGTTAAAATGTGCGCGGATACAAATGACAACGTAACATTGCACCTCCCGGTTTTCTTTGCGTTGTTGCTCGCATTTAATAAAGTTGATGTGTGTGATGTTTTTTTTTCTTGTTTTTTGTTTTTATTAATTTTATTTTATATATTCTTTCAACTGCGAGTGCGACACTCTTGACACATATAAAAACACACATGAGACTTTTCGTTTGAAGATCGCTGTACATCTGACAGACAGCTAAGACAGACGCACACACTGCCTGCCTGGGCCTGTCGCCTGCCTACTATGCCTCCTGCCTGCCATGGATATCTGTTGCATTTCATGTTTCGTATATGCGCGTATCTTTTTATCTTGTTTTTATTTTTGTTTATATTTTTTATTTGTTATTTCATTTTGGAATTTGAGTTGAGTCAATTCCTAAATTAAATACCCCATGAAAATGCATTTAAGCAATAAAAGATGAAATGAGACTACCAGACGCTTTATAACATATGAACAACAAAAATATATAAAACGTAACAAGAGGGTGATGGGGAGTTGAGGTGGGATGAGAGAGCGTGTTTTCACATGGCACATGTTCCTATATCTACCAATAGAACAACAATACCTTATATAATGGGGCATATTCATAGATAATGTTTAATTTGTTTTTAAGAAAAACTCGAGTTTATCCTATTTAAATTACATTTTTTAAACATAGTCTAAAGAAAACCCTAGTTTAAAAACAACTATGAATATGCCCCATTGTATATATTAGGAACATATAGTACCTATAACTTATGGGGTGCAAACATTAAATGTGTATTTCCGCAAACGACTATCTATAGGTAATAATAAAAGGTTTGATGAATTATGATGAATGGAATGGTAGTTTCCACTTAAATTTAAAAAAACGCTTTCTAACAGCAAAAAAAAAATGAAAACAAAAAAATCCACACACACATTCCTAGACAAAATATTTTCGAGGAATTTGTCGGGTTTTTCTGAATTTTTATGTCGTCGTTCCTTGCGTGGTTCGGTGAGCTGATTGGTTTTCCTCTATAACCATCCATGTTCTGTTATTTCGATGTGACATGAATTTTTAAATAGACACACACAACAGTGTTCACAAAAAGATGTTTTCGAATTGGACAAATGTGACATTTTTTTTTGTTATTGTTGTTGTTGTAACTTCCACGAATAGTTTAGAAAGTGACTCCGGTGTTGAATAAGAAACGTTGTGTAGATTCATATTCTGGTCAAGTCAATTATTATTGGAAGAATGTCCTTGACGAATATGGAATATGGGAAGTAAAAAACAACATATTTTTCCCACCAACTGTTAAGCAAAATTATTATTTTTCACCCGATACCATGACTAAAATAATTATGAAGAATATGAAGTCAGGCAAAACAAAAAAAATGTAACACATAAAAAGGACCTTCGTATATTGTTCAAATCTGATGCCACCAGGAGTTCTAAAAATATGCACAAACTGGTGTATATCTTAAAACTCACAGCAGGATAAGGAGAAAGTTTTACCTTTTTTCTGAATGTATCTATAGCAAGAACAATAAAAAAACTATTCCTGTAAAATGTAACAAAGTTGTAGAAAAACAACAAACAAAAAAATGTCATCCTGTCACTTTGAACCTGAAACACACAATCGTTAAACAATTTATTTCATATACTGTAAGGAATTCAAAACTCAACTATGACGCAAGAATGAGTAGATATATTTCGCGTTTCTTTCTCTCGGTCATGGATACCATGAATAATTAGGTTATACTTCGTCAGGTATAATATTTTAGTGTGGTTTCGGATCTGTCGTTTGGCATATACTTTACTCACATTGGAAATACTACAACGCGACATGCTACCGACCGATGCGATGGCCAATTTAAATTTGTTGCATGACACAATGTTATGTTAACCTATGCCTACCTGTAAAAAAATGTTAAAATTTAAACAAATCGCACACGCACTTATCTTACAAGTTGAATTTGTATACCTGTTTTATGTTTGTAGCATTTATAGTTGGACTTATTTTCCATAATGAAATAATAAAATAACCTTCATTTCATGAAGTATAATTTGAAATAAAAAAAAAATAAACTAGGTACCTGGTTATACCTATTGCATTGATGAAAAGAGAGTGTGTATATTATATACTTCAAAATTGATTTACCTGTAAATCATTTTTAAGTTATGTATTATGAGGTTGAATGTTTCTCTATGTAAGATTGTTTTAAATGTGTATTACCTTTGAAACAACAACATATGGGTGTTAATGATGATTGGTAATCAAATTAGGTTTTTGAAATATAAATATACACATCATCAATGGTTATGTTTACTTCTTTTAATGAAGTCGTAAAACTAAAGGAAACAGAATTAAATCATCACTAATGTACTGTGGTGTCCTGAAGGGGTATGTTGAAAACTATATAATCATTCAATTACGTATTTACATTTCATAACCATTTGAGCTACAAGATATTAATATTAGATACATAATTAAAATATTATTTATGGCAATTGAATGTCTTAATTATTAAAAGAAGATAAACCTCCAATAACTGTTCGATGGGATCGAGTAAATGATTTTTTTATTGTTGAGTCGAGTGTTAAGTTCTAATCAGATTGAAAAAAAAAACTTCTGATTATTTCATAACATGTCTTATTATTTTAAAACAAAAAAGCAAAAAAAAAAAACAAAAAAGCAACCCGAAACAATGACGTAGCTTCTTTGACAAGAAACTTTGTTAGGAGATTTTTATGAGAATAATCCTGCATATGGCTTTGATATGTTTTTAACTTCATATGTATACAATTTTAATTTTTATGTTGAAATGTGTAAAAGTGTATAGAGATACTGGAGTACCTCAAGGTTGGTGACACTTTTTGTCTTCAGTCGGCTTTATCAAGTTAAATTTTGTTTCCGGACATCAATCATTCCCTATTTAAGGTCTTGTAAGATTGGTTTTTGATGCACAAGCTTGTCAATTAATAGTCTACCTTACCACTCAACTTACATACTTTTGTAGCATCTTTTTAATTTTATTTTTTTTTTCTTTAAATTTTTTTTCGTAACAATTTGTCTCTTAATAAAATCACTTCTATATATTAAGACTATATTTTGTGAAAATATTTTGTCACTGTCTACTGTAATAAATTTCTGTAGGTACCTATTTTTGCAATAAGCCATACCAATTTTATTTGATAGCTTGCATAAACAACTTCAAAACAAAATATTACCCATGTGTCATCGAAATTAATTATTTTAACGTAACTTTACCAATATTCTCAGCGAAATTAATTTTTCTATTATCTAGGTATTATTATCAAAAATTGAACTCATACTACCATGACACAACGCTCATTAAAGATTTCAACCTAATATTAATAAGCTTCAATTAAAAACCATCATCTAATCTCAAATTCTTTAAAATTGACAAAAATCTCATTAAATGTCCAATTAAGTGTGTGTTGTATGAATTTTGTAGCAAAATAAATAACATTATGTTTAATCTGTCCTTACTGATAAAAAAATTAATATAATACAAAGCATTTAAACCGCTTGTCCTACAAAGTGTATAAATAACTCTGGCTCACGCTCATGCTATTAAATAACGTAACTATATATAATTAATTAATTAACTACAAAAAATAACACTTTATAGATAAGATAATGATGTCGTTATCAAGAAAATTGAAAGCATCCATCGGCATTATGGCGAAATAAAAATTTAATAAAAAGTTGTTAACAAATTTATTAACTAAAAATCTAGTGGAAGACAAATTTGCGTTAATAGGTCTGTATTTATGTATTAAAATTATATAGGTAAGCTTGTTTATGCAGTTCATTATGTCATACTTTACAATCGACTAATCGAATGGATAGAATGACTATGAATAAAAAAAGCAGTGAATCAAAACACATATATAATGTTTTTGTTATAATACAAATTTTATACATTATGTACTTACATTGAAAAAAATATTAAATAAAATAATAAATAAAAATAACAAAAACATTACTTTAACCAGGCCACTGGAAAACACTGCAGCTTAATAATTTCAATCGTAATCTTGTTGGATATAGTTCACTTAAGCTTTTCGTCAAAAAAATTATATAAGTTGAACTGAAACAAACATAAATTTGCGTATTGACAAGGTGTTCACTCGTTGTCAACTAATGAGTCCAAAGTAAGCATCCGCACGAAACTCCATTTTTTCATGGACTAAAGGCCATACAAAGCTAATTTGAATCGTTAATCAAAACATTGAAGCTCTTATCATTAAAATTGCTGCACCCCAGTGTAATATCAAAAGAAATTTAAGGCTCAAAAGTTAACACACCATGCTAGACGATTTTTTTTAAACGCGGAATAATTATCAGCTTGCAGCAAATTTTTGAAGAAGCTACTTAATGACCGATAACGACAAAGCACGTTTTTGATAATGTATACATATAATTATTTTGCATTTGAAAGTTACAGTTTTTGACATCGAGCTCACTCTTATCAAAAATGATTGCATTCTTTCGGCATCGACGAACTAGAAGTAACATTTAAAAATTTTTTAAATATTGACGCTGCAAAAATGTTAGTTAGAATGAAAACATGCAAACAATTAGATTTACATTCAAATACATATTCGCCAGTGCCTACAACAACAGACTCTTAAGAAATTTTATTTAAAGAGTGAAAAGAGTGTAAGTCAGAAGACCTCTTCGTTTTTCTATATTTTTCTTTGTTTTCTAAACATTCACACAAAAAAATTATCGGTTAAAGACAACGTTAAATTCGTGTAAAAATAACCGAGTGACAATGTTACTATACAATTTGCACAATAACTCGGTCCAAATATCACAAGTAAACTCGATCAAAAAATCGTTTAAATCTACCCTTTGTTACGAACAAAGTACCTTTTTATTTTTTTGTATTATTATATTTAGTAAACAATTCTGGTTGATTGTTTGAACATTGACCAGAAAAGTTTTAGTTCTAACCGATTTGAATTATTAGAGTAGGTATACTATATATGGTAGTTTTAAATAGGTACTTACCAACTTTGTTGTTTTTAATTGATTTTTGATTCTTTTTCGACCCATATTTTTTTACCCTAAAAAAACGCTGCTTCGTCAAATTTCAAATAGTGACTTATAACATTTAGCTATCTTACCCCAGAATTGATATATCAATAAACGATCAAATAAGTTTGAATTAAGAAATGTGATACCAAATTATTTCATGGTACAACAAAAACTTTACAGCATAATATTTATAAATGTATCTAGGTATATTTGTCTATATAAATCATAACTTATACTTATAATCATAACACAACCAAAACCGTTTATCATGCACCTTTATAGTTACCAGTTTTCACAATTATAAAGTTTGTACCGTTTAAGTTATCTTCAAGCATCTTAGCTATCTTTACAGTTTTCTCAAAACCATTTTTGACATATCTTTTATAAGAAAAAAATTCCGTTTACCCACATTCTTCAATATGATAAGAAATATTTTCCATAACAAAATTATTTCACGCTCTCCTTCTATTAATTTGCTATTACTGTGTCCACATAAACTGTATCACCTGTAAGCCAACTTATTTCTTCAGTTATAACATATCTTTATGGTCAATCCAGTTAATGGCACTTTGATTGCAATGCTGAAATTAATGACTCAATTGCGTAGTGCAACGGTGTGGTTTTTTTTTTATTAAAAAAATGTAAACCAATCAAAGAGGATCTTGGCAAAACATTACCCATAATAGTAATTTCGCACACGTCTCATAATTAGAATCACTTTTCTGCAACAAAATCAAGTCCAAAACAACTGGGCAGTTGGGCAGGGTAAAGCAGACACATAGAAGAGCTGGAACAGTTTTAATATGTCGCACAAAACAATAATCGAGAAATGACCATACACACAATGAAGTTCTTAATGTAGTGCACAGCATCAACGTTAATTGCATTGTATTTGGACATAATATAAAAAAAATACACGCACATACAAAATTATTCGAACCTATTTTTTTTTTTTTAATTTGTTTTATATTAGACAGATAAAATTTAAAAAAATAGCAGTTTTCACAATTATTTTCTTTATATAATTTTTTAATTGAAAACAAAAATTTTGAGAGTGAAAAGTACAAATATTTAAACTCAGGTCGAAGAAGTCAAATCCTCCTAAATATCAATTGTCTTCATTTGCATCCTTATTTTTAGCCATCGGGATTCGACAAACAATATGTAGATAAAGTTTTTCTTGTTTCATGGTAGAACTAACAAAATTAAAAAAAGATTGGTTTGTCGAAAAATTTTAAAATTGACAATTTCAGAAGTGAGATTTACCTGGTTGCCTCCGAAAAACGCGAGAAACCGTTAAAATGTTGAAAAATGTTAAAGTTTCTCAAAAAAACATGATGTTCGGGTGTTTTGTGCTATTAATTCGACATCACAGGTTGAATTATTAACCGTCAGGCTAGAAATGCAGTAGTACATCTTCAGCGCCAATGAGCCCCACTATTCGAGCTCCACTATTCGGTACACATTTGAATTTGTTTCATAAATTAAGTACAACAGTTATACAACTAAATGCAAAGCTAATAAATTGGTGAAATAAATACTACCTTTAAGTTAAGATCTTGTTATTTCCATAAGTAAATTACATTGGTCCGAATAATTTAGTCTTTCACTGTATTACATTCAATTGCAATTGTTTCGCGTTGAATCGATATAATATGGTAACCTGTCCACCTCCTTGTAAGCCAGTCGTTTGCAACATTTTCACACGCAATCATCATCATCGTCATCATCGTCGTCGTCTTCAACCTCCACAAGTAGAATCACTCGCGTCGTCTCCACGATAAGCGACTCTGCTCTGTGGGGACATAACCACAAAAAACTTCGCGCTCAATTGTTCCTGTTTTTATGAACGAACAGTGTGTTGGTTGTAATGATGGTATTTCACATGAAGTGACGTATTACTCTGGGGAGACCAAGTTGACTTCATCTTCTCCATCCTCATCATCGTCGTCTTCATCTTCATCTTCATCGATGGATGCGCTGTGACTGCAAAAAACATGATTTCCAACACCTTGTTGGACTACACAAACTCAATGCAGTCGAGGCCGTACACCAGCACTCTTTATAAGATTGACAGTTCTTAAGGATATTATAATGCACTCGCAGCCTTCTCATGGGTGACTTGTTGGTGCACCTACTTCGTAAATGTAACTTTGTAAATATGCCTATACCTCTTATAGATAGAAAAAAAATATCTCATAGATTTCTCTCGTCTCGAAGTGCATGACGTGTAAAAAGTCATATGCGCGTACAACAATGCTTAATGCTTCCAGCATGTGAAGTCAGATCCGAATGTCTTCTTAAGGTCTTTGCATAACCATTTTTGGGACGAAAATAACCGAAAGCTTCTTTTGTTTTACTCACATTACAAAAATCACTACTCAAGCCTCAAGCCTAGACTTTGATTGCTGCGTGCTGTTGTTCAGTGTGTCTGTTTTTGCAGCGTGCAAATGTGTCAATTAGATTTATTATCAAGCGATGGTCTTTAAGAGATTGCTTGTCTCTGGCTTGTGTTTTTTTCACCATGATTTCCCAGATGCGTTTATTGCGTCGAGCAATGCGTGAGATGAAGTAATCTTCTGCGAAAATAGTACCAATATCTATATAGATATTCAAGTGAAAGGAGGGGATGTAATGTTGAAAATGGGTATCAATTCAACAGGTGCAAAGCAGGTGACGATGAACGTTCGTTGTCTGCCTTGTCCTTACACTCTGTTTTATATATAAGGAGTCTTTTTAATTCCTAGAAAAGGATAGTTTTTTGTTCTTGATAGTTTCTGTTTATAATATCATGGTTGCGCGTTGTTTAATAAAATGCAATTAAGAAAATTGTTTTATTATATTTTTTTTTTGTTGTTTTATTGGAGTCTTCTAATGAATTTATTTTCTTTTTATTGCAGGTATAATATGTATCCTGGAATGGATTCTTATTTAGATAAGTGAGTATATTTTATGGGGATGATGGTTGGTTGGTTGGTTGACTATATTCGTTTAACTATACAACTTGGTGTGAATTCATTATCATATATTTTCTATAAGAAGAGTTTGGTTTTGCTGACAAACCTGATGTACGGAGATCTACGCGGGGGTCCCTTTTAATTTTAATTGAAATGGGAATTTAAAAAAAATTATACAATAATGATAGGTAGACATTGCCATAGGATAAGATAGAAAGATAAAATAACTATAAATAAAACTAAAAATAAAATAAACTATAAATATTTTAATTTTTGCCATTTCACAAAAGGAGACAATCAAATACCTTAATAGGAAAGAAACAAATTATTCAATCCTCTTGGTAAAACATTTTAAATATATAGTGCCTAAGATGAAATACCTAACCTCCTATACGTTTCAACATTCCAACAGAAAAATGGAGTAAAGACGTAAGCAACGGTTTATTTGAATGGATTAATATCCGAGCGTTTCGATCTATGATGTTTCTAAAGATATACGATAATCCCATTTGCATTCAACTGCAGCCAGTTTTTTTTCCCATAATTTCACGTTAAGAAGTGAAGTATTTTTTGATATATCAATAATTAAAATATGAATTCAAAATGTTTTCGGACTTCAATTTTTCTCATTCCCCGCATTAATTGTGCATTCACTGACTTAACTGAATTCAAAATGAATTCAGAAGTCAGAGCGTTTAAAACCCAATAAAATCAATCGATTGAAATACACCGCGCTTCAACTGATTAAGTACAATATTTTTTTTTCATGTGCGATGTCCATTTTCTTTAAACCTTGTGTGTTTATTTATCATTTGATGATGGTAGGTAACTGTTTCTTTATAATATTGGGAACTGAAATCAGGAAAAAAAAAATCAAAAAGTACCAATATTTTGTCAATTCATATGAAAAATACAGTGTTTTTTTTTGCGTCAACTGAATAAACACAATGTCTATTATCTTCATGATCTTAATTGCTTACAGGCATTCTAAAGAGATTGACACATTTTATCAAAAGTTGAACAGTTCTAAGTAAAATTTAGTTGTTAATCGCTATAAAAAGTGAAATGGCTAGCTCAAAATCGGTCGTTAGTGTTGAAAGAGCTAACATCGTTTTACTAACAGAACTATTACTAACCGAAAGTGCTATAGCCAATAAAATGGGATGGATTTTTAGTGTCATCCATTTCTCCTTAAGAAACGAAAATTAAAAAAAAAAAACTGAAAGGGGGTCAAAAAACCGGCAGCAATAACACTTCATCGAATTGCAATTTTAAGATTTGCTTCTGATTCTTGTGAATTTGCGGCAAAACTATGCAATTACCTAAGTACCTACACTCCTAAAGTTAAGTAAATAAATAAATTCAAGTGATCAACCTCAATCGACAATGGGGCATATTCATAGATTTTTGTTTAACTTTTTCTTAGCCTGATGGGTGAAAACAATGTAAATTAAATAGAATAAACTCCATAGTTGTTCTTAAAAAGAACTTAAACGGTGTCTTTAATATATATGCTTCAATATCTTTATTATTCTACACGAAAAATATCAACTGATTCTAGATTAGTCAAAATATACTATTTACTGCCATTAAAGTACTTACATGATCTGAATTTTAAAATACAACTTCATACATATTAATAAAAAATAAAATATAATTTTAGGTCTTATTTCCGAGTTAACTTGGTAGTCCATGGATTAAAAAAAAATCACATTCAACGTAAAGGCAATTATTTACAGTTCCAGTTGGTTCTAGAACATTAGTAAATAGTAGATAATACTTACATGGATTAATTTTCTTGAAAATTGGACTTGAAATTACAATTTATTTTTTTAATAAGGCATTTATTTCATTCCTTATAGCTCGAATCATGAAGTTATCATTTCCAATATGAAAATTCAACAAAAGTAGGTAATACCTAATCGGTATAGGTACGATATACGTAGATGTAGATGATGGAATCATTACTTTTATTTCTAAGAATAATGATATCATTATTTATTTTGAAATGGAAGTTTGGAATGTCCCATCCTACTTATCTACCCATAAATGATTGCATAATATTTATACCCATACATTTCTCTTTTGCATTTTTGTCTTACCGTCTTGTCTTAAATTCGTGAATTAATTTGAATATTATTTTATAGCCAAATGGTGTGTTGAATGCGATTTAAATTTAGTTTTTTTTTTTTTAAATTTGAAGCTCAAAAAAATATAAAATTAATTTTAAGAATTCAGATTCACTGCGGGATTCGATAATTTAATATATAGGTTCTCGCACAAAAATTCGAATAGGTAGGTAAGTACGTAGATATACGTATACGTACCTCGTATACCTATATACTTAGATATAGCTATAGTTAGGAAGTAGAATTGATGGATCGCATTTTAATTACCCAATACCTACTCTAAAATATGAGTTTTATTTTTACAGTTTAGAGTTTGTTACCTAATGAAAATTAATAAAAAATATATAGTTCCTAGGTCTGGATATATTTACCTCTTTGTTGTTGGTTAGTCACCATGTTGTTTCTTTAAAAATAAATAAACACTAATACCTACTTACATAATATAATATAGGTACCTATTTAAATTTAGTAATTAAAATTATAAAATTGAAAAATAAAAACAATAAGAAGACTAAAAATAGCCAGTTAAATTTTGTTAAGTAGAGTTGCTATGTAGTTATGAATGAAATTCAACTTTAAAGGTTGTGTGGCCTTTACTCCAAGTTAATTAAAATTATAGTTAGGTAGGTACCTTACTTTCTTTTCAAAGGTAGGTAACATCTTGAAGTAGGAATTAGTTGTGCCGTCGGCAATACATATCTATCTAACAATTCGAGGGACAACCATTCTAACACTGTGTAGGTATCGCAAATCCCAACATGATTTTTAAAATCCATCGGCGCGGCGTTCAATGCCGTGTGTCTTTAGAATCTAACATAACACACCTTTCTTCATTTATTTAATAAATCATAATTAATTGAGGAAGGTACCTTTAAATGCACGTGCCACAATAACACTTTATACCATACCTACCTATCGGTAATAAATAAATTTACTGACTGAATATCAGCAATGACAGTTTTATTATCGCAATGCACCACACCTACGACGACAACATAATACTTAAAGAAACAACAAACAAAAAATAATCGTAACAAAACAACAACCCCATTCCGAACGAAACCTGACCAACTTCACCACATGAGTTACGTAGGTATAGGTGCAGTAAAAGATGTCATGGCCTAAGCGCTCTACTTAAGCCACTGATGCCACAGGAGTCATCGGAGTCCATCCGCTATCCGCATTCTCTCCAATCGCTTTAGAAAGTGACTCTGGCTGTCAATTCGTTGAGATAAGTTGTTCTTAGTTTCACGTCGTCATCGATGGAGACTGAGCGGAGTCCGAGATCTGAAATCCGAGGGTCTATGCATGAACTTCATTGCAGCTGGGAAGATTCTTTTTTTTTTAAGAATTCGAATCCGGATAGGAATTTGACTAATCCGAGAACAAAAAAAAAAATACAACTAAACACTAGGAAAAAAATTTAAAAGATGGAAAAGATCCCCAACATTTCAGAGGTATAGATTACCTACCTATAGGAATTTGCATCACCGAATACGATGAACGCTAACGCTTAACTAATTCCTTCTACCAACATGTCATGCTGCAAACGAATTCCTGTCCTTAAATTGATAACAGACGTCGAACTACCCAAGTATGACGTACAAAACTTTTTGTGATTGAATGAGCTCATTCAAAACCCCAACGAGTGTACGGTACGCAACAACGCCAGCGCCAGCCATTCAATCCCCCATCAAATTTTATCTCTCCAAAGATACCACAGAAGACCAAACCCACTGCTCCATCATCCATCCATGCAAGACACCTTTCGAAGTAAAAACAACAAAAACAAAAATAACTAAACATGGCGAGAGCACTTTCCGTCGGGTGATGGTGATTGAAGTGGAATGAACGATTTCTCTCTTCCAACCATCAGCCATTTTGATTTACGACCTTCATGTTTCCCTGGCTGCTGAATATAATACCCTCCCCCTTTGAAGTTAATGCGTCTATTGTGTTTGTTTATAACAGCAAGTGAGTGTGTGTACGGCTTTAACAGTGTGTTTGTAGAGAGTGAAGTGTAAACACACCATGCAAAATGCGAATCGACTTTTCTCTCCGTTATTCCAATGCATGGAGAACTCAACGAAGCAATAGTTTGTTTTGTTTCTTGAAATGTCTAACCGGCTGACTGGTTGGCCTGAATCAGGAGTATGGATAAAGTAAACTACTTACTTACACACATTGGGTGGGGGTGGTTATTTCAATAGTGCCGGCAATGGTAGATAAATGAAAGAGGTAGATATAGTGGTTAGTGGAAGGTGACTGTAAGAAGGGTGGCATCAAGATGTTTTTTTTCTCGGTGTGTGAAACCAAATGACCTTTGCAGCTGTAGGTGAGTTTGTGTATATCTAATTTAATTACATTACGGGATTCGGACGGAGACCATAATATTAGTGTTGCCACTCCAGTTGTAATTAAAATACCTGTTTTTTTTTACAGATAAAACATTTTAGGAGTAAAAAATTATGAGTGAAAGAAACATAGGTATCTAATATTGACTAGGTCATATGAATAAAAATAGGATTTTGCTTTACTCTACTCAATAAGGTGACATTTAAGTAAATAGTACAAAATGTATGATTAAAGATTTGCTAATTCTCATTTGAATTAAGTTAGTGGCCAGTTATAGCTATCACTGAAATTGAAACGCATCATTGAAAATTTTGTTTCTTTACGACATATAGGTATCCACCAACACCGAGTGACCGAGTTAAAAACAAACCTGATTGATAAAAAAATTATTGTTCGAAGATTTGTCATCCTATGGCTTAAAATGGCACACCTAAAAAAAATATCCTATTTCTTTTAAAACTTGACTTATCAAATTTTTATCAAAATTGTTCAACCATTTTTGCTCACAAGAAAATTAAAAAAATGTTTCTACCTAAGTAGGTACCTATGTCTAAAATGACACACACTGTACTTACCATTTTCTCTGAGTGTTTAAGTAGAGCATTTTTCGCGTTTATGATTTTTTCTTGAAATGTATCACTGAAAAAAATTAAAACATACGCAACCGATTTTCGTAAAATAACAGCAAATACTTTGTAACTGTGGTCAGATGGCAAAATGTTATGAAGACATTTTTCAAATTTTACGTGCATTTTAAAAATCAAAATTGTTATGAAAAATCACAAAATTAATTTCACATATTGAAGAAAAAATAAAATAAAAAAAAAAAAAATGTAATATATAAACTAATTTTTTAAAACATTTTTTTGATTTTGATTTTATTAAAATTTTGAGCTTTAAATACGCACGTAAAATATTAAAAATTCACTTGCATAACATTTTGTCATCTAGATCTGACCACAGATATAAGGTAAATATACCTCGTACCTACTTCCTTCTATACCCACCTTTCTAAAATAGAATTTTTTAAACAGTTTTTCAGCCTTAAAGTCTTCACAATTTTTCTGTCGTCCACTGGTGGAGTCAACAAAACACAGTAGGTATAACCCGTAAAATTTAAAAAAAACAGCTTGATGTTGGTATTATTTCATTTTTGTCAGTGCTGTGAATAAAAACAAAATAAATACATAAAATATTGCTCAAAACATTATAAACATATCTTGCCATTTTTGTTTATCGGAAAAGCAGCCATGATTAACAAATAAACAAAACAAAAAGTTACAATATGTGAATGTGTGACCAAAAGGTATACGTTGAGACTGTCTACATCGACACACTAAATTATACAAATCAGTAGTAGATAAGTACTTTACAAGCGTTCCATTTAGCTTCGCTAGTAAAGAACTCATTAGTACTTTTCCACCATAAAAGGAACTGGGCGAATTAAAATTTTATATGGATAAATTTCAATTATTTATATTTATATAGGTACCTATATACAAATTTCATTTACATGAAAATAAAAACGTTTCCAGTTAGTTATTTGAAAATCCAAATAAATAACGAAAGTGCACACATCTCTACTAGTTTAATATTCTATACAAAAACCGTTTGTCACTTCTTAACGTTTTACCTGACATCTGCTGATTGATAGAAAAAGTAGAATAACTAATTAATACAACAACCTTTGGTACAAAAGCATTTGATTGTTGTACATGATTAGAAGTTAGCTTATTCTCAAAAACAGATGGCTACTAGTTTATTTATATCCAAAAGGTATGCAATAGTTTGTATTGTGAATGTTTTTCAAAGTGGAAATTTAGGCGTTTTTTGTTCTTTTTTGTTGCATTCATTCGGCTGATAAAATAAAACACCCATTCATTAATGTTCATTGCATACTTATTTTAGGTTAAGGAATTTTGTTTCTCATAATTTGTGGGAAACACGTAATTGTGTTTTCAATTGAATTAAAAATATTTGTTAGAAAGAACACTGTCAAATGAATTCCAATCTGAGAGTATGCAATACAAATAAATGATTTCCATATTGGTTAAATTCAATTCGTTTCCAATGAATTTTCTAACCAAACACGATTGAAAAAAAAAAGAATATGAATTTCCAACACTACACGCTTGAATAATCCACAGACATCGTAAATCATCGAATTCCCAAGAAATTCGAAATTCGCATGCATGTGCGCCTCTTCGTTGGTTTGGTGTTGTCCTCGATGTGGTTTCATGTGGTTTGGTTGTGTATTTATTATCATCTCTCATGCATGAGTGATTTTTCCATTCATATTCACCACTCACTCACATGCAGATTATCGCATGCAACTATTTTTGCTGACTGATGAAATAATAATAAAATCAATAGAATTAAGAGGAGGGGAGGATTGAAAAAGCAAAATAAAAAGGATATAAACAATCTTTTGTTATTCAATTATTATATCCAACAAAACTAACAAATGAAACAACCCCACACACCCACCCCAAACATTTGGTATCATCATCACCATTCTATTCATTCTTATTCGAAACGGATGTAAAAGTTATGCGCGCCTATATGACTGACTAAATTCTCTGGGATTTAACAACAAAAGAATATCATTTCCGTATCCTTATCATGGTGGCATGCGAATTTTGAATGGCGATGGCAAAGGAACAAAACAGACGACCAACTCACTCGCATGTGTGTAATAAATTATTCCGATTGTGCTTTGGTGGAGATGGTGATGATGAGTGAGTTGAGGGGTGCGGGGGGTTAGATGAGATGAGATGAGATGGTGGATATGACAGGCATAGCTATGGATATGTTGGTACCTACATATATGCATATAATCCTTCCACTCACACTTTGTGAAACCATTTTCTATCTTTAGATTTTGATTGAATCACAACAACTGAGTATATTGATAAATCAATCCTGGTGGTGGGTGTTGTTCTGACCAATAGGGACAAAATATTTATTCAAGTAGAATGCAATTTTATGTTTGAAAATTCCAATCGAAAGGAGAAAATTGAAAATTTCAATTTACATTTAAGAATCTCAATAATGTGGCTATTGTGCAAATTCATTTTCTTTGGAATATACATATAGGTACACCATGGAGGTATTTTGTATAGGTAATGGCATCTGCATCTGATGGTTTGGCAGTTCGGTTGTAGTGTGCTGTTGGGTGCAACTTTTGTGAGCATGCCTCACATCTTTCTGATTCTGAGGGTGAAATTTAATTTTTGAGGTATTTTGGCAATTTTCTCTTGAGCACCAGGACATTGTCATCTGAAGTTATGCTGAGTATTTTATAAGATTTCTAAAGGAATTTTCTACAGCGTAGATTTTAGGATTTGGTATATCATTGAGTTTATAGATACACATAGAGAAATCATGTGTAAGTTCCAAACACTGCTCGTAGGATGTCTTTACTATCGACTTGTTTGTTTTTGTATACTCTTGCAGCAATTATTCTTGAGTTAAAAGGCAAAAGAAATAAAGAAATCGGTTTGATTGATTTTCGTTACAGGGAATTAGTTTAATAATAATTACTTGATTTGCTCGTTTAGCGACATCAACTTCGGTGAGTTTGAAACCTTCTAGATTCCTCTATGTGTATGAACTCAGTGGTTATATCTAGATACTTCCAAGCTTATAGGTACTTTAAGATATGATAGGTATATATACCTATATTAATAGTCTTAAGCTATCCTAGCGTGCAAAAAAGAAGTAGACTTAGTTATTTTTTAGCTATTTGTGTACTTATAGTACCTAAGCAGATGCTGAATATACGTCGAAAAGTCTTGTAACCACTATACCTATAATCCTAAAGATCGCGGATGCCTTGGGATTATTTTTACACGGGATCAATTATTTTTGAAACATACTTATTACTTGCGATACCAAAATATATAATATTATAGGTGCCCAGATACAGCCTTGCCCAATCCCCTACAATTGATTTTTAACTGCAGATCATTCTCTATGACCATTTATATAAGTACCTAGGTATATAAATTATTGTTAAAAGAATACATAAGAAAGCGCAACGCAAACAATATTCCAAATAATAGAGTGTTGCCCTTGCCACCGATGACATATTTTTGAAATCAATGAACAGCTCACCTATTGTGAATGTGATGATCAATATTCAATATCATCTCGGAAATATAAGCTAGCTATATGAATTTTTATATGGTTCATTGTATCTATAATAGATAAGAATATGGCATCACTCCGAAACATCGTTTCAGTACTTTTTGATAAAAATTTTGTCCTTATTATTTCATATTCTTGTAAAAAAAAATTCTTTTTGTAATTGTTATTGTACCTATCTAATTATCTATATTGACCCGTAAATTCAACATTTCTTCTTGTGGAGTTAAAATAAAAATAAAAAATAAAACACACGGAAGGCAACAAAGAGATATGTAGCTATAGTGTCATCAATCGTATGTTTTCACATTTTGACACTCCGCGCGGTTTTCCAAAAACCAGGCATATACCACATATTTTCAGTGGACCATTGCAAAAGCTATTTTTCATTCAAAACTTAACGCAAAATAAAAAAAACAAACAAGTATTTCAACTTGAAACGGTTACGCTTTATTTCTTTGAAATTTTTCGAAGATATATTCTTCCCTCTGTTTTCGATGCGAATCATTAAAAGTTTGTCATTTTTGTTTCATATCTAAAGGGTCTTTTAAAAAAAGATATTCAAATCATGTGGCATTTAATAAACAGACACACAGTTTCAATCCGTGGATTGAGTTTTTTTTAATAATCCAACTTAGTATCATTAAACCAATCGGGAGATTAACAGTTTAATTTGTAAATAAATATATTTTTGTAATTAATTTAATTAAATTTTTTTTTTTAACTTTCAGATCTTATCGTCTATTTCGATAGCAATATTTAAAACAACTTCACATGCGCATCTAGTTTTGTAATGTAAAAATTAATCAAAAAAAGGACTCCACCGAATCGAAAACGAGTTATTAAGGATACACCGATCTACTGAACGGGGCAAAGCAAAACATTTATATATATAAACGGATCACTGTGAAAATCATTTTATACCTCATTACTCTTTAAAATTGTATAAAAAAAAGTATAAAAAATTGTATAGAAAGTACTTAAGTGTTCAAATTTAAGTAAGTTAAACAATAATTATTGTGCATTATCAAAATAATCTAAAGTTTATGTTTTTTTTCTCATTTTAGTTTATTTAAATTATTACAAAACGTTTTATCTGTGTGTAAGTGTGCGTGCGGATGTATATATATGAGTAAAACTTAGCTTCAAGCAAAACCACATCAACACAACACACCAACAACAACAAAATAGTCAAAACGCAATCTCCCTCTCCGAAGTATAATATAATCTAAAAAGAATCTTCAAAATGACGATGAGTACAAATAATTGTGAAAGTATGACATCATACTTTACTAATTCTTATATGGGTGCTGACATGCACGGCCATTATCCCACTAATGGGGTAACCGATCTCGATGGCCAACAAATGCATCATTATAGTCAAAATCCAAACCATCAGGGAAATCTGCCATATCCAAGGTTTCCACCCTACGATCGAATGGCATATTATAATGGTGGTGGTCAAGGGATGGAACATCAAGGTTATTCGCGGCCGGATAGTCCATCAAGTCAGGCTAGTGGTTGTTTGACACAAACACAAGCGAATGGCGGACAAATCTTACCCCAAAATCAACCGCACACACAATCACAAGCTCCTCAGCATCCGCAACAACAACAACCTGTCGTTTATGCGAGTTGTAAGCTGCAAGCGGCTGTTGGAGGCGGATTGGGGATGGGACCGGATGGTGGATCACCTCCGCTGGAAATGGCCGGACACCATATAAACACACAAATGACAATACCTCATCATATGGGTCATCCACAAGCGCAGGTAAGTTAGTTATTATTTTTTTTTTAGAAATTAGGAAAACATTTTTAGAAACTTAAAACTAAATGTAGTGTAGAGAAACAATTTCAAATAACTTATATCGTTACTATAATACACAGTTATCTATGAATACTATTTTGCCCGAAAATAAAACTGTTTTTGGAAAAAAATGTTTTTGGATTTCGTATATAAGATTGTGCGGAACAATAAACTTTTTAGAACTTTTGGATCAAATTTTTGACGAATAATTGCCTCAAAACCATTATGACATAATTTGCTTGCCCCATCGTACCCTCGTGATTTAAGCATACATTTCAGAAAAATTTCTCTTACTTACATTGAACGTTTTGTTCTTATTTATACATATCTATATCGAACGAGATTATAAGTTGTTCAACAGTGACAGTCTTTTGAGTTAATTCATAGAGAAAAATTATCCAGCTTAGATTTTAGATATCACTTTTTCTTCAAATTTCAAAATAAGTTTCGATAATCTCTATTGATACAGAAGAACTCGTATCTATGTGTCTGTAAGGTCCACTGCCTTTAAAACGCAACAGGTGTTGCACCACATTAGTTAGAAGGAGTAGAACATAGGAAATAATTGTTTTGGTACAATGCATAGAGAGTTAGTTGATTTCCATTGCATTTCTCATGTGTGACGTTCAGTATAAGCTTATAAAAATTATAAAACAAAAGTAAACAATTACATAACCTATAGTTTTTTTCGATTTTATTTCTAATATTATCTATGATAAAATTGAATGGGTAACTTCCTCATTCTCTCAATATTAAATGAAATATGTGTCAACTAAAAATATGCAATCATTTTCATTTAAAATGTCATTTTTTTGATGTTATTTTACACTACCCGTTGGATTTTCCATACAAAAATCTCACTGCGCATCACTACCAATAAAAAAGTTTTGCTCAGTTTTGAGCTTTGTCACTTTGTGGTTGGACAGATTCGCATTTGCGGAATATTCAGTGCGAACTAGCCATAATCAGCAAGCAATAAATGTTTGACACTTATGGCCAGTTTCTCCAAACACGTTTTAATATTTATTGCGTTGTTAATCTTAACATTTTTCAATTTCACCAACCACTTTCAGTTTTAAAAGAACCAATAAACCAAAGCCACATTTTGTTCCAAATAAATTTGAAAAGCGTCTTAAAAATGCAAGACAAAGAGAAAGTTGAAATATGTTTCGATTGATATGCTCTCCTCTCGCTTGCTCTAATGAAAGAGACCCATGTGTGGTGAATAAAAATCCGGGGTTGGCATCAAGTTTCCTTAATTTTGAAAATTCACCTCCTTATGTTGGTGCACACCATTTTAAGTTAAAATGCCAACAAATTTTATTACTCCTTTAACTAAAATGCTTTTAGATGTATTTTGGTGAAACTGGATATTACTCTTTTAACAGATTTTTAGAGCCCCATATGCAAATTTTATAACTAAGGCTTAACCACGATTGATCAACGGGCCATTATAAGTCCACTATGGACATTTGCAGAGTTTATAGTGCTAACTGTCATCAGACTATCAGAGGCAATATATTTGACATTTTGTAATTTTAAAGATCTGAAATCTTGATATTTGCAATTAACCTATTTAGTGCGAACCGTCATCGCAAAGCTTTATATACATCCTTAATACGTTTTGGTTTAAAGTATATGTGCTTATAATTTTTAGGTCCACTAAATATGAAATAGACAATAAAAACCTGTGTTCTGGAAACTCCAATGGAATTTAAAAAGAGTGTACCCTCGAGTGAATTCATAACATATGTGCAAAAACATATCTATTCTACGAACAAACCCTATTTGATCTTGTGTTCATTTTTGTTGCAGCAAATTAACAAAAATGCCAATTTGCCTTGAATTATAACATGAATTATGTTATAAAATTCAACTATTTCGATTTTTTATTACCACATTTTCTTCAACATTTTCCGTTTTAGTTTTATGTGTGTTTTTCTCTTTTTTTTGTATTTCATTCTGTCTGACAGTTCAGTAGTACCATATTTCAAATACAAAAACGGCTGCCGATTGTTTTTTCTTTTTGGGAATTTCTCACATCACTATGTATATAATTGCCTTAAAAACACGGGTACTGAAATTACTGTTTCTGAAATATTGTTGAGTTTTGATGGAACATCGTAAGCTTTCAGATGCGCCTTAAATAGAAAGAATCAAAAGTGTTATTGTGTGTATCCTTTTCTTTTTCTCTTAAAGTTTTTAGAACCACAAGTTTAGAAGTGTGTATAGTGGATTTTAAATATTCCTTAATGTCCTGTTGATCATGGGCCATTTTCTAAATTGAAAGTTGAAATAAACTTAACTTAAACTGACGGTTATAGTCACATGCAAGCTTAAAGTCGTAGCTATTTCCGCACTAAAAAATTAATATTTTTGATAAACTGTTAGTTAGGTAATATAATTATTAAAATAATCATTTTAATTTTTAAATAAATTGCAATCCAATGTCCATATTTCAAAACAAAAACTCTTCCCACATTTATCTTATTTATAGTTGGGTTACAATGAGGTCGGAGTTCCTGATGTGGTTCCTGAGGTAAGACTCCTTCTCTGTTTATCTGTCGTATTTTCGTTTGGTAGTTGTCTTCATTTTTATGTTTTTCTTTATACAATTTCTTTGGTTTTACCTGATCTCAGACTACATTTTCAAAAAACAAAAAACTTTATTTTCCATATTATTTGTAAAGCTAAATTGGAATAAACTTATATTTAATAAAATTTTAATCTATAGGTGCATCAAAATCATCATAATATGGGAATGTACCAGCAAACGACAGGTGTACCATCTGTTGGTGCGCCACCACAACAAATGATGCATCAGCAACCGCCACAAATGCATCAAGGCGGTCAGGGACAACAACCACCAACGCAAAATCCAAATACACAATCGTCAATGCCTTCACCTTTATATCCATGGATGAGAAGTCAGTTCGGTAAGTAAAAATAAAAATTTGTATATATATACTCTTAAACATGACGTTTTAATGCATCATTATAATTTTTACTTTTTAGTAGTTAAAATTTGTAGAACATTTTTTTTTATTGTGTATGGGGATTATATTTTGTGGCCTTTACTGTGTGTTGGTACAAATAATGGTTTTGGTATTGGGTAAATATTATCCCAGACGTAAATCTTATTAGAACTTTTGGTTTTACAATATTGTATAGTTTTTGATGTTGTACTTTTCTAGTTTCTTCAGTTGCTCTACGTTGATTCCTAGGAAATAAATAGAATCTTTTTTGTTTGAAGCATTACATTTTATAGGTGGACATAAATGCACATTCTGTGAATTGCGGGTTAAAGCAATTATTAAATTTTGGATAAATTCTATTATCTGATTTGTTTTAATTGTAAGCAAAATAAACTTAATATAGACTTTTGGCTATATTGTAATGTTTATGATCAAAAATGTATTCAGAAACATTAAAATAGATTCAAGATTGCATCTTATTTAATTATACCTTCGATGGGTCTTAAAGACATTGGCACAAATTTTTAAACGATCTAGCATCATACTAGAACATATTTAGCATTATGCTAGGTTACAAAACAATAGTTTTTAGTATGATGCTAAATATGTTTAAGTATGATGCTTAATCGTTTAAAATTTTGCGCCATTATTTCTTTATTTATTATTTATAAAGGTTGGACGTTCCTGACTTTCTAATACGGTTTTGAAAGTTGGTCCGTGGATGCACCAACAATAACATTAGATATGTGTACCTAATGTGTATTTATATGAGATTTCAAGCATAGACAAACTTGGATGACTTTCTACTTCATATTTCGCCAAATTTTCGGATGGATTGACCAAGAAAATTTTACTCTACATTTGTATGAATATTGCTACCTTCAGATTAAGTTCGCGCTTGCGGTGTAGACTTAGCTTAAACGCGGTTGTGATTGAATAAAGAAACTTGGGAAATTTAGTGTTGTTATATGTGATGCACCCTTTAATCTAATGTTGCCCTGAAAGAACAGAACTTGAACGTTGAAAAAAGTGTCAAATTTAACACCTATAAAGCCTATTATCAATTAGGTATCTACAGTAGAATCTAAAAAATCTTTTCGAATTGTTCATCTTACCAATGATCGAAAATTATTTAAAGAAAAACATGTATAGGTACTTGTTTTTTTATAAACCTCCTCCATTTGTACCATTTCGCCCAAAAAATAAACGGTCATCTTTCCGAACTATTCATGTTAAAGAAACGTTTATGTTTTCAAGATTTTTCAATGTTCTATATAGGTACTGTATATACCTTCATTGCACTATATATGTAAAGGCCATATCTGCAAAATTTTATTTTGTGAGTTTGTGACATATTTATTGTCAGGGTATTTTTATTAAGATGTATTATTATTTTATATTTTATACAAAAAATAAAGGACAACTTGAGCTTAAAGACACATATTTTTTTTGAATTTTTCACGTTCTTTATTGCGGTAGACGAAACAGTTTTTTCTTCTTCATCTTCGAAAAGTGAAAATGTAGTTAGGGCCTTTACGAAATTAGCAGCAGTATAAGAAACATACTAAGCTTTTTAATGATATTGATTTACACAAACAAAACAATAAATTATTAATTATTGCCGATTGCCTGAAAAATATACACAAACACATAACCAAAAACTTCGTCTGTTCACAATAAAAAAAAACTTTAATAAAGCATCATCACGCTCAAATAAAAGAGTTGACAAAATATTTCATGTTTTTAAAATTTGATTCAAAAAAACTATTGAGTCTTATGGGGCCAGTCTTTTCAGCTCTGGTTAAATGTATCCATTTGTTATTTTAGCTGGTAACCATAGATAGACATACAGAATATATATGTTTAAGAACTGAAGTAACCAAAAGTTACACTTAGGTAACCAAAGCTGAAATGACTGGCCCTTAATCTAGGTAGGTATACCTTTATACCCATCTTACTAAGTATTCTAAAATAAAACAAAATTACCTAAACTAATTTTCTGCTACATTGGTTTTCCCAAAGTGACTTAATCAGCCTGTGCAAAAAAGAATGTTATCTATCTGGATTTTTAATCCTTATACCTTTCAGTCACGTATCCGATAAAATCTTTTAAAAGAAAGTAAAACCATCAACTGACTTTAACTTTCATTTTCAGTTTTTCACAAAAACAAACCCTAATTATACCACCTATACCTTTATATAAGTTCCAAGATTAACAAGAAAATGACAACAAAAATCAAATTCATCACGATCACTGCACCTATATCCATCCTGCTGTGTGTGGACATTGATTGACCAAGATTTATTACCGTGACTATTGCACGATCGATGTTCTTTTACACAACCCCTATTTTTCAAGAACAAAAAAAAAAAACCTTCCCTTTCTTTAATTTTTGCAAATTGCAACAAACCTGCACTATATAGGTACCCATATATGGCAAACCTTTCGTTTTTCAAAACATAAAAGGATGCAGGCATACACAGTTTACCCATCCTTATTGTTATTCAATTGTCAAAGAAAAGTTCTTAAAATAAATTCAGATCACATTATTGTTAAGGTAGTATAATATAGAAAAACTGTAGTTGCAACTGTCGCCAATTTTGTGTAACTTTTCAAAAGGAATTTATGACCGTACCAAATCGAGGACAATTCTAATTGTGATCCCAGACCCAAAATAATATCCTTTCATGGCATGCATACTATAACTACGTTCATATACCACCTCCGGTGTTGTTAGCAGTTCTGTTGCAGTTAGTTCCTTATTGCTTGTTCACGTATCTTCGAGTGTGTCCTGAAAAATATATTCTTATTCTTCTTTAAACTGAAATTTGAATCCTTGTTTTTGTATAATATCAAAGCACTATATGTGAGTAGGTATATATTATATTATGTGTGTTTGGACTTAAGTGTTTCTCTGAATGGGAAATTTACGCTCCATCCACTTCACCGAATTACGTAAGATATCTTTCGCATCTCGCATGCTCCTCCTGCCTGACACTCTGACTCTGACTCCCTGAGTTCTGAGTAAGGAAATGAAGACAAATCTTCCAACCAAATGGTTTAAATTGAAATCTCTTATTCTTATAGAGGACTACATATATAATAACAAAACATCACACCAGAGTGCAACAGGAAGCAACGAACAATGAACCACTTAATGTTGTTTTCGTGCACCAAAATATCCCTGTGCATTGAATCTTTTTTTTTTAATACCCACATTATATAGCTCGCGCTGCGCAGCGCTGCTGCTATATGCTCGAACTATGGGCAAACCATACATATACACACAAGCCCTAAAGCATCGAGCAGGGATGACCGATGTCCGTTGTGCTCGTGTGCCTAAAGACGTGATAGTTTATACAACTTAACATTTATTTTCATCTTGCTGTGGAAGGACTTTATAATATAAAGTATGGTATACATTGGTAAGGAAGCAGAAGAGAGGGTCGGATTTATTTTATTCCCAAAGAAGCAAAAGCCAACTTTGAAAAAAAAAATTATAACATAACTTTTTTGTATTAAAAAAAAATACAGAAAAGCTACAAAAGTGTTTTAGTTTATGAGATACACTATATAGTTATTAAGAAGTAGTGTATTCACATGATTTATTTACCATTGGAGCTTCAGAACTCTTCTAAACAAATAGGCTTCCAGTTAGTATTAATGTTATTCATTCCTACTTAAAGACATTTCTCCCATTTCGTTTTTTTATTCTATTTGCTGTTTAGAGACTGTAAATATCGGAACTGTATTTGGCCAAATTTTTATTCACACACTATATTATCAAAGTATTCCAATAAGCAAACATGATTTAAAGTGAAAATAGACAATACCATGGCATAAAACATTGAGCTATGTTTTTTTCAATATTCCAGATAATGCTGCTGAACATGAACATTAATAAAAGCTTCTTATTCTAATTCGTTTTTCAGCAAGCTCAGTTTGTCTATTCCCTCATCAACAAAGCTTTTTACTGCACGAAGTTTATTGTTGGAAATGAAAATAACCCTTTAAATTTTGAGTGAAACTTCTTTTTAAGTCAACACAGAGTAAATCACATCGTTATATCAACTTCAGAGTCATCTGAAGTCATTATTTTTAATATCGATATTTAAGAGACTGGTCAGTTGTGATGAATGTCCCCGTCTTTGTGTGATGATAATTCTATATGGCATTTATTAGCATTTCAAGAATAGTTGCTGAGAACTATTTTATTCAATCAGCAATTGCTATCAATGTAGGTTGGTATCTTCTATATACTAGAGAGTATTATTGATCTTAGAAAAAAATTTAGTACGATAAATCATCAATAGAAGTTTAACCTCTTCAAGAATCGGTTACTCTATATTTACATAATTTACCCTATAAATCCGTGTATAATGAAGTAGTAAAAATATCTAATAAAACGGATATCTAGGGGGGTGTTTCATGTGTTATGTTGGGTATATTTTCATAAAGCAGATGGAGTTTTTGGTGCTTTTATAATAACATCGTTTCCTCGTTTTATTGCATTTTTTTCTTTTCTTCCTAATTTCCTCCTTTCCCTCATAATTTTTACCTATATTTCTGATTCCTTTTTCCATTTTCCATTTTTTCAGTTTTCTTCTTCTTATTCTATTGTGATTTTTTTTTTATTGGATGGTGGTTCACCCAGGAGTAGCAGCAACAGCAGGGTGAACAGCCAAAAGCAGATTGAGATGTAAAGCAAAATTGATTACTGCCATTAGTTACATGTTATATGCAATGGATGCCATCAATTTATTAATCTCTGGTACACGGTTTTTTTTTTCTCCATCCCGCCACCACCATCATCGCCACCGTCACCGTGCCGCGGTCTACTTCTTCGTTGCTGCCACCATTGGTGTCCGCTAAAAGCCTCTCTGCGCTGGAAGTGCCTTATCCACATGCTTCTATACCCTGCAACAGTGGTCTTAAAAAAATGCCTCCGTGAAGAGCCATCACCATTGCTACCAACGAAAAATGAAAGCAACTATTTTTAGAAAAACACGCAGAAAAATTCTGATATCAAAAGAGGTTTTCATTTACACTCTGGAACCTTATAACCTCTTTAGTTCGTGGCAGGCACGATAGCGCTGCCTGCGATGTCCAGCATGATGGTAATAGCTTGGCACCATTCTTATCCTTAGCCCTTTTTTTCGGGACAAATCCCAGTGTTTTGTGGGTTCTGATTTTTATGTTGAAGAGGATGAAGAACAACTTCATATGATGTCCAGAGCCTTTCTCTGGAATAGGAGAGAGAGCTGATGGAGATGAAAAGAGGGGATTGATATCGTGACGGTGACGTTTTTTTTTTTTTGTCTACCACTTTTATATTTTACCTATAGGTAGGTACGTTTCCTGTGTTGTTAGGTTTTTATCTTAATATAATTTTTTATTTTAAGTCGATTGTATGTTTATATAGTTCTTTTTCATACAAAAGAATAGTCTGTGGAATTTTTCACGATTGTGTATTTTATACTCAGCCTCCACATTTCAATTAAGTTGTTACATGAATTCGGAGTTAGAAAAGGGTTTTTCTTCTTTATTCTTGTGTTGGTAATTTATTAAATTTTTGTTCGAAATGCAACATTTTTCATTCTTGGGGGTACCTAAATGGATTTATATATTAATCCACGGTTGCTTTGACAACGCATCTTATGTGGCGGCAAAGAAATGTCATTTTAAGAGAAAATATAGTCACCAGGTATTTTAGAGACATTGCAATTAATTCGATTGGAATTCATATGTTTTGAAATTGACATGTTAATACTGAGTGGATGTTAGAAAAATTATATGGTTAATGTCATAGCGTATGTAATGGAAGGGGTTATAGGAATATTTAATACTTCATACCTATTGGTAATGTTATTAACGATTTAAGCTTACATTTATATTGATAATCTTTCATTGACAATCCGTTATTCTCTGTCAATGATTGGCATAATGTCAGTAGATACTTAAAAAAATTGCGTCGATAGTTTAGATACATGAGTTTTTCAAACTTTTATACGTTATTCTTATTCATCATCCCTTTGCAATGTTTTGTTGTCTGCAACAAAAATAGGTGTATACTAAATGTATTTTGTATTTTTGTATTGTATTTAGTTTTCCGAATATTTAATATTCAAAACACCTCTCTCAGCTTATTCATTAAAGTACGCAATCTGCACCTCAAATGGACTTGCAAAACTTATCCATTCATCGAAATCATTTCACCCTTTACCTAAAATGCATTGAAGATTACCCACCACCAACTGTGACTTTATTGAGTGCTTAGAGTTTGAAAATATTTTCCTCATCTCAAACTTACCTTCTCAAGACCCCATTCCAATTTCCTCGCCTGTAAGCTATTGTATCTCTATACTTATATAATGATAAATCTATAAAAAGGATCTTGAAAAGTTGAAGAACTGAATCTGAAAAGAATAAGAAAATAAGGGATCAACGTTTTGGTCTTAAATGTACTACAAGTTTTCTGAAAAGTAAGTCCTTACTTAAGCTTTTATTTCACGAAATAAAAATGCAATAGAGTATCCGACTATAAGGAGGGTTAAAACAAGAACGATGTCTTCAACAAAGAAGCCACCACATACTTCCTCTTTCTTATGATTATGCCCTTTTGTGTAAGAAGCATAAGAGTTTAGATTTTGAGCCACCTATAAGATCCTTACGAGAGTTTAAAAAAAAAAGAAATAAAAAGTCCTTGTTGGAAAAACAAGGGATAAAATGGTAGAAAGTTAAAGTGAAATATAAAAGTTGACGAGAGATGCACATTGTAGGTTAGGTATAGGTATATGTATATACAGGATACAGGTTGGTATAAAAGAGATGACTCTCCTCCAACTCCCAAGTACCTATCCTTGCTGAAAATAACAGCAGAGTACAAGGAGATTATATTGCACTATAGCAGAGAAGATGAAAAACTACCAAGGTGATGATGCTTTGAACTTTTAGAATCCCTTTCAATTTGAACTCGTATTGATTTTATTCATGGGACATGATGGACGAAAAAAAAATAATGTCTGTAAAAGTAAAGAATAATAAGATTTTTCTTTGTGTGCTCGAAAAAGGATTTTGCGGTGGTAAGAATTTATAAATAAATATTGAAAATTAAATTGAAAATAACAACCAAGGAAGTCTTATGGTTAGATATATACATATAATAAAGTTCATAACCCCATACCCGTATATTTTTATTTGTAACTCTTTTTTTTATTTATTTTCGTTTATATTTGAAGTAGCAAGGATATATTATTATCAAGATATCCCACAAAATGAGCCACTTGTTGCTGCTGAAAATTTGTTGAACGTCGTTAAAATTTATGACCCACCACCATCACCGCCATTGCCGAAAGCAGCAAATCCTATAAACAGTAACTACAGTTACAAGTAGGTATTATCATCATCGTCATCAGCATCAGTGTCTTTTGGGTTTTTCTTTTGGCAATGACGTCGGATATAGAAATAGAATTTAAAAATTAAAAGGGTATAAGGGATAAATAATTTTTTTGTTATTAAAGAAAAGACTTAAGATATCTCTCTTTTGTTTTGAAAAAGTGCAGTATATAAAGATGTCAAGTTTACGTACATTAATATAGTAAATATTAGGGTTTGAATAATATAGACAAAAACACAAATATAGAACCATAAAGAAAATATTCGAATCAGATGTTTGTTTACAATTGGGCAACATGACTTAAAACCTATTAAATCAAAAAGATAATGGGTTCTACTTATGATTATGTATTCCAAAATTCTGTAAATGAATTCGACATTTAATATTACGTAGTTATACTTCATTATTCTGCAGTTCTTTTATAATTCTATATTTCTAAATTCTGTATAGAAAAAGAGCGCATTTTTATTTTATTGAAATATTATGTAATGTAATTTTTTAATATTTTCAGAATTCAAACATTTTTTTTTATAAATTACGGAATTTTGGAATTTGTACGGAATTTAGGACTGACCAGGGTTTCGAAATGTAGAATTATTGATTAACAGACTTTTGGCTTTTACTTACATGATTCTAACCTAAATTTTCGCTACGAAAATGTATTAAGGAAATACAAAATCGTGCAAGTTATACATCCTAACTTGCACGAGAGAGACAAGAAGCTGGTAAAATTTGTTTTCGGCACCTTCTACTATTATTACGTTATGTAATAATAACAATTTATTATAATGTCGTCAAGCTAAATGTTTCATTAGGTACATATATTAAAGATTTTGATTTGTATATCAATATCGTGGTTTAGTTTCTTCAGGACGTTTGATGGAAATAAAGGATGAAGACAGGGGGATGGTCTTTTAGATTATAACTACTTTCTTATAAGTTTCAAAAGGAATTATAACATAACTAATTGGAAATAAATAACGCAAAAAAAATTGGATACATTTTAAATGGGTTCAAAAAATCGATTGTTGTAAAAATGAAGAACTAATAGCAAAGTTTTAAGTTAAAATTGTTTTTAGAAAAGAAACAATGCACACTTATATGTACGCATCTTTGAAATAGAAATACCAATAAATAATGAATATAGCTATACCGAAGCAATCGTCTGGGCTTTGAAAGTAATATCAATTTATAGAATTACAGATCATTTAATAAATTGTCAGTAGTGTATTTACGGTATCATCCATTTAAGTGATGTACTAAAGACTAAACCATTTTTTGTTACAAAATTACTACAATTGCTAATAAATTAATCGAAAAAAGCACACAGCAACTATTGCTTTCTTAATTAGAAACCCATCTTAAGATAATGCTTTTGAAAAAATATCACATCAACTTCTTTTTCTTCGTCTTTTCTGATGTTCTATTGATTGATCACATAACACATATTACACTGCTTCACCTTAAGAATCTGTCTATATATTTTGCCGAGCTATGATTCTAAGTATTCTGGTTTTGGATTCGCCCCTCCTTTTTTCAATTTGTATTAAAATATTGTTCAATATTGCCATTTCGATTCAGTACTAACGTTTGTTTAGATAACGGTGTTTTTAATGTGAAGTCTTATTTTCTGATAACTTATACTTGTTCAGAAATAGCTCTATAAAAATGTTAACTTTATTGATCTGTCAGTATCAGCTACTGAACTCTACTGATCTGTCAATGTGAATCCTAAGTCCTTTTTGTCATTTGAATTATGTTTAAAAAGGGTTATCTATGGTTGATAGTTATAAAAATGTTTTCATGAAAGGCTTTTAACATCAGTAATCACGGACCTCTGCAATATCTTTTCGTATTAAATCTGAAAAAAAAAAATATTTGTAACTTCCGAATTATAAGACATAGTGGTTTTTATATTAACGGGAAAGACCTTATGGTTTATTACTATAAAAGTACTATAAGTGCTATCAAAGCAAGCTATTCCCAAAACTACATTCACGAGCACAACTTAGGTATCTTATATTGCTACCATAATTTAAACAGGATTCTAGATCGATAATTCATCATAATACTTTTTGGTTGGCTATAATGTTGGAATAGGTACACACTGTATTAGGTAATTGAAAATAAAATAGTAGGTATAATAGCTAGATACTTTAAAACGGGATATTGCTTTTGCTTTTAAACAAACAAACGAAATAATTTTGAAGTGTTAGTAGACACAATGTTTTCAAAGTATGTGTTTCCATAAGTGGTTTTATATTTTTTATACCTGAATGATTTTTTGTATAAAAATGTGTAATTATAATGCGTACTGAAGTTCATATTTTTCCATTAAATTAAATCCGATACTTTGAGAACTAAGCTTTGAAAAATCTTTCATAACTTTCTGCATTATTTTAAAGCCTCCTCTGTTGTTTTCTTGATTCTGCAGTTCTTGTAGATATATAATAGGTGTTGTACACATTCGAATGTTTCTAAAAAGGTGTGGTTTCTACTTAAGAAAAGCATTAATCTGACACTTTGTCCTTTATCAAAATATATACCTGTCTAATATTTATATAGATTGTAGGTGAAAAATTTATATTCAAGCGATTTTATAAAGTAGAAGTAAACTTTTTAGATATGGGTTTTGATGTGGTGATGGAGTAAACGTAAACCTTAATAATAATCAAAATGTAAATCCTTAAATTAATTCTAAACTTCAAAAACTTCTATAAGTTGCAATGTATGTATATATGATTGTAGATATGGACCTATATAAGGATTTTTTAATAAAAAACGATACAAAATTAATAACATACCTAACGGAGTAGTTTTGCTTATTCAACTAACTTTACTGTTTTCTATATAATGTATGTATCTATATGTATATTTGGGAACATTTTATTTTTATTAATACTTTTAGTACCCCCTTTTATGCAACCTGTTTCATTTTCATTTGTCACACCGGCGACAGATCCCTAAAGACCATAAGGATATCAATTCTTTTTTTTTTGTTTTTGTTGTTGGTTTGTTGGTTTGTTTCGGGGTTGAATTTCTGAACTTTTTGTTTTCTGTCACTTCTTCTATATTTTCATTTTTCTTTCATTCTTTTTGATGCTTTGTATGTTTTCTATTAAAAATTGTGTTTTTTGTGTGTGAATTATATACACAATTCGTTGTGTCGTTTGTTGCTATAAAAATTAAAATTGATTAAAAAAAAAACCATATTCCCATAACAATATCTACATATACATTTTTACATTATTTTTCATGTCCATGTCCACTCTCTCAAATTGGCACTGTGGGGCGAATATTCAGGCGGTGGCGCATGTGGAGGTAGGAATTCCTTTTTAACAAACTAATTTTTCCATTAAATTACAAAATTTGTAGATAATAATAATTTGCTGCAGCTTGCATATTCAAAATTTGTTTAATTTTGTTAGAAATTAGATATGTATTTTTAATTTTTGCTAAAACATTTGAATAACATTATTCGAAGTCATATGTCCTTTATCTTTACATATACAAAGAGAGGGGGAGGACTAAACGCACGTCAAGTGCAATCCCTGAGGATATCTGTTTGTCCTTTTTTTGTTAAAGTTTTAGTTCTATTTTATTTTATATTATGAATGTGTTATCCAATCTTTCATGACAACAGCTGAATTTTGATTCGGACACACAACATGCCAGAGCATCGCATATGGAAGAAGGCGGATGTATGGCAGGATGAGGGTTTTGACTACTGCCCTCTGGCTACGTTCGTCTGCTTTAGTTTTTTTTTTACTATTCGTTTTTTTTTGTGTAGCTTCGCCATAGAAATTCTTCATTTAGAAATTACATTTAGGATGGATTTGTATATACGAACATATAGATATATGTAGGTACACCTATTACATATATAGAAACGAAAGAAAAAACGAACAAACACACCCATAGCACAGTGTTAAATCCCCGAAAACTAAAACCATTGGAAAAAGTATGGGACCCATGTCAAAATATTTGACAGCTGACTAAAACATGCCATGCGATACTCTTCTTTATATTCGCTGCTCTCTCACTCACAAGTGGAAGATTTCATTCCTTTTTTTTTTTTTTTGTGGGAAACTAAAAATTTTTGATAGAAAAAAATTCAACCCCTGGGGGACGGAAAAAAATGTTCGAAAGGCTAGTTATAGCTATTCTTGTGCTCCTAATCAAAAAATACAACCGAGGCTAGGCACCCGCTGGCAGCGAAAAAGTAGCAAACCAGCTTTAGGCGGACATATTTCTCATTTCGAAATGTCTGTTTTGATGAGCATGTTCCGTTTCTTTCTCTCTGTTTCCACTGATATCAGTTAGGTATAAGCATTCTTATTTTTATTTTTTCATTTGCACTTCTTTTATACTTGTAATCATGATTTAAGATAATAAAAAAAGTTGACGCTTTTATTATTCTAAATAAAATGTTTAATACAATTTAAAAGTTTTCTTCCTAGACTGTGTCAAAGTGAAGTATGTAGTATTATAAGGTATACCGTATCCAAAACAACTATATCTAGTTGTTATCTACGTTAATTTTATTTATTAATTTTACCTTAATTTACAAAATAAATTTATAAACTAGGTATATTTTAGAAGGCATAAGGGCAAGAAGGCTATTTGTGCCTTTTTTTAACAAAATGATTGGTATAGTAATTGACATTCCAAAATTCCGGAACGTAGCCTTAGTCATTACAAACACATGTTAAAAAGTAAAGCAAACAGCAAACCTCGCCAAAGTACACCAAAAAAAATTGTAGAAATGTTGAAAATCGCTGTTGATTTGACTGCATTTACATTCAAAATCGACCCGACAACCAGTTCTGTCAATTTAACAGCGACATGGTTGTCAATTCCAAAACCAAATTGTGAAAATTGTACAACTAGACAAATTGTTGATAAAACGGCATTAATTGTCGAATTTACAGGGCAATTAGTCAAAACTACAGCTTGTTTTGTGGAATCTATACAACAATTTGCTTTTTTCTGAAATAATTAACCTTATAAAATAAAAAAAGTACATAAAATAAGTCAAAGTTATTTTTATTTAATTTTATGTATTTTTTATTTCATGGCATTTAGTCCATGAAAAATTGGTGTTTCGTGTAAATGCTCATCACATACTCATCGGTTGAGATTTATAGTGAGCACCTTGTCAAAAAGTGTGAACTATATCCAACAAGATTAAGATTGCAATCACTAATTCACTATACAAAAAGATTTCTACAGAAAATTCTGTAGATTGTAGATTGAATGCATTTGTTATAGATTTCACAATTTTCCGGTGTAGATTTTTCAAATGCATATCTGTACATTCAAAAATAAAATTAATTGACAACACGCTGCAAATTTTACAACATAAAATAAGGATCATTTCAAGAAGTTTACTTACAAAATTACTGCATTCGCAGCGTTCATGTATCATATTTGATCAAATCAAACATGACATGAATTTTTTCCTATACACAAATTTACACACCTACGACGCCCTTTGTGTATTCATGTATCATATATGATCAAAGCAACGAAAATACTACAGACTATAGGTCTGGAATTTTCTTTTGGATATAAAGCGTGCCCTTTAAATGTACAATGTATCGCATTTGACTCGCATAGCATCCAATTTATATACCTGGTTTTTGGCGTCCATATAGTCACGCCCCCAATGGGGGAACCTTCGACAATTATTAACTTTCTTAAAAAAAAAACTTAGAAAAAGTAAAAAAAACATTTTAAAAAAATCTCAAACTTATAGTCAAAGTATTGGTAAAATACTAAATTTTAAAATATAATTTTAAAATAGTTTAAAAAAGAAAAAGAAATTTCGGAATTATAGAACTATTTCTCTTAAGGTGCCACCTCTACCCTATTCCTATATGACGATCATTAAACCTATCATTTTTTGGTTTAATTTTTTTTTTAAAAAAGAGTAGGTAGGTTCCTACTTATAGGTAGGTATAGTTGAATAATTTGGCTCGAACATTTAAAATATCAACTGAAGAACCTACAGTGTAGGTATATATACAATATCTAGAAATTAACAGTTTCTAATTTTGTCTAATCGGACTTGTAACATACGCATCTAAGTATAAGTTTTGTTTATAAGATACTTTTATTTCTTTGTGCTTAGATATCATCATAGCCAAACAGCCACAAAACCTTTAATCTTCCAGTCGAAATGATAATGATATAAATTATCAAAAGATTTACTACTATGCGAGTATTATTAATGCTAAAACATTAAATGATGAATAAGCATTTTACAAAAAAAACATACAGAAATCCCTCGCGCCACACACAAATAATCGCATTAGGTATGTATATGGATGTATAATGTGCTCGCGCCCCGCACACGCTTAATTTCCGCAATTAAAAAATCATTTTCTTTACCAAAAGGTTGGCCGACACGATTGTTTTTTTTTTTCTGTCTACCATCATCGAGGAGGTAAATCTATTTTGAATTTTTATCCGCAGTTTTACTCTTTTTTTTTTTAATACCATTAGGTATGTTATGAGTGAAGTCCTGCAAAAGTTATTAATTTATTCATATGTTCAATTGAATACAAAAAATTTAATTTAATTATGCATTAACTTGTAAAATTAATAAAAAAAAAAGCGTAGATATTGCAAAAATGGTGTGATATTATATGAATAAACCAGGCCAATCTGTTTGTGATGTTAACCTTACACCATTGCGTAAATTCTGACCATAATGTTGAACAAGGCCTATGTTATCTCCTCACATATAGGTACAAAAAAATCTATACCTACACCTAACTTCGTATATGCAATACCTTAACTCTATAGTGGGGATAATGGTATAATAATCGTTTATAGTATCTTGTAGATACATCATGTAGATACTTTACTATTTGAAATGGGATAACATAAACAAAAATGCTGCAATTAAAAACGAATCAAAGATCAATTTGGATTTGTGAATGTTAACACGTGAAATGTCAATAAATTAAAAACATTCTGGGCTTCTTTTTTTTCATTTTGTCTGATGATGACACAGGGCGGAGGGCGACGGGTTAGAAAAGACACTCAGTCAGAGGTGGCCCTCCTGCATGATGATGCGAATAAAATAAACCTATAGTATAGTTTATCTACTTGAATATGTTTTCAAGTCAAATGTGAAACTATACACAAAAAATGTTAAACAAAAAAATAAACTTGTATTGTTGTATAACCATTAGAATAGTTTGAGAAATACTTGTTATGGTCGGACTCTGGGTAAAAGAAAAATGCACGCACGCAATTTAATTACATATTTTGACCCCGTTGAGAGTGGGCATTCCCACCAAATGTGATTATTTTAATGATTTCCCCTTCAAATGAATGAAATTATAAAACAAACCGAAACATGAAAATTTATATAGAAATGTCGGATTGTGATACTATTTATAAGAAAAATGGTGGCCTAATCACTATTTAATTACAATTCTTGTATTTGGGTGGGTTTTTATTGGGTATAGGTATGCGTAGATATATTTTTTTACTTTTCACTTGGCTTTTTTTATAAAAAAATGGTTGTGTTTTGGTACCTATTTTTTTTTTAAATGACCTCTAAGTGGTTTAGAGTACATATGTACTTTAAAGGTATAGTTTCATTGTGTTCCTCAATAGCTTATAGTTGGTTGTACAATGAATGGAATAAATAATTGATATGAACATTTCCATATCAAATCTTACTTTAGGTTGAAAGTTGTAATTTTAGTCTAAGCGATGAAATATCAGCTTGTACTATGATACTTTAGAAATATAACTGCCAACTAGTTAAAAAATAATTGTTTTTTTTTTAATAGCTTCCTGCTTTATGAAGTTACTCCTATATTTCATTTCTTGCTGAATTTACCGCAATACCTTGAGTTTTTGATGCTGCCGTTATCGTTTTTTGATGCAATTATTATTATGAAAATGTTTGCTTAAGAGTTTATCCATAAAATGGGCTTAATATCCAGAGCAATACGGAACTAGTGGATTAACCGATGTTTTCGAAAAGGATTAAATTTCTAGTAGATGCAGATGTTTTTTTTTCTTCTTACCAGATAATTGTTTGAAATTAAATCCATGATAATTGTTTTATGAAAATACGAAAATATGACGAATTATAGGGAAATTTGAATGGAGGTTTCAGATTTTGTTTTATTGCTAAACAATCTGTTCGAAATACAAAGCAAAGGTATTACATAATAAAAATGTAGTTTATCTTAGCACACCTATATACATATAGTTATATATACCTACCTTACCTAAGTATACACCCTTAAGTATAAAAGATATACGTTACAAATTTACATATCTTCTACTTACTATATATTCAACGCCATATACATGTACATCTTTTATCACATAACTCAGACAGCATATATACTGTCAGATAAATTTTCAAAACATATTTCAGAAACAGTTTCGCTCATAATGTTGACATCAAACTAAAAGTTTCGATATGAAACATCACCTTAGCAGATCCGGAATCAAAATTTTACTTGAATATTCAGATTTTTAATACTTCAATGAGAAATTTGAACTGTAGGATAACTTTTATCTTATGATAACAGTGATACCACTTACTAGAGTATATAGAAAGAATACCGAGAACAGCAAACAAAAGCTGAAAACAGATCTGCTGCATTGTTCGGCGGGATGACTTCAGAAAATGTCCGCGCAAGCCTCCTGATGGTTCCAGATGGTTTAATATCTGAAGCGTATTGTTACTGCACTTATGCTGGTGTCGTTGCATTTGTTTTTTAAAGAGTTTTTATACTTGACTCTTCTCCATCGCAATTTCGACGGAACGATGTACCGTTGTGTGATAATGAATTTTGGACGGTGTTTTCAGAGTCTTCCTTTTATGCATGACAGTGCCAACTGAGTTTGTTATAATATCTACTGTATTATGTTAATGATGGAGATATAGTATATAGATGATATATAGAAACATTTGTGTCGCTAAAACACCGTGTGTCGTAAAGTTTCGTGTCTTTCTGTTACTTCCTCTCCCGAAACAATTTAACAGTAATACTTAACCTGCAAGGAATGCTCCTAATTAAACCCTGGTGGCCAGATCCGTGCTCAAGGGGTGGTTTTGGGGGGTTCTAACCCCCTCCATGGGAATAACAAGCATACTGAAGTATATACCTTTCCTAAACAGAATGAAAATTTTCAATGAAAAGTGAACTATTTGCACCATGCTCTTCAATTATGCTATGCATGATAATTCTCGTGACTTCTGGATAAACAAAGTTCAACTTTAGCGTCGACGCCTAAAAATGCACTCCGAGCACTCTACATTTGCAACGAAGATGGGTTTCCATTTTTCAAATGTCAATAGAATACTTAACGATCTGTCAATTTTGCATGTGAAAAACATTAAAAAAACGAACGGTCTTTTTTAATAAATGTTCGTATAGAAACCAGGCGATGTTTCAATGAATGTGGGCAAAATGGACAGAGAAGGTTTTTCAAATTGAAATGTATTAATTCCTAAACAACTTTTACAGCTAACCAACTTTTACAAAAGCAGACAAAGTTCGACCATGGGAGCACCTCAAAAATCCAATAAAAAATGGCGGATTAAAGGTTCTAAGCGTGTTATAATAGGCTGTAATTTTTACTTACTCTATGGTGTTTTGTGTTCCTCATTAAAAACAATTTCTAACAAACTGAAGGTCAACTTGAGGAATTTGCATAAAACGATGCACATATACTACCTACATGTAACTCCGCGTTAGTGCACCAACAAATCAACGTAGGTGTCAAAAAAGAAATAGAAGTAATTGCCAGTGTGTAGGAATACCTATATAAGACCCATCCGAAGGACATCATCCTAATTTTTGAGAGCCATTCGAACGATTAAATCCAATGTGAGAAAATGCAATGCACACCGAAACTAGGTTAATTTTTTTCCAGTCAATCAATAAAATCGGGGTTATTATTATAATTAGATGAAACTTATTTCAGCCAAATCGTCGGACATCATCCGATTTTAGAGAACCATATTAACAACTATAGCCACAGTCCTATAAGCTGATACTAAGCTCGATTTTCGTCCTTGACACGGAAAACAGTTACAGGGTGTATTAGCATTACTTTTTTTGACATCGACTTTAATCATTAAAATGGCGATCTAAAATGGATGACGTCCAATAGCGCTAATAGGTATTGAATAGGCCTACACGCTGACACTAATTTCTATTTCTTTTGTAAACGTTTACGTTGACTTTTTGTTTGACTATGGAAATAGTTATAGGGTGTAAATTGGTGTTAATCGTGATGTTAAAATCGATCAAAGTAAAGATGTTTTCTTATTTTTTCAAATGGCAATTATCCATATTTTTTGGGATACTGTACCTAAACTTCTAAATGCGTGCTTCATGTAAAATTAAACTTTTATTTATGAAAAATTCAAAATTTCTTGTCGTGTTTAATGATTTTTATAACCATGAACAAAATGCAAACCCCCACCCCACGAGCAATTCCTTGGCACTAGCAGGCCTGCTAGTGCCAAACTTTGTACGTATAGTGAAGTACAGATATTTTTTTTTAGCTGTAGCAAATGAGTTTAAAGTTAAACCGGTTCAATTTTTCTCTCCAATTGTGATGCTCAGATATTCAAAACAATTTTCAATTCGCACAGATGTTAAATTGTTATTCTAAGTTTATTCATAACCAAAAAAAGAAAAAAGTTCTATTTTTTACGTGAAAGCTTGTTCGTATCTTGTATTTTCTTTGGGTAATCAAGTAGAATATGTGCATATGACAAATAAATATATTATGTTTTCGGGGACAAAACAGATGATCTTCTCAACCAATGCAAATCCCAATATCGTGACATAAGTTTACAGAATCCTGGAAATACATCTTCACGTATTCGATGATCTAGATATCGATAGGTTTTATTTCGGTTTTGTATCAAAACAAAACCGACTGTTACCGCGATTTGAAAAACACAATAATCATCTTCCGATATATGATTTATGAAATATAATCGTATAGAACAAAAAATAAATATATCATAAAATATGAATCTTATGATACCTCTTATTGCTACAAAATCACGATGCACATCACAAAGTGAGATTACAATCCCTCTATGAATGCTGTTCATCAGTTTTGTTTACATGTAGTCTAAGTCATTATAAAACGGTTCTCATTTTGCATTTTGCAGATGACATTTATCTATTCTCAAATTATTCCAATAGCGATAGAAGATCTAAGGTTTTTTGTGCAACCCAGATGTCTTCAGAGTTTATAAATAATACACGAAAAACTGAAGGAGATGCTGTGAATAGTAATTAATTGAATATTAAAATATGTCTTCCTTTATAGCTCTGTAATATCTTTTTTTTTACTTGCATGTTAGCTTACCTAGCCTCAAATTATTATCGTTATACCCTGATCTGCTTAGCCTTTATTTCAAAGGCTAAGTCGCATTTAAATTGGGGCCATATTTGACGCAGATTAAATATGGCGGCAGTCTGACGACGAATGGCGGTTATATGCCTACAGTTCTTATAGCTACATTGAGCCTTCATCATCTTTGCTTCTGGCTGCTAACGTAGGTAGGTATACCTAACTACATCACATACCTACCTTCTTATAAGAAGCCTGCATTGAGCAATGAAATAGCTGTTATTAAAAAGAGATTTTCCTCTTTTGAATTAAAGAAAATCTGAAGTTGGTTTCCGCTCAATTGCACACATTTTTTTATATGAACGAGTGTGTATAGTTATAGATATTGTGTAAATGAAATATCTAGGTACCTACTTGTTTTAACTTATTATTCAAAAGAGAAGTATAATAAGAAACGCTTTAAACATACAGAAAAACTTCACCCTTTTCTGGTGACAAGATTTTAATATTCCTGCAAAAAAAAAACTGTGGGAACAAAAATCTTGATATAAGTGAATTCCGTTTTGGTTTTCTTTTGTTGTTACATTAGTTTTAAATATTTAAATGTCTTATTCACTCATTAGAAATTTCATGTACTCATACCACAATTAGAAAATTATATTTTTTGCTGTTGGAATATAAGATTTTTAGGTTCAGATAAGATATGGTATTATCATTGTTGGTTTTTTTGTCACTTTTTATTTCTATGACATACTTTATTATATATCTGTGTCTTTAATGTTCATAACATTTAGATATATCTAATGTTTTATTTTTGGGGGAGACTAGCTATACCTATATCTAAAATAATTATAATAATTGTGTCGTTAGCTGGTATCTGTAGAAACTAATCAAATTTAGTTGAGTTTGTGGAACAAAACAACGTTTTCTACTTTTTCATTTTAATTTGAACTACATACTATATCATGAACGAAAAATCAGTTGGAAATAATGTTTTTTTTTTGGTGACATTGTGAAAATATAATGAGTTTTTTTCTGTCGTTATGATTTCTGTTAATGTTTTGCTTTTGCCCTATACCTATATACATCTACATTGCTTTCTAAGAGCATAAATACTTCACTACCCTACAATGCATATATAATAATTATATGTCTTGGGGAATATGTTGGCCAAGTTATACAAACTTATCTGATTCTATTTAGTTTTTCGGTATAAGTATTTGATATTTTTCAATTTTCTATTAAGAAATACAGAGTTCAAAAAAATTGCTTCTTTATGAACATTCGATTCATTATAGGTAATAGAGCAGTCTTCGATGACTTTGTTTTCAAGTTGGGGGGGGGGGGGGTTAACTTTGGAACCGCTTTAAAGTATTAAATTTGTGTTCTTAAGCGCAACTTTTAACAAACCTCATCAACAAAAACTGATAAAAAGGCGTTAAAGAGCATGTTTTTGGGGGCTAGTTGACTTTTTTAGGTAGGGCAATAAAAAGTAAGGCGTATAGTGCGATGATTTTCTGTAGGAAGCACAGGTTCGATTCCTTGTGCCGGCAAAAATTCAATAACGTGTTTTTCGACACTAATTAACAAAAAGAAGTCTAATGATTTCGGTGGCGGCCAAGAAATAGCTATAACTCCTTCTAAAAATGGTGTTGGTGTCCCCAGGTTGGTGTTGTCTAATTCTCCAACTTCTCAATAATTTTATCGTTATATGCAATTTTTTTTTTTTTTTTTGAGATATCCGTCTCGGCCATGAAGTATTTCACGCAAGGCAAAACAAGTTATAAAAACTATTCATGGTATTTTGGCCTTTTTTTTATTGCTTTCGAATATTTCTGTGTATGCACAAACAACCATAAATGAACATAGCAGAAAAACGTTGTATATCTACTCGCACAAATGTATTTTTGAAAATATAGCAATTAAATACTATTTACCAATATCGGGTCTCGGTTTGGAAATAAATATAAGCACCCTTGAAACAAGTTGTAGAAAACCGAAACAAAAAACAGTTTTGTTTTCCATGGTTTTTTCTGCAAGTCTTTTACAACGCAAGCTTCACTGAATAGCTTTTTGACGCTTTAGAAATATAAAAAAAACATATTTTTATGAGTTATACCATTGTATTTCAATTTCAATAGTACAACCATGGTGCAGCGCCATCTAAAGAAAGTTGTGAACCGCACATTTGGAGGTTCTTACATTTAATAAGTGTCTATTCTGTTACCCTAACATTAGTCGTCAACAAAACAAATTAATAATATATAATGTATTTTATTGGCTCTAAAATCTATATTTCCTTGACAAGAGTCGTAAACAAAACAAAAATCATATATGTTTACGACTGTTGTCAGAGTTACAGAATAGACAACTAGTAAATGCACGAACCTAAAAATGTGTTTTTCACAAGTTTCTTAAGATGGCCAGGTGGTGATTATTCAGCATGAAAATACTATAGAAATGTATATACAATGGTTATACTTACACATGAACAGTTATTTTGTTTAACCAGTTATAATCCTTGTTTAAACCCAGCATAGTTTTAGTAAGAACTAAGAACTATACTGATGAAAACCAAATGTTTGCATAAAAAAAACAAACATTCAAACCTTAATTGTGGAACTTCACTTTTTTCAATCTATTGTAGAAATATCTACTATACATATATCTATACAAAGCATTAAGACAGACCCTTTTATAACTTAACAAGAAACATCATAATATCAAGCAAAACATTAATAACATCGCTCAAATTGAATAACTCATGTTTCGACGTGCAAAATCTTAAGGTGAAATATTAATAATTAGCTTCTCGATTTCATAGTTTTTTTTTAGCAGCACTTTGAAATCGTACATAAATATCATAACCATATTCCGATGGCTAAAAGAATATCTATACTTTACTTACCAATGCGCCTCGCTCCAACTATAAAAGATATTTGAAGAAAAATGACACTGTCAGGACAGATGGGATGGAGTGGCAACGACAACGACGGCGGCGTTGGCGGGTTTGCGTATGCTCGTCCCCGTATAAAATATGAACGCTACGCTGTCTCTATCTTTTAAAAGAAAAGATCAAAAGGCGACCTTACCGTATATATTATTAGTTCTTGTCAAAATCACAACATGTGCTTTAATCCGTGCTGGTACAATTATAAGTGAATGTTACAAGTGTATCTTTTCTCGTAGTATGTTTTTTATTTGCGTTGCATTTTGCCCACAAAGAAAAACCGCGCGATATATTTTTTTTTTGTATTTCTTCTTTTTTTCCTGGTTGATATTGTACTTTATTCTTAGTATATTTATTATGTCGGAGTAATTATTGCAATGTCTTTGATATACAAAAAAGGTAAAATCATTCAAGACTTCAATGCGAGTTGACACCTCATTTATCTTGCTTTGAATAAGCTCGTTATATTTATGCTGAATGAAATGAGATTAATGATGGACAACACCATCAGCGATTAAATTCTGACATTTTATGAATTAAATTAAAAGGTGTCAAAGAAATAAATAGCATATTTTTGATAATAAATAATTATAATTAAATTATACTTTGTTTGATTTCTAGATATATATACGTTTCAAGGTTTAAATTTGTGTTCTCTTTTTCGTTCACAAAATAATGAACCAATTTATTTATCTATTCTATAGTTGCTTATATTTATTTTATTATTAAACATTGTTCTTTTTTCTATTAATTTTTTCAGAACGAAAACGTGGCCGACAAACATATACCCGATACCAAACCCTTGAATTGGAAAAAGAATTCCATTTCAATCGATATCTAACGCGGCGAAGAAGAATCGAAATCGCCCACGCCTTATGCTTAACCGAAAGACAAATAAAAATCTGGTTCCAAAATCGTCGAATGAAATGGAAAAAAGAAAACAAAACAAAGGGTGAACCTGGTTCTGGTGATAATGCAGATGACATAACACCACCACAAAGTCCACAATAAAATTAAAACAAAACAAAAAATTAAATAAAATAAAATAATGTTATATCATAATTGAGTATTTACTTAAAACAAAACAAAAATCTTTTAATATTTATAAACTTGCATCATATGTTAAAAATGAATTTTTCAAAATAAAACAAAAAAAAAACAACTATTGTTTTATCTGTAAATTACAAAATTTAAATTAATTTACGTAGGCAACCTACTTTCGCATTAGAAAATATACAAACAAACAAAAAAAAAAGTATCTTAACTCTCCACAAAAGTTTCCTATAAATTAATTTAAAAAAAACTACATATATACACTTTGGACTTAATTTTTTGATTTTGATGTTTTGAAAAATTTATTAATTTAAATATAAAATTAAAAAAAAAAAACAACACTCAACAACAACAAAACCAACTCATGTGACCTCAAATTAAATAAGTTAATAATAATAATTACCTATAAATATAATTATTTAAATATAATTGTAATAAAAAAAAAACATATATATATTATGTCAAATACAATTTTAATTGTATTTATAAGTGTAAATTACATAAAAAAAACAAAAACAAACAAACAAAAAAGAAACCTAGGAAAAATATTAATATAGATCCATTAAGACATAAAATTGTAACTTAATAAATACGGATATTCCTAATTTAATAAAACAAACAGTTATCTACAAAATTTAATAAAATTGTTAATTTTGAAATGAAAACAAAAAAAAATATTGAAGTTGTGTAATTTTTATTTTTAAATTTAACTTGATTTTTTCTAATTTATTTTTTTGGTGAAGGAAAAGAATTAAAAGATTTTTTTTTAAATATGCGTTGAACTTTTCCTTAAATTTCTTAATCCGCTCTCATTTGTATTTTTTGATATCTGATCAAAAAAAAATCGATAGCTATAATGCACGTAATTTCGATATTAATATTTGCTGAGCCGCTTCTCTAAAAAGTATTGATTTACCTACAAATATTACTTTTGGTAAAAATTGTTTTTTTTAGGCGGTTCATATTAAAAGGAATTTTTTGAACATGAATTACTGACCAACCGATGTCGTGCGTTTCTTCAAATATTTAATGTTATATTATGAAGCTACGTTAAATTCTAGTTTTGAGTGCAATTGGAGTTATTATTTGCATAGTTTTTTTCGTTCTTCCTTCCATTCAGACACTTAACGAGAACATTCAAGAACTTACATAGAAGTGTAGCTATCTGTCAATCATTAGCAGTAAAATTCTAATCAATAGGACTATAATTAACTAATATCATATCAATTGAAGAACATTTCTTCATCCTAACCACGCTGTCATTGGTGATCACTTGTTATCTACTTTTGCAATTATTTTTCTGTACGAATATCAAAACCATTTCGATTTGATTGGCATGTATTAAGGTTACTTCATCAATCCAGTTTTAGTCCGTCTGAGTAATTATTTATGCTTCCGCACCATATACCTAGGCTGAATTGCTGTTTGTGCAGCCTTTCTTGGTTTTATTTTTTTTTTTTATTTTCCATATCGTAATTTTTCATCGGAATATTACACACACTCAAAATCTTACAAGTTACAACCATAAAATAATAAAAAAAAAAGGCCAGTGATGATTTTGTTGTAATTATTATTATTTTCTTTATAATAAATCAGTGCAATTTGTAAAACAAAAGTAATAACAAACACAAAAATACTAAAAATAATGTAAAATAAAATAATAAAACTTAAAAAAATAAAATATGTATCTTTATCGATATATGTATATGTATAATAATTTTATATTTAAATTGAACAAATTTAGATAATTGTATATTTCTGTTCTTATTTATTTATTTTTTTTTTTTTGGTGGAAGAAAGCATAAAAGTCCCAAATCCTAGCTATTTATTATAAACAACAATCCTATAAAATGTTTGTTATTTTTTTTAGTTTCCAAAAGAAAATTAGAAAATAAAAAATTATTTTTGTTTTGCGCAAGGATAACATGTATACAGAAAAATAAAAAAACTAAACGAAATAAAAAAAATATTTAATAATTGGCTTAACTTAATAATTAAAAAATAAGAAAAAACGTTAAATATATATACCAAAAAATATTTATTAAAAAAAAAACAGGAGTTATTTTTTAAAACAAATAAAAAAAAATACAAAAATCTGTACTTGTGTTTAGGCTACAATCAGTTTTACAATTTTCTTTTCTTTCTTTTAACATGCAGATAAAGATTAATGAAATAACACAATAGACCCAAATTAACAATAAAATAAAAGTAAAAATAAAAATTTCTTAAACAGCTTATAGAGAACAGTATAAAACTAGTGTAAACCAATCAAAGTCTGTGTGTTTTTGTACATAGACAAGAACCACAATAAACAATATACCAAAGCCATACAATAATGAATAACGAAAGGGGAAAAAACTTAAATTTAAGTAATTAACTTGTATAAAACTTATTCTTATAGTAAAAACAAAAATTAGACAAAATCCAATTACAACCATTAAATCCAATGTTAAAATATGTTCGTGAAAAAAAAATAATTAAGAAATAAACATATACATATACCTAATTGAAAAATTGACATTGTTTCTTAAATATAAAGAACATATTTTACATTTTGTAAATTTTGTATAGACCAGCAAATTATGGAAAACAAATATTTAAGAAAGAAACTCACCCTCACAACAAAACTAAATAAAACAGAAAATATTGTAAGATACTTAGATTTGATATATAAAAAAATAAAAAATAAAAGCAAAATTAAAAAAAAAAAAAATGTGGAAAACATACAGTTAAAATGTGATTAAATTTGTTGAATTATTATTTATGATTTATATATCATAATATTAGTAAATAACAAATTGAACCTAAATAATATATACGTAAAAATAAATAAATTAAAAAAAAATTAAAACTGTATAATGTATAAGAAACGAAAATGAATTTTGCAACCAAAAATCTATGAAAATATAAGAAATATAAAAATCTTCAAAGCAAAAATTAATATTAAAATTTGTCCTCTTTTTATTTTTGAAGATTTGGTATCTATCTAAAAAAAAATTAAAAAGTTTTCCTCAGTACTGTATACAGTAAGGAGAACACACAAAAAAAACTTATTATAAAATGAACAAAATCCAAATACGTAAGCATAGGCCTCATTCTGTAAGAAAAATACTATTATATATATATACAATATTATATATATTATATATGAACACAAAAAATGAAAAGAATACATTTTGTTGTAAATAAACCCTACTTTTTAGAGTAAAAAATAACAGTTTTTGAAAGTTGTTTTATTTAATTTGAATAAAGCTATGGAATGTGAAATTCTCGCAAGCCCTGTGGCTTGGGGCTGGATGAGAATACATCCACAGTTGATCCCTTGCTTGTCGTAGGAGGCGACTAAAAGGGTGTCTGCAGGAAAAGTGGTTTCATTTTAAGGATATTATTTGGAAATATAAAGGTACCTATATCTGCTCTTATATATACGAGCTTATTATTTATTGTTTTAGTCTTGTTAAACCAATGCAATACAAAAAGTTTACCTAAATAATGCTTCGAATATAAATTATAAAAAGATCTTGACCGAATTATATTAAATTAGTAACCACTAAGTATTCTGATTTTATTGTACCCAAACATAAGCACTAAGCAGTGATGGTATAGTATTCACTGCTGATCTTTGACATCAATCAGTTCTTGTTCTTCTGAACACACTCAGTCGTTTGACTTCCCTCATGGTTCTACATCAATGGTTTTGATCTTTTTATAATATTCAGCCTCAACTCAAACTAGAGTTTTATAGATTCTGAAGACCGTTATTGTTATTAATTCAATTCAGTATTTAAATACTTATTATTTTGTTGGCATACAAAATACTGCAAAAGTAATTATGCACCTGTTGTTCGCCTTGTTGCCTTCTTCTTCTTTTCTGGAGATAGTGGAGATTTTTATAATCCTAACTGTTATCATAATATTTTATTATACTCCTTCACAATACGGATCCGCGGGTGCGGGCTTCGCCTACTTGAACTCAGAAATTGACCAAAAACTTTCGATTGTCTTATGCCTGAAGCTAACTGAACGCTGGTTATGTTACGGTAATGCTGTATCGGTACATTAAATTACAACTGTTGATAAAATTACAACTTTATCTAGTAGATAGTTAATTACTTTTATATGTAAGAAGCAAAGCAATCAGAGTACTTTTTTGATGAATTGATATAGCATAGCATACTCCATGTCCATACTAACTTTAAGTTCTAGAATTTTTCGATTATTTCTATGAGCTTCGATTATTTCTTTTCTATGGAAATAATCAGAATCATCCTGTTTAGCTGACTAACGGGTGGTTCTTGAAGGTACCATATTAAATTTGGGTCTTTACCTACTGATCAGCCTTTCTATTCTATCGCGTTGAAATTGATGAAAGATGTTGTATATAAACGGTTAATCTCCGTTTGAATTTTATTTTTAAAACCACCTTTGTTCATTGTCGTATTCATTGTTTAATGTGTTTTTAAAATACAAGTTTGTGACAATAAAACTTAAACTGATATTCAATTGGCAATTGTTGCAAGTTACAGCCGAGATGTTGAAGATTTTCATGCAGGCATATAATATTTTTACAGGATTCATTATCCGTTCACCTTCTTTGATGAACATATCTTGCGTTTATCTTCCCGATGTTAGTATTGAGAATCATTCAATGATAAAGTGTAAAGTCGGATTAGATTTACACAGTGCAGTTTAGTATGTTAGGAGTATTGACGACAAAGGTTCAGTCTTTCTTAATTCAAACATTTTTGATAAAATACAACTTGTACTATTCTATCGGAATGACTTATTATAAAAACAATAAGTTACATTGGAATAGGTTTGAATAGTGATTTCTAGGAAAAATCGAGGGGTATGTCACTAGCCAGTTTAGTGGTTCAATGATTTCAATATTTCAAATGACTTCATATGATTTCAGATGATTTCAAGCAGTATTTTCAAATGATTGCAAATTAATTCAAGTGATTTCATTGTGAATTCATTGTGATTTCAATTTGTGATTTCATTATGGAATTTTTAATTGCATGATTGCAAAAAAAACTTCAAGTGATTTCAAATATTTTTGATGATTGCAATAAATCTTTTCAAATCAAAAACAATTTTTTTTTTCTAATTTCATCACTTGAAATAGTGATTGCACCTGATTTCAACGTGATTTAACATGATTGCAACTATAAGTGGTCAGGTGATTTCATTCGTGACAAACCCCTCGGGAAAAATAACTTTTAAAGTTTTAATACCTATATCATGAAAACCTATAGATTTTGATAATCAAAGCATCCGGGGGAATTTATTGATATCTAACAGCAGGCTTTTTCAATTCAAATTGTAGAAAAATTTCTTCGTAATACTTTAAGAAATTGTTTTTTCACAAAACTATTCAATGACAAATATTGTGTCTTCTTACTCTAATAAATCTACAGAAAAATATTTAAACTGTTGATTCTAAATGGTTTTGGAGAAATAATGGTTCTTCTCTTATCAGCTCGTAAATTTTTCCATTTCTTGAGACATCCACTATTGTCAAGAACCCAATAAAATAACGGCGTGCTTCCGAGGTTATTTTTTTTATTAATGAAAAAAGAACGAAATTTCGTTTCTAAATTTTGAAATATCAGAGGGATCAGAAGTTCGTTAAATACTTCAACCTAAAGAGCAGTGGAAATCGGTAAAGAAATAATAGTGCGTCTAATCAAATCAGGTATGGAACGAAGCCGAAAAATAGTTTGCGAGCTTTTGCTTTTTTTAAATTAAAATTTGACTATAAATCCGCAGTCGTTAATAACAAACTTTTGTGGCACTGTACCTACTGAAAAATGTGTCGTTGAAGAACATAGACATAGGCGTGGGTGGAATCGGCTTAGTATATTGACTGTGGCTTTGTTGATTGTCGTTTTAGATTATCAACTATTCATTGCTCTGTGTAAAGCAATCGCCAAAAAAAAATTGTTGGCAACATTTCAATACCTGTTGGTTAAAATTATCTAAAAAAAAGCGATTGTCGTTTTGATAATAAAGTTATAAAAGTTATGATTTTGATATAGTCAACTATCAAAATAGATTTCTACTAAAAATGGGATAAATTTCCATGTGTAATAATTTCCCAGCATCACCTTAGTTTCTCAACAGTCCCTCGTCGGTTTGATGAACCTCAAAGTTTATGTTCCGGAGTTTAACAAGGTTATTGAAATTAGATTGAACGTCATCGCTGAAAGTGATTTAAATGAAAACCCATTGTGCAGCGCTGTTTTTTACTTTTTAATCACAGACTATAGTATTTTATTTAACATTGACAACACTAAACCTCTCAGATAGTGGGTAAATTTTGGAACATTAATTTAACTAAATAATCTCATATGTATTGTAATATCATAAAAAATAAAAAAAAAACTGATATTATAAAAAAAAAATTTTCAGGAAATTAATTTGTTCGGTAGGTATCTACTTCCTATCTATAGAAAAATAATGTAAGAAAATCGAAAGAAAGACACTTTTAAACAATCAATTTTATTAAGACTTCAAGAGCAGCAGAAATAGATTATCTGGTTTTAATTCAACCATAAAACAAACTACAAATCGACAATTATACCAGGCGGAATATACCTAATTAATCATAAATTCTCAGAATTCCTAAATGCAAACCTGTGCCCTCTATCTTTTGTACACTCATAGAAAGGTTCACCTCATCCCGCACATACACCTTTGTGTATCCTTTTGTAAATGCGGCAGAGACCGCATAAGGATCCAGCACAGACAATATACACTCTCATACAAACATTGATTTTGCGAGATGTTTATCCTTCACGGATAAATTTATAGCAATCTATCAAAATCATTATGAAAGTATCATCTATTGTTTCGTCGTCATGAATGGCAAGAGGAAGTTATGTTTCTAAGTCTATAGTTTCGCGGGGGGTATGTCACTTCAACCGCTTCCCTTTGTGGATTATTAATTGTTCGCAATTCAAATGAAATGGAATCTTGATTCCTTCATAGTACAATCAATTGCGTTCACATAGCGAGTGTTGGTATTATAGTGAATTGTTTTGTTTTAATTTCACCATAACGGTGAAGAAAGGTGTTTCGGGAAATGACTTTAAAAATATGCGAAATGGGGTTGGATATTGAAATTGTTTTCCATGATGGGCTGGGATTTCAATAAGTTTTCTTGTCTAGATCAAAGAAAGTCAGGGCTTTTCGGAAAGGGGTATCGTGATGTTTAATAGAATTGATAATGAAAAACATTTAAAATAATTATGTATTTGTATGACAATAAGGTATAGTTGCTGACTTAATTTATGCGTTTAGAATGAAAATGAATAAGGGAGCAGCAAAGTACATAAGTATCTATACATAGATAGGTATATTCAAATAAGGCATCAACTCACAAGTGACAGGTAAGTGAACAAAATATATTTACATAATATATCTTATGTATATATCTATCTATAACCTACTTAGCCTAAGGTATTGAAAAATATATCATATTTATCTATTCGTGCAAAATATATAATAATAATTATAATTTTATACCTAGTTAAATATTGGGAAGTGTGAATAAAATGAAAAGTTAACTATAAGTCAACTTTATTATTTAGTTTATTTAGTTTATTTTTATTTCGTTAAAAAGCTTACAATGTAAGATATAATCTTATAAGCTAAAGAAAGTTTATGTATTAACATTGTTCACCAGAAAAACAAAAAAAAATTTATAATGAAAAGAATCATATTGATTTGACAAGTAGATAATCATAAATTTATGTACAAAATCAAATTAAACTTTTGGCAAAAAAAAGGCCGTTTGGGGCTTCGAAATGTTTTAATAAAATCTCCATAATTTTTGCATTCAAAATTAACTATACCTATCAAGTGCCTACATTAACTAAATAAAAATTAACTCATTAAACACATACCTACATACCAAAATGTTATTCTTAAAAAAGTCATAAAATTAAATCATTCTAGATCGTATTAAAATGGGAGCATATCGGAATCCCACTTTTTAAAACTCCGTTTTTCAAAAATCACAAAAAAAAGTTTTATTATGATATTTATAATAGATGATTGTAACGTTATCTACAAATGCATGCAAGGAAAATCACTCAATATTCATTCTTTTTTAATTTTCTTATTATTGCAATTACATCTTGTTTTGATTGCAAAAGCGAAATTATTAGAAACGGGGTTATTATATACGAGGTTATAAAATGCGGGATTTTAAAGCCGGGATTATAAAAAACAGCATTATGAAAAATGGGACCAAAAAAACGCGAATAGAAAAAATTGGCTAACCCAATTAGAATGTCCATAAAAAAAATATATTTTAAATATAAGTGAACATTTTTTTTTAATATAAATATATATAGGTATCACATACATATCATACATTTGTAGTTATATAGGAACAATATTTTATAGAATAAAATTCATACACTGAGCCAAAAATCAATCTAAAATAAAATAAAACTACTTATACTCTGAATCAACGTAAAATCGTTACAATTTTGGATTTAACACGAAATATTTAAAATCAAAATAGTGCAACTTTAAAAACAATTTGATCAAAAGTCACCTAAAAATAGAATTGTTTCAATTTCGAATTAAGGTTTTTTTGTATGAAAAACAATAAATTTCTACTCTAAATTAAAGTTGTTTCGTTTTTGAAAGAACATTGTTTTTCGTTTGAAATATTTTCTAATCTTAAAAAAACTTTGATTTAAAGACGTTTCAATTTAATTGAAATTCTTTTGTAGTTAAAATCTTAGTTTATTCGTTTTCGTTCTTAAATCAAAGTAATTTTATTTTGATTTAAAGACATTTTTTAAAGTAGTCCGCAACATAAATTTAAATAAATTTATTAAAAATTACGTTGCTATTTTTCTCGGATTGTAATAAATCTCAATATTACTATATAGATGTTCTAGCAATATCAAATCGTTCAGTCGTTCATCGCTGGTATTGCAAGTAAGTTTTAAGTCTGCACAGACATGAAAACTATTGTATATGCTTGCTTTAAACCACATACATATGTAGGTATATAACAGCAGTGTCACACCGATATGAAAAAGGTAAAGTAGTTCACTGTTTTATTAATAAGCAGGAATCTCACTCATCAAAGGTGTCTATACAATTGTATGGCATACTCTAGCAATGTATGTAACAATATAGTTAATTTATTATTGACAGATGTCAAGAGATAAAAAGAAATACATTTTTACCTGCACCACATCTTTATTTCGGCTATAGAGAACCATCGAAACATCCTTTTATATTATCTGGCCACTCTTGGTCAAAAACCTAAACACTCCTTTTTATTTTTTACGCTTCAAGTTTACGCTTCAATTTTAGAAAACAATTTACAATGGTCGAAGAATATATTTCTTAATTACATCAATAAATAGTCCAAAGCAAGAACATATAGGTATGCGATAGGCCGACGAAAAAATTCCTCCGGATCACATTCGTAATCATCTCGGTTTCTCTGTTTAGACATATTCCTTGGAACTACAAATCCATTTTTCAGCAATTTCCTTAGCTGTAGAAAATATGCTACCAAATATAGTACTTCGGAATTTCTTTGTGAAGGCGGTTGGCATATTCTATAAGTATGCTGAGATCGCTTTCTTTTTGTTGCAAAAAAATGGTTTGATTAATTTTAATAAAACAATCAGTAGTACACAATCTTTGTTATATATTAGGCATTAGGGCATTGTTTATTGTTGTAAGCAAAACGTGCGGTTTAACTCGACCATCAGTTTTCAATTTTTTTCGTTCAGGATCTCTAACGATATACATATATTCATACATATCAGAAAGCAAACTAATAGACACCATTATTACGGTTGTCAAAGATCAATTGTTTGATAAACGATAACATTTATCAATCAAACAAAATTTCGGTATTAGGATTGTCGTTTGATAATTTTTTTATCTATTGTGAATGATTAACGAAATTCTCTTGTGAACAGGCATTTTGTTTGACGTTTCAGTTTTCTATTCTTTTCATTTGTGTTTGCACTGCGTTTTTTTATTGTTTTAATTTATTTTCAAGTAAATAAAGTAAATATCACTTTTCATTTTTATTATTATAGGTATTTGTGTTGTAAAAAAGTGATAAAACATTTTGTGGAAATAATGGAACATGGATTAGGAAATGTGCATTATGTAGGTACAATGAAAGTACATACATGTATCTCCTATTTGCACACCAAACAACAAAAAGAAAAACAGTGCAAGTGAATTTCAATAAAAATATGTTAACCGAACAGTATTAATTGTATATTGTATAAATATATATAAAAGTGAACAATACACTGCGTTACAAAAAAAAAAAAAAAAATAGTTCTTGCAAAATAATTTATCAACAGCGAATTTGCGTTTGACTGAAAATTTGATAAACACCAATATTTTTGACAACGGTAATACCAAGTTAGTCAATAAAACTATTCACAATAGATCTCAAATCTGAGTAGCGCTCACAGTTTATCAAAAATTTTGATAATTGACAACGATAATACCGATGGATCAATTTTGTTGACTAGCATCAACTATCGTATTGATATTTGACAACCGTAATAGGGGCCAGAATCTATGCTCAAGCAAACGTTTCACCAAATTTTAAAAGCATTGTTGGATTTGCTTTTGGACAAGACACGTAGGTATACATATATTTCTTCTTTATGTTCGTTCAATTTCGAATTGGTTGAGTATTACAGGCATGCGGGTAAGATATGTCCAAATTTGAATTATGGTTTGCACGCGTGGACGAAAATTACTTTGGGCCTGATAAGTCAACATGTTATATAAATCCGTTGTCGTGAGGTTTTTTTTTGTCGTGTCGTTTTTAAATAGGCATTCAATAACTTTTTCGACACAACAGATTTGTAGTAGATTTTTCCACGACGAAAAAGTACTTAAATGGATCAAATTGGTTGGCAGCACCTATATAACATTATTATTCTGTCAAAACAGAATCATTTTTTTAATTAATTCCGAATTCGTGATCGCTTTTATTGTTGTATATATTAATAATAAATAAGTGTTTTATTTTAATAGAAGGGAGTGACGTTTACTGCAATACAAGTAGCAACAGTGACGAAGATCAAGAATTCCACAACGCTAAGGCAATTTACTGAGCAGTCAATTATCATACTAAAATTCATAAAATTTTCGACTATGTCCACTAGTGGAGTATTTACCTACTTATGTTGATTGTAGCTACTCCAAATCAGATCTCTAAATCATCCTCTTGTTGCCTTTACCTACTTCTTTTGTATTGTGAACAACATTTTTTACTTTAAATTACATGTCGGGCCAAGCCTAATGAACTAATGACAAATATATTATATGCATAATATATACGTATACAATTAAACGCAAATCGTTTGCCAACTAGGTATCTTCATTCATTTTTTTTTATCTACTTTAACCACTTCAACAAAAAAAAAAACCCAAGCCAAGTGATGATTTTTTCATCAACAAGACAAGCGTTTTAAATTGTTCTTGGCATGTTATTTTCATTTATAATTTATATAATTTATATATAATTTTAAAATAAATAATAAAACGAAAACTTAGCGTTTTCTCGTCGTTTTTACGCCTTTAATTCATTAGTCGTTTTGTTTCATTTCGTTTCCAGAACGCAGAATTCCGACGTTCTACGACGTTTGACATTTGTATACGACGTTGAAACGACACTGAACTACGAAAACGACAAATGGAATTCCGATTTGATCTCGTCGTATTTTTTAGAGTCGTTTACGACACGGGTAATAGGTGTGATTATGATTTCAATGATCAACTTCAAAACGAAAAGAATTATATAGGTATAGAAAATGCCTATGTAGGTATGGTATCTACCTACCTACTGTTTTATATTTTTAACCCAAACTTACATTAAAAAATAAGTACCTACCTACCAATAAGTAAGTAGGTAGCTACCTACCTATCTATACTATTAAAAAGCGTTGTCCACTCTATAGAATTCTGTTACAGACCGCTCTCACCTCACCGTACAGCCATTGGAAAAATTATTTGCACAATTATTATATTATGTAAGTAGGTAGAAGGTAGTGTACTTAGGTATAGTTATATGTTATATTGAATAAATTGGTAAATACCTAGGTACCTAGGTAGGTATCTTACTACTGCTGGGTATACCTACAATTTAATACTTTATATAGGTATTAAACCTACCTATTTATTTATGAACTTAAGTAGGTATTAAATTTCAATAATCAATTGAACGTTTAGAACAACAAAAGTTATGCAAAATTCAATATATACCTACCTAACCTAACCGTAAAAAACATAAAAAAGAAAAAAAAAAAAAACTAAATTATAAGAGATAAAGGTAGGTACCTATCTATCTATCAAATTTATCTGTTCATCTTCAATAACTCTAAATAAATATTAGCAAATTATCAACTCCAAGCAATAAAAGAGATACCTACTTAAGCGAAATGATTATGATCGATAGTTCATAAACAAATTATTGGCTCCTTCACTATCCTTTCCAATAAATTATCTCAATTTTGTTGCACCGTCGCCGCTGCCGCAGCCACTTGGTAATGATCCTCAAAGTGATTCGGTAGATGAAGACATCTTCTTAACCATCGACAACATCATCAACACAAAGCATTTGCAACAGACACAGGAGGTATATTGAATCCACCCATAACCACCTGCAGTATTGTGGTTATGTTGATGCATTTGAAGAACCAGAAAGAGAGTAGTAGTTGCACTTGCACTGTCTCTAATCAACAGGCGCGAGTACCTTACCTTTGCCTGCGGCAGCGGATAATCGGCATTATTTCAATTTCGAACACAAATACTTTAAAACAGGTAGGCTAGGTAGATGAACGGAGCTCACAGCTCGTCAATTCCCAGATAGAAAAAAAAATATAAAAAGAAAATATGAAAGACAATAAACAATAACAAAAGAAGAATTTTCCATTCCATTTACTTTAGCCAGAGAAGAAAATGGAAGCAATATCGAACGCCACCCTTAAAACAGATCCAACTAAACAACTACCATCTACAGTCAGACGCACCCACACTTCCAAATGACAAAGGTGAGAACACGCAGGTCGTTTATTCGAATTCAAACGAAGTCAAAGGTACAAAGTAAATAATAACTCCGCTCCGCCATGCATTCCATCCGAGTCCGAAATGTTTTGTGTGTGTGTGCATATTCTTCGAAAAACCGTAAAATATCAGTCAAAGCAACAGCTAGATGTGCACGAACATACATCTGTACTATTCACACATCCTATGAATGATATTTGGATGCCATTACGATATGGGCACTAGCTTCAGTTGGCCACACCTCTCTTTTTCGAAATACTTGAATGATTTCAACATGGCTGTTTGACTGTCGTTTTGCAGGAAGTGGTTGTGTGTGCGTCAACGAGAATTATAGCGGTTGTATGGAATGATGGTGTTTCGTTTTCTTATGAAAACTTCATGAGCAATAATAATGGTGGAGGGATTGAGGGCCATCATGATTGTCGCTGGAATAGCATACTCGGAAATTTCGGACGGATTCGAAATTGAATTTTAAGACTATTTTTGTTAATTTCCGGGAGAATTTTGTTTTATTTTTTGTTGGTTGTTGTTTTGTTTTGCAAAAATTTGATAAATTCCGCGGTCGAGGATTTTGTACTCTATACGCCAAGGAAATGACTTTTGAATGAACAATGAGAATTCCTATTGCATATAATAATATAACGGTGAACACAATCATTAAATTATGCGAGGATATAAGTTTTACTACATATTTTTGTTCAAATACCTACCGTTGGCTTTAAGAGAATAGGCAGTTATTTTTGAATTGTATTGTTAGAACAAAATGCTGTGATCGCCTCGTTATGATGCAATTTTCAAGATAGATAATAAAATTTTGTTTTTAATAAAAGTGAGAAAAGAACTTTGTTTATTTGAAGATAAAAAAGTGCTTACCTAAGACTAAAAAGCCGGCTTTATGTCGCAAAAAGTTCCGACGGAGGCGATCGAAGTTGGTTACTTCAGATAGGTAGGTAGGTACCTAACTATACCTATTAGATGAAGATATAGACATACATAGGTTTTGTGTATGTTCATCTTGAATTCGAGAAGAGTTATCTGATAAAATGTTTGATATCGAAACCAACCAACAAAATTTTATCAAAACACATTCAAATTATGTAGATAGGTAGGTATAGTTCGTAGGCAGGTAGATAGACATAGGTTTCTTCCTTTATAGATCCTATAAGTAGAAGCTGAAATCAAACTTAAAATTCGCGGAAGTAGACAAACCAAAACAATATAAATTTAAACGGAAACATAAACCGTAATTAAAATATCCGACGGCTGGGTAAATTTGATATGTAAGTGTAAGTAAGAATAGATTTTTTACTTAGGTTATAAGTAAGTATAGATAGAGGAGAAGTGTACCAATTATGGAATACGCTCATAATTTGGAATAGTGCGATATTATGAGAACCACGTTAAGTATAGGTATCTACGCATCTACCTATATCTTAATTTCAGTTAAATCTTCCCTTTTATATGCACATATTCACTGTTGTTATTCTTGTTGCTGGCAACACAATTTTCTTCACAATTTTAAATATTAAATATCAATTTTTGTATACATAATAATTTTTTTAATTAAAATTATAAAACTATGTTACTAGTACTAAATTATCCAGATCACATTTACGTTTTTATAGATACATCTATGTATGTACTCTTTATACATATTTGTTTAATTAATACACAATAAATATCAAAATAGCAACAGCTTTAGACGTTATTAAAAGTAGATTTTTGGTAAAGTGCATCCCATATTATACGATTTCCATGCCGACCCGGTTTTCGAGAAAAACGCTATAACCTACACCAAACGACAAGTTTTAAAATACATTTTTGCTAAACACAATTTTTTGTAAACCATACTACCTAGATAGTTTTATATAAAACTTATCGAAAACTATAGTAGGATATGGTACCAATACCCGAACAGTTAACGATAAATCGAAAGTAAAATCGCTGCCAAAGTGTATGTTTGAATGAAAAACAAGTAAAATAAATTTAGTGTGATTGATGAAATATTTGTTTATCAGTAAGAAGTAAATAAATATTATTAAGCACAAACGATTGTATCCCGACAATACTTTTGCTAGCTTTTGAATACAAAAAAAGTTCATTGTGTGAAAATCGCAAACATTTTAGAATAATCAGGTTCGTAGTTGTTTTGTACAAGTATTATTAAGCACAAACGTTCAAGCCAGAAAATATTTGTGCTAGCTTAAATACAAACACGGATTTCCTTTAAATGTGAAGCTTGTTTTTTTCCCTATTTTACCTGTTAAGCAATACATAAGTTAAAATATTTTTGAGGGTTTTCAGCGATTTTTTCAGAGAGTTTTTATAATTTTTATTATTTTATTAAAATTGTTTGCGACTTATTCATAGAAGATATCTGATTCATCCATTCTGTTTCTGTGGAGCCGACTTTTCAATCTGGAGACATTGGACTAACAACTTAAGCTCTCGGACGCAAATAAAAAAATACGACAACTGTATACCTAGGCAATATTTTACCACTTGCAGAGAAAGGCAGTAGCCACTGTAATATAACCTCTAGGGCCAATTACCACATTTACTGCCCTACAATGCAGCTGTTAGGGAGCTCTTATCGTATTTTCAGAGGGAACTTTTGCATTTTAACTTACCAAATTATGTGTGAATCTCAGATAAATTATATAAATTAGAAGTAATATGAGTAGATATGTTCGGACAAAGGAAACAAAAAAAAAAATGGTGGTTTCCTATACCCGAATACTAAGGAATATGGTGTTCGCTTTCTGGACCATACAATCATTATGCAATTTTGTATATAAAATATGGAACATAATATAGTTTCTGTCAATAATTACTCTTAAAACGATAAAAACAAAAGATTTCGTAAGTGTATATTAGATGAAGTGTCGCATAGATGGATAAAGGTAAGAACACAGATTCATTTTCTATCGTTATTTTGCTCATACAAAGAAAAATAACGTTATTTTAACGTATTTTAGTCAAAAGTAAAAAGGCTACTGGAGCTGTTCGGAAATAGGTACCACTACTCTAGATGAAAACATTCAACACCCAATAAACTGTGAAGAATGAGATAGAGAAAGAGAACTGTCAAAATAAAATATTTTATCTGTGTTCGATACGACTGCTTCGAATTGTACCGCGAACAGCCTACCTACATGTTTTAAATGTAAAAGCGAGAAAATGTATGTTGTGAAATGTTGTGAAAGCTGCTTCATAATCATTTCCAGGGGGTCAATTCCCGATCTGTGAGAAACTATAAAAAATTATCATTTCACTTTTCGTAGCAACTTTTTATTTTATCACTCATGAACTCGCATAATGCGATTCTCGAACTTATAATGAAAAACAGCTGTCAATGTGTGTACTAAAAAGTACTAAATGATACACCCAGAGGAAAAACAACGTCAATCAGAGAAAATCACTTTGATTTAAGAAGAATAAAAAAAAAAATTTTCTTCGAATACGAATGTTTTAACATCAAAGTTAAAAAAAAAATTGACAACGAAGCATAATTAAATTAAATTTACTCGAGCTAAGATATCTACCTTTATAAAACGAAAATCAAATACAATCTGTTAAATTATAATTTGCCTTTTACAGACCGTTATGAATAGTCACAAGTAACAAGCCTTTGCGATTATTTATTGTGAGAATTGTTGTTATTCGATAACATTTATTGAATTCTCCCCCAATCCTCACAAGGAAAGTCACAAGTAAACTCATCGCGTCATGGTGAATTTATTTCTTCGACTCAAAACAGATGATTATGACAGAACATGAAAAAGTTTGAAATATATTCGTGCAAAATTTTTGTCAAAAGTAAATACAACACAACATGCAAATTTTATAGAAATAAAGTTATAAATAACAACTAATATCAGTGAAAAAAAATGTGTGGTGATGCAAAACATAATTTATTCGAAAAATATCATGGACCGTAAAAATGTAAAAATTGAAAACTTTTTGTTGGTAATAAATAAAAGTTCAAAAATGCTAAAAAAACTTCTTTTTGTTTGAATAATGTTTAATTGGAATAAAATTTTGCGTTAGCAAAAACATAAATTAACAATGCAAAATTCCTTTAATTTGTTTTCAATTAATAAACGAAAAAAAAAAAAACAATTGAAATATGTGAGCTGCTCATATGATTCTCATAAGTTGTGACTGTTGGGGAGAATCCGAAAAAGTCCCAAAATAATTTTCATCTCTTCTTATGACTTGTTAGGTATCACTAGTGATGTTGGGGAGAATCGGGCTGTTAGTTTCTCAGAGTAAGGTCTGTCAGCGCGTTTTCACTGCTTTTCACAGAACGATTTGACTGTGATAAGATATTTATCATTATGAAAAGTTTTTGAAGTTTGTTTTCATTTTTTCACAGATCGGGAATTGAATTTAACGCTAAGGCGTGATAAAATTTATCATTTAACATTTTCACAGATCAGAAATTAACCCCCAGAACAGTTATTAAATTAAATTTTAACTTAAGTTATATGACGATTTCTATACAAAATAGTTGTATTAGGTGCACTTTTTTAAATCATTTTGTGATTTTTTACATTTTGTTCCCACCGACCTGATTTAGCTAAATCCACTTGATTTAGCTAAATCATTTACGTGATTTAGACTCGTTTTATTTCAAATTTCGTATCTGTCATCGTAAATACTTATAAAAACAAACTATAAAATATCTGCTTTTTACTCAGCGCTTTATTCAGCAACAAAAAACAAAAACAAAACTTTGAAGCTGTCAAAACAAATTAAATTTTAATGTTCCCAAAAGAAAAAATAAATTATTGTTCTCGGTAAGTTTTCTTGTGTTTTTATTAATTATTTATAATTAAAAGCTATTTTAATCTTTACAGTTACATATGTCTCAAGACAAAACTAAAAAAAAAAACGATTTGAAAGGAGTCAAGATTAACATAAATGTCAGACTAAACAGGAAATAGTTCGGTGTGAACGCCTTTTTAACTTCCGTTTGAATACGATCTGATAAAAAAAATCTTGTCTAATCTAATCTGTTTTCAAATTTCAAACTGTACTTAAGTATGAGACAGTGAATTAAAAAACGGTAGGTACGTATTTTGTATGGTATCAAGGAAATCAATTTGGAGCTAATACACGAATGAAAAAACACTTTATAAAAAATGAATACCCAACATTTACTGCAAGCAGGTGAACCTCACCTGTATAGCAACTTCTTGTCAATTTCTATTTGACAGATGTTAAAAGTTATCTAGAGAAAATAAGTGGATAAATATTTTAAAGATTTATCTATATTTAGTGCCCAAAGTGTACCTATACCTACTGGTGCAACTAAATTATATTTTTATCGATGGATAGTGCTCATGCATAATGCATTGATAAATCAGAGCAGTTACTACTGTCATAAAAGTTCGGTGCAAGTGGCCCTTAAGGAAATAAGAGGCTTACTCTGATTATTGAAATTCTGCAAATAATAAATAATGTTAAAAGCACACGCTTATTAACATTTTCCAAACCTTTTTCTTGCTTGAGAGGTTTATGCATGTCATAATTAGTTCTGTAATATTCAATATTCAAAAGTTCAGATCTTAGCAGATGGTAAGACCAAAGACGACCCGCGTTAGTTTAAGCAAAAAGAATCAAAAAGATCAGACGCATTTTAAATTTTGTGCAGCTTCAGACAGCTATTTGTTTTTAAAATGGGTCTAACATTTTTTTCAACATGAATTTGTACTTCAAGGAGATTAAGGCCTTCAAACTGCAGAGCTTTTGTTACTGGTTCTCAAATGGCACTATATATTTTGCCATGATACACTTGGCTAAAATAAAGTCTGAAATTGCTGCAGAAATATATAATTTGATAGCTGCCTATGCCTAGTATAGCTTTATTTGCCTCACTGGAAACCGTTTCTAAAAGCTTCATAATCGATGGAAAATTTTGATAAAATATTTTAATTAATTTATATTTCGAATACAACCTTGTTTCACAAAACAAAGGCAAATTGCAGGCCTTAGATCTTCTTATTATAAGCCTGTTTTTAAAAAAAATTATTATTTGCTTGATAGTCCTATATGTAGGAATTAATAATGAGGAAAATATAAATATAAAATATAAAGGTAATGCTCTATTCAAAGTTTGTCAATTTTTCATATAATAGGTAGGTATATTGATTATTTTCAATAGTGGATGCAGCCACCGAATTCTGAATATAACTTTAATAATTCGATCTTTAGGCGAATCAAACAAAGCAAAGTCGTCAAGAAAAATCTTAGTTATAATGTTAGTTAGTGAGTATAGTTGTCCTTGTATTCCTGTATGAATCAAAAATCAGATCATTTATTTGATCTATACCTACACAGACACACTTACGCTGGCTTACAAAGTCTGAAACGTTGTTAAACCAACAATTTTATGATGAGGAGGACGACAACAAAAACGCGTTTAAGTGCATTGGAATTGGGAACCAAGTGTCGGCCAAATTCCGCAATCTTCCGTCATCAAAGAATCCCCTTTTAGTTCAAGAAATGACTTTGTACCGCAGCTATTAGTCCGGCCTGCGCCGCGTTTCAATATGGCTCCGTATATTGACCAATTTGAAAAATTAGGTATTAAACATGACCTGATAGCAGGAGCAGCAAAACTTTATAGAATTATGTAGAAACAAGAAGATCCGAGAAATACTTTTTGTTAGGAAATACCACCAAGCAACATGCAGTCTGATCAACATTTTATAATACATACATATAGGTATCTAATCTAAAAATTAGAATTATATGGTCCCAATCGAGATAATAAACATTTTCTAATAAGAAAGAGAAGGAGATAATTATATTTTGTCTTTATTTCGAGGTCCAAATATTCCCTAAGTGGGAGTTGGAGTTATATGTGTTTTTCCCTTGAGTGAAAATTTGGGATTTCATGGTAGAAATCAAAATGCTTATTCTATAATTCAGATGACATTTTAAAGTAAGTATTAGATATACAATCAAGGGGTTTGAAAAATTATTTAACTTTGAAAAATACAATACTAAATATATTCTTCAAATATTTATCAGGTTGGATATTCATAAATCATAATCAATCTTTGCATGGTTAAACAGAACGGAGTAGATACGAGTGTTCAGGAAATTTCAACAAAGCTTAACAGATAATTAGCCATTTTCTATACTGGAAGTTGAGACCATTATCTACTCAAAAAGCATCGATTTTGTCATCAATAAGAAGTCGCAAGATTGAACTTGTATTGTAAAGCAGGTAATACAATTTATGCAAAAGGTACGCAACTAAACGAAAAAAGCGGACGTTCTACGAAGATAAAAAGAGACATTTAATATTAAGAGTCAGTTTCATATGTTTCAAATAAAGTGTTGCTTAGTTAATCAGCACATAACGCCAACCAGCATTTAAAGGTAAATTTTATTTTTTTTCTGCTTCATCGTCTGTTGAAGAAAAAAAGATGTAATTCTAGAACATTTGAAAATTATACATATTTATAAAAAAACAAACTGCTCTAATTGAAACTAGAAAATTGAATGAATAAAATTGAAGACTTATTAAAAATGAAACAAAATTGATTGATAAGAATAAAAATGATTTCTTATCACAAGGTATAAATACTGTAGAGTTTTTAAATCTCAAACATCGTCCAAGTCTCGGTTAAACTAAGTATGGTGATTAAATTTATAAGCCACTTTTTATGGAACTCATTTGTGGAGCTGCGATACATACTACAGAAAATCAAATATACGCAATTGCTCAAAATTTTGAAATTCAAAGAAATTCAAGGTATTTTTTAACCGCGTGCAATAAAAATAAAATGCACGACTCTGGGTCGCACAAACTTGCTCTTGTTCTATGGTAGCTATCTTTAAACGGTTAGGAGTTAAACAAGGAATGCAAGAAGAAAATCTCCACTGTAAATCAAAATTACATATAGGTAACATAAGAAATTGCCAAATTTGTAAATAAAAAAATGTTTCTTATAAACTTAAAAATGTATACACCAGAATCACAACTATCGACCGAAAATCTTATATTGAAATGGCCTTGAAACTGCTATTCCATTACCACATTTTATATACTAAGTAATTGATGTTTATATTTCACCACACCATTTTCTTCGTCGTGGTATAGAAATAATGTAGGTACACGCATATTGTGCTCACATTGATTTACGAAACATTTCCCAAATTACTTTCAATTGCGTCTCATTATAATAACAACGTCATATGCTTCATTCAAGGCAGAAGAAAAAAAATGCCTGAATGTCTGTCGTCAACTGATTCTTATCGCGAATCATTCGTCTGAAACGAAGACCGGCAGCAGATATGACACACCGAAGACGAGACATATCTGGTAGCATCAACGAAAGGTCGTCCTCGTCATCTTCTTCTCCATCATTCTCGTGGTCGTCATCGTCGTCTTCCATATAATAATAATCATCATCACAAATGTTTCAATTTGAAAACTAAGCTAAGTAAATCAGTTGAAATTTGATGTCATTTATTAAAAATGTTCCCAGTAACATCAGATACGGGTGAATAGTGTCGATCACCCTTACAGTTTGGTTGCAGTGAAGAAAGTAGATATAAATTGTCACAGGTCGGGACTATAAATATGAATTCATCAAGAGGTTTTTAAGAAAATACAGTGAAAAAAAAATATTTTGGTATAAGCTGTTCTTAGTTAAATAATGATTTTTAAATTTGAATTTAATTTATTTTGAATTTAATTTTGTTTTTTTAATACAAAGTTCGATCTAGGACTAGCTAAATTAAGCCCGTTTTTAAGTTGGGCCATGTGCAATCTAGTTCTACTATTTTTATGTTCATTAACACTATTTTATTATTCGTTAATACTATTTCATTATTCATTAATATTATTTCATATCCACCTAGGTACTTATACTTTCTTTTATTAAAATACAGTCCACTTTACTTAATGAATTGAGTATGTATCAAAATTTTGAAAGATTCGATCGAATAAAGCTCTCGAAAATTCATAACATATGTATAAATAAAAATAAAATATAGCTTGAAAATTTTGGATTTAACAGACCAATTTTCTTCAAACTTGGTAAAAATATTATTTGATTAGGTAATATACATACATATATGTAGGTACCTATGCCCGGAAGTTTTTTTTTTTTTTTGTGTTATGTCCCGAAATAAAAAAAATCCACGGTGATCCGAGTGCCGCGGGGCTGGGGCGTGGTTAAAAGTCGTCAAAAAAAAAAATCAGGATTGAAAATGTAGCAGATAAAAATTCTTATAATTTATTACCATACATTATTTTGCAAAACAGAACCATCTTTGAGATATCCTTTCTTGAAAAAGATGCAAAATTCTAAAAAATATGATTTTTCGCCAAACTTCTTGTTGGGACTTTTTTCCACATTTTTTTAGCACATATTTAGTTGTGAATCTAAAAGTTGTAGAGAAATAAATGAATAAATGTCCTTCATGAATACAAATGTCAATTTACCTGCAATTGGTGAAAAGATACAACATTTTTTAGTGTTAGTACTATTAAAAAGTAGCAGTATTAAAAATATCTACGTAAGTAGATTGTTGGGATTCCCATAACATGCACACTTAGGCTAAAGCAAGTAAATTGTGTCAAGAGAAGAAAACCATCGTATGAAAAAATAAGTATGAAGGGTGATCTATCACCCCCCATAAAGGGGCCAAATTGACTTAAAATGCTAAAAAAATTACCAAAAATCAACGAAAGCACATACGGTAAAGTGACATAGCTTTTATGAAACTTTAAACACCACTCCTTAATTTAACGTTTTTTTTAAGTTGTTTTAATAAATAGTTTTTCCGAAATAAATTTTCAAAATCAAAATTTTGGAAAAAAAAATTTGATTGAGTTTTTTACAAAATTTTGAATTGTATAAAATGCATTTTTTTTCCTGTATTTAATATTATTATTAATTGTCTATGCAATCAAAAAAAACCCGGTCCCAAAATGTTTCTTAGTTTTCGAGAAATAAGAAAAACAAAAGATACTTTGTACTAGAAAAAATTAATTTTTAGGTTTTCTAAGTAGGTATATTGAGACAAAAAAAAAATTTGTTTACAGTACATGGAGTACAGCATGCGATATTTAAATAGAATAACTCAAAAAATCAACAAGAAACATAATAATCCACCAGATAAAGACGAAATATTATGTGTGGGTATACTTATTTGTATTTAACATTTAAATAATACAAAGACACTCTTTCAGGATGACATATTATTTTATTGTAAGTATAGACAAAATTCCAAGTAGCTTTCGGTTTAGCACTTTCATTCATATATTCATATATGTATCTAAATTATGTGTAGGTACCTAGTATTAGTTGTTTTTTACACCATCATTATTTAACTATCGAAAAGTGGCTTAAAATGGATATTTTGAAATAATAATGTATCCTTTGTAATTTAGCAAACCTTTTACTTTCGCTTTCGTTTTGCACTTATTTTTTGTGTTTGCTGCTGCTGCTTCCGTTTTTTGTTTTTTTTTTTATTTATTTGCAGTAATAAATATTCGAAACAAATCGACACCAATTCACCTAAATGAGTATCATATTAAATTTAATGATGCAGCAGTATTTCAGTTTTGAGTCAGAAAATTGAGTAGTGTGTAGCATGGAGGAGCTATACGGGCTGCAATAGTGTAGTAGACGAAATGGCAGACATGATGGAGTTTTACTTTGCCTGTTCAGTTTTTTTCTTCTGTTGCTGCTATGTTGTTTCTGGTTCCGTTCCGTTTGTTAGTTGGTTGTAAGGTGCCTAAAACACTTAGCAATAACATTCAGTTTTTGTGAGGGAGATTTTATGAGTATACGTGTATAGTATAACGGCAAGGGGTGAATATTGGGTGAAGAAAGGCGCCCATCAAACGATCACCGCAATTTTATTAATGCTCTGCTCTTGGTTGTAATTTGTGGACAAAGGGAATGCGACGAACTGTAATGGTGGTGGAGAAATTAATAATGGTGGAAAAGATAGTAGCTCCCTCTTATGTATAGGTACATCAGGTAGGTAGGTATATGTATAATGAATTCATATAAATGCGTTGCTCTTTTTTTTTTTTTTAATTGCCCGTTAAGTACCACTTCATTTTGTGTATACTTTTCAGTGTGTGGTGATGAGTGTATTTTTTATATTTTAATTTTTTTATAACAAGTGATGCATACGTAATTAACTGCCATTGAATTTATTACCCTCGCTTAGAAATAGGATGGTATATTATAGAGAGGCACTTTTTTCTATTTTCTATGTGGATGACTATATTCGTAGCATGCCTACGTAATCTATACTTTATGTGACCGCTAACAAGATTAGTTATCAGCTGAATAGGGAAAATGAGAGGGAGACTTTTAAATGAAAATTTCATCGCTTTAAATAAATAATTACATTTATTATGCATATACATTTTTTGGTAATTAATGAACAATTAGTTCAAGTAGATTTTTAATATTTTTTTAATTGCAAAGCTATTTATTTTAATTGTCAAATAGATATATACCTACCAATATAAGCTTTCAAAAATTAAAAAAAAATACTTTTACTACACCAAACAAACTATGGAACAATTAGAATGATTACCATCAAAGAGTTAATAATACTTTTTTGTAGTTAAATAATATATTGAGGTAGATTTTTTGTTAAAAATAGATTAATGCAGCGTAGTATCTCTGTTGAGAGAAACTATTTTTTTTTTTTTTTTTTTTTATTTATTTATCTACTTCGAATTGTTTTGTTGGAGTGGTGAAAATTATTAGATTGTATTTAGGATTGAATAAAGGTAGGTATGGGTATAACAGTTGCAAGGAACATTAATGTATTATAATTATAAACTACTCATAGTAGTGCGAAAATAGATAAATCCCTTCCAACTTAGTACATATGTAATGTAGGTAGTCATACCTATATACATATATAAAGATTGACTAGCGAAAAGGACTGTTACAGCAAGCATCGATCATCCATATATTTCGTTGCTGGGATAATTTGATCACAAATCATTTGTTGACATTCCATCAAAGGATATCTATCTAAATTATGTTACTTAAAATATAGGTAAGTACATACTTACTCATACTTAGTGCACTGGAGGACTAAGGGGGTGGCGGGTGGGCTTTGTGGTCTGCCCCGGGCACCACGTTGATTGGGGCACCAAATGGCATTGAAAAATGCTGAAATCGCAAAGCATGATATATTTTTCTGGTTTTATAGTATGTTGTATATCAGTAAGTAATAGTATAGTCCCAATCCAAATTTGAAACTTAGTAAAACTGAATATTATACCAAGCGAAAAACCGCAAATGTTTTGAACTTTTTTCACTTTTTGCAATAAAGTCATAAACTTTGTGTTTTTAGCAGCAAAATTAGGTACATTCGTAAAGTTTATTCAATTTCTAAAAACTTAAAATAAACCGCAGCTTTGTAAACACTATAGGAACCATACCTATTGCTCTTCAAAGATTTTCCATTTTCTCCGAAAGTTGAGAGTTCTAAGTTTTTCTTCACTTCGACTTAAAATATTTAAAAAAAACTAATTTTCTTCTACGAAAAGTCAATGCAAAAAAGTTGTAGTGTATTCAATTCAATTTCATTAAAGATAATATAAAACGAAGTCTGGTGAGACTTAAAGTTCACAAACAATCTTGAAAAAAATGAAGGTAAAAATGGGTTTTTGTAAAATTAAAACGAAGAATCTTTAAATATATTATATATAAAAAAAGACTGAATACTTAAAAAGGTTAAAACTTTAAAATTTTAACCTTTTTTGTTTAAAGAGGAAGTGAGCCTTCTTATTTTCATCTTTGGGTACTACTCTATTATCCAATCCATAGCTTGCACTTTCAGAAACGTAGACGTGGAGAGGTGAGGCGGTCTATTCAATATACCACCAGTTCGTTACCGGCGAGGAGAAGTTCAAGTGCCCAGTGGGTTTGAACTGTTTCTTCGGCGGTTGATAGATGTGACACCACTTATGCCCTTTTATGGCAGGAAAAAAATCAAACTGTGGGCTCAATTTTCGAAGAGGAAGGACCTGATGGACTTTGCTGGTCATCTTCATTGTAACTGATGAAACTCATGAGAACATGCTCCGATTATATATATTTGATATATTCAAAAAATTATGAGGAGGCTGAAGAAGATTAAGAACTTGAAGAACTTGACAAACCTGTGCCAGACCTGAAAAAATCATGTAGATCATAAGAAAAAAATTGAATTTGAAAATCAAGAAAAAAAACGAGGGTAAATCAAAATTAATTTTTTTTTTAAATTCAAACAGATTTTTCATTTATTTGAAAAGAGGGGAAAAAGAGCAAATCTCACCGAAAAAGATGCTCTTGTTTACAATTCACCATTGTTTACAGTTCATTTTGTATGAACCAAAATTTTTTTAAACCTTAAAATTTAAATTTTAATTAACTTTCAATTATCGATTGAGATAAAAGATGTGAATACCTACAAATAATTTATGGCATTTTCTTTGTACTGGCTGATGTTAAGCCCGATCAAAAATGTCATCGTAATCGAAAGTATCTATGCTATACGAATCCCGAAATAACAATCGAGATTCGATTGATAGCCCATTCAAACGGTAGTTTCACGTTACAAAAAATATATCGATTTTTTTTTCGAATTCCATGTTTTTTTGGTCGCTGAATCCGAATCTGAAGAAATCCAACAAAATTTTCTTGTGCGTTTTGAGATATGCGCGTTAAAATTTCAACATAATTTCTCATTTTTGTGATAGGGGGCTATTAATCATTTGCTTTTAAAAATATTAAAACTAGAAAACATCAAGGTATGATCCCACTGGTAGGGGCACCATTTATCTTTGCCACCCCGGGCCTCAAACAGACTTAGTCCGCCAGTGACTTAGTGCGAGGTTTTTTCCATCGATCATTGTAAGAACAGATTGAAGTGCAAACTATGATATTGGAACAAAGTAGGACATGGATCATCATTTCAGTCCATGTTTTATGTATTTCGTATTGTTAAATTATATGTTTTATTGTATTATAGACTATAGTACCTATGCTTGTGTTATTGTAGGTATATAGTAATTTGTTTAACTTAACTAACAACTAACACCAGCACGATGAGCCAGTGGAACACATATATTGTTCGTCAAATCTTTGTTCATAAGCTGAACCTTGCTTTAAGATCCTTATAAACAGGATCGGATGGTTTTCGTTTAAGATAACCGCAAAAATAAGTCAAGGTATATTTTTTGGTGCTAAATTCCATGTTATTATAAGATCTTAATGAATGAATAAACAAAAGGCACGACTGGGTCAGACAAGCTTGTTTTTGTGGCAAGTTAATTTCATGTTGACTACCTACTGGAAAATTTATTTGACCAGTTTTTTTTATGAAAAAAAGAAGATTTTCAGTGATATTTTGAAATATTATTTTTTTTTTTTTTTAAATCTTTTGAAAACAAATGAATGGTATAAAAAACGCCAAAAATTCAATTACATGAAATTCTATCAAAATCGATTGTATTTTTGGAGAAAAATAGAACTATCAGATTTAGAAAAAAAAACTTTTTAAAAAAATACTTTTTTTAAATATTTTTTTTTAATTTTGTCAAAATCGATGCAGTCGTTAAAAAGATAGTCGGAGCAATAGAAAAAAACGATTCTATGAAAGGCAGATAGGTAGGTACCTACCGTTAATAAGCTGATATCATATTCAAATGAGAATGAGCAGAGTATAGGTCTACGAAATGCCTATACATAACTACCTATCAACCTCTTGCATTATGAAATTCCTATAAAGTATTCTAGTTTTATAAATTCCACCTGTTTTGATTTTACCTTTACATCTTTGCAGGCAACCATCTAACAAAAATGAATTGCGTTAATCCTTAATGGCTACATCATCCATATTCCCACACAATACAGTACAGAAGTACTTCTCATATTAATGTCTCAATTTTCGAAAATGTTCCACCAACATTCCATCTCCCACCCAGAACCAGTCATCATCACCAGTGGAAATGGATTGGGTCTGGGGGCGAGCCCCAATCAAATTCGAAGAATAAAACACAAGGAACACCAACCGAAAAAAGTCCTTCAAAAACAGAGAATGTGTCACACGACTTTGCTTTGTACTGAAAAAAATATAAATGAAATATATTATGTGTATATGTATGTATGCACGAAATATATATAAAAAAAAAATAAACATATTCTTCCCATTCCATCGTATTTACCAGAGTGGGACTCTGTCTTCATCTTCTTGATTTGAGGTCCTTTTAAGTATTTTGTCGCTTTGTTTTTTTTTTCTTCTGTTTTGTTCATTTCAGCTTCCTTCTATTCTTCTTTTGTCAAATTCTTTTGTTCATGTTCTTTGATTTGGAATATAGTGAGCTACTATTCATTTCGTTCTTTTTTATTTTTTCTCGTAGGTATCGGTGCTGCGCTGTTGTTTCTTGGTGATTTTCGTTTTTGTGTTATGCTCTGATTTTCTTGATTTTCTTTTGAGAAACAGAACAAAGATAAATTGGTTAATTTCCCCCGCCATTGTTGGGTGCCCATCAATCGATGCCGGGTAATGGACTCAGCTTATTAATTCACTTTTTCCCAACCCTCCACATACAATAGAACCCAACCATTTCTTCCACCCACTATATACGAAGCATAAAGTGACTGGGCTGAACTTGTGTAGTCTAAAGGCCTTACCTATTATGTAGCTATATATGATTATTTTATCACCAAAACATTAGGCCCTATCGTGAATTCCGAGTGAAATTTAATTTCCTCCGGCTCCGGAAAACTCCGTTTAAAGGAAATATTTCGGCTATCGTGAATTTTCTTCGGAATAAATTCCACACGAATAATTTCGAACATTAATTTCAAATAATGTTCAGGGGTGCCAATAAAAAATCCATTTTGATTGCGACAAAATTCCCCCAATGGATAATCCTTTACAACAAAATATCCCAAAAAATATAATTTAATTTTAGTTCATTCAGGCAAAATTGTTGAGAAAATAATAGTGGCTAAGGATTGTTTCTTTTTTTTTATTTAATGGAAGTTTCCGATAAACTTGCAAGATTCAGAAACTTAAAAAATATTTAGTGTGAAATAAGTGTATTGATGATTGATATGCATGATGAAGATTATGTGGGGCAATTCTGATTTTTGACTGCATTAACAATACATTTATTACTCGAGTGGCGAAAAATGACTGAAAACCGACCGAAAAAAATGTCGCAACACAATGTTTGCCATAGTGTTTTGTTTTCAATCTTGATTGATTATGTCATTTTCATTTAGTCTTCACAAAAAGAAAACAATTTTTTAAATCTATATAAAAATTGTAAAAAATAGTTCAACATCTTCTCAATTTCACTTCAATTAACCTTCAATCAATGTGGACACGAAAAATCATTCTGGTATACTTAAAGTTATATACAACATACGTATGTATATGTACTTGATTTTAGATTTTTGGTAGACACACTCGATCTCTTTTATGTATATACTTATTAAAATATCCTTGGATTTCTTTAATTCTTGTATTCCAATATGATCATGCAAATAGTATATACATATTAATAGTATACATATATACAATTTACATATACTTAAAATTATTTATTAAAATTTTTGAGTCAAAACCCGAAGAAGAACAAAATATTTCCACCTATTAACACTTTGTTATGAAATGGGAAATAGTTTATTTTAGATTCTTTAAAAGAATTATTAGTGCGGCATATACGAAGGTCAAAATCTCATTATGCATGGGAGGCTGTATTAGTGAAATACAGCTCACGTATACGTTGTGTGTTTGCTGGAAGCAAATCAATTTTTTTTAATTTTTGCTCAAGCACGGCAAAATACATTGAATTTGAGATCTTGAAAAAAATTTGTATGATGAGAATGATTCAGGCCCATTCGCAGGGGGGGGGGGGTTCGGGGTTCTAACCCCCTCCATGGGAATAATAAGCATACTGAAGTACATACCTTTCCTCAACAGAATGAAAATTTTCAATGAAAAGTGAACTATTTGCACCATGGTCTTCAATTACCATGATGATTCTCGTGCCTTCTTGATAAACGAAGTTCAACTTAAGCGTCGATGCCTAAAAATGCACTCCTAGCACTCGAAATTCGCAACGAAGATGGGTTTCCATATTTAAAATTTCAATCGAATACTTAACGTTCTGTCAATTTTACCTGTGAAAAATAGAAAAAAACGAACGGTCTTTTTCAATACATCTTCGTATAGAAACCAGGCGATGTTTCAATGAATGTGGGCAAAATGAACATAGAAGGTTTTTAATTTGAAATTTATTAATTCCTACAAAACTCTTACAAAAGCAGACAAAGTTCGACTATGGGAGCACCTAAAAAAATCGAATTAAAAATGGCGGATTGAAGGTTTTTAGCGTTTTATAATAGGCTGTAATTTTTACTTACTTTTTAGTGTTTTGTGTTTCTTATTAAAAATAATTTCTAACTAACTGAATGTCAACTAACTACCTGTAACTCCGCGTTAGTGTACCAACAAATCAAGGTAGGTGTCAAAAAGAAATAGAAGTAATTGCCAGTGTGTAGGCATACCTATTTAAGACCCATCCGAGAGCTGATTTTTGAGAGCCATTCGAACGATTAAAGCCAATGTGAGAAAAATCGATGCACACCGAATAAAATCGGGATTAGAGTCAGAATGTAGGCCTATATTGAAGGCCTATTCACTGAATTTTATTTTAGCCAAATCGCCGGACATCATCCGATTTTAGAGAACCATACTACACTCGATTTTTGTCCTTGACTGAGAAAACAGTTACAAAGTGTATTTGAATTACTTTTTTTTGACATTGACTTTAATCATTAAAATGGCTATCTTAAAATGGATGACACTTACGTCGACTTTTTGTTTGACTGGGGAAAAAGTTATAGCGTGATGTTAAAATTGATCAAAGTAAAGATGTTTTCTTATTTTTTCAAATGGCAATTATCAATTTTTTTCTGGGATACTGTACCCCTACCTATACTAAGGAATGCTTGCTTCATGTAAAATTAACCTTCTATTTATGAAAAATTAAAAATTTCTTGTCGTGTTTAATGAACTTCGTAACCATGAACAAAATTCAAACCACCCATCCCCCCATGAGCAATTCCTGCGCACGTGCCTGATGATTGACCTGTTTATATGCCGTTCAAAATATTCTTCAATGCATGATGAGAATGAAGGACCTGTGTGGGGTTCCTATATGCCGCTCTAGAGTTTTACGCCATTGCCCCGTTTTACTTAAATTCCTCCACATAAATAATAGTGAAATGAATTGAAGCATTTCCATGGGAATTTTATTAGCTGTAACCCACATTGTTGCTACAATAGTACCGAAGCAATTGATTGAATCGACCAAATGCGGCCCTGTTCTGGAAGGTGTTTTTGATATGTGACAGTGATGGAATTTATTTTGAGTATGTTTTTTGCTTTAGTCCTTTTTAAAACTGGTATTTTTGTTCAATTTTTCACAGCACTATATATGGACATTTTCAAAACACCCCAACAAAATAATCCTTTGGTAACGTGTTTACCGATTTGATTTCATAAAAACAATTTGAAATGGATTTTCAAAAGTATCGATACCTATTTAGTCGTTTTTAGTTGCGTTATTGGCCGATATACCTAACCATTTTTTTTGGCTGCCCTTCAGATATACATTAGTTGTTTTTTTTTTCTTTCTTTTTGGCCATGAGGGGTGGAAGAGGATTTTTCGGTGGTGTAAGTGTATACTTTATATCCGTGCATTAATCCGGGTGACATTTTCAGTTTTTCGCTTTCCGTTCTCCCAATCCATCAACGTCAGAAGCGTGTTCCATGGATTCTATATATATACTTAACTTTGCCAGATAGATATCGCCATGATACAGTCGCTCCAGAGCATTCGGCCTCCTCGCCTCCATCTGCTGTTAAACCTACCCCTCGAGCGAGGGTCTGAATTTTTCACTGAGCCACTTGATAAGTGGCAATGGGTGGGAATGGGTCTATATTTTTTTTTCTTCCTTTCCGCATTTTCTGTGCGAGGGTGGATTGATTTGAGTGACTGAGTTTTTCATTCCACAATTTAGAGCTCTGGAGCTCGAGTAGATAAAAAGTATCCTAAATACATATATATTGGGGGTGTGGGAAGAGATCGAGTAAAATGGATTTTCTCTGTCAAAAATATTTTGTATTGTATTTCGATGTGCAAATGTGTTTTCCCAGTTCATTCTCGTCGAAAAGGAATCAAAGTCTGATTTCCGGTAAACGGGAAACCATGCATCCTTTTTAGCTCTGCAATCAATATGTGCAGAATATTCCCATGTCCCTGCAAAAAAAAAAAAAAAAATTAAAATAACCTGAAATAAGGACAACAAAAATCCATACTTCTTGACTATCATCGCATATGAACGCAACCATGATTTATTACTTTTAATTTCCTGCTCTACCGCTGAGTGCCTCTGGTGCGCTGCTGTTGTCCTGTTGGTATATGTTGTTGCTTCAGGACACTCTGTTGGAGAGATAGCTGGGGCTATTTTTGTTCGTTGTTTGCTGGAAAATATTAAATAAAACCAACGAAAAGGAAACTATGCACACTATGTAACTCGACGTGTAATTCTCTTATGGGTTTGCTGTCATTGCTTGTTTCAAAGATGATACCTTTTATATCTACAAGAAGAGTTTCAGGAGCACTCTGGTATGTATACGGGATATGCTGTTCTTCTTCTAAGGGACAATATTATGATTGGAGCTGGCACAAAGTTGTGAAACATTTATACTGGGGGATCATGTGGAGACAGAAGCAGCTTTCTATTCTATTGGGTGCTTCATAACACATAAAGTATCATGAGGTGCCAAATTAGAAATGATATAGCTAGGTTTTGATATAGAACATAGAAATTAAAAAAAAAATACGTTAAGTCAACATGATTAAAAATTGATTCAATATTTTTCAAGTTTTTTGTTTAACATGATTTTTTTCAAAAGCAATTTCTGTCAGATCTTATTGAAAATGAACTTAAAAAGCTAATTTCAAGAACATATAGAAATAGATGCTATAAAGTAAATCCTCAATAATGTAGACCAACATAACAAATTACATACCTAAGGTGTATCTAATGATCTAGATGAGTATTGATAAATAAAAACGATATCTTGCCAAAGTGTCTTTTTACAAGGAAAAGGACTGCTGGAAAAGTTTAATTTGGTGTTCATAAATACTGCTATACGTACCTACTTCAGATGCGGAGGAACAAAGTATTTGTATGAAGAAAAGCTAACACAAGAATCCTGAAATACCTAATACCATTAAGTTTATACACATAGAGGAGGTTCGAAATTCACCGAACTAGATGTCGCTAAATGAGCTTATCGAGTAATAATTATTATTGCCCTAATTTCCTGTAAAACACTCAAACCGAACCGAACAAAAGTCTCTTGAATACATATTTGTATTTATTTTTCTTTATTTCTCTTGCGTTTTAACTCAATAATATTTGCAAGAAGAGTAAGAAAAAAAAACAAGTTGATTATAGTAACGACATCCTACGACCACGAGGGTGCCGTGAAATGACGCCGAGTGAAATAACGCCGAATTCCGAAATTCGGCCTTATTCGCGCGAATTTCAAACTATTATTTTCTCAAATTGCTTTCATCTCTTCCACAAACTTCGTCAAAAACTTCGCGAATGCCACTTCTTTTAAGCGAAACGTTTGCACACTCATTTTTTATTGCACTTAGTAAAGTTAATTTACCGCGAAGGTCTTCTTGCGTCGAATGTCATGTGGAGCACTGACCTTCGGAATTCTCACTAAATTTTCGTTATTGAATTCTACAACTGCACTAGCATTGCACGCATTTGCATAGCACGTGTATCGTTTACACAATCTAGATTTAGATTTAATTTTATATAATTATTTTGTTTCGGGTATATATAAAAGTTCGCTTCCCTTCCTTAAACCTTCACAGATTTCATACACAAAAACTGATTCACCAAAACTAGCCATTTAACCGATGCGCATCACTCTTTACCAACTAATGAAATGATTCCACTTCAAGTTACAACCAACAAACATTGATTACGGTAAATTTCACTTCTTTTTTTAACAAGTGCAGTTGCCTTTTAAAATTCTTTTGCTTTCTCTCTGAATTCGGCTTTATTTCACAAGCAATAGTCGGCTTTATTTCACTTTATGAAAGCGAAATAACGCCGAATCCCAAAATTCGGCGTTCTTTCGCTTTCATAAAGCGAAATAAGGCCGAATTTCGGAATTCGGCGTTATTTCGCTCGGCGTTATTTCACGGCACCGACCACGAGCTTTTTGAAAACTAATGAAAACTAACGTTATTTAGTTCCTGTATGTTTTCTTTTTAAGATATTCAGCATATGCTTCTATGTATAGAACAATTTCTTAAATAGCTTCGCAATTCAAGAGAGTTGTGCAATTGAATGATTTTTTTAGGATTTAAGACAAAGCGCAAGCGCAAAGAGAAGTTTAATATAAGAAATTAAAATGAAGCATATTTTTTTTTGTTGATTGAGATTAGTCATATAGTCATCTTTAAAAAGTGAAAGTCAGTAGAAATCTTTACCGAGTTCTACTAACTTGAAGACTTTATATTTTTATTGCAATTTATAATAAAAATATACTCTAATCATATAGAGTGCTGATCAATGCAAGAACCAAGTTTTTGAATAGAGTCACCTATGTATATTTTTAGACAATTATTACAAGGTATCGAATAAGCTAATCCACTGTTATCTATTTTTTTTTTAGTTTTGTTTTAGTATTAGCAAAGTATTACATAGGTGAAACTATTCAAAAACTTGGTTCTCGCATTGATCAGCATACAAATGAATGTAAAACAGTAATAGATCGAACAAAAATATTGCTGCTTTAACTGATCATGTTAAACAAAATGGACATAATTTTAACTTTGATGAATCGAAAATTCTGAAACTTGAAAGGCATAAATTTAAATTGCAAGTACATGATTTCAATCAAATTAACAAACACGAGGATAATGTTTGTTTGCAATTACAAAACTGATAAAAGGCATATACTAACATGTAGCATACGAAAACATGCACGTGCCGTAACTATTCGGGACTGGTGGAAGTGTGATCATAGCCTCTTCGCGGCGGCCGCTAGTAAAAAACCTTTTAAAAAAGGTGGACATTTTCGTCTTTAAATATCATTCAGGTAGGCGCCAAAATCTCATCAATTTTCGCAAAACAAACTTTTTCCATTATTCTTTGTTTTTATTCTGATTCCCCAAAAAATAGTACTTTACCTTGGAAAAATAGAAGATTTGCTTCTTTAAGTTAATCATGATCGCATGTTAAATAGCTTATTTAGACACTCAGAAAAAAAAATTGTAATATCAAGAATTTTATACTTTGGCCCAACAATTTTCGTACTTTGAAATGAACCCAAGTACCTAAAATTCTTAACTTAAGAATGCAAGTGTTGAACGTGCAGCAAGAACTTTTATTCTTGATTTAAAGATAAAAAATGTAAAAACTTCCAGAATGTACATTGTTGCTTCAAGAACGAATTGTTAAAAAAGCTCAACAATTAAAATTGTATGGCCAAATACTAAAATACTTAAAATTTCAAGAGCGAAAATTGTTGCGGGAAAAATACATTGTTAATAAAAATTGAAAATTTAATAGTTGGATCAAGAACAAAATATGTCAGACTTTTAAAAGCATAGATTGTTGACCCAAGAACAAATTGTCAATAAAAAATGAAAATGAAATTGTTGGCTCAAATACTAAAAATGTGGGATTTCCAATTGTTGTGTTGAATATTGCTCATCAAATTACTTTAAGAATAAAGTTGATACCTATAAAAAAAATTGTAGGTTTAAATTTAAACTTATCTTTGAAACACCTCTTGGTTTCAGTAAACGGAGAATTTTTTCTTCAACAAAATAAAACATAGACGATGAAGCAGAAAAAACGCTAAAAGTTTTCTAATGTAACGAATTTCATATTTTATTTTTTTTTTATATTAGCCATACATAAAAATAATGTACATAAATAATAATAAATTTAAAGCAAACTAAAGTATTAATAAAAACGAACAACTTCTTCCGAGTCAATTAAAGTAACACTCCTTACACACGTCGAAAAATTAACAATATGTTTCATATAAAAGCAATTTACATTTTGCTCTATTTTATATGCCTGAAATTGTTCTAGAATTTTGATAACATCAAAAGAAGCTATGCGGCACTCATCTAGTGCAGATATCCCATCGCAGGATAATCGCCAACTTAAAAAAAGTTCCAGGGTTTCAGCTTTGATATAATTTTTCACTAATTGTTCTTTTTCGTTCATTTTAAATGTTTAATTTAATTGTTTTCCACTTTTAACATTCTTATTTTTATTCTTTATTTGTTTAATTGTTTTCTTTTAATTTTTTCACTGTTGTACCGATCGCATTTAACAAGACAATGATTTCCACTGCTTTTTGCACTTCTTCTAAGAGACAATTTTAAAGTAAGGTTTGCAGTAAGGTTTTGAAAAATCAAAAATGAGTTCTTGCTTCAACAACTATTTGTTGATTCAACAATTTTTAAATCACAATGTTACAAGAATGGAAAATTCTTCGGACAACAATGTTTTTTTTTCTGAGTGGAGGTTTAAAATTAATGTTTATCGCTGCTGGGAACACGAAAAACGAATGTGCTTCATTGTTTGAATTCACATATGTATTTTTTTTTTATTTTTCTAAGCGAAGAAGATGTCTGTTTTTCTTAGAAAATGGCTGATCACTGCGTTTAATTTTTCGGGCTATGAAGATGTTAGAAGATTCATCAATATGGTAAAAATCAGTTTCCGCTCTTATTTCTAATGCACAAAAGTTTTTCCTTCTATTAATTTTTAAATACACTACTTAAATTGCTCTGTAACATGAGCCACCAAAAGCGAAAATAAGATTTTACAAATTAACAAACAACGTTGGTTCTGGTACTGCCTTTATATTATTATGACATGATTTAAATAAATTAATTTTTGGTTTTATTTCAAACTACCTATCCTTCTTTAGCATGGTCTTTCGAAATAGCCAAGTTTCTTATTTAGTTGTTTTTGTTAATGCACTACTCTATTGCGATTTGCGCTCCATACACTTTTTTGTAAATAAAAAACATTTTTTTCAGAAAAATTGTTTTTTTGTATGAAGTCAAAAATTTTTGCGTACGCCCTTGAACACTTAGCTTATTACATTTTTCCAATTTTTTTTTCGGAGAGTTTTGCCCAACTCTGCCCTACCTTACGTCTATTTCTTTTTCCAAAGTCTTTCAACTAGTGAGAAAGTAGTCCACGTGTTTCCCCATTCTCCCCTACTTACGCCTAATTTTTTTCCAAAGTCTTCCAAATACCTAGTGTTTTGTTCGATCAAGCCGCAGTAATGATATGCACTGAATAACGTTCCATGAACTATGAACAAAAAAATACCTATGCTAAAATATAGGCAAATATATAACTACAAACATCTACCAACTAGAAAGTTGTGTAAATAATGACCTAATAATGGTTTTATTTTCAAAGGAAACTGAAACAAAAGATTGTTCTTTTTTTTTAATATAGCTATGGTGCAGCTACCTTCTTTCATTGTTTTCAAATATTCAGTTGCATAATCTCCGTTAAAAATCTAAGACTGAAGTGTGCCATTTTGTTTAGGATAGAAGCATTTCAAATTGCATAACAATATGAGTCTATTAGGTAGCTAATTCTTTGTTATTTATCTTTTAGATACTTTCGATTTTATTTGTAGGTATCTACAATAACCTTCTCAAACTCTCTGTTACCTGATATCTACCAACTGTGTTGCAAAAACTGAGAATCATTTTGGAATCTTTGGTTTTAACTCCAAGGATTTTCTGCTTAATTATATAAACTTCATCTGTCAATCGTTCACGTTAAACAAATTTTGTAGACGAAAACAAATTCGACTCTTTCCGAGAATTCTTTTTGGTAGTTTGCCGGTTTACCCCCGAAAACCTGTTCATATCATTCGGCTGTCATGTCAGCTTCATCCACAATTCCATTCGAATTATGTAAATGAAACCTGGCGGACCTAATGACCAAACCCATTTGTCATTTTATATCCAATAATTTAGTAATTATTATTTTTTTTACTACTAAACGTATGGATGGTTAATATGTATATGTCGAATAGGATGTAGATTGGAGATGAAATACTAAACAAAATGGCTTTTTATCCAATGGGTTGGTATACATATAGACGGATTGTTGTGCATTTTTTTTTAGTATAATAGGTTTTTTTTTAAACAATATAACCCAAGTCTTATTTTCTGATTGAAACTTTGTGTAATGCGCATCTTCAACGGCATATATAATTATTTAGCCTTCAAAGTGGTGTGCTAAATGAAGTTATTATTATAAAATGTTTTACTTCTTTATATTGTTGTATTTATGATTATGATGGTGCAATAACCGCACTACTGGATTATTTAATTGAGTGCAAGGTGCAAGGAAGCTCTTATACACTACACATAATTGCAAAAAATTACTTGCGGTAATAATAATAACGCCACTTATAAACTCTAAACAAGATGCCCATCATCAACTATAAAGCAAAACGCATCCAGGCTATAAAAATAAGTTAAAATACTTAAAAAATAAAAGCAAAAAAAATCTTTAATAAGCATTTATGTTTAGATATGTGCGGCAAAATACGCGTAACGCAACATCCTCTCATCATGTGAAACAAGCCATCACTTACCACTTACTCGTGATGTGGTTGTGTAAGGTATGAATCGATTTAAAAACATTAAATTGGTCACCTCACCCTTAATAGAGTAATTTTAAATTATTCATGGACAAGGAACATTTTAAGAAAAGATTCAAGACTTAAACATCATGAATTTTGTAAAAAGTTTGACATGTAATTTAGGATAATTTCCTTTGTGGTTTCAGATAAAATCTGAATGCAATATTGTTTCATGCATATACTCGTAGGTATAGCTTACATCAATCAATATGTTGCTGTACCGCACTATAAATATAGTTTTCAGATACTCAAAATTATAGAGAAATTCGTTAAAGCCTTAATATAGGTTGTGAATAAACCATTCATTAACATAAATTAAATGTTAGTTAATTTTATTTTTGATCTGCTATGCATCTGCTCTGCTTCAATGTACATATAATACATTAATGGATTTGTTTATTATTTTGGTAAAAATAAAATAATATTAGTCGCTCTTTCTTTAGATTATTAAGTTCAGAATCAATATCTTTTATCGAAACTTAAATGACAAGTTTCAAAAAGATTGACAAAACAATATTTTGATTTGTTATTACATTCTTGACTTTAAAAAAAGCTCTCACGTAAAATTTCAAAAAGTGACTTTTATTATTTTTCCACCTACAGAATTAACTGAAATTAACACAATTTTTTTCCGCAGTCTTGCTTAAAATTGTATTCCTTGTAATTGGAGCACTTTTTCAAGCCTGTGCTTTAAGCTTTTTTTTGTAAATAAAAAACTGGGATTTCTGAAGAAATAATCCTCTGTATAATAAAAGCCAGTTGGTTCGTTATTGTATTGTTGGTAAAAGCTTTTTGGTTCTATGTTTTTGGACTCTGAACATGGATAAGTAGAGGCAAGCGAGCTTTATGAGCTTTAAAACGCAAATAAGCTTTATATTAGCCGTGTTTCGGCGTGAAGTATATACGCAGCAAACTAAAACGGCTATGTTCACTTTTAACTCATTTTTAGTTTTGAAAATGATGATGTAGAGATGGCGTTGCTAATGTTTTAAAGAAAAATATACTTATCAGAGAAAAGCACCAAAACAAATTGAATTTACCGGAAATCCAAACCGGAAAGGTTAAATTTAAAATAAAAAAAATCACCGGAAGTTAAGCATTTTTAAGGTTCAATCTTCAACCGTCTCTAATTAAACAATCACTGAACCGACTTACACGGTTTACATTCTGTTCGATAGAGGAAATGTCAAACTAGGTCAGAAAACTTAAAGCTTTTTCTACCATTGTTGGTTAAGATGGACATACTAAATTATTATCTACATTGTGCAGAAATATATTAATGAATAAGTTTTTGTGAAAACTAAAAGAAAATCGAAGTTTTGGTGAAAAATAAAGTAAAACAGTTTTTATTTTAGTGAATAACTTACTTACTTTACTTAAAAGGAATTGTGACTGTGTTATTTAAGTAAATAAAGTGTCTTTTGAGATTTGCAAGTTCATAAGCAAACACGATTCCTCTCTTTTTACAGGAATAACAAATTTACTCAGAGGTTAAAACCTCTTAGAATCTTCACCAAGAATAATTTATTTCCACCGTCGTTTTCGACGGGTTTTCAGCTAGTTTCTTATTGATATTAAAAAAAAATTACTGTCAGTATTTTTTATGAGCTTTTTCTATAAACTTATTCAAAGTAAAATTGTTATTTAAAAACAAACAATTCTTATAATAATTTTGTTTGTCAATGATATTTCTAGATCACTTAGATCAAAAGATATAGCCATTTCAGGATATCGAAAAAATTACGAAAAATAAAAAAAACTGATGTAAAAGTAACGTTATATTGTTTTCCTCATCACCTACAAGCGGGGATTTTTCTGAAAAGTTTTGTCGTAACATTAGGTATAGTATATGTAAGTCCCGAATCAATTCAAATTAATTAGAAATTTGTATGGCGCAATGTTTTTGTTTCTTGGGCTACAGTAATACCATGTTCCCACCGACCTGATTTAGCTAGATCCACTTGATTTAGCTAAATCATGTAATTGATTTTGTGATTTAGCATACATTTTCAAGATTTACATTTACGTGATTTAGACTCATTTTATTTTAAATTACGTACTTATCTGTCATCGTAAATCTTTATACAAACAAACTATATCTGCTCTTTACTCCGCACTTTATTCAGCAATAACAAAACAAAAACAAAAGTTTGAAGCTGTTAATTTTAATGATTCCAATAGGAAAAAATATTGTTGTCGGTGAGTTTTCTTGCGTTTTTATGAATTATTTATAACTAAACTCTTATATTAATCTTAACAGGAACGTCTAATAAGACAAAACAATTATAAAAAGATTGATATGGAATGACCTGGACGAACTACATGTACATATTGAGTTTGTAAGATTGGCATAGATGTTAAACTAAATCACGAAATAATTCGGTGGAAATGCCTTTCGTAATTTATAAATCATTTATCTAAATCAGATCGGTGGGAACATGGTTTAACATGGTAGAACGTGTTATAAGTATAAGGTCTAAGGAGTAAGAATTTTCGAAAGAACACGAATGATGTCATGCTCAAAAACAATGACTTCAAATCATAACCCCTTATATGCCACGTTTCAATACAATCGTGAAGAATAAGAAGAGAAAGTCCTGAAAACTCATAAAACGTACATGTGAATTTGTCGTTTCCCAAAAACTATTATTAACTTTAGATCAGTTATTTACTTACATAAAATAATGATAACTGGTGAACCTGAATATTTATACAGTAAACTAACTTTTGCTCGATCTCAAATATTTTTTGCAATAATACAATCCAGGTTCACCTGCCTTGTATCTCAAAGACAGTTTTTTGATCATGTCACCCGTCAATGGAACTCCATACCAGTTGAAGTAAGAAGAATCAGAAATGAAAATCGTTTACAATAAATAGAATTAAAATTAAAATTTAGTTTTTGTTTTAATTAAGTTAGTAACTTGTATGTAATTTCAATTTAAATTGTTTTAACTGCTTTGCACTAATTTAAAAGATATGTTAAATCTTTCTGTGTAAAAGCCATCCATATGAATAAATACAAACATAAAAAAAATTACATAGGGAAATTTTAAGAATGGTGTAGGTATTGAAGACGGAAAAATGTGGACCCAGTCGAGAAGTATAAATCACTAAATTTACAATATCAAGTTGATCTAAAAAGTCAGTTGGTCTTAAATTAACAAACTTTCTTACGATTCACTGAATACAAATAATTTCCAGTTTTCCTGGTCTTTAACGACAACATTATGAATGGAGTCATTGATGATATTGCCCGCACAAAGTTCATACTTTTCATATTGTAATTGCATTTAAATTGGACGATATATCTTCCTTTTCTACTCAAAACATTTTGTTAGTTTCTCCGACATTCTGACATTATCGCATGTTTATTGCAAAGACCCGCGTATAAAATATATGATCACAAAGTTGCGTAAAATGAAGTCCACTTTATCGGATGAAGGTAATTATCTTTGCCTGTGTTTTTGATGGCCAATCATGTTCTTACATATCTATACTTACATATTTTTAACCATACCTACACTACACCTCTATCATCTTGTCGAGAGTTATTAAAATTGAATTTAAGAGATGAAATCACGATGAAGGCTACAACAGCACCGCAATGATTGCCAAGTAAAGAGTTAAATAAATGATTTCGAAACTTTTACAAAAATTTCTAATGATGATGAGTTACTGATGGACGGTGGAAGTGGTTACCTAGACGTACAAAACTAAACAACAACTGCTGAAGGTCTCTCTCCCTGTCTCTTCTTAAGTCTCCGATTCCATTATTTGTGTATAGCTGCGGGATTTCGCAATGAATCCTGATGAGTAAATTGCGTGAGCTGTGCGATTTGAAAAATAAAGTCAAAAAGGCCGATAGTTCATTGTTCTTCAATCTTTTGAATAGGAAATGTTAAATTGAACGAAATACTACGAGAAGAATGAAAAACCAACTAGAAGCATATGCGTCGGTGGAATGGCCTTTGTTTTTATTCATCAGCCGCTCTAGAATTTTCTTGCAAAAAGGGATGCGACGAAGGATGTAATGTTAAATGTTTTGCATGGGTATAATAAAACTTATTGTTGTACGATGTCCTTGAAAACGGTAGTATGCAAACATCATTTTCGCAAATGTTTTGTGTAACAATTGGTGCAACAATCCTTTTGTCTAATCAATTGTCATTTCAATATATGTCGATGGAAATTTAAGACTTAAGAAAAGGTTGTAAATTATATTCCAATCTGCAGGGGTAGACGGAATGCTGTCATTGTTTTGACAACTCGTTTTGCATTAGTGTTGTACGTATAAAACTGTAAGAAAAGATATATGTGTTTGCAAATTTACAAATTGTGATTTGAAAGTGAATTTAAGTATGTTTTTGAAGTTAGACATGTTAGGTAGATCTGAGTTGTCATGGGTTTATTCTAATGCAACGAATAAGTATTATTTTTTCCAGCACGGCAGTGCCAAATAAGCCGATTGCGAATGTGTACCTTCTGTGCAAATGGAAGTCTTCAAGATGAGAAGAAGATGAAAAATATATATACCTAGCTAAGTGCGCGAATGTTGAAAATTAAAGTTTATTTCTAAAACGGTAAAAATATATATATGCAGAAATATCTCAGTGATGTTGAAATAGTTTACATTTGTGATGTGTTTTTATTCGATACTAAACAAAATTACATTATAATGGATGGATGTTTTAAAATAAAACGTAAGTTTATTCTTCATATAATTTTTTTATTTAACATTTATTTGAAGTTAATTGTTGGATAGTGACACTGTTAATCTAACACTGAAGTTGGCAATTGAAAAAGGTATAACTATAAAAAGTTAGATATTTCCGAAGCATTTAAAATGGTTAAAATCGTATCTACAATGAAAGAGTACCTGGGTGTAATATATTCTCTGAAACACATCCCAGTTATCAATTTATACATTGAACCATCAAATACTAACAAACAATTAAAAATTTGTATGTATCCATAATTGCATAAATAAAGTGCGGAAGAGCCAACTCAGCTCGACACTTTTATAGAATATTGCTAAACATCATTCTGATTCCCATTTGAGCGTAAACGAATTTCTCATCTCGCACTTAGGTCCGTGATAGTGCTGTTATGTTATGGGGATTCCAATTCCAACCAAAGTATTATTTCTTACGAGACATAGCAACGTCTGCACAGATCGTCTTCTTGTTAGAATCAGATTCTTGACCTTGTATAGCATATATGGTACGTCCATGTTAAAACACCTATATTAAAGTCGATACTGATTTTCTCGCTGATTTTTGGACTTTTTGCCATTATTTTAGCTGCCGCATAAGTGTTAAGAATGGTTCGTTCGAGCAAATTCGTTTCAGGATTTTATACAAGTTACATTAAGTTTGAAGTAGGTAACATAACATTGTACCTATATATAAGATTAAATTTTGAAATTTTTCTAACCAAATCGTTGATGTTTTTATTTTCCATGAAATCCGTGTGCCCGCAGAGACCTATAGCTGGCTATTTAGCGTCAACCTCATCAATCTCTTCGCAACAGGCTCGCAGTATTGTCATTACATTACCGAAGCTACTCTGACAGATTTCTTTATTGATATAACCTCACCGCTTGAAATACACTGCAGCAGTGCAGACCTTACCTATATTTTTTAGATCCTTTGAGAAAAAGCCCGGTTACACAAATGTTTCCATGACCCGTCCGTATATTGATGGATTTGGTTGTATAAGGTTCCAAGACCTTCGGTGTTGTATATACAAGTCACTATAGTTGATTTGAAGCTTCATGAATGCCTTCATTTCACGAATAATATTTTGGACTTTTATTTTCTAATTCAAAATTTAATTACCTACCTTTAGTATGATTCCTAAAAATTGGTACTATCGGATAGTTTGAGGGGTGTGTTGGGAATCAATAGTACCTATCTAGGTTAGATAGAATTGTGAAATGGTGGAATAAGCGTCCAAGTTTTTTTACATTGGATTTTCTGTTATAACATGAGTCCATAAGACTCTTTGCATTGAATTTTCTGCTGTAATAGGCGTCCAAGACTTTTTGCACTGGATTTTTTGCTAGCAGACGTATAGCATCACAAGATTATATATCTGGTTTGGTAAGATAAACTCAATTTTTTTCTTTTAACAAAGGTGATATTTAAAAAAAAAAAAATTGTTAAGTCAGTGTTGATGGTAATAATGCAATGAACGATAACTCGCTATAACGATATACTCGAATATTTCGCCAAATGTAAGTCTATGTAAAAATAGTCATAGATATTTACGGGGCCGAAAATGGCCTTTTACCGCCCTAGGCAAATTTAAATGTTGCGCCCCAAAGTTTTAAAAAACGAAAACAATTCAAATTTACCCTATTTTGTAAAACGATTTTATCGAAAATCTTTAAAAAAGTATTAAATAAAACTCTTCAATATTAATGTTAATGATTTATAATAAATAATCTTGTGATTTATTTTGTAAAATGATTTTATCGAAAATCTTTAAAAAAGTATTAAATAAAACTCTTCAATATTAATGTTAATATTGAAGAGTTTTATTTAATACTTTTTTAAAGATTTTCGATAAAATCATTTTACAAAATAGGGTAAACTGCCTAGTGACCGACACCCTGTCAGTTATGGTCACCCTTCTCGTTATTCTAAGGTTTTCTGTGACTAAATAATGTTATGAAAATTATTTTTAATGAGTTCATTCAGACGTATTTCCTAAGAAAAACATTAAGGTAATGTGTGACTGCTTTGTGACGTCATAAGAAAATTCGGGACATCTGTAAGCACTTAAAAAACTTAAGAATTCTTTAAGAACCATCTCATAATAAATCTTTATTTTTAAACTATATCCAAATGTCCTACAGATATAAAAATTGTATATCATTTTAAAGTAATTAATGTTTAGTTGGGTGTTCATAAATGATCTGTAATAGCTACCCAATTTTTTCAGTGTCCGACACGGGTGTCTGTTACTAACTATAATCCAAAATAATAATATTGGCACATATAATTGTATTATTATACCTTATCAACAGAGCCCGGATTTTTATGTAAATACAAAATACCTACATATTTCTTTGGACAGTCATACAGAAGCAAGTTTATTAGTTAGTTTTTCGAATTAAGTAATTTGCTTTAAAATGGCAATCAATAGTGTGCGCACATTCTTGCATATTTTGCTATAAACGAATATTTTGGCTCCATGTGCTATGTACCAGAAATGGATCATTATTTATTGTGGTTAAAATTCACTTCAGCATATGATGTCATTCATCAGTTATTAAAAATTATAGATTCTAAACATTAAAGTTGAAATAAATTGAATCTTTTGTCGGAATCCAGTTAAATAAAAGTTTAAATTTTCGCACTATTGCTGCATAATATTGCAATGAAACTTACAGATTCAGAAATTTTTGAAACAATAACAACATAAAATTTCGTATTAAGGGTGTCGGTCACAAGGTAGTTTACCCTATGGATATTAAAATCAATCAGCATGTCTTTTTCAATGGAAATTGTTGCAAGGGCTGTTCATCGCTCTTGAGCTATTGTTGAGCGTTAATATGATTTTATTAGTTTAAGTTTTGAGAAGCTAGCTTACTTATTAGCAACACTTACCTACAGAAAATGTTAAGATTATCTTTAACACGGAGCCGTTTTTAAATTTTGATAAAGTTGAAGCAAATAGTGTGAATTTAAATAATTTAAATGTGGCAGTGGTTTCAGTCAGTAGATAAAAGAGTAGACGTTTGGTTAAAAATATTAATTTGATTCAAGAGATCGTTAGATATAACATCCTTTTGGATCTCGTCGTCAATTCTTGCTGTTAAAATTGCTTCAAGTTTCTCGCAATTTTTAAGTTCCACTTTATTTCAAATACTCTTACTGCCCAAAGACCTCATAGAGAGAAGAAAGAAGATAACGTCACATCGATAACGTGGGAGAATGAATTCAACTTTGAATTTAAATTTAGGATCGATTGTTTGAGATTTTAAGCTCATTCAGTCGGACACATTGAAATCTAATTCTAAATTCATCTTTGTAGTGCTTTTAATGTTTAAAAATTGAAAAATCATAAATTTCTGATAAATTTTCTTTAAAACAGTTTAGCAGCTCTAAGTTTTTGCTTTGCTTGACCGGCGCATTTGAATTATCCTTTTTTCACTTTCAAAATTGTTGCACCATCATCGCGATGAAAGAGAATTAGACTTAAAAACTTCTGAGACAAGCAAATGCGCTCAGACGTCAACAAACACAAGACAAAGGAAAAAAGCAAATGCTAGATGTTGTTGGACATGTTGAAATTGAAAACATGTTTATCTATTGAATATAAAGTTTTTGAAGACACATTGGGGCATATTCATAGTTGTTTTTAGACTCGGGGTTTTCTTAGACTTTGTTTAAACATTGTTATTTAGATAGGAAATACTCAAATTTTTCTTAAAAACAACTTAAACATTGTCTATGAATATGCCCCATTGTTCTTATTAAACTTAAAATACGAATTTCGACCAAAAGATGCTACGGACAAACTCGACGACAGATCTAGCAATTCTGAAATTTTTTTCGAAGCCGGTTAAAATGCACGCGTTTTGTTTATCAGATGCACGACTTTTTCAGAAAACTAAGATCGTTGAAATCAATTAAATTATTTTTAAGCGTGCGTCAAAACTGATTGTTTTTAGCACCTATAATAGGTACGTCTTAGAAGAATATGATAACGTAGCTATATATGAGGCGTTCAAAATAATAATGGTCTAAGTGCCTTTTGGTAAAAAATTGATATTTAACCTTTAAACACAAGTTATGATCTTTACTTTTCAAACAAAAATTGTAAGCGACAAAAATATACTATTACCAGTCGTTATGACTGAATTTCTTTTTGATATCGTTTATATTATTTTCATTAAACACCAAATTTGTAGACGAAAGTCAAAGTGCACTTATTCCACTAATATTCTGAACGCCTCATATATAAAACATGAAAGGTGAGCCGCATTCTTAGTAGGTATTTAATTCAGTATCATATTCAATAAAAAAAAATACCTTTAGAAAAATAACATGGAATATTATAATATTTTTTGAGCCAGCAATTAACAACCCCAAAAAATACTTTTAAATTAATTAGATATTTATAATATTTTACCTAACCTATCTCACTGTCTTAACAATGTGTGCATATATTTATATATGGATACCTATCTTAACCTACTTACTTATTAATAGGTATATTGTTAAAATTGGTGTTACTTAGTAAAGTGACTATTTAAACCATTTTTATTGTTTATTCTTAGATAATACGCCTATAGGTATACTTAATTATTCACCTGCACATGCCTTTATTCAAGCGGCATTATGAGATTCTCCTCAGTATTAGCTTCTCATGTTAAAAAACATTAGGTTAAGTCCTTAGGTATATATTCAAATAAAAAAAAAGTATATACATACGTACCTAAATATTCATAATAGGCATCTACATATTTAGCTAGACATCAGGACCCAAATTTTTAATTGGGACCATCTGTATCTTCTGCATCAAATTTCTCAAATTAAAACAAAAAAAATATCTTAAATGTAAATTCAAATGTATTTTTGTGGTCCGCTGATATTTTGTCTGATATAGGGTTTCCTTTCAAATTCCGTATCACTTTTTCTGCCTTATTCTTACGTTTTTAACTATATCGTCTTTTTCTATTATAATTGTGCACTGAACATGAACTTGAGAAAAAAATATATAATAATATATGTATATTCAATTTAATTTGTGTGCCTTTATTTTAAAAGAAGATCCCTATTTCATCCCTCAACTAATTCCAGGATGATAGTTCCTTCCATCTTTTTTTTTATTTGCCTATCCTTCTTCATCATCTAAGGGTGTTGTCTTCTCAAAAAGAAAGACAAAAAAAAAACAAGTGTTTGTATAAGTGGGATTGTGTGTGCGTGTACGTCACATTCCAATCTATATCAATCTTATGTTCGCAATGACGGATGACATTAGTCAATGTCAGACATTTTTTTTTTTTGAAAGAAATGCGTAAGTAGGAATGCATATTGACACATCCCCTTTATAGATATAGTATATTTGTGTATATCTAAGAAAAGAAGTTTTCCATCTCCCGGTTTCCGTTAAATTTTACTAGGAATTCAGTTATTAACTTAAAGGACAAACATATAGAAGCCAACAAAAGTGGCATGTTTCTAGAATTCAAGCAGTGATGACAAATATTTGCATTTGTTCGGAAGTTGACACTGAATTAGGGGAGAAACTTACCCCTATTGATATTCTATATTTGTATAGTAGCATGGAATTGGTTTTGATTTTCAAAATTCGATTTCAGACTTCTTGAAGTATGACGGATAGTTGCTATTATTGAGGGTGCGATAGTGCGTTCGTTTGATAAATTATGGTGTCGAAGAAATTCTATTGAATACAAACAAATATCTACTCCTGCCAATTTTGTTAAATCTGCTGGATTTGGAGAGTGGTTTAGGAAAATGGATTAAAAAAAGTCAATGTACATAGGTACTATTTTACGATATTATACTGACAAATAATATTATCTTGATCTAAAAATAAGAAACATTTTTTAAACATGACTTATTGCAAAGGGTTGTGTTCATTTGTTCATATAATGATATACATTCAATTCAAGTAAATATTCATTATAATCTTTTTCTTTTCCTTATGAGTTAATCGTTAAAACAATATGAGTATAGGTACCTTTAAATCATTTAATATATAGATTGTTTCAGCTCATATAAATAACGTCAAAACACGGCACCGACAGTTTTCAACATTGCAATCAAATTGTTGTTTGCATTAAAGAATTGTTACAATTGCCAAATGATGTTTCTTATTGCCCTCTTATCGATTTGATCATTCTCCAATAAAATAAAGTACAACTGCAGAAATTGCGGTGTGCGTCTTCGTTTACTGGCAAGAATGCAACCATCATGGTCGATGAGTGTATTAAAAATTTCGTTTCAATTTTTTCAATACCTATAATTTCAACACTTTGAAAACATTTTTGTAACCATAATTCTTAATCTTAAGACAACCCTGCGAAAATATTAGGGTTGAATTCTAATCAATAAAAATAAAACTTTGAATATATATTTCACATTCCACCCACAAACTTTATAGTTAGATTCAAGCCATTATATACCTTAAGGAAATTCATCTGAAAACTTTCGACATTTCACTGCACAAAATTTAATTGCACAATTTGCCCAGATCCGTGCAATAATAGCTCTCTATCCACCAATTACACCATCCAGCCACCCCATCCCCTAAAGGATTCTACATACATAAGGCTTTAGATGCTGCAGAAGAGATGGGATGAGATAGAACAAAGTGTTGGATTCACCAACGTGGCTGAGTGAACTTACCCTAAAGGTGTGATGCCAAAATAATGATTATTCTTTGGTGATTAATGCTTTTATCACCACACCAAGTTCATCATTGCCAGGAGCTTAATCAGAATGCCATTGCCGACTGATGGTAACACATTAGTTTTATATCGCCCTCGTCATCGTTGTTGGTGTCGGTATGGAGGAGTCGCATTTGTTGTTGTTGTTTTTTAGGTGGCAGTGGTGGGTTTTGTTGGAGTCATAGTAAGTTCCCATAGAGCCAATGTATAAGTGCATGGCATACTGAATATAAAGCGACAGAGACATTGTGGATCGTCCTGTTGCCATATTTGATTTAGCCTGAAGATTTTAGACGGGTAGTACCTTTATCGACCAGTTAAGTTGAAGCCATAAAATAATTAACACGATATTATTATTTGGGGAATTCCAAACACCAAAGTTTTATGATTTAAAATGAATTATACGATAAGACTTCGGTGTGATGGTGAGTGTTGAGCTGAAGTTTTATGGTGGGTTTTTGATGGGGGTTCATGTTGGCATAAAAAAAGCTATTTAAATAGGTATGTTATTGTTTGTTGCGGTCCACTGAACTGGGAAGCTAAATTTGGTAGTGTTCACTGACGCTGCCAGCATATTTCAAGCTGAAGTGCTTGCTATTAAGGAAGCCTGTAGGAAACTCAAAAAGAAAACAATATCTAACCAAAATATTCACAATGTAGCCATTTGTATAGATAGCCAAGCTGCAATTGAAGCTGCCTGGTGTCTTCAAAGATAGTTCATCAATGCAGAGCGAAGCTCTCAGGTTTCAGTGATAGTATACAAATTTCTCTCGTATGGGTCCCAGGCTATAGCGACATCCAAGGCAACGAGCGAGCAGATGATCTTGCTAGGTAAGGATGCAAAATCAGATCGAATGATTTAATAGAGAATAGACACGGCCAGGATCGTTGCAATCATCACTGGCCATTGGCCCAATAGGCGAAAATGCAGCTAAACTGCGCATACCTTTCAATAGCTGCTGCCTTAGTTGTAGAAATCCGCTAGAGAAGGAAACTATTGAGCATTTCCTCTGCTACTGTCCGGCCCTGGCTAGGTCTCGCCTCCAGGAATTCTGTAGCCTGTTTCTCAGCCTGTTTCTCGACAACCTAAACATGCTGTCGAACAAAAGGATAAATGATTTTACCGCTTTTCTCATCAGCACCAGTTGGCTCTAACAAACCAAGCAATATCTCTATTTGGTTTTCACCTTTGAAGTTTCTGGAACTTCCCTTTAATACTGGCTTTTCGGACTAGAACTTACTCCATTTTTTGGCGAAAGCATCAAAGCACGGATTTATACCTGGTAGGTGTGCCTTGCCTTTGAACGGGCCTAGCCTCACATAGATCTAGTGTAAGGTTAATTGGTCGGCTCTCAGTCCAAATGGAACCACCCAGCACACAGTGTGAGCTAAGTTCTTTAATTGGGACTGCGGGCACATACCAAAAACTGATCCCCTTAGCTTAACAGTCACTACCACTATATTACAAAAAATTAGGTCATACAAGTTATGGTATCAAAACGGCGCTTTTTGGCGCTAATTGGTTTTCTTCGGAACAGTTGTTCTGCGAAACCGCCATTTTACCTACCTACCTATAAGAGATGAACAACTTCTTTTCAGCTAAGGGAAGCATTATTCGGTTACACTAAACAATATTTAAATTGACTTTAAAATCAATAAAATACTTACATATAACCAGTATTAAGATTATTAAGAAAAGTACGCAGAATTCTTACAAACGGTGATACTCAACAAAAAGAAACCAGTAAAGTTTTCAGTACCTAAAGGTAACTTTCCAATTGATATATTAAATAAAGTTCTTCTTGTAGATCTTAACAACTTAACCTTTATGAGTCGAATAACTCCACTTTTCCAAAATGTGTGTGAACTTTATTCAACAGTAGATATATTTTGATAGATTGAGAAGTAGGTGGATTACAACCAGTGGACATCAACACTATTTTTTCCGGCTTTGTTCCTGAAAAAAAAAAAATGTAATGAATCCCCTATTTTAGATAATGTAATAAGATGACTCAAAAATTATGATATTTCCTCAGTGGCTACCTAATAAAATCTTTTTGTTAAGTTTGTTCACTTCGTTAAAACGTTGACCAAATAATTCTATATTTTCTTCGTTGTTTTTCACGCTGTTGTTTTCTGGCTTTTCGAAACTTATTTCCATGTATATTAGGTACAACAATTTAAACATTCACTGCAGTCATCAAGCCAAAGTATTGCGTTGTATATCTATTGCAGCTGCTGATATCGATCGTAAGCTTTTGTTCATTGTTCGTTATGGTAAGAAAGCCATAACACCATAACTGAAATATCAAACGCAAACCCTTATATGAATTAAAGGCATACAACTTAAGTACACCACAACATTTTTGCATGATTAAATGAAATGCGTCAAGTCATTCCAATCAAATGACATGTTACATTAGGAAAATTGTAATTTCTCAAATGCTAAATGCAGAGATTCCACCCACTTCACAATGCCATCAGCCATCATGCGACATAAGATGTTTACGCATTAATCTCAAGCCTAAATGTACACACGCAATTAACATAGTGTAACGTTAATTAGGTTGTCGTACACAGATACACTTAATAAATATTATTTTGCCTGCAATAAATCTGGAAGCTATATATTTCGCTTGTTGGATGTTAAAATATTGTATATCTTTGAATGCTTTCAGTGTTGTTGTTTTTGTATGTAGGTAAGGTATAGGTACATATATATAAAGAGGTGTACCAACATTATATGAAATTAATTAGGTATACATCGACCACCTTCGCCAGCAGTGAATTCTCCCACAAAATCATACAAACATATAAAAATAAACACGACGACGACACGATAACTTTGTATCGCACGCGGTTATAAACATACGTATATCTAAAGCTATGTGTTCACATTTATGTGTATATAACTATGTACATATGTTTGCGTTTGTATAAAAATCAATTAATTATTTTTTATTATCCAGAAGCAATTAATCAGTTGCCTTAATTTTGTGGTAATCGATGCCTGTCAAAACAAATCTCTACCATCATTTTCATCATCCTCGAGTAATATGATTCCAGAATTCCAGAAGTAGCAGAGGCAGCAAGTATTCCAAACTCTGCAACAGCAGTGATCAAAAACCGGAGTCCTTCTCCAAAAAAAAATCTATCTTTAAAAAAGAAGGCTTCTTGCAGGTTGCAGAAGCTGAATGCTCGCTGAATTGTTTTGGTGTCAGAGACAGGGAGGTGATTGAGTGAAATTAATGGTTTTCTCAGCACCTCTTGGTTGCTTGCTTTAAAAAAAAACCAAACGGAAACATTCTGGCATCCCTGTAAACAAAAATGCCAGAAAAGAACACGAGATGATCGTGAAGTGGATATGTCCATGTTGGATAACACTTTTTTTGTATCTTATAAGGGAGTCCCTTTTCCATAACACTCTGAGCGATACATCTGTATATCTGTTGGCCATGTGGAAGGATCTTCTTCGCCATCAGCAGCAGCAGCCACTATACACAAGTTCAATTTCTCAATTTAAAATTGAACCACTTAAATTGTTGATTAATGAATTTAAACAAATGCCTAGTGAGTTAAGTGTGCGCGAGCGTATAGTCCAGTAAAGTCGTATATATATCTATGCTTAGAGTTGAACTCATTTTTGAAAAATGATCTGTTGAGGAGCATTCTCCTAAAACGATCGATGTAATTATATCGAAGCGACAATGGTAAGATTAATGCTGTTTGTTATCCAAGGTGGCCATTTAATGTTCCGCATAACATAAATTGACTTTGGATCGATTGATCATCAATCGATTTTAAAACAGGTGAGAGATCATTTCAGAGTTCGTATGGGTGTTAGATGGAGGTGGCAAGGAGGGGCTGTTAAATTGGTGTAGATTTTTTGTACGGAAAATTCAAATAATAATTAATATTAAATGATCCATATTGGGAGTTGATATACATTTATTTAAGATGGAAGAGAGATAAATTGATATACAGTATGTTATGATACTGTAAGGGCGTCAATTTTTGAGAACAACGGCCGGTTTTGCCGGGAGTGATGAATTCTGTTCCCGGCTTTCGCCTGTGGAACTTGATGAAAACGATGAGATGCGATGAAAAATGCAAAGATGACGGATAACGACGTGATGAACCGAGCAGTTTAAAGTTGCTCGAAGGGACTCCTAACTAACTTCTTACTGCTGTTTGTATACTGATGATTCCGGTTAAACAACTTAATAAACGATGACAGGTTGAACCATGAACGACGAAAAATGCGTGTAAATTTCCCGGAAGGAACTTCTAACTTATCTCTCACTACACTGAGTCCGGTCCAACGATGAAAGGATATGGAGCAAGAATATCGGTGACTATAGTACAACGAAAGTGTTTTGGCTTGAGGAACTCCTAACTAACACTTACCGAGCTGTTGTAGCCGATTCGCTGTCGTTTTTCCAAAAATTAAAAGAAGACGGCCGCCAAGTGTAGCTTTTGACCAACCACAATATTCAAAGAAGAACACTTTTTAGTATTCAAACTTTTTTTTATTTGAAAATATACGATAATGCGATTTATGATCCCAATGCTAATAATTTTACATGAAATTTCAAATCCCATTAATTACTTAACTTTGGGGATAAAAGTGAATAAGAGTTATAAAATTTAATTAAATTCAGATACATTTTCAGTTAAAACGTGACAGTTTAGTAATAGGTTCCCTAGGTCATACGGGATGAGAATAAGAAGAGATATTGGAAAGAAAAGGCTCAACACTTACTCTAGAACTCGAATAAAGTATCTTAAAACTTCTAGCTGAAGGGTTACAATTATAATACTGTCAAGATATAAATTATGCTTGGTAAGATTGGTAAAAACATTATGGCGTAATACGAAAAGAAGAAAGAAATCTAATGTGCTAATAGGCAGACGTAAACTGATGGTATCGACGACGGACGTTGGTATAAGTGTTTCATATCATATGAACTTACTATTTGTTGACCCGAAAAATGTCTGTATAAATTACCTATGTATATCGATTGATATTTAGCCCAATTTCTGTTTAAATCCAATCTGTGTAGCTGTAGTCTTTTTATAAAATAGTAAAAATAGGTTTTGTTTTACTTGTTCTTATTTCACGTCACGTTAGGCACTGTTGTTAGTCAAATTCAACTTAGCAACATTTTGGAAACGAGTCTAATTAAACCTTGCTTATATAGAAATGGGTGTCTTTCAGAACACGTTGAAGGTTATTTTCAGTATCAGAACACAAAGAATTTGCATTTGGATATAGTTATTAAACTAAATGCTAATTTTCCCAAACATTGAACGCCCATGAAACTTTTATAGGCTTGTCCGATCATAATATGAATAGAATGCAATCAGGTCAATATACCAAACAATATAGTATGTTGACCCTTTTGCACTTGCTCCTTTTGTGTATGGTTTGTATCACCTGTACCTATAACTTAAATCGATCATGCGTCCTTGAGACAGCCCAGCCAAATGCAAATAATCAACGAAAACCAAAATTGGTCACCAACATTATCCATGACGACTGAAAACCTATATTCAGTTCGCAGAAAAAGGGTTTCTTTTACGAATGCTAAGGCCATAATATAATATACAAAGAGTATGAGTATTTCATTTTGGTCACATGATTAAGGAGTTGACATTTAAAAAGACAGAATCACTTAATTGTGTTTGCAAAAATGTTTTAGCAAAGAATTAATTTGCAATCCAATTCAAGGACACCAAAAAGGAATTATCCCTTTCGTCGAAGAATCTTATGAGCTGCAAGCAACTATATATGTATGCCGTATCTGACATCTGGGACAGTACATCTTTGTGCTTAAAGGAATGAAAAAACGATTTGGTTCTTGATGCGTTTTGAAAAAGTGTTAACAACTTGATTATCGGGACAAAATTAATGAACTTGAGGGAAGATAGAACATTTCTACGAAAAAGATATTCGCTTTTAGTTTTAATTGTCAACAATTTTTCAATTTTAATAATGGTAAATTAATTTAGGATTTTATTAAGAGAGATACGAAAAATAAATACTTCAATTTAATTCAGTCCGACGATTTTTTATTGTATTGTTGTTTGTATGTTTTTGAAAGCCACGGCAAACATTACTTAACATAAAATTTTTGTAAGAATGACCTTCCTTTCTAAAAACTCCCACTGGGATATATTTTTGAAGACTCTACCTATATACGGACTGGATCATTTTTGCCTATTCACTCTACATGACCAAGTCATCGTAGATTGAACAAATAAATAAATAAATTTCAACCCGTGAATCTCTCGTTGTTGAATCGTTTCCTCAATACTTTGCCCTCTTATAGATATATTGAACCGAATATCATAGATTTTTTTACTAAGCTACTAAGCACTTGCTTTCGATCTTGCCAAATTCCACTTACGTATACCTAATAGCTTTCAAAGTCTTAAATATTGATTTCCATTATTTGCTTTTCGATTTTGAGCTTTGTTGCTCAATTCTTTTTTAAGACCAAGATAGCGTGACCCTTTGATTGATTTGAAAAGAGAATGTTATTATAAAGAATAGGTATTTCCCCCTGTTTAGGCGGGAGGGACAATTTTCTAAAAAAATGACTTAAATCAGAAAAAAAACTATTTAAAAACAACGGTGAATGATACAAAGCCTTGTTATATTTTTTTGGAAATCCAGAAAACTATTATCTTATTTAATTTTTAAATTAAGTTGTTTAAGTGAACAGTTTTAAAAAAAATTAATTTTCAAACTCAAAATTTTGAAAAAAAAACTAAAAAAAAATTTGTAAACTAATTTTTTTCAAAATTTTATGCACTTTAACTATTGTTTTTATTTTCAAAATTCAATGCTCTTATTAATTTTTAGTCAAAAACAGAAAACCGGATGCCAAAATGTATCTTAGTTTTTGAGAAATTAAGAAAAAATAGAAGTATTTTTTTCCAAGAAAAACACTTTTTTTTTGGTTTTCCCAAATTTGACCTGCTCAGGTCAATTATCAATTAGGGAATTATCCCTTTTTTATTTTTTATTACATACCATCCGATTTTAATCAAATAATAAAAAAAAAACGAATTAACTGTTTACTTTTTTTACTAGTTTTACTTTTAATTTAATAAACAAATTAGTTTAGTATTATTTATTATTAATTATTAATCACTTAATTTGCAGTGTAATCCTATGGTGCTGCCAAGCAGGGGATGGCACGCCCTTCATATGTTTTCGGGTTTTTTTATATTGCGAGTTTTATGTATGTTGGTAGGAATGGCGGTTATTCTGAGCTATAGAAAATAGCAATTGGTGCGCCGTTTCGAGGCCACAAACTCATGATCTTTATCATTTTGTATCGGTTGTAATTACGTTTATGATATTTTTTTTAAGGTGTGGTTGTTGGGAGTTCGTCATTTGCTGGCATCCAACACAAGAAGATAAGAGATCCTCGGATGCCTAGCTGTAGGAGTAGCCGTCCGAATATGCCCAGCGGTTCGCTCTGCTACGTCTAGAATTCAAAGTGTTCTCTTGATTCATTTTGTCTGTTTCAAAAGGGTGTGAACTAAGGTGCTATTTAACGGAGATATACGTTTCTTTGGGAGTAAGTCCCTTTGTTAGCAACTTCCATATAGGAAAACAAGAGATCTTCGGATATCTCAACAAAACCTAAGGGGTAGTTGCCCATCCCCATAACAGGACGTATGCCAAGTCATGTTAGCTCCGCTATGACTGTCTTCGCTATATCTGCCCATCTAACGGCAGGATGCTAGATGATTTATAGGGTAGGACTGGTCTGCCCGTAAGATCATCCAATTTAGAGAAAACATGGTTTTCCATAGTTGCCATATCCAAGTAGCATTTTGTACCTATTAATTTACAAATTTATTGTATGTCGTTTACAATTCATATACAGTTGGTGAAAAAATGTTTTGTATGTTTACATTAACTAATTGGATGATTGGTTAACAAATTGTAACACACAAAATGTTGTTGAAACAACACATCTTCAAACGTAAACGTACTGTAAACCAAATTTCGTAAATGTAAAACCAATATCACAAAACATTTACATTTGTAGCACTTTTGTAAAGCTATTATCAAAACTTAACTGTTACAAAACGTTTACAGTAAATAGTCACAGTACATCTTCAAACGAAAACGTACTGTAAATCAAATATCGTTAATGTAAAATCAATAACACGAAACGTTTACATTTGTAGCAGTTTTGTAAAGCCATTATCATAACTTTACTCTTACAAAACGTTTACAGTGAATAGTCACATCACATCTTCAAACGTAAACGTACTGTAAATCAAATATCGTTAATGTAAAATCAATATCACGAAACGTTTACATTTGTGCAGTTTTGTAAAGCCATTATCAAAACTTTACTCTTACAAAACGTTTACAGTGAATAATCACAACACATCTTCAAACGTAAACGTACTGTAAATCAAATATCGTTAATGTAAAATCAATATCACGAAACGTTTACATTTGTGCAGTTTTGTAAAGCCATTATCAAAACTTTACTCTTACAAAACGTTTACAGTGAATAGTCACATATCATCTTCAAACGTAAGCATACTGTAAAACATTTCATTTACAGATAATGTAACACACGTATAGCATTGATCGGCCATTATAATGTTTCCATTTTTTATCAAATTAGAAAACCCAAAACATTGAAAATCTATTTTTGTTGATATTTAGTAAAAACAAAGCATGTTTAGGATTTGATTGAAATAAGACTTTGAATTTTATCTTACAAAATATTGAAAAATATGGTTTTTGTGGGAAAAAAAAATTGTCTCAAATATTTTTATTAGAAATCATTTCTAAAATAAGAAAGTTTTTACAGGCCCCTTATTTTTATCGACCTGTTTTACAAAACTGGTAGAAAATATTTCTCGCGTTCGATATTTTGCCTTTACTTGCACGAAAAATATAATTATTGAATATTTTTATACCTCTCCCATATTATAATAATAATGTCAAGAACAAGATGGAAATTGTTTAAGTTTTGGTTTGTATACATATAGTAATATGATCTCAAATGGCATTACGTATTTACCTATACAGTTTAATATTTTTCTGTAAACGATTTGTACCTAAGTTTGTTTTTATGTTATTTATTTCGAAATGTTTTTGAACGTTTACATTTGTAAACGTTTATATACCTAGTCCAGGAATAGTATCTGTAAACGATTTGTTACTAAAAAGTAGTTTGTCTGGTATGTGTTTTGAAGAGTTTTTGAACGTTCACATTTGTAAATGTACAAATCAGGTACATCAAATAGAATTTGTTCATATACTGTCAACACGACATTTCATTCCCCAAAACCGTTTACATTTTGGGTACAGTGAGTAAACATTTCATATACGCCTGAAACATTACAGCTACGATGTTAACGTTCAGTAAATGTTCTGTAGCTCTGAAATGCTCCTTGGGTAACCCGACTGTTGATATGGTTCCGACGGAAATAATGTCGTTCTCTTGATCCATAAGCTAACACCATGGAATAGGTGAAAATATGATTTATTTTCATTGCGTTTTTTTTAAATTTAGCGGCATTAAGGAAACCAAGGAGATTGATCTATATATATATATATGTATGCTCTTGCTCACTATACCTATTAATAGTCCATTATTGGTTGTCAACAAAGTTTTAAAAAACATGATTTTTAACTGCCAGATTATGAAAACCGGCTTTATGTTTTTTTTATGTAGGTATTTGCGAGATTTCCCAACCAACCCATTTATGATGCGATTTTATAGGTAAAAAGAACTTTCTGTAATATTAACACCTGTGAATCCAAATGCTGCGTCTGAAAATATTGTGAAAATCATTTCTCAAAGCCACAACTCGGATCCTCAGGTGTCACTGTTATACTTAATCCATATCGACCCAGGAGCTGTTTATTTAATGGTCGTCGTTGAATTTAGGTACCTCACATTTATTTGAAATGTTAAATCTTGTAATGAGACATAATTATTTTTTAAATAACTTTACCTTTGGTCATGCCGAGACATTTTTATCTCAGCACTGCATATATGATTCATATCATTATATATGTAGGTGTATATCCCAAGAATGATCGACGAGAACAATTTACAATACAATTTAAATCTCGTTGTCCAAACTTCTACACAATCTATAGGATATAGGGATCTGGGCAACATCATTTTATGTGTATAGGTATACATAAAGCTATATTATACTAACAGTAACTAATCAATGTCAAGTTTTATAAATTAAAAACCAACCTGTAAAACAGAAATAAAAATTGTGCGTCAGTCAATATTTTCCTTAGTTAATTTAATAAGCTTTAAAAAAAATCAAACCACGTGTTTGTTTTCTTTAGAAAGACAGACATCATAGCTTCTGCAAACTTCTGCGAGTAAAATGATTAGGTATATTTTTGTCCGTCCCTTTTTTTCTGTTTCATAAAAATAAAAAAAAAATAAAATAAGAAAATATGATAAAAATAAAATCGCACCCGTGGTGGCTTGAAGAAATAAAAACAAAAAAAATTAGAACCAACGCACAAGGCGAACATTAAAAAAAAAAACAATGATGGAAGGAAACTTTAGCCCAGGCAATCTATCTCTCTCTTACTCCTCCTAACCCCTCTACACCTCAAACCAAATTCGTCAAAATCTTTTGTTACACGGTATCTATACTCTTGATCCTGATATTGTGCGTATACCAAAATATAAAAACCAGCAACAGCAGAAATAAAAACCGAAATGGAATTTCTCTTCCCTGAAAGTCCAGAAACACCATATCTACCATACCACCCGGTACCGGTACTCGCACAGGATACAGCCAAGACGATGAGCGAAGCAACGACGAAATTCGTTTATACATTGTTTTTTTTTTTTTTTTGTTCGTTGTTCATGTCCATAGAGTGATTTTGATGGATTGCTGTCATTAATCTATGACGTACGCAACTACCATAGAAAATGCCAGGGATATTACACTTATTCAGTGAGACGGGGTTGGGATTGGGATCTTGGCGCTTGCTACACAAACACACAAAATTTGATAGATATCCTGCGCTACACCGAATACGAAACGAATCGCCACAGGATGCGAAATGGATTTTTTGTTTCTTCTTTCCAAAAAAAAAAGATATAAAGGTTTTTTTTTGTGTTCGCCCTTCTCACTCGGAATAGATATGTACATGCATATATATATACCTATCTGTAGGATATGACTATGTATAGTATACCTTTTTAGTTAGATCGAAAGAAATGTTTCCTTTTGCAAAATGTGACAGAAAATTGAAGCTCTTCATATATGGGGTGACAGATTTTGATGTTATAGTCCTTTTTGGAAAGACTCGCGGGATTTCAAAAGCTTTTCTTTAATTCCTGTCATTATATAGGAAAGCAGAAATATTCTCAAAGTCCTATAAACACAGGAACTATTTGAAACTTATACAAAAAGATACATTATTTATTTCAAAGTTTATACTTGTATTATGTACGTAAGTTTGTATTTTTATATGATGACAAGATACTTTTGTATATACTTTCAGTATCTACTTTTGTAGATACTGAAAATCCTTAAGCAGCCGATACGCATTTGGAATATTAAATGAACCAATAAATGACATTTTCTCAATAGTTTTAGTACGGGCTTAGCTCTTAGAAGATTTTCCAATAAGAAAGATTACAAATGAATTGAGGGGAGAACATGATACCCAATATCTTCGTATACACATACTGTTCTTAAGTTGAAAGCTTCCTAATTTTCCATTATTTTTTGTTTCCATTTAAAAACTTAGAAAGTCAAAAATGGAGTTTCTGTTTTTATTTACTTATTCATTGAAAAACAAAAAAAAATCCTTTGATTTTATTTTCCTCATAGCATACGAGTTAAACCCCTATACATTTAGCTATAAGTACATACATCTATATATACATACGAAACGAACATAATATCCATTTCGAAGGATTGGTGTTTCATTATTCATAGGAGTGTCGATTTGAAGTCGATAATCTTCTGGGAATTGTCATTCTGGACGAATACAACCTTCGATTAATCATTGCTATTGTTTTCCATTCTAATATTGACCAGCGAACAGAAAGGGATAAAATACGATTATATAGAAATTTGTTTTCTAACATGAGGAATTTAGAAATTTGATAAACCTATATGTATTTATATATTATACCTATAGATTGTAAGTTTGGCTTATTTTTTAGCACAATTAATTTTGTTTTCTAGTCAAAGAGAAAATAGATAGAAACATTATCTTTTTACAAATGACCGCGAACATTAATGTTCATGGCCCTATTTTTACTGGCGATTTATGTACTAATAAGGCTGGTTATGCATTCGTAAAAAAAAAGTTTAGAGATAACAAACAAACATGACATTACGAAAAAATTAGGTACGACATTCTGTCTGTCTCTCTGGATAGGTATATCGGCACCTGCGCAGCCTTAACGGGTTGTGCCGGTTTTGCTTTAAACTTGGTACCTACAAACAATTTTTAGAGAAATATTCCCGGAATTTTTTTTTATTTTTTACCAAATTTAATTTTCTTATGAACTATACTGCTAGACTTTAAAATAATTTTTTTTATAAAAACCACCTTGGTCAAATGAATTTTTCAGTCAAGTTTGTCTGACCCAGTCGTTCCCTTTATTTTCTGAACATTTAAATAGACAAGGTATAGGTATAGTACAAATCTATATTAGGTACCTTGGAAACTATTATAGACTCTTAATAAGTATGAAAATATATGAACTTTTCGGAATCGGCTCATACAAAAATCCTAAACGATTGCCTGAATAAAGTTCTTAATCACAATGAAGTTCTTATATTATACGCGTAAAATATAAACTAACCGATTATTTGATCAGTATCTCACTTTGCTCTGATCAGAAAAACTGAAGACTGAAACTGTTGCCAGGAGCAATGTTTAGAAACATTAGTCTACAAAAGTGAAAAAAAGAGCTTCCTATCAAACTGTTACTTTTGAGTTAAATAACAGGTATAGCGCATTAATTTGAGTTAGTGTCGGTCCAGTAACGAAAAATATAACTGTTCGAAGTACTTATAGAAAAGATGACATTGCATAGGCAGGAATTTGGTTGAACATTTTTTGACAAAGATTGAGAAGGTTAACATAACAAGCATTTCTAATAATTTCTGGATCATTGGATGTATTGGCAAATTTTAATGAATTCGGATATTTGATAAGCACGAATTTAATGTTGAATTAATAAGAGGGAATTTTAGAAATTCTGTTAGTTGGTAGCTAGGTATGTTGTGAAGAAGAAATCGTTATGATAACATAAAAAGTGCGTATAATACAGAATTTTTAAAAAAAGAGTTTTGAAACACAAAATTTTTATATACAGAATTTTTATATGCAGAATGCCAGAATCATCAAAAATAGAATATAGTTACAGAATATATAGCCCCAACATATAGTATTTGTACCGTTATAAGATTTACGCAAACGATTAAAGTTATATACATTGTTCTATCTTATTCGCCAGAATCATATAATTAAGTTTATAGCACATGATGTTTTCATTTGCTTAGTTATTAATATAATTAAAAACGTTTTTAATGAAGTTAGTATTTTAAGGGCTACATTTTATGCAGTTCTTTTTTTATTTGTTTATAAAAGTTCAAATAATACGTACAAAAAGCAATGAGAAATGTTTAAAGCACTATCGCGGGTGCAACAAAAATATCCCATATAGCACTAAATTTGTTAATTGCGTGAAACATTTTTGTACATATTACGTTCTCGTTTTGAAAATTGATAAACGAATAAACCACTTGGTAATGAAATATTTTAGAAAATAGCAATAAACAATAATTTATTCACTTCTCAATTCACTTGCTTAATCGCGGGTGCAACATCATATTATCGCGGGTGCAACGCGTCCAAATTGGGTAACTTCAAAAGTCATTATGGGCACTGAAATGAACGATATAAATGATAAAACAATTTTTTATACTAAGCTAGTGCATTTATTTTTCACTTAGTGTTTAAATTTTGGGTCTTAATATGTCAATATAGGATTAAATAAATAATTTTAAAATTTATGTTTTGAGCAAATTTTTTAAAACATTGATTTTCAGTTATCACAAAATCATTATACATATATTTGGAATATTTATTTTTCTAATCGCGTAAGAAATATAAATTATGGCTGATGTAAAAAACGGGCATATTTCTATTTAGTTAAGAAGTTTTTCTTTGTCGTGGCATCAGAATAAAGTAGGAAAAAAAATTATTTTGAAATTGATGTCGAAAATCGTCCCCAGCGGAATCGCCCTTATAATCCTTAATTGATACACATTTCATGGTGATTGTTAGATATAAATTTTTTTAAGGTTCCATTCTATCAGTATTTTTCGCTTTTTCGAGACCGTCAAACTTTCTCCTCATGTCAAATATCACATCGATGAAATGTCGTTAGAACTATTTGTTGAACGATACTCGCTCCTTGTTGAACATCTGATAAGAAAATATACCTAGAGATGATGAAATGTTCCTTGTTAATATTCTGCAAAATTCAAAAAATTAACCAGACATAAAGAATAAAAACGATTTATTAATAGAATGGCTATATCTATGACTACCAATTTTACGGAAGACAACTTAACGTTAATATCGTGAAGAAAATGTTGTACAATGTTCCATACTTAAGTAAGGTATTGCATTTAATTAATTATAGCTGAGATGTCTTAGAAATTCCAATTCATATTTTTATTTAGATAGACTCTTTTGATAGAATGCTTTTTTAATTCCTTAAAAATTTACTACTGCTTATTACTATTATGTTAAGTCAAATAGTATTATAATGAAGAGCCTCTCTTCATCAACAATTTTCTTCATGATTCTATCATCTATCATTTCAACTTTTATTCTTAATTCATTTCAAACTTACAAACTATATGATCAAATAATCAATTTCTTAAAGCAACTAAACAGATTCCAAATGCCTCTTAACACAACAATAACCCACGATTGATGCTATTTATCTTGACAAACATTTTGTATCCCAAATATTTTTTTCAGTTTAAATAACAATGAAAAACATTCAAGCCCAAGTCACAGCATAATAAAATTATAAAAAATTATTTAATTAAACAAAAAAAAAAAAAAAAAAAGAAAAGATATCAACTATGCAGTTGTGTCGTCCTTGAATGTCTTTTGATAAAAAAAAAAAAAACATATGCTTATAAGAAGAAATTTATTTAAAGTTGTATCTTTATCTACATGGAATATAGCACGACAAAGAAAGAGGTAAACGCACAAGACCGTATTAATTTCCAGTCAAGTAAAGACGACACGTCGTGTGTATGAAGCGCATAAATGAAGTTGCCGGGAATGCCTTGAGTTGCGCATGGAACTGGATGAGAAGGGGATACATCAAGGCGGTGCGGTAGCGGCAGCGGCGTCTTTCAGCTTCATGGGCTTAAAAGAACAAAACGAACAACAAGTTCTACACACAAAAATTATTATTAATGTCTCTGTCTAAGAAACCTCGTGTTTGGATTTAAATTCATGTTCGGAGTCACTCGGCCAGGCACAAGAAATCCATGCATTCCCATATAGACGCTCAAAAAACCATTTTTGGGATTTTGGACAAGACCGAATTTTTCTTACGTACAATTCTCTGACACGACCAATTAATCAACTTTCGATATTACAAGAATTTTTCTTCGTCGCCCTCCCGTTCCGGATTTATTTTATTTCACAAGTCGAGTTGTCTTTCCTTGTGTTTCGAATTCGAACTCTGATGGTTGCTCTAACCTCTCGTAATCTGCCTGTCGAAAAGACAATGTTCAAGGAATGTACATCCAGAGATTGGATGTTAATTAAGGATCGGAGCAACGCGGTCTGAGTATGTGAGAGAGTGTATCTGTGTAGCTAAAGTGATTTTCAATAAATGTCATATGAAGAGAAAAGCATTTAGTCAGTGTTGCATGTTGTATGATTAAGCTGATGTAGGCGGTGGTGTTGGATGGATATTATGCTGCGTCTCATAATGTCTTGAATAAATGTTTTCAGGGGATTGGTTAATAATGGATTAGGGACTACATAAGATGCTCTTTGGCTCTTCCGGATGTTCGGGATTTCGGTTTGGCACTCGTATAGTCACACGTTTAACAACTTTAAATAAATCCAGGTCATTAAGAGCTGGATGCGTGCGAGGGGTTTAATTTTGGGATGTTGTCTTAAAATAGGTTTAAGTGTGGCATTGTTATTAATTAGTCGTGGCGCATATACGTGCTTCATTTTATGAGAAAATTGACATTTTCAAGTAAGTTCAGACTTTGTGTCGATATATTCATTTGGATTAAAAAAAAAAATATTTGCAAGTTGTATGTGGGTATACATATACCTAAAGTCTGATTTACGATGTGCAGTAAGGATAAGTTTGTATGCAAAACCTAAATATTGACATTTTAATTTGTTTTAAAACAAAAGAAAAACAAACATCATAAAGTACAACAATGTACGAAAACTTCTCTTAGGAAGTAGGTAGGTAGGTATACCTTATAATTACACATAATAAACATTTGTTCATGATGGTCTAGTTTTGAGTTTTAGGAAGCATTTAGAGGTCAAACAATGGGACTAATAAATGTTTGCAAATGTTTACTTTATGGTTGTAGGCAACCACTTTAGGTAGATGTCGAGGCACCTTATTACGAATGAGATTTTAATCTGATTATTTCTTTCATCGTATATACCTACTTGTTTTATTATTTTTAATAATTAAATATGAAGTAAATAAAATGCCATACAGTAGACTCCGCTTAATAGTTGCTTGTTTTAGTTGCAAATTTTGTAAAACTTCGATTCGATCGAACCAGAAAATATCGCTTTAATGAAAAATCAATAGGTATATGGTACCTATACAGAGAGTGTATTAGAAAAGAACATTCTTTGTGAACTAACAATATATTTGGAACGAATTATTTCATATAGAACTCAAGCCAACCGGTCTCTTTTTTTACTGATGCTTGTCTATTTAGAATTATAATGCAATAAGAAGCAAGAAGCTTAAAACAGAAAACGCCAATAACTGTAACCAACCGGTTAGAAATTAGAGATAATTGTTTTTTCGATGGAAAGCACCTGGAAATCACCAAGGAATGTAAATATTTAGGAGTTAAACTTAATCTATCATTAGATTTCACAAACCACCTTTCAGAAGGCGAATTCTTCACAAAGCTTGCTCAATGTAACATGGAGGAATATTTTTTCAAAACAAAACGTACTCTTATCAGCAAAATATAAAATATTCGAATGTGTTGTAAGGACGTCGCTTTGTTATGCTGCACAGGTTTGGGGTATTGATGAATTCGAAGAAGTGGACAAATTTCAAGGAAATTTTTTGGAAAAAACTTTTTACTTTACCCTAGGAGAACTCCTAATTATGCGATTTACCAGGAAACGGGTCTGTCAAAACTTTTTACGGAAACTCTCAAGCTTCAAGCGGACCATCTTGTTAAAGTTGGTTCCCACCCGGATACTCGTTTGACTAAAAAGATGCTTCTTTATGAAGTAAGAAATAAGGACTGGTAGGCTATGAAATGTCAGAACATAGGCTCAACATATGGAGAAATTATACAGTGTTATTTTAACAACTTAATCCAACTAAAAGAACAACTGTATAAAATAATTGAGAAACATGAAGACTCTGTTCGGGAGACATTAATAGCAGAAGCGCGTCAATCTGAGAGCAGAATCATATACTCGCAGCTTAATTATAGTCTTCTCAATGAAAACTATACTTTCAAGACATTTTTAATTATAAAGAAATATATTTAATATTTAGATCGAGGTATGAACTCTTGTTTTTAAATGGCAGCCCATATAATGGAAAATTTAATCAATTTTGTACGCTGTGTAATCTTCAAGCAAAAGAAGACTGCTTCCACTTTATTAGTATATGTTCATTTTCGAGGAATGAAACAGTAAGGTATTTGGGGAAAACAAGTTTAACAATGGAAGAAATAGTACAACTATTAAATGGTTTAGATTGGAAAATGCTTTATAACTTTTTAAATTTAATTTATAAATATAGAAATTTATTGATGATTGAATACTCTTAATTTAAAATATTGTTCAATGAAATCACTTTGTATTTTTATTTTTGCCATTCGAGCTGACGGCTTAAGCCAAAGCTTCAAAATTTATTTATATATATATTCTCTGTAATCAAATTTGAAAATAAATGAATTACTTACTTACTTACTTACTTGTCATAACCAACGCCATCCCGAAACAAAAATAACTTAGCATGTGCAATTAAAACCCCTGGACAAGAATAGGTATCTATATTGTTCAAACTTGCACCGACAAAGCAGTGCCTTTTTAAGCCTGATACGCTGCTAATGTAAAACCAAAAATCAGAAACAAAAATGACACAACGAAATAATAGCTAAACGAAATTCTTCCATTTACGGTGAAATGGTCTATTACCGGTTCAAGTTTCCACATCGTTTCCACTCTTTTTTCGCACACAATTAACTGCCTGGCACATTATTTACTTGCTCGCGAAATTTTGGGATGTGAACATAGAAATTTGCCCGGTACCGTTTCGTTAGCACTGCGTCTCATTTTTTGGAGACGACAAAAAGGAAAAGTTCGTTTTACACCAGCAGTGTACTATAGGCTTTACGATGAATGTGAATTAGCTCAACACCGTGACGGAACGCCTTTCCAACAACACCACTTTATCAGGGCCGGTTAGCGATCAGGAAAACGAAACAGGAGAAATGGTCAGATCATTAATTTATTATGTTTTCATTTGATTCAAAACACAAATGCTACACAGAATTTTTTATGAGATACAATTTTTAGTTAGACAAATACTTATTGTAAAAATCTATTTATTTTTCTGATGGAATTTCATTTTTTATACGGAAAAGAATTAAATGTAGTTTTTACAAAAAGTATGTGCGTAATTGAAAATTGTATAACCACAAAAATATCTGTGAGTATGGGATAAAATAAAATCAGAACATAATAACATCAGAACATATTTAATTATCAATTTGAAAAGTTTTTCCTGTTTCGTTTTCCTGATTGCCAGATCTGTAAATGAAATAAATCAATTGCGAAGTGCAGTCTGAATTCATTATGATATACTTAAATGAATTAGAATCACTGAATTCAAAATTACTTCAGAATTCACTTTTTTGATTCCCCATTTACTTTGAATTCAGTGATTTAAATCAATGAATTCAAACTGATTTCAGAATTAAGCATTTTCATATCACATTCATTTTAAATTCAGTGACTTAAATCATTGAATTATTTTGCATTCACTGACTTAAATCAATGAATTCAAAATTAATTCAGAATTAAGACCATTTAAATCCCATTCAATAAAATCAATCAATTTAAATATATAGCCTTCGGGATTAAGAATGTTTATAGTTGTCATTCTCTTTAGAATAAAAAATTTAGTTTTATACAAAAAAAAATTGAGAGCCTGAATTCAAAATGAAAGGGATTTAAATCACTGCATGCGAATTAATTCAGTGTTTTAAAACTCAAAATGAATGCAATTTAAACATCACGCTGCATTCTGAATTCATTTTTGAAGTCAGTGATTTAAATCACGAATTCAAAATGAATGGTTTTTGAACATGCTTAATTCTGAAATCATTTTGAATTCTGTGAATTAAATCACTCTGAATTCAAAATGAATTGGGAATTTATCTCTCGTTGCAGTCTTCATTCAAATGAATGCAATCACCAAATGATTTAAATCTTTTACAGCTCTGCCGATCGCTACGAACCAGCCCCTAACAGGGCCTTGCTGAACAACCCAATAACTAAGAAGTCAAACCGACTTTTAATTTTATGTTTCAAAAAATGCTAGAGAAGATATTTCCAAGCCGACCAAATTTATTTATTTTTCAAGCTTTCGGTCTTTTTTTGTAGGCCCTTTTCAGAAAAAATTAATTTCAAAAATGAAATAGTAAATAATATAGTGAATTTGTTGTGATTTTTTTACATTTTTGTGTGCAGGTACTAACTAAGAAATCTCCTTTCTCTGTCTCTTTGCACATAGCGAATAGCGGCTAACTTTCTTATAAACCTTTTTTATAAAACTTTGTAAACGTTATACCTTAATTCTTTTCATGTACCTAGGTATAGGTATTATATGTACCTTAACCTACATATATTTTCGCTTAAAAATAATCAAATCTGTTTTTTTATTTTTCAGATCATATCAACCAAAATTTAGAAGCCCAATTACAAAATTCTTGTATCTTGATGTCGACGACTTAGAAAAAGAATATTACATTAATCAGACGGTCATCAACTTAAGCAACAAGGAGAACATCATCATCATCAAAATGCGTCGTCATCGTCAACATAATCAGAGGTTGTTCCCAATTTCTTGTAGCCCATCAAGTCAAGGCAATCATCATCAACATCACCATCATTCAGTCGACAGCTCATGGACATAGCGCCGCGCAACGCCCTAATGAGGGAGTAATTTGATGAATATCTCAATATATAGATATACCGGACATCTTAATACCTCCATCCAAAAGATATCAACCACAGAACAAGAAAATGGAAAACGATATCATGAAATTTCAACAGAAAATTAATTTTTCAAAAATGTGTACCTACTAATGTAGGATTTGATCGAATTTACATTCCAAAGAATACTGAAAACTATCTCTTCCTTTGTGATTTGTCAATTGTATATTTTTAGAATTAAAACCAAAATAAAAATTAAAATGTAAACAAAAGCTCGTCAGAGTTAATGACGAGCGCTTGATTTTCATTTGTTGCAACTTACCTCTCACATCGAATCTTTCTTGTCAAATTTTCCAAACAAATGTTTTACACTTTGCCTATATGCGTATACTGTATACGTATCTATAGGTAAATGTATCTAAAAGGCTGACCAAACCACCAGTATTTATGTCGATAATGGTGTGTTGCGTGCTTTATGGAACAAAACAGAATACAAGAACTAGCGGCAGCAGCGGTGGCGGCCGGCGGCGCTGGATCTGTATAGGTTAGGTATAGAATGGACAATAGAGAACAACAACGAAAAAATGTGATTAATTGCTGTGTTGGACACATTCAGAGATGATGCCCCAAAGAGATGCAAACCGTTCCCTTCGTGATGAATTGCCAAAGTCGAAATAGACATTTGTATCTAGAATCGAATTCGAAATGAAAATGAGATTGAGTATCAGACCTGCGGCGACAAACGACGGATCTCTGGATCACCCAAAAGCAAAATATTTATAAAGGTACCTATACCTACATCAAACACCAATATATATATATCTATTCAAATAGTATAGGTATATATGTTTTTGGTTGTAACTTGTAAATGGCCCTTCTCTTTGAATGTAATTTTAAAATGACCAATAGGATTTTGAAGGTGAATTTCTCTAGCAAGGTTCTTGTTTGTTTCATTTATGTATATTGTATTTAAATGTAGGAATTTCAATAAAGTAAATAAATACTTATTAAAATTTAGAACTGTGAGATGCATTAATATAGACAGATTTACAGGACGAACAACGAATTCATATTATTAGGTATTACGTCTATCACGTCTAAGTCACTGCAACATTCTCTTTTTTCACAACGATTTCAGAATTTACGACAAAAGGTACACCTAAAATAAGTTCATTCATCTAAAAAATATGAGGTATGTTATTGAAAGGGACCACATACGAAAAATTTGTTTCCATTGTCTTTAAGTTTAAATATATTCATTGCTTTTTCGAAAATATTCTTTTTTTCTATTTTTTACATTGGTTTTCTTCTATAACTTTTTCTCTGTCCGTCTTTTCGTTTTATTTTCTTCTTCTTCTTCTTCTTCTTCTTTTTCTTCATCTTCTTCTTCTTCGTTATCTTGCAATTCTCGATAATTTTGTTTGGTATGCCAGATTGCCAGATTTAAATGGTGCAGGGAACTAGCTTCACGTGAACTAAGTTCACGACTAGTGGGAATTCATTTCACTTTTGTTTGGTGAAGTAAATTACCACTTTAAAAAACTTAAGTTATTTCCAACTTAACTTTTATTGGGGAAATTATTTCATTCTTTTGGGTGACGTTACAGTTTTCATTCAAAATGCACACCCAAATTTAAAACCCATCCAAACACGCTCCCACCCCGAATCCTATAGTTAGCCGAGCAGTTTGGTTGCAATCAATCTCAACTGGTGGAGACACCGGAAACTAAAGTCGACCCATATTTTCAGCTTTATATATCCTGTTATATAAAAATTTTAGATGGGAATTAACTTCACACAATCTTCAGATGAAATTGGTTCTCACCTTTAGTGGTAATTTACTTCACCAGAAAAAAAGTGAAATTAGTTTCCACTAGTGGTAAAGTTAGTTCCCAGCACCGATTTAAACATAATAACTCTGCAAGGAACGAACTATAGTTTTGTATCGACTTGTTTGCTAATTGATTTTTTCCAGTGTCTGTTTGAATGTAGATATTAAATATATAGCATTGCTATAGAGGTAGAAAATTTTCGACGTTTTTTAAAAGTCAAACAAACAGATTACTTAAACAGGTTGAGCTGATAAACAACTAAACCTACCTTAAGACCATAATGGAAAAGTTAGTCTCAAATCTATCACGATGGAGAAATTCATCTCACCATACCTATTGGATTTTTTGATAAAAGGGCAACAACTATCGTGTTCTATACTCTGATCTCTGATGCGCTATAAGATAAAAGATGCAATCAATGGCAGCAGGTTGCTTCGAGCAGCAACAATGAAACTAGTTTTACAGTGCGTTAGATATGGAATCGAACTGGAAATATGTCTTTGATTTTGAAATTTATAATGGCGGCTGCTCGAATTCAAAACTGCGCTTATAGCCAGAGCCACTCAAAACACCTTCTACACATGATTATAATTCCCTTATTCCCTCAGCAAATAAAGGTGAACATGTATTAGCCATTTCAGGTCAATCTACCTGTTCTGTTCAAACAAACGCACAAATGAAGGTGCATATAATGTGTGTGCATATGTATTAAAGTATCTATAAAAGGTAAATGCCGCTGGGAAAAACCGAAATCAAACTATAAAGTTGGAATGGAATTGGTATAGAGAACATATTACATCAGCAGGGGAAGGACGACCATTATTACTATCTAATCTTTGACCACATGCCTGTTTTGAAGTTGGTGACTTTGATTCAGTATTTTTTTTTGTTCGCTTTTGTTGGTGGTCATTCTGATAATGATGGTGGATTGGGTGTAGTTTAAATGTTAAGGGGGATATTTTCCGACCGTTCGCACAGTCTCTGACCGTTAGGCGTGGGGTGGCAGGTAAAATTTGTTGCGAACTAATTTGACGTGACCGTACTTTTGAAATTAAAAAAGAAGTAAGTAGCCATAATGGTTTTTATTCTTTCAAAAAAGGGATGAACTTACAGGGGGAAGGAGCTTTAGATACGGGCATATGTACATATACTAGACATAGTATAGGAAATAGTATAGGACTAAAATGTCTAGATAATTAACAACGTAATTTGATTTTAAGGTTAGCGATGAAAAAATTGTAATCTAGAGATTTAGGTATGAGTTACGTATTAATTACATAACGTAATGCATTGATTTAAGTTTTTCTTATTTTTTTCGACGATTTTAAAGATCTCGTCCCTTAAAATAGTTATGCCTTTGGATTCGACGGGTTGACTGCAAAATACCTTGCGTTATTATAATGACGTTTTCCATGGCATCTTCTTTTTAGATACCAATGTTCAGCTGAGTCCTATTGTTCTGTACTCTGTACCTATTTTGTTAACACTGGTTTTCATGACGTGAAGGCTTCTTTTGGATTCTAGCACAAAACCTTTGTTACTATATACTGATGTCAAGAATATCCGAAGATACAAACAACTCGCGATTTTATCCAGAGATATGTAAACAACTATATGCTTTGCCAACACAATATGATAAATTTAGTCCGTTTACGACAATTTTTCTTGTATCTTTGAATTTAGAACAAGTTGCTGATGTGAAGACAATAGTAGTATTTTATTATCCCATCTGATCCGGAACGGATTGGAATTTTGCACAATCTTGAAACGAAGCTGGATCCTTTGTTGTTGTTGTTTGCTTGTATCTACATAATATCAGGCATGGAAAATGAACCTTACGAAGAGTATCGAAAGTTAAAACAAAAGTGTATCGAATTGTACTTTTTCATTTTTCAAAAACAGTTCTTTATTTTCAAATTTTGATTATTTTTTTTATTATTAAACAGTTTGAACTTTAAAAATGTATTTATATCATTTTACCACCTAACCACACAAATAACAACTTTTAGTACAAAGAACTAATTCTAGTTCTATGAAAATCATAACCAGAATTGACTCCAATAGTTCTTCTTGCTCAAGATGAAGAGGATTTTGAACATATTGAAAAAATTACCTACTATTAATGTGAAAACTATTAATGCTGAGAAAGTCTTAATTTGTAGACTGTTTGTACATAAAGGCCAAATTTTTCAGTTCGAGATTATTCCAGGGTTAGATAAACGATAAATCCCGAGTTAACTGGGATGAAAACAGAGTTTTCAGTTAGTTTTGAGGTCAGAAGTTAACTCAAAATCAATCCAACTAAATTGGTGAGTTTATTCTTAGTGATTTCGGGATCTCAATCTGACTTAAAACCGTGTTTCCATGAGCATTAAAGGTTAGTCTAACAAAAAGAAAAAAAAAAAACAGGTCATATGACTTACATTTGCTGCCGCAATAGCTGTAATAGATAAGATAGAAAATTATAAAACAAGAACAAGTACCAGATTTTAGTTTTGATTTGCAATAACACAACTTTAGACAGAGTCACAAAATCATGAACCCAATAATTAATGATTGTATGACAATAAAGACAAAACTTGTTCAGTGCAGTAAATGGTTGAACAAATTGTGTTATATGATATTATATTATCAATGAAAATTCCACCCAAATGCATCTAATTCAGATTCTATATGACGACGCAATCTGATCTAGATCAGATCAGAGGGCATAAGACCATCCCGAGCATCAGTGATACCAATGTCAGAATAGGATCGAAACAACTGTTTCATCGTATTGTAAGTATATTAAGGAGTAAAACAAATGTTTTTAAGTGTCTGGGAAAACGAATTAATAACTGCAAGATCCAGTCCTTTTTGAGTAAATATACTTCGTTGAAAAGTTATGAAGTTAGAACATACTTGTGTGAAAAGATTTTCATATAATCCTGTGTTCACAGTCGTTATAGACGTTATTTCTTCTTCGTGACATGTTTTGATGCACCAAACTTCCTTCTTCCAAGTTTGTAGGTGCAAAGGAAGCTATAGGCGCGTTACTCTACGCCAAACACTGTATCTTAAGGAGTATCTATATATCTAAAGCCAAAAGATACATTTATATATGTAAAACATTTCTGAAATTTGTCTTTATATATGTTTTTATACCTAATGCTTCTTTGGTCTGGACTCTTGATAAACTTTTCTGAAATGTTTCTGAAATACTTCCAAAATATTTCTCTGTTTGCCATTCCCGAAGGTTTCATAATGTTTCGCAAATTGACATATTTATGAAAATGTCGCATGTATAACAAACTGTGATGCGAACAATATTTTTAAAAATTTCAAAAATTTTAAGACTCTGCAAAACTCAAGTCTGACCTTGGATACTTGCTCCATCCCATTCTCTTTCATTAACGATTTCACTATAATTGTGATACAACATATTATATCTACACCACCATTCGACCTCTATGAAATAAAAAAACAAATTTTTGAAGAAGCTCCAAAAGGTCGTAATCGAAACAAAAAAACAAAAAGTTACGAGCTGATTTCAAACTTGGTGCTCTGATATAGGAGGAAGCCATTTTCAAAAATCTTTCATATAAAGAGTTTGTTGTCAGATTTTCTTATAGGTATAACTGTCTATACTCTCGCTTCCAGTATATCTGCTCAAAATTTTAATAAACAAATTAAAATCAACATAATATGAAGTTTTGAAACAAGTTTTATCAAAAACCTGATTTTTCAAAAACCATCGCATTCAACCTCCATAATATTACAAATTGGCTTTTAAGTAAACGTTCAAATTATATTCATGAGATAAAACCCTCAATTCATAAATTCAATCTATGTAGATAGGTATAGGTACATCATATTTCGATTTCCCTATGTCTAACGCGATACACAACAGTTCTCACATTGATATGTTGTTCACGGAAATCGCAAGAAAAAGGAATTCAATTTCGGAAGATAACACCATACCGATGTTTCAATCTGATTAATGGCTGGCTATTATTCAAAATCACCCTGTTATGTAGACTGGCATATATTGGCATTGGCAGCAGAGAGCCTGATGGTGCTCTACACAGTTTGGACACAACAATGATTGCTTAGCGAGTCAGGAATGAGATCGGGGTGCTGTTTCGTTAAGAAATCTTTGCTTTGCCATATCCGCCCATCAGAATCATTCTCGCGTAAGTTTCATTGAATGATTCTGGTTCAGGTTCATTCTTGATGGACAATAGAAGTGTCACTGTGTCAGGGATAAAATCATCATCCAGGATGTTGTTTTAATCATAATGTTCAAAATGGCAGAAATGAGTTTGGCAGTGATGGGAAAATTTGATACATTGATTTCATCCAAGTGTCGGATAGATTGGTGGGAATATCCTTAGGTTTTTATTTGAAAGCTTCAAAGATTTAACATATTAAGAAACTGTAGACTACATAATCATTGAAAATTATGTTTCACGAATGAGTTGCAAAATAAAAAAAAAATCGAATAATATTATCTAAACACTGGGTGTTTTTCAACTGATGTTATACTAGGTATGATAGATATTTATTTAGCTAAATTATGAATGTTCAAAAAAAATAGTTTTGCGGTAAGGCTCTACTACAGTTAAGGCGTTAAATCTTTTAATTTCTGCATGTACAAATAAAGTTGGTTTAATGATTAGATTTTGTAAAATTAGTTTTTTTTTTTAAATTGTTTTGTTAAAAGTAACCTCCGCGTGCGAAATGATTTTAAATACTTTTACAAAATATTAGAAGAACTATACAAGTAGATATATTTATTGGTTACTGGTTAGGTAGGTATATTTAATGCACACTAGAATTTATATTAAACATATAAAACAAATAAAGTAGACATGAAAGTTTGCACAAGATTATTCAAACAGATTTTCCAAATAATTGACGGTCGTTTTCTTTCAGGTACCACCATTGAGTATATACACATAGAGGAATCAAGTTTCAAACTCACCGAAGTAGATGTCGCTAAATGACCATGTCGAGTAATTATTATTTCCATAGTTCTCTGTAACGAAAAATACTTGAACCGAACCGAACAAAACTCTTCTGCATACGTTTATATTTTGTTTTTCTTTATTTCTCTTGCCTCTTAACTCAAGAATAATTGCTACAAGAGTAAACAAAAAAAAAATAGAGAGCAACGACATCCTACGAGCAAATTTTGAAACTTACCTACACATGATTTCTATATGTGTACAAACTCAATGGTACCACTTAAACATAAAATCATTGGAAGTGTGCCAACTATAACAAAAACATTGGACGGAAAGAGAAAAGAGCAACTTTTTAACTTTTATTTAAAAACATTATTTTTACAAAATTGTAACCTGATGCATTTTCGCCCTCCAATTTTGGCAGCTGCTAAAAATGCGATTCTTCTTCTTCTTCTTTTTCTTCTTCTTCTTCTTCCTCTTCTTCTTCTTCTTCTTCTTCTTTTTCTTCTTCTTCTTTTCTTCTTCGTCTTTTTCTTTTTCCTTTTCGCAAATGTGTAGACTTTTGAATTGATTGGTTGTGTTTCTAAGTAAGCTCTCAGTAAAATATAATAAAAAGTGATTTTTTTAATATTCAAATATTCTGATTAAAGTGCCTTTATTAATTTTTCTTTTGTTACATAAAATCTTTGTTGTTTAACCTATACCTTTATTTGCAACCCTTTACCCTTCTATAATTATGGATTTGTGCAGTGAATGTTCTTCTGATCTTCCGCCTCATGGAGATTTTGTGACATGTTTCAGATGTAATGGCAAAATGCACTTTAATTGCACCACTGTCACTGAAAGATCATATAGAACAATGTCTGCGACGAAAAAAAAAAGAATGGAGGTGCTTAGCGTGCAGGAAAGATGTGCTCAACGTGAATAATACGGCTTCACCGGCAAAAACACCAACCCAACAAGCGCCAAAACGTACACGAAGTACCTCTTCTCCAGAAATTAACTCCAAACAAGGCGAAGGAGTGTACTTTAATGCAGCCATTTTACATGAGATGAAAGCACTAAGAAAAGAAATGTTGGAAATTAAATTAAGCTGTGATTTTGTTGCCAGCAAATACGAAGACATTAATAAAAACATAACACTAAATAATGAGCTTATAAAAAAATTAACAAATGAAATCAATGCATTAAAAGAAAACAATTTAAAAAAAGATGAAACCATACATGCAATGGAAACAAAAATAAACACACTCGAACAACACCTTCTTAGAGCCAACGTTGAAATAAAAAACATAATGCCAACAGCAAACGAAAACCTAATCAATGTAGTCCAAGACCTAGGTACGACCTTTAAATGTCCCATCCAACCACACGATGTCACAGATATTTACAGAACAAGACCAAAAAATCCGCAACGATCAGCTATAATTGTAACGTTTGCAAGCTATGCACTCAAACAAAGCTTTGTCAAACAAACTAAAATCGCAAGGAGAGAGGAACAGAGAATGGACGGAGATGTAACTGTCAATAACCACCTTACACCAAACAATAAACACTTGCTATGGCTCGCCAAAAACAAAGCCAGAGAATGTAATTGGAAATTTGTATGGGAGGCATCAGGTAAAATATTAGCTCGCAAAATTGAAAACGAAGAAGTTGTGTATATATGTACTGTCAGTGATATTGACAAAATACATAACTAACCTAATCATAAGAGAAAATTTGAAGAGCGAATGAAAACAGCTGTTATGATGGAGGAGGACGAGGAGGAACTTGAGAGAGAGTTTGAATTCGATATTGATTTTAGGGTGCTGTATGGTATTATTGGTATGAATGCAATTGATTTTAAAAAAATAAATTTTTGTTGTTTGTGTATGAATATTAGGTCGCTTCGAAAAAATTGGAACTGTTTTATAGCTGAAATTCAAAGCTTTCTACGCTATTTGAATATTATTGTTTTAACGGAAATAAACATTTATGAAGAAGAAAATTGCCTTTATCACATTGAAGGCTTTAATATGGAGTTTATGAATAGGAGAGGTTCTGGACTAGGAGGAATTGCTATGTTCATAAAAAAGGATATATGTTATGAACGACTTCCTACGCACACATTAAGCTATGATAGTCTTATTATAAAAATGAAAAATGGAGGGGAAAGTAAATATATTCATTCAGTTTATAGATCGCCGTCACTAAATAAAAGCCAATTCATAGATGAATTCGAATTAAATACTAAGAACGATCAAGACGTAATGGTTCTAGGAGATATTAATATTGATACTCAAGACTATGATAACTCTGTCACTAAAAAATTTCTTGAAATGATGTCGTCGAAAGGCTTAATGAATGTGATAAAAAAAAGTACTCGAATAAACATGTCAACAGGCACCGGGACTTTAATCGACCCCTTGTTTGTTACAATGCCGAAAACCGATATAATTTCAGCAGTAATAGAAACCAATATATCCGATCATTTTACAACATTTTACGGTATAAAACAGCAAACGGAAGAAAAAAATACACATTGCGAATCATTAACAAAAATAAACCAAGGAAAAGTAAACCAACTCATACAACAAACAAACTGGCAAGAAATGTATGTAAATGAAAATGATGTTGATCGAATTTACAATAAATTTGTTGAGAAAATGTCGAATATATATGTTAATTCAACTGAAATCCAAAGAAAGAAAAAGCGTGAAAACAAAAATTGGATAACTCCATATATACTTGAGCTATGTAAAAAAAGAGACGAATTATATAGAAGATGGAAAAATAACCTAAGAAATGAAGTATACAAATCTGAATATAAAAAATATAGAAACCACGTTAACAAAAATATACAATCACAGAAGTCAAATTTTTACAAAACAAAATTAGCAAACTCAAAACGTGATCCAAAAAAAACTTGGGGTATTATCAACGAGCTTCTGGGAAGAAATAAACTATCGATTGATGAAATAATTGAAAAAAATCTTTGTACTCAATCTAACGTAGCCGATAAAGCCGAAAAATTTGCTGAATTTTTTCCACACAAGCGTCCAAGATTGTACATTTATGTAATAAACAAACTTCCAATCAACCGAACCAATATATTGCTCAAACAATATATTTAGAAGAAGCCGATGAAATCGAAATTCGCAATATTCTGTGCAAACTTAACAACAACAAAAGTCCAGGAGCTGACGGAATAAGAGCGTGCGACATAAAAATGAATGCAGATTATCTAACACCAATCATTCAAACTATTATCAACCGAAGTCTTTCACAAGGATGCGTTCCAAAAATTTTGAAGACATCAATTATTCGCCCTATCTATAAAGGAGGAAAGAAAAACGAAATTCAAAACTATAGACCCATTTCAATCTTGCCTGTTGTTGAAAAATGTTTAGAAGAAATTGTTGTGAGACGTTTAAACAAATTTATTGAGAAATACCGCTTACTAGAATCTAACCAGTATGGCTTCCAAAAAGGAAAAAGCACTGGAAAACTTCTTGGGGAATTCTGTAACACTGTAAATATGAGCCTCAATAAAAATCATCACGTGTTGGTAATGTTCGTGGACTTCAGCAAGGCATTTGACACGTTGAGCCACGAAAAACTGCTTGATGTCCTTTACAAAATTGGCATTAGAGGAACACTGTGGAAATGGATGAAGAGCTACCTCACAGGAAGAACTTTTCAAGTCAAAATTTTAAGTTCAAAAAGTCAAGAAAAAATCTGCTCTCATGGTGTGCCACAGGGGTCAAAACTTGGTCCAGTTCTCTTTATACTTTTTACGAATGCGCTCCTTCAAGCTTTTAAGAACAGCACCGTTTTTGCATACGCAGATGACATAGCAATTGTTGTAAAACACAAATGTCTAAAAACAGCAATTTCAATAATGCAACAGGAGTTTGATGAGGTTTCCCGATGGTGTCACGATTTTGGATTGGTCGTCAATGCAACCAAAACTAAGCTTATGCATATTCGTACACCTAGTCAGCAAGAGGAGATAATAAGTATCTTTCATCAAAACCCAAGATGTCCTACTTGGCAACAAAGTGATGCCATTGAATTAGTGAAATCAATAAAATATCTCGGAGTTACGATAGATGATCACTTTATATGGAGTGAACACATTAACAATGTTAGGCTCAGTTTGAGAAGTGCTATGTTTGCTCTTTTTTACCTTGAAAAATATTCAACAAAAGATGTTCAAAAACAAGTTTACTTTTCGCTAGTTGAATCCCGATTAAGGTATGGAGTGCTCGCATGGGGAAATGCATCAAAAACACACATTGATAAGCTTGTTAATCTACAACATAGAATCATCAAAATAATTGACAAAAACTATCTTCATTTCAAGTTTTTGAGTGTAGACAACATTTTTAAGATGACAGCAATTCTAGAGTACTACGATGATTCAAGATTCCAGCAACGTATTTCGCACAATTTCAACACAAGAAGACGAGCCCTTGGTCTATTAGAAATTCCGGCGGTATACAACAATTATGGAAAAAGACAACTGAGCTATGCTTTACCATCAATGATGAATCAGCTTCCAACAAACTTAAAAAATATTCAAAATTTCAAAAAACGTAAAAAATGTATCAAAGTTTTTTTCTTAAACTAAATCGAAACATCAATTGAAATTGCTTTTTATTTTATTTTGTTATAAACTTATCTAACTCAAACCAAAAAAAAAAAAAAAAAAAATTCATTCAATATTAAATTTTCATTTTTTTGTAAAGTATCACTTTGATATTATAATTGAAAACAGTTTGTAACTTCAAAATCATTTCAAATAACTTTTAACTTTTCAAAATTCAACCACCCACAGATAAGCATAAAGCTTCGTGGGTAACACAAATATTGTAAAATCTTTAAAAGAATAAAAATGAATAAATCTAAAAATCTAATCTTCTTCTTCTTCTTCTTCTTCTTCTTCTTCTTCTTCTTCTTCTTCTTCTTCTTCTTCTTCTTCTTCTTCTTCTTCTTCTTCTTCTTCTTCTTTTTCTTTTTCTTCTTTTTTTTTTTTTTTTTTTTTTATACACTATCAGATCTTATTCAAATGGAGCTTAAAGCAAGCATCAGCAGATGAAAGAAGATTTGCCGACACATAAAATGTGTCCCACTGGCTCATCACTTAGTGCAGGTGTTAGTTGTTAGTAGGCACAATGCAACAAAAACAAAAACACTTGCACATAAAAAGATGAAAACATATAAAGACAAAATTAAACAAAATTACACAGAAACATTTAGGATCGTGGAGCACTGGTTCTGAAGATAGTTTTTAAATTACTTTTATTTAAATTAAAATCCAACACACCATTGTTCAAGTTATATAACTTACTCATCCGCGTGAGAGGCTCATGCATGCCATAATTGGTTCTGTGATGTTCAATATTAAAAAGCTCAGAACTTCGAAGGTGGTACGACCGTCCGCGGTAGTTAAAACCAATTAAGGCTAACAGATCCGATGAATCAATTTGTCCAGAGATAAGTTGATGGAGAAAAATTAAGTCATTGTTTACTCTACGTTGATATAAAGATTGTATCTGCAAAAGCCTTATCCGATGCTCGTATGGTGGCAGGTTATAAGGATCAGCCCATGGAAGGCCTTTAAGAGCAAAGCGAATAAAATTATGCTGGACTGATTCAATACGTTTCTTATGGATTTCATAGAAAGGGGTCCATACTTGTGAGGCATACTCAAGATGCGGCCTAACATAACAGTTATACAAAGAGAGGGTAACGTATGGATCGTTAAATTCCTTTGCCCACCGTTTTATGAATCCAAGCATAGAGTTCGCCTTTTTTACAATAAGGTTAACATGTTCAGAAAATTCCAGATTAGCACTGAAATTAACACCTAAGTCCTTAAAACTAAAAACACGACTAATTTTATTTTGTGTTATACAATATTCAAAATTACTTGGAACGTTTTTCTTTGAGAAAGTAATAGTTTGGCATTTTATAGGATTAAGAGTTAACCCATTTTTATTACACCAAATACTGAAACTATCAAGATCAGCCTGCAAAAGAGTATGATCATTGGGAGATTTGATTGATTTATAAATTTTCATATCATCTGCAAATATGAGAATCTCACTAAAGCGTATAAAAGAAGAAACGTCATTTATAGCAAGAATAAATAAGAATGGACCCAAATGGCTTCCCTGGGGTACGCCTGAATGGGCAACGAAAGTCTTCTTCTTCTTCTTCTGCTTCTTCTTCTTCTTCTTCTTCTTCTTCTTCTTATTTTTCTTCTTCTTCTTCTTCTTCTTCTTCTTCTTCTTCTTCTTTTTCTTCTTCTTCTTCTTCTTCTTCATCTTCTTCTTCTTCTTCTTCTTCTTCTTCTTCTTCTTCTTCTTCTTCTTCTTCTTCTTCTTCTTCTTCTTCTTCTTCTTCTTCTTCTTCTTCTTCTTATTCTTCTTCTTCTTCTTCTTAAATAAATTTTTTTCAAAGTTTTATGTAATTAACAATTATTTTTGTTTTCAAAATTCAAAATATATCTTAGTTTTTGAGAAATTAAAAAAAATTAAAAGCAAAACTAGTAAGTAAAGTAGAAAGTTAATTCTTTTTTTTTATTATTTGATTAAAATCGGATGGTATGTAATAAAAAAAAATGATAATCCCCTAATTAATAATTGGCCTGAGCAGGTCAAATTTGGGAAAATCAAAAAAAAAAGTGTTTTTCTTGGAAAAAAATACTTCTAGTTTTTCTTAATTTAAGAAAATAATAAGAGCATTGAATTTTGAAAATAAAAATAATAGTTAAATACATAAAATTATGAAAAAAATTAGATTACAATTTTTTTTTCAAAACTTTGAGTTTGAAAATCAATTTTTTTAAAACTGTTCACTTAAACAACTTTATTTAAAAATTAAATAAAAGAGTAGTTTTCTGGCTTTCCAAAAAAATATAACAACGCTTTGTATCATTCACCGTTGTTTTTAAATAATTTTTTTCTGATTTGAGTCAAGTTTTTACAAAATTGCCCCTTCCGCCTAAACGGGGGGAAATAGACCCCCCCTCTTGTACGATTTTTTTCTTGTCTTAACTCGACCTACACGCTTAAGCTTTTTGGTGCACCTTATACCAATCACCCTGTATATATATGTTAGGTAGTGTATGATCATAATATGAATGTTCTCCAACCTTGACAAGGACAAAGCTTAATGAAGAACATTAGTTCGCTAGAAAAAAACAACTTTTACGTACCTTAATCTTCGTTCTTTCCTCACCTGTAGAATTTCAATTACGGCTCGTCTAAACACTTAATTTCACTGTCATCCTGAAGAGAATTAAGATTACATAATCCCTTTACACTTTGCAGATGTTTCCTTGGTTACGGTTGCTGTGTCAAATCTGTTGCTGAAGTGTTTCAAAATATTTTCTGTTGGCAGTATAAAGTGTCAGTTTAATTGCGTTTATATCTATATAAACGTGCCAATATATACAAAGTATCCAAAAGATACAAATACTCGACTCTCATGTGTGGAAAACATGCACATACATATATACCTAGATATACTTAAAAATCCAATATATAGTTACATAAATGTCAGTTCTTATATATTTATATACATCACCCTGAAGGATAACTCGTACATGGAATTCTAGCTGTTCACTGTTACAGTCTGATTTTGACATTGACGAATTCCTCATCATTTGTCATTCGTTCCCAAAAGAATACAAACCACCATCATACACTCCCGATGCCTGAGCAAACTGACTGGGACTGCTCCTGCTGGATAATATTGTTGTTGTGTGTGTTGTACATTTTTCCTGAAGGTGCTGCTGTTTCCCAGCATCAGAGTAGCAAAGTCTGACTGACACATTCGGCAGTATGGCACACACATTTTAAAGAAGTTTGAGTAGCATCCATGATTAAAACGTACGAATTCACAGAGGGCTAAGAAAATCATATACAAAAGCCCATAATGCGCCTTCACTTTCCTGAAGGGGGTTTGAAGATGGAAGAAGAGTGGTTGTGCTACAAAAGGGGGAAAATGTTATTTTGTATTTTTATTTTTTCAATGCTTGCCTTCATCGGCCTTATGGGAATTCCAAATATAATGTGTGCTTCCATTTTGGTATAGAGTGGTGGCATTAGATATGGTATCACCACGTCACGGACCATGTATATACAAGTTTGCCTGTGCTGTCACTGATATTAGACGAAAAGCCATTCTTTACATCCTTTCGATGTGTTGAAATAAGTTGACAGCCAGTATCCTGATAAGCGATAATACGAGGGTTGACTCTGATGCGCGAACAGATGATGTGAACAAGTGGCGCCGCGCCGCCGTTTCATAATGAATTTGATGGAAGCCCATCTTTCGTGTTTTATAATGGCGAAGATGCTCGTATCTATAGGTAATTGAAAAAAAGAAAAAAAAAGCTATACAACATAGCTGTGGTTAATGCTATATTTAAAAATTTGATTTAAGAACTATGGAACTATGGGCTTATCAAAGTTCAATATAACAAGTTTCAATATGATGTATTTACGTATCTAAAGTACATTCAGAGCAAAAACCTCTTGAAGCTGAATCGCCCAAAATATAGTTACTTAATAAAAGAAAGTTTTTTTTAAGTACAGGCGACTCCCTCTAAGTCGAACTCCCTCTAAGTCGAATTTCCCTCTAACTCGAATTTTTTCTCCATATTTTTGCATGCCCCTCAATTTTCCATACAAAAACCATCCTCTAAGTCGAAATCCCTCTAAGTCGAAAATCCCTCTAACTCGAATATATTCTTTGGATTTTTGGACTATTTCCAATCCCTTTAAGTCGAATTTCTCCTTTGCAAAAAAATAGAATTGTATGGTTGATTGAGGTTGAGGTTTAAACATGAAGCACACACACACACACACGTATGTCGCATACTCTGCATCTTTATCGCGTCGTTTACCTACACCCTTACCTTAAACATATTCATATTGCATCTACCCTAAAAAATATACTCCGAACAAAATGCAAGGCACCAAAAAACAAACAAATGTACTTAAGTTGAACACGTGTTCAATTAGCTTTTGTTGTTGGTCGAAACAGTTCGTTTTTAGTTTAAAGATCGTGGAATTTACTATCTGTGAAGTTCTCTGGTTTCAGTGTGTAAGTGAAAATCTATTTAAAAAATTGTAGCATACAGTGACGTACCAGTTAGACTCCAGCCATTTGCAAATGTTTGGATTATGGATATTTAAAAGCAGACACAGTATCCTTGGGAAAGTTTTGTCTGGTGAAAGTGCTTCTGTTGATAAGACTATTAAGGCCGATGAATGGAAACAACAGATCCCAGAGGTTGCCAGAGGATTCAAGCCGGATGACATTTTTAATGTTGATGAAACGGGATTGTTTTTTAAATGTTTGCCGACACGTACCTTGGCTTTTAAAGGAGAAAAATGTTTTGGAGGGAAGCACAGCAAAGAAAGAGTGACATGCCTTGTGGGATCCAACACGACTGGCTCGGAAAAGCTAAAGCTTTTAATAATCGGAAAGAGCAAAAATCCTCGCTGTTTTAATAAAATTAAATCTTTGCCGGTTGATTATGTAGCCAACCAACGTTCTTGGATGACGGCAGATCTTTTTACGAATTGGCTTCTGAAGCTAGATGCAAAGTTTGGAAGATCAAAGCGCAAGGTATTGTTTATCATCGATAACTGCCCGGCTCACCCAAAACAAGTTAAGGATAAATTAAAATTTATAAAACTTGAATATTTTCCACCTAACATGACCTCAATAGTGCAACCGATGGACATGGGTATAATCCAAAATTTAAAAGTTCACCATAAACACCGTATTTTAACCACCATCTTAAAGGTTTGGGAAACTAAAAAAGAGGACTATAAAATAACTCTGCTCGATTGTGTACGCGAGGTTTCGAGGGCGTGGATACAGAATGTAACTCCGTTGACAATAGAGAATTGTTTTAAGAAAGCCGGCTTCAAGGACAATACATGGGATGATGAAGATGATGTTCCACTTAACCAATTTCTATGTGTAACCGACGACACAAATAAAATCGAGAGGATCTGGAACAGGCTAACTGAAACTGATTACAATATTGAGGGCTTGAATTGGAGGGATTATGTGGAAGTCGATGACGGTATTGTGGCCACAGAAATACCTGAACGCGAATCAATTTTGGAATCAATCATAAATCATGCTGCTGATGCTAACGATGATGGTAGTGGAGCTGAAGATGAAGAAGTCGAAGTCGAAACAATAAATATTGAAGTGCCAGAAAGGAATGAAATAGAAAATGCAATTTCAATATTGCAATCCGCGATTGAAATGACTTAAGTTGAACACAAAAATTACAAATTTTTTTAATTAATTTTGTTGAAACAGTAATTTTACAAGGTATAAGAATGAATTAATGTGCCATAAAAGCTAGAAGCTTCTGCTTATTTATTTAATTTATCTATTTATTTTTTGTTATCTTTTTTATATTCAATAAATGCTTTCAAGCACAAAAAATATTAATATCTCTTTAACTCGAATTTTTCAAAAACTCCCTCTAACTCGAACTAATTTTGACATCCCTTGAAAATTCGACTTAGAGGGAGTCGACTGTATTATATAATATGTTATATCGTCATTATAATATCATTAACATAGCCCTGAAGGCATATTTCCGAAAAATATCTACTTTATACATTACCCGTCAATTCCTATTAGATATTTAAAGCTGCTCGGTAAGTGCTGATGACGGAATTTAAATTATTATTCTTACCTCTACCTCTACAAGAACAAAAGCGAAAGACAATAATGATCCTTTATTTTAACGTATTTTATTATTTTAGCTTGAAGCTGCTCACAATGTAAGACTATATGTATATATCTATATGATATAGATGTTAATATACCATTATGGATCTCCTGGATCCTTAGGATTAAGAAACCTACTTCTTACTAATAACAGCATATTCGCATTATCTACTTATTACATTCATTGTGGTCACTTATTGTATCCGGCTATCCCTATTATGTTATAAAGTGTTGTTCTCGTATAACGTTGCCCTTGGGTCTTATCGTGGTGTATAATATTATTTTAGATAATGGCTTAATCAAGAAAATCTTTTTTGGAAAAAAATATAAATTTATACGATCTTTATTAATTTTTTTTTTTTTCAAAAATAACAAAATTATTTACAAAATAATAATGGTATGGATGTCAAGAGATATGGATCATCTGCATTGTTTGATAACTAAATATACCAAAAATTACGGATCAAATATTCGAAGCTATAATGAAGTAGGTAGAGGGAAAGCGGTAGACAGTAGAATTGAACCACTTGCAATATTTCAGTCAAATCCTGCAAACATTAGTGCATACGTATACGATTCAGGCTGTTGCAACCTTCCAATAAAAACTGTTGGAAATCGTAAGCAATTTCAATCCGCTGCATAGAAAAAGGTGATTTTGCAGCTCAAAAGTGAAAAAAAATATGTCTGTAATTTTTTAAATAATATTTACAAAATACAAAATAAAATGTGCATTGCCGCTAAAAAAAAATCAATCAATTTGTGTTAAGAGCGAACGGGATCACTTTCTGAAGGTAGACTTAAACAGTGTGTATTTTATATGGGGAACTTTATATTTTTTTAAGTTAATTCTACTATAACGACAAAAATCTATACCGTAGAATTTTATTTAAATCTATAATGCAATAATTAATAACATACAAAAATCTATAGATAACTACAGATATCTATAAAATATAGCTTATTATAGATTTTTATTTTGCCAATTTAAACATTTTAATTTTAATTTTAAGCTTAATAAAACGCATTACATATTAAGTTTCACATTCAATTTTTTTTTTGCAAATCTATTTACAAAAAAAATCATTTTAGAACAGAAAAAATATTTGTTAGGAAAATATGTCAAAACAAACAAAATATCAAATGTAAAAACATATATACCTATATTGTTCGCAACGATTTAATTTATTTGAATTTTAATTATTTTTATTTGAACTCGCATTTTGAGATAACACACTATGGCCTATGGGGCATATTCATAGTTGTTTTTTAATCTCGATTTTTTTCTTAGACTGTGTTTAAACAATGTAATTTAAATAGGATAAACTCGAGTTTTTCTTAAATACAACTTAAACATCGTTTATGAATATGCATGCCCCTATATGTTCGAAATTCAGGTAACTGCGTTTGCATGCGCAGTTTATACCTACCAGTTAATATTTGTTTTTGTTGATGAAAAGTTAAAAGCGAATTGTAACCATTGTCGCAAAAAATAATGTATTTTTTTTATAGATTTTTGCATTAGGTACCTATAGGTTTTTTTTATAGATTTTTTTTACAGATTTCTGTTTTATAGTTTTTTACATTACCTAAATGTTTTTGCTTTGCCTAGATTATTGTTTTATAGATATCGTGGTAGACCCTAATTCTACATTTTATTTTGCATTTTATATTATATTTTATATTTATAGTAGTACCCTATACAACTACACAACATTTCAGAAAAGTCGTCGCTTATAGGTGATGAGGTAAACAAATTAACGGTACCTTAGTGTAAGTTCTTTTTTAGTTATTCGTAATTTTTAGTTATATATTTGGAAATGGCTATATCTTTTGATGTAAGTGATCTAGATACATGTTTGACACACTAAATTATTAATAAATGTTTGTTCTCGTATGACACCATTTAATATATAATAAACTAAGTTACCAAAAACAGCTTATACAAAATGACTGACAGAAGCATTTTTTTTTTTTAAATTGAAAAGGAAGTTGGTTCACTTATGTTTTAAAATGCGTCTTAAAACTTAACAAAATAATTTGTACATCACCTATACAAAAAAATTATTTCTTCAGAAAATGCTGTTTTTCCGAAACATAACAAAAATTAATTTGTAATAAAAAATTTTTGGAACTCTCTGTAAGAGTCTTAATAGGCGTGTTTTATTGGTAAGTGTTTAGTCACTTGGTACTTGGATAAATTGGTCAGTTATTAAAGTGAACATAAAAGTGAAGATAAAATCTTGAAATGCCTGAAAATTTTCGACGCGAAATATAATGTCAATACATTTTTTGCTTAAAGGTTGGTGGCACCTATGACAGCTTAAGACATGGACTCCAGATACAATGATTATTAATGGTTGTATTCATTGACGTATTAGGTATGGACCGCCAGTAGCAAACTTCACGCGTGTTCCAACATAACTAGGGCCATCAACTACTAGCAGGGAATCTGCGTATCAGTGATATGATTTCTTTAATTAATTATTTACTTTTGAAATATTTTGGTGGAAATTATTATCAAACTACTTTTATTTTACAAAACACATCCACTCCTTATGCCATGAGTTTACTTACAGATGAATATAAATATTATCGTTTTCATTTAAATTCTAATGGCGAGATTAGTACACGTATTTATCACTAAAAGATGATGGCGTTTTTAGACTGTTTTTAGCTGGACCAATTTTCTTGGCTGTTTGTATGAATCTTTCAACCGACTGGCGGTCCATATCTAGTACGTCAATGGTTGTGTTCATTGTGTTTTCCTTTAGATCCGCGTTTTGCGGAAGGAGTGAGAAGCTTGCAACCTACGAAAGTTGCAAGAAAGTTTTGATGATTTTGAACTTTTCGCTTAAAAAAAAAATTGGTTAAAGCAGATTTTTTAAATAAAATTAATTAATTTGGAATTTAATCTGGTAATATTCAAGCTAAATAATGATTATTTATCCGGTTTTTATTTGTTTGTAGTGGAAGATGGGGTACAAGTTGACCAACACGGCATATACAAATAGCCATACTTTGCAGACGCATCCGTAAAATTATTTGAAACTGCTTTTGGCAAAATGTTGGACCAATAGAAATATAGTTACTCTTTCAAAATCAATATTGTCTCCCTTATTTTTTCTGCGGCAGCAATGCGCCGCGTAGCAGCTAGTTTTTTAATAAAATTAACATTTGGAAAAACCAGTCCTATCGAGGTATCCGTTCGGATGAAAATTCGTACAAAATCGGAGAATTTTAATGGAGGCATCTGTTTTCTGACACACAAATCGGAGAAACTTACGATAAAACGCAGACTATTGATGTGCGGTGCGAATCGTTGATCATTTTATTTTTAACAGCTTCTAGGAAAATATTTTCAGAAGTTCTCCGATAACAAATTGCTGCGGAACATTCAATAAAACAATATTTTTAAAAAGTTGTTGCTGATTCGGTTGAAAATAAATTGGTTTTGTTATTTAGTTGCTATGCTTGTATTTTCAAGCTACAGAACAAAAAAAAAACAATCTTTTTTAATTGTTTTAATTAATTGTGTGAATGCATGTACATTAAAAATGTTAATTTCATTGTTAATAATTATGTTTTTAGATTATCAGAATATTTTTCACATTTTATGTGAATGAAGCATTTGATGGAAAATGTCAGATCGGAACTCGAACACAGTTTGAGTTCCGATCTGAAATCATTTCCAATCTGAACTTCTTCCGAACGGATACCTCGATAGGGCTGACATTCGGTATAATAAAATTATATTTTGAGTTATTAAAAAAACTTCCCACGTTTGTGCAATGTACCTATACTTACTGTTAATTACTTATATATAAAAAAAAATATTTGTTCAAAAATACATAAGTATTATAAAAGTTTATTTTCAATAAAATTTTAATTTTTCGTCAAAAGCTACAGCGCAAGCTTGGATATCAGCACTGACTCAAATCACTTGAATTAAAATAAAAATATAAATTTAAATTGTGGTTAAATTAAAATGATTTTTTTTTCAATCTTCCTATAACTGATTAACTGTTTATAAAAAAAAATTTCCATAAAAAAAATTAAAGCAAAAATCACTTTTTTAACTTTTTCAATCAAAACATTTACCAATAACAACATTGTTTCCACCCAAAGCTTTTGATTCAGTGCTTTGGGTGGAATGTTATTTGTATTTTTTTTTTTAATTAAAAAAAGTTAAAAAAAAGATTTTTGTTTCAATTTTTTTTATGAAAATAGTTTTTTTTATAAACAAAAAAATTATTTTAATTTAAGCACAATTTAAATTTATATTTTTGTTTACAGTTTAGGTCGTATACCTACCTATACCTATATTGTTATTGTACCTTACATTATATTGGCAATATATCTATCTTATATTCCTATATAAGATAGAAAGGACATGACTATATTTCTTGTTGAAGTGCATTGTAGGTATATATCCAAACTAAATAAGCTGCAAGCCGTAACACCAATTTATAATTAACGCACGCAATTAAAACCGTATACAAGTAGGTTAGGTAGGTATATGAAGATGCCTAAAAGCAATCGACAAAAGTTACAAAAAAAAAAAGTACTCACACAAAAACAAAACAAGATGCAAATTCTGGCCGTGTCTTTATATGTATGATGATGATATCGCCTTCTTAAACCAAAATAAAAATGGACACAGTCTGTCGAGCATTTCGCGCCAGCAGACATACATATATAAAATATCAACCATCACTAGCGCCCATAATTGCAAGAAAACCAATTCGTGCTGAAAAACAAACAAGCGTTTCATAAAAATAAACAGGCGAAGAGACACAAACAGCGAGACGAACTCCAGCCCCTTAGGATTTTTATTTTGCAGTGCTTTATACTCCATTGCTTTGCGGTTGTAGATGTTCCCACTTGTCTAATGGCCGACAATAATTTAAAGGTACCTACATCGAAAGAAGCTGAAAATGCCAATGCCGCCGCCCGCTGCCAACCACCGTAGCCGGCGACTTTGATGATTCCATTTTAATGAAAATTTATTAATTTCGCTTAAACGTATCGGCTGAATAGTTTGCGGTCGCTGCTTGCTGAAATGGCGAACTATAGATACCTATCCAGCTGAGATGTGCTAACATGCATGATGGTGTGATGGTGACTTGGTTTTATTTTAAAAGACTTTTTGTTTAGTTTTTTTGGTTTGGTGTGTTCAAGTGGAGAACAAAAATGAGTAAAGGATAGGTAGGTAGGTTTAGGTACCTACCCATTAATACGTTTACATGGAGAATTGAATCTGAATTGAATCAGGATTTAAGTCCATATAAACGCGGATCAAATCCAGCTTTGCGAGCTGGATCGAATCGAAAACATGCAGGTATACCTATACCTATATAGATGGAAGAATTGAAGAATCGAGTTTTGTTGGTGTGAGTGTTGCAGTTTTGTTTAACTTTTTTTTTTCATCGAATTTACATAATTTGCAAAATAAACACAAATAATTTTTTTAATTTGGTGTCGCCATACTTTAAGATGTAGGTATGTACTGATTACTAAAATGACAAATGACACACTCATCATCATCATCATCGGCTCGACAACCGGGGTCCGGTCCTGGCCTCCTTCAACAAGTCTCTCCACCTATCCCGGTCTCGAGCCGACGCCATCCAGTTGCGCACCCCAAGGCTCCGGGCGTCCTGGTCTACGCCATCTCTCCAGCGCAAGCATGGTCTACCACGCTGTCGTCTGCCATAGAATGTACCACAAAGAACTTTCCGAGCAGGTTCCTCTTCGCTCATGCGAGCTAGGTGCCCTGCCCACCGAAGTCTACCGAGCCTAATTTTTGTCACTATATCTGCTTCAAGGTAGATTGCGTACAATTCATGATTGTACCGTCTCCGGAATCGTCCTTCCTCACATATGGGGCCAACAATTCTCCTTAAGACTTTTCTCTCGAACGCGGCTAAGAGGTCAGAGTGCCTTTTGCTAAGCACCCAAGTCTCGGATCCATATGTGAGTACTGGCAGGACCATGGTCCTGTACAGCAGTAGTTTTGAAGTTATGGTGAGATTTCTGGATTTGAAGAGCTTTGACAGACTGTAGTAGGCTCTGTTGGATTTGAGAAGCTGCTACTATTGACCCAAGGTATTTAAAGGATTGCACCACTTCAAATTCGTGCTCCGCTACCTTGATTGTTTGACCAACTGTTCCTCTCGCATTCGACGCCACCATGTACTTTGTTTTACCTTCACTAATGTGCAGCCCCATATTTTGTGCCGCCTGCTCGATCTGGATGAAGGAATCGTGTACAGCTTGCTCGGTTCTTCCGATGATGTCGATGTCGTCTGCGTAAGCCAGTATCTGGCTAGACCTGTTGACGATGGTCCCTCTTGTTGCCGTGCCAGAGTCACGGATTGCTTTCTCCAACGCCAGGTTGAAGAGGAGGCAGGCCAAACCATCCCCTTGTCGGAGTCCATTAAAGATGTTGATTGGTCTGGATAGCAATCCGGCTATTTTTACTTGGCTTGTTACGTTGGTCATGGTCAACCTACATAGTCGTGTCAATTTATTTGGGATGCCGAATTCTCTCATGGCTTTGTAAAGTTCTACCCTGGCTATGCTATCATAGGCGGCCTTAAAGTCTATAAACAGGTGGTATGTTGGGATGTTAAATTCTAGACATTTTTCCTTCGCCTGCCTAAGGGTAAAGATCTGATCAGTTGTTGATTTGCCTGGAATGAAACCACACTGATATTGTCCGATGATGGTTTTAGCGTATGGGGTTATCCGGTCTTGTAGGATAGAGGAGAGTATCTTATAGGCGGTACTCAACAACGTGATACCTCTATAGTTGCTGCACGTTGTGACATCTCCTTTCTTATGTATGGGGCATATTATACCTTTTCGCCAGTCTTCTGGCATTTCTTCACGCTCCCACGCTGGCCCACCGTGTTGAAATAATTCGGCTGGTATACCATCAGCTCCCGGGGCTTTGTTTTTCTTTAGCCGGTCTATAGCCTTCTCAACCTCTTCTATGCTTGGTGACGGCAACATAGGGTATTCGTCTTGAAGCAGTGGAGCCTCCACTTCTGCAGTGAGTTGACCATTTAGCAATTCATTAAAGTACACTTCCCATCGCTCCAGTATGCTTTGTGGATCGGTGATCAGATTTCCCTCTCCGTCCTTGCAGTATGTGCAGCGTGGTGTGTACTGCGTCATGTTTCGGATGGATTGGTAGAACTTCCGCGCCTGGTGCGGACCTCGCTCTCGGCTTTTTTCTATTTCACAGATTAAGTTCTTCTCCCAGGCTGATTTTTTCTGTCTGTGGAGCCGTTTTTCTATTATTCTGAGCTCTTTATATTCTTCTTCGCGTGCCCGCGTTCTATGAGATTGCTGCATTGCTCGGTACGCAACATTCTTACGTTCAGTCGCTAGCTTGCATTCATCATCAAACCAGTCGTTCCGATTTCTACGACTGCTGCCTAAGATGGAGTTGGCAGTACTAATGACAGTATTCTTAAGGCGTGTCCACTTCTCATCTACGCCCAGCATACTGGCCCCAGGACTAGGGCGAGTCCTAACGCATTACCAAAGGTGTTACTGGCATTTTCATTGCGCAGGGCAGCCGTGTTGATTCGAACTTGATCGGCGGATGCAATACGTCTTCGCAAGGCAATCCGCCCTCGGAAGACCATACCAACAAGATAGTGATCCGAGTCGATATTGGCGCCTCGGTACGTTCGTACCGTCATCAAGTTCGAGTAGTGGCGACGGTCTATCAACACGTGGTCTATTTGGTTACGAGTGACTCCATCAGGTGATACCCAGGTGGCTTTGTAGATATCTTTTCGCGGGAACCTGGTACTCGCAACGACCATGTTTTTCGATGCTGCCAATTCTAAGACTCGAAGTCCATTGTCATTAGTGTTCTCATGCAAACTATGGGTGCCTGCGTAATGCCTGAATACCGGCTCCCGACCTATTTTTGCGTTCAAATCCCCAAGGATGATTTTTACGTCATACCTTGGACAGGCATTGAGGGTCCTCTCGACTTGTTCGTAGTAAGTCTCTTTTTCTTCGTCTGAGGACTCCTCCGTAGGTCCGTGAACGTTAATGAGGCTAATGTTCGTAAATTTGCCTCGCACGCGAAGGGTGCATAGCCTTTCGCTTATAGCGTTAAAGCCGATGATGGTAGACTTCATTTTTTCGCTGACTAGGAAGCCTACCCCGAGCACATGGTGTTTTGTATGACAGCTGTAGTATACGTCATATTCTTTCTTCTGTAAAACACCATTCCCTGTCCATCTGATTTCTTGTAGTGCTGTTATGTCAGCTCTATATTTTGACAGGGCATCGGCTAGCTGCTGAGCAGCTCGAGCTCTATAGAGCGATCGTACGTTCCATAAGAAAATTCGTAAATCGTTTTGCCGTTTTCGTTGCGTTGGTTGTCGTCGTGAGATCAGTCCGTTTCCGAGGCTTGTTGTCGGGTTCGTAATTCTAAAATTTTACGGAACAGGGAATTAACCTGTTGCCAACCTGAGGAACTAGCCTGATCATATTAGCCAAACCTTTTTTAAAAGGCTTGTTACTAGCGGCCGCCGCAAAGAGGCTATGATCACACTTCCACCAGTCCCGAATAGTTACGGCACGTGCATGTTTTCATATGCTACATGTTATTCCCCCTATTCGTCTGATGGCTGACCGCCAAATGACACACTGCACTCACACAAACAATTCGATCCCATATTCATTCAATACGATTCGATCCGGTGTAGCCATAAATCTGGAATACAATTTCGATTCAGATTGAATCCGATTATATAAACTAAGGTAAGTAAAATTTCAAGGATATACAGTGGAGGAATATTCCCATAAAAACAAATGATTGTTTCGCATTTTTTCTCTGTGGTATGAAATTTATTATTGATTTGTGTGCACATAGTTAAATAACATAAATTTAAAATAATAACCAAAGACCAAGTTGTATGGTAGATAGCTATTATAGCCCGTTTGTTTAGCCTTACACTTTAAATGTCATTTTGTGTTAAATAATCAAATTAACTTCCATACTAAATTTAAATGAAATCAGTTAAGTCGTTATCAATTTATGGACCGATTTGTAAAAACTGTTAACACTAAATCTCCGTTACATGCATTTTTACCCAAAAACCTAAAATGCAGTTACATTAACAGTAAGTAGTCTAAAAATAATGTACAAAAAGTTTTATCAAAATTGTTAGAGCAGTTTTAGAGAAAATTTTTAAAAACCAAAACCGTTATATGGAAGGTACCCGTTATAGCCGGGCTAAAATAATTCCCCTCTAGGAATAAGGGAATCACCAAAAAGTGCTACTTATATACGAAGTTTGAAGAAAATCCGTCAAACCTTTTAGGCTGTAGGTCGGTGCACAGACAACCGCACATACCTACGCACATCCGAATTCCGCACATCCGCACAGACAGACCGACGGACGGCATGACGAAACATACTTCTTTGGGTTTCTCTAGTATCTTAATGTCAGGTTTTATTATTTTCTACACGAAACCAATACTTGCCCTATTCAGCAAGTAAAAATACACTTAGGGATCACTGGCATCTCTTTACCACATATATATAAAACAAATTCACTAAGAGCGCAAAATACTTCAAAGAATCAATGCGTTTTTCGCCGATATCTCAAATGCACCAGGAAATTTTGTTGGATTTCTTCAGATTCAGCAACCCAAAAAACATAGAATTCAAAAAAAAATACATTTTGTAACATGAGGGCAATTTTAACTACGCTTTGACAAGACTATAAATAATTAAAATCACAGCAAAATAATTCAATAAAATTTGTTTGTCCGACGACATTTTTTAATGTATCAGCCCAAACTCAAAAATTATTGCACGTAATTCAAAATATACCTACTGTCATAAATAACATTTTTTGGATGAAATCTAAATGCTTTTAATTATTTCAAATGTCACTGAAAACCAGATGGTCCTAAAATTTTACACATTAAGATATTCATAGTAAATAAAAATAATGGAAAAACAAGCTTCTTCATAAAAGAAGGTTAAACTGGACTAATGGTAATTTAAGCTTAATTTTTATGTTTGTTGATTTTTTTGGGATATTAGGATTCATTCTTTTTTAACTTCTTGAAAAGTAAAGGTCGTAAAGTATGGTTTTCAATAATTTAGGCATTACTTGCGATTATATATAGGTACTGTAAGGCAATTTATGCATTCATAAAAAAAAAGTTTCGAGATAACAATCAAACATGACATTACGATGATAGAGAAGACGAAAAAGTAGGTCCGACAATTTTGTCTGTCTGTCTGTCTAGATGTATCGACACCTGCAGCTTAAACGGTTGGGCCGATTTTCTTCAAACTTGGCATAAACTATTATTAGTGAAATATCCCCTTTTTTTATTTTTGACCCAGGTATAAAAATAACGGTACCTACCATATAAGAGTAAACGATAATTCAACTTTTCTCGAAAAAAATATAAGCAATTTTGATAAAATTTTATGATTTTTTACCAATGGTGATGTAAACCATAAAATTTTTTTTTTCAGTATCAGCTTATTAAGGGTACCTGCCACAGAACCGTTTCTTATTACTCCGACTATCTTTTGAACGGCTTCACCGATTACAATGAAATTTAATATTCAAAAACTACCTACTGCTAAACTGAAATGAAACTGCAAAAAAAAAATTAATTTTTAAAAAAGTTTTTTTTTTTTGGTAAAAACCGATAATTTCAATTTTCTCGAAAAATTTCGATAAAATTTTACATGAGTGATTTGTTATCAATGGTGATGTCTTTCGTCACGGCACCTGCCATAGAACCATTTTTTATTACTCCGACTATCTTTTGAAAGGCTAGACCGATTGTAACGAAATTTAATATTCAAAAAACTACTGCTAATCTGAAATAAAATTGCAAAAAAAATTGGAAAAAAGTAATTCTTGAAAAAAAATAATTTTTGAAAAAGTGCCAAAATCGTTAGATCTAATTTTCTAGAAAAAAAATTAAACTTTGATAAAATTTCAATTGATTATATTTTTACCGAAAACTATGTAGTATATCTTACATATAAACCTTTTTTCATTCCATACATTTGTTTATAAAAGATTTTTTTAAAAGACAAATATTTTAAAATATAAAATACTGAAAATCTTTTCTTATAATAAAGCTGGTCAAGTGAATTTTCCAGTCGTAAACACGAAAGTAACTTGCCCCAAGAACAAGTTTGTGCGACCCAGTCGTGAACTTTATGAGCTGCTCGTGCAATAATTTTTGAGATTGGCGTGCGTGATACGAAAAAAAAAATCATCGTAAAAAAATCGTATTAAATTTTTTTGTTGCCAATTCAATTTTTTTATTCAAGAAGTACCTAAATATATATAGTTTGATCTGTATAAATGGACTTTTAGGTAGATAAAACCGCAAAAAAAAAAACGAAAACCAACAAAAAATCAATATGTTAATAATTAAAAATCATTGTTTAAATATTAGGTAAAGTTTAAAAAATCAGATTCTTTGATTAATCTTTCTATGGGTTCTATGGGAATACATAAACATTTTTACAGAATTTCAACTGCACTACAAATAGCCGAGGTTTTTTTTTATTTTAACTAACAGGAAGTCCAAAGTATCAAGTCACAGTTAATTTTTTTTTTTTAATTTTACAAGATGATTTACTTACTTTTTTATTAAAGGAAATTGAATAGTTTTTTAAAGTTTTTACAAGTTTCAACTTGTATTTAATTTGTGACATGTTAAATCCTAAAGTGACTGGACTATATATGTAGGTATAGATATACCTATAACTACATTTTACTTTTATTGATAAACTAAATATCTATTATATTTATCTTCTCCATGACTGGAACGCTGAGTCTTTGTTTGATCAAACCTCGAACTTAAGTTTGTACACAAAACCAATAACATTCTAATGTGAAAAAAGAACTTATTTTAATGAGCAAACAAAAAACTCTTTGTGTAGCGCCATTTTATAAAATGAAATGCACGCGATATTGACAGATATTGATCTTTATAATGTACTGCCGCACTTATAATTATATGTGTTTATGCAAAAATATCAAAATAACTTGTCTAGTCTAATAAGTTGACAATTTTTCATTGGTTGTCGGTAAAGCACTTAAATTTTGAATTATGCTGCGGTATTTTGTTTGTGCAGTTTACACTGCAATCACAGTCCTCCAAGACATTATCGGCATGCAACGGTGCATTAATTAAAGTAATATATTAAGCATGACAGATAATTGCATGTGATCAGGCAAATTTAATAATGTTTGTTATTTATGCACGTTTAATATTACAATCACATATTTCACACTACTTGTATTATGAAAAATGGCAGTGTATTGAAAATAGGGTGCAAATAAATTACTTACAGTATGCCTAGTTAAATGCATATACAAAACAAACAAGACATATTATAAAACTATATATATACATAACACCTATAGCATTAATCGGACGATTTGTAAAAGTTGTAATTATTTGCACACCTGAAGTCATTTTTACGTCTCCATTTACATTTTTTTCTTGCAAATCGTGGAAACATCCCTTTGGGACAGTGCGCAAAAGCTTGCAAATCATTTGCAAACATTCGAATGACTCTTTTGTGCAAATCGTGTGAAAACTAATGCAAATGATTTATGACAATTTGCAAGCATTCGCAAGCATTTGCAAAGTGTCCCGGCCATTTACAAGCGCACGAAATCGTCACATTGCAAATGCAGTTATTTGCAAGCACTTTCACATAACATTGCTGTCATATTGGCCATGTTCAGGATGCGTTATAGCATTTATAGACTATTTTGGCAAATGAAGTCCTAAACTGCCGTGTTAACTTGAAATGATTTTTGATATACCTAAATGATTTTTTTATGAATTCAACAGTTATTTTTTTGCGTTTTGACAAATTTCTGTCATATGTTGAATATTCATGTATCAAACTCATGTGGTCAAAACACAAAAAAGTAACAGATAATAACATACAAAATGAATTTATACCAAGATACCCAAAATGTAGATAGATACGTCGTTTTAAGTTAACACAACAGTAAAGTAAAGTAACGTTGATGTTGCGATATATTTCGACACGATTATTTTAACTGACAGGTAAAATGTCGGGTGTAGTGTTGGTGCAGGAGTTGTTCCAAGTTGTTCCAGCTTCCAAACTAGCAAAGCAATCGTTTTTAAGACGGGATTCAAATCAAAACAGAAAAACCACATACCATTTATTCTGCCAAGACATCCTCTTATCTCGTTAAACAATGTCTAAACGAGCTTGCAAAACTTAATTCTAACCTGAATGTTAGTTCACTCTTGCCACAGTGGCATTCAAGTAAATGAAGGAGCTGGCCCAGGCATGGATCAGAACTTCACAAGTTGTTAAGCTCTAAGATTATCTAACTGATGTTATTATCTATCTGAATCCTCTTAAATGGAAGGGTTTGACTATAGTTGTGCCAGAAAGTTGTGGCTACATATGACAAATACCGAAGAAATTAACTTTTACAAAGAACTTGACCAAACGTAGCTAGAATCATACAGTAAGTACGAGTCAGTGGTCAATATAGGTGAGTATATGCAGCAAAAATGGTTATTCCTCATAGCTGCAGACATGAGAAGCAGCCTATATCTGCGACAACAATCAACAATAAAAAAAATAAAAACATATTATACTTGCAAATGTGTAAATGATTAAAAAAATTCACTGTAAACCATGTGAACAGCTTATAAATGATTTGCAAAATTTGCACACTCATTTGTAATCAAGTCATTTGCAAATGCATTTGCACGACCGAACTGATATATATATTATTTGCCCAGTATTTGCAAGTTTTTTCATGACGTCATGTGTGCAAACATTCGCAACTTTTGCAAATCATCTGGACATAGCACAAGTTAAAACACCATTTAAAGGAACCTTAAGAATCCATTGAATGGAATCTGCAGGATGCAAGGCGACTTGGAATAGTAAACACGACATGAAGGTCAATTAGCTGCTAATACTGGTATAGAAGCCCGATTTCTAGATATTTTAAACCACTCTTTGCTGCAAACTTAGACAGATTGGAAGAATATTATGTTGTTGCCTTGGCATATGTTCTAGATGGAGTTCAAGTGATGCTTCTTGAACATATTTAGGTAAGGTACAAAATATGTACGTATATTGTAAGCATATGTTATATACTTTAGGGACATAAGTATACCAAGGATTCCAAGTAAAATATCGTTTGTTCATAAATTAGCGTGATTAAGCAACAATTGTTAAATTTTCCTGTTTTTTTTTGCAATGAGCGGAATAGGTTGTTTCCTTTTAACATTAGTCTCAACTTCACAAAACAAAATATCTAACTCACTAAAACATTAAGAAAAACAAACAACTTATTTTACTTTTTTTTGTTTGGGTGTAGGTAAGTGCCCACCTATAAGTCCAATTCTCACATAATGAACTATTCACGTGCAATCTATGGCGTTTCCCCCCAAAAACTCAAAACCAAAGATCTTTGTCTAAACAATTTCACGGGGTAATGAGCTTAAAATCTATCCCCCTTTTCAGCTCTTCTGTTCTCTATAAAAGGTTATAAAAGAAAAACAAATCTGCGGTGTGGTTGTCCGAAAACGAAAACAAAAAAGAAAATAAAACAATTGGGGAGTCAAAGAAAAGAACAACAATGACGACGCTGACTATGAGACAAATGAATCCCAAAGTAAAAAGAATCCCCACTACACTGGGAGGAAAAATAATAATAATAATCAAGAAAAGGTATCAAGAAGGTGCGTGCTGGCATCAATCAAACTATTAAAACGCCATTAAGGCTCCACACAGCATTATGATCCCGAAACAAACGAACAAATGGAAAAATGAAGAAAAAAGGGAAATAGTTACAAACGCGCAGTGCAAAAACCCCAAACCATCAATGGCAGCAGCAGCACTTTCCAAGGAGTCTTCGTCACAAGCGGTATTACTAGCATAAAAAAAGTATGATTGCTGCCTCTTGATTACAAATTTCCTCCTCGCTATTAATCGTGATGTGGTTTCGCCCAGGCATAAGTTTATACGACGTCCATCAAATTGGGGAATGTTAAATCTTGTAGAGGTACCTATTTGCTACTCAAAAATGTAGGTTGGCACCGCAGCGTTTTCAACTTAGGTATATTTTCATCTAATGTTTGAAGAGCTTCTTTTTAACCCGGCATCCGCACTTACCTAATACCGCAAACATGGCAAACCTTAACCATTTGAAATCAGAAGATGTTTAGATGTATAAGCAGAATTTCTATAGACAAGTACTATTCGATATGGGCTTTTAAAAATTTCGACCTAAAATTCTTCATTTAAAATAAATGGTGATAAACTGATAAGCAATATCAAATGCCAAAAATAGATATATGTTGAGGATTTTCTTTGACTTAAGATAGTAACTTTTGGAATTGGCGAATGTCAATATATACTGGTGGATGAAACGTTAACTGAACAACATCCTTCTTCTATGGCAGCCATATTCAAATGTCAATTTCAGGTTCCTTTTCTAAACGAAGTGCAGATACCTTTAAGTACAAGGAACAAAGTCTCAGCTCTGTTTTGATATTTTTGTAGTTAAAATAAATGCAAAATAGGTATGTAATATGTATATACCTAAACTTTGACAAGAAACACTTTATATTTTATTCAATTCAAAATATTTATAATTTTTAATTAGAAAATAATTCGTCTCTGATTTCGGAGCAATAGTTCAGCAACACTTCTTTTAGGCATTAGATACTCGCCTGAAGGGATTGAGACTGACACGTGGAAGAAAACGTGCAAAGGGCTTCAATGGGAGTGGTCGTTCTGACAAGACCTAGTTAAAAAAATATTCTTATCAATTTTCCATTTGTAGGGCCCTGAAGAAGATTCCAACAAGAATCGAAACGTCGAAAATTATTAAATAAATATTGATTTAAAAACATATATAGTGTGCATCCGGCTTTTTATTCAACAAAAATTTAATATGTTTACTTCTGAAATTCACCTTTCAGTTGAGTTTAAGTATAAAAATATCTATTTCCTACACCTAGATAATTTCTATTCGGGTTTATGGTTTTTTTTTTAAACGCTCGTTAGAACTTCACTCACCATCAATTGGCTCACTATAGCGTAATAGATCAACCTAACGCATCAAGAATCATCAATGGACCACAAAACGTGCGGGATATCTTACAAGATTAACTACCAAGATCCTACAACTGTAGCGATAATCCATATCATTAGTAGGTAGGGGTCTACTTCTATGTAGGTTCATCTCAACTTGAAAGTATATTTTCTTTTTTATTTATTAATCGAGCTTAATGACTTTTACTGGCGCCATCATGCTACTTATTATATGTTGTTCCTCGTGGAGTTTATAACACGACCGAACATAAGAGGGTTGGGCATGTTTTTTTTTTTTTTGTGTTTATAAAAAAGTAGTATTCTCATCGCAAAAGGGAAAAAAATATGTCGCTTTTATTGAAATATTGCGTGCAGATAATTGCTGGGATACCTATACCTTTCTGCGTTTTCGAAAGTTGGGTATTCCCTGTTTGTGGGTTTATTGTTTGAACTCCATTTTTGTATTTGGAATGTTAAAATGAATCTAAAAGCAAGAAGTTTATAAAGACAAATATATAGGTATATGTAACAGTAACTACCTACCTTCTTACTTTCTGGAAAAATAAAAACAGTAAAAAGCCTAAAAATAGTAAAATTAAATTTTATTAAGAGTATAGGTATTAATAGGTATCTATTTATGAATGATATTCAATTTTAAAGGATTTGTGGTCATCGCCCCAAAATTTGTGTTAGGTATAGGTGTATAGGAGGTAGGTATGTTTTAGGTACCTATGACACTTTTTTTGTAGTTAAGGAATGTTTTGACAAAAACAATGATGTAAGTGCTTATAGTAAATATGAGTTCATCTCTGACTTCACTACGACGCGACGGACGGAATAGTATAAAATGCATTTATTTTTCTGTTGCTTTTCATTTGCGATAATACTCAGGGTGATTTTCATAAAATGTAACAAAGGATTAGAACGAGTAGCTCAAGACAAGACCAAAATCTTACCGAAAAAGGGAGTAAAAAGATTTTCAGTAGATATTTTATAGGTAGGTACCTAGGTATTTTTTTTTTTCGGAACAAATGTACCTATATGAAATAAAAAAAAGATTTATATGAAAGACATCATTGTCGGCGAAAATTTATTAACCTACTTGTATAATATTTTATCAAAATTGATTGTATTTTTTTCGAGAAAAATAGTATTATTCATAAATAGATTCAATATATTTTAATATATTCAGAATACTAAATTTCATCAAAATCGGTGAGGCCGTTCTAAAGATAAAGATAATAAAAAACGGTTCTGTGGCAGGTAAAGGGATTCCTATGAAAGACATCACAGCTTTGGCAGCAACTAATTCTTATCAAATTTTATCGACATTCTTTTCTAGAATATTAGAATTACCTATCGGTTTTTAGAAAAAAAAAACTTTTTCAAAAATTACTTTTTTTTCAATTTAATTTTAATGCAACATTATTCAAGTTTAGTAATTGTATTTATTGAATATTTAATTTCGTCAACATCGGTGCAGTCGATAGTCGGAGTAATAAAAAACGGTTTTATGGCAGGTACCGTTAATAAGCTGATTCTGAATCAAAAATTTCAGAAGAAGAACATCACCATTTTTATCACAAATTTTATTGAAATTGATCGTTAATATGGTAGGAAGGTATACCATTTTTTTATACCTACCTATATGTAGGTGAAAAATAAAACAAAAATCCGGGATATTTCTCAAAAAATAGTTTAAGGCTGGAGGTGACGAAATTTCCATGACACAGAGTAGACAAAATTGTCGGACCTACTCTTTCGGATTCTTTATCATCGTAGTTCGTAATGTTAGTAGTTCCAATTTTTTGATAGCGATTTTCTTCTGAACTGAAACGATTATAAAGAATTTTTTTATTAAAAATGTCTGCAAAGTCAAGATTTATTAATACTGCAATCAAAAATTTTGGAAAAAAGTTTTTATAAAAAGTTTTTTTTTTATTGCATTTTTCTCGAAAAAAGATCCGATCAATTTTTTTAAATTTAATAAGAGTGCTTTATTGTCAACGGTAAAAAGTCGACGAATTTCCCAGTCGTTAACACGAAGGTTATACTTGCCACAAGAGCATGTTTGTGCGACCCAGTCGTGCCATTTATTTTCTATACGAATACATAACTTATATTACCTACCTAGTACTATAGTACCTATAACCTATATCTACAGGTACCTACGTTAACATTATGTATCTATAAACTATAATCGCAGATAAAAACTGCATTGACTGTATTTGTATTCGGCAAACTTTTAATAAGGCGCAAGTTCTTTTTGAATTTTAATTTGAAAACTTGGTTCTTTTTTTTACATATACCTACTACCTACATACATAGTTTCCTATTTATATGTTTGGTGTGAATGAGTGATAGATACATTTCAATGAGACTCTTTACAACTTAATTTCACATTCAAAAAACTTCTTGCAACCACCGCATGCTTCGGCTTCCAAACGGAGAATTTGTATACACAATGTTGTCAACATTTTATCAAAGAAAGATAAGACAACACACAACCATGACCTACCTTGCAACTTCTATGTTCTATTATGCTATACGTCGTTTCATCGAAGACCGAGATTATACTTTTCCTTTTCTTTCCATCTTTCTTTATCATTGTTGAATATAAATATGAAGACGAACTCATCTAATATATTTTGGACTTAGATTGATTTGTATTTTATTAATGTAGGTACCTATCTATCAATGGAAAATAATTATTTACATGTGCAGTCTATTGCAGCTGCAGGTTGTTATGATTATGTTTTATGGTTCGAACTTCCAACAAATTTTGTTTAAATGCAACCACATCAACCATACAGAAAAACTTAACGAAGTAACAAAATTATAAAGCAACAAAACTACATTACCGACGTGACGTAGTTCAGAATAAATGGTTCGTGAAATAACTAAATCAAAGTCAGACAATTTTATTCTACATCCATTCGTTATAACATACCTATATTAAAGCTGAGGGGATGAATTTTATTTGCACTTATTTACACATTTTCATAGGTATAGGTAGATATAACATTGCTATATTATACTCGATGAGAACTAACTTATACTTTTCTGGATAACATCTGCAAATGTTCACATAAGATTCGCAATTTTAGTTGGTCTCATAGAAATTCAACTCCATTTTTTTTCTTCATACCTAATGTGTGCGAAACTTTACCTAGTAGTTCTCAACATGAAATACAGATGTCAGAGCACTACTTCCGCCGGAAGTTTGCAAAAAAAATTCCTTTAGGGTGACAAATTATTAAATGGAATATGTTTGAACAAAAATATCTCATGAAGATGAAGAGATACAATAATTATGTATAGGCATTTGATGAATGAGACTTGAATTAAAAGGATACAATGAACTTAAAGGTAGAATTACTCCGATAGTCACATAGATAATAGAAGGTATGGATGTTTAAGAAACTACATATTTTAAGACATTTTAAATTGTATAAGTTTGAAATTTACTTAGGTGGTAGATAGGACATATGAAGTATATGTACCTATATAACTATTTTTGAATGATAGGAGTTTATTTTTATTAATTCAACGGTTTCCATACAATTTTATCTTTTGTTAAAATTCAAAGAAAAGTAAATATTTTTGTACTGAACAAAAAAAAAATCTTGACGCAACAAATAAAAACCACCATAATAAACTGTTATAGTAAATATGTATGACATTATTTTATATATAGGATAAGAGTTATTGTAAAATCAAAATAATGTACTCTTAGGTTAAGATAATTAATGCGTAATCGGTGCATTATGCATTATATTCTTTACTTTATTAGTGGCACTAAGTCAATAAATACATTTCAGTAAGACACCTATGGTGCCAGTCTTTTCAGCTCTATTTAATTTTAACCATTTGCTGGTAATCATAGAAACACATACAAAATCTATGGTTAACAACTGAAATAACCAGTGGTCATAAATAACCAGAGCTGAAAAGAATAGCTTTAAGACTATCTATAGATAACATTTTACATAAGAACTGTTATCTCTTCGCATTTTTCTATAGAAGATACAAACGAAAAACAAATGGAAAAAATATGGTTAGATAAGTAGGTACCTATATACCTACCGTTTTTTATTACTCCGAATATCTTTTGAACGGCTGCAACGATTTTGATGAAATATAATCAACTCCAAAACCTGAACAGTACCTTACCTACTCAAAAAAATAAAAATTCCAAAAAAGACATTTTTGAAATGTTTTTTTTTTGCCAAAAACCAATAATTCTAATTTTTTTTAAATAAATACAACTGGGCCGCTTCTTCAAACTTGGTAAAAATTATTCTTTGAGTTTGAGTTATATCCCCTGACGTTTTTTTAATTTGTATCCTAATAGGTCATGAAATAACGGTAGATACCTACCATTTATATTGGTCACCGATAATTCCAATTTTCTAAAAGATAAAGGGCCCGACTGGGTCGCACAAACTTGCTCTTTGACCAGAAAAAAAAAGGTTTTCAGTAGGTACTTAGGTACCTGTTTATTATTTGAAATATTTTTTTATTCAGAGAAATCTTCTGAATTTTTTTTTTTTTTGACAAAAACTAATATTTCTAGTTTTCTCAAAAAAAAAAAAAAACAATTTGTTGCCCTTGGTAATGTGAATGTCCTTTATTAACGTTACCTGCCACAGCAGTCTGTTTTTACACCGACTATCTTTTCAACGACTGCAACGATTTTTACGAAATTTAACATTCTCAAACAAATGCTTGCCCTCAATAACACTGCGAAACAAAATTAAAAAAAAAAAATATTTTTGAAAAAAATTTTTTTTCTTTAAAAAAAAAACAATAATTTTATTTTTATCGAAAAAATACGATCAATTTTGATAAAATTTCATGTAACGTATAAGTCATTTTTATTGCATGTACATTTTGTTTTAAAGAATTTAAAAATATAAAACTCATCATTGTTTTTCATTTTTTAACAGATCAATTGGATATCCCAGTCGTTAACACGAAAGTAACTTGCCACAAGAGCAAGTTTGTGCGACCCAGTCATGCCCTTTGTTTTTATATTGAAATCCAATTGAACATTCATGAAAACTATTTTATTTAAAAAAAACGAAAAGCCATTTCATTTGCTTTCGTTTTTTTTTTAATAAAATATTTTTCATGAGTTTTCAAAGATATTATTCTATTTAAATATTTATTCTCTTATTAATAATTTTATGTTAAAATAAAAACTTAAAATACAGTCAGCCATCACTTTATTTTGTTTTTAATTGATCAAATTATATTTTGGTAGTGTGATTTGTGATATTGATGAGATTGATTTAAGCCAGACTTTTATTAAAAATCACTTTTTATTTTTTTATTTTGTTAAAATAACAGGTACTTAACAGAAATATCTTTTAAATATGAAGATGTCTTCATCCTGGTATTTATATGCCTATCAAGTGCAAAAATAAAATAATTTATTTTCGTAACCCTCTGCCTTTGATCGCAGTTTTATATGTCAAAGTCAATGTAAGTTTATTTTGAATAAAAATACAGAAATGAGCTCCAAAGCATAGTTCCGCACACATGTGGTGTATAAGAGTAGCGAGCATTCACCATCACGAGGCGGAAATTTTCCTTTGAGGATCCTATAGACTCTGTGATATCTCTGATGCATTTGCATGTATGTATTTCGACTGTATTTCGTGTATGCAGATAATACAAACGAATTTATATCAGAATCAATTTATTTAGTTTCTTTACGGGTCATAAAAATTTAATGGGCCGTAAGAGTCGCCACATTTCAAGCTAATTTGTTAAACAAGTATTGTGAACAAAGATGTGCCACTGTTCTGTTGGTCTAATATTTGCGGTATAGATGCAAATTTTCCAGGGAAGTCAGCACTTGAAAGACAAAATATTAAGAATTATAGTCTCATTGATCTTAAAAGAAGTGCGGTCTTGTGAGAATCATATGTTGGGAAATCAGTGGTTGGGTAGGTACACCGTACACCGAAGAGGCAACAGAAAAATATGGTAAGCTAATTAAAACTTCGTGGATCATTCATTATATCAAACGTAAATCAAATAATTTGGGGTGTTAAATTGTTAAAGCACATCAATGCGTGTTTTAATTGTGTGAACCTGCTTGAGTCAGAATCTATTTATATATGTAGGTACATAGATATCTTTGTGTAGTACAATCTGTGATTTTGTTTGAATATCGCGGGAAATATATTAACGTGTTATAAATCTCAAAAGACAAAAACAATTCCAATATAAATAACATTGAGTGATATTAAAAGCGAAATAACGAAAAGCAGAATAATGATTTGTATGATGAACTGTGAAAATCGGTTCAGTGATTGCTGAAAAACAGACGGATTAAGATTGGTCTTTATAATCATTAAAAAAAGGCTTAATTTGAATTTTAATTTTAACCATTTTAATTCGTATGGCTTCCCAAGGAAGTTTTGTATTCGGATGGCTTCCAAATGAAGTTTTGTATATGACATGAGAAATCTTTTATACAAAATGGCATTGATATTTCCAATGCCTTCGCAAAGAATTTTTGTAACTCCTTTATTGATACCACTTTAAGTGTAGATGAAGAATACTTTATGCACGATAACACCTACCCACAATTTTGTTTGTTAGTTGTAACACTATTTCTGTAAAACGAGAAAGAATCTTACATTTTTTGTCATCACTAAATGATGGTTACTCTTAAGGTCCAGGTGCAAATGCATCTGACATTACGATACTAGAGAAGCCCAAGAAATTAAGTTTCGTCATGCCATCCGTCGGTATGTCTTTGCGGAAGTGCGGATGTGCGTATTAGCGTATGTGCGTGTGTGCATATGTGCGTATGTTTGGTTGTCTGATGTGCAGTGTACACCGACCTTAAGCCTAAATGGTTTAACTGATTTAGTTAAAATTTTGTAGCTATCACATTTTGGTGATTCCCTAAAGTTGAAATTCGAAGGTGTGTTTTAGCCCGGCTGTAACGGGTAGCTCCCGGCTGTAACGGGTAGCTCCCATTATAACGGTTTTAGTTTTAAATTTTTTTCTTGAAATTGGCTCGAAAGATTTTTATAAAACTTGGTGTACGTTATAGGAAAAAACTTATTATATGTATCATTTTTTTATTTTTTATAAAACTTAAAACTACACTTAAAACTACTTAAAATAACTTAAGACTAGAACAGCCACAGCAACAGTTTTTTTTTTCTTTTTAGTGCCACCATGATTGTTTTGTGCTAACCTAGCCTACTTTTAAAGCCAAGGACACGCCTAAACCTGCGCAAGTCAAACCAAGGCAATAAACTCAATAAGTGAACTTTTATTATTATTTATTTTTTAAATTTGATTAGTTATTTTACATATGATTCAACCACCAGAACTGGCGATTTTGGTCCAATCTATCTATCTGGTCCCTTTCGGACACAGCCCTACTGAACCGAAGGCGCTCTGCTCCGCTTTCTGCGACGACATCACGACCATAAAGGAGTCGCCTATCCACAGTTTTTCGGCCGACGTGGTAGATCAGCGGTACCGCCGAACTATCTTGTATCAGCCCTCGACTGTCTAAAAAGAGGAAAGTGTCGGGTGGGATAAATTCGCTTAGACACACACTTTCGTAGTATTCATCTTTGGGGTAGTAAGCCCCGAAAATCAAGCCATTAGTTGAAGTCATCGCTCTTGCAATATGACCCCGAATAATTGGTGTACGTTATACTTGCAGTAGTATGCATTTTAGATTTTTGGCTGAAAATGTATGTATATAACTGAGATTTGGTTTAAACGGTTTATACTTTATTTAACATTTAGCACATAATGACATTCACAGTTTTTTGCTAAACAACCGTTTAATTATAGCTGCCATACAACATGATCTCACGATTAGCCCATTTTTTATATTTTTCAAACCATCTTCAGAATTTAATAAATCTTAATTACATTTTACAAAAATGGATTTAATAGGTTGCATCCTTAGCCCACGATATGCAAGGTTAAAACGGGCGAGGCGAAAAATACGAAATAATGTTTGATCGAAATGGTATTTTAGTGAAATAATAACTTGCTAAATCATTTTCAACAAAATAAAAAATTGGTAAAATAAAAATTGTCGAATAAATCTTGGCGAAATGAAAATCTGCAAACAAATTTGGCCAGTTGAAGCCTACCCTACCATCTATATTTACTCTCTAAGGCAACTTATGCATTTGTAAAAAAATAACAATCAAACATGACATAACGATGGTAAATGAGTACAAAAAATATACTGAAAATAAAATCTAGTTACAATTAACAAAAATGCAAGTTGAATCAACAAAACTTCTGTTAATATTATAAGCCCAACTAAAACCTTCTGTTGATTCAACACAATTTTACAAAAGGAAATTTTTAAGTTGAAACAACAAAACGATTTTGTTTATTTTCGAAAAAAAAACTGCTTTAGTGATTTTGCATATTTTACAAAAACTGGTAAAGGATTTCTGTTTATTTAACCAAAAGATTGTTGTATTAACAAAACTACTTTGTATAGCTACAACAAAATGTTTTGTAAATATGACAATAAACAATATTTTTGAACAATACTCCGTCAAATAAATAAAATATTTTGTTTCTATGTTTGGTGATATTACAAAAAAAGTTATGTTGTATAAACAAATACATTATGTCGATTTCACACAAAATATATGAGTTCACAAAATTGCCAAACCGCCAACGCCAATCCTCGGACTCCTTTTTGATTATTAATGTCGCTTGTCCATTTACAATTTCATGATTATTCGAAAAAACACGTTATTATAAATTTTGAGGCAATTTTTTTAAAATGGCGGCCAAACGACCATGATTTGGATTACTTGACCCAAATTGATTTATAGCCCTACGGGTGCTTATCAAAGACACATGACAAAACTGAGGGGACATATAACGGCACACGTGACATGGGCTAGCACGTAGACTATAAAATGTATTGCTGAGCGTGCAAAACTCTACGCCCCTTATCTCAAAAACGGTGGATCGTATGAAAAAATGTTTGTTACAAAATTTGTTCGCATTTTTATGCTCTATAATTTTGTAGTGGATGTTAACATCATTGGAGCCACATGAACCGAGATATTCCCGAAAAACTGTTTTTTGTGACCTTTGACCTTAAAAAACTTATGTTGCCGACACGAGATTTTTGTTGACTTTCTAGACAATTTTTAGAACGCCAATATGAAGGTGTATACGAGTTTCCAGCTTATTATCTCTCATTTCTAGGTTGACCCCTTTTTTTTGCCTAAAATGACGGTACTTTTTTTTTCAATGATTACTGAAATTTTAATGATTATGATTACATACTGCAGTTAGGCTGCATAGCTTGCGCTCTATAATTCCATTTACATTGAGAAGTAGGTGAATTAGACAACACCAATAACCTGTGGACACCAATACTATTTTTGTAAGGAGTTATAGCCGCCAATTCGTTAAAATAAAAAAAAGTTGTTATATTAACAATTTAATTTAAACATTTCTCAGATTGAAGCATGTATGTTATATATGTTATTTTAACATATGATTTTAACATTGTATATCATAACAACAAAAACATATTGATACAAAAACATAAAATTAAAATTTGGTCTAGTTTTTGTAAAAATAACAAAAAAAAAATGTTTATTTAACAAAAACTTTTGTATTATTTAATGATCATTGATTAAAATATTTTGTTTTTGATACAAAAACACAAAATTTAAATTCGCTACGGTTTTTGTGAAAATAACAATAAGTTTTTGTTCATTTTAGAAAAAAATGTTTTTATGATAAAAATATTTTATCATTGATACAAAATAATAAAAAACAAAAATGTATGCGATATTTGTGTCACGAAGTTTTTGTTATATAAAACAAACTAAATTTGACAATTTTTTTTTTATAAGTATATAAATAAAAGATTTGCTAACACGACAATACATACAATAAACACCATGTTTTTTTGTTTTATTATCAAAATTCCTTGTGCGTTAATATGAAAAAAAGAATTTTGTAGCCCAATTTCCTTCACCAGGGTACACATTTTGGTGCATTTATCATAAGCATATTCGTTCATATTAACAAGATTTATGTATATTAACAAAAAAAAAAATTGTTACGAATCAACAAAGCGATGAACAACTGTAGCCTTAACGTTTGGGCCTATTCTCTTCAAACTTGATAGTGTATTATCCACTATCAAATATTGAAAAACTAATTTTTTTCAAAATTTTAGGTAATCAACTGAATATTTTTTTCAACATTAAATGATCTGTTTAATTTTTAGTCAAAAACTGAAAACTGAGAAACATAATTTAACAAAAACAACCTCTTGGTGGGACGAGGCGCTGCGTTGATGGGTCCTACTATTTTTTTTAAACTAAAATACAAAATAATATTATGTACAACCTAAAGCATATTAAATTTTTATTAAAGATCTTGTTTTAATTTCAATCTTAACTAATAGTCAACACATGACGATGTCAACTACTCTCGAGAAGAATTTGCGGAGATGGATTTCTGCTACCGTTTAGTTTAGTTATGTTCGAGATCGTGAAGACCTGACTTTTAACGCAGAAAGATATTTCAAAAGTTAAACTTAGTAACCATATTTATTCAAGTGATAGAGCCGTGTTTTTTTTTTTCTATACATCAAAAAACAGAATTTTGATAAAAAGTAACTTTTGAAAATGTATAAGTTAAACTTCTCCAATATGACTGCGCCTATAATACTTATGACTTGCAGTGTATGTCTTCAACTTCAATCTGAGTTCAATTCCTTTTTCTTATTTTTTACTTTTAAATTTTTTTTTTATTTAAAAGAAAAATATTGGAATTCAGTATAACAAATCGAGTTTTTGATCGTTGTTTTATACTGATCCATAAACTAAGAATATCATGACCGGCCTTGAAAATTTTCATAAGTATTTGTTTACATCTAAAAACAAATATTTAAAGAATTCAACCAAAGATTTATGACTTCAATACAAAATTTCTATGCATAAGGTACCTACCTTTACTATACTGTTATAAGACACATTTTTTCGAATGGTCACTTCTAGATTGGTCATCTAATATTGCGTCAAAGTGTTTATGGTCAGCATTATATTGCTGCAAGTGATTTTCAGTCTATACTTTATAACACTCAAAAGTAAATATTTGTATTTAAGGGCGGTATAATGTCAATATTTGCTGAAAACAACCATATCCATATATTATCAGCTAAATATTGTCAGTAGTTCGAGAAGAATGCTAAAACAAAAATATAAATAAGGCTTTTGAAGATAAAAGCAATGCCATAGGATTTTCTATCCTACCTGTTAGAAACGTTCATAAATATCGTAATAAACTAATAAACGCATAAAAATACTGATCCTTCTGCAGAAATAAGGACTGTAATACATTATACATAAATACATCTTTATATATACCTTTTGCTGGAACCTTGTAAGCGCAAACACAAATTGTCGAATTTCACGGTACATAAGTGACAAAACTGCTTGTCATTGTCGCGCAATGTCCTTCCAATTGTCAACGAAAATTCCAATAATTTGCCACTCTCTGTCGTCAATCTAGTATATTCCGAATATAGCGACAAGGATTCGTGTGACTCTGTTTATTGCATTCGCGCGACGACTTACTTTTTGGAATAATATTCAAGGACACGATGTCACACTGTGAAGATAACTTGCGAACATTTACGAAATAATGGAACAACATTCTGAATTCCTGAACACAGTGAATTATTATTAAATGAAAATGTATAAGCACGTCCGTTTGTTAAGGAGAGAAGGAAGAAAAAAATATTTCTTCCAAGGAAGATCATCGACAGTGAACTCGGAGGGGAAATATGCTGCACGCGTAAATCCGGAACGCAATTCGAGGACATTTTTAATGAGATATCAACAACAGCAATGACCTTGGTATCGAGTTTCGAGGACATCAACATTCTATGCTCCTTTTTCCAATTGAACATAAATATCATATACTGATGCTCTTGTTGGTATTGAGCTGCCTTTGCATGAACACTTATAATAGTGATGAAAGGTGAATGTTGTTATGGTTATATTATTTCATCATTTGTTTGTCTAAACAGCACACAGCAGGACACATCTTCGGGGGTGGTGTTTTCAGGAGCCTTCGAATATTGTGTGAGTTTTTGACAGAGTTAGTTTATTTTGCCTCTCATCGGTGTCGATGTCTAAAGATCAGCGGCGGTGTTTCTTAAAAAGAAATAAGAATTCTCGATTTTGTTGTTTTTGAATAAAATTCACTTAGGTATTACCTAGCTGGAGTTCTCAACATAGGGTGGTAGTATTTCTAAGATCTGCCGCCCACTTGTTATTTCGATTACATGCGGTATACATATTTGTATCTGTGAGTTCTTGCGCAGGAAATTAAACCCCCACTGGGCTTAACGATCAATTTATGGATTGTAGCAGTGGGATTTTGTTTTTTCTTAAAACAAATTGTTGTAACTTAATCAAGTTTTTCATCTGAAGTCAAGTTTATTTTCGTATACCTGGTAGAGTTCTTTTGGGTGATTTTTAATCACCACCAGGATATAGTTGAGGCACCTGTTTTTGATGTTTTTAAAGTAATACATTATTTTATAAATTTTATTTTTTTTTTCTGATTTTACAGATTCAAATTCCGATGGAAGAAAATTATTTCATCGTCCTACACCAACTCATCAAATATGTTAAGACGTTTAGTTAAAAGCTTCAAGGAGGCTAGAACAAAATCTGATAGAAAAAAAAGCCAGAAGGTCTCGTAGTGTTGGTTCTGACGAACCTGAAGACATTCTACATATATGATGTTAGTGAACTAGTTAGCGAATGGACGGTTACCGAATTGACGGATTAACTTTGGCCCAAAATTTTATTAATTTAACGGTATAACCTATAACAAAATTATATTTTTATCATTGCTTTATATTATCTGGCATCATTTAAAATGCTTTTTACGATTTCGCACGATTTCGTACATTTAAATAAATATAAAAAAAAATAATTGCATGCGAAAAGGCATATTTTAGAGGTTTGTTTTTAATGGAATTTTAATTTCTCGTGAAGTGCTTGTAGCTTTAACTTGCAAATAAGCTACATGTAGAATTAAATGTTGCTTTAAATTAAAATTATTTTTTTGTTAAAATCTTTTAATTAATTAAAAAAAAATTATTTTTTTAAAAATAAAAAAAAAAATGACATAAATTACACTTTTTTAAATTTGACCCAAAATTATAATATTTTGGATACTACATATATATATATATAAATTTAAACATTTTATATAAATTTTGCAAGTAGTTAAATTGAAGAAAAAAAAACTTTTTTGAGTAACGAGGGGTTTGTGCTTTCAAAAAAAAAAAGAATTCGTTTGTTTTTCTTTCGTTTTAATTTAACAACAAACTTTCATTACTTATATAGTTCTAATTTTGAAATTAGATTTCTTAAGGCTATAGTATTTGGTTTGAGAAAAGTAATAATAAAATAATAATAATAGCGGGCTACAAATAGTGGTTTAATTAATGTCATAACATATAACAAAGCATATTATGTTAAGTTTTAGAAAATTACGCAACATAATGAAATAGCTGCGGAAATAAATTTCAAAAACATGTACAAAGCAGAAGTGTAGGAGTACCCAATAACAAATTCATAATATCAAAACATCTTGTATAGTTCGGGAAATCCTCCACTAAACTCACGACGTAACGTTGCTCGGTCCGGTTGTGAGAGCTTCGAGTCTGAGCATCGGAGATTTTCAATGGATTTGTTAGTGTTATGAACGAAAATAGAAACTGTACTGATATTTGTTTCTTCCTGTTTCTTATTTTGTATACAAAAAATAATCATTAAATTATTGTGTCCTTTTATTGGAGACTTTTTATTTGAAATAAGTAAACACAAAACTGTCTGCGCCCGATTATAGCATATATAAGAATTCATTTTGTATGGAAATTTAGAGAAATAAGTGGTTCCCGAAAATTTATTCGCAGATGGAACTGTTTGCAACGCTCAAGTTTTATGCAAAACTAACAATGTTAGATATCTGTTTGTTTTCTAAAAAATCGACTAAATATGTTTTTTTTTTTTTTGATTGATCGTTTTCCTCGAATAAGTTTATACAGTTATTTAGCATTTCATCTGAGTTTTTGAGTGATCTTTATTATTTTTTTTATTTTTGACTTTTAGAACTTTCACGCTTTTATTTTTTATTTTATTTGTGATAATAAACCACTTTTCATAATGATAAAGTTTCAAAAGAAAATTTCACGGTTACACTGAAAAATATTATTTATACATATAATTGATAAGCTTTTATGCTGATATTTTCACGGAACCTAAATAGGGGATCTGAATAGTTATAATTTGATAACAAAACGAAACGCATTGTCAATAAAATGAAAAATAAGTACATATAGGTTTAATTATTTTCAAAAAAAAAAAAAACACCACAGATTGCTAACCTTTGGCTGAGGAAAAACTAAATCATTAGCAACAAATCAGTCACACAAAATTTTATCAAAATCGATCGTATTTCTTTCGAGAAAATTGTATTTTCTATAGAGTTTGTATGGCAGTTTAATAGGGGTACCGTTATTTTCAGACCTAGGATAAAAAAAAATACGCCTGGGCATACTACTCTAAAAATAGAAAGTAGATAGGTATACCAAGTTTGTAGAAAATCAGCCTTAGTTTAGGCTGTAGGTGTCAATACATCCAAACTGACAGACAAATAGACAGACAGAATTGTCGGACCTTCTTATTTCGTGTTCTCTATCATCGTAATGTCATGTCTGATTGTTATCTCAAAACTTTTTTTTCTTACAAATAAATGAAACTTGCCTTATAGTATACCTGGATTGAAATCGCCAGTTAAAGTTGAACATTGCAAAATTTTAGTTATTTTGTTAGAATAATGTATATGTATAAGGTATAGGAACCTACGGTTTTCTTTTACCAACAATTCTTTTTGGTAACCCTGATTGTTAAGATTACTCAGCGCTTAGAGGCGTGGGCTTTTGCTTTCATTTTCCTTTCACCTTAGGTTCACAACACAACCCTAGGGTTCTTATTAAAAAGTTTTACAACTTTTGTACAAAATTCCTGGGCTAGTAATAATAATTTATTTGTAATAATGAGGAAGGAGTAGGTATATACATAAAATATTACGTTAGCAAATATATAACATTTCAAATAAAATATAAAACAAAAACATTAATAAAATAGCTGTATTTATAGTCTTCAATTACTTAGTGAAATAAATTCGAACTTCGGAATTCGGCGGTTTCAAACTCACCATAGTAGATGTCGCTAAATCAGCATATCGAGTAATTATTATTTCCCTCATTCCCTGTAACGAAATTCACTCAAACTGAACCGAACAAAATTCTTCGACATTTTGTATTTGTTTTTCTTTATTCCTCTTGCCTTTTTACTAAAGAATAATTGTTACAAGAGTAAAAATATAAACAAGTCGATAGTAACGACATCCTACGAACTTCAGTTTATTTAAAACTCACACATGATTTCTCTATGTGTATAAACTCAATGGTAAAAGTCGAATTGGTCTTCAAAAGGTATACATTTTTAAACGAAAATCAATATTTCGAGTAAAGTCTTCTCAAGGGCGTGAAAAAGGTGTACTTATTGCAAATTCACCATTCACCACCCAGTCCAGTATTAATATCATTTACACCCTACATTTTTCCGTTCCACTTTGGTTTCGTTCGCATTTTGCCTTAAATTCAATTTCCATGTCGGTTTTGAAAAATGATATCAAAATGATTTCAGTATAAGACTGCATATAATTAATGACTTTTCATCACCGCACATTTTGCTGTGAACTAAATATTTTCCCCCGAATAATGTAAGAAATTGGAAAAACTGGGTGATTGTTCTCTTTTGTTTGAACAGAAAAAAAAGTTCTGCAGACAAATAATATAAAACAGAATAATTCACATTCCTTAGAAAAATAATTAATATAAACCACAGACAAAACATCCTCCGGCTATATAATATATAACCATCCACGGATCAAGGATATTCGTCTCTAATTGTTGTGCGGAGAACCACAAAAAATCCTTGAATTAACAACCTGCCATCAAAATGTCAGAGACAAATAAAACAAATCACGCGAAAGTCATGAATTGAACACTAGACACAGACAGTTTAAATAAATTAACGATTCCTTACACGAGCCCGAAGGGGATTTAAGTCCTTGTTGATATGTTTAAAGGAATGAAAATATTTTCGAAGGCACTGATTCGAGATATAAACAAAACGACCTGAAGAAGATGTCTCGTTGCCGCCTCTATGTGAACCTTTTGGACTTGTTGTATGGGAAATAATCTCAACTACTAATTTTTTCCAATTTCATTGACAATAGTTCACAACATGAGCCGAATATCCATCGCATTGATCTGTACGCGTGGAAGATCTAGAGGTATAAGACTAGCTAGACCTCCAAATAATATCCCGTCGTCCACTTTATGGTTTTACGACATGGCAATAATATATCTTCCTGATGGGTAGCAATCAAGCAATAAACAAGGATTCTGTTTTGAGCATTGTCCTGCTGCATCCTTAGCGATAATTTTAATATATACCTTTGCATGTTCAAGGACATTTGCGCGTGCGTCGCGATTTTATTTCGCTGCCTGCAAGGAGTGATGTAGTACTGGAAATACTTCCTGAGAAAAATGTCGCTAGTTTTTGAATAGAAACAAAGTGAAAAAGAATTTCTATCTACGTGCAGCTAGTGTTAAGGCTCAAATAGACATTAAACTAATAAAATTCACGAAAGATATGCAAGAAATCTGAGAAAAATTTATTTTTCTTCAAGCATTTTACTAGGAAACATTTTCGGTATAAAGATGTTTTTATTGAGGGTATAGACTTCTCTCGTAACCGTGCTAAAAATATAGTTTCATGGTGATTTTATTGCAGCGCTGTTTTTTATTATAGCCTTTGTAAAAGAGAGGATCATAAATGTCGTTTAGCTATAAGCAAAATAGTGGATGTTTTGCGCGATACGGAAGCAACCTATTTTAAGACAAAACAAATCAGAGTTGTCTTTGTTAAAAAATCAGTAAAACAAGTTCTTTTACTTAATAGGAACCGTTTTTTCTACAAGAAACAATCTAACAATGAACTCTCTAAAAATTCATAAAATCTTTTTTAAGAGCAGCCCTAATTTAATCGATATTTAGATCAAAAAGAACAATGTACGACAGAACGAACTACCTCAATAAAAAAGCAACTAAAAATACCGTTTCTGGCACTGATAATAAATAGTACCTGGTTTAGAGCTATAGTGAGTTATGGCCAGTTTTACAATCGTGGTTCAAGTTGTTAACTCACTGATTTTGACAGATTATGTAAATGAGTGGTTTAAAAAATTTAGCCACGTTGAACCACGATTGTACAACTGGTCCTTAGTGACCTTCTACTGGTTTGATATTATAAGCGGAATTCAATTTTTAAGTGATAAATTATTGATTTTGAAACATTAACTTGACAGCTACCAGATCTATATTAGCGTTTAAGCATTGGCAGATTTATAAAATACAAGTTGCTGCAGCTGAAAAAATAATTGCGGAAATATTTTTTTGTAACCCGCCATTATTATTATTTAATTTTTTATTATTTTATTTTTTAATTATTTTATTATTTTATTATTTTATTATTATATTTTATATAAATTTTCTTGCTAACATCTTGGCCATCAATCAGCACAGACAGAGGTTAACGAAGAAGGTCCAGGGGATACAGCACCAAACTTTCAGTATCGATTCCGGATGATGCCCTCAATAGTACATTCTCTTCTGGGACTATTCACAGTGATATCACCATGGGACTGAACAAGAAGAAAACAACAGTGGCATGCCTCATAGACATTGAAAAGGCCTTCAAAAGCGTATATAGATTAAAGGAATAATTTTCATGCTATTAGGACTCGGCTTCTCAGGACATTTGATAACTATAATTAAAAATTTTCTTACAAATAGACTATTTATTGTGCAGGTTTTGAACGAAAAATTAAGAATGAAGATCATTCGAACAGAAGTACCTCAAGAAGCAAAGCTGACGGGACCATTTATCTTCAGCATTTACACTGCGGACCAACCGGAAAACACGCCAGGAACAAGGTCACAACTACATATATGCCGATGACTTCATCACATAGGTATGTGTCACCCCTATCACCTGAGAGTGCAGCTCATTGAGTACAAAACCACTTCACCAACCTATATGGAACTACTACCTAAAATGGGGTTTGAAGATCAACGATATAATAAATCAGAACTTATCTGCTTCCTGGCACCCAAACAAGAACAAAGAGCACGAAGAAGAATAGCAGAGAGAAGTCGAAACATCACCATAAGTTTGCCCTAATTAAGTTTGCCAAACCAAAGACAGCACCAAATATATTGGACTACACTTCCCAAACAAGATGAAGTTTAATAAACAAGCGAGTGTGGTTCTGAAGTGTGCAAACTTTTCTTTTCATCTGCTTTACCTTCTGTTAAGAAAACAGAACGTACTTAGCAAGAAGACGAAGCTCCTCATCTACAAGCAGTTTATCAGGCCCGTTTTAACGTACGCTTTTTTTGTCTGGTTTACCATATACCTCAATCAACAATGAAGAAGATTCAACTTTTCGAGAGGAGGATCTTGAGAATTTGAGCAGACGTGATCCCCATTGACCAGCACATGTTGAAACTAACCAACAAAATTCTGAAGAATTTAGAAACCCAGAAGTACAGCAAAAACTACAAGTGGAAATTCTAGCCAGCCAGAGATACCTAAACGTATTTCGCAATGAAGGAAGACAAACAAGCCGACATTGGATACGAAACGTGATGATGCCCTTGTGCAACCTTTTAAATTTTAAATTATTAATTATTTTAAATGACAGTATATTTAGAAAAAAAAATTCACCTACCATCGTATGGTATAAGTTTGGCGCCTTCTGAGCCAACATTTAATTTGTAGTTAGTTAGTCAATTGTACATAAAATTTTAGCTGAATAAAACAAAATCTTAATCTAAAAAAAGGATAAGTTGCATTTTGCTGTGACTAGAAAACATATCAAATACAAGTATTCTTTGGCCATAATATAGAAATATATTTAAACGGGTAACCTAATCGGAAGGCAAATATTTTTTTTTATGTTCAACAAATTTAAATTTAAAAAAAGAACCATATTTTAAATAAATTTAAATTAAAAAAAAAAAAAAAAACTTTTCTCTTCTTTTTTTTTGGAAAAAGAAGAAACAACAATAATATCCTGCTCTACAGTTTTAAAAAATAATTATCTTTTTCGATATACATATGTATGTAGGTATGTAGAATGTACAAATGTACATAGTAGATATTATATTGTTATAGGATAGCGTCCGTAGAAAAAATTTCGGTTGATACAGGAAGAAGAGGTTCAGGTTGATTTTATATTATTTTGTTTCTATGATTCAGAGGTATGATCTGAGATTATTGAGAATGTTCTTCTTCCTCTTCTTCTTTCCGACGATGTTATTATCTCAAATGGAATCACAATTTACAACCTTCCCGCATCGTCGGGTTGAGCTCAGAAAATGTCAGCAATCCTCCCGGTTATAGATTCTACATTTCTTGCATTTTTTTTCCAGGAATTTTTTGGCTTGCCTCTTGTTTGGGAACGAATGAATGCTCTGAAGGACCAGCTTATGAAGCGATTGAAATTAAAATCCTCGAAATGCAAATTTCCTTTTAAATTATATTTTATTTACAACAACTAATTAATGTGAAGCAACGAGTGAACAAATTTTAATGAGTAGAAAAATAATATCAAACAACAAAAACTATTTACAATATATCAAAGAGTATCTGATTAATTTAAAAACATTAAAGTATTTTATAGGCTGAGTTATTTTCAAACACCTCTCTTTTGCGGTTGTATACTCAGAGAAAAATAGCAAAGTAATTAAAAAAATTATAGATATAATAGTTGGCTCTATGCAATAGCTCCTAACGTATTAACTTCTTACAAAAAAAAATATGAAAAAACTAACATTCCCATACAAATTTAGGTGTTATTACAAATGAAGGAACACCTAAATGTTAGGTTTATTTTCATCAAAATTAGGACTTGTTGTATTGTTTATAGTAAAGAGTTATTTCATGATGAAATAACCCCTAAAAAAAGTTTTTAAAGAACATCTAGGTTTCATTTCATTTTTAAATTAGGAGATATTACATCCCCAGTTAGGACTTATTTCATTTATTCGTGTTAGCAATTATTGCACTCATTGTTAGGAATTTCTTCATTAGGACTTTTTCCTAATTTTCTTATTTTTAAGTAATAAATGAATTTGTATAAAATTTAAGCTATGTAGGTAGGTACGCCGAAAGGCAATAATTTAAAGTTTGTTATGGTATAATTAAGAGCGCTCGCATAGGGCCAGTAAGTTAGTTAAGTTAATATGTAAGCTAGTTGTTAAGGTTTTTGTCTAGCAAGTAAGTAGTTATAAGAAAATTGAAATATAAAAACTTACTATACAAAAATAGCAAAGTAATTTTAAATACGCTGGCGTTTAAATTCATGTTGGAGGCTACTTTGATAAAAAGATTTTGAATCAAATAGAATTACTTTGATCCAGACTGACAGACAGATAGACATAATTACCGAATGTAAACTTTTTTTGTGTTCTGATGTATCATCGTCATGACGTCATGTTAGAATATTGTTTTCTCTAACATTGATTTTTTTTAAAGCATATATGCAGGTTATAATCGTATAAGTAAACAAAAAAATTTATAAAAAAGTATTGAACATCTTCTGGATTACAATTCATCTAATGATTTTCAGAAGAGGTAAAGAAAAAATCATTAGACTGGACTGGACTTGACTGGACAGTTAACGGATGCAGTGCTCGCATACATGTTTTAACCTGAAGCAATAATTTAATTTTATCATATTCTCGATAACCAATTGTGAGAGGTTGAAATGTCATCGGTTTTTCGTAAGCGTGTTCAGTAATACATATTTACGAGTGTTTGTTTAGTTCAAAAGCTTCAAAGATGACAAAACATGTATATTAAATAGTCAAGCTGAAGTTGTAAAAAGAAACATTTAACTTCTTTTATATTTCAAAAAAGATCAATTAAGAAAGTTATTACCTGATTCTGACTTTATTTCCTTTTCGCGTTCTTCTACTATATGCTGACAATTTCCACAAAACAATACAAATGATGCGCTTGAAGAACCTTCACCCACAATTTCCCTTATGCGCATACCTACGATCGCTATTATGCACTAACATATTTCCTTAAAACTTCTTCCTGAATCCGTAGCCCATATCCAAAGCCAGGATAATTAATTGTCGACCCTTTTAACAGAGGGGATGTCACTTTTTGTTTACTATAACGTGCGACCACTGTCCAGAGCGATTCTGCATTGCAGCTTGAATTCCAATCCGCATATGGCAACGATACAACATTTCACGCTGTCACGTTTATCTCATGTTGAACGTGATTTGAAGACCTCCTGCAATCTTCATAATTAATGACCATCGGTGCTCGGCGGACATGGTTGGCATTGCTGCAATCACAATCACGCAACGCGTTTTCAACATTTGTTGTTGTCGGTTCAGTCTGAGGGAGTCCCTCCTCATTGCATTTATATATGCATAAGCTGATCTGCTCAGTCCTGCTGCTCTATTCTGCACACTTTGCAATTTACTGAGCGCGCATAATCTTGCAGGTTTATCTAAGCAATTTCCCCCTGTGAGCAGTTTGATACTTGGAATCCTAGACCGGCGAACACCGGTAATATGGTCTTACCTTCTATATTTGCTATTTTATTTTTTGGGACTGTTGTGGAAAAATGTTGCAAATTCTTTGTGGGCGCGCTTAACTTAACAAACCGCTTGGGGATAAGAATGTTGGATGTATGCCAGCAACCTGACATCACAAAAATACATAAAAACAAAATCAGGTAAACATTTGCTTGGAGGTTGCGCTTGCGGCTTGGCAAGAGACGTAGAGATGCATCAGCAGGAAGAAAAGCGAGGAATGTTCGATACGTAACCGATCGGTGGATATCTTCCAATATAAGTGTTATTCTTAATGGATTCCTGTTCGGAAATTGATATTCTCTGACGTTGAACCATCAGTTACCATAATGACAATAGTGGCGTTTATTGTTTGTAATGATGTCATATATGCAAAGCTGGTTTGTTGTGGACGATGCTTTACCTTCCACCTGGTGAAGATGAGTAAAGATGGACTGTGCGCTTGTGTAAACACATTGACATTGAATGTTGACAAATATTGAAATTAATGAACTTAATGATTTTTTTTGCTTTTTTATCGTGATTTTTATATGAATTTTATTAGTATCATTGTTTTTTTTTTTTTGTTCTGACGTTAATAAAATTCCATTTTGTAGACACAAAAAGAATTTCGAATAAAAATTCATTATGATCCTCTGAGTTTTTTCCGTTACAGGAAATGGTTTTTAGTTTAGGTATATAGGTATAGATCAAATATACACCTCTATGTCATTTTATCATTTTTTTAAGTAAATTATCTAAGATCTTCCGCACGTAGTTTTCACGATTTCCGCCTCTTGCTTCGGGGCCACCGATATCAGATATTGGTGTTGTTGATTGAATGCTTTTTTAAAATCTATCAAAACAAATACCCAACTCCATGCAAATCACTCGAAGAATCAAGATGTTTTTAAGTTTGTTTTAACAATTAGGAAGAAGAAGAGGCAGTATTTTAAACTAGAAGTGGGTAAAACAAATGCAACAACACCGCAGCATTTAGTCGGTCGCAGATTTGAAAAATCAAACGATGGTTAGGTGTTGTAGGACGCGGAAAGTCTCTGAGTGGCATCAACACGGCGTTGTCCAGTGATGTAACGAATACCCATCCGGACTTGGCTTGTTAAATTAATAAGTGCGAGTGTTGAGCAAAAGACAAAAATATAGCAACACTATACTGCTCTGTCGGAAATGACTGGCTGAATAAGACGGCTGAAGTCTTAGACAAGCCCATCAGAAGGATGGTTGTGTGGCGGATGAATTCATCAGAAACGGTGTGACTAACAGTTTTTTTTTTTTTTGGACGACAGAGACCTTAGGTGAGCTATTTTGTTATATTTTAGAGCTGAGGAGGAGTACACTACACTTTTCTTTCTCCTTTCATCAAGACGGCAGCGGAGGAATTCCCCAGATGGAATCAACGGTGGCGTCTACAGTTCCAGTGAGGTTTAACTACTTAGTGAACACCTTATACCGGCTTCTACGACCTATTCGAAGCCCAGGCCTGTAAGGAGCAGGCTGCCTGCTCTTGGAGCTATCTAAGAGTCTGGTCCTCCAGAATGAGGTTGTGCGTCGGAGTAGGTAGGTAAAATGGCAGTTTCGCAGAACAAATATTCCAATTAGCACAGAAAAGCGCCGTTTTGATACCATAACTCGTTTGACCTAATTTTTGTGATATAGTGGTAGTGACTGTTAAGCTAAGGGGATCAGTTTTTGTTCTGTGCCCGCAGTCCCAAGGGAAGAACTTAGCTCACACTGTTTGCTGGGTGTTTCCGTTTGGACTGAGAGTCGACCAATTATCTTTACACTAGACAGGTCTATAGCCTGTTCAAAGGCAAGGCACACCTACCAGCTATAAATCCGTGCTTTGATGCATTCCGAAAAGTGGCACTGACAGCTCCGAAGAACCACGGCCTATAGTGACTTACAACTCACCACTACGCCACGGGGCACTACCAATTTATCAAACAAAAAAAATTATCAAAAATCCGTTCAATTATTCGCGTATGCCGATGACGTAGACATAATTGGCTGGGTCATTTGGAGCCTATGAACACCAACGCACCAGCCCGACGAGTCTTCGAGCCAATAGATGGCGCACACAAGTGGAAAACGACCTCAGCAATTGGAAGCGGCTAGCTAGGCGAGAGACATGTTGGTTGAGGCCGTAGTTCATCCTGGATTGTAAGCGCCATCTTAAGTAAAGTAAGTAAGATTTGAAAAAATCAAAAAACCGTCTATTTCTGTGAAGCCCGGTGAACTCCACAAGGAGATCAGGTGAGGCGTTTAAGTGATAAAATATTCCAGTCGAGATCACTACCACCGTCGTCGGAGAGGAAGACGAAGAAGAAAGAGTTTTTCACAACTGCCGCCTCTTCGCACTGGATTTCTTCTGCGTTGGTCACGTTTTTACCTTTAGAAAATGAATATCATGAGCGTTTCTTCAGTTAGGGGTCACAATCACTGAGAGATAAAGTGTCATATACACAAAGCTGACGACCCCTATAATGGAGCTGTCATGTCCCTGGCGTGTATATATTAGAACCGGTCGGGTGCATATTACGCAATATGCATACCTTACATAACCAACTTCTTTTGGTGACATTTCGGAATAGATTCCGGAATCTGAATTGAAAATTTTGAATGATATCCAAGTACACAATTTTATTCGTCAATTTAATTTTACTTCAGTGTTTTTAATGTAGATCAAAAGAATGAAGAAAAAAAGTGAGTAGGTACAAAAAAAAAAAGGACACGACTGCGTCGCAAAAACTTGTATTGTGGCAAGTTACCTGAGGGTTTAAAATTAAAGTTACAAAACGGAATGTAACGAAAAAAATCCTATGAAATTTTTTTAAAAGATTTAAATCCATATCTTACAAAGATTCAAACCAAAATGAAAGCTTGCATACAATTTTCTTTATTAAAATATGAGTTAACGAAAAAAAAAATTTTTTAATCGTTGGAGCGATTTTCAAAAAAATCGATTTTTTCAAAAAAAAAAAATTTAAACAAAAGTGAGTACGCTAAATTTCATAAAAATCCGTCAGCGGAAAGAAACAAATTTAGATAGAACAAATTTTAAAATGCCGTTATATGGCAGGTACCGTTAAAAGAATTTTCTTGAAAGTTTGGTTTACACAATTTGAAATTTAGTTTAAATCGTGTGAGCCGTTTTCGAGAAAAACAAAATTTTCGATAACTGTTATAAGGCAGGTACCGCTATTTTTAGACTTACAGTGATCTACAAAAAACGCTCTAGGCGTATTACCCTAAAAACCATACCAAATTTGATGTAAATCGGACCACCCGTTTAGGCTGTAGGTGCCGAGACAGACAGACAGACGTACAGAATTGCTGGACCCACTTTTTACGACTTCTCTATCGTCGTTATGTCATGTTTGATTGTTATCTCAAAACTTTCTTTTTTGCACGAATCCAAGACTTTAAAAATTAAATATTTAATGCGGTGCGACGTTCGATAAATCCACAGCTGAAGAAGAGTTAGGTTAACCAGTTTTGACATACTTATAGGCTTCCTGTTAGATTATGAAAATCAATTTATGTTCAAAAGGATTTGTTTAAGTAATTTGCGGTTTAATTTCAGCAGTTCAAAAAATTCAATCAAGCATCAAGCTTTTGATTTATATTTGTTTTTGTAAAATTTTGAAAACTCGCATCACCTCTACTTGTCTATACACACCATCATTATCTTAAACCACCCACCACTGATGGCCTTGACAAAGCATTGATTGAACAACACATCACACCACATCACCCTTGATAATATAATGAAACAATTTTCTTTATTACAACAACAAATCACAAAAATATATCTTATAAAATAGCAAATCTTCAAATTAAGCAATTAAAATAAATTCGAACAGATGTCTGCTACACATTTCGTAGGTATGTACTTTCCAAAATCAATTTATTTTTGTAGACCTCCTGCGAATCAAAGAATTTATCCGAAACACTCAATAGTGTTGTTTTTATTTTAAATTTTCCATATCTCAATATTGCAATTATTCTTTTGTCAATCAATATAAATTGTTTGCTTCTTTAAACAAAAATCAAACTAATTCAAGGACATGTTCCCCTTCCTGGGTTGATGGAGATGACATTTCTCAACTTTGTCTTCACATTCAATAAATATTTTAACTTCAGAAGCCAAAATGTGTTTTGCCTTCTCGCTGACCTTGATGCCACTGTGCTGTTGATAGGTATAACAATAAAAAATAAAGAGGAAAACATTAAAACAGAAATGTCCTCGAATTAGTGTGAATGAAGATGACAATAAGCAGACACATTGTGTTCATTTTGTTGACAGGTTGTGAAGGACATCGACATGTTATAGTGGCACACGACTGAATGTTTTGTTTTGTGCGAGATAAAATGTTTGTCCTTAAGGATTTTCTATGATCTGTATCTAATGGGAATCGTTATTGCGTTATGCTTGTAATTATTTGTTGATGCGTAGTTTTGATTTTGACTTTCAGGTAAATATTGTTAAGGTGGTAATTGACTGTTGGAATGGGTGTTAAAAATTAGTAACATCAAGTTGAAATCGCTTGGAAAAAAATTCTTTATCTGTTAAGGACCATTTTTTTTTTTTGCAAAAGTATAAGAAGTAAGTAACACATATTTTAAAATAGGAATTTTCCAAATATTCAATGAAATCAACAATGTATAAGTACAGGTACTTTACAGGAAGTTATAAGTTTATATTAGCTAAGCATTAAAGTATCTATTTCTTGGCTGTAAATTTTATAGGTAATTTGTTTGTAAATTAATTATATAAATTTAGTCCGGTAAATAATGGAAAATCCTGAAACGGAGTATATCGCATTTTATGACTTCTCTGAAAACTGAAACCAGAAATAAAAAGGAGATATTTCAAAAGTTACTCATTTTTTCGTTCAGTGTATTTTTTTTTACATGCAAGTAGGTAACTTTATGTTTTTTGATAACCATGCGACTTAATGGATAAATTACATTGATTTGAAAACAAAATGATATTTAATTACGTAAAATTAAAAAAAAAAAATATAAATATTTTTTTCCAAAATTTTGAGTGTGAAATTTAATTTTTCAAAAACTAATTCTCTAAAACAATTTTATTTAGAAAACAAATAAAAGATGAGTTTTGTGGCTTTTCAAAAAGGTATAGCAAAGCACTGTTGGTATTACCGTTATTTTTTAATATTTTTGTTTCTGAATTTTAAGAAAATTACCCTTTCCGACTGAACGGGGGTGATAGAACCCCCTTCCATATATTTTTTTTGTTGTCTTGAATCAACCTACTCACTCCAGCTGTGTTTTTTTTTACTTCACCTTACAGTGATGGATAAGTGGATTTGCAAGATACTCCTCAGCCAATTGACTTAGAAGTTTGGTGTTAAAAAATTTTCAATTTGATACGGTCTATCATAAAACCAACTTTTTTTGGTTTTCGGCTTAAATAACATAGCCTTATTTGGCTGATTGGTACGTTAAAGGACAACGTACCAAAATTTGTGTACCAAACAAATCAGTTGACATTTAGTTACAGATAAATGATAGCACAATAGAATGGTTTTAAGATATAAAATGCAAGGAATGGGCTACTATATTTCGGAATAAAAAAAGTACATTTTCGGGTTCCGAAGCTTCGCTTCCAAGGAGAACTAGTTTGCTGGATAAGTTTAGGTAAAAACAGACTTATACTGTAAAAATTTTTAAACCAACAAGCACGGCACGATTCTATACGTATCCAAGTTCTAAACGTATAGAATTTGATCGTTTCCTTTTTCTGCTTTTCCGACTGGGTTATAAAGATATCAAATGAAAATATGGAATAACAAAATCTCCCACCTCTAAACTTCATCTATGCAGACCTGCTTATGAGGCTCGCCAAAAAAGTTGTCTCAGGACAACTGAATACTATGTCGTTGCATTAGTTTTCTTCTAGGAGCCTCCAAGATTGTATTAAAACGTGATAAAGTTGGGTGTTTCAGTATCTCTCCTAAGAAGATGCCAGTACCAACTGAGTTTGTCATATAGTGTATTTACTTGGCAAACGCCACCATCGCCGAGCGAAATGGACCCAGTTCATTGTTAATTTCGAAGGTAGAACTTCAGTTAATTTTTCAAACATTAAAGAAAAAGAAATCTGCGGGGGTCGATGGTATACCCAACATTGTGTTACGACATCTCCCTGAGGAAGCCATAGACATTTATACCACACTGTTCAACAACGCATTGAATAATGCATATTATCCAGTGAGTTGGAAGACAGCTGTGGTCCATCCTCTCCCCAAAAAGGGAAAGGACAGCTCCAATCCGGCAAATCTTCGGTCGATAAGTCTTCTTCCAAGTATCAGTAAGGTATTCGAAAAGATTCTCAATAGAGCTCTGTTCAAGTGGGCTGAGGACAAAAATATTATTCCAGATAATCAGTTTGGCTTTAAGGCGGGGCATGACACTATTCATGCCGCGTCTAAGTTAGTTTCTGATGTTCAATGGAACAAAACGAAAAATCAATGCACGGGTGCCGTTCTGGTTGATTTAGAGAAAGCTTTCGACACCGTTTGGTTAGAGGGTCTTTATCTGAAGCTATCTAGATTTGGCATAAGTAAACCACTGTTATATATGCTTCATGACATGCTCAATGGTAGAAAGTTTGTTGTCAAAAGTGGCAATGCAACTTCTATTACAACTTTTGATATTAAAAATGGTCTACAGCAAGGAGCTGTGAACTCACCGATTCTTTTTAGTATTTACACCAGCGATCTGATAGGTAGTCTAACTCATTCAATTGCGTATGCCGATGATCTTGTAGCGTACAGAACGGGTCCAAAAGTTGAAGTCATCAGAATTCTTCTGCAGCGTGACTTCGACAAGATTCAGCGATATTGTGATGATTGGAAGTTAAAAATTAACTTTCAGAAATCAGAAACTATCCTGTTTAGAACCCCGTTGTCTAGGGCTTCTAGGGATACAAGAAAGAACTGGAGAAATCTAGTGATCGTTGGACCAAGTGGACATCCACTGGCGAGTAAAGATGTGGTAAAGTACCTTGGCATCTGGCTAGATCAGTATCTATATTTCAATCGACATGTAGATGCTGCGCTGGCCAGAGCTAGGGGAGCCTTTGGGTTGACAAGACGGTTGTTTTATAGCAGCCACCTTGACAGCAGAGTAAAGGTGATTTGCTACATGGCCCTTATCCGGCCAATGATTGCCTATGGGTGCCCTGTGTGGTTCAACGTTGCCCCATCTCAAATGGAAAAGATTCGGGTGTTTGAAAGGCTGTGTCTTAGACGCTGCCTTGGATTACACAGAACACCAGAGTCGGAGTACACACATTTCTATGCCAACGAGGTTCTATACAACAGGGCCAATATAAACAGGATAGATAACTTTTTAATCAAGCTGATTCGGGGTCACATTGCAAGAGCGATGACCTCGACCAATGGACTTATTTTTGGGGCTTACTACCCCAATGATGAGTATAGTGAAAGTGTACGTCTTAACGGTTTCATCCCGCCCGGGACATTCCTCTTTTTAGACAGTCGTGGGCTGATACAGGATAGATTGGCGGTTCCGTTAATCTACCACGTCAGCCGTAGGACTGTGGATCGGCGACTTTTTTACGATCGGGACGTCGGCTCAGGGAACGGAGCAGAGCGTCTGCGGTTCAGTAGAGCTGTGCCCCTTCGGGACAGAAAGGACTTAGTTAAGCAAGTCAAAAAATTCTGGTGGTTGGGTGACCACCGTGATATGGAAAGTTGACCATATTATTGATTTGGCCGACTTACATAGTTCTAAGGTAAAGATAAATAGAGTAGGTAGAACAGTGACGGTGGCACCAAAAAAAAAAAAAAAAAAAAGTACATAAGTAAATGTATTTGTATGTGGGTACTTGCGGTTGCGAATGTATATGTATGTATGTATATGAACATATATACATGTGTATGGGCGTACGCGAGTGTGCATATGCGTATGCAAAAAAAAAAAAAATGCTGGTGGCTGTTCTAGTTTTTAAGTTATTTTAAGTAGTTTTAACTAGATATAATGTAGTTTAAGTTAGTTTAATTTAGTTTTAATTAGTTTTATTAGGTAAAGGGTAGCTTTAAGTTTTACAAAAAATTAAAAAATGATATAGAAAATGAGTTTTTTTTTTAAATAATTTTCTCGTTATCTTTAAGTAATCATGAATTCTAATAATAAGTTATTTTCCGTCGAAAGACATTTTTTAAGTATAGCCATAGTTTAATTTAGAGCGCCCGCATGGGGCCAGTAAGTTAGTTAAGTTAATATGGTAAGCTAGTTGTTTAAAATTTTTTGTCTAGCATTAAGATAGATATAAGAAAATGAAAAAATAAAAATGAATTAAAAATGAAAATGGAGTGCTTGCTTGTTAACCCACAGGTTTCCAGTTCAATTCTCTCTCGGGCACAAAACATTTTTTTCTTTTCAGCATAACTCAAAGCAGCTTATAATTGACGTCGACCATAAGGTATGCAATGAAAAATAAAAATCAACTAACTCTTTATCCGTTGTACAAAAACAATTTTTTCCTATCTTTCTACTCCTTCTAACTAGTGTCCTGCACTGTTGCATTTAAAAGTCAATGTGCTTCACAGACACATAGCTAAAATATTATTTCTCAGTGGATTAGGATTGTTTTAGCCAACCACTGATCATTCATTTCGGCGAAACCAGTTGATTCAAAACTCAACACGCGTATCTAAAATAGTAAGGTCTAAAAAACTTCATCTAATACTGGCATCTTTCGCAAGAAAAAATATTCGATATTTGGTCCTGTGTGCGAGTAAACCGAATTAAGAAGTAGATACAACTACTGACTTTATGAACTGTAACAGGGCGACATAACCTACACTGGCGTATTGAGGGGGAGGGCCCAGGGGGCCCGGGCACCCTCCAAGCCTCCAGGATCATGTTATTATTTAGGTTATTTTATCATTATGTACATTAATAACTGAAGCAATACTTAGTTTCGAGTTCCTAGTAAGTTTAGTTGTTTGCTCTGAAGTAAGTGGGTTGATGCTACCGGTGAAAAGGTGCAAACCAGAAACATTGACCTGTTCCAAGCAAAGAAGTCTGTTACAACTCTACAAAGTGTTTTAAAAGGAAGGCGCGATGAGGTGGATCAATCTTTCGGTTCGTTGTTTTTAAAGATAATGGAGATATCACAAGGATTTGAGGTTCAGCCAAAAGCTCCTAGAACGTGTGGGAAACAAGTCAAAAGAGCAAATGCTATCCAGGAAGGAGAACAAAATGTAAAGCAGTATTACAAACTTAATTTATATATTCCTTTCCTTGACCATTGCTTACTATAGAGCTCAGCGACTGTTTCGGAAATCAATTTTTGTCTATCTGCCAACTACAGATTTTCTTACCCAGCTTAATTAATCTCGCTAGTTCATAAGACGTTAAAAAAGCTGTAGAATCAGTTTCGTATCCTGATATTTCAAATTATGACCTTCATTTGAGTCAAAGGTATTAACTTTATTTTTATATCATTTGTTTTTATTTTTATTTTAAAACAAAATATGGTCAAATAACCGGTCATTGAAAAATAAGAAAGACAACTTTTTTGTTCTTACTTAAGTATATTTTGATTGTTTTTAAAACCAAAATTAAAAAATTCGGAACGTGAAAAACAGCCAGTAGGTAAATAAGGATTATTTGTATTTTTGACTAATGGAGAATTTTTTCTTGAAATCGTATTTTTATTTATTCACATTATGCAATCAGTTATTGGTATTATGATTTGAACTTATTTTTATATATAATATCGATTTTTTTTTTCGGTTTGTACGTATGAGTAAAACCTTAACTGTTAAATCGTTTAATTTTGAGTTCTTTTTGTCGTATTACTTCAAATTAATGTCAATGTCATCAATGTCTGGAAATCGATTCCAGATCTGTCTAACTGCTTTAAATGATAAAGTAGTTCATTCTTCCGGGAACCAAAAAGTTCTGTTTTTCATTCTACTATTAGATATGGAAACAAACATGGGAGGAGAAAAATGGAGAAAATATCCCAGCAACAGCTTTAGCTTCTCTTCCCGTTTGCAGTAATATACAATTCCCAAATATAAGGAAGATACTAGAAGTACTGTGTATACTTCCAGTTACGTCAGCAGAACCAGAGAGATCATTTTCCGTCCTGAGAAGGTTAAAGACTTGGCTGAGGGCAACAACTTCCGAAGCACGTCTAAATGGATTAGCGCATCCATGAATTTTCACAGAGAAATCAATATAGATCCTGAGGAAGTTGTTGAGCAATTTGCCAACACGAAAAATAGTAGAATGGACTTGATTTTCAAATGACAAAAAACAATAATTGAACATTAACTATTTCAACAATCAAATTAAAGTTTTCAAAATATGATGTTATTTTAACATAATTAAATTCATTATTATTTATTGTCTTTATTATTAAAATAACAAATTAATAAAATGTTGTTCACAAAAAGTTTCATTTTATGGATTATGCAAGTTAAGGTTTCTTAGGGCCGGTTTTTCAGTTGTGAATTAAACTAGAGTTAGCTAACTCTGGGCATAAATTTATCTCCAATTGACCCAAGAACCTGAATGTTAGTAGGTAGAGGATTCATGTGAAAGGACCTAAGAAACTCTGAGAATACAAAATCCAAAGCATTTGTTAATTAATCCAAAGTTATCTCACCCGATTCGGTGAGTTACCTAACCCAGGTTTAATTTTAATCTCGCACTGAAAAACTGGGACAAGAGGAGAAAAAAAATGAATCCACTTATTTTACTAACTTAAAAAGGACTACAAAAAAATAAAAAGTAAACAAAAACTTATTGAAAAATTATACAGGTGGCCCCCCCTTTTTCTGGATACGCCACTGATTACCTAAGCGGAAAGACAGTATAATGTCCATCAGGTTCAGATCCTTTAGTTTCCCAGTTAAATGTCAAAGTCTTCGAACACAAGCACCATGGTTTGAAGAAACAAGGTACATCGAATTCCCGGTCTAAAGGCCAAGCCAAATGTGAAAGCTGGATTGCCTAGTCTGAAAACCTAGCTGGTATAGCAGAATGCTTGGGGATCGAGGAGGATAGAAGGCCTTCGTGTCTCAAACGTGAAACGTATAACATCGATCATGAACCAGAGGAGTAAATAAAAAATATAGTTATAGGTATATTAAATTTTCTTGATATCTACCAATAATCAGAATCAAGCTATATATACTTTCTGAAAATCTGAGTCGGTAGAATCAGAGCTAGCCCTTATTTTAAACATTTTGATGACTTTATTTTGACTAAATTGATTCACCGACCATAAAACCAATCTTAATTGACCTACCACCAGCCAATACCACCTTCGATTGCTCACTTCACATCATTAATAAGAGCCCTCAGGATTCATTAAAGTATAAGAACAATCGTTATCCGGAACGTTTGATAAAATCATCATTAACTTGCTGTATTTTCCGATGCAGCAATTTGATCCTTTTTCGTAAATGCATCTGTAGCAGCAACACTCATAAACTAATGCACATATATACAACATGTGAGTAAAGGAAAGTGCACTAGCACGTACCAAGTCATAGATAAGGGATTCACTTTGTGAGAAGATCATGAATTACGACTAGGAACGGTGGCGTGGCGGACGGGTGGGTTGTACCATCAATGTCAAGGTAATTTATTAATTTCTCTATTTCTCGAATTCAAACAGCTCAATTCGAATGATTCACATCTCTCATGTGTAACAATGTGTTTCGAAGAATTTTGTTTGATGCACGGTGTTCAGAGTTAAATACAACAATATACAGGAAAAGGTCAGACAGACCGATACCTTCCTTTCCTATATAGCCCTTGTGTTAGAAAGGGGGCCAACTATGATGTGTACAAGGGATCGACTAGGCGATGCATGCGGCTGCGGATGCATCTACCCAAAGAGAGTAACTTTTAGCACACAAAAGGGGGTTGCGTATTGACTTGAGATTTATGGCATTTGTGACAGATTTTTTAGGGTGCCAGGGGGTTGACGATCGAGTGAAATTACTTACTTAAATTGTTATCTAAGTGTAGTATGGTGTATTTAACATTTCATATTTTGTTGTAGATGTTTTTATTTTGTCAAAAAAAGTTAGTCATTGCAGTTATTCAAAACTCTGAGTCAAATAGGTCTAACGAAATTATTTCGTTGTTTGTTTATTTATTACAACACAAAACATACGACAACAAAACAAAGTTGAAAATTTATTTATTTTCCAATTACATATCTCTAAATGATGTTCAAATTAAGGTATTTAAAGTTTTTGTGTGAAACTAATTTAAGTTTCTTAAAATTTAGTTCTAAATTTTCAAGAAATCAAAGAGCTGGCAACCGAACCTTTTTTGTAAAACATTTTTTTTTTAGATATTTGTTAGTTAAAGGCCAACGAGCATTTTCTGCGTTCAAAAAGAAAACAAAATATGGAAAATAAACTTGAAACTTTACACAAGTTTCTTGGATGTTCGAAAGCTAACAAGATGTTCTATTACGAAAATTAACAAGGGAAGAATGGAATCGATATCATGTTGCGGAAAACTTACTTGGTAATATTTTGATTATTTCAAAATCTTGTGAACGTTTGCTTAAACTGATAATTCTACCCAAATTAAGTGTGATAAAGCGGGAAAAATAATAATAGATTTGATTGGACATGTCAGGAACTCCAACTAGATTTTTGAAGACTCTGCGATAAGGTAGACATCAGGAATCCGTCAATCAAAGATAATTCCTAAATTTACGACCATATTATATTCAGTATGGTTCAAACCTTAAATCTATAGATAATGTTAATTATTAATTGAAAAGAATAATATGAATATTTATATATAGTTTCAATTTTACATCCGAAATAAACGACTGAATATTATGGCCATACAGATAGCCCATAGCAATTCCATCTATGCTGGGTGACAGAACTGTCCGTGAACACAAGGAAGAAAAGCAAGCACATAAGATTCATTGCAGGATAATAACTATAGTGTAAGAAACCGATGCTTTGCCGCTTACTTCTTCAAACTGAAAAACAATACATTTCAAACCATCAGCCAGACTTGAAAATTTGAACTTGTTTACAGAAATCCAAATCACCAACTTATAGGATTTGCCAAAGGAGTCTATCAACAGTAGATAGAAACATAATGTTATATTGTAGTGATGAAACCAAAACAGTGACATATTTACTCCTCGCCACTTAAATAGGACACCCCTCAAAAACATTTTCTATCGTTCTTTGCTCCCAAACTAAGCAAGCTAGAGATCTAATTTTTGTTTTCAATTAAAGATCATTTAACTGTTATTTATTGATCAGAAGGAAGATTCAATGCTAAAGCCTTAAGTATTAACAAACAATTATTAACCAACAACCGGCAAAATGCAAGGTGCTTTTTTTGCGCCACATAAATAGGACACAATAAAAAAAACACTTTTTAGAATTAATTGTATTTTTATTTCAAACAATCATTACAATGTATCTAAGGACTGAGGGAGATATTCTGTTATAGAACTGATTTGAAAATAAATTGTTTTGAGAGACTGCTGGTAGTCTAAAAGCCATTACAGATGTAAGAATTAAAATTCAGAAACATCTTTAGTTATAAGACTAACGGGACATGATATTTTGAAAATCTAAACATCGCTATTTAGCTTAGTTTATACTTTATCAAGAACAAGTATTTAATTGACAGATACAGTGCAGATATCAAGAATAAACCCATAATAATAGTTAAAGTAAGAGTATTTTATTAATTTTAATTCGAATTTTAAAAAAATTTCTGAGCAACAAAATTTAAAAAAAATTGAAATGCTGAAAAAAATAAAAATTAAGCTAAATTTAAAGTAAAACTTGGTTCAAGCATCGATTGAGGTTTTATCAAACTCAGAAAGACATACCTACTTTCGAAATTTGTTTTGAATAAAAAAATGCTTAAATGTAAACAGAATGTTTGGTTAAACATGTTAGGAAGACGTAATTGCAGCTTTATTATTTTAAACCTTACTTTTGCAAAACATTAAAATATCGCCTACAAAGTTTAGATCATCCCTTATTTCTTTGAGTGCAGCGCTGTTTCTTTTCAATGTTTTGTTAGTTTTGATGATGAGGCTTTATGCAAGGCTTTTCAGTGCATTTAAAATCCAGCATTTCAGATTTTTTTAAATTTATATTGCTCAGAATTTTTTTTTAAATTCGAATTAAAATTAATAAAATACTCTTACTTTAACTATTATTATGGATTTATTCTTGATATCTGCACTGTATCTGTCAATTAAATACTTGTTCTTGATAAAGTATAAACTAAGCTAAATAGCGATGTTTAGATTTTCTAAATATCATGTCCAGTTAGTCTTATAACTAAAGATGTTTCTGAATTTTAATTCTTACATCTGTAATGGCTTTTAGACTACCAGCAGTCTCTCAAAAAATTTATTTTCAAATCAGTTCTATAACAGAATATCTCCCTCAGTCCTTAGATACATTGTAATGATTGTTTGAAATAAAAATACAATTAATTCTAAAAAGTGTTTTTTTTTATTGTGTCCTATTCATGTGGAGCAAAAAAAGCACCTTGCATTTTGCCGGTTGTTGGTTAATAATTGTTTGTTAATACTTAAGGCTTTAGCATTGAATCTTCCTTCTGATCAATAAATAACAGTTAAATGATCTTTAATTGAAAACAAAAATTAGATCTCTAGCTTGCTTAGTTTTGGAGCAAAGAACGATAGAAAATGTTTTTGAGGGGTGTCCTATTTAAGTGGCGAGGAGTGTATATATAACTATCAAAAAATGGCTTTGAAGTTATTGTCAATGTCACTCTGTGATCTAGTGGTAAAATAGTTCAGATAACAAACCCGATGTTATCTAAAGCACCTGTTACTGATCCAAACCAAGCGAAATAAGGACCACGGATTTGAGGAACTGGATATATTAGACATTGAACTAACACGGCTTTGGATTATCATATCCAAAGCTATCAACGGTAACTAAACACCTATAATGAGTGAAAAAAAGGGAAGGTATTGCAAAATAATTTAATTTTTTATACTTAAACTCGCATTGAGTGTAATGAGTAATTTTGAAGTAACCACATTTCGCAGGGTTGTAAAGCTAATGCAGAAAAGTCCGGCCTCCAACCTCTTAACGGTGAGCAATTCTTGCAATCGGGGTTGCCAACAATAATTTTATATTAATTAACCTGTATTAAACTTTAAAAAAATAACCGTTTTTAATGATGCAGAATTCAATTTTGCAATGTTCAGAATATAAGGTTTATGTTTATAATACCGACAAATTGGTAAAATTGTGGATCAAAATTAAAAAAGTAAATTTAAAAAAAAAAATTAAAATAATGTTATATATAGTAAATCATTTTATTCAACGTAATTCGAGCATTTTTGTAATCTTGTGCTGAAAGATTTACATTGGGTAAATCTTAAATATATGCTTGTTATAATAATATTTTTTTAACGGTATACATACATTTAACAAACTTGAAAAGTATTTTTAATTAGTTAGAATTTCATTCTGGTTAGTTAAAAATGTAATTTTATTTCATGAAATTTCGTTAAACTTTAGTTATATACTAAAGTTTAACGTAAGTTTAACGTTTTGGGTAGATTTGATAAAGTTTAATTTTTGTTTGTATTATTCTTTTAAAACAAATAATTTTTTTTTTTTGAACAATTGAAGAAATAAAAATATATACCTATTTTTTAATTTATGGACAACTTGAATTTAAATTTTATAAAAAATGCAAAACTGTGTTCTTTATTAGGTTAGAATAGTTAATTTAAATAAAAATTATTAAGTGTTAAGTATTGTTGTTAAGTATTAATTGTTTAAGTTATAGTATTAAACGAATTAAAATCAAACTTTTGAAATATCCACGTTTACATAAATACTTTTTTCATATTAAATTAACAGATCGTTGAACAAAGCTGAAAAGTATTTAAATGATACAAAATTAAATTTAACATAACGGAAAATATTAATTTAATATTTTTAATGCTAATGTAAATTAGTTACATTTTTGGGCAAAATAAAAAAAGTTAAAAAAAAGTATTTTAACTTATACGCACAATTCAATTCAATTTACGAACAATCCATTTAAAATTTGACATAAGTAATACGGCATCAGTGGTGCCCGGACTGTAGCGCCACCTTAAGTAAGTAAGGAAGTTGTGACTATGGGGGAGAAGAGAATCCGAAAAAGTCACAAAATCAATTTCACCGATTGTTATGACTTGTGAGGTATCAGTGATGTTGGGCAGAATCGGGTTGTAAGTTTATAACAGTTCAATGCCACGGAATGCTAACTAACATAGAATTTTTTTTCAACAATTATAGTGATTTGTTGGGATGTTTAAACCAATTATTTTACAGTCAAACTAAAAAAGCAATGTCATTGGTTTAAAATTCTAAAAAGAAAAATTATTTACTTTAAAAAATTAAAAATATTATTTCCATATATTTCACTAAAAACGAAAGAGCTGACACGAAAACTTTAAATTAGTCATCTATATGTTTACCATATTTTAATGACCACAGTGTATTAAATAAGAAATCAAACGCAAAATCCTTTTAAAGACTGTTTTCAGTTGTAACCATATTTGTTGTAATATTCAAGTTCCATACATATGGCCAACATAGAAGAGAAAGCTAAAACACTCAATTATAAAAGAAATTCACACCTTTCATGTCTATAAAATTGAATGAAATGTTTGATGGTAAGGGAAAACTTATTTATGAATATTTTCTCATCGCACTATATTTATTTAAATAATACAATTAGCTATGAAGTTATTAGGGACTTACTTTTATTGAAACATCAAAAGGCATAACACAAAATTTAACCTCCTTTTTTGTGGACCATATAAAACGGGTTCAAACAAAGAAATAATAAATTTCCTCATAATTCAACTATATTCGAAAAAGGGGTGAACACAAAGATTTATAAAAAAAAAAAACATCCCGACATTAACTCTTAGTTCTTTTTTTCTGGTCCTTCCTCTACCACTGCAATGGAGGCTCACGTGTTCATTTATTGGTTTATTTTGCAGATAAAACATACAATACGATGTGAAAACCCTTAAATAATACAAGAAACTGATATCATGTCGATGAAGTTCGCACCCATATGCTCGATAGCTGATAAATTGAGGGTGGGTTGATCAAATCAACCAACCGATACCCCATCATTTTGGCATACTGTTACCAAGATAAACAGGATAATTCCGACTTTACTTTTTGACTTTTTCAATGAAATATATTCGAAAATCTTATTGAATTTATGTCCTTATGATAGTGACAGATGTTATAATTCTTAGATAACTCTATATATTTGCACAACACTTTACGTGTAAACGATAAAAAAAAATCCGATTAGGTTTACCCATGTGTGGTTAACAAAGAACTCGTTCAAGAAGCCTTCATTTAAATACAAAACGTTAGCATACTCACTACGCTACTGAGCCATATAAACTTTATTGCTTTGGAATATAGTTAAAAGAATATTTGATTTTCATTTTAGGTAGTCCGCCTTTAGTTTCGAGGTTTTTAAGAATTTTAGGCTCATAAATATTTGAAAAAACAAGGCGAAAATACTTCAAGACGTAGGAGTGAGAAGAAGGCAAGAGTACACTAACTATTTCTTTGAAAAAAAAAAAAAAATATATAATTATCCTCGTAAAGACCTTCAGATTCGATTCACAGAAATTCATCATTTCTCGCCCCTCTTCGTACATTTTACATCGCGCGTGTTTCTTTTCAGAATTTATGTATTTATGATTAGGTGCAATTAGGCCTTAAGAAATGCTTGATGCTTTCTGTTTAAGAGCAAACAATGCAATAGGTCTTAATTACCAAAAACAACAGAATCCGTGAAGGTAGTTTATACCTTAGCTATAGATGATGTTAAACCTCGTACACGGAGGAGAAAACAGGATAGCAATTGAATCTCAGGTAAAATAAACAGAGGGGTATTACTTTTTCGGATAAAATTTCTTCCTCGGATAAAATTGACTTCCACAGGACTTTCTTCCCCTAGACAGTGAATTTCCTACTTCCCTTCTCATAGTTGTCTGACAAACAATAAATAAATATTCACTAACCTGCATTCGTTTGCTTTCCGCCTTTGAATCTGTGCGCACTATGGTTCTACCCTCGTGAACAAATATAAAGGACACAAAACTAGGGGAAACGAACAGTCAAAATCTATTGTCAGGATGGAAATTTATTGTTTTTTTGCAACAACAATACACACAGAAAGGTCGTGTGCCAAGAGCTGTCATATCGAAAAGCACGGACTGCGAAAAACTATTTTAGGAAGGATCAATGCCGTTTGGAAATCATTCGGCTTCGCAACTTCGTCGTGATATCATCTCTCTGTTGTCCTTTTAGAGAATTTTGTGTTTAATATTTTGTTTGAATTTCGATCAAAAATGGCAACAGCAACAAATTTTTACCCGGAATACCCACAAGAATCCAGCTCATATAGTATGTATCATCATAATCAGCAGCTCCATCATCATCACCAGCAGCAACAAGAAAAACAACAATCGGTTCCCCAGTTTTACGATGGATATGCAGGACATCCAGAGCCCTATCAGCCAGGTTTTCATAATTGGAATAATGCAGTAACATACAATGGTCAGTACTACCGATCGGAACAGAGCAGTTACTTAAATTATCCTGGCTACACCAATTCTGGCGATTACACAAATCACTGCGCACTTCAAGCCGCTACTACTACTACAGATTCATCAAAACCCGTTGAGGTAGAATCAACTATCAAACAGGAATCTTCTAAACGTAAACACGAAGACGATGACGATGAAACTGAAGAACCCAGTGCTCTGAGAGCATTGCTCAGCAACCCAGCAAAGAAGGTTAAGCATACACCGGAAACATTTTACGGTTTGTTCAAAACCCAAAAGCAGCTCAAACAGCATACCAAAAAAGAAGCCAAGTCTAAGAAAGTTCCATCAGCCTTGCCGGATTTAGATTCATCATCCATTTTATCGCCAAAAAGCAGTGACATCGACTTCCATGATGCTTATGTCGCAAAACTGCTGAATCACCCGAACAAGGATGGTTTCCCAACACCACCACCACCGCCATTATCGAGAGTACCATCAATTTCCAATTTAAATTCACCATCATCAGCGGCCATCGTTGAAGGTATAAGTACTCCACCCTTATCACCAGGGGATGTTAACTGTTCAGCTATTTCATCACCAATAAATTATTTCAATGAAATCAATCATCAAAATTTGACAGCTGTCAGTGAAGGCAGTGAATATAATTGGTCACAGAGTGATGAAGGTTTTGCAGGTAAATAAAAACAATCTATATATCTTTCTCACTCTATCTTTCTGTCTCACTTATTGTTTGAAAATATTTCTATTTATTTAACTTTTTTATTTTAGATTCAAAGGATTCAAAAAGAACCCGTCAAACTTACACACGTTATCAAACTTTGGAGCTTGAGAAGGAGTTCCATTTCAACAAATATATTACCCGTCGTCGTAGGATCGACATTGCGAACGCTCTTACTCTGACAGAAAGACAGATCAAGATTTGGTTCCAAAATCGTCGAATGAAGTCAAAGAAGGATCTTCCACCAACAGCTAGTCCTAAAGCTTTGACTCAGTTGCCATTCCCAGCACACATGGCCCAGGATCAACAACAACAATTAAGCGCCACGGCATATCAAAACTCACTGGATGTGTCTCCATCAGTTCCGTCTACTACACCACAAAGCTATATGAACTACTATACAGGTCCTGCTCCAACCACAACAACAGCATCTTATCTGGCTCAGTACAATACACCATCCATGTATGAATCCTCATCGCACAACATGCTTCCACCCACAAAACAGTCGGTTGCGGCTGCGGTACCTTCTCATCTTGGACATCATCAGCAACAGCAACAACAACAGCATGCACTCTACCATCCACATCATCGGCAGGATCACCATCATTATGCCCATCATCAGTATGCCCAGCAGCAGTCAGCCCAAATATCAGCAGGACCTGGAATGTATCATTTGGCATGAAAGGAGCCAAAAACCGAAGAAAAAAGGATCTCGAAACTTTGTTCATTTGTGCAGTGAGGATGAAAGTGAAAATGTTGAAAAAATATTTGTTACAACTCTGAGGACTCACATAGTGGTCCCTTTTTCGAATAGGACATGGTAGAGTACACACGAAGAGGGTATTGCAGCAAAATTATTTGGTGAAAAACTGATAAACCAATGTGTTTGAGGATATACATTTGGCAAGGATATGCTTTAGCAAGGATATGCACACAATGAATCCCCTTTGGCTTGGTTTTTACTTCTTTGTAAAGGATAACCAATAAATTATGTGTTTTGTGACACGCACAGCGAGCTCCGGCTAGAACGGAACATCGAGAGGGTGCTGATTACTTATACATTCGACACACATACTGGTAAAAATGTTTAAAAGAACATCAAGAACAACAAGAAAAAGAACATCAGTTGGCGAATTGTTTTTAATAATCAAATTTTTTTTTATGAAAAATTGACCGATTTTATTAAAAAAAAAAATTTTGCCAGCAAGCAAAAAAGAACTTAAGACTGAAAAATGTAACAGAAATCATAGTTTAAAAGAAAAATTGTATAAACTGTTTTAATTTATTGAACAAAGAAAAAATATATTAATTTATTTATTTACCTTAAATTTAAGTGTTTTTCTTTACGTCAGTAGATTTTTTTTTTTAATTCATGGCAGTCCTTTAAAATAATTTTTTCAGATTTATAATAAATGTTTTCATAAACTAGTTAACTAAGGCTGCCCGCACACGCATATTATTTGCAAATATAGTTCCAATTCGAAGTAGTACCTATCTAACACATCTTACCATTTTTTTATCATGCACATGCGTTTTAGTCGTTGGACAGGCGCAAAAAACAATTTTCGAACTATATATTCACTTTGCAATCTTGGTTGCAAACAATTTATATATGATGGTACACTTTTGAAATAAGTTCTATTTTGTTCACAAGTTTTGAACTTTTTTCTGGCTGGGGAGAATTCAAAATCTGTTGCGTTGCGGTCGAACAAATTTAGAATTGAGACTTGCATTTCAAAAAAGTTGCAATATAGAACCCGCAAATGATTTTTTTAATGTCCTTTAGTTCATCAATTTCGACAATAAAAACATGGTTTTGACATATTAATCATGTTACAAACGGCTCGCGGCTTTGAAAAAATACGATGAGACTTTTAACCACAAAACCGATATTATTTTCGTCGAATACTATACAACTTTCTGTAGTGTAACGTTGTTACGTGTTGTTTCAGTATTCTACAGTTCGCGTCCATTAATACGTTATTATCGGCTGATTTCGGCTCGGTAGAGTACGTGTGTCTCGGAAGTTGTTCAGCATAAATTTCGTTTCAGGTAGATGCCGCAGTTTTCTAATTCCATCTAATTTTTTAGTATTCATTTTTCTATTCATTATCGCAAGAAATAACCGCCACACAAATATATCCTAACTAGTTCGAATTCGTCAATTGAACATGCTGTTCAACACGTTTGGTTCGATCGGCGGTGCAGGGAAATAACTTCACTGAGAAATAACGTCACATGGGAAATAACTTCACCACTAGTGGGAAATAATTTCACTTTTTTGAGGTGAAGTTATTTCCCACTTTGAGTGGAAAATCACATAAACAGCAATTCGGTGAAGTTTCTCACCTAATATTTTTTGATAAAACCAGTAAATCAGTTGAAAATATATGGGGCGACTTTAGTTCCCGGTGCCCCAAACAGTTGAGATTGGTAAGGGGTTGAATGCTGCCCCCTCCGACTAGAACAAATGTATTTTGTAACAAAACGCAAACTGTTAAACTTGTCAGAATAATAAATTTCCCTGGACTTATCCACACTGTTTGACAAGTGCTCAGCGAAAAGAGAATGAACAAAATTGAGGAGGTCACGAAGATTGGTTTACTTACTAAAGTAATAGATTACAAATTTGTTTTTTATCACTGAACTAAACCCTGCTCATCCCAATCCTTCTCTATATGGTGCAAAGACAATGACAATGTCTAAATCTGGTTAGGAAGATTTTGTTAAAAGGATTCGTATCTATTCCATGACCAACAATCCAGTTCATATAGAATCATCGAAGCAACCCCATCAATGGGAGGACATACATAGCAATATGACTTGACTTAATAGAATATACAGGGTGATTGGTATAAGGTGCACCAAAAAGCTTGAGCGTGTAGGTGGAGTTAAGACAAGAAAAAAATCGTATGGTAGGGGGGGTCTATTTCCCCCCGTTTAGGCGGGAGAGGCAATTTTCTAAAACATTCCCAAAGCCTTGTTATATTTTTTTGGAAAGCCAGAAAACTACTCTTTTATTTGATTTTTAAATTAAGTTGTTTAAGTAAACAGTTTTAAAAAAATTAATTTTCAAACTCAAAATTTTGAAAAAAAACTAAAAAAAAAAATTTAAACTAATTTTTTTCAAAATTTTATGTAATTAACTATTATTTTTATTTTCAAAATTCAATGCTCTTATTAGTTTTTAGTCAAAAACAAAAAACCGGATGCTAAAATGTATCTTAGTTTTTGAGAAATTAAAAAAAAATTAAAAGTAAAACTAGTAAAATAAGTAAAAAGTTAATTCGTTTTTTTTTATTATTTGATTAAAATCGGATGGTATGTAATAAAAAATAAAAAAGGGATAATTCCCTAATTAATAATTGACCTGAGCAGGTCAAATTTGGAAAAACCAAAAAAAAAATGTGTTTTTCTTGAAAAAAAATACTTCTAGTTTTTCTTAATTTCTCAAAAACTAAGATACATTTTGGCATCCGGTTTTCTATTTTTGACTTAAAATTATAAAATTAAATAAAAGATTAGTTTTCTGGCTTTCCAAAATATATAACAAGGCTTTGTATCATTCACCGTTGTTTTTAAATAATTTTTTTTCTGATTTAAGTCAATGTTTTAGAAAATTGCCCCTCCCGCCTAAACGGGGGGAAATAGACCCCCCCTCCCATACGATTTTTTCTTGTCTTAACTCCACCTATACGCTCAAGCTTTTTGGTGCACCTTATACCAATCACCCTGTATAATGAACGACTTGGTGGGATGTATAGTAACCCAAAACATGAAAAAGAAGACACAGCTTCAAAAAATCATGTTTTATTTTAGAATTTCATTGCTCAGCTGGTAATCTTGGCTAAGTTCTTCTTTGTACTCACTAGCATTTTTTTTAGTCTAACCGACAATATAGTGCAGCATAGCCTAATACTTATTCTTCTTCTTTTGAAGCATGAATTCCTTAGTTATGCTGTCATATAATATGTCAGTATTTTAACTGTATACATCGACTTTTTTTTTATTATTTTCTTATTTAACATATCGGATTTTGCATGCCAGTTTATATATAATATCTTTCTCTCAGGATACTCAGTGACGCTTATCGAAAACAAATTATTTTTTATTTTTCTGGGACTATTTTTTAATACGAAAGAAAGTATATCTGGAAATTTTATTTCTTTCTCGATTAAAAAACCCGAACCTATGTTGCACCACTTGTCAATAAAGATACGGATATCTGCGGTCTTCGTTTTTCTATTAAAAATTCTTCAGCAAAAAAAGTAGTAACTTCTGTTAATTTCTTTACAAAATGTACTCCATTCATTAGTATACACACCTCGATATACCTAGATACCTAAATACACCAGTCTTATGCTGTCAAAACTATTCTTCAAAATAAATTTAAAACACAAGCTGTGTTTGGCCTTCGAGCCATTCGACATCTAAAAAACGTTCCGAAGATCATTAAAAAAGAATTTAAAGAGTTATGCGCTATTGTGTAAGTTTATGTTAAGTTTAAGGTTTTTTACCAAAACGCAACACTTTGTAATAAGTCATCTTCATAAAATTTCTATTATACCATTACCTAAAGTTACCGACAGGAAAGATTTTGAAACAATACTTATTCCGAATACCGATAATAAAAATTCAAAAATTATACAAAAATGCTAAACAAAAAAATATCAAATAAAACACCCCTTTCAAAACAACGTAAAAGAGTTGAAGGTAATCCTTTACCGTAATTCTTTTAAAGACCCAAAATAAACCCGCCTTTCAAAACAAACTGGTGATATCCTTGTTCTTGCGAAAATGTTCAGTTTTTAAAAGAAGGTCATATAACTTTACTTTCGCAAATTTGCAAACTGGACTCATAAAACTTAACGTGGGTATATAAATGTTCTTCTTTTCAGAGATCTTCTTGTCATTCTTCTGGCAGAACATTAGACAGCGAATATTTAGGTAATTTGTGAATGTTAACCCTAGGGTGTTTAATCCTTTTAACTGGAAAAGGATTAAAGAGTATAATCTTTATATTTACAGTAAACAAATTGAAAGAGGTATACCTAGGATTTAAGAACTTAACTGCGGGCATTTATTGCATTTAAATGCATCTTAGAAATATCAGTGTTTTGTCCACTTGCCGCCTTCTTCCAAAACAGAAGTCTGCCATATGGCTTTGTTAAATGCAAGGATGCAACAGGCAATAAGTCGGTACGTGTTTGAATGGCACACTATTATGATAAAGTGTTAATCCGCTCTAGTTCTTAATTTGGTCTTTGAAAAAGGTGTACCTACAACCTGCATTTTGTTTCTTTTCAAATGAAGTATAGGTAAAGTTTAACAACAAACCCTTATACCTTTCAAGTAAATTTGAAAAGAAAAAAAAAAATGGATTAAAATCAACCCTCAGAAAGTATTTACGTTTGACAGGACATAAAGTTGGACATATTGAATGAAAAATGACCAATCGAAGGCGAATTATAATATTGGATTCTCGGTGGTTGGGAGTTGGGATATAACATTGAGTTGATAACATAAGTCAATAAGTCAACTTCGGAAGGGAAGTTTCTTTACGGGGGTTAGTAAATGTATCAATGACAACTGATATAAAGTGTTGAGCTGGAAAAATGCAGCTGCCGATAAAATCAAAACAAAAGGTGCAGCGTTCAGGGTGGAATAATATAGTATTGCTTGATAAACGAACAATATCGTGACCGTGGTTTATATTGAATATTAGAGAGAGAGATAGAAAATATAGGTATAGATTTGTGTGAGTGTTTTTTTCGGGATAGAGACAAAATCCCGACTGCCAAAATACTGACTGAGAAAAGTATGATTTAGAATATATACCAAAGTTTATATGTATATTTTTATTAAATTTGAACAAAAAATTGCAAATAGGTACCCAAACCCGCACCCACCCCAAATCCTATTTACAGGGTGATTGGTATAAGATGCACCAAAAAGCTTGAGGGGGGGTCTATTTTCTAAAAAATTGGCTTAAATCAGAAAAAAAAAATATTTAAAAACAACGGTGAATGATACAAAGACTTGTTATATCTTTTTGAAAAAAACTATTCTTTTATTTTATTTTTAAGTTGAGTTGTTTGAGTGATCAGTTTTAAAAAAAAATAATTTTCAAACTCAAAATTTTGAAAAAAAAAAATTTCAAAAAAAATTTGTAAACAATTTTTTTTTTCAAAATTTTATGTAATTAACTATTATTTTTATTTTCAAAATTCAATGCTCTTATTAATTTTTAGTCAAAAACAGAAAACCGGATGCCAAAATGTATCTTAGTTTTTGAGAAATTAAGAAAACTCACTCAAACACTCTGGCTTTTCAAAAAGATATAACAAGTCTTTGTATCGTTCACCGTTGTTTTAAAAAAAAATTTTTTTCTGATTTAAGTCAATTTTTTAGAAAATTGCCCCTCCCGCCTAAACGGGGGGAAATAGACTCCCCCCTCCCATACGATTTTTTTCTTGTCTTAACCCCACCTACACGCTTAAGCTTTTTGGTGCATCTTATACCAATCACCCTGTATAATGAGCCCAGGCAGGGGGCTTGTCGGGATTTTGTACCCAACCTCTTTAGGTTGTCTTACTCTTACTCAAGAATAAACTAATTTTTACTTCCATTAAGTTTCTCTATTTCTGTCAACACGTATATAGAAATTATATTATAGTTGTATACATACCTACACTGTTTAACTGTTGGTCCGGTTCAAACTTGTTATGTTGGTATACTAGTGATGTTTTTATAGTGGTATGCCTAAGGCAAACGTTTTTTCGATATTTGTTCTGGGTCTCAAAATAAAGGTAAGTATACTTGCCATAATAAGCCGGTATAGATGGTAAATTTTTTTTAAACACACCGTTTTTGATAAAATTTATTGGAAAATAATTTGTTCCCAATTTGTTGTTTCTCGACGGAAACATTTTTTTTTAAAGCTAGTAACGGCAGGTACCTACCTCGGTTATATAGAAACCTATGTATATGTTGGGAAACATACAACTTATTTTTGCATTAGTACCAACATAATCTTATAAACGTCTTCACTGATTTTGGTAAGACTCTTACCCTATACTAATAAATATTTCAAAAAAAAAAATGTACCTAAGTATTAAAAAAAAAAAAAAATATTTTTAAATAAACAAAATTAAGTTAAGCGATTTTAATTTAATTTTTTTAATGTTTTGTATGCTCATCTTAATTCACTTATGAGTCTTAGATTTTGGAATTTCTTAAAAAATGGCTAATGGTAGAGTGGCTATACGAACATTACGAAAACCCAAGTTTTATACAAAACTATAGAAATGTTGAAGCATATTTTATTATTTTCTATACCTAGTATTGATTTCAAATTACGTGTAACATAGCTTAAATGTTTATCTTGCTGTGTGCCATGTTCAAACAACATCATGTTGGTCACACTAATATCTTGTAATTAAAAACTGTGTTATGATTACCCTAAAGAAAAATCTAATTTTTCTCAAAAAAATATAACCGATTTTGATTAAATTTTACATGAGTGATTTATTGCCAACGATGAAGTCTTTCTTCTAAAAAAAAAAAATTGAATATAGCTTTTGAACGGTACCTTTCCATAGAACCGTTTTTATAACGGCTATCTCGTAAATTTATTCACCTATTTTAATAAAATTTGGTATTAAGGTAGTCCTGCAATGCCTGATAAATAATGCTCACAAATAGGTATTTATTTTTGGAAATAATTTTTTTTTTAAGTTGTCAAAATAATTCTCTATACATGGTCGTTAGAAAGAAGTTAACTTGCCAGAAGAGCAAACTGATTGGAAAGAGTTGTCCTTTTTATTTTTTTTTAACTATAATAAGTAAAGGTACCTATATGTATAAGTATACCTATCTGCATCTAATAATCTTGTTAGGAAATGAAATATTTTATTAGGAAAACCCAGATAATTGAGAAATTAAATGTATGGGCCTTATATATACGGGACTGCTGGACTAATAGTGCCCTAAGAGAGGATTTTTAAAATGTAAAAAAAAAACATTTTAATTTCTATTTTAAAAAATTAAATCTAAGTTATTTTTATATGATGAATTTTATAAAGATTTACATGCCTTATCATTAATTTGTTAGATATTTGTCATGACCCTAGAAAGGAAGCCTGATTGTTATATTCATAGGTCACCTTTATCTGCAGGAAGTATATTTATGTATAGGTAGGATTTATTTATTTATTTAATTACAGCCGTTTACAAGAAAATTACAAATCTTAAACCATAATGAAGAGCAGCAAAATGACTGACAAAACAATTAATAAAAATCAATCATAATACTCTGCAGGCTATGTATACTATATACTGTCTAGTAAACACCTTTTTAGTGATGCTATTGATCTTAACAATATTGTATGCGTTGTCATGCAATATTTTCAAAATAATTATGGAAACGGTTTCAAAATGCGCATTTAAATTGCTTATGTATCTCAAAACACTTTTCAATTCTATTTGAACACAAAACAAAATTTAACTTTAAAAGAAAAAAAAAACAAAAAGAACATTGCTCTCATTGTTTAATTGAAATATTTTCAATTATATAGAAAAACTTATCCCGTTAAAACATTTTCCTTTGAGATTTCAATTCCTGATCCCAGAACTAATTAAATGCACAGTCATATCACCAAACCACACCGCACAACCCAATTCACTTGGGAAATTTTCCATAAATGATAAAAATTCTTAATTACACCACATCCTGCATACAATTCCATGCAAATGCGCTATGCGCGAAAACTTCAAATTGTTTACCATTTCATCCAAAATGTTTGCAATTAAAAATTTCACAAGCGCCCCCACCCTCTCCAAAATATTAAAAAAAAAAGAAACACGAAAGACAAAACACCACCATTATTTGAGTTTTAATTACTTTTTTTGCACTCTGTTGCAGGGTTAAGGAATCAAAAGGCTGTCATTCATCGTCTTAAATTGATGTTGGTGGAGCGCCTTGTTTGCATGTTCCAAATTGATTTGCTAACAGTCTGTTGTTGGTTCGTCGTTGGTTTCGCTGAAAAACTCGAAGGCGAAAAAAACTTCTTTAACGAGTTTATGTGGGCCTAATGGGAATATCCTTGATTTGAACACTTAGCTTAGTGATTCCTAAAATGAGCCCCACCACGGATTGCTTTTTTCTGAAGTTGTTAAAGGAAGCTTTATCATAGAAATTTGAAATATATTCTAAAACGTTCTCCATCTGGTTCCGGATTCCTTTTTTTTTTTTTTGGGAGTAATTTTATATCTCTATGCGTTTTTCGCCGCAATGTGCGTGATGACTTTTGTTCAACACAATTTTTACCAACAAAACCAGTCAACAGAGACAGAGCGGACAGAATGACAAATGATTCTGGAAAGAAAGCGTGTAAGAAGAGGGACCTTTTTTTTAAGCGAGAGCACCCTCCCTGCGCTCAGAATCGACCTTGGCACAATGTTAATATAGCAACAATAGCATCGAACTAAAATATCAGCACACGTTGTCATCGTCGCGTCACACGCAAATTTGTGAAATACAAAGTTCGAAAATTCACTTAAATCTGAATGTCTTTACAGAATGTTTTTCTTTCTGTTGTCGAAATGTATATAAATGAGGAGGGTATGCGTTTTGAAAAACCTTGAACCAATTTTAAAATAAATTAGAAAATTCTTTCACACTGACATTGTGCGTGCGTTCTTTATTTCATTTAAAGTGATCGATATAAATGATATGGAAAACAAGGCCCTCTAGAAGAAAGGCTAATGGTCCTTTGGCATATGTCTGGAGCTATATGTTTTTCAACTGTCAGAATGAATGAAAGGGTTGAAAATTCACTGTTTCACGAAAAACTCAATATGTAACTATTGAAATAGAATTAAACCGTTAAAGGTCAATATCCTTATAAAAATTTGTGTTGTTTAATAAGGAGACCAAAGGGTTTTGAAGAACCTTTATATGAAGAAAGGAATAAATTCCATAAAAGGTTATTTTTATAGAAAAAATAATTGTATTACCTGCTAAGTATACGTAAAACATAAATGTGATTGAATCAAGATAAATCCAAATCCAAAATTTTAATTAAATAGATGTTAAGATCTTCATCCGCGGCACAGTCGTTCAGAACCGAATATAAAATATTAAAAAATAAATTGAATAATAAGAGTTGGAGTATGAAGTTACCAGTAGCATAAATGTTTATAGGACTCTCATGATCAGGAAACAGGTGCGTAACTTGTACAGAGAAGCGAAAGAAGAAACAACAGCATAAATTTATCAACCTTATTTCCCTGTTATGAAATATAGAGATGGCAACACTGTATTAGAAACGCAATAGATGTTTATGGAGAAGTTAATTTAACCAACTGCTAAATGATTATGAAATCCCAATAGTCCAGTCACCAAAGAACTCAACCTGTCACAAACTAATTACAAGTTAAAACCACTTTTAAAAAAATTTCTTTTGGTGAGTAAATGAGAAAAAAGAGTCCACTGCTTTTTTTACAAACATAAAAAGTTGTTAACAAATTACAAAAATAGAATTTTTTTCAAATGGTTTAAAAAATTAAACAAAAAACAATGAATGACTTGGTACTTTGGACTTACCGTTAAGTAGTTATGAACGTTATTCATGGTTACCACTTTTTTAAATTGCTAAAAATTTATATATTTTTTTTTTAATGTTCCCAGGCTCTATTGAAAGATCATATCGAAGAATCAGATTTTTGTAACTTAAGTTGTTTAAGTTATGATTTTTAAATTATTAAAATATTAATTTTTTGCCTGTTATTTTTTTTTTGTTGGTTTTGTTTTTTTTGCGGTATCGGTTTCGGGGTATGCAGGAGACCGTTCGAAGTAGTCGCCCAAGTTGTTCCTGTCCGAAGTCGGCCTATAATTCGGTTTCTGTGTATGCGAAGCGTCTTGTTTTTTTCAAGAGGCATGTTTCTTCATTATTTAATATCTTGAAAAGTAAACGATTTAGAACCATCTAAATTTTAGTTGTAGATTAGAAATAAATAAAAGCATTAAGTTTGCATCTAAAAAATGCATATGAAAATATTTTTTTCAATATAGCTTTGCCAAAGTAAAAAAAATTAACTTAGTTGGTTCTTTGTGCTATAATTTTTAAGTTTGGACTGATATGAAAAAAAAAAAACTAATAGCCGTACAAGAAAATCATTTTAACACATGTATTTTCTTTGAAATTCAGTTCTTAATATAAAAAGTATAGTTTGATCCGTATGAAAGGACGTTCCGGTAGATGGAACTGCAAAAAAAAAAAAAAAACAGTCAAAAAATCAATATTTTAATCATTAAAATTGATAGTTTCAACAATTAAGGTTTTAAAAATCTGATTCTTCGATATGATCTTTCTATAGAGCTTATGAATACATGAACATTTTTACAGAATTTTAACTTTACTGCAAATAGCCGAAAAAAAAAATATTTAATTTTTAAGCAATTTAAAAAAGTGGTAATCATTTAAAACGTCCATAAATACATATCGGTAAGTCCAAAGTACCAAGTCATACATTGTTTTTTGTTTAAAATTAACAGTTCTAAATGATGGCGTACTTTTTTCATTCAACAAAAAAAAAATATTTTTAAAACCATTTGAAAAAAATCCCATTTTTTCGTAATTTGTTATTAACTTTTATGCTTGCAAAAAAAAGCGACAGATTTTTTTTCAATATTTTACGCACCAAAAGAAAATTTTTAAAAGTGGTTTCAACTTGTAATTAATTTGTGACATGATTGACCATTTATAGTACTAAAGTGACTGTACTAGAAGCAGCCTCGGGAATCAAGCATGGTTGATAATTTAGGGGTCCAACCACCTGAACAAAATGAGATCAAGGCATTTTTTTGTAGGCTTATGTGAAAAATATAGTCAACGAAAAATGGGACATTAGTACCATCTTTGCCTGACCGACAAAAAAAGCGACCGGCGTCTATACTCTGCACCAATTAACAGAGAGCTTTTGATCATCACATATAAGTATTCTATTGGACTATACCAATGCGGCTTCTATAGCTGAAAAAGCCTGCCATCGACCAAATCTTCACAATGCGCAAGATCATGGAGAAAGCGCAATAATATATATCTACCTAATATCGTAAGCCGAAGCCCATAGGAAGAAGCTGTTATCGGTGGCTTCACAATTTTCGAGTCGAAAGCGATCAAAATGCGTCTTCTTCATGTTAATGGGGACAAGAAGAAGTAGGTACTCTGCTCTCATCAAAAAGATCAAATCACACCGAAGATTTGGTGAGGACTTGACCATTTAAATGCATAATTTTGACGAAGTCAGTGAATTTACCTGGGAACTGCTGTGAAATCAGTCAACAAGATCAGCCCTGAAATCGAACGTATATATGATTTATACTAATCGCTGTTTCTGTGAGCTGAGTATAAAGCTATTGAGAAATAAAGCCCTATTGAGAGGAACGAAAAGGACCAAACTCTCAGCATCCTGCTCTTCTTTGGTGTAGAAGATGAACGCTATAGAAGGTATTCGAGCGTAAAGTACTTACACTAAGTATACGGTTTACAGTCCGGTCTATATAGATATGCACGCACAACAAAATTGAATCACTTATTTTTAAAACCATTACAAGTCCACTTTTTCAAAATCCGTTTTTTTGACATAAATTTGCTCTCTAAAGGAATGGCCACGTGCTCCTACAAACAATCAAGTGTCCACTCGATCTGTATATGATTTTAAAATAACTCGAAATGTTTAGTTTATATATCAGAGGAAGACAAGTCCCTGGACTTTTTATATTATAAAAATAAACATCAGTTTGTTGCTATTATAAGGCATCTTACTTAACAACTTTGGTTGAAAATTTGATGCTTGATAACTTGACCTTTCAAAGTTTGTTTATACAAGTCCAAGAAGTTATTTAACATCCGTTTACCTTTAAAACAAGTCATGTGCAAAACTGTTTTCGATTTTTATCTTTTTATTTATCAGCTCGAGTTTCAAACGGTACTCTATAGCGGAGAATAAACTCTACTTTAAAACATTTTTTTTTTAATTTTTGAACATAAAACAAAAGAAATTATAAGCTATTTTTTCGCTTAAATTCTAATCATGGACATGAAATCTTTTGAAAATAAACGATTCAGTTTGGCAAAGGATGAAAGATACAACGATTAACTTTAAAAGTGCTGAGGGAGGCGATCATCTATTCGAAAAGTTATACGTTCCGGACGGTTGAAATTTAATGATGAGCTTAAGATGATCATACGTCCGTACCGCCGCACCAGTTCCAAATCCGAATAACAGTAGATATTGACGAATATTAAAAGGTGAGGGTACTGTCGTCAGGGAAAGATTTTAGTGGATTAGAAACCTCAGGCAGAATATCTTTGATAAAATGAGGCAAAGAGTCGATGACAAAAAGCGGAACTCTGTTTTGGAACGGTAGACAGACAAAATTTCTGGACCGCCTTTTTTGTCTTTTCCATCAAAGTTATTTTGTACCTAATGTTTAATTATTATCACAAATCGTACTTGTATGCATTACATTTATATAAAGTTGTATATGTAGGTATACCTTACGCTAATAGATAGTAAGGTCATCAAAATCAAAAATAAGAAATAAAAAGAATAATTAATTCTTCTATTATCTATTAAAATTATTTTTATGTGTAAGTATTTAATAACGAGAAGCAGAAAACCATCTTCCCAGCATAGTTGAATCCACAAAAGATCCTAATTTATCACAATTTGCAAAAACATACAATGACCATAAAATTACCACACAAATAACTAACCTGTGGTTAAACGATAGGTTCTCTTTGAAATCACCGACCAACAAAATCATTAAAAAAATACAACTTAAATATAAATTCGCATTCCCTTTCCTTAACCCGTAATCATATTCCAACTTTACGAGTATCTCTAATATGTGTGATAAGAATCACTTTTCGGTGAAAATTTATTATACTTCAAAAAGCAATTAATTTCGACCCTAATAGGAACACTACTGGATGTCTCATGGTATACTCAGTATTCAATTCACTCTTTATATTATTCCCAAGATCCCAGAATTAGAGAAACAGAATAAAAAAAAAATAGTTCAACAACTTGGAGAGTGGCGGGCGACTAGGCCGACAAGCGACCTTTTCTACTCAACGTGATGCTTACTGTGGAATCATATTAATATGATAATTTTGAATTTATGGGGTCGAGAAATGCTTTATTGTGTGTCCCTATGACTAATTTATAGAATACTTCGATGATGTTTTGTAATTTATAGGCTATTTTTAGCTTCAGGGGGTATAATCGGTTGCGACGACAACGCCAACGTATACTTATGTTTTATAGGTACCAATACCTGTCCTATAGAGATACCTTTTGGTGTTCCATTCTGCCACCTTAGAAAATGTGACCTCGTAAATTTGTTTATAATTTTAATTTTATTTTTGTTTATATTTGTTGAAAATAAAAATCGGAACTTTTTACTTTCTATGTATAAAATGTGTAAAGGGTATCTACTTCTCGGATTTTATTTATGATTATTGAATGTTGGTAGGTTTTTGATCTATAATCAATAGCCTGAGTGGTTGGACGTAGGTATTTCTATGTATTTTCTTCAAACTTCGTGTGTATAGTAGATACCTATGCTATATTTGGTGATGAATTAGTAATTAATCCATATAATGGTGTTTTTTCAAAATTTTCTCGAAAACTGCTCTATCGATTCTGCATTTAAAGCCCAGTTAAATTAGAATTTTGCTTCGAAAAAAATTCGGACAAAGCTGGGAGACCTTTGTTTCTATGTCTTGAGCAAATCCTCAAAACTACCCATGATTTGGCCCGGAGCAAAATGTTGCGAATTTCTCGGAAACTATGAACTTCTTAACACTTTTCATCGAAAAAAGTGTTAATTTGTTAAAAAATCTTTTTTTAGAAAACTTTTTGTTTTATTTTTTGTGGTTTTCCTAAGTCTAATCCACAGAAACAAAATAAAATGCCTGACTGGGTCGCACGAACCTGCTCTTTTTGTAAACTATGTGAATTTTGAATCATGAAATTTTGTATCATCATATTTTTTTGTTTTATGATGTTTAGCTGAAAACTTTAAATGCTTTAAATACTTAAAAAGTCATTAACACCAAATTTTCGTTATGTGCATTTTTGACCAAAATCCTGAAATGCACTTGTATTCAAAACTTTGCAAGTATAACGTGCACAAAGTTTCATCAAAAAAAACTTATACTGTAGTGGGGGTGTATCTCTCATATAAAGATTTTAGTTTTTCCTAATTTTCTCGCAAACGGCTCATACGCTTTTGATGAAACTTTGCATTGTTTAATATATAAGTGCATTTCAGGATTTTGGCTAAAAATTCACATAACAAAGATTTGGTGTCAACGGAATCTTACAAATTTGGCTGGAACTTCCAAACAACTACTGAACCGATTTCTTTTATATTTGGCACAGCACATAAGTTAAACATGCAGCATAAGATGGCATTGAAAGTTTTTAGATAAACAACACAAAACGAAAAATATGATGCTAACAAATTTCATGTTTCAAAATGTTTGTATTTACATAGTTTGCAATAAAAGCAAGTTCGTGCGACCCATAGTCATGCATTTTTTTATTATTACGTTTAATAGGAAAACTAAAAGTGCAATATATTGTCTAAAACAGACTTTGTAACAGTTTAACACTTTTTTCTCAAAATTGGTTGATAGTACAATGAAAAGTGTCAAGACAATTTTGTAGAATATCATATAGGTAAGCTACAATTTTTACCTCAAATTTTTTTGCAAAACGTTCATAGTTTCCGAGAAATTCGCAAGAAACTGAATTTCGACCCCTTTCCCCTCCCTCAAAAAAAAAAATTGCTCCGGGCCGAATCTTGGGTAGTTTTGAGGATTTGCTCAAGACATAAACACAAATGTCTGCAGCAAAAAAGTTCCGTTCTATGGCAGGTATACCGTCAATTAGATTCTTCCGAAAAAAAATAGATTGATGGCAAATAATCACCATTGGCAAATAATCAGTCACATAAAAATTTATCAAAATCGATCGTATCTTTTCGAGAAAATTGGAATTATTTGTTTATAGATTATTTTTTTTTTCCTCTGAAAATAGTTTGTACTCTGATGTACACCAAGTAAGCATATTGAGTCCTTTGCTCTTTATTACTAGTCCTGATTATCTATATAATAGTTACCTATAGATACTTAAAAATCAGGCGATAGACACGAAAGTGGATCAGTTATATATTGTTACGTTGGTCCCATCACACTGTGACAAAAAATTCTAGTCAATAAATACTAAATTGTTTGTCATAAGAATTAATAAGCCTCAAGAGTTAAAATTAAAAAAACGAATAAGTTTTTTAAGTGAGCCGTATTATTCATTCAACTATAATAGTTTAACTTTTAGCTACAACTTAAGCAGTAGGAAGTAAGAACAGTTGTATTTAATAACAATTACACAAAAATAAAAAAACATTTGTAGTTCAATTTTTGTTTTTCTGCTCTTTTTATTGTTTTTTCCATTTCTCTTTCTTAAAATGATTTTTATTTTTTTTATTATTTAACTTAATAATTTTTCCCAGGCTCAAGTGCCCAAGTAAGTACCTACATACAAAATTCAACGAACAAATTTCAAACGTTTTTCTTAGAAGTTATTTAAATTGATACATAAGTAAGTTTTTAGAGTGTGTGAAGTTAGCCCCCCCTTTTTTGAAAATTGAATTTTTGAAAGTTGTGTTAAGTTGTGCTAGGTTGTACCGTAATTTTTGTTTCCAAAATATTAAAAAAAAAAAATCTCTGATTTTCTGAATTTTTAGCTGAAATAGACAATTGCTTAAGCTCCATTCTTCAAAGATTTTGACTAAAATGTACGAATTATTGCAGACTTTAAGTGATTAATCATTTCTTATGATCTTGGAATACAAAAATGTGTTCATGCTTTTCCTTTACGATACAAAAAAAAAGTTGTGCTAGGGTTCTCCTTGATTGTTCCAAGCTTTTAATTCATAAAAACTATTTTTGCTATGTTAAATTTCAAAAAATATCCCCCAAAGCCCCCCTTTCCCAAATCGAAAATTCAAAAGTTGTGCCAAGTGCATAGTCACGGAAATCCATTTGTTCCAAAGTTCCATTCAAGCATATTAACTATTAAAAATTGTATGCCAAAAAAAACACTTATAACTTGGCTGTAGTAATGTTGGTTTAGTACATATCTCTGTAATATTGTGCAATATAAGTTTAAGAACAATAATGTAAAGTTTTGGCTACAATAAACTATACATATTGCACTGACCGACGCTTCATATTCTTATCCTATTAAAACCTTAAATTTTTATATAAATATTTTAAAATCACTCAGTAAAATATCTTATCTATACCTGGATCTGTATAGCAATATCTACACGCCTTTAAGTTATAATTTCTAAAAAGTTTTTGAATCAATATACCCTGCTACCGTTTTGTGATGCTACTTTGTATATGCTACAAATTATTAAAAGCAATCTTAAAGCCCGTTCGGCATTCATCAGACAGACACATTAACGCATGATTTCGATAAAAATCTGAACAAGCCCTAAGAGTATAAAATATTCCTGTTTAACTCTTTTAGTTCCTTAACATCTTCCACTTCTTATGTGCAAAAACTTATAATATTCAAATCAGTCAAACTCATTTTAAAGGTATGGCAATATAGAAGATTCGGCGCCAAATAAACATTTTGCTTAAAGAAATAATGTTTTTTTTTTACTTGCAGGGGAACCCATCACGCATCACAACATGACAAGGATTAAAAATAAAAAAAAAAATCATATTTTACGTGAACTTTGAATACATGACAGCTTCAGGGAAAAGTAAATTATAGATACAAGCATACAAAGTCCAATCGTGTCTTGAAAATATTGCAACAATTTAATTATTTTGAGTTAAAGTAGGTATGTTTATATTAAAAGTGTATCATAAAAATGTGCACCACGGTCCACAATTGTAGAATTACGTAGTGGGATGGCCGTAGTGGGATAGGCACAGGTTCGAATCCTGGTTTTTTTTCAAAGAAACGTGAGATTATTGTAAGTGGACGAGCGACACTATTTCTCGCACTAATTACCAAAAGGAGTCGATGATTGGCTGTGGCGTCCATGTAATAGCTATAACTCCTGCAGGTTGTTGTTGTCTAATTCACCCACTTCTTAATGTAAATTAAATTATGGAGCTACGCAGTCTAACTGCAGTATGTAATCACTAATCATATAAAAAACACCTTTCAATTGATTCTTTTTTAATAAGAAAAATAATAAATTGAAAAAAAATACATACACATCTATTCCAAGTTAATTTGAAAATATTCCTGTTTAATAAAGCAAATGTAGATAATGTGTTATTACTATTGCAAACGATCGAATGTGATTTGCTTTTAAATTATCTTCGACCGGAAATACTTTATATAGCGACCTCTATATCTAAAATATTGAAACATATTTTTGCACGCCAAATGTCTAGGATTGAAAAAATCAGAGTTCTCATTAGAATAAATTGGCAAACTATTGCAATGCAACCCTTACAAAAAAAATACATTAATTTACAAGAGTAGAAATGAACGAAAGTATAATGAGGGTAAGGCAGTGCAGTTGGATGATGCATTTCACGTAACATCAAATTTTAGAATTCTGAACGATTGACTGTTATTTTGTACAAAATTTATTTTAATTGCATGTCTGCAATGTTGCAGTGTTAAACAGGGGTAGGTTTGGTATAGGTAGGTCTTTTTTTTTGTTTGATGCAGTATGAAGATGGTGATGAAGATGATGATGTTAAGGAAACCTCTCACACATTTTTGGTATTTTCCTAGATAACCAGGGCAACATTGTATTTATATACATTCGATGAATGAGAGATATAGGTATAGGTACATGTTGTAAGTACCTTTAGCAAGATAAAACAAATAGAACTTATTAGAGGATTCAATAAAACATATAATTAATTGACTTATATACAAAATATAAACAGGTAGATGTGTAGAATATGTTCTCGTGAACGGGGATTTTAATATATATATAACTTATACTTATAGTATAGTAAATACAACTCTTTAATTTCGGTTATAGGTAGGTATATCTACCGGTGCAGGGAACTAACTTCACGGGAACTAACTTCAATACTAGTGGGAACTGATTTCACTTTTTTTTTTGGTGAAGTAAATTCCGACTTAAGGTGAGAACTAATTTCATCTAAAGATTGTGTGAAGTTAATTCCCATCTACAATTTTTATACAACATGAGATATAAAGCTGAAAACTGAAAATTCCGACTTAAGGTGAGAACTAATTTCATCTAAAGATTGTGTGAAGTTAATTCCCATCTACAATTTTTATATAACAGGAGATATAAAGCTGAAAACATGGGACGACTTTAGTTCCCGGTGGCGCATTATAGGATTTTAGTGGGTGCAAGTTTGGGTATGAAATATGTGCATTTTGTATGAAAAGCGTAACGTCACCCAAAAGAGTGAAATAATTTCCCACCAAAAAGTTAAGTTATTTCCAACTCAAAGTTTGAATTAACTTCACAAAAATAAGAAAAATTAAATCCCACTAGTGGTGAAGTTAGTTCCCATGTGAAGTTAGTTCCCGTGAAGTTAGTTCCCTGCACCATATCTACCTACCTTTTCTTATAAAGATACTCTATAGATCTATGGGTCTACTAGGTATAGGTATGGTATTGTTTTCGGTAACAAACGCTTATAATGGCAGTTCTATAATTTTAAGACAAATGGTTTATTAAAATTGTTTTTTGTTCGACGATGAAGTTGACTTATGAAGCCAACTCCCAAGTTCAATGCTAATTATAATGCCTATTAACCATTAGGATCAGATAGGCATGTTTCATTGATATAAACAGTTAGGTTTAGTTCACCAAACCGAATTATTTTCTCAGTTAATCGTTCATTTGAGTGGATAGCTGTCTTACGCCCAGGACATCCACAGTTTGGTAGTATATAAGTATTTCGTTACACGATAGCTTTGAAAAGAAATAGAAAGTTGTTTCAGCAGGAATATAATTTTGAAATCTTTATAGAAAGTATAAAGAACAAGTCGGCATCATGAATTATGGTCACATATAAACAGCTGATGCTGTTAAGGTCGGCAACAAACTCACCATCAGGTCAGAACCGTTAACGTCAATAAGTGATGCTCTGTCATGCGATTTCTCCAAAACTATACGACTGGAAATTTGTTCAAGCAAAGCTATACATACATATTCTCTAGGTTTATAGCCGAGGCCCGGTTTTAACTTGAATTTAACTTTATATATTAAATTATTAAGGATTTAAATGCAAACAAAATAAAGAGCACGACTAACGATATTTTTTTTTCTCAAAATTTTCTATTGCAGTTAAATCAGGCTAATCAGAACGTTACGAATTTAAAAATAAGTCGACATCGGGACAGCCGTTTGAAAGATAATTGAAATATATACCGTTAATAATCTTGTCGGCAGCAAATGACGTATTTAATGTTATCAAAATTCATCGGATTTTTTTCGACAAAAATGGAATAAAAAAAATTTGACTAGGTATTTATAGAAAAACCTTTTTTCCAAATTTTTCCATTGCAGTAGGTATTGCTAAGGCTTGACAGAAATTTTAAAGCATAAAATATCATGGAAATCGGTGCAGCCGTTTTAAAGATAATTGGTATCTTTTTTCCCATTGTCAAGTGGGCTTCTGAAGCCCAATTAACAATTGAAAAAGTGGATGATCTGAAGCCCACTTAAAAATTCAAAAAGTTGATATGTTAAAGGTCACATCACATATTAGTGGCGTAACCCCAAAATGCAACAACGGAGATAATCGTGTTTAAAGAATGCTCGCGTCCATATGTAGAAAAGCTCCAGGGCGGGAGAAACATTTTATCATTTTCCGATTTATTTATAAGCTAAAATGAGTTGCACTAATTTTGTATTGATTAATCGTTAACTTCTCGTTGTTATGATGTTAAAAACTCTAAATTGAAAAAAATGTGGGTTACATATATATAGATAATTGGTATCAATAAACTACCGTTACTTTTTTAAAAGAATTAAAAAAAAATTAAAAAATAATATAGATAGATGTGCTATTGTTATGGCACAATTACAAATAAAACTTTATGCAGAACAAATAAAAACTTTATTTTACTCTATATCTATTTTTATATTAGCTTAGTTACCTGTTATGTATGTTTAAGATTTAGTATATAAGTTTTATTTTTAAGTTGGTAGCGGGTCATTTGGTCGGAACTCATTTCACAAATCTCATTCCGCAATCATCCGCAATTATCATCATTGCTCAAGTGGACGAAAGGCCTAAAAGAAACAAATTATTATTATACTGTACTGTATAAAACGTCAAAACCCTGTCTTCACTATGGTGCGGAGATGCGGAATGATATGGATTGACATTATAAAAATCGCATTATAACGTGCTTGGTTATTTTAAACTGAAAATATTCCGATTGATTTTCGGTGCAGTTTGTTTTTTTTTTTTAAACGACGATATACACCCCAAGTAACATTTTAAGCTCGTTGTAAGTTCTAACAGCGCTTGAAAAGCTATTTTTCGTAGCTACATGTTTCACAATTAACTCTATATACGCTTCTCGAGCCACTGTACGACTTATTTGGAGTCAATTTCATGAGTTTGAGAGCACTATTTTGCTCCTTATCAACTCTAGAAAAGCAGTTCCATTGTCTGTATGCTTTAATGTCAGCTCTAGAAGTGCTTCTGAAGCCGTTGTCTTGCTTATTTAAAGCCATATGCATATTTGACAGTTGTTGTTTACCTAGTTCTTTTCATCATTAAATAGAAGTTTACAGTGTAATAAATATTTTGTGTTAGTATATGTATAAATAAAGATAGATAAATTATCATCGTCTGTGAAAAAGAAGTTATTTGTGTTTGTGATAAAATTTACCATCTATTAAATCGATTTCAAATTACGAAATAAAGTGAATTTGTGAATTAATAAAATGGCAATACAGTTTTTTCCAAAGTGATTTCTCAGTGCGGTTTTGATTTTTCCACAAATGTTTGTAAAGTACTAAGCAAAAGTACAACGCACCTTCGAAATTTTTACTTTTCGGAAATAAAATAATATAAAAATAATTACAAATTATGAAAAAAAAGGCGAGAAATCACTCGAAAAAAAATCCATACATTCTAAATAAAAAAGTATCAATGAAAACAGCTTTTTATTGTTTTGGATAAATATAATAAATGTAAAAAGAAGAAAAAAAATTGTTGTTTTTATTGTTTCATCCAATTTTTTCGCCATTTTTCGTTGAAGAAAATTAATACTGTTTGGAACTCTTATATCGCCAAAAGACTTGGGTTATGTTGCACTAGAGCTGTTTAATGACATCAATGACAGCTCAATAATAAAGCACAGGGTGTCACTAGTAGAAACTTGGTAATGAAAAATTAGAGCGTTTTCTTTTTTTTTGCATGTTAAAGTATTCATATTTGTGAATACTTTTGAAGAATATTAACTCCCGAGGCGTAACAAACGGGCAGGAACATAATGTAAAACACATATATAAAAGACCTGATTCGTGCAGCGTGGTAAAGCTCTTTTTTACGCTATGAACAGAAAAACAAAATGTACCGCTCTTGTCTGAAGCACCCCAAATTTTGTTTTATTTGTATAGAAACCGGCTGAATAACACGAAACTTGTTTTAATGTGTTATAAACAAGAACAAAATGTTACATACAGTAAAACAAATGGCAGTTTTGCGTAAACACAGATTTCCAGGTTTTAATTAAACCATGACATTACGATGACAGAAAATCCTATAAAAGAAGGTATCGTCATGCCGTCTGTCGTTATGCCTGTGCGGATAAAGGTATGTGCGTATGTGCGTATGTGCATATGTGCGGTTGTCTGTGCACTGAAATGCAATCCAAACTGTTGGATTTACTCCCAATTTCGTGTATAGCACTTTTTGGTGATTAATTATAATTATATATAATGGTTTTAGTTTTTCCTTGAGTTTATTAATTAACACAAAATTGCTTTTAAAGTTTCTGGGTAAACAAACGTTTAATAATAAAAGTTTGATTACCCAGAAAATTGATCTCTTGATGTTAAGGCCATTTTCTGATGTTTTCCCATTTGAACCAAATTTATTTATTCCAATTCATCGCAATCCTTTTTTTGTAAATTTAGCTCGATCACATGCAATCTAATTGCTCGAATAGCTCTTTTTACTCACTAAGTATTTAATATTTGAGAAAGTAGTAATTTTGAAATGTTGTTATTAATCAAATGTTTAAAAAACTTTTTTTAAACTTTTTTATTTAAAAAAAAAAAAAATATTAGTTTCTTTTAAATTTTTTAAACACCCTGTAAAAATGTACCCAAACATTCAATACTTATGAGAAGAAATTTATTAAAAACGAAAAACATACAACATGCTTTGTAGAACTCTTTAAAATGTTAAGAAGAGCAAAAAGACCGTAAGTAGCAATGGATTTGGTTGTTATAAAACTCGAAACTCGAAAAAGAACTATAATTACATCACTATAGAGCTGCTGTGTTTTATACCAACTCTATAAAAGTACCTACAGAAAAAACCAACATACAATACATAGACAAACCATGTATACAGCTGTCAGTTAACAGATTTAGTAGAGCTGTAAAAGAACTTTTTAGAAGCAAAATCGCCAAGAAAACATAAACAATGCAAATTTTATTGAAATTTCAACCAAAAACTATTTTATTTCTTATAAGCTTAGTTGTATTCTTCAGCTGGCTTTTAAAATTCTATAATAATGTAGCAATAACATAGTTCTTATTTTGTTTCAAAACGATTTGAATAAATTTTCACTTTTATATCATGATTTTGTTTTGTGTTTCATAATAGCTCTAAAAGCACAAAAAAAAAACACGAATGCCTGTCATTTGGACGAAAATAAATAAACTATAGAGCTGCAAAAGAACTTCTAAAAAGCTATCCATTTAACCAATATTAAAATTAATATAAAAATGAACTAAGCGCTAAAAATAAGATTGCCAGAAGAACTCTATGTATATAAAACACAAACAAAAATTATGGACCTACAACTACATTTATATTAATGTAATTATTTAAAAGTTGAATAGTAAAAATCGCGTGGTGCCGGTCAAACACAAACAAACAGTTCCATTGAGCCTCTAAAAGAACTCTATTTGCTATTTAGAAGCTTTTCTGCAGCGCAAAGACGTTGAGTGTGTAATGCTTTTATAGTGTCATTTCAAACGTTGTTTAGGAGCATAATTGTAGAGCCAAATGCTTTATAAGATAATAGAGCTGCAAGTTGTTGTCAAACTTCAATATAGAGACGGTCTTTTAGAAGAAAACGCCAATAGCTGCAAAGGTTTTCGAAATAGAACAGAAGCCTTGAGATTAACTTTTTTAGAGCTATTTAAAAACTTTTTAAGTACTTGCAGCTTTAACGATGTTACTTGGGACGGGTTGTGTGAGTGGTCTACACGGTGACACCGATCTAGTCAGAAAATAGAAAATCTCAAGAAGCTTCATTTTTATAACTGGAGACGGGTTAGCCAAATGAGCCTATTTTTAACAATATATAGCGTATATATAGATACCTTTTTAAAAGGGAATTTAGCTTTAACCTAATTTTAAAGAAAGATTATTTTTGTATGTGCAATTTAATTAATGATTTCGTTAAATTTTTCCTTTTGCGAATTTTATTTTAAACTGCTTATAAGTTTTGAATCAAAAGTTTTTATTCACTGAGTTTGGCCTTGCTATATATACAAGCTGGTCTTACAATTATTTCACCACAAAAAACTTCTCCGTACATCGAATTCCAGTTGGTATTTGAAATCGAATGCATTTTGAAGGTTAAGATTAATCTGTTATTCTTTATTTGGCAAACAATACCTATGTAAATTACCTTTACAAATTTCACGACAACAATATATCACACAATATCAAGGACAAACTCTTTTTCATAAATTTACACTTGGCAGTCAATGCAAATTTTTCGCAAACAGGACGAACATAAGAAAGAATCCTTCTCAACCTGCATTCTGAGGGTATTCTAATCCCTAAAAGATTTTCAATCAGGTGCTATTGTTCAACTTAATATACTTTATGCATGAAACTGAGTCTGAATATACACCATACAGTCCCATTATCGCACTTGCTCTTTCCATAACACTATAACATTTATTATAATGGAAAAACCATTCGCCAAAAATTAACCATTATACCACTCATTAACCGACATCATCTAAGATAATGACTTCGAAAAAGCAAAACATTTATTGTAGGTACCACAAGGTCAACGTCACAATGATGAAAGGATTTTTAAAGCAGAAGAACCAAACTAGGCCAACGGGTCACAAAATAAAAGATGTCCTTCTAAGCGATTTTGCCAAAATCGAAGAAAATATTTTGCAATATCAATTGTTTCACTTGTCTGGGAAAATTGCCTCTTATGCGTGGTCCTTTGTGTTAACCCATATTCTACCACCCGCAAATCCTGATGGGAACGCTTGATTTGCAAATCAATTACAGAATCATTGACATCGAACTCTGTTGAAGGAGACTTTTCTAAAGATGTGTATCTATAGGTATCTACATATGAATACATAGGTAGATATAGCTATCTATGTATATAGAAAAGGATAACAAGAAGAGTGAAAAACTATATATTGCACACGTAGATATACACTTAAGTCTCATCCTTCAGGATAAAAATGAAGAATAGACGAAATGTCATATAGGGAAACGAGGAGCTCAAAAAATATCTTTAGGGACGACGAAAAAAGGAACAGATGTCAAGGTACGAATCAATCAAATTGACATGGGAGACCTTTAGAAAACAAGACAGCGGCTGGTGTGCCAACGCCAAAGGTTTGCTGCTTTTCCATGCCTAAAAAGAAAAAAAAGCGGACATTTTTTTTTATTTATCCTAGGTACCTACGTGTGCTTTGTTTTATATTTTGTTCTTTATTTTTCCAAAAAAAAAAATCTATAGGGGGAGAGAAAATTGCAAATTCATAGCGCACATATGGCGAAAGGTGGAGCTTTAGATACATAGATACACAATACACGCATATAGCAGCAGCATTGCCTATGCCTCAGCATCCCACCACCCACAATATTTTATAATTTACGACCAGACATTCAGTGGTTACTGTGACTTGCGTGTTAAAACATTTTTCGAGTGCAAACAGGCACAATATACTGCCATAGAAACGTGCAGATGCTAACCAGATTTCCTTATCTGCGGGACGATGGAAGGAGATTGTTTTTCTCTGGATTCTAGAGAATATGGTACGTGAAAGCGATTTATGGCTTTAAAATTTAAATATACCTACTTTTAAAATTGAAGTTGAGTTGGTTTGACTTTAATGTGTCGGCTTATATTATTTTTGTTTATATGCGAGAGAAAAACTGGAGCATAAGGATATAATATACAATATGCAAATAGCATCTTAGGTTGGTATAAACCTCAGCTGTTAGTGAATAAAATAATGAATGAGAATGAAAATATTAAAAACACCTAGGTATAATAATTTACTTATTTTCTAGGAAAAATATAAATTTGATATTTAGGTAAATTGTTTATGAAATAAATGCTGAAGTGACTAAGTATGCGTATGCTTACCAACTTAGTATTTTTTTTTTTTTAATCAAATTAGTTTAACATTTAATTGCAAACTTTTATAATATCTGTAATGTTTAGTATACCTATACAGCGGCCAAAAAACAACCATTAATCACAAATATTAAATTAAAAGCCATGGTTTTTCAAAAATTATTACACATATTAGGTACTTTCAAAAATCTATTTTTTCTCATCATATTATGCTCACTTTTCAAATCATAATTTCATTACATCGAAATAAAAAACAGAAAAATATTCAACTGAAAGCAAATTTTGCTGTTTAAAACCTTTTTTCAGCGGTTCGGCTGGTGTATTTGAAATCGTGTGATAATCTAAGTATAGGTATGTATACCTATAGCTGAACAACTCGTTTCATTATGACATTTCTTTCGCAGGATTTCAATGTATAAATGCAGATCCATTATGCCATAAGTAAAAAATATGACTTAGGCAAAAATAACGGTACCTACGTTACAGATAATTCCATTTCTCGATCAATTTCGATAAAATGTCTTTCATGGGATTTTTTTATCAGATTTTACGGTACTTGTTCTAACGTTGACTATCTTTTGAACTGCTCTATCGATTTCGACGAAGTTAAAATAAGTAATTTTTTGAAAAAGTTTATTTTGCTAAAAACATCAGATATGATATTTTTATAAAGTTGTCAAAGGTTGAACATCAATTTTACCATTCTGTTTGTATAGTTGATTCATTATATTTTGTATGTTTTTTATACACCCAGGGTTTCCATTATGACACGATCTAATTATATTTTTCTTAAAAAAAACACGATCAATTTCGATAAAATTTTATATGAAGGCTTTGTTGCCAAAGGTGATATTCATGGGAAATATCACCTTGTCATAGAAACGTGTGTTTTTACAATGATTATCTTTTGAACGGCTGCACCGATTTTGAATTTCACAGTCGTTAACACGAAATTAACTTGCTACAAGAGCAAGTTTGTAAGAATCAGCAAGACTTTTTATTTAAGAAATTCTTTTTTTTAGGAAAAAAAGTAGAATTTCCTCAAAATAAAAAAACGATGCAATTTAAAGACTTAAAAAGTTATCAAGAAAAAAAGCTGAAAAAGCGGAATTTTTCATTGAATATTTGAGCTATTGTTGGCACTATTTGGCGATATCCGACCGAGCTCTAATTTTGGTTAGATACCTAAAAATCTGCAAAAGCTGATCATTTTATTCACTCGTAAATAATTGTACAAAAAGGAATTTATTATTATGACATTTTTTAAGCTTGTTTATTGGATAGCATATAGCCACCAAAAATCAAAGAACAAAAAATATTTTGTAAAGTATTTTTTTTTTTTTGAAATCTAAAACATTAAAATAGCCAGGTGAGAAAAAAGGTAAAAATATTTTGATTAAATTTTAAGGTTAATGAACGTTTCTTAAATCTAATAAATCTAATATATAAAAATGGAGCTGAGATTTTGTGAGTTTACTTATAACTCATGTAATTTTCAACCAATTTCCTTGATTTTTCTTTTTAACTATTTAGAAAAAGAATGAGAAGGGCATAGGCCATTTTTTTTCAGAAAAAAAAAGACTTTTTCAATCAAAACAATGCAAAAAGTGCATTTTATAAAACTTCATGCAAAACAAAAATTGAAATACATGGTACACAAAATCGTCAAGTAAAACTGCGAATGGCAGTGGCAGCCAATGAAAACATGGAGATTTCCTCGGCTGTACGATTGTCAATTGATAGTACTTTTAAACTTATTTAATTTTTAATTTTTCACTGATAATTTAGATTTTCTTTCAATTCACAAAAGTCAGATTTATTTTCACCGAACATTTTATGGTTTCAAAAATAAAATATAAAATTCCAAATAATTTACAAGTTATACCAATTGGTAATTAACAATTTTTATAGGAGCGTGAGTGCTAATTTGTATTGATGAAAATGTTTATTTTTGAATGTGATATTTTTTTCCGTTAGTTTTCAATTCCGTTTCCGATCCTTTCACTTTTTTTCGTTGCTGTTTCGTACGAAATGCAGCCGACAATAAAGTAAACTTATAATTGTCAATTTTCGGGGAAAATGGACGAATGTTGCAGGGCAATAGCTTGGTCGTTAAAAAGTCAAAATAAATGTGGTTGGGCTTACCTCTTAGTTCAAATTTTATTATAGCTTTAAAAAAAGTTTGCATTTTGTTTGTTGAGAAAAGTCAACGAATTTTGCACAAGTTCTTTAAAGTTTTAAATTTCATTAGTACTTCCATAACTGATCAATATAACATAGTAAAAAAACTAGACCCACACCAAATTTCAATTTGTCATCCACCTAACATGAGCTTGTCTTCAATTTAGCAGAAGATTCGAGTTAAGTTTTCCAAGATAAACTTGAAACTCGAAAAAATACGTGTTTCCTCTTAACTGCCGATATATTTGTTTTATAATTTTCACACAAAGAAACCAAACAAATAGCATTTTTTTAATACGCGACAAACAGTTTCTAAGATAAATGATAAAAACCAAAAAACTTCATGTTTATTCTAACTTCCGCTAGGGTTATTTCAAAAACTATTGCATATATACGGAAAAAATACACATGAAATTTTATTTAAGAAATTAATTGAGTTTTATTTTTGTTGAACATAATTTTTTGATATGAGGAACAGTTTCCAAAATAAAACCTCGGATACCGTAAACGCTCCAGTCGGATTCTTCAAAAATTTTTTGGGTTTTCTTCAGACACGGACACCCCTTAGTAAGTGTGCAAAGTTTCAAAACTGTTGGATTTATTTCAATTTGAAAACCTTTATTGACTGGACAGTAACCCATTTTATAATTGGATATGGTTCCATAGTTTTTTAGGAGTAGCGAAAAAATAGTGATGGGCCCGTATAGGGAGTTCGCGTTAGCCACCATTTTGAATAACATGTATTTCTACGGAATTGACATATTTTGTTAACTTTAAATTCATGACAACTATTTTTGGTTATAGAAGAACAGCGTTCAATAGACAAACCATGAATTTTTAGGTTGTAGCTACTGGTACTGTTATTTAAAAGAATTAGTTTTGTAGAAAAAGTCGTCTCGATGTCATAAAATTGTTCGATTCGGTTAAAATTCTATTGATTTTTTTCTAAATATTTGGACTAAACAAAATGTTGACGACGACGCATCATGCGGATGCGGCTTATTTGATATTTTCAGAAATGGCTAAAAAATAATTGAAACGAATTAAATATCTTAAAAATCAGTGTCATGAACGGATGATAGAAATCGTTAAAGATTTACAATGATTTGGATGTGGGATTGTTGCTGTTGTTTGTTGTTAGAGACAATTTCGGAGAGATCGATAGTGAATTTTTTTGATTAAGAGACAATTTCGTAGAGATCGATAGTGAATTTTTTTGATTATTTTAATAATACTTTATCACTACGATTTAAACAATAACTATTTCGAACCACTTATCGTTTTAGAAAAATAAAACTTTAATTGAATATTTGACGATGAAATATTTGTATTATATCACTCTTATATGACACAGGGAAGTGTCGTTAAGCATACAGACAACATGGCCCTTCATTTTTCAGCAACTGCCTTGAAAAATCATCGGTCTATGATTTTAAGCATGCATTAAATTCATCTGCTTAATATTATAAATTTCGCTGTAAGAAAGGTGTTGCTTTTTTTACATGGAAACCTGTACCTGCTACTAAAGATTACAGCAAAAATATTATCATACAATTTGGTGTTGCAGAACTCTTGATAAAAAATTGCAAACATACATCAAACTCTTTTTTATATAATGTATGTAAATATGATTTTTTACTTGCTCAATCCAGATTTTAATCAAACCTGTCATTACGATGATAGAGAAGCCCAAAAAAGTAGGTTTCGTCATGCCGTCCGTCGGCCTGTCTGTGCAGATGTGCGTATGTGCGTATGTGCTACAGCCTAAACGGTTTGACGAATTTTCTTTACACTTCGTGTCTAGCACTTTTTAGTGATTCCTTAGATAAGGAATTCAAATTTTAGTTTTATCCCGGCTATAACGGGTACCTCCCGTATAACGGTTTTAGTTTTTCCAAATTTTCTCAAAAACGGCTCTAACGATTTTGATGAAACTTTGTACACGTTATACTTGGAGTGCTGTTAAAATAACTGCATTTCGGGTCTCTGGTTAATAATTCAGATAACGAAGAATGGGTGTTAACGGTTTTTAAAAATATGACCATGAATTAATAACGGCTCACCCGATTTCATTTAAATTTGGTATGGCACTCAAATTAGACAATTGACATAAGATGACATTTTAATTGTTTGGGTAAACAAGGGTTTTATGATAGCTACCATACAACGTGATCTCTCGTTTAGGCCATTTTTCAAAATCTTTTGCCTTTTTTACATTATTAAATACATTGAATTTTTAGTAATCCAATAGTTTGCAACAAGAGCAAGTTCGTGCGACAGAGTCGTGCTTTTTATTATATTATTCGATTCCACTTTCAGAGGAGGACTGAAAAGAGCATTTTGAGGAGATTTTTTATGTTTTTATTTAGCGACCAGCGAAGAGGGCGAAGGTACGCTAGTACAAAATAAATCTGTTTTTTTTTTCTTCCCAATTATCTTTAAAAAAATGCATTCTATTGTTTTTATATTTTGTACCTCATATAATCTTAAAGAATTCGGCAATCATTACAACACTAAGATATTTTCAAGTTTTAAGCATAAGGAAGCTTACCACAAGGGGAAAATAGCCGGGCTAAAACGAAAATTCGAATTTCTTCTCTAGGGAATAGTCAAAAAGAGCTATACCTTTATGAAGTTTTAAGTCAATCCGTCAAACCGTTTATACGCTGTAGGTCGAGCCACCAGACCTCGATTTTTTTTCACACGAAAGCAATACTTATGCAATATTGAGCAAGTAAAAATGGAGAAGAATTGATAAAAAGCATATGTGATCCCAAATACTTATACTAATTTAATTATCCTAACAATGAATAGATATATTTCTTTGTAAACATTCTAATGCATCTGAATTCTGAAAGAGGTATCCCACTTTGATTCTACAAATAATACAAATAAACCAAAATTTTTAACAACTTTTTGAACAGGTATTTATTATATAAATATTTTTTATTGGTTTTTTCACATAAGGACCGCGGTCAGTATTGCATTCAAAAAACACTTCAGATATGATCTACATAGACCTTCAAAAGAATAAGTAAAGTTTTGAAGATCAATTGGGTGTGAATTTGCAGTCTAATGAAAAAACAAGTATTAGGTATAATTACCACAAAACGGCAGTAGAATTTAAGAACAGTTTCTCATCAGTTTCCATAATTCCTCAATCGAACTTAGAACCCGAATATCATTACCTACAAGCAAAACAAGTAAAACATCTTTTTTTTCATTTTTATTGTTTTTCTGTTGATTTGGCTTCTAATAACCGCCCCCCCCCCCAAGTCTTTGGCATGCGACCATATTTTTGAAGGGCTTTTAAGAGTATTATCTATACATTTTACTTATATTTTATATTTTATATATCTTACTATTTTCATTTATTCGATCCTAAAGTTAATTACCTTAATTGCAAAAACATCGTCTTTTTTAAATAATTTTTCACAAACACTGTTCTTAAATATTTTTTTTTTTAAGATACCTACTATAAATAATTTTTCATTTTCTGTTAAAAGTCTATCAAAAGAGCTTAATCAAAAATCTATACACGCATTCGTATCTATAGATCAAAAAATAAATGACTCAATCAAGAAACATGCGACTGCAAAAAAATTCAAATATAAAACTATACAAAGATACATAAAGATATATATGTACATATATAATAAATCCCATTGACACAACATGCAGCAGCACTGGACAACAAATAATAAAAAAAAATTTATAAACGAATTTATATTCACCATTTAACCAAAAGCGGCTCGCGAAATAAAAAAAAAACAAAAAAGAGCATGAAGCCATTTATAAATTAAATACTGTCATAGTAGCCACAGTATGTTGCAAGCTATTTTTCACCATCGTTCTTGTATAGCTTATTTATATGTATATTTATTTTTTTGTTCCCAGTGTTAATTTTCTACATGACTTTTGCACACAGTTGCTGCAGCAGACAAATGCCACAAGTTTGACTCAGATTTAGCTATAACGTATATTTAGGTACCCCAATGGCACAGCTTCAGCTGGAAGAGATCTAAAGAATTAAAAACAAATTAAAAACAAGCCTCATTCGAGATTCAGGAAGAGAGGGAACCAAGATGTATCTGCAAGGCTTGAAGAATAAGACGAAAGGAAGCCTCCAAAGAAAATACAACAAACGTCTCTTTTCAATTAAACAAATAAAGTAGATGAGGAGGAAAAAGAGAAGCTAACAGATTTAAATCAGAGCCTCTGATGATATTATAAATTTCCGCGTATAAGACTTCAGCTCCAACGTCGACCATTTTTCTCATCGATTTGCAGCTAACATGACGCAAAAACCACGCGACGACCAAACTCTGGCGGCAAAGTCCACGTCGACGACTTTGCTGTTCCAATCTAACAAAGATGGATGCGTTCCTCTACATGGTCGACTCAAACAAAAAAAACTTTAGTAAAAGAGACCCCAAGTTGGGGATGCATCAGCATGGTGCTTCTTTCTATATCTGATCTGAGATTCGTTTAAAGTTAAAAGTTAAAAACTGTAAGATACTTTTTTCTTTGATCACTTAAGCGACTGATTCTTTTTTTTTTTTCCTGTTGCCTCCTGATGTGCTGTGGTTGTATTAATTTATGTGCGAAGGATTGCATCGAGGCAAATGGAAGCTGATGACTGAATCCTCCCAACAAAATCAGAGTGCCCCTTCTCCAGACGCACTCCAGTTCCAGATAATAAATGAGGGAACTAAAAAGACAAGAAAATCTCCTTCCAGTAGTGTTAAATGTTTAAAAATAAATAAAATTGAATCTATACTAGACGTTAATTTATATGGAACGACACACAAAGCTGAAATGGATGAAAAATTCATTTACATTAAAAAACAATTTAAATTAATTTACCTAACTTGACTACCAGCTTTTTTTTTTTGTATTCTTTTTCTAAGTTAAAGTATTTCGTGATGGGTTTCTTTGAAGTTAGAGTGTTTTTCAGATGATATTTGGTTAAATTTGAAAGTCATACCATTTTGTCGGATTTGTAATTTGGAAATTTAGAAGGCTTTTGCAGATTAAGTCCCTCTTACTGTTTGTGAATGTTTATTTTTCAATTTAAAAAAATCCGTTATAACGTACCGATTATTTTCGGTTGTTGTAAATTTTTTTATTTGTGTCATATATTTTTTTTTCTTTTGGTTTGTTTTAAATGTTAGAAGATTTATTAAATTTTTGTTCGATCTAAAATTGACGATAATTAAGTGGTATTATTTATAAAGTTCGCGTGTTAATTAGTAAGCTACCTTACCTAATACGTTTTATTATATTAAAGACACATGTTTGAAATTAATACAGTATAGATAGTAATATAGATAGACGATAAAATTTATATAATCACGATTCAAATATTTCAACACAGATAACAATTAAGTTAAATCTTAGCAGAATATCTTAAATATTTTTATCAATAAAATTCATGACTATAGAAGTATAGACTTTTGTGCATTAAATTCAATTCTAAACTTGAAGGCGAGATAGAATCGAAATGGCCTGAGTATGATGTCTCAATTTAAACGCCATCTTTTGTAAAGAGGCTAACATCGGCTTGGAAAATAAAAGGCTACAAAATAAATAAATTAACAATAAATTTAGGGCTACATGAAATTTGGCCCCAATGAAAAATGGCCCCAAACACAAAATGACCCCAAGAATAGGGACTTTTTTCATAATAGCTCCAATTTCATAATGGAAAAATGGCCTCAATTTTACGAAAATAAGCTAAAAAATGAAAACAAAAACTCAAACTAAAAATTAAAAATGGCCCCAAAATTGTGTGCACAAAACACATATTTTTAAGTTATTGTTGTTAGTTTCTAAGTGTTTGCTTGTATTAAGCTAATAAAGTTAAACAAACAACTGGTGACAGGAGGGGACCTATCCCCTTCTTCCTGTGGTGTTTGTTGCTAAATAAATAAATAAATAACAATAAAAAAAATTAGATAAGAATGAAAAATGAAATAACGATAATGGAGAAGACGAAAAAAGTGTGCCCGGCAATTCTCTCTGTCTGTTTGAATCGGCACCGACAGCCTAAACGGGTGAGCCCATTTACTTCAAATTTTTTAGGTAGGTATTGTTTATAGGGTAATACATCCAGACCTCTTTTGGTAGGTCACTTTTAGTTTAAAAAAAACGGTACCAGCGATATAACGGTTATCGAAAATCTTATTTTTCTCGAAAACGGCTCTATAACGATTTCAACCAAATTTCACGTGTAGGTAAATAATAAAATGTAAAGTAATGAAAACAAAATTTTAAAATAAAATCATTTACCTGCCTTATAATGGTGTTTTAAAATTTCGTTTAACTCCGTAACGGCTAAAGCGATTTGAACGAAATTTGATATTGAAGTTAATCTAGCTATTTTTACTAAAATGGCATTTAATTTTTTTTTTTCAATTTTTCTTTCGATAATTTTGAAATAATTTTTAAAAAACTGTTTTCGTGAATTCATAGTTTCAAAAACCTGTTAAAGGATATTTATAAAATTTAGGAGTAAGATATAATAAATTAAGTTTAAGAAATTTGCTGTTTTAAATAAATAAATAAATAATAATAATAATAATAAATAAACTATTTTTTAAAAAATGATTTTTAAGAAAATTGCTCCAACGATTTAAAAAATTTTTTTTTTCGTTAACTCATATTTAATAAAAAAAATTTATCGCATACTTCAAATTTGGTTTGAATCTTTGTATAAGACATGGATTAGAACTTTTAATAAAATTTCATACTATTTTTTCGTATATTCCGTTTGTACTTTAAACCCTCTGGTAAATTGTCACAAGAGCAAGCGACGCAGTCGTGCCCTTTATTTAATTCATAAAAAGTAATAAAACAAGTCAATTGATTTAGTATAATCTTTTGTTTCAATTTGATTTAATGAAACGAGTTTATTGATTTAATGAAGTTGTATATTGAAGCAATTCACTATTTAATTAGATTTATGAACAGAATTTATTTCTATAGTCAACTCATTTTTACTTACCATTTTATTAATTTAATTAAAAGAGTTAGATTTTGCTTTAATGAACTCAATAGTTTTTGTTATCAGAACGAAATTATTTATCAAAGCAATAAATCCTTTAATTTATTTCAATGTAGATCATACTGTGGTGGGAACATCATACCATGTTCCCACCAACGTGAATAAGCTAAACCCACTTGATTTAGGTAAATCATGTAGTTAATTATGTGATTTACCATACGTTTTCCTGATTTTATTTACGTGATTTTAACATGATTTATTTTAAATTACGTACATATCTGTCATCGCAAATGTTTATAAACATACCTGATTTATAATTCAGCACTTTATTCAGCTGTATTTTCTTGTCTTCAATGCAGAAAACATATGTTTAAATAGTTTATGGCTTCATTGGTGCAGTGAAATTCCACCCAAAGCATAAGAATAATCCTTTTAACTTATTGCTGGTTATTTTTTTTATTATTTTTATATTAATGAAATTGAAAGTTTGAGATGAAATGTCAATAAAGACATAAAAGTCAAACTAAAACACGAAATAGTTCGGTGTGACCCAACTTCGTGATTTATAAATCATTTCACTAAATCAGGTCGGTGGGAACATAGTATAATACACCAAAGTAAAAAAATTAATACCTTAATAAATAATTTTAATACTTCCCTTTTTCTGTTTTTATTTCCTTAGGTATCTGGCATCCTGAAAACTTGGACCCAAAATGAAATAGGTAATTAGAAAATGTATTATGTTATTTTTTATTTTAAAAAGACCTATTAAAAAAGAAAATTTGTTATATACATATACAAAGCTTTACAAGGGGGACATAAAAATAACAATGTGCAATAAAGTTATATTAGAAGTAATAGTAAAAATAGTTGAAAGAATTTATTAATTTTGTAGAAGCATATAAACAATCTGAAACGAAAAAAGTAAAAAAAAATAAATTCATTAGATTAAAAAATATGATAAGATAGGTACGAAAATTTTATTTTTTTCTTAAACGAGATGTTTTCAAGAATTATTTAAAAAATGAGTTTTAAATATTACAAGATTTTGAAGCTTTGATGTATGCAGATATTTGTGAAGAGTCCATGACAATCTTACCTAGTTACTTGAAGATCAGGTTTAACAAATTTTTAAAAGCTCATAGGTGCCTTACCGTTTAGCATTGAGTTTATAGTTTATATATAAAAACAAATGTAGATATATGAAGAAAAATTTTGTTCTGTTCGGTTTGAGTAATTTTCGTTACAGGGAATTAGGGAAATAATAATTACTCGATAGGTACCTATGCTCATTTAGCGACATCTACTTCGGTGAGTTTGAAACCATCTTGATTCCTCTGTGTATATAAACTCAATGCTATTACCTACCTACTTTCTTAGTCATAGATTATATAATTCATCATTAATTCAGATAGACCATAAGTTCCTCATATATCTATTTATGTAAAAGTATATGTAGTTACGTACCTCCCTACATCCGAACTAATCAATCACAATTAGATAGAAAAATAAAACACAACAAAAATAACATAAAATATTCCCACAATCCAAAATCAAATGGATTTTTAATTGCAAACATTTTTCATTTTCGCTCCTATCCGAATTAAAAAAAAAATGTAGATAACAAAAGACAATAAAATATCTTAAACTCGCGTGTGTTTACTTTTCAAATAAATTGAAAACACAAACAAAAAGAACTTATATTATTGAAAAATTAACTTGCAGTTAAACATTTTCTGTTTCCATACGAATACAATAAAACAACTTTATAGAGACGTTTTAATGAAACACACTAAACCAACAATCATTGTTATTTAAATCACCGCATATTTGTAACGTCATTTTGTCAAACTTTAAAGATAAATAGCTATCTATGACTATGATATCTAAATAAAAACATACAAAAAGACAACGTAGGTATAGGTACCTACCTAAGTATTTTATTTAAACGATAGATTACAAATAAAACTGAAAGATAGATAAAGAAATAAATTAAGAGTCTAGACTAGGTAAGGTATCTAGACTCTTTTGAGCTTTCAAAAAATTAATAAATTACTTAAAAAAACTTTCATCGCACACACGCATAAAGATATCCTCGTATCATCTATAGATAGGTACCTACTTCTCTATTCTGGTTGAATTTATTATTTTTAAAATACACATCGTAAATTAAATTCTGCTTTTCTATACTTAGATATCAGACAAAACAACAATCAATCTCCGCTTTTCATGCAAGTAATTAAATGGAAATTAAACATTAAATTGCGACATCATTTTGTGGGGCATAAACAGAAATATAAAAATAGGTACAAAAGTTATTGTGTATCTTAATTATAGTAGATTATGTACATAAAACGCGTATCTATATCTATCTGTCATTGAACCTATAGATAAGACAGATAGAATTCACAACAAAACCATCTTGATTATACCTAGGTAAGTATATGACTTAATATTTATATCTTGTTGTGAATGCAATCAAAAATATATCTATATGTAAACGACTACGACGACGACGATGACGATGTTTTGCCAAAATGGATATTTCAACAGGATAATCAAAAATTTCACATTATTGATAAAGTGTGTGAGTGGTGTGGTCAAAATCTTATAAGGACTAGGTAGGTATAATAATAATAATCGTCCATTGCGGCGGCGGCGGCGGCGGTATTTATCAACACACAAAGCACAAACAACAACCGAAAAGCAATAATCTTCAATTATAGTGTATCTTTGAAATACACCTTCAATTCGTAGAGTATAATAATATCTATACTAACTACCTACCTGTTCCATCATCAAAATCGTGTATCTTTTTCATTCTTCCATAAGTATCTATGTGTCTATCGACTTTTTTCCAAAGGCGTGGCTTATAAGTGTTAGAAGTTGATAGCATCATCAGTCTACTTCACTCACACGAATGATTTACAACCCTCAACTCTTCTGTTTTGGTTGGTTTTTTATTCAAAGTTTTTCCCTCTTCTCTTTCACTATATACCAATCCAATTCGAATTTTCGAAGTTTCGTGTCGTTTCATTGTGTGTGTAAGAATTCGTAAAGTAATGAAGTATTATCTACCATCATTCGACAGTGTCACATTGCATTGATATCCACTTGTGATTGCAGGGCGGTGGGTAGTAACGAAACGAAACCCTGTTTTGTATCTTGTATCTCAAAGCTCTCTCACATCACATCACAGCCAGGCCAGCCACATTGCACATTGCTTACCGGAATTATCATTAAATTTAGGGTTACACAAGAAGAAAAAAAAAGTTCCTTGTGTTTTTATATACTTATTTCGAAAAAAAGAAGGTAAATAAAAGAAAAAAAAAGTATCTTTGTGTGATGGCGACCAAATACAAAAAAAAATATATGAACTAAAATAAAAAAAAAAAACTCAAGTTGGATGGAATTTCGAAAAAATAAATAAAAATCCATCCATTCGCGTGCAGATAGATACATAGAGGTGTATAGGTACAAAAGAAAGACGAATAAAAAAGTATCTTTCTGGGCACAAGGAAAATATCTACGAGTTGTCGAGTACCTACCTACTGGCTGGTGCTTCTGACTATTGTCGTTCGTCTCTTCGCGTAGTTCTTCTTAGTCGTGGTCGTCGTCCAAGTCGTCGCTGTTGTTTGTGTCGTTGTCGTCGTCGTCTTGGATGTAGTGTTTGTTGTTGTTCTTGTGGCGTAAACGTCATTCTAACCAACGATAAATAAAAAAATAAGAAAATACCAACATTTTTGTATCTGTGTGTAAAACGAGAGGGAATAATAAACGAATAAAGAATAAAAAAAAGTATCTTGTAGATACAATTGTATTTTTATATCACGTCATATACATAGATATATATATACAAAATTATTTGCCGTGTATCATTTTATTGATGCTCAGATATTTTTGATTTGAATTATGCCCAACTAGTCAAACTGAAACGTTGGCGCTTCGAGCACGTATTCGCGGAAAAACCATTTGTTTCAATCATTTTTTTTATATACCTACCTACCTACTTACCTAAACATCAAGGTAGGATAGATACATTTATATTCTTTATGATGCAGTATCTTCGATGCGGTTTTGGATTCGTATAATGCGTTGAAATTCACGTGAATGTCAAACAAACAATTAATTAAAGTGCAATAAAAAAAATAGAAACTACTTTATACTTTGGATAATCCTATGGATGCACCTGTCGCGGAAGGACATATTCCAACTCTCATATTGGACTAAGAAAAGGACAAACATTTTATAGTGTTGTTTTGTGTTTTTTTTTATTTAATTCAAAGTGATATCGTGAAAGAAAAGTCATAAATTATATTTTCTCTATCAAAATGATTTTGTATCTGTAGCAGAAGGATTTTACTCATATTTATATCAAAAGTCGGTACTTACTTATTAGATAATCGAAAAGACGGGATCATGTTCCTTCTTCGGAATGGATAAATGTCCAATGGACTCTGAAAAATAAAAACAACATCAGTGCATCATTTCTTCAGTGAAACAGTGTTTGATGTAGATATGACCCACCTATGTTAAGAAACTGTGAAATATCTAACTAGGATCTATCTACCTATCTACCTAAATTAACCTTCCAATCTACCTATTGATACTCTATAAGGTTACACTCTATCAACAACAGTGCGTGAGTGCGTGTGTGTTTACATCATTCCTATATCTTCACCATACTGTTTAGAAGATAGATTTATGTGATGATCCTGTTCAATGCATTGTAGGATGTTTGATTTATAGTTTAAAGTTAACTAAAGGTACTTGCCTACCTACGGATTACAACAAAGATAGGAAAAACAAAAATATATTTCTGGCTGTTGGTGGTTCACATATGAAGAAAACAAGTGTTTTGTTTAATTTTTTTTTATAAATAAATACAAAATTGTCATTCAGTGAGATCATTGATCAATATCAATTATTATTTTTTTGTCAAATAATAAAGAAAACAACTTCAAATAGAAAACCACTTGAAATAATAACTTGAAAGTGATATAATTTTGGTGAAATTGTTGATATTTGGATTCCGATAGGAACTGTATCTATAGAACCGTTAATACCTATTCACAAGGAGTTTTCAAAAGGGTAAGTTTAGATTTTAATATCTGAAAATATTTACCTATTGCAAATATATAAAGATATAAATCTTCAAGATATACCTATAGTAGTTATTAATATATATACCTATATAGCTGTATCTTTCCATATTCAAATATAAATCAGTTAGGAACCCGCAAAGTTTTTATAACTTCTAACTGCAAAAAATGTTCATAATTGTAGATAAAAGTTCCTATTTATAACATAATTGTATTTTCTCTTATAACCAGGCTATTCCTTAAGCATGGGTAGCTTTGTATATTTTCGTCCGTAATCAAGAGAACTTTCTTCGTTCGAAATAATATACCTACCTATATACCTATAGCTAACCCCTATGCCGTATTGCAAAATCTGATAAATACCTAGGTAAGGTAGGTGTTACCTTTTAACTTTCTCAAAAATTATTATCTTTTTACTTAGACATTTGTGGAGATTACGGTGTACCTCTATCTACTATATTAAGCGAAGAACCTTATGTTCAAGCACTAATATACTTAAGCGTCGGGAAAGTATCGAAGTAGGCGCAGGTATAGGTATAGGCCGAATTTTTATATTATAAGTGATGTTACAATAGTTAGAGGCATTTTCATTTACAATTCGAGTTTTCAAATGAATAATTTAACAAGAAATTATTTATTAAATATCAAAGTTACAAAGATATAAAAAAATTTTTAATTCGGGACATTAAGACCTGTTTTTGCTAAAACGATACTTAAGAATTTGTTTTCTACATAAATCCTTATGTGAGAGTTTATGCAAAGGAAAAAGTACTACTAAAGGATTTTAGTAAAGCATAGATGCTTAAGTATCGTTTCAGCAAATGGCGTTACGTTACCAACAATTTCTTGGATATAGTTACAAAGTTTTCCGTTTTATATTTATTTCATTGGACTTCGGCATAAGCAAACTCCAACAACATATGGAAACGAATTTCATTTCATTTAAGAGTTTCACAAGAAACAAAACATATCAAAACTTTTAATTTCTAGATACCTAGATATCCGCAATGGGGTTAAAGTATCTTAGAGTATACCAAAGAGTATCTTCTCTCCTCACACTTCTGAATTCTAGGTACGATACAACTTTCAATTAATCTCATCGTAATCTTCAGATTTTGCAGTTTTATAATTCACCAGTTTCTAATTTCATACAATTTAATAAAGTTAGGGGCAATTCAGAAAATTTGGACAGTCTGACGATGTTTACGGCTTTGGCGTTAACTATAGTAAAGCTTTAGGCGAACCTGCTAATTCTTTTCCTATTATTCTTCTGACCTGATTCAATTACTTTATAGAAAACATGCACCTACATTGACTAGAATCTTAGAAGTTATGATATTTTCTTCTATTCGATGTCTGAAGTTCATAAGCATTGTAGCCAACTCAACTTATTTATGCTTTTTTCGCATAGTCTACATGGTTTTGTGAAAGAACCAATTATTAGTTATGGTATAATATTGATTTGTAACTTGTCTATGATTTTGCCAAGTCCCAATTTTTCAAAGAACAAAACAAGGCGATCAATCATTTATTGCAGATTATATTTGGTTTCTTACAAAACCACTAAATTATCTTGTTCGGTATACGTATACGTCCAATTCAAATTATATCAGCATTTCTGACTCCTCCAAGAATTCAGATATCAACTATTAAATCGTTGGTGGATAGAGCGAATATCAGAAACTTTTACTGGAAATACTGGAGCAAAATTTCAAACGATTCAGCATCATACTAGAACATATTAAGCATCATAATAGGTTACAAAACAATGGTTTTTTATCCTGGTATTATGCTAAGTATGTTTTAGTATAATGCTTAATCGTTTAAAATTTTGCGCCGCTGTGTTCTATTCTACGTCACTATATACCTGTTTAAACCCACTCTTTGAAATTAGCCCCGTCCCAAAAGTTCCGAAATACATCTCTTCATAAGAACTAGAAAATTGGTAGGCAATAGATACAGATTCTAGTAAAAAATCTTGTAAAAAAAATGTCTCTGCCGAGCCGCCTTGAAATTAAGAATCATTTTAACTATAACGATGGTTCTAAAGATGTGATCAATTTTGCAATGATACATATTCATAAAAGAAATGTTGACAAGCCCCATCACTGCTTTTAAATTGATTCATTACTGAAATTAACTAAATAGTGGTAAATTTGAATTTATTAAAACCATCATCAAGAGTTGGTAAAAGCTGCTTAGCCTTAGTTTTTCCATAGTTATAGTTTTTGTTTTGGTTTTCAATTTATTCATAGTTTTTTGCGTTAAAGTATTTTGAATAACGTAACGCTATATAGAAAAAGATATTTGAAAACTAAAAGAAGAATCAAAAGCAATAGTATAGTTACCTACCTTTTGGTAAACTTAAATAAATGTAAGTAGATACACTTATTTATTTTTAAATATTTTTTTTAAGTAATGAAAAATCAAGAAACATAGGTATCCGAAACATCTTATACACATATATGTATTTATTTTAGGGTATTAACTGCAAGCAAATTTTATACACATAAAAGTCATATTGAATTTCGTTAAAATATTAATTAACATATTCTAAAAAAAAAAAACTTGCGAAATATTAACCGCAAATAATAATGTCCGGCGGGCATCTCGTGCCAATCAAAATTACTGAATAATCATAAATTTTTGTAATTTATTTATTAATTTACATTAATAATTAGATAATGATATAATATTTAAAATTTAAAAACACGCCTTCCTGAGATCAAAGAGATATTTTTGAAGCGAGTGAAAATAATACGGTCGAACGATCGTCGTCATTTATATTGTGTTTTGATGGTGGATATATCAAATTTTTTTCTCATCCCAAAGTTCTTGAATCAAATTCTGCATAACGCATTAAAGTATTTACGGACATACTAAACCATGCATGCCATCGTTTGCCATTATGATAAATTCCATCTCATAGCTCTTCGGTCTCGCCAGAACATTGCAGAGGTCCCTTCTATTCCTGTACTATCAACGCACACTTTTGGTACCTATTTATATGTATTTTCTATTCATTATATTTTCAGAAGAGTTTTTTTTATTATTTTATTATTTCAGTCCACTGTTATTCCTGTTTTCAAAAAATCGAAAATTCTGCAAACTGAACAAAATTTAAATCCTAAACGATGTGACAACTTCAGGCGGTAAGTTCTCGCACTCACTCTTTTTGAGCTTCAGAGTATTTGGCGTTCCAATTGATCCCGTGACTTTTAATTCAACAATTCCTAAAGAAATAAGTCTGAAGAATCGAAGCGATCAAATCCCTTAATCGGGAAGAAGATAAAAGACGATATCATTATCAGTATCTACTTAAGTTATGAATATTTTGAATATTCTGGGCAAAACATTAGACATTCATGCGGTTTGAGTTTAAGCAAGAAATTGTGTGCTTTACTGCACCTCCGAAAACAGGCTCTCGGTTTAAATGATGAACACTTCTTGCATTTTGAGTATAACGGTTAAATAGTTTCAGGTAGGAATACAACAGGCTAAATTTATTTACAAAAAGGTCTCTAGAAAAGTAACGATAAAAATATTTCGATCCGACGACAAGAAACAATTATTTCCGTTATACCTAGTCCTATCTCCTATGATTTCTACATCTCCCTTCTGGAGCTTAGAGTCATTCAATTCCACAAAAGGTGCAGCATATAGGTTTTTACTAAAATTGGGAAGTCGATCAGTTTGAGTTTCTTTAATGCAAATGCCGCTAACAGATAGTGGAAATGAAATATATCGCTTAAGCGACAGAAGACAGCATTTCACTCGAATTTAACCTACAGGTTGTGGTAGTTTCAGTTTCACAATTCATATATGGTAATAAATAATGATCAGAAAAACAAATTTAGGGAATTAACAATTTCAGACAAGATATAGTTGATACAAATTAAGGAAACGTTTTGTCCATTGGGAGCACCATCATTGTTTATGTAACTATAATATTTATGTGACTATGTTTGGAACCTTCTAATTCAACGAAGCAGAGATCTCAATTTCTATCAATTTTTTTTGAAATATCAAGCCCGATAACCAAATTTCCCTGGCAAAACCATCAAATCACTTGTGGACTTATTGCTACTATTAAGTGTATCATCATTTTCATGGCATGAGGAAGAATTGTAGATATAGTGGTATAGATTATATAGTAAGAGGCAAGAAGAATACTCTTTTCCAATACCATTAGTTTCTCTTATTACAAGATTTTATTTTAAACTTTTCTGGAGATACAACCGACAACAAAATAAAGAAATCAAGCGCAATATTCAAAACCAAACTATACTATACTTACAATGCTTCTTCGTATTAAAATTATAAAACATCATATAGGTAATCATATATGTATCATAATATAAATTTAATTAAATCTATAGTAAGAACTTTTTAAACCATCAATTAAAGATTTAACTTATTTTTATAATGCAGTTAAATTTTAACTGATATGTCTTTATGAATATAATTACTTTGCACCAATAAAACGATGCAAAATGGAATACTAGTATTTCATGGAATATCATTTAATTATAAATTAAAAGTGGGAAAAACCAGAACAATTTTATTTGTGTAATAAGAAAATTAATTAAATTCAAACTAAAAGTCGAAAAGTTGAAAAAAACACTAACATTTATTATGTAGCTTTAGTATTTATTTTGATAAATCGTTTTGCAGATCTTATATGGCATCTTGGTAATGGATATGGTAAAGCGAAACAAGATAATCAGGCTTTTGAAACATTTGTATTAATTTTTTTTAACTAAACAAGAATAATATTAAAAATCTACATGTGATTGTATTTAATTCAGTAACTGATTTACCTAAGTAAATTTAAAGCTAGTTTTTTATAAGAAAATGTATATTGGTATAAACCTATATATCTACTTGTTAAATGAATTAAGAAATAAGTTGAATTCTCTTTTGGTGCCACAATACAATTTTAACCAAGTTAGAAAATTAATTTATAAGTAGGTAGGATTAAAATTAACTTTTTACTTTTTCGACAGTTGCTAAAAACTAGGTACCTATAGTTTTTTTTATATTGGACCCAGCTATAAATTAGTAAGAATTCAGTGTTCTTAAACAACTTCTTTTGATTTATTAATTTGTAAGATACAATTGTATTCAACAATTTATATGAGATACCTATTAAATTAAAATTGAATCCTTAAAAACTTGAAACATGAATTTTTGCAAGTTAATTATAATAGATATATTAATTGATTAATTGATATTATTGAGTTTGTACATAGTTTCCAAAGGTATATCAAATTCAAAGTAAAAGAGATGGGATATCATAATTACAACAAACTTCAACTACAATTAATTGTACCTAATTATAACTTAAATACCTGTTATCAATTACAATGATGTACATACTTGTAATTGGGAAACATCCATTACCTATACTCTTTATCCCATTACACAAGAGTATCTAATTGAAAAAAAAAGTATACACAAAGCTGTTAGAAAAAAGTAGGTCTGGGAATTCTGTATGTGTGTCTGTCTGTCAGTCTGTCATTCGCACCTACAGCCTAAACGGTTGGGCCAATATCCTTTAAAGATGGTATATATGTTTATTAGGGTGACCGTCAGGGGCCTTTTTCGATTTTTGTGCTAGGCCTTAAACGAACTTTACCTGCCATATAACGTTTATCGAAAAACTTGTTTTTCTCGGAAACGGCTATAACGATATTGATAAAACTTGTCATGACTGATTTGCAAATTTGCCACTAAAGGCCTTTTAGACTGATGAAACCGTTATTCCTCAAAAACTATTTAAACGGTACCTGCCTTATAACGAAGCGTACTTAATTTTTTTAAATCTTTTCCAAAAAAAAAATTATATTAATTAACAAATTTTATATTTGAAAATTTAATATTTTAAAAACCAATTGATGTTTTTTTTTTATTTAGTTTTCGAATGAGGATTATTAATTTTTTTAAACTGACATACTCTAAGTTTTTTATAAAAATATTTTAAAAAAGTTGTTTTGAAATTTTTTTTTTAAAACTGGCCCAACGATTTTGGTAAAAAAAAGTTTTTTTTTTAAATATATTTTAATATACTTAAACTACTGGCATACCATGATTTTCTCAGAAAACTGATTTGTTATAAATTGAGTTTCAAAGCTATTTTATTTTTATTATTATTTTTTATTTAATTACATATTTATGTACGAGGGGTTTGTCACTAGCCAGTTAAGTGGTTCAATGATTTCAATATTTTAAATGACTTCACATGATTTCAGGTGATTTCAAGCAATTTGATTGATTTAAAAAGAGGAGGACCCGATATGCCATATATACATATGTACACACACCTGAGGATATACGGAAGCTATATAGAATCTGAAATATATAAAAAAAAAAACAATAGTATCCGACAAGAGTGTGAGAAATTATCGCCCGGATTTCTCACAAAACATATTAAAAAGTGACGTAAATTTTTTAACTAAATTATTTGATTTTATAGAAATTTTGTTGAATTAAAAAGATCTTTTAGGTATAATCAATATAAATATTTTGTTTGTTATTTATAACAGAAGATTTTTCTATATCTATTCCTACCTACCTCATAAAACTTTTTTTTGTTCAATGTTGGTTTCTAATAAATACTCTGTTGGATATACAAAATCTAGTCAACACTGCGTTTAAACTAATTTCACAAATTTCAAAATCAAATTTTACTTTCCAATAATTATCTTCGGTTTGATTTTCAAACTGGCATAAAAATGTATCACACACACATGGCAAAAATTCCATAAAGTGCATCACCTATTGTTTTCGTATGAACCTTTTGTTACAATTATCACCACATGCAGTCTTTATAATGTAGCTTGACTATTATGCAACGTTCAAAATACCAACATTTATATCTATGCTAACTGCTAACTCACCTCACCTCTCTGCGTGTTACTATTCTTTCAGTCTTTACGCAAAAATAAGGATCAATATCAAGTGGTGGCTAATTGAAGTTCCTGTACCTTTAAAATAGTCTATACATATTATGTATATGCATTATGCCTGCCTACAATATACTATATAAAATAAACGCCACATGTTGGTCAGTCATATAGTCAAAGACGGAGTCCTTTGGGTTAAAGCGACAAAAATTCCAATGACAAAAGAGAAATGGCAACTGTCCACGTTCCAGTGACTAAACGCGGCATTCTGCTTATGGCGCTTTATGTATAGGAATTGCTATAGCTGCCTTAGGGGTCAGTCTGCACGCCATTTCTTTTGTTTCATTCAAGAGGGCAAAGAAACAAACACACAAACAAAAAAATTACTCTTGACTAACCCATAGTTGGACAGCGCGTGTATGACGTATGTTGATTTAGAGGACTTCTCATTCCCGTCTAGGAATTTATGACCTTTTATAGTTTCCATCCTTAACTAGAACGCAAATAAATTTATATTCATGATAAGATACACGCAAATGCCTCCCATCGTATTTAGGATGAATGAATTAAAAGGACATTATTCCAAAATTTGAAAAAAATGATTTAACACACTCCTTTCCTTGTAACACAAATGTATATACAGTATTGAATAATTGTGTGATGAAACCATAAATATTGTCATAACAACATGATAACAAACTTTATACATATACATGTACCTACCTTACCTTGTCCTTTTTGGTTAACAAACAAAAAAGACGATAAATCATTTCCAATTGATATGATGTATCTTTCATATTATATAAACTCTGGACGATAATGTCCTCAGCATGGGTGACCGCAAGGGCAATTAACAGAACTAAATACAATATCAAGGATCATCAGGACAACAACTACCGAATTTCTCAGTGACAACTTATGTACAATAAACGAGAGAATAACAAACAAAAAAAAAAAAAAAAAGAAACCTCAACAAACTAAAAAATTATTTATGACTATTTTTATGAGGTGCTTACAAATTTTTATGAGTATTTAATGGACTCATCTTTCACGCTGCTCCGACCGCCAACCGACAAGCGTTTTGGGCCATAGCAATTTTTTTTTTAATTTATTTGTTTGTTTGTGTTGGTCTCGGTGATAATTTTTTTTTGTTTTGTTTTTTAAAATTTATGACATTGCCACGAGTCCATGAAAAATGATTTTCCAAAGGTAAACTGCATTTTCTCACCATCATGATCATCGCATCAATTTAAGGGATGAACCTATTTTTGCCCACAGGAAGATACCCAAACATCAAGATGCAACTTCTTATAGTCTTTGTTCTTATAATTCACTGTCAAGTCTTCGATTGATTTATGTATTTTCGTGAAAATTCTTAAAATCTCACAAATCTCTTAGCCACAGTAAGAAAGATTTACATATAGGAAAAGGAGTATTTTTGGTGCATGATCTGCATGATCAAATATCAAAAAAAAAAAAAAAAAAAAATTATAATCTTCAGATACGAAATATAATAAACAATAAGCCTTTGGCACAGAAGCAAAGATACAAATAAAAAAAAACATACTCAAACTCAATGACAGAAAATAATTTATGGCTACAGCCAGCCTGGGCTTGTCTTTTTAGTGACTTTTTCTTCGGGGATTTAATTAACACCAATTGATCTGTATGTCGCTCTTCAAAACAATTTCAAATAATTTATGGTAATTCCTTGTGGTGTTTGGCATACTGTATCTTTTTTTTTTTTAATATCACATTGTTTTTGTGTGCGATGTATTTTATAAGGGAATTTAAATACTTAATTGATTCGTTTTGCGTTAATAGAGCAAATGGGAAAGAAGATAAATTCTGATGGTGTGGAGTACTTACTTTTCACAGCATCACTTACTTACTTTTCACAGCATTCAAAGTTAGAAAGAATCACATTGTTTTTTTTTAGTTAAATTAAGAACAAATTTAAAAATTTGTTAAACTCAATGATTCTTTATGACATTAGTTATGTAATTTATTACTAGCAATGTAGGTAGGTGAACAAAATGTAATTCATTACTTAAAAGTGGAATTCGTTTATGACATTGGGCCTTACTAATAATCAAATTTAGTAACAGCTTAAATAAAAATCTCCACACTTTACGAAAATTTCGGTGCTAATTTGTTCTAAAGTGTGGAGATTTTATTTAAGCTGTCATTAAATTTTATTATTAGTAAGGCCCATTGTTTTTTATTATCTGAATGGGAATATGACACTTTATGTCACCAGATGAGCATTTCCATCAAGTATTTCAGCCACCACATCCACCCTACGCGTTTGGAATGTTTAACATCTTCATCACAACTCAAAGGTCGTGATGCAATTCAACAAAAGAGCTTTTTTTTATCATTTCGCACTTGGAAATAACTTATCCGCATCTGGTGTATAATGTGTAAATAATGGATATCTCGCAAACCAAAATCTCGCTTTCAAAATCTCGCATTACGAAATCTTGCAAATTCAAAAACCCGTTTTTCATAATCTCGCAATTACAAAAACCTGTTTCTTGAAATCTCGCAATTACAAAAACCCGCAAACTAAAATCTCGAAAACTAAAATCTCGCATTTAAAAAAGTATTGTCAGTTTAAGACGTAAAAACAGTGAGATTGGATTTTGTGATTGCGAGTTTATGAAATGCGGGATTTTAAACTTAAAAAAAAAAGTGAGACTTCGTTATTCGAGATTTTAAATTGCGAGATATCGTAATGTTCCCGTAAATAATATATCTAATCCATCATCCAGCGAAGAGCATTTTGTTTTTTTTTATCAGGACAGATACCCATTATCCCATTCATTTCCAGAAAGTTCAAGTCAAGATCTCTATCTCTTTGCTGAGATGTTAGATTCATATTTTATATTTACTATGGATATATTCTTCTCCTGTTGCATCTTCTTATTTTTCGTCTTCTTTTTCTTCTTCCTTATATTTTTGTTTTTTTGTTTCTTCTTTTATTTCTCTCCGTTGTTTTACTTCCACTGGTCTTCTTGCTTCTGATTTCACTCTGCAATCTTGCGATAAACCTCTTCATTGCCAGTCTTCATAATGTAAGAAGGAATTGTACGAACTTTTAATATCAAAGAATTTTCTCCAAACTTTTCAACTCTATTCTTAGATTTTTTATGAACTTTTTTTTGTAACAAGGCATTGATAAGATTTTCTCAGCTTTCTCCACCGCTACGTGGAAACTATTTCGTTCGAAGGCTAATTAGCCATTAAAAGATCATCTGTCTGTTTTTTATGGTTAATCTTTTTGTTTTTGTATTATTAAAGTTTCGCCATTTGAAAACTTTATAAATATCTTCCGGTATAGTTGATACTGTTTATTCCAGGGCCGTTTGATTACTAATTAATGACTAATACTTTGTGAAATGATTTAAGGCAGAACTATAATAGAAGAATTAGTACGTTCGGTGCCGTACGAAATTAGCGAGAACAAGGAATTTGTATAGTGAGCACATAATGTCGAACTGCTCAGTTTCGGCAAGTTTTCGTTCACTTTTGACTCCGTACGTAAAGAGCGCTCCAGAGCGCAGTTTATACGTACGTAAATCTGACAGCCAGCCAAATACAAGTGACATTGGCTTGCGTGTGCGTTCGACCATTATGGTCGACTGAAGGTAATGGCGGCACTTAAGGAAACTTGACGTAGAATTATGACATTAGCTTTCGTTTGCTTACGACTATTATGGTTGGCCCTTTATGGTCCAGGTTCGTTTCCTGACCCAGGTGAAAATTCAATAACGTGTTTTTTCGAATAAACATGCAATGTAAATAACGAGCGGCACTATAATAAAAAAGATTCTGATGATTGGCTCGGCAGCCATGAAATAGCTATAATTCCTGCCAAAATATAATGTTGGTGTCCCAGGTTGTTGTTGCCTAATTAACCCACTTAACTTCAAATAAAAATATCGTTTTAGTCTTTGTAACGTGAGAATAAAAATTATTGATACGGAATTTAACATTCAGATAACATATTATTTGTAAATCCATTTAATTTTTCATGCCCAACTAAACTATATAACAACTTAACTGTCCAACGATGTATCATATTTGATACACATCACTCAATTTGTACATGGTTTTCATTTTCCTTGTATCATATATAATGAGAGGATGGAAGACACTTCATTGTCCCCTTACAGAATTTTCTTTAAAAAAAACTTTTGCTTCACTGTCGAAATTAGCACATTTTCAATACAGAGCATTCAATTCGTACATCGTTCCTACCTATTTTTGGTTAAAAGAATTTTTATAAGGCGGAAATAACACCTTATCACAAATATTCTAATTGTAAAATAACAGTTATTGAGTTATGAATTTGTTTTTCATTCCGATGTGTTTCGCCTGAGTGTGAACGATAGGCATCATGCCATCATCAGTTAGGCAATTCGCATTCTCCTAAGACACATATTTTATTTTGGTCAATGTAGGTATTGACCATATAAAACGCAAAGCAATCACCGCTGCGAATTATAAATATTAAAGGAAAGCTTTGCTCACCGTTCAAACTCAGGCGAAATTCATCGGAGTAAAAAGCTATTTAATCTTTTTATTTTTGTTGTAAATTTGATACTCCACTAAAAATAAAAATAAAAATAAAAATTAACAACTAGCAATAGTTTGTTTTAATTTTTTTTTATTTTAATTTCATTTCTTTTTTGTTTTTTATTGAAAAATGCACAAAGTGTTATGTATGTATATTAATTAATTTATTCTTTAAAAAATCAAGCCAGACTTTCATATATAGGGTTTCGTATATGCGTGCTTACTGTATATGTACCTACCATATTACAATATGATACTTTTTTCTACAATATCTCATACATAGCTTGAAAGTCTATATGATATGTGTGTGTATATCAGTATGTATAAACATTAAAGAAAATTTTGTCAAAGCCGACACCAATTGTTCAACCAAACTATTCCATGCTTAATCACAATTGTACAAAGAGTTCAAGATTTTCCTTGTGCGCCTTTGTAGATATTTTGTTTTGTTTTTCTTTTTTTTTTGAAAAGAGATCGCGTGTATTTTGTGATTCCGGTAAAAATTGGATAGCTATCATGACATTTGTTATGTTGATGAATTAGTTTTAAGACGTAAATATACAAAAACAAAAAATTTCTTTCCCATAGAAACCCATAGAAACCGAAACAAATGAACGAAAATATAAATGTGAGCAATACCTTTACCAAACTGGCGTACTATATAGGTACCTATGTAATATAGTTAGGTATGTATATCATATGTAAGAGTAAGTAGGAATTTACCTACCCACATACCCACATACATAATATTTGTTGTATGACAAAGTATAAAAATGGCTTTTGTCAAAATATATTTCAACCCTTTAAAAAAAACATATACGAAAGGGTTGAAACGACAAAAATATGAATTTTAGTAAATAAAACACGTTGAAATGTGTTTACATGTTAAATATCGTATTTCTTTAATGGAAAAATGAAATATTTCTGCTTTCATATAGCAAAGGCATGACTTTTGTAAATTGAATACAATTAAAAGAAATTTGAAAGCTATTTGCATCATCGCTTAGAATAATCAATTTTCCTAAAAAGAAAAACCTTCAACTTGAGTTATTGAGTTGAAGCGTGTTATGATATATTTTATGTAGGTGAATGTATTTATTGAGTGAAAATACAAATACGAGCCTGTTATCGATTTATTCCAATTTAAAAACAAGAACATTTTTTGAATATTGACGGTTTCTTTACTCGAAAAGTGATGTCTAAAATGATAATCAGCCCTATTAGGGAATCCGACGAATGAGTTGCGGAGGGAGTCTTACTCACTTTCGGTTGATTTGCTATTAGCGAATCCGCAAGCCATACGCGGGAATAAATGTCTGTAACGTTGTTCGTGAAATTGGTATTAGTGAAAACGAAAGGCATCCGCACCACATCCGCACTCCATACAAATGTTGGAAAAGCAAATCTGCAGTAAAATTGGTGCGGATGAGGGTGATTTTTATGCAAAAAAAAATTAAGAAAAAGCAGAAATTAAAATTTTTGGATCCCCGAAACGTATAAAGTTTTTTTTTGCAGTATTTCTAATAATTTATTGACAATGTCCGCTTTCGAAAACGTCATCTGGTTTTTTTTTAGGAAATGAAGCTTTGGCATCTGTCCAGAAATATAGTCCCCACGACCTAGTTTGACATTTCCTCTATACAGCAGCAAATAAACCTTGAAAATCGGTCCAGTGATTGCTGAAACACAGGCGAACTAAGATTGGTCGTTAAAATCATTGAAAAAGGCTTATTTTGCGGTAAAAAAATGATTTTACTCAAAATAATTATTTTATGCCCTATTATTTCGAGTTCCGGAAGTTCAATTTCGGTGACGTTTTTTGGCCAAACCGTAGAAATCTGTACAAAAATATAGTCTCCATCACTAAATTTGACATTTCCTCTATCCAACAGCATATTTACCTTTTAAATCGGTCCAGTGATTGCAGAAACACAGACGGATGAAGATTGGTCGTTAAAATTATTAAAAAGGTATAATTTTCGATATTAGATATTTTACAATACTAAAGTATCTAGATTGCTTTTCTCGTGTGCACTTGAACGCGCTCAATGTCAACTTTTGACATTCATGATAATACAGTTTCAAAAATGGAAAAGTAGTTTACGGATCGATAATGCAGCTCATCCATCGGGTTCAGTAATAGAATTTTATGAGAGTGCGAATCCACTGCGGATCCATCCGACTCCCGGGGAGTGAAATTTTGCGAATTCAGTAATAGGCATGAATATTATTAGGTTTTGAAGAAGAAATTTAATACATTGATGTGTATTGATGTACGATAATACTTATGGTTTGGCAATCTATTATTACAGAGTGTTTTCAAATTAATAAACAATTTATTCGGAAATAATTCACTGCAACATCTTTTGTGGGACCATACTCTTTAAAAAGGTGGCATTGTGTTTTGTAGTTTTCAAAACAACTCATGATATAAGTGAAGTAGGTACCTATATCTATTTTTTTCATGAATGACTATAAAAAGAACAATGCAGTGCCCATATTTAAAAAAACTTAAAATAAAACTAAAACAAAACCTTCAAGAAACAGAAGATTTCAGTTAAGACAACATATTGTTAGGAGAAGGTCAAAATAGTACCAAAAGTCTATATTAAATCACTACGGTTTAGTGAGTCACTATATTTTTGGCGGAATATGAAATTACAATCAAAAGTCTGTCTGAATAGAAACAACCTTGTGAAGAGTTTGAAATTTAATCATTTCAGCACTGAGATGCGATTCCAACAAAAGAACACGTATACGAACCACAAGATGCTTTGTGAAAATAATCTCTGTGTGAAGACATTCTCATGAATATCTGATAACTTCCCCAATTGTACAGATTTAATTTCCATCATATAGAATATACCATTTACTTATATCTTTATTTTGGTTTAAGTCAAGTCGCGTTAAATAAAACTTGAACTTGTTCATAAGAAAAAAAAAGATATGAATCTAGCTATTGGATGGAAGGTATATATTTTAGTTTTCTAAAGATTTCTTTTGTTTTTAATGATTCACACATAAATTGTAATAGGTGTACGGAACAATATTTTAATATTCACTTTGAAGTTTAATATGATTTTCCTTTTTCGTTTTCCTGAATTGTTATATCTCAATAACTATGATTAGCATGGGTAACCTTAAAGCTTAGCGCATATTATAAAAACTTGATTTAATGATGGAAATTACAGTTCATCGTTACCCTTGTTGTACATGTTCGATAGGATGATATGTTATTTTGTTCACCAAACGTTTAACATGATCCCAATGTGTGTGCCCTGAAGATGTTTATCTCCTGATGTTTTTATATCTCCTTGCTAAGGATACAAATTTATCGCGTACTTTACTTATATTAAACATATTATTTCCAATCTGCAAGTTGTTTACTTAAAACATAATGTTTTACCTTGATTGGAGCTTAAATATCTTTTAGGTGTTCCTTATTAGATTAAAGAAAACGATTATAGTAAAGTAAAGGAACCTATTAAAATATACTTTTTTCAATTTTGTACAGTTTATTATTTTAATAAATGATTGTTGGAAAACTTATTAAATAAATAAAAATAAAAGAAGTTAATTGATGTTATAACATCTATCTTTGTGACAATTTATTAAAAAAAAAATCGAAATTCGTCCGAATTTTTATTTTCACAGCCAAAGTCGAGTTATCAACTTAAGTTAACTTAAGGAACGCTCAATTCTTTGGTTTCAGACTAGTTCTACTAAAGTTGTAAAGTTGTACTTTTTTTTGAAGGTATATTCTTGGGTACTTAAGTTTGATTTTCGACAAATTGAAATAAAGCTAATTATACATATATTCGAGCTCATACAGCGTAAAAATGCCAATTAGGCCCCATTTGACTTGTTCATTTCATAAAATGAAATAAGGCCATATTTACAAATATGACCTTATTTCCCATGACCTTATTTTGCGGCGTGATTTTGCTTTATGTGCGCCAATGTGAGCACAATTTGAAGTAACTAATAGTAGGTAAGCTAAGCTATCTTTCTTTCGGAGCACAATCTTTCATATATCGAAATACCACTGACAGTTGAGCAATATGTCTGCTTCTAGATGATATTTTGACTTTTTATGTTCAGAAATACGTTCAAATGCATGATTTCATCTTTAAATTCATTTCCAATAGGTTGTTTTCTGATAAAATTTGAATATATACCTATACATTTTATAGATACTAATAATGGAATCCTACATTTCGGCCAGGTACGGGAAAAAATGGGGTTTGTCGGAAAAGGGATGGTTACTTACCATTTTCTCAAGTTTTGAACCTTGAGGACTTAAAGGGGGAGGGAGGGGGGTTAACGCCAAAATATTCTCCTTTTTTTGGTTTTTTGGTACAATATTGATTATCTAAACATTTTTGTATGTCACGTCGTTACCGAGATATGGCGCTCCAAAAAAATAAAGTAATTTTAAAAATTAAAAAAAAAAAAATTAAGAAATGCAAATGGGGCTCACCATTTTTATTCTTTTATTATTCTCTTATTTAAGTATGTTTTATAGAATGCTCCAAAAGAAGGGTTATTTTTTTAAATTTTGCTTTAAAAAACAATTGAAAAATTTGAGCCATATCGCGGTAACGACGTCATTAAAAAATCCTTAGATAATCAAAATTGTAGAAAATTTAACGCTCTACGAAATATGGATGACATTTTTTACCGTATAATGTAAGAAAAAAATGTTACAAGTAGAAAAAAACGGAAAAAGGTTTAACATTTTGCAGTTCCAACCCCCCCCCCTTCCTTTTAAAGACAGGGTCCTCAAGGACAAAAACTTGAGAAAATGTTAATCAATCATCATCAACAAACATCTGAAAGTTTCATTGACCTCCGATCTTTTCCACCTAAAACTACCTGTATACTTAGCTATATACTTATAAATGTTTGAATCCACGGTTTGTAAAGGCCTATTTACCATTTAGGGGCTTCGAGCTACTGCCTCTTTTGTCTCTCTTTTAATGTGGCCCTGAGGTAACCTACATAGGTTTTTTTTCATGAATTTTGACAAAAATCGGTCATAATGTCAAAAACAAAAGGGTATTTAGTTGAAATCATACCATATTTTCTTATTATTTTTCAATAATTTTTTCATTATTTTTATCTTTATTATTATGATTATGGTATTCGTAACAACACTATTTTTTCTAAATATAACTTCTAAATATAACTTCGACACTATTAAACTCCGACTCATTTCTATGTATATATCAAAAAATACCTGATTATACAACTTCTCGTGTGAAAGGCATACAATTCAAACAGATATTCCCGTTAAATTATCGCGAAAACTCCTCCTTCGGTCAAGGACCGCTGAAATTAAAAAAATAAAAATAACTTAAATACGAGGCGAGCACCAAAAACAATTTAGCCCATAACAGGACAACTTTAGGTTGAAATCCTTTGCCTCCACCGCCACCTCCGACTCTATTGTATCAGCATTGAGCACCCAAAAAGCCCTTAACACTTCATAGGTATATTGATTTCCTTGGGCATTCTCAGTAAATTAATCGATAAATGCACATAACTGCGTTCCTTTCCTCCACAACTTCATTCTTTCTGACTCTGTCTAACTAAACCCGTATCCGAGATAAACTGCTTACACATTCCACAATTCTGGTGGCCGTGTTCTGTTGTAGCGAACTTATGCATGCTTTGCTGTTGTTGTGTTTCTCGAACGCGCCGGCCGGTTTCGTATTCTTTTGTACACGATATAAACAATGAAAGAGGCTCCAACAGCAAGGACGAAGTTGATATAACCTTTATAGGAGAAATGTAATTTAAATTGTCAAGAGTGAGGAAAGACGTTAGGAACGAATGATTTTATTTTTTTTTTTTGAGGTTAATGCTTGATCCTTGAGGGGGAATACAAGTATAAGCATATCTTCTTGGAGAATTCAGCAGGATTTCTTATCTCATTTCTTTTTGAGAGACCAAGAAGTTGAATATACCAGTTTTTTTTTATTTTTTTAATGGTTTACTTATTTTGCTTTTCGTTTAGGTATAACATGCTAAAGGGCTAAATTGCTCAGTGGTTTGAAATTATGGGTTTTGTGAATGACGTTCAGGTCAGGTAAAGGATGTGGTGGTGGTGTAGGTATTTCTTTAAGTAGAACATGCAGTTCTGCCTACAGGTTTATGTAGGATATCTTTTAGTTCTTTTATGTACCTATATGTGCTAAATAAACTTACTAAGTTGCAACTTGCAAGCAAATACATAATAGCTATGGATTTTCGATTGAAGGAAGTAAATTAAGCTTCCAAGTGCACATTGTATTTTCGTAAATTCCTAAGGCTTGACACATAAAAAAAGGGACTTCAATTCGTTGTTGCATGCATACCTATATATTTTGTTTGGAAAAAAGAGTTTGAAAAATCATGCTATATGAATATCTGAAATGCAACTTAAATCAATTTAATACCGTGACTGTATTTCTTCATTGCAGGTACATTTATATACCTAGTGGTCTTACCTTAACTATATAGCCGGTAGTCCACATAGCCCAGCTCTACCGGACATATCTTATTTGTCATCATCATCATAATATATTTATCAATTACTATATTTATAATGTTCTTTACAGTACAGTACAACCATTTTAATTAAATTAATTTTTTTTTTACTCTGCAGGACATCAACCTGGACGTTTTGACAGGATACTTACCACCTTACTATCGATCGGGAGACAGTAATAGTGAAAAACCCATCAAAATGGATCCCGATTGCTTTGCCATGTCCTCGTACCAGTTTGTTAATTCTCTGGCCTCGTGTTACCCGCAACAAATAAATCCGCAACAGAATCACCAACCGAATGCTGTTGCCTCAGCTGCGAGCAGTCAAGCGGGTTCAAGTGGCAGCGGACCAGGCAGCGGTGGAGGCGGTGGCGGTGGTGGTATTCCCAATCCCACGGGTGGTGGTGCCACACAAACTCCAAATGCAAATGACTACTTCCCAGCGACAGCAGCCTACACACCGAACCTCTATCCAAATACACCACAGGCGCACTATGCAAATCAGGCTTATAGCTTAGGTGGTAGTTCAGGGGCGCAGCCAAATCCCGCCGATATGGTTGACTATACGCAATTGCAGCCACAACGGCTGCTTTTACAGCAACAACAACAGCAGCAGCAACAACAACAACAACAACAACAACAGCAACACACGCAGCAACAGCAACAACAACAGCAGCAGGCCAGTTGTAAGTATGCGAACGATCCGACAACACCGACCGGCAATAATAACCAACAATCGATAGCGAGCCCACAAGATCTATCGACACGCGATATCTCACCAAAATTATCGCCCAGCTCCGTGGTGGAGAGTGTTGCCAGATCTCTGAACGCAAAGAATGTGGTTGCCGGTGTAGTTGGCGCTGCAGCTGTTGGAGTTGGAGGCAGTGGCGTGACATCGTCTAATGTTAATAATAATCACAGTAGCAATAGTCATACGACAAATGTTCCAATGCATAGTCCAAATGGTGGTGGCGACTCCGATTCGGAGAGTGATAGTGGCAATGAAGCTGGCAGTAGTCAAAATAGTGGCAATGGCAAAAAGAATCCTCCACAAATATATCCGTGGATGAAGCGTGTACATCTAGGAACAAGTAAGTTGAATTATATACTTTTTTTTCTTCTCTTAAGATACCTATATATGTTATGTTTATGAAGGAATAAAAACCCTCGAAACTTCTTAATTCATAAAAATCTTAATTTCGGTGATTTCGAATATCTGCGAAAAGTATACCTACCTATCACTTGTAACTATCCATCAAAAATAGGATCGCACCGCGGTTTCAAAATTAAGATATTAAAAGTTATAAAACTTCATACTGATAAAATAATTGAAATAAAAACCAAAAACCTAACACAAATCTATAAATAAGTTTAAAATAAAACCAAAATGCTGCTGTTTTGTGTAAATCATTTAGTAAAAATAAATCAAATTGAAAATAAACAAAACAAAAAAAAAACTACCACCTCCGCCCACTCTCTGACACATTATGTAGAAACTGTTTAATTTTGATTTAATTCCAAATAATCATATCAAATAAAACAAATTATCTCTTAAATTTTAATTGAATGTATCACTTAATCTTCAAGTTCATTTTTAAAAATGTATTTTATAATTTTTTAATCCCCACAAGTTGTTTTCTTGGGTTTTGCTATAAATATTCAAAAAGAACCAATCTAAAATTTAACATTAACTCAAACTTTGAATACCTATACAGACTTTTTTCTTAAAAATTCTTGGTGCTCATTCTAAAAATCATTGTCGATATTTTGCATTGTGTATACAATACATATCTACATACCGCCGTTGATGAAATTTAGCAATCAACTATAGATACTATATCTACACGATTACTTAAATGAGATTCCAGAGGTATAGGGTAGGTACTGGGAAAAATCCAGAACGCACTTTTCAAGCACCCTGTCAAAACACGTAAACATCAATGAAAAATTGTTCCACAATTCAGTATGCGTATATGAAGAAACGTAAGAGCTATCTGGGAGTTCCACTATATAAGATACTCGTATTCAAAATGTGGAAGAGCTCCTAATTTTTTTTTTTTTATAAATTTTTGTATTCTATTTTAAGATTGAATATCGATTTGTCTTGCGAAGTGTCGATGAAATAGTAGCTCTTATGAGAAACGTGACAGGATCAATGATGGACAAATTCACGACCGATATGCTTGGAATAAACAAGTGCTATAAATTAAAATTAGAAATAGCTGAGTGCAGAAGATAGGAAGATAAATTTGTTGTAGATTGAAGTACGTTTGCCTTGATGGTGTGGTTATACCAATATGGAACACATTCCTTTCCATTAACATTAGAGTAATTGCCATTCATTTTCAATTGTCAAAATGTGTACTCTAGAATCTAGATTCATTTTTTTAAATCAATAGTTCAAAATTAATTTAAAAAAAAATATATATACGATAAGTAGGTATATAATGAACAAAAATTTATTAAGTCATTTTGTAAGAACTTACGTTAAAGCTGTTGGATCTAATTTTAACGTGTGAAACGTAAAGCGGTGAAGGAAAGAGCATTCATTCAGATTTGGGGACATTTTTCCGTGGAAAAAAGGCAGATTTCTCCCGCCACATTACTGTGCCCGAGCCACCATTTTGAAAACAGTCCATCTCTTTTTCTCTTATCTCTTATTATCTAAAATCTCAGTCCCCTGAAGCTCAGTGGCTGTTTTGTTAAAAAAAGGACTAAAATTCTATCCAGAGGTCTGAGAAATTTTCAGAAAATGATGAATTTTAACGGGTTGTGCAGAGGGTTCTGCTATGCAATCTTATACCGATGAGGTCGTGAAAGAATACAGTCTTTACTTAGACACCGCCGAAATAAAATCCGGCATGGATCAGTCTAAGAAAAAATGTTAAGGTATAGGCACATATATTATATTCCTAATAAAAGTCGGAATTTCAATAAAACTCAGCCCCCCCCCCAGGCTTGACCTCCCGGTACGCCCCTGGCATCCGTTAGTTTTTCAGGCCCGAAAAAACATATTCTAATTCTTCTTAAGAAATTAGATAAAAATTAAACTTTTCTATAATTTTTAATATTAACTTTTCTAAACCGTTATTTGATGGTGCCAAGACTTTGACCAGTTAAACGGCAACTGGTCAAAGTCTTGGCACCATCAAAAGAAAATAAATTTTTTAATAATTCAAATTATTTCATCACGATCTAAAATCAGTATCTATTTATATATATGCTAATACACGCACCACTTTTTATGAAGACGTTGATTTTCTTTCTTATAGCAAATATTTAGACAGGGACCTGCCACCTTTTAATTTAAATAAACCACAATAATAAAAATGAAATATTATATTATCAAGATATAAATAATATTAAAAAAATAATTATTCTCATGTTAAATTTATAAAAATGTCTACAACCATATTACCTGAACAAACCTACACGCACATTTTATTAGTGCGCCTCCCTCATACTGCATTTTTAATTATAAACTCCATCGGTGCATTAAAGTAACGCAGAAAATAAAATTACCTATTTTTCATTTGCCATTTAATTAAAATTTAATGTTCCTTTACATTACAATGCATTTGTGATTAATTTACTTTTACCTATACCTATATAGATAAGCCTCTCTCATATTAACAACACAAAGAAGGGTTTGGTGTCGTATCGTAGTATACCTTTATTTGCATTAATATAATAAATTCAACCACACACCGATTCGATAGATAAACAAAATAAAAAGATAAAAATACAAAAATAAAGATAGATTATCCATAATGGTTTTGTGCCTCTGCTCAGAAGCACTATATTCTTATCGCATTTAAAGAACATTAAGCACCTCTCTATATTATAAGCTCGATATAGTCTACTTGGCTACCTCAATTATTCGCTCGAGGTATGAAATGATCTCCCGATTGATTGGAGTGGTAATAAAAAAGTAGGTGAACTTGCAACACGTCGTTGTCGGTCGATGCGATGTTATGCTGGCATTTAAGAGGTGCTGATGATGAGATTTGGTACGGAAAATTGCTGTGACTGATGGCAGCAGCTGAAGATTTGTTGAAACGAATCGACTGGCAAGTTTTATTACCTAAAAATAAAAGATGTCCAGTTCATCGTATGTATAAAACAAAATATAGGGGCAAGGAACTTCAGTGGTGTAACCAAGAACTTGTCATGTCCTCAAGGTAAGAACAACAACAACAACAACAAAACTGTATGAAAGGACATACATATACTTTGTATTGAAGTATAACCGCAATTGAAGCCCATAATAATTAATTTGATTGCCTGCAAGCGATTAATTTTATCGTCGAAACATTGTTTTTTTTTAACAAACACCAGGAAAACATAAAATTTTTTTTTTACATGGTATGCTCGAACCCACCGATACCTAATTAGCGTGATAGCTTCGATCAAAAATACGCCTTCGGCTGACAAGATCGCAAAGATATTTGTTAAAGTCATAAACACTTTGATGGTGCGGAGAAAAGATTGTATAATTCTGCTTGTATGAATTAGAAACAAGAGGAAAACTTATGTAATCAATTATTCAGAAAGGTATATAAGAAGATGGATACTTATTATGGCAAATTTTATAAATAAATTGTGGGAGTATATAGATTAGCAATGAATAAAATTTACTTTTTGTTTTGTTTTGCTTCAAGAGTAGGTATATACATACATATGTATACATACATATGTATAATTTATTCGGTGAAAATGCCTTCAGCAGTCGATGGCAAGAAGCCAATCAAATTAATCAGATAGTCTTTATAAAGAACGAATAGACGAATAGATCATATAAAGAGGTGCTTACATAGCACCCATTTCTTTTTGAATAAAAAATATGGTTTCAAAATAAAATTTCAAAGGATATTTTTGTCATTGCAGTTTTTCATTTGAAATATGATAAGATTTGTAAGAGGGTCATGTAAAATTATAATGAATGCTGTTCTTTAATGTTGTGAAGGATTGGATGTTCTTATTGATTTGTCTTCTTTGAAAATTTTATGTTAATTAAATTTGCATACTCTACCTTGTGCATATTTTCTTTGTGAAGGAAATCGTTAAGAAGAAACACGATCTGCGTGTTTTTTTTTAACTCGAGCTATATGCAACATAAAAACAAATTTAACATCATTTTTACTTGCGATTATAGGTACTATAAGGAAAGTTATGCATTCAAGCAAAAAAAAAATTGAGATAACAATAAGCGAAGACGAAAAAAGTGGGTCTGGAAATTCTGTCTGTCTGTCTGTATGTATAGGTATATGTCAGTCTGTATTTATCAGTACCTACAGCCTAAACGGCTTAACCGATTTCAAATTTGGTCTGTAGGGTTTGTAGACTATTCCTTAGAGGAGAAATTGAATTTTTTTAGCTAAAAAAATTACGGTACCTGCCATATAACGGTTTTAGAAAAGCTTAATTTTCTCGAAAACGGCTCCAACGATTTTCTTGAAAAAAAAATACTATTGGTTTTTGTCTGATTTCCATTTGTTAAATCACAAAAAGAAAAGTTTGGCAAGCCTATTGACGGTACCTCCCATAGAACCGTTATTTTTTTTTTGAGCTACCTCATGAACGGGTTGAACGATTTCAAACCAAAATTTATTTTTAGGAAGGTCTAGATGACTTGAAAAAATTTAAATACCAACATTTTGCAAAAAAACTTAGTTTTAATTTTAATTAATTTGTTAATTTTGTTTTTTTTTTGTAAATTCCATATTTGGAAAACGCCTTGACAAAATTTTTTGTGCATAAAATGCAAACAATTAAGCACTTAAAAATTGCATTCTTCAAATTTGTAAAAAAAAAAACTTTTTTATACAAAATATTAGGTAAACATCGATTATGTTAATATTTTCTTTAAACGTTATTATATTTTTTATTATAAGACATAGCAAAAAAACGTAATTCATCAATTAAATAAATTCTTAAATTCAGTATACATAATTTCTCCTTATATTAAAAAAAAACTATAAATAAACTTATATCACCACCTCCCTTATGTATTTCACTTAAAGAAAAGCGCCAACTTGTAATTGAATTTTGCCAAGCTATTTTTCACCGCTTCCAACATTCAAAAGAATATTAGCGTTACCGATAATTTCGTTTTTCTACAAAAAAAAAATATAACCAATTTTAATGAAATTTGATGTGAGTGGTTTGTGACCAATGGTGATAATTTTATTTTTCTCAAAAAAAAAAAAAAAAATATGACCAATTTCGATAAAATTTTATGTGAGTGTTTTATTACCTAACGTGATGTCTTGCATAGAAAATGTTAACGGCTTATTAACGGTCAAGAACCGTTCGTTTTTACACCAACTATCTTTTAAACAGCTTTACAGATTTTGACGAAAATTAAATATTCCAAAAACTCTACTGAATTTGAAAATTAAAAAGAAAAAAATTTATATTTTTTTTTTAAATCGACAATTCTATTTTTGTCGACAGAAATACGATTAATTTTGATTAAATTTCTAAATTCCTTGTTAGTATAATTTGATATTCTAAATTATCACGTGACCAAAAAAGTGCGGAGACATCATGTTGCATTTTAAGTGGTCTGACTATGGACTCAAATGCTTTAAAGTGTTTTCTGATCACACCAAAAACGAAAAAAAAAAAACAAAATCTCCTAATCATAAACTTTGAAACTCACGTGTCGATGAGATCCGTTATTTCTGTAGACAAATTTAAAGTTTTAAGTTGTGGTAAGTCATCATATTTGAAAATGATTAATTTTAAATTTATAAATTTTTGAAATTTTCAATTTGGCCTTGTTTAGTTTTCGAAAATGTTGTCTTATTTTGAGAAGATTTGTCTATTAATAAATGTATGTGCTATAATGTTGGACGTTGGTAGCCCATGCTTCTATAATCTATAATCATCATAAGCCCGAAATGCCATCTAATTTAATTCCGCTTATACTACGATCGAACTCATTAACTTGAAATTCGATACAGGTGATGACAACATCGTGCACTTTATTCATGTCGTATCTGGGCATAGGCATTCTATATAGAAACTTGTTTAGGTATATATTAATTCAGGATAAAGCGATGCCCGTTAACACCAATAAAAACCTCGCATATACTAAAACCCATGTTGTTAAAAAGGTTCAATGATGACATTTGTCTGCATTGAATAAAAAACGACGATGTTCCAACTGAATTTAGAATGCTTACGGCTTACAAAACTTATGGTTTGTGATAAAATTCAGATCGATTGCACTTATCATAATTAGCTTTAAAGACTGAGCTTGATCATGACAACTTACCAACCGGACCAACAACCGCATCACAAACTTAAAATAAAAAAAAACTTATTAAAACGCATATTCTGGGAAACTAATTAGTTGATGGCCAGCATAATATAGAATGAAGAAGAAAACCAGATTGTTAAGTCACATCATTATGGAGGAGGCTCTTCTTCTCAAACACAAAAAAAACTGGTTCAAAATAAATGGTTGCCGTGCTTTTGATGACAGGTCCGCCGCAGCATAAAGGGGGCAAATCTTTTGTTATCTTTTATAAAGGTAGTGTGCTGGCATGGCTGGCGGTGGCAGCGGGAAATGGAGCCTCTCTTTTTTAATGGCCAATCACCCGTGCTAACGTTCGATGCATGACTTTCATGTGAGCTATATTTACAAATGCAAATTCTTATAGAAAATTACTAACTTGGTCGTGAAATGGTGTCGATGTAAAGGGGGTCTCTTGTGTACACTGCATTGCTTACAGGTGTTTTTTTCTGTATTATTATACTTCCATCCAACCAATCAAGCGCTTGGATACACGCACATAAAAAACCAGGCTAAATTTTTAATATTTTTTTTTTGTTTGTAAGCAAACCAAAAGTGAATTACTGACGGCTTACACGCTTGGAGGTTATAGAAAATTACTCTATTAGTACTGTTACAAGAGGCATAAAATGGTCCACTCTTCATAATATACAATGTGTGAGTGCACTTTAGAGTCTTGAGCGGCGGCGACTGCGGTGGCGATAAGCGACTTGCATATTGCAATTAACAAGAATATAACTTTCATGGGCCACTCATGTTAACTCAATCGTGTGAGTATGCAAAGTAGCTTATGAGAAGTGGTATGTGGTAGATTAAATTGGTTTGGTGCCGTCCGTCATGTTTTGACCGTGACTGTGTTGAGTGGTTTTTGCGTGCAAGTGCACAGGCCTTTTCCATGTATGAAGGAAGTTGATTACATGTTATCACGTCAAACATTTAAATTGTTATTAAGAAAATTTTAAATTACTATATAGAATATGCTGCAGGGCGAAAAGGACAAGAGAGGAATAAGAAGTTGAAGATTTTTTATAACAAAGTTGTATTTTAATTTTATATTTTTTTCTTAATTGAAGGGATGGGAATATGGGATTTACATAATATATCTGCCAATTGTAGTCTTTAACTTTAAAAGATAATTAACTCTTCAGAAATGTATATTAAATTTTACAGGTTTTTCTTACTATCAGAGGGAGAGCAAAAGTCATTGGGTGCAACACAAGTTCAAAGCCAGGGTCATACAATTTTCTTTAATTGATATCTAGGCTTTTTAAGTCTTGACTATGCCACCTTAAAGATCCTGTTTCTTGCATATGAAGTTTACCTTCCCAATGAAGTTGATAACATCTATTATCTTTTACACTCAAAAAATCAGTTTACCTCAAATCATTTAGATTTGTTATACCTACTAATGCTATAAAAGTTTCTTGATAAAAAAATTTACTTAAGGCTGCGGTTTCGGTACCAGCGAATTTTACTCGCACGAACTTAGCGAATGTAAGTGAATAAAACTCGAAAACTTCGCGCGAACTGAGTTATTCCGGTCCAAGCGAGTATATTAAAGCGAAGTAAGCGAAGTACTGCTTGCTAAGTAATAAGTCGTATTTTGAAGTTTTACTATTTGGGAAAGTATTAAGTTTTTTAAAGAACAATTTTTGTTAGAAAAAAGCTTCATAAAATACAAATATCTACATTGAAAAGCGTTGTGAAACTTATCTAATTTTTAAGAAAAGACTGGAATGTGGATAATTTAACAATTCACATTTCATTGATCAAAGATGTGCAACTTTGTTTGAATATCAAAGAATGACTCCAGATGAAGTTCACTATATTTCGACAAGTGCAGAGCACACAATAGATGAAATAACTTTGCAGTCAAACGGTTTTCGAAATAATTATGTTAAGGACTTTCGAAAAAGCGGCCTTAGTATACAGATCTAAATTCCAAAAACTTTATTTTTATATTCAGGAGCACCCTTCTGTCGCATATAAAAAATAATTTTAGGGAAATTTGCAAATTCTCTTATCTACATTCGCTGGCACCGAAACCGCATTCTTAAACAGGAAATTGCAATTTATTTATTTAAAAACATCATTGTTGTTAATTCAAAGCATTTCAAAACCACATTAACTTATTTTTAAGTATACCTTATAGTTTTTTTTTTTTAATTAAAAACAGAGTGATGAAACTTATATAGGAGACTTAATTTTTGATTTCATCGTCGTAATATTGTATGTCTTTCTTTAATTTATCGGTTATTTTATAAAAAAAAGTGCGCCATAGAAATAGCCAGTTTCGTTTCTTCTTTCAAACAAATTAATTCGTAATACTAACGACACAGAAGAATAACTCACATCATTTTACCCCAACGAACAGAATAGTGTAGCCTGTAGCCTGTAGCACAGCACAGAACATCAATTTCTCTTTGTTTTGCTTTTTTCTGTTCGTCAAATATCAAAAAGTAGGAAAGCAGCTCACGCAAAAGTTGAAGTTGAAGTTGAGTGAACTTGCACTACAGCTACAGTTACAGCCAAACTTCGTACGTAATGATTCTTTCTTTAGAAGCACTACTCGAATGTGGAATGCTTTATTTTTCCCCTTCATTATGATTCCTAGTCAATTTTCATCGGTATCTCGACCTCCTCGATAGATACCGATTATCTTTTGCGCCTGCACTGATTTTGACGAAATTTTATATTCCAAAAGTTTAGCTATACGCTTGATTATAATTCATATCTACTGCAATCGAACATTTTGGAAAAATATATATGTATTTTCTATAAAGATGGATTTTTTTAAATTTTATTTTTCTCAAAAAAAAAAAAAAACTGATATTCAATTTTATTTGAGTGCTTTGTTGACGATAGTGAAAAGTTCATGAAGTCGTTGAGTCGTTAACACGAGGGTAACTTGCTGCAAGAACAATTTTTTTTTAACAGCAAACGTTTAATTTTTCACCAAAAAAAATATTGTAACATTGAATGTGGCAATCTTACAAAAAAATTTATTTTTGCAAAAGCATTTGGAACCAAAGTTATTTGACAGATAAAAACGATTCGACACGATTCAATCGTTCTCCTTATGTTATGGATACATTAGATATTAGATAAAGCTATATTTGCTGGTCTAATATAGAAGTGCTGAAATGCTGACTGACAGATTTGCCAATATTACACTGGCATCTGCTTCCACAGTGAGATGATGGCCTTCAACAAAGCCAACACTCAGAGCTATAAATCACACTTCGAAACAAAATAAGCAAACCTATACAATATAAGTATATAGGTACATATATACATCTATAAACACACGTTTCTCTCACGATGCATTTCAAAATTATGCATCTTTCAACTCGCCCAATGAATAAACATCATCTAGGTTGTTTTTTTTTTTTTTTTTTTAAATATAAAACTTAGCGCCATGCATCTTTAAATTTTAAGAATTTTCCTCAACTTTTTATTTTGCATTGGTTTCTAATTTAACACGCATTGTATACGAATCTATCTTCAACAAAAAAAAAAAAAAAAAAACTTTTTTGAGTGGAAAATCTCATTTTCTAAATATTTTCAGAACAAACAACAAAAATAGATTCACTGAAGTTAATCTAAGAATTAAGTCAATAAGGCACATCATTTGTGATATTATGAACCTACCGCCACGCTCCACGTTGTGTGTTAGATTGATGTTATACGAATTCAAACTTAAAAATACAAATAAGATTGTTTTCTTGAGAGATATTTCAAACAAATATAAATTTTAAGATATATCTATACGTCTACTTGATATGCAAATATTTCACATTAGCCCTCTTCATCTAAATAATTTTAAAATAAAATTTTGAAATGTTTTTTTTTTATTTTATATTTTATATTTTTTTGAAAATTTCGAAAACTGTCTGCAAGGATGACTAACAAGATGACCGAAGGCACCCGCTGCGCTGATGCGGTTTTTGTATCTTTTTGTTATTGTGGGCAATTCTATTGCCCCATCAGCTGACATTTCTTGTTCTGTTTTTAAATTTTTCACTTTAGTTTAGCTTGTCAAGTGATTTTTGAGAGCGCATTATAGATTGCAAGTTAGGGGTGGAAGCCAGTTTTGTTTATTGATTCTTGGCTAGACACCAACTATTATATATATGTATAGCAACAACAGTGAAAAGGAAACGTGCAAGGTATATAGATATGTATATCCTCTCATGTTGCAACACAGAGATATAAATCAAGCCACCAAGAGAACCAGAAGACAGAAAAGAATTCGTCCGATTTAGATTCGTGTTTTATTGGGATGACCCGCACGCTAACTTTTGCTTCCTCTCTCCTCCAACTAGGAATCTTATTTTCTGACGCCCTATTAATAAAACATTCAGTGATGTTTGCGATGTATTTATTCATAAGTTAAATAGATTTTTTCATGCTTTAACTCTCATTGGTTGCCTATATTTCAATATTTTGCTTAGAAGCTATTTGCAAGATATTTTCTGCAGATGGTTTTGAAAATAATTATTGTAAAGGGCTTTGAATTGAGATGAGGGTGCTCTTTTGTGGGTTGGAATGATTTATACACCTGTAAGATTCTGAACGGGAATAAATTATCAAGATGTGTGTTTTATATATTTATATGATGTCTTTATTGCGATACAAAGTAAATCTTGGTTTGGTGTTTTTGTAGAAATTTGTTTTTGAAATTTACAAAGAGGTGTAATTCTTAATTATTAAATTATTTTGAGCAAAAAGTATTTATCTACGAAATACACAAATATAAAGTCTTTTGTGAGACATTATAGATAACTTAAAAGTTGATATATTGCACGTCTGTAATGTGTAGCTATTATATGGAGTGAAATGTTTCCGATTCGGATTTCAGGTAAGCTTAATTTGAGATTATTATTGTGGTGCTAATCTCTGCTAAGCATACATCATCACCTCTAATGGGTATATACCTAATAATAATATCGCATCAAAACATCGATCAAAGCATCGCATTAAAACATACTAATGAAAACATCCCAAAGACTGGCTATTATTAAAGAGACAACACGCAATCCAAACAGAGGGCAAGAATTATCCTTCGTTTGATTGTAAGGCGAGAGTCGTATAGAGGCATGTAAAAGCCAGAGCAAACATACCTAACTAATAGTTGTCAGTATGTAAAATTGATTCTTTTATCTCTTGTCCTGTTTAAATTTTATCTGGTGTTCCCCAAGGTAGCTATTTAGGTCCAATTTTGTTTCTAATATTTATTAATGACTTGCCAGACATTCTTCGTAACTCAATGTGTCTATTATTTGCAGACGACTTAAAAATGGAGTATAGAAAATGAATCTGATTGTGTTGTTCTCCAAAATGAATCAATTAAGTTTGAACATTTCCAAATGTCAGTGTTTCTCGTTCAGTCGCCATCTATAGTTCCATTTGTGTACGAATACGAAATTAAAAAAAGATCTTGGAGTGATTTTCGACTCCAAGCTTAATTTTTGTAACCACATCGAATTCATAGTGAATAAATCAAACTCAATGCTAGGATTTGTTTACCGAAACTCTCTTGACTTAAACGATCCTTACGCATTAAAGTCCCTCTACATGGCATATTCTTGAATAATGCTGCGCGGTGTGGAATCTATTTTATAATATTCATAAAATCAGAATTTAAAGAATTTAAAAAAACTTTACAAGAATTCTTATTTATAAAATGAGTTGGGATATAGAAATACCTTTCTAAAATGTAAGACACCAACTTATTGGTATATACAAACATTGGAAGATCGCCGCAAGATGCTTGATATTAAATTTGTTCATGACATTTTATCTTATCATATTGACTGTCCTTACCTTTTGGCTTTATTAGATCTGTACGCTCCCTATCGTGATCTTAGAACTCGATCATTGTTTCGTGAAAAACCCATAGAGTCAATTATTATGGATTTAATGAGCTTTTAACTCGCTGTGTCAGGGAAATAAATAATGTTTCAAGTTATGTAGATTTTAATTTTTACATGAGTAGAATCTTGTTTAAAAATATGTTGAGCTTGTTTTAATTATTAAGCTTAAATTCTAGTTAAATTTTGTTAAAATAATGTAATTTTTATTTTTATCACTTTTGTAAAAAGTCACTGATCTATCTGAGTGTAATTGTAAACTCTCATTGATTGAAAAAATAAATAAATAAATGAATGTAATCTCAATCATCAAATCTCCTCTTTCCCAGAATGTATCAAACATTTATCACTCATATTTAAATCGAAACTCTTCAGAATAATGTTAAATAGATCGTTTTCCATAACGAAGCATCAACTTTCCTGAATCGTTTGATGGCATGAATGATCAATGATGTAGAAGAGGACCTGCGGTGACCTTAACCCAACCACATTTTCTTAGATATAGGTTTGTAGTGGTTGCTTAACTTTCGGGTGTTGGTCGTGTTACAAAAATTATCATTTATGAGTAACATATTTATATAAAGATGCGTCCTTTTTTCACCATTTCATCAAATATATATGGAGACTAAAAAAGCACACAAATGGAATGTTTGAGAGGATTGATAGAAAGACTTTTGGTTCCTTATAAGCTGTTGTACCAATAATACTTAATTATTTTTGTAAACGAACAGGTACTCATAAAAGCAAATATTGTTGTGCGAATAAACTGTTAATTAGAATAAACAAATGTATCTTGAAAACAGAAATACCAATGTGCATATAATATTTTAAATTACTATTCCTAACATGCCACTCTATTAACCAACTCAATTACTAAAAAAAAAAAACTGCTTCAATTGAATCTCAATGAACTTAAACACAAGGAAACGCGCAAAGAAAACCGCCTCTCATCGTTCGGATTGGCTTCAATTCTGATGAATGTCTTTCCAATGAATAAAAATTGTTGCCACTTTGATGCAATCCCACAATAAAACTCTTTTCTTTCGTTCACAACAAAGTCAATAATGACAGATAAGTTTATGACAAGTATAACAATTTTCAATTCAAAACTGATTGACCTCCACACCGCACATAATATTTACAAGACTTCCTCAACGCCTTTTTTTCTGAAATACATTTATCAGAATTCTGGCCAAAAGCTTATACGATCCGATCGAACTGAGTTCTATGCATAATTTAAATTCGCACAATATACGAATTCGGCTGACTCGCAGACGACGCACATCAATTTCGTTGCATTTACATGGATTCATCGATGAAAAATCGATTGGCATCGTAAATTGATTCGATTGATTGATTGTTTCGAATTGGCGTGCCATCACCGGCAACGCTACTATAACCAAACCATACCTTCTACAGCACTACACTCTCTATACTCTACGTTTGCTGCTGATGGTTGATGCGTTCGTTTGTTTATGGACTTCACCTCTCGGAATCGACTTTAAAACACCTTGCGACTTCGGCAGCAGGTATTCGACGTGTGCTACTCTTTGCGTCTGCAGATTCCTCAACCTTCAGTCGGTTGGTATCGTGGAGTTTCCAACTTCATTCCAACGATGACGTTGAAGTTATATTTAAGGAAATGTTGAGATATTTTCGTCATTAAACGGGTTGTGTATCTTCTTCTTCCGAGTATAAGCTATGTTCCCAATGTGATGGTTTTATATGAATAAAACGGTCTTTGCAAGGAAGCCCTATAATTAAGGTGGTCATTCCATCAATTACCAATGCGATATCTTTCTTTCTATTTCATTAATTTTTTTTTTCTTCAGTATTTGAGTGTGTGTTTATTTATTTGAGGACCAACGACTTCAAAAATTTAAACATCATTAATTATTTTGCCTGATGCGATTGCAATTCATTAAAAAAAAATAGGAATTCCAAAATCGTTGACAACTACACCCTTTTTTCGGTGGCAGACGTTTTTCAATGGTGTAAGTTGGTAATAATTGTAATTACTTGACTCCTGTGTTGTAAAGGACCCTTTCATTCTGGTTCAATATAATTCGTTTCGTTTCGAGGACTTTCACTTGGGGAGGTTGTTTAAGGTTTTGTTTAGTATTTATTTTCCGAAAGAAGGAAATTCCTCGGGGAGCTGGTGTGTACTATATATTAGATATATACTGAACCCTTGTTAAGAGGGTGTAAATATACCTAAAGTTTATGAAATGTTGTTGGGAAATAGGCAGAGACAAATAATCTTCGTGTTAATTATTTGATTTGTTTTTATTTAATTGGAGTTCTGGGAATCTTGTTCAAACGAAATACTGGGATTTTAAGTTTCAGAAGCCAATGACAGGATAATAAAATTTATCATATATTTTGGGGAAGATTTTGAGATTCTATGTTTAATAAAGAAAGATAATTTTTGGGTGTCTCATGTCGAAACTCGAAAAGCTCAATGTTGCCTGCGGGGATTTCGGTTTCGCCTAAAATGAGTATTGAGTTGAAAAAGAATCAATTGGAAGAAAAGGAGTTTCAGACTGATAACTGATAGTGTGCAATGATTTCAGGCGATGGATTTCGTTGGAGTTTTTTTTTTTTTTTCAATTCTGAAATGAATGCAAAAGAAAAGAAGTTAAAAATTTTCTAGATGGTTGTCATTTTTATTAAGAAGTTTTTCGATTGCCTTGAATTTTTAAATGGCTTTAATTGAATTATTGTTTATTTTTTTTTTATAGAAAAACAGGATGATTAATACTTCAACAACATTTATCTACTGGTGCACCCAATAACCGTTTTTTATTGTTTTTGATTCAGTGTGAAAATAAAATAAGCGAATAGTAACACGAATGAAGTTCTGAAATGCCAACATCATGTTAGAATATTGAACGAATTCAAACTTTTTGGTACTTAAGATTTTTAATTCAATAAGTAGGTATATATCTACATATAACACAACGTTTGATACAGTCGTAGTTCAAGTTATATGGGAATTGTTCTTTTCTTAAAAAATACTCAACTCGAATACATAGTTAAGAAGAAGGCTGTAAAATGTATTTATTTTTTATTTTGGTTTTTGTTATTTTTAATTATCTCAAAAGTAGGTACAAGAAATTTGAGCATCCGGTTTTCTGTTTTTGACTGAAAATCATTTACTTACTTCGTAGAATTTTGATAAATAATGTGGCATATTCACGCATAGATATTCATTTGCTTTAAACTACAGTTTTGCTTAGCCTATGTAGGTAAGCAATGTAATTTCAATAGGATAAACTCAAGTTTTTCTTAAAAACAGCTTAAACATCATTGTCTATAAATATTCCTCAAATAGTTTAAATATTTTTCCTAAATTTTTTTTTCAAAAATGTTGGTTTTGAAAATTAATTTTTCAAAAACTTTATTTAGAAATTAAATAAAGGATGAAATTTCTATGGCTTTTCAAAAAGGTGTAGCAAGGCACTATAGGTATTACCGTTGTTGTTTACTTATTAAAATATTTTTTTTCTGTATATTCAATTTTAAGAAAATTACCCCCCCCCCGTTTAAACGGGGGGTGAAAGAACCCCTCTTTCACTCAATTTTTTCTCATCTTGACCTAACCTACTCGCTCTTTAGCTGTTTTTTTATTTCCATTTACTGTGAATCACCTTATAAGTATCTATAAGTCATGGGTAAGTGGATTTGTGAGATATACAATCAGGGTGAACATCTCCTCCAGCCAATTCACTTAGAACTTTGTTGATACGTTCTATCATAATACCGACTTTGTTTTTGTAATGCCAGCTAAAATAAGATTAGCCCAAATTTGGGCGGATGTCATTTGTGAGGCATATGGTGTATGCACTAAGACAAGAGATAGAAACAAAGTTTTTGAGCCCCAATAATCTGACAATCTAAAGCTTTTACTTCAAAAGTATAAGATCTTTAAAAAAGAAAACAGAAACAGATTCTGTTATCTGATATGTTGTTTTCATTTAAAAAGCCTTTCATGTTATGTCGATACGCGTTTGTTTTAACTTCTTTAATATAAGTACCTATATTTACCTAAATATAAGTAATTCAACAAGACTTATACTATTGAAGAACTCAATCTTAAGTCTATTCTTGTATTAGATAATAGAAATCATTCTTGTTGATTTAAAAAAATGTTTTTTGAAAAAAATTGTTAATCATCAAACATTTAAAAATTTCTTCCTTAGGTATACCTAACTGCTAAAATATATTTTTAATTATGCATTATTGCTGTAACTACATTTATATACCTTCTATACAAACGTTTAATATAATGTCTAATTGAAAACTTTCCCACACTTACTTCATTGCAGACAGACGTAAGTATTCGGCACTGATTTCTCATAATTACACTAAAAAAAAACATTGGCATTTTTCCTGTCCAACCGACAACATGATATAAGAAATTATACCGCGACAAAAGAAGATCCTCTTTAAACTGAATTCACAAAAAACTCATAAGGTACCTTTTAATAGAATACTTAGTTTAAAAAAAAAAGAAAAACAATTTTCCCAGCAGGACACGCATCTACTGCATTTAAAAAAACATTTACCAATCCTTTTTTGCTCTCAAATACCTACATCTTTTGAACCTCAATAAAGAAATAAATTCTACTTTAAGTCAAAACATCTCCTAACAGATATTTATCAACAACTGTCTTCATCGTCCCGACACATAGTTCATAGAAGAATCGTTACAGATATATATCGATAGATATGTATGGCACTCAATTTTTTGCCTTTTTTGTGCAATTTCAAAAATGGAATTTCTTTTTTGTATGTGCCCATCAGTCCCCAAGTCCAGTTGTTGGTAAAAGGTTTACACAGTGTTCATTACACAATTCGAATTTCTATGCAGCCTTGGTACACTTTTTTTTTCTATACATATATCTAGCAAATCCCCCAACCGACTCAAATCGGATACAATTCGAAATGGAATTGTGAATTATTAATGAACCAACAACAACTACAACCACGTCAAGCACATATACGTGCCAGCAATCCCAGATCAGCTTCATAACCATCAGCAGCAGCAGCAAGCGACCTGGCCTACACCCAGGGCATTTGGAAAATCGAAATTAGCAGAACCCAAGCTGGTATACCTTAACCTGTATAGAAACGATTGAAACGGGCCAAGACGCAAGGCGAGCAGAGCCATCCTCCCTCGGGTCTTTGGTACTCGTTAATTTTTAAATGTTGGCACATGGGGAGGTAAACAGACATGGTGGGATGAAGAAAGAAGTACATACAACAGTACTCCATATATATGAAAAGACTGAATCCCATTTAAGCTGCGCGCGCGCAATTCAAGCCTCATAGTCATAAGTTCTGCGCCATCGAAAAGCAAATTACTTTCGAGGCCGCCAACAATGGCGGGCAACAATTGCAATTTGTTCGCACACTCCCGGTCTCCAATATGTTATAATAATAATTTCTTCAACCCCACCACCCTTCTCCACTGTAAGTTTACCAAGCGAACTTCATATCACAATCTAAAACTCAAATGAGAGTCTTACAGAATACAAAAATGGAGAAGACTATACACGCACGAGGCATGAAGTGAAGAGACAACTGAAGACGAAGCAAGATACACCTCCAAGGAATATTCGAATAATAGGTCGGGCTCAGGCTGCAGCAGTGGCATCATCGTGATCTTCCAGAAAGTGTTCCCTTTAGAATACCTCGTCCTTGTCGTCCTTTGTCAGCTCCAGTTCTATGTCCTCTAGCCCCAGCCTCTTCTGATGTGTCGTGTAGCTCATTTGGGAGCTTATGGGCGATAACTTTGATTCACTTCGCGGTTCATTAAAGGCTGGCAAGACTTATGTGTGCGCGAAGATGAGATGATGATGCACTGGGCAAAAGTAAAGGAGATGAGGATGATGCGGTTTAAACATAGAGCAGGAGCAGCAGCAGTAAAAGAAGAAGAACCTTTTAATTTCGTTGAAGGTTTCTTTTTTTTTTTAAGTTTATTTACTTAAAAACAAGTTGTTCGAGATTCGAGTTTTTTTTTTCTTTTTATTATTATTTTCTTGGTTAGATGTGTGGGTATGTGTGTCTCACGAGCCATATTGAATTTTTTGTTAATTTTTATTTTTATTTTTATTTCTTGAAACCGGAAACCCACACGCAACCGCAGACCGCATATACTCACTTAATGGGGTATTAAATGAAATCAGCTTCTTCAAGGAAAGATTTGTGTTTTATTTTTATTTTTTGTGTGGTAGGTAAGCAAAATTTCATTTTAATTTCATCAATGTGCAATTAATCTTTTTTTTTTTTCTTTGATTCATCTTCGTCAAATTGGGAAAAGATTTATGAGTTAGCATTAGAAGAATTCTACTGTAGGTTTTTTTTTTGTGATAAGCCAACAGTATTTATCTTTAAAGTAAGAAATTTACACTGCAGACGCTGCACCTGAAGTCGAAAAGCAAAGGAGTTTTTTTAAGATTTTTTTTTTTAATTATCGAACTACAAATATTAATCAATAAATCTGGAAAGCCAAAAAAACTGCCGTATAAAAAAAGAATAGGCCTTTTAATACTTTGCGATCTAAATAATGGCCCCCAGAGCTTAATCAGTTTTGAAAGATAGGTTATCTATTAAAAAGATCTACATGTTGCCCCATAGATATATGCTGCAATAGTTATTATACTAATTTTCTAGAAAAATTTGATGAATAAAAAAAAAAATAAAACCGAAAAATCTGTAGACATTATTAAAAGAAAATTTAAGTTTTTTTTTAAAGACCGCAAAATCAAAGTATATTTTGAAATTTTATCACATTGATCACATTACTTTAGAAATAATTGATGAATTACAAAAATCGGAAAAAATCGGAAAAGCGATAAACATAAATTAAAACGTTCTAACATTTTTTTCCAGCAGGCCCTAAAACAAAAATGTATGTAAGCCTGTAGATATATTTAATAGGTGCTTATCTTTTAAATATTACTCCAGCCCAATTGGTCACCATCCTAATTTTCTAAAAATAATTTATGTGAATGAAAACAAAAAATGAGAAAAATCGCCTATAAATAAAGGTAACTTTTTTTTCTGAAATATACAGCATAATGAAATTGCTTGTCAGTACATCTATTTAATAACTATTTTCTTAAAGAAGTTTCTCCCCCATTGGATATCACCCCGATTTGTTTAGAAAAATTGTATAAAAATAAAGAAATATAAAAAATCGATAGACATTTATAAAAACGTTTGAAGTTTAACAAAATACCGATAACGATAAAGTGTGAGTCATCGTGTGGATCTCTTTAATGCATATCGTATTAAATAAATTTAAGCCCAATCAAATATCGTCCTGATTTTCTAGAAATAATTTATATTCGAAACAAAAATCTGAAAAAATCGAAAAATCGATAGATTAAAGTTTAAACTTAATTTGTTTCGAACAGACCGCAAAATCAAAGTGCGGTCAATGTGTGGATCTCTTTAATATCCTTCTTCTAAAATAAGTTTTCCATTGGATATAACCCCCGGTTTTTTAGAAAAATTGTATAAAAATAAAGAAATCTGGAAAAACGAAAAATCGATAGACATCCATAAAAACGTTCGAAGTTTTTTCTTCAAAATATAGATAACTCAAAGTGTGAGTCAAATATCAAATCAAATATTGTCGGGATTTTCTAGAAAAAATTTATAATTTATTAAAGCTTAAACTTTTGTTTCGAAAAGATCGCAAAATAAAAGTTTGTGAATGTGTGGATCTCTTTAATACCTATCTTTTTAAATACATTTCATCCCTATCGAATATCATCCAGATTTTCTAGAAATAATTTATGAACAAAAAACCGATCAGAAAAATATCGAAAAATTCTATGAAAAAGCTCAAAATTTTGTTTCAAAAATTCCGCAAAATCAACGTGTGTGGAACCCTTTAATAACTATCTTCTTAAATAAATGTTAGCCGAATAGGTTATCATCTTAATTTTCTATAAATATTCTATAAATGAAAAATAAATCGATACCTATAGACTTCGATAAAATCGATTTTTTTTTTAAAGAACGGAAGTAAGTTGTCATATATAGTAATTACCCTGATTTTCTGGAAATATTTGAAGAAAAAAAAACAGACAAATTCATTGAAATCGATAACAACACATTTATTTAATCTTATAATATCAAAGCCATCAGAGAATTTTAAATCAGGGAAGCTCGTCGAAGTTTTCGAAGGACAAATAAGCGATAAATTTAGAACTACCAGTGTGAAGAAATTTAGAAAATTTCGTAGAAAAAACAAAGCCCAGGATACCATTGCATTAAGAATGATTTCAGAAGTGAGGGTTTTATTGACAAAGATATTTTATGATGTTTTAAAAACTAAAAGATCTGTTTAACAGTAAATACAGATCCTGTAATAGGGGAAGGGAAGCGAAAATGATTATTCGATGTCGGTCGTCAGTGTTGTCAACTACTTAAGTTCATAAGTACATAATAGGGACAAGTGAACTATTAAATTTTGCTAAGAAAATAAAAATTGATCGCCGTTTCTAAACTAAAGAATAGATTAAAGTAAGACCAAGTGAGCACAAACAGATGCAACAGACCAACAGTTAATCATATTCTGTCTGATGATTTTAATCATTCAAGCATATTGAGTCTCCTTTATCTGTACTTATACCTCTCAAATGATAAAAAATAAAACCTTTAAAATCACAATCTTTTAGAATTTAAACAGTTATAAAGGTTGCACTTTATAAGTGTTTAAACTTTTGACTTCATCTAATATTTATTGTTTTAGCCATAATTTGACAGATGATTCGATCTGCTATGGTCATATCGATCCCGATCAGACTTTTCAACCCCACTAACATCTACAAAATTCAATACAAAAGCCTGGGCGCCTCATAAAAATCCAACTTTTATGTCAAACCGAAATGGTGCAGTTTATCAAATTGTAACCCATGCCCCATCAGCACCACCTATATAATCGATTTTATATTAAAACGTTTTAACTAGATATTTCCTTAAGAATAACTAAATTTTCATTTACCAGTAACCATTAATCATTTTCCAAATAAAATGGTATCAACAACACAAACAGCCGCAAAGTGGGGTATCCCCTTCTGATCAGACTATGGCCGCGTTGCAGATTAAGTTCAACTTCCACCTTGAGTGCGCTGGCTGTCTTGGGGATGATGGTGCAGTAAAACAGCAAGCAATCGTTATGATTTGTGGCAACCATTTAGAAAATCGTGTTCAAAGTTAATGAAATTGTAATTGAGTAACAACTGCTTAGCTATGCGCTGTGCTCTGCAGATAGCTCTGCATGTTGCATGTAGTTTTCTTATTGGTTGCACTAGATTTTCTTCTTTTTCTGTGGGATTTTCATATTTTTTTTTGTGCGCCGCAGCATGGAGATATGACTTACGTACGATACGGAGAAGCGTGAGGATTCTCAATTGTCGATTTTGTATATGAAGATCGGTGCACGAGGGTGCACGGTGCAGTTCATCGCTCGATTCGATGAATTGTCCGTCCGGCCGGCATGTTATCGGCACCCCAAAGAGATTTCCCGGGTTGCATTGCGATCGGCAACAGTACGATTTTTTAGTTTATTGTACCTTTAATTCGGAAATATCAACGGTGATTTTGTCGCTCGGTGATATTTAATGGAGTCTAATAATTCTTCTCATCGGAATTGCGATAGCATTTTGATTAAGTTTAATATACTTTGGTTATATTTCAAATATCAACAATCGATTAATCAAACAATTTGATTTTGAAAAATAAGAATAAAGTCAGCTTTTGCGTTGGAAAATGTATTCAACAGAATACATTTTTTTTTGTGAGGCGACGATTTTTATTTCTTTTTTTTTTTTTTTTTAAGTGAAACAGAGGGTGATTCCTCGAAATGCTTGTCTTTTCTGTTCGCTTGAATTTAATCCCGCTTAATTACATCTAATTAATTACATGTCATCTGAGGCTGTGCCCTCCCGTTGATTTTTGAGTTTGTTTTGTTGAAGAATAAGTAAATATGTATCTATGTATGTTTAATAATTACGCCGAATGAAAGTTTATTTTTATCTTAAGAAATATCAGACAAATTTCAAATGAAGAATAAGTCAAAAAAGTCGAATATGGAAAAATTTGTGTTTAGCAAACTTGTTTTTTAATTTTACGATTATTTTATATCTGTATACCTATGTGAACAGACATAACGCACATCTCAAGTAATTTGTACATATATTTTGTTTTTTGAGCTTGGAAGCATATTGTTAAGACTATATTCTATACTATGCGGCAGATAACGTTATTTTCTTAAGTTGAAATAGAAAATTTGAAATATTTCCTTATTGAACTGTTACTTACAGCTGAGCTAGTACAGCTAGATGTACAGAGTGACCCAAAAGTATTTGAAGCCACTTTACATAATCTTTTTTAATGGCTGCAACTGTCAGATTTCATTCGATCCTTAAAATCGCGGAATACTTGCAGCTATTATTTTTACGAAAAATTTCGTCAAGTATTTTTATAACGTGAATAACACCATGAATTTCCCTGAAATCCAAAATCATGTGGTCAGCAAAGAAGAGAAGAAGGCCGGATGGCTTCATAGTGCTCGTTCTGACGATGGAATCACAGCTGTGGCAAAAGAAGTTACTTTCTTGTGTGAACTTTGTGGACTTAGACTCTCCAAGAGTACCATTCTCTTTAAAAAAAAAAAAAGTATGATCTCGACTAACAGTATTTTCTGCAGATATTTGTTCATTTGTTTGCTAATTTTATGGACTATATAATGATCGATCCTATAATTTTTCTGAGGTCTGTTTCTGCTTTAGATTCGTCTAGCTGCTTTGAGAGATTGAATCGCAATCTTTCCTCTAATATATAATGAACATTTTAAGTATATATTACATAGCCGGCCTCAAGCCCTGCTTGGCTGTAAAAATCAAAAAGAACGCTATACAGCTTTCCTTTCCCTTTTATACTTCTGAGAATCAGTTTTAGAAAAATTTAAAGCAAAAGCGTTCCAAAAATTTGGTCGATCTAAGGAATAATTCCATATACCATATCTATATAGATATATAAAGGTGACAGTATCTCTTTCTCTATACATAATCTCCGAAGAAAAACATATAAAAATTCATAAAAAACGATTCATTTTATTAATTTATTTTTTAAAACACATACCTATTTAAAACATAACAAAAACAAACAAATATTTATATATAAGAATAAAAAAAAAAGAATCTTATATAATCATGTTTCAAAAAATTCTCCATTAGTACCCTTCTGACCGGGAAAAAAGTGAAAAAAGTGCTTTCCGAATTGTTGATGTTATAAAACCGTTCATGTTTTCAAGATTCTACTGTATTTAGTTGTTTCGCAAATAAGTATAATTTACTATAATTTACTATACTATAATCTTGTGACGAACAACAGCGGAAACTTATGAAAATTCTGCTGAAAACGATTACTTTTGAAGTGAAGATACTTTTGATTCAACTATGCCTACCTATTATACAATGCCAAAAATGCAGATATATGTAGTTGTCAGGGATCGAAGTCAAATTCCTACAAAGTTGCTATAAAAGATATTCGTTACCGGCATATTCATAGTAAAAAGTATAGCAAAATTATTCTTCCTATACCCATCTTACACCATGAATATATTCCAATGGTCTGTGTCTTGACCTACACTAATTTTTATGCAACTTGATCAATCTGGCCTTATATACATTCCATCTCCATCAGCAGAAAACCCCTCCATTTGAATGAATATTTGCATTCAAAATCGACTTCGATATGCTAATGGCCCGTCTGTATTATGCCTCATGTGAATGTGTCCCCAAACTGGCTGCAGCAGTTCTATATGTTCAACTTAACCTGTCTGAAATCTCTCACCGATCGACATCCAGAGACTTTGCTTTCTTGCCACAACATAGACTTCATCGTCTGTCTGAGCTGTTTTTCTACATCTCTTGTCATCAATGAAACATACCAAAAACAAAATTATGTACATTTCAGCAAAATTTGAATTGCGAATTGCATGTCAATGTCATACAGCACGCTACATGTAGCAACAACAATAAACTATTTTCAAAAACGAACAAACCAAAAAAAAATTACTATTCTCTCGCTTGTCCATTGTCCAACCAAAGCACACAAAAACAAATATTCAAATTTGTAAGCGTTGTGTAAGTTTATAAATCCTTGTAATGCCTTCTTCTCACATGAGATGTCATGTCTCAGAAAAGGATTTTTGCATATTATAACCCCCTTCTTTTCTTCCCCCATCATCATCATCATCATGATCATCATCATCATCAATATTTAGAACAAAAGACAACAAAAGTTTGACATTCAAAATGCATGTTTTTGAGATCTCGTGAGAGATAATGTACGAGAGATATCATCGTTGTTTACTCTTCACACAACCAAATGGCAGCTCAAACCCCAGATGATGATGCTAATGTTGATGATGAAGCAACGAGACGAAATGCAGCAACATCGAAAATGAGGACAAAGTTGTAAAATGCTTTAAATGGACATTGACGCTGTCAAACACACAGTTCAAACCCAAGTGACATAAAACGTCAGGTGGTTTTGTTCGGCGGGATCTCACTCGTCGTCATCGCGTCCGTCTCACGATATTATACTTTAAATATTCCCAGAACGAGATGTCAAAGAAAAAGAATGTTCGTATACTCGTATAGATGCTATGCGCATCCGCCCGCTTGTTTCCCGCGCCCGACATTACCGACCCATGTGTCACATAGTGGTGTGCACATAATCATCACTTGATCTTTCGATGATTTTGACAGAGTGAGTCCGTCCAACCCTCTTGTGGAGGGCAAAATCCATTGAATCTGTATATAGGGGGAAATACCCGAAGAAATTTCCGAGCGTGTTAGTTGTCTATTCCGCTTGCTGACGGGCTACAACGTCGAATTCTTTGGCCTATTGAACGAGCGAAAAGACTACGCTGCGCCCGCCATGCCGCTGGGGAGACATAACAACAAAATTGTCACATTGATGCTCGCCAAAAGGGGGACCAAGACCATTCGCGAGATCTTCTTCCTCTTGTCGCCGCACCACTCACTTTCGAAAAAAAAATGAGGAGAGTTATTAATTCTTATGGCATCGGTGAAAGCCGAGATGAATTGGCAACATGACGCTTGGCGGCGTCGTTGTTGCAGCAGCAACAGTCTCCTTTGTATATGCATTCTCTTGCAGTGCGGTCCGATAAGTAACATAAAGTGATAGGTACCCCTAGACAGTGTTAAATTGTATATATATTTTTTCTTGTAGTGGCGGCAACTGATTTTAAAGAGCCGTCTTAAATATACCTACAGGAAAAGGAAATCGATTTCTTTATTTTCGAAGCAAGGTCATGAGAAGTTGGGTGAACTATCATAAGCATAACCCAGAAGGTTGTTGTTGGATATTTGTATTATCCTCACTCTGGCAGCTTAATGGAAAATAAGAAAAATTAGTTTCAGTTCTGCGACGGACAAGTTTCTTCTCAAAAATTGTTTTTCACTCAATTTGACAGTTTTGTTTCAAAAAAAAAAAAAGAAGATATAACTGAACTGACAAAATATTAAATCAGACAGATAGACGAAAATTACATCACACATTTTCTCGTGTGGTTTCTTTTGGACACTGAACTCTATATGTGAATTTGAAATTGTATAACCTGTTCAGAAATTCTGAATTGTATTTCCAAATATACCGCAGGAAAGTATAAGCTCATTCACATAAGGTGGGTCGGTTAAGTTTGTTTGCATCGGATGAATGATGAATGTCCTATTGGATTGTGATGGACTATCTTCGTTCTTATACATTTAATGCAACCCTATAATGGCAATGTCCTTGGGATGCTGGCGAACAAAAGTGTTTCAAGTCATTAATTTTATTCGTTTTGGTTCAGAATGTGTGACACTTTTAAGGTATTCCGGATCTCCGGATAGATTTTGAGAGTTGGTAATATGAAAAGTGTTATGTCAACTACCTATACAGTTTTACAAAAGACAAATTTGTTTTCTATTTCGGTGAGGGGAAGTGCATCATGCTTTGTGAAAAGATTCTTATAAGTTCTCTTATAGTAGTAAATTTTTACGTCGATTATTTCTGTTAGCTTTTTAATGGCTTCGGTTTAAAAAAAAGATATAAATGATATAACCGAGATATTGCTTTGTGAGTGATCCAATATAATCTTTCATTTCAACCCAAGTCTTTATATTCTTAGCGGTCTACATTATAGAGGGTTAGACAGATCCTCCACATAGTATTCTCAGATCCTCTTATATCTTCTCTCTTACATGTTTTGTCTTCCAAATAGTTGTATAGCACTATGAAAAATAGGGTTGTAGAGTTAGAGTTATAGAGAAATGGTGTTTATTTGTTCTTGATTCAATCAATCGATAATTTTTGTATTAAATAACGACAAAAAATATTCCGTAGGGTTTAGAGTAGCTATACTCAACCTGCGGCCCTCGGGCAGCATGCGGCTTGTCGAGCTGTTATAGTAGTGCCCCGTAACGTAATGGTTGGTGTGTCGGACCATCACGCCGGAGGTCTGGGTTCAGGCCCAGCTTCCAACTTCGATAAAATCTATTGTTTTTTTCAGGGGCACTGCCTCTTGCGAGGAAGTGAAAAATCCTCCAAGAGTATCATTGTCATGAAAAGTGCTTCTCACCTTAGTCGTTCGTATTCGACGTAAAATTGTAGGTCCACTCCAATCCCGTAGAACTAACAACACACACAAAAAGATTGGTTGAGAGTTGTATTAGGCCGTGGTTCTTCGGAGCTGTCAGTGCCACAAAATTTTTATTTTAAAAAAAAAAATTTGTCGAGCTTTTATATTTTTGCCCAACTGACAAAGTTACAAAAATTGTTTGTCAAAATTAATTTAAATTTCATGTGGATCAAGAAAAAGTATGGTCGAGAGCAATTATGTATAAAAAGATAACAGTCGAAGACTATAAGCAAATCTGCTATGCGTGAGTTCGAATCCTATGGTGTGCATGTAGAAAGTTTTTCATAATAAAATTATTAAAAGGATTAAAGCTCAGCACCATTAATAAGAATACTGACGATAGGACTTGGCACTCCTTGAAATAGCTATATCACCAGCCAAAATAACAACGAGTAATAAAATTCGTAAGCAATTGGTGGTAGCATCTTTAAGTTGTTCAAAAATTCGATAATAATTTTTCTTCTGAAAAGACAAAAACGAAATTAATAACATAAAAATGTAATAATATGGCTTTTCTAAGAGGTCATTTGAACAGATAGAAGTATTATTAGAAGTCTCCGTATTTGTTCCGACTCCGAATTATTAAATACTTCCAAATTTACAAAGTCTGGCATTGGATAGGTACCGATCTGCAACATCGCAATGCTGGTGTTAAATATTTGAAGAATTTTTAAAATCTTTTTTAGTTCAAAAACAAGGCACAGATTTCATTTCATTTCATTTCATTTTTATTTATTTTCGATTTTCCTATACACAGTAAGATATAATATCTTATAAACTAGTGTAAAGATTAACTAAATATTCAATGGATACATTACAAAAAAAAAATTAAAATGTTTGTGAATCTATACAAAGATAAAAGAAAAGAAAAGTAATTAAAAGCAAGCATTATTCTTAAATACTATTTCATTCAAACAAAAAAAAAAGGCAATGAACATATATTTTTAAAAAATTATTTTTGGTTTTTATTTTTTATTTTTAGTTTTGATTTTGATTGCCTGTTCTTTGTTTTTCGATGTTTTTTATAAAGTTACAGACAAATAGTTTTTAATTTCTTTTTTTACTTTTGACACGTCCTCTATTCTTCTTATATTCCGCGGAAGAGAGTTCCAAAGACGAATGCTATTTATGAAAAATTGACGTTCAGAGATAAGGGATGAGTATCGTAAATGGATAAGTTGCCCAGATCTATTTGAGGAAGTCACTCTTAATCTTTCATAAAGATAATTTGGTTCATGCGTTAGCAAGATGTCCGAAAGTAGGACCAATGTGCGAATATCCAATAGACTGTTGAATGTCATGGTGAAAACTTTCCTAGTAAAATTTGATACGCGTTCATATCTGCGTAGTCCAAAGATATATCGAATAGCGCTGTTGAAAGCCACGTTAAGCCGTCTCTTACAATCAAAGCTACATGAACAAAATATTTCACAACCATATGTGAGAATTGGAATAATTAGCGTTTTAACCAACATAATACGTGTCTTTAGCGGAGTAAAATATTGAACAGCCCTTAAGGAGCGTAACGCACCATAGGTTTTCCCAACAATCGAATTTATATGGCTTTCCCACGTTAGCCTGCGGTTGAAAAGAATACCCAAGTTTTTTGCCTCTTCAGCATATTCGACTGGAACATTGTTCAATAAAACAGGCGGAAAGTAAGAAAGGTCTAATGGTTTTTTTGAAATGACTACGCATTTCGACTTTGACGGGTTCAACAGGAGACTATTTAATCGGGACCAGTTCGAAATAATGTCAAGATCTTCATTAAGGCAGTAAATAAAGTGTTCAATGAGTCCAAGTGGACAACTTAAAGTCAACTGCACATCATCTGCATACAGAGATATGAGGCTGTATTTAATACTCGAAGGAAGTGCGTTTATATATAAAGAAAACAAAAACAAATTTCCCAACTTTAAAAAGCGTCAAGAAAACTTTCTGTTTTTTTTTTTTTTTTTTTTTGTTTTGGCAATCCAGAAAAAAGAGCTGTGAAGAAATCGGTAATTATTATTATGAATAATAAGTAATACAAGCAAAGGAATTGAACTACAGAATATTTACTACTTCGCTTATTCAGCCAACTTTCGGAAGTGTCATACTTCTATTAAAATATTATTCAGTCTGAAAAATTGGAATACTGAGTACCTAAACATTTTGTAAAGTGTTCATTTCACCAAGATTCTTAATGTGAGAATAGGGTTTTTGAACTAGTGAATCTTTTAAAATATCAAGTATTTGAATAAGTGTATGAGTGCTACAGTGAAGTTAAATAGTACTATCTATACAACTGAAGAAAAGTTTTGAAACTTTTTTTTTTACGTAGATACGAAAATAGCTTAATCTCTAATATTTGAGTTAGTATAATTATCTTGCGCCCGGACATCATGACTAAAATATAATTATGGCCCCTTTACAAAAAAAGTTGAGTATGGCTGGTCTAGAGACTCTAGGCGAATTCACTGTGCACAATTTATGGACAGATCACTTTGCACAATACACTGTGGCTACAATTCACTTTGGAATATGAATTTATTGTCGTACACAATTCACTGAGTGAACAATTCACTGTTCTTTTTGTATCACAGTGAATTGTGCACCAGTTAAATGTTAAATAGTGAATTGTGTACAGTGAAAGCCCATACAGTGAATTGTGCACTGTGAATAAGCCGGGATCGGTTAAAAAAGGTTTGCAGCTTCTTCATAATAGCGGTTCATACTATTCGTTGTCATTTAAAATATCACCAAAAAATTATATGGAAAATAATTTCACCTGGAAAAAGTGAAATTGATTCCCATGATGTGAAATTGTGAAGTTATTTCTCTTATACCAGTAGATATCTGATTGCAGAACTTGACGTTACACTCCTATAGAAGTTACCTATGCTTCTTGCTTGAAATATATACATATGTATATCTATCTGTTTATCCACATCAGAATCACTAATAAGTAAAATCAGTGTTTACACTGTCTGTTGTCTGACCTTATTCATTATAATTCATAATCTTTATTTAACAGATGAGATATCTTAATGCTTGTACCAATAAATCTTAATATCACGATATAATTCGTAATGTCTGTCGATACCTATACTTAGTTCTTTTTTCTGACCCATAAACCTATCAACCTTTACCTAATTATTGACTTCAACTTTTATGGTAGGTCAGTTCACTTTCAACCCAATTTCGCAACGAATATTGATTTTACATCCAAATAGTATGACTATCCATCAATCCATCAACTTAAATTCATATATAAACTCGTCAAACTATATAACAATACAACGGAGATATTCAAGTTTTCCCCCTCTAAAAAAAAATGCTCCAAAAGTTTAGAATTAATTTTTCATTTTTATAGACACAAACTTAAACCATTCCCTCCTCAAATGATTTTTAACTTCGATAAAAATCCATTGACTGTATGGGTTATGTACATTTAACAAGCCTTAGTTAACTGTTACGCCCTGCATAAGTATAACAATAGAAATAACCATTGTTATATTGGCAACCCTTAAAGCTTAACCTCGAAGGAAAAAGGAAAAAATTTTGACGTGTCGAAATGTAATTTAGTTGAAGCAATCTTCGTTTAAGAGTATAAGTTGATGTTCTTTTTGTCGTCTCGTCGCTGTCGTTAGGAAATGAAAATCAACATCAAGCAAGTCAAGGAGTAGGTTACCTATACTATACAGGGTGAGTCATGAGCAATGCGACAAAATGCTAGGGCGTGTAGGTTGCGTTGAGACAAGAAAAAAATCGTATGGGAGGGGGGGGTCTATTCCCCTCCGTTTAGCCGGGAGGGGCAATTTTTGAAAAAAACTGACTTAAAATGGAAAAAAAATTATTTAAAATCAACGGCTTCATTCACAATGCTGTGCGATACGTTTTTGAAAAGCCAATAACTTTTTCTTTCATTCTTTGTTTAAATAAATCTTTACAAAGAAATAGTTTTTGAAATATTAATTTTCAAAATCAAAATTTTGAAAAAAAAAATTGAAAAAAAAATTTTAAATTAATTTTTTTCAAAATTTTACGTAATTAAGTGCTAATTTTAATTTCAAAACTCAATGCTGTTATTAATTTTAAGTCTAAATAAGAAAACCGGATTCAAAAATTGTATGTCGTTCTCAAGAAATTAAAAAAAAACCAAAACCACCTTTTTCTAAGAAAAACATTTATTTTTATTGTAACGAAGCAATTTAAGAAGCATTAATCTTAGTTTTTTTAGTTTTTTTTATTCCTTTTATTTTTACTATGTTTTTTATTGGAAGTACTTATAAAAAATTCTCGATATGATCTCCATTGTTTAGAAGGCATAGATTATATCTCCTTGTAATGGCTTCACATAAGTTTATGCTTGACAAATTTTCCTGCAATTTGACTCCAGCGACTTCAATTCGTTCCTTCAGTTGTTCCAATGATACTATTTCCACTTCGTAAACATAATTCTTCATAAATCCCCATGCATAGCTATCTAGGGGAGTTAAATCTGGTGACCTAGGAGTCCATTCCGTGGGGCCCCTTCTTCCGATCCAACGGTCACTAAAATGATCATCCAGCCAGTTTCTCACCTGTAAGCTGTAGTGTGCTGGAGCACCATCTTGTTGGTAGATTAAAGTATCTGCTATAACCAATGGAACGCTGTCTAATAAATCGGGTAAAAGGTCTCGTAGGAATTGCAGGTACGATTCTCCATTAATAATGGAATTCAAAAACCGGGGCCCGATCACAGTGTGTCCAACAATACCAAGCCAAACATTACAACTAAAGCGGTGTTGTGATTTGTTTTGTTTTTTTTTTTGTGTGGATTGGCGCTACTCCAATAATGTAAATTGTGGAAGTTAGTAACCTCATCCCTAGTAAACTGTGCTTCATCCGTCCAGAATATTCTTCTAAAATAGTTTTGTTCGGTTTCATTTCTAAGTAGTAATGTTCTACAAAATTCGGTTCTCAATAACTTGTCGTTTGAGGTGAGTTCCTGAACAGGCGTAAAGTGGTACGGGTGTAAATTTTCCGCCCGAAGTACTCGACATGCTCTAGATTGGGACACTCCAAGCATAGTGGATATCCTTCTTGTACTGACGGAGGGATTATTTCGGACTAAATCCAGAATTCTTTCATCTAAGATTCTTGACTCATCAGAAACTGGCCTTTCGCTTCTTCGATGCTCCAGCACTCCATGATCTCTTAGACGTCGGTGGATTCTTGGAAACGTGCTATGATGGGGACACCTCCTATCGGGATATCTTTCAGCGTACAGTCTTTCGGCTTCACGACTTCGACCATTAGCTAAACCGTAGCAGAAATGCATGTCCGTTAATTCTTCTCGGGTGTATGAGCTTGACATCGTTACGTGTTAATGAGTTAATATTCAGATTTGAAATAATTACTAAGCAAAACTGCAATGCCTTTTATTTATCTTGCGTTGCAATTTTCTTTTTTTTTTTCATTAAAAAAATTGCGGTTTTATTGTCCCTATTGTCCCCATAACAGGTAGAACCCATGGGCTGCGGGCAGGCCAAGGCAAAAATATTGACAGGTCAGTTTTCAGAAGTTATCAATGAAAATAATATTAATCCAGGGTTATTCCAATACTATTTAATTTTATTACGTTCTCATAAAACTCCAATTAAAAAAAAAGTAAAAAAACTAAGATTAATGCTAAATAAATAAATAAATTGCTTCGTTACAATAAAAATAAATGTTTTTCTTAGAAAAAGGTGGTTTTGGTTTTTTTTAATTTCTTGAGAACGACATAAAATTTTTGCATCCGGTTTTCTTATTTAGACTTAAAATTAATAACAGCATTGAATTTTGAAATTAAAATTAGCACTTAATTACGTAAAATTTTGAAAAAAATGAATTTGAAATTTATTTTTCAATTTTTTTTTCAAAATTTTGACTTTGAAAATTAATATTTCAAAAACTATTTCTTAGAATAGATTTATTTAAACACAGAATGAAAGAAAAAGTTATTGGCTTTTCAAAAACGTATCGCACAGCATTGTGAATGAAGCCGTTGATTTTAAATAATTTTTTTCCCATTTTAAGTCAGTTTTTTCGAAAATTGCCCCTCCCGGCTAAACGGAGGGGAATAGACCCCCCCTCCCATACGATTTTTTTCTTGTCTCAACGCAACCTACACGCCCTAGCATTTTGTCGCATTGCTCATGACTCACCCTGTATATATGAGACTTAATGATGAAAATGCCAAGAAACTGCTCATTTTTCATAAAAAGAAAACAAAACAAAAAAAAAAAGGAGGCAAAGAAAAGCATTTTCTGGAGCACCAAAATAGACAATATATAGTGAAGCACCATCACCAAACCTGCCATTCATCAATGATGAGAAAATTGACAAATGTTGTTTTCGCGGAAGCAACCACCGACCAACATTGTTATGTTATTCAGTAAGTTTGTAAGTTTATGGGTCACAGTCGTAGATATCTATATGTATAGTATATCCACCTAGGCACCTACTCATCATACTTTGTTTTTTTTTTTTTTAATTTCCCACCAAGTAAATAATAAAGCTCACATTCTATAGGTATAATATATACTTGTTTTTACAAATACATAAGTACTCATAAACAGACAACGGTGATAACATCGGAATAAACTGTGCACTGTGCAGTGAAAAATATACCACACATGAACTGTCACACTGAAGCAAGATGACAATCCAGCGTTGTTATATTGTAACATGAATATATTTTTTAAACATGTTTGCATTGTTTACATGGACTTCCTCCGACTACATGCGGGCAGTGTAGTTCTCATGGATGGTCTTCTAGACCACTATATATATTCATATTAGTATGAAACCCCGACTAACCTCAAATTTGTCCAAATGTTGGATATGGCGATGTTCTACGCTTACACTCTTTTTTTCATTGGTTATACAATTAAATCAACATCAAATTACCATGATTGCCACCGAAACAAAAAAAAAATGTCAAATTTTATCACCCAGTTTATATAATATACCCATGGCCAAAGAATTATTCTCCGACTCAAGGATCAATATGACAACGTGGGTCTTGGTGCGTATTTCATCACTGTGCAAGTGCAAAATTTGTGTGAAAACCAGGGATGTAAATCAAAAACGCCTCAAATATAAATTAAATCTCTTCAATTTGACGACAAAGGATGATGGTATGGGAAAGTCTCATCTCAGTCGCGAATCTAATTTTTCTGAGCCATAACCACCTATTTTTTTTTTTTTTTTTATTAAAAACAGAAATTCTCAACTAAAGCAAGTTGAGGGTGGGTGTACAATAATATCATTAATTAAGTGAGGATTACACATTCTAAGCACTTTTCTTTTTCTTTTTATTTATTTGTTTCTAAAACCTAGAGAAACGACGCTATACAAGCACACGTTTACATTTCTTTAACAACCAATTGACAACCATTTTGAAATCGTATTTAGTTTCGCCGGATTCATACTACTTTGATACAAATATCATTAGAATTTCTTGGAATTTTGGTCGAGACTTAATTGTTTCTATTTCTTGATCAATAGAAAAAAAATCGGACCAGAGCTCAAATTTTTAGGGGAGGGGGGAGGTAAGTTTCGAAATTTAGTCTTTTTGATTTTGCTAGAAACTATATGAATTTTGTGGAAAGAATGTTAAAACAAAAATTTTAGCTTATCTATATAATTTTCTACAAAAAAGGTGTTCAAAATTTGCAAAAAACTATGAGTTAAATTACGAGTATACATTTCAAAAGTATTTGGCCACAGAAAAATTAAAATGCACGACTGGGTCACATGAACTTGCTTTTGAACTACAAACATTTTAATTCTTAAATTGTGTATCATCGTATTTTAGCTTTATTGTTGTTGAGCTAAAAACTTAAATGCCATACCAAATTTGATTCAAATGATCAACTTATGGTGAAACACCAAATCTCCTCATTGTGTATTTTTAACCAAAAGCCTGAAATGCAGTTATATTAACAGCACTCCACATAAAACTTTCACAAAGTTTTATCAATATCTTTTAAACCGTTTTCGAGAACATTTGTAAAAACTAATACGATAGCGGTTTTAGTTTTAGTTTTAGTTTTTTTTTGCAGATTTTCTCGAAAACGTCTCAACGTGTTTTCCATTATACTTAATGACTTTTTGCAATAACCCTGCGATATGGAATGCAAGTAAAATATTTAATCTACCTAGTTATATTATATACCTAGATGGATTTTTAAGTGTTTATTACTGACTTTTTTTATGATCCTATACCATCCCTGTCCATTTAAAAACATCACAACACAAAACATCGCCACAAAAAGTTTCCGTTTAATAAGAATTATTCGCAGAAATATATTAATGATCCATGGTGATAATCTTTAATAAAACATAATTCCTTTTTATAAAATAAGGGACTGTGTGGTATTACTTAATGGCACAGATGGAATATTTCACTCTAAATGAGCCAAGTCTCCCCATCTTCGTTTTTAATTATTCACAAACAATAGTTGTTCCTTGTGTTGTGCTGAAGTTTTTTTTTTTCATTTCTGTTAGATACAAGATTGTGTTAAAGTTGCTTGCTATTAAATTGAAATTATAATTTTTATTTTATCTACATATATTGCAATGGGTACGTGCTGTTGTTTTTGCATCTTTTATTTTGTTTTATAAAATCTTGCATAGAAAATAAACTTTCGCACAAACAAAAATGTTAAAACAGCAGCAACAAGAGGCTAGGCCGACATCCACGGCCGGCCATAAGTATATGTATATGGAATTGATGCGAACGTGATCATGATAAAGATGACATATGAAGCATCTGACAAATGATCAGAACATCCGATTGTGACAAGTTACCTGTTGTTATGAAAAATGCTTCTACAGTCAATTTGTCAGATATTTAAATAAAGTAATTTAGAATCGTCAATGTGCACGGAACGACGACATGACACTTTCGCAATGAGGCCCCATCAGAGGTGGCTGCTGCTGATGTTGGGTGGGCTATTTTGCTTCTTCTTCTTATTTTTTTTTTTGTTTTGTTTTTTTGCTTTACACATGCGCAACATTACACACAACATCTGGTTTTGACTTCGACTTTGAGGAAAAGAAAATGGTCAATGATTTAGGTTCGTATCTTATATACTTCCGTAAACAGTTTAATGGTTGAAAATTATTCTAAAATTAGGCTATTGGGTTGTCAAATGCAATGGTAATGGAATGAAAACCGCTTTTATCAGTCTTTTTGCATTGCAACCAAACATCAGGCTAAAACTGTATCTAATGGTGAAATCTTCTGAATGCTGATTTGAATTACCTTTATCATTTAGCGTACCTAGGTATAGGTAAAACTCGAAATGAACGGTAGTACCAAAGTCCATCAGGAGATGTCGTCGGCCAATCCACCAACATTGCTCTAAGTTGCACGTGTAATAATAATTATAATTGGCTCCCTGAAATTACGCCATAGGAAATTTCACCAAAAAAAAACGAAATGGAAAAAAAGCCCAAAAAGTTGGTCGCAAATGCCGGAAATGGCGGCAAAATCAAGCTTTTATCAGTGTTAAAAAGCGATCCCATATAACATTAAGCTAAGTAAGTCGGTGGAGTGAAATAAGGTGCGTGGAATTAAGGCCCGCGGGTCTTAATTCCCACTTTGAAAGGAAACAAAGCCAGCAGGCATTATTTCCTTCCCAAAATGGCAATTAAATCCGGTGTTATTTCGCAAAAGCTTTTGCAACCCCCCTTCAACCCCCTGCCTGGCCCACTATAGGATTTGGGGGGGGGTGCAAGTACCACAGGTCTTCATGCTTTTTTGTGGAGGGTCTTATAGTCACTTTGAAAAGGAATTAATGCCCGTGGTCTTTGTTTCCTTTCAATAAGGAAATTAAGACCCACGGGCCTTAATTCCGCGGACTTTATTTTACTCCACCAAGTTAGCCATTTTCAGAAGCCTTCATTTTAATGCACCTAAGAAATTGTTTGGGAATATGGTCCGACGGAAGTAGTATGGGCTCTTTTTCATAGGTGATTGGATCACGTTGAGCGTTGAGCGATATTGCCGGTCAGTGCGAATCGGCAAAAATCTAGACGTTACTCGTTAGGTGAGCCCGAAAAGTATATCATTCGCAAATTTTGGACCACCGTATGTTATGTATATATATTGTCAAAGTGTAGATCTACACATATCATATTACCTAGTAATTTGTTTTCTTTTAATAAAACATAGGGTTATGATCTATTTCTATAAGAGATATTATTACAAAAAAAGCACTTTCCCTCACATAAGAAATTCCTATAATAAAAAAACTTAAATATTTTTAAATAGGTATGTAAATACATACATACTTATATATTTCAATCTAAAAATGTTCAATCGCTTTTTTTTAAATTAATTGTTTCTCCTCACGAAGGCGGAGAATTTAAATTCACCATACAATGATTGTTCATTGTACCATGATATTCATTTTACCTTCGTATTTACGTACATAGCAACTTCTGCCGTGTCAAGTAAAAATCCATTCAACTGAATATTTTGTGGCATAGTATAATTTTCCATTTTCTTTAAATTCAAATATTTCCTTTTTTTTGGCCCTCTTACCAAGTCATTGAATGAAACCGTCTGTGGCCCATTTTATTGTATTGTTTTCGACAAATTGAAATCCCCCATAAGTTCGAGGGTTGACGATGATGACTGCCTTGCCCCATTCGATTGCTCTTATTTTCATTCCTATTAAAGTCTATATAGAACTGTCACGAAAGTCCTTTATGAATTGATTGATGGATTTTTGAAAAAAAAAAAAAAAACTGGTTCAGCAGGAAAGTGTATCAATTTTGTATGTGTGAAATTTGTTTCACTTTCGACTCTGAGACCGTAAGAGGAAATGAGTTTATCTTTTTCCTATTAACTTTGTGTTTGAATTCAATTTCAGTAAAACTATAAAAATAAACAATATTCTGTTTCCTCTTTCCCTTTACCGAAAACACCTGTTTACCCCATGTGAATGTGATACCAAACAAAAGTTGCCCTTTCCCCCGTACAGCATAGCAACATCTAGTGTTGTGTGTAAAATATAGTTGCACCATCATTTATCACTTGTGAACGATTTGATTAATCTCTGGGGATATTGCTCCTTCAGAGCCACTAAGTACCACAAGAGGTCCAGACCTTTTGCCAGCCACCCCGAGAGCGGAACAGCTTCAGAGATCTCGAGAGCGATTTATATTTATGAACTTTCGAATGCAAATTGAGTGATGTTGTTACAAGAAATAACACACAAGCGAGTATAGGTAGTGGCGGCAGGCATTATAGTGCGGGTGTCGCAATACGGCGGCGGCTTCGGTCGGAAGAATATAAACAAATATTTGATATTTATTTTGAGAAACAGAGGAAAACAAATAAATGCCACAAATACGCGCTGCTCGCGCGATGTGCACGTAACCTAATGACTTCAAAGATCACGACTGTGTCAACCAAAATGAAGATTTATGGATGGTGTTCCATTTTGGAATATTATATAGTTAACATTTTGTAAAGGTTTGAATGTTTCATTTTTTTTTTTTTTTATTTTTACGATAGATTTTGTTATGAAAGCTTGACCTTTTTGACTTCTTGCAGTGTGTTTCATGAGTGAGTTATCTTTTGTGAGCTTTTTAATCCTTTTGTTTAAGAAATTAATAATTTTAAAGATGGGATTGTACGGATATTTAGTATAGATATTTCGTTATATTAACCTTTAACGAAGCTTTTGTGTTGATAGATTTTATAAAAAAGTATAAAAATTTTCTTATAGGTAGGTATTTAGCTGGGAAAGTTTTTTTCTGGTTTGCAATTTGTGCGGCATTTCAAACTTTTTTTTTTTTTTGTTTAATGCGGCACAATACCTTTGATTTTATACTTACCAAATCATTTGAGCTAACTCTGGATTTACAATTGACTAAAAAAATACAGTGCATTCTCGATTATCGCAACTATAATTAAAACAAGGGTGGTTGCAACGACCGGGGTTGTTGCAATAACCGAGTTTTTGGGACTTCGCTGGAAATTGATTTAGGAACCACTTGTACAAAGGCTTTGTCATCTATTAAAAGGTGGCTTTAATGTCATCCTCTTTCCGGGTCTACATTCAGCATAAGAATCAAACTTTCTTATTCCATCCTCTTTTCGTTTTATTTTGCTGACTGTAGATGTATGCACATTATACTCACGGAATAGGTACTGATTTAATTGAAGCTGTTTTATTATTTTTTTTTTTAAATTTCACTTTTGTTTTTAATTGACAGTTTCACTATTTTTTAGTAAGACACATTTTTTCGAAACACACAAGTGACTGATCACTGGACAAAATTCATTTAACTAACAAACTACAACATCATCGTACCATCACTAAAAAGTAGTGGTAAAATAACTGCCGAGACAAAATGTAACGCAACAGACAAAGAGAAACATAGCCAAGAACATGAGTAAATAAAGATATGCATATAAAAACAAAAGTTGCACTTATCGCGTCAATTTTTTTTTTTGAAAGGTTGCGATTACTGCGTCAACAATGACATAAATTCAGCTGTTGCGAAAATCGAGGAGTTGCGTAAATCGAGAGTTGCGTTAATCGAGAACGGACTGTATTATTTGTCTCTATATACATATAGATTAACTCAAGGTCAATCCAGATACTCCGACGATCTCCGACTGAAAAACTGCTATTAGTGCCCCCGGTGCCGTGGAAATAAGGCCTTACGAAATAAGACCATATTTGTAAATAAGTACAAATATGACTTCATTTCACTGATGTATAAAGCGAAATAAGGTCATATTTACAAATATGGCCTAAATTCGTACTTGTATTTGACATTTTTAAACGCCCAAAAAAGTTATTTTAAATAATTTCGACAAATGTCTACCTACTAATAAATTTCTTAAAATACACTCATTATATTTCCAGATAGAAAAAAGTCGGAATTTAATTAACTCTTTATATGTTTTGGTTTCTTGGACCTCGAGAACATGAAAACAGAGGGGGGTGGGGGTGGTAAAACTGCGAAACGTTCAATCTATCTCCGGTTTTTTCAATAACTTTTTTTCTTTACGGCAAAAGCATCTCTATATGTTAAATTTCCAATATACCAAGTTATCGATATCTACCTAAAGGCAGACAAACTAAAACGTCAAACACACTTTTTCCATCATGTTTCATTCTTACATGGATTTTAATAAAAAAATGAAGTGCTTGAATTGAATTCCTAATATTACTAAGAGGCCTCCTCGTCCTCTCGTAAAAACAGTCAGTGCCCTGGGCTCTTTCTAAAATTTGTTTCGTAAAACTAAGTTTTATATAGTATTTTTTAAAATGTTCTCAACATCAAGATTGCAAAAAATGCCATCAAAATACTGTAGGTATAAAATTTATCAATAAAAATATCTGTTAATTGCATATCCCTAAATTGTATAATTTTTATAATTTTTACCATGAACATTTTTATGTTAAATAAGTAATTTTGTCTTTTTTTTTTTTGTATATTTATAGGTACTGTTAATGCCAATGGTGAAACAAAACGCCAACGAACCTCATACACACGCTATCAAACGTTAGAATTAGAAAAGGAATTTCACTTCAATCGTTACCTGACCCGTCGGAGACGCATCGAAATCGCCCACGCCCTCTGTTTAACAGAAAGACAAATAAAAATTTGGTTCCAAAATCGTCGTATGAAATGGAAAAAAGAGCATAAAATGGCGTCCATGAATATTGTACCTTATCATATGGGACCATACGGACATCCATATCATCAATTCGATATCCATCCATCACAATTTGCTCATTTGAGCGCATAGGACGCGTGGCACTTTTCGGGTACTGGTTAGAGGCTCAATCAGTTGTATCAAGAACCATATCAGGGATACCAGAACAATCAGGATGCCAGCGGGGGTGGCGGTGTTAGCAGTGGTCCTGGCACCGGTACCAATTCGCTGTTTAGTAATTCTGAGTGTTCTAAGTATCCCCAAGAGTTCTGATCTCAAATTATGTAAAAATTAATTTATATAGGTATTAAAAACGTGTCTTCATTAAAAAAAAACAACAAAATGCATTAAGAAATTACAAAAGCCCATCAATGTTGTGCCCACGACTGCCCTTGTGGTGAGTTGTTTGCATAGCGTTGAGGGTTTCGTAGTTTTATCTTATTACACTCGAGATTCAATCCATCTTTAGCTTAATGCAACCATTGTATATAAATTTCTATAGTACAACCATGGAGCAGCGCCATCTAAAGAAAGTTGTTAACTGCACATTTGGAGGTTCTTACATTTACTAAGTGTCTATTCTGTTACCCTAACAATAGTCGTCTACGATACAAATTAATAATATATAATGTATTTTATAGGCTCTAAAATCCATATTTCCTTGACAAGAGTCATAAACAAAACAAAAATAATATATGTTTACGACTGTTGTCAGGGTTACAGAATAGACAACTATTAAATGCACGAACCTAAAAATGTGTTTATCACACGTTTCTCAAGATGGCCAGGCGGTGATTATTCAGCATGAAAATACTATAGAAATGTATATACAATGATGCAACGTAGAACGCTTAATATCAAATAATTTTTACAACTGATTCGTGCTAACACGAAACTTAACAAAACACACTCTCATGATGTCATCGTGTGATGTGTGCCTTTGTAATAATCGTGTTGGTTTATGATACTGGTCATAATCTGTGATTTGATATTATGGTATTTTTTGCTTGTGGTTTGATTTTGGCTTTTTTTTTATTTTTATCCCAAAAAAAAAAAAAAGACAAATAACAAATTTGTTACCTAATTGTTGTGTGCATACAAAATTTAAGTTTGTTATTAATATTCTTTGTTTATATGTTTTGTTACCAGTATTTTGTTCTCCTCAATTATTATAAAACAAAAAAAAAATAACAAAAACCATGAGCAATGCCAAAAACATTTCGCAGATTAACATAATGAAATTCAAATTGTAAATAGGTAAATAAAAAAATAATAATTTATTGAGCTATTCAAACCGTCCAGTATAATAAACCGAAATCTCTAAGCAGTATTCGAAAAGCCATTAGTTTTTTAAGGTGTAGAATAATTATTAAATTCGAATTTAAGTAGGTTTATGTATTTGATTATTATTCTAGTGTTGCACTAGAGGTTCAGTTATATGCTAAATGTGGTAAGTTTCATTTTCACAGTTTGAGAATTAAATCCAAAAACAGTTTGAGAATATTTCTTTTAGTTTCTAACATAACCAATTGGAGTGTGTCTTTGATAACTAAATGAACTGTGTTACCGACTTTATTTGAAAATGTTTTTTATGTCAGTTGGTAAATTTGAAATTTGAAATTCATTTTTTAGATATTGGGCGTTGGAAAATTGTGGTTCATTTATTTTTTTATTTTTTTTTAATTTAGAATTTAACTTTCAATATTGAAATATTGTGGTGACATATGGGTGAAAAGTATGTGAACACCCGGTATATTATTCGAAAGATATTTTAAATTTCTTATTGGTATTCGCAATTTAAAAACATAGAAAACAAATTAATGGAATTAAAACATTCTCGACGTGTAACAGATACAAATTCAATACGTCCATAAAATTAAACTATACATTATTGCGATAACTAAATAAGATTGCATTGAATTTTGTGTGTGCAACTTGACATATATGTATGTATGTAAATGAAGCTCGTGAGTTTATAAATAAATAGGAAATGTTCACAACCCCATATGCAATATATGCATACATAAACATAAACCTACCTATACTACTTACATACCTATACATAGTTATAGCGAGCATAATGATCATCTGGCAAAAATGTATCTATACTGTTACTGGTATATAATCTCAAGAATAATTGGACCCTTCAATTTTATAAAAACAAAATTCGTTAACAAACTTAAAGTCAAATACAAAAAATTGACTTTCCTATTTGAATGAAATAAAATACCATTGGAAGTGGAATTAAACTGCCGCCTTAGACGTATGATAAATTATTTGTTACCTTATCGTTATACAACCGTGTGAAATTTAATATTTCGAAAACTCATAATATTGACTCTTGTAGTCCTGCCATATAAAAACGGAAAATTTCCTAACGTTGTTGTATTCATGACTGGCACTTGAATTGAAGAAATTGATCAGGTTTCCATTCTCGTAATGTGTGTCACTGGATGACCACTGATGATGAAAAAAATGCTGAGAAATGATAAGACGCTATAACGAAAACATTTTGTCTCACTTTAGAACACCGTCGTAATTTTCCTTGTTTTCGGTACTTTTACAAGATATTCTCAGAATAAATAGCCGATTGCATTCCTCGCCTCTGAAACAATTCAATCGTAATACAGTGAACGTTCTACTTGCGGACAGCTCCGATAAGCGGACCATTCCCATAACCAGACACATTTTTGGGAACCACCTTTTTATCTAATTTCCCATACAAAATGCATTCTTATAAACAGACTCAACGCGGACACTTTTTTTTTTACTCACTTCAAATTAAAAATTCTCCCATAAACTGACACAATAATATAATAAAATGTTGTTTTTGTATAAAACTAAGAATCAAAAAGATTCAAAAAATCAGTTTTCAATACAGCTTCTATTTTTGTTTAGGAGAAAATCTATTGAAAATTTTAGATAAACGGACGTGAAGTTCTCACAACCGGACAGAGCAAAGTTACGTTGCGATCTTATAGTAGGGGATTTTCCGGTTGATAAAATGCTGTGATGCAATTGGATTGTTATGGGGTTCTCTATTACTTCCAATTTATTTTAGTTCTGCTGTTTAATTAGGCAGCCGCATAGTGTTATGCCAACATAAACGGACAAATATTCTCTTAACCGGACAAAAATTTGGCGACTTGAGTGTCTTCTCATGGAAGCTTTCTCTGTACTAGCACTGCCAAGAATGATCATCAACTTACATGGTCTTGTTTCCATCGAATAGTTAAGTAAAATGATCTTTCTTTAGCCGCACTACTTGAATGTAGAATGCTTTACCTGGCCAGACTTTCCACTGCCATTGTTATGCTCAAATATATGGATAACGAACCAATATGGATCGGTATCCGCATTCCATTCTCCTTCTTTTTTATATGAAAATGGAAAGAGATACCAATTTGAAATGTTAGATTTCAAATGTTCAAAATGTCTTTAAATTGTAGACACCAATTTTCAAATAAATAATAACTTTATTTAAAACAAATTCAAAGATCCAAAACTGTCTACCAGTGGACTGTTGATATTTTCAAATCCATTTCGTTATAAAGAAAATTAAATAGAATGCATGACACTGCATTTTTAGCCAAAAACTTGAAATTCTGTTATATTGAAACTACTATACAAATGTAACAAACACCAAGTTTTATCAAAATCGTTAAACCAGTTTTCGAGAAAATTTGTAAGAACTAAAACCGTTATATGGCATCAGGTACCCGTTATAGTTGGGCTAAAACAAAAATTCGAACTTGCTTTCTAGGGAGTCTCAAAGAAAGTATAGGTACCTTAATTACTACACACGAAGTTTGAAGAAAATCCGTCCAACTGTTTAGGCTCTGTAAAGTCCGGTGAACATACAAACGAACATCCGCCCATCCTCACAGACAATTTTTTTAGGAGTCTTAAAAATTTTCTGATGGTGAAGTCAAGACAAGCCATATTTCAAACCAGCTTGCCGCTTGTATTTTTCCGCATTTCAAAATCACTAAAGTTTTGATCTGTCTTATTGATATGTATATAGGTATAGGTACCTATATTTTTAGTTGAATGGATATTAGTGTCTGTTTAATCGTACTTATAAATACTCAATACATATTGTTTCGAAAAAAACTGACTTTTTAACATTTTTGCAATATTGAAAGCCAAACATGGTAACAAAGTTCAATTATGTAAAGGACACATTAGATAGTGATATAAAGGTAAATTAATCTTTATTTATATATTTTTCTTTGTAGTTGTTGAATAAAAAAAAACGACTATAAATGGAAAGAATTTCGAAATGAGATGAAAGTCTTTGGTTACCTATTTTTATTTTAAACTATTTGCTTACCAACCCTCGAAAAGGTTAAATTTCTATATCTTAATAACCCACACTGTGATTCCTTTAAATATATAAACTCTCTCTTTAATGTCATTTTTGCCGAATTGATGTTAGAAAAATAAAATAAACATTTATTTCTTTATTTTCGCGCGGTGCAGCATACTTAAGAAACTTAAAAACTGAATATTTTAACCCAAAAAATAAATTCAAATCAAATGTAAATAAAATAAAACTTAAATATTAAAAAAAAAAAAAGATCGACAAATTAAATTAATGATTTCAATGATGTTTTGTACTCATTAGCTAAATTTTGATCAAATTAAAAATTCACATAAGCACTAAAAAAAAAAAAACAAAATGTTACTTAACAAATTCGGATTACACAGGCGATTTTTTTTTTTGTTAAATTTTCTTACAATCAAAAGAAGAATTTTTCAATTTACCATCACTCTAAAAGAATGAAAATATTATACATACATATTATATCCTCATACACATGTGTTTTGCAATAAATAAAAGATTTAATTAGTTATAAAATTGTTTTATTATTTTTCTTTTTGTAATTTTATTTTTTTAAAATTCACTGTAATGGTTAACTTTAATTTCGTTTAACGAATTTTCCTAAAGGCAAATTAAAAAAAATAAAATAAAATAACAAATTAAAAATATAATATGTAAATTAATTCATTAAATAAATTAAATTAAATATTTTAGTATAAAATTAAGAAATCATAGGTATTTTTAAGATTAAGTTAATACTACCATTATGCATATATCAACAAATAAAATTATTTATATAAAGTTAAAATTGAAAACAAAAAATAAACTAAAAATAAAAAAAAAATATATTTATAAGGTTAGTGCATTCTTTATAATATTATAAATAGTAAAATACATTATGAAATAAGTAATAGTGAAAAATAAATTTAGAAAATAAATTATGAAATTAATTTTTCAAAATATAAACTCACGTTCATCCATCAAACAAAACAACACACATAATTACTCACTCCCTTTTTTGAACATTCACAGTAGGCAATCTAAATTATTTAAAAACATTTAAATAAAAAGTATTTCTGTTTGTATTTTAAATGTAAACCCCAGTTTTGTTATATGTATATGTGTATTTTAAGCCCTGTTTAGTTTAGAAAAAAGGAGTGGTGTAAGATTTTATTGAAAATTATATTAAAATAAATTGCATTCCATGTAAAAAAATAAAATAAAAATATTTATAATGCTATAATTGAAAACAAAAAAGATTATAACGTATAAATAAACAAAAGGATTAGGAGATGAATATTATAAATTATTATTGTGTATGAATGGTAGGTTCAAGTACGTTATTAACATACCCAAACAAATAAAAAAAAAACATATTTTGATGAAATGTAAAAATTGTCTGTGATTTATTTTTTCTCTTTTTTGACAATATTAAGGAGCGAGAGCAACATGTTGAACATTAATCTTAAATCAGTGCATTCAGTAAACGGACAATGCTTCCCCCTCCTCTCCCTGTGCAACTTATAATTTATCCGTAAGTTTGAGATTATTTAAAAAAATACAACATTCTTAATTATTATTCTTATAAGCCGTGCTTATAAACTACCTGCAGGCTGATCTTTAAAATATTTTATTAAATTCGCTTTTTTGCATATTACCGACACTACATAGTACATTATGTAGATGTAGGTACTTACTAGATAGTCTATTTACTCTAGATCTAAATTGATGTAGTCTAAAATAGACTTTTATGTAAAAAAAAAATGATTTAACTATACCATTATGATTTCAACATTTGTTTCGCCATTTTTTTTTTTTTAAGTTTGTTACCAGTGTTTCTTTTTATCCGTTTTGTATACCAAAGATGTTTAATTTATTAATTTTTTTTTGTTTTTTTTGTTTAATTTTTTGGAATTTTACATGTTTTGGTGTGTAGAAAATTGCTGCAAAATAAAATCGAGGAATCGAGGTCGTCGTATTAAAAAACTGAAGCAAGTATATGTAAATAAAGTTCACGACTGGGTCTCACAAACTTGCTTTTGTGGAAAGTTTCCTGAGGGTTTAAAGTACAAACGGAATATAGAAACAAATGGTATGAATTTTTTTAAAAAGTTTGAAAACTATATCTTACAAAGACTCAAACCAAAATCAAAAAATGTAATTTTTAAAAAAATTTTCTATACTAAATTTGAGTTTAAGAAAAAATAATTTCAAAATCGTTGGATGGTTTTTGAAAAAATCGATATTTATTAAATATTTTTTCGAAATTTTTTTTCTATAAAAAGAGTAGGCAGGTTTTTTAAACTTAATTTATTACACCTTAAAACAAAATTTCATATGAATCCGTCAACTAGTTTTTGAAATATTAAAAAATTATTTAAAACTTAACAAAAATATTTTTGAAAAATAATTTTATGCCATATTATTTTATATAGCTAGGACAATTTCAGTATTGAGTTTCGTTCAAATCGCTTAAGCCGTTATCGAGATAGACGAAATTTAAAAATACTGTTATATGACAGGTACTGTTAAACGAATTTTTTTGAAAGTTTGGTTATTTTATAGACCTTTTACACTTTATTACACATGTGAAATTTGATTGAAATCGTTATAGCCGTTTTCGAGAAAAACACAATTTTCGATAACCGTTATATGGCAGGTACCGTTATTTTAGACTTACAGTTTAACCTACAAAAATAGTTCTGGGCGTATTACCCTAAAAATCGTACCTATACCAAATTTGAAGTAAGTCGGCCTACCCGTTTAGGCTGTATAGGTGCCAAGACAGACACACAGACAAAATTGCCGGATCCACTTTTTTCGTCTCCTCTATCATCGTTATGTCATTTTTGTTTGTTATCTCAAAACTTTTTTTTGCACGAATTCAAGACTTGCCTTATACATGGTGTCCCGCAACTCAACGTCAAGCGGGTACCGGGTGAAAGGGTAGGTTATACCCGTACTGCAAATAGTAAGAAAAAAAAATTATCTCGCTGGGTTACGTAATAATAGCAATATTTAGAAAAATTATGAAAATCGATACCCAGGGCCACATTTTTATGTACTGTGGTCACAAATTTTGATATTTTTCAGTGATTTTTTTCTGCGTAATCCTTAATAACCATGCTACTGAATGCAATCTCGAAATCCAAAATAAATTTCGAGCAAGTAAAATTTAAATTATTTTTTAAATAGGAAAGTGTTATACCTAATTGATGTAGGTAAGCCATCCCCTTAAAATATTGTTCAAGTTACTCAAGTAGTTAACATACTAAAAGGCCTGATCCCTGGGAAAATTAGATTTAGTACAAAAAATTAACCTTTAAAAATAGGGTAGGAGAACAGTAAATTAAATTTACAAAAAAACAGACAGAATTGTCAGACCAACTTTTTTTGTCTTCTCTATCATCGTTATGTCATGTTTGATTGTTATCTAAAACCTTTTTTTTTTACTTGCCTATAAATATACGTTTTAGGATTATTTAATGTAATGTTTAACGGACACCCTGTACAAATAGAATTTTGAGAATAAAATTTGTTTGAAATTCGAAAAAGAAATTGTTTTCAAAATGTTAGTTAAGTTTATTTAAAAATAAAACAAAAGAAGAGATCTCTGCTTTTCCAAAAAGTGGTAGCATGGCATTGTAAGTTAATTTTTACCATTGTTTTTTTTTTATTTGTTTTCTGTTTATATAGAAGAAAGAAAGTGCCCTTCCCGCCCATACGGACTGGAAATACAACCCACTCCCTGTCCCTCTCATTAGTTTCTTGTGTTAACTCAACCTACTCGCTCTATTCTATTTAAAAAATAATAATTATAAAGAAAATACTAATTTTCAAAAAAGAACCGCCCGAGCAGGGACTTGAACCCTGGACCGTTGGATTAAAAGTCCAACGCTCTACCAACTGAGCTACCCGGGCAACTTAAAAACGTGTGGTCAAAGTATTATTTTGATGTCAAGATAGCAATTTCCTATTTCACCACATCGTGTAAGAGAAGGTAAGCTATCTATAAACAAGTACATAGATGTACGTAACTTATTTTTATCATTTGCAGATGTTTTGAATGAAGTTGTATTCGCAAGAATTAGGTATATTAGTTGTCAAACGGGAATATCGAACAAACATTATGTAGATACGTTAGGAATAATAGGATACATACCTATATATGGGTCCCTAGGTATCTACTAAGATTCGGTTCATTATAGAATCGTTGGAACATAAACAACATATGAAACATAGAAAGTGGACACTAATATACTAACTAATAATAAAATTTAGTAACAGCTTAAATAAAAATCTCCACACTTTACGAAAATTTCGGTGCAAATTTTGTCTAAAGTGTGGAGATTTTATTTAAGCTGTTACTAAATTTGATAATTAGTAAGGCCCTGATACCATTGTATATACATTGCTATAGTATTTTCATGCTGAATAATCACCGCCTGGCCATCTTAAGAAACTTGTGAATAACACATTTTTAGGTTCGTGCATTTAATAGTTGTCTATACGACAACAGTCGTAAACATATATGATTTTTGTTTTGTTTATGACTCTTGTTAAGGAAATATGGATTTTAGAGCCAATAAAATACATTATACAGGGTGAGTCATGAGCAATGCGACAAAATGCTAGGGCGTGTAGGTTGCGTTGAGACAAGAAAAAAATCGTATGGGAGGGGGGGTCTATTCCCCTCCGTTTAGCCGGGAGGGGCAATTTTCGAAAAAACTGACTTAAAATGGGAAACAAATTATTTAAAATCAACGGCTTCATTCACAATGCTGTGCGATACGTTTTTGAAAAGCCAATAACTTTTTCTTTCATTCTGTGTTTAAATAAATCTATTCTAAGAAATAGTTTTTGAAATATTAATTTTCAAAGTCAAAATTTTGAAAAAAAAAATTGAAAAAAAAATTTCAAATTCATTTTTTTCAAAATTTTACGTAATTAAGTGCTAATTTTAATTTCAGAATTCAATGCTGTTATTAATTTTAAGTCTAAATAAGAAAACCGGATGCAAAAATTTTATGTCGTTCTCAAGAAATTAAAAAAAACCAAAACCACCTTTTTCTAAGAAAAACATTTGTTTTTATTGTAACGAAGCAATTTATTTATTTATTTAGCATTAATCTTAGTTTTTTTACTTTTTTTTTAATTGGAGTTTTATGAGAACGTAATAAAATTAAATAGTATTGGAATAACCCTGGATTAATATTATTTTCATTGATAACTTCTGAAAACTGACCTGTCAATATTTTTGCCTTGGCCTGCCCGCAGCCCATGGGTTCTACCTAGTTATGGGGACAATAGGGACAATAAAACCGCATTTTTTTAATGAAAAAAAAAGAAAATTGCAACGCAAGATAAATAAAAGGCATTGCAGTTTTGCTTAGTAATTATTTCAAATTTGAATATTAACTCATTAACACGTAACGATGTCAAGCTCATACACCCGAGAAGAATTAACGGACATGCATTTCTGCTACGGTTTAGCTAATGGTCGAAGTCGTGAAGCCGAAAGACTGTACGCTGAAAGATATCCCGATAGGAGGTGTCCCCATCATAGCACGTTTCCAAGAATCCACCGACGTCTAAGAGATCATGGAGTGCTGGAGCATCGAAGAAGCGAAAGGCCAGTTTCTGATGAGTCAAGAATCTTAGATGAAAGAATTCTGGATTTAGTCCATTGTTTTGTTTTGATTATTAATTTGTTTTGTTGGCGTATATTGTTAGGGTAACATAATAGACACTTAGTAAATGTAAGAACCCCCAAATGAAATTTATATACAATGCTGATACAGTGATACCTACATATATCCAGGGGCGTACCGAGAGGTCGATCCGTGGGGTGAGTTTTATTGAAATGCCGACTTTTATTTTAGGATTTTGACGACTTATTTTGGGAATTTGCCGACTGTAGTCTATGCAGTACCCCTTATTCAAAAAAGTAACAAAATAACTGGATTTTTTGAATAATCAATGAGTTTCCATGAAACTATGTAAAAATATTGAGTATGTACTTATCTGCAACATTGAAAAAAGTATAACACGTGTATTTTTTCAAAAGCAATGTATTTATTTATAGTAAATATGTACATATGTGTCGATATCTACTAATAGTTATTAAAAACGTAAATGGAATAAATTAATGAATGCAATAATGTTTTTAACAGTCTGTCTTCTACAGAAAAATTTTGCATAGGGTATACGTATAACAATTCGTCTGATACTGACAGGGTAGGTCGCCTCCAATCCTGTTGAACTAAAAACGCACACAAAATTATTGGTTAAGAGTGTAAGTTAGAAGACATTAGTTTTTCGGAGCTAATGGTGTCACTTATGTCATATTCGAGTGGTTTCATTCCAAAGAGGAGGAAATTATGAATCCGATGGATCATTTAAAACACTCCCTTTTTCCATTGTGTATGTAGTAGTAATAGATTGTTTACATTCGATTTTTGTAACCTCAAACGAAGCAAACATAAATTAAAAAGTATTTTTTTCAGTACCTACTTGTTCTTATTTCCACTTATTATTTTAGTTCCTTAATTGTTAAAAAAAAAAAACATGCGCGTCTCGCTGCGCGTATCGTTCCATAATGGCTTTGACCATATGACCGATGCAAACAATATACGTATACATATGTGGTAGTAAATTGTGACAGCACTCCCAATTCAATTCAGGAAGGGAAATTAGCACTCCCAAACATCACTCCGAACACCCAATCGACCGGTTTGGTAATGTTTTTTTTGTTCACTCGGAGGGCCCTCCGAACGTCAATTTGACATTCAAAAGAAAAAAATCAGAGAAGAAAACTTATCGTAACCGAAAACTTTTGAATATCATCCACACTCCACAGACTGGATTGACAACTAAAATTCGATCACCATCAACCAGCCAGTTATGCCAAAAGTAACTACTACTATAGTAGTATTTGTACAACTCTCGACACCTTCGTACTACCATGCTCCTCCTTTCACATTCGTATTACTATTGAGTTTATACACATAGAGGAACAAGAAGGTTTTAAACTCACCGAAGTAGATGTCGCTAAATAAGCATATATCGAGTAATTATTATTGCCCTAATTTCCTTCTGCATGCATACATTTGTACTTGTTTTTTTCTTATATTTCTCTTGCATTTTAACTCAAGAATAAAACAAAAACAAGTGTAAAACAAAAACAGGTCGACAGTAACGACATCCTACGAGCAGTATTTGAAACTTACACATGATTTCTCTATGTGTATAAACTCAATGGTACTACCTTACCTACTATTTTTTAAAAGACTATAATTTTTTATTTGCAAAACATATATTACACTTGCAGCGAAATAAAATGTACATTTTTAAATTTCAATGATATATATCTATATTATTTTACGGTACGCGAATTAAGTTCAATTTGAGTTACTTTTTAAATATTTTTTTTTTATAACTAATAATCTTGATTTTATTAGTAATTAACACCAAATTTATTGGATAAATATTTGCCTGAAAATTTAAAAAGAAAATTTTCAATGATAAGTTTCAATGAAAGTTTTGCAATCCTTTTGTTTGCATTTTAGTTCTACAGGTTTGGAGGGGACCTACAATTTTTTTTTATTGAATACGAACGACTGAGATGAAATGCAATTTTAATGTGCAAAAATACCGACTTTCACATTTTATTTTAAAAACCCTTGACAGTGCCGACTGTCTTGTTTTAATAAATTTGAAAACTTCAAAAATGGCCGACTTTCTTTCTAATATAAGTTTGAGAACTTGCTAACCCTACTAGCCCTCGTCGGTACGCCTCTGCCTATATCAAAATAAATAAAGCAAGGTCCAATCAATCAAACCTGAGAGTAGGTACCTATACGATAGTTGGTATTGGATAGTATAAAGAAGAATTAAAACTAAAAGGTGGTTTCGTTATCACGTTCGTCGACTTGTCTATGAGGATGTACCTACCTAGGTATACTTTTTTATCTCGAAATTATGTAATGTAACTCGAATTACTTAAGATAACTCGAACAAAAATATCACAAGTTCATTAAATGAGTTGAATTTTTAAGGGAAATTCAAATCTATGAAATCATAGCCAGGTAGAACATATTCAGGAACATTTCTTCGATCATTTCTTTTCATTACAAGTTTCGCTGCAATGAAGGCATGTCTTAATTTCTTGTTATTTGTATTTCACATTGAATATTCTTTACGTATGTGTCGGGCCTATAACACAACGTGAAAAGTACTTACCTATATACTTACTTGTAGGACCAGTGAAATCCGACAACTAGTAAAAAATCCTGTAACATAAAATGACGAGTCTCTGATTTGCACACATCGACAACTGTAGGTAACGATGCAATGAAATTGTTTAATTTCCTCATTTTTGTAACAGAACGTGACAAGTATGTATCAAGAAGTGCTGATTTTGGAAAATTTAATTGGATATTGTCATACGCTTTTTCTTACAAAAAGAACAATAGTTAGGTATGAAATTAAAATAATATTTAACTAAAAATAGGTATATCTTTGATCTTTTACAAGAAATGTTTAATCAAAATGGTGCAACTTTAAAAATAATTTAGTTAAAAGTCACCTGAAAAAATAAAAATAAATAAATAAATTGAATTAAGGTCGTTTGAGTGAACAAAAATATGGGTGGGGGGGTCTATCTCCCTCCGTTTGGGCGGGAGGGGCAATTTTATAAAAACAGTGCTAAAAATTTAAAACAAATATTAAAAAATAACGGTAATACTTACAACTAAGTTTTATATCTTTTTTTAAAGCCAATACTTTTTTCTATTAGATGTTTTTAAATCAAGTGAAACCTTTGCAGTCTTTGAAAAAACAGACTTTAAACTCAAAAATTGCGACAAAAAAGGTAAAAAAAAACTTTGAAGTGTGATTTTCAAAACTGTAAAAAAATACTACTTTTTTTTATAAAATTCGTTGCTCATATTAATTTTAAATCATAAACTGAAAACAAAATGATTTTATGTTTTCTGGTTTTTGAGAAAATGGAAAATTCGTTTGTTGTTTAAAAATATTTTCAAATCCGAAAAAAACCTTTGATTCAAAGACTTTTTATTTCAATTCAAATGCGTTTGTAGTAAAAATCTTAGAACCAGTTGTGTAATAGTGGTTCAGCTTGGTTTAATTTTTAAAACCACTGATTTCCATAGTTAATCTGTCAAAATAGGCGAGTTAAAAACTTGAACCACGATTGTACAACTCTCCCTTAGTTTTATTTTGATTCAAAGTCATTTTGTCAAAGTAGCGCGCAACGTAAATTAAAACGCGAGCGCATTAAGAATTACGTTGCTATTTTTCTCCGAGTGTAGTTCCTCACAGAACAAAAATAAAAGAAGCATGCCATCAAATTATCATATGAGAGGTACCTATACCAATATACCTATAGCTAATAAGTAAATTAATTGCTTAAAAGGGCAAGCACTTAAGCGTAAGGTGTCCGTTATATTGAAAAAAGAAGAAATTGACCACTTTTTAGAAATAAACACAAAAGACAAGAGATGTTTTTTAATTATCAGCCCTATTCTATTAAAAGGCGGGGGGAGTGATTCGTCAAAAATCAACAACTTTGATTCTACTAAACGTTCGAGGGGAAACATTAACTGTCGGTTACTCAGTTCGCCATTTCGTTTTCAACAAACTTAAAAAAAAACTGCACATCTCATTTCAATTGCTCCCGAAATGTATTCTAGTTAAACCTGGAAAATATCGCGGCAGTATCCAATTGTTCTTATTTTGTTTGTTTATTAAGTTAATTTTCATTTTTCAAACAATTTTTTGATAAATTAATGTGACATTTCAAAGAAAATTGATATTCGAAAGATTCGAAATTAAAGTTGAAAAGTAGTTTCCCCGACGTTTAACTATACCAAGACAGACGGACAAAATTGCCGGACCCACTTTTTTCGTCTTCTCTATCATCGTATAATGTCATGTTTTATTAAAACCTCGATTTGTTTTCTACACGAAACCAATATGCAGTACTTGCCCTATTGTACAAAACGATGTAGAGTAAAAACCGAAAAAAGGTCGAAAAATTTCGTGTAAACATACCTAAGTAACCTACCTACCCAACTTTGTTGAGTTGAGGTTAACTTCATGTATCTATAATACGTGTTATAAGTACCTAGTAGATGGTAGAATTGCTTAGCCGTAGTGCGATGCAATGACCAGACCATAATGTGGGGGAGGTACAGCTTCGAGCCCTTATTACGTTTTTTTTCGAATAAGCATGGGATTGTAAATGAACCAGCGACACTAATAAAAAAAAAAAGAAGTCTTATAATTAGCCTTGGCAGTCACTAAATAGCTATAACCTAGAGTTTATACACAATGGGCGCTACTAATAATCAAATTAAGTAACAGCTTAAATAAAAATCTATACACTTAATCATCCAAAAACATCTCTCGATTTCATTTTAATTCGTTATAAATTTTAACATAGCCATAGACATTTAACACTAAATGGCTTTCACAGTTTTTAGCTATAGAACAGTTAAATAATAGCTATACCATTTACCATATACATACATCTTACGGTCTAGCGTCTAGCTACGGCCTATAAAGACTGTAGAGGCAATTCCCCTACGCCACCAATATGTGTAGGTAATTATAGCTTAAAATAGTAAAAAAGGTAGGTATATAGCTATAGCTTAATTTTCTCCATTTTAAGTAAGTACCTACATAAATACATGGGTATAAAGTTTTCTGTTATAGGTAGTGTCGACGTGTCGTAATCGTAACTTACCTACCTACCGTAACCATTGACTTATTAAATTTTTTTTTTTTTTTTTTTTTTTTTTTGCGCAGCAGCCAATGCATATGCGCACACGCCTATTAATATATATATATTATATATATATATATTTATATACATATATATTTAACAGCGGCAAATGCACATACACACAAACAAATGCCATTTAATGTATTTTTTTTTTATTTTGGTGCCACCACTGTCCTACATAAAATAAACCTATTAATACTTAAAAATACGTAGGTCGGCCAAGGCAACAACTTTGACTAACCATCAATATCAAGGTGGTCACCCAACCACCAGTATTTTTGAACTTGCTTATAAAAGTCCCTTTTGTCCCGAAGGGGCACAGCTCTACTGAACCGCAGACGCTCTGCTCCGTTCCCAGAGCCGACGTCTCGACCATACAGGATTCGCCGATCCACAGTTCTACGGCCGAAGTGGTAGATTAGCGGAACCGCCAATCTATCCTGTATCAGCCCCCGACTGTCTAAATAGAGGAATGTCTCGGGCGGGATGAAACCGTTAAGACAAACGCTCTCACTATATTCTTCATTGGGGTAATAAGCCCCGAAAATAAGTCCATTGGCTTAGGTCATCGCTCTTGCAATGTGACCCCGAATCAGCTTAATTAAAAAGTTATCTATCCTGTTTATATTGGCCCCATTGTATAAGACCTCGTTGGCATAATAATGTTTGTACTCCGACTTTGGTGTTCTGTGTAATCCAAGACAGGTTCTACGACACTGCCTCTCAAACACCCGAATCTTTTCCATTTGAGATGGGGCAACGTTAAACCACACAGGGCACCCATAGGCAATCATCGGCCGGATGAGGGCCATGTAGCAAATCACCTTCACCCTGTTTTCAAGGCGGCTGCTATAAAACAACCGTCTTGTCAGAGCAAACGCTCCCCTAGCTCTGGCCAGAGCAGCATCTATATGTCGATTGAAATATAGATACTGATCTAGCCAGATACCAAGGTACTTTACTACATCTTTACTCGCCAGTTGATGTCCACTTGGTCCAACGATCACTAGATTTCTCCAGTTCTTTCTTGTATCCCTAAAAACCCTAGACAAAGGGGTTCTAAACAGGATAGTTTCTGATTTCTGAAAGTTAATTTTTAACTTCCAGTCATCACAATATCGCTGTATCTTGTCGAAGTCACGCTGCAAGAGAATTCTGATGACTTCAACTTTTGGACCCGTCCTGTACGCTACAAGGTCATCGGCATACGCAATCGCATGAGTGAGACTACCTATCAGATCGCTGGTGTAAATACTAAAAAGAATCGGTGAGTTCACAGCTCCTTGCTGTAGACCGTTTTTAATATCAAAAGTTGTAGTCGAAGTTACATTGCCACTTTTGACAACAAACTTTCTACCATTGAGCATCATGTCATGAAGCATATACAACAGTGGTTTACTTATGCCAAATCTGGTTAATTTCAGATAAAGACCCTCTAACCATACGGTGTCGAAAGCCTTCTCTAAATCAACAATTGTTCTAAATCAAATTGTCTGCCACTCTACCACCTAGGCTAACTTGCCACTTGAAAATGGTAGGTTAAACTATCTACTTTAAACACTCGCGTCTCTAGTTAAAATGAACACAGTGAAAGTCGTCAACGAAGTGCACTCTTCCACGGTTGCTGAACGACTGAATTCTATGACCTCTTGCTCGTGGAGACACCTGGTTACATCTCTTTATATTAACCTTAAGCCGACACAGATAATTATTTTCACCTATACCTTCCTTCATAAATACATAGGTACCTATATGTATTGTGTCCTCTCGAGTTTCCTAATACATTTAATTACAATCTATATATATAAAAATGAATTGTTCGTTTGTACGTTTATAACATGCGAACGTGAAGTCCGATTTGCTTGATTTTTTGGTATGTTTTCATTATTTGCCTGTAGAAGGTTTGTGTGAAATAATAATTTAAAAAAATTTAATTTAAAAAAAATTATTTTTGTGCATTATTTTTGCATAACGGAAAACAGAGGAATCAAAGTAAACGCGTTTCGATTTTGCAAGCGTTGCATTGTGTTGTGTATTAGCTTTGAGTTTGTATACATAGAGGAACCACGCTAGCTTGCGTTAAGACGTCGATAGGTGTCACCAAGTAAATAAATCGACATTTGAAATTTCAAAGCAACAGTTTTCCTGTACATTTCTCCATACCCATGACGTTTTTCCTGTTTCTCTTTTCTGCTGCCTTTTTTTAAGTCAAATTTCTGTGGAGAGCATTCCCCCAAAAATTTCAAATGTCGATTTTATTCACTTGGTGACATCTACCGACGCCTTAACGCAAGCTAGCGTGGTTCCTCTATGTATACAAACTCAATGGTATTAGCACGAAGTGCACAATCATTTCTTAGAGTAGACGCCGAATAATTAGATTTTCTGCTGGCGTGTGTCAAGTCCAAAACAGTGTTACGTATGACAGAAAATATGGAAGCGTTTAAAAGTGATGAGCAGCAAACCGAAGCGAATCAAGAAAAAGACGAACAAGTTACTATCACAGAAGTCTATAAAATCATTGGTTTGGGTGATGACGCGAACGATTCAGCCAAAAATGAAGAAAATCAGGCAAATGATGAGATGAATATTGGAAGTGCACACGGAACTTCGACGCCGCAAAAAGTTGGAATGGCGTTAGAATTCGGTAATAAAATTCTTTATGGTTTGTTCTTTTTGTTTTAATTAAAAAGTGAATTTATTTCAGATTGGAATAGTGAACCATTGGATTTTAACGAAGATTTACTTGGTAAAACCTATCTGAAGTTCATATTTTTATTCAAAATTATTCGGTTTTTTTTTTGTTTGTCTGTAGATGATTTAATCTCTTCGCAAAAATTGAGCTCATCATTGGTGGAGTTACCATCATCGCAAAATGTTAATTCGTCAAAGACAGATTCTTTGCGAAATTTGAACTTATCAATGGTGGAATTGTCCTCATCGCAAAATGTTAATTTATCAAGTGCTTCGAATGCCAGCGATTCAAGTGTGAATTCGAATAAAATGCAGGCGAAAATACGGAAGGAAAATGGATTGCGCATAAAGAATATGATTGGATTCTTCAAGAACGAAGGCGTTTCTTTTTTTAAAGCCAAGCGTAAGTATAATTTATTTGCAAGTAATTTGAACGTGTTTTGAAAGTTTCGTTCTTTAGGTGTATACCAAGCACTGTATGAAGACCGAATGGATCTTGATGTTTTGATGTGCTTTGTCATTACTGGGCAAGTGGTCATCATCGATCAGAAATTAATTCTGCCTGAATGGTTACAACGTAGACCATTGTCAAAGGTTAACAAAGTTGGTGTCAAAAATTAACAATTTATTGTGCGCTGCAATTTTTGTAAGCTGCATTTAGTTATTCAATTTTTTTGCTTTTAAATCATTCTTTGTTAAACCAAATTCCTTGACGGAACCAAATTAATGAACCAAAACGATGGACAAAACGATGTCTCTCTAATTTAATTTAGAATTGAAATACAGTTATATTTGTATTTTATTAAAATGATTTATGAATATTGATTTCAAATAAAGCAACAATCAAATATTGTGTGTTCTAAATGTTATTTCGTGAAGTGTGTTGATTTTATGTGAAGCAAAATTGTTGGCGCCAAATGATTGATGTTTTTGCCGTAACTGTAAACAATTATCATGTGTTTCTCTGATTCTTTTGTTAATTTACAGCTGAATAGTATAACCGAAAGCAACGCATATCAGTATTTGTGCTCAACCAATGTGCTCGCAAAAATACATAGACGCGTTTGTTGTGTTTAATTTGTTCTCTGTTTCTCTTTCGTGTTTATACACAGCAGATCAGCACAACCGATGGCAAGGCATACCAGTATTTGTGTACAACCAACAATGTTTTCAAATCACGTTTCTATGTTGTGATACGAGCAGCATTTGTTGTGTATTGGCAAATAATGTAGAACTGAGAATTACAGCAAACGTGTCTATGTATTTTTGCGAGTACCGTTGGTCTTGCACTAATACTGGACCATGTTAACTTCGTTTGTGTTGTTGTGTGCGTACCGGCAAATTAAGCGTATCAATGTTCTGCACCGATTGGGCATTCCAATGGGAATTTGAGTGAGCGTGCAAGTGTTATCTCATATATCTGCTATTTTTCATCGTCAATAAACATATTTTTTCTTGGATTTTGGTAATTGAATAAATAGGAATTAAAATTTAGTTTCGACTGTGAGTTGATGTGTTTTATTTTTGTGTATAGTTATAATTATGCCGCGACCGAGACGTGGCGCCAATATTGGTCGTCGTACTCATAATGCAAGACGAGTTGCATCTGCTATAGCAGGTGAATCTGAAGCGGAACGTGAAGTGAGACTTGAACAGCAAAGAGAGCGTCAATCGAGATCGCGTTCTGCTCAAACAAACGAAGAACGAGTCGCGAGTAATTCTTCGGATCGAGCGAGAATGAGTCGCAATCGCGCTGTTAGAAGTCGTGCCAATGACAATATTAATCAGCGAGTAATGCGTGCTGCTTTCAATTATGATAGTGAAGTTGACTATTGTTCTCTTCCATGCCTTTCAATCGGAACTATGACTAATGTCTGCGAACAGTGCAATGCATTGAAATTTCCATCGGAAACTCCTGGAATGTGTTGTGCAAATGGACAAGTAAAATTGCCTGTTTTGAATCCTCCTCCTGAGCCTTTGAGGTCATTAGTTTCTGGTTTGACTCCAGAATCGAATCATTTTTTGTCTAAAATACAGCAGTACAATTCATGTTTCCAAATGACGTCTTTCGGCGCCTCAAATATAATCAGAGATGGATTCATGACTTTTAAGGTAATTACTGAACACGACACTAACAATGAGTTCTATCGTGAGATTGAATCAAATGTTTCATGTATGCAGATTCAAGGTCAAATCTATCATCGAATTGGATCGTTATTACCATGTTTGGATTCCAATCATTCCTTTTTGCAAATATATTTCATGGGAAATTCAGATGTTGAAATTGAACGGCGTTGTGTGGTGTCACAAAATCCAAATGATGGTAATGCAGTGAGAAGAGGAATAATTGAAAGATTGCAGCAGTTTTTTCACGATGAAAATTGTTTGATCAAATTATTTCAAACTGCCCTTGATCAAATGCCTTCGGATTCTCATAGAATTGTTATTCGGGCCGATAAAGCACCTGGTGGAATTCATGCTGGAAGGTTAAACGCACCAACAATTGATGAAGTTGCCGTATTAATTGTGGATGAAGGAGCGAGCAGTCGAGATATTGTACTTCATCGTCGAGATCAAAGTGTTGTGCATGTTTCGGAAACTCATCGTTGTTATGATGCGTTGCAGTACCCAATTTTGTTTTGGCAAGGCGAGGATGGTTACCATTTCAATATTAAGATGAAACATCGTTTAACTGGTTAGTTACAATAAAATGCATCACACATTTTGTGAATTATTGATACTTAATATTCGCATTTATTTCAGGCTTGGAAATAGCAAAAAAAGTTAGTGCAATGAACTATTATTCGTACAGATTAATGGTTCGGCTGAACGAAATTAATCATATATTGAATTGTAGAAGGCTTTGCAACCAATTTATAGTTGATGTTTACGCTAAAATTGAGTCTGAACGATTGAATTTTATTCGATTTAATCAGAAAAAGTTAAAATCCGAACAATATATTCATTTGCGCGATGCAATTCAGAATGATGGGAATATCAACGATATTGGCCAAATGACAATATTACCAGCAACATATACTGGAAGTCCACGACACATGCACGAGTACGCGCAAGACGCAATGACGTACGTTCGGCATTATCATCGACCCGATTTATTTATTACATTCACCTGTAATCCTCAATGGAATGAAATAAAGCAATATATGTTTCATGGTCAAAGTGCTTCTGATCGCCACGATATTGTTGCGCGTGTGTTCAAGCAAAAATTGAAAACGCTTATGGATTTTATTGTCAAACAACAAGTGTTTGGAAAAGTTCAATGTTGGATGTATTCTGTGGAATGGCAGAAAAGAGGACTTCCGCATGCACATATTTTGGTTTGGTTAGTTGATAAAATTACGCCAAATGAAATTGATAGCGTAATATCAGCCGAAATTCCTAATCCAATCATTGATCCAGGACTGTTTGAATCAGTTACGAAGCACATGATTCATGGACCATGTGGGGCATTAAATGTCAACTCACCGTGCATGGCTGAAGGAAAATGCACAAAACGGTACCCAAGAGCATTAATAGCGGAAACAATTTCTGGTAATGATGGTTATCCGTTATATCGTAGGCGTTCACCTAAAGATGATGGCGAAACAGTTATGGTGAAATGCAAAAATCAAGACATTAAAATTGACAATCGTTGGATCGTTCCATATTCGCCGCTATTGTCCAAAACTTTTGGTGCTCATATAAATGTTGAGTATTGTAACTCAGTAAAATCTATCAAGTACATATGCAAATATGTTAACAAAGGAAGTGATTTGGCCTATTTTGGAATTGCTGGGGATAAAAGTGATGAAATCACTTCATATCAATTAGGCCGTTATATTAGTACAAATGAAGCAATATGGCGAATTTTTTCATTTGCAATACACGAAAGGTATCCAACTGTACTGCACTTGGCAGTTCATCTTCAGAATGGTCAACGTGTGTACTTCACCCCTGAGAATGCGGCGCAACGAGCAGAACAGCCACCGAAAACAACGTTGACTTCATTTTTTGATCTGTGCAGAAATGACGAATTTGCTAAAACGTTATTGTATTCTGAAGTGCCACGATATTTCACATGGAATGAATCTGCGAAAGTTTTTCAAAGACGGAAACAAGGGCAACCAGTACGAGGCCATCCAAATGTATTTTCTACAGAAGCATTGGGTCGTGTGTATACCGTTCATCCAAATCAGGATGAATGTTTTTATTTGCGTTTATTATTGATTAACGTTCGTGGTCCTACGTCATTTGAAGATTTAAGAACAGTCCATGGTGAATTGTGTGCGACTTATCGGCAAGCATGCCAGCGTTTGAATCTACTTGAAGATGATATGCATTGGGAAGCTACACTTGCTGATTCCGTAATTTCATCATCTCCACATCAAATACGAACATTATTTGCAATTATAATATCTACATGCAGTCCATCAAATCCACTTGAAATATGGCATAAATTTCGTGATGACATGACGGAAGACATTTTACTTCGAGTGCGACGTTCAGTTTCAAATCCTGAATTAGAAATCACACCGGAAATGCATAACGAAGCTTTGATTTTGATTGAAGACATGTGTATAATGATTGCAAACAGAATATTAGTGCAGTTAGGAATGATAGCGCCTAATCGTGTAGTTCATGATGTTATTAATCAAGAAATGCATCGTGAACAACAATATGATCGTAATCAATTGAGAACATTTGTGCAGTTAAAAGTTCCACAATTGAATAGTCAACAGAAATATGCTTATGACAAAATCATGGAAGGTGTGAACAATGAAGAAGGTGGATTTTACTTTATTGATGCACCAGGAGGCACTGGAAAAACATTTTTGCTGTCATTGATTCTGGCAACCATACGATCGGATAATAAAATTGCTTTTGCAGTTGCTTCATCTGGAATTGCTGCTACCTTATTAGACGGTGGTCGAACTGCGCATTCTGCATTTAAATTGCCTTTGAATATAACAACGATTGAATCTCCTACGTGCAACATTTCCAAAACGTCGGCAATGGCAAAAGTTTTGTAGCAGTCTAAGATAATCGTATGGGACGAATGTACAATGGCTCACAAAAGATCATTAGAAGCATTAAATCGAACCATGCAAGATCTTCGAGGAAATGAAAGACTTTTTGGTGGCGCCTTTATATTGTTATCAGGTGATTTTAGGCAAACTTTACCTGTCATTCCACGATCTACTGCTGCTGATGAGCTAAACGCATGTTTGAAGTCTTCAGTTTTGTGGAAATATGTTAAAACATTGCGTCTTAATCAAAATGTACGTGTACAATTGCAAAATGATCCTTCTGCAGCTGAATTTTCAAAACAACTTTTGGAAATTGGGAATGGTAAAGTTGCAGTCGATAAATCAACCGGATTAATAACATTACCAAGCAATTTTTGTAATATCACTCAATCGAAAAAGGAGCTGGTTCAACGTGTGTTTCCAAATATATTGCAGAACTACAGGAATCATGATTGGTTGAGCGAACGCGCAATATTGGCAGGAAAAAATAAAGACGTGAGCGATTTAAATGCAAGTATTTTGCAAGAAATAGATGGCCAATTTTTTGCATACAAATCAGTGGATACGATAATAAATGAAGATGAGGTAGTGAACTATCCTACTGAATTTTTGAACTCACTTGATTTGCCAGGCTTGCCACCGCATTATTTGGCATTGAAAGAGGGAGCACCGATAATAATGCTCCGAAATATAAATCAACCACGGCTTTGTAATGGCACCAGACTTTCCGTGAAAAAACTGATGGCCAATTTAATTGAAGCAACTATTCTGAGTGGTAAATATAGAGGCGAAAACGTTCTAATCCCCCGAATTCCAATGATTCCATCAGATATGCCATTTGAATTTAAACGGCTTCAATTTCCTGTCCGTCTTGCCTTCGCTATAACCATTAATAAAGCTCAAGGTCAGACTTTGAATATTTGTGGCTTAGATTTGGAGCAACCTGTTTTCTCGCATGGACAATTGTATGTTGGTTGTTCACGTTGTGGTAAACCCTCTGCATTATTTATAAACACAAAAGATGGAAAAACTAAAAACGTTGTTTATCAAAGAGCATTAAGTTAATTTTTAAAGTATTTTCATTTTCGACCTTTTTATTTGAAAATAAATTATTGTAAGAAATTGATTGTGGATGAGTTTTACTGAAAATTGATACATGGGAAAATTTCGCAAGTTTCTTTTGTGTATTCGCCCTGCGAAGCGGGCGAGGGTTTCGCTAGTAAATAATAAAACAGGCAATACTTATTCTATCAAATTCTAGAATTTGGCACACATAAATATGTTAAAAAAGAAAACCGCCCGAGCAGGGACTTGAACCCTGGACCGTTGGATTAAAAGTCCAACGCTCTACCAACTGAGCTACCCGGGCACATGTTTCATTGGTTTTCAAAGAGCAGTTTTGACCGTAGCGTGGCTTTCCCACAATTGAAGCTGTCAGCCAGCCTTCTAAGTTTACCTACTTAAATAACGAAACAAAAACAAAGTACGGTAGTGGAACCTATTCCCTAACACCTCCAGTTCTCGTACTCTTTAAGAAAAAACCTTATATTTGCATTCTTTCTTGGGTATCCCGCTTAAAAACTATTCCGACATAGGAACTCATACACTCATTTGAAAAAGAAAACTCAAGAAACAACTAAAATACCTATAACATTTTTTCTTAAAGAGTTCGAGAACTGGTGGTGTTTGGGAATAGGTGCCTCAGGTTTACTTGATTATTAATATCAACCATCAACCTAACTAAATGTTATTTTATAGAAAGATAATTAGGAACTAATTTATTATTCTATGGCTTGCAGTTAGTACCTAACAACTTATATATTATCTGAGTGAAATCATAAACGAAATTTCCGTCCTTCCTTTCGTTTTGTTGTACCACGGTGAAATGGTTGATAACCGGTTCAAGTATCCACTAATCTCTACACTCATAAAAAAATAAAAAGAACTGAACTTCATTTTATAATAATAATAACCAAAAAAAACACGATCAAAATAGAAACGACAACATTTCGCTAGCAATTAATGTCTCGGTCAATTAAATTGTGTGCGAAAAGAGTGTAGAGAGTAGTGGAGACTTGAACCGGTTATCTACCGTTTCACCGTGGAGATGCGTACCACAAAACGAAAAGAAGGACGGAAAATTTAATTTATGTTTTCACTGTGTCGTTTTTGTATGGGATTTTTCGTTCCACTTCAGCTGCATAATAGCATTGTATATACATTTCTATAGTACGTCCATCGTATGTAGCAACATTGTTGAACTTCTCGATTGCTCGAAGCGCCATCTGGCTATGTTGGGAGCTCTAGCTCTTTGGGAGACTTTGGAGGTGTGGCTTGTTGTTGGGAGAGATTTTGAGGGATACAAACTGGGGAATATTATAACGAGAAGGCATATAGAAAATTTCAAAGAGTTGGAAGAAGATGAAAATTATAATTGTTGACTTTTTCTCTTTGAGCTTCTTCGTTTTTATTTTGATAATGAATGTTCATAAGAAAAGGGAATTGAAAGTTATTTATTTATAATGTATGACTGTATGCATGGTGGAAAATAAATATTTGGCTGCTTCTGAATGTGTAGGTGCTAGCTTAAATGCTGAACTATATGAAATGTGGCAAGCTACCTATTAGAATAGAATGTAGCTGCTGACGAAACAATGTGACGTCACAATTACATATTCCATTGAAAATGCTTCTTACTAACATCTAATCCGGAACGGATTCGAATTTCGCAAGATCTTGTGTTGTTGTTGTATGCATGCATTTGTTGTATGCAAATTTTTGAAAAGTAAATAACTCAATAAAATTTAGAAATTTTATAGAAATAAAGTTATAAATTGGTAATGCAAAACTTGCTTTATTGGAAGAAAATCATAGATACGCGGGTATCAAAGTTGACATCTTAAAATCTTGATTTGCGGCTAAGCTAAGCTTCCTAGCGACTTAAAAAATGCATATTCGTGATCTAGGGAGTGCCACCTTTCAATCGCTGTATCACATGATTTGAAAAACAGACTTTTATTTTTAAACTTGATTTCTTATAGGTAGGTCAAACTAAACAGGAAAACTAAACAGGAAATTTAAAATCTACATTGTTTCCACAAAGAGATACTGAAATGTGGCAACATATAACTGAATGGTATCTTTACTAAATATAAGACGATTTTGTATAAAAATTTTAGTTATGTAACCATGGTTGCCATATGGAAAATATATTTATTTTCCTCACTTAAGTAGGTATAATGCGAGAATTGTTTGGCATCGACTCGGTTTGATTTTCAATTTTCCGACAATACAATACCGAGCCTGCGAAGCCACTTCAAACCATACGTATGTACACGATGATGAATTTGTCTCATAACTCTATCCTGTACCTATATACGGCTAGCTTAAAATTTTATTAAAAGTAATTTTTGTTTGTTTTGATTAAGTTTTAAACTTTATTAAACAGCTTTTATTATTGTTTAATACAAAACACAAATTCTTAACATAGTATGCAAAACTTATTAAGAAAAAAAATTGATACAAATTTATCAATATGGTAACCATTTTTTGATAAATCCCTTTTTCATTTTCAGTCATCTGCAACAAAAACAAAATATTAATTATTTGAGGAAACTAATCTGAAATAAACTTATCTGTGCCCGAGTTTTGGCATAAAATATATATAAGTACATATTGATATATCAATAATATACCTATATGAACTTATCTATTTACGGTTTTTTTTTTCTGTTATAAAATATAAATTACATACCTATTTGAAAAACAGAAAAACAGTCAATATTCAATAAATAAATAAATTACATACCTACTTAGCTACTTACTTTTTTATTTCGTCTTCAAGGTCTTCAACAGCAGCAGAGCAGTCAAACAGCCAATGACAAATGCTTCTCCCCTTGTTTTTAAACTATCAAAGAACAGAAATTTTTCAAACTGCTCATCCTCGTCATTGTTGTCAGAGTCAAAATACTATAGTCAACTCTTTCGCACAAAATCTACTCTACACTAAATTCTTTGTGCGAACAGCGCCATTTTACAAAATTTCTAGAATCAAAAAAGCGTCGACGACAGAGCTACTATAGTTCTAATATGCAAAGATAATAGGCTTAAAGTGTGGAGATTTTATTTAAGGTGTTACTAAATTTGATTATTAGTAAGGCCCATTCAGTCATTTGACATCAATCTGTAATATAGAGTTTGTAAAAATAAGTCTGTAGGCGTCAATTTGTTTGACAAACAATCAAAACCCTTTGATTTTGCCTGATGACTGATTATATGTGTGGATGACTGACGTCCTCTGACATGACCGTGTATAAATGTCGCTTTCAAACTCTGCAGTTTGGAAAGTTTGTAGTTTGTAGTTTATTATTCTATGCCTATAGCCCTGTTCCTTTTAGGTGGCAAAAAGTGCTCACGAGTAGTAATCTAGTACTAGTTTGTTTCTTTTCTATTAATAAAAACAAAATAAATGCATAAAATATTGCTCAAAACATTATAAACATATGTTTATCGGAAAAGCAGCCAATAGCCCAGTTTATATTTCTAAGATCTCCGAGATCTCCGTATGCTCAGAAATGTAAACTCGCCTAATGATTAACAAATAAACAAAACAAAAAGTTCCAATACAAGGATTAAATGTGTGACCAAAGGGTATACGTTGAGGCAGTCTACATCCATACACTAAATTATACAAATCAGTAGTAGATTGCTACTATCGAAGCGTTCCATTTAGAATCGCTAGTAAAGTACTTATTAGTACTTTGCCACCTTAAATGGAACAGGGCTTATGATGTGGCTACTACTGTAAATACTTTTCTAATCTTGTACAAAAATTATGGTTTGTGTACTTACTAATATAGCAGTGTTCTTCCATTGAAGTACAATTGTATTTTAGTACAATCGAAGTACAGTAAAAGTGAAAAATTATTATAAAAAAAACCACGAAGAAAAAAATTATTACCAATTGTTAGTACCTAATTTGTTCTATAGGTATGCCAAAAACTCAGCTTTTCAGGATAACTATTTTCAACTTAAAAGTCATCGTTTGCTTATTTTTTGTGCGTAATCACAGGGGTTTTTCTATTTCTTATAAGTTTTGTTATTTGGCCAACAATACACAAAAACAATTTTTATTTTAAGCTTAGAAGTCAAATTGTTAAGTTTTTGTTTGTATTTTTTTTATAGTTATAATTACATAATCACAACTACCTATTCCAAAATAATCTGGAGTATCGTTTTTCTGGCTCCAGAACGGTGATTTTTTTTATTTTTGTTCAAACGAATTTATTAATTTTTCTTTACTTTTAGTTTTTGTACTGTTTATTTTAAAGGAGGCATTTGTATGTTATAATTAAAAAATAAAACTTAAAAATATAAGTTTTATAAATTATTTTGCTTTTTTTGTCTTTCTTGCCTTTTTTCAGGAAGAAATTCAAAGTTTTTTAGAGAAAAAAAAATATGGGCCTTATTAGGAGCACAGGTGCTTAATAAGGCCCAACAGAAGGTTTTTTTAAATGATCGATTAAAATATTTTGAGTTATTTCTTTCAGACCTTAGTGCTCGTTTCTGATATGCATTCTGATCAGTGAACTGATTCTTATAATCCATTTAGTCCGCCTACATATTCAATAAAATACAGGTTATTAAAGAAAATAAATAAGGTGGGCCTTATTTGGTTCACCTACCTTATATGTACCTAAATAATTATTTATTGTTTTCCTTCATTTATAATCTGCTTCTTTTGAATCTTTTTTCTTATTTAATATTATGTATTAAATTTCGTGCGAGCAAAAAATAGTTAAGAAATTTGACAAAGAAATAAAGAATAGTCACTTATCACTTAGATTTTGCATATTTGAATTCACGAACCAAAATCGAAACGAATTCGCTTCGCAATAATTAAAAATAACATGAAATTTTGAAAAAAAAATTTCAAAACGTAATTAATTAGGTACCTACCTACTGCTTTTGTAAAAGGCATAAATCCTAATCTAAGTTGAAAATAAATTCAGACAAATACGAAAATAGTTTTAATTCCTTTCGTGTTTTGTCTGGTTAGTGAAAATCAAATAAGCTGTCCTTTATTTACTATTATTTGATCTTTGAATCTGTTACATAAAACGTTTCATTTGTTTTTTTAACAGGGACGCCTCAAAAGTAGAGCGACAGGGACAGCAAACGACGTCATATTTCTTGCCGCTCTTTTGACATTTCTCTTTAGTAAGGTTTGCCATTTAATGATGGAAAGATATACGAGCCAACAACGAGTCGAAATTATTAAAATTTACTACCGAAATTCGGAGTCAGTGGCCTGAACGTTAAGAGCGCTACGTTCAATTTATGGTCGTCATAATCGTTTTAGCAGATGAACAATTGAGCGTCTAGTGGAAAAATTTGAATCCACAGGCACAGTACAAAGTGTTTTTGTGTCAGTGAGACAAAGATGTGCCTGTAGTGTCGAGAATTATGCTGCCGCTGAGGCTTCAGTTGCAGAAAGCCCAAAGGTGTCTCTCACACGTCGTTCTCAAGCGTTGGGCATCTCTGTGACGTCGTTGTGGCTAATTTTGCGAAAAGATCTTGGCGCAAGAACTGAAGCCGCTTGACCACCAGAAGCGTCGTATGTTCGTGAATTAGGCTGAGCAACAACTTGAAAATGATTCGGTTTTTCATCGAAAAATCATCTTCAGAGATGTGGCTCATTTCTGGCTGAATGGCTTTGCCAATAAACAAAATATGCGGTATTGGTCAGGCAGCAATCCACACGTTCTCCATGAGTCATCATTGCATCCCGAAAAAAATACGGTTTGGTGTGGTTTATGGACCGACGGTGTCATCGGGCCGTACTTCTTCCGTGATGATCAAGACCGGTACGTTATTGTGAATTGGGATCGCTACCGTTCAATGATAACCGAATATTTTTGGCCCCAATAGGATGATATGGACTTGGAGGACATGTGGTTCCAACAGGACGGCGCCACAAGCCACACAGCGAATGTCACAACCAATTTAATGGAAACCAAGTTTGTAGAACGAGTTATTTCACGAAATGGTCCAGGCGCTTGGCCGCCTCGGCCGTGCGATTTGACGCCGTTAGACTATTTCCTGTGAGGCTACGTCAAGTATATGGTCTATGCCAACAAGCCAGTGACGATTGATGAACTTCGTACAAATATCGAAAGTGAAATTGCAGCAGTATCGGCCGATTTATGCTTGAAAACCGTCGAAAATTGGGTTCAGCGTCTGGACTTCTGTAAGCGTGCTCGTGGTGGCCATGCAAAAGAAATCCAGTTTCATACATAATGGCATTGAACGTACTTTCTCAGGAATAAAGAATTCCATTGATATCCACAACCGTTTTTGTTTTATTTAAAAGCTTTTGTAGCGCTCTTATTGAAAAACCCGGTATATTTATTAATTCATACCATCTCATGGAAAAATTATAAGCAGCACGTAGTACATACATCCAAAGTTATCTTAACAAAATCAAAGATACGTTTCTCGTCATCCTGCATTCTTTCTTCTGACAATAAAATATATATCTTACAGCTATGCAAAGTATACGACGCGACGTTGCATTTTTCCGTTTTTGGTTTTTACTGTATAGATAGAAGGTATATAGAACGATTAACTATACATATTTAGTACATTTTACAATGGTTGTTGAACTTGCTAAACACACATGTAGTACAGTCGCAGTCGCTTTACTGCCTCAACACAATAGACTGCTGCAACTTCAACTGGAGCTGGAGCTGAAACAGATGTCAAAATATGTCGTACGTCTCGTTTTTTGCGTGCCCACAATGGTGCTGCACAGCTTTTTTACATTTTATATCATATGCATCAGCTGATTAAAATTTTATTGCAAAATTATCAAAAGAAACACAATTAAATTCACTTAAATTAACTTCTTTGCTTTTTAACACATTAAATAAAATATTTCTTCACAAAACTTGTGAAACGTCAAAAGTGCTGTACGTCGAAAGTTAAAAGTTGGTGAATTTTTGCAGCACCGTATGCAGCTCCGAGTACGGTTGCGAGCGTTCTGTTCGTAACATTGGATTTGTGTGTACTCAATATTTTGACAGGTATTCCGTTTGCAGCTCCAGTTCCAGCACCGTCGCTATTGTAATCAGGCAGATAAGTGACCCTTGAACGGTCAGCCAGAGGACGTCAGTCATCTACACATAATAATCAATCATCAGGCAAAAATTACAGATTGATGTCAAATGTTGGCGCAATGAATAATCCAAGCTTGTGCCCTCGAGCGCCGAACGCAACATTGTCAAAAATCGAAAAAAACACGAAAAATTTGGCGAGTAGGTGTATTCCTTAAACCCAAAACACTAGTAGGTATCTAGTTAGTTCCTTTTAAAAACGTTTTAAAAGTAGACAACATTTGCTTCAATACGAGACTATAATTGTCTTTGTAGATCCAATAGTTTCCGAAATAACGCAATTTTTTGCAAACATTGAAGAGCTTTATTTCAGAAACTATTGGGTCTACAGAAACTATTATAGTCCCATATTGTAGCAAATGTTTTTAACTTTAAAAACGTCCTTTACCTATGTACTAACTAGTGTTTAGGTTATAATGGCTAAAATCTGAAAAACAAATCCGAAATTTTTCCTATTTGTTTGATTTTGACAAAGTTGTGTTCGGTGTTCGAGGCCATAAACTTGGATTACATATTCATTGGTCCAACATCTATACACATAAATAAAAATGGAGTGTCTGTTTCTAATGTCAAAAGAACACTATTTTACTTCATGCATATGAAAGCATACACAGCCCTTATAACAAAAAACATATTTTAAATTATTGTCTGTCTGTCTGTTTGTCCTGGCTTATCTCAAAAACGACTTTACCGATTTTGACGGGACTTTCACTGACCGATAGCTAATGTTTCATCGCTCCCTAGGTGGCGCTCTGGCCGCTTTTTTGCATATTCGTATACATCGTATAACAATGTTTTCTCCCTTATTTTTTCTGCCGCAGCAACGCGCCGGGTAACAGCTAGTTATAAAAAAGTCTACAAGAAATCAAACGTCAAAGAGGGCTCTACAGAATATTGCGAAAAATTGCGAACTTCGAAAAAATAATAAACCTAGGAACGTACTGATATTTGCTCTAATTAAAAGATATTGTATCTTTATTAGTAATTATAACAATAAACTGAAACTGAAACTGAAACGTTTTATCTCCGAAACTATTAGGTCTACAGAACAATTGGTCTCATATTGTAGCAATTTTAATCTACTTTAAAAACTTCCTGAGAAGGTAAGTACTGTCAAAAACTAATCCTTTATGGTTATAATCGTCAAAACGAAAAATAAACGAAATTTTCGCGGTTACTTCGATTTTTGGCAATGTTGCGTCCGGCGCTCGAGGTCACAAACTTTGATTATTCATTGCGCCAACTTCATAAACAATATAGTATCCAAAAAACAAAACTACCGGATCTGACGCACATTATCCCGTACCTGCTTTCAGGCGACAATTTTACTGCACTAATTGGTCCATCTAACTACAATGTTTATGAAAACATAAAACTTTATTTTCCAAGTTAGGTATATAAAGTAGGTACCTACCTACCAATGTTAACTTCTTCGTTTCTTGCAACTGGTTGATCGCTTTGAATTTTGTTTATATTTTTAAACAAACTATCGGTATTGTTATTTTGCTTGGTTAATGAAACACTTACACAAGATGGTGAAATAGATTTTTTTTGTTACAGCTTGAGTTTCATATTAGACAAAGAAATTTTACATGCCCGGGTAGCTCAGTTGGTAGAGCGTTGGACTTTTAATCCAACGGTCCAGGGTTCAAGTCCCTGCTCGGGCGATTACATTTTGCTATTTCCTATTGATAGTTTTGTATATAGAATTTTAAACATGACATGGTGTTTATTGTAAATTATTTGCATTACATTTATGGTTCCATAAAATCATAACGAGCCGATGCTTGTTATTATTTTGAGTAGAAAATAAAATTATTAGGTAGGTATTATCGATAAAAATATGTGCAATAGGTAGGTATAGGTAATGGACATAAATGTAAGCATGTGTACAAGTTTGAAAAAGATCGAACTTATTCTTTTTAACCTATTTCATTAAAATACTTTTTATCATATGAAATAAAACAGGAATACCTATGTATATCATAATATATGACCATCATACAAATTAAATGCACGACTGGGTTTGACGAACCTGCTCTAGCAGTAAAATACCTACACAATGTTTTCGATGAGAGGTTAAAAATATTAAAATTGCCGAAATATGAGATTACGTTGTAGTCCAGTCGGCCGGTAGTTTTTGGTGGCAAAAGGTCGGAGGTCCATGAAATTTTCAGATGTTGTTTTGGGATGGTTAGTTAAGATTTTCTCAATTTTCGGACCTTGTGGACTACTTATGTGCTAAAAGAGAGGGGGAAAGGGAAACCGTAAAATATTCGGTCTTTTTCCTGTTTTTCTTTATAACCTTTTTTCTTACGTTTTACGGCAAAGACGTCCAAGTATTGAATTAATTGAGCGGCATGCTGCCCCCCTGCAGCCCCCCTGTTTGGCCCACTATACGCCACCCTTAGCAATCTCAACTGTTGTAGACACCGAGATTTAGCTATAGCTATGTAATATAAAAATTGTAGATGGGAATTAACTTCACACAATCTTCAGATAAAATTATCATTAAAATTAGAAGTTGCTGGTGGCTGTTCTAGATTTAAGTTATTTTAAGTATTTTTAATAGGTTATTTTCCGAATGTTTATTACGTATTACATATATTTAGTTTACCCTAGGTAAATTTAGTTTTATTTAGGTATAAAGGGTAGTTTTAAGTTTTTATACCTATAAAAAAAATTAAACTGTTATTGAAAATTTGTTTTTTAAAGAATTTTCTCGTTTAGTTTTAAGTAATAATAAATTTCTTATTTAACTTTGTTTCTTAGCCGCATGCGGGCCAGAAAGTTTTTTAAGTTATTCTGTAAGCTATATAGTTTTAAAGATTTTTGTCTAGCATTTAAGAAGTTATAACTTAAATTGAAAATAATAATTGAATTCACAAAAAAACAAAAAAAAAAAAAGGTTTTATGAGTCCGTCGACATTATTGTGATCTTCATTTACTTACTAAGCCTTACAAAACAAATATAAAAAAAAAAGTTACGTGACAATTACCACCATTTACGAAATTTTATAACCTAATCTAAACGAGCATACTTCCGTTATCGCATCTTCAAAGACTAATATTATTATATATTTTCACATTGCCTGTTTGCACATATTTTAGGATGTTCCTAAAATAATCACATTCCTACACTTGGTTCACTTTGATTCATAAGAACAAGATCCAGGTAGCTGTTTAGTTACAATTCCAAATAAGAATGGCTGCCACAATAAAATGAATGAAATATTGGTGCTCTGCTCTGTGTTCATTATTTTTATTTCTTCTAAAATGCACAAATTCGAATCATCTTTGTCTCGAATTTATATTGTCTGACAAGTGACAATAGTCTTCTGAACACCATCTATATATACATTCATTAGACAATACCCTGGGAGTCATAAATTATTAAAATATTGTGAGTTTTATTACATCGAACAGGAAATAAGAATGAAAAAGAACAAATCTTTAAAAGTATTATTATACAACACATTTATCTACGATACCTGACGAATCAAAATATATTATTTGTTTAATCTCAAGTAGGTAAACTATTTTTATTTTATGTAGCTAGTGGCGATTGAAAGAATATATTTGCCTTATTGCTTTTGGTCACGCAACAGGACGATAAAGAAGTAAAACAAATTCCAGTTCCGGGTGACAAAAGTAAGTCATTGATTCAGTGAGTGGACTAAAGTAAGTGCGAAGCATCATTTCAAATTCTGGCTAATGCACGCAATTATGAAGTTTGTGTGAAATTGCTTAAATATTTATTATTTATTGGTAAATCAGTTTACTGACTATTAGACTGTTATATTTAGCAAAAATTAATAAAGATTTTTTTGAAGCTAATATTGGTTGTTCCAAATGTTGACTAATTAGGTACCTATATTTTGATTTCTTAGTATATTAACTATGAAAATATAACGGATTGATTATTGATAAAAAAAAACAGGCACTACACAAAGTTTTTTCCTCGGTGCCAGTTATTTTTGTTCTGTCTATAGACTATTTTAGAATTTGAACCTATATCTAATCGAGCCATGTATTTCAAGCTGGTCTTAAGATCGGAATGCAGGTTCTTCAAAGTAGCAAAAGTCATCAAATAACAGGAAATAGAAGATAATAGTCGTTTTTTATTATCAGAGTTGATCTATATGGATCATCTTTTGATAATAAAACAACTTTGGATCGTCGGTTTCGGTTTTTCTGTTGTGGTAGCATTTATTGACTTTAATGTGTATGCCAAAAAACCACATTTGTAAATTGAACAAAATGAAAAAGTAAGGAAAGCAAATGCCTCATCAACAGTCAATTTTTTACTTAATCATGAAAAAACATATACATTATAACTATGTTGAAAACATAAAATCATATCTGAACCAAATTACAATTTTTCTTTATCAAGATCCATTGCAAAAGCATTTTTTTTTGTAATTTTAGTCCATTTGACATATAATTTCAACATGAAATAAATTAGATTCGTTTAATGCATGACAATAAACACAATTACTGCTCAGCGAACTGTTCTAACCTACACTGAGTAGAAAAAACATGATTTAACTGTACAGTGAGACATTTTTACTGCTCTAGATTTGCTTGATTTGCTGTTCATTCGGCTTTTCTTTTTGAGTAGATCAGAGTAGATTAGGATAGGATTTTCTGCACTTGTTTTGAGAAATGCTGACAGATTGTAATTAATGTAGGAATGTAAGAATCAACTGTTATTGATTTTTGTCTGTGATATTTTTGCATCGTGTAAGATCATTTTAAGAAAATATTTTTCGAAATACTTAAAAAATTGAATTACAAACATTTGAACCGCAGTTCAGCCATTTTTGTCTTCCAATCTCGGCTTCTTCACTAAGAACTAGTTCTGGTTAAGGCAATTTCATGACTTAACAAGAGTTGAATCGCAGTTATCCTGTAAAATCGGGGAGTTAAAAACTTGAACCAAGGCGTAGCTATGCTTGTACAACTAGCCCTGTCTGACTCAACAAATGAGTTGGGTTAGCTAGGAGTTAACTATGGGTCTAATTTTGTCGTATTTCTGGCGTAAACTTGATGTTAATTCTTAAACTGATAATCTCCAGCTGAAAAAGAAGCCCTTAACACATTAATGATTTATTTAATACAAAAATAATCTATAAGGTCACTTTTGGATATATTAAACAACATGGATCATCAAACATTTGGGTTTTTTTTTTTAATTTCTATGATTTCGGCAATAGGAGTTAGAGTCGACAATGGGTGTCAGTGACGTCAAAAAACAACCCTTTATCAAAATATCCCATATTTTGTAAATATCCCATAGTTTGTAAAACAAACCTAATGACTGACACTCAAGTCAGTCAAAACAAAAAACATAGTGTCCCATCTTGATAAATAGCAAGATCTCACTTTGTATGGAGATCGATGATCCATATGGATCATTTCTAATAATAAAAAACGGCTAATAAAGCAGCAACAAACAAAGACCAAATCGAGTTGAAACAATTATAATTTTACTAGGAATTCCCTCGAATATTGAGAAATGCGTGTTTGAAGGCCGAACGTATGCCTGTAATACGTGTAACGAAAAGGAGAATCCTTTAGAGACCCGGCTGATAAGATATGATGTATATAAGTATAGTTATAGCTAGATAATTTTTGTTGAGTATATATCCAGTATTTATATACACCTATACAGTCCTATACGCTATACCTACATTTACATATATCATACTCTATAACTCAAAAAATATACTAAAAAAACTATTTATTTCATTATATACTTATAGTTATCTAACAACAATAAAACCCAACATTGTATACATAGATGCACTAAATCTATAAAATCTTACAAATTAACACTTAATAATTTAAATAACTTTTAAATTAGGTACATATAGGTATCCTTCAAGTATTTTATTTTGTATTGGTATATGACGACATCGACCATGATACCGATATTTATTTCACATTAAGGAGATAATTTTCAAAACTAATTGACACGAAGCTATTCGGTAGTCTGGAAAAAAATAAAATCAATTGAAACCTAATTTTAAAAGTTATTTTCCGTAGATGATAATTGGTAAAATACATTTAGCTTTAAGTCAACTATATATAGGTACCAGCGTAACACGTTTTTTAAATAATCAAATTCAAAGTCACATAAGCACTATATAATGTTTAATATCGTGGGTTATTTCTAGTAACTTTGCCACGGAAACTTGAATATTTTAACAATGTAGGTAAATTTACGCGCGTGAACGAGTGGTTTTAATTAGATTTATTTAGTTCAACATTTTACTTAACGTAAATCAGATTTGTGTTGGTTTTACAAATCATGACGATATAACCAAAAGTCTAATTTTGGCAATTAAAATATTATATTCAGAAAATCCAAAGTTGTTAAAATGTTTTTTATACTAAGTGCTTGAAGACTGGTCATAATTCAAAATACTCGATTTTGCAAAAAACCTGTTTAAAGTTTTCAATTGGCCAACACCCTTCAGGGAATAGAAGAAATCTAATAATTTCCAAATTGATAAGATTATTAATACGATTTTTTTCACAATATGAGGGATGGTAAAAAAAATAACTTTGCATCACTATACACTATACGACAGTTTTCAAAAAGAGACACCGTTTTGATATATTATATGCGATTATACAAGGTACGAAAAGGAAAGTTATGTACCTATTTGTAAAAAAAATCGACATAACAATGAAACATGACATTCCGATGATAGCGAAGTCGAAAAAAGTGGGTCTGGAAATTCTGCCTGTATGTATGTATGTCAGTCTATTTGTATCATCAATTATAACCATACCTACAACCTAAACGGCTGTGCCGATTTTGTTCAAATTTAGTATAAGTAGGTAGGGTTTGTAGACCATTCCTTATAGGAGAAATTTAATTTTTTTTGCTCCAAAAATTACCGTTATAAAGAAGACTAATTTTTTCGAAAACGGCTCCAACGATTTTCTTAAAAATATATTATTATTATCTTTTGGTCAGTCGCAAACCAAAATTTGGCAAGCCTTTTAACGCGTACCTCCCATAGAAGCGTTGTTTTTTCATGATCTATCTCATGAACTCGGGTAAGAAAAATGAATTTTTCTAGTTGATTTGATAAAACTTCATAAACAAAATTTTAGCAAAAAGGCTAAGCTTTAATATTAATTAATTTTTAAATTTATTTTTTGTAACTTTAATATTTGGAAAACGGCTAGTCTATGTAATGTTTTTGTTATAATACAAATTATATATATGTAGGTACTATCTTTGAGTTTATACACATATAGAGAAATCATGTGTTAGTTTCAAACTTTGCTCGTAGGATGTTGTTACTATCGAGTTATTTTTTGTTTACTCTTGTAACAATTATTCTTGAGTTAAAAGGCAAAAAAAATTAAGAAAAACAATTACAAATGTATATGATGAAGAATTTAGTTCGGTTCCGTTTGTGTGTTTTTGGTTACAGGGAATTATTGCAATAATAATTAGTCGATATGTTCATTTAGCGACATCTACTTCGGTGAGTTTAAAACCGCATCTTGATTCCTCTATGTGTATAAACTCAATGGTACTATACATCAAAAATATTAATTAAAAATATATAATACAAATTTGGACAGTTTTTGCCAATAACTTTTTAGATCTCAAAAATATTTGAGACAAAGTTGTAGAAAATAATATTCCTCATAAAACTAAAGGAATTAAATTATTATACGAGCAATACAAACAACGCATACTTTTTTTTGTGTGAACTTTGTGGAATATTTAGACTCTCCAAATAGTACTCTTTCAAGCAAAAATATAATCTCGACCACAGTATTTTTTGCAGATATTTGTTAATTTTTCGGCTAAATTTAATGGACTTATTAAAAATATTAAATAATAAATAAAAAAAGTAGCACCTTTTTCCGAACATCTCCAGTTCTCGAACTCTTTCAGAAAACTCGTTATATTTAAGTATACTTAGTTGGTTTTTGAGTTTCATTTTTTAAATGAGAACCTATGTCGGAATAGTTTTTAAGCGGGGAACCCAAGAAACAATGGAAATATAACGAGAAATCTTAAATAGTTCGAGAACTGGAGATGTTCGGCAATAGGTCTCACTACCCTAGGTATAGGTACGTAATTCTGTTTTGAAGATTTTGTCGTTAAAAGAAAACCCTATAATATTGCTTCTTCAAAAGCACTGAAAAGGAGTAGGAATTTTTTCCAAGCCATTTCTTATAAGTAGGTAAATATAAGTATGTAGGTTCGCAAATCTATATACGCGTTCTCATATAGTTTAGAATTTTCCTCCCTCCCAACAAAAAGGAACAGAAATGTCCCCGTTGATCGTCCCACTATAGTTATGAAACCTAATACAATAAACCATATCAATCATTCCTTCGTGCTCCCTTTCTTACCAACGATTGCCATTAAACGCTGAAACTTTGTTGAACGTTTGAAGATATAGGTATGACTATTTTTCGGCTGTCATAGGTACTTGAAGACATCCTTACCATTACCTATAGGTATAGTATACTTATAGTCACCCTTTTTCATTTATCAGTTTTCAACGATATCTACAAAGGTAAACTTTATATTTACTTTTGCAGATCTCGTTAACGTCATCCTAGGTATGCGTTTAAAATCTTATGTATATAGGTAGGTTATAGGTAAATATAGATACTCATACCTACTTACATCAAAGCTCTTCTAAATACAAATTTTAATTGTAATGCAAAGTTATTATTATAATAAGGTGTACATCTACCTATCCTTAAGACCATAATAATTGGAATCTATTAAACATAATGTATAAGTATTTATAGGTTACAAGTAGCTATTATAAGGATGCTCCTCGTTCCTCTGACACCTACCTAATAAGTAGTTATATTTATGATACCTACAACAAATAGGGTCATATTAAGTGGCTTAGCCTACCAAACTTACATTAACTAACTTAATACCCAAAAGCCCTTAAGAACCATTTAAAGGTTCATGTCCGTTAATTCAATACCTATATATATATATATATATAGACACACTTTTAATAAATTCTCTTGTGAAGAAAAATTTAATCTCAAATCTGTGTCGCAAACATTATTCCAAAAAAAATTGGTCTAAACGGAGCACCCTACACTGGAAATTTTGATCAATTCTTTTCCCTGTGCAACATCAAATCGAAAGAAGACTGTTTTCACGTAATTGGAATATGTCCAATTTATATAGCGTCAAGAAAAAAATACCTATCTTAATAAGAAAATGTTAACAATGCAGGAAATTGTAAGTTGTCTAAACGGACCAAATTGGAAAAATCTTAGTTTCTTTTTGAAGAGTGCTTATAAATATAGAATGTTATTAATAACAGAATATGAATAGTAAAATTTAATTATAAAAATACCTATGATGTTAAATTAATTTATCAACAAAGTAAATTTTTAAATATAATAATTGTATTGCCAATGAGCTGACGGCAACGCCATAGCTTATAATTTCATTTACGCTATGTTACTATTATTTTTGAATATTAGTCAATAAAATGAAACATTACTAACTTACTTATTTACCTACTTACAAAGAAATCCAACGAATTTCCAATTTTTTTATACCTACCTAAGTTATACAAAATAACAACACCAAAGTCCAGTTCCAGAAAAAAAACAGATATATTTTTATTATCAAAAACAACAAAATCAATTCAAAATAAAAAAAAAGAAGTCCAAACATTTCCCGGAGTGAAAAATGTCATAATGGTCCACGAAAAACTTAATCGGTCTTCTCATCGTTTATCTACACGAATTTTCCAAAAAAAAAAACCTCTATAGATACGTATAGCACTCCGCAATATGTAATATCTATAGCTAGTCACATTGTAGTTAGGTATCAGGTATATCTTTTGTACACAAAAATTGACCATCGTACTATATTGAACTGCTTTTATCCTCTCGAAAATTTCCTTAACAATTTTTTGTTTTTCATTTTCCATTCTGTTCCACCACCCATAATAATATAGATACTCACTCAAATACTCATATTAAAGATACAATCCACAAATAATTTTTTCAAGCTAGTAGGTATCAGTATCAGTATAGCTTAGCTACCTAACCTTACTATACCCGTAACTGAATAAAATTATCGTGCTATATAAAAATAATTCGTTCGTCATGCGCGCGGTATCTGCAAAATAAAATTTTAGTTAAGGTAAAATATACAAAAAGTCAGAACAAGATACACAAAACACATATACCTACATTTCAAAGTATATTCAGCTACGTTGTAGGTCAGCTGAATTTGGATTTGTACCCTCGTCGTCGTTTGTCGTTATAGCCATCCATAGCATACAATACAGTAGGTAGGAATCATTGAGAACTGATAGAGGTCTTGTCTTGAAGGCACAGCTCGAACTCAGTTTGTTACTTGACACATAGGTAGTTAGTTGTGAATGTGAAATGTTAAAGATACAAATGTATCTACCCGCTGCAAAGTGAATAAGGAACTATAGGTCGGTTTCGGTTGAAAAAAAAGTGGCATTTTTATTGCACAGAATAAAAACTATATGCCTGATCGAAAATATTTTGATCCTTCGTCCTGTGTAAATGAAATATGTTTTAAATGAATTTTTTTATTGTGGTTAAAAAATCTGTGAAAATTTGTCTGGTGAGTATATAAAGGAAAACCCCTTTAACCATTGCATATTGATTTAAGCAAGTTGAGTGCATTTATGTATAGTATATCTATCTACTATCAAAGAGGAACAGCCCAGTTCTGGGATAATCACCCAAAGCTTTAACAGAAATCAGCAATCAGTTTAGCAGTTAACGTGTAACTACAGCCCGACGGATGGCAAGTTTTCGCGCAAGCTTAATTCAATTGAACTGTCTGCAACCCCTAAACAGAAAATAATTTTCTAAGATTTGTCGAATACATATAAAGATTGTGTTAATTTTTGCTTCCATCGAAATCTCCATATCCTTAACCCATTTGTGTAGATATAGGTACGTACATATGTGTGTTGATATAGAAAATTTAAGGATCCTTTTCGAGGGAAAGGTCATTTTTAAAAATTTGAAAACAAGCCATCAAACTTAGATACTTTTTCGGCATCATCACAACATCATGCAGACTTAACTCTATCTGTAAGAAAATATGGCCGCACCCTTTTGCTGTTTTTTAACGAAGTATAGTGCTTTGTTCCAGGCTTGTTTCTAACGTCTATACAACCTCAACAACTTCAATCACTTTTAAGAAAAGAATGTGTACATTATTGTGTATGTAGCTGCATAAATACTATACTGTGTTTATAGGTTCCTTTTTTAATTTAAGTGAAACGCCATATTTTTTTTAACTTCATGTTACCCAAGATAATTATATCATACGGATATACCTATTTGACATGAAGGGATGATGATAGGATTCATGAGGGATGAAAAAAATGTTATTATTGTTTTCAACACTCTCTAATAGGAAAAACAGCGATGAAGTGCTTCTGTTAAGTGCGCATCTTCACCCATATCCACCCATTGAAAGACCCACCACCCATTTTAATCTGCGTATACTTGTCGGTGTCGCCCCCCCATACAGACGTCACACGACAGGAGATAGGTTGCAGGAATTTCGTCCTCATTTATTTTTTTTTGTCATCCCCGTCGTGCAGAACCGATTAACGATAAAAACCCGGGATTTATTTTGAATTTATATACAAAATGCTTTGTTTGTGTGGGTGTGCGTATAATGAAAATTTAATTTCTCGATTTTTAATGCGAAAAGTGGAAATATCTTAGCTGTAATAAATTCTTTTTGTTTTTTTTTATTAGATTTCGACCTTGGAATGTGTATTTTTGCTAAAATGTATTTGATTTATAAGTCAATTAGATAAGGAAATATAGGAAGTGAAGTAAGAAACCTAAACTTATTTATCTATTTCTACAATTTTTATTTTGTTTTGTTCTTAAATTTCTTTGAGTATTTTAAATCAAAGCTTAACGGGTTTTTGTTCAATGAAAACCCCTTTAAATAAATTTACAGATGTCTCATGCACATACCAAAACATATCCATATTTTTTTTTCTCATTGGGTGCTCATGCTTGAAAATATTGCAGCATGAACACTCAATGGGTGTTCATACTGTTTTAGGTGTATTTTTCGTAACCACAAGTTTGACCTGCATTCAACATCACTGATTCGGCCACTGCTTCAAAACTATCACACTTTTTTTCAATTTCAGTAACTCTTGGATAATTTTTCGACGCACATCATGCCAATTGTATGGTAAAAGCTCTTTAAGGCTCACCGCTACAAAGCACTACTTGAGTCAACACTGGAATCTATTCTCGCTTCATCAGTCAATTTTGAACAAATTGAAGAATAAAGCATTGAGAAACCTTTCTACTTTCTATAAAGCATAACTTTTTTCACTCTATACTTAAACGTTAATGGATTGACATACAATGTACTAATCTTATTCTTCTTATCAAACTTTCTTTGAAATATTTTTAATTTTTCAGTCAAAAAATTGCATATTGCCTAAAAATCTTAAATGTCATTTTGTCAAAAATTTTCAAATTAAGTACCATGCCAAGTTTGATTCAAATTGGTTCAGTCGTTATCAATTTATAGCCAAATTTGTAGGAAAACCGTTAATACCGAATCTCTGAATAGGTATGTATATTTTTAGCCAAAAATCTGAAATGCAGTTCTAATCCTAAATATGACAATCACAAATTTTTTTATCAAAACAGTTAGAGCCGAAAACACTTTCGACCAAACTGCTCAACCGATTTCAATCAATTTCGCAATTGTGTATTGATTGATGGTTCAACTCGATATAGGATAGTTGTAAATGCTACACTGCTATGGGTTTAGCTGTTTTAAATAAGGAGATGGAGTTAAATATAGGTTGTAGTATTGAGTGTATCAAAATTGTCTGTCTTTATCTAGTGGTATAAGCTGTCTGAATGATTCGAAACGTCACAAGGCTGCCTTTTATGCACTGTTCCATATTAACGGATAGCTTTATTTTGATTAGTGATAAACCTTAAGCACTTCAACTTAACTAAATATTAACAAAATTCTTCTGAAATCAAAATATTGACAATTTTTCGAATTGGAAAGTGTTAAACGATGCAGTGAACACTCTTTTTACGGATTGAAAGCGTTAGGATCTTTCTCTTTTGAGGAATTAAAAGCTGTTCCAAGATATTTCTTCAAGCGACAGTTTTTGACTTAAGTAAACTCAAGACTGATTTTGCTATTTATGTGGATTTCAGGTTTGGCTCTTATTTACATATAGAATTTATATATAAACTATTAAATAATTCTAATGAGAGAAATGGAAAGAGTTTCCGTCACAAATAAATATTGTTGACTCTACATATACTCGTAATAGTTGGACAAGCAACCTATTATAGGTTGTCATTGTCACACCACGCTGGCTGGCTGGTATTTGTTCTTTACTGACAAACAACATTGTTCTAAATTGATTCCTGTTCTCAACACTACAAGCTAATTTAAAAACAATAATTATTATTATTCTTAGTGAATTTTAATGTGTTTTTTTTTATTGTTCTAACAATAAAACCAATTTAATCAAAAGTTCATTGATATAATAAACAAACACACAAATAGAATACATAAATATTTATTAACTTCCAATTATAGGTAAAACATTTTTGGTTTCAAAATGTTAATTATGTGAGTCAGAAAAAATATACAATACATACAATACATATACCAACATAGAAACATTATAATACATATTTTAATACCTAATAAAGCAATTTTGAAACAAGTTTTACCGAAACAAAATTCTAAAAAACTTGGATATTATTTAAAACGTTCCGGTTAAAAGCCATAGTTAAATATTTTTTTTAAATGCCTACAAACTTATATACAATCGCATTTATAACATTAGCGGTGTTTTACAGATATTATATATAGTACAGTATTTTTATATATTAGGTAGAATTCACAAAAAAAACAATCAAGTGTTTTTTATGTTTCGTCTGATTCCTATCCACCTATATGATTTGACTTTACCTTTTATAGTATCGCCTAACTGACGATGTTGTACTCATTTGTATTCCATATAAAATCTTGCTATACTATGGATATACTTCCCAAAGAAAACACGACTATTGTAAGATTTATTAAATAATTTTACGAACTCTGTTTGATTCCACAAAACTTAAAATTCTTATTTATTTGTCAAATTATTTCCGCACCTATTTGAAATGCTTTGGTATTTTAAATATTTTATACTTAACACTTTTTCGGAAATTCCTAACTTAGTTAGGTCATTGACATTTACTAAAGCTTTTGAATTTACTTTTGTTTTCGTATCTTTATTACAGTAAAAAAGAATTAAATTATAAATTCGTGTTGACACAAATGCTATATCTGAAGGTTATACTGTTATAAGAGGTGTCTAATATGACGGAATGACTAATAATAAATATGCATATTAAAATATGAAAAAATAAAACAAGTGTAATTAACAAAAACTTTTTTTTGTTCCATCAAATACTCAATTTTTATAATTACACAAATAATGCCAATCTTAATGACATGACGTTGTAGTTTGGTTTTTAGTTTTGTTGCTGTCAAATTATTGTTCTCATCAAGTTTACTAAAGGTGTGGTTGAAAATTTTATAGATACTTTTTGTATAGACATTTTGTTTGTTGTCGTCTAGTAGTGAAACGGTCGCATCTGTATATTAAGTATTTAACTGTTTTTATATTTAATAAAATTTCATCAGATTGTTAAATACTTTGTCGATTGCAACTAATTTTGACTTTGAAGTTAAATGAATTTTGAAATCAAATATCTGATGGTAAGGTATGCCATAAAGTATACATTCCTGTATTGTATTGAATACAATTTTTATCAAACATAAAATTTCTGATTAGGGAAGATATAATCAAGTGTGTGTTGGTATTAACTCTCTAAATATATGTACACTAGGGTGACCTCAAAAATCGGTTTTCGTAGTGGCTCGGGGGAACCCCCTAAAACGAACATTGTTTGCAGATATTTAGATAACATTTGAGTTCGAGGGGATAACTGTAAATGGTGCTGATAATCGTTGTTTTCGTTTTTTTTTTATTTTTTGAAACAAAAAAAAAGATTATAGCCCATGCGTCTCATCGAATAAAAGATTGTTAATAACCCCCACATCGTCGAGTTATGGCATCAGTATTATTTTAATTTTAATTTTTAAATTAAACCTGAAAGAATCAGAAATAATTTTCATTAGAGAAGTACTTTTTTTTGTGGAAAAAGGTTAGAATTCCGTCAAAATACAAAAAACAATGCAACTAAACGACTATAAAAGTTCTTAATACACATAATCAAGAAAAAAACACTGAAAACCACGTTTTTTTAAACTTTTTAGCGATTATCGGCACCATTTAAAGTTATCCAATCGAGCTCAAATTTTAGCTTCTAAATATCTGCAAAGGATGATCATTTTAGGGGGTTTCCCCGTAAAAAAATTGACAAAAAAAGTTTCTTCGAGCGTTTCGGTCACTCTAATGTACACTGAGCCAAAAACCAACATAAAATCAAATAAAACAACTTTGAATCAAAGTAAAATCCTTACAATTTGATCAAAATTCACTAAAAATAAAATTTTTTTCAACTTTGAATTAAGGTTCTTTGAATGTAAAACAAAAACTTTCCATTCTAAATCAAAGTTGTTTCGTTTTTGAAATAACATTGTTTTTCATCTGAATTATAAAAACCTTTGATTTAAAGCATTTTATTTTAATTTAAAGGCGGTTGTAAGTAAAAATAGTAGTTTAATCGTTTTCGTATTTAAATCAAAGTTTATTTATTTTGTTCCTAGTCATTTTTTCAAAGTAGCCCGCAACATAAATTTTAACGCGATCGAGTGCATTATAAATTACGTTGCTATAAATGTATCTACTCACATATAAACTTATAGCACGTGGAAAAATGTGTTAATCCCCTTAAAAGAGTTAAAATTTCATAAAGATACCCCTTCGATCTATGGATGTTGTTTATAAAGTAACCTTACCGTGTATTATATACACGGTAAAATTTTTTTGAATTTTTATCCTCAAAAATTTATCAAACTTTATCCAAAAACAACAATGTAAACCATGCGTTTTCAAAGTGTGTCATTAGGGAACTGCAATTTTAATTGGAAGTGGTTATGGCAACAATACGCAACCTGTTTATTCTGCTCAGTCGCTTTCACATGGTAAAAAGACAAGATCACACAATCGGTAAAACTTAGCAACTACATGTTAAAATTCTTGTTAGAAAATTCCTCTTTGGGTATCTTAAGTAGGTATGACTATTACATATATGTATGTACCTATGTTTTTGTTTAAGAATAGTTTCTTTAAACCTATAAAATCAGCTTGCAACATTTATCATTATATCTATGTAGGTATATCCACGAATAACCGTGTCATATCCAAGCAATATTTCACAAACTAAATTACAAGTCAATAGCAAGTCAAAATTTAAAATAAATAATTCAATTTCCTGTACAAAAATATCTTGAATATTTTCAATTTGAAATAAAAATGTGTCCGGAACACCGTCACACAAGGCCAAATGGTACCGCATATTCTCACCCTTTTTAAGGTTCAAATGAAATATCTGGTTATGCCATACATTCTGCTTCTGCTGTTGCTGTTGCTGTTGCTGCATGCTACTACTCTCTGTCTGTTTAATATGATATTTCAGAAAATATAATATAAAACAACAAGCCTTCGAATGTGTGTACTTAAGCCCACCTTAGCAGTAGTATGGTAGCTTTATCGACATTAGCATATCTCAAACAGATCTACATGGGTAGCTACATGATATCTTTATGTGAAATTCATGCAAATTCAGAGTTTATTCTTCAATTTCATTCACATCCCCATATAATTCTGCATGCGGGAACTGCATAGATACAGATATATATATGTTTATTAATGTTTATGTATTATGAACTGATGCTATCAGTAAACTTCCCTTTTTTCCAAATGTTTCTATAAAGGTAAACTATCTAGGTTAACAGCGCACTATAAGTAGCTATAATAACTATATATGAGGAAAATAAAATACACATGAAATTTTACGAAAGTATTTTCTAAATGAGTTTCACGCCAATTAATTTCATCAAGTCAAGTATAAATATAAATACTTATAGTGCTTATAAGTATAGGTAGTTATATTAACTATGTGAAAATAATAATTATTAATCTGTGATACCTATATCTTCGTCAGTTAGATACATGCTGATGCTCTGACATACATATTATCTAATGACACACATAAGTACCTACTATAAAAAAATCGTACACATAGATATAATCAAATTTGAAGATACAATGGAGGTAATTTACATGCACTTTTATTTATTTAAGAATGGTGATCTTAACTTAATTTTTTTTTTCAATTATCTTCGTAATACACAATATGAGAGAATCTGACATTTAATTCAGGTATGTATATAGCTATACGTAAAGATATTTGTTATTTAATTAAAAGAAAAACACTTTTCTAGTGAAGTCAAAACAAAAGGGTTCAAAAATGTCTTATTATGAAACCACACAATGTATGTATGTAAAATGTGAAAATTTTGTATAGTTTGGTTCTCCGGTGCTCAAAATGTGGGTCCATTATCACAAATATTTCTTATGCTAATTAATAAAAAAAAAATGTTGGATAGATATAGGTATGATATGTTTATAAATATATGTGCCAAACGATAAGGTGACGTAAGGTTTAGGAAATATACCATCAATTTAAATTAACAGATCTTAGGCCATTCGGTGTACCTATACCTTGTTGGTTTACAGTTACTTTTTTGCAATTTTCATGTTTTCTGCTAAATGTTTATACCCTAAAACTATTTAGTTGAGACAGTTTTATACATTTGCTGGAAATAGCTTTTTGACAAATTAATTATTTCTATTGAAAGGACGACTTTGTATAACACTGAACATCTTCTTCTTGAACTATATAGGCCGCTAAACGCTTTAATTTTGAAAAAATAATTCAGAAAAGTCCACTTAAAATAAACTGATGCTAAGTCTTCTATACTTGGTTGAATATTTTTAATATAAAAAAATAAAGCTTTTTAAATTAATTTTCATATTAGTAAGTACCTACATAGAATTCGTATCACTATTTATTTTATTTCTTTGTTACAACTACATAAAAGCAATTTAAGAGACCTTGCAAAGTTTTGAAATCTTGCACCAAATTCGTGCTGATCGTATAAAAACCTTAAAAACACGAAAGAGTTTGTCACAAGCCAGTTTAGTGGTTCAATGATTTCAGATTACTTCACATAATTTCAAGCAGGTTAAAAATTATTTTAAACATTTTATTATTGCATTTAATTTCAAATAAATTTATAAATTTCAAACGATTGCAAATTCTTAAGATGGATTTTGCAAATTTGCAATCATTAATAATATTCGTGATTGCATTGTTGCATTTTTACTAAAAGATTGCAAGAAACTTATAATCACCTATATTTAATTTGTGTAAAGGATTGCAAGAAATCATTCTAAATCGATTTCAAATGATTGCAAATATAAGGTGATTTCATTTGGTATAGGTTTTGATTGGTTTTCCACCTAACTGACGAGCTTAATCGAGCCTCGCAAGCATGTACCAGGTGTAGGTATATGGTTTGTAGACCATTCCTTTAGAGGAGAAATTGATTTTTTTTCAGCTTAAAAAATAACGGTAGCCTATTAACGGTACTTCCAATATCTTGAGCTTTCTCGTGATTGGGTTAGATCGATTTAACTTAATTTTTGTTTAGGATCTAGATGATTTGATAAAACTTCAGTATCTACCAAAATGTTCGGAAAACGACTTGACAAAAAAATTTAGTTTTTTGTAGATAAAATGCAAACTATTTAGCACTTAAAATTTATGTATTTATTATTATTATTTATTTATTTAATTTATATTATAAATGTAAAAAAAAAAAAAAATAAACGAAAATTAGGGAACTATAATTATTTAATTTATTTGTTGACAATTAAAATTTTCCAGAGTGATAAGCATATATTTCTCAATAAACATAACATACTTTTTTCTTTACAGAACGGAACGATACGGAAGATTAATAATGTCAATGCCATAACAACAATTAATGTAAGTTAATTTTAAATATTCACATTGATGACAATGAGAAATAAGAAATAGTTTTAGAACTAGTGATATTTATGCTCATTATTTTGATAAGAAATATTTATGAAACACCCATTTTTTTGGAACCATTAAATCTTGAAGCCCATAGCTTGTCAGACCGTCATAGTTGGAAGTTTGAAAGAAAACTTATTCGAACCAACAAAGATTTTCTGTCATTAATTTATAGAATATTTCAAAATATTAATATTCTGTAGTCAATCACTCTTATTTAAGAAATATAGTTTTTAAAACATTTTTAGTTATGAAACTTTAATAAAAGCTGTATTACTACTGACATCTCAAAAAAATAAATTTTGTTACAAATTATAACAGTAATTTTAAGTTGAACACCAAAAATATCATTCAATAGGGTACCTACGTCTAGTAACACAGTTTCACAGAGGTAAATATGAATACCTAGCTTATTTCGTGCAGTAAGTTCATTTTTAATACTTTTTTCAAGTAATATATGAGTTGTCCAAGGAGTTTTCCAGATAAAATGATAAATTCTCTACCAGAAGTAAAAACCTGGAAAAATTAAATTAATGATCGAAAAAGATTCACGTTTTTCCTTATAAACGACGGTATTTGTTGTTTATTTTTGAATATTGGGAGCTGTAACTACAAAAAACATTCAGAAATATGATATTTTTCAAGTCAAATGGACGACTACATATAGTCTTCATTACCATGATGAGTGCTTTTTTATGAAATATAGAAGTACCTATAAAATTAATTTTTTTTGTCAATGTCAATATTTTGATCACATCTATATTATAAAATACTTTTAGTTTGCATTGTTTATTTATATTCGATTATATTCTCGTAAAACACCTTCCGATATCATTGCCATGCCTTCTTTTCCAAGCCATTATTATACAATGGTTATCTTTGCTTGCTTGGCAAAATCAAGATATCTATATTTTGAGCATAACGACTTGAAAATACATTGTTGCATTTACTTATCTTGATCGTTCTTCAAGCTCCAATGACGAATTTGTTTTCAAAAAAGTCCCGGATATGGGATAAAAGAAGTACAAATTAATTTGAACCTAATCTTAAACTCTTGTAGGTATAATTTTGTATACAAAATTGATTTATTTTCGTATGACTACGTGCATCAATCATGTTTAAAGTGCCTTGCACATGATCTGCGACCAGCGAATGCGAATAAATAGTTTAAGGCAATTCCAGGAACAAATTTAATAAACAATCCAATATATATTAGTTTAAATTAGACAATTGTTCATTTTAATATTTTCTCCGCGACCAACACCATCATTCAGCGAACTGTCAAACGAGAATTCACAACATCAGGACGCGTTCCACATATCGGCGAATGAAAAATTCGCATGAGTTTACCCCAAATTTATCTGTTTGCCTATATAGGATTTGCGGCTGCCGGCGAACACTCATGTGAACAAAATGTCATAATCCGCGACCATTTACAGTTCGCAAATCGCTGGTCGCGTCTCATGTGCAAGGCACTTAAGTTTTTTTAAAGATGATATATTTTGTATTTATCAATTGGCGGAATTATTTTGTCATTTCTGTGGCAGAAGTGTCATTTCCGATTAAAATTAAAGCTGTTATTAAATATTAGAATGGCGGTCCACTGCTGAAAAATTTTTTCTAGTGCCATATGACCCAAAACCTACCATTATAAAATTGAATCTTACTAATAATACATATATCTACATGTATATGTAAGCATAACGTTATCAACAATTTCTATTAATAAAATAGCAACATAACTTTACGCTCAGGTATTTCTATTGGTTATAACAGGTACCTAGGTATTCGAATTCTGTTCATACTTCATGATAGTATCTTCCCATATACGAATATACGATATACCTATACCTACATTGATATATTATCATCACAATTCCATATTGTCATGCAAAATGTTTGGTCGTTTCCTGAATCCTATAACTTTATTGGGATGCGTCCAAATACATAAAACTTATTTACTTATGTGTTCCAGAACACCCATACTCCATGTTGTTTACCAGGATAACATGGCAATATGACCTTTTACTTTAATTTTCCTTATATCTAGGCAGGTATTGACTTTTGTGAAAGGTTCGCAGTCCGATGATTTCTTTCGGACAGTGCTACAGTTTATTTGTAATAAGAAATACTTTTTTTTTCTCTGTAGGTAGATAATTGCCTGAAGGCCAACATAATTTATGACATACCCAGAAACCCTTGCAAGGGCATATAGGTACATTATTTTCTGAACCTCAGCTGCTATAAGCCGAAAGAAACAAAAATTGCTGCCATACACAAAATAAGAAAAAAATATACTAACACGTTTCGTTTACTCCTATAACTACACACATCAAAGAAAGGAAAAAAAAAATATCCTCTGACATAGAATCAGCATAGAACACACAAATTAATACTTCTGGCAATCGGATTTTGCTGTCCAATAAATTTCGGATTTTTTACGGATCTAAAAATGAAATTTAGATGAAAAGGATATATTGTGAAGAATATTATATAACTATACCAACCTACTGAGGGAGAGGGTGAAAAATATAAAAAAATAAAAATATGTAGGGCAAAAAGGGTCAGTCTGGGATATTGCATTAAATATGTGGCAATGGCAGATGCCTGATAAGAAAGCTTATTTTATTTTGTATATAAATTATTGAGGAGAACTTCTTTAATTTATAAAAATAAAAAAGATGGAATATTTATCCTATGTTTATCTTCCTTATTTTTTTATTATTTTTTTTAATTGGGTGCCGTGAAATAAGGACTTATAAAATTATAGGCCATAATTGTAAATATGACCCTATTTCACTTTGCGTTAGCGGAATGAAGCCATATTTGTAATTTTGGCTTTATTGCGCTTGCTTTGCAAAAGTGAAATAAGGCCACTTTTTATAAAATCTTAAAAGTAAGATATTTTTAAAGCTACATTTATCTTTTTTAAAACCAAACTCATTTCTATTAAGAATATACAAACGTTAGGTACCTACTTAATTAGAGCGAAAAGTCTTAACAACGATTTTCGTCGGGTCAAGTCTTCCGCTTGAGCATATTTTAAATATATGCAATAACAAATCATTAAAAGAGAAAATAAAACACTAAGGACAATAATCTTCATAAAATTACCGCGCGAGAAACAAATATAATTAACAAAAAACAGACGTATTTTTATTCACTTTTCAGGTGCAAAATCACCTTTTTCTATCCAGCAAATTGAAAGCACTTAAGATTTTAAATTATTTTTGTTGACACGCAGCTTATTACATTCTGCATCGTATGCGCTAATGTATGTAGGATTCGAGTTAAATTTGAGTGAAATATTGGTTCAAATTAACGGCGACCGTTGCCGCTAATATTATTGCTACTGGTTGGTAAGTATTTTGGAATATTCGGTTTCGCGTTTTAAGTAGGTTAGGTAGGTAGATACATACCATAGTACCTACATACTTTTTTCGGTCCTATAGCTCTACCATCTGATACCTAGTCCTATAGGTATATAGATTAAATCCTCTAAGAACGAACAAACGTTTCTACCTATATCGAATTGATTGTTACGTTTCAGTTATCTAATGCATTCTGTATTAAAATCAACATTTGCAAATTAAAGGTACCTATGTAGGTACCTCACCTATCTACCTAAAGAATATATCCACGTTGTTCATCATAGCACGCTGAACCTACCTATATCTATATATGTATCCATGTATTGCTATATATATGCATGTATAAATCACTCATATTATATGTACCTAGGTACCTATATCAAAATATCTACTCAAACTCAAGGCCCTAAACTTCTAAAGGATAAAATACCTCTAAAAGCAAAAATTAAAAAAAAATATATTACTCCTTCTTGTTAAAGTCTACTCGTTCCGTTGCTTTTTATTACCTGTTACATGTTGTTGTTGTCATACCTACTTTTGTTTATTTTTGTTTTTGGCGATCTCGCGGTCTCTCTCAGCAAAACCTGAGGTAGGTAAAACCAAGCGAAAAGGTAACTCTGCCGCGTGATCCACTATAACTTACGATTTCCTTGTTTGTAAACAAAAATGTTGCTTTTTTTCCTTTCTACACTACACCTATATATGCGTGTCTCTTTCTCTCTTTTTTTTTATTTCACATTAAGTTCATTATTTATTTATTTTTTCCCATGTCGTGGCGTCCGTCTCGTCGTTCGCTTTCATTTAGTTCATTGCTATCTGGCTATCGAATACGAAACTAACTCGCTAAAAATAAGAACAAAACAATGCACGAAGGAAATATCCTATGGGAACCTTTGAATTGAACTCAAAAGAATTGCAGGAGGACGGGGGAAGTTGTTGTTTTGATTTCCGTCAAACGTGGAGGTAGACTGCGATGCCATTTGTGAAACACACATCCATAGCTACATACCCAGTTTAGGTATATCGTAATCGTATATATCGTATCAAAGTTCGAAACCGGCAACAACAATATTTTATGCCTTAAGATACAAAAATGTAAGTAGGCACCTATAGGTTAATCTTTTTGCCGCCAAAATGATCACTGAATGTTTTTGTGTTGAATGTGCCTCAAACTGCAACTAAGTTTCAATGGAATTTTACGCAGAGTAGGTATGAATTCGTGTTTTAGGTACAATACAAAAAAAAAGCTTTGAAATAAATGGGACTTTAAATTACAAATCGATAATAGCGATCAAATGATATTTTGTTGATTAGATAAAATTAAATTTCATTGAACATAATCATTAGGTTTAGGTATGTCCTTATGTTTCATAGGCATGTATAATATATATGTAGTGTAGGACTGTAGAGTGTACTTACCTAGGTGCCTAGGTAGCAAACAAAATTTTATTATTGAAAAAATATATATTTATCTACCTAGCTACACCAACAGAAATAGTAGATAAATGTCTAAAAAAATAGTCACATATATGTAGGTCCGTACCTACCTAGTTGATATGAATTAATCAAAAACGCACTGAACTTATATAGGTATATGCGCGCTTAGATTGATTAGATTTATTTAAATAATCTTATAAGCTATGTTGATAAACATTGTTGATATCTAACTAATTTGGTAAATATAGGTACCTACTGGTATTTAGATAAGTTTATAAATAGGTAATTTAAATAAATTTATACTTTGGTCTGAATAATAATTTTAAATAAAAAATAGGTTCATAGTTCTCTGCTTTATATCGAAATAGTTGTTAAGAAAAAGATTACAAGTTTTTTCTTAAGAAATTTGAATTATACATAATCAGTAGAAAAATCCATTCATCTGATGAATTGATTCTGACTTCTGAGACCATTCTTCCAAAAATGCATTTGACCTTAATGTTGTTTCTGGTCTCGCACCCTGCAAATCCCATATTCCCATTCGATGCGGATTGTCTCGCTATAGGTACCTACATAATATAATATCGTTTGGTTTCTCATGTGTATATGTCCAATCCAACGCCATTTTAGTTCCATCTGTCTGGATCAACAGCGGTCGGTTGTCCTCAACAGCTTACCGTTGGGAATTATGAGAGGCCAACGAATCTTTAGAGTTAACTAGGTATTCCTTATTTTGTTGTGTTCGTCGGAAAGATAACCGAAAAAAGAGGTGGCATATCAGTCGACAGCAGGGGTGAAGGTCATGACAAAAACGCAAGTCTTGCAGTTCAAGATGGCGGCTTTCTTGAGTTAAAGCAGCTTAAAAAATCACTTTTTTCAAAAAATGAGATAGTGGGTATAACTGATCAAACTTAGTTTTATTATATTAAGTGCTTTCAGCTCATAGCAAAAATGATGGTCAGACGCCTTGAGTGTGGCAATGCTTCTGCCAGACGTTTCAAAAAATGTAAAAAAATATTTTTTTTTTCTTTTTGACATAATAAAAGGTCAGAGACGATTTAGATGCGGCCATCGGCCTGTCAGACGTTTTCGAAATTGACAAAAAATCGATTTTGGAATAATTGGTATAAGCGAAGTTGTTTTTCCCCAAATATTGAGAATACCTCTCTAAGTACAGATAAGTATATGCTTCTGTTTAGGAACGTGGTACATGTAAATACTTTCGTAGGCATCAAGTTTATATGTATCGTTTATTTGCTGTCCATACTCAACATTTTGCGGTGGTCAAGTTCAAATGCATGCAGAACGACAGATGATTTTGTTGTCTGTTGTTTTTGAATACTTGACAGATGTTCTTTTATTCGAACTTCTAATTATATTCATATATGTAGGTATAGTAACGGTGGTTATCTATGCTAAACCACCTTATTCCCTCAAAATTTCTGTAGAGGTATAATATTCCCATTGTTCAAAAAACAAAAAACGATAACACAAATGTGCTTAATTACAGAGGTCTGACTTTTCTCGATACAGTTGTGAAGATATTTACTGGAATTTTGCTAAAACGACTTGAAAGATGGGCGGATGAAAACAATATATTGTGTAAATATCAAGCCGGATTTAGAAAGGGTTATTCACCAATCGACCATATTTTTACCCTCACTAACATCATTCAGGTCAAACTAGCCGACAAATCAAGTTCAAGAAAAGTTTATGCTTTCTTTGTAGACTTTAAGTCTGCTTTTGATCATGTTAGTAGAAATGCTCTTTTTTTATAAGTTGCACACTATGGGAATCTCTACAAAATTTCTTGCAACTCTCAAAGAACTTTATTCTGGCTCTTAGTCAGCTGTATGGAACGGAGATAATTTATCAGAGTGGTTTAAAACTACATTGGGTGTTGAGCAGGGATGTTTACTGAGCCCTTTTCTTTTCTCGGCTTTCATCAATGACTTTCATGAAAATTTATCAGGTGGGATATTGGTGGGCTCTAGTCGCTACGCATAAAAACCTTATTGTATGCTAATATCATCAGCATCATATCTAAAATAAAAGTCATCTTATCTAAAATTCGCAACACTCTGCAAAAACTGATTGATTGTACTCATTGTACTGCTTTAAATGGAACCTTGAGGTTAATTTAGATAAATCAAAGATAATGATCTTTGCCAATGAAGGAAGAAGAGATAATCAGGATCATTGGCAATTCAACAACACTCAAGTTGAAGTGGTTTCCGAGTATACATAATCTTGGTGTTCTTTTAACTCCAAGATTATCTTTTAGATCTCATCACAAAAGAAAGTTTTCTTCAACCATATTTGCTATAAACAGCGTATGGAACCAGCTAATCTCGAGTCCTAACATACATTTTTCTTCAAAATTTAACATTTTCAATTTAGTTTCAAAGGCTACAATGTGCTATGCATCACAGGTTTGGGGCTATGAGAACTCTGATGATGTTGAAGCGATTCTTCGATTTTTTATAAAAAATGGTTCTGAAACTACCTTTCACAACTCCTTCCTATATTTTATTCCTTGAAACCGGTTCAGTCCCCATGATCTCTTTTACTTTAAAGGCAAATATTGACTACGTGCTAAAAACCCTTTGCTACCCTAATAACCGTTTGCCAAATATTTTATCCAGACACGTAATCGCAAATAAGATGCTGTGGTTTCAATCGTGGCAAAACCTCGCAAGTTCTTTGAACTGTCAATTCGACGCTGATTCGATTCATATTAACTTTTCAATCAAATGCTCGCAAGATGCAGAACAAGCATCTTTTCATGTTAATTAAAAGAACCTTCATATATTCAGTTTGTATATAAATTACTCTATGCCAACTGATGTTATGGGTCTTATTTTTAAAGCTCGGTGTGATATGTTACCTTTGTTATATCAGCCATGGCGCAGAGGTACCGAAGCTCTTTGCTCCTTATGTAACATGCGGGAAGTTAAAATTACTTATCATTTCGTTGGTAGATGCCCGATATTTGCTGGCTTCCGGAGAATGTATTTTGGAAACTCTCTTATCTCCTATTATGACTTTTTAGACATTTTAAGTGGAAGAAGTTGGATAAAGCTATACCTATTCTCAAAAAAAGGCTTTTTCTTACAGGTTTACTTTAATTAAAATAATGAATTCATTAAAAAGTAAACTTCTTATCAAAATCACAAAAAAATATTTTTTCAGTGTAATAAGTATGTCAGTCACAAGGAATACACCCTTGTTGTTTTGTTTTATTTTTTCATATTTTTAAAAAAGATTCTTTTGCTAAATAAACACTTATCTATCTATCTATCTATCCCTCAAAATTTGACTTCGATTTGTTGTTATTTTTTAAACATGATAGATTATAGCCATAACTTAATGCGAAAATATAAATATTTTATTAAAAAAAATATATTATCTAAAAGAGTGACTCAAAGAGTTAAAACATCATTGTTCTTTTGGGCACCGATTAAGACTTCTGTATAACCTATTTATAGCATTTCGAACGACAAAGTTGCAAAATGTTTTTAGTGTGCACAAATACAACAAATCTATAACAGACTTCGTTACAGATAACATAACTCACAAGCAACAAAAATACAATAAATTATTTGTTTTGCAAATCGCATTTTATATGCTATTCGAGATATTGCACACGTGAAATGTGTGACATGGTGACGGACTTTATCATGTCTAACACATGACCTATTTGAAAAATTCATTCCATAACTAAATCGTGCATTTCAAATTTAGGTATATGAACAAATTTTTTTCAAATTTTTAATAGAGGTTATCTATTTCAATTATCATATTTATGTGATAAACAGTTCGTTAGTCAATATTATATATAGATGTACCTACAGGTAAATATAGGTAACACATTCGAAGTTGTATAACTTTCTCTTTTATTTGTAAAATAAATTCTGAAGTGTTAATTAACTTTACATTATCATGTGTATAGTAAATATTTAAATAATATTATCAGGTATCCAAAAAACACGTCAATCGTCAAATTTAGATGTTTGTATTTTATATCAAGGAATTTGAATATGTAGGTATTTATACCTACCTACTTTCTTGCTATTCAAGCAATAATTTTCTTATTTGTAGTATAATATAATGAAGCGCTATTGCATCCCAATCTAATTATTAAAGACTAGATAATAAAAACGGTAAAATAAAAAAGCTAACCAAGAGTCATTGCAGTCATTCGAGAATTTATTACACTGCAAACTTGAACAAAGACAGTAAGCCACCACAAAACGATTAAAGATACTTTACAAGTACATTATGTACATCGTTGGATGATTAATGTGTTTTTCATTTTTCTCTTACATAACATTAAATTTTGAGGGAAATCCCAGTGTAGAATGGAAGTTTAATGCGGGAGTTATTTACATGAGGATTATGACTTTTAAACTAGAATTATTATGTTTTAAAATTGATTTTAGAAAAGTATGAAAGCAAATACTTAAATCAATTTTTAAATTCTAAATTTCAAAAACTGATTGCCTATTTTTTTTTATAGAAAAGAATATTAGGTCAGGTACAAGTTGATATGTCTCTTTATTGATATATACCATAGGAGTTCATTAAACAATTAATCTCAACACACTAACTTTTACTTAAGAAGGCGCTCACAGCCCAATATAAACTTAGGCCTCAATCTACATGTCTCTGTTCCTAGTTAGCCGCTTCTAATTTCTCACCTCAAGTTGGCTGAGTTCGTTTTCCACTTGTGGGCGCCATATATTGGGGGGTCTTCCAATGCTGAGTACACTATCAGGATTGGCGGACAGCACGTCATTGAATCTTCTTCCTTCGATACACAGGAACAAAAATCAATCGAAGAATATTTCTATCAAAGCAATCAAGTAAGTTCTCGTCTCAGTCTTTTAATTCCTATGCTTCCGCACCACACAGAAAGACTATATGGGATAATCAAGGTCTTATACAACGTCTCCTTGGTTCTATGAGAGAAGATCTTACTACTTAAATGCTTTCAGCCCGAAGAAACAGTCGATTCATTTGATCTCTGCTCTGATGTCATTCTGCGTAGTTGGTGCATCCCAGGTAGACAAAGCCCTTTACGCTCGCCGCTGTTGAAGTTCTTTTTCTATGATAGCATATATAACAAAGAAGTGTTGTGTATCGATCTGAAATTCCTGAGTTTTTTCCAAAATCTGTCGTATTGTGAACATTTGATCGACAGTTAGGAGTCACACAGGAGAGCAGACAAGATTTTATAAGCGACGTTTATGAGGCTAATTCCTCTGTAGTTGGCATGTCACACCGTCTTCTTGTTTTGTGAATGGGGCACACTATGTCAAAATTCCATTGGGGCATATGCTTTCATCCGACCAAATTTTACAGATGAGTTGGTGCAATGGTGCATACTCCCTACCTTGGTTGAATTTTCAAATATTATTTATTGCCGGTAAAACCCTCGCTCGGTAGACTCGACAACTAGAGCTCCCGGGCTGCTCTCTCAGTAGCTCTGGTTCTAGCCTGCTGCATTGCTGATGGTAGGCCCGTTCTTCGCTGCATGCGAAACGCTCTCAGCAAAGGTTCTTGCGGTCTCTTGCGATTTTAGCTATACGTGGTATCAAATCTTCTCACAGCATCAGCTCGGCTTGGCGTTGTGGGGCCATGGATATCCGCATACCTACGTACTCGAGATACTACCAAGTAGTGGTCACAATCTTGCGTCTATATATATTTGTCCTATACGGAAAATGCTCGAACGTCCAAGATACTGGAAGCAAGTCGGCCGTCTATCGCAGTGTAAACAATTTTGATTGACGGATTTTTGATTTTGTGTATAAAAAGGTGCGGGAAATGGGTACTCGATATTATGACATTTTTCCCCATACAAAACAGCGATATATTCTTAAATTTTGCTTTGATGCGGATTGTAACCAAGAGGTCGCTGAAGCTGCAGAAACCTAAGACTATGATTCTTCCTCTAATAATCACAAAATCACACCCAAATAGTCACTGGCCCTGTTTCCTTATATAGCACGGTCCGTGGTAGATGTCAAACGATGTCATCCTTCGTACTTCCTTGATGGCTGTAATGTCAGCCCTTAACCTATCCAGGCCGAACTTATTGTTCGGCTGCACGTGGTCTGTACAACTACAGTAAATTCCTTAAGAACAAACCGGTTCTTAGGCCTTATGAAAAATAAGGCTTTCTTCTTTTATATGGCATATGTACCGGTGTTTTATGACCTTGGATAAAAGAAAATACATACGTACACGTCCAGGTAAGTATATATCACTCTAAAAAATACTATAAATATACAAACCTGTCAGGTTTGATTATAAATTGGCCCAAGCTCTTAGATTATGTATAGAAAACGATACATTGAAATATTCTTCACTAAGAAAGTTGGATACCTATGTCAAATTTGCTTAGGTTTTCGACTTCTAGCGAGCTACCTCAATTATATCCTTGGACTGCTAACAAGCATCCCATCCTGTACTTAGGTAGGTGGGTAGGTATAATACCTAATATGAAATCGAAAAACACTTGATAAAATCTATTTAACCTCAAAAACAAGTATGTATAGACATCCATATAGAACTATAGGTATATCTATCTAATATCGTATAGATGCAGATAATTTATCATTCAATCTAAAAATCCTTGTTAACAAAAAACAATCTCCCTTAAATGAAAACGATAAATTTTAACTCCAAATTTTAAAGTAGACAACAAAAAACGAACTTCTCCCGTTTTTCGGCAGTCAAAAACGTTTACCCCAGCCTCATCCATAGATGAAAAGTTTTATTCCACACAACCGAAAATTCTCTATCCACATATACTTCTACAAAAAAAAAAAACATTAGAATACCTACTTATTCCAATTCCTTACTGATTTGGAAATGAAACAGAGCAGTATAGTATGGCGGACAATAATTTTGAATGAAAGATTCACTACACACAACCACACACCCTTATATTAACCAGTTATCCTTATAAAAGCCCTCTAATACTAATACTATTTCAGTATTTGAGTTTGTATGTGTCTGCCATTTTAAAATCTCATCCTTCAACAAACAATTTAAATGTGGCAAGGGGAATGGATTTATTTTTTCATCCGATGATGCCTGAAATTAAATGGTTACAACAACAAAATAGAGAAAGAGATAGAAATAGATTGATAATCGTGCGTGCGTGAATCCACCATTAATTCCAGATTTTTTTTTTATATAAAAAAATAGGATAAGGGATGCTTTGGTGGTATGTTTTCTATACAGGATGCTCGTCGAACGCATTTCTTTAACTTTCTCCTCCTTCATCGATTGAGTCTGGATAAATGTCATTTTTTTTTATAGAAGAACTAAACATGTTTTATTTTTATCGGTTTTTGGTCCTTTTTTACGAATATACATACCTACAATCTTTGTGAAAGAAAATCTTTGTTAACTACTTTCTCATTAGTGTGCGATGTTAAAGATTTGTTCTTTTTTCCATGAATGGTAATACTGTATAGAAAGGATAGTATAGTATTTTTAGGAAATCCCGATTTTTTAAGTCATATTTTTTAGGAAATCCCAATTTTTCAAGTCGTATTTTGTGAGTTCTTTCTCTTAAGGTTTTGCTCCGACAGAGTGATAGATATACAGGACTTATCTTACCATAGTTGTACTCATAAAATGAATGGGGCTTGTTTTTATGTAGGTATGTGTTATGGAAGGTTGTTTAGTTTGTATTATACTGAGTTGGCAAGCTAAAAAGGATTATAACATCAAAGCAAACCAGCGAATGCTTTAGTAATATCGTTAAGCTTAAGTACGGCCATGCATGTTACATTAAATGAACAGTTTTCTCACACACTCGCAGATATTAGCTTTATTATCTCTGTATGCCTATAATATGTAGGTAGGTATAAGAGAGCTTTATCCAAATAATATATTGAGATAAATACATATACCAACTTAACCTTCTGTATATGCTTTCGTTCCTGATTGAGTTAACAAAAATATTTTTCTTTGGAGAGGAAATTGTAATTTAACGCCAAACCACCAGTTTCAGTCCTTATAGATCCCTTCCCTATGAACATAATAGTACCAATATCTTTAACAACATACACACATATGAGTATGTCTTATCTCTTGACTTTCGCAGTGTTATAGCAGGATTGTTTATTTTGAAAGTGGGTGCGATAAAGGATCTTCTTATATCATTAAGGATTACTAACACGGGATTATCCCAGAAATTAAACAATTCTTAAGATTTCTTGATAGAAATCAATAGAATAAGAAACAAAAGAACATTATTTTAAAACTTATCCTTACAAATAATAACAAATAAAGTAAAAAGGAAGTTTCCCTTTCTCTTAAATTTAAAACAATTAATGATTAGGAAGGCAACTAGGATTGACAATGTCCTTCTTAAGATTTAAATATTTGAATATTGTTTACTGATGGGTATTTTACTTTTGTATCTTTACAGGTATATAAGGTCATTTGGATTTGAAGAAGAATGATAAACAAGACCAGAGAATGAAGTATCCTGCTGTAGTGACCATGGTCATTCTTGGTAAATCGGACTCCCATTGGCTTTTGGGAAAACTAATTTGTTTTGAGTAGATATTTAAAAGGATTGTGTTCATTGATTTGATAAAGAAGCAAAAGGTATTTTAAGCTATGACTTTTGGACCTCTATTATGAACGATTAAGGACTTAGAAATAAAGGAAGATAACCAATTAATAATAATGAAATGGTAACCATATCGTAAATCAAATTTTGAATAAGTTTTTTTTTATAATTTTTTTTTTTAGATATACCTATCACAGTGGTAACTAAAAAACTTGGAATATGAAATAATGAAAAGTTTTTTGTAGGTAGATGTTGTATAAATTATTCACACCTGTAAGAATTCGTCGAGTGGACATCCTATATTTTCAACCGAAAATTTTTTGATTTGAAATAGGTAACTTCCGTAGATATTTGAATTCTTTAAATAAAATTTAATAACATCGTTTAATTACATCGTTCTTTGGTATTGGTATTCAGTATTATATTAGGAAAAGGTTCTTAATTTTTGCAAAACTTCCCAAACCTTTCATTGATTTTTGTTGGCAAATTTGAAAATGGTAAACTCTTCAAAGAAATCAACTGTGTTTCAATCCGTCGACTTTTTTACTATTTAGATCCACTTTTTCAATTTTGGTTCGTATTTCCAGTTCTGATGATAAAGTTTTATCAAATACTCTTTTTATGGTTTGAAAAAACAGCTGAGTCGGGTTAAGTGTTTTCTCGATTCCTTCCTCGCTGAATTCTATATACGTCGGCATATTCAGCCCAGTGAAGTACGCATCGTTACAGAACATTCTGCGATTTTATACGAATGATATCATAAAACTATCAAAAATTCACTGCAACGCAAAATACCTTTACAAGCAAAATTTATCCGTATGAAATCGGTGAATATTAAGTTCCGACGGATGTACTTTACTTTATTGTCGATTGTCCTATTCGCCACAATCACGTTTGTTTTCGATGTGTCGATTTTTGTTTTGCTCGATTAGGAGGGGTGGAATCGCGTAAGGTGATAATTAATTGTCACCTTTTTGATACTCACTTGTGATCTGATCAACTAATTCAACTCAAATCAACTTTGTTCAATTTGTCAGTGGCATTTGTAAGAAACATTAACATTTTCAAGTAATAAATTAATTTATATTGTGGTAACTCGCTAGTCACATTGCCAAAAAAAATAAAAATGAAACATTTTTTTGTAATTGGTATTGAATAACCTACTATTGGTTATAAACAGTTTCAGCAGACCGAAAGTGTAGATTTTGATTTCGCCGATTCCACCAATGATTTTCTAAATAACGCAATACAATATTCTTAAGTTCTTTTCCCTCATTCCAAATGAGATCATTATGAGAGGCTTGTATATAGTATATTATATACTAAGTGCCCATATTACGCAAAATCCTTATGCTATTTTTATTATTAAAATATGATGGTAGATGACCAGGTTCTTCAATTTCTTACTGTGTAATAAATTCCCCAGTTTTTCTGTTTAATCCGAGGTTAAATCCAATAAAATCAATAAAGACTATTAGGCCCTTCGTCCATTTGAGAAACGCAATGCAACTCTTAAGCAAATCCAATATAAAATAAAATGCACGACTGGGTTGCACGAACTTTCTCTTGCAGCAAATCACGGGATTGAAAAAAATAAAATTTAATAAAATATAATCAAAAAGAAGAAAAATATCAGAAAATGGCCTAAACGTGAGACCAAGTTGTATGGTTATAACACGTTTGTTTAGCCAAAAACTTGGAGTGCCATTTTGTGTTAAATATAATCAAATTAACTTCCATACTAAATTTAAATGAAATCGGTGAAGCCGTTATCAATTTATGGACAAATTGTAAAAACCGTTAACATCAAATTTCCGTTATATTAATTTTTAGCCAAAATCCTGCAGTTGTATTAACAGTTGTCTAAGTATAACGTATAAAAAGTTTTATCAAAATCGTTAGATCCGTTTTTGAGTAAATTTTGAAAAACTAAAACCGTTATATGGGAGGAACCCGTTATAGCCAGGCTAAAATAAAAATTCGAATTTTTCCCCTAGGGAATCACCAAAAAGTGCTATATACGAAGTTTAAAGAAAATCCGTCAAACCGTTTAGGCCGCACATCCGCACAGACAGACCGACGGACGGCATGACGAAAACTACTTTTTTGGGCTTTTCTATCATCGTAATGTCATCAGGTTTGATTAAAACCTCGAAATTTTTTTCTACACAAAACCAATACTTGCCCTATTGAGCAAGTAAAAAGACGTTGTATGATAGTTGCATGTATTTTTTACTTGCGATTATAGGAATCGCATCAATCAAACATGACATATAACTGTACCTGATGCATATAACCGTTCTTTTTCTCGAAAAAATACGATCGATTTTGATAAAACTTTACATAAGTAATTTGTTGGCAACGATGTAAAATAGTTTTCAAAAGTTCCCATAGAAACGTTTTTTTTATACCGACTATCTTTTTTTAAATTTATTCACCGATTTTGATAAAATCTTAGTGTATTTTAACAAATAATAATAATAATAATATTTTAACTATGTGTCTGTAAGGCACATTGCCTTTTAAATGCAACAGGTGTTGCACGACAATATTTAGAAGTAATATAAAGATATAAAAGAATTATAAATTTTGATTTCATTTAAAAATATGTATATGTATTTCTGTCGAAATTAGCAGATAGTATAAGTCCTGGACTGTATCGCTATGGACTCTCGAATCCAACTGATTCCCAGTGGACCATTGTCAGCCTCTTTGGTCTTAGGTTATAAAACCATAATTATAGCATTTCACATACCAATCAACAATATCGGACAAACACTTATTCTATTATGGGCGAAAGCATCAAATCAATAAATAATACCTAGTAGGTATGCCTTGCCTTTGTTCGAGCCCAGCCCTATATAGTTTTAGTGTAAGGTTACTTGGCCGGCTCAAAGCCACGGGAGAACCACCCAGCACACAGTGTGAGCTAAATCTTTCCCCTGTGACTGTGGGCACAGACTAAAACCTTGTCCTCTACAACCATTTCAGATTTCACAATAAACATCACCACCAAATCAACTAAAATTAGGTGAAACGAGTTATGGTATCAAAACGGCGCATCATTTTAGCGCTAATTGTGTTCTTCTGAAACAGGTGTTTTCTAGGAACAGCCATTTTACCTACCTACCTACCATCCTGTAAAAATTCTGTATATAAAAAATGTCTTGTTAAAGGGCAAATTTTCGTCTTATATTCTGTATTTCACCAAAAATATTATGTGAACGTTTGGCGTGTGCGTATATATACCTACATATGTCTATAACCAGAAAAAAAAAATGGCAAAAAATCATGATTTTTTAAAATATGTACACAAATCAAATAACTTTTTATTTTCTTATTCGAAACATTATGTATACTTATATAAGTATATATCAATGACTTATGTATATGAACTGCATGGAAATATTTTAATAATGCCAACAAATTACAGAAGAGAATATACTTAAACTTACACTCACGTCCAACTCCATTGATATCGAGAACTGTCAAACTTTGTAAAAAGTTTGCACTTAAAAGATGTGCGATAAAAATCGATGATTTTTCCATAGGTTTTACTTTATCCGATTAGAGAAAAAAAAACTCGATTCGCAAAGATAACCAACACCCCAACCGAAAAATGATTTCCCTGCTTCCACCCATTGTGTATATACACAATGTCACTTTAAATTTTCATTTCATGAGTCCCCAATTTTGTTTAATGCAAATAAAAATTCATCTAAATGTAATCGATTTCAAAACTGAACACCCCAATCTAGGAAATGGTTAGCAAAGTTTTAATTTTCTTTTCCCAAAAAATACCATCGGGATTATAAAATTACCCAAGTCGTAAAGTTTTCCTCGTCTGGATGACTGACTGCTCGTCACCTGACTTCACCTTGTTGTGTTGTAAGTATCTTCAATTTAAAAGCTTTTTACAAAACACGTGCAAAATGTTACACCCTTTTGTCTAGACACATAAACCAGATCAAAGACTACCTATACTATAGGTACCTACCTACCCAGACTTCTGCCACTTGATTAATGGGTAATTAATGAACAACAAAACAGAGTGTTATACTGTTTATAGCTTTGTCATTTTTGAGGTCAAAAGAGTTAAGCCATGGTTAATATTTTTTTCATTATTTCCATCATCAATTAATTGATAAGCTTATTTGGCTGCAGATTTGTTATCAGAAAATGTTTTTGAAAGGTTGCCGCTTTAATTTTTTGTATAACAACAAAATCAAATTTAACTTAGTATTCGAAAAATAGGTTAAATTTTAAATTGATTATCTGTCAAAATTGGTTGATGATATAAATTGGTTAATTAAAAATTTAAGTATATCATGCCGCACAACATGTGTTTTTTTATGGTGTTCTGTAGTTATACATTTAACGCAAAACAATTTCGTTTAAGGACTGCGGTAAAACTTTCGGTTTTGCATAATTACCCTTAAGTTCATTATGTATAGGATACATATGTACATACATGTGTGTTTACGTAAAGAGAAACATTATAATAAAGATATTTTCTCAACGTCTGTGAGAATGACCTAATAACCATAAGCTTAAGTGTATAAGCGACAAAGGACGTTTTTGTTGAACTACTCTTACATTCGGTTTCAAAAAGAATTCCGCATGTACACTAGTACCTATAGGTATAGTTGACCATTTTATTTAACGTTCGGTGTTGTTTTACTTTTCATAATTTGTGGAATTATTTGTTATTTCGTTAAGTGAACCCGTACTAAAGTCTTTTCGTCAACAAAGCCACTTGTTTTCATTTGGTCATAAAATAAAAAGAGTCCGAACATGCAATATTTTGTGCTTGTACCTATCTAACTAGAAGTGAAAAAAAGCGCCAACAGCAACAACAAAATTGCTATGGTTCACCTATAAGAGTCCTTTTTCAAATACTGATGCTTTTGGCTGCTTTAAACGTGTGACACGACATTATTATACAAAGTTTATTATGATTATTATTTTCACAATTCCTCTTGCAACGCGACCAAAACTGTTTCTTGAGTGTTGATATACTAAAGTATATATGTATGTGGTCATATATGTATTAGATTGTGGTATAAGTTATTGCAAGGATTAATTCGTGCGTTTGCTTCGGTGTGTTTAATATTTTTTCTTACCTAAAATTAAATTTTTTATGATGTTTTTGGACGTCCTTTAAACTTAGCTTTATCTACCCATATTTTTTTCTTTTTTTAAGTTTTATTGATTTGTTTTTTGAATTCTTTCAGATTTGGAGACAATGGTGTTCTGGAGAACTTATTTGTTGCAGTATCGAAAAAAAAACAACTTGTTTTCCGCGTCTGTTCTACATCCACCCTGTAGATCCGAATTTGTTTTAATTTTAAGTGACAAATTCGGTTCTAGAGAGGTTTGTGTGGTTCAATATTCAACATTGTGATGGCGTTTTTTTAATATTTAAATAGTGTTAATAGTTTAAAATATTCGTGATTTGTATTTTAAGTGAATCTTATTTTAAATTTAAACACTTTATAAAGATCATTTTTGTTAACCTATAGAGTATAGACACATCATATACTCGTATATCTAAGGTTAAAACTCTTTTCCGATCTTTGTATACTTAAATTTGTAAATTTGTATACAAAAATTTAAGATAACAAATTTGTTTTATTTTAGTATTTAAGTATCTAAGGGCGGCCGGTATATTTATACATACCTACCTAATATACTAACACAGACTAAATAATATATACCAAAATCAGTGTTGCGCAGGTTTTTACAAAAATGTATGACAATTAAAAAAAAAAACAGGACAAAATAAAAAGATGAAAAAATAAAAAAAAAAATTTGTAACTATTTTAATTATTGTTGAATTTATGTACCTACCTATTTATTGAAATATTTGGAAATAAAAAGGAATCTACAGGAATGTAGCAAACGTTTGAAAAGCATTATAGATCCTCCACTTAGAAAATAAAAGTCACGACTGGTTCGGACAAACTTGCTCTTGTGTCAGATTACTAACCTTTGGATAAGGCTACTTATAACAAGAAAAAAAGAGTTTCCAAAAAATAGAGTTTCCGTAGCGTTTATATGGCAGGTACTGTAAATAACGTGATTTCAAAAAAACAAAAAAAATTCTAACGAAAAACTCCGTCATTGGCAACAAACCAGTCACACAAAATTTGAACAATTTTCTGTAACGTTTATATGGCAAGTACCGTTAATAAGGTGATTTTGAAAATAAAATTCTAACGAAAAACTTGACGATTGAAAAAAAAAATTGTCACACAAAGTTTTATAAAAATACATCGTAAAAATTGGCTTACCAGGTACCGTTAATATGTAAACATATTCTGAAAACATGAAAAATATTACCTTTCGCTACAAAACCTTTATACGAAATTTTATCCAAATTGACCGTACCTATATTTTTTACGAGAAAATAGAATTGTCTAAAACGCTTCTATGTCGGATACCGTTAAAAAGCTACAGCTCTAAAAAAAATGTTTGATGAAAACCATCACCTTTGGCAAAAAATCAGTCATAGGGAATAATGTTCCATTTCATTGAAATATTGTAGACGTTTTAAATGAAGTTCCCTGTGGTTTATTTATATTTTTAGAAAGTTTGTGCGACCTAGTTCTTAGTTGTACGTTTAGGAGCACGAAACATTGCACTTATACTGCCGCTAACTTCGTAAAGGCCCTATCTGCAAAATTTATTTTGTTGAGTTTTATTGTGACATATTTATTGTCAGGGTATTGTTATTATGATGTATTATTATTTTATATTATATAAAAAAATAAAGCACAATTTGAGCTTAAAGAGGCATATTATTTGGTATTTTCCACGTTCTTTATTGCGGTAGGCGAAACAATTGTTTCTTCTTCATCTTCAAAAAGTGAAAATATATCTAGGGCCTTTACGAAGTTAAAGAAGAAAAAAACTGTTTCGCCTACCGCAATAAAGAACGTGAAAAATACCAAAAAATATGTGTCTTAAGGCTCAAGTTGTGCTTAATTTTATGTATATAATATAAGATATTAATACATCATAATAACAATACCCTGACAATAAATATTACATAAACTCAAAAAATAAAATTTTGCAGATAGCTTTACGAAGTTAGCGGCAGTATAGAGCTACACTTTTTTTAGATTAGTTAGAACAAAAATAATGTGTATCGTTGCGTACATAATTAATAACATCATATAGTTAAATATTGGAAAATTCGAAAATGGCAGGTGCGAAATATAGGTAAATGATCCGTCATCTTATATCAATATATTGAAATATGAATCATACTTTTTTTTATCTTTATGTACAACATTTTAAACTTTCAGCATTTCAGATAGATGAATTGTAATCATTTAATCGTTTTCCGGAATACTAATGGGTCATAGTTTCTGTTTTATCGGTTCCACACATAAAGTTATACACAAAACGAATATCTATTTAATGTTTACTATATATATCTATATAAATTAAAAACAAAAGCATTTAATCAATATAACTCGTGCATCAAACAAATATAAATATTACTTATTTTATCATCGAAAACAGAGAGAAAAACTTTTCATCCCATGCATCAATTTTATGTCAAAATAAAATCGTCATTTATCAAAATGAAAACCAATTTAAAATCAAACTCAAGGCTAACATATCCTTCGTTCGAGTAAAACTTTAAAATAAAAATATAGGGACTTGTATCCAAATGCATTTTGAGATATGAGTATCTATACATATTTCGAATTCAGAGATATTCTTTTTTCTTCAGCAGGAAAGTTAAAAAAAGCAATGTCATCAAAATAAAGTATCTACACAATACACTCCTAGGTTGTATGTATGTATATAGGAGACATAAAACGGCCAATATAATTGCCAGTATATAGATATATAGGTATGCATGCATTGTCCATTGCCCCATGATTTATGGACAATGTGGGGTCGTATCTTCAGCCCAAAGAATTATACAGGATGAGGCTACTTCATATCATGATGCAGTTGAATAAATCCACAATGCCACAAATACACAACAAACAGAATGTCACCTGCTGTCTTTGTAAATGCAAATATAGGCCTTGTATTGTCCTTTGCAATTGCCTTCCTGATGTCGGGATTTGGTTGTGCTCGGAACCGTAAGCCGTTATATCAAAGCCACATCGAAATATTTTGCAAAAGAAAAACATTTGGGTCAATACTGAACGCCGAACCGAGGACAACGGCAATCGAAATATACTATTGAGGTCCTGCCTATAACAAAATGCATATAAAACCAAGAGGAAATTTTTTTACAAAGTGTTTCGTGGGCTTGAAAAGACAATTGCAAGTTCTACCACAGGAAGTAGATATTCGTAGGACAGAAATTCAACAATCAACTGACTGATTTAATTTACAAGATACATTTCAGGAAGATCCTATATATTTGTATGTACGAATGTAGGTATACGTATCTATCTTTCTATCTACATTATTGTGCATGTTTTATATTTACCATGAAGAAGGAAGACGCATTGTTTTGTTTATATTATGCCCTGGCATTGCAGCCATATGCACATATTAAAGCAATACCGAAAACTCATAACAATGAATGGCGATACACCACCCATGGATATAAGGATACTTTACAGGATCTCAACTGTTGGCAGCATGGGGTGTTCAAATGTAAAATTGTTCGCTCTGTTGTTTTAGATACATATAATTTTTTATAAAATAAAATGTGCAGACGAACTTTTTGCAATAAAATTTTAGATTTAGTTCTTACATATACATAGATAGGTATATGTACGTATACAATACAATGTACTTATATTATGTAAGTAAGCAATAAGCAATTTTATTTTTTGATTTAATATTAAAGAAAAGGGTTCATGGACACATTTTGGGTGAAGAAGTACCATTCTTCCTTCACGCTTTTTAAAGGAAAGAAAAAACTGTGGGTTAGAGGTAGGTAAAAGGAGAAATTATTTAGGAAGAATCGGAATCAAAAAATGCCACACTCAATTTCTAAATGATCTGTAAAACTTAGTTTTTATTTGTGACAAAATTTATGTGTGGATGAATAACCTAAGATGCAGTTTTGTACTGTAGACACTTAAAATACAGCGAATAGTAAGTCTTATCAAAATCGTTTGAGCGGTTGGTGAAATAGAAGAGCAAACAGACGCAACAACCGCATGCATACACATTCCACATACACGATCGGTGGATGATATGAAGAAACCTATAGTGATTGAGATTTTATCATAATGTCGTGATTGATTAAAATCGCTGGCGCAAAATTATAGTCGCCTCATTTGAAATCGGTTAAGTTTATATACTAACAAACAACAACTTAACTTTGTATCAATTTATATACAATTTATGAACTTTCTATAGAAACGAGGGGTGCCACTTTGCTGCAAGTGCAGTACGAGATCTACTGCACTGCACTTTTAGCAAACAAAAATCTACTTCCACGAAAAGAAATCTACTGCACTTTTTTTCAACTAAATTTGCCGAATTTTTCCATACAGAATTCAGACTTGGTATTGAATTTGCCTCATTTCGTGTCACTTATCTTATTTCTCATTATTTTCCAACTAAAGGGTATCTTTTCTGTCTGTGTATCTTTATTTCAAAAGATTTTCTGTATTTGAATTACGTAGTTTCGCAATTTTTTGCCACAAAAGGTTGAACTTCTCGATTTTTTCAAAAATAAAAATCTACTGCTGAAAAGTCCAATCTACTGCACTTTTTTATAAATATCTACTGCTCAAATTTTTGTGATGTGCTAATGCTAACGCTAGTGACTACTAACTAGTGATAGTGAAAGATTTTGTTGTTGTTTTTAAGAGTTTTCGTGTATAGAGTTTTATTCTCTTTAGTCATTTGTATCTTTTCGAGAGAGTGAGGTGTTTTTGTGTCAAAAAATTAAAAGTCGGTTTTAAAAAGAAAATATATAGATTTTGTGCTTTAAAAGTAGGTAGATATACAGGGTGCCCCGAAACTAAACGTCAAGCGGGTACCACCGGGTGATAGGTTATTTTTATATAAGCAAAGTATTTTATCTTATTGATGTAGTAGTCCTGGACTAAGTACCAGGTAAATATAAGGTAAAATACTTTTCTATTAAAGAATAAAATCAAAATCTTACTTGCTCGAAAACGGTTTAAATGTTAGTAAAGCGACCTTACACTGTCAGTCAGAAGACTTCAGTCATCTACACATATAATCAGTCATCATGCTAAATCAAATGGGGTTTAGATTTTTGTCAAACAAATGCACGCATACAGACATATTTTTACAAACACTATATTACAGATTGATTTCAAATGACTGACCGTGTAAAGGTCGCTTCACATTTTTATGGAAGTAGCAAGTGCCAAGTGTTGCACCATTTTAATATCTTGATAAAATGGGCCAATTTTTGAAAGAACTTGCAGTGTGTAGTTAAGTAATTTTTTTTTAAACATGAAGGCGCAAAATTTTAAACATTGCTCATTCTAGTAATAAAACCGACTCTAGTTAAAGAAGTCATTTTGATACAAGCCCTTGTCTAACTTTTTTTTTTCAATTTTAAACACTTTAAACAACCCTGACAACTAAATTATAGAAAACTCTTAAAATGCTGTAGGACGTCTATTACCACTGGCAATATCTATTGGTTTCTATGGAAATTTGTTGTTATTTTGTAAATTTTATTTTTGAGCACTGAAAGCGCTCTCTGTAAATGTAGTAAATGTACCTATGAAAGAGCAGAGAGGACCAATACCTACACAAATATAATTTGCTTTAGTTTTGTTTTTGTAGTGAATATAAAATGACAAATGGCTGCTGGATAAAGTGCACTTTAAAAAGATAAAGAAGGGGTTTGTTGACTTTAAAGTTAGATGAGTTCTTTAAGGAAAAAGTATACTTTATGTCGACTAAACTTAACAAAGAGTTGACTCTCGTTTAAGATATAGCTTACAAAAATTGTTAGAACAATGACTCAGTCAAACTTTTTTTTTTCTTGCGAAACTTACAAAATCTATTTTTTGATTTAAGTATGCGATCAACAGCGTAATTATTAAAGATTTCGTTAAAAAAAATTAAAAATAAGCTTGACGTCAAGTTTCGGAACACCCTGTAGATGATATGCTTATTTATTAAAGACTTAGTTCTATCGATCTATAAGCTAAGAAAATGTTAACCAAGCTTAAAAAAATATAATTTACAGTTAAAATGCAATTTTCCAAAAATTGACTTAAAACAGAAAAAATATACCTATTAAAAAACAACGGTAATACTTACACTTATTTGAAATACTTTTTGCTATACTTTTTTGAAAAGCCAGATATCTCTTCTTTTATTTCATTCTTAAATAAAAAAAATAATTTAAAAACTCAAAATTTTGAGAAAAAAAAACTACCTAATTTAAAAAAAATAATTTTAATTTTTTTTTATATTTTCGCTGACGTTGTGTCAGGCTATATCGACTGCCAGATGAAAACCGCATTCCATCACGTAGTTTGGAATGTAGTGCAACACCATCTGTGGGAACGTCGTAACAGCAGAAGTGACACATGTACGCGAGTTAAATCCATTCACATTGAATTTGAACCCATGAATAAAAGAATACAAGATTATGACACTTGGTTTTTTTTCAGATTTTTGTTGTGTTTTTTTCACTTCGTAAGCACAAACTGAAAAACAATTAAATGGTGGAATCTTGTTATGAATTAACCCCAACCAAAGGGAAAAAAGAGTGCAAGGTGCTTACGTCACAAGTGAAAATTAAGTCACAAGTGAAACAACAACAAAGTGAAAATGCCAAAGTTTCGTAATCTTGTATTCTTTCATTCATGACTTGAACCTACTTAAATGTTCCAATACCATACAAGAGAACCTTAATACTTGCCTAGCAACAACATCTTCTTCTTCGTAACAAATCTAGGCAGGAATCGAAACATAGAAAATATATGCAAAATATAAGAGCATCGTTTCGTTACTACAACCTGCTAAAGCAATGTAGCAGAGTGCTATGAGTGCAGCGAACTGTTAGAAGTTATGCTATTCGCTAATTACGATTCCAACTTCGGTACCTAACCTATCTATTCCATGTTATGGTGAAGAAGTGGTGTTATCTATTTCGTAAAAAAATAAGTTATTTTTATTAACTTATTGCTTACCAAATATTTGCGTTAGTACTTGATTTTTAATATGAATAAAGCTGAATATACCATTCTTATTAATTTTCACTTCTTTTGGGAAGACAAACAGGTTGGTTTGTCTTTACTTTACAATATTTTCCATAAATAAGAGGCCAATGTCTGTTTTAAAAACTTGAAATATAATTTTCCTCAGCTATTGTGAACAACCATATAACCGCATTTGTCCCAAAAAATTATTGTGAATTAAATTTTATCTCATACAAAAACCATTCGATTGTATGGTTCAAATCAATGATTCTTGCTAGCTTATAATAGGTTCCTATTTTACTCTAGATGGCGGGCACTACAATTAAGAGAACTAACTGTTAAATTTGTCATTTCAAATACTTCATCAAAATAAACAGTTTTTTTTTCTTTACAAAATGAAGTAAAAAAAGATTTTAGAAAAAATAATCATCAAAAGACACAGAAAAAACACTGATTTTTATTCAAATAATAGATACGTGTGTTAATAAACACATATATCTACAACTCTAGGTAAGTAATCATTTTTTGAAATGTTATTACACGTTGACAGGATAATTAATGAGAAATGCATAATTCCAATTTTATTTTTGTTAACGACATATCGCGTGTTTACACTCGAATTGAATTATTGTTTATAAATTCATTTGATTGACAATATCTTGAATCAAACATCTTTCTTATCCCGTGTTACTGTTGTTGTGTATCTATATATATATGGGTATTCGTATATAAAGTTGGCGCACACAGAAGGCTGTTCTGTGCTACTCTCGTTGGCTGAAATTCAAGCAAATAAATTTATTAAACTCACATGAAAAGTTGTTTTCTTATCGATTTGAAGCAATCTCATGGCTTCTGTTAAGCAACACGAATTATCTACACACATCACACATGTGCTGTCCAATGCTTTCCCATTGGTTTAATTAGTTTCTTGTATAGTCTTCTGTTGCACGTTTACTGGACTACTGTGTCCCCTTTTATTATTCATTGCACAGGAGTTGTAAGTTGTAATAGACTTAAGTACCTACTGAGTTGAGTAATATGATAAATTGATAAGTAGTAGGTACCTATAGGTACCTATATTTATAGTTTTGAATAATGACATTTAATATAAGTAGGTATATGTTATGTACTTGATTATCTATATATACTTATTTAAATGTACATACTTTCAAGTTAGATGTAATCTTCAATACTTATTTACCAAGCCTACCAAGCCCAACATATATGTAGGTTAGGTACAGGTACCTATATACCTACTTTTGAAAAGCTTCCACACCAAACAAAAAAATTATGAAATTTTTCAAATTGTATACATATAGCTAGGTAAAACAAATGGAAAACATTTCCGATTTTCGCAAAAAAAAAAAAATTGTGGGAATCTCAATCCAATCAAGATTCATACCAAGTGATGACAATGACGAAATTCATTACTTTGTGTGGATTGTTGATCGAGGGCATGATTAGTGGCGGGGGACATTAGTCGGTCCTTCTTCTAAAGTTCTTCGCATTTCCATCAGGGCTGTCGAAGTACTGCAATTGCAGTATTTGTACTGCTTTTTGAAACTCCGTACTGACGTACTGCTAACACAGCCAAAAAAATGCTTTTTTATAAAAAAGAATTACATACAAAATCTAAAAGATTAAATATTGGTTCCATTAGTTTTCGAAATTATGAGCCATCAAAAAAATGCTACGAAACTGGTACTTTAAAACTTCAACTGTAACAAAAAATGTATTCTACTGGCGTACTGCAGTGTACTGGTTTTTTTCTCGTGAGGTACTGCTTATTTGAGGAATGAAACGACAGCTCTGATTGCCATCGATCTATCCACCATGAGAGAGCGTTTACCGACTTGATCTTAGACTTCTCTTTTTAATTTTGTGGGGTTTGCTTAAGTCAACAAAACGCAATCATAACCAATATCGATCTATACTCATCAGAGTCATCAAGGAATAGTAGTAGTAGAAAAGTAGTAGAAAATGTGATTTTATTATAACAAAATAAGTGTTTCTTGTTAACAATTTCACAATAATTTTAGCATTGGCTTTTGCCGTCAGCCAGAAAAAGATTATTATATATCAACAATTACAATTTAGTTTGTTACAAAAAAACAACAAAAATATTAATACATAAATAATACTAAAATGCTTCATTTATTATCTGGTTTCGGTATCTAAGTGCGGATGTAAAATAACTGTATAACACAGCCCATTCCTGACCATCGAGAACTTTCACAGCTTCGCTCCGAATTAATGACGTTTTACCCCAGTGAGCATGTCTTATTGCTTTTAAAACTTGGCATGTTCCTAAGAAATGGAAAGAATTTTCAATCGATCTGTGGTTGCACAGAGAACACTCTGTGTTTTTCTCTTATCCATGCGGTTGATAATTCAATCAAAGTAGTTCCCCTCTGGTTTTGAAGATGGTGGAGATTGATTCAATAGAAAAGTGGTAGTTGAAATAATTATTGTTTTCGCAGAGGTTATACTGGAGAATTTTGTACATACTTCTTGTCTCACTTTGTTGTTCCATCTCTGCAAACTGTTCAAAGCACGTTTCTTCGATCTTAGCTAGTAAAACCACAAAAGTTGTATTCCAGTCCTCAGTTCGGCTTTGTAGTATTTGGACGCTTGTTTTTCCAAGCTTGACCATTCTCCGAAAAACTGCGATCTTTGTTGCAAATATGTTGGGAACTCGATGGTTTGGAAGGGTTAATACTTTTCTTATAACGGGTGATTTTTTAGCTGGTTTGGTTTTGGCAACACTGGTTTTGACAGCTGACGTGTGTTTAGTACCTTGTGTCACTGTCAAACAGCTTCAGTTTGGTTTGCAATTTAACCATGGATCGTCTTACAAATGAACAACGCTTGCAAATTATTGAATTTTACTATCAAAATTCGTGCTCGGTTCGAAATGTTCGAAATGCTTTTTTATCGAAAAATTGTGTTCAGCGATGAGGCTCATTTTTGGTTCAATGGGTACGTAAATAAGCAAAATTGCCGTATTTGGAGTGAAGATCAGCCAGAAGCATTGCAACAGCTACCAATGCATCCCGAAAAAGCCACTGTTTGGTGCGGTTTATGGGCCGGCGGCATTATTGGGCCATATTTCTTCAAAGATGATGCGAATCGCAGCGTTACTGTCAATGGTAAACGCTACCGAGCGATGATAACAAACTTTTTTTGCCCGAAATGGAAGTTCTTGACTTGCATGATATGTGGTTTCAACAAGACGGCGCCACATGCCACACAGCACGCGAAACAATGGCGCAATTGCGAGGCGAGTTTGGTGAACAGTTAATTTCACGTTTCGGGCCGGTCAATTGGCCGCCTAGATCGTGCGATTTGACACCATTAGACTATTTTTTGTGGGGGTATGTCAAGGCTTATGTCTATAGGGACAAGCCCGCTTCGATTGACGCACTGGAAGCCAACATCCATGCATTCATTCGTGAGATACCGGCCGATATGTGTGAAAGAGTATGCCAAAATTGGACTCAGCGGATGGGCTACCTGAGACGCAGCCGCGGTCAACATTTGCATGAAATTATCTTTAAACATTAAATTGCAAGGTTCAAACTATCGATTCAAATAAATATTTCATTCATTTTTTCGATTTTTTTGTGTTTTAAAAAAAAAAAAAGTTTTAAACCTCTTAAAAAATCACCCTTATATGTGAAGTGCATTTTAAGTGAGAAGATATAAAGGGGCAAAACACCCGTCTCTAGATGAAATATTTTTTTGATGAAGTACCGTATCAATTTTTCTACTTCATCGTATGATTGCTGAGAACCCCATGCACATAATTGATCGCATCACCGCTTCGAAAAATTTGTATTTAGCGCTCGGCGCTATTTTTTTTTTCCTAGTACCCCCTTCCAGTTGCAATTGATTGCCTTTTTTGAATCCAAAAGTTTTTTTTGCAGGTGCTCCTTGAAAGAAAGTGTGGTGTTCTTGCAAGTGCTTCTTGAAAGAAAGTCGGGGGAAATTTGAAAATTTTAAAACTTATAAAAGTGTGCGAGTCGGCAGTTTCGAAGTAAGTATTTGCAAAGGTTTTACTTTAAAGTGTAAAAGTCGTAAAAAGTTCATTTACATTTCATGAACGATTTTAGGATTTAGTCATACTTCACTCAACTGAAGTGAAATAGAAATTATCAATTAAAAGCGCAATAAGGCCAACATTTGTATTAAGTGATGAAATATAAGGCAAACTGTTAAAAATTGTCCTTATTACACTTTATGGAAATCGAAATAAGACGAACTTTTAAAAGTTGTCTTTTTTTTGGCTTGGCGCGTTATTTCGCGGTGTTATATTTTTTTTCAATATTACGGTGAGATACTCAATATTTTTACATATAGTTTCATGTAAATTCTTCGATTATTTGAAACATTCAGTTATTTTTGTACTTTTTAGTTGTGGATGCTGCATATACGGTAAATTCCTCATAAAAGTTTCAATAAAACATTTCAATAGAACTCACTTCCCGCACGGCTTGACACCTCACCCCTAGCTGTTTATTTGGCATTCAATTCCTTGACAATTTTTTCGCGTAATTTTATAAAAGCTTGTTCTATGAGAAAAGTCATTACAATAAAGTTGTACCTACTATACCCCCAGTTTCACAGTGATCGTTTAAGCTTAAACTGCAGTTCAGTGTGCCTGTAAATTCTGTAGTTTGAACCAACATTTTAGTTTAAACTCTGATTGTGAGACTGGAGGTTACAGAGCTGCAGTTCAGCTTAAATTGTTACACATTTAACTACTTTAAAAAAAATTAATAATTTTTGTTTGTAAAAAACGCATATGTAGATTACCTATGACTTTAACCAACAAACAATTAAAAAAAGAAGTTCTAAAAATAAGCACAAGTTTTTCAAAGTTCAAAATTTGCATTAAGACTACCCTAAATGTTATACTTTATTATAAGTATACCAACAACATACCAAAAATGCAGAACTACATTATGCTTTGTGTTGATTCCCAAAAAAAAAAACACTTTATGATGCAAGCAACATAATCTGTATACCTATCTGACTTATGTTTCATAGAAATCAAAACAAAAAACCTTTAAACAAAGTCAAAGTTACATTTATACTTAAAAAACACAATTACAATAAAAAATATATTAAATTTATAGTATAGAACATTGTATGGACCACCGATCGTTTTAAGCGCGAAATGTCATATATCAAAAATATTAATTTGTTTCTCCTCGTTAGATATACACACATACCTACTTATTATAACAATAATAATCAACAGTTTAATTTTTAAATACAAAATTATTAGAAGAAAACTAATTGAAACCGAGATAGACCTCATTTTGAAACAGTTGTTGATTCTAACTCATTTAAGTAATAAGGGGAAAAACACCGAGGTGAAAAGTTTTCTTCCAGTATACATTGTAACTAACTTTTAATTTTGAATTTTAATAAATTGATCAGCAATTTATAAAGTGTATAATAAAAAGCTTTTTATTTAATATTGTAATTTTATCGGTATTAACTACGTCTTAGTACAAAAAATTTATAACCATCAGTAGGTACTTCAACTATAAGTAGGTACATTTAGATTAAGTCTCATGTAAATATATTAAGAACACTTTGAGATTTTGCCTTTTTTTATTGCGATTTCTAGTATAGGTAGGCTATAAAAGTAACACAAACCCGCCTCATATTAAAATTCTCGCAACAAGTTTCTCAATGATTCCCCACTCTTTAGAGAGAATTCTAAGACTATTTCCAACCAAAAGTCAGCTACCGCCATTGGGTTTAAATTACCTTTACATTCATGCTTATCTATCATTTCATAAGGTACACATTTGCTTTTATTTCCCTGTAGAATTATGGTAGGCTTTATATATATATAGATACAGAAGATACACTATGGCGTTTTCATAAAAAAAAGATACGAAATACCTATATAAAATAAAGAATCCCTTACGAATACGAACCAAATGTATCTAATACCTAACCCCAAAGCATTAAAAAGACCTCGCGAGCTCTATAGCTTAGGTACTCTGCACCCATTAGATAGCATCACCCATTTCTTTCTTGACATTCATGCAAATTTGACAAGTGACATGTTGACAAGTGTGATGGAGTAACCTGCCACACAGCTCGCACACGATAAAAGCCCATTTTACATCTCTGAGCAGTAATTGGAAAACTTTCCAGGGGTGTCGGGTGTATTATGAGGGTTCTTAAATAAAAATACAAAACCAAACAAACTTGGCTAATTCTACACAAACCTATACTGTGACAACTGAAGAAGGCTTGGTGGTGATAAAATATTGGAAGGTAAGTAGGTAGGTAGTTTATTTTTAATTTTTTTTTTGTAAATTGAGAAGATGTCAAAAACAAAAAAATAAACAATTTTCAAGAAAAAAAGAAATAAAGGAGCCTATCAAAATCAACTCCATAATCTAGCGTTCGACGCCATGGGGATAACATTGATTGAGTGATTGATAGTCACGCAAGGACATTTTTATCCCAGAGCGCATGGAGAAAACTTGAGGTCCTTGTTTTTTTTTTGCAGATTTTTACATATTTTTCAACGCAATACTATATTAAAGTCAGTAGTTTCACCACACGTAGATGTACGCTTACAGTTATTATCAGGCCTTAGTGAACAAACCCATTACATGTGGTTGAACTGTGTCAAAACAACATTATTAATAGCGTACGTGCGAGCTGGAGTATTGTGGCGGAGTTGGGTAGCGGCGGTAGAGGTAGAGAGTTTCAATTTTCCACGCTCCACAAATTCAATTAAAAAAATTCATAGGCCAGCAACGCAACACGCGACGGTAGTGGTGGTGAGAAATGGAAGAGAGCTCCAAGTGTTCCCATACGAAAAAAAATGTTTCTTTCAGCAATATGGATGGATTTAGACCGCCATGATTGTCGAGGACATGCAGTTCCATTGTATAGGATTGAATAAGTACGTTCACAAGTAGTGTATCTTTATGAGTGTATCTGACTGCATTATGTGTATCAGCAGCAGGTTTGAAATACAAAAACAAAAAATAAGCCCACCACGACGCAACAACGACGACGGCCATTGGCCAGCATCATTAATCATTGCAATCGTTCGGACTTTTATAAATTTTTCATTTTGATTTTTTGAATAATTGCGGTCTGTCGATGGTGCCTCATTAAGATTGATAAGTTTTTTGGAAATTTTCAATTTAATTAGTTACAATCATAACACTGCCCGCTGGCGAAAGCGTTTCTGTGTGGTTCTCGCATTTTAGGATAATCATAATGATGTGGTGGTGTTGATGTGGGAAAATGCTAAAGAAAAGAAATTCATCTTCCGTTCGGATTATATTTTGATTTAAAAATATCTATCTTTTCCTTAGAAAAAATTTGTATAGGTAAATTTGGTGTGAGAAAATGTTAAGGATGCATTAGTAGGTATATCTATAGGCATTTAAGGCATTTAAGTCTGAAGCGCTAAACTCATAATTGGAACTAATTGAAAGATTTAGAACGAAACACGCATTATCGCATTTGCGGGTCGCCCTCAGGGTTTTAAATGAACATAATGGAAACTGTTACAGTTCATCTGTCAAAAGAATCATTACAAACAAAAAAATATTTCCTGTGCATCTTTGTATAGTCAAAGTAAGTAGATACCTAACCTATCTAATCTTAGTTTTAGTATTTTATCAAAGAATATATACCTAAGGAAAAAAGGCCACTAGGTATACCATGTCAGAAGCTTCACTTTAAGGGTCCCTATATTATATGGTAAGTACTCCATATAATTACAAGTACTTAATAATATTATATCCATCAATATATACCTAGACTGTCAAGTTGGCTTGGGATACAGCACCAGGAATTCTCCAGGTGTAGATATATTGCAAGGTGATACTAGAAACATCGATTGCCCCGCAACACCGTCTCCTGGTAAAAAAAAGAAGTTTTAATGGTGATCGGGAAAAGAAGCAGACAAACATATGGAAGAACCAAGTGGTAAAATCTTTACAAAGCAAAGGGAAAAGCTTTTATCTCTATATCATGAAAACTGTTTTTTTCGCAGAACCATCAAAAGACATAAAAATGAAGAGTGTGATGCACAAAACATGTGGAATTTCCTACAGCGAACTTGCCTTTCGGAAAGCAAATTAACTCTTAAGATTTGCAAAAGAACTGTATTATAAACGGAGCAAAGAAACTTGCTTGTTGAGTGATGAAGCCAAAATAGTATCTATAGTATATAAAAAGCCCCTCCCTTAACATAGATGACTTTGAAGTAGTCTAGATAGACGTGGCAAGAAAGAAGCAACTTAAAGCCGGAGAGAATGTATCGGCAGTTTAAAGATAAATCTGCTCTGGCTGCTGATGCAAACCATTTCACTGTCACATGCCGATTTAACATTATTAACTAATAATAAAGGCACAACTATTCCGAAAATTGCCGCTCAAGAAACGAGAATGTTCATAAACAATCCTCAAGGTAAACTTTTTGAAGATGACGATAACATTTTCGACATGTGGTGAAAGCTTTTCTATGCTATACTTTCCATACAAGAATTGCCCGCAACATCGTAGAATGAGGTCAGTATACGGCCGGCGTTGAAGTATCTAATAAAATAAAGAAAAGATATTAGGCCGAAAGGATCATCTCGGAAGGATCATCTCTGATGATGAGTTCTGAAAGTAAGATGACATAAATTGCATCCGGTTCATATTTAATTCACGATTCTCATATCAAGACGCAGAGATGCTGAGAACCTCGTCCAAAAGGCAGTGTAAGACAAATACATCGTTCCGTTACAACCGCAAAAAAGTGGCAAACCTAAGAACTCCAGGACAAAAGAAATGAAACGATATTATAGTATTGGACATCAACTCTCTGAGTTCTGAGACCAAGGAACAATTCAAAAATAGAAAGCAAATCGTTAGGGAGGCTGTGACACAGGATTTTTTTGTCGTCATTAACATTTTGCGATATGTTGGACTTTTTTGTCATGTGTATATGCGTCAAATCCGAATAATCGAAATTTTCGAACTTGAGCGCCGAAAACGAATTTGTCAAAAATCGAAAAAAGCGCGAAAATTTATGATTTTTTTTTCAGATTTTAACTCTTAGGCCGTGTGCCAACTGCGTTAAAATTGTTGTTAAATTTGATCCCTTGTTTTTATTGGGGTGAATAAAATTTAAGCTTTTTTCTGTGTCAATTGAATTAAAAAGGATTTTTTAAAATATAAATTTCCCATTGAGATTTCTTGTGTTTATTTTTAGTACGTTAATAACAATAGTTGACTATTGTTAACAATTTAATTTAATTTAATTAAATTAATTTTTGTCGTTCCTATAATACAAAATTGCTAAGAATTTCATTCAAGTGTTTCTCCGTATTAATATATACCTAAATGCATTAACAGTTTTTCGAAATAACACAAAGCTATCCAGATCGCTTATGATACAATCGATAAAAAAAAAGATGCAATAATGAACGCAGTCGATAATAAAAAGATGTACAAATGAACGCAGCAAAACAAATGTCAAAAATAAATCACTTGCTAAAATTTTAAAGAGCTCCTGAGCAGGTTAATTTTCGACGTCTGTATAGGGTCAAAATTTAGCCATGGGATCAAATCTAACAGCATTTTTTACGCAAATGGCACACGGCCTTAAGGATACGTTTTTGATAGTTCCTTTTCAGGAAGTTTTTATAGTAAACTAAATTTGCTGCAATATGAAACTAAATTGCCTCCGTAGTGCCCTGTGGCGTAGTAGTTAGTGTGTCGGACTATCACGTCGGAGGCTTGGGTTCGAGCCCAGCTTCGAGAACATCTGGTTTTTTCAGAGGCACTGCCTCTTGCGAGGAGTGACAAATCCTCCAAGAGTATCATTGTCATGAAAAGTGCTCTCACTCACTTTAGTCGTTCGGATTCAACGCCAGATTGTAGGTTCCCTACAATCCTTTAAGTAGATCTAATAACGCACACAAAAAAAAATGTTTAAGAGTTGTAAGTCACTACAGACCGTGGTTTCTTCAAAGCTGTCAGTGCTATACTCCATGTTAACATCGGACAAATAACAACTACTGCCACATAAGGTTTTTTCGTTTTTTGAAAATGTTGCGTTCGGCGCTCAAGGTTACAAACTTAGATTATTCATTGGGCTTATATAGCAACATCATAGACAATAAGTCTGCAAAAATCAGACGTATTGGACTAATAAGGCTACACAGAATTCGAAGCACATTACCCAGTACCTACTCTCAAATGAGAGTTTAACTGGACTTAAACTTGGCTTACTTTGGGAATTGGGAACAATGGGAACTTAGGAACATGTTCAAAATCGCATACAAATGAAGGCTTTATAAAACTTTTAAGTTTTTTTTAATTTAATGTAGGTAGGTAGGTATGTAGAGTTTTCCGTTCTATAAAATAACTATTTTTTTTAAAACTTTCTTATGTTCGTATCAATATTTCAATTTCACTTGTAGGTAACACTTGTAAGGTAAAAGCTAAAAGACTTAATTTTGAAAATTTACCTATAGCTACCTATTTACAATATTCGGCAATGAATAAAGTATACCTCAGTATACTTAGATATATACCTATCTCTATATCTATACCTAAAGCATCAAACATAATATAACACAATGTAGAATTAAACCTGCTGAAAGACTATTTCAGATCAATCAGCGAATTGTATATGGAGATATCTTTAAAACTTATAACATAGGTACATAGGTAGATACATATACCTAATATGTATAAAGCCACGATGAAGGCTTTACAAAGACCAATTTGATTGACAGTCGTATTAAACTGAGTCCAAACGGAAAGAAAAAGGAAAGAAAAAGATACAAAAAATCTCTTCGATGATGATAAGATGAAACCGTCAGTTTTTTTTTTTTCTCAATGCCGACTAAGATCTCATGCTGTACGTGGTGTCAGCGTTACGTCTACTCTTCAAAGCCTATTAAACCAACCCATTTCTTCCTCATGGCAGTTTTGTCCTGCAGAGTTGATTGCCATTGCAATAGAACAACACAACACCCCACATAATCATTCCATATAATATATACGATATTTGTTGTTGTTTCTTTTTGAAATTATGCGAAGCCTGGCTGCCGCCGCCGCCGCCGCCGTCGACATCGTTTCGGCAACAACAAAACCTAACCAGGAAAACTGAAACAATAACATCAGCAAAAGTACAAAAAAAAAAAAAAAAATACATATAACCATCTAAAGATTCATATAGTATATATATACCTATATATATAGCTTGGTAAAAGTAAAAAAATTGGAATTACGAGGCTGCTGTTAGATACACTCGAACGGTATAGAGCTTCACTTTGATTAATGATGTTTTCCGTGGGACACACACAAATGGCAGGGAGAGAGAACTGAACGCCTAAATATACTATAGTCTTGGAAATTATTTTGAGGCCGTTGAAATGAGAAATAAAACACGAAAACCGTAAAACACAAAGAATTATTCCAAAAAAACAAGAACAATGCAAAAACAACCAAACAAAATGGTATTGAGAATTGAAATGATGGATAAAAGATACAATATGGGACTTTCAAGAAGTTTTATAAGTAAATTGAAGAAATTGTTCTGCGTCCATACCTACCTTTGTGATGTAAATAGCAAAGCTGGACATCTTTACTTCTTTCGTGATACTTGTTTGTTACATTTTATGTTAATCTACTAAAACCAAGAATTTATATAATTTTCAAGGTTCAGTGGTTTTTTATAGAAAGAAAAAAAAATGCCCAATATACAAAAAAAGAGTAGATATACCTACCAATTCGATGCATAAAGGTATACTCTTGTCTTCAAGAACTCCGATATTCCACAATTAACAAATAAGGACACAACACAGGACATAAAAATGGAGAATTAGACTATCCTCTAGAGTGGATGACGGTAAAATTCCTCACAAGTTTCCATATTTTTTTACTTGCTCTTAGGGCAAGTATTGGATTCGTGTAAAAAAATCGGTTTTAATCAAACATGACATAACGATGATAGAGAAGGCCAAAAAAGAAGGTTTCGTCAAAACGAGACAAAAGTTGATTTTCAAAACTCCAAAATTATGAGGTAAAGTTTTAAAAAACGATAGTCTAATTTTAGTATTTACGACTTATTTGGCCACAGCACATGTTCAAATGTTTTGGACCTTAAAAAAAAAACTGCCAAATTTCAAATAATTATAACTTAAAAATTTCGCACCATTCGATTGAATTTTAAACATGTTTAATTAAATTGTAGGTGTGTTCTAATGTATTAAATTAATTTTATGTAAAAAAGTTGTGTTAATATTTGTAGCGACTTAATTAAAGACTGCCTATTGATATGTAATTTTTCGTGTTTTGTGCTTTCTATCATAATCATTTTCTTTTTGTTTTCCGTCGAATTTCGTTGAGTTCTTTATGCGAAATAATAGAGCAAACCATAAAGCTTCAATTGAAACTAAAATTGACTGCAGGTTCCCTGCAGGTTTGATTGTTATTGGTGTTAGAAAGTGTGATGATTTATGTATTTTTAAACTTTTTCTTTAAAAAACAAAAACAATTTTAAAAAAAGGGAAGAAATTACAGGCTTACAGGGAGATAATCTTTAAGGAAATAATACTTGTATACATATATGCCAAGAATAAAATTTTTCCACTGCAAGCGTCTTTCACTGTTGCCATCATTTTTTATACCTATTGAAGAAAATGCCTTTTTTGATGCATCCTTACCCATGTTAACAAAAATGCTCAGTTAATAATAATGGTTGTTGTTTAGTATTTTGTTTTTAGAAGCAATACTAGCATTTATAACCGGTTTTAAATAAAATCAACACGTTTTTTTTTAATCTAGAAATATTCAATATTGAAGAAATACCCATTTTTCTTGACCATGCTAGTTTTGAGGTCAATTTTCTTCGTAAAATGCCTAATGAACATAATTGTTGAAGTATTTTTTCTTTACGTAACAATAAAACAAATAAAAAATTGTAACAGTATTGCGGAAAACACAACTGATTTTATGCAACAGCGGAAAAATTAAAATAAAAGAGTTTTTTGTTAAAATCTTCATTTTTAATTTTTTTTTTTGAAGTTATGATAAACTTATTAATAAAATGTTGGAAGAATATTAATTTTAAGTAGACTACTTTTATCTCAACTGTTATGAGAAACAGTGGTAAAAGTTATTTTTTTTTTAATTTTTTGTCTCAAAAAAAAAACATCTTAAAAACATGTGTTCTTGCAAATATAAAATATATTTTTAATGTCACGAAAAATCGTTTTAGACGGATATCTAACCATTGGGACCAAAAAATAATTTTGTCTCGTTTTTTCAAGCATTTACTCCATAGTGCGTCCGTCGGTCTGTCTGTGTCTATGTGCGGATGTGCTGATGAGCAGATGTGCGGTTGTCTGTGCCCCGATCTACAGCCTGAACGGTTGATCGGATTTTCTTTAAACTTCGTGTGTAGTACTTTTTGGTGATTCCCTATAGGAGAAATTCGAATTTTTGTTTTAGCCCTGCTATAGCGGGTACCCCCAATATAACGGTTTTAGTTTTTCCCAATTTTCTCGAAATCGGCCATAACAATTTTGATGAAACTTGGTGTACGTGATATTTTTGGAAGTCCTAATATAACTGCATTTCAAGTTTTTGGCTAAAAATGCATATACATATATCAAAGCAACAATAAGCTTCCGATATACCCATATCATCTGCGGTTATCGTTTTAAGTACTAAATCGAAATAAGTAATCCACTCGGTTGAAGTAGCCTGTCAACGAGATCGGATTAACCAATCTATTCGGTTAAAGTAACTAATCTACTCGGTTGGTGTAGCCAATCTACTCGGTCACATACGCAGCAGCCCGGGAGCTTTACTTTATGGCCTACCAGTTGAACTATTCAATGCGAGCAGAATGTGATTTGGGAAAGAGCATACACAAACTTATCTGTAAAATTTGATCTGATGAAAGTATTCCTGAACCTCATGAATGAAACATTGGTAAAGTGCGGAAGGTATCAATATAACTTCGAAGAAGTCAAGGACTTTGTCTACATGAAGAGCTGTTTTTAAGAGTCTTCGGTCGTAAAGCATGGAAGTAGTCAGGCCCACTCTCAAAGAACAATTAAAATTTAATTATCTCAGATAGGTATAACATAACGGTATAACATATACCGTTAGATATCTATGGGGCAGAAGCAGGCACCTTGCCAAGAGCCGATGAAAATTCGCTTTGCTGCTTTAAGAAAAGTTGTGAGATGGCCAGGACACGTATATAGAGCACACAGCAATATACCATCTCGACGAGTCTTCGAATCTATTCCTGGTGGAGTGGGGCGCAGAAGTGAAAAACAACTTGTTGTTCGAGAGCATATTCAATACTGGACTTTGACCGCCATATTAAATAAGTAAGTTTAAGTTAGTAAAACTATGCAGCAATCTGATAAAATTGTTTTCATAAGATCGTTTGCTGCACATTCTGACATATACTTTTCCATCACACAGATTATACCACTTCACCTGATGTTTCTGTATTAGGTATACGTTATACTTATACCTATTTAAAAACACGTTAGTACAAGGATCTATTTTGCAAAACCCGTGTAATATCTTCGCTCCGAAAGTATTAAATTAAAGAAATACAAACATTTCTAGAACTTTCGTTAAATCATTATATTTTGACGAGTTTTTTGAAGACAATCTGTCAAATCTTTGTCTTTGCAGACTAAAGACATTGGTTTCATTATAATAAAATTTATTTCTGCTTTATACTTTTGGTTTTACTATCTGTGTGGTTTCATTTAAAGACGTAGGTATCTGCCCAATTTTTTTTTTTAACAAAATCAATTCCAATGACGGCAACAATTTTCTGACGGCCATCAACCTCCTTTTAGACAGGCAAAAAGAAATGCACCGTCATTACATTACAGAATGTGTTAACATAGGTTGTTCTATGCGCACATCATCCCACACTCAGCTTGCATTCGTTTATACTTTTCCACCGGAACTTGGATATTTTTTATTTATGTATTTTTTTTTTCATAGTTAAAGTATAGCAGGTGGGGGACTCAAAGAGACCGGCAACTTTATGTTTTAGGGTACGTATATATCTGTATACACATGACCCTTGACATGACAAGACAAAATCTGAGTACGTCATCACATTCAATGCCGCAGTGTTACTATGGTCAACATCTCAGTGACTTGAATTGAACGAAGACCCGACAAAATGCCACACACTTCTCGGTGCCGACGGACGACTTACGGTCTCATTCAATTTTTCATATTCAAACTGAAAAAAAATCTTTTAGTTTAAAATTTATGGAACGCACCCTCTTTTCGTGAGCTTCATGTCCCCGTCACAATAACACTGGCTCACCCACGCGAAAACATTATAAATAGATAGAAAATCGAATCTAGTTAGGAGAATAGATATATATTTGTATATACGGATGGATTAGGTATTTAACACTGTAGGTTTAGATACTGTATTTGCCACAAAAGTTTGTTAATTTAAATTTGTTAAGTTTAACTATTTTGTTAAACTATTTGTAAATTATTTACTGTCTAATCAGATACTATTTAATGTTTCGGGGTTTTATGGAAAATTTTGTATCTGTTTCCTGAAGGCTTCGAAAAAATATTTAAAGTATTTTAATTATAAATTTACCTATAATAAAATAAGAGGTGTGTGCTTCTTATAGATACTCTTGCCATTGGCAATTCAAATCATTTTATGCCCTCGGAATAAAAAAGGTACAATTATCTTTAATAGCTTTCAAAATGGTTAGAATATTGAATGATTAAAGAGTTGTTGCGGGTATATTTTATAGAGATAATAAATTAACCTTGGCAATAGATTTGTGTTGTGAGGACAGGTAGTATTCATTTTAGGGATTATTTAGTGTTCAAGTGTATCTTTGAGATATAATGATGAGTAGGTAAATCAAATGATGATGATATATGGTTTATTGGACAATATGGGTATTAGATATAAATTATCTGTTATTGTTGAGGCTATTTTGAGTTGTTTAATATGACGGTAGTAGAAAAGACAAAAAATTGTTATGATTAATGATGATTGCGTTTTGTTTTAAAATGAAAAAAAAAAAGTTAAGTTAGAGGTACCTATCTTCTTTAGTCTATTTGTAAATCTATTTGTTGCATCGAAATATAGGTTGTATTTTTTAGTAGGTTTATTTACATTTAGAGTATGATCGCTTAGTGAAACTTCATGTGGAGAAATAGACAATATCGCTGAAGACGATTCAGCGCTGATGTTGATTGGTTTGTGATTTCTTTTTTATCGTCTGCAAAATAGAAAAATTAACAAAATAAATCAACATGGAAGTCATGAACTGTCAAAATCAACTAATCTCTAGAAAATACTTTTCTAATAATTTTTTAAACAAAATAATAGTTAAACAAAATAAAATGTCTGGGTTGCACGTTATTGCTCTTGTTGCAAACTAATGGGACTACAAAAATTACAAAAAACTTTAGTAGCTTAAAACTTTAAATGCCATTTTTTGTCAGTTTTTTTAATTGAAATGCCATACCTAACATACCAAATCTATACGAAATCCGTTCAGACGTTATCAAGTTATGGCTTAATTTGTAAAAATTTGTTAACACCAAATCTTCCCCATGTACATTTTAAGCAAAAATTCTGAAATGCAGTTACATTCAGAGCACTATACAAATATAACATTCATAAAGTTTTACAAAAATCGTTGAACCCGTTTTCGAGAAAATTCGGGAAAACTAAAACATTTGTAGGTATACCTATACTTATGATGAGAGATATCTATCAGCTACCTAGTACCTATTAGTAATTAACTTTGCATGAAGCACATATTTATGGGTTGAAGCTTACACTCGTACAGGGTATCTCAAAACATACCTAGGTATTGATAATTTCAATAATAAAAAAATAAAGTAAACATCTTTACTTTGATGATTTTACATTAAGTTGTCATATGAAACTTATTCTGCGAGGTATAGGTAGGGACCTACTGGTAAAAAACTCGCCCGAAACTTTTTGCACATCGATTTCAACATCACGATGTAGTAAATGAAGCTACAGCTTTTTTTTTGATAATACCTACCTATCTACCTACATCTACTCATTGCAAACTAAAATAAAAATAGGTAGGAAGGACGTAGGTACCTATACAATTTTTTTTTTTAGTTTTTTTTCAAAATTTTGAGTTTGAAAATTGATTTTTTTAAAACTGTTCATTTAAACAACATAATTTAAAAATTAAATAAAAGAGTAGTTTTCTGAATTTCCAAAAAAATATAACAAGGCTTTGTATCATTCTCCGTTGTTTTTAAATATTTTTTTTTCTGATTTAAGTCAATTTTTAGGAAATTGCCCCTCCCGCCTAAACGGGGAGAAATAGACCCCCCTTAAATACGATTTTTTTCTTGTCTTAACCCCACCTACACTCTCAAGCTTTTTGGTGCACTTTAAACCAATCACCCTGTATACCTATCGTAAACGTAGGAAAAAGTAGCAACAGAAGCTTTGAAAATTAATTTTCAATCAGAATTCAATAATTCATTTCTGAAAAACATATTCAAAGTCAGACAAAATCCGATTAAGGAAACACCGCGAAAAATGCATTTAAAATTGGCGGATAAAATATTATATGCTTGTAATAGATAATACCAATAGGATGTACCTAATTTCGAAAAGTTAAAAAACCTATTGGTAGGTAGGTACACTGGAGTCCTACGAGCAATGGTTTAAAATGTTTGACAAAATGGAAAAAAAGTAGAAATGTAGAAATGACCTGTAGGTACATATAATGCTTATTTTCGATATAAAAATATTCCGACGGCAAACCTATCTCTTTTCGGTGAAAAATCTGTTATGTAGGTACCTCATATAGGTACCTATATCCAAGTAAACACACCAATATAACCCCAACAAAACTGCAAAAAGTAAGGTCATTAATCAAAATATTGTCACTTTATCATAATATTTATAGATAGATACACCTACCTATAAATATTTACTCCATTTCAGAAAGCAATAAATTATCACAATTATTGCGCTGATTATTATTTTAAAATCAACTCATAATTAAATTAACCAGGTATAGGTACCTCTATAGGTACCTATATTGAATTCAAAGTTAAATCAATAACAATTGACTCTATGTAGGATTCCTACCTACCTGTAAATATACAAATTAATGTTTTAGTATTAGGTATATACCTAAATAAAAAAAATTTTAATAATAGTCTATTTTGTATTGTGAAATAATATTGAAATATATCTACTAAAGCATAAAATATTTACTTACCTACATATAGATACCTATACGTAACATATAGGTAGGTACTTAGGTACCAACTTACTTAAAAATAAATAAGTATTGGCAATTAAATGAAATCACACATAAATTGACTGTAGGTATCTAATACAAAATTTTAAACCAAATGGATATTCATTCAAAGTATAGGTAGCTAGGTAAATGTATTAAACCTATACCTATATCATGTATAGGTATCTATTTAGGTATACTTAGATGATTTTCACCAATTGGTTGGTTTAAGCATAGATCTACCATCTACCTACCTATTCCTGAGCTAACTATATCTATTTGATCAAAAACTAATTACAAAATAATTAACTCTTATAACCACCGTTTTCATTATACAGTCAAGTTGACATTCACTACTCAGTCAGTTCTACGGTTGGGTAGCTCCACCTGATTTCCACCCAAACCCACTTTTATTTGTATCCCTGGGCTAAAGGTGCAACACCCCAACAAGCAGCTTATATCCAGCACTTACTGTATTGTTAATAGTTTATAGGTACGCATTCTTCATTACTTAGCTAGGTTCGTATACCTATATCCGAAGACCACGCGTTACTCAATTAATTAGCGATATATGACTCCGGCCCTGCGGTGTGATGATTGAATTCAATTTAATTGCCCAGCAATTAGGACGTCATCGTCATCAAAAACCGCTTATTCTTCTGCTTGCGTAGAGTAAAGTCAATATACCTATCTACCTATATGCAACATATCTATAGAAAATACTGCTTCTACCGCAATACCATGAACAGTTAATTGTGAGACTGACCAACACTCATAAAATATTGTATCTATAAAGGGTGTCCTGTCCTGGTTCGTCTCGTCTACCTATATCCAAATACAAAAATTATTATAAGAATTGCAAAGCATAGACGGTAAATACGTAGGTATGTACCTAGGTAGGTATATGTGCCAAACTCCAAAGCGGTAGATTCCCAAGACGAGATGTCTGACCAAACGACAACGGAACGGATGGACAGATCCGCCATTAATATTCTTCATCAATGAAGAGATTTTTGCAAGTCAGTTTGCGCTCTATGAATAATTAGGTGGGTTGTCGAAGGGAAAGACGTTTCTGGATCTCGATCGATAGCGATAAGTAGTTTTGCGATATCATTCTTTGTAAAACGTTTGATTTGTTTCTCCACACAGTTATTGATACCTACTAAATTGCATTATAAACAGTTAACTTTGTGTAAAAACGAAAGCCATTGACACGATGCATTTCAAATTTCAATAAATACCCTGAGTGTTTTTTTTTTTTGTTAAGGCGGAACCTATTTTTGTTTGTTTTCTTTCTTATACTTGAATCCTGCGCTGAGCCGTGTATAAATATGCAAAAGTGCGAGGGAGAGAGCTGAAACTCAAATAAATCAAACTTTTGTTTACCCTCTTTCAATAGCAATTTGAATGTGTTGATGTCAATAAAATTTACTTTAGATCTCATCTAGTACATTTTAAATTGAATGGTTACTTTTCTACAGTCAACGCCGCTGAATTAGAAAATATTATTAGTATACAATTTGATTTCGTTTTGTAAAATGGAAAAATTGAGTAAAATCGTTAGCTTTCTATGTTAATTTTTATGCAAAATTAGCTTTTTATGGCATTTAGTCCATGAAAAAATGGCGTTTCGTGTAAAAGCTCACTTTGCACTCATCATCAGTTGACGACGAGGCAGAGAGGACCTTTTCAATACGAAAAATTCAGCTTGTTTCAGTTCAACTTACATAACTTTTTCTACAATAAGCTAAAGTGAACTATTCCAATCATTAAGCTGGAAGTGTTTACCCGTGGCCTGGTTAAAGTTATAAATAATGTATTTTGCTACAATACTTCTGTATACCTACTTTACATTGAAAATATTAAATATTCACTTTAGCTTTTTGTCAAAAAATTTATGTAAGTTGAACTGCAACAAGAGGAAATTTGCTGACAAGGTGCTCATAAAAAGTGCCATAAAAAGCTAATTCGAATCAATAATTCAACAAGTCCAATAAATTAATGCTAAGTCTTCTACTTAGTTGACATTTTTTTATTTATTATTTATTATTTAATAAAAAAATTTCAAAAGAGTGTTCGTCAAAGACATAAGAAAATTTAAAAAAGATAAGCGAGCTATAGCTAAATAACATAGTAGAAAAGATTAGTGAGCTATAGATCATAACACAGAGTAGTTCTTAGATTACCTGCCATGTTTTGAGCATGTTTATGTTCATCATCAGGAAAAAATAATTTAATAAAAATGAGGAAACTTGGGTCTCTTTCATTTTCTCTTTGTCTTGCATTTTTAAGACGCCTTTAAAATTTATTTAAAACAAAATGGGGTTTTAGTTTATTGGCCTATTTGAATAAATTGGTTGGTGAAATTGAAAAACACTATTTTGTGATTTAACAACCCAATAAATACTTAAAAGTGTTTGGAGAAACTGGCCACTAGACAATTTAAATAAAACCGTCGTTAGGAATAGCACTCTGCATCAAGAGGTTCACTTATACTTAATTGTCTAAAACGACATATTTGGTAGTATGCGAAAAACTTTATCTCAGTCTCAAATATCATTTCGTTCGTTATTTTACTTTTATTACAAAAACTGTCATTGGCTCAGAGAGCATTAGTTCAGACAAATGAGATTTGAATCTTAGATAAAGTATTTCGCATACCAATTATCAAGTCTAGCATTTTACCCGAGCACTTCGTAGCTTTGGCTTTGCAGCCATGTATGTGGTCAATGGTTCCACGCGTTATGCGTTGTTATAGGCTACAAAATAAAACAGTTTATGTGTGAGCTTTACAACTAAGATCAACATATGGAGGGATGTCATCTTAACTAAAAGCATGTCAACTTAGGCGGGGCTGTGGACTTAAATTAAAATATTTTTTTGAAATACTAGTTTTCATTTGATGCAATAAATATTACGGTATTATTTGTGAAAATAAAAGAATAACCTAACTTGACTTTGCTTTTATTGCTAGTCCTTTTAAAAAAAAGTCTGTCATATTTATTTATTTTTTTATTTATTTATTTATTTATTTAACCTACCGAGTATTAAGCAAAACTCTCCTACGTAGACACATCAGTCGGTTTTAATCCAAGAAACAAACAAAATCATTTTATTAGTTTAAGTTTTTCAAGTTTTTTTTTATTTGTTCAAGTTTTTGGAATGATTTGGATCGATTAGGTAATATTATAGTCAAATTCAAATGAAAAAATTAAAAATAAGATTTTAAAAAAATTATAACATGTAATTTTTAAACATGTGTATGAAATAAAGAAGTTTTAACACAAAGTCACTTTTATGGGTATTTCGTATGATAAAATGTAACTAATCCTCATAAAATTAATTTTTAATTGGAAAAGAAGATGAATCCAAGCTTTTTAAAACGTAAGATATGTCTAGCTAAGCTACTATTCGCTTTGTGCGCATTGTTTCTCTTGTTTAGACTATTTATATGCCGCGCTTTCACTGCTCAAAAATTGTATTTGTTGTGAACGAAAAACTAATTTTCATAGAAACAAACTCTATCTTGTAGATAATGTGTGGTTGTTGTATGCATGAATACGTGAATATGATCCGGATCAAATCAGAAGGCATAGTAAAATACAGCTCAAAGGACCCACGCAAATGGTGCAAATTTCAGAAATACCGGTGTATACAAATATCAAGTGGAATATTTTCTAATTTTCCAATAAATTTACTGATGATTTTTCGTAGACTTAAAGCTATTAAGAATTTAAGCGTCATGATGATTGAATCTCAGTGTTTACATAAATCAACATTTTTTTTTAATGTAATGTTTTACATTTTTGAATTGATTCCAATTTTTTGTTATTTTTACTTAAATTTTTAATCATTTCTTACTTTTTAATCACCACTGTAAAAAAAAAGTACCAGATTCTCATGTGCTTGTGTGCATTCCAAAAAGGTGGAGTCTCGCTATCTGTCATCCACCATTCTTCTCGTTCGCACACATTTCAAACTTCTTTTCATTCTACCACCATCATGTAACTGTATTCCTTAAAAAAAATGGCGTGCTATGTGTGTTCACTAAAGATATGGCCGTCTTCTTTGTTTACGTTGACCGTCAGTGAATCATAATGTGGGGTGGGTTTGCTTTTCAAAACCCGATTATCCAGTTTCCCATTGAAAATGAATGAAAATGGGCAGATACTTAATAAATTTTGTGTTTGTGTGTTAGTATGATTGGTTGAGCCTACAAAACGACTATAAGGTAAAAATCTACAGTGTGGGACAGAAAACAACAAAAAATGCACCAACAACTTTTATTCGCGGGCCACAACAACACAACAATAGAACGACTGGTCACGAGCGGACGTATTTCAAAGATACACTCCGAAAATTTATTTTTTGCGGTTTAATTAAACATTTCAATTCGTGAAACACGACGGCAAGTTCTCGTCGCATTCAAAGCGCTATGTTTATTTTTCGTTACGTCTTTTGCTTGATTTCTTATTAGCGTTAAATTAAGTTTAATCAATGGTGTTCGGCTTGAATAGAAGATATACAGCTTTAGACTTCATTCTGATATGATTTAAATTTTAAGCCAGTTTTTTGTTGAAAAAAAAAAAACAACTGCGATATCTGTCTAGATGGCACAGATATTTCCTGCCTTCCATTGACGGGTTTTTCGTATCGCGCGCGCGCCATCTTTACTTAACCGTCTTTTTGTTCGAATTTTAAGCTTCAAGTTGAATGGCATTGTGTGACAGCCAAATTTTGTGTGGAGTGACTTTGCGTTTCTTTTCGGATTTGATGTCTAATTTCGATTTCAGTTCTTGCCGCACCCGTCACTGTTGATGAAGTTAGAGTGTATTGTATTGTTAATTGTGATTGTGTTGTTGATGATTGTAGATATCGATAAAATCTGAAGGTCACTCTCGTTATAGTGAGAGTTTGTGCTTAATTTTTTTGTTTTTGAATACATTTCTGTTCTTCGATACGGGTTTTGGAAAAGACGTACAAAATATTTTATATAAAAAAAAACTTAATTTGCCTGTACAAAAATACAAACAATGAGCTCATTTCTAATGGGTTACCCGCATGCGCCGCACGTTCAAAACCCGATGGGTTCGGGTCTTGAGCCAAAATTCCCTCCAGCTGATGACTATCACATGTACAATGGATACAGTATGTCGACGGGTCCAATTGGACATCATCAGGGCCACATTGGCAGTGATTATATGTCGAATGGGCACAATGGTGGTAGCTTACACCATCAGAGTTCAAATAGCTTTAACTACTCACCCCATCATCATCACCATCAGAGTATAGGAAGTGCGGCTAGTTATTACCACCATCCACATCCTCATTCACACCCGCATAGTGCTTACTCGTCACATTCACTGCATTCACCAGTGTCGGCAACAGGGTCAGGGACGGAAGCAGCAATAGCGAATAATGGATACGCGAGCTCCAATTCGAATGGTTACTATGGTGGATATTATGGGTCGAGTAATGGACACCATCAAATGCTTGATTTACCAATTCAGTGTCCGAATACAGAACCAACGAATACCGTCCTAGGATTGCAAGAATTAGGTAAGCAATGATAGGTATACAGCTAGAAAATTGAAAGCTTTTTAAAACACTCTTAAACAAGAAGTAGTGTCAGTTAGGTTTACCATACGTGCGTAGAAATTATTTAAGAGGGGGCAAGGTTTCCGCATATTTTTCAAAATTCCGATTTTTAGAAATAGGTATTTTGGAAACTGATTTTTTTGGATGCACGACTGGGTCGCACGAACAAACTTCATCGTACCTACCATCAATCAATTTCGGGAAAAATCAGTTAAATTATTACAAAGTCTGTTTTTTGACAACACTGCTGTTTTTCACAAGTATTTGGCTTTTTTGGTTTTATATTTTTGTGGTTTTCCGATTGTCTTATCCACAGAAAAATAAAACAAAATGCTTAACTGGGTCACATGAACTTGCTCTTTTTGGAAACTATGGGACTACAAACATTTTAATCCATAAATTTATGTAGGTATTATCGTATTTTACTTATTATGTTGTTTAGCTATAAAAACTTAAAATTCTTTCTTGTGTTGCATGTTTAACTTAAATGCCTTAGATACTGAATAGAAAAGAAATCGGTTGGGCCGTTAACAAGTTCCGGTCAAATTTGTAAAAAAAAAACCTTCAATGCTGTTATAAGCAGCCTTGAGCCTTAAAGTCGATGATGACTAAGCGGTGCGTATATTTGATCAATCATAGACGCTCCATGTTTGAAGCCCCACTGATATTTACTGACCGACCGAACAGCTCGTCAATGAAAGGATTAAATCCCAATAGTTCAGAACGGAATAAGATGATGTTTGCAAAATTCTTTCCATTTTCTGACAATGTTCGAAAGGGATCACAACTTTCCAAATTCACCACATCACCTTCCCTTAAAATCAGCTTGTGTGGTTCTTTGGGTTGAACTCAGAAAACGTCTGCAGGCTTGCCGGTTATCAATAATTAGTTATATCAACGCAGGGTTCGGATTCTGTGGCAAATGTCTTCTTTTGCCTTTTTTACTTTTTCTTTTTTATTTGTATTAAATGCAACATAATTGATCAAATAAATAAAATGACACCAATATTGAGTTGTTTTCAAACATTTAATAATCCGCAACTGGTGACGTCGATGATTTTTGAGGTCCCAACAAGCAGAGCCTTAAGTGAAGCGGTGAAGTGGGAGAGTGTCGGCCCTTTTCGATATGATAACATTGTTAGGAAAGAATCAAAGTACCTATCAATAAGATGCCTAGAAGGTCTTCTTTTATTTAAAGCACCCACTGTTTACCATAATAATGTTTTCGTTCACGGTTCACCAATCATACCTTCTGAATATAGATGAAAAATAAACGAAATAATAAATGGAAAATAAAAAGTTAGCAATATTAAACATTAAACTATGTAGCGCTCCTGGTTTTAGCACATTTGGAAGAACGTTCAGCCTTGAAGCTGAAAAAAAAATAGTTGCAAATGTATATTGTTTATAACAATACAAACAAATTTATTTTTTTTTATAATTGATTTTAAAATGCCACTTTTGATTTTTTCGAGGCTTTGATTTGCCTTTTTCGAGACTCTGATGCCTTTTTAAGGTTTTTAAATGCTTTAAAATCCGAACCCTGATGGGTATAGTATATGTACGTATATGAGGCCAAATTGAATGTTGAATTGAATGTTGGTGTTGCATGCTGGTGTCGTTGTATTTGTTTTTTCACTGAAATTTCAATAATTGCGGTACATACATAAGGGTTAAGTGGTGTTTTAGCTTTACAATTGCTGCTGTAATTTCCTCAAGGTCGTATGAACAGAGTTGGCTCTATTATCGTCTGGCAATCGCACCAACTGCGGTTTTAATATAAAACACTTTATCATTTGCATATTTTGCACATCGAAGCAGGATTTTCTTTTTAGGACATTCAAGGAAATCGTACCTTGAATATCTACAACAAGACTGTGGTCAGAGTCAGTGATGATAGCATTTCTTAAATTTCGAAAGTTCGAACGTTGTATATACGAGTATCTATATGTCTCGTATCAATCGCAATGTATAGTCAATGTGGTTGATGGTTGGTTGATTTTTGTCAGATTTATATTTATATCAAATAAATACAGAAATCAAAAAGCTTATAGAGACATCAGTCCAGTCCAATGGACAGGGACCTAATCCGTCATAGGTAAAAATTCTGTGAGACTAAGTAAGCCCATCATGATGTTTTCAATTCTCAGCCTAACTAAACTGTTAATCTGAGAAAAAACATTAATAAGAGGAAATTATAGCTATTAGTTGAATTTCCTTCAAGAAACTAGCTCTTGAAATTGGGTTGTTGAAGGCATAAAATTTATTTCTCGGAAAGGTTAAGTTAGCTATACGAAAATCTCTGTGGTTATTATTAAAAACCATATAATTCTATAACTTTTGTTGCTCAGACTTTGATTTATCTTCCCAAACTATCTCCAAACTATAATATGCATCGCAAATAAATAAAAAAAAAGTTTTTATCTCGAATTTTTCCAAAAAGTTGTAATCTGAACAAATAATACTTGAGAGGGTGTTATAAAGCATTAAATTTCCTTTAAGAAAATTGACTTTTGAAATCAGGTTACAGAGTGCATAACACGAAAATCATTTTATTTCACAAAATATATAAAAATTATACACATAATGTAAATTCAAATTTTCGATTTTTAAAATAAGATAATTTTCGTCTTATACCTACCTATACCTTATTTTAAAAGTTAATTTTCTTAAAGGGAATTTAATGGTCTAATGTTAAAACTTCTTTTTTTAATTAGTAGGTAGGTAGTTAATTTCATTTTGTTTTTGTGTAAAATAGTATAACTATAGATACATAGTTCTTACTTCAGCATGCACCACAATTTTCACGCAAACATATCTGTAATATCTTAACATATTCTAAAAAGCTTTGTTTACCCGCATCAATAATTATGCCAACGATACTATTAAACAATATTTAGTACGGTATTGTAAATTTCAACTTAGGAAATAATTGTCAGTACACTTAAACGATGATTAAATGATAATTATTATTTGATCGACTCATCACAATATTTTATTGAATTATAATATGAGTTGAAATTACGCCTCCACTTTTACGGTCATTAAGCAAGTTTTTATTTTATTTCATCAAATAGAAGGTTAAACGTCCGATATGTTTGGTTTAAGTTAAATATGTTTACTCATTAAAAAATGTTTAACGACTTGTATATGCATTAGTTTGTCTACATAACTGTTTGATTATTTAAACTGCAAAATATAATTGAATTGATATAAATTTGTCATTATCTCAACTGGGGACTTGGGATCACATTTACCTAGGTACCTTCAAGTTTATACCACTGCCTATTAACCCGTGACTATACGACTATGACTATAGGATTCAATTGGTTATGTCATATGAAATTAAAAACATTTGTTCATTTTGAGGATATCGGGACATTTCGATTTGCATCACCAGTTGGTGATCTCATTAAAATCTTTTCAAAGCCCTACATCTTAATGTTAGGCTTCTTTTTTCATTGTGAGATTGTTCCATGAGAACTAATATTTTTGTAGGTACAGTCAAACTTCTTTATAACGAACTTCCTTATATAGTAATTCTATCTATAGGGAATTGCACTTTTGTTCCCTTAAAAATTATCAGTTATGAATTAGGTTCTTTATAACGAATTTTGTATAAAACCCTTGAAGGTTCGTTATGGATGAGTTTGACTGTATAATGGAAAATACATTATGTATGTATTCTGAAAATAGGGGTGCCGTGAAATAAGGCCATACGAAACTAGGCCACGTTTGCAAATAAAAAAGTATGGTTTTATTTCACTAAAGCAAATTAAATTAAAGCGTAATTTGTACATTTATGGCTATATTCCACTTTGTAAAAGTAAAATAGAGCCCTATTGGCCTTATTCCGTTATGAACTCTGCTATAAGTGCTATAGCCTTAGTTAAATTTGTCGAAAATCAATAAGACCAACTCAAATTTAAGCAAGCATATTTAATTCCAGAAGAATACAACGTTAGGGTGAACTTTATAGTGAAGTAAACGGAAAAATTAAGCGTTTATTATTAAACTGATAAAATTATTTTTTTTAACTTAGCGATTGTACCTATTGGAAAGCTGAATTGTTTTGAAAAACAAGCGTCGCGTTTGGCACTAAAATATGGAAAACGCGCGAACACGCTTGAAAGAAAAAAGGGGGTATTAAATCGCAATTTTTGTTTTCCATGTTCTATACCTAGTGCCAAACGTGACGCTCATATTTCGAAACAATTTCACTTTCCAATAGGTAAATAAGTTTCACTTTTGCAAAGCGCAATAAAGAAATATTATGTGTTAATAATCAGGTTCCCAAAATTGTCATACCTACCCAACTTTTTTTTAAAAAAGTTGCTTAAAAAAATCGTTTTTTTAAAAAAATTCAAAATATATTGCTTATAATCAAAATTAATGGCGTAGGTACAACGATTTCCTGAGAAAACTCTGTGTTCTAAGAAATTAATATTCAAATTTATTTTTTTTTTCATTTATATTTATCATTTTTGTATAGGTACTCAGTAAGCCTTTTTTTCTGTTTAGCTCTTGGGTAACTTGCCACAAGAGCAAGTTTGGGCGACCCATCAATCTTGCCTTTTATTAAGGACGTGTGTCAACACCGTTAAAATTGTATACATTGTATTCGCCACACCAGTGTGGCGAATATAAACTTCAAAAATTTAGCCTGCTCTAAAGCAGGCTAAAATTTTAGCCAGTGGATAATTTTCTATGCTTATGAAGGAGTGAGAGAGACAGTCGGCGCAATGTGTTTGTTTTGATTATTGCATTGCTTTCATTTGCATTTATTTTTGTTTGTTCGACTAATATCGAATTTTTCGTTTGTGTTTTTGTGAAATGTGTTTTATTGAATGTTTTGAACAACAACAACAACTGAAATGTGTTTTATATACCTATCTCTAATATTTAACGAACAAATAATAATTAACCGATTTTTTACATTTCTATTCTGCGAAACAGATTTTTTATTTTTTTTTGAAGTTCAGCTGCCGAAAACCAGTGTGAAGTTTGTTTTGTTGGATTCATTTCATTTGCATTTATTTTCGTTTCGTTGTATGTTGACTTCGAATTTCCTGTTTGTGTTTTTGTGAATTCCGCTTAATTTAACTGTGTTATGAACGAACAATTACTTAAATTAAACGATAATACTTTTTTTACATTCCTATTTATTGTGAAACAAATTTGTTGTTTTTTTGGAAGTTCAGCTGCCAAACCAGTGTTCAATACCGCGTTAAAATATCCCATAATTTTAATTATTTTACAGAGTAGTTCTATTTCATTTCTTTAACAAAACACACTTTAGAATAGCCACAATTATGAAATTGCATATCATTAATAAATTGGTTTTTGAAATTTCAAATTTGCGTTTTGAATTTTTTTTGTAGGGAATTTTATAGTTTAGCAAATAAAGAGAATTTAAACTAACCTAGGGTAGTTCTAAATTTTTGATATGTTTTATAGGATGTTTGGTGATAAAAAAAAAATCCCACACCACACCCCCTCCGCCACCTTTGCTATCAGGAAAAAAATGCAAAAAATCGGCTTATTCCGACTATAACTTCTAATTACTACATTCCGACTATAAAACTAATTACTAAACGCAAAACAAATAGAGCCACTTCATTAGGATGTTTTTAATACATTTTTTTTAATCAATTCTCATTCCATTATATCGTTCCCGTAACAAAAAGTTGAATAGGATAGTTGAAATTGAATTCTCCATAAAAGATTCATAATAAAAACTTTCCCACTAAAATCATAACCATCACGAACTTATTGCGCTTTAAAAGTCAAAGAAACTCAATATTTTGAAAAGAACTAGCTTTTGGGTTGTACAAATTAGTAAACTTTCTATATCACACTTTGTAGGAAATTTTGTTTTCTACTGTTTTGGTATTAGTTTTCTTTCGATAAAATGTACAAGAAAGAAATTATAGTCGAAATAAGCAAAAAAGTGACGATTTTTTGCAGTTCTTTCCTAAAAGCGAAGGGTAGGAGAGGTTGTGGTTGTAGAAATTGTATTTTTACATCAGCCAAATATTTTAAACAACATATAAAAAATTTGGAAACACCCGACCATTTTGTAGGGTAAACACTTTTTTTCTCTCTTTATTTACTGTACCTACTATTAGAAGAATTAAAATTGTCTAAAGATATTGAGAAAATAAAAACTTTGCAGACTTTTTTTTTATAAATTAACCTCAAAACAATCTTACCTATTCTTTCCTCCGTAGCATAGTAATAAGAAAAGGAATAATTCCTGTGGGGAAATTTAAAAAAAAGCATGTTTTAAAATCTTATTTAATCCAGTTGACACACTGAAAAGCTTAAAAATTATTCACCTCCCCTCAAATGCCAAAAATTAGCCCAGTGGATAAAATTTTAACGCTATTGTCACACGGCCTAAGAATGCATAAAATGCAATCCTTCTGCTGAAACACAATTTGAAAAGTACCTCATTTAATGTTTTTTTTTTAGCAAAATGTCAAATTTCAAACCTTTTTTAGGCTTAAACTGGGACCAACTTCACTTTGTTTATGATACTTGTAGATGCGTTCACCAAACACGTCTCTGACTAAGTAGGTAATCCTCATTGTTAAAAATAATATAGTGGTAAAAACTAAGTTACAAATCGCTTTAGTCCTTTTTGCTCTTGGTACCTATTGCCCCCATCTCCCCTATAGGTGGGTGATAATACATATAATGGAATAAAATGCTCATATTTCGATAATTTTTGTTGCTCTAGTTATACCTATGTTAGAATATTATTGACACTTTCACAAATGCGTGTAGTCAAATAAATAGAAAATAACAATTTTATCGCAATTCTTTGAAAAAAGGTGTTCAAGGGACTGAAATGTTGTTGCCAGGGAAGGGACTGATAAAAAACACATCACATAAATATCACTTATTTTATTCAAAATATATGACTTCTTTGATTTAAATGGTAAAAACAACTGATCGATATCACCATGATTTATCGTGATAAGATAGCAGGTGCCATAAAATAACGCCATGGCCCATGCATCATATGGCCATATTTACAAATATGGCCACATGACACTTTCACAAATGCATCATATGGCCACAATTATAGCCATTATTCGCTTTTTCAATGTTTGTCAAGGTGTCATATGGTCATATCTATTTGCGAGGTTTAGCCATATAAAAAGTGAGGTATGTATGGGGGGGGGCATACAAAAACATACTTGTGTATTATTTGAAAAAAAAAAAAAAAAAAAAAAAATTATATTAAAGTTTTACTAAGTCATTACTATAATGCTAAAAACTATGCCTACTTCTAAATATATATATTTTTTTTTGTAAAAACTCACCAGAGGACTGATGAACGGAACAGACAATCAACGGCCTTCTCACAAATGTCTTCGTCACATCACAAGTGATATAGCAAATAAATGCAAGATACAAATATGATTTAGTTTTGAAAAGACTCGTAATTAAAGTCGAAATAAAATGAAAACCTGTTATTTGTAGAAAAGCTTAAACGATTAACCATACTTAAAATACAAAAAAAGGCCTTTTGGCAAAGGCAAAGATCATAATAGTGGTCATTTTAGAAGAAAAAAAGTTGTTCTAAAGGTTAAACTGGAACATATTCACCAATTAAGAAGTAGAATATCAATTAAAGCAACTAAAACATAAACACTAAATTCAAAATATGAATTAAAGCACAACCGAACTTCAATCTTTGAGCAAACATTATATAGGTATAGAAACGTGAAATAAACAACTTGCTGGTTTACTGCATTTTTTTTACATAGGTATGGTATATATGACTCATATTATATACCTATAATGAATAATTTATAAAATAAATACAGGTGAAACCCATGTCAGCTTCCCCAGACACATTTTTTTAAAACAATACTTGAATATTTAACAATTAAATTGTATTACGTAGATTTTCAATAGCATCAGTAAGATCTTTAGTTAGTTTTAACTAAGCGTATAAACAAAACATTTTCATAAGTAAAGAAATAGTCTTTATCAATTAGAAAAACATATTATTATGTTTATTTGTTTACACATGCTTTAATTAATTATCAAAAGTGAACTGAATTTTAATTGAAAACATTATCATTTAATTTAATCGACACCAATTTTCTTCCACCCACATCAGGCTTAAAGCTGGAAAAACGAATCGAAGAAGCCGTCCCTGCTGGTCAACAACTTCAAGAATTGGGAATGCGATTGCGATGTGATGACACCAGTTCCGAGCATGTAAGTATATATGAGAAATCATTTGATGCTAACACAAGCAGACACATTGCATGCAAGCTCACATAACCATGATGCAAGTGCATGCACTTATGACTGCGATAAAAAATGCATTTGCAACTGAAGAGCCCCTGAACACCATTTATCTCATTCGTTATATTCTTTTGCATAAATTTATATGCATCAAAACAAAGTAGAATCAGCTATATAAGGAGTGGAACTATCTGATGTGTCTTCCATTCAGAGGAGGGTGTATCTTTGTATCTTTTATACAAAAAGACAACGCGGAAGCAAAGTTCTTCGGTATACATCCATGCATTTTTTTTTGTGTTCAATTTGTAAAATGCACTTGCAGGATGTGGTGTGAATGTGTTGTTGTGGCATGTGTCTAAACGGTGTGTTGCGTACTCATATATTTTGTTATCTTGGTTGAATTTGTGCGTTGTTGCAGGACGATTTGCTGGAAGAAGATCGTTTGATGTTGGACAGATCACCCGATGAAATGGGCTCACATCATGGGAATGATGATGATTTGTTGGATACCGATTCGGACGATGATCTCAATTGCGAAACAACGGACGGCGAAAGAATAATTTATCCTTGGATGAAAAAGATTCATGTAGCTGGTGTTGGTAAGTTTTTATTTTTAAATATTTTATGTTTATATTTTAAGAATATAGACATACCTATACATATAAATAACATTGTATAGATGTGTCCAATTCATAAGACCAAAATCCACAAAAGCGCCAATACGGTTAATAAATATAGTTAAAATATAAACTATATAGGTATACCTAGCATTGAGTTTATATAGGTACCTATACCTATAAGTATAGGTATTTAATTCCTTAGCAAAAAATATCAAGTAAAAAATATCAAGTAAAAACAAAATAAATTTAACTCACCGAATACAGTAGGATAAAAAAGTAAAACTTAACACAAATTTCTGTAAATGCTCTCTCTCCAGAACACACTCTTACAATACGCTCTCTTTTCTCATAATTTTAGTACGATTTGACAAGTAAAGAGAGTGAAAAAAAAATAAAAACGGGAACGGAACTAGGAATCATTAATTGTTTATTAATAAGAAAATTTATTAAACGGATAAGTTATGAACCTCCGTGTTAGCTAACTCATTAATAAAGAAGCAAATAGGGTTTTTTTTTATTAAAAGGGCCGAAGATGTTCCATTTCAAACAATTGAAGCAAGCACTACTGTACTGGCACAAACTATCAGGGCTCTTATTTTTCGAAAAAAAAAACTTCAATTTATGTTTGCATTAATTGAAAAACTTGATTATTACGCAAGCTTTTTTTTACGGCTATAATTTTTACTGTGTTTTTACTTTCCCTTCCCTATTTAATACCTGGATGTGGTTAAATGGCTAAATGTTATATCTACCGAAGTCAGTTTTGAAATTTTACGTTAATTTAATATCTAGATTTAATATTTAGATGTTTTGACAAAAGTCTTAGTAAATAATATGTTTAAAAAACCAAAAAAAAATTGATATTTTTTTTTATTAATCATAACACTCTGAACTTTCCGAAATTTTCCCACGTAAAATTTAAAAATGTAGACATATGAATGAAAAATATTCTTTGAGTAATATCCCCGAACGTTTTTTTCAAATTTTTATTCTAGGTCATGATATAACGGTACCTAACCGATAATTCCAAAATTTTCGAAAAAAATACGAGCGATTTTGATAACATTTTATATGGGGATTTGTTCTCAATGAAATTAATTTTTTCGAAGAACCTTATCCAACGGAACGGCTTAATTGATTTTGAGGAAATTTTATATTCTAAGAGTTATTGGTTATAAGCTTGATTACCTAATAGTTACCTGGTGCAAACAATTTTTTTATAAAAAGTCATTTTATTTAATTCAATTTTTCTCGACTAAGAAACCGAACAATTTTGATAAAGTGTTACTTGAGTGCTTTATTGTGAACGGTAAAAAGTCAACGAATTTATTACTCCCACTATCTTTGAACGGCTGCATCGAATTTGACAAAATTTGATATTTTAAATCTATCTACTGCTAAATTTGAATAACACTGCAACTAAAAATTGAAAGAAAATAATTTTTAAGAGTTTTTTTTTTCCCACAAAAACCGATAATTCTAATTGATAAAAAAATGTATAAGTGATTTTTTGTCTATGGTGATGTCTTACATAGATTTTTTTCATAATCAGGTTATTAACGGCTTTTTATTACTTCGACTATCTTTTGAACGGCTGCACCGATTTCGACGCTATATTTAGTACTTAAATTACTGCTAAACTTGAATAGAACCTACTGCAAGAAAAAAAATTGAATATTCATAGTCAAAAGTAATATTTGAAAAAGTGTTTTTTTTCCGAAAACCGATAATTCTATTTCTCTCGAAAAAAATACAATTAATTTTAATAAAATTTCATTTCCTTCTTATAAATCTTTTTTTTATTCCATTCATTTATTTTCAAAAGATTTTTTTTGAAAAAAAAGTGTTTCAAAAAATAAAACTGGCTTAATGAATTTTCTAACCGTCAACACGAAAATAACTTGACAAAAGAGCAATTTTGTGCGACCGCACTCTTGCACTTTATTTTATCGTTTAGTCTCTACTTATAGTCTAGTATTTTCTTATATTATATATACCTAGTTAAAGTAGATACCTATAGTTCAATAAAATTAACTCTTCTTTTATCTGAGACCCACAAAACATAGCTATAGGTATATATAGTTTCTGTATGTATATGCTACTTTCGATTTCAAAAATTCGTGTGTAGTTAATAAACGTATAAAATCCTTATATAGCAATAATCGTTTGACAATCTTTAATTCTTGTCCCCCATAATGAGTGTTATTTTTGGAAGTCACTCAAAAACATCTCTTTTTCATTTGTTTTCTATACAAAGTATAGATACACAAAGAGATTATCACTTTTTGATGATAAACAAAGTACTTCGACTTCTGGTTATAAAACTCAAAGATAGTTATAAGTATCTCTATAAAAGTCAATTTATTAAACAGCATGATCAGTCTCACGGTCGCAGTTGATTAAAAGAAACATAGATTCGAGAAACAAATTGATGGTAATTCATCACAAGGCGCATACAAAACAGAGCTCCTCTTAATGTTCTTGTCGAACTCTGGCCCTCGATGTGTTCTTTCAATATAGCGACATCATCAATGACACCAAGAAAATAGATGCGACGACGACCGCACAAGAACACAAGAGACGACACTGTGCCGTCAAGCATCAGCCGACAGCGACACAGTTACATGACAAATGTCAAAACATTAACTTTAGATGACATGCCTCATCCGTCAACGATGACTACGACGACTATAATACGAATGCAGGCAATCGTCCATGTATGGCCCGAAGGCATATTATTCAAAACTCGTCTCTTCGACATTATCCCAGTGGGACTTATTTGGGAACACCCGAAACTTCCTAACACAAAAGTGTGACCTTTGCAGATGGGAGGAAGGATTATTATTGCAGGGATATTAAATTTGTGTTTATTGGCACTTTATTGTCTCGAGCCACAAGGACACATTCCATCAATGTCAAGGTTGCTGTTTTGAATCTCATGATTGCACTGACGAAGGAGAGATGATGCATGCTCATGACTCCTTGGCACACTTAAGTTCTATAAAAGAGTGTGGCCTGTAATGAGGAGGCTATTTATAATCGGAGCGGTGCGATGTCTAGAGGTATGTGATGCACTGCATGATTCGTTTGTTATTAATTAGGCCTCTTCAGAGTGACAATGCCTCATGTTTATGTCCTGTCAATCAGTGTGGTTTTAAATGCCTTAGTATAGGTCGTTGTCGTTTGTTGGCGTCGTCGTCGTCATCGTCATTGTCATCGTCAGTATCATCATCGGTGTCGGCAATATCATGATGAGAGTTGTTCGTTGAAGTACCTACTATCTTCGATGATGTCGATTCTTGAGAAATCTCAAGGGCACAATCAAATTGAAAAGAATTTTCGGCATTTCAAAGTACGAGCTATACCGGTTGATGTGATTGATTTGATGTGATTTGTTTGTTGTCGTCTTGATTGGATGTTGTATATGGGAATTAAAATTGCATTCGAATTAAATGTAAAATGTTTACCGATTTTGATAGATGAGACATGTTTCCGCGCATGTGGTACTTGTGTCGATTGTAAATTGATTGATGTAGTCAACATGATGTTGGATTATATTTTTGCATAGAACATTTATGTTTAGGAATATATAATTTAGTTTTTAACTGGTTATAAATTTTAAGACAAAAATAACTATAAAAAATCTTTAACTTTGAGTTAAAAGCAGTAAGTAAATAAAATAGGTAACTGAAAAAAGAAGAAATTCATATCAGCCAATACACTGGGAAAAAAAATGTCTGCCCTAAAAGTATAATAAGGTACCTTGCTGATGGGGATAAATTAAAAATGCTTCAGGGTTAAAATAGTTTGGCGTTGAGCAATAGTGTTCAAGAGGCAATATAGCCCAAATCGATTTAAAAATTTTGCCCATAAATACAAATTAACGCCCGAAAATAAAAAGGACGTTTGGCACAAATATTTTATTTAAAGCCCAAAATTTCATATCGCCCATGACTTGTGTCCCCAGAAATTGAGATTGGAAAGGGGGTATGCTGCCCCCTCCAACCCTGCTGCCAGGCCCACTGTATTATTTGGGGTGGGTCCAACCTTGGATATATGTTATAGGTATTCTGTGCATTTTGTTTATACACAGTGTAACTTCACACAGAAAGTGAAATAATTTCCCACCAAAAAGATGAGTTATTCCCCTCGCATCGAACAAATTGGAGCATTACTTTCTGCAGAAATGTTTTTGGGCATTAATCAATTAATTTTGTGGAAAACATTGATTGGAAATGGCGCTCAAAAATTATGAAATACAGCCCAAATCTTACAAAATATGTTTCCATACGATTTTTTTTGGCGTATATTTATTTTTGGGCGAAATTTCCAATCATATTGTGCTAGAAGCAAATTTTTCTTGAGAGCTTACCACAGGATTGTCACAGTCATTGAAGACGAGCGTACAAAATGATCATCGAGGTGGAATTTTGAATATATTATTTTACAAATTGCCAAAAATGTTTTCCCCCTTGGGACATTCTATTTGTATATACCATTATATATAATATACAGTACCTATATATTGCTTTAATTTATGATCATGTAAGAACTTTTTTCATCAAATATGAGCAATGCCGGCTTTAGCTCTATCAGCGCCCTGGGCAAGATTTCTAAGGCACCACAATTGAAATCCATAAAAAAAAAACATTTATTAAAAAAAAAACTAATTCAATGTTTTCAGCAATTTCATTTTCAATTGTCAAAGAATTGATGAAATTTTTTTAAACCCAAAAGATGAATGAAAATGTCTACAATTTGGCGGTAAAAAAAACTTTACAATTGTTCAAGTCAAATGAACAACAAATTGATATAAAAATTTTGCATGAAGATTGACAACTTTTTTCTAGTCAACTTTTGAAGTGGATTTGAATTTTAATTATGGTAGTAAATTTACGTTAAACTGTAAGCAAATTTTGTTGGAGAAAAATGTTGCTTAGCAACTTAGCAACCTGATCTGGTATTAGGGTAGTAGGCCTCGCTCAAATAATAAGAGTATATGTGCGGCGCACCTTCACAGCCGTCGCCTTGAGCGGTCGTCCAACCTTGCCCTAAGGCCGCTACTGAATATGAGCATCAAGAATTCCAACATTTTTCCAGTTTTTCTGGTTTAGGTTTTGAATTGGCTTTGTATCGGCGAATGCTTAACTCTCTTATGGATCGGCTTTTTTGTTGTCCGGGCGGCATAATCACAGAAAACTTTTCAAGCATCCCGATCTTAGACTGTCTCATGACTGAGGCCAATAATTCAATATTGTTGTTGTTCCATTAGTGTGTTGCTTTTATATTCCCGCATATTTTTGAAAGTGGCAAGCTCCTGTTTTCTGTTGCTTGATCGGTTTTTACTATAGGCCGGCGATGGTGATGGAAAAGCTAAAAAGAATTCCAGAAGTAGTTGGCTGCAGTCAGAAGTATACTAGACTATAGCCATGAATATAGATGATGAAATACAGTGGAATACCTTTATAGTCTGCAAACACCGAGAAATTATTGAACTTCTGATTTTATTTTATTTTTTCTTAACGCACACCAAACGAAACAGAAAAAAGAAAAGTTTAATTATGTTTGCTGTTACATTGGTGCTTTGGTTGATATGTGTTGAAAAAGAGGTTTCCATTGCCTATAAGAATGAAAAAAACATTTTTAATTGACTTGGTGACTGAAAACAGCCTTATTGAATAATTTACATATATCACTGTTTCTTTTTCGAAAATCGATCACCTTCTTTGTTGTTCAAAACTCTTTTAGTTTTTCGTTTTCGTTTTTATTTTTTTCAGTTTTACAATAGGTACCTATACCTAACGAAACTTGGAAACCTAACGAAGTTCGTTAACAATATTTAAACATTATTATTTATTATTATAATATATTTATTATATTCTCTGCGCCTACTTTGTTTCCAAATCAAGAACTTCCTTTCTTAAAATAAATTTTATCCATCAAAGTTCATTTAAGATTTGAAAACAATTCAAATATTGTTAAGCGATGCTATCACGGTGTTATGTCACACCACACGTGAGTTAACTCTCCGTTAAAAGGTGCGCAAAACGAAAGGTGTGTCAAGAATGAATATAAAATCAAAAATCTACTGCTGATGGGCTGCTGATTATTGTAGTCGTTCGTTAGCTGAACAGAAGACGAAGTTATTGGGGCTCGGCTGTCAGGTATAAAGACACTCGGGATTAATACTCCGTCAAGTTCTTGATAAGGGAACCTATAATCAGCGTGGGTTTATTTCAATTCATTCAATACCTCATATGTACCTGGGTCTGACTATATCATTGCTACACCTATATGCCATATAATCAGAGAGATGCCAATTCAATTTTAAAAGTTATCTTTATGCAGATTATTCGAAAAATCTATACAAACATTGCATTTGCAAGTCTTCTTTTTTCTTTTAAGTTTAACAAAATAATTTTCATATCATGTTGTTTCTTTTGTCATGCTATATAGACTTGTATTGCATGCATTCAAAGTGTATACCTACCTACATAATAATCGCATGTCCCACATTAACTTAAGTCTTTTATTGCGTTCAGGAATTTCGTATGACATTTTTGAATAGAAGTGCATTTTCATTTCTTTTTAAAATTTCTTATATCATGTCCTTGCAGTCGTGGGCATTAAAGTATTTATTTTAAGGAACAGCAACTTTCAGAGTTTGTCACGTATATGAATGAGTGACAGGATGAACTCTACTGTGTCCTTTTCCAAACTTAGAAAACGAATTTACAGAAAGATAAGAATGTGGGTTGTTTATTTTTGAAGGATATTCTGATTTAAAGAGTTGAGCTTTTCGAATTTAAAGAGCATATTAATAGATAAATAGAAAATTGAAATCTGAATTAAATTCATTTGCAGATAAGTTTTTATTGGAATGCAAATTGCATCTAGTGAAAAACTGTTTTAATTTAAAAAATCAATATCAACTTGGTGGTCTTCTATAACCCAATAAAACAAATCATAATGTCTTCTGCTTTCAATTTCTATTTTAATTCAATCTTGAAGACATGCAATATGCATATAGAGGTTTGTTTGTTTGCAAATCTTTCAATTATTCGATGAGTAAAAGTGTTATGGTAACATCTAACGACCAACGCACGTAATGGAGATTGACGGACTGTCTTGAATATTGTTTGAGTCTAGTGCGTAAATCGTTTTTAGTTTTGCAGATGTGCATATGAATTTGGATGTAGCTCATTTGTAGTTCCAATTGAATTCGCCACACAAGATGATAATAATTTTGCAATAGACTTGTAAAGGGTCTAGCAACTATAGCTTTGTATGGAAATATATCCGGATCAACAGAAATCGATCTTTGTCAGTTTACTTATACAGAAATGGGAAATATAGAGAAAATGATGGTTAAGAAGTTATAGAGAGGGAGTTATATATATGCACTGTAAGAAAATAGCTTTCCCGAAATTGAGATAGACCTCGACAATGCCGACTACGACGGCTATCTGAATAAAATATATATTTAACTTTCGACCAAGAGGTATTGATCAACCAAGATATTGATCAATCGTATTGTAGAAAGCTGGTTAATGACATCTTTTACCGACGATGTGATGGTCTCGGTATATAAAGTTAGCGGCTGGCCGAATATCTCACCTCTCTTAGGGCTCCAAGTTATGAACAGTCTTTTTTATTGAATTAAAAAGATTCAGATACTTTTGTCACAGCTCATATGACAATGTGATTATTTACAAAAATTGCAAAGTGTATTGACTAATTTTTATAGCTTATACCTATTTCACTTCAAATAAAGTGAAAAATCGGTACCTATATATTCCTTCAGTTTATTCCGGCGAAATCAAATATTGCCGGAAACGCCCGGAGAGAGTCATAATGACAGTCGTTTTTATTTCAGAACATGAACAAATAAACACTTGAATAGCCCACGGAAACATCACCTGCAAATATTTCTAATAATCTCTAATTTTATAATCTTCATATACATATAACTCGTCTCAAAAGCACCTTCATTTACTTCTGTTTTAGAAATTGATACGTATAGTAAAGGAATTTCTCCTTAAGGTATCTGGCACTCGGAAAACAGCTACCAAATGTTATTTCAAGATAGACTACAAGTTCAGACTTGGTGACCATATTAGTCATCATATGACAAAATATTCGTTTATTTGTCTTATAATTCACACCTCATATTACATTATTACAAAAAAAAAATGCTTGTAGAAAGTAACAAAGTGGCGAAATTAATTAGTACAATGTGGTTTAGTACCAATAGAGATTAGAGAGTACAAGTACCAAATTACTGCCTGTTTCAAGTACCAAATTGAAGCCTGTTTCATTATTTTTACAGTGAAGCCTGCTGTCTGAGGATTTCTACAGCGAATCATATTATGGTTCGGCAGGCGTTATAACCTCTTGTTACTTTAGGAAACATTTATCGTCTTCATTGTAAAGGTTTTCTTGTATGTATGTATGGGCTTCCCAAACTCGGTTTCCAAGTATATTGTATCGCAGCTAGTGGTGGTTTCATATTCTTTGAAAACTTGGTAATTATGGTTCTCAGATATAATTTGATCTAGGTGTCAAAGACTTGGAGCCAGAAAGCATATCAATCATTGAATGAATATGAGATTATATATAAATATATATATACTCGTATAGATGGAGATATAGATCTTGTATATTATTCTCATACGGCATCAAAATACTCAATAGACACATAGACATTCCTTGGGAAATTTTAATATTTGAAGCACCTTCAAAGAGGATCATAGTTTCCTTTTTTAAATGTTATGGTAATTTCCCAGGTGCATAAGTCATTTTAGCAGTAATGCTCCGCACATTATTTTTCTGTTGGGTAATCCCAGAGTTTCAATATATGTACATGTTCATTACGAAATCTTTATTTTGGGCTCTTTCATACCCCAAGAGTACCTACTGAGGTCTATTAATCGAAATAATAGTATATCATCTTATTTATTCTTTCTAAAAAAGCTGTTGGTATCAGCTGTTCCAAGATGGACATCGATAATATTTTTAATTTTATCATGCGAAAAATTCTTCAATATAAAAAACAAATGAAAGATCTTTACTTACCTATTTTAGCTTACAATGTACCTATAATATGCGGTGTGTCGATTTCCCTTTACCAAATATATGAGGTAGATTGATTGTATTTGCTTTGAATATAGGCAGGTATTCGATTTTGTTTTCTTTTTTGGCCTTTTGATGGGAAGCAAATTTTTTCACACGGTTAATGTATGTGTATTTTGATGAAAACAAAACTCTGAAGTTGAAGAAATATTTTTTGGCATCTTATTAGTCGGAAAAAGAAACGTTGACCTTATACTTTTTGCCAAATGTGGTTGCATATATTAAAAGTACCTATACTTCGTATAATATGGTCTTATGATAAAATAACGTTGGTAAAAAAAACAGACACGTCAGAATTTTCAAAATCACTGCAACTTGATTTATGATTTTCGCGGTTACTCTCGATAACCAGTACCATTCACTTTCTTTAGAATGAAACCACACACAAAATCTGGACTTTTATGTTTAATGATCATAAAAGGTAGGTCAAGAGAAACAAATCTCAGATGCTTTATGCTGTGATTTATTTGCAAAAGAAAATCGAATCCTGAACTAAATTATTTTACCAAAACCACAAGATAATTGGTACATATTTACATTTTACAATAATGATGAAAAAGAAACTTTAAAAGGGAAAGTCTTTCGCACCCTGCTACTTTGTAACTGCATTTGATTTTTGTGATGAAGTATCAGACAAAAGTAAAAGCCGTTCATGACTTAATCACTTGATAGTGTGTTCTGATTTATATTTATGAACACTGACCATATACATGATGATTGGTAAGGTGCACCAAAAAGCTTGAGCGTGTAGGTGGAGTTAAGACAAGAAAAAAATCGTACGGGAGGGGGGTCTATTTCCCTCCGTTTAGGCGGAAGGGGCAATTTTCTAAAAAATTGACTTAAATCAGAAAACAAAATTTTTAAAAACAACGGTAAATGATGCAAAGCGTTGTTATATTTTTTTAGAAAGCCAGAAAACTACTCTTTTATTTAATTTTTAAATTAAGTTGTTTAAGTGAACAGTTTTAAAAATTTTAGTCAAAAACAGAAAACTGGATGCCAAAATGTATCTTAGTTTATGAGAAATTAAGAAAAACTAGAAGTATTTTTTTCCAAGAAAAACACTTTTTTTTTTGTTTTCCCAAATTTGACCTGCTCATTCCAATTATTAATTAGGGGATTATCCCTTTTTTATTTTTTATTACATACCATCCGATTTTAATCAAATAATAAAAAAAAAACGAATTAACTTTTTACTTTACTTACTAGTTTTACTTCTATTTTTTTTTTAATTTCTCAACAACTAAGATACATTTTGGCATCCGGTTTTCTGTATTTGACTAAATATTAATAAGAGCATTGAATTTTGAAAATAAAAATAAAAGCTAACTACACAAAATTTTGAAAAAAATTAGTTTAAAAATTTTTTTTTAGTTTTTTTTTTTTAAATTTTGAGTTTGAAAATAAAGTTTTTAAAAACTGTTCACTTAAACAACTTTATTTAAAAAATAAATAAAAGAGTAGTTTTCTGGCTTTCCAAAAAAATATAACAAGGCTTTGTATCATTCACCGTTGTTTTTAAATAATTTTTTTTTCTGATTTAAGTCAATTTTTTAAAAAATTGCCCCTTCCGCCTAAACGGGGGGAAATATACCCCTCCTCCCATACGATTTTTTTCTTATCTTAAGTCCACCTACACGCTCAAGCTTTTTGGTGCACCTTAAACCAATCACCCTATATAGAGAGTAAACAGGGGCTTTAGAAAAGGAAACTTAAAAGTAGGTATATAACTCTTGTCCACATCATATCTATTTAAATAACTAGTTCTATATACTTAACTAACAGACTTGAGTAATAACTTAAAATGCCTCCTTAGCAAAAAAAAAAAAAAATAATAACTGCAACAAAAAGTGCACTTAAATTGTGTTCGTATACATTTGACCTTAAAACTTCTATGTAATATCGAATGTTTTTTATATAGGTATTTTTAATTCATATTCTTTTTTTCTGTTTACTAAAATACCAAAGTCATAAATGTTTCAATACAAGGTCTTCACGTATCACTTTGCCATTTGAAGTATTACACTCTCGCTTTTGTTAATTGAAGTAAATTCAAATAAAATTTAACGCAATTTATAATGTGCATGCACTTACCGTTGACGATCTCATAAAGCTTTAGATACGCAAACATGATGTTTATTCATCATAAACCGTTGCCACAAGCATATTTGTACATTCACAAAAAAAAAAAATTGTTCGCTGCTTTAATTCATACACTCCACCACACTATACACACTACAATTGGATGACTTGCGAAAAATCACATCTTTATAAATTTTTATAAGAAAAAAAGGTTGCACGAACGCGACGAGAAGGAACAGTAACAGACAGCAAAAAAATGTAAAACTTCAAGTTAAGAGGCACGATGATGCATCATGGTCAGTGTCAGTCAAGACTCACAATTCATGCAAAAATTGCAATCGATGTTGGAAAGTGAATTACCCCTCCAGTTTAAGTAATTAGCAACCGACCGCGGTCAGCATCAATGGCGATTTATTGGAAATGCTAATTAAAGTTCTCTCGTGTTTTATGTAATTGCAGTTCTTGGAATTATGACGAATTAATAAAACATTTTAAAAAAGGAGAGAGATATCAAAGGTCAAATGGGGTCATACAGGTGGTTTGCATGTCGAAATTTACAAATTCAACCAAAATTCAAGTTGGAACAAAATTTTGAGTAAGCAATATGTTATTTTGCATCGATACTTATCTATGCACTTATACTTACTTCTCTGTTTACAACCTACTTGAAATAAGCTGAATAAAGTTTGCAACCTCGAATTTTGTTGTAGTGCCGTTTGTTGCCACTAAATATATTAGGTGTGTCTTTTCGAAACACATTTGTTTTGGTACGATCAAAACGAATGGCACTCCGTTTATTAAAGGTCATTTGCCTCAATATTATTTGCATGTTACCTAAATGATATTTGATTTCACGGTTTGTTGTTATAGATAAGGGGTTATTAGGGTGACTGCGAAAATCAATTATCGAAAATGGGTCGGGGGAAGCCCCTTAAATGATCAGCCTTTGCAGATATTTATAAAGCCAAAATTTTAACTCGATTGGATAACGCTAAATGGTGCCGACAATCGCTCAAAGTTTAAAAAATCTCGTTTACGTTGTTTTTGTTTTTTAATTTTTTAAATTTTTTTTTATTAAAAATAAAAAAAAGATTATGGGCTATTCATCTCATCGAATAAAGGATTGTAAATAACCCATAAATCGTCGAGTTAATTTTAGTTTTTAAATAAAGCCTGAAAGAATCAGCAAAACTTTTAATTTAAGAAGCATTTTTTTGTGCAACAAAGCTAAAATTCCTTCAAAATACAAAACCGATGCAATTAAACAACTTAAAAAGCTCTTTAAAAGACTTTTTCAAGAAAAAAAAAATAAAAAACCGTTATCCAATCGAGCTCAAATTTCGGCTATCTAAATATCTGCAAAGGCTGATCATTTTAGGGGGTTCCCCCGTAAGGCATTTGACAAAAACAAATTTCTTCGGGCGTTTTCGGTCACTCTAGCGGTTATAGATAAGGGTCTGCTTTTAATTTATTTAGGTTAGAAAAGTACTACAATTACAATTACAATCACAATTACAATTACAATTACAAATACAATTACAATTACAATTACAATTACAATTACAATTACAATTACAATTACAATTACAATTACAATTACAATTACAATTACAATTACAATTACAATTACAATTACAATTACAATTACAATTACAATTACAATTACAATTACAATTACAATTACAATTACAATTACAATTACAATTACAATAACAATTACAATTACAATTACAATTACAATTACAATTACAATTACAATTACAATTACAATTACAATTACAATTACAATTACAATTACAATTACAATTACAATTACAATTACAATTACAATTACAATTACAATTACAATTACAATTACAATTACAATTACAATTACAATTACAATTACAATTACAATTACAATTACATTTACAATTACAATTACAATTACAATTACAATTACAATTACAATTACAATTACAATTACAATTACAATTACAATTACAATTACAATTACAATTACAATTACAATTACAATTACAATTACAATTACAATTACAATTACAATTACAATTACAATTACAATTACAATTACAATTACAATTACAATTACAATTACAATTACAATTACAATTACAATTACAATTACAATTACAATTACAATTACAATTACAATTACAATTACAATTACAATTACAATTACAATTACAATTACAATTACAATTACAATTACAATTACAATTACAATTACAATTACAATTACAATTACAATTACAATTACAATTACAATTACAATTACAATTACAATTACAATTACAATTACAATTGCAATTACAATTACAATTACAATTACAATTACAATTACAATTACAATAATTACAATTACAATTACAATTACAATTACAATTACAATTACAATTACAATTACAATTACAATTACAATTACAATTACAATTACAATTACAATTACAATTACAATTACAATTACAATTACAATTACAATTACAATTACAATTACAATTACACTGATTTACACCCTATAACAATTTCTCCAGTCAAACAAAAAGTCGACGTAAGTGTCGACAAAAGAAATAGAAATTAGTGTCAGCGTGTAGGCCCATTCAATACCTGTAGCTATAATTCAATACCTAGAACTGTAGCAATAATCGTTGACATGGTTCTTTAAAATCGGATGATGTCCGGCGATTTGGCTGAAATAAGTTTCAGCGAATAGGCCTTCAATAGGCCTGCATTCTGACTGTAACCTCGATTTTATTGATTGACTGGAAAAAATTTAACCATGGTTTCGGTGTGTATCGCTTTTTCTCACATTGGCTTTAATCGTTCGAATGGCTCTCAAAAATCAGGGTGATGTCCTTCGGATGGGTCTTAAATAGGTATATGCCTACAAACTGGCAATTACTTCTATTTCTTTTTTTGACACCTACGTTGATTTGTTGGTGCACTAACGCGAAGTTACAGGTAGTTAGTATGTGTATTAATTTCCTCAAGTTGACCTTCAGTTAGTTAGAAATTATTTTTAATAAGGAACACAAAACATCATGGAGTAAGTAAAAATTACAGCCTATTATAACATGCTTAGAGCCTTCAATTCGATATTTTTAATTGGATTTTTTGAGGTGCTCCTATGGTCGAACTTTGTCTGCTTTTGTAAAAGTTGTTAAGGAATGAATGAATTTCAATTTGAAAACCTTCTCTGTCCATTTTGCCCACATTCATTGAAACATCGCCTGGTTTCTATACGAACATGTATTGAAAAAGATCGTTAGTTTTTTTCTGTTTTTCACAGGCAAAATTGACAGATCGTTAAGTATTTGATTAAAATTTAAAAAATGGAGTGCTGGGAGCGCATTTTTAGGAGTCGGCGGTTGAACTTCGTTTATCCAGAAGTCCACGAGAATCCATCATGCATAATTGAAGAGCATGCACCATGTTCACTTTTCATTGAAAATTTTCATTCTGTCGAGGAAAGGTATATACTTCAGTATGCTTATTATTCCCATGGAGGGGGTTAGAACCCCCAACCCCCCCCCCCTCCCAACCTGCGCACGGGCCTGGTTGCAGGAAGACAGCATGCCCCCCATACTTACCCCACCTCTTATACGCCATAAATTACTCGTTTTAGTTCAATAGTAGTTTTGCATTCGAGATTTGTAAAGTGAAATATGTAAGTTCAACCGTTGAAAATTGGCCTTATTTCACTTTTCGCGTTATTTGAAGGTACGGCACCATAAAAACTTTTCAATTGGATTTCAAGAAACCTGTAATATGAACATGATATGGCATAAGTTCACAATCGAATGTGAATTACTATCATATGGTATTAGTTCACATTTCAGTGATGATTTTAGTTCAAATTTGAAAGTGAATCTAAGCCATATTTGGATTGTGACTTTAATTCGCATTTGAAAGTGAACTAACAACATTATGGCGTTAGTTCGCATGAGGTTCGTTCACGGCACCAGGTTTGTAGAACATTTCTTAGAGGAGAAATTGAAATTTTTTTTTTAGCTCAAAAACTAACTGTACCTGCCATATAACGGTTTTGGAAAAGCTTAATTTTCTCGAAAACGATTTTCCAACGATTTTCTTGAAAAAAATTACTGATGGGTTGTGTTTGATTTCCTTTTGTTAAATTGCAAAAAAAAAATTGACAAGCATATTAACGGTACCTCCCATAGAACCGTAATTTTTTTCTTGAGCTTTCTCATGAACGGGTTAATCGATTTCAAAGCTTAATTTTAGTTTTGATTAATTTTTGAATTTATTTTTTTGTAAATTCAATATTTGGAAAACGCCTTGACAAAAAATTTAAAAAAAAAGAAAAAGAAGTTTTAGCTTTTTGAGGAAAAATTCATATGGTTTTTATTTTTCCTTTAAATTAAAAATAAAAAAAAAAACAATTAAAAATAAAAAAAAAGTACGTGCAGCACAGTCGTGCACCACAAGAGCAAGATCTTGCGACCCAGTCGTGCACTTTATTTTTTTATTTTTTTTTGACAACATATAAATATACGAAATCCTGTTAATTGTGTTTTGAAGTTCATATATAATTCATATATATATATTCTATCTTGTTTTATATCTATAAAATGGTGAAATATGAGATGAGAACAAAAAATAAAAAAAAAGTATCAATGACTTGTTACTTCTGTTCACCCCTATTTATTCGGTATTTATATGTATAGTATATATTTTTATGTATATTTGAAAATCATAGGAGAAGTAACATTTTACTAACACTGGGACTTACAAAAAAAAAAAAAAAAAAATTAGAAAATAAAATCGCAAGTCATTTAGAGATATACCCATATGCAAACACTCAATATATACAGTGAACTTGCACTGCGCAGCGCAAGCTGTACCATATGATCTCATGTTCAAACATAAGCCAATAATTTATTTTTCCTGCAAGTCATTGGGCGAAGTCTGCTCTTACTAGCACAGCTGGAAGAATCATTGCTTGATATAAAGAGACTTACTCCACAGAGTTCCCACTTTTCGACCACTTTGTGCCTTGAAAATGAATAAACACTCACACTCGGACAAGAATCACTTGGAAGGTGTTTCAGCTATTCAATTGAAATTTACACTTTCCGGTTCATAAAATGTGCCAAGGTGAACCGTGATCACGAACAAGAAGAAAATGATAGTTTTTTCTTGTTGTATAGTAGATAAAGGGTGTTCCACCGCACTCCATAGCCAGAGACCTGTAAAGTTATTTTGAATACGAAACGAAGGCTACATTATACACTTCCCGGTGTGCCGATGATGAATTCCTTTTGTCAACTCACTTATCTTATCACGGCTACCAATCGCGGGCTACAAAAATTGTTACTTAGAGAGAAGAAAAGTAGAGGACAATTGAACGTCTTCACGCGTTCAATGGGATGATAAACGGCACGGCATGAATGTTGTACCTATATATACTCTTTGGTGAGGTCTGGACTTTGTGGCTGGTTGGTTGCTATGACAGGTCCACTCATTCAATGCGGTCCTATCAGTGGATGGATTTCTGGTGCGGTAAGCACATGTCCAATTCCGGCTATAAAATGATTTATAATTCATTTGTGACTTTTAGTTTTTCATTGTCGCGTTGTATTCGCGCCTGGCGGTCTTGAAAGCCGCTTTGGATTGGGCTTCTGGGATTGTTGGGGCACATAGTCATATCAGATAAATCATTAATTTTGTATTTGTGTTTTTTGTTAAATCTTGCACTTTCTGCGCACTAGGTAGGTGGGCACTGCGGGTTTGGTATAGAAAATATAACACGCGTGCCGGACACTCTTTCAATCGGGTCAATTGCTGATAGGTATGTATAGTTATGTGCATGAACAGTTGAAATCAATTGACTTCCGGGCTTTTAGCAGATCTTTTACCTATATTTTTCAGTGATTAATTATATTTGTTCAGGATTTTTAAGTGCTGTAACAAGAGAATATTTATTTTAGTGCTATATAAACAAGTGATATTCGTTTTTCTCATTGTAATTTGGTTAATTAACTACCTATATGCTTTAATTTTTGGATACCATTTTTTACTTTAAACGAAAGTAGCTTATTTATAAATTTAAGGCAAACACCAAAGTACTTGAGGATTGACTTAGCTGGGAAGATGGATCGATATGTTTATCAGTTTGTGGCTAAGTATGGATTTCTGTATTTTTTTGATGTACTAAGGTCAGATTTTACTGAATTTATTTTAATTCCCCATTTATTTTAATTTCCCCATTTCGAGTTGAACTATTAACATTGAGATGGATTAAGAGAGTTGTGGAGTCATCTGCATGAAGTTGTGTCGTCGTTATCCTTTGATCCTTTTGTATTACTCCTCACCGAGAACAAAATGTCTGCTCCATAAGTAACATAATGTTTATCGCAAATGGTAAAGCCCCAAGCGTTAAAATAGTTTGCAGCGAACATATAGATTCTAAGCAAAAACGATAAATGTTTGAAGCAAATATATGTATTTTCGATTTTGAGCAGAATTTTTAAAAATAATAATTTAAAAAATACCAGTTGTTTATTTAGTATAGTTTAGTAAGATTTCCAAGAAACTAATCATTGTTTGTGGTAGTTTATTTATCAGGATAAAGCTTGAAATCGTACCTCTATCTAATCTAGTTTATTCCTTTGGCCTTCCGCTGTATCCAGTGTTGCCTCTGAATCACTGGTATCTCTATTTAAGTTTATGATTTTGGTAAATAGATTTCCAAAATCAAAATACCTATTGAAAAAAAAAATTATAATTTAAAATCACAGACAATGGACCTAGTCGAAAAGGTTTTTGTACAATTGATGTTGTTCAGCATGTTTTAATTCGCTCATGTCTGACTCCATGTTCATGGATCCATTTGAGGTTCCATTTGACAAGCATCTTGAAATTCCGCTTTCAAATTTCTGCTTTGTTACACATTTTCACATGTTTTAGAAATTCTGATAGCAATTTATAATTTAAACAATGAAATTCTGATTCTGAGCATTTCTTATTTATCACCTACAAATAAAATATATGCACACAGTTATTAATGTATTTATTTTTTTTATATTTAATTTTAAAAGCACCTTTATGTCACATACATATATGTGTAAAACATTAAAAACAATTTGTTGTGTTTAGAAAATAATTATTTATTTAAAAAAAAATAAATACCGTTCAATTGTTTTGGTATCGGCACGATACCATCATCAGCGATTTTATTTTAAAATTAAATATAAATTAATTAGCTTGTCACATAGCATTCAATAAAATATAAATAAATTATATACACACACGACACAATTTCCCCTGTTATGTGTAGTGGTGTATCGGACTATAACTAAGGCGCCCAACGGCCCCCCTTTGAGGGGGACTGTCCCCTAAATGAAGTTGTAACCCCCATTACGAATCTTAATTATACAGGGTGATTGGTTCAAGGTCCACCAAAACCTTGAGCGTGTAGGTGAGGTTAAGACAAGACAAAAATCGTATTGGGGGAGTTCTATTTTCCCCCGGTGAATGATTTTCCAACGGTGAATGATACAAACCCTTGTTATATCTTTTTTGAAAGCCAGAAAACACTGTTTTATTTTATTTTTAAGTTAAGTTGTTTAAGTGAACAGTTTTAAAAAAATTAATTTTCAACCTCAAAATTTTGAAAAAAAAAATTAAAAAAAAAATTTTAATCTAATTTTTTTCAAAATTTTATGTATTTAACTACTATTTTAATTTTCAAAATTCAATGCTCTTATTAATTAAAAATTTCCCTCCTAAACGGGGGAAAATAGACCCCCCTCACATTCGATTTTTTTCTTGTCTTATTTCCACCTACACGCTCAAGCTTTTTGGTGCACCTTAAACCAATCACCCTATATAGTCCCACAAAACCACAAAAGCGTCGATGTTTCCTGATGCTTCAGCAAGAAGTTCTCTCCAATAAATGCTGCTTATTGAACCACATATTCCTCATGAATGTTGTTGTGACCGAAACTGGAGTTTACTGATCCTATACCATTATGGACAGCTCGGTTTTTCCGCGCGTAAAAAACCCATCCACACCATGATGGAACCTCTGCAGAAATGTACCGCTGGGCTACTGTTGCTGAAGAAGTGAAGAGTATACTTATTCATCACGATTTGCTGAGTCCATATGGTGAGCGCGGATAAAACCTAGACTCATTGGTGAAAAGAACTCTACTTCAGTCAGTCTCGGCTCAGTCTTGGTAAAGGCCAGCAATTTTCGTGCGCGGTGAAACCAAGCTGTGCATCATGTGAGAATAAGGATCGGTAAGGTTCAGTTTGTAAATCGGCAAATTTCTTATGAGAAATGTGTGGTTCCATTCGCACCATTTGTTGCAGTGAAGACAAATACATAATTGAAGCAGGACAATGCTTCCCACGATTTCTTGACGCGTAAGGTCGACATTGGTGTGATGTATAAACCTGCTATGAGCCCGGATAAGAATTTCATCGAACATGTTTGGGATCTGCCCTTTCAGGAACACTGAAATCTGCCCTTGCAGAGGAATTTGATAATTTTAAGAGTACCATCACAACAAACTAAAAGTATTCCCAGGCAAACTAAGATTTATTAGATGTTCGGGAAGGCAATACCCACTATTGAAATGAGGGTACTCGTTGAAAAAAAAAAATAAGAAATAAAAATTTGAAGTGTTAAATTATTAAAAGTAAAAGCGAAAAAGTGTTAAGTTATAAAGTTTTCGTTTATTTTCCTTAATTTATGTCTTTTTTAAATTTTTTATTTAAACCTTGCAAGATAAAAAAATAAAAACAGGAGCGAAACAGAAAACCTCCACAAAACACACTATACAACACAAACTAATGCGAACCTCACCGATAGCAACTTCTTGTCAAATTCTATTTGACGGATGTAAAAAGTTATCCAGAGGAAAATTAGTGGATAAATATTTAAGATTTTGCAACGAGTTTTTTAATTTGTATCGATGGCTAGTGCCTATGCATGGATAAATCAGTGGTTACTACTGTCAAAAATGTTTCGTGCAAGTGGGCCTAAGAATAGCATCTACATGATAAAGTGCATTTTACTTCCTAAATGTTTCTCATGTTCGATCTTAATGTTCCTCATCAATTAAAACGTTTCTGATTTCTAGTAAACAAATTACATTTATCTACCTACATATACTGTTTTATGCGGATTAAGGAGTTTCATAAAATTTCGTCTTCATTGAGTGGGATTTCAAAACAAAGTCATACGTCGTACCCGATTCGAATTCAGATTGAGTTTGTGAGTTTTACAATATGAGACTGGGAACGTATATAGCTACTTAACGCTCGTATCTTTTTTTGGACGAAAAACAGTACTTTTTCCTCAAAAACTGTAAAAAGCAGTACGTCGATAAAAAAAAACAGTATAGTTTTCGCAGTACATTTTTTTTGAATTTTTATTTATTTTATTTCCTTAAAACATGAAATTTATTGAGTTCATTATTGAATTCCTTTGAGTTTTAGATGCCAATGACGAACCGCTGAATGTTTGCATTACTTTTAATGAGTGAAATCAGAGAACTTCATCTGTTCTTTGAAAAAAAAACAGTACGCAGTTTTACGCAGTTTTTGAGAGCAAAAAACAGTGCAATATTGCGAAAAACAGTACAGATACGAGCGTTATATATACTTAAAAAAAAGATTTTTTTTTCCAAACGGATACAAGCCCTCCAAAACACATCAGGCATCAAATAAATAAATGCATTGCTCTAAGCTAAAACTGCGTTTAGCCTTTAATTTGTTAAATCCAAAGCAAGACCGTATTACTGCTTTCTAGTGTTTAAGTTTTAATTAAATACTAGAAATCAGGAATGTTTCAATATTTCATTATTTTATTTTCTTTTAGTCGTGACTAAATATTTATGTCAGCTTTGCTCCATTTCAGTCAACTTATTCCTGGAACACTCATATATCTAAGGCTATAATTTATAGAAGCTATAAAGATTCTTATTTCGGAAATCTGATGATATCGGTGTCTCCTTTAAGACTGCAATGCAGTAACAAAATAAAACATTAAAACCACCTCCGCTCTACCAATTTGGTTGCTAAATTTAAATAAGTTCAAAAACTTCATTTAGATAAGACAAAAAACAAGAAACCCAATTTGAAATATGATGTCCTGTCAGTTTTCTCGAAACAAGCTCGATCGCTTTTGGCTTCAAAAACTCACTGACACCCGCGACTATATGAATGAATATTATTAATCGTTTTCCCGACACACTATCCAAAAAGTATCTCCTTATATTCCTGTAGATATACCTACATAGCTCCTTGATAATACTTCTCTTTAACTCTTTGGTCGGTTGAACTATAAAGAAAAATACATTTTACAATTAAAAGGAGGAATTGTAATCACATCGCAATGTCAAACCATCAATGTCAGAATGAAGGAACGCACAGAAGGGATTTCTTACATTAGCTCCTGCAGATGTTGCGACTTTGGGAGTTTTCCGTTTTCATTTTTTAACGGGTTTAATTTTCCTTTCTATTTTAATGTCGAAGGATAGCCGACTTGTTGTTTAAAATGTTTTTTTTTGTCTTATAAAAGAAGGGTTATCCCAGAATCGATTGAATTTTAACCGCCGCGCTTACACGTAGTCAGAAATATAGGAAGGGCTGACTGATGTTTAAACTGTTCAAAGGATAATTAATCAAACTCAAAAATGAAAATGTAGATAACTAGATGAGAAAAAGAATAAAAGTTTGTCCGAAATGATGGGGCGCCGCCGACGGTAATTCTAACTTTTCTCAAAGTAAATAGGTGAATTTTATATACTAATATCTAACTGAACACCTGGTTCTTGGAAAATATTTAACAAAGATTTTCGCATGTTGCCAAAATAATAAAAAATACCTACAAAAAAATAACCTTTTGCAAATAAAACTGCCCACGGGAACCCAACCCCTCCTGTAGGTATAGTATGAACACGGTGTTTCCTTAGATTAATGGACTTCTCAAATTGATGACAGTTCATTCAGGCTGAATTACATTGTTTCTTCGATTGTGTCTATGTGATGAAATTGAATTTATATCCTGCCTCTCCCCTATTTAGAGTAAAGAACCTGATGCCGGCCCCCAAGCTAGCGTCCAATATTTCAATCAGAATATAAAGAAAAATCAATCTATTTCAATGTCAAAAACATGGGACACAAAGAAAATAATAAAAAAAAAATCTAGAAAAAAAATAAGAAACATTCGGACAATGGATATGTTTATAGAAATTAATGATGTGTATATTGTTTTCTTGTATATTTTTTAGCAAATGGATCATATCAGCCGGGCATGGAACCGAAACGTCAGCGTACCGCCTACACGCGCCATCAGATCCTTGAATTGGAAAAAGAATTTCATTACAATCGATATTTGACACGTCGAAGGCGGATTGAAATAGCGCATACATTGGTCCTGTCGGAGAGGCAGATCAAAATCTGGTTCCAGAATCGACGAATGAAATGGAAAAAGGATAATAAATTGCCAAACACAAAGAATGTTAGGAAGAAAAACACAACCGATGGTCAACCTGCACCAAAGAAACCAAAAAGGACGAGTAATGCTAAGAAACAACAAGCTGTTCAGAATGAGGTAAGATTCTTTTTTTTTTATCTTTTTTTATAGAAAAAAAAAAATAGATACCAACAGTGATTTTGCATTTTATGCCATATTTTGCATTACCTGCATATCTATACATAGATACGCGGTCTTAGTGGATTTCAATTGTATTTATCTATAGGCGTATGGAATATGTACCTATACCTATTTTGAAATTGTTCATGTCGCGTTGACGCGTTAATCATTGTAGCAAATTAAGGCGTTCATAAAAATTTAAGATAAAGAAAAATTAACAAGAGATTTGTTGTAGTGGGCTGGGCATGCCTTCGTCATGTTCAGCCGCTTTTTTCAAGTTCCTGCTTTCTTTTCTTAATGTTCTATAGCATTAAAAATTTTCTTTTAATTTATAGATCGGAGATTTTTCTTCGCGTGCGTATTATCGTCGATGGGACTTTGTGTTACTAATAATCAAATTTAGTAACAGCTTAAATAGAAATCTCCACACTTTAGAAAAAAATTTGGTGTTTTAGGTATATTTTTTCTAAAGTGTGGAGATTTTATTTAAGCTGTTACTAAATTTGATTTGTTACTAAATTTGATTTGATTTTTGACACACATTTTATTTTATGGACCGATTTGAATCAAAATCACACCATTTATGTAATATTTTAATAATAAAAAAAAACATTTGTCAAAGTTTCGGCCCAATTTGATTATAATAACTAAATAAAGTAACTCTTTCAAAAACGATGTTTCATTCTTTATTTTTTCTGCGGTATAGCAACGATAAGATAAAGAAGCAGAAATTTAAAAATATATAGATACCTATCATACGGAATAAAGAAATAGACGAAACCAATGAATAATTTACATCGACCTAAATTTAATTTTAAAATGATGAATAATAGGTCTTTAGATTCCAAAGTTGAAGTGAAATTCCAGGGCTTAAAACACTCTGTGATAACTTAGTTTCCAACGCAATCTTGTTGTGAATCAAGAGTTCAGTGCTTACTCGCTGTGAGTTTATTGACTTCATAGCTAGGAAATTTGAATTATAATATTTTTGTGAATATTTTTAAAACTAACCTTCATTTTGTAATAAGATATTACAACTGTGAAATAAAATCACCTTTATCAAATCAAGTGTTATATCCCTCCATGATATTTTTCCTATATAGGGTTAGAGTTACAGTTCTATAAAATTCATATTGAAAGTAGTGAAAAAATTAAGTTAATCACTTTACAAAAAAAAAAGGTGTGAAGACACTACCTAGGGTATATTCTACCGTTCGTTCTCGTTTTCTCAATAGTTTTGTTTACACATCTGTAGCTTAGGTTTTTATAAGCTGTCTTCACTGAAAGAAATGTCATACTTACACAAATAATTTCGATCGTGAATATAATTATTGACGCGTAAAATATTCTTCTCAATTCATATTTACCATCGCCCTCCTTTGGGAATCATTTTGTTTAGATACAGATAAGCTATGGACATCCTTTTTTCGATTTCATGAAATCATCTTCCTACGCATTATATTTTATTTTTGTCTTAATAACATTCTGATTTCTTATTTTCAGTGCATCCGTTCAGATAGTCTGGAAAGTATAGGCGACGTTAGTTCATCTCTGGGGAATCCACCATACATACCGGCTGCTGGCGAAGCTGCCAATTTACTTGCACAACAACAACAACATCCTACCTATCAAGGATCTCAACATCAAACAAATCATCCTAGCAACAATAACAACAATAGCAGCACAGCAAACAATAATAACAATAATAATAACCTAGCGCTACATAATCAAATGCACACGGGAATGCATCAACATCCTGTGCTGACCAATCTCAGTCATATAAAACAGGACTATGATTTGACGTCCCTGTAGGACGATGTCAAACTCGTTGAAGAGAGTTTTATAGATAATTTCTAGCATTGTACATGAGGAAAGATGTTTGTTTTTTTTTTTATTCAACTTTGTAACTCCGTTGTAAATTTTATATAAAATAAGCGTTTGAAAATATAAATACAGAAGGTCCTGAATAATACTAATAAAAAAAGAAAACATCATGATTGATGATTAATTTATGAATGTATAAAAAAATAATAATAGAAATAATGTTGCTGTATTTATGTTTTATTGGTTCTTAAGGTTTTTATTACATTGTCTGAACTCAAATTAGAATATAAGATGTAAAATGTGTAGTTGTAATAAATTATATTATAAGTAAAAAAAAACCAAGTGATTTTTGGAGTAAGGGTGTTCAGGATAGATGTAAGATACTTTTTTTTGTTTGTTTAAAATATAATTATCTATACATACTTACACACTTATGTTAAGTGCCATACCAAATAATTAGTTTATTTCATTATTTGTAGATTGAGACAAAAATATAATTAAAAATAAAAAACATATACATATATAGGTAAAAATATTTGTTTTAATTTTGCCAACATAATTAATCTTACTTGATAAAGGCTTCTTTCAGTTAAAAAAAAAGTCTTCGACAAAAGTTTAACCGTAATGTACTGCAAAAATAAATATTGTCTATTATTCATGGTGTTCATGAGTGCCCGCATAATTTTTGCTAAGGGGGGGGGGAGGGGGCAGAAATATAATATATGTCTTTACAAAACAAATTATTTCTATATGAGTCCATATTGCAAAAATATAATGTTTTTACTTTGCGGATAATGTTGAAACTTCTTCCAGCATTGCACGAAGTTGAAGGTAATGATAAGATTTTCCCTAAACTTTGTAGAAATTGGGAATATTTGCTGTAATTTTCAACAAAGCTAATAGATGACTCTTTTCTTTAAAATACCAAAGATCTATAGCAATAAGCTCTGCTTCTATCATAAAATGGTATACGAATGTAGAGGCTATCGATTCGTTTCACTCAATATTTTTTTTCATTTTTTGAATTTTTGATCGATGAAGCAAATATAGGTAATGAGAGAATTCTTTTGTGTTTTTTTCGAAACCAGGAATCAGTTGTATAATTTTGTCTGTGCTGTTGTTTTTACACATTTTTTTATAAACTCAGATCTTTTTCAAATGGAGCTTATAAAGCAAGCATTAACATTAAAAAAACATTAACAGATAAAAAATAATAAATAACAGGAGCGGGCAAATTCTGCATTTCATATAGTTTAGCTTTTAAAAAGAAAATTCTGCTTTGCAAAATTCTGTCTTTCAAAATTCTGGCTGTTAAAAAGCAAATAAATTCAGCGTTTTTGCGATCATATAGTTAGGAACAAAAATATTCTTTTTTCCACATGCACGAAAATAAAGGATACATTTGTATAATCTTACATGACTATCAGCTAGGTTCCAGAAATCGTGTGAAATTAAACCAATATCGAAATTGCAAAACGATTGAATTTAATTTCAGTGTTCCACATTTCGACCGTTTTGGCAACTCCGAATGTATTCCGAATTCAATTTAGTGAAATTAAAAACAGCTGATATCTGTCATAAATAATTGGCAAATTGTTTGCTCGATAATACATTTTGTTTGTAACTAATTTTTAAAAATAACTGTTGTTTATAATAAGTGCTGTATTAATTGCTGCAATAATGCATACTATGAAACATAAATACTATGGATATGAAATAATAAAAACACGAAGGCTGAGAGATATGTATGTAGGTACGTATGTATACGAGTGTAGATATAAAAAATCAAACCATTGGAAATTGGATTGCCAAGAAAGGTAGTTAAAGGTTGTTGTTAGCTACTATTTGCTTTTAAATATATATATGTAGATGCATATTATGTTACAATTACTGTCCTTGTACCTTTTTGGTGGTACTGCAAATTTTCGAGCAAGTCCTACTTGCAAAATTTTCAATTCGCACGCGTCAGCTAGACGCAGTTGTGGGTTTTCTTGGCGAAGAAAATATCCAAGATCGATTCAAATAGATGCTGTGGCCCGATTAGTGTATACGAAGCGAATCGTTTTCAATTCGATATCTTATTATAGACTTGCGTCACTTTGTTTAATTATATTGAATACGAAGCGAATCCTTCAAATCGTTCCACTCAATTGACAGCTGCAGCATATTTTTTTTTAGTTGAAATCATCGTGGCGGGGAGTAGGTGCAATTTGTTGTGATTTGCTTCGAAATAAAATCAAACTATTATTAAAAAGACATGTGTATTGTCATTGTATATAAATTTCATAGTACAATCATGGAGCAGCGCCATCTAAAGAAAGATGTGAACCGCACATTTGAAGGTTCTTACATTTACTAAGTGTCTATTCTGTTACCCTATTAATAGTCGTCAACAAAACAAATCAACAATATTTAATGTATTTTATTGGCTCTAAAATCCATATTTCCTTGACAAGAGTCGTAAATAAAACAAAAAATAATGTATGTTTACGACTGATGTCAAAGTAACAGAATAGACAACTAGTAAATGCACGAACCTAAAAATGTGTTATTCACAAGTTTCTTAAGATGGCCAGGCGGTGAAAATACTATAGAAAATACTATAGAAATGTATATACAATGGTATTGTGTTGTGTGTTGAATATTTGTTTTATTTTCTCCACTATTTATGAGAAAAGTATCTTCAGTATTAGTTATATTGGCTCTTTCATGTTCTCATTGTTTATGCTGTCGTGTGTTGCTGTTTTTGTTACCTACACATTGTTTATGAAATAATTTATTGTTTATCTCTTTAGTCTTAGATCCTACAAATATATTTAACTTACGAAAGAGACGAAAGCGAAAACAACAATGCCAAACTACATTTTCGCCACCAAAAACTACTAATTATTCCCTAATTAGTCTACTGATTACCTTTCCATGGAATTTTGTTATAATATTTTGAACATATTAACATATTTTGAATATTTTGAATTTTAAACGTACGATCGATTTGAAATCAATAAAAATTCGACATAATCGATTTGTGGAACACAACAATTTAACTTTGTATTGATTTCGGAAAACGTGAAATCGAAATCGAGGCGGTGAATTCTAGAACACCGAATTTTATTTTCGGTCGATTTAGATTTCATTTCGAGTGAAAGTGAAATGTGGAACTTAGCTGTATGTGCCTATATGCATGGATAAATTAGTTAATAAAGTCATAAAAGTTTAGTTGTTTAGTGCAATTGGCCCTTCAGGAAAAAAGAGTATAGCTTACTCCTTTACCGAAATTCTGCAAAAATTTTAAATTTTTTCAAAAATTTGAAAAAAATTAAAAAGCGCGCTTTATATTATTTGCAGAATTATGAAAAGTAGAATTTGGACCCAAACCCTTTGCCAACACATAATAATGTGTTCTATACTATAGCTCATGACTTAGTGCAGGTGTTAGTTGTTAGTAAGCACAATGCTAACAAAAAAAAAACACACATGCAAGTAAAAACACGAACAGGTATATAAAGTCAAAATGAAACAATATTACAATATGACACAGATGCATTTACGATCGTGGAGCACTGGTTCTGAAGATGTTCGCTGATGGTAAGACCTTCCGCGTGAGCCAATAGATTTAATCAAACAGATCAGACGCATCGATTTTATTTCAATACCCATTAACCATTTCTTCTGATATTTTTTAACCTTTTCAAACATCAGGCATTTAAAATTTTGTGCAGCTTCAGACCTTTGTTTTTTATAAATAGGTCTAACATTTTTTACTTCAAAAAACTCAAGGCTTTAGCCTGTAGAGCTTGTATTACTGATTATAAAATGGGTATGGGACTATATATTTATAATATAGCTAAATTGGCAAGATTGGTTCCTTCACTAAAATAGCATTCAACTGTTGTTCACAGAAAGAAAGAATTTTCAAATGAGTCTGTAACTTTACGACTCCTTTTTCTAACAATTTTCTGAGAGTCAGCAAAACATTTTTTTGGATATTCTATTATTGAGTGACAAAAATTTAATTGGATTAGTCGTAAGTAGCTATAACATTCTGCATATTCCTATAATTTTTTCCGATTCTAAAAATTAAACCCACATTTCGACAAAATTTCGACATATATCAAAACTTGGACATTTTAGTTCTGGACATTAAAATAAAACTAAATTACAGAACAAAAATATAAAAACCTTTTTTGTGACATTCCCCCCCTCATTGCGGGCGCCCATGATGGTGTTTTACAAAGTTTTACAATTTTGGAATTCGGAAGACATTATAACTTTTACATTTGGCGGAAACTGTCAGATTTTGGTTAACTCGTCTGATGCACCTATACACATTTGGCCTTACCATTAATCCAATTTAGACGTGACTTAAATATTTAAGTGGAATGTAAATAATTACGCATAGAGTCGTTTGGTGTTAGTGTGCGCAGTCGGTAAATGTGCGCATAGTGATTTACTCGAAAAATGAGATAAAATTCGAATTTCTATCGATGCTGAATTCATAAGCTATATAATTATGATTGAGTGATTTTGAAATTCGATTTTTAATCACTTTAAAAATTGACATAATTTTACATTTGAGGATTTGGTTCAATAAATGTTTACGACAGCTTCATAAAAGTGATAGGAAAGATTATTTTATGTATGTTATGTACCTACCATTAACGATTCCAACATAAATTTTTTATAAGCAAGCAGCTCATTGACGGCCAAGGTTTAAAAAACTTTCACTTTCAAATGCAACGGTCGAGCTTCCAAACAATAATGTTATCAGCTCAACGAACACTCCATTTTTTCTGTTGGAATAACAGAAGAACCGAGAAAAAACTTCACCCGTTTACAGTAAATGAAATGTCATTAATTTTCTCTTGCAAGAGCAAAGTGAAATAACCCCAACTGTCGAAAATTTGCCTTAATACACTTTTGGGTATAGCAAAATAATACATAAACCTGTATGATATATCTAATAGGTAAATTTTTTAACATTTCCGGGACGCCTAATTTTCACTTGCCAGTGAAATTGGTGTGACGCTCGAAGTAAAACGAACTTTTTTGAAATAACTCGCACCCCTATTACGATTGTCAAATATCAATACGATGATTGTTGTTAGCCAACAAACTTGATCACATGGCATTAGATATTGTTATTTCAATTTGTCTTTTTTACTTTTTTATGCAATCAGGTTGGCAGGTTGGAATCTGAAATCGAACTCTCCAACTTCACCCCTTCATCCAAGAAGGTACAGTTATCTGCTTGATGCGGGGGCGCGGTGTCGTTGTATGCCTAATAACTAATAAGCTTTTGTACGGAGTTATATATGAGCGTTTCTCCTTTCTCATCAGTCGACAGTCATCCATCACAATACCAATAGCTGTTGAGTCGTTCATGCTGTTCATTCTGTCAAACTGGATTAAAACTGAATATAGTGCAATAAAGCTGATAATAAGTATTTAATAGATACCTAGCACTAAAATTTTTAAAATAACTTTAATTCATGGATTACCTACAGAATTTCATATTTTCGCAGTCAATATTTTTTTCTTTTTATAACAAAGTCTAATACTGGTTGTTCGTCCTGTTAAATGTCAAACCCCAAAACAAGGTTCACAATATCAATCATTCCCAGAAATAAAAATCTCCAAACATGCCATTTTAAATGCCCAGACGAAATTCTCGAAAAAAAACGTTTCATCCAAAATTTGACCCATTATAACCGAAAAAACTCACTGTATCTTTAAATTTAAAATAATTTCCAACAAAGTCATCGTTCTCTGTCAAACTAATTAGGACAAATTTAAGCACCCAGAATAAAAGACCTAACATCATATACCTGAACGCAAACCCATTCAAGTGCAGTCATCGCGACCAACAAGAGTTCTTAATTAAAAATCGATTTCCGATGATTGATCATGGCGCAGCTCTGGCACCTGTTGGCTTCTGAATACATGTTAAACATTAAAATTCTACTGGGTCCACTCAATGCAAATTACATATGAGACATAAGCATTCGTCATCTCGCAATTCCCAGAAAGTTGAAGATGAAAAACTATCGAACATGGTCCATTCGTCCAACGCCATGCCACCGCCAAAAATTGTCACTCGTTTAAACTTCGCGCATATGACAACGGACTCAAACGACGACAAAGTTGACATTGGTGGAGGAAAAATAAAAGTGTCACCATCATCTGAAGACAGGACCCAGGAGCAGAAAGGTGTGGGCTCTAGCGATTTGCAATTTAACTTGCAAAATATGTATTTCCAGCCACTGCGCATCACGTTGGCTGTGCCGCGCATGGGCGAAATTGATAACGAGGGTCAGGTCTCAGGTAGTATGTATATGATGCGATGCGAAGCGACGCACGATGGCAGCAACAGCAGCATGTCACTGTGACAACTCAGGTATGAAAGAAACTTCTCTGACACATTCGCAGATACAAGTTGCAATCAATCTCCCCAGTTGGATTGTGAACATGAAAACGCGCTTAGCCACTAATTTATCATGAGCCAGACGAATCGCGCCAGTGGCCAGAAATATTTTGCCAAAGTGTTTAAAATGAAAATAAAATAATTTTTATTATTTGTCATCTAATTCAATAAATTTTTAATTATTTTGTTGTTTATACGATGTATACGAAATTTTTGAATCATAATAGATTATTATACCTATACCTAAATGAAACTCAATGGGTACTAGGCATAGGCAAAACATATATAGACAAGTAAGGTCTTCCTGCCTTTAAACATTTTTTTAAATAGTCGGGCCCAAACGTTTTAGATATTGTTTAAGTCCCGTGCGAATAGGGCGATAATGACAATAAAAGCTCCAAATTTTTCGAATCAATTTAGCTTCTCGATATCTTGGAAGTGTAAATTATGCCATTATCTTGTTGGAGGTCCTAGATATTAGTTCAAAAAATACTCTTCAACTAAGTGTTTGGCACTTTTGATACGTTGGGTTTTATCACCCAAAACCATAACACCCAAATCAATAATGACACAACGCCCAAATGTTGGTCTAAGAGTTTTGTTTATGTATAAAATCTACCGAAATTTGGGCGAACAGACATTGCGTATTGGGCATTTTGACCGGTCACACACCTCCGGGCACCGCTGCCGCCAGCTTACTCAACCACAATTTAGTGTGGACAATGAAGAAAATGAATACATGCAAATGAATTTCGCCTGAAGATCCGAAAGATGCAAAAATGTTCCTTTCCTATCTTCGGTCATGAAAAATCTGAGGCTTCCTTTTTTTTCTTTTTCTGTTTCTTTCCTAGCTTTTTGTTTAAATTCTTGCTTTTCTGAAACAGGTTACCTATTTGCATGTTCTTTTTTCGTTTCACTTCTTTTACTCTTTCTTTCCTTTTTAAAAAAATCTTGCAAATCTCCAACAATTGATTTTGGTGTTCAATGATTTCTTTTGTTTTTTTCGCGGTTTTAATTCACTAAGATCTCGATTCATTCAATATTGAAAATTCTATCATTCTATCTAATAACAAAAAAATAAACAAAAATATTGAACACGAAAAATGTATGTAGGTACAGGTTAGGTACATAGGTAGATGCAAATAAATTGCGTGGTATTGTAAAAAATAATTAAAAAAATAAAACTTATATTTTGAGAACGAACACGAACGAATCAATTTACGAAACTTGTGGAACTGGTGGAAGCAAATCGAGATATACCTAAGGGAATATGAGCGTTTGGAACATCAAAACAAAACCATTTATTTCACCATCATTATTATCGAAAAATAAGTCGATATATTGCTTATCATTTTACTAAATATTCATAAAAGAATCACAAACAACAATAACTTTACTATACTTGATGCAAAAAATATGGTTACGATTTTACGTTTAACATCTCATTCAATAATTTTTGGCAGCACTTTAGGATTAGCGAATACACAAATTCGCTAAACCTATACTGTCGCAAGTGAAGTTCGCTTAAATATTCGAATTCTCGATTCGCTATAATCATAATGCTCCTTAACTTTAAAAATATGTCATATCGCTCAAATTTAATTTCAGAGTGCCCAAATCCAAAAAAATATACAAATCTTTTGGCCAATATAACACTTCCATATTTAGGCTTCATGGCGTCATTTTCAATTTGGGCGTTGTGTTTTTATTTGGGCTTTCTGTCGGTTTCTTGCTTTAAATTTTGCCCAAAAAATTTGCATTTAATCGATAAGAAATATTTATTTTTTGACCTATAACCCCATAGGTTTTAGTTTTTAAACATTTTCGTTAACGTAAGTAGGTATATACTACTTGAAGTTCTGTAAACATAACTTCATTTGAAGATTTTAGCTAGAAAGCACAAAATTGGCCATAAATTGAACCGACTGAACTGACATTTAAAACAAGGTGGTTTTTAAAGTTATTGGCTAAACAATCGTTTAATGATAAAGCTACTTACCATATATACAACTATAGATCTCAAGTTAAAGCAATTTTTTGACAGTTTTCGCCTTTTACCATAATAAAAAACTTTAACCCAAAAGCCCGATAATGCAAAATACCGAAAACCCAAAAGCCCGAAAGGCCAAAATCTCGAAATCAAGATTATTTTTTTTTTTTAATTTTCATTTTTTTTTATTATTTTATTGAACAAAAACTAAATTATGTGTTAAAATCATAAACAAAACATGAAATTAAGAAAAATTAAAAGTTCTATAACTTTTGTAAACAAAATTTTCTACAAACTTGTACCTCTACCTTTAGTATTTATAATGTATATGTAGGTACAGCATGATATATTTAACATAAATTAATATTGTTAGAAATACTTTTCAAGAAAATTATTTCTGAACTGGAATCGCAAAAAATGTATAAAATGAAAAATTTGCGCTAAAGCCCGCAAACCCAAAAGCCTAAAAAAGTTTTTCTAAAATCCAGAAAATTTACGTACAGGTATAAAATGAAAAAAATTACATTTTATATAATTTTTTGGGATTTCTGGAAAACTTTTCCAGGCATTTGGGTTTTCGGGATTTTGGATATTGCGGATTTAGGTATAACTACTACCTATAAGCACAAAAGATGTCACAAACAAATTATAATACCTAATTAAAGGTGTACACCTACGTATAGGTTCATATAAAACCCCAGTGGTTATGAAAGTCAGAAACTGCATTAGTATATATATAGCTGTGTAAAAGTATCTCTACCTCAGCATTAGAATAGTTATTTAATAAATAATAACAAATGAAATTATGTACCTACTATTAATATCTCATTAATTACGCCCTTCGCCATGAATTCTTTCATTACTTTGATTTCCTCCATTAAGTAACAAATATGTTATTGTAAAGGTAATTTTTAACATTAATCATAATAAAAATTTGCTGATTTTCATTAAAACGTAAAAACCTATAATTTCTTTTGAAAAGCTTAGGTGCTAGTAATTAGTATACTAAAGTACCTAATGTGCATTAATTTTTTTCAAACCAAACATCCATCATAATGAACACCTTCATTGCAACAGTAATTAGACAATAATGTCTCGTGTAAACCTTAAATCCTCTAATCAATAAATATTTTACATAATTTTTCATTATAATTACATGCAATTCTATTAAAATATTTCTAGGTATGACATCAATCAATTAATAAATAAAATACATGGGAACTTTAATTATTTAGTCTACCTGTATGATGGTTTTCATATAAACTTACCATTCATTATTTTGTAAAGGCCTATTAGAAAACACATTAAAGTTATAATGCCCCCAAACTATATGTTTCTGTTTTGCCTAATTTTTCACCAAACTCAATCCGTATCCAATAAATCACTGTAAATAAATACCATATTTTTAAGCCAACTATAGTGTTACAAAAAAAAATCAGATAAATGACTTAAAACCTAAATCGATGAACTTAAACGGTTTTTAATACAAAATTTCCACACTTTCAGCCCTTAATGATAACAAATTGAACATTCTGAGCAGTTAACAAATGCCTGCACATTTATTATCGATGTCGGAGGTGAAAGGTTACATAAATGGTCAGTATAGATTAAAAACGATCTAAAGTAATTTTTCATTCTTCTTAAGATTGTTTTTGATGACCATCATCTACCATCATAGAAATTTTGACAGGTGATGTGTAATAGAGTATAACTCCCGGAACAATGACAGGTAATAGGCATAAACAAAACCTAAGAGAAGATACATTTACAATAATTTCTTTTATTACCAAATATCCTATATATAGATTTATGAATCTTAAGGCCACAAGACGTCTGTGCTGGAAGCATTCACAGCGTCAGTTAAATCATATAACCACGGTTTTTTATATACAGTTATGCTGTAGGTACCACCATCATTGATTCTGACCCATGTTATTGAAAATCGATTTTTCACCGCGCGCATGAAAAAAAAAAGAATAAAATAAATTTAAAAACAAGGTAACTTTGAAGCTCTTGTACTGCTTGCTGCCTCTATTCACTATGTAGGTGGTAAAAATGATAAATTCTGCGGCCCTGAAAATTGGCATGTTGTCCGTGCTCTGTCAATACGAGGTGCGGGGAGATAAATTTGTATACCTTGGACGATGAGGATTATAACAATGCGATACAAATGAATAAAATTACGTACAGCAACACAGAGAATAAGATAAAACAGAAGAATGTCCTGAATTGTATTTGTATGAAATGAAGCATTTGCAATCTTTCACAAAAGGTATATAATGATTGATTAAAAAATAATTTTACTAAAGTGTTGGAAAATATTTTCAGGTCAAAGGAATTTAAAGGATAATGAGATAAATGCATTTTTATAGGGTTCTGGTAAATGAAAGGTTCATAAAATATGAATGTGAAATGGCATTTCGTGTGGATGCTCACCATAAACCTACCCTAATATACAATCATCAGTTGATAACTAGAGACCACCTTGTCGCGAATTTCCACCTGTTTTAGTTTAAGTCACATCATTTGTTTTGACAAAAAACAAACGTGAACTATAGGTTATATACCCTATGAACTATAGGTTTACCCCTGACGAGGTTAAAGTAATAACGAAGAGTTTTGTTGTAATATAGACACAAATTCTATTATATAATTTCTATAGTCCAGTCATTTTAGGATTTAACCTAGAAATTTGGGATAATAAGCTGGAAACTCGTATGCACCTTCATATTGGAGTTCTAAAATTTGTTAAGAAAGTCAACAAAATTCTCGTGTCTGAAACATAAGTTATTCAAGGTCAAATGTCAAGAAAATCAGTTTTTCCCATGGCTACAATGATGTTAACATTAATTACAATGATGTTAACAACCATTACAAGATTACAGTGCATAAAAATTCAAACAAATTTTGTGACAAACATTTTTTCATACGATCAACCGTTTTTGAGATACTGCAAGCCGCTGACTTTTACGTGTCGCTTTTAATTGTAGTTTTTTCTTCGTTTTTTCATGGCGAATATGGTTGGCCTTCTGTCGATCTTCTAGCTTGAACTCCAGTGTCTGCCTTAATTTAACTTATACCAATAGCCTTGAATTCGAAGCAGCTCTTAGTATCACTCGCTTTTCCTGACATGTTAGTGCTTCCTTTGTGATTTTTTGCATACTTTTCCGGGTCCTTACGATAGTTGAGTATACATCAGCGGTGCGTCTTTCAATCTTGCTGGCTTTGAAACGGATTTATTTGAAAATTTGAGCTTTTTTCCCGGTAAGCTCAAATTCGGTCCATTTCCGATTTATGGTTAATGTCTTTTCTTCAGCCATAGTCGAAGTTATTGCATTAACTAAGCTCCCTTTTACTCCAACTACCCTTTTATTTGATTTAAATAACGGTAAAAGGTAGATTTAGCTAGTGTTCTTAATCAAGTGAAACAACACCGTTTTGTTATTAATCAATTGACTCGGAGTGTATAACTAAGTAGAAGACTTTACTTTATTTACTTTTTATGGCAGATGATGTTGAGGTAGAAAAAGACTTTGATTGGTTCCAACTTTGCAATAACAACTCCAGCTTCAAATTAAACAAAGCATCACCACATGTTTCTCGCAGTTTCTGTGAGCTAAGAAAACAATTGAGAATCACAGAGGACTCACTCGAAGAATTAAATAAGTAACTATCTCAAATCTTTTCTATTCAGCAGCTTGAATAGATTGAAAGAATCTATAGATATCTATACCTAAATGAGAACGAAAAGTTGTACCGCCGTATATTATGTTATTTTATTCTTCAATCAGTCAAGTAGACGTATTTTTTTAAGATTTGAGTATAGTTCTAAATCTATGAAGATTAAGTTTCATAACACCCACAAGGCCACAACCATCAGACTATTGTAAGTATCTTATTTTAATTATAGGTATTCCAAAAGATTCGTTGTAAGTGCCAAACTTATATCATCTAAGGGAAGTTATCTGCGGAGGACATTTTTTTTTTTTATTTTTTTGGAATAAATTCCTTTATCACTATAGGTTGGTGTATTCTATATGAACCCCAATAAAAAGAAAATACGATTCTTATAATAAAAACTCACCAAGCTGTGTAAATAGGTATGCATATATGTGTACAGTGTACCTACTTATTCAGAAAGAAATAATACAAGAAAAAAATAAAAAAATAAAAAAACGCACGTCTGTATATGTATAGTAAGTATACCTATATATGTATACTAATGTACATACACCTATTTACTATAACGTATCTCCAGGAATTGACGTGTGATCATTAATCAAATTTCAGAGTGCAGACTTTTCAGTGTGCTGCCGCCACGCTGATTCATTGTAGCTTATAGTACTTCTTCAATTCACTTTGCCAACGAAGCCAGCACAATGCTGATATCCTTTTTGGTAACATAAAAACATATAAACGCATTTCGTATAAGTATGTAGGAATGAATGTGTATTTCTACTATTGAATTCGAATACTGTATCAAATCTAAGCCACTAACTGTGAATGGGGGACGCATTGGAAATGTTACGAAACGACGATATGGATATACCCTTTAAAGAAATCAGCGAAGTTGATTATCATTATTCTAGTTTATGTAGAGGAAAAAAATGTGCTGCCGTAGGTAGGTACATCAATAAGAGTAATAGCATTGTATATAAATTTCTATAGTACAATCATGGAGCAGCGCCTTCTAAAGAAAGTTGTAAACCGCACATTTGGAGGTTCTTACATTTACTAAGTGTCTATTCTGTTACCCTATTAATAGTCGTCAACAAAACAAATTAACAATATTTAATGTATTTTAAAGGTTCTAAAATCCATATTTCCTTGACAAGAGTCGTAAACAAAACAAAAATCATTGTAGCGAACTATATATTCTTTTTCGTTCGATTCAAGCCTATTTGTTATCGCGCTAGACTCTTTTTCTTGTTTGATCTTCTAGAACATCCAGAATAACGAACACATGGCCCTACTATGATTCAAATTTTCTAGAAGATTGTTTTTTTTTTGTTATTTCGAGCAATTTACGACTTTCAGGAAACTCCTTCCAACCGCAGCCTTCTCATATAGGATACGTAAATTCAAGACTTTAATGTTTAATTCGGCATTTAATACATATATTATCTTGAGGTTTATTATCTTAGCAAGACAACCTGGTATCAGTTTAGCATCTCGGCAAAGCCGACTGGTGCGAAGTGCCCTTTCTGCAGTATAATTTTTGATTAAGTTCTACCACCGCACCTTGCAGTTTAGAATTTGTGGCGCCCGACGCGACTTGCTGCTTGATTAGGCCTAGCTATGGATGGCAGAACGGTTTGCTTTTTCTCGTGTGTCTATTGCTAGTTTTGGTGATTTGACGGATTTGATTCGGTCCTAATAAACACACAAAAATCGACAATCTGTCTGTATGGTCTGTCTGTCTGTCTCTTTGTCCTGACTAATCTCGAGAACGGCTGGACCGATTTCGACGGGACTTTCACTGGCCGATAGCTAACGTTGTAGCGCAGAACATATAAGTAACTTTAATTGTTGGTCTCGGGTCGCCTTTTTTCGCATATTCGTATATAATATTATATATATAATATAATATGTTTACGACTGTTGTTAGGGTAACAGAATAGACACCTAGTAAATGCACGAACCTAAAAATGTGTTATTCACAAGTTTCTTAAGATGGCCAGGCGGTGATTATTCAGCATGAAAATACTATAGAATTGTATATACAATGGTAATAGGTTCTTTAAATTTATCTTACGTAAGCAAATAACGCGACGCTTATTTTGACAAATAAAGAAGTTGAACATATATAAAAAACTTAAAAAAAAAAAGATGTAGCGAACTATATATTCTTTTTCGTTCGATTCAAACCTATTTGTTATCGCGCTAGACTCTTTTTCTTGTTTGATCTTCGAGAACATCCAGAATAACGAACATAGTTTTGGTGATTTGACGGATTTGATTCGGTCGTAATAAACACACAAAAATAGACAATCTGTCTGTATGGTCTGTCTGTCTGTCTCTTTGTCCTGACTAATCTCGAGAACGGCTGGACGGATTTCGAAGGGACTTTCACTGGCCGATAGCTAATGTTGTAGCGCAGAACATATAAGTAACTTTAATTGTTGGTGCTCGGGTCGCCTTTTTTCGCATATTCGTATATGGGTGATTTTTTTATAAGAGGTATAGGTAATGTGTGCGGCAATCAATATAATATTATTTTTTTCATATTAAGAGTTTTAATTTTTTGCAGTAATTCACAGTAATGTATTCTATAAATAGCAATATCTTTTAAAGCCCGTATGTAGTAAATTTTTCTTAAATTCAATATTTAAACCCTTGGCCGTATCTTCATAGGTAAAAAAACCTCTCATTTTGACTGATAGACTTTCAATTGTGGATAGCTGATGATGCTGTAAGGAATAACTAAGGCTATTTCTATTATCCAATAGATGGCGTTGGCGTGACTTTTTCAAAAACTCTTACTCTTAAGATTGATGACTTTGACTTAATATTTAAATAGTTAAATAATAAAAATATAGCTTTGGCTAAAATTTTTGCGCAATGAGATTATAATAACTTTTTCAAAAACAATGTTTTCTATATACCTACATTATTTTTTCTGCGGCAGCAACGCGCCTGGTAGCAGCTTATATTTTAATAAATTTAGTTTTTGTAGTTTCATAGTTTGCTACAAGAGCAAGTTCGTGCGACCCAATTGTGTTTATTTTTTTTTAATCTAACAGTCAACGTAGTTCTTCTACATTAATTTTGTAATAAAAACTAAAATATTTTCTTCTCAAGTTTAACAATTTTCGTTATCATTTAAATTTAAATTCAAAATGTGCTACAAAGAAATTCCCAAATCAGCAAGGCCAAGAAGTCATCTCTTTTTCGCTTCATTGAAGTACAATCTAAAGTATAACTTTTTTTTCCTTTGTTGTTTAAGGTATGTTGACAAAAAAAAACTGTTAGAGATGAAAGCTTGTAAGAAGAATGGAGGACATTTTTACGACAGGCTACTTTCATCCCCCTCTATAGTTTTCCAACAACAAATATTAAAACAAACATTCTCATACATATGTATCTAGTAAGTTTCTTTGAAGAATTTCTTCGACACACCCTATTCATGTGTACAAGAAGAAAGAATATCCCGTCACATACTTATGGGGTTACAAGTTACAACATATTCCCGCATATTTTCAATGAAATTTTCTATGACTTTCCCAAAGCCTATTGCAGATTTTCCCTCTGTTTTACCCTCTTAGTTTTTTTCTTTACCTACTGTTTTATTTTCCATTGCTGCTGAAGTGATATTTGCTGTGCGTGAATTTCCATCACTCTTATACTCTTTTATCAGGATTATTTGTCATATTTTTCATCCACGTTCACACTACGAGTGGGATAATACCTCTCAGAGGATTTGGATTTCAAGTGACATTTCTATAAAAGAAAACTCAGTCTTTACTTTGACTGAAGGGAAAAGTTTCTTCCTCCTCGATGGAAGTGTGTATTTTTTTCTAACTTTTATATTCTGAAGTCATAAGGATACACCCCTGATAGTGTCTTGTGTGTAATGATACATGGATCAGGAATATTGTAGAAATGTGGCCATTTCAATAGTTCTGTTAATTGGAAACCATTGAAACTGAACATATGGGGGAGAACAAAAAATGGTGAAAATCAAGTGATTTTTTTTTTATTGATGTGGATGTTTTTAAATTGGGTTTTTATGGGTTTTATTATTCTTACTTATTTAACATAAAGATAAATATAGTCTATTCAGTTTGAATACAAAAGTTATAATAATATTTTGTTAATTAACAAACTTGATGTGTTCTTATAATAGATTATATATACTTATATACCTACTTTATTTACTTATTTATTTATTTATTTATTTACGATATATATCAACAGATTCGAAATTATTAATTCTTAAATCCTATGAGTTACATTTGTGGGTTAAATATGCCAACAACAAATTCTTGAAGACATTTCTATTTAAACTTATGTCTAAGGTATAATAGGCTTTATTAAAAAATCTACAACAAAGGCTTAAAGGCTCGCGTAATCCATAATTAGTTCTAAGCGCAACCTCAAATGAAGGAGCATATATATTTATTAAAAAGAGTAAATTTTCACAGTCAACAAAACTGCATAGAACATCTCGAATAAACATTACACTAAACATTTCCCTACGTGAATGGAGAGTTTGCATTTCGAACAACAAACATTTGGACCGATAAGAATGATGTAGAGCGTTGAATTAGCTTTAGAGATAATTGAATTGCTTAAATGTAAGTTTTTCATCAAATACAATACCAAGATCCTTGACTTCATGAACAATTTTTAGTGCAATATTTTCCAAAGAATATAATGGAACAATATGATATAAGGATCTATTATAAGACATAGAAGCACATTTATCAATATTTAAATTAAGATCATTCATTGTGCACCACCTAGAAAATTCATCAAGATCATTTTGCAATAGCAAGCAGTCATTGACACATGAAATAACAGCAAAGAACTTTATGTCATCAGGAAATAAAAGACATTTACAGAACTTCAGGATATTACATCATTTATACATATATAACAGAAAGATAGGATGACCCAAATGGCTTCCTTCAGGAACACCAGATGTAACTTGGATAAATTTAGTAACAAATATCATCAACAACGCGAATTGCTTACGACCATATAAATAGGAAGAAAACCAGCTCAATAAACTTATACTTATTCCGTATGCCTCTAACTTCCTCAAGAGTATTTTTAAATTGACTCTACTGAATGCCTTTGTAAAAACAGTATATTCTGAATGAACTTGTTTATTTATCTCTAAAGAGTTTATACAAAAATTTTTGAATTCAACCAAGTTTGATACAGTAGATCTACCCTTCCAAAATTCATGTTGAGTTCTGCAATATTGATAAATATATCTTTTACAAGACAATCTCACATCTTCGGAATTATGGAAAGTTTAGATATGGGCCTGTAATTTGATACATCATCTTTTTTCCTGATTTAAATACAGGCGTGTAATAACCGATATTTTCCACTCTTCAAAAAAAAACTCCCGAAGATATCGATTGGTTGAATAGCTCAGTTAATGGAACATAAAGAGTATCTGCACAATGACTTAAAATGAATGAATGAAGCCTAAAATATCAGGTTTATGAATGGGGTCTAACTCTCTTAGTAATTTTAGTACATCATTAGTAATAATTGTTATGTTAGAGTGTTCAATGAAAGAAGGTTAAAATAATCATTAACAACTCCACCAGTGTTGTGGAATTATATATATTTTGAAAATAATCAGCAAACATATTGGCAATTTCAATTGGTACACAGGAAAAATTCTGATTATAGTGCATAGTCGAAGGAAAGCCTACACTTTTGCGCTTTGAGTTAATAAAATTCCAAAACTGATTTGGATTTGATTCATGTTTTGATTCAATTGATTGTACGTAATTGCAATGTAGGAATTTTGAAAGAAATACAAACTTCTTCCTCAAACGACAGTAAACCGCATATTCATCCATAGAGTTGGATCTTTTGTAACGTTTATGCGTCAATTTTTTGCATTTTTAAATTCTAAGGCTTTGGGCTAGACGCTAAATAATATATAAAGTAAAGTAGAATAAAATAAAGTACCTATTACAAAATGAATGAAAACCCATATACAAATTATAGGTATCTACCGTTTTTTACTTTACTTTTTATTATCCTATGTTTTGTCTAACAAATTTAAGACATCAAAATGTTTAGATGCTCAGCCCTATCGAGGTATCCGTTCGGAACGGAAAATTCTCCGTTTCATACAAATTCGTTTATGAATTTTTTCAAAGTTGTCGCTTAAAATCCACTTGTTCCCTAGTGCCACCAAAAATGCTATTGTGCGTTCCATTAAAATGTGTATAAAAGCGAAGAATCTTCCGTTCCGAAACGGATATCTCGCTAGGGATAGATGGATCTGAAAAAATATATGTAAGAAAACAAATGTAAAATTCATATTACATCAATACAGTGGCCAGCAAAACTATTCGCAATTCATTGTTGTTCCCTTTGTAATAGAAATGAAAAACCTTTTTTCGATCAGAAACGTTTCAGTATTTTATACACTTTAAATTTATTGCTTAATAATATATGCACAATAAAATACAAATAAAATGTAAAACTAAACCAATATTGTTAAACAAAAAATATTTTATATTACTCAAAAAGAAGCGAAATAGAAATTTGTTTAAGCAAAACTATTTTTTTTATTATGGTTTTTCTATTATGGTGGCCGGCTAAAATAAGATTAGTCTAAATTTGTATGGCGGATGTCCTTTATTCAGTTTAACACCATCCTTACCAGTTTACCTATACAGAAATCCAATAAATCCTTACATTTTGTATATATGCAATCAATCACAGACAAAATTCCTGAGACGATTTTTTCACGACTTAAGTAGTTATATAAATAAAAAAAATAAGGGATCCTAGAATTGCATAGAAACAAACAACACGTTTTCTAATACGGACCCATGATCTATCTATTGAAGCCTATTTTAGAGTGTCTTATACTTACGGCTAGGTTTTGCGTGAATAAAACTAAGATTAAGCAAGGGAATAAAAGGGAAAAAATAATTGCTTCTCAAAAACAGCCGAAGTTATTTTTACATAGCTTCAGCTAGTTTTCCCAGCTTAAGCTTCAATTTATATGAAAAAAAAAAACATGGACTAGAATATTTTAGTAAAAGCTACAAAAATATCTAGATTATTCTCAGACCCCTGTCTAGAAAGGTTTGATTTGGTCTGATTTTTAGGATTCTTCTCAGTTTAAGTGAGAGTATAAGGCCATATTTATTTCTGTATACGACATGCAAAACTTTATAGAAAAAGGTTCACAAAGAAAACTAAGGGTAAGTTGTACAATCGTGGTTCAACGCGCTTCAAATTTTTAAACAACTGATTTCCATAGCTTATCTGTCAAAATCGGTGGGTTAAAAACTTGAACCGCGATTCTACAACTGGTCCTTAGTATTATATCTTTTCTTTTAAAGTAAAAGTATAGCAGTCGTTTTTATTTACTGACTCAATAGAATAGAGCATAGAGGTGGGGATTCCAGAAACTTAACGTAAAAACGATATGCAATAGAAGGCCTGGGTTCACTCATGACTTCATTTACGTACATATATGCAGATGTCAGATGCAGTGAAGAAATGCAAAGAAATGATCTGTCGAATGCGCGAAGTAGAGTAAAGTTGTTCTTGTGTCATAAAAGTCATTGTTATTTCAAAGATTCATATGGGGAAAAAACTTGAGATAACAATCAAACATAACGATAGTAGAAAAGTTAAAATATAGATGTGCCTTGCAAATTTTGTCTGTTACCTAGTTTATATGCAGGATCGAAAGATCGAGTTTGATTTGAAACGAAATTCCAACCCAGGTATTTCAGCCAACTAGTTGAATGCTTGAGGAGTTGAGTTAAGTGCGAAAAAGTTGAAATGACAGGAGAATAGCTGCGTTGCTTTGTAGACATTAAGAGCAAAAGAGAAAAAAATATTTGTATTGCTTTTAAAAGTTATGCGCATACTTTTCAACAACAAATATTCATTCGTTAATATGCAATTGATCACATGCAGAAATAATTGTGTATTTACCATTTCAACCCAGGTATTTCATTTAATTTTCGACTCAACACCACTGCTCGAGTGCGATCGAGTCGAATTCCATTTCTTTCCAACTCATCCCCGTTTACAAATGGGTGAACCTTAGTTCAAGCTCGCTCCAACCATTCATATAAACTAGGTATGTATGTCTTCTGTTTACCAGCAGCTCAACGGTTCTGTAAAAATACGAATTGAAATTCTGGGTCTAAAAATAACGGTCCTCCTAAATAACGGTTCGCAAAAAGCTTGATTTCCTCGAAAACGGCTCTTACCATTTTGATTAATTTGATATGAAATAAAATAATTGATTAGCCGATCTCGGAACAAAAATTTGCAATATTTTTAAGCTATTGTCAAAACACTTTTTTTAACATTTACTTTATCTTTAACGACTCAACGTGTTTTATTGAATTTTCATTTCAAAAAATGCTAGGAAGCCTTATGAAATGTTTATAAACTTTTTTACATTTTAAGTTCCTATTTAAAAATATAGTTGAAGGAAATCATCAAACATACTTCGAAATTAATAAATTAGGATTTGATTTGCTGAAAACAAATTATTATCAGTTTAATTTTAAGTTAGTCGAAAGATGTGAATAAACAAACTAAAGCTAAAAATATGAAGCTTAATTTAGAATTTTCTAGCTGAAGCTGCTTAGTTAGATCTTTTTTTTATTCCAAAGCAAAGTCAACGCTCAAACTGTCTAGCTTAAGCTTAACTTCTTAAAATATTAGCTTTTACTTTTTTTCATTCACAAGACCCAAAATCTCAAAAATAGATTCGTTGTGAAAGAAAACTTAAGTGATGAAAAGAGAGTTTATATTCTTTCGTGGTTGATAATGTGACACGGCTTACTTCAGATTCAGAGGTACCTATATAATTTTCTTGGCTTCTGTTTTGGCTACACTTCCAGTGACAATACTTACTTTTTAAATAATTCTTTTAACTATATAAAAAGCCATGAGAATTTTACAAGAAATTGCTATCGGTGAAGTTAAAGAATCATTGGTGGAATTATAATGCAAGGAAAAGCAATGACAAAAATACCTATCTAAATCTTTATGTTTCTCACTTTACCAAAAGAAATACGTGCACAGATACTATTATCTTTTCGGTTCCAATCCAATAGTATCTATCTTACCAGTTTGAATTGACAAATTAAAAAATAACAGTTCGTAATATATACAAATATTTTTAGACAATTTTCATGCACTCATAATTTGCATTTTTGAAATATTCAAACAATGTCTCGTCTTGTACAGAAAATTCGCAGAACTGGACAATGCAAAAATGCCCTTAAGTTAATTTTTCAAAATCCAAATAGGCAAATAGCCGACAATCCGAGGATTATGTTTCAGTAGCCGGCTTAGTCAATTAGTTGCGGCAATTATGAAAGGATACAGAAAGGGTTCAAATGTTGTCCTCCTGCAGTGTAACATTGTCTTATGTTTGCAAAGAAAGAAACAGTTAATCTACCTGTATAACGGTATGTGCGGCTACTAAAAGCAATTCATAAACAATTATAAACTCTCGCCCCTCAAGACTGCTGTCTAATTGTAAATGCACATTCACATTTGCCCATATACCATTTCATTTGCATTTGTATGAAATGCCTCTCTACAGCAACCGCTGGCTATTGTTGTTTGCTTTTGTATTTTGTAGGTGTGGCACAAGTCGAATTGGCAAAATGTTTGCATTTCTTTATTTGTGCAAAAACACGTATCGGACAAAGTCATAAAAGTAAGGCCGGCGGACGTGTTGCCGTTTTCGTTCTTTTTGAATGGACGGACCTCTTAGTCCTTATATAATTGGATTAGCAAGTGAAGGGTTGAACGTTTTCCAAGATTTTTCTAATATTATCTAGGATCATACGGAGATTGATCCTTTGTTTGTATACACAGTGGGTGGCAACGGGACGTACACAGTATAGGGATAAAATGCGATCAGTGAACCTGAAAGGAGTTTCATTTGTTTTTCGCTGAAAGGCAGAATGATCAAGAAACAAAAACAATCGATGTATTTTTCGATACGGTTTTTGCAATGGTAAGACTTTTTGTTTATATAAACATTTTTAATTGTCATGCCTGGCATTAATTTTTTTTTTTGCAATTTGACGTAGGTATATATTTTAAAGCGTTTTATGAGGATACATATAAACTTAGATCAATCATATATATTATGATATAGGTACGTGCATATAGGTAATATTGGCAACACTATTGCGAATGACGAAAGTGAATCTAAAATTCTAAGGGTTTTTGGTGTATTTACTATGTAGGTAGATATATTAGTGACGCAAGTATACGATAACTGTTCCGGCAAAACTACTTACAAAGAAGATCCCAGCCGCATAATAAGTTTTTTTTTTTTTCTTAAAAGCTGATCAACTTTGCTTAAAGTATATAGATTGCAATTGGAAAATTTTTAAGACATTGGTATTCAAATCAGTTTCTATTTTGTTTTTTTTACTCAGGTATTATGTACATAGGTTTTTATGTCTCCAAAAAAACATTCATAGGGCCTTCAGTAAAAAATGGTGTTATGAACGTATACGAGAAGACATGCGGAAGTGCCCTTCTCGATCTCCTGAGACTAATAGTAGTCTATACAGGGTGATTGGTATAAGGTGCACCAAAAAGCTTGAACGTGTAGGTGGGGTTAATACAAGAAAAAAATCGTATGGGAGGGGGGGTCTATTTTCCCCTTTTAAAGGCGGGAGGGGCAATTTTCTAAAACATTGACTTAAATCAGAAAAATAATTATTTAAAAACAACGATGAATGATACAAAGCCTTGTTATATTTTTTTGGAAAGTCAAAAAACTACTCTTTTACTTAATTTTTAAACTAAGTTGTTTAAGTAAACAGTTTTAAAAAAATTAATTTTCAAACTCAAAATTTTGAAAAAAAAAAATAAAAAAAAAATTTGTAAACTAATTTTTTTCAAAATTTTATGTAATTAACTATTATTTTCATTTTCAAAATTCAATGCTCATATTAATTTTTAGTCAAAAACAGAAAACCGGATGCCAAAATGTATCTTAGTTTTTGAGAAATTAAGAAAAACTAGAAGTATTTTTTCCAAGAAAAACACTTTTTTTTTGGTTTTCTCAAATTTGACCTGCTCAGGTCAATTATTAATCAGGGAATTATCCCTTTTTTATTTTTTATAACATACCATCCGATTTTAATCAAATAATAAAAATACGAATCAACTTTTTACTAATTTTACTAGTTTTACTTTTAAATTTTTTTTTATTTCCAAAAACTAAGATACATTTTGGCATCCAGTTTTTTGTTTTTGACTAAAAATTAATAAGATCATTGAATTTTGAAAATAAGAATAATAGTTAATTTCATAAAATTAAAAAAAAAAATTGTTCAAAAATTTTTTTTTTAGTTTTTTTTTCAAAATTTTGAGTTTGAAAATTAATTTTTTTAAAACTGTTCACTTAAACAACTTAATTTAAAAATTAAATAAAAGAGTAGTTTTCTGACTTTCCAATAAAATATAACAAGGCTTTGTATCATTCACCGTTGTTTTTAAATTATTTTTTTTCTGATTTAAGTCAATGTTTTAGAAAATTGCCCCTTTCGCCTAAGCGGGGAAAAATAGACCCCCCTCCCATACGATTTTTTTCTTGTCTTAACTCCACCTAAAATGGATTGGGAATATATGATGATGTAACGAAAATTTTCGACACGACAGCATGGAGTGTAATCTTGGGGCTCTAGTTTTTTCCGAGACATTAAGTGTATCCATAGTTCCGCAAGTAATATCGACTTACAAACGTTACAAGCGTTTTTTATTTGAAAGGGCTAGTAGTCAAAAAAAATATGAAAAATTACTAAAGCAAAATCCAAACCAATATTATATAATAATATTAACGAACTTTCAGGAAAGACATAAGGAATCTCCTTGCTCAACGCGACAAAATTATTGTACACATTAAATTCCTATTTAAAAACATTACATATATATAAAATACTTATAGTGTTATATTTCAGTAGTTAAAATACCCTCATGTTACAAAAAATATACAAATGGATTTTTTCTATGTTTTTTGGGTCGCTGAATCTGAATCTGAAGAAAATTTTCCTGATGCATTTTGAGATATCCGCGAAAAACCTCAAAATTTTCGCACTTTTTTCGGTTTTTTGCTAACATCTCGGAAATTATGCGTCTTAACTGAAATTTTACCAATAACGAAATGAAACCTTTACAAAATTCATACCTATTTAAAGAAACTTTTTTTTTTACAGAAATGGGAAATTATGATGAAATATTAATGCGCTCTAACGGACGAACGGAACGCTTGAGAAATAAATAATATGCATGAATTTTGTAGGAAATTTAGTAGTCTTTCATTCTTTTGTGGGTGAAATTTCAGTTAAGACGCATAGTATATTTTTGCAAAAATATTTTGTTAATAGGTATACCTTCTAACAAAAAATTTGTTAATATGAAATAAAAGAATATGTTTATGTTAATGCAACTAAAAAGGCAAATGCTTTTTCCATGTTAACAAATAATTTGATTGTCTTATGTCATTTTGAATCAATGTATTTTTCCTTCTACTTTTAAGATTCATATCATTTTATGCAAAGTCAATCTGAGATTTTCTGGTTATTAAAGTTATAGGTATTTTCTTTTGTTATCCTTGGTGGATATCTTAAAGATTCAACTTGCACTGGGTTGTTTTTTTTGTGAAATTAACAAAAAAAAAAAATTGGTCAATTAACAAAATACTTTTGTGGAATAAATTATTTTCTTAAACAAAATATTTTGTGAAATAATCAATATTTTTGTCATAGTAACAAAGCATTTTGTTAAATTAACAAATTGTTCTTTCTTAACAATAAAAATCTTGTTGAATAAGCAAGAATTCATATATATTTTGTGTGAAATCAACAAATATTTTTATTAAATCAACATAATATTTAATAATAATAATTTATTGATTTTACAAATTAATTTTATAAAATGCAACAAAATATAACAAAATTTTTTTTTTTTTATTGAAAATAATGCTTGACATAGTTTGGTTGGAAAAGAAACTCCAGTTTAAATAAGTGTATACGACACCGTTCGGAACATTTTGAAATTTGTCTATATATCCAATTAACGCAGTCGGTTTAATCACACCGCTAAATGGGATATTTTGTTTCCATTTCTTCATAAATTTTTGATAGTAATTGACGAATTAAAATGCTGACTACATATTTCGCTACCTAGTAGGTTTGTAGTTAACATTAGGTAGATATACATTTATTATTTATACGTAGGTCTACCTATACGTAGGTTTATCTATACTAATAGATATCTATATACCTATCTACTTCTCGATTGCGTGCGAGATAATTTTCAATGATTTTCGTTTGCATGTTTTATTTCACCAATTTTTTCACATCCCTAATATAAATCCAGGTATTGATTGAAATAGCTAATTATATGTCTATCCTTAAAGTCTGCCCTATTAATTAACCCTCCCATTTAAGGCATTCATTAACACTTCTTTGAATAACTATTGATTTGAAGTATCCCTGTACTTCAAAGAGACCCTTTCAACTCCATCAATGAAAGTTGTTCCCTTGGGGGAGCATATATAATATATACAAGAGACGACCCAAACGCATAGTCCTCACTCAAAGTCCGTCCAAAGTTGTGACAAAGTGCTGATGTCTGTTAGTAATTAAAAGGATTTCAGCTAATCCACATATAACCCATGTTTCAAGTTGACCAAAGTCCATTTATTATTAAAAAGACACGAATTGAATTCCAGAATGCACTGCTAAGCAAACACCCCCTTTTCTACTTCCATTTCCAGAACTTTTCACACATGATTTCTGAGTTTTGATGTATGAAACATATTGTTCGTATTATATTTGTGAATGCTATTTTATCCCCTAAAAATATAACACATTTCTTTGTTCCCCTAAAACAAACATTCATCATAGGTAAGACTATATATGAGCCCATGATAGAAACTTTAACTTTCAAAATATGCTTGGTATTTCTTTCGTTTTCATTGCAGCAGCCATTTTCTTTACATTTGTTTGAATAAAAAAAAAAATTATCCCGATGTCTGTTGTACGAGTATATATTTTGAAAAAGGTATTTTAAATACCCTAGCTTCACATACTCAAACACAGGGTTGGTGGGTAGGTGTCGGCTTTAGACTAACCTTCATCAAAATGCTGACAGGTTTTCAAGACGTTCTCACCCGATTTTCGTTTTTTTTTTTTTTTGTTTCGTTGATTCATCTGTACCAACATAACATAGGTCGTTCTTCCATTATTTAAGATGAAGAAGAGTAAAATGGTTGATTTAGGTTTGTCGGTCGTCTTTTGTAGAATATTAAAGTCGTGTAGCTGGCGAAAATGTTGACCTGCTTTATGCTTCTTTCTTATAATACATTTTTCCATTAATATCTAGGTAAATATACATCTAAGTACAAACGTATGGATTTGACATGCTGGACCATTTATGAAAAAAGGTAGTGTTCTTTAAAATGGTTGACTTCTTTGTATAAGTATAAACCGTCATGTTGGTTTGGAATTAAATTTGGAAAATATGTCAATTGTTTTGCCGTCTTGTTGCTTTATAGGTATACCTAAGTACTTGCAGTGCCATCCGGGCGGTAAAGCAAGCTTACACCCCTTACAAAAATTTAAGAAAAAAACACGAACAAAGATTTTATTTAAAAGTGCTTTCGAGCTCTTATTGATGCACTGAATGTTCCGATTATATCATTAATATATTTATATGTTGTGTGCTCCTTTTAGATTGTAAGTATAGCCAGTAAGGAGTTAGGCTTGTTAAAACGATGCTACTTAGACGCGAATCGTGAAATGGATCTTCATGATTATCCTCTTTCAACGCCAAAACAGCATCTTAAGCCTTTTCGCTTGGCATAAATTTCTTCTTTTTTGTTCTTCACCGCCTTTCGATTGAAATTTCTAGCTCAGTACATAGTTCTCTTGAGTACATATATATTATGGCCTTTTAACAGTTTCAAGAAGAAAACTCGCGAGTGCTTTAAGATTTATTGCACTATTTTCTAAAGTTTTTCAAGTATTTCTGTGCTGCATCAACTTCTTCCAAAATATCGCAACAGAATAAAAGATATCATAAGAAAACGTAAAGTTACATTCAGCAGATAAAAATAAGGTTGCAGCACCTCTTGTATCCAAACTTTCCTTTTGATTTTCAACAAATGCTCCTTTAAAACAGAGTCATATTTGCCATTTGGATATAAGTTTCACCAATTCCAGAAATTATCTCGATTATCCGAAGACAAGTCCTGCCTGATGGCCTTAAAAATAAAGGTTTTGACGAGCAAGACACAAAATTACGTCCAAAAGCCATCTTAGAATATCGCGCCATTTTTTACTTGCGATTATATAGGTACTATAAGGCAAGCTTTGAGATAACAATCAAACATGACATTACAATTTTTCTCGAAAAAAAATACGATCAATTTTGATAAAATTTATCATGACTGATTTTTTTTGAAAACGGTGATGTATTTCGACCGAGGGGTTTGTCACGAATGAAATCACCTACCATTTGAAATCACGTTGAAATCAGATGCAATCACTATTTCAAGTGATGAAATTAAAAAAAAATTATGTTTATCGATTTCAAATGACTTTTTGCAGTCATTAAAAATATTTGATCATCACTTTAAATTTTTTTGCAATCATAAAATCAAAAATGCCATAATGAAATCACGAATTGAAATCACTATGCAATCACTTGAATTAATTTGGAATCATTTGAAATCAGTAAATTTATTTGAAATCAATGCAATCACAAAATTTTGAAATCAATTTAAATATACTGCTTGAAATTACCTGAAATCATATTAAGTCCTTTAAAATATTGCAATCTTTGAACCACTAAACTGGCTAGTGACAAACCCCTCGATTTCGACAAAAAAAATATACAACTAGATTTTTAACGGTACCTGCCATACAAGCGTTTTAGTGAGTTCCATTTTTCTCGTAAAAAATCGATTTTTATAAAATTTCGTACAATCGATTTGTAGCCAAAGGTTGTGTTTTTCATTTTTTCAGAATAAGTTTACATATTAACGGTACCTGGCAAATAAGCCTTAAAGATAATCTAATTTTTATCGTAAAAACTACGATCGATTTTGATAAAATTTAGTCTGACTGATTTCTTTCCAATAATGAAGTTTTTCGTCGGTACCTGTCATATAAACGCTACAGAAAATCCAATTTTTCTCGAATAAAATACGAACGATTTTGATAAAATTTTGTGTGACTGATTTTTTGCCAATAAGGAAGTTTTTCGTAAGAATTTTTTTTTTTAAAATCACCTTATTAACAGTACCTGCCATAAAAACGCTATAGAAACAATTTTTACTTCCGATTATTTACTAAAGTTTCTTTCTTAGTATCCTACACCAAAGGTTAGTAATCTTACACAAGAGCAAGTTTGTCCCACCCAGTCGTGCCTTTTATTTTTTTTTGCGACCCGTTGACATTTGTAAATTGTTATTGATTATGTTTTGCAGCTTTAAGCCTGTTAAGTATTTCTCAAGGTTTTCCGCTTTTCGAATTTATATTTTTATTTAAAAAAATTATTAATTATATTTCTTTTGGATTGGGTGAGTCTTGATTTTAGTAAGGCTTTCGACAAACACTCTCATCCAATTTTGCTTTTGAAATTAAGAAAGTTGGGATTGCATGATTGTGGTATAGTAACGTACACTGTACGATATAGTATTGCATTTATAAAAGTCGACAATGAATAAATATTCTTGTCAAAATAATAAAATATTATTATTCGATTGTCAGTATCCGCCTAGTGAAAACTATACAATTGGCTACGAGGAGAAAAAAAAAGAATAATTAAATAATACTTTAGCACAATACAATGTCTGGTGAGTAGAATTTTTTTTTCAATATTATTTTATTCGGATTTTTTTTTTAATACCTAATTTAATAGTGTTATTGAAATTGAAAAAAAAGAGCGACTTAAATCATTACTGGAAAAAAAATAGAGCGACTTAAATGTTTGCTGAAAAAAAAGAATAAAGAGACCGACTTAAATGTTTTTAGAGCAACTTTAATGTTTGCCGTTTGAGATTTTTGGTAAAGAAAATGGTAAAATACCCTAATTCAAAACAATCAGTCCTATCCAGGTATCCGTTCGGAAGAAGTTCCAATGGGATATGCTTTCAGATCGGAACTCAAATTTGCGATCGATGTATCCATTTCGGAACAGAATAAATAAAGCATATAAACGGACTCATTTGACGTTTTCCATCAAATTTTTCATTTACATACAGTGTGAAAAATATTCTGATAATTTAAAAAACATAATTATTAACAATGAAGTTAGAATTGTACAGCCTTCACACAATTAATCAAAACAATTTAAAAATATTGTTTTTTTTATTCTGTAGCTTGAAAAACAAGCATAGCAACTAAATAACAAAAACAAATTAATTTTCAATTGAATCAGCAACAAATTTTTTTAAAATATTTTTTTATTGAATGTTCCGCAGCAATTTGTTATCGTTTAATTCTATCGTAAGTTTCTCCGACTTGTGTGTCAGAAAACAGATGCCTCCATTAAAAATTCTCCGTTTTTGTACGAATCGGACAAAATTTTCTTCCGAGCTTATATTTTGTATATACATATACTCCAGCAAAACACCAGGATTATACGCAATTAAAGAAATGCATAGGTATTTAAAACGTGTAGGTATGTGTTTTTTAGATATAATTAAAATAAATAAAAAAAAATAAAAGAAGGAAAGTAATTGTAGTATCGTATACACCGTACGATATATGTATGTACATAGTATTGTATTTAGAAAAGTCGACAGTGAATAAATATTCATTGTCAAAATAATAAAATAAGTATTATTATTCGATTGTCAGTGAATACTACAATGATAATTTTGTAATGTGGCTTCAATCTAATCTATGTATATTATAGGTCTTACTCAGTAATGTTTAATCGTTGTGTCTCAAATTATTTTTCTGTCCGGAATACCACAAGGTAGTCATTTGGGCCCCATTCTCTTTTTATTATTTATCATCAATGATCTACCGTCCGTCTTAAAGTATTCGAATTGTCTTATTTATGCAGATGATGATAGTATCTTTAAGTCTATTCAAAATATCACCGATTGTGAGGAGCTTCAATGTGATCTTGATTCATTTTAAAATTGGTGTAAAAGTAACTCTCTGTTTCTGTTTCTTTATATTGGAAAAAGTAAAACTATAAGTTTAACATGAAAATCTTCTTTAGTGACGTTCAGTTATAGTTTCAATGGTAATTTTCTATCAAATGTTAATAATATCTCTGTTCTTGTGTTTTATTTGATAGTAAAATTGAATTCATTCAGCACATTAATAATATAGCAATAAAATCCAATTCCGTTATTGGTTGGATAAATCGTGAGTCGAAGCATTGAGTTTATACACATAGAGGAATCAAGAAGGTTTCAAACTCACCGAAGTAGATGTCGCTAAATGAGTATATCGAGTAATTATTATTGCAGTAACTCCCTGTAACGAAAATCCCTCAAACAAAACCGAACAAAACTCTTCTCCATAAATTTGTATTTGTTTTTTATTCTATATTTTTCTTGCCTTTTAACTCAAAAATAATTGTTACAAGAGTTAAAAAAAAACAAGTCGATATAGTAACGACATCCTACGAGCAAAGTTTGAAACTTCCACATGATTTCTCTATGTGTATAAACTCAATGGTCGAAGCAATTTTCTGACCCCTTTGTAATTAAACAACTTTTTACAACATTTGCACGAATATGGTTGCCAGGTTTGGTCACCTCATTATGACTGCCACAAGTAAAGGTTAGAAAAGATGCAGAAAAAATTCCTAAGATATGGGGCGTTTTCATAAACGTCAGACTAACTAAGATATGCAATAACAAAACTGAATAAAAACGCACTTCTTAAACAAAAAAATAATGGTTTGTTTTTTTATTTGTAAGTATTATGAACATAGAAATTAAAATAATAAGAAACAAAATGTTAACCTTCAGAAAATAAGTGTTTTTTATAAATTTTTTGATTGCAGAACTTAGTTAGTCTGACGTTTATGAGCACACCCATATGCTCTTAGGGGCTTAAGCTGGCTAAATCCTTATGAACTTGCCCTTTATAACAATAGACTCCAATTCATTGATTTACCATTTTTTGATAGCAGATACGTTCATACTTAAGCTTTGTGTTTGTTGTTAAGTTAATAAATGGGAAAATTGACTTTTTGCACCACCTTCTGTCTCGTCTTCATTTTAACATTCCTCAAAGAAATTTGAGAAATACCTATATCGGAATTTGTGCATATACATTACTTTCGTACCAATAACGAACGTTTTTCTCCATTAAATAATATGCGTAAAATATTTAATCAATTAACTTATACAGGGTGATTGGTATAAGATGCACCAAAAAGCTTGAGCTTGTAGTGTAGTGGAGTTAAGACTCAAACTCAAAATTTTGAAAAAAAAAATTAAAAAAAAAAAAATTTTAAACTAATTTTTTTCAAAATTTATGTAATTAACTATTATTTTTATTTTCAAAATTCAATGCTCTTATTAATATTTAGTAAAAAACAGAAAACCGGATGCCAAAATGTATCTTAGTTTTTGAGAAATTAAGAAAAACTAGAAATATTTGTTTCGAAGAAAAACACTTTTTTTTTGGTGTTCCCAAATTTGACCTGCTCAGGCCAATTATTAATTAGGGGATTATCCGTTTTCTATTTTTGTTTACCTTCCATCCGATTTTAATCAAATAATAAAAAAAACGAATGAACTTTTTACTTTACTTACTAGTTTTACTTTTAATTTTTTTTTTAATGTCTCAAAAACTAAGATACGTTTTGGCATCCGATTTTCTGTTTTTGACTTAAAATTAATAAGACATTGAATTTTGAAAATAAAAATAATAGTTTATTACCTAAACATCATAGGTATATCCAGTAGTGCAACCTGCAGATTCTGCGACGACCAAGAAGAAACGCCAAATCACCTTCTAGGAAAGTGTGGGGCGATAATGCACAAAAGAATAAAACATTTGGGAAGTTACCAGATAGAGGAGAGCGAATTACCCTCTCTACAAGTACTCCAGATACTATCATTCCTTAAAGATATTAAGATGGAGGAAGAGCTGTAGAATGAGTCAATCATCCAGCCCTAGTAAAGGGGGCACAATAGATCTAAAGGTCGCAGTGCACCACAACCCCTAAATTTAATCATTCATTCATACATAAAATTTTGAAAAAAATTAGTTTAAAAAAATTTTTTTAATTTTTTTTTTTCAAAATTTTGAGTTTGAAAATAAATTTTTTTAAAACTGTTCACTCAAACAACTTAATTTAAAAATAAAATAAAAGAGTAGTTTTCTGGCTTTTCAAAAAGATATAACAAGTCTTTGTATCATTCACCGTTGTTTTCAAAAAATTTTTTTTTTCTGATTTAAGTCAATTTTTTAGAAAATTGCCCTCCCGCCTAAACGGGTGAAATGGACCCCCCTCCTATACGATTTTTTTCTTTTATTAACCCCACCTACACGCTCAAGCTTTTTGGTGCATCTTATACCAATCACCCTGTATAATTTTAATTTCCTTGATTCAACTATATATACATCAACAAAATTTAAACGTAACTTTTTCAGAATTGATTTGTAATTTTTTGTAAAGGTAATCATCCTTATGAGCTAGACCTTAAGCTTAATGTTAATAAATAAATAAATTATAAAAAATCTAGCGAACGCGAAGGCATCTACCGAATCGATTAAATGTAATATTCAATTGAAGGCCTGTAAATGTTTTTAACATGAGTTTAACATGAGTTTTTGCAGTACTAAAGCCATAAGTCAGAAAAAAGAGGTCGGTCGTGTCGAGAAAAGGCTCGAGCAGTAAGTTAATTATAAAATAGTACCTACACCTTATCAATTTCACTTTACAAATAAGTTAACTTTGACTTCAGTTTTGACTTCATCATTACCATTTTTCTTAGTGTCCTTTTCGTAGTGTCTTATTGCAGTTCCTAACGGTAATTGCACTTATCTATGCTGTAGGAAAGTTCATTGAAGAGTTGCACGTATTAATTAGGTACCTTAGTACCTACATATGTATATCTACCTATTTCTTACTCTTAATTTTTAAGTCGGTTAATTGTTTCACCACAGTCCACAGATTATGGATCATCAGTCTTGATAAGAACAAATGCTTCTTACTATTTATACATTATCCATATTGTGGCCCCTAAGAATTATTTGAGCTTAATATATAAAAATTAAAACTTTAGATTCACTTAACATTTGTGAAAAGGATTTCCTGGACATGTTATTTTTTCTTAAGAAAAGACGTAAACTTAGAGAATGTTCCAATTTCACATGCCCTTCATGTTTGACCATTTACCATTTTTTTTAGCTGAATAAGTTGGTATATAACTTAATCATTGTCTAGAATCCACTTGAACAAAACTGACATTTCATCAAGATATGTCTTTGAATTTCTCTGTCTATATGGATGTCTCAATTGGCATTTAAACTGGACAACAGGAGGAACCCAATGTTCGATTTACAATTGAAATTCAAGAAAAGAGGGTTGCATTATCTTTGATTCTGACTGGACACATCACCCTAAAAAAGAAAATTAATGAAATCTAGCTCAGCTAGAAACCTACAAATAAATTTAAAAAAAAAGTTAAATAGAAAAAAACGATTAGTGTGTCTTTTGTCAGTGCATTAAGTGGATAATCCGGAAAACAGCGTTAAAGGCGACATTATTAAGGAAATTCTATTTATATAGACGTTTTTTCTTCTTCTTCTTTTTAAGGTAAAACGTTTGCCTTTTATGTGATGTGAACGTCTCATACTCAACATGAACTCACATATGAATAGTTACAGAAAAATGGAACGCATCTGAAGAATAAAGGGACCAAACCATTATACACACGTCCAGGTCCAGGCTTTGAAAGATTTCTGATATAATTAATGATGTGCTCCACATTGGTGTAGGTCTCTGTTCTCCGACGTAGAATGTCAGTCAGAAAAACATGTGCGGATTTCAAAAAACAAAAAAAATAAGACAAGATTCTTCTTAACATCTGCCTGTGCAAGGCAGTAGGTAGGTATCATCATACAACTCACATATCAGCAAACCTACAAGAGGCGGCTCAAATCTACTTCATCTCGAGGACATCCTTCTTCCATCACTTCGATTTTTATACGGTCTCTAAGTGGAATATTCTTAATGGAAGTTTATAAATCCCGTTCGTTGAGTACCGCTGATTTCAGAGTGAGAGAACGGTGGGTGGGTGGCCTGTCATTGGGGTTCCTGGTTTCTCGATCCAGTTCTTGTTTGTGATGGCAATGAATTATCTGCGCCATGACAGTGAAGTCGTCTTATATTATTGCCCACAAAAGAGGACGATGAAGGCATGGTATATATCGTGAAATGCTAAATCCAGTGCCACCATTTTTTGTTCTTTATACCTATCCTATAGGTATGTTGCTGTTCATATATCTCTTTATCTATAAGTTCAGATTGCGTCACGTGTAGGATGATTTTTTTTAGCAAAGAAAGGAAATAATATTTGTTTATGATGAAGATATGGCTAATTATACCTACCCATCCTACATACATACATACATACAAAATGTAAGGATTTCCCTAATAAGATCGTCAGTAATAGCATTGTATATACACTTCTATAGTATTTTCATGCTGAATAATCACCGCCTGGCCATCTTAAGAAACTTGTGAATAAAACATTTTTAGGTTCGTGCATTTACTAGGTGTCTATTCTGTAACCCTAACAACAGTCGTAAACATACATGATTTTTGTTTTGTTTACGACTCTTGTCAAGGAAATATGGATTTTAGAGTCAATAAAATACATTATATATTATTAATTTATTTCGTAGACGACTATTGTTAGGGTAACAGAATAGACACTAAGTAAATGTAAGAACCTCCAAATGTGCAGTTAACAACTTTCTTTAGATGGCGCTGCTCCATAGTTGTACTATAGAAATTTATATATAAATTTCTATAGTACAATCATGGAGCAGCGCCATCTAAAGAAAGTTGTGAACCGCACATTTGGAGGTTCTTACATTTACTTAGTGTCTATTCTGTTACCCTAACAATAGTCGTCTACGAAATAAATTAATAATATATAATGTATTTTATTGACTCTAAAATCCATATTTCCTTGACAAGAGTCGTAAACAAAACAAAAATAATATATGTTTACGACTGTTGTCAGGGTAACAGAATAGACACCTAGTAAAAGCACGAACCTAAAAATGTGTTACTCACAAGTTTCTTAAGATGGCCAGGCGGTGATTATTCAGCATGAAAATACTATAGAAATGTATATACAATGTTTATATACAATGGTGAAATGAATGAGCCGTACCTACGTCAGAATTAAATTATAGGGTTCAGAATTCGCCCGATTTTTCACACCCCAAAGCACTAGGCCGGGAGCGCACACAGCTGCCGCGGCCTCCCGCATGTCGTGTCTGCTGAGATCTTGTGCAACGCAAACCCTACCGCAGAGAATGGGTATATTTCTTTCTTTTTTCCTTGCAGCATCATTGGAATCTGAAACCAACCTAGGTTGGTATTTAAATTTCTTATTTTAGGTGTTAATGACTTTTTTGGAAAAATGGATTTAAACACGGAACACGCAAAATGGGGTAAAAATACAACAACAATTTGTTCGACATTTTTTTTGCGATATTGACCAACGATACGTATCCTTAAACAAAAAATAGATCAATTTGGCTGAAATTTTTAAATTCATTTTCCCAAATGAAAAAAAAAAAAAATGGCTCCCAGGTAGGGTGACCAGATTTAGGCTTGAAGAAAAGCTAAAGTTGAAAACAAGGTTTACATCTAGGCGTTACATTTTTACACCAGCATTGTTTTGCATATATAGCATATGATTATCGGACAGATGTTGCTTGAGTTTGAGCAGCTCGCGCTCCCGACTTGAAACAGATTTTACCACGCTTATATAAAAGGCCACGTGACCAAGGCTGGGAAATCAATTATTTCTTGACTTTTCTTGGCGACTTTTAACTGCTTCTTTTTGGTACTTTTACCAAGTCCATGTCGCTGCAAAATATGAAATATCTATCTATTACCTCGGAAGAAATTACCCCGGATTTTTTTTTTTGGAAAAAAGGCCTGAAAATTTTTTGGAACAAAAAAAGAAAAATTGCCCGGAATTAAAAATGGAAATTTACCCAGATTTGTAAAAAAATACCCACGACTCAATTGGAAAATACACCTGAAATTAAAATGGAAATTATGCCGGGAAAAATTCCGATACAACTTCCAGAAAGGAAAATGAAAATTAAGTCAGATTTTTTTTTAACTTTATTAATGAGAAAACAAAATTAACAGTTGATAAACAACGCAAGAACCATTTTTAAACAAAAACTTGAATCTACCACCATTTCTCTACAATATGGACATTTGTAGTTATTTTCTCCTTCTGCCAATGCTTGTGCTTAGGCAACTTTAAATTGCATTCAGAACACACTTTCACGTGATTACATGGCAGCATAACATGTTTGGACGCAACATAACGCAGCAGGACATCTTCCTCACCTTCTAATTCTTTATCAACATCGTCATAGTTGCCTATAAAAAGAAAGTAATAAAAAAGCGCACATGATCCATGTAAGTAAAGATTTTAAGCTCACTTTCAAAAACGTCACTATAAGAATCCTAATCTGGTTTTTTCATAAATCATTTTGTTTAAGAACATTATCGGCGTTATGATCTTGTCCTCTAGCGTTTGATTCGCTTCTTGAATTCTTTCGTTCCTGTTCTTATACCTATATTTTGTCCTTTTTATTGAATCTGTTGCTTCGCCAGTTTCAATTAAACTTAAAAAATCACGGCTTTAAGAAAAATCTTCTTCCCAAAGAGCTTTGACAAGCTTAAAGAAATATCCGTTCTTTTGGACCAAACGACCAAGAACTCCATTGTACGCCCCAACTGCCGATGTTGTTCGCCGCGCCAACCGCGCCCGCCGCATCATAATCGTGTGGCTGATCCAAATGAAAAATATTTTCTTTGACATATGAAAAAATCTTTTTATAGCAAGATTCCGATTTTTGGCTCATAATGATTAAAAAAAACTGGGAAAACCTATAAAATATGTTAACACTTTGATTAAGAATTACTTATTTTTATGAAATTTAACTTATTTACTTACCATCAAAATACCTAAATATGTATAAAAAAAGCTGCTTGAAGCAGCCAACAGGCACGATTTTAAAAGACGCGGTTTGAAGGCGGCGTGTTGTCTTTTATTAAATCTAACATAAAGTCGGATGCAAAAATTCAGAACGAAAAGTCTTTTTTTTTTTCTAAACACACTTTAAAGAATGGACGAGGCTTATTAACATGTTTTGTAGCGCCGTAATTCGTCCATATATTCTCTTTTTTGAAAGCTTCTGTCCTCCGGTTTGGTGTTTTGGGTGCCGATACAAAAACCTTGCTTGTAATATACATATAGTTAGCTACTCCCGTTCGATTTAAGAAAACTTTAGATTCTCTGAAGCTTCTTGATTACTGGAAAGATAAATTGACTGTTTTATTTTGTTAATTTTTCACATATGTATGTAGGTACACATACTCAGCACAAGTTGATCGAAAGACAGCTTGAACTCCACTCATGGCGGTTGCGTCACCATTGCAGATTTAAGACACTTATCCTTTTAAGATTTTCATCCCCTTACATATTTTTTCTTGATCTTTATGATTATGAAGAACACATTTTTGTACATTAACGCACAATCCATTAGTTTTATTTACCACAATTTTAGCTGCAAAATGTTTATAGCAACAAACATAAGTCACATTATCTTTATAAATGTATTTTCTTTGATAAATTAGTTTTTGTAAAAAAAAAAATAAAGCAATCGTATTCAAAGCTCTCCATATTTACATTCTCGCGAGGGTCACTTTACAAATAATTAAATGCAACCGATCTGGCAAAGCTGTTCTAAATACCGTTAACCAAATTTTACTATTGTATTGTTTTTCGAACAACAATTAGTTCTAAATATTTTTTTTGGTTTTTTTCCATTCAGAAAAATTCAGAAAAAATTGATTTCAGAGGCTTTTTCGTTTCTTCATTATGGAAAAAAACCTAGAAAATAAGATTCTTCTATAGTTGCCTTTTTTAATTTTGCAAATGACCCCTGGAAAAATTTAGACACTTTTTCCTTCTGATGTCCACTTTTTAAATTTAAAAAATTTCCAAAAAATTTTGGTAAACACCTCTGGAATTTGTCGAATTACATCTGAAAAATCTGTTTTTTTTTTTGCCAAGGAAAAAGGTAGTGAATTTGTATGGACATTTTTCTGTCTTTTTTTCCAAAAAATATTCCGGGGTAATTTCTTCCTAGGTAATTTCCGAGAGCCCAATCATAGGTATGAATAGGGATGCATTTAAGATTTTGATTCTATATGTAATTACCTAGTACAATTGTATAAACTACATATATAAATGTATAAATTCAATGCTATACCTACCTTCTTGTAGGTAAAATATAATGTAGGTAGGTACTTAGAAATTGAATTTCGTAAATAAGTAGGTAACCTATATAAAATACTCTCGCAAAAAACAAAAACCTAACCCTTAGCATTCTATTTAAAATAAGTACCTACCTACCTATTTATCTTTAATATATTTTTTCGTTGCAAGAGCTTAAATGGATTGAATACTTTTTTTGAATTCATAAATAAAACTGTAACGTGTATTTTAAATTTAAAAAATCTTTTTGTTTAACATTGTGCCCTCTAGCGATTAATAGAAAAAACTACCAAATTAAACTTTTTGATTGAAGTATTAGATAGGTGGATATTTATGCGTATACACATATAGTAATGCCTCAAACCGCAATGTTCGTGGCTTAGCTAAATTTAGAAACATTTTTGGGACAAATGTATTAGCAAGAGTTCCATTCACAATAGTTGTGTGTTCTTATTTTTATTGAACAACAAAAATTAATTTTTAACATAGGAAGTGTTTACAATGATGTTTTTATTAGATAATATAAAAACAAACTCCAAAAGACAATTAAATTGCATTATAATATGTAAAAAAAAATCCTGTTTAAATTTTAAGGCAAAGACAAGAATGTTCGTTTTTATTGGTATAAAAATGAAGGTAATGAATTATTAGGTGTGGTATAGGTATACTTACTTATACATCATTAAAAACACAAAAGTGTTGACATTTCGAATTGCGTTATTTTTTTAATAGAAAAAGTCTTTAACTTATTGTCTTCATATTTTATTGAAGTAATAAATTATATTAAGTGGAAGTGGTCTAAAACGGTCGGAATAAAATAGAAAAAAATGTGAAATCGGGAAAATATGAAATCATGATCCATTACAAGAAAAAGTTGATTTTTTCCCCCTCAGATCAACTTTTCTTGAATCTCGTGTCGAATTCCTTTTACCAAAAAAATTGGTCTTACAAAAATTGATTTTTTTCTCAACAAATAATTTTTCCCGACAGTACCTAAGTGGATAGTTTTAAAAAAAATTGATCTTTTTTTGTGATTGTGTGCTTGTTGTTTGTCAGCCGGAATCATAAACACTCAACTTATAGGTACCGAAAATATCAAATCTTTTAAGGATGCGTGCAAATACGTGTAAATCTTGCTTCCAAATCGAGATTCAAGCAAAATCTTATTCAGATCAAAAAAATTCATTTCCCCTCAAAAAATATGACGTTTGACAGATTTTTTTTTAAACAAAATCAATTTTTTTTCTAAACCAGATCAATTTGTTGATAAAAGGATTTCGACATCGATTTGATAGCAAGATTCACACGTATTTTCACACATACTTAACAGATTTCATTTCTTCTGTCAGACGAGCCTTTTAATTGTATAGTTTAGTTTATTTTAATATAGATTTCCCAAATAAAATAATTTTATTTTTAATCTAAGGAATTCGACATTAAATACGAAAACTATTCAACTAAGATTTTGCTACAAACGCCAATGAACTCAAACGAAACGCATTAATTCAAAATGGTGGAATTATATTTCAGCTGAAGCGAGTATATTTTTAGGAGCTGTCATGTGCAACTGCTATTGAAATAATAGTGAAATCCATTGACGTATTAGGTATGGTCCGCCAGTAGCAAACTTCACGTGTGTTCCAACATAACTAGGGGCGCCATCAACTACTAGCAGGGAATCTGCGTAGCAGTGATATGATTTCTTTAATTAATTATTTACTATTGAAATATTTTGGTGGAAATTATTATCAAACTACTTTTATTTTACAAAAAACATCCACTCCATGTAAGTCAGATGAATATATTATCGTTTTCATTTAAATTCTTATGGCGAAATTAGTACACATATTTAACACTAAAAGATGATGGCGTTTTTAGGCTGTTTTTAGCTGGAAAACCTTTTCTTGGCTGTTTGTATGAACATTTCAACCCACTGGCGGTCCATATCTATAGTACGTCAATGATGAAATCATTTTGCAGATTATCAGAATGGTAGCTCGTTACTTACATCCTACTGGCACTGGGGCCATATTTAATCAAATAATAAAAAATTCAATATAAACAAAATAAAATTCAATAAAAAAAATATTAAGACAGCAGAATAAAAAAAAAAGCAGAAATAAAAAAAAAATTTAAAAATAAATTTTGTTCTTTCAAACAACGTCAAAATTGAAACAATTTTGTTTTTTAAAGTTGAAAGATTTTGATTTTAAAAATTTCGTGTTTAGTCCTAATTTATAACGGCTTCACTTTGATTTTAAGTTGGTTTATTTGATTTTACGTTGTTTTTTGGCTCAGTGTACACTTTTAGTACTAAAAGTCCTGACGTCTGGTCTGGTTAGCCCTTAAAGAAAATTAACTTTTGAAATCAGGTTATGGACTGCATAGACAAAAATCATCTTATTTCAAAAAATGAAAAATCTTAGGCATGTTTTTTATATTTTTGAAATAAGATGATTTTTGTCTTATATGCACTCAATAACCTTAAGTTAATTTTCTTTAAACGTATTTAATGCATTATACCACCCTATAATAGATTTTTTATTTATATTAAATCTTTTAGGAATAATTTGAGGTAAACACTTTTTTTTTAAATATTTTCTTTGCTAGCTTGGAAACCGTTCGGAAATTAAATGATGGTATGGGCATTAAAATTTAAAGAATTTTTTGTTCTTAAATATAACTATATGAATATATTTTTTAAAACATAACCTTTCAGAGATATAAGCTTAAATCCCAAAAAAGGGAACTTCATGCCTCTCCTCTTTCGGCACACATCACATAAAGCCTTTACCATAGGTATAGTCTCGTAGGTCGTTCTCGTTCAAACTATGATCGTTATATCGTTCTCTCTCTCCATCCAGAATCCCAATTTAAATTTTGTTTGGAATGTTGAGTTTTTCCTCAGATATTTTGATGTCTTTATTTGGGACTGTGCCATTCTGCTTTTGCATTAAGACGTTTAATGACTTCCTTTATTTGAGAGAAGTTTAGGGCTCTGATTTCGTAAAAATAAAACAATTTAACGACATTGTTTTCAACATTGCTCTCTATACAACTTTCTATTACGATATCTTAAATTAAAGTTGTCTTTAGTTGAGTTAAAACTTCCATCTTATTTCATGGCCACATTCCTAAATGTAAAGTGGCTTAATAATTCTATCTACGGATTGACAAAAATTATTTAATATATTCTTAACCCTTTCTGTGATAATTGAGCATACGACAACCATCGACAGTTTAAAAAAATAAAACAAAATACAACAATTGTTTATTATCTTATTTATAACAACTATAACAAAAAATGTTGTTAAATATTTAATGCATTTATCTTTAAACACTTTCCAATAAAATGACACCACAAATTTTTCATTTATGAAAAACACAATCCAGCAGTCCCAAACTCTACCACCCATTGTGGGAACTTCAAATGAAGCTTATTTCGTCACATCTTACTGATGTCGTTCTTCTTTCAACAAAAAAAAAATAAAAGATTTCCCAAGGACTGCAGAAGTCACGTCATCTGCTAACTTCCAGTTCCTCCTGATAGCATGATGTATTTCTGTAAAAAGGTAAGAATAACATAATATATTATTTAAGAAATATCACACACAGCAAGTTGTTTCGTCTATACCTATAGAGTGGCTGAAGAAGTATAGTTACATCACATAACTTTAAGTATTCTTTCCTATATTCACACAATCTGTGCAGATGGTGTCCTTGTAATTTTTTCGTCACAGTATATTTCTTTTTCCCATATTTATGTATTATTTTTGATTACATTCCACATTTCCTGGCAGCGGATGGTTGGTTTGGTTATGCTGTCTAAGGGAAAACCTCGATACTAAATTTATGACGAACCCTGTTGACATTGGGGGCCTTATTGTGAGAAATTTTAGCTGAGTAATTGAAAGTGTATGCGGAATCATATCGTAGGTATATTGGTTAAGTTGAAAACCTCTGAAATATTATTTATTTTTTTATATATTAAACGATGACGACAAGTACGATGATATTTCACAGCGTGAACTCTAACATTTGACAGGTGCCTGGTGCCTTTCTATGGAAAGAGGAGCAAAATATTAGGTTTATGAATTAGGTACCTGTAAAGGAAAGTCAGGTGTGAGATGAGAACACGGCAGGATACTTTTTAATTCATTTTTTTATTGTTGCAGAATATAATTCTCAACTTAACTCTATACTTTATACTTCTGTACTAATTTTTTCTCTTATAAATACTAAATCGTTTTTTAATAATTATTTAAAAAAAAAAGACAGGAAATGATATTAACAGTCAAAGTTAAGGTAAAGATTGGGTATACGGTGAACTGGTTGTAACTTATATACCAAAACAAAAATTGTAGTTATGTAACTAAGTTTTCGAAAAAAAATTAAAAAAATCGAATGCAAAATCTTTTTTTATCTCTTTTTTTGTCATATTTTTAAGAGTAAGAAAGTTTTAACCTTTAAAAAATTTCATCGTGTATTAAACTTTGCTTGTTTTTGTCATGGGCTTAGGTAGATAGATACTATATGCATTATGTATCATTTTAATATGAACATTGTACATCCACTTCCAAATAATGAGGAGAAGAACCAAAAATGTTACATAGCCATTCTCCCCCACATGCATAAAATGGAGTATCATCTACTCACCGCATTTAAGGCTTATTCCATTTTTATCTAACCAAACAGTTCAAAATAATTAATTAATCCTAAACCACCCATTTTGCCTACTGAACAACATCTCTACAAATAAAATTAAAGCTCAAAATATGGCCCTAATTAATTTTTAGGATTTTCCATCATTTTAAATTGAATCTAAAGTAAACATTGGCCACACACATACATACCTACATCTCTGGTGGTGTGTGCTTACCCTGGTTTTTTTCTTTATATTAATAACATGAAAATCCTTTATATCCTTTTGTTTACACCAAACCCTTTTAAAACAATGTCTTCTTGATGATGCTGCAATGCTGATGTAATACTCTCGTAGTTGTTTTTTTCTCTGCAAACATACATAATTAATTTTTCTTATAATGAAACATTTTTTGTTGTCATTTACAATAACGGCACATCTATATCTTTACTTTTTCTACAAATATTTTTTATTTTTTTTGAAAAATATGAATAAATTAATTCAATTTAATTGCATGAATAAAACAAAATGTTGATTACTTCTACCCTGTGAGATACCTGTAGAGACGAGCTTCTGATAAGCAAAAATTTCATCTGCGAATGCAAAATAAACAAAAGCCCGGAACTACAGGGTAGGTCACGGGAGCGCTTTTAAACCATGTCATGGTTTTCAATTTTTTTCGTATTTTAAAATATTATATAGACTTACAAATGTTGAAAATTGTAGAACGTTTTTTTTTCTTCTTTAAGTGTTCTGCAAATAAATATGATTATCTTGATTCTTGTAAATTCTTAAAAGTTAAAAAAAAAAAAAAATAATATAAAAGGTTAGGATTAATTTATAGCTCCATCGTTTGCCATGCCAGTGGCGTTTTAGGTAAAACACTGACACTGCCGGAGGATTTTTTATTTCAAACATACTTTCAAATGTGTCATGGTGTCATATAAAAAATATTTGTAAAATATCTCGTGTGGTTTTTCATACACTTTGTTCTTAAATTTTAGCAAAGGGTGTGTTGTTTTTCTAAAAATTGCTCAGTGGTGAAGCTAATTCATAAAATGTTAAAAACAATCCAAAAAATTATTGTAGTTTTACTTTGTGATCGATTACCAGACGATCAGCGATTAAGAAAATGTGCATTGGTTTTAAATGAATGAATATCATATAATGAGAGTAAAAATCAAGATCGATAAAGCATTTCACATTCATGTAGTGCGGCTACATAAAAAAATTCTATTCCTAACCGTACGTTCAAAGTTGGGCTCTAGGTTAAACTCATAGGAATTCCTTGGAATTTATTTAATACTGTGTTTTAGGAAAGATAAAAATGTTACTGGCAATAAAAACGAGAGGTCTTAATCCCTCGCATTTTCGTTTGTCTTGTCTTGATTCTATCGAAGGAATTTGCCTTTTTTAAAAATGTTCTTATTAAACAGTACTTGAGTGGCACGCCTCGCGAGTTCAAGGGATTTTAACTCCCTTTCTTCAGTCCAATCATATGCTCACGCAACTTCTTTGCTCCGCTTAGGGTATGTCCAGAAATGGTAGAGAACTATTTTGCGTATACGCGAAGTTATGTGCCTTTAGACAATTCCATCATCTTACGTTGTAAAAATTTGATTTTCAGTTCGAAAACTAGTTCCAATTCTTCGGACATCAAATCACCAGTAATTATGAAGGTTTTGTTCCTCAAGATATTTTTGTAAGTTTAATAGCGTTTTTATTATCGTGGAAAGAAAGGATGTAAGTGTCCGACAAGTCGATACTTAGAAAAGATAAGATAACGACGACGGAGTGGATAAATGCTAATAGTATTCATCCATTCGAATGGAACTGTCCTGTAAATAGGAAAAAAATTAATAGCATTAGTATTAAAATCTGAAGATTTTTTTTTTATTTTGTTAAGTTTATTTCAAGTCTTGTAGGATTTTGAAAAAGTGGGTGGCCCTACGGCCACGAGGAGTTCCAGAAATCTACATGTGGATAATCATGGATATGTATGAGGAAGTTAAAACAAAGGTACTGCAGGAGTCATCGAAAATTTCCCAATCGAAGTTAATGTACACCAAGGAAACCTCTTAAGTCCTTTACTCTTTATTACACTCCTTGATTATACTTGAACTTGAAGATATAAAGGTGACGCGTGACGGACTCAAAAATAAATCAGTTATTCTTTGCTGACGATGGAGCCATTAAGTTAAGTGAAAGTTCTTTTATTATTGCAACGAGCACTAAATCTATATGGGTGAACGTTTTGGAGAGAAACTGGTATGCAATAAGCGCCAACAAAAAACAGAATATTTATGTTGCCAGTTTTCTGTTCTACTCAGGTCTATTCTGGAGACATGATGGAGATAGTGGTTTTCAAGTTCGGAAAGTTTAAATATTAGATCAATTTTATCAATTTACCGAAGCCTCTTGAGATGAAGACAACGCTGCCATCTTCTGCTACGTATAAAACACCTAAAACTCCAGCTGAATGAAAAGCTTTACACTGCCGTAGTTCATCTATAGCTCACATGTTATATACAATGTGCTGGAAGTGATACAACGAATTGGCGGCTACTGATGAGTGAGATGAAGATGCTTCGCTTGACAGCAATAGTAAAAAAGCTTAATCGAATTCCATTGTGAGTCAGAGTCAAATATTCCATTGTGTATAAAATACAGCACGACAAACTCAGCAAATATTGTTATGTAAGTACCTACAATGGAGAGACGCTAAGCACTAACATACAAAGTTCCATTTCCGTTGCCAAAAAAGATGCAGGCCTAAGACTCCTGAAAAAAAAAATGCAACGACTTTTTGAAGCTTAACTTAAAAAAAGATCAAACTTATTATTATTTCGACGCAACATATTTTCCTAACGTATTGAGTTTAGTATTTCTGTTATATGACTTTGTACCTACTTTGAAACACTTAAAAACTTTGAAATATTGTTTAAACTAACAATTATGTATTTGGTAGAAATTGTTTACCAAGTTCAATCGAAAGTTGATGATTCCAGAATTTTTATAGTAGTAAATAATTAGAGTATTTCAACAAGGCTCATATCTAGTTGAGAAGTTATGTGTTTAAGGCTTAAGAATGCTGAGACATGTTGAGTGAATGAACATCGACGATCCAAAGAGTATTTTAACCCAATCCTGTCGTTCTTATTACGACCATTTGCAACATTATTACAACATTTTTCAAAATGGTAAATTAATACATTTTAAGTCTATAAAGATGAAATTCCTTCAATTTGCCTATCTACTTAAATATATAGAATTATTTTGTACAGTCTAGGTATACTAAAAATTTAAATTGGAAAATAAGAAGAAACTTTCGGAGCTTACAAGATTTATGTTGAAACATAAAAACTTTTTCTTTAGTTTTACAATTTGAATTAAAAGTATTGCAGATAATCAAATTTTGCACCGAAATACCCATACCTATATACATAATTATATAAGTAAAAACTCAAACCCAAATAGCACAGCAAGCAGATGTGTTTAAGTTCGCAGTGCATTCTACCGTAGGCCATTAAAACGATTTATGAGCTCTGCGAAGAAAATTTTCAGTAAAATTGAACATTTTATATACAATTGTACATATATATACTTATATATGAATGTAAATATAAAGGAAATACTATTTGTAGCAGTTGTTCTGGGTCTTGTTAATTTGCCTGTTCCGACCACAAATTCACCACTATGCCAAATACATGCATCGCGAATTTCTGCCAAGCGTATAGATAAAACTGTTTAGCTGAATTTATGTTTGTTTTGTCCAAAAGAGAATCCGCCTCCTTTTTTGTTCAAAAACATTTTGTCCTTCAAAATAAAACCCATTCTTCCATTAAGGATTTAAAAAAAAAGAAATTCTTGTTTGCTCTTGTTGTTACTATTGGCTTTGTTTTTGGCTTCAATTTATTGAAACATAGCTTTTTGGCTAAATTTGTGTGGTTGACCAAAACATATAAATATAGATACATCCATTTATTATAAACCTCATTATACAAATTCTATTGATGCATTTCTGTTTTGTCAAATTTCAATTAAATTTAATGTTTTGAATTATAATTTTCTTTTGTTAATTAAACATAAATTTATCTTCAAAATAAATTGGCTAATAAATATCAGACATTTATGTACATACCTAAATAATATAGAAATTCAAACTACGCTGCAAATGAAAAAAATCACCGAAACAATTTTCCTGAATTGTTTGACACTTCATCTAATCGGTGATGATTTACTCTTGACAGGATTAAAAGGTGTATCCTTGCGTTGAAATATTTGAAAGAAATGTTAGGTAGGTACACGTTTTAGGGATGAAATATTGTTTGAGTGTGTAAGTGGAAGGAGAAATACACAGAAATGCAGGAGAAAAAGGGGATAAATCAAATTAAAACAGGAATGTCGTGAAAAAAGAACATCAAGAAATGAGGGGATGAAAATGTTTATCTTTACCAATTTTTTTTTTCATATGTAGATGTCTATGCATCTAGGTAGGTACCTATATCATTATTTACATACAAAGGAAATTACCTTCTAAGAAAAATATTTATATAAATATATATCAACGACAAGTCATTATACCTAAATGTGTTTAACTATAGATACATTATCGGTTGTCAGAATTTCATATTAAACCACATTGACACAATAATTACAAAAGGTGATTTATACTGTTATGTCATGGAAAGCAAGAAATATTGTCTATGAAGGTACAGTAATAAAATAGGTAATTAATATATTTCTATTTTGATTTGATTTTAATCTTAAAAAAATCAAGTAAAAGTTTTTTTAGTCTAGAATGTAGATGTTTTCGATATTAGATGTAAGGATAAGAGCTTAAACACCTTATTTGTCTGGTTCTAAATTAGTTTTGTAGGTAAACTTTTTGAAAAAAATGAATATACGTAACAACATATAATTACCTAACTAATATGTTTCTTTCGGCATATTGGATTGGAAGGCATTATCATCTAATTCTTAAACAGGGACTTCTTCTTCTTAACCAAGATGTTTTGTGATTTCCATGCAGTTATATTTTGGGCTTACTGCCTTTTTCTTAGATTGCTTCAAGTTTTGATAGTTTTTGATTATAAAATCGAATGATAAAAAAATTGAAATAAACTATATTCTGTAATAAAGTAAAAAAAAAAAAAAATTAAGAGCACGAATGGGAAACTTAATTGCTCTTGTAGCAAGTTACCTTCTTGCTGACAACTTGGAAATTAATTTGACCAGTTTAAAACATTTTTTTTTTGCATTTTCAAAATAAAGTTTAAAAAACAAAACAAAAATTACTTTTTTGGTAATTTGTTTGCAGATTATTTATCAGGCATTGAAGGACTATTTGAATATCAAATTTCATAAAAAACTGTGAATAATTTGTCGAGATAGTCGGTATTAAAAAAAAACAGTTATACGGTAGGCAACGTTTAAAGTTTTTTTTTTTTTGGAAAAAAAAGTTCTGATTAAAGAGTCGTCTTTGGCAACAAATCACTTATGTGAAATTTTATCAAAATTGATTGTAGTTATTTTTTGGGAGAATAATTGGATTTTCGTTTCCGGTTATATGGCGCAGGTAACCTACTGTTGTTTTTAAGTTTAGAACAAAAATTTAAATTTCTCATCAGGTTCAGCCATTTAGGCTGTCGGTAAAACCATACTGAAATACATAGACAGAGAGACAAACAGACAGCAGAAGAAAATTAATTTATTTTTGAATAAAAAAAAGTAGGTAAGTACGCCATCTTGAAGAACTGTTAATTTGCTACAAAAACGTTTTTCGTGGTTGTCATTTTTTAACTTCTTAAGCAATTTAATATTTTTCGGCTATTTGCAGTGCAGTTAAAATTAGGTAAACATTTTTATATGTATTCCCAGAATCTATAGAAATGTTATATCGGAAAATATTGACTTTTTATTTGCTTTTGGTTTTTTGCAGTTATATCCACTTAAAAGCCGTTCGTTGATGCGAATCAAACTATACTTTTTGAGTAAAAATTAAATTTGCAACAAAAAATATTAACACAATTTATTTGTACGACGGTTTTTTCAGGTCGGTTCATATAAACAAATATGCCAAAAAAGTGACCGGAGCGAAATCTATGGAATAACTAAAGTAGCATGTGTAACGCCCACATTAGCTATCGGCCAGTGAAAGTCCGGTCGAAATCGGTACAGCTGTTCTTGAGATATTCATATCTCAAACAGACAGCCAGACAGACAAACATTTTTATGATTTGTTCATATTAAAAAAAAACATGCATTTTATTTTACTTTGTTATTCATTTCCTAAAAATAATAAAGCAAGACATTTCGTCGTCGTTTAATGAAACTCCATAAGTTCACTTGGAATGTTTTGAGATATGTATATGTATTTGCAATTAAAGTTGGAAATATATGTGCAAGGTGATGGCAATTTGGGAGTTTAAAATTTCTGTAATTTGGAATCAGAGTGACATGACGTATAGAACTTAGGAATTTTTTTCATAACGTAGATATTGTATTTTGAGGACAAATGGCGTTATTATCTCATATTGGCTTAGGGAGTTTTCATTGAACGAAGACGATTCGTTATAAGATAAATTAATAAGATCCTTTATAACTACATTTGTTCTATTTATGGAAGATTTTGTGGCGAGATAGGTGCAAAAGTACGTTTCAGTTATATACTGCGTATAGGTTAAATAAATAAAACCCGTAAACACATTTCTTTTCAGTTAGTTTACAAACATTTATCTAATCGTTCTATCATTTATCTAAATGTTTATCATATCTTTGTATTGTTTATCGTTAACTACATCCTGAAAAATATAATAGATTTTTGTACTTTACATCTAAGGTCCTGATCCTGAACAAAACAAAGGGTGTTCCAAAATTCGCAAAAGATTTGAAATTAGTACAATTCGTGCGGTGAAGTCAAGTGCCATTTTCAGATATTCAAAACAATAAACACTTTCTTTTCTTCCGGTATAATAAGATTTCCGTTACGAGTGGGAGATAAAGAAACATTTCGGAATTATTTGTTAAGCATCCAGACCAAAGATGTGTTATTAAAACATTAAAGAAACATTTCCTTTGAAATTAATAATAGAAGTTTCTAAAATTTTTCTCCGGTCTGGCCACACTTTTATTTTATAGGTGTTTCTTAAATGTATGTATATAAAATGTTTAGAATAATAAATGATTTCAATCCCATACTCAATTTTAATAAAATGGTAAGGCCGTTATATGATAATATTTAAAATGCATACGCAACTTTAATTTTTTCTGAACATTAATGTTATAGTCTCGACAAAATTGCGTTGGGTCACCCTTTATACGAAAACAAGAAGAGTTTTTGGTCCATTATCACAGAAAAAAGCTTTAATATGTTTATTTTAGGGGTAGTCAGTAGTCAGACAAAACTTAAATTCTTCAGTATAATGGATGTTGCCTCATTTCATTATGTGGATAGGACAGCGATATGCGGCATTAGTCTATATTGTTATTTCAATATTCATTTTTGTAAGAAGCTATGTATATTCCGTAAGTCATGCTTATAAACTCTATGTATATATATATATGTATATCTGCAACCATCCGCTTTATGAAATGCACACATCCGGTCCCGCCCGACCCATCGGCCATTGCATAATGAACATAATGAAGTAACAGAGAAACAAAAACAACGAAAATTATATGCAAATTTTATATATCCTTGGGGATTTCTTTGATGGATAATGCAGGGGATGCCTCGAAACAAACACAACCTCACAACGACAACGACAGAGTGAACTAATTTAAACCACATCTCAGCACAGTATAGCACGAAGATAGCAAAAGATACTTTTCGACAGAGACATGGGAATATTTCTAGTTTTTTTTTTGCTATTTCTTCATATACTAACGACAATTTAAAAAAAAAGCACTGACAATCTCCTGTAAGATCTTTAGAACTTAAAAAACGCGGTAAAAAATTGAACGATTTAACAGACGGTGTCGGTGCATCTCTAAGAAAAAAAGAATCTAAATAGATTTACTATATTAATTTGACGAAGAGATTTTAATTAAAAGTTTCTTAATATGTATAGTAGTTTATATAGCTACAATTAAGTCAGCATGGATGCCAAGTTTGAAATGAATTCAACTTAAATGGCGATAAAGAGTAAAGTTTTGAATTTTGAATAAAATAATTATGGAAGAACTTTTCTAAATTAGTATTCATTTACAAAAAGTTTTAAATGCTTTGCTTTCAGTTGTAATTAATTTTAAAAGTTACTATATTAAGAGTCTCATTTAATCAATTAGCCTTAAAGATAATCCTCGAGAATATATACATATTATTCCACTTGCTTCGAATTCACATGACTGAACATATTAGAACGAATTTCATATCTAAATTTATGTGCAAGTGCATCATTGTGCACATGTTTGTCTGATGATGGTGTTCGTTGGAAGTTACAAAATTTGGTAAAATGCCAACAAAATTTCCAGCAGGATTACTTCATAAAGTGAATAAGATAAGGCATTTTTGAATCAAAAGCAATATTTTATATATGTATGTTCAACATCTGGGTTGTTTGAAGTGTTGCTATAGAAATGTCAGGAGCAAATTTTTTGAGATATGATATGAATTGTGAATGGCTGAATTTTGAATGTTTTTATCTTTATTCAGCAATATGGCCTGCTAATGGAGGAAAAAATTGGCAACGAACAAAGTAAATTCAGTTTATAGATTTTTTTGGTGTGTCCCTCGGAGTTGAAAGGATAAGGTACGTGGGTTCCATTCCAACGTTAGTTGGCTTATTGAAAGAAGTGCAATTTTCATTTGTGCGATATTGAAAGGAAGAGATTTTTGAATTTATGTATTTGTTTTTAATTGGCAAAGGCAACTATAGTGATTTCGAACGTGAGCTAAATTTTTAAGTAAAGGTACTATTGTACGTTGTTTATTTAATTGGAATTAGCAGTTCTTTTTGGTTCTGAACATTCATACAATACAAAAAATCGTCAATTCCTTTGATCTTTATTTTCATTGTATTATAATATATTTAAATTGCAATAAATTTAATATATACGCCATTATTACATTTGGGGCTGCAATTTACATGTGCATTGTTCTTTTTACAGACTATTGGCAATTGTGTATGGGTAACCACAAACTGATTCAACGCATTTTTACACTTCTATTTTCATGAAAATTCAGAACGTGATAAATTAATACAAGAGGCTCGAAAATTTGAAAGTAGACTTCTATACTCACAACTTGAATTTAACCTTATAGAGTCAAGCTACTTCGATGATTTTCTAAGTTACAGAGAAATATCTTTGATCTTTAAAACAAGATGCGAAGTCCTTGGACTTAACGGATCCTTATACAATGGCAGTTTTAACCAATTTTGTACGTTATGTAATTTGAAGGCAAAAGAGGACTGTTTCCACTTCATGAGTAGGTATATGTCCCATCTTTGCTGACACAGAAAAATATTCTTAGGAAAGAAAACTATGACGATGAAGGAAACAATCTTAGTGCTTAACGATTCTGATTGGAAAATGTTATATAACTTCTTAAGAGTCATTTGTAAATATGGGATGTTACTTATAACAAAATTTGCTTAAATATTTCAAGTTAAATTTTCACTATTACCGAACATACAATGTACATAATTTGCTAACCGAGCTAACGGCAATGCCATAGCTAAACATTCATAAAAATAATAAAAATTGTATCAAACAAATCGAAATAATAAATGAATTCTTAATTAATCTACTGCTATACGCAGACTATCTTGGTCTAATAATTAAATCAACCGCTCTCAGTACGAAATTAGTCTACTGCCAATTGACCATACAGTCACTTGTAAAACGTTACCAAGTGGCTAACATATTGTATTAAACTAATAGCTATTAGCGGCAAATATCGATATTTCTACCAAAAAGTAATATCCAGACTTCAAAACTAGTTTCACAATAAACGAAGGGTTATCAAACATATTGCGGAACTAGTTATGACAAGATATGGTATGATATGATATGATATATGATGTGATATGATATGATATGATATGATATGATATGATATGATATGATATGATATGATATGATATGATATGATATGATATGATATAGATATGATATGATATGATATGATATGATATGATATGATATGATATGATATGATATGATATGATATGATATGATATGATATGATATGATATGATATGATATGATATGATATGATATGATATGATATGATATGATATGATATGATATGATATGATATGATATGATATGATATGATATGTTATGATATGATATGATATGATATGATATGATATGATATGATATGATATGATATGATATGATATGATATGATATGATATGATATGATATGATATGATATGATATGATATGATATGATATGATATGATATGATATGATATGATATGATATGATATGATGTGATATGATATGTTATGATATTATATGATATGATATGATATGATATGATATGATATGATATGATATGATATGATATGATATGATATGATATGATATGATATGATATGATATGATATGATATGATATGATATGATATGATATGATATGATATGATATGATATGATATGATATGATATGATATGATATGATATGATATGATATGATATGATATGATATGATATGATATGATATGATATGATATGATATGATATGATATGATATGATATGATATGATATGATATGATATGATATGATATGATATGATATGATATGATATGATATGATATGATATGATATCATATGATATGATATGATATGATATGATATGATAAGATATGATATGATATGATATGATATGATATGATATGATATGATATAATATGATATGATATGATATGATATGATATGATATGATATGATATGATATGATATGATATGATATGATATGATATGATATGATATGATATGATATGATATGATATGATATGATATGATAGATATGATATGATATGATATGATATGATATGATTTGATATGATATGATATGATATGATATGATATGATATGATATGATATGATATGATATGATATGATATGATATGATATGATATGATATGATATGATATGATATGATATGATATGATATGATATGATATGATATGATATGATATGATATGATATGATATGATATGATATGATATGATATGATATGATATGATATGATATGATATGATATGATATGATATGATATGATATGATATGATATGATATGATATGATATGATATGATATGATATGATATGATATTATATGATATGATATGATATAATATGATATGATATGATATGATATGATATGATATGATATGATATGATATGATATGATATGATATGATATGATATGATATGATATGATATGATATGATATGATATGATTTGATATGATATGATATGATATGATAGATATGATATGATATGATATGATATGATATGATTTGAAATGATATGATATGATATGATATGATATGATATGATATGATATGATATGATATGATATGATATGATATGATATGATATGATATGATATGATATGATATGATATGATATGATATGATATGATATGATATGATATGATATGATATGATATGATATGATATGATATGATATGATATGATATGATATGATATGATATAATATGATACGAAATGATATGATATGATATGATATGATATGATATGATATGATATGATATGACACGAAGCCGGCTAATTCACTGTGCACAATTCAATGTTCACAATTCACTGTGCACAATTCACTGTGGAATACAATCCACTGTGGTCTATTTTTTTGAACACATCTAATTTGATTCGCGTTTTACAAAATTTGCATTTATGTTAATTAACATTTATGTTAATGCATTTCACTGTGGTGCACTTTTCGCGAGCGGGAATAGTGCGTCACAGTTAAATGCACACAGTGAATTGTTTATCACAGTGAATTGCTCCACAGTAAATTGTGCACAGTGAATTGCGCACAGTGAATTATTGTCCCCACAGTGAATTGTGTTCCACAGTGAATTGTGTATGATGAATTGATATGATATGATATGATATGATACTATTTGATATGATATGAAATGATATGATATTATGTATGTGGTGTGATATGATTTGATATGAGACGATATGTTATGATATTATACTATTCCGCGTTTAAAAGGATTAACATATCTATTTATTCATTTTATTTAATCTCAAATTTTAATTTTTTTCTATGAAATTCAATTTAAAATAAGTGTTTTCCAAAAGTTTTTCTTAATATTTGAAATCAATGGAATTTAGAAAATAAATGGTTCAAAAAATGTAAACACTTTATTTTGTTGTAAAATTTTTAATTAGAAAATTGCTTTTCCCGTATATGAGGGAAGAAGAAGAATTTTTTCCCTCCTAAGTTATTGGATCGTCTTCTGATATTTTAACAAACATGAAATATTACTAGGTATATCTTTACCTAACCTAAAACACATCTTGATTTAAAAAGTATGATTAAAAACACTCAAAGATTCAACACTTTCTAATTTATTAATCGCAGTGATGTATTTAGGATTTTCATTTAAAAAACGAAAGTTTTGAAAATTATTGCGTTGCTGTAAAATCGGATGTGTGTTTATAATTCACGTGATTTTCACTTTTCAAATTTAGATCTAGACAGTAACAGAATACTTTAAAACGTATTAGCAAATTTCACATTTAAACTGACTTTATAAAGGAATCAATAAGGACATTTGTCCTTATGCATAATTTTAAATCATGCATTTTTATAAACAAAGATTTATAAATCAATATTATTTTCTTCTTAAATAAATATTTAATTTATCGTCAGCGTCGGTATAACAATATTGAATTTTTAGAATTTCGAATCGAAGCTTTTAAATTAATTTTATTAATTTAGATTACATTTTAGTATAAAGGGAGATAAAGGTATGTGAAACAATTTTTTCACATGCTTTTATTTGTATTCAAACACCACCGGCTTTTTATCAGTATAGGTATACATTTTTAAATTGGAAAAAATCTCAATTATTGGTTTTTGCATTAATTTTTTCAATACGTTTTATATTTAAAATTGCACTTACAAAAATTAATTCAGTAAGTATAAATATTTATATACCAATAAAAAGTAAATAAACATTTTTCACTAAATCACAAAATCACTTCTTTCCATTCCCATTATCCTTGCAATATTTAATTTTCTTCTCCCACACTTACTCAAAGATTTAAAAAAAATATGCATTAAATTTAAAAATGGCGACAACTAAAATCAACGGCAAAAATGACAACAATAACGAACTTCACTTAACTAGATACTGAGATTCACTTTTGGTCCATGAGCATCATATCCCAGTTGTGCTATAAGCTCCGCAATTCAAAAGTTCACACACCACCAACAACAAAAACAACATTCAATAACTTTAAGTAAGTATACGTGAAATTAAAAGGAAGCATTCGTTGGGTTGGATTAGGTCCAGTATCTATATAGCTACTTCAGTAGGTCCAGGAATATTTAGGGGAAGTCAATAATGCTTGCTTTCTCCAAGTATAAGCAAGGTATACCTACGTAATCATCCCCTTGAACTTTTCCTGCGCACGCATTGGTTTTTGTCTAAAAAAATACTCGCCGGAAGCTGGCGAACAAAACATTAAAACATGGGGAAACGATGTGCATCATAAACAATGTACGGCATACACTATTGCGTTATGCAAATTGTGTTTTCTACACTTACAAATATATTGGACAAAGTCTATGAAACTCGCCGTAAAACTTCTGCGGCACCGGTTTTTGTAAAATTTCTTTAATTTAATTTCACAAAATGATGTTTTGTTTGGATTTATGGACGATTTTTGATTTCACCAACACAAAAGGTCATCAACAAGGAGAGAGGGTGGCTTCCTATTCCTTTATTTATGGCTGTTTAACGAAACACGTGTAATTTAGCGGCCATTTTGAATTCATACATACAATCATATTGTGAGATTGTGACACAAGAACTACACTATGATGGGGTAAGGAATTATGCACAAACAAAGGCTTTAATATTTTTCCTCCATCCAACACTTTACTACATGGCGTGTTGAAACCTTAAGGACGAAAGGGGATGAAAGTTAAACCCTGCTGCTCTTATGGTTGATGATGATGGCAGTGTCAGTGGATTATGCACTTCCAGCTTGTGACAGGGGAAAATTTAATCAATATTAAACTCTGTACTCTGGTCTGATAGTCCCTAGAGCTGAAGGATGTAGATACCGTGTATTTTGTGTGAGAGGACGAAAACATACCTACATGAGTAGTCGCATCAAAGAATGTATCTGTATATACCTACCTTAATACTTCTGATGGAAACTCTATAAACATGGTCAATGTTTTTGCAGTGTAAAATGTTGTTAGGAACTTTTTTTTTTATTTTGTAGTTGAAATTTTCTTGGCGGAAAATTGTGCAGACAGAAAACATTCAACTAAAATGAAAAAGGAAAATGATGATGACGCGATGAGTTGGGAAACAATACAATAAAATTAAAATGCGAAAAGAAAAAGTACCTACCTTGGGAAACTTATTATTGCCCTCTGTCGTAGGTACTTACTCGTTGGATAGTTAGATGGATGTTTTGTATAAATTCGTATACCTACCTACATATTTATATTTACAATATAGATACATATGTCCTATAGTGTAGATACATCACATGGTAGGTATGAGAGTAGATTTGACCTCTGCCACCAAATATCTTTGGGAAACGATGGTAAGGTACCTATAGGTATAGCTACACCACCTGAGCGCAAGTGCTTATCTGGTGAAGAGGGTAAATGTGTTGACGCCAAGTTGTTCAGATGGAAGAAGGTGCCATTGATTATGGTCCCATGAGTGAATTAGGCTTTTTGAAAGTCAATTAAACTTTCATGAAATGACAGATATTTTCGTCAATGTATTTAAGTTTTAAGAGACCAATAAGGAAGTTGGTGTTTTAGCAGTTATAAAAAAGGTATTAGAAAGGATTAATTAATTATTTGAATAAAATGGTTAGATAATTTGAATTAAAACTTAAAACAAACGTTAAATTAAGGAATGGTGTTTAAGGTTGTGTCTCATTACCGTATGTGCTTTCGTTGATTTTTGGTAAATTGTTTAGCATTTTAAGTCAATTTTGCCTCTGCCGCCTGAATGGGGGGTGATAGACCCCCCTCCATACTATTTTTTCATACGATGGTTTTTTCCTCTTGACGCTATCACTAAAAAAATGCTGTATCTTTTCACAAAGTGCAGGTAAATTGACATTTGAGCATATATTCTTGAAGGAAATTTAATTTTCTACAACTTTTATATTCACAACTTTGTGCTAAAAAAATGTGAAAAAAAGTCCCAACAAGAAGTTTGGCGAAAACCCATATCTTTGGAATTTTGCGTTTTTTTCCAGAAAGGTTATCTCAAAGACGGTTCTGTTTTGCAAAATAATGTAAGTAGCGAATTGTAGGAAATTTTATCAGCTATATTTTCCACCGTTGTTTTTTTTTTTGTACGACGCAACGTCTTCGAGAGATGCAACCGTGAGAAGATCCCTTTTAACTACGTCCCCAGCCCCCGCGGCACTTTTTTATTGCAAGTACATGGGGACCTCCCCCTACAAATTCCCGAAAAAATTGGAAATACACAAATTTTTTATATTAGTTTTATTACTTTGACTAGACTACAGGAAAAAAATAAATTCAAAGTATTTTGATAAAGTTGATGTAACTGTATTGCTTGAAAATTAACAGTTTTTAGGAGAAGTATGAATTTTCAAATTGAGTAGATATGGAAATTTAGTCTGATGTCACCGTAACTATATTACAGTCTAATAAATTCGCTTTAAACTTAACCAGGTCTGGGAATAGTTAAATCGGAGTTTCTTTCAATAGTGTCTTACAAAAAAAAGTAAATCAATTTAAAACTATAGGCATTCAAACTAAGTATTTGAAATTATGAGAAATAATCTAAAGTCATTTGCAATATTGCAAATATTTAACCATTAAACTTGCCCTAGAATAAATAAAAGTTACGAGTGGGCCAATAAAAATGAAATAAATATGGCAGGTACCTACCTACTATTAATAAGGTGATTTTGAAAAAAAATCTAATGAAAAACTTCATTACTAGCAAAAAATCAGTCACTCATAATCTTAGAAAAATCGATCACATTTTTTTCGAGAAACATCGGATTTTCTATAGAATTTATATGGCAAGTAGTAAATAAGGTGATTTTGAAAAAAAAAAAAAAAAATTAACGGAAAACCCCGCCATTGGCAAGAAATCAGTCACACAAAATTTTATGAAAATATATCGTATTTGTTTCGAAGACAATTGGAATTTCTGTAGCTTTTATATTGTAGGTACCGTTAAAAAGGTGATTTTTTAAATAAATTTTTAACAAAAAACTTCATTATTGGGAAAAATCAGTCAAATTTTATCAAAATCAATCGTATTTTTTCGTGAAAAATTGGATCATCTTTATGGCTTTTTTGTCACGTACTGTTAATATATAAACTTATTCCGAAAACATAAAAATATAACCTTTGCCTACAAATTTATTATAGGAAATGTTATCAAAATCTATCGTATTTTTTACAAGACAAGTTCTAACGTTCTTAGTTCTAACATTTTTTTTTGACGAAAATCATCAACGTTGGCAAAAAAAAAACAGTCATACGAAATTTTATCAAAATCGACTGTATTTTTTCGAGAAAAATTTAATTATCTGTTACGCTTATATGGAAAGTAGGTACCTACCGTTCTTTTCAGGCAGTATAAAAATCAAAAATATGCCTGGGCATATTACTCAAAAAAAAAAAAGTGTAATAAATTTGAAGTCAATCGACTGTAGGAGTGTAGGCTGTAGGCTGTAGGTGTCAATACATCCAGACTGACAGACAGACAGACAGACAAAATTTTCGGACCTACTTTTTTGGTGTACTCTATCATCGTAATGTCATGTTTGATTGTTATCTCAAAACTTTTTTTTTTACGAATGCAAAACTTGCCTTATACATATACCTACCTAGTACCTATAATCGGAAGTGAAAATCAAAATAGTTCTTAAGTATTTGAATAAACTGAATGACTAAATGTCCACTTAAAATAAAAGCGTTCCGATTTCTTTTTAGGTTAAGTCCCACTCTAATCGAGGCTTATCTTGAAGTTAAGTATGTATCTTGAAGGCAAATAGATAAAGGTTAAAGTAAATGATATCTATATACTACTGATAATTTGAAAAAAAAAAAAAACACGAGGATGTAAAGTTTTAAAAGTTAACTTTCGCATGTTTACCTAGTTTTAATGTATTAAAGGTTTTGAGCCTTGCAATCTTTGAGTCAGCATCCTTCTATACTTTCCAAAGTATAGATTACATTTAACCCGCAGAAAATTCAATAGGTTTATTCTTAACTTGCATGCTGAGGTCAGATGAATATATGTAGGTATATCCGAGGGTATATCTCTGTAGAAATAGAAATGAGTTAAGTTTCTATTCTACTGTTTGTTACCAATTCTTTAAGGTTCATAATTTATCGAGTTTATCAATTTTTGTGTATAGCACAATGATTTAAAATTTGTTAAGTAACAATTTTTTTAAACAATATTATATATTCTTATATCAAAATTAAAACATTTAATTTGCGATGCATTAAGAATAATAATAAAGAAATTGTGCCTTTATTATTTCTTAATGCATCGCACAAATCATGTTTTAATTTAAATTTTTTTTTTTACTAAGACGGTTATTGGAAATTCGCAATTTGACAACTTCCCCTTATCACTTCTTCCAATACCTATAATTTTTGTCGTAACCTACCCTTCTCATAATACCATACTCCATAGTCCATATACACCATTTTACATCCAAATTGGAGATTCCAGAATTTTTCAATGACAATGACAACACATTATTTAATTGTCAAAAATATAAAATTTTTATTTCAACTCATCATCACTATTGTCAAAACATTTATTCATTCTCTTATTTTTTTTTTTACTTATTACACAAAAAAGAATTACAATGAAAAAAACTAAAAATTAATCACAAAATCAAACTCAAACCTTCGGCACTGGAATCACCGGCTGAAACAAATTCAACCTCGCCTCCGCATGTCCTAATTTATTAGTGGCATTGCAAAAATAGTCACCATAATCTCTTTCGTTGGTGGACAAAATGCGCAAGACCGAATTAGTTGTCTCGTGTGCTGTTGCCATATTAGTGATGCGATAATTTCCACCCGACTGTAATTGAGTGCCATCTTTGAACCAATATACCAATGGTGGAGGATATCCCTGAACAGAGCATTCCAATTCAGCAGCGTGTGTCCGCATTTGGGCTATTTTCGGACGAACCACTGATATCTGTGGACGGAATTCAACCTCAACGCGAACAATACGTTCGTTTGGCACACCAACTCCATTGTCGGCAATGCAGTAGTATCCACCTCGGTCCAAGCGGTGGGCTTTTCTGATGTGCAATGTAGCTCCTCGATGGAAGTTTCCACCAGCTGGCATAATTGAGTTGTCTTCCCTCTTCCAGGAAAGATTAGGCTTTGGAAAACCATCGGCGTAGCAGGTTACTTCGATATTTTCACCTTCTTTGACAACAATGCTTTTAGGAGTCTTCTCTTCGGAAACGATTGGTGCATGTTTCACTGAGAGCTTTAAACTCTTCGTCACCTTATCAATGGCGGATACAATTACTTGGCATTCATAGGATCCCATGTCGGAAGCTTCTATTTTGGTGATTCTGAAGGAGTAAGTTGAACTGGCACCAGATTTTATCTCCTTGATGGTGTACCTTGGATCGGACAAACTAAGAACTCCTCGAATGGACAGGACCACACCTCCTCCAATACCCAAATCGTTTGTGGTCTTGCTCCAACCGACTGCATAGTTTTCCACATTTTCGACGGTGCAATTAAACTCGACTGAATCTCCTACACTAACTACCTGATCTTCCGTAATGCTCGAAATAGCCGGTGACTTGGAGTGTACTCGTAGAACTGCCGCAAAAATTAACAATAATTTGAAGAACAACATTCCGACAGAACAAAAATTTCTTCCTTGCTTATGAACAGATTTCGACAAACTGACGCGACGCGGAATGAAAGATTCTAAATGAAAATTTCGGCTTGATATTGCGTTGTGTCAGACCAGCTATCTTTTTTTTTTTTTTTTTCCTGCAATCAAAATTAATCGGAAGCACTGAGAGAGAGAGTATGGACTTGAATCTAAATTTCTGAGGTCATTCCATTATTGCCTGCCGCACTCGTATGCTAATCTCACTTTTCTGGCGATACGGACGTGATTTCTGAAAAGAGTCTCGGTAATGCAACGGATGACTGACCGAGAACGACGGCGGGCGGCGGCGTTTGTCAGCGACAACGATAACAACTATGGCTGTCAATGTTTATAAGACGAGATATCTAAAGTCCCGTTGTGTGTTTACTTGGCCGGATGATAAGACACGAGGAGGAACTACTTGATCTCCCACAAAAAAAAGAAAAGAAAAGATTAAATTATGATTTTTTTGTTGTCAATCAAGTTGAATGCGTCACATGGAGAAGGCTTTATAAAGAGAACGGAAACCGATGGCGGGGACAAATTTGGGGGCCCGAAAAATGTTCCCACAGTTCCATGAACTTCAAGTGGGCAGTGTATACGGTCTTTGAATATTTTATATAATAATCCGACAAGACGATGAGAGGAAAATATATAAAATTGTGATCACTGAAATCAAGAGAGATGTGCACCCGAACCTAACCACGACACAACTAAGAGCTGAACTCGAACTGATAAAAGATTTCAATTCTAATGACTTTGTTTTTGTTGTTGGTTTAAATAACACACTGAATGTAACAGTGAATAGCACAGTCAGCTCACAGTCGCTTACCTTATCCACAGGGAATATTCATGACAGGGGCATGGGTATATACTTTATAGTGCGGAGTGGAGGGTACATTCTCAGTGGATGATTGATGACCTCTGGCTAGGGAACAATTGTTTAAATGGAAATGAGAGGCAGTTTGAATGGCTTTGGTGTATAGCCTTGGCCTTATCCTTTTTATCTTATATTTTAAGAGATGTGTGAAGCTGAACATCACATGGTATTTTTTTTTTTTTTTGATCTATGGAGGCATAGTAAACCTTAGTTGGATTTGTTGTTTGTATTTTTGTGAGAGGTTTTTTTTTCACTTGCATTCATAATTTAAAGTAAGACCTTGACTTTGAGTGATGATTTTAAGTAGGGTTGCCAGGGTGAACTCAAATTTGTAATGAATTTTGCTATCTACCTATCCCTCTTCGTATTTTTCAGTTAGGTACTAGTATTTGGGGAATCAAAATTAATCCTTATTTCCCTTGGACACGGCATCACGTGTGAACGGCTCGATTTTTTTTTTATTCGCTTTTGTTGTGTTTTGTTATTGTCAGGCGAAGGTTCTTATGAAAGAAAAAAATTAAGAAAATTACGATTCCTGTGGAAGTTTGTTTTTCACAGAGCAAGAAATTGAGAATTTTTTGCAAAGTGTTATAGTCAGGGATCAGAGAATGGAATAGGCAACGTTCATCCGAATTCTGATGCAGGTACGGTGCATCTATCTAAGTTTCGTAGATTTGGCTTTACTCGGGAAACAAGCAATTCGTCTTCGTTGCGCTGCGGTATAAATAATATACCGACGTAATGAACATCACATTTTCTAGATATGGAAATCATTTTTGCCGCAACCACAATACCAAAGCTTCGTTAGTGATTCGATCATAGTCAAAGTTAGGGGTCCCGAAAGTTTCCAGATACGTTGAATGGCCAAGACAGAGCAACGCGTCCAGGGAAGAATGTGAGGTCTGTGTGCTATTACAAAATCACAACCACTGATGAGACGTAACTTTGTTGAAAGCCGTCCTTTAATGCTCAGCAATCTAATTTAGAGATCTTTTTGTAAATTTTAGTAAGTATTTGCGGAATATCCAACAGCTGTGTGATTAATACAATTTATCAGAAGATATCGCGCGTATAGTTCGGTTGCCGCTTAAAGTGACCTTATCATTAACTAATTACCAGTGACCCATAAGTACAGGGGTGGAATCGCGTAAGATGGTAGTTGATTGTCACATTTTTGATCATCACTTGTGATCAAATTGATTTTTCCTTCTGCGTAAGGTGATCACATCCACCAATTCAACTCAATTCAACTTTGTTCAATTTGTCAGTGACATTTGTGAAAAACATTGTTGCCGTAGTCATATTTTCAAGTAAATTCATTGAAATTGTTAATTTTTTAGTGAATAAATGCAATAATTCTAAATTTAACCATTTATTTTCGATTGTTGTATACTCTTATGGTAAAAGAAATATTGTTTTTGATGATTTGGTGACTAAAATTGAAAAAAAATTTATAATGTTTTGTATGCGTGTGGTAACTCTAGTCACATTGCCACAAAAATATAAATAAAACGTCAATTTCATTAGAAGATGACTATCACAATATTTTGGTGATTGGTGTTTAGCTATCACTGTGATTATCACTTTACGCAAAATGTAGATTTTGACTGTCACTTATCACAAATCACCTTAGCCGATTCCACCCCAGGATAATTTGTAAATAAATCGATGTGCTATGTTATCTTCAATAATGTGGACTCCAAAACGGCTCGACCGATTTTATTGACTCGAATGTTGACTATTGTAGATCACCAGTCCATATTACGTGTGTCGTTATATATTTCCTGAGTTTTGCTTTTGGGCTTCGTTCAACACCCATAGCGGTTTCAAAAATAGGTGGTCGCATGATCTTAGTCATATTAGTTTGGCCGCCATTTTCAAAAATACAGTTTTTTATTATAAAGGTATTTAAATACCTATAGGTAGGTACTTAAATATCTCATGAATTATTTTATTAAGCAAAAAATTTGTCTTAGTAAAATTTGTTTGGCTTAATAAAAATTGTTTGCATTTTAACATCTAAACACAAAAATCTTTACAAAATTGAAATCAGACCGCTATACTGCCCTCCTAAGCGAGAAGGTCGTATCTCAAATTACAATTTTTAGCGGAGCGTGCTGAGAAATTTTCGTAGGCGAATTTTCTTAGCCTTTTCGTCAGTTTTTTTTTTTTGTAAAACTTATTTATTTAATTACTATATTTTATTTTTAAATAATTTAAGTTTTTTTTCTTATTAAAAAATTATCATCAGGTTTCAGAGTTTAAGACTAAACAAAATAAAAAAAATAAAAAAAAAATAGTTACGACTTTTTCGCTTAGAAGGGCAGTATAAGTTTTTTCAAAATGGCGGCCAAATGACCATGATTTGTACCATGTGACCCCTTGCAAATTAAGCAATAATTTAGCAGGTATTAAACTGATGTGATATAATGTGTCAATGCATTTTTGCATTCAATAACCTGCTTTTTTAAGTCTTATTAGTTATTTATTAGTTCATTACCGCTAAATCATTATTCATTATTTGTATGAAGCATACCTACACAATACACATATTGGCTATAATAGGATACCTAACAATCATAATGGGGTTAACAATAATTTTGGTAGGTAGGTAGGTATATTGATTGCGATATCTACGTTATAATATTATAATTATTCATAATATCTACCAAATGCGTTTGCCTGAGGTTCTGTATTATGTAGATACATATAAGTGAACAATGCACATTCCATATTCTGTTATAGCTGCATCTACTTTCAAGTTATATTACAAAAGTATCAAACAATTCTACAATAATTGCATTCAGTCAGCCGGTAAAAGCAACCAACCAAACCAACCCTAAAGAAACAGGAAACCGGGTAATAAATTATAAAAGTTGACATTTTAAGCCGAAGTCAGTGAGCAGCGGAGAGATTCGTTTCATTTCGTTTGTTTAACAAACGTGTAGAAAGGGACGAACGAAGGATATTTTTGTATTTGGTTTGGACATTTTCTTTATATAAAACTACATTATGTAGGATATCTATATCTTTATATAGTATTTCTCTAGATTTTAACATCATTTGTGAAATGTCTTTTTATTTCGACGCGGCAGCAATGCAAGAAAAAATAATTTTTTTGTCTGTTCTTGGTTTACCATGAAGTCAATAGGAATAGTGTATCTGCACAGTATAGATACCTACTTATAATAGCTCTAAAGCAATCCAATATGATGAACTTTTATTTGAGATTATTATGGATATTTTCATGGTGATTTTTTCCTGGACCGAAATTTGGGTTTTTAATAGTCTGACTATACTCTGTTAATCTATCTTCTTGTTTTATGGTGACTGATGCCCCTTGCAAATTCTTTGCCAGTGTCAAAAAATAATCATTTCGCATTTTTACTTTTACCATTTTCAATTAGATTTTGATTGATTATCTTTTTGAAGTTTAAGCAATTTTTCAGTAAAGTGAAGCCAAAGTAAAAAACTAACTTACTTATTGAGCTCGTTGTGCAATAATTTTTGAGTTTGGACTGATATAAAAAAAACTAGTCGTCATATAAAAAAAGTTGAGTTAATATTTTTTGTTGGAAATTTAATTTTCTATTCAAAAACTAGGTACATTTAGTTTTATCCGTACGAACGGACGTTTAGGTAGATGCTACAAAAAAAATCAATATTTTAATCATTTAAAAATCATAGTTGAGATAAAATGTCTCACCTAAAAATCTGATTCTTTCGATATAATTTTTTTATGGAAAAATTTTATAGAATTTTAATTGAACTGCAAATAGCCGAGAAAAAATATTTATTTTTTTTGTTGCAAATTTGCAGTTCTACAAGATGGCGTAGGTACTTACTGTTTAAAAAAAAAGTTTTTTATTTTTTTTAAACCATTTGAAAAAAATCCTATTTTTCGTAATTTGTTAATAACTTTTTATGCTTGCAAAAAAACGCGGAAGACTTTTTTCCCTATTTTTACTCACCAAAAAAAAAAATTTTGAAAGTGGTTTCAACTTGTAATTAATTTGTGACAGGTTGAAATCTAAGGTGACTGGACAACTATGGCTTTTCCAATAGTATCATTGGAAAATGGTGCCTGAGTAACTCTAAGAACACTTAAAAAGAAATTTATTGTATTTTTTTAGTTGCTCTGTCAACCCTCGAAATTGTGAAATTCCAATAAATTTACCGATTCACACCGAAAACTTCATTGCTTTGTTTTTGGAAAATTTTTACGTACCGTACGTATTCACAGATAATACATACATATTATATACATATATACATATATATATATATATATATATATATATATATATATATATATATGTATGAAATGCAAAAAAACGTTTAAAAAAAAGTGGCCTCAATCAAGTGACCGTCAGTGTATATCCCCACGCAAATTCAAAATGTATTTTATGCATAATTCATAGCCTTCCCTTCTGTTGCTGGAAGAAATTAACTCAACTAATCCAATACCTTTTGACACCGAACAATAAATTAAATTTCGAACAGAAACTATACATACAACAAATCACTCAAAAATTTTCAACTTTCGAAATTTAGTACTATAACTATAACTGCAGATGAAATTTGTTCTAATACTACCATTGTATATAAATTTCTATAGTACAACCATGGAGCAGCGCCATCTAAACAAAGTTGTTAACTTCACATTTGGAGGTTCTTACATTTACTAAGTGTCTATTCTGTTACCCTAACAATAGTCGTCTACGAAACAAATTAATAATATATAATTTATTTTATTGGCTCTAAAATCCATATTTCCTTGACAAGAGTCGTAAACAAAACAAAAATAATATATGTTTACGACTGTTGTCAGGGTTACAGAATAGACAACTATTAAATGCACGAACCTAAAAATGTGTTTATAACACGTTTCTCAAGATGGCCAGGCGGTGATTATTCAGCATGAAAATACTATAGAAATGTATATACAATGATACTACTCTGAATGTATGGTTGCGATATTCACTACATTATTACAAGTGTTAAACCATTTAGTTTATACACATAGAGAAATCATTTTACAGTTTCAAATACTCCTCGTAGGATGTCGGTACTATCTACTTGTTTTGTTTTGAATCTTGTGACAATTATTCTTGGTTTAAAATGCAAGGGTAATAAAGACAACAAAATACATTAATACAAATATATGCAGAAGAATTTTGTTTGGTTCGGTTCAAGTATTTTTCTTAACAGAGAACTACCTACTCGATATGCTCATTTAGCGACTTCTACTTCGGTTTCCTCTATGTGTATAAACTCAATGATAATAGATATCTAAAAATTAAATCATGTAGCTTTTTACCCAAAAACAAAAAAAAAAACAATATGCAGTGCTGTGAAGTTTTCCAAATTCAACATTCTTGACGTCTTCAAAATTAAAAAAAAAAAATGTAAACATCTAAAATTATTATTGTACCGATACTTGTGCGCAATCCTGTATTTAATATTACAGTTTAGATACAAACTGTTATACACTGGTTTGTGTACTCACTACAGAAACATTTTTTCAAAACTACAAACACAGAAGAACGAAGTGTCATTTAAAGATGTCGCTGTCATATTTTCAGTTGCTATTTAAATAAACGAAAATGCCCAAAAATGTACGGGCAAAAAACCCAGCATCGATTTAAACAAGACATGTATGGATCGAAAGGGCAATAATTGTAGATAACGAATATGGTATTATTTTCTTTAAAAGTTATCACCGGGACCCTTAGTGGTTGCTCCACTTAGGGTATGTCCAGTCTTCTGGCAGGCGCCTGAGTCCAATTTTTCCATGTTCCACTGGGTGGCCCGCTTCGCGGGTACAAAATTTCCAAAGTTTCCAAATTCAACAGTACCTGGGTGGCTTGTTTCGCTTCTTATTTTTTTCCTTTTCAATTCTAATTCAAATAATTAGTGTAAAAGCAAAATATAAAGTACAAAAACGTGCTAAAAGTGCTGAAAATCGGGATTTTTTATTCGTACCATTCGGATTTTTTCAGTCGGGATTTTGGCAGTCTGGATTTTTCAATCTGTCCAGTCGGGATTTTGGCAGTCGGGATTTTGTCCCTATCAAAATCTTGAGTACGTGTCAGTGCTTTAAGTACAATTCATTGATTTTACGGTACTGTTTATACTTGTGCCGGGGAAGCGCGCCATATTATGTGTGGTAAATTTTGTGACAACAAGACAAGGCCGGCATAATGCTCTTTAACCGTAAAAAGCAATCTGTAACCCATTGTCTTGATTAACGTTTTTTGCATTAATTGACTAAAATTCAATCTGTTAAAAAAGTGACACATAGCTCAAGCGGTTATAATGCAATAGTTTTATTAATAAGAAACTCTGCAACTTTACTTTATTTCGCAATAACTATACCGTTTTTAAATCACAAGAATATAATTACAACTTATGCGAAAAATATGTCTCTGCTATGTAGTCTAGGACAGTTACTTCGTGAGTAACCTATTTTATATTTCATACGCATACATAAAAATATCTTTTTATTTGTTTGTATGAAAAAACCACGTTATTAAAAAAAAAGTTTCTACAATCTGATACACATTTCACACGCGAGTACTAAGGGGAAATTTCATTGAAACCGTTAGAGCCGTTTTCCAGAAAAAATAAGTTTTTCGATAACGGTTATATGACAGATGCTACCGTTCCTTTAAGACCTACAATAACCTACAAAAAAAGCTCCGGGCATATTAGCCTAAAAAACCCACGTACAAAATTTGAAATAAATCGGCTGTAGCGTTAATGAATTATATTTTCTTATTCAGTAAAAAAAAAAAAAAATTAGTAGTATTTTATTTAATGATTTTCAATTTTAAATATTTTATAAATTTATATTTTAAAAAAATCGATAGTAACTTTTTACTTAAAAAATTGTATTTCAGCTTTAAAGCTGCACCATGACCCACTGTTCATCGGGTTCGTCAAAGGCGTATTTTTGAAGATAGATCCATGTCGAGCACGTGTAACCCACATACTTATCCATTATGTTTAGTATTAAAAGTGTTAAATGTTTTTATATTTTTCTTAATCCTTTAAAATTACTATAAAGAACGCATGTTTATCTAACCCAGTCGAGCAATTTATTTTTGCAAAGAATGTACTTTTACAACATTTGTAAGTAAAACAATTAAAAAAAATATTTTTTGGGTATATAAATTACATATTGTGGCTTATTATAAATTATAATTATAGTTCTAAATACACGAATAAATTAATCAAAAGTTCCGTTTTGTTGAATATTAACATTAAAAGAGAATTATGTTTAAAATACAAAATAATTAAAACTCTATAATTATTAATTTTTGTAAAGCATTTAAGATGTCTAACTTCAAAGTTTACAATTAAGTAAAAAAAAACATAAATAGGTACTTAAATAAATTATAATTATATTCAAAATATCTACAATTACAAAAAGAAAATATTCACATATCCCGTCTAAGCCAAAATGTGTATTCAAAAAAATTTGTTAATTCATAACAAATATTAGATACAAATTTATGACCGATAAGAATAATTTTAATGACAAAGTTTATATGTTAGATCTTTCTGATAAAAAATTCAGTAAATTTGAATTAAGTGAAAGAAAAACATTACTATAAGTTTCTAAGAAACTAAAGTTCTTTTAAAATTCTTATCTGACAGTTATCAATGTGATCTAAATTTTCTTTTTGGAAGGTAGATATTATGTATTTCTAAAAATAAAAATATTAAAAGAAAGAAAGTGTACTTGGCCCGCATGTCTCAAAGGTTTGCGTGATTCAATCGGGCCTGATATGAATCATGGAAAACTTTGAAACATAGTCACTTGCTTTAATCTTAATAAAAACCTTAAACCTAAACTAAACATAATCTAATCAAATGGGTAAATCTTAATATAAGACTACTATTGAAATTAGACATCTTGAAGGCTACATTTTATTAAAATTGAGTTAAACTTATAAAAATATGAACAAATATAAACTTTTCGAAACAAATTCTAAACCAATTCTAAACAATGCAATTGTTCCGAACTTGGTGTGGAAATTTCGTAATTCTCATACAGATTAGGTATTGTATCAAATTCAGGCTTAATTTTTAACTCTGCGTCACTTGTCATCTTTTCGAAGACAGTTTGAATGCGAGGGTCTGTCTTTGGTGTCTTCAAGCTATCTAGAATGTCATTGAAGACTGATTCAGCATCGCCATTGGCACTTTTCGGTGTTAAGGGATCGATGTTCTCTGAATCAGGTGACATTTGTGAGAAATAGTCTGATGTGTCAGAATTGAATGTTATAGAATTTCCATCTCCGCTTGTTGTTGAGGCTGGTGATGGTAATGTGTAAGGCAAGCGATTGAAATTGACCACTGCTTCATGGAATGATTTTAATTGAGGGACTATTTCCGGATTAGATGAGTTGTAAGCCATTTGGGAAGGTGTTACTGTTGATTGGTGTTGTAGCCACTGGTAAGCGTTTTCGTGTTTAATATTATTGTAATCATGATACATCGGATTGTATTCTAATTTGATATCTATATCAGACAGCGATGGCGATGATGTCGGTGGTGGCGTCAAAGTTGGAATATATGAGTTATGTGGTGCGTATTGCCGTGGATCTATTAATTGTTTTTCAACTTCTTTAATTTTTAGTTTGCGGCGCTGATTTTTGAACCATATTCTTACTGGAGTAGGTTCTATTGATAATTTTGCAGCAAGTTTTTCAGCTCTTGCAGTATTGACATAATTATTTTGCATAAAGAAGTTTTTAAGTTCAGTTATTTGATCATTTGTGAAAATGGTACGACTGCGACGAACTCTTCGCATCACAAGACTATTCGCAGCTTTTCCTAGAAAAAAATGTTTATTATAATAGTTTAATCGATTTTGATAGCTTTCCGTAATTATTTTCGGGTAGGTATATTATTAAAAAACTAAAGTAGAAGCAGCAGTGCCAAAAACGTGCGAAAACGTTGACTATCTCCAAAATCGGTGGATAAGTTTAAAAAAAGGTCAGGTATAAAAAACCGGTTCTATGGGATACCTACCTATACCACTATACCTACTTTCAACGTTTGTAAGCTTTTTTCGAAATATTTTTTCCCAATAAAAATATCACCGTCGACTGACACCAAAACACACCTATTAAATTTTTTCAAAATTGATGGTGTTTTTTCGAGTAAGATAGAATTTATTATTATTTGAAATATAAATATATTACATTTTCAACAATAACAAAACTAAGCTATACGCTCTTACTACCAGGGCTTCGATGCATGTAGCTCGGAAACGTTTTGGAAATCAAATGAAAGTATGTGCAACAAAAGGTATAGAATATTATGGTCTTTAATATAACCAATAATTTTTTTTTAGAACTTAACTTTTCCGAGATATAAGCGTAAATCCCAAAAAATGGGATTTTCATACCCCTCCCCTTCCGATTTACCTCCCAGATGTCAGAACTTTTAGTATGTTAACTCCTAAATCATACAGTAGCAAGTTGCTGTAAAGGAATGACTCAGGCTCCTTCTCACGCACTCTAAAAACAACCCCCTTGATGGATTAATACCTCATATGTGATATTATTTTTCACTTCTAAAATTATGACTTTCCACTTTTGAAATTCCTTGATTTTGGTCTTTCGCATTCAACAACCCAGTTTCAAGAGTAAGCTTCTTAAATGAAATGTAATTCTCTATATAACTTCCTTTAACAAATGCTTTTTGTCAGATTAACAGTTAAGACGATATAACGTAATATTTGATGGAAAATATGGGAAAAATTCATATTTTTTGTAATTCGTCCCCTTTGCGATGCGTTTACTTCGGAAAAGGCTGAGAATTGGAAAAACATATGACTACAACACAAATTCTAGGAAATTTTATGGGCTTGAATTTAGTCTCAGAGAATAATTCCTCCTTACAACGGGCCATTTCCGTGGTATAAACGTAAACCTTAAAAAAGGGGAACTTAATAAACCTCCCTCTCCTCCGAATTACCACCCAAACGTCAGGACTTTTAATATATTGACTACTTAAGCAGCCAGAAATATATTTTTTTTTGTGTTTCCGTATATATGGTAGATATCGTTATTTTAAAACTTTTACAAATAAAGGGAACGATTCGGACTCGCAAACTTGATATTATGGCAAGTTAATTTCGTGTTAAAGAATGGAACATTTATATACTTTAAAAACTGGTCGGAAAATATATTTTCTGCCTTTTATATATTTTTTTTTGAAAAAAAAGACACTATTCAAATACCCTCATTTAATTTAAATTTAAAAAAAATTATTGGTTTTTGAAAAAAAATCAAATTATTTACCTACTCTTATATTAAATTTAATAGGTAACAATTAAACTTGACATTACTATGATAGCAAAGTCGTGGGTCTGTGTGCCTGTCTGTCAGTCTGCTTGTCTCTGGACAGTACCTGCAGCCTAGACGGTTGGACCGATTTCCTTTAACCTTGGTAACTAGGGTCTGGACGGTACAGAGGGGTTTTTGGTATATTGGTTGATTTTTCTTTCAGTGTAGGAATATTTTGGATTTTAAGAAATTAATTTTAAAGTTACTTTTTTTTATCTAATTTTATTAATTTGATATTGTTTGTATTAGGTATTAAGTCATGCATTTTTATTTCTGTTAAGCTCTTAGGTATAACTTGCCAAAAGAGCAAGTTTGTGTGAACCAGTAGTGCCTTTTATTTCTTTATTATTTGAAGAATTTTTGTAAGCAGATGTTCTACAAAAGAATTTCGGCTCCAACACGGTAAAATTCTGCCTGAAAATGCATCCCAAAAGCGAAAAAAACAAACAGCTGTTGGACCTATAGTGTTTTTATTTTTCGATACCTAAATACCTACCAAGCTTTCCGGAAAAAACTACATTTTAATTTTTAATCTAAAAATGAGCAAATCAAATTTTAAAATTTGAATTTTCAAGCCAGAGTTTCGACTTTTCATTTGTTTTATGTGTTCCGCTATATTGGTATTTTGATTAATTTTAAATTTCCAAACCATACCTATATAATCTTGCGTGTATCGACATTAATGTTATCTGCCAATGTCCATATTCAGTTTCAAATAACACTCAGTGATATCTACATTGTACATAAAACAACCAGGAGTTTTTCTTTGAGAGCAGAGCTCAGAGAAGAGCCTGTGCAGGTGAAGTATAGTATTAAGTATATTGGTTTGGTATGTTGTAAAAAGAGTACGTTTCGACTTTCGAGTGCTCTCATTTATTTATTAAACACAATTAAGCACTTGACTGTCAAATGAGTAGAAACCACGATAAACAGAAATAACAAGGTATGCTCATTCAAGACACTCGCGAATGGCCATTTTGTCGATTTCGCAGATGATATAGTGACGTCACTTTCATCTTTGACTATTATTGTATGTCTTAAGTGATGGCTATATTATGAAATTAAATTGTTAAAACAATGAAATGGAATGAAATCCTTTTTTCATTTTTAGTCATAAACAGATGAGACAGAAAGTGACATCACTGATATAATGCTAATGAAGTGAGCATATACATACCTTGTTTATTGTGAGTAGAATACATCTGTCACAATCAAAATAATAAATGAAAACTAAGTACACGAAGTTGGACGCATTCTGCTTCTCGCTCCTTCTACGGAATTACTGATACTGTTACTGACTACACCATCTCTCCATAATTTAATTCTCACCTCATGATGAAGAAACGCATGTAGATATAGGTATCTATTTTTGACAGCTGGTTGAGTGAATTTGAGCTTTAAAAGATAAACTCCTACTGAGTACATTAAATAGTATAGCAACAAACAGCTGTCCTTGTCAATAATAAACTAAGTGGGGGTTTTAGATTCAGAATACCTGTAAGCATGATGGTTGTTCTACAACTCGTCATCGTTTACGTTTAAGAGTACCATCAAGATCCTATTCAAATTACTTTGTTTAATTGTTATCATTATTAAAAATAACATCCATTAATTATTTATTGCTTGTCAAGACAGGAGAATAACAAATATTTTCAAATTGATCTTATCAACATCTAATATGAACATTAATAATTTGGTTTACATTGGTGTCTCTCGTACAAACTGTTTCATGATTTAGATTTAAGGTACCTCTACTTTCTTAAATATAAAATCCCAAAAGTACTGACAATAGTGCAAAAACATTTAGAAATCGGAAAGCACATAGAAGACATGTTTTTTCTAAACAAAAAAAAAAAAGTCCTACTACATGTGCAATGTGCATCTTGCCAATAAAGATCATGTCAAGCTTTTATATAAAAAAAAAGAAGTTATGCAAAATAGTAGAAGAAGTCCAGGAATGTAGAAGAAGTCCTCCTTTTAATTTGAATTTTTCAAATCTTTGATCTTCGAATCAATATCTAAATAATCCAAACTTTAATGCTTACCTACTTTTCCTGGCTTGTTTGTCACATAGGGTCGATGATAAATTCCTCGTCTATCATAGCAATCGTCAAATGACTAAAAATATGGTAAAATAATAAAAACAAATGTAAAATACTAATTACATTTTAAAAGAAATATTATTACTAAATTTCCATTTTCGTATTCGTTAACTGGATTCGTATACTTGTAGTTTGTATCCAAATTTAGGTATTGCACGCATGGATCTTCCGCCATTTGTTATCCACAATATTTTAAAATATTTTTTATATTTTTATTGCATTTGCAAACACAACTTTCGAATTAAATGCGAATGTTTATATAATTAAACCAACAGCAGCATTAGCAATAAAATTTTAGCAATATAATTATTTATATATTTTATAATAGAAAATTTTTGTTTGACAAAAAAAAAAAATCTCATATACTTTGTCAGCTTACTATTTCTTAATTTTTTGTTTTGACATTTACACTTTATTCGTGATTAAGTTTACTGTTGAAAATTTCGATATCAATAATTCCGCTAATCCGCTATAACAAAAGCTCACATATAGGAGGATTTCACTAGTAAACTAGATGGCGAAAAATATTTTTTTCAAGTCAGGAAATTTTTATCAGCAGAGGGAATTATTTTTATTAAGATAAATTTCTGTTATTTAGATACATATTAATGTGTAAATTTTGTTTAAGAAAATTTAAATATTATTATATAGTACCTATAATTTTAAGTTATGGTACACTTGGTGAGAACATGATTTTAAAAATGTCGCGTAAATCAGAGCAGTGTTTTTGGATTTGGAATTCAAGCTTTAAAATAAGTTTAAATGTCATATAAACACTAATAAAATGCTTGTTATTCACAAAGAATGGCGCAAACATGTAAGTAATGCTTTCAGATCGCTGAAACAAAGTTTAAAAGAAATTTTTGTTTTTCAAACAATAAATGCAGGTTGCTAAACACAAAGCTTATTACTTAAAATTATTGTCGCGCTTCAAAATAAAAAAAAGGGTCGTAAAAACTTGGTCTTGTGGTAAGTTACTTCTGTGTAAGTTAACGTAACGACTGGGCCGTTCGTGTGAACAGTTGTTTTGAAAACAATCAACAAAATGTTAGTATCCAATAGAAAAAAAATCAGCTTCGGTAAAACATCACTTAATTGAAATTTTATCAAATTTAATAGTAAAAATATCGGTTTTTCCTGAAAACTTTTAGCAGTATCTATTGATAAGGTTTGGACAGTGTTTTGAGAATATTAAATATCTTCAAAATCGGTGTAGCCATTCAAAATATAAAGCGGTGTAAAAAACAACGGTTTTATTGCAGCTATTACCGTTAGTAAAAATTTGCTATATAAACATCATCACCTTTCGCAGCAAATTATTTCATATATCGTTTGTTTTCCACAGTAGCATGGTGCTGCTTTTGTTGTTTGGTCCACTTTTACAGCATGCGCCGACGAGCTCTAATCTATACTCGTGTAATCTTATGACTTATGGCAAAAACGTTTATTGAAAAGTTTTAGGGTGTTAGTACATATACTATATGTACTAACAACCTAAAACTTTAGGTACATATTATATTCATATACAGGGTGTCCCGAAACTTAACGTCAAGCGGGTACCGGCTGATAGGGTAGGTTATACCCGTACTGCGAATAGTAAGAAAAAAAAATGGATCTTTCTGGGCCACATTTTTATGTGTGGTCACAAATTTTCTTATTTTGGAGTTATTTTTTTTCTACGTAATCCTTGATACCTATTGTATTGAATGCAATCTCAAAATCAAAAATAAATATTGTAGGTTTCGCAAGAAAAATGAAGATTGACTGAGTCATTTTACAAACAAATTTTGTTAACTTACTTTAACAGTTCATATTTAAAAAAAAAAATTAGCAAACTATACCCACGTCAAGTTTTTTTTTTTTTAATTTGGCCTATTTTATCAAGTTTCCAAAAATAGTGCAACACTTGCCATTTGCTACTTCCATAATCATGTTACCAACATTTAAACCGTTTTCGTGCTAGTAATTTTTTTTTTTTTTTTAATAGGAACGTATTATATCTTATTGATGTAGTAGTCCATTAAGCCATCCCTTCAAAATATTGTTCAGGCTGCTTAAGTAGCTAGTTAGCATACTTAAAGTCCTTATTCCTTGGAGGAACCGGAGGAGGGAGAGGAGTATAAAGCCACCAAAAAGGAGCATTTTGGGACTTACTCTTATACCAGGGGAATAATGCGCCGTATAGCGATTTTTTTTTTTAAATAAACAAAAGCTCATCAAATTTTGAACAATTTTTGTTAATCACTTTTTTCCCAATATAAACCCTTTTCGAAATACACACATCATTACAAGAACAAGTGTTTTCCTTTTATTTTTCATCAAGCATTCCAATATATCGTCTTACTAAAATGTTAGTCTGGCAAAATAGTTCTTGGACAAGAAAATTAAATTTCGTCAAAAAAATCACAACTTAAAGACCAAATTAACCTTACTTGTAAAATGGAAAGTTATAATTTTACAAATGTAAAATTAACTAATAAATATTAATTTGGTCTTTTGCATTTAACAATCAATTTTTAAGAGTTATTTTTTTAAAAGAAATTTAATTCTCTATAATTTTATCCAAGTATTTTTTGTTCTGATTAAGAGTTTAGACGAAATGATGGATTGCTTGATGAAAAATATAAGGGAAACACTTGTTTTTGTAATTTTTCTCCTTCGCGTGTGCGTGTATCTCGGAAGCAGTTCATATTTTCAAAAAAGTGATCATAACAAAAGTTGTACAACTTTTGATGGGCTTTTGTTAATTCTTACAAAAAAATACGCTAAGACTCACCATTCACGTCTTACTTACGATTTGATTTTCTTAATTTATATTTATTGAAGAATTTTGTTTACATAACCTGGACATTGGTTTGGATCTCTAACACTTTTAATAAAATCTCTGATTGTGTTTGTTTCTTCGTATTTCTCGCTTGTATTTAAATTTATTTTAAGTAAATTCTATACCCACAAGTAACAACTATTTCTTCAGTATTTACATACTTTATTTTTAAGCACATCGAACAAAAATATAAATTAAAGTTATTTTGGCTTTAATCCTTAAAACCAATATCGCAAAGTCTTTGGCAACTTTGTATGATGCTAAGGTATAATTAGCAGTTTACTATGCCACTTAATTGTATACGTTTATTTTAGTTCCTTTTAAACCTGCTGCTCTAACGATAAAAATATCAACTCTCCGTATTATCTTATTTAACTTCATTCCAAAATTTTATACTATACTACTTATAAGTAAAAATTTTATAATTGAGAAAAATATGTAGGTTCCTAGTAAAATTTTAACTTCCTTAGTATCATGTTAATTCTCTAAAATAGGAAGTTTAAAACTTTGAATTAAAGGTTTTATGTTTTCAATAAAATTCTATCATAAAGTAGATACAGAGTGTATTTAAAGCTAAAATTCTGTCTATAATCAAAAGAAACAGAGTGTATTCACAGCTAACACGTAATAAGAAAAGAAAATATTTGTAAATCATAAAACCTGAAAAAAATATACACAGAGACAGGACATGCCATGATTGTGCATTTGGGGTTTTCTCTATTTGACTGTGTTTCTCTTGTAAGCTGGTGGTGAAGCTGACCCACAAAAAAAATTATTTTGATCGGAAAGGATTTTCTTTACCAAAAGAGTTTGGTTTTGTATTGCATCCTCTCGTTCACAAGGTTAGGTTAGAAATGGTTGAACTAATTTTTTCCATTTTTCTGGGTATCACGACAAAACAGGAAATTGTTTTATATTTTTCCGACAAATTTACCGGCCACAGGCAAACAAATTCACAAAAAGAAAATATAATACTTTTTGTATGAAATGTTAGAAGATTTTATGTGAATGGAGCAGGCAGATGGTTTAACTTGTTGATATTTTAATATGATGAAAGTTTTCAAATATTAACTTTATTTTCATTTATATCTCAGCCTGAGGTTAAAACTTTTTATTAAGGTCATGATTATATGACATAAGGACATAGATAGAGGAATCAAATTTATATATATATATATATTTTTTTTATTTTTATTTCAGAAAAATATATATTAAGATGTTCTTGGTTCTGTCGAGTTAAAGAAAAAACCAACACATGTGAACTGAACCATATCGTTTAGAGCTGGATGGCTAGATAAATACTATCATGACATTTTCATCGGAAGTAGGAATTCGATCTTAAGGAAAGGGCAAGTCAAGTCAATATTTAATGGATACATACAAATGCAGATAGTATATATTGCAGATACGGAGAAGAGAAAAACAAAATGAAATTTGCTTGAATGGTCTCGTAACAATAATTAATAATTTCGCCGCCTGAGTGGTTAAGTGCCTCATTTTCATCTAAATTAATCCTGAGAAAACAAATTTTAATGTTTAAACATTTGAATGTTTAAACATATTAATTGAACAATTCTTTCTTGTCATTTGAAATCCTTGGGTCAAAAATTATTACGGGTAAAAAAAGAAAAGAAAAAGTTTGAAAAAAGTCAGAAATGGATATAGGACCCTGTTCCACACGAATGCGAAATCAATGAAAAAAAACTTTATTTTTCCGATATATGTATATATTTTTGGGATATATAGGATTTTTGTGCACTAAGGGCCAATCTTTTAAGCTCTGGTTAAATCTCTGGTTTGTTCACCATAGAATTTTCTTAACCAGTTGTTTTGAAACTCGGTTAACCACACTTCGTCTTTTCACCATTTTATCTACTTTGGTTACCAAACCAGAGATAGTTTCCAGTGGTCCAGTTGTGAAACGGAATCTCTGGTTAAGTTTGATTATACAGTTTTTAATGCGAGAGAAAGAGATAGAATTTTGGTCAATAATCAATAACAGCCTGTCTCGTTTCGATGAACATAGATATACTGAATTGATTCATTTACGAACAAAGGAAAACAATAAATATACATAAAATATAGGGGTGGAATTTATTAAGATGGTAGATCATCATTTTCTTTAATTTTATTCTATACGGCTAGTAGTGATAATCAATTATTACCTAGTATATTATTTATCATTCAACACAAATGTGAAAATAATAATCGCTAACCATAGAATTTCTGTGGTTAATCAAGCCAAATTGACTGGTTTTACGAAATCTCTGTTAACCATAGATTCTCTGGTTAAAATTTTGCTAAAAAGACCAAATCTCTGTTAACCGACTGGAATAATGACACTAACCACGGAAAATCAGCTGGTTTACGTAATCAATGGTAACCATAGATTCTCTGGTTAAGATTTTGTTGAAAAGACAGAATCTATGGTTACCAGCTGAAATAATGAATGATTAAACTTAACCAGAGCTGAAAAGACTGGCCCTAAACATAGGAAAATAAACGAAAACAAAAATAATATAAAAATTCAAAATCACCAGCATTATTAATTAAATTTTTTTTTTTAAGTTATAAAAATATGAAATAAAAATTAATATTAATTTTGTGGGTATGCCTTGCTTTATATCACATTGGCTCATTTCTAAGTCGTTAAAAATCGTATCAAAATGGTAAATTATTTAAAAAAAAAAATTTTTAATTAATTTTGACCCTTAAAATTTTCTAGAAAAATACACTTAATTCTATTCGGAATTGATTAATAAAATATTTCAACATTCGTAGAAGCTAGTTTTTGTATTGTAAGTTTTTTTTTTCATTTAAAGTTTTTTTTTTACCAGTTTTGTTTTTATCCATTTTAGTAAAATAATAATAAAAAAAAATTGTAAAATATTATCGATACAAAATTTCGAAAAAGACTACATTTAATTCTGTTATACTATACTTTGGCAACGTGAGGGTAAATAATTTTCGTCTCTACGAAATAGTCCTAACAACGTCTCTACAAAATTGCCCCACCTAGTACAAATTTTGGATATGAGGCAAATAAGCACTAAGAGAACACAAAAATTTGTGGTCTATAGAGCGAAATTGGTTTCCCTAACTTTGTTAATAATAGAGATAGAGCAATGGGGATATGACCAAACGATAGAGAATATTCGAATAAGTATAACATTAATTACATAATTACATAAAATTTTGAAAAAAAATTGTTTAAACATTTTTTTTTAGTTTTTTTTCAAAATTTTGAGTTTAAATATTAATTTTTTTAAAACTGTTCACTTAAACAACTTAATTTAAAAATTAAATAAAATACTAGTTTTCTGGCTTTCTAAAAAAATATAACAAGGCTTTGTATCATTCACCGTTTTTAAATAATTTTTTTTTCTGATTTAAGTCAATGTTTTAGAAAATTGCCTCTCCCGCCTAAACGGGGGGAAATAGACCCCCCCCCTCCATACGATTTTTTTGTTGTCTTAACTCCACCTACACGCTTAAGCTTTTTGGTGCACCTTATACCAATCACCCTGTATATAGTACACAAAATGTGCTTAGTTTAAGAAATATAAACGAAGAACTGAAAAAAGTAATAAAAATAAGTGTTTTTTGCCCCTCAATACGTTAGCACAGGGTCCTCGAGGTCAAAAAATTAGGGAAGTCTTCCAAGTATACTCCCGAACAATCTGTGCAAGTTTCATTAAGTACCCAATTTTTTCCAGTTTAGAGTATACAATATCGACTGGACTATTTGATTGTTATCTTAAAACTTTTTTTTATAGTTCCTATATTCGCAAAAAAAAAATTGAAATCGTATTAAGTTTTGTAAGCAAATAAAGATGCCCCAATCCAAGCACAAATTGACGATATTATCATGTAGCTTATTAACTTCTACATAATTTTCCTGGAATTTTTAAATTTATCATTAAACTCATTTAATCAAACCACAACATTTTTAATTATTTAAAAATCTCAAAACATACTTTTCGTATCTTTTATAACTAACAAAATAGGTCTTCAACTATGCTAAGTACATAATGACTAAAGCTTATCATACACCCACTACACAGCACAGAGCCAGATAATTCATTAAAATAACAAAGTGCACTTGTTGAACATGCATCCTTTTGCTACTCCTATGATCCCCTTTCGAATTTGAAAAAGATTAACATATTAACTATAAAGGAGCATCATTCAGTTCCATGTGCAATATACATGGTTGGAAAAAGGAAACTCTCTTGGTTAATGAATATTCAATGAAAGCAGTTTGCCATTGCTCATGTATAGGAGATCATATTTATGAAAGATGGAAAGGATATCTTCAAACTGCATAAACTTTAAAAAGCAGTTTTAGCATATTAAATATTCAATATTACATTTCAAACTTTGTTTTATATTCTATAGCTGTAGCTTTTGGTTGAGTGATGAGCAAAGTATTGTTGGAATGTGCATATAGTTATGAAAATTTGAGTCGGTTACTTTAAAGTTATAAGGAAAAGTACCTACTGCAGTCTGCAGCATTGAAGTATGAAGCTCATTTTGTTATACAGTTAAGTGTAATTGATATTTGAATCTTAGGCTTCAAAAATTGAAGCCAGTGGATAATTTTCTATGCTTATCAAGGAGTGAGAGAGACAGTCGACGTAATGTGTTTGTTTTGATTGTTGCATTGCCTTTATTTGCATTTATTTTCTTTTGTTTTTATGTTAATGTCGAATTTCCCGTTTGTGTTTTTGTGAATTCCGTTTAATTTAATTGTGTTATGAACGAACAATTACTTAAATTAACATAGATAATACTTTTTTTTACATTTCATTGTAAAACAAATTTGTTGTTTTTTTTTTTTTTTTGAAGTTCAGCTGCCAAACCAGTGTTCTGTACCGCGTTAAAACTTCCCATGATTTAATTTCTTATACAGAGTAGTTCTATTTTATTTCCTTAACAAAACACAAGTTAGAATAGCCATACAATCATGAAATTGCAAATAATTAATAAAATGGATTATGAAATTTCAAATTTGCGTATTTAATTGTTTTTGAAGGGAAGTTTATAGTAAAGCAAATAAAAAAGAGATTTTACCCTAAAAAAGATTGGGTGGTTCTTAATTTTTGATATGTTGTATAAGATGTGTTTGGTGATTCTGACTTCTGATGATAACTTCTTTCTGGTACATTTTATCGTCAAGTTCATTAAACAATAGATTCATAACAGTAGTAAATAATAATTAAGAAACACTTTTCATAACATTTCATGTAATTGATTTTTTGGCGTTGTAGTGTCTTTCATTTTTCATTACATACATTTGTTTTTGAAAAGAATTTAAAAAAAAAAATATGTAAAAATATAAAATACAGTAATTAAAAAAAAAACTGAACAAATGAATTTCCCAGTATCACGAAAGTAACTTGCCACAGGAGCAAGTTTGTGCCCAGTCGTGGCCCTTTATTTTCAGTGGTGTTGACCTAATAAAACTTAGTGATGGTACCTAAGTTTGAGCGTCACGATACCTTTTATCTTTTCCCATAGAAAATTGTATAGTACTTAACATTTTCCTAAAACTTTTACAGGCTAACTTGAAACTCCTTTTTTGAATCCCTTATCCTGGATAGCAAACAAAAACAAAAAAGAAAGATAAATTTTTAAATCAAAAGTAAAAAAAAGTTTAATTAAATGATTAAAAAAGCGAGGGATTTGTCACGAATGAAATCACCTGACCAATTATACTTGCAATAGTTTGAAATTACGTTGAAATCATATGCAATCACTATTTCAAGTGATGAAATTAAAAAAAAAAATTTGGTTATCGATTTCAAACGATTTATTGCAATCATCAATCGAAAATGACATACTGAAATCTTTTGAATTAATTTGCAATCATTTGAAATCAGTAAATTTATTTGAAATTAATGCAACACAAAATTTTTAAATCATTTTAAATACTGCTTGAAATCACCTGAAAGTCATTTGAAATATTGAAATCATTGAACCACTAAACTGGCTAGTGACAAACCTCTCCTAAAAAAGATAGTAATATAAAGTCCAATAAGAGGTGTTATTTTGATATTCAAAGAAAAATGGCATTTTTTGAGATAAATGATCGGGTGTTTATTTCATTATAAAGAGGAAGGTATGCCGTTAATAATGGAACACAACATCAGCCAAATGGCCGCCACAACCACGCTTACAGGACCATATCCTTTTCATGAAATTTTCCATAACCAAATCGCAAAGTGGCTGCCCTATATGTCCTCGATAGCCTCACGAATTCCATATTTGAGGTCTTGAATCGAATCTGGGTTGTTGGCGTAGACCTTATCTTTCACGTGACCCCAAAGGAAGAAGTCGCAAGGTGTTAAATCACAAGATATCGGTGGCCAATTGTGATCACCTCTTCGAGAGATAACACGGTCCGGAAACTTTTCCCGTAAAAGATCGATGGTTTCATTGCTTGTGTGGCACGTAGCGCCGTCTTGTTGAAAGTTTTAATGCGTTGTTGAAGCGTGTATCGTTCCATTTTTATTAATGGCGTAGATTCTACTTGTCAAATTGTCAAATGTCAAAAAATGACAGCTTCAAAAGTGACAGCTACCGATATAGCGGGCTATTCAAAATAACACCTCTTATTGGAAAACCCTTTACAAAAGAAATGAGACTTGCGGGACGATATAACAGAAACAGTGCGTGATTTAAAAAAAGGTCACTCATCTGACAATTTCAGAATAAAGATAAACTAAAACGACTTGTTCGCACAAACTTGCTCTTGTAGTAACTAATGGCATTGGGAAAATTTAATTGACTTAATTATGATGAACGACGGAAAAGTGACCTAAATTCGATATGAAGTCAAAAAGTACAATATCTTCTTCTTCTTCTTCTCCTTTTTCCGACGATGCTATATACGATCTCGAATGGGATCATATATTTCCCACTTCTCCACTTCACCTACTGATCTGTGTGTGGGGTTCGTCGGGTTGACCTCAGAAAATGTCGGCAAGCTTCCCGGTTATGGATTGTTCCATGTCTGAGGCCAACTGAATGCTGATGTCGCTGCATTTGTTTTTTCCAGGAATTTTTCGGCCTGCCTCTCTTCTGCGGTTGTACTGGAATGTTGTATGAAAGTGCCTTTTGAACGGGATTCTCAGCGTCTCTTCTAAGTACGTGCCAGTACCAGCTGAGTTTGTCGTGCTGTATTTTATGGACGATGGTATCCTTAACGTGAAGACTTCTTCGGATCCTTTTACTTCGGATTCGATCTAGCTTTGTTACTCCTGCTGTCATGCGGAGCATGTCTATTATGTTACCAATCTTCCAACCTCTCCCTCTTTGATATATATATATATAGTGAATCTTTGCAAAAAAAAAAAATGGGATTACGATACACCTATGTATACCTAGGCTTTGCCAGCACAATTGTCATTGTCAGTAGTTCATATAAGGATCTAACATTTTTATTCAATGCTTATAACTATTATGGTGATGGTACCTAATGACGTTTTCGGTTGGTCGCCCAGAAGCGTCCGGAAGCATCCAGAAGGCCTCTGAAACTATTCGCTTGGCCATTCAGAATGACAAAACCAGAAGCACTCACACATGCATATTTTTAATCTTCAAAACAATTTCATTTGTCATACAATAAAACATTCAATTGAGAATCGAATCAGCTGTGTTTTCTTGTTCGTTTGGAATCCTGGATCGGAGAGCTCTCCGAGATTACCACACAAAAAAGGACATAAGTTTGAGTTGCCTATTGTAGTAGGTACTCAACATTTTCCTAAATCTTTTCCAAGCAACTTGAAACTTCTTTGTTGAACTCCACATCTTTGGCAGCAAATAAAAACAAAAAAGAAAGATAAAGTTGCAAATTAAAAGTATAAAAAAAGGTTTAATTGAATGATTAAAAAAGATATCACTAAAGTAATACAAAATAAATGTTAATTTCGAGATGATACCACAGATACAATGGTATTTTAAAAAAGGTCACTCAATTGACAATATTTCAGAAAAAAAAACTAGAAAATGAAATTAAGATTTATCTGGACAAATTGTATTTAAAATGTATGCCAAAAGTAGACGTACTTTTTAAACAAAATATTTCCCTTAATGAAACCTTCACAATAATCTTTATAAATTAAATCAACCACTTGATGGCACTTTTATATTATTGCTGGGTATGTATGTCATGTTTAGGCATTCTAAGTTTTCCAATAGTTTCTTATAATTGGTTATTAGGATAACAGCTTGTCATCAAAGCAAGAAACAGCGGTAGCTTCTTTGTTTGCAAACATGAATAACATCATGTTAATTTACATAATTTTAAGTTAAAATTTCACTCAATCCCCTTTAATGTCATATGCGCATTAAATATCCTTTTCTCTTCAACATTCGGACTGATTCGGAAAAAAATTTACTCAACAATTTCACCTTCTCTAAATTATATGTCCTGTTTTCATACAGATTTCAGTTTATTTCCAGACGTCAATATGAATCGTTTGACGGAGTTTCTTCTGGTTTTATAATATTACGCTACATATGTACGTATTTCTTATATATTTTTTAAACTTTCTTTTGATCATTAGATCATTTGCAAACACGCCGCACAGTAGGTATCTATATTCCTTTTCATCACATTCAAGGACAAGGTCTCGTTTTCTTGGCAGTCTCAACAAAAATTTTGTCGTACCTATGTATATATCCATTTTATCGAAAACAACTTTTTCTACGAAATCACACAGTGCTTTAACCCTATTAAAGGTGCGTTGTAACTTTTTTGGGTTTCTATGTCTGTCAAAAAAATATTACACCACAAAAGGTGTGAGCTAGGTATTTGGGCTTTGATGGGAAATACTCTCGCCAACCTGGAATTCTTTTATAATGTTCTTGCTGTGCGTAGATAATGTTTTTTTTTTTTGTTTGTTAGATCATCATTGTCCTCTTTGAAAAGTCAGAATGTGTGCGGTCTATCAAATGAAACCGTATAACTATTTAACTTTGAACAAAACTTTAATATTAATTGAGGTTTATTTTTTTGCTTAGTTATAGAAATATGACTAATGGAATTTCAACTTTTTGTTTGATACTGGATTCTGTACTCGATTTATTGGCATAACAAAACTTTTCACCTTTATTTAAGACGACCTCAATGATGATATAGGCATAGGGAAATAACCCATACCAAATAAAGCAAATGAAGTAGATACAATATTTGTACTTTACTTAGTATAGATACAGAACACTGTAAAAATTAATCGGATTAATCGGAGCTTTGATGATGATATAAGCGGTATCACGAAGTTTTGACTCTTCGATCTTAATAATGTCCTATAGGTTTCTAATCCTAATTTGTTGGATGAATCCATCAGTCTTTTTTGAAATACCACCACAACAATATTCTCTTGATATTATCAGAATCTAACCCAATTCCAGCAGAGTCCTATAGGTATGTTCCACAGGGACTGCCTCTTGCGAGGAAGTGACAAATATTCCAAGAGTATCATTGTCATGAAAAGTGCTTCTCACCTTAGTCGTTCGGTTTCGACGTAAAATTGTAGGTCCCCTCCAATTCTGTAGATTTAACACATACACAAAAGGATTGGTTGAGAGTTGTAAGTCAGCTCTGTTGACAAGAGCAGATACAACGGACGTAAAGTTTGATGGGTGGTGATGAGACGCAGCATGTAGGTACCTATCAGTATGAGTGGTCTTCCTGTAGTATACTGTATGTCCAATTTTTGTACCATCTGGTCTTCTGATCAATTTTACATCCAAAAATGGTAGGGAATTTTCATTTTCAATTTCCATTATATATTGTATTTTTGTATGTATTGAGTTTAGGAGCTCAAAAAATAATTCCACTTAATTTTTGTTTAGGATGCAAAAAAGAATCTCTTCCAAATGGAGGGTTTTACTTTTTACTTCAAAATGCTGCATCCATATGTCTGCTATAATTGGGGCAACAGGTGAGTCCATAACTACTTCATCAATTTGAAGAAAGAGTTTTCCGTTGTATAAAAAGTACCTTGACGTCAGGCATAAATCCAGTAGTCCCATTACTTTGGAATTGTCCTCAGATATGGGTAACTTTGATTTTATTACTTCCATGCATTCTGTTATTGGAATATTTGTAAACAACGATGTTACATCAAAACTTATCATGACATGTAAATGCATATCTCTTATCATTGATATAAAATGTTGTGAATTTTTGACACATGACAAATTTTTGACACATGACATAATTTTGAGAAACTATTTAATTTTTATTAGAATTTTTGCATCCAAATAAGTTTGAAATTGAGCACAAGAGTTATTTTAAACGAACTCTTAAAAAAAAATATAGGTAAACAAATAATGGAAAAAGCCAACTCGTAACTCAATGAGGCGTGCAATGTGCAAACTGAAATTCAATGACAAGTTTGTACTTTCTGAACTATTTCCTTGGCCTTTTGGAGACCACAAGGAGAAAAAAATCAGTATTCTAAAAGCAGCACAAGAGTATTTGAGTATATTACAAGAAGAAAGAAACTTGAGATAAAATCCACCCACATTATTGTACATATACATTTAATATTCATTGCAACACCCAGTTTTTCCTTTTCTCAGAGTAGATACGTGTATGTATGGTTTGGTTATACTGTATACATAATATACTATGTATTTATGTAGATATATCCTTAACAAATAAATGTTGAGGCTATTACATTGTGAGAGATTGTTGCACCTTCAACTAAAGGTTGCCTTCTGCACTTAAAGTGCACCTAGTTTAAAGCAGTCCTTTGACGAATAAGAACATAGGTATAGCTGTATAGTTTGTGTGCTTAAAGAATACCTGTCTGAGATGGTTTTTTTGTGAGAAAAACCTTTAAACTGTGAGAAATAAAATGCACTAGCATGACTAGAACGAGAACCGCACGAACCTGCTTACTGATTCGTATCAAAATATGGGATAAAGAAATTAAAAATTAATTGAAAGAAAAGCTATAGTGGATAAAGAGAAAGTAATAAATAAAAAAATGGCATATAAGTACCAAATAGATTATAGATATAAAATCCAGTTACAGCCAGGCACTTTAAAGTGATCATCTTTATTTAGATATAGTTTCTTCAATCAGTCGTTCAGCAACCGTGGAAGTGTACATATCGTTGGCGACTTTCATAGTGGAAATTTTACATAGAGGCGCGAGTGCTAAAAGTAGTGATCTAGATCTACCAAAACCAAGTGGCAAGTTAGCCTAGGTGGTAGAGGAGCAGATTAATACTTTTAAAATGGAAATTAAAGAGACCATAGAGATATGTAGGTCGGTCGTAGGCAACAATTTTATAATTAAGCGGCTAAACGCAGACAGGCATTCTATTCAGTGCTCTTCTTTAGAGCACTACAGAAAAGTCAAAGACCTTCTGTCTCAAACTAAAACTGAGTATTATAGTTTCACCCCAAAGGAAGACAAGCTTCAAACAGTCCTGCTGAAGGGTATCGAATCCTCTACGGATCCGCAGGCGCTCTTAGCTGAGCTCCGTCAAGTGGCGAGCGACGATCTCGATTTTATCGGGGTAAGACCGTTTACCACAGTCAAAGCCAGACGGGAGAAACGGAGGTTACCATTCTTCCTAGTTCAACTCTCGCCCCAAAGCAAATTGAGTGGTCTAAGGAATATAACAGTCCTGGATTACCAAGTTGTACGATGGGAAAAATTAAACAAGCAGAAAGACATGCTTCAATGCATGAACTGCCAAGGGTTTGGACACATTGCAGTTAACTGTGGTATGGACCCAGTCTGCGTTAAATGTGGAGATACCCACAAAACAGGGGAGTGTAAACTCGGGCAAGATAGGGTCACAGATATGAACCAGTTAAAATGTGCGCTCTGCCGAGGCTCCGGGCACCCCGCAAACTATCGGGGATGTCCGAAATTTCAGGAGATAAAGCAAAACAAAGCCCAAAAGAAAACAGTGGAGGTGAGACGCCCTGAAGTACGCCAGACAATAACTTCCGTCAATCCCGCAATTTCTTACGCCCAAATGGCGTCTGGAAAGGGAAAAACGGTACAGCCTCAACCACAGGTAGCCAAACAGGTTCAAGTACCTAAGGCTCCTGTGCCAGAGGCAGATCTGATGCAGGTGTTGCTGACCATTCATGGTCAGTTAACCGAAGTGCAAAAACAGATCAGGGAGCAGGCGGCTAGGGTGGATTACCTCTACTCTATTCTGCCGGCAACGCGAAATGGTTAAAGGCGCGCTGCCTGAGCGACCCTTTAAGATCCTAGCTGTGAATGTAAATTCGCTGATTAGGACCGAACGTAGAGCAAACCTCTTTCATTTGCTGCAAGACCAAAGTCCTGATGTGTTTATGGCTAGCGAAACTAAGCTAAACCAGAAACAAAAACTGACTAATAAAAATTACAATATCGTAAGAAGGGATCGGGCCAACTCCTCTCAAGGGGGTGGGGTCGCAATCTTCATACGAAAGGGCATTAAACATAAAGTTATATATAATAGTGAAGTGCGAAGATGGGTTACTAGAAGCCTGCATCGTTTGCATTCCTCTCCAACAGGGGAAAAGAATGTATGCAATCGCGGTGTACGCACCTGACGCACCTCAGCAAGCTAATTTTATCGCAGAGCTCGAAAAACTTTTCGAATGCTTAAGACTGCACTTGGATGAGAATTATTATCTCATGGCAGGGGACTTAAACGCCAAACATGTAGATTGGGGAAACCAAATACAAAATCCTAGAGGGAACCATCTTTTTAATTGGATGGGCCGATACAGTGTTGAGTGTAGGATCGACCTTCTGGCTACAGATAGACCGTCATTTCCGAGAAGTGGTAGTTTTCTGGATCTTTTACTGCTTGACTCACGACTAGTTATAACTGACGCAACAAATCAACAGACAAGAAACTGTTTACGAACGATTGAATACGACAGTGATCACTGCGGACTTGCCACCGTTATACAGCTTCCGAGCGAACTTGTTGAGTTGGATGAGTATGTGCCTGTGCACTCTTACAATTTCAGTAAGACGCGTTGGCCACGATTCTCCAACGCCTTGGCAAGAGAAATACGTTCCGATGACATTTCTCCACCAAATGACAGAAACCTGACGAACGTCGAGATCGACGGGTTCCTGACTCAAATGGATTCGACTATAAAACGAACAATGGACAAAACAATCCCAAAATATAAGGAACAAGACGCTACTTGTTTATACAAGAACGCGACAATCGACGCACTACACCGACAAAAAAGTGGACTGCTGACCAGATTGAAACTTCTGTACAGACGTTTCACGGACACACGTGATCTGGAGATTAGGACATTGAAGTCGTCGATCAAAAACATTAACGTTCTGATTAGACAAAACTATAGATTATCTATTAATTTATATTGGGATAACAGAATTCGGGCTGTTAATTCTAGCGACCCTAGTATGTTTCCCCAAATAAATAAGATATTTAGAAGAAATGATCAAAACGATCTTCCATGTCTTAAACTCCAGAGGACAGCAGATAACGAAGACGTACTAACGATTGCGGGAATTGATCCGGAAGGTGCCGTTTTCGATGACAATTTTTATATGACAGAAGATCCTCAGGAAAAGGTAGAAGCTGTAGGGGCTGCTTACCAGCAAGTGTATAAGGTGAATGCTAGCATTCGTCCGAATCATGACCTGGAGAACAGAGCCTTGCTGCACAATTTCTATCTTGGAAATAACATAACGCAATGGCGATCTGAGAATACTGGTTTCACCGGGTTCAATGACGAAAACTTGGCAAACGCCACCATCGCCGAGCGAAATGGACCCAGTTCATTGTTAATTTCGAAGGTAGAACTTCAGTTGATTTTTCAAACATTAAAGAAAAAGAAATCTGCGGGGGTCGATGGTATACCCAACATTGTGTTACGACATCTCCCTGAGGAAGCCATAGACATTTATACCACACTGTTTAACAACGCATTGAATAATGCATATTATCCAGTGAGTTGGAAGACAGCTGTGGTCCATCCTCTCCCCAAAAAGGGAAAGGACAGCTCCAATCCGACAAATCTTCGGTCGATAAGTCTTCTTCCAAGTATCAGTAAAGTATTCGAAAAGATTCTCAATAGAGCTCTGTTCAAGTGGGCTGAGGACAAAAATATTATTCCAGATAATCAGTTTGGCTTTAAGGCGGGGCATGACACTATTCATGCCGCGTCTAAGTTAGTTTCTGATGTTCAATGGAACAAAACGAAAAATCAATGCACGGGTGCCGTTCTGGTTGATTTAGAGAAGGCTTTCGACACCGTATGGTTAGAGGGTCTTTATCTGAAGTTAACCAGATTTGGCATAAGTAAACCACTGTTATATATGCTTCATGACATGCTCAATGGTAGAAAGTTTGTTGTCAAAAGTGGCAATGTAACCTCTACCACAACTTTTAATATTAAAAACGGTCTACAGCAGGGAGCTGTGAACTCGCCGATTCTTTTTAGTATTTACACCAGCGATCTGATAGGTAGTCTCACTCATGCGATTGCGTATGCCGATGACGTTGTAGCGTACAGGACGGGTCCAAAAGTTGAAGTCATCAGAATTCTCTTGCAGCGTGACTTTGACAAGATTCAGCGATATTGTGATGACTGGAAGTTAAAAATTAACTTTCAGAAATCAGAAACTATCCTGTTTAGAACCCCTTTGTCTAGGGCTTCTAGGGATACAAGAAAGAACTGGAGAAATCTAGTGATCGTTGGACCAAGTGGACATCCACTGGCGAGTAAAGATGTAGTAAAGTACCTTGGTATATGGCTAGATCAGTATCTATATTTCAATCGACATATAGATGCTGCTCTGGCCAGAGCTAGGGGAGCGTTTGCTCTGACAAGACGGTTGTTTTATAGCAGCCGCCTTGAAAACAGGGTGAAGGTGATTTGCTACATGGCCCTCATTCGGCCGATGATTGCCTATGGGTGCCCTGTGTGGTTTAACGTTGCCCCATCTCAAATGGAAAAGATTCGGGTGTTTGAGAGGCAGTGTCTTAGGACCTGTCTTGGATTACACAGAACACCAGAGTCGGAGTACAAACATTATTATGCCAACGAGGTCTTATACAACGGGGCCAATATAAACAGGATAGATAACTTTTTAATTAAGCTGATTCGGGGTCACATTGCAAGAGCGATGACCTCAGCCAATGGACTTATTTTCGGGGCTTATTACCCCAATGATGAATATAGTGAGAGCGTTTGTCTTAACGGTTTCATCCCGCCCGAGACATTCCTCTATTTAGACAGTCGGGGGCTGATACAGGATAGATTGGCGGTTCCGTTAATCTACCACGTCGGCCGTAGAACTGTGGATCGGCGAATCCTGTATGGTCGAGACGTCGGCTCTGGGAACGGAGCAGAGCGTCTGCGGTTCAGTAGAGCTGTGCCCCTTCGGGACAAAAAGGACGTAGATAAGCAAGTTAAAAAATACTGGTGGTTGGGTGACCACCTTGATATTGATGGTTAGTCGAAGTTGTTGCCTTGGCCGACCTACGTATTTCTAAGGTATAACTAGGTAGATTAAGTAGGACAGTGACGGTGGCACCAAAAAAAAGATAAAAAATCCAAAAAAATTGCTGTCTGCTGTGGATATGTGCTTGAGCGCATACATATGTATATGTGTTAATATATGCATATGTATGCGCGTGTGTTCATGTGCATAGGCTGATGACAAAAAAAAAAAAAAAAAAAAAAAAAAAAAAAAAAAAACGCTGCTGGTGGCTGTTCTAGTTTTAAGTTATTTTAAGTATTTTTAAGTAGTTTTAAGGTACTTACGTATATTTACGTATATTTTAGTTTTATTTAGGTTAATATAGTTTTATTTAGGTACAGGGTAGTTTTAAGTTTTTAAATAAATAAAAAACGTCATTGAAAAACAAGTTTTTTAACGAATTTTCTTGTTTAGGTTAAGTAATATAGATTTAAATTTACACTAGAATTTACGCCGAAAGGCATTTTTAATATATAGCTAGAGAATAATTTAGAGCGCCCGTATGGGGCCAGTAAGTTAGTTAAGTTATTCTGTAAGCTAGTTTTTAAGGTTTTTGTCTAGCATTTAAGTTAGTTATAAGTTAAATGGAAAATAAAAATGAATTTAAAAAAAAAAAAAAAAAAAAAAAAAAAAAAAAAAAAAATAGTTTCTTCAATCGCCGAATCAAAATTAAGTAAAATTTGATCAACTGTTTCAAATATATGGAGAAATTCATGAAAAACCGTTAACGCCAAACATCCGATATTTAAATTTAGAAACTTTTTAAGCAAAAAGTAGATACATTAAATAATTTTTTTTTTGAGGTAAGTATATGTTTGGGTATATGCAAAGTTTTCGATTCAAATTGGAAAAAATTACTTGTTGGAAAAAAACGAGGAAATCAAGAGTTTTTCGCATTCGGGATTTTGTAATCTGGCGAGATATTCAAGTTTTTGACTTCAGAATTTTGTAATTTAAGATTCTGTTTAGTTTCATTGTTGCACGTATATTTATATTTATTGTATTTGTTCACAAAAAATAAAGTAAATTTTTTTCACAAATGCAGTAACTCATTATATTGATTTATTCCACCGAGCCCTATTCGAAACAAAATTTAAAATATAGGAAAAATATATGATAAAAGAAGTAAAATAAAACAAAATAATTAAGTGCACAACTTGAACTTGCTCTTATGACAATTTACATTTTTGAAATTATCAGCCTCATCCCCCAAGTAGGTATAATGTAATAAATGGTTGTCAAATAAAACTAGGAGAATAAAGGTTTATATTTCTGAAACGTTTATCAAATAATAAAATTTTATATTGATATTTGTGAACATTAAACTTAAATCTTATCAACTGTGCTTTTCCTACATTGCTTTAGTGCATAGTTTTTGAAAAAAATATTTTTCAAACTCAACATTCTGAAAAAAAAAAAAAAAAATTACAAATTAATTTTATTTTAAATTTTATGTAGGTAGGTAGGTACTTTTATAACTTTTGTTTCCAAAAGTCATTAGGCCATTTGATACTTTTAGTCACGAAACGATTTGGTTTCCAAAATGACTCACATGGTCTTTTATAAGCGTGAATAAAAGAATTGCGGTTGGTTGTTTGTCACACTTGCGAGTTTATTACTAACTAAAGATGAATAATGAAAAATTTTAAAACTAAAATGCAGTCGCCGATTCATTCTCATATCCATACCTTTGATAAAGACATGGATACCGAGAAGGAATTTAGAGTAGGCGTATTGCACAGTACACTAGAGAATCTCGAAGTGCATTGTGAAATATGCCAATATGCAGATCTTACATTTACATTCTTAGAATTAAATTTAATATGATACTTCTAAAGGGAGTATACAAATGCACATAAATTATTTCTTAGAACTAGTTAGTAATCAAATAATGCTTATCCATAACTCGTGCGCTCACATGCATACAGAAACTACCCATTTATCGATTCGCGAGCAACTTCCCAGTTTGTGTTTTGACAGAAACTTAACGATCACCCCAAACGAATTTTTAATTTTGTGTTTGGGGCAAAACCCATAGAACGCGTTGCGTGGCGTTTAGTGTTTCTCTTCGACGGAGCGCAAAATCAAATACACAGGCTCTTATGAGAAACCACTCATAGACAAAACGCTTATTCCTTTGGGTTGCTTCTCATAAGCGCCTGTGTATTTAATTTTGCACTCGGTTGAAAGCGACAACGCAACGCACGCAAAGCTTTCTATGGGTTGGGACCTTTACACAGAATTGTATCTAACTGCACCGACAACAAACCAAATCGTTGAATAATTTTCTTGAAGTTTGAAAGTGATAAAATTGTACTTTATGTATTCTTTTCGCAAAAAAATCTTACTGATGAAGGCAGCCAAACATTTCCATTTCACTGGTTTTCTCTTTCATCACTCAATTCCGAAAATTTAAATGTTGCAAAATATTTGTAACCTATATAATTAAAGGGCCCACCCCATAGAACGTGTTGCGTGAGTTATAGTTCCGATCCGTAGTCTTTGAAAATAAAACGATTTCAAATTCGGGCAGAGCTTCGCCGTAAGACACTTTATTTAATACAATGAACAATTCTGACTTATTTTTACAAACACTTTATTACAGATTGATGTCAAATGACTGAACGTGTAAAGGTCGCTTAAGAGCCTGTGTATTTGATGTTGCACTCCGTTGAAGGGAACACTAAACCAGACTAAACGCACGCAACGCGTTCTATGGGTTTTGTTGCCCTTATAAGCGTATACCAGCGCTCATATTAAACAGTTTAAACAGTTTCGGTGTCTTGTATGGATATTAGTGCATCTCAAGCGTTTAATTCTAAAAGTGAGTTTAGTAGTATACTTTTGACGACGCACTCTCTCACACAAAATATACTTTTGTTTTCCTATATACAGTGAGGTTCGTTATATTAGAGCTTTTTTAATTTTTTTTTCTGTTAAGTAAAAAATATACAATCAAAATAGGTATATAAATATATTTTAATAGGATTTCAATTGCTAAAATAAATAAATAAATAAATAAAAACTCTAAAAACAAGCCTGGTTATACTGGATTTTAGATTGCGATTTTTCTGTCAGTGCATATAAGTGTCACCGATAATTCCAAATTTCTCGAAAAAACAATCGATTTTCATAAAATTTAATTTGACTGGTTTTTTGCTAATGGTATGTGTCTTTCATCTTAATATTAGCTAATTAACGGTAGCTATCATAGAAAGGTACTTTTTTGATAGCGATTCGATTTTCTTTTAAACAGTTTTTAACGAAATCTTATATTCTAAGAGTAGATACTCTTTTAAAAAAAAGCGTTTTCCAAAAAGTTAATTTCCTAAATTCTATCCGATAAAATTTAATGAAATTTAATATTAGTGCTTTATTGTCAAACGGTTGACAATTATTACAGTCGCTTAGACGAAGGTAACTTGCCACAAGAGCAAGTTTGTGCGACCCAGTCGTGACCTTTTATTTTCTTGAGCTATATCCAGAGGGTATTAATTGATTTTAACCAAAAACAATTTTTTAGATATAGCTTCAGATTACTTAATTAAGTTTCAGAAACAAAATGTAGCAGAAAAGCTTAGTTTTAATTTTAATAAATTTTTTAATTTATTTTTATTTTATAAACATAAAATGAAAACTATTCAGTATATTAAATTTGGTTACTTAAAATTCATAATTTTTTTTTATTAATATTATTAAGCAAAAACACCCATTTATTCAAAAACGATTTACGAATAATTTTTTTTTTAATATAATATCGCATTAATATTTTCTGCATAATTTAATTTTGGCTTGAAACATTGCAAAAAGTAGTTTTTGCACTTTTAATAAAAATTCATGTGATTTTCTCTTTGTACTTATTTTATTTTTATCTATATCTACATATTTAATACAAACATGTATTAAATTTATTTAAACTAAATAAATATTATTTGTGGCTATTTCCCACAAGTTGCTCCTGTGCCAACCCAGTGCCTTTTTTATTACTTTGTCATTACTTCATTGAAAAAATGTACGTTATACGAATTTTAATTGGCAATTTAAGTTTCATTATCTTCTATTGGACCACCAATTTGGCACTTCAAAATCTATAACAATATCTAATTTTTAAAACTCACCCAAAACTTTCCAGGAAAAACTACCAAATGTATTTCCATATAACAATACTATAATGTGCGGTAGCGATTAGCCCGCAACTATTTCGTAAATGAAAACAAATCATTAATTCGTAAATTACATTTGGCGTTTGAAACAACATGGGCTATATATAGTTGCTAGTTGTCAAGTGTAGAGGACTACCAAATGTAAGGCTTGAATTGGTCATCCTACAGGTATCTACCTAATTGCAAGTTTTTTTTTTTGAAACATTTCCCAAAATAATTCTTCAAAAAATTATGTGTATAGGTACTATACTAAGTATATATTACTTCAAAAACAAATAAAAATCATCTTTTTAAAACACTTCAGGATAAAACGTATAAAACCCTATAGAACGAATTCTCTTGAGATATTCTTGGAGTTGTTCATTAATAATTTCTAAGAATGTTTTCTTTGAAAAAAAAAAAGTTCAACATTGTAGGTACCTAAGTAAGTATTGGACAAACAAAAATGAGAGAGGAAGTATAATATATGCAGATAAGCCAGGTAAGTATATACATTCCATACATAAACCTTTATAGGTATACATGTTCTTCTTCATTTTTCTTGATGTTGATTTGATTTGAGAGACTATAACAGAGTTGAGTTTCTTCTTAAAATATATTTTAAATTTTGAATGAAACAGAACGATGTTCTTTAATATTATTTGTGTTACATTTACCTATAATCAAAAAGAATTTTAAAAAATATTGTTGGATTAACTAAGGGGATAATTCTTGCGTAGACAATCATTATTATCAAATTAATTAATAATTCATTGCGAAATTTCTCAGAAAAACCTAAACATACCTATAATTGTTTACAAATTTTAGGCTTTGCGTAGAAAAAGCACAATGTGTATGACGTATTATTTTTTAAATTGGAACAAAAATCAAAACGATTCTGTATAAGTTAGTATGTTTAATCTCGACGAATATCTACAATCTACATACATATAATAATGTAGGCACATATTATAAGTACCATATTACGCGTTACGCGACAGTAGGTACATTAAGTCGCAACGCAACGTCTTGTTGTTAATTGTAATCCTACTTGGAAATGGAAACGTGCGGAAATTTTAATTTACCCAGACCCAAAGATTATCTAATAAAGATAAAAATCTGTAGTCTGTCCCTACGGTTACCCAATGTTTAGATTTTTTGCATTTCGCGTGTATGAATACGTTTCCCCTTAATATCATGAGCTGTGGTGGATTTCGATCATGAATGGAGGTAGGATTCTTCCGAATAAGGGTGTGTTCATAAATTGTGTTCATAAATGTACGCTAAGCCTTTGCATATAAAAACTATAGTACCTCTGTCCTCGACGATTTTTTGATTGTGAGAAATTTCGTATTTGGCGCTGTTCGCACAAAGAATTTAATGTAGAGTAGATTCTGTGCGAAAGAGTTGACTATAGTATTTTGACTCTGACAACAATGACGAGGATGAGCAGTTTGAAAAATTTCTGTTCTTTGACAGTTTAAAAACAAGGGGAGAAGCATTTGTCATTGGCTGTTTGACTGCTCTGCTGCTGTTGAATTGAAAAGACCTTGAAGACGAAATAAAAAAGTAAGTATGTAGCTAAGTATGTAATTTATATTTTATTGACTGCCAAGGACCTTGAAGACGAAATAAAAAAAATATATAATTTATATTTTATAACAGAAAAATAGATAAGTACATATAGGTATATTATTGATATACCAATATGTACTTATATATATTTTATGCCAAAACTCGGGCACAGAAAAGTTTATTTCTGATAAATTTCCTCAAATAATTAATATTTTGTTTTTGTTGCAGATGAATGAAAATGAAAAAGTGATTTATCAAAAAATGGTTACCACATCGATAAATGTGTAGCAATTTTTTTTCTTAATAAGTTTTGCATACTATGTTAAGAAATTGTGTTTTGTATTAAACAAGTAACAAAAGATGTTTAATAAAGTTTAAAACTTAATCAAAACAAACAAAAATTATTTTTAATAAAATTTTAAGCCAGCCGTATATAGGTACAGGATAGAGTTATGAGACAAATTTATCATCGTGTACATACGTATGGTTTGAAGTGGCTTCGCAGGCTCGGTTGTATTTTCGGAAAATTGAAAATCGAACCGAGTCGATGCCAAACAATTCTCGCATTATACCTACTTAAGTGAGGAAAATAAATATAGGAACGTTAATTTTTTCATATGGCAACCATGGTTACATAACTAAAATTTGTATACAAAATTATATTAAAAGATACCATTCAGTTATATAATGCCACATTTCAGTATCTCTTTGTGGAAACAATGTAGATTTTAAATTTCCTGTTTAGTTTTAATGTAAGGTTTTATTTCTATAAAATTTGTAAATTTTATTGAGTTATTTACTTTAAAAAAAAATTGCATCGCAAAATGTATGCATACAACAAATCTGATGTTAGTAAGAAGCATTTTCAATGGAATATGTAATTGTGACGTCACATTGATTCGTCAGCAGCTACATACTATTCTAATAGGTAGCTTGCCACATTTCATATAGTTCAGCATTAAAGCTAGCACCTACACATTCAGAAGCAGCCAAATAATTATTTTCCACCATGCATACAGTCATACATTATAAATAAATAACTTTTAATTCCCTTTTCTTATGAACATTCATTATCAAAATAAAAACGAAGAAGCTCAAAGAGAAAAAGTCAACAATTATAATTTTCATCTTCTTCCAACTCTTTGAAATTTTTTATATGCCTTCTCGTTATAATATTCCCCAGTTTGTATCCCTCAAAATATCCCCCAGCAACAAGCCACTCCCCAAAGAGCTAGAGCTCCCAACATAGCTAGATGGCGCTTCGAGCAATCGTATGAAGCAACAATGTTGCTACATACGATGGACGTACTATAGAAATGTATATACAATGGCTAAGCTAAGATCACTCTTGTATTTTCAGCTGGTACTATTTTAGCCCGCATATCTCGTAATAGAAGCAAAACAGCAACTTGTATTTTTATTTCGTGTTTTTTCAATTTTTATTTTTATTTTTCAAAATCGGATATCCTTGTACTTTATTTACGTATCTAAGCTTTTTAAGACACGACAGAAGTGCAAGATCAGATACAGCTTTCCCGGATTATAGCTAGGTTATAGCATTGAGTTTATAAACATAGAGAAATCAAGATGGTTTCAAACTCACCGAAGTAGATGTCGCTTAATGATCATATCGAGTAATTATTATTGCAATAATTCAATGTAACGAACATCCCTCAACCCCAACCGAACAAATTTTTTCTGTAAACATTTGTATTTGTTTTTCTTTATTTCTCTTGCCTTTTAACTCAAGAATAATTGCTACTCGAGTAAAAGAACACAAGTCGATAGTAACGACATCCTACGAGCAAAGTTTGAAACTTCCACATGATTTCTCTATGTTATAAACTCAATGGCGCAAAATTATAGTCAACCTATATTTGAGGAATTAACGTCACACCACTTAACATCATTTCAATTTTAGAACAGTTGTCTAACTTTTACTCAAGAATAAACACTTCCAGTTATATATTCCACTGTAAGGGGTTGTTGATGAATTTATGCAGTATTTGTGCGTAGTTACATTCCACAAAAGCGATTTCAAGAGAGTAAGCTGTCAGTCTATCAGAGATTTTATTGTGCTGCATTAAAAATATAATGCTAAGGTTTGCTGTTTTTAAAGTTAGACAACTTCATTAAGAAAATGTATACTTTATGCCGTTTATAATACGGAAAAACGTATTTTTAACCAAGTTTCACATTAAATTGCTTTTATAATATAATTATAATTTTGCGCCAATGGTTATAGTTATTAGCAAAAACAATCTTGAAATTATGAAAACAATTAAAAATAATTTTTTTTTTACATTTGAGCGTTTATAGCATCAGTAGTAAAAAGAGACTGTATACCTTTTAAACTTATTTCTGGATTCAAATTGCTTAAGTAAAATGTTTACTGATGTGTTCGAAACAATTAAAAAACGGAAAAAATATTCTATGTTATTATTGTCATCGATTCACTTCCATATTTTGCATCAAATAATATGAAAGCGACTAATGTCGATTTTAATGGTGCTAAAAAAGAACTGTTTTTCGTTTTCTTTTGCAAGTAGGTTTTGAACTGATAGTTTAATTGAAGGGAATTCGATACCTTCTTTTCTTTTTATGTCGAAACAAACAAACAAACGAAAATGCAAATACAAATATAGTATTTCTCATTATAAGCCTATTTTTAACTTGTGAGTCACCAGTGTAGAAACAGCCTAACCAACAAATAAACAAAGTTTATGAACAGACCCAAAAAGTTTGAATCTTGTTTAAAAACTCTAGAAGTATAAATATAAAAAGCATATTGATTTAACCAGTATTTGCGGCATCAGATTTATTTTAATAAATGTTTCTGAATGTTTTTAAACGTGTTGTAAATATTACAGATTGTTTTATTAAATAAAATTCCAATATGTAACACGGCAATCAGTTCATGATTTTTTTTTTAAGTTTCACGTTTCCCCTTAAACTCATGAGCTGTGGTGGATTTCGTACATAAAATGAGGTAGAATTCTCCCGAATAAGGATATGTTCATAAATGCTCGCTAAGCTATTTTTTTTTTTTTTTTATACACTATCAGATCTATTTTCAAATGGAGCTTAAAGCAAGCATCAACATATGAAAGAAAGATTTGCCAACACATATAATGTGTCCCACTGGCTCATCACTTAGTGCAGGTGTTAGTTGTTAGTAAGCACAATGGTACAAAAACAAAAACACATGCACATAAATACAACATAAATACATTATTACAATACAACACGGAAACAATTATGATCGTGGAGCACTGGTTCTAAAGATAGTTTTTAAAATATTTTTATTTAAATTAAAGTCTATAAGGCTCTCATTCAAGTTATAAAACTTACTCATCCGTGTGAGAGGCTCATGCATGCCATAATTAGTTCTGTGGAGTTCAAGCAAAAGTTCAGATCTTCGTAGGTGGTAAGACTCTCCGAGGTAGTTTAAGCCAATAGAAGCTAACAGGTCCGAAGCATCAATTTGTGGGCTGATAAGTGGGCTGATTTGTGGGCTGATAAGTTGATGAAGAAAAATTAAATCATTATTTACCCTTCGTTGGTGTAAAGATTGAATCTGCAAAAGCTGTATCCGATGTTCATATGGTGGCAGATTATAAGGATCGGCCCAAGGAAGGCCTTTAAGAGCAAAGCGAATAAACTTATGCTGCACTGATTCAATACGGTTCTTATGGATTTCATAAAAAGGAGTCCATATGATCACATGCTATGATCACACTTGTATTTTCAGCTGGTACTCTATTACGCCATTCTCGTAATAGAAGCAAAATCGTAACTTATATATATATATATATTTATTGGAAATATATTTTTATTTCGTGTTTTTTCAAAGAATATTTTAGTTTTTTTTCACATATTGTTGGGTTCGGGAGACGGATCCTTTAAAATTTGTTTGTATGTATTATGTTGATGGAAAATAAAGTTGTGTCTAAATCTAATCTAAACAAAATTAATATTGGCTTTTTGTGCGAATAACTGTTTGATAATTTCTTAATATTAAGAGTTGTAATGAAATTAAATTTTTTTTCAGTTTGGAATGTTTCTTCTTGTAATTGGCACTTTAAACAAAATATTTCAATTATTTCTTGTATATTCTTGTATAATTTATATTGAACTAGAACACAACACCAAAAATAATGTTTCAAAAATGATAGCGCTGCATGAATGTTTGCATTTCGTGTACTAGGAAACCACATTTAAATGTCAAATAGTGTGCAGTGAAACATTTGACTACATGCCGTATACTAGCCATACGTAAGCACTAAATATATGTGCATTCTTATGTAACCACATCGAATGCAACCCTTCTGGTTACATTTGCACATGTGTCTTTTTGGGTAAACATGCGGTGTACCTACTACCGAAATATTCGTGGATATAACAACATCGCTAAATGTTGCGCTAGTAACACAAATTCACCATTGGTACGGGACGTCAGAGACACATTCGCATGTGGTTTTTTATATTCCGTGTACTACATTGTTAAGTTTTGCTTTTAGTATTTTTGTTGTATAGGTATGATTCAACCTTCTAAATATTAGGTACTTATATTTCAATGGAGGTAAATTTCTTACCCCAAATTTCTTTTTATACCAAAACCAACAAACGAAAACGCAACTAGTGAAGTAATGAGTTACTGGTGTAGGAACAGCCTAACCAAAAAATAAACGAGTTTGTGAACAGACCCAAAAAGCTGATGATTTTGAAAAAGGCGGGAAAATTAATCCACCACTCAGCTTAGGTGAGAGTGTGTGCAGTTTTCCTTTGTTCTCACGCACACTTTTTCACCTAAGCTGAGATCAGCTGATGTCGAAGCTTGTGGGTAACGTCAAATAAAATGTAAGGATTACCCTCTCTGTTAGCTCCTCTGTGCCCAGACCCCGACACAAATTCACAAGCACCCAGTTTCATGGTGCTCGTGCCCAGGAGGTTGTTGCTTGCTTCTTGCTATAGTGTAGTGCGGTCGTATACTTATTTTGAGACTTTTAAAAGCTGCGGGCGAAGCTACGTGGACACAATAGCAATATTGTTAACTATTGTTTGTATAATTAACCTAAATACACTTTGTGGGCGAAGGAGCTAGCACAACGAATTCGAATAATGTAAACTTCATGTATGTATCTTAATATTACATATAAATTATAAAAATTATTCGCATGTGCCGAAATTGATTAATAATATATGTATATCGAGTTATCAAAATTATCAAGATATATATTTACATTTATAACAAAGTTTGGTAAATAAATGTTTTTTTTTTTCAATTTTGACTTTCCCGTTAACGACTCAACGGATCTTCACCAAATAGTATTTCTCAAAAGACCCATAGATAGCCAAAAGATTATGGTGTAGTTTATTTTTTCATAAATTTAAAAAAATAAAATTTTGTTAATTTAAGAATTTTTTTTTGAAGTTTTTTTCAAAAACGAAATTTGAAAAAAATTCATTAATTGATTTTCAAAAACAAAATTTGTTCAATTAATATTATTTTTTTTTTAATTAAAAAAAAATTAAGTACAGGATTGGCTACCTAGGATTTAATAGAAATACATTTTAGTTAAGATCCGCTAAGACGTAAACGAGAAAGTCAAAATTTAAAAAAACCGTTATATGACAGGCACCGTTTACACTATTTTTTAGGAATATCAGTTTCCACAGTCAAAAAGGCCTTTCGTGGAAAATCACTGTCAAGTTTTATCAAAACCATTAGAGCCGTTTTCGAGAAAAAAAAGTTTTTCGATAACCGTTATATAGCAGGTACCTACCGTTAGTTTTAGGCCTAGAACAAAAATTATTCAAATAATCCCCCTGACGGTCACCCTTAAAACCTCAGATACCTTACGACCCAACCGTATAGGTTGCAGGTGCGAATGACAGACAGACAGACTGACAGACAGACACACAGATCGAATTGCCAGACCCGCTTTTTTCGACTTCGCTATCATCGTAATGTCATGTTTGATTGTTATCTCAAAACTTTTTTTTGCACGAATTCATAACTTGCCGTATAATCGCAAGTAAAAAAGGAGCAAAAAATTGCAATTCTGTTTCTTCAGCACAACTTACGAAAAGCAAATAAAAAAAAATTTAAAAATTGGGATTTGTTGCCTAGAAACCGCACTCTATAGCTCCATTTCAGTGGTATTTCTCCCTCGTCTTAAGACGAGGACTTTAACGTATATATGCGAAACCATTATGCCTTTTCATCCAATATGTTGGACCAGTTCGACAAAAAACCCACTTTAAATATTTTTTCAGTTTAACAAAACACGTTTTGTAAGTATAACAAAATTAAACAGAGATTTTTTTCACACCAACAACTTTTTTTGTGCATCAAACGAAATGTTTGTTAAATTTACAAAAATTCAATTTTGTCTGCAAAGTTTTTGTTAATTTTGTTTATGAGTTTGACAGAAAATCAAAGCATTTAATAAATAGTTTTCTTAAAAAGAAAATATATTTTTTTACAGTTGGTAGTACTAATAAAATAAAACTGTCATATAGATACATTTATTTCTTTAGTGAATTATTATCAAACTATAAATAAACTAAAAACTTTGTTTTCGTCTTGATAAGCATTTTGATAAATTATACAAAATGTTTGTTCGTATAGACGCCAAATTGTTATTGCATACATTCGTCTACTGCCCTTTCGATTAAAATAATTGTTTAATGATATTATGTATTAGAAAAAATGTAAGAGAACATTGCAGATCTAAAAAATCACTACAATATTCCAACTTTACCTAAAAAACCCTTCCACCATTTATCTACAACACAGTATTGCATTAATAATATTTGTAGAGCTGATAAAACATACAACAAAAAATACTTTTCGACTTATTAACCCACGTTAATAAAAAAAATTCAAAATCCAGAGAAAAATAACGGAGTTTGTTTTATAAACGACAACAATTTTTATCATACCTACAAAACAAAATGAAATTTCTATCCATATAACAAACATTTTGTGTAATTGACAAAACAAATCAAACGCATTGAAATACCTAACTGTTGTAACAGACTTTCAACAAAATTTTTTATCGTAGTTACAAAGTAAAACTGAATATCTATCTGTAGGAAAAAATTAAACGCTTGGAATCTTGTAAAATGCGTCATTCGCAAAGTGGCTTTTAAGTAGTAAACAAGTTTCTGAGTGGTCGTCTTAAAGTGAGTAAAAACTTAAAAAGTATTTAAACAGCAGTGAAATGGATGTAAGAAGAAATATTTTCTTGTTCAATAAGAAAAAAAAATATGGAAACACTTAAAAGGTACGTAAAAACTTTATATCAAATAAAAAAAAACAAAAAATTATGTGTTCATTAACCATCTTAATTATTCAATAATTATTTTTGTAGATCAGATGACAAAGATTTCACGACGATGAAATCAAAGTCAAAGGAAATAAGCAACATGGCTTATTCGAAAGATCATCAATTGTTACAAAAAATAAGTTTCATGTTTTTTTTTTAATAGCTAAATAAGTCAATGATTTTCATTTTTTATAGATGGTGGATCTGCCAGCATTTATTATCTTCTCCATCATGCAGTCTTTATCACATTCAGTTAAATCAACGAACTACGAGGATCAGAAAATAATAAATGTAAGGAACTTGGTCAAATATTGGAAGAATTCGTTTTTTTACAAACATGTTACTTATTTTTGTTTTTCCTCAATTTCTATTTTTCTGATAAAAAATCAGCATAATAGATTCTTGGCTGTTTTCTTCAATTTTTGCTTTTATTTTCAGCCAAATATTCTAACTTTATTTCAGTGAAGTTATTGACGTAGTGCCATTAAATGGAGGACATTCTTTGATAATGGGCTTAACAAAAGGATTTTATTGTATACACAAAATGTTTTTGTTGCTCCAACACAATAATTTTCTTTACATGACAAGTTAATTTTGTAGATTCAACAAAACAAAATTGTAGTCTGTCAATACGATAAAATTTGTTGTGTATCTGACAAATAAATTCTTTCCAACTAACAAAATGTTTGTTCATTTGAACAAACATTTAGATGATTTTTTGTATATACAGGGTGAGTCATGAGCAATGCGACAAAATGCTAGGGCGTGTAGGTTGCGTTAAGACAAGAAAAAAATCGTATGGGAGGGGGGGGGGTCTATTCCCCTCCGTTTAGCCAAGGCCAAGGCAAAAATATTGACAGGTCAGTTTTCAGAAGTTATCAATGAAAATAATATTAATCCAGGGTTATTCCAATACTATTTAATTTTATTACGTTCTCATAAAACTCCAATTAAACAAAAAGTAAAAAAACTAAGATTAATGCTAAATAAATAAATAAATTGCTTCGTTACAATAAAAATAAATGTTTTTCTTAGAAAAAGGTGGTTTTGGTTTTCTTTTAATTTCTTGAGAACGACATAAAATTTTTGCATCCGGTTTTCTTATTTAGACTTAAAATTAATAACAGCATTGAATTTTGAAATTAAAATTAGCACTTAATTACGTAAAACTTTGAAAAAAATGAATTTGAAATTTTTTTTTCAATTTTTTTTTCAAAATTTTGACTTTGAAAATTAATATTTCAAAAACTATTTCTTAGAATAGATTTATTTAAACACAGAATGAAAGAAAAAGTTATTGGCTTTTCAAAAACGTATCGCACAGCATTGTGAATGAAGCCGTTGATTTTAAATAATTTTTTTCCCATTTTAAATCAGTTTTGTCGAAAATTGCCCCTCCCGGCTAAACGGAGGGGAATAGACCCCCCCTCCTGTACGATTTTTTTCTTGTCTCAACGCAAACTACACGCCCTAGCATTTTGTCGCATTGCTCATGACTCACCCTGTATAACAAAATAATGTTTGTCAGTTTAACAATTTGTTTTGTCACAACAACAAAAGAAAACAAAATTTGTTACCTTTATCAATTCGATAAAATATTTTATTGGACGTATATTGACAGAAGTTTTATCAGCAACCCTACATTTTTATCATTATGTACCTACATTTCATTTTCAGTGTAGTAATAGAAGCAACCCCAAGTACAAAATAATGATACTATACTTATAAATCTATTATATTTGCTTATTTTAGTATAGTGAATCTATAGGATCATAATATGACTTGGAGGAGTGCCCTAAGTATTGCTGAGAACCTTTCCAACTTTTCCCTTTGAGTAGAAAGCACCAGAAAGAACACTGTAGTACAAATTTTTTGTTCCTAACAAACAAAATGGCAATGTTGTTATTTTAAGCACCACTGCACCTACATACATACAATAACATACACATGTAATGTATGAAGTATGACCTACCTATACGATGTTTATTATTTGCTGAAAATGTAAGTTAAAGTTGTCAGAAACTATGTATGTAAATTCTAAAAATAGTTTGTTCTATTAATGGTTAATTTACAGTATGAGCATTAAAAGTGCAAGTACTAGATAATATAATATATTGCTCTGCCTGCAGGTGTGAATTTTAATTTATTGTGTCTCAAAGGATGAGCCATCAATAACCAAACTAATCCTCAAATCAATGAATTTTCTTAATGAAGCTTAGTTAAATGAAGATACATAATTGAATACATTAGTCGATCAACACGTCGCTTTGTCATCAAGCATCAAAGTATATTATATACATTCATTACCCAGAAGAATATTTTCCTCCAGGATTTTGTATCTAAGTGAATAGAACACATTATTATACATATTACGTTCTTACTTTTCGTTCTATTCATTAAGTTCAGTTAAGTGAATATTGAACTCACACAATGATGGGATAATCTGGATTTCATTTTCTTTATCTTATACATCTGAATAATTGAGTAAGATAGAAGATATTGAAGGAAAGTTTCCATAGTTGTTTTGTTATTCAGATGAGCAGGGTGATGTCTTCATTAAATACGAATCAGATCATTGAATATTGTCATGAATATTTTGTATTATTGTCGTCTTCCACAAAGTTCACTGCATTAAGTAAGAATAAGAAGTTATAGGAATCGTATATAGGCAAGTTGCTAATTCTAATTATGTTTCACATGTCACTTAAGCAAACGAGAAATCTTTAAAAACCGAAAACAGTGTCTATGGTGTTTGCAGTTCGGTCGAGCTCTTTGAAATTAGATAAAATGGTATTGGATTTTTTGGTAGGAAGGTAGGTAGGAAGGTTGTATTACATTTCACGCTATAACACGATACACAATTTTTACCAGCAATTATAAGCACGACAAGGCAAGATAATGCATTCATATAAACATTAAAAGGTTTTCAATTGCATCGCACAAACTTATTCTTGTGGCAAGTTGCGTTTAATTATTTCGACTGGGTCGCATAAACTTGTTCTTGTATAGGTTAAAAATAAGATCAATTTTTTAGAGTGAGTTGTGAGTTGTGGCACTAAAAGTCCACTTAAAATTATTTGGAGAAAAAATAATTAAAAGCTAATTTACATAACGCCGGCAAGCCGGCTCTACTTGAGATATGAGCAACTTTTCCCATTTTACCTCAACAGTGTAATATAAAATATTTGGGAAAAATGTAGAATAAAGACGAAATAAAAAAAAAAAAACATTCTGCAGAGAAAATAGAAACTCTTTTTGGATAATGGTAGAAACTTTATAAAAAATAAAGAGCACGACCGGGTCGCATGAACTTGCTCTTGTGTTGCAAGTTACTTTCTTGTTAACGACTTGAAAATTAATTTGACCAGTTTAAAAATATTATTTTTTTTTAATTTTCAATTTTCTTTTTAAAAATACCTGAATATTAAATTTCATCAAAATTAGGCAATAAATTAAAGAGATAGTCGATAAAAAAAAACGGTTCTATGGTAGGTACCGTTTAAAAGTTTTTTTCAAACAAAATTTTCTGATGAATGATTTTAATTGGTCATAATTCAAGCAAAATGATTTTTTCCAGTTTACTTCCGTATTTTTTTTATATTTTTTTATGAAATTTTCAAATATTAAAGATTTTGGGAAGTTTGATTTGGCACAACTTTCAGAATTTTGATTTTGGAAAAAGGGGGGTGGTTGGAGCTCTCAGAAATTTTAAACATTTTTTGAAACTCAAATTAAGACATGATTTAAATCTTGTAAGAACTAAATTTTGTATTCACAAGTTGTATTTAATAATACTTATTCATATTTAAAATTAAAATTTGACAAAAGTAGAAATGGTGGGGAGTTATTTGAGTTTTAAAAATAAACTTCAAAATGCTCTATTTTCGAAAATACAAAAGATGCGACTTTAATTTTTTGGAACAATGATTAGAACAACTTTTAAATTCTGAAAAAGTTTGAAATTAAAAAAAGGGGGGGCTAACTTCACACTTTTTAGGAAAGTTTTTTGGCTCTAAAACCCCCATTTTTGAATATTTTTCAAAATAAGTTACAGCACAGTCCAGCACAAGTCTAGCACAACCTAGCACAATTTGGAAAATTTCGAAAATGTTGAATTTTAAAAAAATATTGGGGTAGGTCAAAAATGTTTTTTATTCTCTAAAACCATCATTTTTGAATATTTTTGAAAAAATAACTACGGCACAAACCTAGCACAACCTAGAACAACTTTCAAAAATTCGATTTTCAAAAAAGGGGGGGCTAACTTCACACACGTCAAAAACGGTTTTTTGGCTCTAAAACATCCATTTTTGATTATTTTTGAAAAAAAATTACGGCACAAACCGGCATAAACCTAGCACAACCAAGAACAACTTTCAAAAATTCAATTTTCAAAAAAAGGGGGGCTAACTTCACACACTCATCTCCATAAGGGTATGTTCGTAAAGTTGTAGTGTAGGTTGCACTAAATATGGAACAGACAATAAAAAAGTGTGTTCCAAAAACACCAATAGGATTTAAAAAGAGTGTTTGTTTGAGTGAGTTCATAACATATGTCCAAAACATATCTATGCAGCGAACAAACCCCATTTGCTCTTGAGTTCATTTTTGTTTCTGCAAAACAATACAATTACAATTACGTCTGTAAGAATGCCACTTTGCAGTATATTATAGCATGAATTATGTCATAAAATACATCAGCTATTTCGATTTGTTATTACCCCTCATTTTGAAAATACAGTGCTTCTTCTTTTAAGTAGTACTGTATCAGGAGTTGCTCCACGAGGGTTTCTCCACCGCTAGCTCCACAGGTTGTATCTGTTGGACAGGGGCCATTCGCTCCACTGCAATCCTTCTGATAGCACGATCAAGGTTAGTCACTTCGCATCAAAAGCATCACAAGTCATAGGAGTAAAAATATCTTACCTTCAAAAATAAAATTGTCTAGGCCATTTTGGAAAATGGCATCCAAAGGAAGGAGTCGAGCATGTTCACAAACATACTTAATCGATTTCTTTCACTGGAATACATATTTCGACACCAAAATGATACTTACGACAGTCATATACAGGGTGATTAGTATAAGATGCACCAAAAAGCTTGAGCATGTAGGTGGATTTAAGACGAGAAAAAAATCGTACGGATTTTTTTAAGATACATTTTGGCATCCGGTTTTCGGTTTTTGACTAAAAATGAATAAGAGCATTGAATTTTGAAAATAAAAATAATAGTTAATTACATAAAATTTTGAAAAAAAAAAATAGTTTAAAATTTTTTTTTTAGTTTTTTTTGTTCAAAATTTTGAGTTTGAAAATTATTTTTTTTAAAACTGTTCACTTAAACAACTTAATTTAAAAATTAAATAAAAGAATAGTTTTCTGGCTTTCCAAAAAAATACAACAAGGCTTTGTATCATTCACCGTTGTTTTTAAATATTTTTTTTTTCTGATTTAAGTCAATGTTTTAGAAAATTGCCCCTCCCGCCTAAACGGGGGGAAATAGACCCCCCCATACAATTTTTTTCTTGTCTTAACCCCACGTACACGCTCAAGCATTTTGGTGCACCTTATACCAATCACCCTGTAGAAGCAGAAATTGGTGACGGCCATATTTGAAAATGAAAACACCCGGTCCAAAATATGGTGATGTCTACCCAAGTCTAATCCAAAGTTATATACACAATACTACAAGATTTATTTCTTATGATATAAATAAATATATAAAAGATCAAACTAACTATAGGTATGTAAATGAAGTTAAAAGAATTTAATAATAAATACATAATGCTTTATTACATAGAATAAATAATTCAACAACTGTAATAATAAGAAATTAATTTGAATTTATTTCAATAAACGTAATCTATGTATACTATAAGATCCAAAGAAATAACTTAAATTAATTATAAAAGGATGGATTTGTTCTTTTTCAAGAATTAAAGGGAAAAATGTGAAAGTTGTTCGCCATTGTACTTTAATATTTTAATAACTCAAAAAATAATTATAATTTCAACCTAGAACGTAAGTCTTGCGTAACAAAATTAAAACAAAAAGCTGAATGTCATTATCTTACCAAAAAAAAAATTTCATATAATTTTGCATGTCATTATAATCTTGACAACCATATCTGAGCTATATTGTGCTTATGTGTTTCTGTGTGCGAAATTCATCCTTTGAGTTCTTATAATTTAAATACGCCTAGCTACCTGAATTCCGCCGTGCCGCCGTGGAAGCCTTTATCTCGAATTATTATAATATTCTAAAATACTAAAGTTCTAACATTTATTTTTTTTTTATTTTACTTACTGTCGTTGCCACATTTTGTCGTTCTTTTTCTTATAACCCATTGAAACATAACTTTTTGACGCATTTACGATGTTTATGTTAATGACAATTTATCAAAAAGCATTTTCGTTTTCTTACGAGGACTCGAATTCATATATGTATATATGGTTAAGTATTTCTTTGGGAAATCCTGAAGCTCATTTTGAAGGCATTAAGATCTCAGCTTAGTTCACCTTTGAAAAAATAATGGTTGTGATAGAGAGAGTGTATCTAGATACATATGTATGTACATATGTCTATATGAGCGCATGAGAAATAAAATGATATTATGAAAACATTTATTAAGGGAATTTCAAACACAAAAAGGATGTTTTGGAATTTATTATATGTGTGGTAGACTGTTGAGTTTTATTAAATTGTTAAGATGATTAAAACAGACGTCTGCATAGGTAGGATATATTGTTAAGTACATTTTTGATCATAATTTGACAATTCAAAGAAAAAAAGTTTTAAAAACATACTTTTGTGGAACTCCAGTTTTCTCGATTTTTTTAAATGACCATCAGATCATTTCAGTGGCAGATATAATAAACGGAAAGGTGCAGATGGCTCCGTCCGGTTTGTCCGTGTAACGCTTTTTTCCTACACGGAAAAAACATCTGCAATAATCCGCATTAACAATGTCGTTGAACGCAGCAGTATGAAATTCCAAATATCTGTTTCAACTGCCTATGGCAGTTGTCGGTTTATGCTCTTAAACTTAATTTTTTTCCAAGAGAAAATTTAATGTCAACATTTCGGATTTTTAAGGGGGTTTTCGAAATTAGTTCCATCATAGACGTTATTCGTTTCGATATGTTTGTTTTCTGATGCTTCACACTCCCCTACAAAATTCAATATACAACAACTTTTCCATTGTTATCCAGAATGAGTATGTTTGTTTGGAACCGATGTTAAACGTCGTCATATAATACCACATCGATGCATCCAGTTCCAGACCCAGATAGCCAATCTCAACAAAAGTGTTGGCCTATTGTGCAATCGAAATAAAACCGAACCGAGATATGCCTTACCTTATGTAGGTATAAAGAAAAAATCGATTTCGGTAGTATCTATCAACAGAGTTGCAGCAGTGGCCATGGCGATGATGGAAAATGCTCTTTTTCAAAACACCCTCTTTTTATTTCTGATGGGTGACCGCACGATGTCCGCCACAGAAATCAAAGACATACTCAAAATGTTGCAAACGAGAAGGATTGCAAATCAACAGCAGCACAAGCTAATGCTATTGGTGCGGTTGTCTGTTCACCGACCCACAGCTGAAAAAGGAATTGACGGATTTTCTGCAAGGTTTGGATAGTATTCATAGAACCTATTCACATGTGTTAATGGTATGATTGTACATATTTGTTTTGTTCTAGGTATAGTAACTTAAATACTTTTTGGTGAATTTCTGAACGAGAATGTAAAGGTATCGGGTTTTTATTTCCCGGAGCTTAGTGTTTTAGGTTGGAAACTATGAACCCAAATCAATTTTTTTTAAATCAAGACAAAAAAAAAAAGACCAAAAAACCGGGTTTCGTAAAAATAAATAATAATGTGTTTGTGTGTAATAGACGCGAGGAGGCTCAATTTCAATTCACTAAATGAGCTATACATGGAATTAGGTATAAATATATAAATAAAGTATAATATATAAATAATGTTTTGCTTAAATATTCTTGGAAAAAATATTAGCGCTTTGGGAAAAGAATGTGCAGCATGTGAGCGGGTAAGAGTGTGCATACCGGCACCTTTCGATCTGCGCACTCTTACCCCATATGCACCAATTAACATGCTTATACATATACATAGAAGTAGGTAAAGGAATCTTAGTTCAAGCAGTAGCATAAACAGTTTAATATTAAAACGAACTTCGTTCGTTAGAGCCTGGAACACATCAATAATCCCGACTTAATTCGTGTTTTTCAACGAAAACTATTTTCACTGATTTTTTAAAAGTAATTGATTTTGAAAGACGATTCCGGAGACGGTACAATCATGAATTGTACGCAATCTACCTTGAAGCAGATATAGTGACAAAAATTAGGCTCGGTAGACTTCGGTGGGCAGGGCACCTAGCTCGCATGAGCGAAGAGGAACCTGCTCGGAAAGTTCTTTGTGGTACATTCTATGGCAGACGACATCGTGGTAGACCATGCTTGCGCTGGAGAGATGGCGTAGACCAGGACGCCCGGAGCCTTGGGGTGCGCAACTGGATGGCGTGCGTCGGCTCGAGACCGGGATAGGTGGAGAGACTTGTTGAAGGAGGCCAGGACCGGACCCCGGTTGTCGAGCCGATGATGATGATGATGAATTGATTTTGAAACCCAAACATAATAAGTTCCTATATGTATAGGTTTGTATATCAAATCAATTCGAATTGAACATTTTGCACAAGCATGTGCAGATTTTTTAATTTTCATTTCACTGATGCTTTGTATTTTGATTAAATATATTTTTCTAATGAAATCGTTCAATCATTTTGCAATACCTAACAACATTTTATTCTTTATAAGCTGTAACAAGTTTGGACAGCCATTGGACAAAAAAAAATATTTTTATTTTTAATACTTGAAACAAAAATGTCATTGGTTAACGCCTTAAAAAGAAAAACCATTTTTCATATCAGATTGCGTTTCCCTGAGTTGTAAAGATTTAATTTGAACATGGACATCCAGAAAAACAGCAAAAAATCCTTGAAAGGAAAAGTATAATAAGAAGAAATTTGAGATTGCTTTGTTATATTTTTTATCTTAAAAGATTATTCAGTGGTATGACGAATTTTTGGCATTCAACTTGGGGGTACTTTACAAAAAACGCACGTCACTTTATCCCAGGATGCATTTAAGCTTTTCAACCAGTAGACATGTCATGGTAGGTAGGTACTGTCTTTGAAAACTAAATCAATTTTTTTTTCTACAACGCATATATCATTTGAATGGCTGCACCGATTTAGACAAAATTTTATTATCAAAATGCTAGTAGTACTTGATTAATGCTGGAATCAAAACTCTGAAAAAAATAATTACTTTTGAAAGAATCTAAATTTTTCAAAAATCTGATAGTTCTATTTTTGCGAAAAAAACACGATCAATTTTGTTATAATTTTGCTTAAGTGATTTTTGCCCAAAAACGGTAATGTTTTCCGCCGAAAATATTTTTTTCAGACAGAGAAAACTATGTTATCTATGACATAAGTATTTAAGAAGCTATTTCATTGTCAACATCAACACAATAAAATTTATATCAAATTTTTTCATGACTTAAGTTTTCTATACAGGGTGAGTCATGAGCAATGCGACAAAATGCTAGGGCGTGTAGGTTGCGTTGAGACAAGAAAAAAATCGTACAGGAGGGAGGGTCTATTCCCCTCCGTTTAGCCGGGAGGGGTAATTTTCGACAAAACTGATTTAAAATGGGAAAAAAATTATTTAAAATCAACGGCTTCATTCACAATGCTGTGCGATACGTTTTTGAAAAGCCAATAACTTTTTCTTTCATTCTGTGTTTAAATAAATCTATTCTAAGAAATAGTTTTTGAAATATTAATTTTCAAAGTCAAAATTTTGAAAAAAAAAATTGAAAAAAAAAATTCAAATTCATTTTTTTCAAAATTTTACGTAATTAAGTGCTAATTTTAATTTCAAAATTCAATGCTTTTATTAATTTTTAGTCAAAAACAGGAAACCGGATGCCAAAATGTGTCTTAGTTTTTGAGAAATTAAGAAAAACTAGAAGTATTTTTTTCCAAGAAAAACACTTTTTTTTTTGGTTTTCCCAAATTTGACCTGCTCAGGTCAATTATTAATTAGGGAATTATCCCTTTTTTATTTTTTATTACATACCATCCGATTTTAATCAAATAATAAAAAAAAACGAATTAACTTTTTACTTTACTTACAAGTTTTACTTTTAATTTTTTTTTAATTTCTCAAAAACTAAGATACACTTTGGCATCCGGTTTTCTGTTTTTGACTTAAAATTAATAACAGCATTGAATTTTGAAATTAAAATTAGCACTTTATTACGTAAAATTTTGAAAAAAATGAATTTGAAATTCTTTTTTCAATTTTTTTTTTTCAAAATTTTGACTTTGAAAATTAATATTTCAAAAACTGTTTCTTAGAATAGATTTATTTAAACACAGAATGAAAGAAAAAGTTATTGGCTTTTCAAAAACGTATCGCCCAGCATTGTGAATGAAACCTTTGATTTTAAAATTTTTTTTTCCCATTTTAAGTCAGTTAAGAATTAAGACCCCCCCTCCCATACGATTTTTTTCTTGTCTCAACGCAACCTACACGCCCTAGCATTTTGTCGCATTGCTCATGACTCACCCTGTATACTGATTTGTTGATAAGCCAGCGCTTCTTCGTACGATGCCTCTATACGATGCATTGGAAGACTCTCCAATAGATGGCGTACATAAGTGGAAAACGACTTCAGCCGTGCGAAATTGGAAGCGGCTAGCTAGGAACAGAGCTGGCTGGAGAGACTTGTTGGTTGAGGCCGAAGTCCATCCTAGTATGTGAGCGCAATCTAAAGTAAGTAATCTTTTGACCGGCTGCACCGTTTTTTCCTAAATTTAATATTCTAAACCAACTGCTAAACTTTAATAATATACTGCTAACAAAATTGAAAAATAACAATTTTTGGAAAACAAAATTTATAATTTTATTTAGCTGGAAAAAAATACAATCAATTTTGATAATATTTCATGATATTGAATTTTTTTCAGCGTTGACATCTTTTATATAAAACTCTATTTATTCCATACATTTGTTCTTAAATGATTTAAAAAAAATATATTAATACTGATTTTTTTTTTTATAAAAAAACGGGTCAAAATAATGAATTTTCCCAATCGTCAGCATGAAAGGAACTTGCCACAAAAGCTTGCTGTGGGCTTTCGGTCTACCTATAACATTTTGATCAATTGCAACATAAACAAATACATTTTGATTTTCTATTGAAAATGAAGTTTTTCAACAAAAACAGTTTTCAGTGATTTGCAAATATAAATCAATTATTTTTTTTATATATATTTTTCAAATGAAATCGTTGATTCAATTGACGCAATAATATTTTCGTCTGAGTTATTGGCATTGATAAAACTAAAACATTTGTTGAATTAATTGAAAAAATGTCAAAGCTGTTACCACTTTACGAAGCATAAGAATTTTTTATATAGGAGCCAAACTCATGACAATTTTTTTGTCCTGATGACTAAAGCGCAGATTTTGTTTGTTTTGAGCATTCAGCAAAAACCATGTTAAGAAAAAAAAAAGCTCAAATAAAAGCAATATGTACATAAATTGTATCGTCGTGTAGACACATCCATGTTGTTATTTTAGCAAAATATACATGCATATGTAGGAAGATGTGACGTTGTTATATTTGATTTTTTTTATAGAAAGGTTCTCCTTTGGTAGGACAGACTAATGTCATTTAGCTTGGGGGTACTTTTCATACAGTGCAGCGCCCTCATTCCTGAATGGATTTTACTATAGAAGGTAAGGTTAGTTTTTTAAAGAAAAACTTTATTAATAAATGCAAACTAAAAAGTGATTTAAAAGTTTTTACAGAGCAAGGGTTGCCACAAAAGCCAAAGCAGTCAGAGGTAGAATAAACGCCTTTCGCAACTTGACTTTCATATAACGTAGATAAAAAAACACACCTTTTGAACGTTGCAAGAAGAAGGAAAGGAAAGAGATAATGTACCTATATGCAACAACTAGAATTGACAACCTATATAAGAAGAAGAAATGCAAAGGAAGTAATTAATCTCAAGGATAAGTGCATCAATCGTCTTAAAATTTCAATTGAAATTTCATCGATCACGAAATGCACACACATTTAAAAGTTTTATACAAAATTTGATTCGCATATTTACATATACGTCTTTTATATAAAACTCTTTTTATTCCATCTATTTGTTCTTAAGTGATTTAAAAAAAAATATGTTTCAATTCGCTATGTGCGTATTGCTCCTCTAGTCTAGACACACTTACAGTCAGCGCTATCAGTACTGAAAAATAAAATTTATTGCGAACAAATTTTCATAGAAACACATAAGAAACTAACGCTATCTAGTAAATAATAGAATAATTTGTTATTATTTTTTGACGTTTTTGTATGTATACTTACTAAGAAAATCTCCTTTCTCAGTCTCTTTGCACATAGCGAATACACCGAAAAAAAAATTTTGATAAAACAACTGTGAAAATAACATTTTCCAGTAACGAAACTCTTCCAACATTGAAAATATTATATTTTGAAATCTTGATGGGTCAGACACTGGATTAACTCCAAGGTTACTTTTTATCACTGTTCCCGTCACTATTAAAACATTTAATTCAGAAATAACGAATATGTTGCTATTAAGGAATATAAATGAAGCCGTTACAACTGCAGCATTTTTTAAAAATTATTTTCTTACTTATTTACTGTTGAAAATTAAGTCTCGTAACACTGTTTCTATTCTAGAACTGTTTCTGTTTGTGTTTATATAATTTCTGTTTATGTAAAATTACATTTCGATGTATTTGTGTAAAAGACTTTTCATTTTTCTTGTTTGCCTGCCCTTCTGGCAGTTGCCGAAACCAAAATTGAATTTAAAATGGAAGTCGCTACTCGTCGTGCTTTTAGAGCGCAAATGACTAAATTATCGAAAGCCGCGAACGAAGCATTTCAATCGGGAAATTTCAATATATCAGATGAAGCGGATTTAGATAAAATCGAAGACGAGCTATCTATTTTAATCGATCGGATAAATGCCGTGTACGCGAGTTTAAAAACTGCTGATCAACAAATCTTATCTAAAGGTCTTATAAAGCCTGAAGATATGGAAAACGAGTGCCAAAAAATCGCCGACTACGAAGATACAGCAGTCACAACTCTAGCGCTCCTTAATCAACGTCTAAAAAAGGTAAAATCGAAATTACAGCCAACGACAAATATGCAACAACAAAGGAATATCATCACTCCCCACAACAGTAATACAAAGTTGCCAAAATTACAGCTGAAACGGTTTAATGGGGAGATGAGAGATTGGCTTCCCTTCTGGGACCAATTTAACGTAGCTGTACACCAAAATGTGCAGTTAACCGACGCTGAAAAATTTCATTACCTAGAAGGTGCTCTAGTTGGTGCGGCAAAGAGGGTGATTGAAGGATTTACCGCAACTTCGGAATGCTATGAAGCGGCAGTGGCTTTGTTGAGAGAGCAATACGGTGACTCCGAAAAACTCATCGATAACCAAATGCAAAAACTTATTGCACTTCGCCCTGTCTCTGTCCGAACCGATGCTGTTGGCTTACGTCACCTCTACAACACAATCACAACATCCATACGGTCTCTGACTGCATTAAACGTACCCACACTACAATATGACGTCATGCTCAAGACAATTTTGCTTCGTTGTATGCCGGTAGAAATGCGAGTGGACTATCACAGAAAGAGTGAAAAAGAAAGCGATGTAGCAGAAATAGAGGACGTCGACCAAACAATCGAGAATGACAACGACAACAAATCACAAGTGACACACACATCGTTAAAAGGTATAAAAGACAAATATGTCAAAAGTATTATGTGCTTTCTTAAGAGTGAGGTAGAAGCACTCGAAAAAAGCAAAGTTTCCCCTCTTCATGTAAGTCACACTCACACAAAAGAATCGCCAACAACTGCAACAAGCTTATTAAAAATAAGCAACAATGTGTGTGTATTCTGCAATTCAAAACAACACGAAATGAAAGATTGTGACAGCCGTCTATCACTGCAACAAAAAAAAGAGATATTATTAAAAGGCAACAGATGTTTTCGTTGTGCAAAAATCGGTCACCCATCTAAAAAATGTAGAAGTGTTAATTTTTTAAAGTGTTCCAAATGTGGTGGAAAACATTTAACAACAATGTGCGACCCATCCTTTAAAAAATTATCCACAACATTAATGCAAGTGCAATCGGAAGAAATACCTGAAAACGGAAAAGATGAGTGCGTTAATCTCTGTGCACATGCAAAAAACAGTGTAACCTACAAAAATATTTTCTTGAAAACTGCCCGTTGTTTAGTCGGCAGTGCAAACAAAAGTGACATTATAATTCGATTAGTGATAGACGGTGGTAGCCAAAAGAGTTATATTTGTGAAAATGTTGTAGATCAGCTTAATTTAATTAAGAGCAAAACAATAAAAATGTCTGTGATCCCTTTTGGCGCTAATGAAACATCTCCAGTGAATACTTACAAAAAAGTAAACGTTGTAGTAAAGAACCAGTTTAACAACAAAAGAGCATTAATTGAAGCCATTGTTGTTCCGAGAATTTGCGTTGACGTTCTTACCATTCCTGATCCATCTTGTCCTGCATTTAAAATCTAAAATTGGCGGATCGTCTTGCTTCCTCAGGCTTCACCACGATTGAGGGACTAAGCATGCTTATCGGAGCCGATTTCTATTGGACTATTGTCAGCGGTAAGCAGCGCCAGATATCGAATAGTCTCAGAGCAGTGGATACCATATTTGGATGGACTTTGCAAGGCATACACGCATCTTCCGATATTATTCCAAGCGATCAAACCAACTACGCCACTATGATCGCCAATGTATTCAATGCAACCGACCAAGAACTCTCAGCACTGTGGTCTTTGGAGTCGATTGGAATTAGAGGTGAGGATGCGGAAAAACAACATATGACTCAAGAGATGACTCAAAAATATATAAAGGAAGCCGGATCTCGCTATGAAGCCACTCTGCCTTGGAAAAATCCTGAATTGTTATATGGAAGCAACATGTCTCAAGCGGTAAGTCGTTTAAAGTCTCTTGCAAAACGTTTATCTAGGGACCCAGTGAAGCTCAAGGAATATGATGCTGCTGTCCGGCAGTTGCTTGTTGATGGGGTGGCAGAATTAGTAGAGCATACGTCAAATCAACCTCCTAAAAGAATATGGAGAATACGTTTCCCGAAACTTGCAGTATTCTTAAAGAAAGTTTCTATATGGACGACTTGATAGTAAGTGCTGATTCTGAAGCTGATTGTAGCCGCATATATGAAGAAGCATTAGTGATTATGAATGCTGCGTCGATGAAATTGAGGAAGTGGCATTCCAATAGTGCCGAATTTCGCAACAAAATAACGTCAAAACAGCTGCCACTCACTCAAAAGGTTCTGGGTTTGACTTGGTCAGTTTACAGCGATGAATTAGCTGTTCCAATGCAATCCGTGCAAAAATTCTTAGAGTCAAGCCTAGCCAACGGAAGCAAACGTAACGTTCTTCAGTCATTTGCACGAGTATATGACCCATTGGGAATAGTATGTCCAACCATCGTCAAACTGAAAATACTATTTCAAGCTGCATGGAAACGGAAGTTAAGCTGGGATGAAGCTCTGCCACCTGATCTACTAGTTGACTGGAATGAGTGTGCTGCAAATATTTTGCAGTTGAAAGAGATGGCAATGCCAAGATCTGTCCTGATGTCTTCATCATTTACTGACATTCAATGCCATATCTTCGCAGACGCTAGTTTGAAAGCGTATGGTGCTGTTGCCTACATTCGTGCTGTTAATCTTGAGGGTTCCATAACTGTATCGTTTCTGTGTGCCAAATGCAGAATAGCACCACTAAGACAGGATGGATCTGATGAACTTACTCTGCCTAAACTGGAGCTGACAGCTGCTTTAATAGCATCCAGAATGTGTTCGTATCTCAAAGAAGTGATTAAAGTTTCCATCAAGCATTACTTTCTCTGGACGGATTCACGAATCACTCTTAACTGGATTTATGGTCAAGCGCAGCGTTGGAAGCCGTTCATACAAAGCCGAGTAGTGGAGATTCGTCGGCATACTTCTGTTCTGGATTGGGATCACTGTAGCGGAAAAGACAACCCAGCCGACTTGATCACAAGAGGAATACCTGGATATAAACTTCAAACGTCATCTTTATGGGCTCATGGTCCAAATTGGCTACAGGACTTTAAGCCTAAGGAGAATCATACTAACCTATATGTACAAATCAACACTTCTCTGCTGCTAGAAACTGACGAACAAATAAAAAGGTGCAAAGATCCAATCTTGGATTTCAAGAAATTTGGAAGCTGGCTTCGGTTGCTGCGTGTTACTAGTTGGGTACTTCGGTACATTCATATTTTCATGACCAAACAGAGGATAACTGAAAGATTTTTATTAAAAGCTGAATTGGAGAAATCCGAACTTTACTGGATCAGGTATGTACAATTGTTCAGTTTTACTAATGAATTTCGCTGTTTACAGAAGAAAAAACCTTTACCTGCATCTTCGAAATTGGTTGAGCTGTGTCCATTTCTGGACGATGACGGAGTAATGAGACTCGGAGGAAGACTCCAATTGCTCAACGAACCATTTGAACTTAGGCATCCCATCATACTACCAGCCAATCATTTAATTACTGGGCTCATCGTAAGCGATCTTCACGTCATGACTGTACATGGTGGTGTTGGAACTGTTCTGACAAAGATTCGAGAGCGTTTTTGGATTATCAAGGGAAGGCCACTTGTAAAGAAGATAATAAAATCTTGCATCGTGTGCAAAAAACTATTTGGCCATCCATCTTCACAGCCTTTTGCTCCCTTGCCATTGCAAAGAATATCACTGACCAGACCCTTCAACGTTGTTGGCATCGATTTTGCTGGACCCTTATATTTTGCAAGTTCAAAAGAAAGTGCCATGCAAAAGGCTTATATTTTGATTTGCACGTGTGCCAGTGTTCGTGCTGTTCATTTGGAGCTCACAACAAGCCTTTCGACGGAGAGCTGCATTATGGCGCTAAGGCGTTTTATGGCCCGAAGAGGAATTCCTTCCGAAATAATGTCGGATAATGCCAAGACTTTTAGGCGAGGAAGAAGTGCAAGGTTTCCTTTCTCAAAAGTTTCATCGTAGAGAGAGCACCCTGGTGGGGAGGATTTTGGGAACGACTCATCAGAACGATAAAAAACACCCTTAAAGTGGCCATTGGAAAAGCCAAGCTATCTTTTGAACATCTTCGAACAGTACTAACAGAAGCTGAAGCTATTGCCAACGGATGTTGAAAATTAAGTCTCGTAACACTGTTTCTCTTCTAGAACTGTTTCTGTTTGTGTTTATATAATTTCTGTTTATGTAAAATTACATTTCGATGTATTTGTGTAAAAGACTTTTCATTTTTCTTGTTTGCCTGCCCTTCTGGCAGTTGCAGTTTCAAATTTTAAGTGTTCGGACGTATTTAAGAACGTAATTTTTAATAAAGAACATTATCGTTATAAAAGGTCATTGCTTTTTTAATATTTACGGTAAATACGCAAAAATACTAGTGATGTTAAAATGATATGCTTTCAATGTGGAGTTAATATTTTGAACATTAAAATAAATAAATATCACTTTTAGTTTAAAATCAGATCAATTTTGGAACATTTTAAAGTTACATATATTAAATATTAATATTCAAATAACGAAATATTGAAACATACCAGTTTAAAATTCTACAACCAATGATTTGTTATGCCTTTAATGTTCAAGACATAATATTTTAATGATAAAAACGTATTACAATATATCACTTTACGTTTATTATCAGAACTTCATTGCCACATTTCAATGTAATATCTTAAATTTGCCACTTCAATAAAATATATGTTTTGATGTTGGAGATAAATTCCATCATATGAATTTAGTTTTCTTATCAATGCAACAGTTTCAACTATTTGTTTCATATTAAAATGTAGAAAAAATAATGTTTCTTATCAAGACAACATTAAACGTTTTAAAATTTGTGCGTTAATGTAAATTTAATATTTGGATCATGTTATTAAGATACTGAAATATTTATTTTTAATATTGATATTGAAAATTGATATTTGAATATAAAAATAAGCCTTATAAACGTTACACTTTCAATACCAATAAAATATTAATAATATTAACACAACATTTTTAATGTTTACTAAGCAACCATTTATTTAATAATATTAACACAACATTTTTAGTGGTTATTTAGCACGCTTAATTGTTTATTTGATATGAAATTCCCTTAATGTGATATTGATACGAGAAAAATTTCATTTTGACATAACATTTTTTTTTTCAGTGTACTGATAATTAAAAAAAAAAGAGAAGTCAAAACAATGAATTTCTCAGAGTAATATTATTTGATCATGTATTGAAAATTATAGTTAATGGTGTTTGGGCTTAAATGATCAACAAGATGAATGTAATTAATTGAAACAACAAATTCATATTCTACCCTACGTTTCGCTAGTTACTTTCCAGCTTCCTCAGGTGTTAATATTTATTTACTTTTTTAGATTTTTTTTAAATGTTATTTAATATGAAAATTAAATAAATTAACAAAACAATTTTTGAATTTGAACTGTCTTCAACACGAAAGTAACTTACCACAAAGGCAAGTCTGTGCGACCCAGTCATGCCATTTATTTCACAGGGTTTCTTTGAATTTATTATGGTGAAAAATTATGCAACACTACTGATTTTTTAAAAGCTTTCGCATAAGACTTTTTTCTGCACTGCATATTCAAAAAGGGCGAAGTATAGGCCCAAAAATTGCTGTGGGCTTTCGGTCTTCCTATAACATTTTCTGATTTTGATCAATTGCAACATGCATAATTAAATTTTCTATGGAAAAAGAAGTTTTTCAACATAAACCGTTTTTTGCAAGCAATTAATCAATTTAAATGTTTTTATTTTTATTATGTGTATATACATACTTTTCAAATGAAATCGTTTATTTAATTGAGGCAACAATATTTTCGTTTGTGTTGGTGGCATTGAAAAACTAAAACATTTGTTGAATTAATTAAAAAAATGTCAAACTTTACGAAGCAAAACAATTTTTTATATGTATGTGTATGTAGGTGGCATGCTCATATTTTTCATCACACATTTTTTTTCTTGCCAGCGCAAATTTAAAAAAAAAATAAAAGCAATAGGTATGTACATATATTCCTATAGATGACATCAATGTTGTTATTTTAGCGAAATAAACATATGTATGTATAGAAGATGTGGCGTTGTTATATATGTTTTTTTTTATAGAAAAGATTCTCCTATGGTAGGATAAACAAATGTCATTTAGCTTGGGGGTACTTTTCATACAGCGCCTTCATTCCCGAATGGATTTATTTATAGAAGGTAAGGATAGTTTTTTAAGCAAAAACTTTATTAATAAATGCAAGCTAAAAAGTGATTTAAAAGTTTTTATAGAGCAAGGATTGCCACTGAAGCCAAAGCAGTTGCAGGTAGAAAAAACGCCTTTCGCAACATGACGTTCATATAACGTAAATAAAACAGCACACCTTGAAGAAAAGTAATACAGACGTTGCAAGAAGAAGGAAAGGAAAAAAATATCGGAACCAGCTGCTGATCCCAACCTGGCTTTTCACGAACGAGAAAATATACCTACCCTATACATGCATATGCATGAAGTAATAGAATTGACAATCAATAAGAAGAAGAAATGCAAGGGAAATAATTAATCTGCGATTAAAAGAAATAAATTGACGTTAACATTTTTTGAACTGATATTACCAATTAAAGGATAATTGCATCATTCGTCTAAAAATTTCAATCGATTCCATCGATTACGAAATTCTGATACAAATTTAAAAAATTAATACAAAATTGCTTCACATATTCTTTTTTAAGTTGTAATTGAATTAATATACCTAAATAAAATCATCAGCTCTAAAATGCTAAATTATCCAAATGTTTTTTACTTTAAATTTTTATTCCGCTGTCTTAAATTGCCAATCGTAATTGTCAATATTTTACAAACATTTCGCTAGTATTTATTCGCTGTTATATATTTGCATTATATTTAGACCAGCAACTAATCAATCCATGATGTATATTGCATGCTATGACGAAAGAACCAATTTAACATTTTACTCTGTTCGTACTCAAATTAGGTAAATAAAAAAAAATTTAATACTTTTTTGTACACAGAATTTTACATCAAAGGAAACATTGCTATACCAACTTAAAATTTTGATCCTTACTACAGACTACAGATTCATTTGCATAGGCTCTTTAATCGCTTCTACTTCGAAGATAATTATATCAGACTTATTTAATATGTAAATATATACAACTTATATTTGTAGTAAATCAATTGCGTATACATATGTATATACATACAAAGACATGTAAGTAGGTAGTGCCTATACCTGGGTAACTTCGTCGGAAAAGTGCTATAGATATTTCGAAAATATTTTGTCATTTATGTCAAAATGATTCACAAATTAAAGTATGTTACTTGAATCAATTTAAACCTTCTACAATTGATATTTTCATGGAAAACAAAAACAATGTTAATTCCGCATTATTAAACATCCTTAATGATTTTGCGGTAAACATGGATTTCCAGTTGTTTTAACGTCATTTCACAATTGTGATAAAAAAGGCTACATAAATAAAGAAAGTGATAAAATTAATGAAATATTTTTTTTTATATTTGAAATAACATTGTATAAAACATAACATTAACAGAATTAATATTTAAAGCTTATTAATGGAAATGAAAATGGTTTAAAGTCTCGAAATATGTTAATAAGAGCTAATGGCAACATTTATAAATGATTTCGTTCTTCTTTATGGAACGTCATAAGAGCCAAAGCAGTGGCGTTTTAAGGGGGGATCACGAACAAAGAAAGTTAAACTCTAAAATTTACTACTTCTTATAAGAATAAATTTTGCCAAAAAAACGCTCGCTCAAATTATTTTCAAAGCATTATCTATTGCGCATTCTTCCTTTGGTACAAAAAGAAAGAGAATTAAGCTTGTTGTTACGAAGGCAAAACACAAACTTGTTTTTTTTTGAAAAAATAAAAAAGGGATAATCCCCTAATTAATAATTGACCTGAGCAGGTCAAACTTGGGAAAACCAAAAAAAAAAAAGTGTTTTTCTTGGAAAAAAGTACTTTAAGTTTTTCTTAATTTCTCAAAAACGAAGATACCGGTTTTCTGTTTTTGACTTAAAATTAATAAGAGCATTGAATTTTGAAAATAAAAATAATAGGTAATTACATAAAATTTTGAAAAAAATTAGTTTACAAATTTTTAAAATTTTTTTTTTCAAAATTTTGAGTTTGAAAATTAATTTTTTTAAAACTGTTCACTTAAACAACATAATTTTAAAATAAAATAAAAGAGTAGTTTTCTGGCTTTCCAAAAAGATATAACAAGGCTTTGTATCATTCACCGTTGTATTCAAATAATTTTTTTTCTGATTTAAGTCAATTTTTTTAAAAATTGCCCCGCCCGCCTAAACGGGGAGAAATAGACCCTCCCTCTCATACGATTTTTTTCTTGTCTTAACCCCACCTACACGCTCAAGCTTTTTGGTGCACCTTAAACCAATCACCCTGTATTAGCTTTACCTATAATTCCAGTTTTCTAGAAAATTTAAAATGCACGACTCGGTCGCACGAACTTGCTCTTGTAGCCAACTATGGGATTATGAAAAGTTCAATATTATGTTTAATTGTGTAATGTGTATGCCTAAACGAGAGATCAAGTTGTATGGTAGCTATAATAAAACCGTTGTTTAGCCAAAAAATTTAAATGCCGTCTGGTGTCAATTGTCTAATTTAAAGGCCACGCAAAATTTAAAGGAAATCGCTAAAGCCGTTATTAATTTATGGCCAAATTTTTAAAAAACGTTAACACCAAATCTCCGTTATGTGCATTTTTAGCCAAAAACCTGGAATGCAGTGATTTTAACAGTTCTCCAAATATAACGTTCACAGAGTTTTATCAAAATTTCAAATACGCACATACGCACATACGCTCATACGCAAATACGCACACACGCACATCCGCCTAGACAGACCGACGGACTTTTTTAGGCTTCTCTATCATCGTAATGTCACGTTTGATTAAAACCTCGAATTTTTTTTACACGAAACCAATACTTGCTATTGAGCAAGTAAAAAGATAAATTTTGATAGAATTTGTTATGATTTGTTGCCAAAAGGTGATGTCTTTCATTGTAAATTTTTTTTCAGAATCATCATGCTAACGGTACCTGAATGGTTTTTTTTTTTTATTAAACTGACTATCTTTTGAACGATTGCACCGATTTTGAGGAAAGTTTATGTTCTAAGACTCCTGCTTAACTTAATAATAGGTAGGAACGGAAAAATAATTTTTTCAACGGTTAAATGATTTTTTTCAATTGTCAACTGTCTACACAAGCCAGTTTGTGAAACCATGTCGTTCACTTTATTTTTAATGTCAGTTACACTAAGAAGAAGAAAATGTAGCAGATATCGGTTCCGATTGAATTAAAATTTTTGATTATTGAAACAAACTGACATAAAAGGTAAAAACTAAATGTGCTCATCGCTTTAGATGCAGAATGTAACATTTTTTAATTAGCATGTAATCAATAATTGTTTTCAACAGTGAATTAATATAAACACTTCTTTCAAAGTTTCCTAAACTACATCATGGCCTTATATTCACACTTATAAATGCACCAAACATTTTTCGGGGCCCCTCATATTTCTTTTAATTTTGTTGTCAGTGGTATAGAGGTAAGTAAAAATATGTGCATGAGCTTAGTATGTAGATTATATACCATGGAAACATTTTTGGTGACTCTTAATCCTACGTCCTCAAAAACGTTGACGAATAGTACCTAGTAAAAGAGTTTCCATGAAACACACAGATTAATAGAAGTGAGCTCAACAGTGTGATATCATAAAAGTCCCTAACAAAAACCAAATGGCTGTGGGCTCTATACTGATGTGATACAAGGAATGATATGAGCTCGAAATGAATGTTGCTTTAACATAGTGGAACCTTACAAGAATTTCTAAAAATACTGATTATATCATCTCACACCTTCCTCCTTTTACATTTTTGACTTTCACAAAACGAAAGGTGACAAATATTGGTATAAGTACTCAAGTGTATACATGCACAGGTTAAACACTCTGTTCTTTCATTATACAGACACACTTGTTGTCACTCACCAAAGCTTCAAATGACGCTGTAAGGGGTTAGGAACATCGATCTATGTAGGTTGGTAGTAGCGTAGGTAGTGAACTTATTTGCATTAGAAGCGCTTTGATCCTTTGAAGTCTTTCCTAAAATTGTTTATTCGGTTTTCGTTTAACATTTTGTGTCAGAACATCATCACACATTTGCATGTTACATGCAGTGGCGGATTAGCATGCTTGTGGGGCAGGTGCCCAGAGCGGCAATTTTTTAGGGGCGGCAAATTTTGGCAAAAAATAATTATTTAAAAAAAAAATGATTGTACATTCAAAGCGACAACCGAAAAATTTACAAGACTGAGGATTAAGAATGCAGAGAGATTGCCATTGACAGTAAGATACAATTTTTTCGATTATTAAACCATTCCTATATATATTCTATATTAAACCATTTCTATATGATTGGCAACTCTGAACTGTAATCGTTAAGAAGTGAATAAAAATATAGCTACGGAAAAATTTAATAATATATTTTAAATAATTGCTTAATTTGTGAAAATAAAATTGTTAACTTAAGAAACTTCTTTTTTTTGCCACTAATTGCTCCACGGAACGATTTTATTCATTTGTGTTGCTCGTCCATTTACAATCTCATGTTTAATCGAAAAACACGTTATTGAATTTTTGTCGGCACAGAAATCGAACCTGTGCCTCCCCCACAGGTGGTCATCGCACTACGCAATTCTACCATTGTAGGTATTGGTTATATCAATTCAATTGGTGATTATCGATCCACTTAGAAAACGGTTATTTTATTAGTGTATCCACATTTTTGGTGTAGTTTCATACTGGTTCTTTCTTCATTTCTCCCATTTGATTTAAATGCCAACAATTCGTTCAACGGTTAAAGAAGGAAATTTTGAGTGAAAGATTTGACACGGGTCATGAATTAATTAATTCATTAGAATTTGAAAGGTGGTTTGTATGATTACTTACTTTTTTTCCCAATGCATATTATATTTGGAGACAGGAGGAGAAAACATGATAAAAGTAATTGGCAAGTTACGGCAAACTTTTGTTTATATCTTCATATTTATTCTAGTACGCACTAGCTATTTTTACTTTTTTATAGTATTTTTTTTCCTTCTGGCTTCATTTGTTGTCATTGATTGAGTCTGAGTCTGTAACTGATATTTCAGTTATTAAAGATGTATGTTTGTGGAGTGGTGCATTCAAATAAATTGTCTGAATAAGATATTGTAGGTAAAACATTTTGGTTTGGCTCAGTGAAATAATAAAAAAACAGAATCAATATCATAAGTAAGTTTTATTAAAAAAAAAAGGATTTTGAAAATTTTAGTTTAAAAACTGCATTTTGGTATACAGGGTTGAGGTATTGGTTTTTTTCACAGGGGAGGGCGGTAAAATGTTGGTGCCGGGAGCAGCACTTGACCTTAATCCGCCCCTGGTTACATGTTATGGGTAATAGCATGAAATAGTAAAAACAATGTGACTATGTAGGTATATGTTATGTAAACTTGTAGGTTATTCTGTAGATATAGCTTTAGAATAATTTGTTTGTTGGAAAAACAACAATAAACTGGGTCTTGTCTTTTTAACATGAAATTTGTTACATTGCGTTTTAACACAGATCTATTTTGGATTTCTTTGTATGTACCGTTTTGTACATACATACATATACAGGGTGAGTCATGAGCAATGCGACAAAATGCTAGGGCGTGTAGGTTGCGTTGAGACAAGAAAAAAATCGTATGGGAGGGGGGGTCTATTCCTCTCCGTTTAGCCGGGAGGGGCAATTTTCGAAAAAAACTGACTTAAAATGGGAAAAAAATTATTTAAAGTCAACGGCTTCATTCACATTGCTGTGCGATACGTTTTTGAAAAGCCAATAACTTTTTCTTTTATTCTGTGTTTAAATAAATCTATTCTAAGAAATAGTTTTTGAAATATTAATTTTCAAAGTCAAAATTTTGAAAAAAAAATTGAAAAAAAAATTTCAAATTCATTTTTTTCAAAATTTTACGTAATTAAGTGCTAATTTTAATTTCAAAATTTAATGCTGTTATTAATTTTAAGTCTAAATAAGAAAACCGGATGCAAAAATTTTATGTCGTTCTCAAGAAATTAAAAAAAAAACCAAAACCACCTTTTTCTAAGAAAAACATTTATTTTTATTGTAACGAAGCAATTTAAGAAGCATTAATCTTAGTTTTTTTAGTTTTTTTATTCCTTTTATTTTTACTATGTTTTTTATTGGAAGTACTTATAAAAAATTCTCGATATGATCTCCATTGTTTAGAAGGCATAGATTATATCTCCTTGTAATGGCTTCACATAAGTTTATGCTTGACAAATTTTCCTGCAATTTGACTCCAGCGACTTCAATTCGTTCCTTCAGTTGTTCCAATGATACTATTCCCACTTCGTAAACATAATTCTTCATGAATCCCCATGCATAGAAATCTAGGGGAGTTAAATCTGGTGACCTAGGGGGCCATTCCATGGGGCCCCTTCTTCCGATCCAACGGTCACTAAAATGATCATCCAGCCAGTTTCTCACCTGTAAGCTGTAGTGCGCTGGAGCACCATCTTGTTGGTAGATTAAAGTATCTGCTATAACCAATGGAACGCTGTCTAATAAATCGGGTAAAAGGTCTCGTAGGAATTGCAGGTATGATTCTCCATTAATAATGGAATTCAAAAACCGGGGCCCGATCACAGTGTGTCCAAGAATACCAAGCCAAACATTACAACTAAAGCGGTGTTGTGATTTGTTTTGTTTTTTTTTTGTGTGGATTGGCGCTACTCCAATAATGTAAATTGTGGAAGTTAGTAACCCCATCCCTAGTAAACTGTGCTTCATCCGTCCAGAATATTCTTCTAAAATAGTTTTGTTCGGTTTCATTTCTAAGTAGTAATGTTCTACAAAATTCGGTTCTCAATAACTTGTCGTTTGAGGTGAGTTCCTGAACAGGCGTAAAGTGGTACGGGTGTAAATTTTCCGCCCGAAGTACTCGACATGCTCTAGATTGGGACACTCCAAGCATAGTGGATATCCTTCTTGTACTGACGGAGGGATTATTTCGGACTAAATCCAGAATTCTTTCATCTAAGATTCTTGACTCATCAGAAACTGGCCTTTCGCTTCTTCGATGCTCCAGCACTCCATGATCTCTTAGACGTCGGTGGATTCTTGGAAACGTGCTATGATGGGGACACCTCCTATCGGGATATCTTTCAGCGTACAGTCTTTCGGCTTCACGACTTCGACCATTAGCTAAACCGTAGCAGAAATGCATGTCCGTTAATTCTTCTCGGGTGTATGAGCTTGACATCGTTACGTGTTAATGAGTTAATATTCAAATTGGAAATAATTACTAAGCAAAACTGCAATGCCTTTTATTTATCTTGCGTTGCAATTTTCTTTTTTTTTCATTAAAAAAAATGCGGTTTTATTGTCCCTATTGTCCCCATTACAGGTAGACCCCATGGGCTGCGGGCAGGCCAAGGCAAAAATATTGACAGGTCAGTTTTCAGAAGTTATCAATGAAAATAATATTAATCCAGGGTTATTCCAATACTATTTAATTTTACGTTCTCATAAAACTCCAATTAAAAAAAAAGTAAAAAAACTAAGATTAATGCTAAATAAATAAATAAATTGCTTCGTTACAATAAAAATAAATGTTTTTCTTAGAAAAAGGTGGTTTTGGTTTTTTTTTAATTTCTTGAGAACGACATAAAATTTTTGCATCCGGTTTTCTTATTTAGACTTAAAATTAATAACAGCATTGAATTTTGAAATTAAAATTAGCACTTAATTACGTAAAATTTTGAAAAAAATGAATTTGAAATTTTTTTTTCAATTTTTTTTTTCAAAATTTTGACTTTGAAAATTAATATTTCAAAAACTATTTCTTAGAATAGATTTATTTAAACACAGAATGAAAGAAAAAGTTATTGGCTTTTCAAAAACGTATCGCACAGCATTGTGAATGAAGCCGTTGATTTTAAATAATTTTTTTCCCATTTTAAGTCAGTTTTTTCGAAAATTGCCCCTCCCGGCTAAACGGAGGGGAATAGACCCCCCCCTCATGACTCACCCTGTATACGTACATTTTTTTTTAATATCCTGAATAATATTAAATGTTAAAGTCAGTTTGTTTGTGTTGCTTTAATGCCTATAACCCACTCTAATTCGATCAAGTTTTGTCACTTATCCTGTCATGCGAAGCATCTGTTCCGTTCTAATACGTGTTCCAGTCAGAAAATGGACAGCATATAAGTATTTCGATATCCTTTGTGCGCTTTTCGACATTGATTTCCCTCAAAAAACCTTCACCTATATATACATCAAGTGCTCGTCAAGAAGATGAATCATCTTCACTAATGAGTAATTACGGCTGCATCAGCAGCAATTTACAACTGATTCACCTTCGATTACTTTACCCTATCTTCAAGTAGATTAGTTTACATAGAACTGTAATAAAGAGCAAAGGACTCAAAACGCTTTTTTTGTGTAAAGTGCATACCTAACTTTAATTCGAAAATTATCCGGTTACTTCTGCAGTGCTTCTAACTTTTGTTTTGACCTGCTCTAATATATGAGTGTGTGAATTAAGCCCCCCTTTTTTGAAAATTGAATTTTCGAAAGTAATGCTAGGTTGTGATAGGTTTGTGCCTTAATTTTTTTTCAAAAATATTAAAAAATGGGCTTTTAGAGCCATAAAACCCGTTTTTGACCTAGCCTCCCTTTTTTCGAAAATCGATTTTTTTGAAAAATTTGCTAGGTTGTGCCGAATTCGTATCGGTTTGTGCCGTAATTATTTTTCAAAAATAGTCAAAAACGATTGTGCAGTAATTATTTTTCAAAAATATTCAAAAATGAGGGTTTTAGAGCCAAAAAATATTTTTGACCTACCCCAATATTTAAAAAAAAAACAAAATTTTTTTGAAATTTTAAAATATGTGCTAGGTTTTGCTATATTGCGCTAGGCTGTGCTGTAAATTATTTTGAAAAATATGCGAAAATGGGGGTCTTAGAGCCGAAAAACTTTACAAAATGTGTGATGTTTTTTTTAACTTTTTCAGAATTTAAAAGTTATTCAAAACATTGTTCCAAAAAATCAAGGTTGCATCTTTTGTATTTTCGAAGATATTATCATTTTTAAAACTCAAAAAACTCCCCACCATTATGACTTTTTTCAATTTTGAATCTCAATAAGTGTTATAAAATACAACTTGTGAAAAAAAAATGTATTCCTTACAAGATTTAAATAATGTCTTAAGTTGAGTTTCAAAAAATGATTATAATCTCTGAGAGCTCCAACACGGGTTGCTCCAAAAGGGTGGTGCCTTTTTACAAAATTAAAATTCTGAAAGTTGTATCAAGTCAAACTCCCCAAAATCTCTAATATTTGAAAATTTCATACAAAAATATAAAAAATACGGTAGTAAACTGAAAAAAATCTATTTGCTTGAGTTATGACCAGTTAAAAACTCCCCCTTTCCAAAAATAAATATGAGAAAACTGTTCCAAATTCTTCTAGCTGTAAACTATAAAGACTCCGAAGTTGTTTCGTTTTAAATGATATAACCTAACAGCAATTTAAAAAAAAATTCACAACGTGCTCATCTTTTCCGTAATCGTGAAAACAAAAACTGTTTTCATTAAAAAATCATACTAAAGGTTCTAAAATTTCATTCAAAAATATTCATAACTGTAGAATCTAGGCCAAAAAAACTAATTTTACGATATTAGACTAAAGTTTTTGATTTATGTTATTATTCAAAAAAAATCTCTGATCACCCTTTTCTCAAATGAAATTGAAAATTTTTAATTCAAAAACATAATTGCTTAAGCTCCATTCTTTCAAGATTTTGACGAAATATACGAATTATTGCAGACTTTAAGTGATTAATCATTTCTTACGATCTCAGAGAAGAGCTGTGAACTCGCCGATTCTTTTTAGTATTTACACCAATTATCTGATAGGTAGTCTCACTCATGCTATCGCGTATGCCGATGACCTTGTAGCGTACAGGGCGGGTCCAAAACTTGAAGTAATCAGAATTCTCTTGCCGCCTGACTTCGACAAGGTTCAGCGATATTGTGATGACTGGAAGTTTAAAATTAACTTTCAGAAATCGGAAACTATCCTGTTTAGGGGAGCGTTTGCCCTGACAAGACAGTTGTTTTATAGCAGCGGCCTTGAAAACAGGGTGAAGGTGATTTGCAAGATGGCCCTCATCCGGCCGATGATTTCCTATAGGAGCCCTGTGTGGTGTAACTTTGACCCATCTCAAATGGCAAAGATTTGGGGGTTTGAGAGGCAGTGTCTTAGGACCTGTCTCGAATAACATAGAACACCAGAGTCGGAGTACAAACATTATTATGCGTTGTATGAGGTCTTATACAACGGGGCCAATATAAACAGGATAGATAACTTTTGAACTAAGCTGATTCAAGTCACATTGCAAGAGCGATGACCTCAGACAATGGACTTATTTTCGGGGCTTACTACCACAATGAAGAATATAGTGAGAGCGTTTGTCTTAACGGTTTCATCCCGCCCGAGACATTCCTTTATTTAGACAGTCGGGGCTGATAAAGGATAGATTGGCGGTTCCGTTAACCTACCACCTCGGCCGTAGAACTGTGGATCGGCGACTCCTGTATAAATACTGGTGGTTGGGGAACCACCTTGATATTAATCGTTGACCAAAGTTGTTCCTTGGCTGACCTACGTATTTTTAGGTATTAATAGGTAGATTGTATGTAGGACCGTGGTGGCACCAAAAAATTATAAAAACTATAAAATTGCATTTCTTTGTGGGTATGTGCATTTGGCGCTGTTACATATGTATATATGTCAATATATGGACATGTATGGGCGTGTGTGCATATGCGTAGGCTACTGCGAAAAAAAAATTAATATAAGATTTGAGTATTTTTAAGTAGTTTTAAGTTATTTACGTATATTTTAGTTTTATTTAGGTTAATTTAGTATAATGGCTAGTTTTAGGTTTTATATATATAAAATGAAATGATATAGAAAACGAGTTTTTTTTAATTATTTTCCGTTAGTTTTAAGTAATACTGAATTTTAAATTTAAGCTAGTTTTTACGCCGAAAGGCTTTTTTAATATATAGTTATAGTATAATTTAGAGCGCCGGCATCGGGCCAGTATGTTAGTTAAGTTATTCTGTAAGCTAGTTTTTAAGGTTTTTTGTCTAGCATTTAAGTATTTACATATATGTAAAATTGAATTACAAAAAAAAGAGTGCATGCTTGTTAACCCATAGGGGTTCAAGTTCAATACTCACTCGGGTACAAAGCATTGTTTTTTATTCAGCATACCTCCCAGCTTTACCAAAAAACAATTCTTTCCTATCTTTCTACTCATTCTAATTAGTGTCGTGCAACACCTGTTTCATTTTAAAAATTCAGTGTGCCTTATAGACACATAGTTAAAAAAAAGTATTATTATTATTGTTGTTATATTGTACTATTGTTGTTCAAACACATTCAAAAAGTATTATTATTATTATTATTCATTTTTTAAAACATACTCCACTCGGAGAAATAAATATGTTACCAATTCTCGTTCTGTGAAAAGTTAATCGAATAAATGTATACAAATTGCGAATTTCTTTCACTCGCTGATCTCTGTATTAAAGTGATCTTTGCTTTCATTAGTACACTGACTTGCAATTGAATACATGACAAAATTATTCACATGAAAATTTTTGACCTTTTCGCAGAACAAGAATCGAAATTACTGTGAAAATGTGAAAATATTTTCATTTCATTTTTCACAGAACCAGAATTGGCCCATATCGAAGTTTTTTTTGCCTTTTTACTATGAAAGTTTTTTTTTTTATTTTCTTCTTACTAAAATCTTTTTCTAAGATTAAAGACGTTCCGCTTATTTACTCTAGATCTGGCTTAATTCTTGGTATGAGAAATCAAACTCTTTTAAGACTCTTTTAAAAGGTTAGGATAATACTTGACTTCTTAGAAGAGTTTTGTTATTAGATTTAAGGTACTGCAAAGTTGAAGTTGAAGTATTATAAAAAAAAAGTCTTTAGAGAATTTTTGTATGTATCTTCTAGCTGAAAAACTATTGAAAGAGTGCAAATGAAATAAGTGTAATTAAAGAAGTTTTATAAGAACCCAAGTTCATAAATTTTTATAAAAAAGCTTTTAAAAGATTAATTTTTTGTTTTGGTAGCTATGAAGAGTTTTATAATAAGAACCTTGTGAGTGGGTTTTCCAGATTTTAAGCATGAAGCTCTCAAGAGTATGTTAGATGTGTATTGTGTGTACCTTCCCATACCAATAGAAATAAAATTCTAAAAAGTTAATAATTAATGGCATTTCTATAAATTTAAATAACAAATTTATTTGTTATTATCAACTTTTTCAATTCTTCATTTTACATCGTTTTAATTCCTTAACAGATATAATTTAAAATGTTTTCCATAATTTTCCAAACCTTCACTTCTTGTCAAGATATACATTTTTAACAAGACGCCAATAATGAAACAAAAGAACCAATTTTCATAACTGTTTCTTTTTACAAAAAAGGATTTTTTCTTCCACGCTTAAGTGCTCTTAGGCAACTGTCTTTTCCTTGAAAAAAAAAATTACAAAACAACCTAACACAACAGAAATTATACAAGAAAAAAAATTTAAAAGAACCATCATTTTGTGCAGCGAAGCTTTCAAACTGTTTCTCCTATAAAGAGTACATCAAGCATAGATAATGAAAGGCGACCGGACTCAAATGAATGAAGATGCAGCTAAACCTTCGAATGAACATTGCATTGTAAACTAGGTTGGTACTTTTACTATAAATAGAAAAATGCTGGGGGGTGTTACATCACCAGAAAATTGTATGTGGCGTAGACAATGTAAATTAAAAAAGGATGTTTTGTTTGGTTGTATTTACAGGTATAGGAATACAATATTTATGTAGGTACCTAGATGTAAGAGCTCAAACAGACGGTGTTCTCGTCCTTCATTAGGTAAGCAAATGAAAAATAATTTTTATTATAAAAGATGAAAAAAAAAATATATATATATATATATATCTGCTTTAGCGCTGTAGAAATACATGGTACAGAATTTTCCATATTTGCTTCTTTTTTGTCAAGTATCAGCATGCATCCATAGGCATCGGCAAAATATCTAGGACTGAAAAAGTGAAACAACAATCCTTCAATATTTGCTTTGCTGATTACATATTAGGCAATGAAAACAATCATGCCAATCTAAACAACATGACGGTCAACATGACGACCCAAATAACACGAGGGTCCAAATAACATGACGCTCGCATGACGACCCAAACAACATGAATGTCACCATGACGACCCAAACAACACGATGGTTAAACGTTTCTATTCTAAGGCAGTCATCACACGTAAATAATATTCTCTCAAATACATATGAACGGTGGTCAGCAAAACTATTCGTAATTCACTGTTATTTGTAAGATAAATGAAAAAGATTTTGTTGATAAGAAACGCATCAATATTAAATACACTTTAAATTTATTGATAAATAAATAAAGAGCAAAATATTATTGTTAAACAAAGAATATTTTACTTTAAAGACAAATACTAATTTACGAATACTTTTGCTAATAACTGAAGGTAGTTGAACTACTATTTTTGGTCGCACTGCTGTAGGCAGTGTTGGAAGATGAATTCAAGTTCTTTGCAGTATGTCTGTCACCCAATATTTAAAATAAATATTTGTATGCCCGATTTTTCGGAAGTAAAATTTTGGTGTCGTTTTTTTGCCAAACCGTGAGCATCTGTTTAGAAATTTAGTGCTGACGACCTAGTTTGACATTTCCTCTATCCAACAGCATATGAAGCGTGTAAATCGGTTCAGTGGTTGCAAAAATACAGACGGATTAAGAATGGTCTTTTGAAAAAAGCTTAACTTCCGGTAAAAGTTTAAATTTAACCTTTCCGGTTCGGATTTCCGGTAAATTTAATTTGTTTTGGTGCTTGTCTCTGATAAGCATATTTTTCTCAACGCCATTTTTACGTCATCATTTCCAAAACTAAAAATGAGGTTAAAGTGAACATAGCCGTTTTATTGTTTGCGGCGTAAGCACTTCACGCCGAAACACGGCTTTAAATTAAGATGTGTCTACCGAATCTCCGAAAAATGCTAAGTTTTCTATTAAAATTTTAAATTAAAATTATAGGTTTCCGGTTTGGATTTCAGATAAGCTTAATTTGAGCTAATTACTTATATATGTATGTTCAGAATCCAAGAACATATGTAGAACCAAAAAGCTTTTCCCAAACAATAACGAACCAACTGGCTTTTATTATTTAGAGAGGATTCTTTTTCTGTTAGTTATTACCTATAATGTTTTGCATTGATTGAACTTCTTTACGAAAACAATTTATTACATTCGTACAAAAAGTTAGTTTTGAGATAACAATCAAATATGACATTATGTTCATAGCGAAGTCCGAAAAAAGTGGTACCTGCCATATACATGACATAAAAGAAACAATTTTATTGAAAGAGATGGCTTTTTTTTCTAATTGTCTTTTGTTAAGTTGCAAAAAATATTTATTAAAAATATTTATTTTTGTTAATTGTACTATTCGTACTAGAATGTTAGTTTTATTACTTGACCATTCTTTATTCCTTGAATGTTTTGAACAACAACAACAACTTAAAGGCGCTAACACCAATTTTTAAACGAATTTACGAATAGTACAATAATAATATAAGTACGAATAGTACAATATAGTACAAATAGTACAATATAACAACAATAATAACTTAAATAGTCTGGTATGTTACCAATCTTCCAACCTCTCCCCCCTTTGATATGTGCTACGAATTGTAGTCTATCAAATTAAGGTTAGGAGAAAATGGAGGCGGAACAAAACAGCATACTTAAAGGCGCTTAGAAAAATGTTGAAGCTCCAAATGCGTTCGAAAAACAAACAAACATAACATGACGACACAGTCAGTGGTCATAAGCGGTGGAATGCGTTGTGCATACGACTTCGAAGACTGAGCAAATCTGATACTGCGTGGGTTCGAATCTCATGATGTGCATGTGAAAAAGTTTTTCATAATAAAATTGGATTAAAGATCGGCACCACTAATAAGGAGACTGATGAAAGGAATTGGCACTCCTTGAAATAGCTATATCTCCAGCCAAAGATGGAAAAACGAATAATAAAATTCGTAAAAACGAGTAAATAAAATTCGTTTAAAAATTGGTGGTGACCATTGTATTAATGAAAATTAATAGAATGGTCAGTAATAAAAACTGACATTCTATAGTACGAATAGTACAATATAACAACAATCATTCTTTATTCCGTCAATTTTTCATTGTTGTTGTTCAAAACATTCAATAAAAAAATATTTTCGCCAATCCTATATCAACGGCACCTCTTATCGAACAGTTATTTTTAACTTGAGCTATTTCATTGACGGGTTATTGGATTTTAACACAATTTTCTTGAAGAGGTTCTAAATGACCTAATTAAATTTCAAAATTAAAAAAAAGTTTTGAAAACGGTTTGATAAAAAAATTTAACTTAAAATTGACGATCTTCAAATTTGCAAAAAAAAAATTTTTTATTAAAATGATTAATTAGATAAACATCTATTTGTAAAAAAACTGCTGCAACGATTTTGGAATTAATTTGTTTGGTAAGCTTATAACTATGTAGGCAACAAAATTGTTTGCATATTTTGATTTTGGTTTGATTCTATGTAAAACTTAGTTTTGGTACTTTTGAAAAAAATTCATATGATTCTTTCCATTTTTATAAAAAAAAAATATTAAATGTATCTACTATTATTAAAGTTCATTTTAATATTGTTGCAACTTGCCACAAGAGCAAGTTCATGCGACCCAGTCATAGACTTTTTTTAAAAATACTTTTGTGTTTTAAGAAATGTTGTCAACAGTACCTATCTATAATTACCTAATAAGTATTCTTGGTCACGGATTAACAACGCAGTGAAGTTTTTTTTAAATTTCGTTTTCGGGTTTTCTTAGAAAAGTTGGCTTTAGTTATTTTTAATTTTCTTAAAATTTACATGACATTTGAGCATCCGGTTTTCTGTTTTTGACTTAAAATTAATAAGAGCATTGAATTTTGAAAACCAAAATAGTACTTAATTACGTAAACCTATGTACAAAATAAATTTAAATCTTTTGAAAAATTTTTTGTTTCCAAAGTTTTGAGAATGAAAACTAATTTTTAAAAAACTATTCACTCAAGCAACTTAATATAAAAAGAAAATAAAAGACGAGATTTATGATTTTTTAAAAACGTATGGGAAATTACGGATGAAATAACTCCCACGAAATAAGTCCCACTTTTAAAAACGAAATAAGTCCCACCAAAAATTGCTATTTTGAAAGTTTTTCTTTTTTATTCCTCTGCTCTGATTATTCATATTATTCGACGTGTGTTTTTTTCGAAGAGCCAAATACTTCTTATTTGAAATCGCATTAAACAATGAAAAAGTGGGACTTATTTCGTTTATGAAAGTGGGACTTAATTCATTTAAGAAATATATTATTCAAGGGGGAGTTATTTCATTTTGAGTGGGAGTTATTTCATTTCAAGTAAATTTTTAAATCATTCAAATCATTGTGAAATTTTAAATCATTTTGGTGGGACTTATTTCGTTTTCAAAAGTGGGACTTATTTCGTGGTAGTTATTTCATTTTTTAAAGCAATTTTTGGTGGGACTTATTTCGTTTTTAAAAGTGGGACTTATTTCGTGGGAGTTATTTCATAGACCCGAAATTACTAGTAGGTATATTACCGTTATTTATTAACATTTTCTATTCTGTTTGAAGTCAATTTTTGGAAAGTTGCTCTTTCCATCTTAACAGATGTGATAGACCCCACCCTCGTGCCGCGTAAAATTTGTTTCTTGTTAGATAAGTGGATTTGTGAGATACTTTGAGGATGAATATCTTCTCAGCATAATATTATATGACTAGGATTTTAATTCGGAAATATGTATGTATAGCAATATCTTGCAGAGACATACACTTAAATACTTGAATTCATCAAAACAAAATACAACTCATTGCACTGGAATGTATAGCAGTGTAAACGACTAAATCTTTATAAGTTATTTGCTAATGGATACCTGAAACATCCGAAACAACAATAAACTTTTTTACTTGCTTTTTGTGTAGGTATGCATCTATAAAGATTAATACCATAAAAAAAAAATATCGATTAAATGATACTTTGAGATTTTTTTATCCATCAAGATATAAGTTGCTATATACCTATACCAATAGAATGTTCGATTAATATAATTATAACTCAATTTATACCTACACACCCAAAGTAGATATAAATTGGGTCTTCTACTTTTTGTTTGTGATGAAAAACTTTATTAAAATACTTATAATGTTATAGTATATTGATTTTTATTAAGAGAATTTTCAACCAAAACAATATAATTCAATTATGTTTGCATCAATGTCTTCCGCTTGAAAAGATAAAGTAAAGAAGAAGAATGACTATTTTTTTAATTTTAAGGAAATAAAAAACAAAAAGCTTTTCCAAAATAATTTTTTGATAGGAAAGGATGCTACGGAAGTCTGAATTTCATCAATTTAGGTACGTAATATAATAACAATTAAGGCATTAAAAACAGTTCCAACACAGACATACTATAATCCTATAACGTTGTCAAAATTTTACGAAAACATAAACTTGCTCTTGTAGGCTTGTAGCAAGTTACCACACAACTAAATAACTTTTTTTATTATTTTAATAGTCTATGAAAAATACGAATAAAACTATATGAGTTGTTTTTGAAAGTCCTACAACTACTTTTAAGGAAGATTCAAAAAAAAATCAAAGTATAAAGAAATTTTTTTTGCTTGAATGCAAGTTTAAATATATCGATGTATACTTAATAATTTTTACAACAGAAAAATTACGAATTTGGAACAAGTCAATTTTAAGTGCTAAATTGTTTGCTTTTTATGCACAAAAAATACAGTTTTTTTTAGTCAAGCCGTTTTTCAAATATTGAATTTTCAAAAAATAAATTGAAACCAAAACTAAGCACTTTTGCAAAAGTTAAAGTCTTCTAGATCTTCATAAAATTGTTTTTAAATTAAAATCAATTAACCCGCTCTACAAACCCTACATACGAAATTTGAAGTAAATAGGTTCAGGCGTTTAGGTTGTAGGTGCTGAATGATACACACAGAAGGACATATCTACAGACAGACAGAAATTCCAGAGTCACCTTTTTCGACTTTGCTATCATCGTAATGTAATGTCTGATTATTATCTCAATTTTTTTTTGCTCGAATGCATAACTTGCCTTTTAATAATCGCGAGTAAAAATATGGTTGGATATGAAATCCTGACTCCCAAGACCGCACTGTATTGATCCCATCAATTTTGTCCGAAAAAATAATAAAAATAAAAGATTTAATTTTTTGCTTGGGAAAAACCTATTGGTACAAAAACCCCTTCTAATTGGCATATGCCTGCTGGCTGAAAAATTAATACCATCGTTAATCGCTGAATTGGCCAGATTTCATACTAAAATGCTTTTCTCTTGCTATATTATTTCTCTTATTGTGCTGGCTTGTTGTATTGATTTAACTTCGTCTTGTATCATCGTATGGTTCCATACGATACACCGACGGACAAAATCTTGAATGCGATAATCCCGAATGGCTTACTATATTACTATGTACCTACTATTTTTGTTTTAGAAAATTTATAATCGATTTTTTTAATACAAAATAAATTTATCATAATTTCGAGAAAAAAAATTGTAAATTTTAAAGAAATCAACAATTAAGTCTCTTCAATTCAGGACTTTGAAAAAATAAATAAATTAATAAATTCACGCAACTACTGACTACAGACTAATTGAAACAATGTTTTCAGAAATATCCTTACACTTCCTGGGTCAGTTTTAATCTTTGGAGACTTTCGTCAAATATTGCAAGTTGTAGCGATATTAGAGAACATATTAGTGCCCGCACATAACAAAATAAAAACTGAAGACTAATATTCTATTCGCATATAACCTTACTCAAAATATCGTAGTAAATAGCGATGATAGTTCTATTTTCCAGAAATTTCAATATTTAATCCTACCTAATGGTTTACTCAAAATAGTAAATATAAAATTTCAGGCAAGAAACTGTAAAGACAGACTTACAAATTATCTTTTATTCGATACTATAAATAGATTGGAATGGATTCTAAATATTTATACAGATATTTGGAACATCCGAACATATCAACCAAGTCACTAAGTTGGGTAAAGGTATAATGTTTCCGATACAAATAAGCAGCTCGATTTGATTAGTGCACGATCCTTTATGCTGAAAAAGTACATTACCCTACAGATTTTAAAATTCATTAATACGGCGCAAAGCTGCTCAAAGCAATATCAGATAATTATTAACTTTTCGTCAATGGTCGCTCCAATGCGCATGTAGGAAAATCTCCCTTTACAGGCTGACTCCACGAGCTATAATTTCTCTCAGAATGTGTATCCTGCAACGAAATATTCAATGGAGTCGCGTTGTTTCTCGTTATGTTGGGATATCAGATATCTCTCTCTAAGATTTCGTCTTGACGACGATGTCTGATATAAATTTGACAGATGAGTTTTTTTTTCCCCTTTTTCTAGGTAGATTTTATTTCATTATTTTTTGTCTCTCATGCCGGTCGTTGCTCTTCGTTCTCTTGCATTTCGGTTGTATTTTTTGTTGTTTAGTAACAAATTTGTGGTTTATCCGCGATGTTGACACGTCAACCTCTCTTTCATTAATGAAATGTCAAGACATGAGTTGCCCAGCAAAGAAATAAGAAATGCTCTGATATAGATATCAGAGATCTAGTTATCCGATACAGATATCAAGTGGAGTCGGTGTGTTAAGATTTCCTTCCGGATTCCAACTTCTCAAATAAAACACTGAACACTCAAATAAAATTTAGTAAAACGATTAGTATATTTATATTTTTTAATTTCAAAAATTGTACTCTATTCTCGTAACTACTTTATTTTTATTGAACTTTACTCTCTAATTTATTTTTCAACTACTATAATAAACAACATACCGCTCGCTTTAACAAATTGTGACGTTCTCGATGCTCGCTCGAATATTACTCTTACTCAATGTGTCCCTTTGTCACGTACTCACGTACGAGCTTGTCGAGTGAGCTCTGAGCAGAGTACGCTCCGAGCGTTTTGATTTATTTATGAAACACACTTGAGCACTTCACTGTCATATCAATAGAAATCAACTCACAATCTGTCAAATAACATAAAAACGGCATGAAGTTGGCCGCGCTCTACTTCGTGCTCGGTTTACTCCATCAGTTTATCCTGAGCTCATAGAGAGCGCTCCGAGCAAGCTCTGATAGAAAAAAGAAACACAAGTTGAGCGCTCTGAGCGCTCGGAGCTAAAAAAGAAACACAGATCTATTTTTGACAGCTCAGTGCTCTGCACGGAGCTAAAAAAGAAAAACGCCTTATGTATTACTGTTAGCTGTTCGTCTGGTCTCGTTAGGTAGGTAGTTAAGTCATCTGCGTCGTTGCTCGTTGTAGTTTGTTCTCTTGTAAATGATAGTATTGTTCCCTGTGTGGTCTGGTATATGGTATACATTAACCAAAAGTCATCCATCTTTAGCAGATATAGTTATTGATATCCAGTGCAAAGCAGGGGCTGTTCGCTTATATATGTATAATGGAAAAGAAATTCTTGACAAAATGTATTCTTATACAAATCGAAAGTTTACATTTAAATAATACTCAATGCTGAATTTCATCAGGCATTTTGTAGTTTAACAGATTCTTACAAATCTATAGTTTTGACATTTGCGGTATATTTAGTACGATAGGAACTGTAACAAGAGGCAATACATGCATTTGACATTTTGTATTTTGAAGTTTAATATTTTATAATTGTGATAAATGCAATCCGTCACCTCATCGGAAAACGTGTATACTTTCTAGTTTGAAGAATAGGCTTACTTTTTGGTTCCAGAAATATGAATTAGAAAGTAAGAAATTGTAAAAACATTTTTTTTTTATTTGAAAGTAGTCCGCCAAATATATTTGAAGTAGATTTATAAGAAGTATTCTTTCGTTTGTATATGACAATAAAGAACGACTCAAGAAATTGACTGCAATTAAGAAAAGTTGACGTAGAGCTATGATAAAAGCTTCCTTTCGCTCTCGCCAATTAAAAAAATAAAACTTTAAATGTATACGAGTATATGCGCTGTTAAATCTGTTTTATAATAATTGGCTTTAAACTTACTTGTATACCTATAACGACTTATATTAGGGTGCGTTCTCAGAGGAGTCCTGTAAATGGACTTTCTGCCATAGAAGACTAAAACCACATTAAATATCGGAAAATGTTATCAAAGCTCGTTTGCTTACCAAACCGAAAGGCATATGTCTCATGAAAGGACGCAGAGAAATATCTTCGTCCGACACAAATCGATTATATCCATGGATCCCATTACGATGCACTCAAAAGTCTTTTATCTGATTAGGAAATTTGTATGTTGGCACCCAAGATAGGTATGTGTATAGTGTTCAGGTTATCCACTTTATGAGATTAAAGGATTTAAAAAACCATCGGTCACTTTACTTATAGGTACACTTACATATATGGTCTGTTAGTAGTAAGTTTAATCTCTCGGGTAATTTTAGTCATTTTTATACGCTCTGAAGAAACCAACAACGATTAACTAATATAAACTACAATTTTGGTTTATATTGAAATCCTTTAGTATTATCAAAATTCTTCCGCAGATTCCACTGCCGCCGAAACCATAAACAGTCAAAAGGCTACGCTCAATCTCTCTTGTACTTCAACAATATAGTGTGATCTATCAGCTCAAGCCAAATATTCTGTTTAGTGTACAAATTGGGTCACCTTACTGACCAGCACGAAAAGACAAGGGGGGGGGGGGAAATAGGTAAGGCGGGCAGAAAAAGAATCCTTAAATATGTATGCTGTCGCGGGAGCTGTGTGATGTGCGCAGTCTGAACACAGTGTTCTATTGGAACCAAATGTCCCCAAGTTCCAATTAATCACTGTATAAAAACTAATTTCTCATTATAGTCCGGGAGCTCGCGCCAGATTTTGCTGACCAATTAGCGCCAAAGGTATAATATTTTTGGAATTGGTTAGTTTAACATTTTTATATAAAACCTGGTGGTGGTCAGCCTGGTGGAATCCGCTCAAAGACGGTAAAAAATTGTTAAATTCTATCAGAGCGTGAGTTGCGTGAGCGGAACTGTACTACAGAAAGGGTGTTAAGATCCCTCGAACCCGCGAAGCTGGCCACTCAGGTATCTGTTTAATAAGGAAACTGTTGAAAAAGTAGGGGCCTGTCAGATGACTGGACATACAAAGGGTATGTCCGAACCGGGAGAGATTCATGTCCGATTTCATTTTAACAAGCGGATCAACAGACGTCGCGTCGCGGTTATTCGGGTATAAATATAGAAATAATAGAAATTCAATAATTCTATTTCTCCGCAAAATTTTCACTTGCTTTTTACATATTCATTATTTCCTGTTGTATTCTTTCTTCTCGTTGGGCGGTTACAAAAGCAAATTTGTGCAATCGAAACGTGCAAGTTATAACGTTCGCGGTTCGGTACATTAAACCACCTTTTGATGACTTTCAACCTAAAATATCCCAATCTCTTAACTTGATTCATCTCTATTCAAGAAATTCCGAAAACCATCGTCTCGGTCGGATAACCAAAACTTTCTTTAACTGTTAATTTGTCAATCTTTTAATCCCAATTTATATACGGGGTAAGTTCAGCAACACTAATGCACCCTGCTTCTCTGCATTTCATCCGAAAGACAAAAGACAAAACTTTTGAGAGAAACAAAAATTGTAAAATAGGAAGCAGGTAAAAGATAAAATTTAATAATTTTGCATGTCCTTTGGGAAATATACTTTCTGCACGAAAACAAAATCTCTACAACTCATACTATGCAAAAGTATTTATTTTGGTTTTAACCTCAAGGTGGTATTTATAATCTTCCCAAAGCATTTCATTTATAATTGGTATGCTTTGGGATTTAAGGTTTTTTGCACTTCAATATGACATAAGATAAAATTATTAAACTTGTGATGCCTGCGGTTTGGGTAGAATGTCGGGGCAAAATTTAATAAAATATAAATTTAAACTTTATAAATTTTAATTAAAATTTTCAAAACGAGGTAAGTAAAATTTTAATTTTTGTGTATTTAGTAGGTTCTATAAATTTTATAAAATATACATACTAATTTTTGTTTATTTTTAAAACATTTCATCAATAATATTCATTCTGTATCTTAACGCCCATATTACATAAGTTGTAGGTTTATACCTGAGTTTCTTAATGCCGTCCGTAACGTAACTTATTTATACTCATATCATCATAGGTATGTGTGTTGCAATTAACCTTCAGCCCAAATTAATTGATATATTTTCTCCAAATTTTTATTAACAGGCGTTTCATGATTTTCTCTCTCAAAAAAAAAAACAAATTTGTAGAGAATTAAATTATCTACCTGTTTTATGTGGACAATGTTAAGCCAAAAATAAAAAAAAAACTCGTAATTTTGTACATTACATTAATTTTTAAAAATATTCAACATTAGAAGATTTTTCAAACACGTTTCGCTTATTGTTAGAAGCTAATAGTTAATTATTAAACAAACATAAGAATTTAATTCTATGTATATGTATAAATTTAGTTAATATACCATTTTTACCGGAAAATACACAATACGCCTGCAAATCGAGAAAAGACAAAATCCAAAATTACAAAATCAAATTTTGTTGTATGACTGTGGTTTCGTTTAAATCCCAATTCTTACTTTATATCATTGGAAACTTACTGCATTAAAAATTTCAAATTTATTTAACTTTGATATAAGTGAAATCTTGTGTAATGTAATCGACAGATTATACATAAATATAATAGGTATATTGAAGAAGAATGAAGATTAAGTTTCTTTCAACTCAAAATCAACATTTCATTCAGAAATGTTGATTTTGAGTTTAGGGTGCGATAACAAACAATTTAATCACGACACCAAAATGTCAGCTATCGTGTCCAAAGCAGAGTTGGTGTACACAAATGATGGTCACCAGGACCGATCCAGAGCTCTCATCACTTGCAAAAACACATTCATTCGGCTGTTGTCTTAAAAGAAAAAAAATCAAGGTATCGTAACAAATTGCAAGAGTTTTCGTACCCAACTCATTTAGCAGTGACAACGTCCACTTGAATACGAAAGCTGATCGTTTTGGTACGATAGCCAATATTTGCCCAGAGAACCCCTAAAAGATGTGTCGTACGACTTTGCTAAACTTCGTATAAATAATTGACAAAATGTAGGTATTAACTTGTATTGTATTGTATTATTTTTTTAATCAAACAAAATCATTATGAATATTTTTAATTTCATATTTGTTCGTGTTTTTTTCATCTGTAAGGACTCCAGGCGCTATAGGTATTGTTTTTTTTTTTGTTTATTTAAAAAAAAAGTAAAACAAAATGAAAAAAAAGATTTACATGTCTTGGAATCAAACTGGGCACCACTTTCTTTTTTATACTTCATTCCAGACGAGACTCATCACCCTCAATTTATTTTACAAACCAATAACTATACTGTCCAGTGTCCATCACAATGAATAATTCAATACCAAACCAAGTTCAAAATTAACTTTATAGGTACATATCACCTATACAAAACAAATTCATTTAACAACAGATAATTGATTCAATTTATAATAAACACTCTCTCGATGGATATTTGAATATAATCAATTCAATTGATTTGCCATTGTATTCAAGCATATATATATACTTAACTAGGATTTATTAGGGAAATTCATTTAATTACTATTTAATAAGATTTTAGGAAATTAACTTTCACTAAGCTACTTAATTAAGATACTCGTCAAGCTAACCATATTATGTTGAACAAATAATATATCGGCAGATAGGTAAATTGTCTTTACCTAAAGAAAATAAATTTAATTTATTTTACAAAGAAAAGCATATACTTGCTGCTTTTATTTCTTTAATTAATGTATAGATAAAATTACAAAGATATAGTGTATCTATAGTTATATATTTTTGTTATCAATACTAATCAAAGAAAATAATATCTATATAAGTGATTTATTTTTTGCATATTATTATTATACGTATTTTAATAAAATGTTATTTTATATTATTATTAAAGTTGTTGAAGATAAGGATATAATCCTCGAAATATATTGGAAAAAATTAATAATAGAAAAATAGCATTTTTATTGAACTTCTGGAAGCAAAACATGAATATATTAATAAATAACATCGAAGTTCAGAAATACAAAAACTAAAATATTAAAAATTAATTAATTTAATTAACGTTTATTATTTAACTTAGTTGTTTGAAACAATTTACGAATTAATTGAATCAATTAATAAATTAAAGAAACAACTATTTGTATGTTAAATTCCGACTTTTAATAAAAATTATTTAATTCAATAAACATTTATTAATTAAAAAGATTGCTTGCAACAATGCATCATACATTGAATTGTTTAACAAATTTAAGAAACGAATAATTTTATAATGTATTCATACCTTTACTGAAAGTTAATTCATTTAATGAACATTTTTTAATTTGGATGCTGTTTTAAATAGCGTATGAGTTCACTGATGCAATTAACGATTATTGAAACAATTAACCGTATGTTATTTTTAAAATCCTAATTTTTAAAAGTGGTCGTTAGTTCTCCCAGTAACCGTTTATTGATTTTAACTATTGCCGTTAATTATCCGTACGTAAAACATTCACTTCCATAATAAACACAATAATTGAAATAATTAATAGTGCGAATTAATTAGTGGATCTTGTTTTTAATTAATGACAATTGATTATCTCAATGATCGTTTATTAATTCAGATTTACTTAAATTTCATTTTGTTCATGCATTCAATCAAAATTTTATTGTGACAATGAAAAATATTTTAATAAACGCCATTTATTGATATTACGAACGATATTTTTTTCAGTGTACATTTTATTATTATTATTTATCAGCTTTACTATCTTAACACTAAATTATGTAATAATTGTCATTTTTTTGCTCATAGAATATCAAATAAATAAAACATCATCTCAGGAGGCTCCACCCACTTTTACCTACACACTTTTAAGACTGCAAGGATTTAACTCTGTATGCGTGCAGCGTGCATTTCAATTGGGACTTGACCATTTGTCAAGTTTTTACAATAGGTATTGCATTTAGCTGTTCACACGTACGTGTAGAAAAGCGCGTGTAAAATTTTATAGGTAGGTATAGGTATATTTATAACTATAAGGCAAGTTATGCATTCGTAAACAAAGTGCAAGAATAGATCGCACAAACTTGCTCTTGGGGTAAGTTACTTTCGTGTTCACGGCTGTAAAACTCATTTGACAAGTTAAAAAAAAATATTTTCAATATTTTACATTTTGAAATATTTTTTTTTTATTTTTAAATCTTTAAAAAAAAATGAATGTTATAAAAATAGAATTTATATGACAGACACCACTTTTGTAAATAACTCAATTACATGAAATTTTTATCAAAATTAGGTAAAAATTAGACTTAAAAATAAAAAAAACACTCTCGAAAATAACTTTTTACAAATTTTGTTTTTTTTTTTAGTATTATTCAGATTTAGCAGTAGTCTTATGTCCAGTTTCACAGTGAAGGTTTAAACTCTGTTTTCAGTTTAAACTACCTTTTATCAATTTTTCGGTTTCACAGCTATCGTACAGATTGGAGTTTAATTTTTCATTTAAGTTAAACGATCCAATTATTTTAAAGCCTAAAATACACTGACATCACCATTTGGATGTAAATTCTGGAACATGATATTTAAATAATTTTGTTATCACTGTTCATTATATTTTTTTATTTTTTTAAATTTTTCAATTAAGATTGAATTTATTTGATAAAAAATACACAATAGGATCAGAATTTCACAATGATTCACGATTTATTTTATTTTCACAACAATAATTTGACATTTCAAAACAAATTTCATAATACAGAGCTTCGACAATTGTTTTTAGCTAAGTTATCGATGTGAAACCGAATTAAACGAAAAGTTTAAATTTCCGTTTAGGTTTAATTAAACTATACAGTTTAAACTCTCACTGTGAAATTGATTTTGATTTTGGCCCGTGGCGGCCATGAAATAGCTATAACTTCTGCCAAAAATATTGTTTGTGTCGACAGGTATAGTTCTTGTCTTATCAAAACAAAAAATATGTAACATTAAAAAAAAAAAAAAAAAAAATCGTTTCCATTTCTTTCACAATTTTATTTTTTTTTTTGATTTTTTAAACTCTTTAAGTGAAATTTTAGAAAATTTCCTCTCCCGGCTAAACGGAGGGAGCAACAGATATTCATTTTAATACGGTCTATCATAAAACCAACTTTTTATTCTGGTGATCAGTAAAATAAAATTACCCCATATTTGAATGAAAAGTGACGGGTTTTCTATTTGTACTTACTCAAATAAAAAGCAAGACTGGGTCGCACGAACTTGGTCTTGTGGCAAGCAACCTTCATATTAGCGACTGGGAAATTTGTCAACTTTTCACCGTCGACAAAAAATTACTCATGTAAAGTTTTATCAACATTGAACGTATTTTTTTTCGAGAAAAATGTAATTATCGGTACCTACCGTTTAATGGTAGGTACTGCTATTTTATGACGTATATAATCGAAATAAGAAAAATGTCCGTACATATAACTAAAAGAATACTTTTTTCCAAGTCTTAAGAAAATCGGACCAACCGTTTAGGATGTAGGTACAGATACAGACAGACAGAACTTCTGAACTCACTTTTTTGCGACTTCTCTATATAATCGTAATTGTTTATCTGTTATTAAGACTCCCACTTTATCCAACTTGAAATTAAACTTTTGGATCTTCAAAATATTACATATAGGTTTTTATGTGTCCCCTTTCATGTCTATGAATTTTAAACGTGATTCTCAGGTGCATATAACTTTAAATGACAATATAAATTCAAAAATCTTCTGGAATCTTGCATCAGGGATGCATAAATTTAGATGACAAAAAATTCAGATAATTTCTGAGGTCAGATGGCAAAATGTTAAATGTGAATTTTAAAAATTTTAAGTGCGTTTTTGAAGCTCTAAATTAAATGAAAAATAAAAAATTTGTTTTCAAAAATTAAGGATTTTGTTTTCTTTCGTTGTAAATTAATTTTTCTTTGATATATATATATATAGAAACAACTTTCATAACTCATAACATTTTGCCATCTGACCACAGAATTAATCTTTTCATTAATATATGTGATCACTGATAGAAAATATTTTTTATTTGCGGAAGAGGAAGACAGGGTACAACTTGACCACTTGTGGTTGAGGCGCTGGAATAGAAAAAGTATTTACAAAAAAAAAAAAAAAAAAAAACATGTTGCAATCTTCTCTGAAATTAAATTACACGTTGATATAGATTAAAGCAAAATAACCAGTCACCAATTCACCATTGTCATTTCTTAAAACAAGTAAAAAAGAAATCCTAATTGAGAGAATCCAATTTGTGTTAAAGTAAACTAAGAAAATGGAGAAACATACAAATTACTAGAATATTTTTAACGTATAAATCCTTAATGCGTTTTCAAGTAAATGAAATTGTTCAAATTTATATAATATTATTTCTTGATCTTTTTCAATTCTAAAAGGATAATAAAAAAGTGTTCAAAACTTAAACTAATTTTAATAGACAAGCAATATTGATAACAATCAATAAAGAGTTTCTATAGATTCTATAACTTTATCTTGAGTTTATATTTGTTTTCCATTTAACTATTTTGTTCCTTTTTCTTTGTGTTTTTGGTATAGGCAAAACGATAAACCTAGCTTTGTTTTTTTGGAAAGATTTATTTTGTAATATTTGTTTTGAGTCATGAATGTATGTATATATTATAGAACTTCTAAGCATAGTAGATATCTGTATAACACAAAGAGAATCTCAATGCTGTTTACATTGTTTTACTATTTCAATTTGGAATTACAGGATGCTTATCTATTCTGAGTGTTTTGAAGTTATTTTATTTGAAATATGTTTTGACCAATTTAGATTGTAATTGTGAATTTTGGATAAAATCTTATTCTTCCTTCCCAACGTTTCCACCGAGATTTCTGTCCTCTTCTGAAAATGTTACTTAAAACAGATTTAAAAAAAATGTAAACGATCAAACATTTAAAACATATAAATTATTTAAAATTTAATAAATTAAATTATTATTTATGTTATTTTTAAATTTAAATGAAAAAAAATAAATAAATAAATAAATAACTTCGACTGACTAAGTATTGTCGAATGACCAAATAAGCCGAAGGAAGAATAAGATTTCATCCAAAATCCACAGTTATTTTATTTTGAATGTTTTATATAGTATATAATTTTTTTTATATGTACATACAACATTTTCTTACTATTCCTTCATGTAAAGCAAATCTGTAGAATAGTATATTTATTTTTGATGAAATCACTAATACAACAATTCTTCCAACACATACAAACGTTTGAAAAACTTCATCGCACTTATTCAGAGGCACAATCGACTGACAACTATGTCAAAAATCAAAAAAACCGCCAAAATTTCGGATTTTTCTTCAGATCTTAGCGATTAGTACCCCAAAAAGACTATTTAGTACGTTAAAACCGTTTTAAAGCAGACTACAGTTGATAAAATATGAGACTATATATATAAGAGTCTCCGAGATAAAGTATACTTGAAAGATTGCAAAAAATTGCTTTTACATTGAAAACTTTAAAATAATATTTTTTTATAAACTCTGAAGAGCTTTATCTCGGAAGCTATTGGGTCTTTGAATTTGGAAATATTATTATACTTAACGTTATTTTAAGAAGATTGGGATTACAAAAATTCAAGGCCGCAGACTGAGGATTCTTTTTCTTTTCCCATAATGGATGTTATGATTTCGAGTTGGAGCACAAATGAAGATCTGCGCCGACACGTTCCGGTTATAGCAAACAGACATCCAAATATAATATGGGTTTGTTTTGTAACGAAGACCCAACAACCATGGCTGCTGGTCACGACCTCTCTATAAGAAAATGTGGATAATAGCATTAACCAAGTTCAAACAAACCATGCAATGCTTTAAAAATAAAATGTACGACTGGGTAGCACGAACTTGCTTTTGTAACAAATTATGAAATTGAAAAAAAATTCGATTTAAGAAATTAAAAAAATTTTTTTTGTCATAAACTTTAAATGCTTTCTTGTGTAGAATGTCTAAATTAAATGCCATTCCAAATTTAAATGAAATCGGTTCAGCCGTTATCAAGTTATGGCAAAATTTGTAAAAACCGTTACACCAAATCTCGGTTATGTGCATTTTCAGCCAAAAACCTGAAATGCAGTTATACTAAGCGTATCCAAGTATAACGTACAAAAGTTTTATCAAAATCGTTAAAGCCGTTTTAGAGAAAATTTTTAAAAACTAAAACCGTTATATGGGAGGTACCCGTTATAGCCGGCTAAAACGAAAATTCGAATTTGGCCTCTAGGGAATCACCAAAAAGTGCTATATACGAAGTTTGAAGTAAACCAGTCAAACTGTTTAGGCTGTAGGTCGATGCACAGACAACCGCCACATCCGCACATCCTCACATCCGCACCTCAGACAGACTGACGGACGGCATGACGAAACCTACTTTTTTAGGCTTCTCTATTATCGTAATGTCAGTTTTGATTAAAACCTCGAATAATTTTTAAAAAAATGTAGCAGGAAGTTATGAGTTTCGAAATTATATGTTCAGAATACAAAATACTTGTCTTTCAATTTTGTATAGCAAAAGGCATAAAAACGATTGGTGGAGAATAGTTACATACAATAAATAACCTATATGACTTGACTCTTGTCATGGAGCAAACGTGCCACATAAAATTGTAATACATTTTTTACAATATTTAAACTACATGTGTTTTTCCTTTTCATTTCTGCAGAATGAACTGTTGAAGCAAAAAAAAAAAAAAGGAATGCAGGAACCTATAGGTAAAAATTCCATCAAAATCAACAGCTAAAATACGACCGCACTAGGTAGATATGTAATGTATTTGTATTTGTTTCACAGCACATTAAAACAAATACTACCATCTATACATAAAAAAACAAAATCAATAAAAAATACCAGCAAAACAAGATAAAATGCCTGTGTCTGTTTGTGTTCAAGACCGCACGATTTTTATTTTACCAACATAAACTAGGTAGGAAGGTAAAACACATCCTTCACAAAAACGTATCTGAAAACTCAAAAGCCATCATTTAGTTTCGGTAACGGTCATATAGTCATTGATGCCTGTCAGATACATATACATATCTATGATGCCATCAGTAGCCTCCTTCTATATATACTCATCAATCGTTGACTCAACTGATGTACAATCATTTTGTCCATCGTTTTTGCCACCAGCACTCTAGCTGTCAATTCCAAGCAATCAATAGATACGAGCGAATGATGTCTTTCGAGTAATCGATTGCCAATATAATTCAAGTGGATGGAAAATAATTCGTATCCTAGGTATACTTCTGGTCATTAAATCAACAAGGATTACTTGTCCCATGGTAATAAGCTCGTCAGAAATAGTTTCGCTTGTTAATCATTATTATCTAGGGAAACACAAATAAGCACGAAACGTATAATGCGGCGGTATATGAAGGGAATTTATGTATGTTATTGGTCTTTTCAACTTACAAAAAATTTCATGTGGAATTACGTTTGAAATATTCTGTTTTGGATATTGATTGCTCAAGGGCAATCAATCAAACCTCTAACTTTAACGGTTCTACGAATTTTCTCGAACATGCATTTGAAGTACATTTTGGAAAAATCTTATATAAAGGGGGAAATTTGAATTTCAATTTTAACCCGGTACTAAAAAAAATCTGTTTTTAATCGTTTATTTCGAAGAATTTTGTGGTTCGTATACAAAAATGTATAGGGACGTCATATTTGTTTGTAACAAGGGAGCATTGCAGAAAAATCGATCAAATGCTTTTGTATATAGCATACTATAGAATTAGAAAACTAGTAGAACTGGCGACCGATTTTCCATTAAAAAATAACTTTACAAAGTCAGGTCATTTTGTCTGCATTTTGGTAGGCTGTATCTTTGGTATCCGGCCATTTCCGATTGTCATTCATTGATGTACGAAATATTGAAGCAATATATAAGTGGAATTTAACTTCATGCGCGACCCAAAATAATGTCAAAAATTCGTTGAAATTTGAAAAGTAAATATGACTTGAATGTGAGATGTATGTTATGTATCATTAAACGGTTACAAATTCAAATTACATTTTGTGTTAAATGCTTATTTTAAATGCCATTCTAGTTTTGACTTAAATCGTTTTAGCCGTTATGAATTTTCTACTAGGTATAAAGCGAACAGGGGAAAAGCAAACAAAAAGTTACTTGTGAACTTGTAAAATCGAAGAACAATTGTTGCTAATTGCTCTTTCTTTAAGATAAGTTATATCTATAAATTGAGAAAGAAAGCCATGTCGGTAAGAAATATATAAAGTGCACGACTCGGTCACTTGGTCTTGTGGCAAGTTACTTTCATGTTAACGACTAGGATCAGAATTCTTTTTTCCTAAAAATTTTAAATATTTTTTTTTATTCTTGAAGAAAAAAAAATATTTAAATAGAAGACATAACCGCCCAACTAACAGTTTAGCTTTTATAAGGTCCAAACTTTAGAATTTGGCAAGCAATAGCTAGTATAGGGCTCTTATAAGCAAAATTTTTGCAAATTTTGAAATTTTGAAAATTAAAAAAAAAACAGCTATAAAGCCTTTAAAAGGAAGTTTGACAAGCTCTATACAAGGCTTGTAGATAAAGGTTCAAAATAGCTTGTATTAGGCCTTCCGAAGTTGTTTGCTGATAATTTTAAAGTAAATAGCTGCTATAAGGCTCACCACGACAAGTCAATGCAAACAACTTGTGAAGGGCTTGCCTATAAATGCTTAATACGAATTTAATTATTCTGCTTATATGTCAATTGTCAGTCTTATAAATAACCTCTTAGTAACAACATTACAGTTCTAAAGAAAAAAAAGGAAAGGTAAGTATCAAAAATCTTTAATCCGGAAAGAAGTGCTTACAAAAATAATTTATTAATATGAAAATATGAAAAAACTAATAAATATAATTATTTCTCTCCCTTCACCGTTAACATTTTCTTCATATCATTTTCTTCGCATCATATTTTTCTGAACAACAAAGTGGCGTAGAGGTAGAGTGCTGGAGTGGTGCGTGGAAGTTCTCAATTCTGAGTTCAAAATCCAGGTAAATAAACACATTTTTTTTTATTAAAAATATAATTTCAATCTTTACAGAATACAGTCAAAATATTTTTGGGCCCTGACTGCGAAGGAGGAAATATCTAAAAATACAAATACAAAACTAAAAAAATTGCTTAATGTACTAATATACCTACATTTTTTATTAATTTCTTAATATGGCCTTTATAAAGCATTATATAAACATTTACGGTAAGCTGTCATTAATAAAATGGATTGGGTAAGGCTTTTCTACAACGTCCAACGCAAGCTATTAACAAAGGCGTCATTAAAATGCTTTGGTAAGGCCTTTTTACAACATCCAAGACAAGCTATTAGGTATAAGCTGTCATTAAATGGGTTGTATAGAGCCGTTTAATTACCATCCAAAGCAAGCTATTTCCTGATATAGAACCTGCTACCAAAAGTCTTATAGGAGCTATATAGCTTGCGCAATGTGCGCCAAAATAACTTGTATAAAGCCTTTTACTATTTCTATAGAAGTCTGAAAATAGCTTGTGTTGAACCTAATACAAGTTAAATTGTTAGTTGGGCGTGAGGCAACAATTAAATCACTCATATAATATTTTTTATCGGAATTGATCATATTTTTTTCGAGAAAATTTAAATTATCTATCGGTTTTTGCCAAAACAAAAACTTTTTCAACAATTACTTTTTTTCAATTTTTTTTTTTGCATTATTATTCAGATTAAGCAGTAGTTTAATTATATGAAATTTCGTCAAAATCAGTACAGGCATTCAAAAGATATTCGGAGTAATAATAAACGGTTATTATGGCAGAGGTATATATCGTTAGTAAGCTGATTATGTAATTACTTAGTATTTTTTTTCGAGTAAAATTGAATAATGAATTACACTTATATGGTAGGTGTTGATTATTTTAATACCTATAGGTAAAAAAAAACTTCGAGAGATATTTCTTTAAAAAGGATTTGTATACATCCAGACGGCAAGACATAATTGTCAGACCTATACTTTGTTCGTCTTCCCTATCGTCGTATAAAATGTAATGTTTGATTGTAACCTATCTAAAAACTTTTTTTTACGAATGCATATAACTTGCCTTATAGTAGTAGTACCTATACCTTTCTTTAATCGCAAGTAAAAAGAAGACACTTCACAAACATTCATCATGCCGGGTTTATGGTGCAGATGCATGGATCTTTTTGCAATCGAATGAAAGCTTTTTTGAGGTATTCGAGCAACGAGCTGTAAGTATACAAAGATTCTCAACTAATCTAGAAGTCACGAATTCAACGCCTTAGATGGCTTGGGATAGATAGAACGAATGAGCATCACATCAAGTACCGACGCTCCAGTTTCAAGCGTATCGTACACTGAGATTGAGTGAACAGAAAATATATAGGCAGACCTTATACCTCCCATGGGGTTTTCACTTTGGAGAAGATTTTTGCAAACGTGAGATACGAAATTGAAGACAGCAAGCATAATATATATGTAAGCAATATTTTTCTCAAATCATACAATGTTTGTAATCTTTTTCGGATTGTATTTCGAAGGACATATGTGGCACAATATTTACCAATTGTAAAGCAAAAATAATGAAAAACCAAAGTACTACGACTTAAGACGAAGCTTCAATAAAAATAAAAACTTTACCCGAAGGTATAAATACAATTAAAAGCAGTACTCTCTCTCTTCTCTCACAGTGTTTAATTTATTTGAAGCTCGATGTATAAAATTTTAATATTGAAAAAAAAACTAAAAAATAAAATTCCCAAAAATGTCTCCTAACAGTAATGTCGTAGATGTTTTCCATACCATGATTCGCATTAGCACTTCCTGGATGGCAGCAATGACCGGCTTGTATAGTTGTTCGGTTCCGAATACAAAACGATCCGCCCTATCTCGAATACAGTTTGTAGGTATGTATATGTATTTAAAAAAGTCACCTCACCTTGGTGATGGTGAGAGTAGCAATTGTCAAAAATTATGCAAAAATGAAACGATTGTGTTTCCCTGCAAATATTCTAGACACATCTTTCTATTTGACATTCCAGGGAAATTTCTTCCGACAACTCAAGAAATTTAACATGGTCCGGTAACAGAGTATCATACTGACAAATAAACATGCTAAATATTTTTGGAGTTAAATTCAAGTAAATTAATATTATTGCCTATGACCTCTATGTAATCGAAAAATTCCAATGGGGGGTTCTTTATACACATCAGAAGAGGGAACATTAAATTTACAGGACACAGCTGTGCGATCCTAACTAAATTGATTTTTCTAAAGTTTCATCACTGTTAACTTATAATCAAAAAGTGGTCGACATTGGTTAATTATATTTTCCAGACTTTCGTCATTTTACGATCAAAGCCAAAGGTGAAAGATAAAAGCTATTTAACCTTATAACTTTTTTGTAAGAACCACTCTTATTGACCTACCAAATAATAAAAATGATTGTTTTCGGAAGCTTTTTGATAATTACTTTATTCCCATCTTCAAGCGACAAAGCTATAACCTTGTTTATAGGTATATTTTAACAAATCAAACTTAAAGTAAATTTTAGTTGAGATTTTGTAAAAAGTAAAAAAATTCAAACTAGTTGAAACACTAAACACCTTGATAACTTTATATTAAAATTAATTAAAAACTGAAAACAGAATTTTTAAATGTTTCAAAAAAGATTTAAGTGTTTCAAACTGAGAAAAATGTTTCGAATTTCAAAAAAAAAAATTAATTGAAACATTCGTTTAGTCGTTTAAATTAAATAAAAATAAAAATTTTATCAGCCTTAATTACTGCTTATAAGAAGAGAAATGACAGGCAAGTCTTGGATACGTGAAAAAAAAGTTTTGAGATAACAATCAAAAATAACATTACAATGATAGAGAAGACTAAAAAAGTTGGTCCGGCAATTCTGTCTGTCGGTCTGTCTGTCTGTCTGTCTGTCTAGGCACCTACATCATAAAAGGGTTGGTCAATTTACTTACTTCAAATTTGGTAGGTATGGTTTTTAGGATAATACGAAAAGAACTTTTTTTGTAGGTCACTGTAAATCTAAAAATAACGGTTCAAGCCATATATCGTTTATCGAAAATTGTATTTTTCTCGAAAACGGCTCTAATGATTTCAACCAAATTTCACATGCGTAATAAGGTGTGGTCTATAAAATAGTGAAAACCAAACTTTCAAGTAAAATTCGTTTAACGGTACCTGCCATATAACGGTATTTTTAAATTTCAACCATCTCGATAACGGCTTTAGCGATCGAACGAAACTCAATACTGAAATTGTCCTTTCAATAATGAATTCCCCTTTTCAAAAAAGTTTTTTTAAGTTTTCAATAATTTTTGAAAAACTGTTTTTCAAAAACCAGTTAATGGATTTTTATGAAATTTAGTTTTACGGTGTAATAAATTAAGTTCAAAAAACCTGCATACTCACTTTTTTTTTAATTTTTCAAAAAAATATTTGGAAAAAAATCGATTTTTTCGAAAATCGGTCCAACGATTTAAAATTTTTTTTTCTTAAACTCACATTTAGTAAAGAAATTTTTGGCATACTTTGATTTCGGTTTGAACCTTAGTATGATATGGTTTTCAAACTTTTAAAAAAATTTCATACGATTTTTTCGTATATTCCGTTTGTACTTCAAACCCTCACTAGACTAAATTTGTGCGACCCAGTCGTTAATTTTATTACTTTTCTACTTTCCATTATAATTAATAAGTTTAAGTTTTGCATATATAGTTTTTATATGCAAAGGTTTAGGGCATGTTATGCATTTAAAAAAAAAGTTTTGAGATATCAATCAAACATGAAATAATAAAAAATACAGAACATCTGAATTTCTGAACAATTGAATTTCCTAGTTGCTAACAGGTAAGTAACTTGCCACAAGAGCAAGTTTGTGCAACCCAGTCGTGCCCTTTATTTTAATTAAAGTAATTCAATACATCCAAAATCATAATTATTTACAAAATTGCACTCTTAGCGACTATATACCTATTCATAACACATACTTAACTCAAAATCCTTTTTGAAACATTATTTTTTAAATTTCAAAATGGTTTTACCTTATTTAAATGAATAGCTGTGCAAATATCATGCGATATATGAACTAAATTCGTTTAATAAAGTGGTACTTTATAGAACCAAGCCATGAAAGCTATACTATGCCTACACATTATATATTATACACATCTTATATAGTATACCCTGGGTTATCGATCTCAATCCCTAAATGTATGCCTCTTGAAACACAACAACAAGAACAAATTAGCTACCTTTGCAAATCAGAAAGATTCATTGCGTCGTCGATGTAATTTTCTGAGTTACTGTGGAGGCGAATCTAAATGAGTTTTTATTTTGTTTGCGTAGCACTAGCACGTACTTAACGGTTGTTTTGTACATCATGAAAAAGAATTTGTTCGAGGTAGGAAACAGAAAGGACTATTCTCGTGAGTATAGTATTTATAGTTCTTTTTTTTTTCGGAGATTGAATCGTTAATGAAAGTCTTGATATTGAAATTGGTGCACACTATATGTGTGTAGATTTGTTGATGATGTTTCTGATAATTAAGTCATTAGAATATATCTAATAATACACTTTAATGTTCTTACACAAAACGAAAATTCAAATGAACATACAATTTGTATTAATTAAGAATAAATCATACTATTTGCAATGATTAATGATTAATATATGATAAGTGATTAAAAATAAAAATACTCATACGCCACTAGTGTACCTACAGTGAAACACTAATTTTCATTCTACAGGATTATTCTTATAAGTTATAAAGAACGGACTTTTTAAAGTTGCATTTCAAGATTTTTTTTTTGCCTAAAAATTACAGTTTTTTACAAATTTGGTCGCATAAATTTATAACTGGATCAGATTTCATTTGAATTTGGTTTTGCATATTTAAGATAAACATTCAATAGAAGACGTCATTTATGCTAACAATTTAAATATAGATACTTAAATCACGGTGATAGTTAATGAATTATTTTACAACCCTCATTAAGTAACAACATACATTCTGAGTTACCTTTGTCAATTTGGTAACTCGATGTTTTTTTTTTTTTCTTGGGTTTCTTTTGAAGAAATTTTGATTTAAGAGCTTACAAAATAAAGTGCATTACTAAATTAAATTAATTGAAGAAGATAAAAATAAATTTAACACTTCTATTTTAAATATAAATTAAAAATTCAAAAAAAAAAAAAACTTATGATTTTTTGTTAAAAGAGCTAAAACCACTTTTTTTAAAGATTCAAGTCAAAATCCAATGATGGGGTTTAAGTTTTCAACTTATGGAAAGACAATTATATCAACAAAAAAAAAAGTTCAATTTCTCCTCTAAGAAATTTCAAGCAAATCGGTTCAGCCGTTTAGGTTGAAGCTATACTGATACAACCAGACTGACAGACAGACAAACATTCCGATAGATTTAAGTGACCCACTTTTTCATCTTCTCTATCATCCTTATGCCAAATGTTTGATTTTTATCTCAAAACTTTAATTTTGCACGAATGCATAACTTTCCTTATAGTACCAACCTATAATCGCAAGTAAAAAAGACGACAAAAAAAAAATAAATTTATTGAACTTATAAAGATTTGTCTTTTTGTTTTTATATTTGTGTACAATAAAAAAGAAAGCGCGCATATATTTCTTCACTGCAGTTACTTTATGCTGAAATGTTATATACGTTTGTTCATATATTGGATTTGTGAGCAATTGTGCACGAATAAAATTCAATTTCGCTTCTGTTGTGTCATAATAAGCTGTTCCAAATATTCACCATGATGCGGTGAGTTTGGTTGTGATTTTTCTTGTGATTTTTGGGGCAGAATATGGAAAATGTTATGGAGTCAAAACAATCCTAACAAAAATCAATCACAATCGATTGGGACTTGTGACCCTTCACAACGACAGAATCAAGGTGTTAGTAACCTATTAACCATAAAATCAATACAAAAATATTTATTAATAAAAAATAGACAAACTATAAAATTTTAAATTTCTTACGTAATGTGGCATTTCAATCATCCTGAGTTAAGTTTACTAGAGCTAACGAAACTGAACGAAACGGAGCGGAATTGGTTGTTATCGGCATTTGTAGACTTTGTATTTGATTTTCATTTTTTGTTTTATTTTTTTTTCTCATTTGTAATTAAAAAAAAATTATTAAATTAGTTTTTATAAAATTTAATTTTATTTTTGCGATACTTTATTTTTCTTTTCGTAACCCAAACTACTTGTTCTAGCTTCTTGGTGCACCTTATAGTCTTATACCATTATTAGCCTGTATAACATGAGAACTTACATTGCCATTAAGGAATTCAATCTTGAAACTAATTCTCAATCCCGGGATTCATTGACCGGAGAATATTTTTTTTTTTTTAATTGTGTAAGAAAAAATACAAAAATCGATATAAGGGTCAAACATTTGATAACCTATGCTCAGGCTAAAAGCAAAAAGAATAAGTTCCTATCCATTTATTTGATTGTTTAAATGTTAACCCATCCAAAGTTTATTTAAGTTCGTTTCCGACTATTGCTTTTTTGTTGAATAAGGAATAAAAATCGTCACAACAATCCATATTTATAGAAGCCGCGTGATGGAAAGCAAATTTACACTTAACATAAGCAAAGATTATAAAGTTCATAATTTTTAATCATAACGTTGGGTCTATCAGTGAAAATTGCGAACATTACATACTTTATATTTCTATAGATTAAAGCTTTCGCACTTATGTATATATTTATATTTTCCTAAAACTAGAATAAGGCCTATAGACTCCAGATTTTATCACGCCTGACACAGTTATTGGCATAAAGATATCCGGTTAAAGAATAACAAAATAAATGTTTCATCCGATTGCTTTAATGTTTTATTGCTGTGGAGCCTCATTTGAACACGCTTCCGAATCGTCACTGCGTGTTTGAATCCATGTAGCTTTTGCGCTTCAAAGGCGCAAAATCTGATTGATTTTGGTTAAGAAGGCTTAAGGGGGTAATTTCGATCACAACAAATTATTAATAATCTGAATTTCAAAAATGAAAAAAAAAAAAATTATTTGATTCAGAGTATCAAATAAAACCTGATTTCAATCCCCGAAAATGCTGGGATTAGTGATTTCAATCCCGGGATTAAAAATTAGAAAAAACGTCTGGGATCACCGGATCCCGGGATTCGGGATCCCGGGATTGATTTCCCTAATTACCATGTGTCTATAATAATCAACACTAAAACGTTTTGTCCATGTGCCAGTATTTGCAGTATGAGTTTTCTGTCAAATTTTGTAGAATTTGTTTTGCTGATGAAGTGCATGACATGCAAATTGTAGACTTACACTAGGTATACGAATTCCAAGAACTTAAACATGGAAACAGTTTAACTAAAAATATTTCTTCCTGCTAAACTGATTTGCTTTAGGCAAACTGTTACGGCTACCTGTTATACAGTAGCATTCTCCGCCTCGACATATGCGAATGTCTACACAGAGTCTGCCTACTATATCCTGCTCGGCACACGACAGGCCGGAGATAGTATTATATGAGCCCGCAACCACTGCTCGTGAATTTGCTTCACTCGCTTCACCCAGAGGGTTCCACCAGCTTAAATACGTAGTCGAAGAAGTGATACTTGGTCCTAGACAGTGAACCAATTAAGGTTGTCTACGAGGTCGCTACATTTGTTTGGCACAAATAAATGCAAGGCTGAAAGGGAAACAAGAGGAAACGGTTAAAAGTTATTTAGAAATGGAAATGATCTATGACGACAAAAGGCAAATTACCTAATTTACTAATGGTAAATGGTTATTGATGGTTTCCTGATTTTTGTGTGGGCGCAGGTGAACAAATGGATTTTTGTAATAGGTTTCCAGAGCCGGTTGTGTGTTTTTTTGGGGTTCTGGGTTTATAATATTTTTTAATTTTACTAGCTAGGCAGCGGGGTTGAAAAAAATTTAATTTATGTAATTAAATTTTAGAATTTTTGTTTGTTTTGATTTGACTTGGAATGTCATATCAAAAAGGAGGAACGAATTAATCAACCGCACCAATCTTCACGTATCGACGGTCGGTAAATTGGTTGAACTAGGTGAAAGGCAGACGGCGCTAGCCAGGCTAAGGGTCCCTTCAAACCTCTACCAGTCCGGTACGATCAACCGCGAGCGTGGGAGTATTTGGGGGGTAAGCTCCTCAAAATCTGGTGGGGTGTAGATGTGAAGGTAACGTACTTATTCTACCAACAACGGAATAGGGAAAATTTAAGTAGGAGAACTATAGCGGGGTGTGTTAAAAGACATTTAGAAGGTTATGCCGTAAACGTGAAAAGACATTTCAAGGAGAAAGTGAGGGAAATATTAGTGTTCTCAAATAAGAAGGTAATAATATAAAAAAAGAAAACCTTTTTTTTTTAAAGTAAAGTCAGTTTTTTTTAATATTCTAAAAAGAATATTTGTAAAGGTTAGTGCGATTGGCGGTTCGGCAAGGCAGAAGTCGGAACCGCCATAATTTTTTTAAGTGCTTGGCGGTAGTGAATTACGACAAAATAATCCACAATACCAAAATACTGAAGAAGAAGCGACCGATTTCACCAACCAAATTAAACAAAAAATTCCCGCAAGTATATCCTTGTTATAAAAATTTTATATATTAAGAACCGTAAGATTTTGTGCTATAAAATATAAATCCAATTGCCAGTAAAATATAAACTGAGCAAAACTGCCCTGCCGCCAGAGATAGGTGTATCGAGTTAAGTTTCGCTCTACCCTACCCTACTTACAGAGCAAAACAATTAATTAGCTCGGGCAACAACCCACTAAAAAAAACCCTACAAATGCGAAATAAAAACCCTACAAATGCAAATTGAAGAAAATACCGAAGACGCAATTCTTTTGCCAAAGTCTAACAACATCAAATTCTTCCAGCAACATTTGCCAGTTTCCGGTTTGAATTATTTTTTTTTTGATGTCAGTTAGATTTGAATTTAGATTTAAGTGATATCTTAATTATTTATTTATACCTTTTTTTGTACATACCTGAAATTTGGAATTAGCAAGTTTGTTTATTAATTTTTTTGGTATTTTTATACGTACCTACGGTCCCTCGTCCCCGACTGTGAGAATCCCCTACGGCCAACGCGCACAATCATTTGTTAAAAAAATAAAACTCCTAAAGAGAGCTCCTTTTAGGTAGGTACCCCGAAAAGTAATCGTGAAAATGATACCTTATCACTGTAGTGTATATAAGCATTAGAGGATAAAACATTTGTGGTGAGCGGTGGCCGAAATAGCGAAACTTAATTACACGGAGTGCAAATAATCCGAAAGTAAATAGATTGCTGCTATCTTTAACTTTTAGGTCTAATTCTGTGACAGTTTACAGTCTTAGAGTTTTCTTAAATTTTTTATTTAATTGTATAATTTTTTTTTTTGTTTGCAAACAACTTTGTATTTTTAACCGTAACGTTTTATCAAGGCGAGTGTTTTTTTTTATTATTATTAAAATTTAATATTTTGATTAGCCTAAAAGGCGTGGATACATTGTGATAATAATTTTAGATTCTCTTGTGATATTAATTTTAGATTTTCTTGTGCCATTAACGTAATCAATTTTTGTGACTTTAATTTTAATCCAGATTTTTTTTGTAATTATATTCAAATCCAGAGTAATTTGTATTTTTTGTTTGTATTTTGTATACTGCGACTTCGATGTTATATCCTTGCCTTTTGTAGAGTATTTTCATTTTGCTCCTTTATTTATTTAAACATAATTTTTCTTATTCCGACCGCTGGTCAAATAATACCAAATGGTTGGTGAATTGTAAAATTTAAGTATATATTTCGATTAATAAAAATTTGTAAGCCATGCCACTTTTTGGAGTTTTTATGAGCACATTATAAGCTCGAAAATGAGTGGATAACTTAAAATCTTTTCAGGGGATGTGGATGGACGGACGAGCAAGATAGGGTAAGATGTGATGTAACAGCAACCGGAAGTCCGTTTAAGGGGGATCTGAAAACTATGGCCAAACAGACCCTGGCAACTGGGAACATCGCGGCACCTTAAAGTGTGGTAGCGAATGGTGTGTGTGTGTGTGTGTGTGAGTGTTGAGATAAGTTAATTTGATCGTGAATTGGCATGATATGTGTTTTGTGACCTGGTGAGGTATGGTGAAGGGGCAAGATCACCACCCCTATTTCCGGCGAGCTTAGCCGTGCTCCGCCAGCATGCCACTGCCCCTCCTCACTATACATTCTTTCCTTTTTTTTATAGTAGTAGGTACCCCTTTTAGTTCCTTCTTCTTGGTTCGTTCTTTTTTTTTTATTTAATTTTCCTTTTCGGTAACTTAAGGTTGCCAACACATCTCAACTCCTCCTCCCCCTAAATCCCCTCCAGTTGCCCGGTTACAAAACACTGGAATAAATGAAAAAATCATTTTATTTGTTTGATGTTTTCTGAATATACCTTAACCACGAAATTCAATTAATTGAATTCGTTTCGTCAATAAATCAAATATATTTCAATCAATAACCAAATCGAATTAGGGTATCATATGTGGGTATATGGTATGGCAACACAAAAGCTTTGATTGCCATTGGGAAACATTAATCATTCAATATTTACCTATGTGTATTTACAGTTCTGTAGAAATTGCAATTTTATTATTTCACATTCGAGTGGTACCACTAATCATTTCCCGATTGCAAACTAAAATATCCCGTAAAGCCATCATAAACCATTGGAATGACATACATACATACATCGAACATAAAAAAAAAATATCTCTGCCACATACATAGACAATTCAATCAGAATTTATTCGATTGTGAATATCATTTTAATCGAATAATTTTAATGGTTTTTTTTTAACCAATCACCAAAATCAATAAACACTAAAATTTACATATTCTGCAAAAAAAAATTAAAGTACAGTCATTTTAGAAAAAAAAAGGGGTCAACCTAGAAATAAGAGATACAAAGCTGGAAACTCGTATACACCTTCATATTGGGGTTCTAAAAGTTGTCTAGAAAGTCAACAAAAATCTCGTGTCTGCAACATAAGTTATTCAAGGTCAAAGGTCACGAAAATCAGTTTTTCGGAAATATCTCGGTTCCCAATGCTCCAATGATGTTAGCATCCCTTGCGAATTTACAGACCATACAAATTCCAACAAATTTTGTAACAAACATTTTTTCATATGATTAACGGTTTTTGATATAGGAGACGTACAGTTCTGCACACTCAGCAATACATCCTAATCTACGCGCTAGACCATGTCACGTGTGCCGTTATATGTCCCCTCATTTTTGTCATGGGGGTTTGTTAAGCACCCATAGGGGTATAAATCAACTTGGGTCAAACGGTCCCAATCATGGTCGGGCCGCCATTTCTAAATATTGCAGCCAAATTGATCGTGTGCTGTTGTTCTAAATGCTTTCCTTGACATTTACAGAACTAACAGACAAATCAGACGAATGTGGAAAAACATAGTTTTAAAGATGCAGACATTTGGACAATCTTTGAATGTTTAAGCTTCATTGTTTAGTGGGGCTTTTCGTAGTCTTTACTAAGTCTGTCATTAGGGGGATTCACATTCAACTGCAAGGCATGACAAGCGCGGCATGATGAGCTCAGTTTTGAAAGTGCGGTTGGTCATGTGACATGATGGTTCTCAAAATATTTTGATATTATGCTGACGATTATGATGGTTGACGGCATGTTTGACTAGTGTGAACGCAAACTGTCAAGCGTTTATTATGCCGCGCTGGTTATGCCTGCAGTTGAGTGTGTTCCTCCCTATTGGCGAAGAGAATTGATTTACTAATAGAGTCTCAGCGGCATCGTGTGAACGAAGCTTCTCAAGATTAAAGTTAATCTGAAAGGTATGGTTTGTATGATATCATATTGCAGTTAGGCTGCATAGCTTGCGCTCCCACTTCTCAATTCACATTGAAAAACGGGTGAATTAGGCAACAACAACCTTTGGACATCAACACTATTTTCAACAGGAGTTATACCTATTTCATGGGCGCCATCGTCAATCATCAGACTTCTTTTTGTTAATCAGTGTCGCTCGTCCATTTACAGTCTCATGTTTAATCGAAAAACATGTTATTGATATTTTTCCCGCACCAGGAATCGAACCTGTACCTCCTCCCCAATGATGGTGAAACTAATCCGGACTTAAGGGACCAGTTATAGCGATCAGGAAAGCGAAACAGGAAAAATGTTCAGATCGATAATTTATTATGTTTTCATTCGTTTCAAAACGTAAATTTTTCACTTATCGATGAGAAATAATCAAAGAATTTCTTGTGATGACAAAATTTTGAGTCGAACAAATATTTATTGTAAGAAATACATTTATTTTTTTTCCTGATAGAATTTAATTTTTCTTACAGAAATTCCATCAGGAAAATAATCAAATGTATTTTTTTTACAAAAAATACGTGCGTTATTGATATTTTTATGATCAGACAAACATTTGTGAATTATTTGCCGTCGACAACTGTAGCATTTGTGTTTCAAATTAAATCAGAACATATTTAATTATCGATTTGAAAAACTTTTTTTTGGTTTGTTCTCCTGATCGCTATAACCGAACACTAAGATGAACAATGAGCCATAACAGGTTGATTAATCTGAACTATACTTTCAATCGAAAAGGAGCACACATAATATTGATTTTAATGATATATAATCGAAGTACTCAATATAATAAATGCTACTCGAAAAACCTATAAATAAAATCTTTTTTGTGTTATTTTCTTACATTTTTTTAAGGCGTGTAGCTTGTTTCGCCGCCCTGGATGCCATTGCCTCTTAGTCCGCCCCCCTTTATTTTCGTAGATTTGGCCTAATGAACAAATAATAGACATTCTGTCTATTTTTAACAGAGTTGCGTTCTGCGTTCGAGGTCGAGGTCACAAATTGGTATTATTCATAAGGCTAGCATCATATAAAAGTTTGCAAAAAATCAGAAACATCAGAATTCCTGCACGCACTACCCCATACAATCAGACGACAATTTGACTGGACTATAAAGTTCTTTCTTAAACTTTTGTATAATAATTCATCATAGGATTGTTCTTATGAAAGAAATTAATCAGTTTTCGATTTTAACTTGCGGTCTGGAAATTACGTCTGTCAGTCTGCGCATGGTTTGTAGAGCATTTCTTAGAGTAAAAATTAAAAATAGTTTAGCTGAAAAATAACGCTACTTGCCATTACATATGCCTAACCCTTCTTTTTTTAAATACACAACAGATTTTGATAAAAATTGTATGAGTGCGATTTCAATTAACAGTGATATGATTTAATTTTGGGTATGTATACCTTAAGGCTTTATCAAACAGAGCACGGACTGACGACGCGCTACGGTCCGGTCAATACAAATATTGGGAAACTAAAAACGCAGCGGTCAGATTTTGTTTGAATATTTTCACAAAAAACGGCGGACCGCGCTCTGTTTGACAGAGCTTTTAATGAGTTAAGGCAGAACCATAATAGAAGAATTGGTACGTACGGTGCCGTACGAAATTAGCGAGAACAAGGAATTTGTATAGTGCGCACATAATGTCGGATTGCTCAGTTTCGGCAAGTTTTCGTTCACTTTTGCCTCCGTACGTAAAGAGCGCTCCAGAGCGCAGTTTACGTACGTAAATCTGACAGCCAGCCAAATACATGTGAAATTGGCTTGCGTGTGCGTTCGACCATTATGGTCGACTGAAGGTAATGGCGGCACTTAAGGAAACTTGACGTAGAACTATGACATTAGCTTTCGTTTGCTTACGACTATTATGGTTGGCCCTTAAGCGGTTTTCTTTCTTTCTTTTCGAGGTTAACGAGAAATAATTTTAGTTGGTGAAACAGGACATTAAAAAAAAACTATGTTCAGTGAAAGAATTTTTTGTGAATAAATGATATTCTATTAAAACTTTGAAAAAAAGTAATTTTTAAAGAAGTATATTTTTGATGATTCTAATTTTATGGAAAATATTTTATCAATTTTGTTCATGTTATTGAATTCTTACCGATACGGTGTCTTTCATATAAATCTTTTTTTATTCTATACATATGTATGTTTTTAAAAGATTTTTTTTATACAAAAACATGATCATATTTCAAAATGAAAAATACTGAAAAACTTTTTTTTTTTTGAATCAAATGTGTTTTTTAGTCGTGAACACGAAAGAAACTTTCCCCAAGAGCAAGCAAGCGACTGGGTCGCACAAACTCAGTAATTAAAAGTCAATTAAAAGATTGACGTCTTTTAATATGTACATATATATCTAATTAGATTCTGGAATTGACATCTTAAATTATTTCTCTGGTAATTGTTTATATATTATATAACGTTAATCTGTCTAATAAATTGAGCCATCTACATTATAACTACATTTATGTATATAAACGATATCAAAAACCATTTCAAAGGAGTTAAACACACTAATTACTAGATCTATCACACAATTTATTCATATAAACTCATGATTCACATGTAAACGAGTTTATAAAATATAAATGTAAGTATCTTGTTAACGAAAGCAAATTTATTTATATCCGTTTTGCCTGTACGTAATTTCCTGTATGTCAAGCTTTAGTCAATCACGTTCCAAAGTATACGAATTGAGGTTGACAGATAAACGTACCGGATATGTGTGGTTAACTAATTTTGAATCTGAGTACTGTTTGTGTTGTTTTGCAGGCAAATATATAATGAGAAGTGTGCTCCAGGTATTTCAATGCTATCAATGTCAATCAGGATATTTATAACAAACCCGCAGCTCAAATTTACAAATAAATAATTTGTTTGGATAATATTGTTAGGTTTTATCTAGGTTCGTTTTATTAAATAAAACTTATTTCCGTTTTAATACAACTCACTTTACGTCTTTTTACTTTTAATTCCACTTAATATTTCAAAACACTCTTTATTTCCTTTTTACTTTCTTTATTTTGAATTCACACTTTATCACTTTCAAATTACCGACTTGTACACAACTGATTTCAAATTCAAACTGACTGTCGGTCCGCATCCGCTTCCTCTTTTATACAGAAATGCTTGGCTCATGGAAGGTTCTTGAACTTGCTAGAACAATATCGAGTAGGCAATGTAGTACAGTATAGAGTAGGTAATGTAGTAGGTGTAGAGATTTAGTAGATGTACCGAACAGGTAGATGGCGTTTACCTCAAGAGATGAAAATATTCAGCACCCTTTAATTATTTGTGTAACACGTTACATTGCCCTCCTCCTAAGATTGTTCGCCCCGAACAATTTCTTCACCATCTTCTCCACTGTAGCGGTATAGCCGGTCAATGTGAACAACTTTTGGCTTGCCTCTTAGACCTCGCTGAATTCGATAAACCACATCATTGATCCTTGTAACAACACGGTAAGGTCCTTCCCAGTTTTGTTGAAGTTTTGGTGACAGTCCCTTTTGTCGATGAGGATTATACAGCCACACTAGATCTCCCTCATGGAAAGGTTTCGTTGTGATGTTTGCATCATAACGTGTTTTCATTCGGTCACTAGCTAGCTTTATTTTAGTCCTTGTCCTGTCATGGATGTCAGTCAGTTTTTCCTTTAGGCAATCCACGTATTCCTCTTCATTTCGTTTTTCGCCCGTTGGACATCCGAATTTAATTTCGCTAGGCAACCGGATATTTGTACCGAATACAATTTCTGATGGAGTGTGACCAGTTGTGCTGTGCACCGCATTTCGGTATGCCATTAAAAATAGAGGAATATGTTGGTCCCAGTCTCGTTGGAAGTCACCTACTACTTTGGAAAGGTGTTCTTTGAGAGTCCTGTTGAAACGTTCAACCATTCCGTCAGACTGCGGATGAAGTGGTGTTGTTCTCGTCTTCTTGATGCCAAGGAGCGAACAGACCTCTTGAAAGATTTTGGATTCGAAGTTTCTTCCTTGGTCAGAATGGAGCTCCATAGGAACACCGAACCTGCTGACCCAATTGTACACAATCTGATCCACCATTGTCTTCGCTTCTTGGTTTGGAATGGCAAACGCCTCAGGCCACTGGCTGAAGTAATCCATGACAACAAGAATGAATCGGTTTCCACTGTTAGACTCAGGAAATGGGCCTGCAATATCGATGGCAATTCTTTCAAAAGGTGCTCCAACGTTGTACTGTTGCATCTTACTCTGTAGTTTTCTGCCTGGTCCCTTGGTGGCTGCACAAGTGACGCATTTTCTGCACCATTTTTCTACATCATCTTTTGCATGCAGCCAGTAAAAACGTTCTCGAATTTTCTCCAGAGTTTTGTTGATACCCAAATGGCCTCCAGAAGATCCACCATGCATCTCACGTAGAATGTCATTAACCTTTGTCCGGGGTACAACAAGCTGCATCACATAGGTTTTGCCATCTGAGGATTCCCATCTTCGTTTGAGCAAACCTTCCTGCACATGAAGGGAATTCCATTGTGCCCAATAGGCTTTGAGGGTAGGACTTCTATCAGAAATGTCTCCCCATTCTGGTTTCTCTTCATGTTCTTTCCATGCAAGAATGGGTTCGATGTCCAAATCTTCTTGCTGCGCATTCCTGATTTCCTCATTACTCCAGCCGCCGATGGGTTCAACTCTTGTTCGTTGTATGGCAATAGATTCCTTTTCTTCCTGTCGAGTGCAATGCTTGCAGTCTTGGTTACATGGTCGACGAGATAGGGCATCTGCATTCGAGTGTAGTTTACCTTTTCGATGTTGGATTTCATAGTCATATGTCTGAAGTCTCTCAATCCACCTGGCTACTTGACCTTCTGGATTTTTAAAATTCAAAAGCCATCTTAGCGCTCCATGGTCCGTCCGTAAAAGGAACCTCTGTCCATAGATGTATTTATGAAAGTGTTTTGTGGCTAAAACCAAAGCAAGAAGTTCTCTTCTGGTTACGCAGTAATTTCTCTCTGTCTTTGAGAGCACCTTGCTGAAGTATGCTACAACTTTTTCTTGACCGTCATGAACCTGGGAGAGAACGGCTCCTATTCCGACATTGCTTGCATCTGCATCGATTATAAACTGTTTTCCAGGAGTTGGATAGGTTAACACTGGAGCATCACACAAGCGTCTTTTAAGTTCCTTAAAGCTTTTCTCACACTCATTTGACCACTTGAATTGTTTTCCTTTTTCTGTGAGTTGGTGCAAGCTTTTGGCGATTCCGGCAAAATCCTTCACAAATCGTCGGTAATATGTAGCTAGCCCAAGAAAACTTCTAAGTTGATGCTTGTCTTGTGGATTTGGCCAGTTCTTCACAGCTTCCACTTTCTCGGGATCAGTTCTTACTCCTTGAGACGAGATGATATGCCCTAAATACTTCACTTCAGACTTGAACAGCGTACATTTTTCTGGATTGAGCTTGAGATGAGCATTTCGCAATCTCTGGAATACCCCTTTCAAGTTTTCACAATGCTCGTCAAATGTTTTCCCAAACACGATGACATCATCCAAATAGACTAGACAGGCTTTCCAAGTAAGGCCTTGTAGTACGCATTCCATTAAACGCTCGAATGTTGCAGGAGCGTTACACAGGCCAAAAGGCATTACTTTGAACTGCCATAAACCGTTACCTGTCGAGAATGCAGTTTTCTCCCGATCTTCTGGGTAAATTTCAACCTGCCAGTATCCACTCTTCAGGTCCAATGTTGAAAACCATTGAGCTCCAGCCATCGCATCCAGAGTATCGCTTATCCTAGGCAGAGGATAACTGTCCTTCTTGGTGACATCGTTCAACCTTCGGTAGTCCACACAGAATCGAGTACTTCCGTCCTTCTTTTTGACTAGTACGACTGGTGATGCCCAAGGACTTTTTGAATTCTCGATTAAACCATCTGTCTGCATTGTCGATATCATTTTAGTAACTTCGTCCTGTTTGGCTAAAGGTAGGCGCCTTGCTGGTTGACGGATCGGCCTTGCATCACCAGTATCGATTCGATGCTGTACAAGTTGCGTTCGTCCATATTGCCCGTCCTGTGAAGCGAAAACATCAGCGAACTCTTGTATAATTTCCAGCAACTCTTAGCTGTTGTTGATCGAGATTACAGCAGTTAAACATTTTTCTCTTCAAAGCAATGACTTTATCTGGATTCACTGATTTTTCGGTATGTTCTTCGGTTATCTTTGTTATTGCCGCTACAGGGTCACATTTACCGACAACTTCTCCTTTTCTAAGCTTGATCTCATATGGTTTGATGTTTAGTATTCGTATGGGCACCATTTTATTTTGAGGTGCCACCAGCGTCTTTCCCACGATGTAGTTTTGGGAGCAATGCTCAGAGTCTGGTTCCACCATGAGGTATCGATGGTTTCCAGAATCATTGATGTTTGTCCAAACAAAGACTTCTGACGAAAGAGGTAGGCACATATCTTCTTTGATGATTGCTCTTATCGATGATGAGTTTTGATTATTGCCATAAACCATTGGAATCTCTATATTTCGGTATTTAAGAACTTGGTTACCAATGTCGAGAATTATTTCATGCTTTTTCATAAAGTCGATTCCAATAATGCACTCATCGCATATATCTGCCACTAGAAATGGATGTTCAAACTCTAGTTCTGCCAAGCGGATCCGAAGACGGACTTCTCCGTACACTCTTGCTGCTTCTCCTGTTGCAGTCTTCAGACAATAGCTGTTGGTGTTGTTTAGCCATGCCATCTTGACCAAGTCTCTTCGTACAATGGAAGCGGTGGCACCGGTGTCGATGGTAACCACGTATTGCTTGTTGTTAATAGCTGCTTCCACAGTTAGACTTTTATTGTTTCGTTTAGTCTGCGAGACTTGGATGATGTTTCTGGGGCCATAGATACCAGAAACCAGCTTCTGCCCCTCGAAGTTGGTTCTTACTCGTTTCCCTGCTGGGAAACTTGACGAGGTTGGGCGTTGGTCTTGTTTGTCTGATGTATTATTTCTGCTTCCGCAATGTTGACATGAGCTTCTTCTTGGTGGCATTCGGCACTGGCGCTGGAAATGTCCAGTCTTGTTGCAATTCCAGCATCGGATTTGTCCATCTCGACGGTTGTTCTGGAATGCCATTCTTTGGCAAGAGCATTCTTCTATTGCAACTTCTCTTACCCGATGTACTCCTAGTGAAGCCTGTTCAGCTGCTTCCATAGTCAAGGCGAAAGCTAATGCTTCTGGAAGTGTTCGTTTTCCAGCTGTCCGTACTGCTCTCTGGAGATTAATGTCAGACAAGGCACGAACAAAGGCTTCTGCGGCGAACTGGTTTATGATTTCTTCGCCCGCAGTTGGATATGCCAAGTGAGCTAGTCGTTCGATGTCTGCTTGAAGCTGCTGAAGAATTTCACCCCGTTTTTGAACTCTGGTGTTTAGTTGAACTCTAAAGACTTCTTGCATATGGCCATCTCCAAAGCGTTTTTCAATGGCTTGTGAAAGTGCACTAAAGTTGCCATGCATCTCTGCTGGTATTGTTTGCAGTAACTCAGCAGCAGGTCCTCTAAGAGCCAGTGTAAGTGCAACGAACTTGTCTTCATCGTCCCAGCCGTTTGTCATCGCTGCTGCTTCGAATTGTCTTTTATAGATTGACCAAGAAGTTTGTCCATCAAAAGTTGGCGGATGCATTTCTTTTCTCTTTAAATAGTCACTAGAATTTTCTCGTACCTTCAGTTTTCTTACCTTGTCCAATTCTTTAGCAATATTTTCAAATTTTTGCTCGAATTTTCCTTCTAAATTCTCGAACTTCCCGTCAATCTTAGTCTCAACTGTTATGAGTTGTTTTTCGACGGCTTCAAATCTTTCGTCAGCAGCAACGAACTTGTTTTGCAAAGCAGTGAGCTTATCTTCGAGGAGGTTCTTTTGTTCATCAAGAATGCTGTTTCTAAGTTCTTCGAAAACATTCTTTTGCTCATTTCTTTGATCTTCGAAACGTTCGAGAAGTTTCGTTTGTTCATTTCTTTGATCTTCGAAACGTTCGAGAAGAAGAGCCAACATAATGGGCAAGTCTGTGTTGGTACTTACTTGTTCTTCTGCCATTTCTATTTCCAAGACGGATGTGTCTGGATTTTCACCGTGTCGTCTCATGGCTTCTTGCAGACGAATAATGAGGTCATTTTTCGTTCCAGTAGTAGAAAGACCCCGTTTGTTTAGTTCTGTTTTTAGTTCAACAGTGTTTAAATCCTTCAGAAGCTTACCCATATTTTTTTTTTTTTTTTTTTTGCTTTCAACACAATCACTTTTCACTAAAGTTTTATTTAATTATACTTCTGACACCAATGTTAGGTTTTATCTAGGTTCGTTTTATTAAATAAAACTTATTTCCGTTTTAATACAACTCACTTTACGTCTTTTTACTTTTAATTCCACTTAATATTTCAAAACACTCTTTATTTCCTTTTTACTTTCTTTATTTTGAATTCACACTTTATCACTTTCAAATTACCGACTTGTACACAACTGATTTCAAATTCAAACTGACTGTCGGTCCGCATCCGCTTCCTCTTTTATACAGAAATGCTTGGCTCATGGAAGGTTCTTGAACTTGCTAGAACAATATCGAGTAGGCAATGTAGTACAGTATAGAGTAGGTAATGTAGTAGGTGTAGAGATTTAGTAGATGTACCGAACAGGTAGATGGCGTTTACCTCAAGAGATGAAAATATTCAGCACCCTTTAATTATTTGTGTAACACGTTACAATATCTTTGAATGAAATAGTATAAATTATGTACAAATTTTGTGGCGCACTATATGCAATGGTATTCGTTTCAATTGAATTACGAAACAAAATTGATCCGATTGTGCTAATTGTTCCCATTGAGTGCTACCAATATATTCTGGTCTATGTCAAAAAGTTTAAATATGTATAATGTAACAAGTCTATATCAAATACCTTGGGCTCGGTTTGTTTCCTATAACTAACCCAAAAAGCATTTAACAACTGACCTTCAGAACGAAAAAAGTGGGTCCCCTGCAATTTCTTATGTCTGTAGTCTGTCAATTTTAGTCTTAACTGCTTCTTTTTTGTTTTGATTAAAAATCGTTACAATTTTTTCTTAAGGGATATGTACCTGAACATACATATATATATAACGGTATCTGTCCATGTGTTGTTTTTACATAATGTGGTATCATCCTTGAAATCATATAGTAGTAAGGAAACGGCCGGCCACGTATTAAAGTAACAAGACAAATTCCGAGAAGGTCAACACTCAACATACATTGTTTTTACCTGCGATTAAATGTACTGCAAGGCAAGTTATGCATTCGTGCAAAAATAAATTGAGATAAGAATCAAACATGACATTACGATGATAGCGAAGACGAAAAAAGTGGGTCTGGAAATTCTGTCTGTCTGTCTGTCTGCAGGTTAGTCTGTATGTATCAGCACCTACAGCCTAAACGGCTCAACCGATTTACTTCAAATTTGGTTGTTAGGGTTTGTAGATCATTCCTTAGAGGAGAAATTGAAATTTTTTAGCTCAAAAAATAATGGTTTTGGAAAAACTTAATTTTCTCGAAAACGGCTACAACGATTTTCTTAAAAACAAAATTGGCAAGTCTATTAGGCGACCTCCCATAGAATTGTTACTTTCTCTTGAGCTATCTCATGAACGGGTTAATCGATCTTTAACCAATTTTTTTTTGTTTAAAAGGTCTAAGTGATTTAAACACATTTCATTGCATTTCGAAAAACAGCTTAATTTTAGTTTTAATTATTTTTTTAATTTATTTTTTTTCGTAAAACCGATATTTGGAAAACGGCTTGACAAAAAATTTAATTTTTGGTACATAAAATGCAAACAGTTAAGCACTTAAAAATGGCGTTCTTTAAATTTGTAAAAAAAAAAAATTATAAAAAATATTAAGTAAATATTGTTAGGTTTTATCTAGGTTCGTTTTATTAAATAAAACTTATTTCCGTTTTAATACAACTCACTTTACGTCTTTTTACTTTTAATTCCACTTAATATTTCAAAACACTCTTTATTTCCTTTTTACTTTCTTTATTTTAAATTCACACTTTATCACTTTCAAATTACCGACTTGTACACAACTGATTTCAAATTCAAACTGACTGTCGGTCCGCATCCGCTTCCTCTTTTATACAGAAATGCTTGGCTCATGGAAGGTTCTTGAACTTGCTAGAACAATATCGAGTAGGCAATGTAGTACAGTATAGAGTAGGTAATGTAGTAGGTGTAGAGATTTAGTAGATGTACCGAACAGGTAGATGGCGTTTACCTCAAGAGATGAAAATATTCAGCACCCTTTAATTATTTGTGTAACACGTTACATTGCCCTCCTCCTAAGATTGTTCGCCCCGAACAATTTCTTCACCATCTTCTCCACTGTAGCGGTATAGCCGGTCAATGTGAACAACTTTTGGCTTGCCTCTTAGACCTTGCTGAATTCGATAAACCACATCATTGATCCTTGTAACAACACGGTAAGGTCCTTCCCAGTTTTGTTGAAGTTTTGGTGACAGTCCCTTTTGTCGATGAGGATTATACAGCCACACTAGATCTCCCTCATGGAAAGGTTTCGTTGTGATGTTTGCATCATAACGTGTTTTCATTCGGTCACTAGCTAGCTTTATTTTAGTCCTTGTCCTGTCATGGATGTCAGTCAGTTTTTCCTTTAGGCAATCCACGTATTCCTCTTCATTTCGTTTTTCGCCCGTTGGACATCCGAATTTAATTTCGCTAGGCAACCGGATATTTGTACCGAATACAATTTCTGATGGAGTGTGACCAGTTGTGCTGTGCACCGCATTTCGGTATGCCATTAAAAATAGAGGAATATGTTGGTCCCAGTCTCGTTGGAAGTCACCTACTACTTTGGAAAGGTGTTCTTTGAGAGTCCTGTTGAAACGTTCAACCATTCCGTCAGACTGCGGATGAAGTGGTGTTGTTCTCGTCTTCTTGATGCCAAGGAGCGAACAGACCTCTTGAAAGATTTTGGATTCGAAGTTTCTTCCTTGGTCAGAATGGAGCTCCATAGGAACACCGAACCTGCTGACCCAATTGTACACAATCTGATCCACAACTGTCTTCGCTTCTTGGTTTGGAATAGCAAACGCCTCAGGCCACTTGCTGAAGTAATCCATGACAACAAGAATGAATCGGTTTCCACTGTTAGACTCAGGAAATGGGCCTGCAATATCGATGGCAATTCTTTCAAAAGGTGCTCCAACGTTGTACTGTTGCATCTTACTCTGTAGTTTTCTGCCTGGTCCCTTGGTGGCTGCACAAGTGACGCATTTTCTGCACCATTTTTCTACATCATCTTTTGCATGCAGCCAGTAGAAACGTTCTCGAATTTTCTCCAGAGTTTTGTTGATACCCAAATGGCCTCCAGAAGATCCACCATGCATCTCACGTAGAATGTCATTAACCTTTGTCCGGGGTACAACAAGCTGCATCACATAGGTTTTGCCATCTGAGGATTCCCATCTTCGTTTGAGCAAACCTTCCTGCACATGAAGGGAATTCCATTGTGCCCAATAGGCTTTGAGGGTAGGACTTCTATCAGAAATGTCTCCCCATTCTGGTTTCTCTTCATGTTCTTTCCATGCAAGAATGGGTTCGATGTCCAAATCTTCTTGCTGCGCATTCCTGATTTCCTCATTACTCCAGCCGCCGATGGGTTCAACTCTTGTTCGTTGTATGGCAATAGATTCCTTTTCTTCCTGTCGAGTGCAATGCTTGCAGTCTTGGTTACATGGTCGACGAGATAGGGCATCTGCATTCGAGTGTAGTTTACCTTTTCGATGTTGGATTTCATAGTCATATGTCTGAAGTCTCTCAATCCACCTGGCTACTTGACCTTCTGGATTTTTAAAATTCAAAAGCCATCTTAGCGCTCCATGGTCCGTCCGTAAAAGGAACCTCTGTCCATAGATGTATTTATGAAAGTGTTTTGTGGCTAAAACCAAAGCAAGAAGTTCTCTTCTGGTTACGCAGTAATTTCTCTCTGTCTTTGAGAGCACCTTGCTGAAGTATGCTACAACTTTTTCTTGACCGTCATGAACCTGGGAGAGAACGGCTCCTATTCCGACATTGCTTGCATCTGCATCGATTATAAACTGTTTTCCAGGAGTTGGATAGGTTAACACTGGAGCATCACACAAGCGTCTTTTAAGTTCCTTAAAGCTTTTCTCACACTCATTTGACCACTTGAATTGTTTTCCTTTTTCTGTGAGTTGGTGCAAGCTTTTGGCGATTCCGGCAAAATCCTTCACAAATCGTCGGTAATATGTAGCTAGCCCAAGAAAACTTCTAAGTTGATGCTTGTCTTGTGGATTTGGCCAGTTCTTCACAGCTTCCACTTTCTCGGGATCAGTTCTTACTCCTTGAGACGAGATGATATGCCCTAAATACTTCACTTCAGACTTGAACAGCGTACATTTTTCTGGATTGAGCTTGAGATGAGCATTTCGCAATCTCTGGAATACCCCTTTCAAGTTTTCACAATGCTCGTCAAATGTTTTCCCAAACACGATGACATCATCCAAATAGACTAGACAGGCTTTCCAAGTAAGGCCTTGTAGTACGCATTCCATTAAACGCTCGAATGTTGCAGGAGCGTTACACAGGCCAAAAGGCATTACTTTGAACTGCCATAAACCGTTACCTGTCGAGAATGCAGTTTTCTCCCGATCTTCTGGGTGAATTTCAACCTGCCAGTAACCACTCTTTAGGTCCAATGTTGAAAACCATTGAGCTCCAGCCATCGCATCCAGAGTATCGCTTATCCTAGGCAGAGGATAACTGTCCTTCTTGGTGACGTCGTTCAACCTACGGTAGTCCACACAGAATCGAGTACTTCCGTCCTTCTTTTTGACTAGTACGACTGGTGATGCCCAAGGACTTTTTGAATTCTCGATTAAACCATCTGTCTGCATTGTCGATATCATTTTAGTAACTTCGTCTTGTTTGGCTAAAGGTAGGCGCCTTGCTGGTTGACGGATCGGCCTTGCATCACCAGTATCGATTCGATGCTGTACAAGTTGTGTTCGTCCATATTGCCCGTCCTGTGAAGCGAAAACATCAGCGAACTCTTGTAGAAGGTTTCCAGCAACTCTTAGCTGTTGTTGATCGAGATTACAGCAGTTAAACATTTTTCTCTTCAAAGCAATGACTTTATCTGGATTCACTGATTTTTCGGTATGTTCTTCGGTTATCTTTGTTATTGCCGCTACAGGGTCACATTTACCGACAACTTCTCCTTTTCTAAGCTTGATCTCATATGGTTTGATGTTTAGTATTCGTATGGGCACCATGTTATTTTGAGGTGCCACCAGCGTCTTTCCCACGATGTAATTTTGGGAGCAATGCTCAGAGTCTGGTTCCACCATGAGGTATCGATGGTTTCCAGAATCATCTTTGATGTTTGTCCAAACAAAGACTTCTGACGAAGGAGGTAGGCACATATCTTCTTTGATGATTGCTCTTATCGATGATGAGTTTTGATTATTGCCATAAACCATTGGAATCTCTATATTTCGGTATTTAAGAACTTGGTTACCAATGTCGAGAATTATTTCATGCTTTTTCATAAAGTCGATTCCAATAATGCACTCATCGCATATATCTGCCACTAGAAATGGATGTTCAAACTCTAGTTCTGCCAAGCGGATCCGAAGACGGACTTCTCCGTACACTCTTGCTGCTTCTCCTGTTGCAGTCTTCAGACAATAGCTGTTGGTGTTGTTTAGCCATGCCATCTTGACCAAGTCTCTTCGTACAATGGAAGCGGTGGCACCGGTGTCGATGGTAACCACGTATTGCTTGTTGTTAATAGATGCTTCCACAGTTAGACTTTTATTGTTTCGTTTAGTCTGCGAGACTTGGATGATGTTTCTGGGGCCATAGATACCAGAAACCAGCTTCTGCCCCTCGAAGTTGGTTCTTACTCGTTTCCCTGCTGGGAAACTTGACGAGGTTGGGCGTTGGTCTTGTTTGTCTGATGTATTATTTCTGCTTCCGCAATGTTGACATGCGCTTCTTCTTGGTGGTATTCGGCACTGGCGCTGGAAATGTCCAGTCTTGTTGCAATTCCAGCATCGGATTTGTCCATCTCGACGGTTGTTCTGGAATGCTATTCTTTGGCAAGAGCATTCTTCTATTGCAACTTCTCTTACCCGATGTATTCCTAGTGAAGCCTGTTCAGCTGCTTCCATAGTCAAGGCGAAAGCTAATGCTTCTGGAAGTGTTCGTTTTCCAGCTGTTCGTACTGCTCTCTGGAGATTAATGTCAGACAAGGCACGAACAAAGGCTTCTGCGGCGAATTGGTTTATGATTTCTTCGCCCGCAGTTGGATATGCCAAGTGAGCTAGTCGTTCGATGTCTGCTTGAAGCTGCTGAAGAGTTTCACCCCGTTTCTGAACTCTGGTGTTTAGTTGAACTCTAAAGACTTCTTGCATATGGCCATCTCCAAATCGTTTTTCAATGGCTTGTGAAAGTGCACTAAAGTTGCCATGCATCTCTGCTGGTATTGTTTGCAGTAACTCAGCAGCAGGTCCTCTGAGAGCCAGTGTAAGTGCAACAAACTTGTCTTCATTGTCCCAGCCGTTTGTCAATGCTGCTGCTTCAAATTGTCTCTTGTAGATTGACCAAGAAGTTTGCCCATCAAAAGTTGGCGGATGCATTTCTTTTCTCTTGTAAGATTCACCAGAACTTTCTCGCACCTTCAATTTTCTAACCTTGTCGAATTCTTTTGACAAATAATTGAATTTATCCTCAACTTTTTCGAATTTTTCTTCAACCTTCTGCAAACTTGTGTCTACTTTGAGTAAATGTTTTTCAACTCCTTCAACACGTTCATCTACAACAACAAACTTGTTCTCTAAAGTAGTGAGTTTGCCTTCGAGAAGGTTCCTTTGTTCTTCAAAGAGCTCTTTTTGCTCGTTTCTTTGATCTTCGAAACGTTCGAGAAGTTTCGTTTGTTCATTCTTTTGTTCTTCTCTTTGATCTTCGAAACGTTCGAGAAGTTTCGTTTGTTCGTTTCTTTGATCTTCGAAACGTTCGAGAAGAAGAGCCAACATATTGGACAAATCTGTGTTGGTACTTACTTGTTCTTCTGCCATTTCTATTTCCAAGACGGATGTGTCTGGATTTTCACCGTGTCGTCTCATGGCTTCTTGCAGACGAATAATGAGGTCATTTTTCGTTCCAGTAGTAGAAAGACCCCGTTTGTTTAGTTCTGCTTTTAGTTCAACAGCGTTTAAATCTTTCAGAAGCTTACCCATATTTTTACTTTCAACACAATCACTTTTCACTAAAGTTTTATTTAATTATACTTCTGACACCAATGTTAGGTTTTATCTAGGTTCGTTTTATTAAATAAAACTTATTTCCGTTTTAATACAACTCACTTTACGTCTTTTTACTTTTAATTCCACTTAATATTTCAAAACACTCTTTATTTCCTTTTTACTTTCTTTATTTTAAATTCACACTTTATCACTTTCAAATTACCGACTTGTACACAACTGATTTCAAATTCAAACTGACTGTCGGTCCGCATCCGCTTCCTCTTTTATACAGAAATGCTTGGCTCATGGAAGGTTCTTGAACTTGCTAGAACAATATCGAGTAGGCAATGTAGTACAGTATAGAGTAGGTAATGTAGTAGGTGTAGAGATTTAGTAGATGTACCGAACAGGTAGATGGCGTTTACCTCAAGAGATGAAAATATTCAGCACCCTTTAATTATTTGTGTAACACGTTACAATATCGATTTATTTAAAAACCCGCTCTTACGGTTTTGAAATAATAAAACCCGCTCTAACGATTGTGGAATATTTTTTTTTTGTAAACTTATATTTAGGCAACAAAATTTTATGCATACTTTGATTTTGGTTTGAATCTTTGTAAAAAGGAGTTTTAGGACTTTTGTGAAAAATTCATATGATTTTTTTTTGTTTTCTTTGCTTGGGTATTTTTATTTGTTATTAAATTTTATTTTATTTTCGAGGCAATTTGCCACAAGAAGAAGTACGTGCAAAACAGTCGTGCACCACAAGAGCAAGCTCGTGCGACCCAGTCGTGCACTTTATATAATTAAGGTGAACGAGTAGAAAATGTTTCTCTATAAAGCACAGACTCTTCTGTAATGCAATTCAATTTTTGTTTAACACATGTGCTGGTAAGTGAATTCTCACTTTATAAAGAGAGGATAAGTTAATTGAGGACAATTAGATATTTAAATACGCATGCATAATAATTTTTTTTAATCCATTTTATTCAATTTTTAAATTTAACTTGTATAATAATTTAATGAATTTAAAGCTATGGCATTGCCGCCAGCTTGGTTAGAAAATTTTGTTTAATACAATACACAAACGCATATACATATATGTATATGAATATTTATGTTATTTTTCTCTTTATACCTATAACTTTAATTATTTAAAAGCAATGAAATTTATTATGAATATAAGTGGCATTCTATACTTTGACGTTTCTGATATAAATTTACACAAGCTTTTCCAATTGAACTCGTTTAAGATTACGATTGTTCTTGCATATAGTTAAAGTTAAAGAGAAAAAATTGAGCAAATACTTAGAAAGTGAATACAATCTTGTTTTGCTTTATGGTTGCACAATGAGCAGAACTGGGTATGAAACTTCCGTTGTATAAGTGCTTCCATTAAGATACAGTTGTTCGCATCGTACTTCGAAGATTAGAGATATTTTTTTATAGCCGTTCACATCATTTAAATAATTGTTTTAAAGCAAATTAGTATAAGGCTGCCATCAGTATATAATTCTACTGTCTGATTCTAGAACTTAAGTAAGTGGAACCGTCCTATACAGATGCTTTTGATTCTGAACACAGTGTTTTTTAAATGTTATTGAATTTCGTAAATAATCTAAGCTTTGATAGCTTTTAACACAGAGCATTATTGCGACTAATAAGGTCAAATGCAGCCTTAAAATCAACGAAAGAAAGCATACACTTTTTAATTTCTAGCTTGGAAAGCTTTAACAATTATTGTGGTAATAATGAAAATGTGGTCAACTGTCGAATAATTTCACCGAAAATCTGACAGGGTATAGTGTTAGCCTCAACCCATAACTCTAATCTATTTACAAGAATACCACAAAATAATTTAGCATGAACATTCATGCACGAGATGACACGGTATACTTTTTTGAATATTGGGAAAATGACTCACCTTTTGAATGATAATGGCACTTCTTCTGTCGAAAATATTTGATTAAAAAGTGATTGAAGTTGTCTGTGGAAAGTTTTGGTAACATTCTTAAAGAATTCATACGGAACTACATCTTCACCAGGGTCTTTTCCGTTTTTTCCTTTGAAAATTGCAGATTTCAAATAGTCAAGAGTGATTTTGGAGTCCAAAATGTCATCGGAGATCCATGGTGCAGCATTGGAAAATCTCACGTCAGATTGGCCGTATATAAAAGAGATTTTAGATGAATTGATACATCAACATGCAGCAGACACTCCTAATTCAATTGTATATTTTCTACCATTTATCTCTCCGACAGTCTTCCAAAATTCCTTCGAGTTTTCAATTTGGCCAAGTGAATGAGCTTGATTGTTTTCAAAAGTAGATTTCTTTTTGAGACTTAGGCTCTTACCAATAACAGCAATCGTTAACCACTCGTTCATATAAACACGCAGTTTAAATTTTAAAGACGAGTTAATTTGTTTGCTTATATACCATTGAGTTTATACACTTAAAGAAATCATGTGTACGTTTCAAACTTTGCTCGTAGGATGTCGTTACTATCGACTTGTTTTTGTTAACTATTGTAGCAATTATTCTTGAGTTAAAAGGCAAGAGAAATAAAGAAAAACAAATACAAATGTATGCACAAGAATTTGTTCGGTTAGATTTGAGTGTTTTTGGTTACAGGGAGTTAGGGATATAAATATTCAAACGGTGTGTTTGAAACCATCTTGATTCCTCTATGTGTATAAACTCAATGCTTAGGTATACGAACAACGAAGTTGAATACGTCTTTTTCTAACCGCCTCTCTATTACTAAATTTATTACATTCGCTGTTGAAATAGGTGGCCATGTTCTCATAATTTCGTATATTCGACTCTTTCGCACCTCAAGACTTTATAGAAACCTTCAATAGGTTGATAGATTCGTAAGAAGGGCCATGTGGCCATGACATCAAACATTAATAAGTTAATTTTAAAAATTGTATTATTATTTATTACCTTTTATTTCATTTCAAATTAAAAATATTTCATTAACACACAGAGTGAAAAGAAAAAGTTGTTTTTGTTCTCTCTTTTGCTGTCCCAATTGACATTACATACGCGGGGATACACTTAACTGTGAAGTTAAACATGATAATTTTTTTTTTTAAGTGTTTGGCTATAAGAATTTCTCAGTGCATTTAACAGAGTAAACAATTTATTTCGGGCCAGCGTACAATCCCTGTGAAACCATTTTTGTTTAAATTTTGCATATTTGTGTACGAGTGTTGTTTGTGGAACTCTTAATGCAAACGTGTTTGTTTGCACTTATTTGCGCTGATTATGCAGGAATATCTACAAAAGCCAGATTTTCCTCCAACTTTTGTTGAAAAACATTATAACCGTGCATTATAATAGTGAGAGTTTTCTGTTCATTTGTCAAGGCTTCGACTTCTCCATCAAGATAATGCTTCCATCCCCCAAATAGAGATTTTTTTTTTTTTGAGTGACAGAAATTATCCAACATGAGTAAAATTCGTGTTCAGCCTCTTTTTGTGAAGTTCACTCGGAAGACATTCCACCCTGAAAAATTGAAATTTCCGTTTTCGCCTATTGTGAATTTCACCCGAAAAATTTTTAATGATCAAAAAATCCCCATATATTGTGGTCACTTATTTTTTGTAGGCGAACGAGTGAAAAAGTTGTGAATTGCAAGATATTTTTTTAATTTTTCGTAAACTAATGCTGATTTGTAGTATTTTTTAAGTCTGTAAAACATAAATGTGTAGCCATATTTCTAAAAAAAAACACCATAAAAAATATTTTGTAACATCTTATGGTATAGGTATACAGGGTGAGTCATGAGCAATGCGACAAAATGCTAGGGCGTGTAGGTTGCGTTGAGACAAGAAAAAAATCGTACGGGAGGGGGGGTCTATTCCCCTCCGTTTAGCCGGGAGGGGAAATTTTCGAAAAAAACTGACTTAAAATGGGAAAAAAATTATTTAAAATCAACGGCTTCATTCACAATGCTGTGCGATACGTTTTTGAAAAGCCAATAACTTTTTCTTTCATTCTGTGTTTAAATAAATCTATTTTAAGAAATAGTTTTTGAAATATTAATTTTCAAAGTCAAAATTTTGAAAAAAAAAATTGAAAAAAAAATTTCAAATTAATTTTTTTCAAAATTTTACGTATTTAAGTGCTAATTTTAATTTCAAAATTCAATGCTGTTATTAATTTTAAGTCTAAATAAGAAAACCGGATGCAAAAATTTTATGTGTTCTCAAGAAATTAAAAAAAAAAAGTATTTGTATTAGTATTGTAAGCACACATTATCATTGTAATGTTGTGTATTTGCTATTTTTGCTGCACGCCAGTTGCCGTATTACAGTCAACCAGAGTGGACATGAATAAAACTATTGAAAAGAAAAAGTTGTCTTTTAAGTTTAAAGAAACTAACTAAAGAACGAAAAGTGTTTTTCTAAAGAAATCGGTCATTAAGAAACCACCCCCTTACAAATGTATTTACATATGTATATTTAATTATCGAATTCCTTTGATTTTGTCAATGTTGATCGGAAGAGTTGACTTTTTTTTCATTTCATGGATCAACGAAGTAGTTATCTTTTTTAGTGATTACTGATTACCTATATATTGTAGGTAAATACAATACATTTCATTCACAAATTGCAATATTCACAACAAATAATTTTACGTCCAACAGATTGTTTTAAAAACTTTAACTTTGCAAATCCTTTAAAAAAACCAACACGACACAATTATTAAATGCTCAATCTGTCAAATCAGAAACAAGATGTGTTCATTTTTTTTTTGTAACTTTTCGAACTTGAAAAGGAGTAGGAATCATTCTCTCCAGAGAACAGATTTATTACAAAAAAAAAAAAATTATGAAAGATATTTTAGAAAGTTGCATTAGCTATTATAATTATAAAAATGCAAAATTCAAACCGAAAAGATTTCAAAATCAAGATTAATGATAATTTTTTTGTTAGAAATAAAGAACAAAACTGTCATTCTATGTAACGGAGTATATTGAAGTAACTTTAAGAAGTGCATAGACACGCCTCGTTTATTAAAAATGTCACTGATGATTCGAAGAGAAAATTCGTTTGAGCGGAATACCCAATAGCTTTTAATATTCCGAAGAACAGATTTTCGCCAGGCGAAATATACTTCGGATGAAATTCACAATAAGGCTGATGGTTGGATTCCTTCATTCAAAACTTCCATAAGACCAAACAGTCTTTGCAAAGATAATTTTACAAATCTTCCCTGGAATTGATGTATTGTACGTACAATGGTAAATTACTTTCTTTGTGTTCTTGTTGAACATTTTGAAACAAAACGGTCTACCTTACTGTCATCCACATTTAGTAATTAATGAATTCCATTTCATTTCAGTTCTTGGTTTAGATTGTTCTTTGTCCTAAAAATTCCTTGGGGATACAAAACATCGACATCGATTCTTTATACTTTCTTCTTTAAGTGTGTTCCTTCTGTATCCTTCATGTAATTTGATACAGCTGAACAAATTTCCTGGCTGATATCACTTTAAGCAAAGAGTTCTGCTTTCGATACCATAATGATTGGTTACAGTTATGTTTCTATGGTTACACATTTACACATTACCCTTAAGGTATATGAAATGTCTGCTTTTAATTACTATATGGTTCAATAGAAGAGAATTTTCTTATAATTTACTACCGATGAAGGAAATTCTTAAGGTTTTCAATTTGACTGCACTGGAAATAAAGTCCAGGTAAGTATTGTTAACAAAAATGCATGAACCAACACAATTTAAGAAAAGGAAATGTTTTTTTTTTGATATAAGAATGTGTTCTGGAGAGAGAACATTTACAGAAATTCGTGTTTTTGTTTTTATTTCATCGTTTGAGGCTTTGACACATTTATTAATTGAAATAACGAATTATTTGGTGTGTTAGAGATAACTCATTGTTATTTATTGCTATTTGGAGTTTATTAATAGGGGAGTAATTGTTTTGTGGTATTTTGTTGATGCTATACAAGATATATGAAAATAATTTGTAAAATGAACAAAAACATCTTTTGAAGCAACAAAAATTTATATTGATTTTACAAAAATATTTGTCAATTTCACACCAAACATAATGATTTCACAAAATTTGTTTGCTTTAAAATTAATATATTTTGTTAATTTTACAAATTAATTTGCTTATTCAACAAAATGGCTTTTGGATTCAAAAAATATATTTGTTAATTCAACAAACTGGTTTGTTACTATGAATAAAATATTGTTAATTTCATACAATAATTTGTTATGTGAATGTATATGGACACCAACGCACCAACCCGACAAGTCTTTGAATCCAATCCGGATGGTGTACGCAGCAGTGGAAGACCCCCAATAAATGGCGCACACAAGCGAAAAACGACCTCAGCCAACTTGCGGTTCGAAATTGGAAGCGACTAGCTAGGAACAGAGCAGGCTGGAGAGACTAGTTGGTTGAAGCCGAAGTCGAGACTGTGAGCGCCATCTAAAGTAAAAGTAAGTTAGTAACAAAACGTTTTGTTAATTTCACAAAAAGAACCACAGGCAAGCTAATTCTGAAAGATGTCCAACTGTGATAATTAACGAAAATACCTATTGCAAAAAATACTCACATTGACCGCCCAAGGCGTGATCTTTACACCTTAATACACAAGATTGGTATTCTCAAACTTTTATGCAAAAGACGTTGTGAATCATAAAAAAGCAAAAAAAATATCATTCGTTATTACTAATACAAAAACTGTTGCCGCCCATTAAGTTAATACTAAGTACACTAAAAATAAAAACAAAAAAAATTAAGTGGTACTGACTGATCCGAAGAACCACGACCTAGTGACTTACAACTCTCAACCAATCCTTTTGTGTGCGTTGAATTAGAGGGGACCTACAGTTTTACGTCGAATCAGAAAGACTAAGGTGAGAAGCACTTTTCATGACAATGATACTCGCAAGAGGCAGTGCCTTTGAAAATAAAAGGCACAACTGGGTCGGACAAACTTGCTTTTGTGTCAGATTACTAACCTTTGGCTAATGATACTAAACATAAATAAATAATAAATAAACGCAAGTAAAAATAGAGTTTCTATAGCGTTTATATGGCAGGTTCCCGTTAGTAAGGTGATTTTGAAAAACAGAATTAAAAAAAAACCTGCGTCATTGTTAAAAAATCAATCGCATTTTTTTCGAGAAAAATCGGATTTTCTATAGAATTTATATGGCAGGTACCGGTTACAAGATGATTTTGAAAAAAAAAAATTAAAGAAAAACTTCATCCTTGTCAAAAAATCATTCACACAAAATTTCATCAAAATCGGTCGTATTTTTTTTTTTGGAGAAAAATTGTATTAACTTTAAGGCTTATTTGGCAGTTACCGCTAATATGATAACTTATTTTGAAAACACGAAAAACATCACCGTTAGCTACAAATTAATTATACGAAATTTTATCAAAATCTATCGTATTTTTTTAAATGGAGTTGTATGTAACGCTTGTATGGCAGGTACCGTTTAAAAGCTAGTCTTAAAAAAAATGTTTCACCAAAATTATCACCGTTGGCAAAAAAAAACAGCCACACGAAATTTTATTAATATCAATCGTATTCTTTTCGAAAAATACGCCTGGGCATATTACTCTAAAAATACACAGTACCAAATTTGAAGAAAATCGGCCGAACCGTTTAGGCTGTAGGTGTCGATACATCCAGACTGACATACGGACAGACAGACAGACTGAATTGTCGGACCTACTTTTTTCGTATTCTCTATCATTGTAATGTCATGTTAGATTGTTATCTCAAATTTTTTTTTTACGAATACATAACTTGCCTTATAGTAGCTATAATCACAAGTAAAAACTTTAGATGTTATCGAAACTGGAAGTTGGGCTAGAACCCAGACCTCCGGCCACGGGCACTAAGTAAACTAGGTACTGCTAATTTTTTTTAGTGTAAAAACCAGTATAGTATGTGTTTCACGTCGAAATGATAAATTTCCGTTTTCTTCGAAATATAGGTAGGTGTTATGCAAGATGAAGATTCAGAGGAAAATAAATTTACGCTGTTTCCAGGGCTTTTCTTGAAAACAATTTATTCGAGTTGAATTTCTAGGAAAAAGAAAGGAAACGAATATATAATATATAATTTTCTTATATTTGAGAAAGAATACGTATGTAAGTTTGAGAAAGTTGCATCAATTTTCTTTGTGTAATGTTTCTGATCTAGTATACGTTTTTAAATGGTATAGATATTATGATATAATAAGTTATGTACAAAAAATGACTTCAAAGAGGGGGTCACTCCAACGAATTAAGAAAGAAAAATATACATACATTACATATATCTTTTTTTTCCATTTCATGTTTTTTTTCTCAGCTTTTAGAGAGAGAGAGAGAGCGATTGAAATTGTACACATTCAATTTTAATAATCTGTCTTTGTTATGTTGTTATTTTAGTCCAGTCGGCAGAGACAAAATTAAGGTTAAATATTGCAACAAACCCATTCAATTTTATGATTGGATATATAGTTTGGTTCATTAGTCTTTCAGAAGTATTTAACAAAAAATGGTGGGATATTGAGAGGTTCGCTTTAGCCGCCATTTTATAAAACTATTTGTATCTTAAACAACTAAAAGAATGGCTTATCGGGCGAAATAAACAAATTAAAGCTTTTCTGTTTTTCATGCCTTCAACTTTTGTCTCAAGGTAACACTTTATAGGATTTAAAACGTATAACAAATAATTTTTTATTCAAACTTTGTAGATACAAAATAAAAAAATAATATTCTACCATGCCATAGCTCTTTCAGTGTTAGTGTTATACCTATAAAACATTTAGGGCACGAGGGTCGCACAAACTTCCTCTTGTGGCAATTTACCTGGAAGGTTTTAAGTACAAACGGAATTTATACCTACTAAACAAAGGGCACGACTGGGTCGCACAAACTTGCTCATGGTGCAAGTAACTCTCCTGTAACCCTTTTCTATCATCGAAATATCATGTTTGCACTGCAAATAGCAAAAAATATTCAATTTTTTAGCAATTTAAAAAAGTGGTAGCCATGAAAAACGTCCATAACTACATAACGGTAAGTCCAAAGTACCAAATCATTTTTCGTTGCAAATTAACAGTTCTACTTACTAATTTTTTTTTTATTTAAAACAAAAATAATAAAAAAAAAACTGTTTGAAAAAAATCCAATTTTTGTAATTTGTTAAAAACTTTTTATGCTTGCATTTTTTTTACTTACCAAAAGAAAATTTTTAAAAATGTTTTCTACTTTGTAATTAACTTTGACCCTTTTTTAGCACTAAGGTGACTGGACTAATATTCAATCATAAAATTGGATGGGTATTCTGTGGTAAGACAAAAATCTCTGACGACATTTATTATTATTTTGGTATAGATATAGATAGATTTGTTTACTAGGTTCGGAGAAGCAGTTTCTTTTCGAAGATGCTCACTGATTTTGGTTGGTTCTTAGTATTTTAATCGAACGAGACATTTTTTTTCTTCTTGAATTTTAAAATGAAACAGTGAAACGGTGTGGTTTCGCTTAAAAATAGTAAAGTATCAAAACGCGGGATATCATCATTCATGGTATATATCCAATGTCTTTTCTTCGTATTGCATTAATTGACAGTAAAATATGGGTTATAAGATTACTATATATTTTCAATAGGGGTTCAGTACGACATACATACACATACCTTATATGTAAAAATAATCCCATAAGAACCGACGCGACGCACGTAAAGAGAAGCTATTATAGTCTTCATATTTACGTTTTGAAAGATTTTTTTTTTTGAAAAACCGGTAATTCTAGTTTTCTCGAAAAAATTGAGATCAATTTTGATGACATTTTATATGCTTTATTTACTAACAATGGTGATGTCTTTTATTAAAAATTATTATTCGGGAGTAGCTTATTACGGTACTTGCCGGTACTTTTTCGATAAGGATTATCTCTTAAACGGCTCAACCAATTTTGACGAAATTTAATATTCTAACAGGTAGCCTAATATTGATTAATACTGCATTCAAAAATTTTGGAAAAAAGTATTTTTTTAAATAGTAATTTTTTAAAAAAATTTTATCGAAAATTTTGTTGTTGACATTGAAAAGTTGAAAAATTTCCCAGTCGTTTACAGGAAGGTTAAAAATATTTAAACCAGTAGAAGACTTAGCATCCGTTTATTTTAAGTGGATACGTATTACCTAAATTACGTAGATTAATAGTTTTCGAGATATTAGAATTTCATAATTGGGAATATAAAATGTGCAAATGAAATAATATGACAATTAAATAAAAATGACAATTAAATTCATTGCAATGCTTCGTAATTTACTATATTTTTTGTCTTCCTGTACTATCGTATAACTTTTCATGCGTAAAACACGCCGATTCAAGATGAATCCTATATACATCCAATGATTGACCTTGTGACTTATTGATCGTCATTGCGAATGCAAGACGTACCGGAAACTAGACACCCTTAAATTCAAAAGGAAAGTCAGTTTGCATTAATGGTATTCTTGGAATTAGCATCACTTCCTCGCCATTGAACTATGTTTATTGTTGCTTCAACAAAATCGTTCATTAGCCATTTAACTGTGAGTCTTGTTCTATTGCACAATTTCGGTTGATTTAGACTGCGGTGTGTGAATATTACTGCACCAACTTAAGGCTGTAAATTGTGTGGCGGTTTTCCGGACAAATCCAATGAATTTAGAAATTCAGTCAGAATTTCCAAGGAAATAAATCTGCAGAAATTTGTTATCACCATCGAGGATAGGATTTTGTTCACTTTTGCCTTTGTTTGCCTTTTTCATGCCTTTTTTTGTTAAACTTATATTTATCGAACAAAAAAATGCATTTATTTATTTTCCAGATGAAATTTCTTTTTTCTTACAGAAATTCGATCAGAAAAATAATTAAAGGCATTTTTTACAAAAAAATGTGAGCATATAGGTATTTGAAAATTTTATTATTTTAAATAAAATAAAATTTTTGTGTTAATCCAGCTTGAACCTTGTTCCAAGAGCAAGTTCGTGTGACCCAGTCTTAACCTTTATTTTGTTAATCATTTTTGGCAACACAAAACAATTTCATCGCGAATAAGTGGAATCCCATAGAGTCTTAGGTACAAATTTGCATTGTTTGTTTCCTATTAAATAACTAACATAATTGTTATTAATGTGTGGGTCGCCAAAATATTTTTACTAACAAAGAGGTCGCGTACTCGAAAAGTTTGAAAAACACTGTTCTTGACTTTAAAGAAATGCGTTTCACGTCATTCTGATACGGAATATATTTATTTAATTTTGCCTTTTTAGGTATTTGCGTTTTTTGTATTTTCTGCTTTTCTTTAACCTTTTTGTATCTTTTTTGCTTTTTCTTCTCTTTTTTCAGTTTTTTTTTTACTTCAAGTTTTTCATCATAAAAATCATATTAAACAATAAAATAATATGCATGCATCCACTTTCACATGGTAGTATGACAACAAACTAGCACGTCGTGTGATCAGCTGTAAATTGCAGAAATCTGGCAATGTTCAACATTTCAATCAAGTATGCGTGCAGGGTTGATATTTTTAAATGATAAATAACAACACAAGTTTTAAAGAAAATGGAAATCGCACATGACAAATGGCGCTTATTCAGTTGAAGCGCTGTGTATATATTTAAGAAGCTTTCAAAATAAATATTTTGTAATGCCTTTACAATTTACGGAAAACGAATGCGAAGTATCTTCATCTCAGCTCATCTAAGCTATATCTACCATCAATTTATTGTTATTTTTTTTTTTTTGCAAATTGTCCTTCATTGTGAACAAAAATATAATATTATATGTTATGTATATGATTATATTCTTCTTATATTGGTTTCTTCATTTCAAGTTTCTCAATTTTAGAAGTCTGTCACTTGACCTTACCGATACGAGCTTAAAAACTGTGCATTGTATCTTTGAGGATTAGACATTTAGATTTAGTTGGAAAAATTAGATGATTTACCAAAGCGCTTCTTTAACAATTCATAACAAATTCTTTAGTATTTCCTTTAAATTGGTTTAAATGACCCTTGGCAGAGGCGATTGTGTCATTTTGGGAAATTTTGATGCTCACAACGGTATACCTAAACCAAATTCAAGAAGCTGCATATTGATAAGGATAACCTTGTGGCATAAGTTATTATTTTTACCCCTTATTCTACGTTACAAATATAACAACGGTAGTTTTTTTTTAAATCGTGTTGGCACACCAGTGAGATGTAATCACAATGTCAAATAAAAAAAAAAAAAAATATGTATGTACAGGGTGATTGGTATAAGATGCACCAAAAAGCTTGAGCGTGTAGGTGGAGTTAGGAAAAGAAAAAAATCGTATGGGAGGGGGTCTATTTCCCCCCGTTTAGGCGGGAGGGGCAATTTTCTAAAACATTGACTTAAATCAAAAAAAAAATATTTAAAAACAACGGTGAATGATACAAAGCCTTGTTATATTTTTTTTGCTCAGGTCAATTATTAATTAGGAAATTATCCCTTTTTTATTTTTTATTACATACCATCCGATTTTAATCAAATAATAAAAAAAAACGAATTAACTTTTTACTAATTTTACTAGTTTTACTTTTAATTTTTTTTAATTTCTCAAAAACTAAGATACATTTTGGCATCCGGTTTTCTGTTTTTGACTAAATATTAATAACAGCATTGAATTTTGAAAACAAAAATATTAGTTAATTACATAAAATTTTGAAAATTAGATTAAATTTTTTTTTTATTTTTTTTTCAAAATTTTGAGTTTGAAAATAAATTTTTTTAAAACTGTTCACTTAAACAACTTTATTTAAAATAAAATAAAAGAGTAGTTTTCTGGCTTTCCAAAAAGATATAACAAGGCTTTGTATCATTCACCGTTGTTTTTAAATAATTTTTTTCTGATTTCCCCGCCAAAAAGGGGGGGAAATCCTATACGATTTTTTTCTTGTCTTAACTCCACCTACACGCTCAAGCTTTTTGGTGCACCTTATACCAATCACCCTATGTATACAAAAGTTGGTGGTGAGTATAAGTAAAATTGTAAAGGATATGATGTCTGTATATCATCGTGACACGTTGACTAGTATCTAACTTTCAAACTTTTCGCTTCTGAAAAACATTATATTCACTAATTGACACTAATTGCCCTTTTTCTGTTTCGCGTTAAAAGAGCAAGAGGGAGAAAGAAACCGTGAAAAAACTAACTTTCCGCAGCACATCCCACTCACATCAGTACTTTGAAAAAGAATTTTCACCCAACTTTGAACCAACTACACATCACCGACCGTAACGAAACAAAAACCTTTGGTAAAACTGATGATGTAACGTAATGGCGAATCCACGGGAGGTTTCAGGGCCGCATCTTGTGATGTTTGATATTTTTGATATTTTATATTTATTCATCTTAAATATCTTTTAAAAGTATCTTCATAAAGTTTACCAAGTTATATTCTATTACATTTTTTAAAGCAAATAAAACAACAGAAACAAAATTTAAAATATAAATAATATTATATATATTTTATATTAACTTATTATATTAACTTATATACAAAAGTTTAAAATAAAAATAGAAACAAAAAAAAAATAATAAAAATAAGAATATAGATAAATAGATGCTATAGATTTGAGAAACACAAGAAAATGTTCTCCTTAAAATTGGTTGGTGAGACAATTGTCTGCAATTCAAGTGGAAGACTGTTCCACAATTGAAGAGCAGCCACAAAAAAAGACCGTTCTGCAATATCATGCATGAAATGCGGCAAAATCCATCGCAAGCACCTCGGCGACTAGGCATATTGCAGAATATCTCCTAGATATTCAGGACATCTTTCATGAATTATGTTGGAATACTGATGACGTTGCGATATTTCAAATATTTATTCAAGCTCAGACCCCACAACGAAGAATTAATGTTAGTCACACTAACATAATAATAATAATAATATTTTAACTATTGGACGTTACACGACACTATAGTTAGAAGGAAAAGAAAGATACTAAGGAATTGTTTTGGTACAGTTGATTTTATTTTTCATTGCATAACCTCATGGGTGACGTCCAGCATATGCTGGGAGGTATGCCGAAAATAAAAAAATGCTTTGTATACCCGAGTGAGAATTGAACTGGCAACCTCTGGGTAAACAAGCAAGCACTCCATCCATTGTATCATTGCCGCCCACTGTCTTGGGATATTGTGTATAAAACGTAAGCAGTCGTTAAAAACTACATTTAGCCTATACTTTTGCATTCAAAATCCAATACCAGATATATGGAAGAATGAAGCTTTTGATAAGGTGTTTTTTTAATATCAGGACTCAAAATATGTGATGAAGACCTGAGACCATAGGCCAAAATATTATTGTTTATTTGATAGCCCAAACACTTTACCTTTATGACGTTTTCAATTACTTGGCCATTCAAAACAACATTAGGAACATACAACATACTTTTTGATAAATTAACATTTAGTTTATTAGACTCAGCCCACATAAAAATGTGGTCTAGATCTTCATTGAGCCCACTACTCAATCTTTAATAAAACCTTATTCACGAAAAATGTAAATAAGGAAATGATCAGCAAACATGTGGATAAAACTGTTTACAACAACTTCAGGAAGATCGTATATAAATAACGAGAATTAAAGGGGTCCACGAACAGAGCCCTTTGGAACACCACAGTTAACAACATATGGAATTGAAGTTCACTCACCACTTTTGATCCTTTTAACACTATTAATAAGGTAGTTTCACAGTCCTTGAAAAACTAAAGTAGTTTCTAATTTAGAAAGAAGAATTTGATGGTTAATACAGTCAGGCTTTAGAAAAATCCAAAAGAACCGTGATACTCAACTGACTGTGATAAACTACGAAAATTAAAAGTAACTTTAGCAACAGCCGATTCACAGCTGTGATTATTGCAACTTAGATATTTTTTTATTAATTTGTAGGAAACTGAGAATTTGAATGAATTTGAATTTGATGTAAATATTCAAGTACGGCCGAGGTGTTGCTGGGATGCTTCAACAAATAAAAACCTAAAATGCATATTGGGACCACAAAATATATCCCGCACACTTAGTTTCATCAACATCGTTAGAATTGTTTTCGAAGAAATTTGGAAAAACTAAAACCGTTATAGGGGGGGTACCCGTTATAGTCAGGTTAAAACAAAAAATCGAATTTCACCTCTAGGGAGTTACCAAAAAGTACTACACTTTCTGAAGAACAATTTAACCTGTAGATCGGGGCACAGAAAAACGTACATCCCCACATCCGCACATCCGCAAATCTGCACATCCGCACATCCGCACATCCGCACATCCGCACATCCGCACATCTGCACATCCGCAAATTCGCACATCCGTACATCCGCACATCCGCACATATACGCACAGACAGACCGACGGACAGCATGACGAAACCTTATTTTTGGGGCTTCTCTATCATCGTAATATCATAATTTGATTAAAACCTCGAATATTTTTTTTGCACTATCGAGCAAGTAAAAACTAATTGAGTTGGTGGTGCTGTTCTTTTTTTTTTTTTTTTTTGTATTCCGCAACGATAACAAATTTTGGAAGATTCAACACATGTAAGTATAGATAAACTTACACCACGTCGAACTCTTTTCGTTAGATCCGCCACTGGTTTAAAATTAAGTTAATGTTAAAGGTATGTACCACAGCACACTGAATAAAGATAGTAGATGATATACGTTTACCTACGCTTTCCATTTATGAAAGCAAAATGTAAAAAGTTTGAAGTTAAGTTTAGTGAACTTCATCAATGCAATCTAGGTGCATGATGTGGACACATTTTTAATCCAATTAAATTTTAGATTCACTCACCTAGGACTTTATTGAGCAAACAAAGACATTTTTTTCGGGGAAAATTAAGTCATAGCTGTTGCAATATCATTTGTTTACGGTCTTGAGTTACAAAAAGTATGAAATGATAACAAAAATTATTTATAACGAAAGTTAAATTTATTAATAACAATTTAAGAAAAAAAAAATAGACTTTAACACGTTCCCTTTCCAAAGTATAATTTCTGCACAGATCATAAATTTTTTACCTGGGGGTTCTCCACGTCCAATGTATTATTTTTCATACTAGGGGACCTAGTGGTGTAAAAATTAAATTTTGTGTGGGGACAGTAATTATAAAATGATTGCCGCATCGTGTAAATGATTGGACCATACATGATGGATTAACTAAATAGTGTCTGTGCGATTGTGGTCAATATTGCAGGGTACAGAACAATAATTAAATAGAAGAGCGTATATGGAGACTCCAAACCTAATTTTTACATACTTATAGTATGTGTGCGCCCGTGCATTTTAATGCATTTCAAACGGGACTCTCAGAAGTGCATATAGCTTTAAATATAACAATACAAGCAAACAATTTGATCTTTGTTATTCACACATATGTATAACTGTTTTGATGGGAAAAGAAGGACGGGTACGAGTTGAACATCAGTGTGGTGCACTTTTCATATTTTGTGTAAAACCACAAAAATCGAAAACTGCACCCAATGTACCTTTTGTTGCCTAAGTTTGCTTGAACAAGTCGTACCTTTTTTGTTGAGCCAACTGTATAATCGAACGACTTCCGCATAAAAATCACCTAGTCCCCACCTAGTGTTGTTGCAACTTCAGAAACCATCTCATGTCATGACTATAAGTTGTTTTCATTGGGTTTTTGTTTCATTAAAAAAAAATTCAATTCAAAACATTTGACATTTTCACTAAAGAAAAAATAAAACACGTCGGACGTGTAAATCGTATAACAGTTATTAAAAATAAAATGTACGACTGGGTCGCACGAACTTGCTCTTGTACAAAAATTTAATTGACATCTTGTGCTTAATGTTACGCTTAAAATCTGTGCTGAATTTAAAAGGAATCGGATTAACCGTTATCAAGTTTTAGTCAAATTTGTAAAAACCGTCAACACCAAATCTCCCTTAACCTAAAATGCAGTTATATTAAGACTACTGCAAATATAACGAACAGCAAGTTTTATCAAGTTTTTTTTGGGAAAATTCGGGAAAACTAAAACCGTTATATTTGGGGTACACTTTATAGGCTAAAACAAAAATTCGAATTTCTCCTCTAGGAAATCACCAAAAAGTGCTATATACGAAATTTTAACTAAATCCGTCAAACCGTTTAGGCTGTAGGCTGGTGCACAGATAACCGCACATGCGCACATACGCACATCCGCACACCCGCACAGACAGACTGAGGTAAGGTAAGATGGCGGTTTCGCAGAACAACTGTTCCGAAGAAACCCAATTAGCGCGGTAAAGCGCCGTTTTGATACCATAACTCGTTTGACCTAATTTTTGTGATATAGTGGTAGTGACTGTTAAGCTGAGGGGACTAGTTTTTGGTCTGTGCCTGCAGTCACAAGGGAAGAACCTGGCTCACACTGTGTGCTGGGTGGTTCCATTTGGACTGAGAGACGACCAATTAACTTTACACCAGATCTATATGAGGCTAGGCCCGTTCAAAGGCGGTACACCTGCCAGGTGTAAATCCTTGTTTTGATGCTTTCGCCGCAAGATAGAGTAAGTGCTAGTCCGAAAAGCTATTCCTAAAGGTAAGTTCCAGAAACTTAAAAGGTGAAAGTTGAAATGGAAAGTGAGTGAGTGCTTTGAAAAGCTAAGGGGACCAGTTTTTGGTCTGTGCCCGAAGTCACAAGGGAAGAACCTAGCTCACACTGTGTGCTGGGTGGTTCCATTTGGACTGAGAGCCTGCCCAATAACTTTACACTAGATCTATATGAGGCTAATCCCGTTCAAAGACAGTTTATACCTACCAGGTATTAATCAGTACTCTGATGCTATTGCCAAAGATAGAGTAAGTGCTAGTCCGAATAGCCAGTCCTAAACGAAAGTTCCAAAAACTTCCAAGGTGAAAGTTGAAATAGAGATATTGCTTGGTTTGTTAGAGCCAACTGGTGCTGTTGAGAAAAGCGGTAAAATCATTTATCCTTTTGTTCGACAGCACGTTTAGGTTGTCGGGAAACAGGCTACCAAATGCCTGGAGGCGAGATCTAGCCAGGGCCGGACAGTGGCAGAGGAAATGCTCAATAGTTTCCTTCTCCAGCGGATTTCTACAACTACGGCAGTAGCTGTTAAAAGGTATGCGTAGTTTAGCTGCGTGTTCGCCTATTGGCCAGACAGACTGACGAACGGCATGATGAATCTTACTTTTTTAGGCTTATATTAAGTAAAGTCAAGTTTCATTAAAACCGGGAATTTTTTTTTTTTACACGAAACCAATACTTGCCCTATTGAGCAAGTAAAAATAACTAACCATAAGTGTACCACACACAATAGTTCTCTGATTTATAATACATCACAAAAGGTGACAACCAAGTGCAGCCCCGAATGAATAGCAGATTGCTTTTACTTGAGAAAATTGAAAAGTAGTATAAGATACCCAAGTGCACTGCATTAAATTCAATGGTGGCGAAGTGGGTTTTCGTACCTTTTGTTATGTCTGTATGTGTGTAAGTATATTAATGGTATATATGTACGCGATTATACATATTTTTGTATTTTTATAAAATGGAACAAGAAACCGTTTACCTATTTTAAACGTAGATGTGTAGATGTGTTCTTTGTTCTTATTTGTAAAGGTTTAGACTTAAAGGTGCTCTCAAAAATCTTTTAGAAACTTCCAAAGCAAAACTATTGTTCATAAAACTTGGCATCAGAGAGTTGTATTTCTAAAGTAAAGAAAGTTTTTAGTTTTATAGAAATGGGTTTTAGCGCTGCTCTTGTTTCCATTGATTTTTTAAGGGTATTGTACCTGTACATTATGTAATATAATGATGATAACTTTATTCAAATGGTATGGTATAAACAGCTATAGGGATCCAAAATACTTACCTTCTTATACATTGATGTTATTTGCCATTAATTAATGAGAATCATAAATTAAGGATTCGGAGAATTTTTAATTTGAATATATGAGGATAAAAATTTATTTCTCATATATCTATTCATATAGTGCGAGACCTGTTTTTAGTTTGATGTTTCAGAATGTATTTTTATTCTGACGCTTTGAACTAGTGGTTTTAATATCTTAATTTGTATTTTTAGCATCTACACCGAACCAAAATCATTTGTCGTTATTAAATTTCGCTTGACAAACACATTATACAATACTCTCTTTCAATTTGTTTCTTAAAGTTGGTTCTCCTTTAGGAAACCCGTAAAAATCGTAACTTTTAGCTAAAAATGACTTCTCTTCGAGATACAGCGTTTTTCCTAAATTTCGAAACTGATCAATAAATATCGTTATTTTTGCCTTAAGGTCTTAAAGTCTTCTTAAGATATAGCGCTTTTTCTAAAATTCAAAAATCCAAATTTTTCAGAATTTTCTTTCTTTCTTTCAATTTGTTTTTTAAAGTTGGTTCCCCTTTAGGAAACCCGTAAAAATCGTTACTTTTAGCTAAAAATGATTTCCCTTCGAGATACAGCGTTTTTTCGAAACTGATCCCTAAATATCGTTAGTTTTGCCTAAAAGTGCTTTCTTCTTGAGATATAGCGCTTTTTCTAAAAATTAAAAATCAAAATTTTTCAGAATTTTCTTTCTTTCTTTCAATTTGCTTTTTAAAGTTTGTTCCCCTTTAGGTAACCCGTAAAAATCGTTACTTAAAGCTAAAAATGATTTACCTTCGAGATACAGCGTTTTTCCTCAATTTCGAAACTGATCCCTTAAAAGTGCTTTCTTCTTGAGATATAGCGCTTTTTCTAAAATTCAAAAATCAAAGTTTTTTAGAATTTTTTTTCCTTCTTTCAATTTGTTTTTTAAAGTTGGTTTCCCTTTAGGAAACCCGTAAAAATCGTTACTTTCAGCTAAAAATGATTTCCCTTCGAGATACAGTGTTTTTCCTAAATTTCGAAACTTATCCCTAAATATCGTTAGTTTTGCCTAAAAGTGCTTTCCTCTTGAGATATAGCGCTTTTTCTAAAATTCAAAAATCAAAATTTTTCAGAATTTTCTTTCTCTCTTTCAATTTGTTTTTTAAAGTTGGTTCTCGTTAGTATCTCGAAGGGAAATCACTTTTAGCTAAAAGTAACGATTTTTACGGAATTCCTAAAGAAGAACCAACTTTAAAAAACACATTGAAAGAGCGGAAGAAAATCTGAAAAAACGTTTTGTCTATTTCATATCAAGTATGTCTCAATTCATTCAAACATTAATACTTCTCGCTACAAATAAATAAAAAAAACAATTACTTAAGATTTAAACCCATAAACAAAATGAATAAACACTTGGTTCTTTTTATCGTTTGGGACAAACGTTTTTCTGCTTGCAAAAACCTCCTAAGCGAGAAATTCGTATCTCAAATTACAATTTTTAGCAAATCATGCTGAGAAATTACGAATTTTCTTAGGCTTTCCACAGTTTTTTTTTGTAAAACTTATTTATTTAATAACTTTATACTATTTTTAAATAACATACGTTTTTTATTAAAAAAATACATCAAGTTTCAGAGTTTGGGACTAAACAGACAAAAAAAAATAAAAAATAAAAAAAAATTGAGTTACGTCCTTTTCGCTTAGGAGGGCAGTATACCTAAGGTCTCATAGGGACTCATATAGGTAACATTCAAATAAAATACAAAACAATGATAGAAAAAAAAATTAAATCATGATATTTAAATATTACCCTAAAGATGGCGCTGGGGTAGCTTTTCGAATATTCTTGTTTACACTGAGAGAAAAATATTTTATGGCACTCGTGTTTAAATTTACGTTTAGGGCTACTTTGAAATTTTTTTCTACATCAGAAACTGCTAAACTGATTTTGACGAATTTTTCACTGTCATATAGCAGATGTTATAAGGAATAACTTAGTCTATTTTACTTACCCTCTCGATTTCACAGGTGTCTTTTTTATTCAAAAATGAGGCTGCTGGACCGACTTTGAAAAGGCCTCCACTTGCAGATAGTGAATGTTGAAACGAGTACCTAGATCAATTAGACCATTTTATTTACCCTATATTATACATATATATTGATTATAATCATTAAATTACTTAATATTAAACATGTTGATTAAATTTAATTAATTTTATATTCGGCTAAAAATTAAAATTACTTTTCTTTCGCTTTAATAAAGTGATGTGATGTAAAATAATGTACAAGCATTTCAATGCTTTAAAGTTGAAAAATCGATATCAGAGTGTTTATACAGCCAGCCTAGGTTAGATACATATACCTACTTATGACCTCAATATACACACAATAACTTGAACGCATTCAAACATGTTATGAAAGGGAGTGTGCAAGAATTTTAATATTTTCATAAGGAATCCCTGTTGGCAGTTAAATCTAAAATTAAAATAAACATGGCATCATAGTCTATAGGGTTCATATAATGTTCCTTGTGATGGTAACGTAATATGAAATGTATGTTCTGTTCATTATCAGATGATTTTCTAAATTTATAAATATTTAAAAAAGATTAAAGTGTATAAGAGTAATAAATCATTTAATTTTTGGTAACATGTACCTATTAAGATTTTTATTGGTCCCCCGATGAACTAGGTCAATTTCGGGCCTTTAATATTGCTATGGTATTTTCGTTTTAAGTGAGCTCTTAAAATATACATGCATGAATGATATTAACTTCAGCATAATTATAAGAGTCATGAAGAAAGGCATATAAAATAATGAAAACTACAGGAAAGATAAATTCAAGATAAGAAGAAAGGAAATAAAACCCAAAGTAATTTTAACAAGAATTGTAGAATTACCTATTCTTGAAAGAAAGAAAAATTAAAAAAAAAAATTTAACTTCTTAACGAATTCAGATGAAATATTAAATATACGATTTTAAGTAGAATACATTTTCGAACTGTGAATTGAAATAAGTCCTTGTATCATAGGGTTTCGTAAGCATTTATTCAATTATAGGTGTGTGTGTGGGGATACTTCCCAAAACTTTTCATCTATTTAGCAGATGCATATATATACCTTGATGCCAATCATTCATCACATTCTTGACACTTAAATTGCTAAATAAACTCAATAAAATGTTAAAGATGTATATCTTTTTTGCCAATTTCATCTTTCTGTTTGATTCACGATAAAGAATAGCACAACAATTTTGGTTTTTATTTTTTAAGAGTAAATATATAAAACTTACCTTTATCAAAAAAGAAGCCTGACAACTTGTCATTCAATTATTGATCTTTTCAAATCACTTGGGATGAACTCTAAGATTGCCAAGGAATTTTTTATGAATGACGAATAAATCGATATTTTTTTAGAAATTTTTTTGTAGGTATTGGTTAAAAGAACCTTTTTGCATTTTTTTACTTAAGCTATAATTAAAGACCTACTCATATTTTCTGTCTTTGACACAAGTATAATGTACATAATGTTATATACCTACAATATTTAATTGTTGTAGAGCAAAAAAGAAAACCATATAATAGGTACCTAGGTGTGTTTACGTTATAAAAACCTAATGCCATGAAAACATAATGAAATATGACATTTTAAATGATGGACCAACCAACCAAATATTTGGAAAACTCTGTCTGTTGGTCTATATACATCAGCGGGAAGTATAACGATTTATAAATAAAAAAAAATGACAACAATGCTGGTAGCAAGTTCATGAAACCTTGCGTAAAAGATGTTGCAAAGTGATGTTGTTAAACACATTAATATACGTACCTATACTGATTGAATTTTTTCATGAAGAGGAATCAAGTGGTACAATCTTATTTAAAATCTTTAAATTGCGTAATGACAAGGTGTATTTGCTGGACGTCATCTGATGAGCCCACAAAGCTAGCACCGGGCGAAACGCAATGTTTTCTTGGACTATAGGCCGCTAAACGCATTAATTTTGAATAATAATTCAGAAAAGTTCACTTAAAATAAACTGATGCTAAGTCTTCTACTTGTTTGAATATTCTTAATATAAAAAATTAACTTTTTAAATTAATTTTCATATTAGTATATAGAATTTGTATCATTATTTATTTTATTTTATTGTTATGTAATAAGTTAACAAAATTACAAACTATAAGAAAGGAAAAGTTCCTTGATAAGTTTATTGTGAAAATAAGAACATCCAGAAAAGTCAAGAATCATTATTAAGATTTTATTATGAAAAACTTTTCTTTTCTTTTCTTTTACCTAATAGATTAACGGGCGTGGTGATTTGGAACGTTGGAAGTATTAACGGACAAACCTATATGAGCTGCAACCTTGAAGAGACGATAAAGAGGTGGCGATTGGACACCTTGTGCATCCAAGAAAAAAAAAATTACCAAACACTGGAAAACATCAGGGTTTGTTTCCTGAATAGAAAGACGAAAGCATATAAGATGTTCTATTACTGATAAGAAAAAGATAATTTTAATTACCTTATGGTAGGGTCTTGGCTATTTTAAAGTCTATTGACCGATTGATTTCTCTAAGACTCAAAAAGAAAGCATTGTTTTCAAAGTAAGAGGAGAGCTTAATAAACTTAATTTTATGTCGCACGGAACTGATTTGTAAGGTAATTGTTCTCTTTGCAACATGCTTAAAATTTCCTTGGAAAGTGGTCAATGCTGATGGAGATAAGGAGAGTTTTCTACGAGAAAAATAATCTGCTAGAAGACGACATCAAACAGATGTTTAATAGGGAACATTGGATTCAGTTATATGAATTCACAACAGAAGCGATGGCATTTTTAAGTTATTAATATATATTCCTTGTTAACTAAACTAAAAGCAATAGGTATCCTTTTTTTACAATTCCATTTTATTATTTTTCCGTTTTAACTAAACTAAAACATATTATTATTATTTTTTGTTTTAACTAAACTAAAAGTTGCAAATGAATTCAATTATGTATTACATTAAATAAAAAAAAAAAAAAATCTTACAATATTTTCCAAATTTTGAATTTAATGCATTTGTTTTTGAATATGTATGAAATAATACTATTTTTTTAAGAAAAATAAAAACAAAAACAAAGCTTTTTAGCAGACGGCAGCAATGATGCTCATTATTATTCAATTAAAAACTAAATGTAAACATTTATAACTAATTTGAAATGAATAAAAACTATCTATCTATCTATAAAAGAAAGGTTTTAGAATATTGTGCCTACGCTCCCTAACTTGAGACGAGGAGAAGAATCAAACAAATGAACCATTGAGAGAATAGAGTTGTACAATCTGGACAAATTTAGAGGCCAAGTATTCATCTCTAACATGAAACATTTTCTGTGCCAAACCGTCAACTGACCTCGAATGAAGAGTATGATGTAAAAACTTTTAGAATTCTCTGCTGGGAGCTGCTAAGAGGATACTATGATAAACGGTACAAAAAAACATGGTCAATGAGCCCCTCTCAAAACATTAATTGAAAAATTACGCTTTTAAGTAGTCTAGAGACGTTGCAAGAAAGAAGCAAAGAAGATGTTTGTGCACCTTAAAACAGGAAGTACCTACAAAGAGAATGTATCGGAAGTTGCAATAAATATCTAAATATCTGCACCGGCTGATGCTGATTCAAAACGACGTGCGGACATGCCAACATCAGTAAAGTCACAACTATCCTTAAAACTGCCGCTCAAAGAAGTAGAAATTCAAAGTGCATTTGTTCACCAAAATTCATAAACAATGCTCAAAACCAACTTTTTGTGAATGATTACAAATTTTTTCACAGCTGGTGGCGAGAGCATTGCCAAGAACTTTTAAATGAACAGTTGAATTTTCTAACAGCATCAAACTGCGAAGAAGTGCTAGGCATCACTGGCTTCCTTCTGAGTTCATTGAAAAATTGAGAGACATCGAGTCATATATGCCAAAAGATGAGTTTAAGCTTTTACTGGACTTTTCTGATATGAAAGTTCTCAGAAAAAGTGAGTAAAATTCTTAACTCATCTTTATGCCTATGACCCATTGGATCACGGTTTTCATCTCCAAATGCTTAATCTGTGGAGAAAAAGTTTCCTTCTCCCAAAAAAGAAATAGATATTCAATCAAGTCAAAACATAAGTTAAATGCTCTGCATCTATTTCCCAAAGTTGATGTTTATTTTTGTATCCTTATTACAGTTCTTGATGTTGAGGACTAGGAAGTTAATCAGTCAGTCTTTGTTTACAATGGAGTGACCATAAATGAATATCCTTCATACATATCCTTTCTTCTTTCATCTTAAACCATTAAATTAACATTCTTCTGGCTACCATTAATATTTTGGATTTTTTTGCCAATGGCATAAATATCAACTGCATCATCTATTATGCCAGCACTTTTATCGACCATCGGTAGATGTTCACTAAGCCCAAAAATAAGTTGAAGTGGTCGCATTAGAGAGGCTCTCCTTGCATGAAAATTTACTTAAACTCAGCAACGGGTGTTGCTCAGAGTCATCTTGCATAGTGGGACCGAGTGTGTATGCCAAAGTTCAACATGCTTTGCTTATGTAGACCTCATCCCTAAATAATGCCGTCGTAAATTGCCTCGAGGCAGGTGATCAGCTTGATGTTCTAGAATATTTTCGCTCTATCTATTATATAGCGGATATTTGCTCAATAGAATTTGTCTAACAAATTTCTGATTAATGGCCGGATTCAAGAATTTTATTTGAACTGACTTTAGCAGTTATTTTAATTGCTATTCTAAAAGGGGAAATAATCGCAAAGCATCGCTAACCGCTTATTACATCAAATGTGGCTTAAAAAATCTTTTGGAATACCCGAAACCTCAGACATAATGGGAAAAATAAAAACAATAGGAAGAAACAAAAACTTTGCTGACTGTAGTAAAAAAATAAAAAAAAAACCTTAAGTACAAAATATTTTAGATACTATACCCTGATAAAATACTAAAATCTAGCGGGATGTTTTTTCGACATATGGGTTTATTTTTTGAATAAATCATCTTTTTTTACCTATCTTTCTTACAAATAATAAAGAAAAAATAAGCAAATCAAATAGCCTAATGAAGTTTATCTTGTTACAATAAAAATAAAGTTCTCAGACATTTTTTTGGGTTGGGGCCGAAATTTTGCCTGGGTCAAAATTCTTTCATCGAAATTCTGCTATCAAAATTCTACTTTAAAAATTCTGCTTTCAAAATTCTGCTTTTCAAAATTTTGCTAATTATAATTCTGCACAGAGCGCGCGCTCTTTTAAAGTATTTCAAACCTTTTTACTTGCAATTATAATTACTAAGTGACAGTTGTACAAACGTGGTTCAAGTTTTTAACCCGCCGATTTTGACAGATTAGCTATGGAAATCAGTGGTTTAAAAATTTGAACCACCTTGAACCACAATTGTACAAGTGGCCCTAAGGCAAGTTAAGATTTAAAAAAAAAGTTTTGAGATAACAATCAAACATGACATTACGATGATACGGAACACGAAAAAAGTAGGTCCGATAATTCGGTCTATCTGTCTGTCTGTCCGCCTTTCAGTCTTCGATACCTATACAGCCTAAACGGTTAGGCCGATTTTCTTCAAACTTGGGGTACTGTTTTTATGATTTGTATATCCTAGCTCTGAAAATAACGGTAATTACCTAAAAGCGTAATAGATTATTCAGTTTTTCTCGAAAAAAATACAGTCAATTTTGACGGTATACCTTTTAACGGCATACAAGCGTTTTATACAGTTCCATTTTTGTCGTAAAAAATACAATCGATTTTGATAATTTTTTTTATAATGGATGTGTATAGGCAAAGGTTATGTTTTTCAAAATAAGTTTACATATTACCGGTACCTGACAAAAAAGCCTTAAAGATAATCCAATTTTTCAAGTAAAAAAAAAACGATTGAATTCGATAAAACTTTGTATGGATTATTTTTTGCCAATAATGAATTTATTTTCAAAATCAGCTTATTAACGGTACCTGCCACATAAATTCTATAGAAAATCCGAATTTTCTCAAAAAAAAAATACGATCGATTTTGATAAAATATTGTGTGACTGATTTGTTGCTATAATGACGGAGTTTTTCGTCAGAATTTTTTTCCAAATGAACTTATTAACGGTACTTGACATAAACGCATTAGAAACTCTATTTTTACTTGCGATTATTTATTTTCTTTATTAATTGCAGTACTATGATAATCAGATCAGCTTACTCTTACAACTTTATCAATAGTTGAAAACAAAAGAATGCTTTTGTTCCTATCTACATTGTATAATATGGTCGCAAAAATGCAGATTTTTTTTCTTTTTAACATATAGAATTTCGCAGAGCAGAATTTCCCTAAAATTACTAAGTAGTTCTATTGTTAATGATTTAAATAATAAAAATCAACCTTAAATTATATGTTTACCGTCAAAAACAAAGCTTCAAGGAATTAGTACGAATTGAAAATCTTCAAAATGTCCTTTGTAGTGCCAATAGACCCTGAACTTTTTATGCCCTCTCTAAGTCTTCGAAAAGAAAAAAAGTAATAATAATATAAAAGTTAACAATTAAAAGCGTGAGTTGGTAATTTTGTTTAGCTAGATTGGCGATTTACCACACTATGCGCTGTTACCGTCAAGCACGAAACCATGGGTTTCACTAATAATAAAACTTGCTATTAAATTCTTGGAACAGGTAAAATTTTAAAGTTGGGGAAACTTTCAAAACCCCTACCACGATTCTTTTTATATCTTTCAAAATACCATAACATATGGAGACATAAAGGAGCTAAACTAACTGAACTAATATAATTGAACATTGAATACATTTTTGCAGCAATAAACATATCCAAAAAATATTTCACTAAATAATGGATACCTTTATATAATCACACAATTTATCTGCTGTTGGCTTTTTATTAAAAACAAAAGGAAAGCAATATCACATTAAATTCTAATGTAATTTTAAAAATGCTTGTTTCTTGTAATTTTAAAAATGCTTGTTTCTTTTCCCCTGAAATGAAATACGTAACATTTAAAAGAATTTAATGATTAGATTTAACTTCAAAGAATTGTTTTCATATTGCCGTTACTTTCCCAGCAGTTGCACTTGTTTGTGATTTTTATGTTTCAGAAAATTCAGTAGATTTTTTTTTCAGTAAATTAAGCGAATTAACGTTTTTTCGTTTTTGTATTTCATTTAGTTTATTAATCTTTTGATGTGAAGTCAGTATCTGCTTTGTACTCGTATAAATATATATACATCTATATTTACAAAAATTATGTATAGATATCGATTAAATGTATTTTACTACACGAGCTTTAGGTACTCATTTTGCTTCTTAAAATACTTCTCTGAAAGAAAACATTAAAATTACATTTTATTCTAATAGATAAGCAGCAAACTAAAATATTTTAATGCATGAATTCCGATTATAGAAGAATATATAGGGTCAAGAAAAGTAAGTTTTTTCAAATAGTTAAGTCAAATTGTTCGAAAGCAAAAATTTTAATTTGTTTTGTTTTTTTAATTTTTCTTTGTTTGATATGGTTTTATTTTGGCTAGTAAAACAGTGACAAAGTGACCCCCCCCACGAATTTAAAGAGACGGCAAAGTCGACATTTTGAACATTTCAAAATATTTAAAAGTATTCGAGTCATTAAATTCGAGATTTTAAACTTATAAAAGCAAGGAAGTCGGTATTTGCGATGTTTTTTTAAACTAAAGTATAGAAGATGGCATTTGCGTAGAATAAACTTAAAGCGAGAATATAATTTATGGTTTTTAAATCTATTAAATCAAGAAAAAGTTATTTTCAAGACTTGTAATTTTAAGTGTAAGTCGGTATTTATGCAGATTGTTATACTTATAATAGCGAAGGAGTCATCATATGCGATTGTTTTTGAACTTAAGTGAGAAAGTCAACATTTTTTCAATTTTTCAAACTTATATTAGAAAGAAAATTCAAATTAATTAAAGCATGAAAGTCGGCATTGTCAAGAGTTTTTAATTTTAATGTAAAAGCCTGTATTTTTGAACATGAAAAGTGCATCTCCAATCCTGTAGAACTAACAACTTACAAAAGGATTGGTTGAGAGTGTAAATCACTAGGCCTTGGTTCTTCGGAGCTGTCAGTGCCACCAAATTTATATATATATTTGTTTAGTAATAACTATCATTGAATCTCATTATTAAAAATATATTCTTTTTCAATTTTTCGTGGTCACAACCTGTGATGTTTCTTTTTACGACAAGTGTAACTCTGTCGAAACGTCGGGCAATAATAATCGGAAAATTGTTTTTGATTTAAATAAACTATCGAGGTAAGTCCGCTAAATGTTTCATTTTAAAAACTTACTAGGTTATTGCAACCAATTAAATTAAGAAAAATTCAAACGATATAGTAGTTTAATAAATATTAGAAGGTACACTCGGGTACCTACTGTCTAATGATTAAACTGTTGTTAAAGGCACCAGTGCCAGATGACTTGTTATAACCTATGCAACAATTTTAATTAGGAGAACTATTTCGCTTCCGCGGAATTATGTGCTTTTAGACAGAATTTAAAAAATATTGTTGCATTAATTAATCTATTCCATTTGCGTTTTTAAAAACTATTAGTTAAAAAACTTTTCTTTTTGAATTAGTAAGTGGGCTTCAGGTTTTGACCTGAAGCCCACTTACTAATTCAAAAAGTTGATAAACCAAAGGTCACATCATACACATAATATAAAAAACTTTTCTTTAAACTCGATACATATGTACATATTTACTATAAATGAATACATTGCTATTGAAAGAATTCACGTGTTATATATTTTTTTTAATATTGCAGCAGTAGATACTCAATATTATAGTTTCGTAGATATTCATTGATTATTCAAAACATCCTGTTATTTTCTTACGTTTTAGTATAGGGATGCTGCATATACTGCATACCTATACAGTTTTCCATATCAGTTTCACGAATGTTAAAATATTCCATGGGGGAAAAAATTCGCCATAACTCCAAATAGTTAATTAAATCTTTCCAAATCAAATAGTTTGCAATACGTGGAAGTCAGGCATTTCACTCTCAAAATTTAGTCGACGTATATAATTAAAACCTACTTATACTCATAAACCTTTGTGTTATGAATTTATTAGCCTTAAATGAATGCCACAACGCCAACCGTCTATTTTCAATCAATTTTATTTTAAATTCCGAGTAAACCAAAATGAAAATCTCATTTCCTAAAAGAGACGAGTATCCAACAGCTGCCGGGTATGTTTATACAAGCTTACCACCCACAAAATCCCACTAATTACAACTACAGACAATTCAGTGATTAGTTATTAAAAAGTTTGGTCCTTGTTGACCTTGTTACGAATTCTAATTAGAAATTGAATGGCAACCCTTCGACATATACAAACACAAGTTGATGAAACCGTTGGAATTCAAATGACCCTTCAGTCCACTTTACTTTGTAAATTCAGTGATGCATAAATTTAGCAAATTTTCTAACATCATTCGGTCCATCAGGAAATTCACATATTATAGACTAGCACTATAAGGATTTTTTTTTTGTTTTTTTGTTTTTGAGAGTTCTGATTTTGATTAAGAATGCAAAAATATCTATCCTCAAGGAATTCTTCAACTTTTAATCCTTTCATTTTCATTATGTTTGTTTTCAATGGAATTTATGAATTTTTAATTTCCCTACCAAAGTTTTTTTTTATCTGTATATAAGTATGTAAATGTTGTTTATCGAAGCTTTGAGTTGTCATTTTTGTTGAATTCTCAAGGAAAAGTTCGTGTGTAGTTAATGGGTATCGGAAAAAACTTGTGATTTTTTTAAAATGTTGTGTGTACTCACTAAGAAATTCCATTCTTTGTCTCTTTGCACATAGCGAATAGTCAATACAAATATCACAAATCTTTACGTTGCACCTTATAGTTGTAGTGTACTCATTCACTGTATACAATGTTCTGAATTTACATAAACCTTGGTAAGTCTCGGGATAGTTCATCAAAGTGAAAAAGTGAAAAACAATTATTAAGTGTATATAACCCAGAAGAAAAATATTATACTCGCATATGAAGTTACAACCTACACGTTTTTAAATAGGATCAAAAACAAAAATAGAAAAAAGAACGATTTACTTATGCAAAAAACACAAACACAAACACACAATTTTGAAAACGTGATCCCGTAGACTAATTGTTAAATATGTGTTCTTTTCTTATTATCAGATTCATAATAATACCTAGAAACGTTATGCGAGCAAATGATTCACTGTGTACCTTGAGCCACTGTTGACACTTTTCCCCTAAAATGAGACGTGTTTGAATGAACCAACAGAAACCAGTGTCCACGAAAACTATATTATAAAGTATAATTTTTTCACGGCGGGCAAGCTGACCAGCGTTACCGATGTGGCAGAATCGTTCTTTTTCGGCACGAAACATTTCAATATGGCAGAATTTTTTTATTTTCATTTTGTCACCTAAACTTAAATTTATAGCTTGAACAGTGAAAATAGAGCATTTTATGACTCTGTCGAACCCATAAAATCTTGGTAGACTACCAAAATTCTTAAAAAAAAAGCTAATAACCCAATAACATTTTTAAAATTGATTTTTTAAGAAAAAGTATACATTAAAAGCCGTATTAAGTATCTGTAGGTAGGTAAGGTACTCAGTATTTTTTATGAAAAACTCGTGTTTTTCTAAAAGACACGAAAATGTGGAACGAAATTTTATTTGTTCGCGGCACTGCCTCTTGCGGAGAAGTGACAATTCATCCAAGAGTATGATTGTCATGAAAAGTTCATCTCATACATATAGTCTTTCGGATTCGACGAATAATTAACTATTAATTAAAAATTAAAACAAACAACGCACACAAAAAGGATTGGTTGAGAGTGTATGTCACTAGGCCATGGCTTTTCGGAGCCGTCGGTGCAACTAATTTATTGCTATTATTATAATAGTGGTACTCGTCTAGTAAGATCTTATGTTTATTAAAAAAAAACCTGGCGGTATTCAAACACATTCATATTTTACTCAAGGGGTGAAAATATCGACTCATATAACCATCCAGTCGGTGCTAAACTAGGAGATTGTCGATTTAAGACCTTAAAACAACAACAATTGTGACTACTAAAGAAGATTCGACAAATTGCAAATTAAATAAAGTAACTTTCGTATTGACGACTGGAGAATTCATTTGACTATAGATTTCTAATGAAAAAAAAAGATTTTCAGTTTTTGATATTATTTTGTAGTAGGTATAGTAGATTCAAATCGTAGTTAAAATCGACCTCATGCGCGTTTTTTTTTTTAGAACATTATGGTAATAATATTAGTTGTTTCATATAAACTTTACGTTATCGATAGTTTGGTTATCTAGATAACTACGGCACTTAGGAGTGTTATATTTTTGCAAAACATACATTTAGCAGCAAATGCATAAAATATCATTATAAATGTTGTGATTTCTATAAAAAAAAATTTATTTTCTTACAGAAATGGGAAATTATGTTGAAACTATAACGCGCTCTAATGGACTTACGATACAGGGTACACCTGAGAAATAAACAATATACGTAAATTTTGTACGAAATTTAATGGTCTTTCATGTAAGTGCGAAAATTCCGCGGTTTTACGCGGATATCTCAAAAAGGACCAGAATATTTAGTTGGATTTCTACAGATTCGGATTCGGACCAAAAATTTAGAACAAAATAAAAAAAATCCATTTATTAAGCTATAAGGCATCAAAAAACTAGATTACAATTATCATGTCTGCGGGCGCCTATAACTTATTTGAATCTCCTTGATAGAATCCAGAAAAGAGCCTTAAAAATGATAGCAGATGAACACCGACGTAATGTTTCTTGCTCTCCTCATTTCATAACTTTCTTTATAAAGAGATATTCGCCGAAATAGCCAGTTCATTTATGGAATAAAAAGAGATTTATATGAAAGACATCAACATTGGCGATCAAATCACTCATATTAAATTTTATCGCAATTGATCGTATTTTTTTTCAAAAAAAAAATGAACTATCGGTTACGCTTACCTTAGGTCAAAAATAAAAAAACGTCCGGGGATATTTCTCTAAAAATAGTTAGAACCAAGTATAACGAAGCAAACTGGCCCAACTATTAAGGCTGCTGGTGTCGATACATCCAGACAGACAGACAGAATGGTCTGACCTACTTTTCGTCTTACATATCAGCGTAATTGCCTGTTTGATTATTATCTATAAAAACTTTTTTTTTTATGAATGCATATATCTTGCCTTATAGTACCTATAATCGCTAATAAATTAGCTGAATGATAAATTGCAAAAAAAGATAGGTAAGTATCGCGAATTCTTTTTTTCAAAATCGAACCAAAATCCATTTGAACATACGCTTAATTTGTCTTCACTTCTATATTGGACCTAAAAGTCTCATTGGTTTTCTCAAAATTTTCCGTTATTAAAATTAGAAAACACAAAACTTAAAGCACCATCATCCAGCGATCACAGTACCACAGGCTCAGAAAACTATATAAGAACATTATTTGTCGAAAAAAAAACACTTTGCAAAACATCTAACAATTTAATATAAAATAAAAAACAACAAATTGTCAAATTAAATGTTGCGAAATGGATAAAAAGGATTTTGAAAAAAGTGAAAAATAAACCCGTCAAATTTTAATTGCGAACTGAAATAAAAACACGAACAAAGACACTTTTTTCACTCTAGTATTTAATTCCAGTGTAATGTAGCCGACTTATTTTAGGAAAATGAAAAAAAAAATCCAAACAATAAGTTTTCTTTATAGTCCAGTCATACTAAACCTGAAAAAGACAAAGAAGCGAACAAAATTCGCGTGGTTTCAATTTTTTCGAGAATGTGATGAAAGGGGTCCCCATGTACTCGCAATAAAAAATCCCCGGTAATCGGAGTGCGGAAGGGATTGGGGGCTTGGTTAAAAAGTATTTTTTCACGGTTGCATCCGCATATCTCGAAGACGGTGCGTCCTACAAGATCGGTATGAAAAATGTAGCTGATACAATTTCCCACAATTTGCTATCACATATTATTTAGCAAAACAAAACCGACTCTCTGGAAAATTATGCAAAATTTCAAAAATTTGTTTTTTTGACAAACTTCTTGTTAGGACACTTTTCCACATTTTTTAGCACAAAGTTCTGAATGTAAACGTTTTAGACAATCAAATTTCAATTTTTAGTGTTAGTAGCAGTCTGTAATATACCTTTGGTAAAAAGTAGCAGAACACAAAATGTCTATACGTAGGAGATTATGGGGATTCCCACAACATCCACACAACATCGCGAAAAATACAACTGATTTTGGTAAAACTTTTAAGAAGTTATTTGTTGCTGACGTTGATCTATTTTGTCCTATTTTTCTTTTTGCTAAGATTATTTTTTTTAAATATTTTGAAAAAAAAAAATAATAAAACTAGTCAAACGAATTTCACAGACATTAACACAATGGTAACTTGTCAAGAACAAGAGCAAGTTTGTGCGACTCAGTAGTCTCTTTTATTTTTTCAGTTATGAAGTTCCAAATTATCTGTAAACTCATCACACTTTATTCCATTATCTTCTAACAACATTTTTCGGCGGAAAGTCATTTATCTATAAGCTATTTCTATCAAAAAACGCTCTTCCGTCCTTTAGAACTTAAAAGAAGGTATAACTTTTGAAAATTGCCGTAAGTTTTAATTCTATACTTTTATAACTTACAAGAATTAAAGCATCATCAGATAACGGTATGCTGATGATATTATAGCATCACCTTGTATCGTTGGTTCTTCTTTTCAATCCTTGCACAAGATCATACGAACTTTACAAAAGCGAATTTGCATTTGATTACATTTGATGTATTAAACCAACTATGCATACATAATAGTTAGTAACTACTGAAACCTATGAGACTAGAAATAAAATCAACAAAATTCATTAATGTCTACTTACAAAATTGCGTAAAGCCATTGTTGCGGATTCCTTTTTTGCCGTCGGGGTCAGTGCTGGCATGCTTGACCAACCTGAACCAAAATTTGAATATTGTAATTATTATTATTGTAAACAAATGTATAATTAAATATTGCTTAGTATACTTTCACTAAATGTTTATAAGTGCCGGGTTATTTATTACTGCAAGGATAATTCAATCTATTTGCAATGCACTCGCTTGTCAAAACAAAAAAATTAATCCCCAACCATCGGATAATTAAAACTTTGTTTCACAGTCAAATCTTTAAACTTTACATTCCAATTTAAACTAGGTAGATTCCACTAACGTTTGTATACTGCATTAGGTAAATCAAAAAGATAAAAGCTTTTGGATAAAAAATTTTGTAGAAATGAGGCAAGAGGTGAATATTTTTGAATGCCCTTTGGCAATCTTATATCTGCCAAAAAAAATATGTTGATGTAAGGATTTATTTGCGTTTAGCTTAAATGATACTGTGTTAGTATTTATGTTGAATTTTAACCTCAAGGTAGTACTTAATCTTTTTTAAGCACTTCACTTAGATAATTATTACGCCTAGGGGTTAAACTTTTCTGGATTTATAATTTCTTAAAGGTTTGCCTTGTTATATTGCGTTTAAGTAGAAGGGGTTAGAATTAAGTGAAATAAATTGAAAATATTAAAATAAAGGCAAATTAATCAACATAATTAGTTTGTAGCTTAGATTCGTGTTTGTGCTGTCTTAATATTTAAAAGTTATATGAATTCGAGTAAACAAAAATCAAGATAACAAAAATCAAACAATTTTGTGTGTACAGATTCAGTCTGTATTCTTTTGGTAATAGAGAATGGTTACAAAAGTAAGATTTTCGGTTCTTGTTTCGCAACTTGCAGAAATTGGTGTACTAGTACTATTCATATCAAAATGAAGCATATAATACTAAGTATTAAATGAATTATTATATAGTTACCAAAAATAATAATGTTAAAATAGTTTACAATTTTGCTCTTAATAAGAAATGTCTAAGAGCACATTCGAAAGCAAATAATTTATTTGGTATAAATATGCTTACACCGTAGGTGCTTTGCGACCTTTTTTTCAAGTTATTCAGAAAAGCTAATAAAATTAAAAAAACAACTCTAACTAAAACACAAATATTTAATATTAAACTTATAATTAAAAATATAGACATTTTTATATAAAACAATTATTGTTTGTTATATAAATCATATTTTTAAATTCTAAATTAATAACAATAATGTGCCAAAACAGATCAATGTATATTTATTAAAATCTAATTTTGAAAATATGAATTATTTAAACATTTCATCCTTTCGTACTAAAATATTTTTATTAACTAAACAGAACTTCAAAACAACCGAACTCATTTATATTTGGTACGGCACATAAATTAAATATGCAGCAAGGTAGCATTTAAAGTTTTTAGCTAAACAACATAAAACGAAAAATATGATGATACATAATTTCATGAATCAAAATTTTGTAATTCCATAGTTTGCAACAAGAGCAAGTTCGTGCAACCCAGTCATGCATTTTATTTCATTTCTGTGGTCTAAGCCTAATGGGAAAACGACAAAAAAAATATCGCAAAAAACGCCAAATACAAGTGTAGAAGTGAAATGTTGTCTAAAAACAGACTTTGTTACATTTCAACACTTTTTTTATTAAAATTGGTTGAAAGTACGGTAAAAAGTGTTAAGGCCTTTTTTGTAGAAAATTATATAAGCTACAATTTTTACTAGTACATTTTGTTGCAAAAAGTTCATTGTTTCCGAGAAATTTGCAAAAACGTGAAGTTCGACCACTGCTTACCCCCCTCCCCACCCCAAAAAAAAAACACATTTATCACAGGGACAAATCATGGGTACTTTTGAGGATTTGCTCAAGTTATAAAAACAAAGGTATCCAGCAAAATCCAGCTTTGTCCGAATTTTTTCGAAGTAAAATTCTAATTTTCCTGGGCTAAGAAAGAATAAACAATTTTTTTGTTTATATAAAATTTTAATAAAATTTTATTAGAATTTTAATTCTAATAAAATATTATTAAAATTTATTTTTTTATTTATAGTATGCTAAAACTTTTTTTTATAATAACATTTTTTTGATAATTCATAATTTTAATAGATAAATATATGTGGAATTTAAATCCACATATATGTAAATAACCTCGATTTGATATTAATTTTAATATTAAAAATAAATTACAAAAAAATATTATTCTGATAAAGTATTCTTATAACAAGGATACATAAATTTAATAACAATTTTAATTCAGGTTCATCGTGAATTACAGATTAAAAACAAGTACTTTTGAATAGACTTAAATACAACCAAATTTTCTTATTTAATTTTATTTTCAACAATATAGTTAATTTTTAAGGGTTGGGGTCGAAATTCTGCCTTGGTCAAAATTCTTTTGTCAAAATTCTGCTTTGATCTTTAAATTTTGTTAAATTTATTCATTTATTTACCATTAATTCGCAGTTCACAAATGATACCCTTTTTAGATTGCAGAGCCATTATTATAACAGATAATGCTTTTTGTATGGTATATTCATAAGTCATAACTCTTTGGGTTTTCTGCGGAAAAAAATATTTCATACTTTCGTGAAACTTACCTAGATACTCATAGTCTTAATAAATATAAGTTTACCTATACATTATGTATCTACGTTACTATACTTCTATCTCTTTAACGTTACTAGGTACGACCAGCAAGCTCTTTGACTTGTATCTTCATTTAAATATCCGAAAAAAATTTCATTATGATGTCGAAATAAAAAGTTTACCTTAAAATATTAAAATAAAAATCAAAACGAAAACACAAAACAGTTCTTTATTTTACTTTAAATTGAATGATATAAAAAAGAAAGAAATCGGAGATTGACAATACACAGACTAAAAGACTTCTAAAAGAGTTGTGGCTGTTGGGTTGTGGATACCAGGAGATCAAAATGTTAACGCCCGAATGAATTTAGAAATTCTGTAATCGTTTTTAAATAAAGGTGAACAGTTTTTTTTTATTCATCTCAGGAGGAAATCAAAGGATCAAAGGGTTGTTTTACAGTCAAAATATTTGATTGCGGTATAAAAGGAAAGAATAAAGAAAAGACGCCAAAATAGGTTGGCATTGAATAATATTCACTTCAAAAAAAAAAAAAAAAAAGAGGAAATAACATTGTTGACAAAAATATCAAAAAGCCACTCTTGTTAAGCTTTGACTTTGATAAATTAAATTTTTTTCTTGTATATTATATGGTATCCTTATTTTTAAGTATCCTTATTTTATTAAAACTTATTTTTCGAATTCGATAATAAATTCTTTCTGTGCTTGAATAAAATAATATTATTTTTATCGTGTTAAATTAGGTGATATTTAATAAATGTTTTAATACATTATTAACTCCAGAAATAAAAATCTTATATAGTGAAATAAGAAAAAAAAACGCTTAACAAGATCTAATTTAACTTTATTTGCTATACGGTAGTAAAATAAATTTCTCAACAAAATGCAATAAAAAAGACAGTTCGAGTATACCGCCAGATTGTCATTTATCAGATTAAATAATTTTTTTTTTGCGTAGCAAAACTTTGTTTAATAAAGTAACAGCGCAATTTCGTGCCGTAGCTTATTTAAGGTAAAAAACTTCTACTCCTCTGTATAATCTCTTTGCTTATGGATTGGTTCCCAACGTGTTGCCTGAATCTAGCGACAAATATAGTCCAAGCCCCCAAAATTCGTGAAATAAACAAAAAAAAATTGCGAAGTTCCTGAAAATTCGTATTCTGGCAGATAAAGATTCTGAAGAGTCCCGAGTTCTTGAAGGTGAGCTCTACTCTAAAACTCTGGTTTAAGACTACTCTGCGCTCCCCAACGTCGCAGCGTTTTTGATAATTAAAACAACATTTGTTTGGACCAGTTTAACCAAACACGCCAGTTGATAGAATAAAAATACAATAAAAATAGTATGGGAAGGGGGCATCTACTGCCACTCATTTTTCCGGAAGTTACATTTTTCTTAAACAAAAATACTTAAAATCAACGTTAATACCCAAAAGCTTATGTGATACTTTTTTTAAAGCCAGAAGTCTGTTCTTTTATTTTATTGATAAATAAAGCTTTTTTTAATGAACAGTTTTTGAAAAAAAATAATATTACTAAAAATTTTGGAAAAAAAAATGTTTTAATAATTTGAAACATTTTTTATTTTAAAAATTACGTATAGTTAAATACTGTTTTCGTTTTCAAAATTTAATGCTCTTATTAATTTTAAGTCAAAAAGAGAAAACCGTATGCTCAAATGTCTTGCACTTTTTGAAAAAAAATCGAAATAACCAGATTGGTCAACCTTCAGTTTTAAATTGTGTTGCGGTATTCCTGGCGAATATAATGAATGTAGGAATTCAGTTGGATAATTGACTAATTCAATTGGATCGGTAATAGAATTGATAGATGTAAATAAGTGAATTAGAGTGAATTATTCTCCCCACAGTGAATTGTCCATACAGTTAATTCTGCACAGTAAATTGTGCATAGGGAATTAGCCTAGACTCGTTAGTACTACATACTTGTTTGTTATATTTAAAAAACTTATTTTTATGTTTTTTGACCTCTGTATATGAATATACTTATAAGTTGGTTTATGGGCTGTAGGTCAGACCTACAGCCCATAAACCAACTTATAAATATTTAAAAAACGCCAACAACGCAACGGTTGGATTCGAACAACCCACTACTAAAACGCCAGTAAAACGACACGTGTCCTAAAAGGACTGTTAAGGTCTTGATAAAACTTCAACGTAAATATTCTCTTCACTCGACAATCTTCTTACCATTTAGCCCTTTTCCAGTTCCCTTCGGAACAATTTCGGAATACGCAACGCATGACAAAAAGATTGTAGATGAATTTTTAATGAATAATAATAATAATAATAATATATTTTATTTTTTCAAAAACAAAAACAATAAACTAATCATTATGATAATAAATCTTAATTAATTGTTTTTAAAATTTATATTGATTTTATATAATAAAACAAATACTATATATAATCTACAAAATAATATGACAATATTGTCTGTCAGATTGGCAAATGCGATTTAAAAATTACAATGACTTTTTTTTCTATATTTTTTTTTTTATTATTTATTTAACATAATATTTCAATTGGTTTTTTTTTTTTAAAGTATTCATTAATAATTAAATTTCTGTATTTCAAAACTTCTTCAAGATATAAATAAAGATTCTTGTAGTTTTGGCCATTCATTTGTAGGTGAAATTCCTCTTTCGTTAAATTTTCCTTTCCAAAGTAGAAAATTCTAATTCTTTTATAAATTGGACAAATCGCCTAATTCTTTTATAAATTGGACAAATTGCACATATTGTGCAAATTCCATTCGTATTTTCTTTGAATGCACGAGCGTTAATATTAAGAAGCCCGCCTCTTGCTTTAAAAACCAATGATATGACTTTAGCTCGCATTTCGTCAATAAAATAGAAAGATTTTTTTCGAATATTCTAGCCGGCAATATTCATCTTGAAACTGTGACATTCGTGCCATTTCTACATTTTTTTCCCATGATATATTTGTTAATGTTTCAATAACGTTTTTATGTTTAAGACTCCAGTCAGTATTTTGCGAATAAAAGTTCAATTCTATTCCAGTATCCCCAAACACTTTAACCCAATCATTAACCCAGAATGTTGACTTTTGAATTGTTTCCTCTGCTAATATTTTTGGAAGTCGGTTTCTTGGATAACTAAAAACTTTACGTATATACTCAAAATGTTAGTTGAGAGTAAATATAAACATTTTATTGATCCCAGTTTCAAGATGTAACATATAGTTGGGAGTGTTTTTAATTAGAAATAGTATTTTTTTAGGAAAAAACGTAAAAGTTTTTCAACCTCTTCATGTTCACACTGACCTCAGATAGGTGCCGCGTAGCACATGATAGATCTCGAGGCTGCTTCAAAAATTTTCAACTTATTGCTTTGAGATATATTCTGGTTACTAATAAAAGAAGACCACGTGGAATTAATTTCATTTTTTGAGCTTGTTAGTTTTTGTTCAAGATGTTTCTTGTCTTTGAGATTGTAAGTAATCAGTATCCCAATGTATTCGTATTTATTCACGACATCAATTTCAGAATCATTAAGGTACCTGCCATTTTCAAGCGGACGACGTACACCTTTTCGGAAAACCATGCATTTCGATTTTGATAGATTAATAATTAACTTCAAAAGTTCGCAATACTCTGCAAGTTTATTAATCATGCTTTGTAGTTCTTGAGGGGTTTCCGCTAATAGAACCAAATCATCAGCATAAAGTAACAATTTTAATCTAATACCACATATTTCAACAACCACAGGCAGTTCACTACTCAGATCGTTTAAATAAATAGCGAACAGAGTTGAGCTCGGCTTACACCCTTGCTTTACACCTTGACGGACATTAAAAAATTAGAACACGACGTTCCATCCCATACTACTGACTCAGTATCACTATGTAGAATTTTCAAAAGTCTTATAATTTTATTTGACATTTTTAATTAATATTTTGCAACTTAATTTGCAATTTGCAATTATTGACAGCATTTATTCCTTACTGTTATTGCAATATGTTGATGACGTTTTAGGTGTTCGAAACTATATTCGAACTTTCTCATCTCGCCAAAATAGCTGAAATGCTTTTGGCAAAAAAGTGAGATGAGAAAGTGAGTCATCTCGCCTAATTCGCCAAAATAGCTGAATCTCGGCACATAAGTTCTATCAAAATCAAACTGGGGTCAGACACTGATGCAGTGTATGTACAAATTGATTCTCAGTGAAAACACTTTTCTTTTTACTTTCTTTCTTTGTAATGTTTAGAAATGCTTTTCGCTGATCTATTATCCTAAATGTATTATATGCTTTCAAACTAGTAATTATGTTTGCACTTATAGGTTTTAGCGTTTATTTGTACGTATTTCCTTTTTCCATCTTATACTGTTTTATATTGAATTTCCAATATGAAGGGTTTTCTTTGTTCATACTTCAAATTGTTCTCAACCCACACTCATTTACAAACTTACTTGCAAGTTTCAAGTGCATCAAATAAAATCAATACCAACGTAATCGAACTAAACAAATGTAATCAAAACCAGATAATTGACTCAATTTCCTTGAAATGCTGTCCTTTTTATATAAATCAATTCAAATTGGTAGAAATACTGATGGTGGTTGATGATAATTTGATTGAATATTGTATTCAAGCATTTATTTGAATAGGATTCATTAGGCAAATTCAATAAATTAGCATAAAAGGTTTAAGGGAATTAATCTTAATTAGTTCTTTGACTTGAGTGTTTTCCGCCAAGCACCAACAACACAAATGTGTCTGCAAGTAAAATTGTCATTGCGAAAAAAATTTAATTGAATTTATTTGGCAGTTTTATTATACAAAATTTGCCAGAAGGTACGAAGAAAGATTAAATGTTTTTTTTTTTTTTTTTTTTTTGTAAGCAAAATAAATATCAAAATTCAAAAAACAACTTACCTACAACACTTTTAATAAAATAAACAACAAATATCGATAAGCTAAATCCCATTTCTACCAAAATTATTTCAAAACTAACACATCAAAACATTTTCATTTGCTCAATAGGGCAAGTATTGGTTGCGTGCAAAATAACTTGCGATTATAGGTACTATAAGGCAAGTTATGCATTCGTAAAAAAAAATTCAGATAACAATCATTACGATTATTATAGAGAACACGAAAAAAGTAGTTCCGACAATTCTGTCAGCCTCGATTTATCGACATCTGTACAGCCTAAACGGCTGGGCCGATTATTTTAAACTATGGTAATCTGTATTTTTAAAGTAATATACCCAGGCGTATTTTTCTTATTTTTATTCTGTAAACAACGGTACCTGACATATAAACAGAAAATTCAATTTTTCTCGAAAAAAAATACGATCGATTTTGAAGAAAATTCGAATGACTAATTTATAATTAGTTTTAAGAAAGATTGTAACGTTAGTATTAATCGGTCTCCAATAAATAAATAAATGAATTATTTTTTGACAACGTTTATGTTTTTCGTTAAAATTTTTGTTTTAAGAACTAACTTTTTAACGGTACTTGCCATACAAGCGTTTTTAGACAATTCCATTTTTCGCGAAAAAAAAATGACCGATTTTAATGAAGTTCTTAATGATGGATAAGTAGCCAACGGTAATGTCTTTCATGTTTTAAGAATAAGTTTACATAATAACGATACCTGTCAAATATTATAATCATTTTTTATCGAAAATTATATATACGATCTATTTTGATAAAATTTTGTTTTTCTGATTTTTTGCCAATGATGAAGCTTTTAATTAGATTTTTTTTCAAAATCGCTTTTTTGACGGTACCTGCCATATAAATTCTATAGAAAATTCGATTTTTATCAAAAAAAAAATACGATTGATTTTGATAAAATTTTGTGACATTCATTTTTTGCTAAAAATGAAGTTTTGCGTTAGATATTCACATTACAAATCAACGCGATGGAAACTCTATCTTTACTTTCGAATATTTATTATAGTTTCTTGTATATTATCCTTAGATAAATTAATAAAAAAATGTAGGGTAAACGGATCTATGATTGGCATTTAGAGTTTAAATAACGTACAGGTGTAGCTTGTATTTTGATATCTTTCTAACAACATTTGCAACGTTTAATTAAATTTATTATTTCTGCATTATTTTACATCATTTGTTTTTGCTTTTAAATGTTGGTAGCGGTGACAAATCAAAATTCATTGTCAAAATTCAATCACATGTTCACTGTGTTCATTGTGTTTAACATGATTTAAATAAATAAGTAAACAATAAAGAAAAATTAAAAATAGTAAATTATAATATTTTTGCTAAATTATGTTGATTATTAAGTTGTGTTAACAATTGGAATAAAAATTATTGGGTTTCATATTATTGGCACATGCTAATCACTGAAAAAAGTGCCAATCATTGGGTTCATTGGGATTATGCCAATCATTGGCTACCATGTCAATCATTGGTTAGAGTGCCAATCTTTGGGACTATGTCAATCATTGGGATAGTTTTCGAATTAAAATTTTCTTACATCTTGAATAAATATACATGTGTGTATTTATTAATTATTTACTTAACTGATAAATTACATGTTTTGTTATGTTTTATAATAAAAAATATAATAACATTTCAAAAATGTTACTAACCTACTGTTCCTTTATGTAACTCAAATATTAATGAAAATATGGGTTCTTTCCTTAAAGTGCCAATGATTGGGTGGCTTATCCTGCATTTATCCTTCAAACAGTTTTTTTTTAAATTCAATATAGCTGTTATATTACATTTCATAACAGTAACCCGGGGCGTAGATGCGCTCTCATTGATAAATATTAAAACTTTGAGATGTTATACATTTGCATGTTAATGTGACCATCAACAAAGTAATCCATGAATGCAAGCTATGTCGGAATAATTAATAATATAACGTTTTCTCAATTCGACCTGCAACCAGATAAAAAAAAAAAAAAAAAAAAAAAACATGAATATATGTAATGTAGGTACATACATATGTACATAGGTTTTCGTACACGGAATTTTACATTAATGGAAATCATTGTGATACTTTGGTTGTTGATCCTTTATACGATTATCAATTTTATCAGTCTCTTTAATCAATATAAGCTCAAAATTTTTCCCATACATTGTCATGTCGGCGAAACAATTTTTAATCAATCAATTGTATGTTGTTGGCTGAAAAAGACTATATGCATTTCGGTAATACATTTGTGTCTTTTAATTCTTCATAAATTTACAATATTAAAATACATTTAATTATCTGACAATTGACATTTTAAATAATATTCCACATTTTCCAATTTTGAATTTTATGTTATACGTGTTGTTTTCAGATTTTAGTTGATGTGTCAATGTGAATTCATGTTTAGACAATTTTCAAATGAAATCCTGGTAGAATAATAAATTCCAATTTAAAAACAAAATTAATTAAAAATATATTGATTTATTCAAAGCATTTTCTACTTCCAATTATAGCTATGTATCTTCAAAGATCGAATTCAAAATAAAAATATACTTAAATATGTCCAGCCCATACTTCTTATAATAATAAATATTAATAGGTGTCTATGTATATAGTGGCTATATTCAAATAAAGGACACGATTGGTTCGCGCATACTTGCACTTGGTGATAGCAAATTACTTTCGTGATTATTTCGAAATTGTGTATTTGTATGGGAAATTATGCAATTTCGAGAGTGATTTCCAAAGATTTGCTCAAATTGGGCAATTTCGTTAGGTGAGGAACATAGTATTAATTCAAAGTTAAAACAATTTAATTTTTAGGTCTCCTTTGTTCGCATTGTTTTTGAAGTTGCACCATTTTGACTTTGAGTATTTCGTGTTTATAAAATATGTTCCCACCTAGTTCGAAAGTGTTCACAACTAAATTGAAATGATTTTGTTTGACAAATTTAATGAAAACAATAAGAGACAAAATATGTTTATCTCTTTCTGGCTCCATGTAAAGTCATGCCTTGAATAATATTTGTTGACATTTCAAGAAATTGACGCATTTTGTTAGCTCTGTTCATTGAATTCATCAGTTTTACAGGAATGACATGAAATGAAAAGTGATTTCAAGGCAATTTCGTTGAAATTGCGTAAGGTGGGAACATAGTATTAGTCCTTAATTGTAACGATTTGATTTTATTTTGTTTTTTGGTTTATTGCACTTGTTATCACACCCACTAAATCAAATCAATTCAACTTTGTTCAATTTGTCGGTGACATTTGCGAAGAACATTGTTGCCGTAGTCATATTTTCAAGTAAATTCATTGAAATTGTTGAGTTTTCAGTGAATAAATGCAATAATTCCTAATTTTATAAATTATTTTCAATTGTAATAAACTAATGTAATATATAGGTATAAAATATAATGTTTTTGTTATTAAATAAATTATTTAAAATTTTACTATACCTATTTCGTATGCTTGTCTCTCGTCACATTTTAACAAAAATAAAAACGAAACGTCAATTTTTTTGTGAGGGTGACAATCAAAATATTTTTGTGATTGGTTTTTAGCTATCACTGCAGTGATGGATTTTGATTTTTCACTTATCACTACGGCTTGGATTTTCATGCACTAAAAAACGGAAAATATGCATTTCCAATGTTTTTTTCCTTAATAAAAACATCACTTATAATATTGAGTTTTAAACAAAAATTTCAATATATTATTTATTAATTTTTAAAAGAACTAAAAAATAACCCCTGTTTAAATTTCGATGAGCGTAGCTTTCTAGATTGAAGCACTTACGAATTTTCATATATTAACATAGAAATAGTGTGTTATTCGTAAATCCCCTAACCAAAAACTTTAATTACATCTGAATATTTATACCCATTGTTTAAATTTATTGTAAAAATTCACTTTTTGAACAGAACGTATGCCATAATTTGCAGCTAGTTTCAAGTGCCTTACAATTTTTTTTATTTTTGAAAATTCTCCATTTTTCCAATGATTGAAAAGCAGACTCTTACACTCACAGACCTGCGTGGCCAATGGAGGCAGTTTATTGATTCTGAATCAAGGAGTTTAAGCATACCAAAGCAATGTTTTTATGTTTGTTTGTTTTTTTTTTTTTCGAAAATGTGCACGAAAAATATGCATTTATTCTAAAAATATTCAAAAATATGCAAACTGTGCACTCATAGTAACATATGCAAAAATATGCACTAACGTTTAAATGCCTTTTTTAACCAAAACTTATGATTCGTAAAGATAATTTGCTCCCTTGCTTTTAAAGTTAAAGAATAAATATATGCATTTGCATTCAAATCCGAGCCCTACTTATCACAAATCACCTTAGCCGATTCCACTTCTGGTTGTCAATTGAAGGCAACTATCTAATAAATATCATATTCGATGTTATAATTTATATTCTGATTCTTCTTACATATACATTGAAGATTGATTTATTTGAAATAAAACAATGTTCATCTTAATCTTATAGAAGTTATATAATTTGCAAGGGGCAAACCCATACCAGCTGAACAGACTTCAGGTTTTCGCTTTTGCGTATATCTACTTTTCCCTTGTAAATTGGGAAAAATTATTATTTTTGTGCTGGGCCTGGCCTGAGCATCATGAATTGATGACCATTCACTCACAGTGTTGTCTCAGTGGCTTTGAATCGTGATTCGTAAACCAACAACGTATGCGTTGCGTAAATGCGTAGTGTATTAGAACTCAAATGTAGAGATTGATGAGGTACACATGCGCCACTGCATATATCATCGAATTGTGTGTTAAAAAAAAATAATACTCGTTATCGGTATTTTTTCTGGCGATCCTATATAGTAATGGATACCGAGCCGTTATAACATGAATATCATCAGTTTCTGATGAGCGCAAATGTTAGTAGGTAAAGAATCGCATGTGATTAAGTCTGAAGGTATATGTAAGTTTGATTGCATTCTAGTGAGGTTTGAACTTGTAGCTTTAAGATATAGGTATCGTATACAACTATGGGCTCATCATCAGCAGATACACAGTCACGTATGGCAGTCAAATTATAACTTTGTGGGAATAATAAACCTGAATAGCTGTAAGCAGCTATTGAAAATAATGACTGCGGGAAGTCATCAAATTAGGGGTTATATTTTTTTTGAAGCATGATTTTTTTAATTTAAATTTGCACAGAACTTTGGTTAGTGGTTATATCTGTTTTTCTTCTTCTTTTTTCAAAGGCATTTCCCGCTCCATTAAAATTTAAAATACAATCATAATACAATAATTTTACTATGTATATACCTATCTATACTTTTAACTGGCGATGATAAGCAATGCCGGAGTTGAGGCCCTTAGCAATCCAATGATCGGATTTTTGTCCATTAAATGGAATTATCGGGAAAACTTCTATTTATGGTACTTTTAATTTTAATCCAATAGGATAAAATAAGCTTCTGGGCATATTACTTTAAGAAGAATTACGAGTTAAAGAATATCGGCCAAACTGTTTTGGCTCTGCGTGTCAATACAGACAAATACACAGTCAACTTATTTTTAACGAACTATCGTGACACTTCCCTTTGCGACAATGCGGAAGTTTGTTTGAAAGTAAGACAACTTCAGTAAGAAAAATCCATATTCCTTATATATAAAGGTAATGTTAAATTCTCCCAATTTACAAAGCCAAGTATAATTCCCGAACCTACGATAGTTACCATGCAGTGATGTCGTATACCATCATGAAGCTTGTTAAGCACGTATTGGATAGCCGTTTGCCAAATAAAATACTGCTAGCTTAGCTTGGCTTGTTTCGGGTAAATCAAACACAACAACAATCGATATTTTAAGAATCAGAATATGTTTTGCACGCTGTGTCTGTTGATTTTGAAAAGAATCGAAAACCACGATTTATTTAAAAAGACGGTTTCCCTACTCTTTTTATTTCGTGGATCAAATCGTACCAGGTCAAATTTAGAAACTCCCTTTCAAATACTTTCTTTGCCCATTCAGGCGTACCCCAGGGAAGTCATTTGGGCCCATTCTTATTCATTCTTGCTATAAATGAAACAATAAAATCTCCTAATGACCACAATCTTCTGCAGGCTGATGTCAATAGTTTCAGTGTATGGTGTTATAAAAACGGGTTAACTCTTAACCCTAAAAAATGCCAAACAATTGGCTTAAACTACCGCGGAGGTTCTTACCACCTGCGAAAATCTGAACTTTTGAATGTTGAACTCCACAGAAATAATTATTTCATGCATGAGTCTCTCACACGAATGAGTAAGTTATATAACTTGAATGAGAGCCTGATAGTGTGGTTCGAATCGAATCAAATTTATTGTCGGAACGGAAAAAGAGTCAGTTAGCTCTTATTACAATGTTTCCTATAACATTTGTGTTTCTGATGTATAAATATCTAAAAACTCGTTACTTATAACTACGGTGGTAGATGAACGACAAAACATTCATATTATAATAGGTTAACCTATTTATACATATATTTACACATCATTACCCTTTAGTCCCAGTTGTCACTCTTTATTTTTCCATCAAGACATAAATTAAATTAATGAGAATCTAATGCCAAGAGCTTTTAATATTATAATTCTATGCTTTCGCTCCAGTGAAATTAAATCCAACATTACAGTATTAAAAATATTTAAACAAAAATAACCCTCATTCGCCTCAGTGTCCTGATTTTTTATCTCTAGAATCATTTTGAGTTGATGGGCTTATAAAGTCTCAAGAGACGACAATAGGATAATGGAAAAAATTTTAAAAGCGTCATCTTATTGGCTTCCTTTCACAATATTAAAACTTTCACTGAAGAGTATGAACCAAGAAGTTTATTTTTCGTTAAGTATACACTCCAAATGTTCCGTTCAAAATAATAAAAAAAAAAAAATAAAAGAACTAACTTGAGTTATTGGAAAGTATAAAGCAGTGATATGAACTTTTACGTAAAAATGATTAAAACTAATCCGCCTTGAGAATTACAAAGATTAAAAAAATATGAGTCCTTAATCTTGATGGACGAATTAAAATGAAAATTAGTTATGAAGTTAGGTCTAATTGAAATTCCTACATGACACCATGAAGAAGACGATCACGATAGTCCATGCATAACCACATGAGGGCCAAATTTATATTAAACGTTGAACTGTCGTATTACGGAAGTTTATCACCTTAGAAACGGTGCAAATAAATAAGATTCACGACCAGTTCACACAAACAACTTTTTGCAGAAATTTCGGCGTTCATTAGAAATTTAAAAAAAAATTAAGTGTTACGCAATCATACCAATCCTAATAAAAACAGATGTAACCGTTTTCGAGATATATAAGCTTTTTTTACCAGCTATATGCATGGTATCATTATTATACAAATTCCTCTATACTTCACCCAGATTTTAGAAAAGAAGTTTGAGGGAAAGTACTTATAAAGACAATAATTCACTTAGATCTGCGTTACCCATACATATTATTATGTCAAAATTCTTCTTATCTGACGATGTTAATAATTTCAACTAACCAGATCTTCTCCACTTATGATGGTGGGTTGTTATGAGAAAACTTCGCCAGGCCATCCGGTCTTAAATTGTTTCACATTATGAGGAACATATCTGAATGCTGATGGTGTCTTTAACATTAGTTTTTTTCCAGGAGTTTTAAGGCCTGCCCTTTTCGATATTTAAACGAAACGTCGCCATCGTCGTTTGATAAATGCATTTGGACGGGATTCTCTACATCGCTCCATAGTACATGACAGTACCACGTGATACGGTTGCGCTGTTTTTTTTTGCATTTTAATTCATTTTTTATTTTTTTCATTTTCTTATATCTATCTTAATGCTAGACAAAAAATCTTAAACAACTAGCTTACATATTAACTTAACTAACTTACTGGCCCCTTACGGGCGCTCTAAATTATACTATAACTATATTTAAAAAAAATGCCTTTCGGTGTAAAGACTACTCTTAATTTAAAATTCAATATTACTTAAACCTAAACAAGAAAATTCTTTAAAAAAAAACTTGTTTTTCAAGACGGTTGCGCTGTATTTTGTTCACGATGGTATTTTTGACATGTAGGCTTCTTCTGATAATTTCTTACTTCAGGCTGGGTCAAACAGAGCGCGGTCCGGCGTTCTTTGTAAAAATTTACTAACAAAATCTGACCGCGTTCTTATTTTTCAAGTATTTCACGATTTTTGAGTTAATGACACCAATCGAAAAAAACATTTTCTTTCGTAAAGTCAAAAAAAGTTTGTATGGCGTATATAACTAGATAAACTCTAAACATAGCACGGAAATGGAAAATCATAAGAACCTAACATTGCATGGGGAATTAACTTTGCTAGTGTGTTATATAAATAAATAAAGAATATTAAGTTACACCCCCTTTAATGTACCTCTACTCAAGAAATCCTTATTTATAAAAAAAATTATGTTAAGTAAAGCGTTAGTAAATTTATATGACCTCATAGGTTGATTATAGCCTGCGTAAGCCCATATTGGAATCTAAATGTAAGTTTTAATCCAAATAATCAAAAAAGCAAGAGTTCTTGTTCATAACTAAATTGCTTTTAACAATTTTCATAGATCATTTCGATAAGGTAGGTAGGTAGGAATGGCGGCTATTCAACTACAATAAAAACCCAATTAGCGCTTGGTGCGCCGTTTTGATACCATAAACTCATGAGACCTATATCATTATGTGGAGATTGGGATATCATTTTGGTGGTTATGGTGTATTAAGGTTTGGAATTGTGTTGGGAGGTGATCCCTTTATTACCATTTACCATAGGAAAATAAGAGATCCTCTTGTACCTCATCCAAGGGAAATGGCCCATACCATCCACCAGGCTTTATGCCAGGCTGTTAGCTCCGATATGTCTGTCTTCGCCAAAAACATAAACAGGCAGAATGCTGGGTGGCTTAGAGTAGAACCAGTTTCCTCGTCAGATCGATTCGATTTAGGGAAAGACATGATGTCCACCGTAGACACAACCCGCTTACACGGCTAAAGACGTGGTTCCTGCAGAAATCATGTAGCTCTCTTGATCCGTTATTCGGCCCATGGAAAAGGTGAGATATTGGTACGGTGATTTATGTTATAAGGTTTGAAATTGTTTTGATTGGGAGTAAATCCCTTAGTTACCAACTTCCATATAGGAAGGCAAGGAGATCCTCGGATACCTCACCCAAGGGAAGTGACCCATTCCCTCCACCAGGCTTTATGCCAGGCTGTTAGCTCCGATATGTCTGTCTTCGCTAAAAACCTAAACAGGCAGGGTACTGGATGGCTTAGGGTAGGACCGAATTTCCGTTGAGATCAGTTCTATTTAGGGAAAAACATGATGCCCGCAGTAGACTTAGCCCGCCTACATGGCTAGAGAAAAGGTTCCTGCAAAAATCATGTAGTTCTCTTGATCCCTCTTATCTACCCATAGAAGAGGTGAGGTATTGTTACGTTTATAGCCATTTTAGATAAAGAAAAGAAACAATCATTCGAGTATTTTAAGCTTTAATAAAAAAAAAAATTACAAAAAATGTAAACAACAAAATATGACTTTTTATTTCAACAATAATTCTATTCCACTCGGTCGCACAACGCTGTAACAGCTTATGGACTTTTTTATCACTAACACAGTGAAAATTGCATTACATTGAAATTTATCATAATCACAATTTTAGATGGGATGCTTTTCTTAGGATTTAAGTTATGTTAGATTACATAATCTCCAACTTATAACTAATATGGATTATTTTTTTTTTTTATAAATACGAATTTACTCAACGGTGAGTAAAGGCCGAGTTAATGATTTGTCGCTGCGTAGCTTATAAACCGTTCAATGGAATTTTAGTGAAATCATTATAAAATCATTTCCATTTACAGTATATCTTTAATAATAACATACACAGTATACAGTATATCTATAATAATAACATACACCTAGTTTAATTTTCAGAGGCTTCATTAAAAGCAACAAAAATGTATCGTCTTCGTAATACTTTTCAATTTCAATACCATGGTAAGCCCCTACTCACCGCATATTAATAATTAATTGCCCAACCCTCTGCTAAAAACAATTTTTATCTTCCAAAACAGCTGTTTCAGTGTAGAGCCTGCCATTAAAATTTATGTTCAATTAAAACAACTAAGTTCACAAGCGAACTGCTGTAATTCCAAACGGCGGTATTAGTACTATTGTTTTGGAAATTATTATTATTTTAAATTAGAGGTATTCAGCGAACAGCTACATAAACCACATATAGAGGCTTCATGTCTGTGGAAATACTAATTGCAAAACTAACCGGTTGTGATTCGAATGCATGATTGAAAGCAGTGTTTAAAAGCCTGCAGGGAATTTTTTCACTTATAACAATATAGGTTACAAATTATACTGTTGAATATAAATAATAATATTTTTCAAGAATTCGTTTTTTTTTTTAATATATTTTTTCGACAAGAGAAAATTGAAGGGGCGTTAATTAGGCAAACTAATTTTGTAATCTTTGTTTAAAGGATTTGCTAAAATCAAAATCAAAATATTATAAATTTTGTAGACAGAAGAAATTTATTTTTGTGAATTTTTTTTATATATTTTCTTAAATTGATTTCATTAAATGTGCTTTACCGATGGGCTGCTATGATACATAAACAAAATCAAAATAATTTAGAATTTTCAGACTTTGGGGACTGATTTTTGATTGTGGTTAGGTACAAAATTCTACTTGGGATGGGTTAGGTGAAGGTACTATAAAAAGCAAGTTATACATTCGTAAAAAAAAGTTTTGAGGTAACACTCAAACATGTCATTACTATGATAGAGAAGACCAAAAAAGTAGATCCGCCAATTCTAACTGTCTGGGTCTGGATGTATCGACACCTGCAGCCATAACCGTTGAGCCGGTTTTTCCAAACTCGGTATAAACTGTTTTGAGAAAAATATCCACCGCTGCATTTTTTATTGTTGACCAATATAGGTATAAAAATAACGGTACCTATACCATATAAGCGTTCCATTTGTCTCGAAAAAAAATACCATCAATTCGATAAAATTTTACAAGAATGTTTATTTGCCAATGGTAATGTCCTTCATTACGGTATACGTAATGCCATAGAATAGTTTTGTATTACTTCGGTACATAGCTAAATATTATTATTAATAATCTTGAATGGTACGGCAGAAAAAAACTTTTTTAAAAAAAGTAATTCTTAAAAAATTCCGAAAATTCTATTCAATTGTGAATTATATATTTGTTTGCAAAAGATTATTTTGAAAAAAAAAATCCAAAATGTTAAAATCCGAAATTTTTTTTTCTTATAAAAATAAACTGTTCTTATAAATTTTCTAGTCATCAACTCGAAAGGAGCTTGCCAGACGGTTTGTTTTCAAAAAATTATTTAAAGAATTTTTTTTAAATTAAATTTTCAGTTATTCAAAATATTACTGCGTTAAAATTTTGCAGTATATTATTAAGGCTTAGCATACTTTTAAAATGTGAAATTTTCTTAATATCAGCCGTTCAAGAGATATATCTATAGCGGTTAAAAAAAACAACTGTTTTATTGTTACCGTGAATAAGCTTTTTTGTTTATTCTATAAATAAAAAAAAAATAATTTGATTCAGTTAATAAGTTCAAACAAAAAGTACAACGGACCAGGACCCCCTATTGCAACAACCACTTTGCATTTTTTTTGCAAATTTTCAAAAAATTACTTTTCTGCGATATCTTTTGAAAGCGACGCCCAATTTTGTTGCCTTTACTTTATCATTTGTTTATTTTTTGTTCATTATCATTTGGAATGTTTATATGCTGCATTAATTGCTGTATAGGTACACAATATTTGTTTATAGAAGAAATTAATCAATTTTTTTATATGTATCATTATTTTAACAATTGCAATTGCAACTGAAGTCGCAATTTTGAATACTCAATTCAACTTTTTTCTTGCTGATTTTGAAAGCACATCATCTATCTGGAATCAAACTTTTTCTTTAAGGAATCAACTTACGATTGAGAAGAAAGTACAAAAAAATGTCATGAATTATGTACATATATTAGAATCATCCTTTATGTCACAACATAGGAAATTGATAAAATGGATATATCTGCATTACGAGTTGTGTTGACAGTTTATTGAAATATTCAAATGAAGAAATAAGATGCATTAACATGAAAATGACGATGAAGTATATATTGAATATGAGTGTCGCACAACCCAATATGTCTCTATGATAATAATATTGTGGTTGATAAAAGCATAAAGTGGAAATGTTATGATTGCCTTCGAAGAAATTCCTACCTTTCATATAGCGAGATAGACTTTCGATGCAAACCATATTATATTCTAAATACAATGACAGTTCAATTCCAAGTATACATATATCTACTCTTATATAGTAAAAATAATATTTTCAGAGGCTTCTTTAAAGATTTCTGAGTACATATATGAACATTATACGCAAAGAAAAACTAAGTATACCTATCTATATCTTTATACCCATCATATGCCAAATAATACCTATTGTCGGTTCTTCACATTTTAAGAGATTTTTGAGAACGTATAGCATACCTTTCCAGACCGTTTTTATTGCTGACGTTAGTTTAAAGCCTTCGATTTCAATGAATGCAATTACAGTAAGGTATAGAGTGTGGTTCAGGATATACCAACATAGTTGTGGACCGGTTGTGAAAATCAATCTTATAGCAAAACTGAACATGTTAAAGCATATAACAATACCTGATTGTATAAACTCAAAATAAAGGCAAATTAACTTTCGTGTTAACAAATTGAGAAATTTACTTAAACAGTTTTCTTAAAAAAAAATTCTCAAAAATCCTCATATTTCATCAAAACCGCTTAGCAAAATTAAATATTTGTATATAAAAAATAAACCGGTTCTATGGGAAGTAGGTACCGTTAGAAAACTTTTTCGAAATATGTTTCCAATGAAAATCATTACAGATGATAATTAAGCACTTATATAAAATTTTATCAATATTGAACTAATTTTTGCCGATAAAAATAGAAGTTATAAAAACGAAAGATTGCAGAAATTTTAGAATATTAAATTTCGTCAAAATCCAATCTGTCATTTTAAAAAAAATCGTTACCAAAAAAGTACGGTTTAATAATAAACTTTTTTCGGGAAAAAATTTCCAAGAATAAATTTTAACGATATTGGTCGGATTTTTTTTGCGAAAAACAGAACTTAAGAAGACTCAATAAAAGTATTTTGTAGAACAGTTCAATACAAGCATTTTTACAATGGAGGTGGGCTCTATCTCCCACTGTTTAGTCGGTAGGGGCAAATTAAAAAAAAAAAGACTTTAAAGGCAGATTTAAAATTCAAATACCACTCATATTTGTAAAGATAGCATTCTTGTACATTCTACGTAAAGCTAAAGAAATTGTCGTAATTTTCTCACAAAGATGAACCTAGAATTCACATTAATCCTCTATGTGAGATCACCGTGTACAAAAAAATAAAAATCTTATACAAAAGTAGTGTTATAGTAATTTTTAATTTTCTGAAAAAATAGAATCAAAATTCTTCAAAAACTTTTAACATAAATAATTTAATTTAAACTTAGGATTAATAAACAGTTTTCTCACTTTCAAAATTGCCGTTGTTTTTTTTTTCATTTTAAGTCTTTTTTTTTCTAAAACCTTCCTCCTACACGAGGTGCCCCTCTCTCATAGTTAAAAACGCCTGTACGGAAATGTTTTACACAGTTATCAACTTTTGGCACCTCAGTTATCGTACTCTGCCTTTACAATTCATAAAACACTTTTTTTTTAATTTTTAACTTCAACTAAGCAGGACTACACCATCGGCGGTGTCGACAGCAAATCACTCATATACAATTTTATCAAAATCTATCGCACTTAGGTCCAAATTCCCTTTGAAAATCGATCCAGTAAATCTAGATCTAATTTTAGAACTTTCTTTTGAAAATAATTATAAGTAGATTGCATTTTTGAACAACAAAAAACAATTTAAATTTTATATAACAAAATAAAATTTATAAATTTTATAATTCGCTATTATTTTTGGCTGTAGATATATCTATTTCAAAGGGTGCCAAGTCCTATCATCAGTCTCTTAATTAGTAACTAGTAGATGGTGGCACTACTGGTGAGATTGCGTCATATTTGTACATTAGATTACATCCACACGCATTGTTCTAATTCTAGCATATTTGGATTTTCGCGGGTGTTGCTCCTCTTTAAGTCTACGAATTTTCATTTTTAATTAGTGCGTCCAATGCATCTCAACGAATCAATTTATTTTTGATCTTGATGTTTTGAAAACATGGTTTTGATAATCTTTATCGTCCATTGGCAAACAAAACTGTTTCTTTTTTTTTTTGAACAATTTAAAGCTCTGCCTAGGGCGGCAAAACATCCTAATCCTACACTGCACAAACGCAATGGTTTCACTTTGTCAGTAGTTTTGGCTTAAACACGTGTTTGCATCAGAGTTAACTCGAGGTTAATCTAATCCTGGAGTAATCTTGTAGTATAAAAAACTGGGCCTAAGTGTTTTTAGGTTTATTACGAATATTGGTTACAATAAAGTTATAGTATAGTAGTAATATAAGAATTTGACTCACATCTGAACCTAATATTTATTCCTGTATTATCGGAAGGCTTGTTGTCGGTTTCTAATATCAATCCGACCAGCCTCTCTACCTAAGTTAAACGATGAACTGAGAGAGTTGTGGTAAAAATCGGGATCAATAACATCATTGGAAAAGAAGAAGAAAATCAAGGGCGGCGAAAAAATTATTATTATTATTATTATTATTATCTTTATTGTTTTTTTTTCAGAAGAATACAAACTTAAAGTTAAAAAGATATACAAGCATGGCCCTAAGCCGTCTGCCGGTTAATTAAATATATATCTATATAATCTGAGAGAAAATGTATACAAAAAGATTTATGACAAAAAAATTGAAATTAAGAAGCAGAAAAAAAAATAAATTAAACATAATCTAGAACAAAAAAGAACTTAAATTTATATGCTTTTAGTTTAGCGAAAACGAAATTAATAAAGTAAATAACAATATTGATTCATATTTTTAAGACAAAAGTTTGGCTTTATTTTACATTTAATAAATTAGGTTTACCTAAAACAAAACAGAATATGGAAGCAGTTAAAGACTTAAAATATCAACTGGTATCGCGGGCTTTTAGTTTAGCTTAAACGAAATTAAATTGAAACAGGCTTTTAGTTTAGCTAAAACAAAATTAGATTAAGTTTTATCCTCAAAAATCAGGCTTTTAGTTTAGCTAAAACAAAATTAAATCAGATTCTATCTTCATAGGTATGTACCTAAAATAGATTCACATATGTATTTCTATACTCAACCGAATGTGAGATAAACCGAATAAGCAGCTTCCAACCACTCTCTCCGTTCAGAACACTTAAACATTCCTCTAGCGATAGATAACTCTTGTTGAAGTATAGTCGCCGAATTTCTTGTAAGATGGGACAAATTGCCAAAAAGTGGAAGATGTTTTCAATTTGATTTAGATTACACAATGTGCAGTGGGGACTAATATCATTTCTGTGAGGCCTATAGTTGAGCTCTAGCAATTCTGTGCGAGCTTTAAAAATCAAACTCATCTCCCAAACAGTAAATTCATCTCTAAAGTAATTGGCTTCCCCCAAACAGAGATTAAGTTTGCTATACATTGTTCTCGACACAGACTCCCTCGCCCTATCGTTAAAAGCCAGAAATATTTGCTCATCGAGAGTAGAAATGCAATCATAGAATGCAGTTCTCCACGAAACTAGATCTTCCACACAGAAAGTCAGAGGATAGTTTTGTGTCGAGGACAATTCATACCAATCTTTAAAAGGAGTATATCGACATCTTAATGACACTAAAAGAATTCTTTTCTGCAGATTGGTGTTCGGCCTTTGCATGACTTTGATGATATAGTCTGCGTTAGCTTTAAGGTTCCTAATATACATTGGAGGCAATCCCGAAAAAAATATATCATATAGGGACACTTTTAAAAACAAAATTTCCTTCTCCTTCGTTACATTAGTTTTTCATTAAGAATCATTAGCACTATAATATCCTTGAACTTTAAATCGAATTTAAACTTTTTTCCCAAAGACCTCCTGAAGTTATACGTTTGTAGAAAAAAAAGGATTTTTTCTTTGATTTTATTCAATTGCAAAAATAAATTTTAATACATATATCATTCTATATCAATTCATTGGAAAAAATAAAATACAAAATAATTTTGTTCAAATCATTGAGTTTCTTACTCTTGTTTTCTTTTATGGACGAACATCCTGTGTTTTGATTTTAACTTTTTCATTGAACAATTACTCTATGCAGATGAAGGTTATGACAAAATGATCAAAAGTCATCCTTATAGCATATTAGAATCATTCTTGATAGAGTCCCTATACAGAATCTAAAAGCATAAGAAAAATCGAGATAATGGAAAAACATATTATAGATTGTAGGTTGTGGTAACAGTTCATTAAAAAATTCAAACGAAATTCGGTACGCAGAATTCAAATGGATTTGTTTGGTAATCATGAATATAAATTTTCTAAACAAATATAATTTCTTTGGAATTATTTTAAAATCTAACATTCCCCAAGGGATTTCCCCCTCGATGAAATATTATTTGTGTTCCTAACCTCAATGAAGGTCAACAAATGCGTGAACAAAATATCCACGAAACAAGAAAATAACAATATTAGCCAAAAATTTTTAATCAATTATGCGCTCTTTTTAAGATGAAAGAAACACTTTCAAACAAACTTTTTCGTTTGTCATTACTTAGTTCTCATGATGAAAAACAGTTACATAACATATGACTTATATAACAAGGAAAGAAGCTGTAGCACAATAATATCCTTGAACTTTAAATCGAATTTAAACTTTTTTCACAAAGACCTCCTGAAGTTATAAATTTGTAGAATTTAACTGAAAAACGATTCTTTATTTGATTTTATTCAATTACAAAAATAAATGTTAATATACGAATATCATTCTATCAATTCATTGGAAAAAAATAAAATACAAAATAATTTTGTACAACCAATTAAGTTTTTTACTCTTGTTTGCTTTTATGGACGAACATCCTGTGTTTTGATTTTAACCTTTTCATTGAACAATTACTCTTTGCAGATGAAGGTTATGACAAAATGATCAAAAGTCATCCATCCTTATAGCATATTAGAATCATTCTTGATAGAGTCCCAATTCAGAATCTAAAAGCATAAGAAAAATCAAGATAATGGAAAAACATATTATAGGTTGTAGGTTGTGGTAACAGTTCATTAAAAAATTCAAACGAAAATAGAAAATGCAACAGAAATAGAGAATAGATCAATGATGATGAAATATACATTGAATATAAGTGTCACAAGCTATACAATATGTTTACAACGTATAGCTTATAAAATAATGGATATGACTCTTATTGCCTTTGGAAAATTCCGTTCTTACAAATTTTCTTTGGGATATTGAATTTTGAGGCAACCTGACATTACGATACTAGAGAAGCCCAAAAAAGGAGGTTTCGTCATGCCTTCCATCGGTCTGTCTGTGCGAATGTGTGGATGTGCGGATGTGCAATTGTCTGTGCACCGACCTACAGCCTAAACGGTTTGACGGATTTTTTTCAAACTTCGTTTATAGCACTTTTTGGTGATTCCCTAGAGGCGAAGTTTTAATTTTTATTTTAGTCCGGCTATAACGGGTACCTCCCATATAACGGTATTAGTTTTTCAAAATTTTCTCAAAAACGGCTCAAACGATATTGATAAAACTTTTTGTACGTTATATGTAGACTACTGTTAATATAATGTCGAATTCCTTTCATTTTTTCAGATTTGATCTGAAAAGTCAACTTTTTTCTCCTTCTATGGATGTTGTTAAAAAGTTGACTTTTTTATGTGATTGTATGTGTGACATTTGACATTTTGTTTTGACATTTGACGTGAACATTTAAAATTGTTTTGATTTCAAATCCAAAAGTGCTTTTTTTTACGAATTGTTAATAATATAATCAAAAGGAGGTTTTGGAATTATAAAAAAACTACGAATAATGTGAGTTTAAATTCGTTTAAATCTTTTTTTATAAAATAAATATTATTTTGTCACTAGATTCATCGATAGAATCGAAAATCTGACCCCGGAGAAACATTATAAAAAACAGTGAGTGCCACTTCGATTTTCTGTGCTTTTATGCCTTTTTCATGTCCGAAAAACTGTTAAATCTTTTCTTATAATATTATGTATATATTATGCGTTATTCTAGATCATGGACTTAAAGGACTACATCATTGTTACGGATAATAAGGATGTCGTTTTGTCGGACAAAGACGATGTATATTTGCAACACAAAAAAAGTAACTATATGCAATTAAACATAACATCTTTTGTAACTACTAACGTGTATATTTTTTCAGATGGACATGTTCTTAAAGTACCGTTTTCCTCGATTGCAGACTTTTATGAGTTCCAAGAAATGGATGAACAACTTCGATCTGATATTCTTCCAGAAACAGGTAAGATCACAACCACTTTTAATAATATTCAATTTAAAAAAATTAATTTGTTACACTTAAGGGTCTTCGGAATCTGTTCTGAATGAAATCGAGGAAGATTTTGCAACGCCAACAGCACCACCAGCACCACCACCACAACATTTTGAAAACTATTTGTCAACTACGACACCTCCGCCACCAACACCTCCGCCACCAACACCCCAGAGAGTATTTTTTGAACCCGCACCACCATCAGCAAAATGTTCAGAGCCGGAACCACCACGGTACTCTAACGTGACCATTTTTAAATGGGGTGAGCCAGAGACGAAGTATATGCTCCATTTATACTCGAGCCTTATGAACTGCGTGGGCCCACTTAAAAAGTTCCGAACAAAAAAACTTTTGTGGGCACATATAGCAACACTGGTCGAAAAAAAATTCCATATAAATGTAAATGGTTCACAGGTGGAATCGAGGTATAAGTGCGTCACGAAGCGGACGAAGAAAGTTGTAGACAACAACAACACCAGTGGGGCGGTTCGGCAGGAGACGGTGTATGATGAAGACGTATTTGATATCGTGCAGCAGGATGATTCCATCTGCATCGATACAGGACTGTCGCAGGGAAGATTTTTCACAAAATCTGACTTGTTCCCTAGGAGGTCGGCAACAATTACCTCCCAGTCGAATCATTCTGCTGCAGGGCAATCGTCATCAACGTCTTCTGATAGCATGAATTTTCATCCGTCACCAACCTTGTCGTCATCAGGTCCAGCGACATTGGGAAGACCACCACCAACAACAACACCAACCTTGTCGTCATCAAGTCCGGCGGGAAGACCACCACCAACACCATCACCAACCTTGTCATCATCAAGTCCAGCGGGAAGACCACCACCAACACCATCACCAACCTTGTCATCATCAAGTCCAGCGGGAAGACCACCACCAACACCATCACCAACCTTGTCGTCATCAGGAGATGAAATTCAGTCGATACGCCAACGGTCACCGGCGATAGTGTCGATGCTTAGAGCGTGCATCGACCAACGAGACACGCTGTTTGAAAATTATTTCAAAATCAAAGAGCGGCGTATAGAAGAGCGCAAAGCAGAAAGGCGAGCGGCTCTAGAGGAAAAAAAGAAATTTTTAAGAGACTTGTTCTCTGAGAAATAAAAAAAACACATAAGTTGAATTTAAAACCTTGCCTTTTCTTATTTCATGTATGGAAGTTATGTAGGCACCCAGAAAGTAAGTATGAGTGTTATCATTATCATCATATTGTGATACCTTTTTTTTTTAATTTTACTTTAAATCAAAATCTAATGATGCAGTTAGTAGCACAATACAATTTAAAGCCAGGAAATATTAACATTTTCGTTGTATGTCAAATTTTGTAAAAACTAGATCAAAAAGAATCAAAAATCTCACCCTGTTTTTTTTAATTTTTCGAAAAAAGTTGAAAAGTCATGCACATACTTTGAGGTAATTTGAACATTTTTTGACTAACAACAAAAATGTTAATACTTCCTGGTTCTAAATTGTATTGTGCTACTAACTGCATCATTAGATTTTGATTTAAAGTAAAATTAAAAAAAAAAGGCACTACAAAAGTATATTCCTACGTACTACAGTACTACAGTATCTCGTACTGAATATGAAATGATTTTGGGGTACCGTTTTTTTTTAATTTCAACTTAAATCAAAATCAAATGATGCAGTTAGTAGCACAATACAATTTAGAACCAGGAAGTATTAACATTTTTGTTGTTAGTCAAAAAATGTTCAAATTACCTCAAAGTATGTGCATGACTTTTCAACTTTTTTCGAAAAATTAAAAAAAACAGGGTGAGATTTTTGATTCTTTTTGATCTAGTTTTTACAAAATTTGACATACAACGAAAATGTTAATATTTCCTGGCTTTAAATTGTATTGTGCTACTAACTGCATCATTTGATTTTGATTTAATGTAAAATTAAAAAAAAAAGGTATCACAAAAGTATATTCCTACGTACTACAGTACAACAGTATCTCGTACTGAATATGAAATGATTTTGGGGTACGTTTTTTTTTTAATTTTTCCTTAAATCAGAATCTAATGATGCAGTTAGTAGCACAGAACAATTTAGAGTTAGCAAGTACTAACGTTTTTGGTGTAAGTCAAAAACTGTTCAAATGACCCCACAATATGTGCATGACTTTTCAACTTTTTTCATAAAATTTTAAAAAAGTCATCAATTTAACTTTTTTTTTTAATTGAGAAAACCTGGGCGACAGGAACGATGTATGATGATCTCCACGTACGCATAATTGTACTTACAATTAAAGCATTGTCTGGTTGCTTTATTAAACTACTTACTTTTTCATTATCTATTGTCTTTGTCAATATGAATAAATAAAACACTATTTATTTTGTATTTAAATATTTTTATTGCAATGCTTCGGCTATAGCATTTCTTTTTAGCTGGCCCCTATGCAGCAAGATTGTTTCAACAAGACTTTCGTCTTCTGGGGCAAGGCTTTCTTCAGTTGCCTCTGTTTGTGTGTTGTCTGTTGGGGAATCATTTATTTCCTGCCATGGGTCTCCCTCTGTAATGCACAAATTGTGCAACACACAGCATCCCAAAACAAATTTCGACATCCGCATTACAGAAAAGTAATCGAGTCGCACAAGCTGCCTAAAACGTTGTTTTAGAAGACCAAAACAGTTTTCTATTTTGACTCTTGTTTGACAATGCTTTTTATTGTATTTTTTTTGGGCGTTTGTCAAACTGCCATAGTCCCTATATGGAGTAAGTAAAAACTCCCGTAACGGGTACGCAGCATCGCCTAAAATGTGATACTTCCTCTCACATATTTGTGCAATATCTTTCGATATATATGACATTTTAAATATGCGAGAATCGTGTATTTTACTGGTTGCACCAACGAAAACATCCAAGAACTTTTTGTCCGCATCGCATATGCCTTGCAGGGTAATTGAAAGCAATCCATGTCGATTAACGTAAGTTGAGCGTATTTTGTGGGCAGGACTTCGTATGTAGATGTAGCATCCGTCAATGCAACCCAGAACATTTTGCAATCCTGCAAGCTATATTGAATATTATACTTATGTTCTTGTTACACTAAATTTTTTATGTAATACCTCTGCAAATCCTCTACACTTTGCTTCTTTTTCAGCTCTCGTTGATGGCATTTTGATATAGTCTGTCGATATATCAAACAGAAAATCCAAAAATGCCGTCTGCGTTCTGTATGCACTCGAAGGTGACATATTGAATAGGTTGGACACTTCGCGGTAAGTGCTTTTGTTCCCAGCATACCTTTAAACAGAAAAAGAAAATCAATATCTGAATTGAGTGGTTTTATAACACAAGTACTTACCATAAAAATGACAAACATTGAGCTTGAGGGCTTACGGCCTTTCTTCCAGAGGAACCAGCCCTTTTCTTATAATGCCTGGAGTTGGCAAACATCTCTGTAATTGTTTCTGCAGTTTTTCGCGACAATCTAAAATGCTTACGAAACTGTGCAAAAATGCATTAGAGATATACCTAATCCTTACAAGCAATTACAAGCATTTACCTCTTCATCCGTATAATTTGACACAACATCTTCAATAAAATTGGTCACCGAATGCCTTTCGTTTCTCGTGGTCATTAATAAATGTTCTAATAACAAGAATTCTTCGTCCTGACCAAATAAAAAAAGAAATTCATCATCAGATGATGAGGACGACGACGAAGATAGCAAAAAATCTGCGGCCAATATCATTTTTTGTCGTCGATTCATTTTTATACAAGTAATTGTTTATATTTTGTTTTTAAATATTTTAAAACACACTTTTTTTTGAACAAATTGAACAAAACACAACAATTTAAATTTTTTCTTTCAATCCACTCGCGAAATATTTTTGAGGTTTGTCAAAAATCAAAATGTCAAACTTTTGATAGTATGTATACACAATACGTGTGAATCTTGCTATCAAATCGAGATTCAAGAAAAGTTGATCTGAGGGGAAAAAAAGCAACTTTTTCTTGTCTATGGATCATGATTTTCGGAAAAAAAGCAACTTTAGTCCGAAAAAAAGCGACTTTAGTCCGAAAAAAGTCAACTTTTTATTTCAAAGGAATTCGACATAAGTGCATTTCATGTTTTTGGCTAAAGAAATTCTGAGAATTAAAAAAAAACATTTTTCGCAGTATTAATCAAGCTTATAGAAAAACTTTGAGAATATAAAATTTCGCCAAAATCGGTGACGCCGTTTACATTTTTACCTGCGATAATAGGTACTAAAGGCAAGTTTTGTATTCGTTAAACAAAAAGTTTTGAGATAACAATCAAACATGACATTACGATGATAGAGAACACGAAAAAAAGAGGCCCGACAATTCTGTCTGTCTGTCTGTCTGTCCGTCTGTCAGTCTGGATGTATCGACACCTACAGCCAAAACGGATTTGCCGATTTTCTTCAAACTTGGTACTCTGTATTTTAAGAGTAATATGCTCAGGCGTATTTTTGATTTTATCCTAGGTCTGAAAATAACGGTACCTGCTATATAAACGTAAAAGATAATTCAATTTTCCTCGAAAAAAAATACGATTGATTTGATAAAATTTAATAGAACTGATTTTATAAAAAACGGTGAGGTTTTCCGACAAAAATTTTTTTTTACAACTAGATTTTTAACGGTACCTGCGATAGATGTAAGACTCTTCTATTTTTCTCGTAAAAAATACCATCGATTTTTATAAAATTTTGTACAATGGATTTGTAGCCAAAGGTTGTGGTATCCATTTTTTCAGAATAAGTTACATATTAACGGTACCTGGCAAATAAGCAATTTTTCTCTAAAAATAAACAGCCGATTTTGATATAATTTAGTGTTACTGATTTTTTACAATAATGAAGTTTTCGTTAGAAATTTATTTTAAAAATCACCTTATTAACAGTATCTGCCATATTAATTCTATAGAAAATTCGACTTTTGTCAAAAAACATACGATTGATTTTGATAAAATTTTGTGTGACTGATTTTTTGCCAACAACGAAGTTTTTCGTTAGATATTTTTTTCAAAATCACCTTATTAACAGTACCTGCCTGCAATAAAAACGCTATAGAAACTATTTTTACTTCCGATTATTTATGAAGCCCAAAAAGTAAACTTACACAAGAGCAAGTTTGTCCACCCAAGACATGCCTTTTATTTCGGAAAACACTATTTTTTTGAATATAATAGAACATTTGCCACTTCACCTTAATTTAGCGACAGTCTTACAACTTCCTCTATCAACGCAACCCTATACCTTATCAAGTATTAAAGGGCCTAACTAATTAATATATCTATTTTCATTAATTAAATTCCAAATGATTTATAAACGTCGTCAACATTTTCTCATTTTCTTCTAAAAATACTCTTCATCTCTGCAATCTTTCTCAAAAAATGTTTTTCCATTCTTCAGAACTTAAAAGACTTTTAATTTTTTCAAATATCGGTAAACATTATTCTATTTACTAAAACATTTAAAAAAATTTAACCATAAATTAAATTTAAGCAAAAATTATAACATTTGCAACCGTAGTTATCACCAACCACTTATATACCAACTGTTTTAAACTAAATGCACATTGCACAAGCCTCAAAAGCAAATTTGCATTTGATTTAATTTGATGTATTATAAACTACCTCTACCTATATATTTTGTAGCTAAAGTAGGTACTGAAACCAAGTAGACTAGAACTGCAATCAACAAAATTACTTACGAAATTCCGAGTACCCAACCATCGGATAATTAAAACTTGTTTCACTTTCAAATGTTCAAACTTTAGATTACAACTTAACTTTACACTATTAGGACGATTTACTAACGTTTATGCATCAAAAAAATAAAAGCTTTTGAATACAAAGTTTGTCGAAATGAGGCAAGTAGATGTAAAATTTAATATTTTTGAATGCCCTTGGCAATCTATAATATCGGCAAAAAAAAAGTGTGGATGTAAGGATTTATTTGCGTGGAGCTAAAATAATACTGTGTAGTATTTATGTTGAATGTTAACCTCAAGGTAATACTTAATCTTTTTTAAGCACTTCACTTAGATAGTTTTTACGTCGTGGGGTTTAAGGTTTTCTGGATTTATAATTTGTTAAGGGCTTGCCTTTTACCTTTAATGCTGGTTTGAGTAAAAGGCTTTGTTAGAATTGAGTGAAATAACTTTTAAAATATTAAGGATAAGCTATTGCTTTATTGAAAATATTATAATGAAGGAGAAAAAATAAAAACATTAATTTTTAGCTTAAAGTAGTTGTGTTTGTCTTAAATTGAAGCCATATTCTCAGACATTTCTTTTTTATTTGTTTACTTGTGCTAGAGGGTAATAAGTTATAGATTCGTGCAAAAAATTATCAAGTTAAAAAATCAAAGATAACATGTAACGAAGCGTTACAATTCTATCTTAATAATTATTTTTTTCTCCCCTCAGCACCTATTATTGACTTGCTTCCTTATATGCCGATGTATTTCCCGTACCGTATTTATTATAGTATTTTTTAATAAACATGCTAGACTTTTGAAAGGGACATTTAATCAATTTCAGGCGGAACGAAGTTTGCCGGGTCAGCTAGTGTAAGTATAAAACCAACAAACTTGGCAAGAGGAACGTTATTGAAAGCTCCCTCGACGTCAAGGAAGGTTGCAACGGTATATACCTACTCATTGTAGTGAATTGTTTTACTTGCGATTATATAGGTACTATAAGGCAAGTTATATGCATTCGCGCAAAAAAAAAATAAAATAACAATCAAACGTGACATTACGATGATATAGAAGACGAAAAAAATGGGTCAGGATATTCTGTCTGTCTGTCAGTCTGGTTGTATAAGTAACTACCTACAGCCTAAACAGCTGAACCGATTAGCTTCAAATTTGGTATGTATAGGGTTCATAAGCCATTCCCTATAGGAGAAATTGAAATTTTTGTTCTCTCAAAAAACAACGTTACCTGCGCTATACAACCGTAAACGAAAATACATCTTTTCTCGAAATAAAAAGATCGATTTTGATAAAATTTCACATGAGTGATTTGTTCACAACGATAAAGTCTTTTTTCGAAATAAAAACTTCTTTATTTTCAATGGTACACGGTTAAAAATGTTAAGGTACTTTATAATATATTTAGGGTTACATATATTATGACAACACCAACATTTTATTAATGTTTAATGCATCGCAAATATTGCAATTATAAAGTTAATACCAAATATTATATAATTTTATATAATCAACAACTGTTAATGCAAACATACAAAATATATTTACTGGCACCGACAGCTCCGAAGAACCAATGCCTATAGTAGTAGGTAGGTACATTATACGCTCTCAACCATGCTTTTGTGTGCGTTTAGTTGTGCTCAAGATTTTAACCCAGACCTCCGGATCCGGGTTGATAGGCAGACACAATAATACAATCTGTTGGTTTAACACAAACATGTATTGTAAATACGTTCTCTAGTATTACATTTGAATAATTCAGGAGTATTTTTTAATATAAACGTTTTATATTTTAATCCGATGCATTGCATTTTAATCTTTTTCGTATTACATTATATTATTTAATACAAAAATCTTAGAATTTAATATGAAATAATCAGAAAAAATCTCTAATATTAAATATAAAATATTAAAATGTAATTTTTAGTGTATTGCATATGGCTGGAATACAAGTGCTGTATTAAAAAATACCCTAAAATTTTTATCCGTGTACTACTTGTACTACCTTGTTAAGAGCTGTTTTAGTGGATCTTCCCCTATAGGCGGGCTGTGATTTGGAAAGAAGATTTATATCTAAAATACCTCTAAGAAGCTATTAATGGACCAGAAAGTCTTTTCTAAGTGTTCTGATGGCTAAGCACTGGGCATTATCTGTTCCTAGACTGTAATCCTTGCAGACTTGGAAAAGGGTTGTCGTTAACGGCTCTATAGATATTCCTCTGAATCCGTTGTCCAAGTATACCATTGTCTCTTTTGAGGAAAGATGGATACAAGAGTGTTGTTTTGACAGTATTTTGCCTAGTCTATCAGATTCTTTTATATTTTCAAGGGATTCAAAGTACTCTTTTCCCAAGCTAGTTTTTTTTTTTTTTAGCTGAAGATACTATATACTATAATTTTGTAGTGAGTCCTTGTAGGGTTGCCATTGTTTATTAACGTAGGTCGTCGAAGCTATTAAAGGTTTTTCTCATAATCTTCCTGAGATTTGCGAGATCTTCATTCCACCATGGGGAGAAGGTTTTTTTTTTTGCTGTACCTACTGGACAAGACGCTTTGAGTACTACATTCATAGCCGTTTCAAAAGTGCTAACTTCATAGTTCATAGTTCATTTCATCACGTGTTTCAAAATACCATTTCACTCAATTTCAATCTCTTGTAATAACATGCGCACTTGAAATTCTTCTTTTTGTTTATAAACTCACTCAGAAAAGTCCTCATATCGCATTCAACAAGAATTAGGACTAAAAATATCCTTTATTGTAAGCTTTATATAAATATAATTTCTTGTTCGGAATTCAGTTTATATTGCGACGTGAAACGGATTTAATCAATATCGGAATAAAATATTTAACTGACGACATCGCTTTCAATCGTAATTATGACGCTGTGTCTAGTCATAGTTGCCGGCTTGGCTTGTTGATGTTACGAAAAAAATTCAATAAAACTGTGTCAAGCTATCATCCATCATTTTTATCTTCGCATTACATGTAAACTTTTTGCACTTCGGTTCACTTTCAACATTTAATCGATAAAACAATGAAAGAAATATCGTAACTTAATATTTTTCTGCAAAGAATGTCCTTTGAGGAAAAAGAAAATAATAACTCTGCCAAACCGTAGTAATTGTGTTCTGACCGCAAACAAAATTATTTTAAAAGTTAACCTCTAGACATACATTTATTACGAACATACACCCATAGGTGTAAACGTGGCATTTGTGGCGCCCCTAAAGATTCTAATGGTTTTCCTCCTTGTGCCGTTGTGCGTGGTTACTTGTTGTTGTATCTTTAGAAATGTTTCAATGTGCGGACTATTCAAGTGAATGTATGTATATGTAAAAGAAGTGATTTTTTTTTATTTATTTATTTATTTTTTGCGATGTTGTTGTGCTACACTAAAGGTCCTTGCACTGTGTAAACACATCTAATTGGATACGGTTTTGTCACCATTCACAAGATATACATATATATGTATACAAAATCTTGTTAGAGGTATGTTTGATGTTGTATTTGATGTGTCTACAGGATAAAAGAGCAATTATGGTTTTATATGTATTGAATTTATTATATCAATCTCATACTTCGACCTACCTAACTCAGCGAAATTAAGTTATTGAATGAAAAAGGACACACAAAGAGGGTATTTTCTAATCCGCCTGAGGACAATCTCAAGGATTTGTTTGGAGGGTTTTATATTTTATTTTATGTTTTGTTGACCTTCTTATTGAATTGTGTATTCAAAAAAAAAAACTGCAGACATACATACCTACCTATCTACTTACAATAAGGAATAGTTACGTTAAAATATAATTGGCTTTTTTAAAGCAACGACGCATAAAATGATTAGGTGTTTGCTAAAATAGAAAACAAGAAAGTTGCATCTATTTTAGTATTTGAAGAAATTTTAAAGGTGAGAGATTACATATTATGTGTATAAAAATAATTTATAAAATATTGTTTCACTCTTATGATGGCTCCATAGTTAGCAAAGAGTTATTAATAAATTAAGCCAATATTTCAATTTGTCTGAAGAGTATTCCTTCAATGATGCGGATTTCCAAAAAAAATGGGTAAAATGAGAATAGGCCAGTTGCAGCATCAACTAGAAATTGTCCTGTTCAATCGTCAATATAGTTGATTTATAATAATCATCAGCTGATAATATTGATGACTCGCATGTTATTGTAACCGGATGTTTCGCCAGAAATATGATAAGCATAAGATGGTTATCTGCCATCGTCCATAGCGCGATGACCGGTAAAATTGGACGGATATCGCCACCCAGTAATATCATTGCGCATTATTGTTCCGTCAATCTTTCAATGTCCAATGCAGGGAGCGCCTCCAATGCTCGCTACCTACCTATGCCATTTTGCACACATCTCATGATAATTTTGCATAAGTTTTAAACACCTATACTATCGCAGAGTAGTTTCTTGGAATATATGGAACAAGCCTTGAGCTGCTCCGGCAGAATTTTCCAACGTTAAAGTGAAGCAGTGCGGTATCGCCTGGTATGGAGAATTGCACCTTAAATTAGTAAATTGTTTTATTCTTCTGAAATTTTGCAAAACGTTATCGTATTTTGAACAATCAGCTTGCCTATTATATTAGAAATTATTTGGTGGAATAAATTTTTTTTATTTCTTAAAAATTTTCTTCTCCTTTTTGCTCTACACTTCGCCCTTCGGGCTGATCCTATGCATTTGGCTCACCGCTCACCCAACATTCTTCTTTCAAATTTACGTTGATTCAGCAGATTCATGTTTCCACAAATAAGTACACTTTAATACACCGTAGTAGAAAATATAATAAATAGAAGATAATCTTAAGGAGACTCTACCCATTTTTATAAGGAAAGACTAGGATTCGTACAAAAAATGAAATAACGATGATAGAGAAGACGAAATAAGTCGGTCCGAAAATTCTGTCTGTCTGTCTGTTTGTATGGGTCACCTACAGCCTAAACGGCTATATCGATTCACACCAAATTCGGTAAGTAGTATTTTTAGGGTAATATACTCAGAGCTTTTTTTGTACGTCACTGTAGGTCAAAACGATTATTGAAAACCTTATTATTTTCTCGAAAACGGCACGAAAGATTTTAACGAAGTTTCACATGTGTAATAAAATGTCAAGGTTCTATCAGATAGTGGAAACCAAACTTTCAAGAAAATTCAATTAACGGTACCTGCTACATAACGGTATTTTTCTATCTCCACTTTCTCTATAACAGCTTAAACGAAATTGAACAAAATTTAAAACTAAAATTAAAATAGCAATTTCAAATAACATGATATAAAAATTAAAAATTGGTACTGTGCGTAACTTCAAGTTATTGCAATTGTCAAACATACATCTTCTAGACGAATTTTGAGTACATTTCAGTAAGAACAATCAGAATCAGGGTTCTATATCCAACTTTCTCGTATTTTTTCCAATGGTCTTCTGTCTGTCCGATAAAAACACTGGATCGCACAAAATTGGTCTCGTAGAAAGTTATTTTTGTGTTGACAACTGGAAAAATAATTTGATAATTTTTTTTTTTAACTCTAGGTGTTATATATTTTAAATATTTTTTTTTTTATTGTTTTTCAAAAAAAATGATGCAATAAAAAAAGATTTATATGAAAGACATCACTATCGGGTCGGCAACAATTTGATTACATCAATATTTATCAAAATTAATGTAAATATTTCAATACTTTTTTGATTAAGAAACTTCGATTTGTTTAGTTTTATACAACATAATATTTGAAAACCTATGTCAACCACTAAATATTGAATGTTTTCCGAAGACAATCCGGTGAACCTCACGTTCAAATCTACATAGTGACAGAAGAAAAGAAAAGGCAAAAATAAGTTTTGTTTTCAACTCTAAAGATCAAGATGTGACTACACCTGTGATATAACTTTACAAGTACATAATATCAAAAACAAATTTTCCTCAAACTTATCGTATCCATCAGGATAATAATAATAACTTTAAGACATACCTAATCTTATATTATATTAACCATTCAGCTAACTATATTTATCATGTTGTTGACCCAACTGCCTTCGATGGTTTGTTCTTTGTGTGTGGTTATTTGCATACCTTCCAACACAAAGCATATTATTCGTATCCTTGTTCAAGAACATTTTTAAAAAGGTTCAAACAAGTTTAGGATATTATTGTGCAACATGTATAGTTGTTTCAGAATTTTGAATGTATTTATTTACCTTTCACTTGAATGTGATAAAACAAATATCAAATACCTTTTCTATACGACTACATTTTGCATAGATATAAATTGCCATCCCTTTTCTAATCTATATTTGAAAAGATAAAATAAATCTATTTGTTTGGTTTTCACCTTTCTTATTCCAACTTGTGCTTCATAAGGATGATGCTACCTTACATTGTCGGCTTTTTGTTTTACATTTAGGTGCCTTTACTTACCTTTTAAAGCTTTTAAGGGATTTAAGGTATACCTACCGTTCGTATCTCTGAATTTGGACAAACTAATATGTTTTTGTTGAACACTGATCTTCCTGTTTCTATCTGTTATATTATATTGTTTTATTTGTAAAAGCAAACCTTCCATTTTGCATCTGAAATGCAAGTATATATATTATACTCTAAAAAAAGAGCTCAAGAATTTTGATTCAAATGTAGGTGTTCGATAGATCAAGCGATTTAGGGTAAATCTGGGCATTATGGCGTACCTAACTTCAATCCCCAATAACAAAATTTTTTACTTCAATTAACAATATTTATTTAATTTATGAAAAACGAAACATAAATAAATTAAATTGAAAAAACAATTCAACTTTTTTGACAGAAAAAAAAATTATCAAAATAAGGCTTAGAAAAAATCATAATGCCCTAACTAAGAGCAATATTGCGCACCTCTGAGGGCAATATGGCGCGACGCTTTTTTCTGGTTTGAACGTCCACTATGCATGCAGTTTAAATGCAGTTGGTACAGAATGTATGATATCTCGCCACAAAGGACACATATCCATTTCTCTATTTATGTTTTTATACTGTAATCTTTACCAAAACCTGCGCAAATATTTTTTCCGAAATGTTCGGGCCTTATAGACTCGTCGGGTAAATGGATTTGAAAGTTTCTCTTCCTGCGGTGCCGTCGATGAGTTTATGCAACCCTTCATCTTATTTTTCTTCTGTTTGAAGACTTCAGCATTTTGCTTCAAAAAAATTCACATTCACCTAAATTTCATGCTAATTTTATACGTTAACTTCATAAGGGCATTATGGCTCATTCGCGCCATAATGCCCCAACAGCATGTGCGCCATATTACACTCAATACACTTTTTCGCAACAAATTGAAAAAATATGAATTCGCATTTCGTCGGCAACATGTCCTTAATACACAGCAAAACCGAAAATGTACTCTGAATTTCAATGTTCACACCAAACACGTGCGCTGTATACTTACCGAGATGCACAAAGTCAAAAACCGAGCAAAATTAAAGTAACCACCGAAAATCAGACAACTTTTTTTGTTTCCTTGTTTTTTTTTTCCACAAAAGTAGTCGTATCGACATTAGATTATGATTTGGTGCTTTATTGCCAAATACCTAAGTTTTCGGATCGTTTTCATTTTTGTTAGAGCATTAGAAGTGTGGTATTCCGGAGGTGCGCCATAATGCCCGAACTTACCCTAAGCTAATTTACAATTTCATTTCACAATTTTGAAAACAATCGGCCTAAACTTTTTTTTCACGTTATCAAAATTTGGACTTTAAACGTGAATTTCTCAAAAACCATTGACATGAGTAATTTAATTTAAATGCAGGATTATAGAAAAAAAACTTCTGACTTTCAAATGCAGTACAGCACTGTGTTGTAAGTGTTTCCGTTGATTTTAAATATTTTTCTTTGTTTTTTTTAATTTAAACCATTTTTTTTTAAAGTGCGCCTACCTTCTTAATGGGGGGAGATAGTTTTCGACCTAATACAAAAACATGCCATCAAATCTTGGCGTCCAAGTTATCGTACTCGTGCCTAGAGGAGCAATACGCACATAGCGAATAATAAGACAAAAATTAAATTTTTTTTTTTTTTTTTTTTTTTTTTTTTTTTCAGAAAAACTTTGTTTCTTCTGATAATGTCTGGCGATATACTTTCTCCTACAAGCTTATAGAGATGAAAATCCTTTACCATCAATAGCAAATTTCTCATTATTTTCTTTCCCACATAACTGTGTATTCCTGAATGTTTTCTGTAAAATCAGAAAATTTAATTCAAAAGTTTTTTTTTTTCCTATCGGTGGTTGTTTCTGTTAAACCATAACTTTATATAACTACCAAACCAACTACATCAAGGTGTAAATTTCTAAAGAAATCTTCAAGGTTAACACACCATATAACACCATCAAAGTAAAGCAGTTAATACGAAAATTCTTAAAATTTCATTCATCCCCAGAAATTTGAAATGCGGTAAAGTGAAATATGTGAAAGTTCAACCTTGTAAGCTTGAAGGACTTTTTTTGAATTCGTTACAATTTGATTGATTTTTATTCATCAAAATTTACATATTTGAATCCCCTTATTTCCACTTTACTATACAAGTGAATAAGAAATAAAACTGTAAATAAGCCATCAATTTCAAAAATGTGCACATCACAAGTTTCAAGTTTTCCAGACACATTACGTGCATTTTGATTTATATTCTAATATAAACCAAAATATAATATTTTCACATTAATCATCACCAAAATTATCACGTAGTTGGTCACAAAATAATATGAAGTATACATTGGTCAATGACCAACCACGCCAATAATATTTTCCATCCCAAAATTTGTGCGATATTTTTGCATAATAAATGATAAAACCTTCAACAAGCACAGCACTAACGAGCAATATCGAATCATGAGGCATTTTATTCAAGCCTCTGCAAACCATCATTATAATTATTCATATTTTGTTTTTGTTCTTGGTTCTTGGTTCATGTCCTCTTCAATGATTTAATTTTGTTTGTAAATGATTAAGGGATGAAATTCAATCAAAATTAATGACACGGGAAATGAGATATCATGTATTTTTTTCATCTGAAAATCTAGGTGCTTGTGCTGTGCATTCGCTTTAACAGTTTTAACCGCAACTTAGGATTCAATTTGGTAATTAATCTTACCTCTCTCCAAAATGCCAAAATGATGAATTCGTGAACATCATCATCATGAATATTGAAGGTAAACATAACATGAAATAGCTCCGATTGCAGCTCGGAAAATAAATTTCAATTTTTCTACAAAATCATCAATGATGTATAAGATAAATATAGATATAAAAATCGCTTTTCATTTAATTTTTCTAGGAAAAATATTTTTTTCCGCGATTGTTAGTAAATGGAACAACAATGTGACATGCAACTCTATACAAATCGATTTGAGTGAGCAGGAATTTTTTTATCGTCAAACATTCAAAAAGTGTGCAAAATTACGCGTTTCACCATTTCTCTTTCATATAATAATGTATGTAAATATTTCAATACTGAAAAATTTATTTGTATTTGTATTATGTTTCAAAAAACATACCTATATGTATATGCAAGCATAAAAGAGAGTGATGTATATATGATGGGAAGAGTGCATTTTGAATTCAGTCATTTTATTCTAATATATAAAATTCTCGTGTCACGGCGGTGTTTGTAATCTATCTCCTCCGAAACGGCTCGACCGATTTTCGTCATCCGAAGAATGCATATTGGCCAGGGTGGAGAATCGGACAACATCTATTTTTCATCCCCCTAAATGTTAAGGGTGGTCCACCCTCTACGATCAACCCCTATTTTTTATTTGTCAATTAAAAAAATTAATTATTTTGCAAGGATTTTTTTTAATTTGGCATGACTTAGAATAAAAAAATTCATATTTCTCTGAATTTTTCGCCCCTCTACAATCAACCCCTATTTTTTATTTGTCAATTAAAAACTTTAATATGCAACGATTTAACGATGTTATTCAGTGATGAAATGTACAATGAAGCATTGATTGCTATCGAGGATCTTTGCTTCGCTATTGCGAATTTACCAATCAGTCATTTCGGTATGAGTTCACCGAATCGAAGTGCATCTGATTTACTCAACACAGATATAAATCGTGAACTACAGTACGATACTGTAGAAATGGCAGGCATTGTTAGTCGCAATGTTCCACTACTAAATGATGAACAAAAAATTATTTACGACCGATTTGCCAGGCATGCCTCCACACCATTTACAATTGAAGGTTGGATCTCCGATTATTCTGCTTCGTAACTTAAACCCACCACGGCTGTGTAATGGCACACGATTAGTCTTTAAAAAATTAATGAAAAACGTTATTGAAGCGATCATCTTGAATGGAAAGTTTCAAGGCGAAAATGTGTTGCTGCCACGAATCCCTATGATTCCTACAGATGTGCCAATCGAATTCAAACGCACTCAATTCCCAATAAGATTGGCATTCGCTATGACAATCAACAAGTCACAAGGCCAGACATTGTCTGTATGTGGCTTAGATTTGGGAACACCATGCTTTTCCCACGGACAACTATATGTGGCATGTTCTCGCGTGGGGAAACCATCCAGTTTGTTTGTGTTGGCTAAAGACGGACTAACAAAGAATATTGTACACTCTATTGCACTGAGAGATTAATTTTTTTTTTTTTTCAACTGCCATAATTGATAGTAACAATGTAAATAATTATTTTTGATGTTTAGATAGCTATCAGAAATTATTGGCGTATTGGTTAGTGTGTCGGACTATCACGCTGGAGGTCTGGGTTCAAGCCCAGCTTCCAGCTTCGATAACATCTAATGTTTTTTTAAGGGGCACTGCCTCTTGCGAGGAAGTGACAAATCCTCCAAGAGTATCATTTCATGAAAAAAGCTTCTCACCTTAGTCGTTCGGATTCGACGTAAAATTGTAGGTCCCCTCCAATCCTGTAGAACTAACAACGCACACAAAAGGATTGGTTGAGGGTTGTAAGTCACTAGGCCGTGGTCGGAGCTGTGTCACTTAATTTATTTTATTTTATACAGGGTGATTGGTATAAGATGCACCAAAAAGCTTGAGCATGTAGGTGGAGTTAAGACAAGAAAAAACTCGTATAGGAGGGGGGTCTATTTCCCCCCGTTTAGGCGGGAGGGGCAATTTTCTAAAAAATTCACTTAAATCAGAAAAAAAATTATTTAAAAACAACGGTGAATGATACAAAGACTTGTTATATCTTTTTGAAAAGCCAGAAAACTACTCTTTTATTTTATTTTTAAATTAAGTTGTTTGAGTGAACTGTTTTTAAAAAAATAATTTTCAAACTCAAAATTTTGAAAAAAAAATTTAAAAAAAAAAAATTTAAACTAATTTTTTTCAAAATTTTATTTAATGAATTATTATTTTTATTTTCAAAATTCAATGCTCTTATTAATTTTTAGTCAAAAACAGAAAACCGGATGCCAAAATGTATCTTAGTTTTTGAGAAAATAAGAAAAACTAGAAGTATTTTTTTCCAAGAAAAACACTTTTTTTTGGTTTTCCCAAATTTGACCTGCTCAGGCCAATTATTAATAAGGGGATTATCCCTTTTTTATTTTTTATTACATACCATCCGATTTTAATCAAATAATAAAAAAATATTAACTTTTTACTTTATTTACTAGTTTTACTTTCAATTTTTTTTTTTTATTTCTCAAAAACTAAGATACATTTTGGCATCCGGTTTTCTGTTTTTGACTAAAAATTAATAAAAGCATTGAATTTTGAAAATAAAAATAATAGTTAATAACATAAAATTTTGAAAAAAATTAGTTTAAAAACTTTTTTTTTTAATTTTTTTTCAAAATTTTGAGTTTGAAAATTAATTTTTTTAAAACTGTTCGCTTAAACAACTTAATTTAAAAATAAAATAAAAGAGTAGTTTTCTGGCTTTTCAAAAAGATATAACAAGTCTTTGTATCATTCACCTTTGTTTTTAAATATTTTTTTTTTGATTTAAGTCAATGTTTTAGAAAATTGCCCCTCCTGCCTAAACGGGGGGAAATAGACCCCCCTCCCATACGATTTTTTTCTTGTCTTAACCCCACCTACACGCTCAAGCTTTTTGGTGCATCTGATACCAATCACCCTGTATAGGCAAAATTAATCTGAATTCAATACTATTACACCATCACTGGAAATTAAATAACAAGATTTTGAATATAGGTATGTAATGTATATACATCAAGAAACACTTATGCTGAAATAAAGCCATTGCTCAAGACGGAGAAATGTTTAAGTGAACTCCCGACTACTACATTAATTTTCAATATTACTTAAGTGACTTGATAAAAATGACGCCCTTAATGTCGTACTTTGTATTTTGTTCGTTGGTTTAGAAAATAAAATGCTCGACTGGTATTATAACACGTTTTTTTAGCCAAAAACTTTAAATGCCATTTTGTGTTAAATAATCAAATTAACTTCCATACTAAATTTAAATGAAATCGAATAAGCCGTTATCAATTTATGGACAAATTTGTAAAAACCGTTAACACTAAATCTCCGTTATATGCATTTTTAGCCAAAAACCTGAAATGCAGTTATATTAACAGCCAGGCTAAAATAAAAATTCGAATTTTTCCTCTGAGAATGACCAAAAAGTGCTATATACGAAGTTTGAAGAAAATCCGTCAAACCGTTAAGGCTGTAGGTCGGTGCACAGACAACCGCACATACGCACATCCGCACATCCGCACATCCGCACATCCGCACATCCGCACATCCGCACATCCTCACATCCGCACATCTGCACATCCCCACATCCGCACATCTGCACATCCCCACATCCGCACAACCGCACACCCGCACATACTCACAGACGGACCGACGGACGGCATGATGAAACCTACTTTTTTGGGCTTCTCTATCATCGTAATGTCAGGTTTGATTAAAACCTCGAATTTTTTTTTCTAACCGAAACCAATATTTGCCTATTGAGCAGGTAAAAATTAACAAATAAGAATTGATTTCACGAAAACAATTTAAACATGTTTTATTTGTGAAATAGCGTGATTGATTGATGTTGACAGACAATATCTAAGATGGCAAGTTACATCTTAAATTTGCCTTTTTAAAATATGAAATGGAAGCGAAAACATCAGTATGGTGGTACGAAATAAAACGGCCGACTCAGTCGCACGAACTTGCTCGCATAGCAGAGGACTGCAAAAAAAATTTGATTATTAAATTAGGTATGTTATGACATATCAAAAATGGCCTAAGCCTGAGATCAAGCTGTATGGTAGCTATCATTAAACAGTTTTTTAGACAAAAACTTTGTATCCAATCTTGTGCTAAATATGCAACCAAAATGGCATATCAAATTTAATTAGATTCGGTTTATCCGTGATCAATTTGTTGCCAAATTAGTTAAAACGGTTAATTAATACCAAATCTCTGTTATCTGAATTTTTACCAAAAACATGAAACGCAGTTATATTAAGACTATTTCAGATACCGTTAACATTGACAAAACTTCATCAAAATCGTTAGAGCCGTTTTGGAGATAATTTGAAAAAAACTAAAACTGTTATATGGCAATTATACCAGTTATAGCCGGGCTAAAACAAAAAAATCGAAAACTCCAAACAATACTCCTTACCCTATAGCTGCGGAGTCGAAAGGAAAAGGGAAACAGTAACGCACTATCTATGTCACTGCCCTGCCTTGGTTACAGTCCAAGATGCCAATTCAGTACTTTGTTGACAACATAGCTAACTGCCCGAACTACAGACATCAATCAGCTACAAAACCATATAATTTTTAGAAGCTTTTTACTTTTTAAGTCAGTTTTAAAGTGAAAAGATTGGTGACTACCGTTGTCTACTCCGAGTTCAATAACTACTTTTTGGTGCTAAATGGGTTAGTAAACGAGCGAAATTGCCTGAATTATGTAGCGGCGAGCGACGTTGCTGTGAAAATGAGCAAGTCACTTATAAGCTCGCAGTAAACGTTTGGGCTTGCATGGTCGTAATGGTGACGACCAGAAAACTGTTTTCTACAACTTTATTTGCATTTAGAAAAGAATCCCTTGCATTTTATTTGAATGGTGTGATTGCTCTCTGAAAGCGTTTCCAATTTCAAAGTTGCCCTAACACTGTTAAATTAACAATATGCAAGGAAAATGCTAGCAGTAAGTAAAATACTTACAAAACTTTCATGGTGTGACGACATAAAAAGTCCTCGCGTATCAGGGATTGTTTCACGTGTTCTATCTTTTACATTCAAAGATTGCACTTGCAATAACAACACTTGCATGCTGTTACTATTGTTAGAAATTGTAAGCCAAAGAAAAAACGTACACGTCTATACACAACAAGATTTATTTACAGAGTAAAGATAAAGAGTATTATCAGAACATAATAATTGAATACAAAAGTACAATTGGATTGTGTTGCCACATAGAGTAGAATTAACATGATTTTAACACTCCTTCTCAACACAATATAATTTAAACAAAAGTAAATAATAACAAAATAATTCTTAATATAAGCCCATAGCTTGAGTAAATTTACAATGTTTTATTTTTGAAAAATTTTTAGTTAATATATCTGACATCATTTCATTAGTACTAACATAGTTCAAAGTTATTTCATTATTTTTATATAATTCTCTAATATGTTTGCTGCGAGCATGATAAATAGGATTTTTTTATCAAATGCTGAGCACTCTGGTTGTCGCTGTTAAGAACCATTGGATTTTCGTCACAAAAACCCATTTCATTGAGCAATTTCTTGATGTAAACTGCTTCCTTCGCAGCAGTAGAAAGCGCGACGTACTCCGCCTCCGTGCTGCTTAAAGCCACCAAATTTTGTTTTTTCGACTCCCACGAAAATACGCTTCCTGCTAATATAAACGCACACCCTGTGTAGGACTTCCTATCGCTGGCATCGCTTCCCCAGTCTGCGTCAACAAAGCATTCAATAGGCATCCCTGTCTTGTGGTAATGGATCTTCAAACCGCTCGTCTTCTTCAAATATCTACAAATATAAGATGTGCCAAGCACCAGTTTCGTGTTCGATATGGGGGTCAATGTTGCGTTGAGAAAGCTTACAGACCGAATGCAATATATCAGGTCTAGATGAAATTGCTAGGTACATGAGAGCACCAAGAAGACTCTGATAGTCAGTAGGATTCACCCTTTTGCAGCCATCGTTAAAGCAGCTAGTTTGGTAACCTGCATCCAACGGTGTCGATACTGGCTTGTAATCTTCCATACCGTATTGCTTTAGGAGGTTGTTAATATACTGTCGCTGACAAACAGTAACTGCACCCGTTTCGTTTGCACGTTGTATTTCCATGCCAAGGAAAAACTTAAGCTGACCTCCATCAACAACATCGAACTCATTTGCTATCGAGTCTTTAATTTCAGTAAGTTCATTCAGTTTTGAGCTTGCTAGAATGAGATCGTCAACATAAACAGCGATTATATTAAAATTACCTTTTTTATTTCGTGTGTAAACACATGGCTCACTGACACACGGTGAAAACCCAATTTTTCTTAAAACAGAATCCAGTTTTTCGTTCCATTCACGTCCACTCTGCTTCAACCCATAAAGCGCTTTATTAAGCTTTAGGACACGGTTTGGATAATCTTTGTCAACGAAAAATTCAGGCTGCTTCATAAAAACATCATCATGGAGCTCACTGTTTAAGTAAGCTGATGACACATCCATCTGGTGCAGATGTAAATTGTGCTCACAAGCTAAAGCAAGCAACATACGTATGGTTGCGTACCTTACGACCGGTGAAATTTTTTTAAAAAGTAAACAAATACATAACGAGACATGTCATCGATAAATGTGGCAAAATATCTGGATCCTCCGATAGACACTTTATTCATGGGTCCACATACATCGCTGTGCACAATTTCTAAAAGATCTTTGGCACGACTCAAAGATGCACATGGAAACGGCTTTACACAAATTTTACTTTTTGCACACGTAATGCAATCATTCTTATCTGGCAAATCTCTTATTGCTAGTCCATGCACTAATTTTTTAGTTGACATTTCTTTTAAACTATTAAAATTTAAATGCCCGTAGCGATTATGCCAGTCTATTGAATCATTTATTTGGTTCTTTGCTAGCAAGCATTTGTTAGATTCCGCCTTGAACACAAACAAACCACCGATCACATTTGCTTTCATTACCACATTAGCATTTTGGTTTCGTATGATTGCACTTTTTTTCACTAAAAACAACTGTTAGCCCGTTATCCACTGCTCTACTAACTGAGATGAAATTTCCCTGTAGTGATGGAACGTACAAAACGTTTCTGAGTTTTACAGCTAAGCCATGACTTTCAAAACAAACATCTCCTCTTCCGTCCGCTTCTATGTAATTTTCTCCCGCTAAGACAATTTTTTCTTTTCCTTCCGTATATGAGAAGAACAAACTTCGATCACAGCACAAATGAGATGTAGCACCGCTATCAACGCACCAGGAATCTTTGCCTAAGAAGCTGCAGTTAGATGTAGAAGCGAGAATTGAAAACGAATGCTCATTTGCATCTCTCGGCAAAATCCTCTTTTGTTCTTTGCACTTAGCAGCGAAATGACCACGACGGCCGCAGTTGTAGCATTTTACATTAAATCGTCTATTGCCACCATTAGAAACAAAGCTCTTACTACCGCTATCATTGCTACCACCGGTATTACTGACGCTCCCGCTATTTTTAGAATGATGACCTCTTTTTGTATTAACCCACGCAACAAACGCTTGATTATTTTCGCCATTCTCTGCCATTTTGCCTTGTCTCCTAGCTCCTTCTTCAAGTAATTTTACCTTGAGAGTATTTAAAACTGGAAGTGTGTCTCGTGTTTCAATTGCTACTACAAAATTCTCGTATGAATCTGGCAAACTTGAAAGCAAGATGATGACTTTCATCTCTTCAGGCACATCAATACCAATTTCTGACATTTTATCTAATGTTTCAGAAAACTCGTTTAAATGATCTGACATGAAACCTTCAGACAAACGAAGATACAGAAGCTTTTTAAACAATGAGATCTTTCGAGCAGGACCACATGGCTGGTATATTTCCTTAAATTTGTTCCAGGCCTTTGCTGAAGTGTCGCAGTGTCGCACATGGTTTATCTGTGAAGGCTTTATGCAAAGCATTATGCTCGCTAATGCCTTTTCGTCTTTTGCATCGAAAGCTGAAGACTCTGCAACTGTAGCGTTTTCACTCTTTATTAGCTTACCACTTGTAATTCCCCATAAATCAGAATGCACTAGAACGCTTCTCATGTGGACTGACCACGAGGCATAGTTTAAGTCGTCTAGTTTTTCGATTGAGAACAAACCCGGGGCACTCATTTTACAAATTTTAATATTTTAAGCCAAAAGTAAAAAAAAAAAATTATTAAATTAAACCATTGTATATAAATTTCTATAGTACAACCATGGAGCAGCGCCATCTAAAGAAAGTTGTTAACTGCACATTTGGAGGTTCTTACATTTACTAAGTGTCTATTCTGTTACCCTAACAATAGTCGTCTACGAAACAAATTAATAATATATAATGGCGCAAAATTATAGTCCATTTAACTCCAAACTAAATCAAATTTAGTTTGACACTAGTCTAAAATTACATTTTTGGCAATTATAGACAAGTTAAACTACACTTTATCTTTAAAGACTTGCATCAAAATTAAAATCATGAAAACCCTATTTTAATTTTGATAGTGTCACACTTTCTTCTCTCTGACTCCTGTCAATTTGTCATTTTCTATAAAACAAAAAAAACTTGCAAAATGTTTTCGGAGGACGAAGATTTTTGATTGTTTGAAGATTTTCAATTGTTTGAATTTTAGGAAGCTCAAGGAGTATAAAACAGGATGCTCAAGGAGTATAAAACACGAAGCTCAAGATGTATAAAACACGAGATGATGGATTTTCAACTTTATTTTATTTCTATTATTATTTATTACCACCATTTAATTTATATGGTTTAAGTTCTAAATTGAAATTTATATTTTACATTTTTGTTCTTATATTTTGTAAATCATTCGTTCCTGAGACAGGTTGAGACGTTCATGAGAAAGCCGTTCGAAGAGTCTCCAAGTAAGAACCATTTTCTTGGACAGCGGCAAACTCAAGAAGCTTAGACTGCCTTATATTGTCTATCACTCTTCTATAGTCATCTTTAATTCCATCAAGGTCTTCTTCATGGGCTGTTTTAAGTCTTCGAATCTCCACTTCATGAGTTTTCCTCAAATTATTTATAAACTCTTCCAGATGGGATTGCAATACTATTTTATCATCATTGATAGTTTTAAGTTTGCCAATGTAAAACACATGTAACGCATCATTTTCATTTTTCAGTCGTGTCTCCACTGATGCAAGGTGATCTTCTAGAACTTCAATTTGTTTTCTGTAAAATTTAATAAAAGTTTTGCATGAGAAATTTATTTTCTATTTACATATTTACCTAAAAGATTTTTCTATTATTTCGATCTCTTTTTCATAGTTTGCTTTTATTGTTGACACTAAATCCTCCAGACGCAGTTTTTCCAGCTCTAATCGCTTAACGTCTGCTTGTAATTCAACTAACAATACCGGTGTATTGAAAATAAACAAAAAATATATTCCGGGCTGATGACATTTGACGACAGATAGAAAAGTGTGTTTGCTTTGTTTTCTTAGCGAACTGTCACTGTTTAAGGCGTGTTCCGCACAAATAATTTAGAGAAATGTTTTAACCCCACACTAGTTGTCAGTACATCAGAAAGAGTCTATAATTACTTTAAAGTTAGAGAACTGTTTCAAAGTTAAAATTAAGTTAAGAAGTGTGGCGTTAATTCCTTAAACTTAGGCTGACTATAATTTTGCGCCAATGTATTTTATTGGCTCTAAAATCCATATTTCCTTGACAAGAGTAGTAAACAAACCAAAAATAATATATGTTTACGACTGTTGTCAGGGTTACAGAATAGACAACTATTAAATGCACGAACCTAAAAATGTGTTTATCACACGTTTCTCAAGATGGCCAGGCGGTGATTATTCAGCATGAAAATACTATAGAAATGTATATACAATGATTAAACTTTTAATTAATTTGTAAATGTAATTGAAATTGGTTCGGCCTGGGCCCATAACCTGTTAGAAATTGTAAGCCAAAGAAAAAACGCACACGTCTATACACAACAAGATTTATTTACAGAGTAAAGATAAGGAGTAGAATTAACATGATTTTAACAACTATTACGTTTGCCACTGTCGCACGCTTTGCAAATGCAAATATTTTCTTGCGTCCAAGCGAACGAATATGTTTTATGATCGAGTGACTAATATTCTTGCACATGCGCGCATGAAGTTAAAGCTTACGCATATTCGCTTGCATCCCATACAAAATTCGATCCTAGCAAGCAATTTCCTTGCATGGTGGGTGAGTAAACTATCATAAAAGCATTTTACTAACATGGTTTACTTTAATCTAATGGATTAATTCCCATGTCACTTCACGTCAGTTACTATAATCCCCATTTGGCGTCCTGTTATTCCTTTCAATTAGTTTTACGCTTTAGTGCAAGATGCAATTAATTATCCGATGTCAAGCAGCTAAAGTAAAAATAAACTAAATTTTAATTGTTATTGATTAAAACAATTCACTGAAGAATTTAATAATAGAAAAAAAGACAAGACGTTTTTAACCGAACAAATCCTTACGTAATTGATGTGTCAAGACTGGAGAAGATTGATTGTCATCAAGGTTAACATCTACATTCTACAAAGTTCTTGTCTGAAACGTGAGCGTTTACTGCACACCAGGCAAAATCAAGAATGCTTTGGATAATAGCTAACGAAAAAGGGTTTTGTTTTTCGTCCCCACAAAAGTTGTCCTCAATGTTAAACTTTTCTTCTCCCATCCTGATGGCTTTATCTTATGACATTTTAATGTTTAATAAATTAATTACTTTGAGATCCTTTTTTATATTCTTTTTTTTTATCAAAATTGCAACCACCGTTGTCTATATCATTTTCCCTTTTCCGTCAAAAGAACGATTTTTTTCCTTTCAGCTTATAGTCCCTGTTCACTCGCTATATAAATTCAATTTAAGTCTTCACTTTTATTGAATTTGTGTTGATATTCGATTGGGAATATAAGTTGATTCACTTCGACAAGGGAACTGTAAAACTTTTCAAATAATTAAATGATTTATTGCTCCGATATTCAGTATATAAAACAGTCGCATTTCCTACATAAAATTCAAATGAAATATATAATATCAAACCTAAATGGAAAACCACATTAACACATGCCATACGAAGCACATCATTTAATAACCCAAAGAACCATGTTAATTTTAGACTTAACTGCCAACCATGAATACCTTAGGAAAACATAACCTAAACGCCCTTTGTATAGCTTTAAATGCCTTCTTTTGTTATTATAAGTAAGAACCTCTTATATGATGGCGTAGATATACACTAGAGTAACAATGTGATGGGCTCAACAAAATACTGTCTGTTATCGATTTTTCTTGTCGAAAAAGCCTAACCTTTTTGAAAACGAAACAAAGGCATATAATCATCGAAACATAAAAGTAATGGTTGCGAATAAAATTAATTCTCCATGGAAGAGTTTATGTTTCTATATTGAGTCGAAAATTTAATGATAGGTTAGGCTGTATACTTAAATTATATGATTATTATCTTATGCTAATGGTAACATTTAAATGGCACAAGTAACTTTTAAAATTCAATTACTTGCAAAAGTATAAAAAGAAATTGCAGTGGGTAACTTCTGAAAAATGGATTAATGATTGGAAAAAATGATTGACATTAAGACTTAATACAGAACGAAAAATGTTGCCACCTTTTTCTTTTGCCATTCAGCTTCGTAAAAGTATTTACATTTGGCAATGGCTCTTGATCAATTTTTTTTGTTTTATATTAATAAGCTTTTTGAAGTTAAGCTACTTTTTTTTTAAGGAGATGTCGATGCATACATTGGTTTTGAATATCTGAGCATCTCAATGAGGGGGAAAATTGTGTGAGGAAAGGCTTTCCACAAACTTGTTGTTCGGCTATATCTCTGATGTATTTAAAAGCTCGTCTGTATAGTTAGGCTCAATGCTCAAAGTTGAACAGATAAGCATTCATAGCTAAGCGGGTATTACGGCAGAATATTTTAAGGGAAGCAATGCAACTGACTATTTCAATTGAACACTGTTTGTAGAAAAAGTGATAAGATAATTTTCGACAAGAAAAAGAAACATTTCGGCAATGTTCTAAGGAAAGATCTGTCTCCAATCAAACTTAGGGCTCTTTTATGAATTCTATATCTAATAGATTCAAACGGGTTACTGTCCAGATATGAGTGTTGTATTCCATCTTTGGACGAATGTATGTCATATATAGCCAGATCAGAAGGGGAGAAAAATTGCTTGCATCCTAGACATTTAGCTGCGTTTTTCGTGACTTCGAATATTTGTGTGGCATCGGGTGAATTTTTTTTGTAAATCATACTTCTGGCTTCTAATGATATTTGTTCTCAAATATCTGCACAAAATATTCCAAGCAAACAGTTCTCAAACGCAACCATAAATACATTTGCTTATGGGCTGGTTGTAACGATTATAGGAAAGATTTTCAAATCAATATTACCTACATTATTATAATTTTATTTAATTTAAAACCCAAATGCTACAATAATTCAAAGAATTTTTTGTGCGGAAAAAATGTTCAATTTTATTAATATTCTTTGTAAAAACTGGATTTATTTATTTTTTCTAACAAGCTGGTTATAGCGATCAGGAAAAACCATCAGTAATAGTTGAAACAAATGAAAACAAGAATTTAATATCTAATCCGAGTAAAATACACACAATATTTATATTATTAAGTACATCAATATTTTATTATCAACAAAATAAGTATAAGGATACGATAATAAGGATACGACTACGTTCTACGACTGTTACTTGATGACTGAACTCCGGCTGAATTTATTTTCATCTTCTTTCTTGCAGTGGCAGTGTTGCCATGTAACAAATTGTTTCCTATATCCATGTTCTGTAACTATCGCACCGATATAATTTATTAAGAAATGATGAAATTTGGAACGAAGCTCATTTTATCGCTTCAATGAGGTTCTTTAACTATGACAATCGATAATTACATCGCTTGGAATATGTCGGAACGAAAATATTGGAAAGTGCGATTAAACGGTATTCTGCATGATCAAAAGGCGGTAAAGTTATCATTTTAAACATCAAATTGCATCACACTACTGAGCAGACGAGAAGACTGTTTTTTCTGAACCAAAGAGGGTAAAAAAAAAATACTTTTCATAAATTGAGTAGATAATAATATCGCGATTTTCAGAACCATAGTTTTAAAGTCTCAGAAGTAGGTTAATAATGACAGTTCTTGTATGTTATTAACGTTTTTTGTTAATCCAATATTTTGAAAACCTATTGATGAATTCATATCAAATAAACATTTGAGCTAAGAATCAACACTCTATAGTTCTTCAAATTTGCAGTTCTCATTTTTTTAAGTATTTTGACAAAAAAAATATTGAAAATAGTTATTTTTTCGAGTTCCGGAAGTGCAACTTTGGTGTCGTTTTTTAGCCAAACCGTGGACATCTGTCAAAAAATATAGTCTTCACGACCTAGTTTAAAATCTATCCAATAACATACGAACCGTGTAAATCGGTTCAGTGATTGCTGAAAAACAGACGGACAAATATTGGTGGTTATGATTGTTAAAAATGGCTTAAAATTTAAAATTAAGAAATATTCCACAAATAATAATAATAAAACTAATGTAAAATATAAGTTACTTTTAAATTTCTGTTGTAAATTTCGTTTCCGGTCGGATTTCCGGTATATTTAATATTTAGCAATTTATTTTGGTGCTTGTCTCTTATGATCATATTTTTCTAAAACAATAAAACTTATTTTTATCATTCATATAATTTTTTGTGTTAACAAGACAGAAGAAAACGGTTGGTGTGACCCATTAATGTCCATAGAACTTTTACAGAATCTGTCAAACCAAGAAAATCATCCCGAAAACATTTGAGGCAATTGGAGGAAAACAGAATTTTACCAGTAAGAGGTTCTGTGGTGTGAAAGAGCCAACTATACGGAAACATGAGAATATAGCAATATTACTTTTATTTTCATGTATGACAAATAGTTTGACAGCTCAACTTATTATTGCCTTCCAATGGAATTTCCAGTCGAAATGAGTCACAAAAGATGATGGATTGACAAAATCCATATAACGGTTTTAGTGTTTTTCAAATTTTCTCTAAGCCATTATCTGTTTTGATAAAACTTTGGCAATGTTATATTTTTGCAATGCTGTTATTACAACTGCACTTCATGTTTTTGGTTTTAAGTTCAAATAAAAGAGATTTCATGTTAACGATTTTTGCAAATTTGGCCATTAATTCATAACACCTGGTTTTTTGCTAAGCAACCGTTTAATAAAAATATGTATTATGTCAAGGCTATTTTGTAAAAATGTTCGCCTCTCACCATTATTTGATAATGTAGTCCCATTCTCATAGTTTTCTAGAAGAGCTAGTTCGTTCGACTGAGTCGAGCACTTTATTTAGGTATATCGATTACAAGCTAATCTATGGAATTTTTTCGAAAGAGTATACAATCCCCCCCCAAATGATTTTCTGGCTACGGCCTTGAGCTTAACATAAGGGGTTTTCACATGTTTCGCACATTTTCATTATATATGCATTCATCATGTTTGTATAAACATGACGAAACAGTTTAACTTTGACAGTATAGGTCATGCTAGCTCATACGCATTAAAGTTACACCTTAAGAGTTACCGATAATTTTATTTCTCTGTGTAAAAAACTGCGATCGATTTTGACATAATTTTCCGAAGAAGATTGTTAATAGTACCCGTTGAACCACTTTATTATACCGATTATCTTTTTAACGGCTACGATGATTTTGACGAAATTAAATATTCTAAAAAGTTCTGTTAATTTCGATTAATCAGCACAATAAAAAAAATTGTAATAAAGTATTTTCTGTTAATTTTTTTGTTTAGGTACTCCTAATTATTTCTCGAAAAAATACTATCTGTAACTCACCACAAGGGCAAGTTGGTGTGTCGTGCCATTTATTTTGATTCGTTTTTATTTTATTTTAATAAATATTAAGTCCAATTAGATCACATTATTGCACTTTAAAAACTTTAACTGTATCTATGGAAGCATTTTAAAAAAATAAACTGCTAGATTAGCTTAAAATCTATGAGGTATATATTACACGGGTTTGAAAGGAAATGGCGAATATTATATTATCGTTCAAGGTATAAATATAAATGAAAATAACGCATACGGACAGGCAAATATTTATTTTTTTTTTGTATAGGGAAAAAATAATTTTATACATGTAGATATAGGTAATTGGCTTCCATTATACATTAAATCATACATTTAATTAGCTTGTCTAATTGAAATTACCGCGTGTATATAAAATGTACCTACATGCATGTAAAGTCATAGGTCATACATACAAACATTAACTTGTGAAAGTTAATTATTTTCAAAAAAAAACTTAAAAGCCTCCTGGTAAAAAAAAAATAGAATTAGTAATTGACTGAGTTTAAAAGCTCGTTAATGTAATCAGAATTTTAATTCAAATTGTAAACAGCATACCTTCCGACAATATTCGTCGCTACATGAAGGGGGGTCATAACCAGGAAGGAAGATGAATGCATTTTATTTGCCCTATAGGACAAGTATTGTTTTTATTTTTAGTCCAGTCGATATGTAGAAAAAAATTGGGGCTACGAAAAGTATTCGGAACTTCATAAAACTTTCACAGATTGTTTGGAGGTATGGGTACTAAGAAGACCCCCTTAAGTTTTTGACCTCGAGGATCCTGTGCTATCTTTGGGAGGGGCGAAAAGCCAAGTTGTTTTCAGATTTTTTTTTCAGTTTATCTCTTATATTAACTTGAAAAAAGTTCCAAGTAATTTTGAATATTGTATAACATACAAAATAAAATTAGTCGTGTTTTTAGTTTTAAGGACTTAGGAGTTAATTTCAGTGCTAATCTGGAATTTTCTGAACATGTTAATTTTATTGTAAAAAAGGCGAACTCTATGCTTGGATTCATAAAACGGTGGGCAAAGGAATTTAACGATCCATACGTTACCCTCTCTTTGTATAACTGTTATGTTAGGCCGAATCTTGAATATGCCTCACAAGTATGGACCCCTTTCTATGAAATCCATAAGAAACGTATTTAATCAGTCCAGCATAATTTTATTCGCTTTGCTCTTAAAGGCCTTCCATGTGCTGATCCTTATAACCTGCCACCATACGAGCATAGGATAAGGCTTTTGCAGATAACGAATTTCTCGAATTTTGTCTACCATATTGCATAACAAAGTAAAAAAAACTGGTTTGTGAATCAGACCTGTAGGCCCAAAATTAACGGAAATACAACAGATTTATTATTTGGGTCTGCTGACCCCTACAATAATAGTAAGTTGTGTATTGTACAGATGTTCATTACACTTAAAATAATTTGTGGCAACTTGCCACGAGAGCAAGTGTGTGCTCTCCAGTCGTGCACATATTTACATATACATTTTCTTACACACATTTAGTATGGAACCTACTTCATATTATTGACAAACAATAGGGGTTCAATATTTCCCACCTTCTCCTTTAAATAAAGGTAGATACTACATAATAATAACGTAAAGTATAGTTCGGATTTTAACAAAGTACAACGAAATTTGTTTAATGGAAAGTAATGGGGTTATTTCTTCGCAAAGCCTTTAACCAAATCGAGAATCAAAATATTCAAAATGAACACATTTATTTTCTATTTTCCATTTGCACTACAGAGAAAACGTATACTGATGTCAGCTCTGATAGTACTTTTGGAAGGAGCACAGACAGAGCTATGATGCTTCTTTGCTCACAGAGCTATCACAAACGAAGTTCAGTATGGTACGACACATCTTTTAGAGGTTCTCTGCTCAAAACAAAGTTACTAAATCCGCATATTGGCTATCGTACCAAAACGATCAGCTTTCGTATTCAAGTGGACGTTGTCCCTGCTAAATGAGTCGGCTACGAAAGCTCTTGCAATTTGTTACGATACCTTCAATTTTTTCCTTTAAGACAACAGCCAAATGAATTTGTTGTTGCAAATATGTAAAGAGTAATGAGAGCTCTGGTTTGGTCGTGGTGACCATCATTTGTGTACAACAACTTTTCTTTGGGTATGATAGCTGATATTTTGGTGTCGTGATTAAATTGTTTGTTATCGCACCCTAAATTCAAAATCAAAATTTCTGAGTGTTGATACATTCGTTCGTTTTGCTAAAGCGAATATGAACCGAAAACTGAATATTTGTTTCAACCCGTTTTCTTCAGCAAAAAGATCTTAAATCAGAAACAACCTATAGTATCCCAGAAAATAAGATTGAAGTTTCACAGCTAACATTCAAATCGATGACTTTTTCAATTATCCTAAATATACATAATTTATCGTGCCAAATACTGGAGAGAAAGGGATAACGTTTACTGACACTGAGCTAGCTAGTTTATTAGATAAAACATATTTTGAATAATAATTATTAATAATAAATAAATAATAAATATGGTCACCGACCAATATAAATCTTTCATACATTACCTACACCTTAATAAGCATAAACGTGTTTTATCATTCTCCTAAAATACAACAAACTGCTCACATAAATATTTGTTAATATCGATTTATTTTCTGAGTAGGTATATGAGATGATTATTTTTTGCTAAAAGCCTAAGATACTCAATACTCATGCTACTTTCAAGTAGACAAATATATAGGTCCCTACTTTATTTGAAAGGCAACATAAAAGGTATTTTAATTATATTTATAATGCTAATGCATTTATACTCATTTGATGTATATGTGCGTGTATAAATATTTATATAAGAAATCATAAGAAATACTTTCAACGTACAAAAGTTCGAATAAATATTTAAAATAATAAATTATTTATAAAATTATTGTTAACTTTCCTTTGATAAAAATGACTTTCTATTTAAAATAAATTTCTGCTTTTATTTTATTTTCAATGTTCATTCATTGAGAATCCAAAATTTCACTTTATAAACATCCCAAACTGTATGTTTACATTTCCGATTATGAAACTCTTAAAGCTTTTTCTTTCTTCCCCTATTTGAAAATGTATATTTTTTTTTTCTTTAAAATGAATACTCCTAAAATATTCGTACAGTTGATGAGTTTGGTTTACAAAGTTGGAAAATGTTATTAAGTCTTACAAACGGAAAATTGAAGGACTTACAATTCGAAAATAAATGTAATTCAATAAGCAATGTGGTTTAATTTGAAACTTCAAATTTTTAAACAACATTATAGAATAGGCTGAACGTTAGTTAGACGGACTAATTCGCATGAAGTTTATTATGTAGATTTAATTACATTTGAACTTTCTGAACTCATTTTTTTTTTAACACCGTTTGAAAATAAGCAAAATATAATTTTTATTCTGTTAGTTTAAAAGCAGCCTGGCTATGAGATTTTGTAGATACATAACCGCAGAACAAAACAGTATTCAGTCTGATTCATATCTTAGGTTAGGTTAGGTTGAAATATGGTTGTCAGGTCAGTAGTCCATTGTAGTACACCGTGATCTGAATGATTCCTACAGTAGAGTCAACAAGAAATTATTGAAAGGCTAGTACATATTCGTAATTTTCTCATGATATTAAATACACCTCAATGTTTAACTTTTGATTGTTGTTTCTTTAACTTTTGAAATAAAACAACGTTTCTATAGTCTTACTAATATAGATTTTGTCTGTACATGGAAGATAGAAATTCATTGCAGAGTATTGTGATTGGGATACCTTATGTAAGTGCAAGATCTAACAGAGATGCCATATTTTATATAGATATACATATACTAGCATAGCTAGTATAGCTTTATTATGATTGATTAACCAAATGGATCATCCCATGAAAATAAAATTAAATAAAAATCACGCAAATCAGAACAAACGTGGAAAACATTTCATAATTATGAATATTTTTTCAAATTAGTCATTCTGTGAAGAGAAGAAAGTAAAAAATATAAAAAATAAAATAAAAAGTCGTTTCCAAGTAAACTATTAACAGATTCATTTATCCTTTGCATGCATTCATGTACGTCCATGCATCCACGCATATAGGTATAGATGTTTTCGAACTCAGTATAGAAACCAAATAAAGAAAATTTTTTTAAAACTCTATAACTATAACCCGCTCGCTTTTATTTTTATTTGACACACAGCTGATTTATAAAAAAAAAAATATTGTTGGTACTTAATTCAATTTTCCGGCGTTGCCACTCTTGTTTTTCTCTTCTCTTTTATTAAATTTCTGTATTATACTTGGGGTTTTGATTGTTTAATTTGAAGTAGAATTTAACAATTAAGAATTTATTTAACAAAGTCAATTTTGAAACATAACGTTTGCAAAATGGCGTAAATGGACACAAAATAAAGTGCACGACTGGGTCGCAGGAACTTGCTCTCGTGGTGCATGACTGGGTTGCACGTACTTGTTCTTGTAGCAAGTTGCCACGAAAATAAAATTAAATAGGCAAAAGAAAAAAATACAAACATTTTATCGAATTGTTTTCCAAATATAGAATTTACAAAAAAATTAAACTAAAAAAATTATAAAAACTAAAATTAAGCTTTTTTGCAAAATATTGGTATTGAAATTTGTTCAAGTCACATAGACCTTTATAAAAAAATGTTTGGTTTAAAATCGATAAACCCCTTCATGACAAATTTCAATACCAATATTTTGCAAAAAAGCTTAATTTTAGTTTTTATAAATTTTTTAGTTTATATTTTTGTTTATAAATTGAATACTTGGAAAACAGCTTGATAATTTTTTTTTATTTTTTATGCAGAAAATGCAAAGCATTAAGCACTTAAAAACGGCTTTCTTTAAATTTGTAAAAAAACTTTTTTATAAAAAATATTAATTAAACATCGATTTATTTAATAATTTCGAGAAAATTAAGCTTTTCCATACCTTTTATATTGCAAGTACCGATATATTTTGAGCAAAAAACAAATTTCAATTCTTCCTCTAAGGAATGATCTACAACCCCTGCGTACCAAACTTGAAGTAAATCGGTTGAGCCGTTTAGGCTGTAGGTGCTGATACATACAGACTGACATACAGACAAACAGATAGAATTTCCAGACTCACTTTTTTCGTCTTCGCTATCATCGTAATGTCATGTTTGATTGTTATCTCAAATATTTTATTTTGCACGAATTCATAACTTGCTCTATAGTAGCTATATCGCAAGTAAAAAGGATCAACAGTAATTTCATCAAAACCAAATTTAATAGTAACCTAATAATTTTACCTTTCTAGATTAGGTTTGACAGATACATATAGTTAAACATAAAGAACATTTAGTTCAATATCTCAGCGCAAGGTACTGAAATCAATTTTACCCCAGTGAAAAGGAACTAAATAAAAATGCATAGTTTTTTCCAATGTTTTTTAATTCATTGGCATCCTAATCCTAGCCATCATTTAATAAAATTTTGGCTTTATAGATAAAAAAAACTATGTATATTATGACATCAATAGAGTATTTTGATCAGTCTGTCACTGAAAAGGCACTTAGATCAAGAAAAATAAAGTATCAACATTTCTGGTTTTTTCATGAGTTCTCTAATCTAGTGACATCGTAGCCGTTCTTCATTTTAATTCGAAACTCTTGGACATGTATGCGATATGTATATCTATCGGCTATACAAAAATATCACTTTACCCATGAAGTTGTTTTATACAGTTAGTAATTAGTTTGAAGTTGCTTTCAAAATTGATAGCGTTACCACTTAGTATATGGGTAGAATTTTCATGTATGGCCTTTTTCTGTTAAACGGCGGGGGGGAACTTTTCCCGTAAATCAGTTCAGCCCTATTTTGTTAAACGGCGGAGGGAACGAATCGTCGAAAATAAACTTTCGAAAGGAAACATTCCCCGTCGGTAACTCAGTTCGCCATTCTCATAAACGAGCGAATCGATCAGATCTATGCAGAAAACTCTCACTTTTAATCCACAAATATTTTGTTGCGTTTGTCGAGTTGAAAAGACGTAACTTGAGCAAAATTTATATAAAAATGTTTTTGAAGCGTTTTGGGTGGAAGAAGGGGGTAAATGACATTTACATTTGCGATATGAGTATCTCGTTTCAATTAAACACCGTGAAGTTACCTAGACCATCTTCTTATTTGGAAAAAAAAAAGAAAAATGTACTTACCATTTTTTTCACCCAACGCTTCAATTAATTTTTGTTTTTTATTGATTTAGCAACAATACTTATATATGTACATAGGTACCGATGCACATAGAACCTATACGTATATGTAAAAAAAAAAATTATGATGGGGTCTTGTCAGCAACATAAGATCCTTCGACACACATGACATTACAGTACATCACACTTCTAAAACACATACAAACTTTTTAAAAAACTACACTACACTAAAAAAAACACCGTCTTGTGCTCTTTAGCGTCTTTCACTTTAATTGTTACACTCCCGAGCTCCGAATTTAACTTAAAATGTCGAAAAAAAAATCCTCGGCGGTATTATTTTATAATTTTGTTTCATTTTTTAAACAATTTGTTGAAATATTAATGACATTTGAATTAAAATTCGAAAGATTCGAAAAAAAGGTTCATAAATTAGTTCCCCCGAGGCGCTTAACAGAATATAGACGACGAGCGAATGGGAATTGAAGAGGTGAATCGAACGGTCGATTCCCCTTTTAGCAGAATAGGGCTGATAATTTTTATTTTACATATCTAACGAAATTTTTTAGTGAACATTAAATACTTCACTTAACACCAATAATTTAATATTACTTTTTGCACCTCATTCTTTCACAACATAGCAATTAATGTCTGTACTGGATTCACGCTGATAACATTAGATTTCAGTACAGAAGAGCACATCCGGGCATCCTGCTCTATATGAATCTATCATTGAATCATTACAACAGCGTCAAATTAAATAACATAAATAAAATGTTTCTTTCTTTTACTACAGACTGTGTATCTTTATGTTCTTCATCTTTTATAACTATAATATAACTGTAGTTATATAGATATACAAAACAAAAACAAAATAAAAAATATAAATGTTGATACATGATTTTAAATTCCGCATCGATTTACTCGTGCAGAAAATAATATAAATTTAAGCATCAACTTCATTCTTCATTATTGGTTTTATGAGTGTTAAGGGTTCTTTTGAGTTAGGATTTTCAAAGGTAATATATTTGAGGCATTGACATATAAACATGGTACATGATGCGGTTTAATTTATGACATTCGATATATCAGATATGACTTGAATGTCTTCCACATCAGGAAGCTCAATGTAAATTTAGTGCAAACTCAAGAGACTACCAAGGTTGGTATTTTTTTATATTAAAATTTTATCTTATATATGGGAGGATTCTAAAGAGTTAATATATTTGAAATCAATTCCAAGTTAGATGACGAATTGATATGGGGGGAAGGGATTGCAATATGCACATGTTAAATTAACCAATCAATAATGTTTCAAATTACATTTTCAGTTTTAGTAGACATATGTGGATGTAAAAAAAAAAAAAAACAATGTTCTTGTGAGCAAACTAATTCTGAAATACATATATTATGTAGGGATAGGAATTTGTCGACCTAAAAACTTTAAATAGAAAAAATAAAGTATCAAAATAATTTTTTTTGTTACATTATTCTTCAATGCCACAAACAAAAGTTTGTTTTTTTTTTCAAAAAAAAAACAAAACAATGTTATTTAGTTTTGCATTATTTTGTATCAATGAAAAAATACTTTTACCAATTACTTACTGTTATTTTCACATTGACCAAATCAAATTTGAATTTTTACTTGCGATTATAGGTACTAAGGCAAGTCTTTGGACTTGTAAAAAAAAAATTGAGATAACAATCAAAAACATGACATTAAGATATGATAAAGAAGATGAAAAAAGTAGGTCTGACAATTCTGTATTTCTGTCTATCTGTCTGTCTGTTTGTATCGACACTTATACAGCCTAAATGGTTGGGCAGATTTTCTTCAAACTTTGTTAAATAAATTCTTCGAATAAAATTCGCGGATATTTTTTACATGCGATTATAAAGGGTTTTCCAATAAGAGGTGTTATTTTGATATTCAAAGAAAAATGGCATTTTTTGAGATAAATGATCGGATGTTTAATTCATTATAAAGAGGAAGGTATGCCGTTAATAATGGAACACAACATCAGTCAAATGGCCGCCACGACCACGCTTACAGGACCATATCCACCTCTTATAACACCTCTTATTGGTAAACTCTTTAGGTACTATAAGGCAAGTTATGCATTCGTGCAAAAAAAATTTTTGGCACGAGTACGATAACTTTGGCGCCAAGAATTGATAACAATTTTTTGTAAAACAGATCAATACAAGCATTTTATACTATGGGTGGGGGGGTCTATCTCCCTCCGTTTGGGCGGGAGGGGCAGTTTTATAAAAACAGTGCTAAAAATTCAAAACAAATATTAAAAAATAACGGTAATACTTACAACTAAGTTTTATTTCTTTTTTTAAAGCCAATACTTTTTTCTATTTTATTTTACAGTTTTGAAAAATCACACTTCAAAGTTTTTTTTTACCTTTTTTTTCGCAATTTTTGAGTTTAAAGTCCGTTTTTTCAAAGACTATGCATAAGTTTCACTTGATTTAAAAAACATCTAATAGAAAAAGTATATGGGAGATAGACCCCCCCCCCACCTATAGTAAAAAATGCTTGTATTGAACTGTTCTACAAAAAACCGTTATCAATTCTTGGCGCCAAAGTTATCGTACTCTCCCCGAATTTTTTTTAGCTCAAGAAATAACGGTACCTGTCGTATAACGGTTTTGAAAAAACTTAATTTTCTCGAAAACGGCTCCAACGATTTTCTTAAAAAAAATATGGTTTTTGTTTGATTTCATTTTATTAAAATGCAAACAAACAATTTTTGCAATCCTATTAACCTCCCATAGAACCGTTATTTTTTTCTTGAGCTATCTCATGAACGGGTTAATCGAATTTAAACCACCAATTTTTTTTAGAAATGTCTAGGTGAAATGTAAAAAGACTTGAACAAATTTCAATACAAATATTTTGCATAAAAAGCTTAATTTTAGTTTTAATTATTTTTTCAATTCATTTTTTTGTAAAACCGATATTTGAAAAACGGCTTGACAATTATTTTTTGTGCATAAAACACAAGCTATTAAGCACTTAAAAATGGAGTTCTTCAAATTTGTAAAAAAAAACTTTTTTATAAAAATAATTAAGTAAACATCGATTTATTTAAAAAACGCTCTAACGATTTTGGAATAATTTTTTCGGTAAGCTTATATTTAGTCAACAAATTTTTCTGCATACTTTGATTTTGGCTTGAATCTTAGTAAAAAGAAGTTTTAGCACTTTTGTGAAAAATTCAAATGATATTTTTTTCTTTGCTTAAGTATATTTAAAAAAAAAATTATTAAATTTAATTTTATTTTCGGGGTTATGTCTTTCATTTTAATTTTTTTAAGAAGCTTATTAACGGTAGCTGCCATAGAATAGAAAGGTACTTTTCCGATACCGATGGAATTTCGTTGTTATTCGTAAGTGTAAGTGTGTCTATGACAGAGGAGCAATACGCACATACGATTGTCTTTTATAGTGCGTTTCAAATTCAATTCAATTTTCAATTCTATTACACAGGTCTCTTAAAATTTTCAAGCGCATCTCTTTAATTTTAAAAGACAAAAATTTACGAAAAATGCTGCCGAACGCAAACAAAAGATGTACCTACACCCCAACGTTGTTTTCATCATCATCACGGAAACGGTAGTCTTTTGCATGAGTGATCCAATTTTGACGAAATTTTATATAATAAAAATTTTTCCAAAATTTGGTTATCTAATACTGTAAAACAAAAATATTGCAAAAAAGTTTTTTCTAAGAAGATGTTTTTTTGTTCTATTTTCCTAGAAAAAAAAAACAATCAATCAATTTTAATAAAGTTTTATATGACTGATTTGTTGGCAATGATGATGTCTTTAATCAAAATATTTTTTTCTGGAAAAGCTTCATTAAGGCACCTGCCACAGAACGGTACTTTTTCGATACCCATTTATCTTTTAAACGATCGAACTGATTTTGACGAAATTTTATATTTTTAAATTTCCGCTAAACTTGATTACTATCTACTGCAGACAATCATTTAAAAAAAAATATTTTCTTAAAAGTTTTGAATTTAATGGAAAAAGTCCGATCAATTTTGATAAAATTTTATATGAGTGCTTTATCTTCGACGGTAATAAGGCGACGAATTTCAAAGTCGTTAACACGTAGGTATCTTGTCACAAGAGCAAGTTCGTGCGACCCAGTCGTGTCCATAAATTGGTCCTTATATACATTTATAAATAACATATAACCGTTCACATCCTTTTCAGACTGACAAACAGATCAAAGAACCATGTGAACTCCCGTCGCAACCAGTATCATAGCCGTGCAGGGATGGTCGCTTCGTGAACCACATCGTTCTCTAAAATCGGACACCTTAAATGGGAGGAAGACATGCCCTCAGCCATCCAGTACCATGTCCAGATAGGCACTAAGCGAAGCCAGACATAGCGGAGTTAACTGCCGGACTTACCAACTGGCTGGGACACGAACGGTCTTTCTCAGCGAGGAATCCGATGATCTCTCGAACCGTCTTGGGCCGGATGTCATTAAAGGGACATACTCCCAATATCACACCCTAGTAAACACGATTACCCAAACTAAACCTATATATATCTAATAGGTCTCATGAGTTGTTGGCATAAAAGGGCGCACCTAGCGCTAATTGGGTTTATTCGAGTTTTTTTTAGAATAAACAGCCATTCTTACCTACCTATACATTTATAACATTTTCTAAAAAAGTGACTTCCCGTCGCCATCACCTATATAGTAATTAAAAGCCTTATATAGTTATACGTTCTAAAACAAAAGCCATCTATGCCAGCAGCAGCACCGTCAAAATCAGCACATCCATTTCTGAGATTATAGCCAGAACCAACAGATAGGCAGACAGAAAGATCGACCGACTGACAGATAGACATTCATTTTACCATTTTTTGTTTTTGTTATAATTTGTTACTATTTTTTGATATAAAGTCATTTAAAAAAATGTTTTTGTTATAAGTATCTTTTCATAATGCATCTCGTTAAAAGCTGTTATTTTGACATTAAAAACAGACAATTAATTTTTATTTATGTGTATAGACATCTATATATATATACGTACAATATATATACATAGTCATAGGTACTATGATGTATAACAATATGTATCTTAATGTAACAATTATAAATGTGAGATTTTTTTTTTTTTTATTATTTAATTACCAAGAGTTATTTTAAGGCAATTTAAAATATCCAATCAGGATTTGCCTCTTTATTTTATATTAATAAATTTTCTCTGTGATGTGCGATTCCTCAGAAAATGTCAGAATCACTTTGATTTAATTTTGTTGAACAATTAAAATCCTTCAACACGAACCCTTTTCAAAATACACTCAATTCAAGTACATATATGCATATTTTCTGAATACTGTTATTCGAATAGGTATACCTACCCATGTATAGATGTGTGTGTTGATGCACATGCTTTAAGTGGATATGGAAATCCTTAACACAATAAATTCGAATACCTCAGGCATATGCATAACACAACATCAACAATATCGTAAATGTATATAAAATCTCAAACCATACCTTTTTTTACTGCTTTTTAAATCAGGAAAATCAAAATAACATACACTGGTTGTTTTCACAATTCTGAAAATTAATATAGTTTTGTCCCTTAAACTTGTGCCTAACTATATAGCTACAGCTTTGAAATGTCCAGTTTCCCGTCGTGTAGCCATTGGTTAAGACTTGTAGACCACGAAATGTAAAAAGTCACATGCGAATGTGTGACGTCACGTAAAAATGGTGCATTCGGGTTACAAGCGCAACAAGTACAGTTGTTAAACGCACAAAAGTTTCGGTAGTACACGTCATGTATTCTCTATCCCAAAAAAAACTTTAAATCAACATGGTTTTATTTTGATTCAAAATCATTTCAAGTTTAATAAAAACCTAAAACACACAACCAATACTTATCTACTTTTGCAAATATAGTTATACCAAACTTAAATATTCAAGAATCCCTTATATTTGCATCTTTTACAGATATAATAATAATAGATTTGCGGATTTGCGGATTTGTGAGTTTGTAAATTCTTATTTATAAAGAAGAAAACATTAGGCTCAGTTAAGTCCATTCCACTCACTTACCCTGATGAAGTTTCTTTTGATTTATTAAATGAAAACAGATAGGTACATATAGAAAAGCTTAAAAAACACACAAAGAGAATAATAAAAGTTTTTTTATTCAAAAGAAATGATTATGATGATTACCTCTCAGAATGAGTGCGCTTTTGAAATGAATTTGTGTATTAATTTTTGAGCTATAATATGTATGAAAAAACTTTGAAATAAATAAAGGACACGACTGGTTCGCACAAACTTCCTTTTGTGGAAAGCAATTAATTTCATGGGTTTTTTTTTTGTTTTTAAGATTTGCTCTATTTTATATTTTAAAACATTTTTTTTTTAAACTTTTTCGAAAAGATAGTCGGTGTAAAAACAAACTGGTCCAAGACTGGTACCGTTATAAGCTGATTTTGAAAAAAAAAATCCCATGAAAGACAATGGCAATAAACCACTCATATAAAATTTTGTCGAAATTGATCGTATTTTTTTCAAGAAAAAAATGGAATTATCGATAACGCTGATATGGTATTGGTACCTTTATTTTCATGCCTAGGTCAAAAATAAAAAAAAAAATCAAGGGATATATTTCTAAGAATAATACGACAGTTTAAAGAAAATCCACCATTTTAACAAGTGGACGATTTGCTATGACTATATAATGAGTGAGAGAGACAGCCAGAGTAACATTGTATAGGTACAGTAGAATCTCGTAAACAAGACCAATTCGGAACGTGAACGCTTTTTTAAGCTTTTTACTTGCGATTATAGGTAGGGTGTCTACTATATTTTCCAAAAAGTTGGTGTTTTGAATACCGTTTTTGTCGAAAAAAAAAAATCAAATCAATTTTTATAAAATTTTATATGAGTGATTTGTTGCCAGTGGTGATGACTTTCATATATTTTTTTCCGGAGAAGCTTATTAACGGGGAGAGTACGATAACTTTGGCGCCAAGAATTGATAACGGTTTTTTGTAGAACAGTTCAATACAAGCATTTTTTACTATGGGTGGGGGGTCTATCTCCCTCCGTTTGGGCGGGTGGGGCAATTTTATAAAAACAGTGCTAAAAATTTAAAACAAATATTAAAAAATAACGGTAATATTTACAACAAAGTATTATATATTTTTTTAAAGCCAATACTTTTTTCTATTAGATGTTTTTTAAATCAAATGAAACCTATGCATAGTCTTTGAAAAAACGGACTTTAAACTCAAAAATTGCGAAAAAAAAGGTAAAAAAAAACTTTGAAGTGTGATTTTTCAAAAGTGTAAAATAAAATACTATTTTTTTTATAAAATTCGTTGCTCATATTAATTTTAAATCATAAACTGAAAACAAAATGATTTCTGGTTTTTGAGAAAATGGAAAATTACTAAAACTACTTTCTTATAAGAGTTTTCTTTTTTTTTTGTATACGGTTATATTTTAAAAGAACTATTAAACATATTTAATACTGCAATCAAACATTTTGGAAAAAAGTATATTCTAAAATGTAATTTTTTTAATTCCACTCGAATCCGATAAATTTAATTAAAATTTTAAATGAGTGCTTTATTGTCAACGGTAAAAATTGGACGAATTTCCCAGTCGTCAATACAAAGGTAACTTGCCACAAAAGCAAGTAGCTATGTATGTGCCAGTCGCGCCCTTTATTTTCTAAACCAGATCTCTTTTATTGGTTAAAGGAATTCGACATTAGACATAAGTAAGGCTGGCGCTGGAGTCCGCATAAAACAAAACTGATAGATTTTTATGTCATAAAAAGCTGATTTGAACCAATAATTCAACAAGTCCACTGCATTTAATGCTAAGTTTTCTACTTAGCTGAAATTATTTTTTTATTTCTGATTTAATATTTTCAATACATAGTATATAGAATTTGTATTATAAATTAAAAACCAATATGTTAATTTGGTAGATTTCGGAGTGTTAGGGGCTACTTTAAAATATGATGCAGGAACTCTGGAAATACGAAAACAATCAATTAATTGAACTGAAATACCTATACTGAAATACGACCTACATACCTTAGAATTCCCTCGCCATCACCGAAAAAAAAAACGTTTGTAAAATCAATCACAAACCTTGTTTGTTTTTTTTTATTTTAAATACAAACATGATGTTTCAACCAAAAACGTGTTAATTTTTACAATATTTAGTAAATTAAACACGTTTGTTGTTGATTAAGTATAAAATCAACTATGGCGTTGTTACTTGAAATATGGAACATATTCAAATCAACTTTAAATATGTTTAAATCAAAAATATTTATGATATTTATAAACAAAAATGATTCTCAGCTGCATTGTTGATTTGAAAATGCAAAATTATTTATTTTCATCACGAAACTTGCTAAGATTCACAATTATTGATGAATTGTTAATTAAATATAAAAAATGTATAAACCAACCAAGTTTTTTTCTTTGATCAAAAATGAGTGAAGAAGTTTATTATGAATAAAGGACACGACTGGGTCGCACAAACTTGATCTTGGGCAAATTACTTTTTTTTTTTTTAATCTTTTAAAAACGAATGTATGCAATAAAAAGTAATCATATGATTATTAATAATTCAATTACATGAAATTTTATCAAAATTTATAGTATTTTTGTCAAAATTATATCATCAGTTTTTCCAAAAAAATCTTTTTCAAAAATAACTTTTTTTAAAAAAATTGTTTGCACTATTTATTCAGGCTTAGCAGTTTAGTCTCAGAATATTAAATTTCGTAGAGATCGATACAGCCGTCAAAAAAAATTGTCAAAGTAATAAAAAAACGGTTCATGGCAAGTACCGTTAATAAGCTGATTCTGAAAAAAAATTTCAGACGAAGACACCATTGGCAACAAATCACTCTTAGATAGCAGGTACCGTTATTTTTATACCTAGGTCAAAAATAAAAAAAAGTTGGGGGATATACATATCTCTATAAAAACAGTTTTTACCAAGTTTAGAGAAAATCGGCTTAACTGTTAAGGCTGACAGGTGTCGATACATCCAGACAGACAAACAGACAGAATTGTCGGACTTACTTTTCTCGTCTTCTCTATCATCTTAATGTCATGTTTGATTGTTATCTCAAAACTTTTTTTTTTTGCATGAATGCAAGCTTTGCCTGAACTAAACACTAGAAAATTTGCCGCATACAACTTTAGGAACAATGATCAATACAAATGTTTTGTTATAAAATTATATACATATTATGTATTAAACCACAATTCTTTAACAATTATTTAAAATTATTTAAAAAAATCGAATTCTTCATACAATTAAAGTTGATCTTCTTCATACAATTAAAGTTGATCATTCGAACCAAACTATAGCTGCTTGTGTGTACTTAAATAATTTATCTTTTCAGGAGCTCTTAGCATCCTGGCAACGAAATGATATCATAGCCGTAAAAAAAAAGCATCAATGTTGAGGATTAACCGGAAGTATAAATGTGCATTCGCAACCAATCGCCCCCGCTGTATGTTTTCTGACATAAAAACCCACATACAAAGTGTGCACAATTGAAGGTTTCATCCGTAAAACAGCAAATGCAGTATAATGGGAGCAAATTCATCCTCCCGAACGGATGCCAGTTTGCTCTCCGATGAAGATGGTAAGATTATTTTTACTTATTTTTTTTTTCTGTTAATAGTAATTTTATATATAATACCTATAGGATTTAATCTATGTAGACATTGCTTGCGAATTTAAAAATGAATATTTCCGGTACTTATATTTTTTTATTTAAATGGAGATGCTGAATAATGAATATTTAATCTAGTAATGAACAATACTTTCATTATGACTATAGTTATTGCAGGTGTGACGCCTGATTTTGGCTTTGCATAATTTTGCAGTGGCTTAAACAATGGTGCAGGCAAACAAGTCTCCTGAAATTATAATTCCACTGATGAAATATTATGTTGTCACTTACGGCATACATATTATTCAGTAAAACTTATTAATCCGGATTTAAATTATTCGTTTCTTCGTTTATTTTCATATAAAAACCATTTTTCCTGATTGTTTTTTCTTTTAGATATCTTTATTTCTTATAATTATATGTGTTATTTTCTTTGAACAAACAATATTAAACTTGCCTAAGAAACGAGTAAAATGAATAATTTGGATTTAATGAGTGAATAATATGGACGTTATAGTGAAAACAAAATGCACTTTAACTATGTGAAGATTTTATTTCCATTATACTATACATTCAAAAATAAAAAAAAGGACACGACTGGGTCGCACGAACTTGCTGTTTTAACAAGTTAACGACTGTGAAATTCGTCGAAGCTTAATCGTCAAAATCAGTTGTGCCGTTTAAAAGCAGTCATACCGGCTGCGTTGTCAAACCGTTCATTCGATTTAGCGTATGCACTTCAGGAAAAGTTATAACAATAGTACAATTTACCACCTGCTCTCATATACACACAAAAACATATACTTTATATGTTCAGCCCTATCGCACGTTATATCGTAATCGAAAGAATTACCCGAATCCCAAAATAACTATCACCAAATCCCTTCGTAGTGGAAAATATATATACGATTTTCGAAATTAGTGGAAATACCTATCAGAAAATCCGAATGAAACGGAAAAAAAACATATATTTCTCCGACAATTCAGATTGGATTGTGTAATATGGCTGATTACAAAGAAAAAGTAAATTAATAAAAAAAATTTTATTTTGTACTGATCTACGAACTCAGTTTCTAATCGTAATTTTCTTCACCATTTACCCGTTAGTAAAAGTGATCTCCCCATTATGTTTCACATCGACTGCGTTTCAGTGTCGTTTTCTCCTTCTCAACATTCCAGGGTGGTGAGTTAATCCTATTGTTTGTTTTTTTCACTCTCCTGTTTAAGTTTCTAAACTGCTTTTTGCTAAAAAAGATCTCTGCATCTACAGAGATGCTTGCTAAAAAAGTTAAAATTACCAACACTGGGAAATATCATTCGGACGCATGTGGAAATTGTTATCTGCGACAAATTTAAGCATTATTCGTTATCCAGTTGAGAAGTTTTGAGGGCAAAATTCATGAAATTTTAACGAAAAAGTTTGAACCGTGAAACGAAATGAAATCATAGCCGTAAAAAAAGCATCAATGTTGAGGATTAACCGGATGTATAACGATGCATTCGCAACCAAGCGGGCCCCTCTGTATGTTTTCTGACATAAAAACCCACAAACAAAGAGTGCACAATTGAAGGTTTCATCCGTAAAACAGCAAATGCAGTATAATGGGAGCAAATTCATCCTCTCGAACGGATGCCAGTTTGCTCTCCGGTGAAGATGGTAAGAATATTTTTAGTTATTTTATTTTATTTTATTTTATTTTCTGTTAATAGAAATTTTGTAAATAATACCTATAGAATTTAATCTATGTAGATATTGCTTGCGAATTTTAAAGTCATTAACGGACGCATGTGGAAATTGTTATCTGTTACAAATTCATGCATTATTCGCCATACAGTTGGGAAGTTTTGAGGGCAAAATTTACGAAATTTCAACGAAAAAGTTTGAACCGTGTTCGTTCTTGGTTCCGTTTTGACAATTCCATTAAGTTTTAAGACAATATTTTTAAACAATCTCGGATCGAAAAAAACATGTTAACAATTTAAAAGAAAAAAACTTATTCAAGTATTGCCTTACAAGATTAAAAAACGTTCAAATAAAACTAATGTTATTACTATTTCCGCAATTATGTTTATTGTGGCATCAACGTGCCGGGTACCAGTTAGTATTTAATAAATTATTGAAGGTACTACTATTGTTTATACGTGGTTTTTGCATTGGTTGATGTATTTTTTCGACGATTTTGTTGGTAATAATTCGTTTTGTAATGTTTTCAATTATTGCTATAACCGATTTGTCAAAAAAACAGCTATAACTGGCTCCTAATGCCTTATTTTTACCTGCGATTATGGGTAAGGCATGTTATGTAAATATTTGTGCAAAAATAAATAAAGGGCACGACTGGGTTGAACAATATTATTTTTAAATAGGGACCTTATTTTTAAATATTTAAAAAACAAATGTATGGAATAAAAACATATCTATCTATAAGAGGGACACAATTCAATTACATGAAATTTTATCAAAATTCATAGAAGGTTTTTTAAAAAAAAAAAATTGTATTATAATAAGTTTTTCAAAAAAAAACGTTTTCAAAAAATATTTTTTTTTACAAAAATTTGCTTGCAATATTATTCAGGTTTAGCTGTAGTCTTGAAATATCATATTTCGTTATGCAGCTGTTCAAAAAATTGTCGGAGTAATAAAAAACGGATCTAGGGCAAGTCATCATCATCATCGACTCGACAACCGGGGTCCGGTCCTGGCCTCCTTCAACAAGTCTCTCCACCTATCCCGGTCTCGAGCCGACGCCATCCAGTTGCGCACCCCAAGGCTCCGGGCGTCCTGGTCTACGCCATCTCTCCAGCGCAAGCATGGTCTACCACGCTGTCGTCTGTCATAGAATGTACCACAAAGAACTTTCCGAGCAGGTTCCTCTTCGCTCATGCGAGCTAGGTGCCCTGCCCACCGAAGTCTACCGAGCCTAATTTTTGTCACGATATCTGCTTCAAGGTAGATTGCGTACAATTCATGATTGTACCGTCTCCAGAATCGTCCTTCCTCACATATGGGGCCAACAATTCTCCTTAAGACTTTTCTATCGAACGCGGTTAAGAGGTCAGAGTGCCTTTTGCTAAGCACCCAAGTCTCGGATCCATATGTGAGTACTGGCAGGACCATGGTCCTGTACAGCAGTAGTTTTGAAGTTATGGTGAGATTTCTGGATTTGAAGAGCTTTGACAGACTGTAGTAGACTCTGTTGGATTTGAGAAGCCGCCCGCGTATTTCTTCTTCTATATTGTTATCGGCTGCTACTATTGACCCAAGGTATTTAAAGGATTGCACCACTTCAAATTCGTGCTCCGCTACCTTGATTGTTTGTCCAACTGTTCCTCTCGGATTCGACGCCACCATGTACTAGGGCAAGTAGGTACCGTTAATAAGCTGATTCTGAAACAAAAATATTGATGAATGACAACAAATCACTTGCATAAAATGTTATCTAAATTGATAGTTATTTACCAACTTCCTTTTTTCAAAAAAACTAAAATTATCGGAATTTGCCAATAAAAAACATTCCAAAAACTACTTTTTTCAAAAAAATTTTTGCACCATTATTCAGATTTAGCTGTTGTTTTAGAATATTAAATTTCGTCAAAACCGGTGAAGCCGTTAAAAAAATAGTCGGAGTAACAAAAAACGGTTCTATTGCAGGTACCGTTAATATGCTGATTCTGAAAAAAAAAATCAGTCAAAGTATGTCACCATTGACAACAAATCACTCATATAAAATTTAATCGAAATTGATCGTAGTGAGAAAAATTGAATTATCGGTTCAGCTTACCGTTATTTTTAAACCTGAGTCAAAAATAAAAAAAAACTTCCGGGAATATTTCTCTAAGCGTAATAATAATAATAATACAAATAAAACTATTTTCTTGCACAAATCCAAGACTTGCCTTTTAGTACCTACCTATATAACAGCAAGTAAACATTTGTGACAACAATCAACCATGATATAACGATGTTAGAGAAGCCGAAAGAAGTGAGTCTGCTAATTCTGTCTGTCTGTCTGTCTCTCTTGTTTGTTTGTATCGACACCTACAGGCTAAACAGTTAGACCGATTTTATTCTTGGAAAATAATATTTTTTGAGTAACAGCTATGCCCTGACGTTTTTTATTTTTATTCTAGGTCTGAAAATAACGGTACCTATTATCATTGAGTTTATAGTACCTACACATAGAGGAATCATGTGTAAGTTTCAAATACTGCTCGTTTGGTATCGTTACTATCGACTTGTTTTTCTTTTACTCTTGTAGCAATTATTCTTGGGATAAAAGGCAAAAGAAATAAAGATAAACATATACCTACAAAGACAAATGTGTTCGGTTCGGATTGAGTTTTTTTCGTTACAGGGAATCAGGGCTATAATAATTAGAATTACTCGATAAGTTCATTCAGTGACATCTACTTATCGGTGACATCTACTTCGTTATGAGTTTGAAACCATCTTGATTCCTCTATGTGTATAAACTCTCAATGCTTACTATATAAGCGTTACCGATATTTCCGAATTTCTGGAAAAACATGCGATCAATTTTGATAAAATTTTATATGAGTGATTTAATGCCAATGTTGAGACGTCTTTCATTTAAAAATTGGATTTATCAGAATTAACTAGTTCTCTTTTCTCAGGAGTCTCAGTCTCAGTCTCAGTCTCATGTACCTTTTTGTCTGAAGTAAACATCATACGAGAAATTACAAACAATAAAAGTCTTCAATTGGTCGTATTCGTATGGGGCTACGAAAGACACAAAGTCCTTTAATTTGTTACCTATATTATAGATACCCATTCTGTCGGAAATTTTCCTGTATCTTTATCTTTATCCATCTAGGTAGGATTAAGATTGAATTGACAGTAGAGAAGACTAGTTTTATGAGTTTGTTATTTTTTTTTCGCATAACATGATGTGTTAACAAACAAAAAAATAATATTTAATACCTATGGGAACTTCTATACCTATACATTCAAATTTACTGATTATTCAATGCGTTCAAAAGTAAACTCATCAACAGAAAAAAGAAATGTTTTATGTTCTTTTTGAATCACATTGTGGGTGTAAACCGAATGAAGCGACGTTATTTAAATAACGAACTCATATCCGCTTTAGTATATCTTCAGGAACAAAGTTTTTGACTGTCTTCTCCCGGTAGGTGTCAATAAAAAGAAATATTTTATTACTTTGCTAAGTCTTCAGGGGAGCTCACAGTAGACAAAGCAGTATCACAATCAGACTTGAGACATCAGTTTATATTTATTTACGCAAAGTAATAAAAAATGATGCAGACAAACATGTTCTGCAGGAGAAAAGTTATTTTATATTTCTTATTCCCTCACCTCCTTGTCCTTATTCCTTAATATTCTTCTTCATTTTCACATATTTCATTTTCGAAAAATAGCTAGCTACCTACCTACAATTTGGTCACTTTTCATTCGAATGAAAAGTATCAATCATACAAAAGGAAAAGACTATATCGAAAATGTGATGGCACTGTGACCGTGTGTAGTGTTTTTGTGTAAATGTTAAATGTTGTTTGGAGTCGTCGTTTTATAATAATCATGGGCATGACCACAAAACGTTGTATACAGCGTTGTTATATAAGTTAACTTCACACGCGCTGAACAACAAAAGCCAAAAAGTGCAAACACCGCAACAACAGGTGCTAGCATTGATATATGATGACATCGGTCAGTGCACTCATCATCCGGTGCAATATTAAAAGAATGTCGTATTGCAAAATAATTCAGTGGAATTGCATGCGACGGAAAATGGTTCAGTGGACTTTGATGCGAAGTCATCAAATTTTGCAGACGACGAAAAGGTGTCTTTATAATTAAGTATTTTAAGTTAGTTTAGTCTTAATTCGATTATCAACAAATAAAGTAGAAAATAAAGAAGAAAAAAAGAAATATCTTTTTTTTAATGTAAATAAATAAAGATAAAAATAATTTATACAATAAGTTTGCATTTTTACTTGTAATTATAGGTACTATAAGGCAAGTTATGCAATCGTGCAAAAAAAAATTGAGATAACAATCAAACATGACATTACGATGATAGCGAAGACGAAAAAAGTGGGTCTGGAAAATCTGTCTGTCTGTCTGTTTGTCTGTCTATATGTATCAGCATCTACAGCCTAACCTATTTACTTTAAATTTCGTATGTAGGATTTGTAGACCATTCCTTAGAGGAATATTTTTTTTTAGTTCAAAAAATAACGGTACCTGTCATATAACGGTTTTGGAAATGCTTAATTTTCTCGTAAACGGCTCCAACGATTTTCTTGAAAAAAAATACTGATGGTTTTTGTCTGATTTCCTTTTGTTAAATCGTTGACAAGCCTATTAACGTTACCTCCCATAGAACCGTTATATTTTTCTTGAGCTATCATATGAACGGGTTAATCGATTTCAAACCAAAGAAAAGGTCTGAATGACTTGAACATATTTCAATACCAACATTTTGCAAAAAAGTTTAATTTTAGTTTTAATTAATTTTCTAATTTATTTTTTTGTAAATTCAATATTTGGAAAACGGCTTAGCAAAAAAGTTAATTAATAAACATCGATTTATTTAAAAACCACTCTAACGATTTAGGAATAATTTTTTTTGTGAACTTATATTGAGGCAACAAAATTTTCTGCATACTTTGATTTTAATAATTAATATATAAATAACGGTACCTGCCATATAACGGTTTTGAAAAGTTTGATTTTCTCGTAAACGGCTCCATACGATTTTCTTGAAAAAAATAATGATGGTTTTTGTCTTATTTCCTTTTGTTAAATCGTAAAAAAAAATATTGACAAGCCTATTAACGGTTCATCCCATAAAACCGTTATATTTTTCCTGAGCTATCTCATGAACGGGTTAATTGATTTCAAACCAAAAAAAGATCTAAATGACTTGAACATATTTCAATGCCAACATTTTGCAATAAAGCTTAATTTTAGTTTTAATTAATTTTCTAATTTATTTTTCTTGTAAATTCAATACTTAAAAAACGGCTTAACAAAAAAAAATTAATTAATAAACGCTCTAACGATTTAGGAATAATTTTTTTTGTGAACTTATATTTAGGCAACAAAATTTTCTGCATACTTTGATTTTGGCTTGAATAATAATAATAAAAAATATTTCGGCCGCATGCGGCCAGCGGGTTGTTTTCATGCGGCCCGCGACGCATATTTTAATCAGAAAATATTTTATGCAAAAATAGTTTGGATAATAGAATTCTTCAGCAAAACATATAAATCAATGTTTGGTAGATACTTATAACTTATTTATCTTTATTCTTGTAACATTTCATTCGCATGACATAGAATAGACTAGAATCATTTACTATCTACTTTAAACAAATTTTGTTACGTATTCTACTAAACGTTGAATTTCAAAAAGAATAAAAAATGAAATGCACGACTGGGTTGCAAGAACTTTCTCTTATGTTCGATAATTGCTTAGGGTTTATGTATATTGAAAAAAAAAATATTTTAAAAAATATTAAATTTTGTTAAAGAGCTTACGAGTGTTCTTGGAAAAATTAAGTTTGCAATAATTTTTCATTACTAAATGTCTATCAAGGGAAAAAAAAAATTCTGACAATCGTTGGACCAGTATTTTTTAAAAAGGTTTTTTTTTTGAAAAACTTTTCGAAAAAATACTTTAAATTTTTTTGAATATGTTATTATAAAAAAATTTGTAGTTTTCATCTGGAAAAAATTATTAAAAAAAAATCAATCCACTCGTTTTCGAAATATTTCTAAACCCAAAATTTTTTTTAGAAAATTATTAAAAATCAAAAAAATAACTTTTTACAAACTTTGAAATGCAATACTAATTAAATTATAAATGGCTTCCTGTTTTAATATTTTTTTTGAAATCGGAAGATTAGTTTAAGAGAAAACCTAATTTGAAAAAACCGGTTCTACGAGTGCTGGTCAGTGCTTGCAGTGATTTTTCGCTTTACGGAAAGAAATTCCCATATTTCTTAAAAATGAAATAAAATATGATACAACTAATATGGAAATTAAAATGCAAAATTACGAATTTCTTGCTGATCTTGCATTTTTAACTGATATGACACAACATTTGAACGAATTAAATTTGAAATTACAATGCAAAATACACAATTTAGCCAACTTGTATGGATTTGTGAATGGGTTCAAAACTCAACTGAGATTGTTCAAAACGTCACTTTTTTCCTAGTTACAAAGAACATTATACCGAAATGGGAAATTTTGAAAAATCCTACTTTTCTGACCACATGAAGTACATCGACGAGGTAATTTTTGAGTTCGATCAGCGTTTCGCAGATTTCAAAGAATAAGAGAGCGATGTGTCTCTTTTTACGCATCCACAGTCCACTATCAATTCAAATTGAAAGCGTATGGACTGAATACTAATTAAAAATTCGAATTTTTATTTTAGCCTGGTTATAACGGGTACCTCCCATATAACGGTTTTAGTTTTTCAAAATTTTCTCAAAAACTCTTTGTACAATATATTTAGACTACTGTTAATATAACTGCATTTCAGGTTTTTGGCTAAAAATGCATATAACGGAGATTTGGTTCGGTTTTTACAAATTTCTCCATAAATTGATAACGGCTTAACCGATTTCATTTAAATTAAGTATGGAAGTTAATTTGATTATTTAACACAAAATGGCATTTAAAGTTTTTGGTTAAACAAACGTGTTATAATAGCTATACTATACAACTTGGTCTCACAATATTTGTATCCTTTTTGATTATAATTTATTAAATTTAATGTTTTCAATCCCGTGGTTTGCTACAAGAGCAAGTTCGTGCGACCCAGTCGTGCATTTTATTTTAGTTGAAATCTGAAAATATTTTTTTCTGCGGCGCTCCAGCTCTTGTAATAAATTTAATTAGCCCGCGAATGTATGTAATTTGGACAGCCCTGATCTATACTAATGCCTGAAACAGACGTGCAGACTTTCTTATAGCAGCGCTTCATGCAGCGCCGCATATAAAACAAAGTTGCATACTTTTTGATTCTCTTAAAATAAGTGTTCCTTTCGAAGTGGGAATATTCTTTTCATTTAATTCTTACCACAAGATGGATAAAAGATTTCAGCTCAATCCATCACTATTTCAGAGGGGAATTTCGAAAAATATAAGTACAAGGCCACAATGCTTTGAATTAGGCCGTGTGTGCATACTCAACAAATATCGTTTGTAAATAGTACTAATTACTGCGTCCATTCTACGAATTTTATTCGTGGTTTTCAGAGACGAATAGCATTCGTAGAATATACACATATGCGTACATATTACTAATACTTTATTTGTATTCCTACAAAAAAAAAAGCGTACATTGTTCTAATGCAAAAGTTAATTTACCAATTCATACGTACATTATACAAATCTATTCGTAAATTGAGCCTAGACGATGTCATCTTCTATTTTCTTCTTCTTCTTTTGCACTCTTAGAGTTGCAGGAGTATGTAATCAAGGATCTCGACATGCACAAATCTGATGGCCCAGATAGTATTTCCTTCATTGTCCTTAAGAGGTTTTCTTCTACGTTGGAAAAACTACTGCGTTAGCTTTTCTATTTGTAATATTCTACTTGTCTCTTTTCAAGTGGATGGAAACCATCAGTTTTACAGCCCGTCAGTAAAAAAAAGTGAATATATATTCCTCTTCAAACACACCAACGCCCTTTCTTTTTAAGGTCACTAAAACGCTAATTAAGTATTGGCTAAAAGGAAATATCTTGAAGCTAAATACTGGCTTTCGCAACAATAGGTTCAGTGGTGATTTAAAATTTTCAAAATAAACGCTGGTGTGTCCCAGAGTTCTGTTTCGTTTCCGACCTTTTTTCGAATTTTTATGAACGATCTTCTTTCTGAAACTTCTTTCATATTTATTCTTATTTTTCTCTTTTCCCTCGTTTGTGGAACTGGTACTGTTATAAAGAGTGTTCCGAAGAAGTAGCCAGTTTCATTTCTCCCCTGAAACAATTCAACCGTAATACTCGCACTGCAAGGAATGCCATCATTTTCGTCAATTCCATTACCCTTGAGCCCAACTTCAGACGAAGGTACACTAAAAACAAAGGTATTTTCCATCCATCTAAATTTTACCCTCCAATTTTGATGCTCAGGCATTTAAAAACCAATGTGCATCGGTATCTCCTGTCAACTCTTCGATGGTTTTCCAAAACGCACAGCATACACGGAGAAAAATTTTCGTTTAAAAACAACGTAGAATTTTTATAAAAATAACCGATTGAAATTTAAAATATTTGTAATGTTTGTTTAAAACCACTCAATAACTCGAGATTGTCAACATAGACGTTTGTTGTTAAGACCAATCGAAAGTAGATTTTTTTTTCTTAATTTTTCTGAATACTCAACTCAATTTGGAAAAAAAATTACTTATGTCCATATAATAAGTAAAACAAACATGTAAATATGAAATCAATGTATATTGTATTCATTTATGTAAATTGTACGAACCCATATCCCATCAAAAATATACATAGAAATGCTAAGAAAATGTGTAACAACTCTGTCGACATGTCCGTGTTATGGGTAAGACCGTAAGACCTAAGACGTCACGTTCTCGTATAGTCGTATGTGCGATGTGCCATGTGCCTTACCTTAGCTTTATTAAACTGAAAAGCAACCACAAATCCACAACGCATTGAGGACCAATATTTTATTTTGCATTAACTGTTTCTGTATATGTCTGCGGCAGACTGCCATCATGCGAACGAGTATGTGTCCAGTATGAGCTTTTCAGTTCAATAATTGAGTGTTCAGTAGAGAGATCTGAAAAATAAACAATAGATACCTATATGTGCTTTTAGCATAACTATGAACATTTAAAATATAATTGGTGGCACTTTTATTTAATAAGGGTGTCACAAACTGTTATGATACACGAGAACATATGCAATTATGTTGCCGATTATATCGCACGCTTTGTTGCACCAAGTAAACAATTATTATTGACAGTAGCCATCTCTTACGCTTGTCGGCACATATTTTATTGCCCTATCAGTTGCCCATCTTGCAACATGGTATATAATAGGTACGTTCGTTAAGTCTGACAGATAGCCATGCGCATCGAGATACAAGAACGCTTCAGGTGGTGATCCTAGCTGTGAATGTAAATTCGTTGATTAGGACCGAACGTAGAGCAAACCTCTTTCATTTGCTGCAAGACCAAAGTCCTGATGTGTTTATGGCTAGCGAAACTAAGCTAAATCAGAAACACAAACTGACTAATAAAAATTACAATATCGTAAGAAGGGATCGGCCCAACTCCTCTCAAGGGGGTGGGGTCGCAATCTTCATACGAAAGGGTGTTGCGAGGCAAAAGGAGGTGCAGGAGTGGGGGGTAGAAAATTAGAAAGAGATAGAAATAGTAAAGAAGAGGCAGCAGAGGATTGGGATCGAAAAGGGATCGGAATGCCTAGTTCAGGGACTTGGCCTGCTTGCTTAGCGCAGCTCCACTCGCCGGACGGGATGGGTTTTTGTCCCAGAAGCTAGACCTCACCAGCAACAACACACATATCAGGCCTTAAAAATTAATTTAAAAAAAAACAGACATCAGACGGACTTCAATACACCAAGAGGACGCTGCGGATGTAATTGCAGCCTGGCCTTTTCCCTCCCAACCTGGAAATCAATCGGCCGTTGTTAGATTTCCCCTATGATAGTTAAATAATTACCAGATCACTTCATTTCACCACCTTGGTTCACTTACCTTTCACACCCCTAAAGAAAATACTTCAACAATCCATAATGAGTTTCAAAAAGACCATTAAAAACATCAAAGTGTTTAGATGCATGACATGCTAAGAATATTTATTCTGAGCTCTTAGATAGTTTTTTTACAATTTTTCTCTTGCCATAAGGGCTTAATAGGTTAAACCATAAATTTATGGGGACTAGCTTTTAACAATTATAATTTCAGAAATTTACTAATTAATAACTATACTATAGACAAAAGCTATAACATAAAAGAACAAAAAAAAATTGTAATATTGATTTTGTTTCCGGGTATTTTACCATAAACAGTATCTACCCCGTTTTGGGTAGTTATTTCCCGCGGAAGTTAACTAACGCCCTGTTCCTACCTAAAAGAGCTCTGGATAGGTAAGAGAATAGGGAAGGGGTTGAAAAGGTTCAAAAAAAATTTATACAAAACTGCAACCAGAAACAAAAAGGCTATTACTTACAAAATCATTAATTAACCAAACGAACTAAACTGAACTTATCTAACAAACAAAATTAATTTGCTATAGTTTAAGAAAATGGATTATCTATGATTGTAGCGTCTGCGGCTATACAGTCGTAGATAATCTTAGGAAAATGGAATAACGTTTCTTAACAGTAGCAATTTAACAAAAACACTTTATCTATTATTTTCCCCAAAAATGGTAGGGGAAAGGATAGAAAAATGTAAAAAAAAAAACAATAAGTAGTAGATACTATAAGATATAAACAAATTAATTTCAGCAGTAATAACACTACTATAACAACTAAGATATAGGTATAAAGTATATATAAAAAAAATGTATTAGAAATAATTAACTTTCTTTAATAAATTGATTAGATGATAAAAAAAAATATCGTTTTTAATAGGTACTTATCTCGTCTCTAAACGTTCTTTTCTGTTCGGCTCCGTTGATGACTTTAACCCTTTTCCTTTAATTTACAGGGTTTTCACAAAGGTACGTATAAATATACCATGTACCTAGATGATCTGAGTTACGCCGATTAAGTTGACTAAGATCGCACGTAGGCCTGGTTTAGGAAAGGCAGGTAGGTACCAATGTAGGTATAAGTACTTCTGATTTGATTGATGTCAAAAGAGGCTTCAATAATTACAGGAGCACACCCAAAGTAGGTAGATATTATACCACATTCATCAAAATAAAGGTGGCGGCCACGACTCTTAGTGGCAGTCTATGACCGCCAAGATGGTGTAGGTATAGTGAGAGTAAACTATATGTAAAAATGGGTTGGTTAACACTGGCTTTAAAAAAACCACGGGTTTTTGCTACACTCACCTCTTAAAAAAAAATCACACTAAAATAAGAAATAGTAACCCATTAATGCCTACACATGGTTATGTGCTAAGGTAGGTATTAGCTAGTCGGTCCTCAGAAGGCTCCCAAACCAAGAAGTTTGGCTGATAAAAAAAAACAACATAAAATCACTCGTAATTCGCGGCACATAAAGAAAAATTTCATTAATTTGTTACCGTGGGTTATTTAACAAATGTGTTGGCAATCCTCGATATGGAATTCACATTTTCAAATGGTAACAGAATTAAACGGTAGTTACTAAAAATGTTCACTATAGTATGCCTTTAGCAAAATTTCATCGAAGGACAGTAGTGTGATGTACTACCTAGCACGTAAGTATGACTAATAAAAGTCGATATTTAGATAGAGGATTTTAGGACCAGGCTCATGGCACATTCCTCATACATACATTCCTCATAGTATGGATCGTCCGATCCCTTCCACCAATCATAAAAAGACAACGTATTATCTTGTGTGGGTGGACTTTGACCTTCATCAGGTATTCCTTGTTAGTCTTCCTCCAACATGTTTCCTTAACGATCCATGTGCCAATAGAGGGAGTGGAGTTAGTGAATGACTAACTTTAGTTTAAGGCTGGCAAACACTTATTATTTTTAGTTTTTATTTTAATATAAATTTATTAATTTTATTTTATTTTATTTTGTTATATTATTGTTATTATTATTATTATTATTATTATTGTTATTATTATTATTATTATTATTATTATTATTATTATTATTGTTATTATTATTATTATTATTATTATTATTATTATTATTATTATTATTATTATTATTATTATTATTATTATTATTATTATTATTATTATTATTATTATTATTATTATTATTATTATTATTATTATTATTATTATTATTATTATTATTATTATTATTATTATTATTATTATTATTATTATTATTATTATTATTATTATTATTATTATTATTATTATTATTATTATTATTATTATTATTATTATTATTATTATTATTATTATTATTATTATTATTATTATTATTATTATTATTATTATTATTATTATTATTATTATTATTATTATTATTATTATTATTATTATTATTATTATTATTATTATTATTATTATTATTATTATTATTATTATTATTATTATTATTATTATTATTATTATTATTATTATTATTATTATTATTATTATTATTATTATTATTATTATTATTATTATTATTATTATTATTATTATTATTAATTTTATAATTATTAATAATAATAAACGTTGCCGCCACCGCCCTAGTGTCAAAAAAAATGAACAGATCTCGATCCTACCCTATCTCAACTCCATATACTACATGGCCAACTGACAACGTCTCTTCTTTGACACTTGACATTTCGCAAATGTCATGATGTTTTCGTTTTCGTGTTGTTTGGATGCCGGTGGTTTTTCGATGGTAAGTAATTTCATTGTTTTGGTGTTCTAAAATGTTTTTATGGTTTTATTTTCTCATTTAGAAAATTTGGGAGCTATGCTAGGTGACCATAACAAGGGTATTAAACATAAAGTTATATATAATAGTGAAGTGTGAAGATTCGGGTTGCTAGAAGCCTGCATCGTTTGCATTCCTCTCCAGCTGGGGAAAAGAATGTACGCAATCGCGGTGTACGCACCTGACGCACCTCAGCCAGCTAATTTTATCGCAGAACTCGAAAAACTTTTTGAATGCTTAAGACTGAACTTGGATGAAAATTATTATCTCATGGCAGGGGACTTAAACGCCAAACATGTAGATTGGGGAAACCAAATACAAAATCCTAGAGGGAACCATCTTTTTAATTGGATGGGTCGGTACAGTGTTGAGTGTAGGATCGACCTTTTGGCTACAGATAGACCGTCATTTCCGAGAAGTGGTAGTTTTCTGGATCTTTTACTGCTTGACTCACGACTTGTTATAACTGACGCAACAAATCAACAGACAAGAAATTGTTTACGAACAATTGAATACGACAGTGATCACTGCGGACTTGCCACCGTACTACAGCTTCCGAGCGAACTTGTGGAGTTGGATGAGTATGTGCCTGTGCACTCTTACAATTTCAGTAAGACGCGCTGGCCACGCTTCTCCAACGCCTTGGCAAGAGAAATACGTTCCGATGACATCTCTCCACCAAATGACAGAAACCTGACGAACGTTGAGATCGACGGGTTCCTGACTCAAATGGATACGACTATAAAACGAACAATGGACAGAACAATCCCAAAATATAAGGAACAAGACCCTACTGGTTTATACAAGAACGCGACAATCGACGCACTACACCGACAAAAAAGTGGACTGCTGACCAGATTGAAACTTCTGTACAGACGTTTCACGGACACACGTGATCTGCAGATTAGGACATTGAAGTCGTTGATCAAAAACATTAACGTTCTAATTAAACAAAACTATAGATTATCTATTAATTTATATTGGGATAACAGAATTCGGGCTGTTAATTCTAGCGACCCTAGTATGTTTCCCCAAATAAATAAGATATTTAGAAGAAATGATCAAAACGATCTTCCACGTCTTAAACTCCAGAGGACAACAGATAACGAAGACGTACTAACGATTGCGGGAATTGATCCGGAAGATGCCGTTTTCGATGATAATTTTTATATGATAGAAGATCCTCAGGAAAAGGTAGAAGCTGTAGGGGCTGCTTTCCAGCAAGTGTATAAGGTGAATGCTAGCATTCGTCCGAATCATGACCTGGAGAACAGAGCCTTGCTGCACAATTTCTATCTTGGAAATAACATAACGCAATGGCGATCTGAGAATACTGGTTTCACCGGGTTCAATGACGAAAACTTGGCAAACGCCACCATCGCCGAGCGAAATGGACCCAGTTCATTGTTAATTTCGAAGGTAGAACTTCAGTTAATTTTTCAAACATTAAAGAAAAAGAAATCTGCGGGGGTCGATGGTATACCCAACATTGTGTTACGACATCTCCCTGAATAAGCCATAGACATTTATACCACACTGTTCAACAACGCATTGAATAATGCATATTATCCAGTAAGTTGGAAGACAGCTGTGGTCCATCCTCTCCCCAAAAAGGGAAAGGACAGCTCCAATCCGGCAAATCTTCGGTCGATAAGTCTTCTTCCAAGTATCAGTAAGGTATTCGAAAAGATTCTCAATAGAGCTCTGTTCAAGTGGGCTGAGGACAAAAATATTATTCCAGACAATCAGTTTGGCTTTAAGGCGGGACATGACACTATTCATGCCGCGTCTAAGTTAGTTTCTGATGTTCAATGGAACAAAACGAAAAATCAATGCACGGGTGCCGTTCTTGTTGATTTAGAGAAGGCTTTCGACACCGTATGGTTAGAGGGTCTTTATCTGAAATTAACCAGATTTGGCATTAGTAAACCACTGTTATATATGCTTCATGACATGCTCAATGGTAGAAAGTTTGTTGTCAAAAGTGGCAATGTAACTTCGACCACAACTTTTGATATTAAAAACGGTCTACAGCAAGGAGCTGTGAACTCGCCGATTCTTTTTAGTATTTACACCAGCGATCTGATAGGTAGTCTCACTCATGCGATTGCGTATGCCGATGACCTTGTAGCGTACAGGACGGGTCCAAAAGTTGAAGTCATCAGAATTCTCTTATAGCGTGACTTCGACCAGATTCAGCGATATTGTGATGACTGGAAGTTAAAAATTAACTTTCAGAAATCAGAAACTATCCTGTTTAGAACCCCTTTGTCTAAGGCTTCTAGGGATACAAGAAAGAACTGGAGAAATCTAGTGATCGTTGGACCAAGTGGACATCAACTGGCGAGTAAAGATGTAGTAAAGTACCTTGGTATCTGGCTAGATCAGTATCTATATTTCAATCGACATATAGATGCTGCTCTGGCCAGAGCTAGGGGAGCGTTTGCTCTGACAAGACGATTGTTTTATAGCAGCCGCCTTGAAAACAGGGTGAAGGTGATTTGCTACATGGCCCTCATCCGGCCGATGATTGCCTATGGGTGCCCTGTGTGGTTTAACGTTGCCCCATCTCAAATGGAAAAGATTCGGGTGTTTGAGAGGCAGTGTCTTAGGACCTGTCTTGGATTACACAGAACACCAGAGTCGGAGTACAAACATTATTTTGCCAACGAGGTCTTATACAACGGGGCCAATATAAACAGGATAGATAACTTTTTAATTAAGCTGATTCGGGGTCACATTGCAAGAGCAATGACCTCAGCCAATGGACTTATTTTCGGGGCTTACTACCCCAATGAAGAATATAGTGAGAGCGTTTGTCTTAACGGTTTGATCCCGCCCGAGACATTCCTCTATTTAGACAGTCGGGGGCTGATACAGGATAGATTGGCGGTTCCGTTAATCTACCACGTCGGCCGTAGGACTGTGGATCGGCGAATCCTGTATGGTCGAGACGTCGGCTCTGAGAACGGAGCAGAGCGTCTGCGGTTCAGTAGAGCTGTGCCCCTTCGGGACAAAAAGGACTTCGATAAGCAAGTTTAAAAATACTGGTGGTTGGGTGGCCACCTTGATATTGATGGTTAGTCAAAGCTGTTGCCTTGGCCGACCTACATATTTCTAAGGTACATTAGGTAGGACAGTGACGGTGGCACCAAAAAAAGATAAAAATTCCAAAAAGTTGTTTGTTTGTTTGTGGATATGTGCGTGAGCGCATACATATGCATATGTCTAAATATATGCATATGTATGCGCGTGTGTGCATGTGCATATGCTGATGGCAAAAAAAAAAAAAAAAAAAAAAAAGCTGCTGGTGGCTGTTCTAGTTTTAAGTTATTTTAAGTATTTTAAGTAGTTTTAAGTTATTTTTTACGTAAACTTACGTATATTTTAGTTTTATTTGGATTAATTTAGTTTTATTTAGGTAAAGGGTAGTTTTAAGTTTTTATATAAAATAAATGTTAGGAAAACGAGTTTTTCAGAATTTTCTCGTTTAGTTTTAAGTAATATTGAATTTTAATTTAAGTTGGTTTTTACGCCGAAAGGCATTTTTAATATATAGTTATAGTATAATTTAGAGTGCCCGTATGGGGCCAGTAAGTTAGTTAAGTTATTCTGTAAGCTAGTTTTTAAGGTTTTTGTCTAGCATTTAAGTAGTTATAAGTTGAATTAAAAATAAAAAAATTGAATTTGAAAAAAAAAAAAAAAAAAAAAACGCTTCAGGTGGTATATATATACCCACTTTGCAATGTTTTTCTGAAATACTCAGGGTAAGGATAAAACAAACCTGAGATAAGTTCGTTTTCGGTAACGTTTGCTGATCGGGCGAAATTATTCTTCACAAGATCAAGAATTACGTTGTCAATTCTAGAAACACCGGAGGCATCCAATAGTTTCTTGATAATACTATAATGGTCGGAAACAAAATGTCATAATTCTAAATAAAATGTTCTTAAATGTCGTCAATTCCGTCACTTATAATGATCGGATGCACACGGAAAAAATATTCACTTTATAGGCCAGTCATTTGGGACCCAAAAGGTCTAAACTAAAAGGTTTCGGAGGCGTTAAAAAAATAGTTTTCACAGATTTTGGGGTACTTTTCAAATTTTTACTTCGACATCGACCAATTGAGTTTGTCGTGATGTATATTTTATCAACGATGGTATTTTTTACGTGGAAGCTTCTTTTTACTTCTGATTCGATCTAGCTTTGTTACTCTTTCTGTCATGCATAGCAAATTCATCCATTTCAGCTGCCGTCAATTTGCTCTCATACTTTTTGTACATTGTTCACTACTGTGAACCTATAATATGTAAACGCTGGATGAACTACTGCTGTGTAGAGTTTTCCTTTCACCTATAAGAACTAAAGACGCTTCCTTGCTCTACACCAACTTCGATGCGTCTACATCTAACCTTTGTTTTGACATGCTCGTACATATTCGTGATCATCCGCACGTAGATTTCTGGATTTCTAGAAAGAAAATCATTTTTTTCTATCGCAAAGCTGTTAATATTTTTTTTTCCAATAAGCCAAGTAATTTGGGAAATGCGTTTTTCAATATGTCGGCTAATGCAAACCCCCTACCATCCCTCCATTTTTATTGGATATTCCTGACAGAATATATCGAACCATATCCAATCATAAAATTGGATGGGTATTCTGTTGCAAGAAAAAAAGTTTCTGCCGACTGGCCTAAAGCGTCAATTCTGTTACCCTAAAAACTAGACAATAGTTGTAAACAAAACAAATTAATAATATTTAAAGTATTTTATTGGGTTTCAAGTCCGTTTCCTTGACAAAAGTCGATAAATTCATATATGTACAGGTCCACAACTGTCAAGGTAACAGAATAGACCCAGTAAATGTAAGAACCTCCAAACGTGTTGTTCACAATTTACCATAAAAGTACTATGGAAATGTATTATTATACAATGCTATAACTAGCCGTTTTTTATTATTAGAGATGATCAATATCGATCATCAATCTCCATACAAATTGAGATCTTGATATTTATCAAGATCACGTTTCATGATCCAAAAATAAGTTCTGATAATTTCCACGTGAGGCACTACATTTCTTTGTTTACTTTCATAACTTTGGTAATCGATTTGAGTGTCAGTTATTAGGTTTGTTTTACAAACTATGGGATATTTACAAAATATGGGATATTTTGATAAAGGGTTGTTTTCTGACGCCACTGACACCCATGGTCGACTCGAACTCCTGTTGCCGAAATCATAGAAATTTAAAAAAAAACCCAAATGTTTCATGATCCATGTTGTTTAATTTATCAAAAGGTGACCCTATAGATTCTTGGTATAAAATAAATCATGAATGTTTTAAATGTCACTTTTTCAACTGGAGATTATCAGTTTGAGGATTAAACTCAAGTTTACGCCAGAAATACGTTTTTAGGTACGCAATATTACCCCCAGAGTTAACTCCTAGCTAACCCAACTCATTTTTTGATTCAGGGCCAGTTGTACAAGCGTATTTAAGCCTTGGTTAAAGTTTTTTACTTACCGATTTTCGCAGAATAACTGCGGTTCAACTCTTGTTAAGTCATGAAATTACTTTAACCAAAACTAATTCTTAGTAAAGTAGCCGAGTTTGGAGAAAAAAAATGGCTGAACTGTGGTTCAAATGTTTGTAGGTAATATGACACACCCCCAATTTCTCTTTTTACAAAGGTCCCACAGTCAAAGAGAACATTTCGAGACATACGTTTTTGGTATTTCTTTTTATAGAATTAAGTTTTAGGTGTCATTATTTCTTATTCTTTGAATGCAAAAGATTTGAAAAAAAAATTTGGGGTCCAAATATATTTGTGTACTTTTGAAATAAAAAAAAAATACGAAAGGGTGTGTGTTGTGCTTTTTTCAAAGGGTTTTGTGAAGGCAGTTATTTGTTTGTTTAATTATGTCAGTGTAATATTTAGGTTCAATAGGGCGGAAATTTTTCACCGCTTACACTAGATATCATTCTACTTTGGTTGTGGAAAATGCATCAGCAGCAATTAATTTTTTTTTACTTGTTCACTGTAAAAGATTGACTCGTTAATTTCGTACGACTTATAGTTACGTACCATTTCTTCGATTACTGTATTGCCTTTATATCTTTCGTGCGAACTATAAGAATTCTAAGTGAATACAGGCTTATTTCGTACTCCACCATTTTTACTTGAGTCAAGTTATGTATTTGTGAACACAAATTTATTTTGATAATTATCAAACATGACATTACTATGATAACGAAGTCGAAATAAGTGGGTCTCATAATTCTGTCTGTGTCTGGACTTTTATGAAAAAGCCTGTAGAATATGTATGCTCAACAAAATCGTTTCCTTAAATATTATAAATAATATATGGAACACCCTGTATACTTATTTGTCTTACAAGAAAGATTTAACGAGTCCCTCTAGGTAGATTCAGCTTGTGTCGGAACTCGGAATTACTCGTTTTCCTTTGTCTCAGATCTTTAGCCTCTTAGCAGGAGCAGGTAGCTTTTTGTCTGATGTAAACATCATACAAAACAAACCAGAAGATGAGAAGAGTCTGGAATTAGCTATATGGGGCTAATAAAAACACATTCCCTTAATTTGTTTAGGTAGGTACGCATTCATTCGGAAGTGTTCCTGTACCCTCATCCATCTATCTAATTTAGATTTGAATTGACAACAAATAAGATTAGTTTTATCTCTTATATGAATTTTTTTTTCACACAGCATGATGTTTTCAAACAAATATGTGTAGATATGTACCAACCTCTACATTTAAATTTGCTGATTATTCGTTGCGTTCAATTTCAAAATCTATCCCTTGAACGTGAACTTATCAACATATAAAAGTATGTTTTATGTGCTTTTTGAATCACTTTGTGGGTGCAAAGCGCGCGAAGCGACGTTATTTAAATAATATACATATGTACCTATAGGTATAACGAACTCATAACCGACTTAATTGCATTAGTATCTTTAGGAACAAAGTGTTTGGCTGTCTTCTCCAATAAAAAGTTATATTTTATTGCTTTGCTATGAATTCGGGGGGTACCAATCTCTCTTTTTTTAGTGCCAAACGAATTTCCTATAGCGTTGTTGTAATATTGGCTCTCAGTAGACAAAGCAGTGGGTAGGTACCTATTAGAATCAGACTTTAGACTTCAGACATCAGTTTATATTATTATTCACGCAAAGCAATAAAAAATACAAACATGTTCTGCAAGGAAAAAGGGATTAAATATATCTTCATCCTCACCACCGTAATATTCTTCCCCCTCACTTGTTTCAGCGACAAATCCAACTTCGTCACTTCATTTGGGTGGACAGTTTATCAATCATACAAAAGACCATACCTTTCGAAAATGTGTGTGTGTGTGTGTGTGTGTAACTATGCATACGGATGTAGTTGTTGTTTGAAGTCGTCTCGTCGATCTGTAAAAATGATGGCCACGACACGTTGTGTGCAGTGTTGTTATACAAAATAATTTAGCTTACTAGAACTTTCCTCATAATACTAAAAAGATTTATTATAGCCTATAGGGAACAAAAACATCGCTCCATATATATATTATATACAATAGAGGATACCTTATATACGCCACACATTTATAGAAAAATTTTCCCTTGTAGGTGTTGAGTAAAAAGAAAAATAACAATACATTAGTGTATTTTTGTTTTTTTTTTTTTTTGTAATTTTTCGTTATTTTAAAATAGCTATGTGTTTTGCTGTTAGTGATCTAGTAATAATTTTTTAAATAAAAAATATAAAAAATACAGAAAAAATTGAAATGGAGGTTCCTTACTTAAGTTTTAGCATACTGACATTCAAAACAAATAATTAAAAATGTGTATACTATTCAGAAATGATTTATTCTTAGAACCTTGTTTTAGCAATTAATTTAGGTTAGACAAAAAAAATTCAAAACAATTTTTGTATACTACATTTTAAGAATCTATTTCTTCAGAAAACCCTGTTTTTGGAATTACACAAACAAAATTAGAAAAAAAATTACAGCACAAGCTTCCAAAAGTTCTCAAATTACGCACAGAAACTGTTTGTTTAACTGCGAAACAAAATTGTATTCAATTATCTTGATTGTTCCTTAAAAAATTTGTTTTAAACAATTAAAAATTAAAAAAAAAATATTATTTATTTAACAAAACTAGATATAAAAAAAATTATACTCGCCTATGCTAAATTAAATTCTTGGCCATAGTCTTTTTTAGATTTGTGCAATGTATATGTTCAATTTATAGATATTACGCTTGCCCAGCGGTAGAAACTCGACCACCTACAATTTGATTTTCGTTTGCATCTCGAATATATTTTTATTAATAAACTAGCTGCCCGACCCGGCTTCACACGGCTATAGATACCAATTAAAAAATAAAATCTACCCTTTACAGTTACAAAAATGAAATAAAATGGCAATTAAATACAAATAACAATTAAACTTATTGCTATGCTATGTAATTTATAATATTTGTTGCGTTCCATCCAGAGAGAAACCAAATGGCACCGATGGTTTCCCGGCCCTCTCTATGACACGCAACGTACAACTGTTCAATGTTCATGCCAAAAGGAAAGTCAGTTTGATTTAGTGCGGGTATTCTTGGAATTGGAACTTCCTCGCCTTTGATTGAACTTTGCTATGAATATTTGCTTTAATTAAATTGTTCATTATCCTTTTAACAGCTTTGTTCCACTGCACAATTTTAGTTGATTAAAATTGAGTAACATGATTGTCACTGCATCATTCTTGAGCTGTAAATTGTGTATGGTATTCCTGACAAATCCAATTAATCTAGGAATTCAGTTGGATAATTAAGTACTTCAATGGGATCGGTAATGGAATCGATCGAGGTAAATAAGTGATTTGAATTTTTATATTCAAATCGTCTGTATATTTAATTGTTGCTGCTAAAATGGCTCGTCCCATTAACCATCAAGCACGGTTTTTGTAATTTTCAACAATATTTGGTTACATTTTCGATATCGATTCTTTCTTTGACGTTGTGCATTGAGGAAAATTTGTGCAAAGGAAATAAGGCCATTGGAAATTTTAAACTATTTTATTGTTATTAATAATTTTTTTTTTTTATTAAATGCCGACAACGCATCGGTGTAGTTCAAACCCACCCCCTTTTGGACTGTTGCCTAAAACTAACACTACTAAAAAGCCAGTAAAACGGCACGCTTCTTAAAAGGACTGTTGAGTTCTTAGAAAAATTTAAACGTTAAGATTCTTTTCGCTCGTCACTCTTCTTTCTATTTAGCCCTATCCCAGGCCCCTTCGGAGCGATTTAGAAGTAACTACGAAACAATTCATCGATACAATTAACAATTATTGACAGCATTTGTCCCTTACTGTCATTTAAAATTCACTAATATCTTTATACATAAATAGATATGTACATATATAAACTATGATATGGGTTATTCCTGCAATTCGTAGTACGAAATCGTCCCAAGGGGGCCTGTGGTAGGCCTAATTATTTCCTTATTATCTTTTCAAAATCAATAGAAGCCGGTTTTGGAACCGTGTCAGCGGCAGCGCATTAGACCGCTCGGTTACGCTGCCAGTGGAAATAGCGGTAGTTCACATACATATCTGCATATGTATGTACATAATATCTGACATTTTTTGTTTCGCACACAAAATTCAAATTTATTTTTAATAATGAAAATCAATATGTCAATTTGTTTTAAAATCTCCCTGCTAAGAACCTACTTATGTTACCCAGTGTTTTTTTTATAGATATGGTTAAACTCAAATCACCTATCCACTTCATTTTTCAAATTTTTCTTCCATGTCCTGACATTAACAAATACAACAAAAAAAGAAATAGCCAAATTGGTGCAGCAGTTTTGAAGTGATGTGCGGACAAAACTATTTTTCAACTGACTTTTATTTATATAAATATAGTCAATAAAGGAATAAAAGGATTTTAGAGTGCAGTCATTCCTTTGAAATATTTATCAGGCTTCTTCAGGAGCTAACAATCTGTGAGTGGAGTTGTTGAAAGAATTGACTTTTTTGGATATTCGTTAATTACGCTTATACCACGGAAATAGAGCATTGTAAAGAAAAATTCACCTTTTTCAATTCAACTTTTGTTATGTAAACTTTTTTTGTCACTAATTCTCAACCGTTTTTATGCTACACACATGGCGAATAAATTTGTTTCATTAAATATATCGTCTCCAAACTGTTTATCTGACAGAAAAATTACGAAGCTGAGTTCCCTTTTAAAAAAAATTGACTCTTGACATTTTGTTTTAGGTGCAGAAGACCATAATTTTGATCTTGAAAAATGGAAAATTATAATTTTACTTTTGCAGGTGAAAACATTAATTCACATAATGTTTGTCTTATGCACGCAAAAACACATTTTCAAGAGTTAAGATCCTTAAAGGGAATTAAATTGCTTATAACTTTCTAGCAGACAGTCGATAGTTAAAACGGTAGAAATAGGAAAACCGTAAACACTCAATCTGCTTTGTATGCATTTTTAGCCAAACACATGAAATGCAGTTGTTCTAACAGCACTCCAAATATGTAAAGTTCACAAAGTCTTATCAAAATCGTTATAGCCGTTTTCAAGAAAATTATGAAAAACTAAAACCGTTACAGCCGGGCGAAAACAAGAATTCAAATATATCTTCTAGGAAATCACCAAGAACTGCACATTAGCACACGCACATCGCATAGACAGACCAAAGCGACGGAATGAAATGACGAAACTTACTTTTTTAAGACTCGAATTATTTTTTACATGGAACCAATACTTGATTGCTACAGATAAAATTGATGTCCAAAACCGGATTAATTATCCACATGCCTTATTAATTTTAGCAAGTTTTTTTTATAATAAAAAATCTGTATATATTAAATAATAAATAAAAATAATTTCAACTAAAGCTCATAGGAGGCCAATCCATAACATTTCCACTTCATTTGAATAATCAGCAACGTACCGAGCAACGTGTTCTCTTGCACCGTCCTTCTTTAGCAAGAAGTTATAAATGGAAGAAATAAATGGTGCGCAAGAAACCAAACATTCCTTAGTTCTTCTTGCCGAAACTGGAGTTTATCTATCCTTGCACGATGCACAGCATAGTTTTTCCGCGCATGGAAAGTTCTCGCCTTTTTTAAAATTGAAGCGAAGCTTACTGAAATAGAGTTCTTTTCACTTATGAGCCCAGGTTTTCACTGAGCTTACCAAATAAACTTAGCAGAGTGTATAGTGGAGACTATCAGGTAAAAGATACTCTTTCACAATTTTAGCCCAATGGAAACATTTCTGGAGAGGCTTCGTCATGGTCAACAACAACATGTGCTCACCAATATTACTTGGCAGGTAATATATCTATTTCACCGCTGCCAAACGCATATTTATAATCTCAGGTTTATTTGAAAAACACGTTCGCAATTCTACCACTGAAGCCCTGAATTAAGCTGAATTTAAAAGAAACATTATCAATAAGCATGCAAATAAGATGCACGACTGTGTCCCACAAAGTTGCTCTTATAGAGAACTATGATGGGACTACAAACATTTAAGTTAACGAGGATTGTGGAGTGCGTGGACCTAATCCATTTCTTCGGAATATTGTTCAGGCTGCTTAAGTTGTCAACGTACTAAAAGTCTCTGGGAGGTGAGCCGGAGGAGAGGAAGGGGTATTAAGTTTCCCTTTTTGAGGATTACGCTTATACCACGGAAATGAATGAAATTTTTTATATAAGATGATTTTTGTCTTATGCACTCAATAACCAGATTTCAAAAGTTCATTTTCTTCAAGGGAATTTAATGCACTATAAAACCAGATTTTTTTGTTCAGATTAAAACTTTTAGGTAAAATTTGAGGAAAAAACTTTTTTTTGAAATTTTTTTCTTTGCGATGCATGTAGCTCGGAAACAGTTCGAAAATGAAATGAAGGTATGAGCAACAAAACTTAAAGAATTTTATGGTCTTTAATGCAACCATGGATTTTTTCATAAAACTTACCCTTTTCGAGATATAAGCGTAAATACCAAAAAAAAAACTTCGTACCCTTCCCCCCCCCGCTCACCACCCAGATGTCAGGAGGACTCTTAGTACGTTAACTCCTGAATCATAAAGCCCAAGTTTTTGACAGAATGACTCAGGTTCCTGCTCACGCACTCTGCAACCCCTTGATTGAATATTTATTACCTTATATATTTTTCACTTGTAAAATTATGACTTTCCATTTTTCAAATTCCTTGGATTTTTTCTTATGCATTCAACAATATAATTTAAAGAGTTAGTCTTAAATGAAATTTAAGTCTTTATAACTACCTTTAAGAAATTCTTTTTGACAGATTATCATGATATGACGGATGAAAAATATGGTATTTTTGTAATTCGTTCCCTTTGCGATGTATTTAACTCGAAAACGGCTGAGAACTTTATATAAAAAGTGTAATGTCACGTTCGTCGTTATATTATTTCTCTAAAGTTTTCTTATGTGGCTTTGTTAAACACCAATAGGAGTAGCTATAAACCAAATATAGTCACATGATACAAATCATGGTCGTTTGGTTATCACTTAAAAAAATGACTGCCAAATCGATCGAGTATTTATTTGATTGAAGATATTTTCGTACCCAGTGTTCCGATCCTTTTGTTTTTTTTTATATCTATTAATCCCAGCTACCAAAATTCATAGGATCATCCTGTAAACTAATCTTAAGATTGCTTAAAAATTTCATAGAAATCGGTTTAACCGTTTCGGAGTCCATTAGAAACATACATCTACATTTTATTTATTTATTCTATAAACTCCAAAACGGCTTGACTGATTTCGATGAAATTTTTGGGCAATCTTTATATTAGCTCAAAAGATGACCCTATTAAGTTTGATATCCATCCTATAAACAGAAAAAAAACACGACCGAGCAATGCCGGGATATTGATAACTAAAAATTAAGTTTTTCATTAATTACGTGATTTAGCCAAAAATGTATTACAATAAAACTTGTTTGGCTTTAAAACACGAGTAAAATGAGTGTTTAAAAATTAAAATCGAACCACTGGGTACGGAAATATCCCCAAAAAGAAAATCGAACAATTCATCAGCCATTTTTTAAAATGGCGGCGAAACGACTGCATGATTTGGATCGTGTGACTAAATTTTGTTTTTATAGATACAACTCACCTTTTAATTCAAAGAGCTTGCATATAATAAATACAAAAAAGTAAATATAAAAACTTTGTATGTTTCTACTTTGCTGCCTATCCATTTCCGTAACTACAAAAAAAAATCCAATCCTCTAAATAAAACAATGTGTAACAACTCTGTCGACATGTATGTGGTATTGGGTAAGACGTCACGTTCTCGTATGTATCTTAGCTTTATTTTAATGAGAAGCAACCACAACGCGTTGAGAACAAATATTTTCATTTTGCATTCTGTTCTGTCTGCGGCAGACTGCATGCCATCCATGATGCGAACGAGTTTGTGTCCAGTATTAGCTTTTCAGTTCAGTAATTCAGTGTTGTGTTATATTCTATATTTGGCGAGTGAGTTAAATTCAATAATTTTTGAATACAATGGCAACAAAAAAAAATATATTCTATGATAAATTGAGTGAGTTAATGAAAACAAACAGTGATCGCAGTATATTTTATAGCAACGAACGATATGAATTATTGATACAAGAAATAGAAGAAGCTCAAGATTTAAAAAAAAATAATAAACCTCTTACGTCTAAACAGTACCGTCGGTTACATCGATATGATGTTATTAAAATTGATGATACTAAAAAACTGATAGAGAATTTACATGATAGTAAGCTGGATGTTAAAAGATTTCGTTACTTCTGTAAAGCGGATGAGATATTTGAAATTTTGGAAACTACACATTGTAATGTTGGACACAGGAGTATGAGGGGTAAGTTAAATAAAATGTTAGGCTTTCTTTTTTGGTTTTTCTTGTGTGTGCAGTGCAGAGATGTGAAAAATAAACAATAGATATGTGCTTTTAGCAGAACTATGAACATTTAAAATATAATTGGTGCCACTTTTACACTGTAAAATCTTATTGTCAGGATTTAATAAGGGTGTCATGAACTGTGTATAGATATGCAATTATGTTGCCAATTATATCGCATGCTCTGTTGCTCCAAGTATAAGCAATTATTATTGGCAATAACATTGATTAGTGTAACAACCACTTTGATTAAGATACCCGCAAACGTTTTTTGTTTGTTTTTATAGAAAATATCAGAAATTAATTATTTTTAAGCGTGTTTATATAAGTGCAAAAAACAGACCTATTATATACAACAACATCTTACTACAAAAGTCCTCCTATAATGGAATGGAAACTAATGTCATAATTGTACTTCAAATTTCCTTAAGTGTCTGCAATTCCGTTGCTCAAAATTATAGTAGAAAAAAATTTCACTTTATTTATAGGCCAGTCATTTGGAACCAAATAGAGGCTTAACTGGAAAGTTTCGGAGGCGTTTAAAAGATTTTCATAGTTTTTGGAGGGCTTCGTGTTATAACCCCACAAAAAAGATATTAAGTAACCCCCAAAAAATTGTATAAAAGTGGGGAGTTCTATCATATGACATAAATCCTCAAAATTTGGAAAAATCGGGGACTTAGTTCATGGGTTTTAGGGGACTTAGTTCATACTTTTCATTGAGAGTTTATTTCGTAACAAAACATGCCCCCAATTAAAAGAAAGAAAGAAGTCCCCAATATCATGTAGACTAAAACATTAAGTGAGGTATGCTCAGCACCCCTATTGCCTGGGGTCACTATGGGATTTGGGATTCGCACCCACCACAAATCCTATAGTGAGTAGCAAGGGGCATAGCATGCCCACCCATATGTACCTCGCTTTTTTACAAAATGATTTGGCAGTTGAGGACTTGTTTCATGACATTTAAGGGATTTATTTCATTTTCAATTTTGGGTATTAATTTTATAAAGCATTTTGAGATTTTTTTTTTTTCATTAATTTTTTAGGGAGTTATTTAACGGAGCCATTTTGAGGTTCTCTTTGAACTTTTACTTTGCCACCGTATCTCTTGCGCTAGCCGTCATTTTGAAAAAAAAGAATCTCAGAAACGACAGTTTTTTTTATATTAATTTGAAATCAAAATAGTTACGATTAAACCCTAGGAAATTTAGTACATTTGAGTCTTAATTTTGGTTTTGTGTACCATCACATAATAAATAGTTTCAGCGTACGAGCGCCGCAAAGTCAACTACAGTGGGGGTTCATATTTTATAAAGCCAAGCTTATTTGTTTCATTTGATTCAACTCATTGTCATACCTCTATCGATTCCCCCTCGTGAAATGAGGTGCGTCTATCAATATGAATCTTATTGATTTAAAAACACTTAAATGCCGTAGAAACTCTCAATGCATTTTATTTGTAAAAGATGTTTTTGACAATCCGATTTTTTTGAGTGATTTGCTTTCTCTTATGCTCTTGTATGTGCCCGATAGATGTCTTAGGAACCGTGTAGACCTGTTTTATTTACCTTTTCATAGAACTAATTATGGTGTTAATACTAATTATGGTATTACCCGTTTTTTGAAACGTTTCAATTCGAAGTTGAATTTTGCATGCGATGTTTAAAAAAAAAACTATTCTTATTAACAATTAAATTGTAACTAATTTATTCGTTTAAAATTGTAATTATGTAATCAGCAGATCATTGATATCCATTGATAATAAATAAATAAATAAATTAAAAAAGAAACTTTCTTAGTTAAACTACCAAATAACTGAACTATATTAAGGCTCAACCATAATAGTCGAAACGGTAAGTACGGAGCCGTAAAAAACTATTCGAATACAAGAAAGTTATATAGTGCGCACCCAATAATGGCAGATTGCTCATTCGTTCAGTTTTACAATTTCGTTTCGTTAGCCCAGCGCATAGCGCAGTTTACATACGCCCATAGCGTAGTTTACGTACTTAAATTTGACAGTCAGTCAAATACATGTGAAATTTGCTTGCGTTCGCATCCGACTATTATGGTCGACTCAAGGAATTAAAGGCACTTAGGGAAACTTAACGTTGATTTATGGCATTTGTTACTGTTTGCTTTCGACTATTGTGGTTGGGTCTTTATGTTCATATGCCAAACTTAACAACATTTAACGAAACAGAGCAATATGCTATTATAGCCACAAAGTTAAAATTCCGTGTACAGATTCGGTTTTGAAATGTTCCGTCCATTATAGTTATGCCTTAAAGTTTGCTGTTTAATATATAATATGTTGTACGTAAATAATTGAACCCATTTATATTTTTTATATCTTTTTTAGTTATGGAAGCTGAACTTAAAAAAAAATATTGCAATATTACACGACAAGTAATTAATTTGTATCTCCCTTTGTGCGAACGATGTCAATTAAAAAAAAAAAAATCCGTAAGCTGTTTAGAAGCACCTCCAATTATATCCGAGTGCATTAAAGTGCCAAGATGTCAAATTGGTTTAATTGATATGAAGTCAGTTTCAGATAATGATTACCATTTTATTTTAAATTATCAAGATTACTTAACAAGATTTACAATTCTTCGTCCACTTCAGACAAAGACAGTCGAAGAAGTAGCTTATCAGCTTGTGGATATATTTAGCTTATTCGGTACCCCATGTATATTGCAATGTGATAATGGACGTAAGTTTGCTAAAAAAATAATTGAACATTTATTTAAATTATGGCCTGGAATAAAAATTATTCATGGAAAATCACTAAATTCTCGACGACAGAATTCACTTGATATATGCAATCAAGAAATTCGTGATATGGTATCATCATGGATGACTGATAATAGTTCAGAAAACTGGATTGATTCCCTTCCCTTTGTTCAGAATAAAAAAAATATAAATTTTCATTCAGAAATTAAGAAAATTCCTTACGAAGCTATGTTCGGACAGCAAAAAAAAATTGGACTTTCAAATTTATCACTTCCCAGAGAAATATATGATTGTGTACAATCAGAAAAAGATTTGGAACGTTTTTTTACGCATAAAAAGAAACCTAATAAAAGAAGCAACAATAAAACAAAAGATGTTACAAAATTAAGAGAAGCTGAAAATTTACAAAATAAAGATATGGTACAAAATTCAGTAAATACAATTGAAGATGTTGCCGAGTATTTAGAAATAAGTTATGAAGAAGTAACAAATGAAGCAGGGAATGATAAGTCTATACCTCAAACTTCAATTCCATTGGGTTCAGATTCTGTGATGTTATCTAAATGTAAACAAGGACGCATAAGATGTAACTGTAAGCGATATTGTATTGATAAAAAATGCAAATGCCGTTCAAAAAACTTAAAATGCAATTCTAAATGTCACAATAAAAAATCTTGTAAGAACATAAAATAAATCTTATAAATAAAACAATTTATATGTACAAATGTTAATCACTTTATTACTTAATTTTTAATTGATATGCTTGCCAAAAATATTATCTTTTAAGAATTTAGAATTTTATCGTATAAGAATAGTGTCATAAAAGTTTTTAAACTTTTTTCACTTTTTAATAAATAAAAATAAAAGAAATGTTATAATATTCTAATATTGTAAAATATTATTGTAGATATATTATTTTTTCATATGTATTTGAAATGCTCATAAAGAGTGGAAATATTTGTCTCGATATCGATACAGCTTTACTCCAACCAAACACTGAACAAAAATGATGCAACGAAAAACACATTTTCCTTTTGAACGTTTTCAAACCGTTTTTTTTTAATTTCCAGGCTTAAGATTTCTTATTGCCTTTATTTCTTATACTGGCAATTAATTCAAAGCAAAATATGGAGTCCATATAAACTGATGTCTCCTAAATTTTAAATTCTATTTAAAAAAAACTCTACAAAAACTTTTGGATAACCAAAACAACATGAGTGTCATTAAAAAAAACCACATGTGTTGTTGACCAATTTCAATCACCATCCATTCAATTCATATAATGTACTTCATGTCAAAGTTTGTTTTCTTAAATTAAACCATAATAGGATTAAAAAAAAGCCACAAACAAAGTGTTAGTAAGGGGTGGAGTACAGTCAGTCAAAAATATGTTTGTAAATTTGTTTAAGATAATTATCAGAACTGTAAAAGAGTTAAATCATTTGGCGATTGCATTTATTTGAATGAAGACTGCAATGAAATGAATTTCCAATTAATTTGGAGTTTAATGAATAAATTCACAGAATTCAAAATGATTTCAGAATTAAGTATGTTCAAATCCCATTCATTTTGAATTCATTGTTTAATTCACTGAATCAATTTGAATTCAGCGATTTAAATCACATTCATTTTGAATTCAGTCTCTAAATTTTGCATTTTTTTTTATAAAATTGCATCTTTTCCAATGCGATTGTATTTTTTTTTTTAATCTAAAGAGAACGGCAACTAAACATCCTTCAATCTAAAGGCTATTTAAATTGATAGATTTTATTGATAAAATAAAAACCAAAAATTGTTTTATTGCAACACAACACATTATTATAAAAATTTACCGTCCACATTATATTTTAAAATTGATCTTCAAACCAAGTATTAAAAATAAACAAAATGTATAGTATAAATATTTTTGTAAAAAAATAATTCTATAAAATAATTTTTAAGTAAATAAAATGAAAAAAAAAATTAATATGTAAAAAACACGATTTCCATTTAATTTTTTTTTTCACGCAAAATGATGGTAGATTTTTTGTATTATAAGAAATTGATGTTAATATAAAATGAATACCTAAATAAGTGATTCAAATTAAATTTTGACCATGACCAGACTTACTTTGAAAGTTGTGACGCAGTTAGATTAACTGCCTGAACACAATAGCGACGGTGCTGGAACTGGAGCTGCAACCGGAATAGCTGATATTGAAATATTGAATACACGCAAATCCAATGCTACGAATACAACGCGACGCAACCGTACTCGACCAACTTTTAACTTTCAACGTACAGCACTTTTGACGTTAATGATATAAAATGTAAGAAAGCTGTGCCATTGTGGGCAAGCAAAAAACGAAACGTACGACATATTTTGACATCTGTTCTAGCTCCATATCCAGTTTCAGTTGCAGTAGTCTATTGTATTCAGGCATCAGTTAAATTGTTTTTAAAATGATTTTAATGTGAATTAAATGTTATTAAATAACAATATTAATAAATAGATCTAAGTTTTTTTTTAAGAAAATCAATTTAGTTTATTTGAAATAAAAACAAAAACAGAAAAAAGTTTAAGTTTTCTAATTTTTTTCAACATTAAGAACAAATTTAAAATATTTATAACTTTTCCCAAAAAAACGTAAAAGATTTAATAATTCTTCCTCGAAGAAAAATCAAACCCAAAACTTAGAGGCAGTTTAAAATAAAAATCCATGTCTTCCTGAAATCCCTACAATACCAACTACCACTGGTCTGGTACAAAAAAAAACAACAGGTCGATTCCAAAATCTGCGACTAGCATTGAAAGCAATGCCTCAATTTCAAGCAGCTTTCAGTTAATATCAAAATCGAACAGTTGGGAATTATCCTTATTATGTACACGCATTCGTACAAAAAATAAAATGCACGACTGAGTTGCTCAATTTGGAATGGCGGCTATTCAACTAGAATAAAACCCAATTAGCGGTTGGTGTGCCGTTTTGATACGCTCAATTTCAATTTTGATAAGTTTTTATATAAGCGATTTGTTGCTGATGGGTGATCCTACAAAAAGTGCAATAAAATCCTCATAATTCCGTCAAAATTTTCTTGGAAACTTTAGGTCCTGCATATTAGTTCTATTTATACTATGTTAGAATGTCCTCTAACATTATTGAAAACGGCCAGTCAAAAAAAAAAAGAATTTGCTACAAAATTACAATTTTTTAGCAATTTAAAAAAAAGTGGCCAGGGGACTAAGATTTTGTAACCAGGGTACTAATAAAGAACAGCATAACTTTTCGTGATAAGATAGCATTATTTTGGACCTAATTGACTCTGAAAGTGTTAATAAAATAGGTTTTGACCCAACATAACTTTTTAGCAGTGGTGTTGAAGATATATCGCCGTAAAAAAGTTATGTTAAGATTGCATAGCAAAACCCTTGGCAAAACCGGTTAAAAAGCATCATCTTCTGAAAATTTCACAGACCTCTGGATACAAATATAGTCCCTTTTTTCATAAAACTGACAAGGGACTGAGTCCATAGGACTGAGTTTTTTTTTAACACTTTTTACCAAAAAACATAACAACGTTTAGTTTGAAAGAATAAAAAGGGAAAATATATTATGGTTTTACTTAGCCTATAATAACAAAAATAATGCTTACAAATATGCCTACTTATATACAATAACTATATGTAAAGCGACCTTTTATGTCACTTTTAAGAAATACAATTATGCGAGATGTCGTGGATTGTCCGTTGATGTCAAATGACTAATCGTGTTCATTTGACATCACTCTGTAATTTAGTGTTTGTAAGAATAAGTCTGTATGCTTGCACTAGCTTTAAGAAAAATCAAAATCCTTTTGATTTTGCCTGATGACTGATTATATGTGTAGATGACTGACGTGTAAGGGTCGCTTAATCACTCATCAGGATACCGATCAAAAAACGGACAATCCACGACATCTCGCATAAATCAATTTCTTAAAAGCGACATAAAAAACAGGCGCGAGATCTTAATCCAATTTTGTTTCAACGACACTCGATACTTGATATTCCCTGAGATGGGACTTAGATTTGTTCTGTACAGAAGTTATCGATATTTTTGACTTTTTCAATCTATCAGGGAACTGATAAAAGGGAACTGGACAAAGTTTATTGACTTTTTTGCTAACTAATAGTTATCTATTTCATAATATTTTTTTTTTATTTGAGATTACATAATGTATTTTTTTAGTGTGGGAACTGAAATAGAACTGCAGCAATGTTTTTTTGATGTTGAAACGGCATTCTGACATGCCAGGGGACTGAGAATTATGCCCTTTAAAGATTTTTTGAGCAAGAAAAAAAACTGCGATGTGCACGATTTTAATTGATCATATAGATTAATAGCCCGATTCTCCCCAATATCAGTGATACCTCACAAGTCATAACAAGAGGTGAAATTGATTTTGTTACTTTTTCGGATTCTCCCCCGTAGTCACAACTTGTAAGAGTTATAAAAACAATCGAAATTGTGATCTGCTACAGAGCAGGTCACAGCACTCGAATTTCAATTGTTTTTTTTTTTTTTTTTGCTTTTTTTTGTGAGTTAAAACGAAAGGAATTCTTTATTATTTATTTTTATTTTGATGATGCATTGGGTTATGCAACTTTTTGTTTTAATTAAAAAATATCAAATCAAAAAAAAAATGTTGGAATTGTTGAATTTTTCTTTATTAATTCCTAGGTGATCACATTTTTTTAAAGGTAAATTATTTCTTCGACTATCCATGTTTTTTCTCCAAAAAAGCTAGTCTTGCATCACCACACATATTTTTCACTGATATTAGTTCGGATACGTTGTTTATTTCTATAAAATTTGTAAATTTGATTGAATTATTTACTTTTCACATAAATTTCGCACAGAAAAATTAAAAACCTTATCGTGTTCTGTCACAATCAGCTGTTCCAAGTCGAAGAAAAAAACTCACCATAACGCAGTGAGTTTACTTGAGACTTTTTTTGTGAGGATTAGGGGAGAATTCGATAAATGTTATCGAGTCACAACAATCCTCGCAATAAATTATCACAAGGGCTTATGACTTATGACTCCTCACAAGATGGAGAATCGGGCTATTAGATTAGATTTATATTTAAAAAAAAAAAAATAGAGTGAATGATTGCAATAATTTCAAATTATTGTCGCGGACATTGAAAATTCCATCGTTTGTATCACTCTTATGGTGATGTCATCATTGAAAATTTTTTTAAGAATCAGCTTATTGACGGTACCAGTACGTTTTTTTATTACACCCATTATCTTTTGAAAGGGTGCACAGATTTTGACGAAATTTAATACGCAAAAACTACTGCTAAACTTAATATTGCAGTTTTTATATTTCTTAAACCGATAATTTTTTTTTGTTTTAAATACAATTAATTATGATAAAATTTCATGTAATTAAATTGTTGTAGACGGTGATTTCTTTCACATAATTTTTTTAAAGAATTTTCTGAAAAAAAAATATTTTGAAATATAAAATACAATTTTTTTTTTTTTCATTAAAAACTGTTCCAATTATTTTTTTCGTCGTTAACATTAATATAACTTGTCCCAAGAGCAAGTTTGTGCGACCCAATCGTGTCCTTTATTTTATATAAATATTAGTTATTTTACTATTGGACTTTCAAAAGATATTAATAAAAAAGTGAATCGCTTTTAAAGATGGAACACATTTAAATTTGCCTCTAAAGTGATGCGCCGCCGCGCTCTTACCGAAATCGATCATAAGAAAAACAGTTTAACGTCACTTGCCAGTCTTAAAATAACATTAAAAATTGAACCAGATCGAATTTCTTAATCAACTGAATTGAAATCACTTTATTATACATAACTACATATTAGTAATATAAGTCTGTTTTTATAAAGTACTTTGCGATCTAAAGGTAAATTCCCAATCCAGAATTCATAGTCCGCAAACCTTACACATTTATATATCCCGCGATATTCCGTAGTCATTCAAAAAGAAAATTTATGGTGTATATATATATATATATATATATATATATATATATATATATATATATATATATATATATATATATATAGTGTGTATGTATAGTGTGTATACCTATGTGTAGCAACTTCCGTTGCTACACATATAGGTATACAAAAATAATTTTTCATTAAACAGCTCCTACTGCGAACACAAAAAGAAGTAGAAAATTTCAACAACAAAAATCAAGAACTGGCCTGGAACCGATGATGTGTAAATGAGGCTCCGACTAACATAATACCTGATTTTACATCAAGATGTTAAAATTGATACAAACCTTGGATCCCCGCCAAAGTACTGCATGATAACCAGACTAAGCACTCTAGGAACCACAAGAATTCATAGAGGCTTATTAGCACACCGACTTTAATACAAACTTGGTGGCCATTTCAAGTCACCTCCGCAAAAGATAGTTCAACCACAAAATTGATTGCGACGTTCATGTTTATATCCTTCATTCCGGTTAAAAGAAATTGTATGTCATTGATCTGTAGCGAATGCCGTCACTCTAATCTAGTTTATACATTATTATAAGTAGGTACAGGCAGACCATTTACAAACATTTTGCTTGTTAACATTACAATTCTTCAAAAATGTGCCTCATCTTTAAATTAAGGATGTTAATTAGTGTTCTTGGTGATTTAAATGCGTCGTTCTTATTAAGCTTTAAATGTATGTCCAAATCCACCAAAGAAACAAAGGAAACATTTAAAAAACATTTCCATATATTTATTAAATATGAAAAGATTTCTTAATAGTTTCACGTTACAAAATATATACAAATGGATTTTTTTTTTCGAATTCTATGTTTTTTGGATCGCTAAATCCAAATCTGCAAAAATCCAACAAAATTTTTTGGTGCGTTTTGAGATATCCTCGGAAAACCGCGGAATTTTTGCAATTTTTTCGGTTTTTTTGCTAACATCTCGGAAACTATGAGTCTTAACTGAAATTTTACCAGCGACAAAATGAAAGACCATTACCGTTAGCCCGTTAGTGCGCTTTAAAGTTGTAACATAATTTTAAATTTGTGTATAAAAACAATTTGTTTTAGCATATGAATTTTTAACGATTTGTTTTGTTTGTTTTTTTAAAGAAATCGGAAATTATGTTGAAATTTCGACGCACTCTAAAGTGCTAACGGTACGTCTGAGAAATAAACAATATACATGAATATTTAATGGTACTTAATTTTGTTGTGGTAAAATTTCAGTTAAGACGCATAGTTTCTAAGATGTAAGCAAAAAACTAAAACCGCGTTTTTTTACTGATATCTCAAAACGCACCAGGAAATTTTGTTGGATTTCTTCAGATTCAGATTCAACGACCCAAAAAACATAGAATTCGAAAAAAAAATCCATTTGTATATTTTTTTTTAACTTGACACTATTAAGAAATCTTTTTTAACAAGAGGGCGATTTTAACTACGCTTTGACTGGACTATTAATTTTTAAGAAATGTTTTTTAAACAATGTTTCTTAAAACGTTTCTATGGTCTGCCTGTGAGGGCACAACGATTTTAATGATTATATTATTAATAAAAAATTAACTGTAATTTCAAATCCAATTTTTATGAAAATTAATATTACTAATGTTCTGGAACCAACTGGAGCAGTAAAAAATTTTCTTTTCGTTGAGTGTGAAAATCTTTTAATCCCTGGATAAGTTAACTCACAAAAAAGACTTAAAATTACAGTGTATTTTTTTATTACTAAGGCTGTTAACGATTAAATTTATTGAATTATTTATATGTATATACAAGTTATCTTAAAAAATACTTATGATCTTAATGTTGGGCACAGAAAGGACCTAACCACCTAGTCAATTGTTTATTATTTTTGTTATGTTAATTTAACATTTTATTGGAATAACTTGAATAATTTATATTATATAATGATGGTCTTCTCGCGGGTTGTTCAGATCCGGTTGTCATTGTTGAGTGGGGGGGGGGAGTGGGGTAACCACGGTAGAGGACTGACCCCGGGTCAAGCTGAAAGGGATTTCCTCGTTGTCGTTGAGTGCATTTAAATCCTCATCACGCAATACCACAGCTTCTAAGTACCGCGGATTGGGATGTCTTGGCTAATTTGCATCTCAGATTAAGATTAACTAGAAATCTTTTTGCGGATATGAAGAGGTATCTATCAAGTTGAATGATGTTGGCTTCTTTATAGAGTCTCTTGTTGCTGTCTTGCTTTCTTTTTATCTTGTCGTAATGCATACCAGTGCAGATTTGTAGGATTTTTCTCTTGAACACTGCCATGCGGGCACAACAGAAGACTAACACAATATAATGGCACTCAATCAAACTCATATTGAATGATGTGTCCATTTGTTGCTATTTTAATTTAGCATTAGATAAATATTATCAATTTTTAATAATTATTACTCTACTACTACTTTATTCGTATCCAAAAATAAATTAAAAAAAAAAAAAAAATAACAATTAATAAAATGTGCTGCCCGTGCACACTGAATTAGTAAATTGATAATGAACTTGTTGACAAAACTGTCAACATATTAAATGAGTAAGAAAGAATGAAAGATATAAATACAGCAAAGTGTAATAAATTGTGCAACATCATCAGTGCAGCTTTTACTTGCGATTATATGTAGGTACTAGTACTATAAGGCAAGTTTATGCATTCGTGAAAAAAAAAATTGAGATAACAAAATGATAGCGAAGTCAAAAAAAGTTGGTTCGTAAATTCTGTCTGCCTGCCTGTCTATCTATCTATCTATCTGTCTGTATTTCTGTCTGTCTGTTTGTCATCTCTAAAAAAATAGATATGGTTTTTATCCTATTATTGTTTTATGTTAAATTGCAAAAAAAAATGCAAGCCTATTAACGGTATACCTACCATAAAACCGTTCGTGAATTTTTTTTTAAGAAAGTCGAAGCAATTTGATCAAAAATCATTGCACGAAAATGTTTACGATTCAATTACATTTTGTTGAACAAAACGAATGTTTCAAATGTACCTATACAACACAAATGCCACTTGTATGATTATCAATATATGATGGCCACAAAATCAGATAAAAATGTTACTATCTACAAGTTAAATTTCAAAAAAATAAAAAATCCAATTAATAATACCTACACAATAGTTTTTTGCTTTTATTTTATTACAAACAACAATTATAAAAGTTTTCGGAAAGTACCATAATGGGAATTTCTCTTATTTATCCCCTAACGATCATTGGTGATGTTGATGTCTCTTTCGAATATACCCAGTTGTTGGTGGTTAAGGTTGAAGATGGAAGTTATCGAAGTGAGGATCATTCGATTAAAAAAATAAAACACCATTCGTTTGCTTACTGATTACAACTCAACTTTTATTAAACTTTATTTCTTATTTATAAGTAAACATAACCAATTCTTAACTGAATTCCTAGAATGCAACATTGCAATAAGGTGAACATATTTTCTTGGAATTTAGGTTGACAATATTTTATACAATTTTGAATAATACAAGAAAATGTAAAGGTGAACAAAGGTAAAATAATTTCTTAGAATTTAAGTTGTACACATTTTTAATATTGTATAGTCAACAAAAATGACCATTGGTTAAGGGAGAGGTGATGGGGAAAGGAATGGGAATGACAACAGAAGGTGTTGTGTTAACTTTAAGTTGTACACATTTTTAATATTGTATAGTCAACAAAAATGACCATTGGTTAAGGGAGAGGTGATGGGGAAAGGAATGGGAATGACACCAGAAGGTGTTGTGTTAACTTGGATGATGTTGGTTGCAATTTGGCCCTTTATTTTACCTGGCGATCATTAAACGACTTTACTAACAAATTGATTTATGACCTTTTTTTAAATCTTATGTCTTCTATTTACCCTTTTTCAAAAAAATATTCGATTTTTCTACTCAGCTGAATTTTATTGAGTACAGTAAAAATAACCAGTAATTCAACTTTGTATACCTACATATAATGCAAACACAAAAACAAAAAAGTATACAGCTCTTTCTCTCTTCAGTAAACTTAACGTTTCCAATTTCAATCATTTCTCAAGGCAATTACCTAATTTTAATGGTCTTTGGACAACATGACCACATGGATGTATGTGTCTTTAGCGCGTTTCTTCATGTTAAACGGATTCACCAATTTCTCTATACATCTCATGGAGCACCTTTTGGTAAGCAAATAGATAGACAAACATATATATTTTTTGTTCTATAGCCTGACAAAACCAGTAGTTATCTCTCATATCGTTACTGCACTTTCCTCGTAACCAAAAAATAATTTTTTTTTTAACATCATAAAACTATCTACATGCAAAATAAGATGAAAACCTTTATTTTATAAGATCTTCGTCTGGATCTATGTTTTTACCTGCTCAAAAGGACAAGTATTGGTTTCGTGGTAAAACAAATCAAAGGTTTTTATCAAACTTGTTATTACGATGATAGAAAAGATTATAAAAGTATGGGTTGTGAAACCGGCCCGCGCACGCTGGTCACGCGTCGGTCGTCTGTGTGGATGTGCGTATGTGCGGTTTTTGTTCTTTGGAACTACAGCCTAACTATAGCTGAACACAATAGACTGCTGCAACTGCAACTGGAATTCGAGCTGGAATAGCGGGCAAAATGTGACGTACGTTTGGTTTTTCAATGAAGCATTACAGCTTTTTCACATTTTATGCCATTCGAATCAGCTGATTAAACATTTGATTGCAAACATTTATTAAAAGGAACAAAATTAAAGGACCATGGGCAATTTTGTATGGAATTTGGGCCCATTTTTAACATTGCTCAATTTAGTTCAATGAAAATCTACATTATAATCACAATGCTTGGTGTAACATAAAAGCTACACCAAGCATTGCTATTATTTAGTTTAGTATATGTTGTATGGACCAGTTATGTAAGTATTATTGCAAAGGACCATGGGCTTTTATGTCATATGAAAGCGTATAGAGATTACTGTAAGTATTTCATTATATGGCAGCTGGTGTTTTGGTGCATTTTATATAAAAAAAATAAAGCAGTTCAAATACTTTTTTTTACAAAATGCATCAAACCACCAATTTTGCGCTCGATTTCGATTTAGCTGCCATATAATGAAATACAGTGCTCTCTTTACGCTTTCATATGACATAAGTTTCATTGCTGTTGAGCAATGTTGAAAATGGGCCCAAAATGTCCATGGTCCTTTGAGTAAATTAAATTCTTTGCTTTTACACAGATTAAGGGCCAGTCTTTCCAGCTTTGGTTATGTATAACCATTGGTTATTTTAGCTGTTAACGATAAATTTTTTATGCATTTCTATGGTTACCACAGCTGAAATAACCAAATGTTTGATTTGACCAGAGGTGAAAAGATTTGCCCTTAATAAAATATTTGTTTGCTCTTTTTTACGTTAAGAGTGCTTGTGCAGCACCCACCCGGTTTAATTAAAATATGGTATGTTACTTAAATTAAACATTCAACACAAGATGGAATTTAATGCTTTTGACTAAACAGCCCAATAAACAGCCATTAAAACAGCCTCACATCCATTCCCATAGTTTGTTTTTTAAGAGCGGGTTTGTGCGACCGAGTTGTGTATATTATTTGTTTGTTCCTTTGGTGAAGTGGTAAAGGCAAAAAGTGGAGTGGGATGCGCAATTATTAACATCTTCGGAAACGAAGGAGATGAAGAATAAACCACAATAATATTATACATTCAAATTTGAATTCATAATGTTTGATCATTATGATGGGTTAAAACTTTTTTAATAGGAACATTATTGGGCAAGCGGACATAAATTATTTTGACAGCAACATGTCAAATGAGAAGATAATATCTTTGTCACTTACTCATTTTATATGTAACAGAGTTTATGATTTATATTACGAAGGGACCAGGGGAAAACGGCACATCTTGTCACTGTGTGTATGTGATATTTATAGTATATAATGAACTTCTATTTACATTTTAATAAAAAGTATGATGGAAAAATGAAACGTTCACCGATAACACGAAGAAAGTGATTATGAATTTCCATCGATGAACACTTGAGGTATAGTGGCAAAATGCCACAGTCATATTCGCTAAAAAAAAAAATTAAGAAAAAAAAAATTCCAAAAAATAATTTGTGGAAACATAGATCAATCATTTAATTAAAGAATGAAGTTCTGAGTCTTTGAAACATACTCACTTGCTTGAGCCATTCTCTACACGTTTTACATTCACAACTTTGTGCTAAAAAACGTGGAAAAAGATTAGAAACAAGAAGTTTGATTTCCCAGAGAGGATATCTCAAAGATGGTTCTTTTTTGCCAAAATGATGTGTGTTAGAAAATAGTAGGAAATTTTATCAATTATAATTTTCGCCGGAGTTATTTTTTGTACTACCGTCTTCGAGATAGACGGCAGCAATTTTAGAAAGTACCATTAAACCACTTACCCAGCCCCCACGGCACCCCGATTGCCGGAAATTTTTATTGCGTGTACATGGGACCCTTATACACATTCCCCAAAAAATGGGAACTGCACGAATTTTTTAGTTTATTTGCCTTTTTCAGGCTAAGGTTGACTGAACTAATACCTCGAACAGGATGTTATAATAAAATTGCGATCATTTTTAAAGAATAAATTACATACATATGTGTGATTTAATTTAACAGTGAATTTTTCTGAAATAGCTTATTAAAGGTACCTGTCATAAACTTTTGGAACGGTTGCACTGATTTCCACGAAATTTGTTATTTAAAATACCTTATTAATTTTAAGTACCTAATTTTTGAAAAAAAGGAAACAAATAATTCCTTTTTTTCGAAAAAGTATTATTCTTAAAAAATACGATCAACTTCGATAAAATTTTTTATATTATGTGATTTGTTTCCAATTGTGATGTCTTTCATTTGAAATTTTTTTCTGAAAGCTTATCAACGGTACCTATATACATACCTATAGATAAGTGTCATAGAACCAACTATCTTTTGAACAGCCGCACGAAATTAAATATTCGAGAAGCATTGTTTCTCGATTAATAGGTACCTACTACTTATGACGCTTTCGGAATGTGTCATAAGGCCAAATTCCGAAATTTGGTCTTATGTCACGGCACCGTTACAATTTTTATAACTATAGTTGCCAATTTACAATATACATATATACCTTTTGACAAACAATTAACCTACAGGGCTAATGAAATAAAATGCACGACTGAGTCGCACAAACTTGCTCTTGTTGCAAACTTGTGTCCTAAATATGAGAAAAGTTGTATGGTAGCTATCATTGAATGGCTGTTTATAAAAAAAACTTTAAATGCCATCTTATGTTAAATGTTTATATTAAATACTGTACCGAATTTAAATAAAATAGGTTCGTCCGTTAACAACTTATGGCCAAGTTTGTGAAAAACCGTCAACACCAAATCTTCGTTATATTCATTTTTAACAAAAATATCACGTACACCAAGTTTCATCAAAATCGTCGATTTCGAGAAAACTAAAACCGTTATATGGGGGGACCCGTTATAACCAGGCTAAAACAAAAATTCGAATTTCTCCTCTAGGAAATCACCCAAAAGTACTACACACGAAGTTTGAAGAAAATACGACAAACCGTTCAGGCTGTAGATCGGGGCACAGACAACTTACTTTTTTGGTCTTCTCTATCATCGTAATGTCATGTTTCAAAAAAAAAAAGCTTTAGCAAAGTAAAAGACTCTTGAACGTCTCTGGTCGAAATACGTTACTTTTGTTGCAAGCGATTACAATAAAAAAAAAAGTTCAAGTTTCCACTTGCCATTTTACAAGTGATAAAAGAAGTACCTGTAATGACAATAAGGCAATAGAAAAGTTGACTAAAACAAAAAAGAACCTATTTATTCCTTTGAACATTGTCACTGTCACGCCCTGGTATACGTCAACTTAATTGGATTAAAATAACACAAAAGTACTAACTACCGAATGGATAAACATTGTACATTATATAGTTACATACCTATTCCTATGTAAATGTTTTTACTTTTTGTATGTAAATGTATTTCTAAGAAATATTTTATCTTAAATTGAAACAACCTCAATTATCTAATTTGTCCCCATTGCCTTTGTATATTTTGCAGTTAATTTTGATCATTTTCAAATTCTGAGAGCTATCGGAAAGGGAAGCTTTGGCAAGGTAAGTGAAAATCCTTAACCTTCTTTTCTATTTATTTATTAATCACTTTATTAAGAAAGCATTTCGAAAGTACAGTGAATCAAAACAAACTCCGTAGAAAACTTGAAATTTAGATTAATGAATACAAACTGGTCGGTATATTCATCGTTAAATTTGTAGAAAACAATATTTAATGCTATGTGGATTGAAATACATCATTTATTTCCAGTGTCACCTTAAACCCGTTTAGTTAAAATAGTAACACAATTTATCGGAATTTTAATTTTATATCAGTTTTGCACCAACATTAGGCGGTGGTTTTAAATAAAAATAAAAATTTATGCCAACCTTGGATTTGGATCATGGACTTTTTCATTAGAGTAAATGAAGGGAGAATATAATCAATGTAACACTTGAATGTCCAGCTGTCCTTTAATTTTAAAGAGACTTTTATAATTAATTTCGAACAAAATGGAGGCTTAATATATTGATCCTTTTAAAACTGAAAGTGTTTGGTGGAATTAAAAAATGCATATACTGCCACTCTTTCGCGATGAAAACCGAACGTTGTATGATTGATAGTGCCTTTTGGACGGGATTCTAAGAGTCTCTCCTTAGTACATGACAATACCACATAAGTTCATCGTGCTGTATTTTTGACATGATCCTACAGAGGATCTTCTCTTACTTTTAATTCCATTGAACTGTTGTTGTTACCCATATATACGAAGCATTTTAATCTTAGATGCCGTCAATTTGCTCTCACCTTTTGTATACATTATTCACGATTATGAATTGTGATTTATATAAGCGCAGGTCGAAATATACTTCAGTGTAGACCTTTTTGGGGTCATTTATCGATCACAGAAGATGAGAGTGTGGTCATTTAAAAGTCCTTCACAATATTGTCACCACCTGCGAATAATTTTGTCGTCATCCACAAGAAGTTATCCTCCAGCATTATTAATTAACTTTGGTGCGCTCCTGCACATTTCTCCTGCTTTCAGCAGCAATTTAATAAAATCCCTTGTTAATGTTGGCATGTCACAGTTCCTAAAGGGCCAGTTTTACATCAGCGACCGGGTCAGATATTTTTTACAACTCCTGATACATGCTCTCCGTACTCTCTGCTTTAAGTTGGTCACACTACTTCTTCGTTTCTTTCTTACGACGTCTGTTTTGCTCAATTTTGCCTTTTTTTTTGCGCAGTCGTATACAACTCTAGACATTACACAAATGAGTTTCGCGTCTTCGAATATGTATAAATTAAATTTGAGTTTTTACGACTTTTCAAAAAAATATTTCTTCCGATTCTCATCAAGAGAATAGGGCAACCGAAATGAAACACAGTATTTTATTTTTATAATTAAAACACTTTATTGAGCTTCAGATCCATTACCACTGGTGGGGGGAAATCTTCGGCTATACGTAGTTGATCTGTCTGTGGAACTGAACTAGAATAAGATCTTGAGATCCCTTTTATATTTTAATTATGCTTACGCATCAAATCTTTGTTTGACTGGTATCCATTTGATACTCACGCACAAGCTGCTGAAGGCAAGAAAGTGCTGATATAGAATTTATGTCTTTTAGATCGCTTTATTTGTTTACATTTGATATACATTTAATAACTCTTACACAAGTTGCTGAAGGCAAAAGTGTTGACTATGATATTTAATATTCTTTGTGATCATTGTATCATTAATGGGTTTTCTTATTATTGATTTGTTTACATTTGATTGAAATTAAAGTCAAGTTTTTGTTTGTGTTTATCTTCAATAGGAATATTTGATATTTGTGAGGGGGCACAAGTGAGCTTGAATATAACATATATGTATCTTATTCTGTCTTTTTTGCCTTTTTTCAGCTTTTCGCCTTTTCTGCCTTTTGATAACCGTTTTTGTTGCTTTTTGCATTTTCTTCTATTGTTTTCTGTTTTATTACATCAAGTTTTCAAATAGAGGATTAAAGAAAAACGAAAAATAGTTCACCTTCCTTTCTTATACTGTGCGAAATATTTTGAGCAAATCAAAAAAAATTATTAGGAACGCTAGCTGTGAGACATTTCCCAAAGATTTAATCGAAGACGGAGCTGTAAGAACGCAGCTAGCTTTGAATATAGAAAGTTTGGCTTTTCAGTAGAACCAGAGAAACATAATTTTTGAAAACTTACGTAATAAAGGTCATTTTAAGCAAATGTTTTTTAAACAGTACCAACCATAAACCACAGTTTTGATTTTAAGGATGTACTATAGGAAGTTCTTGAGATTTAAGACAAAATACAGAAGACATTTTAAACAACAGAAGGGGAAGATATTTTGGAAAAATGTTTAAAGTGTTTTTGCAGCCGCTCGAAAAATAAAAACACTAAAATAAACTTTAAAAAAAGAAGCAACGAAAAATATGTTTTTGCAGATTTAGAAATATCTCTTAACACATTTAAAGTGCCCTTAAAAGACAATTGTAGGCGATTGTTGAGTTGAAATTAAAAAAACTGATGGTTTTTCAAAATTAAATGTTTTTTTTTTTATTTATTTTGTTAAGTTATCTCTTTTTTTTTTTATATAAATGCCTTTTTTGCCTTTTCTGATGTTTTATTTTGCTTGTTCATCACTATTCTAGCTATATCGAAGTGAATTTGTTTCATGAAGACAAGTACGTTGCAGAGGATTCCACGTGTTTGGTTCATCACACTCTTCATTCCCAGGTCTGTTGATGGTTTTTCATGTTAAAGATGAATGCTTCGCTTTTTGCTTTGTCCAGGTTGTACCTTTCAATCCTTCACATGAAACTGTTTGCCAAGTGGTAGTCAATCTGAGTTTCATTGTTGAAACTGCTGTTTTATGAACAATCGTGTTTAACATGATAAAGGCCGTCTGTAAATATGAAATTACACAAACCTAAAGGTGGTTCCACATCGGATAAAAAATAATGATTGAAACAGACAAAACTGTTTTTTAAGTATTTTTTTTTTACTTTTAAATACAATCGTTTAAGAAGGACCTTTAACACCAAATAATGCAAAACAAGCAGGCAACCAAAAACTTTTTCGCTCAATCGTCTAACGTCAAACATTGTAAGTGCGTAAGTGGAGCCTTTCAAATCAAACTAGGCAAATTAGTAACTTTGCACAATAGATCAAATTAGTTGCAAGCAAACAAATTTGTTTAGATAATATTATGTTTTGTGTTTGAGCAGGCTCCAGGTCAATAAAACAAAAGATGTTAAGTGGTTAGCAACGTTTCGAGGGTGAATACTATCTCCCTCAGGCCTTTAAATAAAATAATAAACATCGTCAATAATGTTATTTATAACAAACTAGCTGACCCGGTGAACTTCGTATCACCTATAGTTCGTTACTTACAACTTTTAATTTGTGATTACTGGTTGCACTATGTACGTTTAAGATGTTTCGTTATTTACTTAAATTTATTCATAACTAAAAAAAAAATTGAAAAACAGTCGACTTGACCCTGCAACTTCCCACTATTTTTGGACATTAAGTGCATACAATTTTGTGAATTTTAGTGCTTCTGACTTTACAAAGCTTTTAATTAAAAAAAAAACATTATTTTTTGAAATTTTAAATTAAAATAAGCTGACTCGGCAAACATTGTTTCGTCATTTATATTATTCATAGGAAACATTTTTTTAGTTCAATAAAAATAACTATATCTACTATAAGTGTGTGAGGATGTACTTAGGTTAATGAATTAATATTTATTAAAATAACGACTTTATTTTGAATTATAATTTCTGATAGCTATCTAAACATCAAAAAGAATTATTTACATTGTTTGTTACTATCAATTATGACAGTTGAAAAAAAAAATTAATCTCTCAGTGCAATAGAGTGTACAATATTCTTGGTTAGTCCGTCTTTATCCAACACAAACAAACTGGATGGTTTCCCCACGCGAGAACATGCCACATATAGTTGTCCGTGGAAAAAGCATGGTGTTCCCAAATCTAAGCCACATAAAGAGGACAAATTTTTTTTGATAAACGCACAAAAAATTAAGAGCGAATACCTAATTTTAATGAAAACACCTGTAGTTCTTTTTACATTATTTTCATAGTAAGCTAACATAGTACCTACTGATTTAAGGCAAAATAAGGAGTCACCCTGGAAACTCGTATACAGCTTCATATTGGCGTACTAAAAGTTGTGTGCAAAGGATAATGGCACTGACGGCTCCGAAGAACCACGGCCAAGTGACATACACCTAATCCTTTTGTGTGCGTTGTTAGTTCTACAAAGATTGAAGGGGAAGTACAATATTTCGTCGAAACGAACGACTAAGATGAGATGCACTTTTCATGACAATTATAGTTTTGAAAAATTTGTCACTTCCTCGCAAGAGGCCGGAGCAGGACCCCTGAAAAAACATTACATGTACTCAGGGCTCGGACCCAGAACTACGAAAAGTTAGTTATTTAATGTCAAAAGTAACAATAACCGCGTGTTTCGCGGTTATCTCGGTTTCTCTCAAATAAGTGATGCTGACATCTGTTATCAAAGTTGTAGAGCATACAATTTGCGACAAATTTGCGACAAATTTCGGGAAGGGTCATAAGGGCCCTTAAGAGAAAATTATTACTCAGTGTTTATTTACATGAGATCAATTAATTAACTGAGAGTTAAAACTATTTTTTGTCAGATAAATAAATTGTAGATAAATAATTATTGCACTGGAAATTAATGATAAATTTACGATGATAGTAAAATTGACATCAGAGTTGCACAGGAAAATTAAAATAATACGTATAACAGTCACTGCTCCGATAGATACACAAATAAAACCAAAAGAAATTGCTGAAAAATGTATAGTGAGTGAGAGAGTAGACCGACTTCGTCCTCATCCTTACTCCGTGATGTTTGCTGGATGAGTGGTGACACCTGACGGGGATAACTGATCGATTGATAATTGATCAGTTGTCGTCCGGTGAGGGCGGGAGATCAAATTAAATTGGGTTGATCAGAGTAATATGAATTTTTTTATTAGAAGTCATGACAAAATAAAAAAAAAATCCTTGCAAAATAAATTAAAGTTTTTAATTGACAAATAAAAAAGAGGGGTTGATCGTAGAGGGGTGAAAATTAAGGGTTGTATGTATTTTTGTATGCTGTATCATAAAAAAATTAAAAAAAAAATTTACAAAAAAATAAAAAAAATTTAGGGGTGGACCACCTTTAACATTTAGGGGGATGAAAAATAGATGTTGTCCGATTCTCCACCCTGGCCGATATGCATGCTTCGGATGACGAAAATCGGTCGAGCCGTTTCGGAGGAGATAGATTACAAACACCGTGACAGGAGAATTTTATATATAAGATATATCAAATTTAAATTTTTACCTTACAATTTAAGTTAAGAAACTTAGTTTTCACAAACATAAAAGTGTATAGGAATATGCTATGTGTGAACATAGCACACTAAAAAAATTTTTTTTTATAAATTTCAAAAGTTAATTAAGGAAAAACCAATAACATTAAGAAAAACCATACCAAAAATTATATAATATAAATAAATAATTACATTTAGTACAAATGTGTTAAATTAAATTAAATTAAAAAATAAAAATGAAAAAAATCATTATTATGAACACCTCCTAACACTGTCCAAAGAATTTTAATTTTGTCTCCTTTTGTTGTTTTTTATGAGTTGGCTGTAAATATTGCTAAGGTTCTCACAATCAGATCGTCTTCATTGTTGATGAGCAGCATTTCCAACAACATACTCTTATTAGAGTGTCTTTCAACTTCCAAAATAGTGACGTGTTTGATATATTTGTTATAAATAACATTATTGACGATGCTTATTATTTTATAATAAAAGCCTGAGAAAGAGCGTTGAAACGTTGCTAACGACTTAACATCTTTTGTTTTATTGACCTGGAGCCTGCTCAAACACAATTTTATTTGAATAACATTGAAGAGGTCACTAAAAATTCACATAGAAATTTGTTTAGGGCATAGTTAGGCACAGAATTTATACTGTCAAATAAGCGCGTTCACAACAAACTAGTCATACAATTGTATAATGTAAAAACATTATTCTAATGTTGTTGAAAAATTATTGTTTAACAACACTGGTATCAAGGTTTAAACTAAAAGAAAAGTTTGTTTTTTGGGTTACCCCAATGCTTTTTCTTAGACGTAACTTGTTCTGTTCTTGTTAAAAAATTCTACAATAACAATGAAAAGACTACCACATTTTCGTATAGAAAAAATATTGTTTGACACACTGTACCATTCTGCATGAACAAGACAATTATCGTTTTATCTTGTTTTTCTTCCCCTAAGGCGATAGACATTGAAATAACTTCACCCTTAATTTATATTCAACTTAAAAATAATATTTTCATACCAAAAAAAATAAAGCCATTATGAATGGGAGCTTAAAAAGTGTGCGATGGAGTAGATAGGATTTACCAGTTGTAGGTATTTATTTTGTGTGACAAAAAATAGAACATCAACATCATAATATACATAAATTGTAAATGATATTTTAACAGGGTTTTTGTGGAGTTGGCTGAAAGTGTGTTTGGTTTTCATTGTTCATGTTTGTTTTAGTAATATAAAGGTATTTTCTTGCTTAAAAAAAATAATAATCCTTGACTTTAAAAATCATGAAATCATGAATATTGGCATGAGTGGTTTGGAAATTCTATTGAAGATGTAATTCAATGCCAATCAAAAATTTCCATTTAAGGGGGTTTAGGTTTTCACCTGATGTACAATGTTCATGAGTATATAACAATATCATTAACAAACTGCAACATTTTGATATAATATATTCATTATTCATGAAGATAATGATCAAAAACTTTCAGAGAAAAATAATTTGATTATTTGATTTTCAAGAGGAGTAAAATATTTCCTTGGTATTCAAATCAGCTCCAAGCACCCATAAGGATGGTTTTGAAATTGTATACCTACTACGCAGATAGCTCAACAAAAACAAATTATAAATATGAACTGACTTTCACATAAGTGGGTGGGGAATTTGCCACATGTGGCTACAACATACACGTCCTCAATTGTAAACCAATTTGCAAGAATTGCAATGGGGGAATTTGTCTCCATTTATTCAATGGATAAAGTTATGTATACAGAGATAGAGTGGATCATGACAGACACATTGGACAGTTAAAAAAAAAGTGTCAGTCAAATAGCGCCACACATTTTTAAAGTCAATCCATTTGTATAACCTATAAGGCAGACTATTTAAAAAAAATATACTGGACTATACCCCCTTGTCAATATCCATGTTTGCTTTTGTTATCCTTGAATAAATACTTGCGAATTGACGCTTATGGGAGAAATATTAGCTTTTTTACCAACACACAACATTTTTTGAATGTGTGAGATACAGTCCATGGAAATGCACATATGTATACTTACATAGTACATACTCATATAACATGTAAAGTTTGTTATAAAACCAGCGATGCAAAAGTTTGTAAGCAAAATAGCCTAAGTCGATGTTTTACTTATTTTGTTTACATTGTATAACAACATCAAAATTCTCAAGAAACTTCCATCCAAAATTTGTTCAAAAATAACATCAAACCTTCATAAAAAACTCAAATAACTGAGGGCAAAAGCTAATTAACTTTGCTGTGAGTATATTAAGTCATCAAAAATGCTTGCACCAAGCAAGACTTTCATTGGTATGGCGACCCAATAAAGTCTCTAGCAGGCAATCACTTCAAATAATTTGTTTGCATGCAAACGATTATTTTTGAAAAACTTGCTGCATACTTTATTTATTCTGATGGCCTGCCAAAGTACGATGGAAGTTCAAAACTTTACTCTTAATATAATATGAAAATTATTTAGAGGTAGCCAATCCGAGATCTTGAGGAAAGTTTGGCTTTGTGTTTAACGACTGGCCAATTTGTTTGGCCAATTTTTTTGAAAAAAAATAATTTTTAATTTTTTTTTAACTCTTTTAAAAAAAATGTATGTACGCAATAAAATGTTTTTCTTTAGATTAAAGACATCCTTATCGGCAACAAATCACTGATATAAAATTTTAAAATTTTAAAGACAAATAGAAATTAAAAAAATAAAACATCTTTTCAGAAAATGATTTTATCCTAAATTTTTTACTGCAAAACTTTTAGAATATAAAATTTTGCTTATAGCTTCTTCGATTTTTACTTTCGATTAAAGGTACTATAAGGTAAGTTATGCATTATTAAAAAAAGAAGTTTCGAGATAACAATCAAACATGACATTACGATGATAGAGAAAACAAAAAAAGTAGTTCCGACAATTCTGTCTGTCTATCTGGATGTATCGACACCTGCAGCCTAAACGGTTGGGCCGATTTTCTTGAAACTTGGCACAAACTATTCTTAGTGAAATATCGGCTTATTAACGGTACCTGCCATAGAACCGTTGTTTATTACTCCGCCTATTTTCACCGATTTTAAGGAAATTAAATATTCAAAAACTACTGCTAAACTGAAATGAAATTGCATAAAAAATGTTGATAAAAAGTAATTTTTGAAAAAGTCTTTTTTTTTGTCAAAACCGAAAATTCCAATTTTCTTGAAAAAAATACGATCAATTTTGGTAAAATTTTATATGAGTGATTTTTTGCCAAATGGTAATTGTTCATTATCTAAAATTTTTTTTCAGAATCAGCTTATTATCGGTACCGGCTTCACCGATTTTAACGAAATTTAATATTCAAAAACAACTGCTAAATTGAAATGAAACTGCAAAAAATTGAAAAAAGTAATTTTTGAAAAAGTTTTTTTTTTTTGTCAAAACCGATAAATCTAATTTTCTCGAAAAAAATACTATAAACTTTGATAACATTTTAAATAATTATATTTTTACCGAAAACTATATCTTTCATATAAATCTTTTTTTATTCCATACATTTGGTTATAAAACATTTTTTTAAAAGACAAAAATTTCAAAATATAAAATACTGAAAATCTTTTCTTTATAAAAAAAAGATGGTCAAATGAATTTTCCAGTGGAAAAAACGCAAAAGTAACTTGCCCAAGAGCAAGTTTGTGCGACCCAGTCGTGCCCTCTATTTTTATAAGGCATCCGCGTTGGCGAAAAATCACTCATATAATATTTTATCAAAATCAATCAAATAAAATGGAATTATTAGTAACGCTTATATTGTATATACGACCGTTAGTTAAAGACGCTCGATAAAAAAATTAAAAAAAAACACTTGGGCATAATATTCTAAAAATACCATTTGAACCAATTTTGAAAACAATTGACCCGCCGCCGTTAAGGTTGTCGGTTTTGATACTACCAGATATACATAAAGACTTACACCGGACCTATTTTGTTCATCTTCTCTATCATCGTAATGTTTGTAATGTATTATATTATTTTTCATTGTTATCTCAAATCTTTTTTACTTACTTGAGATAACAATTAAACATGACATTAGCGATGATAGAGAAGTTGGAACAAATTTCGGATGGACATTCTGTCCGTGTGTCTTTCTGTCCATATTAGCACCTGCAGCGCTTGGGCTGATATAATTAAAACTTGGTATCTAGGGTTTTTAAAGTAACCGTCAGATTGGTTTTCTGAATGTTTGTTCTAGGCCTTAAAATAACGGTAATTACTTGCCATTCAACGGTTAGGAAAATCTTGTTTATCTCAAAAACGACTCTTACGATTTTGATTAAACTTGACTTTTTAGATGGTTCAAACCGTTGTTTCCAAAAAATTATTTGAACTAGTAAATGTTTTTTTAAATTTTGGCTTTCTCGTTAACGACATATGGGATATCAACCAAATTTTATTCCTCAAAAAACTTAGATAGCTAAAGAATTGCAATAATAATTTTTTTCATATTTTTTTCTAAAAATTCAATAAATTGAAAACCAATTTGTGATTTTCTTTTTTTGAAATTTAGTTTAAATACGCATGAAAATTATTAATTTCCTTAAATTTCCGTACTCAAAATTTTTTTTTGAATAATTTAAAAAAATTGTTAAAAAAAATAGATTTTTTTTTAAAACTGGGCGAACGCATTTTTTTCCCATGTCTGAAAATTAATTTGATTTGTTGTCAACAGTGTTGTTTTTCATCGAAAAAATTTCTTTCGAAAAAACAGCTCGGTACCTGTTTGTTAAACTCTCAAACTGCAACACTGATTTCGATGAAATTTAATATTCTAAATTTTTTTAAGTATTTTTGCAATAAAAAATATCAAAACCGATAATCCTGAATTCGTGTTTTTTAACCGATAACATTGTATATACATTTCTATAGTATTTTCATGCTGAATAATCACCGCCTGGCCATCTTAAGAAACTTGTGAATAACACATTTTTAGGTTCGTGCATTTACTAGTTCTCTATTCTGTAACCCTGACAACAGTCGTAAAGATAATATGATTTTTGTTTTGTTTACGACTTTTTTCAAGGAAATATGGATTTTAGAGCCAATAAAATACATTATATATTATTAATTTGTTTTGTTGACGACTATTGTTTGGGTAACATAATACACACTTAGTAAATGTAAGAACCTCCAAATGTGCGGTTCACAACTTTCTTTAGATGGCGCTGCTCCATGGTTGTACTATAGAAATTTATATACAATGGTTGTACTATAGAAATTTATATGCAATGCCGATAATCCTATTTCTTCGGAACAAAAATCCGATCAATTTTCACAAAATCTTAGACGAGTGATTTGTTGCCATAGGGTGATGTTTTTCATCTGAATTTTTTGTCAGAAAAATCTCAATAACCGTATTTACCATAGAACCGTTGTTTTTACTTGCGATTATACATAGGTACATATGTACTAAAAGGCAAGTTATGCATTTGAGTCTGTATACATATAACGGTTGGACGAATTTTCTTCAAACTTAGTCCTTGTATGTTCTTATGATAATATGCCCAGATTAATTTTTATGCTAGGTTTTGAAATAACGGTAACTATCATATAAACGTCATCGTTATTTCAATTTTTCTCAAAAACAAAAAACGATCGAATTTGCTAATATTTTATATGAGTGATTTTTGGCAATGGTGTCTTTCATTAACATTTTTTTCAGAATCAACTTATTTGCAAGAGAACCGTTTTTTCACACCGATTATCTTTTGAACGATTTTGACGAAATTGAAAAAAAAGTTTTTAAAAAATTTATGGAAACATTTTTTTTTTTTTTTTTTAAACCGATAATAATTGTATTTAAAAAATATGATTAGTTTTGATAAAATTGCATGTAACAAAATTTTTGTTCAAACAAACTGGTCAAAAAAATTTCTAGTCGTCAACACGTAAGTTTTGCCAGAAGAACAAGTTTGTGTGACCCAACAACTAAAAGGTTCTACCAGCTATTTTAAACGAATTTTATTTATTCGTTTTTACGAATTTGTTTTTATGGTAGCACCTTTAAGTTGTTATTGTTGTTGTTCAAAAATTCAATGCAAATTGACGGAATAAAGAATGGTCAAGTAATAAAACTGACATTCTTGTACGAATAGTACAATACAACGACAATAACAATTTTTTTTAAACTAAAATAACTCAAAAAGTTTTAGAATGTGGCAACCATATAATTATTGTAAATTTAGATCTATCGGAGCTCGGAGTTTTCAGCAGTAAAGTAGCTAATCCCAAGAGCAAGTCAAGTCTTTCTTTTTTTTGCAAACGCGTAATTCGCCCTATAAATATAATCGTAAGTAAAATTTGGCTATAGAGTTGATATAAAACGTGCTTTATTGAAGTAAGCATGACACATATTTTTCTATTCAAGAACATATAAAACGTGTCATCCCATTTATTTTATTATATAGAAATATAAAAAATTCGCATTAAATTTTAAAAGGTTCACAGCCATCCCTTAGCTATCACAACTTAATATCTGGATGACATGCAAAACGAATGATAAAATGTAAATAAATTATGAGAAAGTAATAAAATTTTATATTTTTTTTCTTTGTTGCCAATATCATAGGTGTGTATCGTTCAAAAACGTGATTCTGGAATTTTATATGCAATGAAATATGTTAGTCGAGGAGCTTGCGAGAGCCGCGGGGCTTTGGGTGGTGTTGTCAAAGAAGTCGATTTGCTGTCATCCTTAGAGCATCCTTTCTTAGTGAATTTATGGTTTTCTTTTCAAGGTGAGTTTTAAAATATCTGAATATCATTTTATAGGTACTTTACTTTAAAACTATATAAAATGCAAACAGTGCACTGAACCTACCCTAAATAGTCAAGTACATCTTATTTATGTAACTTTGAAAAACTTTACTTCATCAGTACTATATATGTACAATTAGAGTCTATACATTTTTAGATCTTTATTACTTTTCAGTGTCTGCAAGTGAAGTCATTTCAAAGTTGTTTGTTCAAGTGCTCTTTTCTTTTTCATTATATTTATTTTCTTCTTATTAACTTTTTTGTGTTTGCTTGTTTTTTTTTTTTTTTCTTGCAGATGAAGAGGACTTATTTATGGTGTGTGACTTGCTCACCGGAGGAGATCTCAGATACCACCTTCAGCAAAGAGTACGTTTTTGTGATAATTATTATATGTAGCTTAACAACCCGGTAAGACACTCCCTAAGGGATGTTTTAATTGCTTTATAGAGATAGTGTTGGTTTCATCATTCGTGTAAAAGAAAAGTTTTAGTGTTTTTTTTTTACATTTCGCAGTAGAGAATGCATTTTATAACTACTATAGGTTTTGAATTTACCTTCAGGTTAAAAAAAACTGGATATTTCTAAGAAAATACTAAAATTTTGTATCTTTTTGCGAAAGAGAAAAATGTCATTATCTCAAATCTTACAACAGCAATTTTCATGTAAATTATGTATCTCGTTGGAACAGCCTTCTTACATCATTTGATAAAGCAAGCAAACCTTTTTGGAAAATTTCCAAAATTATCAAAAAAAGAGGATCAAGTATTCCCCCTCTGAAAGTAAATAACGAATTATTTATAACTGGAAAAGATAAGGCCAATCTATTTGCTACAAACTTTTTAAAGAATCATGAAATAACATCTAACTACAGTGATCATAGTACTTCCAATGAAGTATCTAATACAATTACTTATATCTCACAAATAAATGTTGAGTTGACAGATTCAAATTTTGTAAATCTAAACAAGGTAAGAAAACTGATCCAAAATTTAAAAAACAAAAAATGTCCTGGCATTGACGGCATAAGTAATACGCTTCTGAAAGCTGTCCCCCTCTCAGGCTTGCGCTATCTTACTTCAATTATGAATGCTTGTCTAAAATTAAACTACTTTCCATATAGCTGGAAAACAGCCATAGTAATACCAATTGCAAAACCCGGCAAACCAAAAGATGACGTTAAAAGCTACCGACCAATCAGCTTATTAAATTCTGTCAGCAAGCTACTGGAAAAAATAATCAAAGAAAACATTGACAATCACATAGCTGCAAACAATATTTTACCAAATTATCAATTCGGATTCAGGCCTTTTCACAACACAAATCATCAAATCCTACGAATTAAAAATTATGTGAAGGAAAAATTCAGTAAAAAAGAATCGACTGCCTTAGTACTGTTAGATATTGAAAAGGCCTTTGACACAGTCTGGCACGACGCACTACTTCACAAGCTCGTTCAATTAAACTTTCCAATTGCTACAGTGAAAATTATTGAAAGCTTTTTAAATAACAGAAAATTTATTGTTAAAATACAAAATGATAAATCTACAGTACAAAATATACAATATGGATTACCTCAAGGTACAGTACTTGGTCCCATTCTTTTCAATATATTTGTTTCTGACATACCCTATCTCGGAGCTAGGACAAATATAGCAATGTTTGCTGATGACACGGCTATTTTCACATCGGGAACTTATTATCTTGACGTCTGTCGTACGTTGCAAATGTCTCTTTCTACGATAGAAAAATACTTTTTTAAATGGAAGATTAAGATTAACCCTTTGAAAACACAAGCCATTTGGTTTACAAGACGTCGAAAATCCTGTTTTCTCCCCAACAACGTACAGCTTCAATTGGGCTCAGTAAACATAGACTGGTCTGAGCATTGTCGATATCTTGGCGTTATGATAGATAAAAAATTTAATTTTGGAAAACATATATCTACTCTTGATAAGATAAATTTATATAAGAGAATCCTATATCCATTGATATGTAGAAATTCCAAACTTAGTACTGAAAACAAAATTTTATTGTATAAATCGATTTTCCAATCAATCCTCTTATATGGTGCTCCTGTTTGGTACGATTGTGCTAAAACTCACAAACTTAAGTTCCAAATATGTCAAAATAAAATCCTCAAAATGATGCTTGATTTACCATGGTGTTATTCAACTCGCAGGCTTCATGAACAAAGCAATGTCCATCTTTTGGACTCCCTTATTGTCAAAACAACTCAAAAATTTTACAATTCTTGTTCCTACTCCGATAATGAACTTATTAAATCTTTATCTCTTTTATAAATGTATTCTTTAAAAGAATGTACTCTATTATTGTCATTATTATCATTATAATTATTATTATTATTATTATTATTATTATTATTAATATTATTATAATTAATATTATTAATATACTTAATGGGGAGTTTTGCAATTTAGTTTTAAGTGTTGAAAAAGGGTTTTTATATGTAGCTTTCCCTTGAATGAACTATTTTAAAATTCTGAAGCTATAATCATTATATATTTCATTAAACTATAGTTGAAAAGGATAAGCTATCCTAAATCTCTAAAATTATGTTCTTACCAAATGTATACAAATATTGTTTATTGCTACTTAATAAAATGAATTGAATTGAATATGTATCTTAACTTTGACATTTCGAAGTCTGGTTTTGAGCATCTCATAACTTAATTTTTTATAATAATTTCGTTTAAGAGCAAAAGCAACTGTTGACTGCAAATATTTCCCCAAAGAAGCACCCCTCATTTAAATAATAGCAAAATTAAAGAAAGTAGATATCATCAAACAGCTCGATACGTCTTAGTATTAGGTGCTTAGCTCAAATAATTAAAGTAGGTATTTTGTTTTGCCTTTGAATTTTTCAGTACCTATATATAAATACATCCGAACTTAGACTCTAGTTAAAGAGATTAACAGCTTGCATTGATAATAATAATAATATTTTAACTATTTACATCTTGCATTGATAGAATAAAAGAATAGTGGCCAGTGTTGGATAAGCCATATAGGCAACAAAGGCAGCTGCCTAGGGCGGCAGATTTTAGGGGGCGGCAAATTTTCAACGCTCACACTATTATTTGAAAGCGTATACCATCAGAGCTGTGTAAATCGCGATTGAATCGGTTAGATTACCAAGACTAAAACCATTTATTTGATTGTGAATAAAATGATTTTTGACCGAAGCGGCATTCATTTAACATATGTATAGAAGATAGTGACGTCAAATGGTGAGATAGCGCCATTTTAAAGCATATGTTTCGATTTTCGTAGGTAATAGCTACTTTTCGATTCCGCTTTCTTTTTTCAATTTAATGGGTGCGTAGCGTCGATAGTGCAGGTCATGGGGTTTTCCATTGGTAAAACGAATCAATTTATGTTTGATTAAGATTTTCAAATCCTAATTTTGACTATCCTTACCATCCGTTGGCAAAAAAAACTGATATTTTTACAGATACCTATAACTATTACAAGATTTTATATACTTTTTTAAAATATTGGTTTTTATAACTAATTTTTGAACAGTTGCATGTAATTAAAAAATAAAAAGAAAAGGCGAGTATACAAAGATAGGGGAAGGGCGACAATTCTGTATTGGGCGGCAAAATGTGCTTATCCGCCACTGATGATAGTGGCATTTGAGGTATAATGTTCCGCTCTATAACAGCGGAATTCCGAGATTCATGTATTCAAACTCCCAATAGAGTGTGAAAGAAATAAATAATATGTATCTAAAATGGGAACAATAGGTAAACATTTATATTGTTCCTGGGTTCGTTATAAAGCCGTGTTTCGGCGTGAAGTGCTTACGTCGAGAAAAATATGCTTATCAGAGACAAGCACCAAAACAAATTAAATTTAACCGGAAATCCAAACCGGAAAGGTAAAATTTAAAATTTTACCGGAATTTAAGCCTTTTAAAAGTCCAATCTTAATCCGTCTGTATTTCAGTAATCACTTAACCGATTCATACACTTAACATGCTGTTGAATAGAGGAAATGTCAGAATAGGTCGTAAGCACTATATTTCTAAACAGATGTTCACGATTTGGCTAAAAAACGACACCAAAGTTTTTCTTCCGGAACTCAAAAAAATTGAGCATACAAATATTTATTTTAAATATTGGGTGACATACATACTGCCAAAAACTAGAATTCATCTTCCAACACTGATCAAGCAGTGCGAACAAAGATTAAGTGATGAATATTTTTCTCCATTGCACTTGCAGCACCATCTACACTTCATCAGTTAAATCATTCATATCCACTTTATGTGGATGTGACTTATTTATTCACACTTTTGGTTTTTGTTGGGATTAACATCATGTAAAATTTTACTGAGCACTTGACGCCGAAACACGGCAATAGTAAAACTTAACTTTTAGTTCACTTCAGTGACACAAAAATTGTACCAAATTTACGTTTCAGTGGCTAAATCAACTGCATTTGAAATATACGAGGTGAAATAATAGCAACTAAGCTGCGAGTGTCAGACCCTTCAGAAACGAGTTGACTAATTTAAAACTCGAATTTTATGTCAATTTATTGTCGACAAGAAACGAATGTGAAATCGATTTATTATTTCGGTCATAATATGAAATAGAGTAGGTAATCTACTATATATAGATGATCGAAAAAAGTCAACCATAAATAAGAAAATCGATAAAAGCGATTGGGGCCAAACTTCCGTTCAATCCAACTGTATTTTTATTCGATACCTAGTTGAGTGTCTCACGAAAATTATCAGACACTCGATTTCTGACTCATCGATCAGAAAATTACATTCGTAAAGAAACGAAAATATATAAAACAAACTAGGTTATCGACGATCCATGAACGGAAATAGTCGATCATCGATTAGAAAATCGATAACCATATTTTCATTCTTACATATTCTTTTATTCATACTTGAGTACCTATTGCATTTAATCAGAGGAAAACTTTGGTCAAAGTCAAACCTTCCTTCATTTGATTCACTAAAAATAAAATAAAACTTAACAACTAGCAAGAGTTGTTATTATTTAAATTTCTTGTTTGCAAATTTAAATGGTAAATCTGTAGTGATTTATAAAGGGATAAATGTTAAATCTGTTCAAATCACGTTAAATAAAGTTAAAACATAATTTTTTTTTTATTCAAATTTTAAGAATTCCAAATGTTTTTGTTTACTAAAGTCAAAAAATATAACATCCCTGATATACTAATGGTGGACGGACTTCTATTTAAAATGGCTTCGTCTTCGCCAAAAAAAAAACACCAAACTTGAGTGAATATCCTACTGGCTATACTGCCAACAACACACCAAGTTCGGCATTTTATTTTTGCCCACAAAGAAACTTTTTCTGAAGTTTAGTACCCAATTCACTTTAACACAGTTGTATCTTTATTTTGTTTCAATTTTGAATATTATGAACTAAAAACTGTTTCAAAAGCTTCAGTTATTTAAAGTTTCAAGTTTCTAATTGGCAAACATGTTTCGCTTAATAAAGAATTTTTATTACACTTCAGGGAAATATGTATAGCTTTGTCTTGGATTTTTGTTTTAATTTGGGTTAAAATTGTTGGTTTGAAAATGTTTTATTTCGTACTTCGTTGTCGTTGGTTGTATATCGATTGATGTTGCAGTCAGAAATAAATAAAAACTTTACTTTCAGAAAGCAGTTATTCAATTAAAACTTTTAAATTGCTGTTCAACTTTTACAGAAGTTCAAGACCTATACATATAGCTACATATGAACTAAAGATACATATAATAATGAAACAAGTTCAAATCACTTAACACTGTCCATATTTTCATCACTGATACTGTAAACTGTAGCTTAAATATTTATGTAGGAGTAAATAAAATGTTATTTTATTATATTTGAACAAAATATTCATAAAATAAATATTTGAAAAATTAAAGAATAAATGGAGCCATTTTTATGACGGTATGGGATCGAGCGTATGTGTCTTTGCCTTTGAGAAAAAAGATATGATTAGTAGTAGTGTTTTTATTCTTCTTCTTCTTCTTCTTTAAATTTTATATAATACATTATTTATAATTTGTATTTATGTATATTATGTATGATAAATACTTCCTTTCTAACAAAATTTAAAAAATATAAATAATATGGATTTGTATTAAAAAAAAAAAACAAAATAAATACAACATGACTATATGTCGTCTGTCGCGATCAAATTCCTATTTTAATTTAACAACCCTTGATTTAGTTCTTTTATTATAGCTTTGCTATTTTTTTTTTTTTTTTTTTTAATAAATATGTATACGTAATAAAGTAGTACATATATTAATAATTAAATTCGCTTGTTAACTGCTCTCGGTATTGTAGCGCACACTTTAAAAAATTGACAAGTGGGTTCCAGTTCATGTCTCCGTTTAGCAAACTAACGACCAAGTTTTCATCCATCGTAGCTCTTCCCAGGTAGTTTTGACGTATACCCGAAAGTATCGGGCAAATTCCAACAAAGTGAAGCAGAGATTCTTCTTCCTGCATATTACAGAGTGAGCAATTGACGTTTGCTCGTGCTTGTCTCGTTGTACCATTGAGAATTATAAGGCCTCCTCGCGCTTTTAAAATCCATCTTATTGTTGTAGTTTTCTGATCATCACAGACATTCTTGCCTGTTTCAAAATCAAGCAAATGATATAAACTATGTGATCTAGTTAGTTGTGCTCTTTGCAGTGCTTCAACTTTTTCCTCGTGAACAATTCTTTCCGATACTTCGTCAACCACAGCATTGAAAAGATTCCTGTTTGAAGCTAGATCAGGTAGGTTTTCCAGTACGTTAGCCTGTCTCGTATTACTTTCCCAGCTTTCATACCAATATATATGCCTTTCCATTACAATACTAGCTAGGAACCTAGGCAGCCTGTTGTTACCGTAAGAGCTAAAGATTTTTTCCAAGTATTTCATGTGGCAAAGCATCGTGTATTCAAAGATTGGTTTCATTTGACATTCTAGTGTTAGCATATAATTTGGTGTGATGTTTGGTAGACCAAGTATCTTTTTATAGAAGTATCTTTGCACTTTTTCCACTTCATCATGTTTTGCAAATCCCCAAACTTGAGCTCCGTAGCATAGAATAGCCCTGGATACAGCGTTGAAAATTTCTAGCTTTGAAGAGAGTTTCACATCTTTGTTCGCCATAAAATTGTTCCATGTAAAATTAAGGCTCTGTCGTGCCATTTTAGATCTTTCCTTAAATGATAAATCTAATTTTTAAAACAAAATGCACTGTAATTTTTAAAAGATAGGAATGAGTGGAGAAATGTACATAAGCTATTATGTAAAGAATTAAATTTGCTACAAGATAGCGCTAAAATATTAAGTTAATATTTTAGATACGTGAGTAAATTAATATAGAAAATGGATCAGTATATAGAAGAGGTACAGAACCTGAAGCTTTAGCTTTTGCCGCCCCAAAGTTTGAAAAAACGAAAACCATACAAATCAACGTTAATTTTTAAGATTTTATTTGATAAAACGCTCATCGAGGGAATCACATGTCTACTTTTGAATTTCTGTTTTGGATCGGTTGTTTGAAATTGTTTCGACTGATAACTTATATATTTGACGAATCAAAAACAAAGATGAATATGGAAGTAGATCTCATTGTAGATCTACTTCCATATTCATCTTTGTAATAATATCTATAGCGTTCTGGTTTTTATATAAATGCTTCAATTAAAGATTCCAGAGAATTGCAGTTTGTCTAAAAATACTATGCCGCAGCTTATAATATAAATGTTTTAAGCAAGTTAAAAAGTCCGTAGTCAATTTTCCTAAAAAATCATTCAAAATAATAAACTTTTACCAAACAAATTATTATTTGTATAAGTATAGGTATGCGTTAACCTAGTTGAGTTGCTTTGAAACTTGAATATTCATTAAATTCTGCACTTTCTGATATTGAGATTAAAGAATCATACATTTTTTGATAAATATTCTTTTAGACGTAGTTCTGCTTAAACTTTGCCAACGTGTATATCCTTTCATAACATTTTAAAATTAAAATAATAATTTCTCCAGATCTGATTTTCTTTCTTTCCATTACCGTTCTTCTTACTGAAAGATAAATAATTTAATTTCCTATTATTTCGTGTTTGACAAAATTTTTGTCAAGCTAACGGGTTTTGAGATATAAAAAGAGATAGACTATTTTCAAAATGGCGGCTCGAGAACAAGATTGATTATCCCGAAAAACAAAATTTAGGCTCCTAACGACCTCCTCTAAAGAATTCTTAAAGAAAAGTGTACAATTAAAATGTTTACTTTCCTGTAAAAAAAAAGGTTTTCATCAAACCTGTCTTAACGATGATAGTGAAATCTAAAAAAGTAGGTTTCGTCATGCCGTCGGTCACTCTGTCCTTGCGGATGTGCGTTGGTGCGTATATGTGCGGATCTGAGTATTTGCGCAGATGTGTGTATTAACGGTTTCACAGATTTTGTTCAAACTTCATTCATAGCACATTTTGGTGATTCCCTAGAGAAGGAATTCGAATTTTTGTTTTAGCCCGGCTATACGAGTATATAACGGGAACCTCCCATTTATTTAGTTTTAATAAATTTTCTCGAAAACGATATTGATAAAACTTTGTGAACGTTATATTTGCAGTGTTCTTTTTATTATAATTTCATTTGAGGTTTTCGGCTAAAAACGCAGTGTTAACGGTTTTTTACAAATCAGGCCATACATTAGCAACGGGTCTAGGATAATTCCTTGTGCACAATTCACTGTATGGACAATTCAATGTGCACAATTCACTGTTGGAACACAATTCACTGTGGGGACAATAATTCATTGTGCACAATTGTGGGGAAATTAACAGTGAGGCAATCAATCCATCACATTGAACTGACCTCATGCCATTCTTTTTGATTATTTAATCTGACATTATTCTAAACTGTTTTTTGAATCATTAACTTGATAGAAAAAAAAAAAGATTTAGGTTCTGATTGTATTGATAGAATTCAAACATGGTCAAGCGTTAAAAAAGATATTAATTTTGATTAAATTTTTTATTAGTTCCTCAAAGTTTCATATATCTATTTGAGTTTTAAGAAAATAAAAAAAAAATATCATCTAATTGAGATGTAAACTTACATAAATGCAAATTTTGTATAACGCTAAGTAAATTAGCTGGGTTCGAAAAAATAGACCACAGTGAATTGTGCGGAGTGATTTGTCCATACAGTGAATTGTGCACAGTGAATTAGCCGACTTCGATTAATAACGGCTTAATATTAATAACGATTTCATTTATTATTATTAAGGATTAAAAGAAGAACTTCTTATTTATATTTGGAATGGCATTTAAATTGGACATTTAACACAAGATGGTATTTAAAGTTTTTGGCTAAACAACCGTTTAATGTTATAGCTATACCGTACAGCTTCATCCCTTGTTTACGTCAATTTTTGATATGTTTCTCCTTTCAGCATAATTTAATAAATTATATTTTGTGTAGTCCCTTGGTTTACTACAAGAGCACAAGAGCATATAGTTCGTGCAACCGAGTAGTGCATTTCATTTTAGTAACATGGCCCAAGGTCCTTTGTCGTCTGGCGCAACGAAACCAAACATTTAAACCTTTGTGTGAAAGAATCACTAAGCAATGGCGAGCCCTTGCAAATGTGAATTCATCATCTATACCAGTGCAACTGCAACGCAACTTTTCGTTCAATCGAGGGCCACCAATTTACTAAATACTGGGTTTTCATTATACGTTGCTAGGGCGACTTAATTCAACTTTGTTTTTAGTTGCGTTGCTTCAGTGGACGATGGGGATATAGACTTTTACTTATCTCGAAAACCTTTAGTCCGGATCAGAAATAAGTGAAAACAAAGGTATATATGTATCTTAAATCGCAAAAATATACATTTTATTGTTTTTCCTTCATGTATCGATTTTTAGTACGAAAAAAGTATTTTATTATAACTTAACCTAAAAAAAGAAAATAAATTAAGAAAGTAACAATAACTATTAATATATTTGTTAATTTTTATTTCTGTTTTTAGTGGAGCATCAATTGAATGATATTCAAAAAAAAAATTTTTTTTGATGTTCAACAAACCTATATTTATTTATATTTGTTTCCAATCCTTATAAACAGTTAAATAATAACTAAATAATAATTTTGTATAATATTTACCTTGCAGGTTGAGTTTTCTGAGGAAAGTGTTGCCTTACTAATATGTGAACTGGGTTCAGCATTAGAATATCTACAAAAACAGAGAGTAGTACATAGGTAAGTAATATATATCAAAATTTTTAAGTGTACAAATTAAATCATTCTTAAATTCTCAGAGACATAAAACCAGACAACATTCTTCTGGATGATGCTGGTAAGACTAATTTGTATTCAAATATTTTGTATCTATATAGCAGCATTTAAAAATTGTTTGGAGGCTTATTTTCTTTCCTGGAAAATTATTTGTTGTTCATTGTCCTTCACATGCAACAACAACAACAATTAACCTATCCATACCATATGCCATAAATATGCATATTTTCGATGAGCTTCAATGTACTAGTTGTTGTTTTTAGTCATGACATGACTCATAAAACCTTCATCAATTACAAAAAAAAAAAATCACAGAGAATCGAAGGCATATAACATTGCACTACAACATTACCCTGAGGAACTAATGAACCAGTGTATACACACTGTTTAACAAAGCATTGAATTATGCAGTTCGTTTTGGAACGAAAAACCGCAGAAAGGATAGCTCCAATCCGGAAAGTCTATCGGTCGAATAGTCGCCTTTCATATATCAGCAAATTATTCGAAAGGATTCTTCTCAATAGAGCTCAGTCCGCAAGTGGGCGGAGGGCAATCAAATTATTCCAGATTTTAAAATAGAACATGATACTTCATTCATGCTTGGTCTATACTAGTTTTCAATAATGTAAAATTGTTATGTGAAACAAAACAAATAATAAATGCACATCAGGTGGTTGATATATTAAAAGTATCCTTTTGATTAGAAGGCCTTTTTTGAAAATTGACTAAATTTTGTAGGTAGGTTGTTGGTATATAAACAAATAAAAGGCACGACTGGGTCGGACAAACGTGTTCTTGTGTTAGATTACTAACATTTGTTGGCTTAGAATACGAAGCAGGAAACTATAATATCGAGTAAACCTTTAATCAATTTATGGCCATGGCCAGTTTTGTAAAAACAGTTAACATCAAATCTCCGTTATGTGCATTTTGACCAAAAAACTTAAATGCACTTATTTTAACAGCACTCCAAATATAACGTTCACAATCAAAAATATTGAAGCCGTTTTCAATCACCGAAAAGCACAACACAAGAATAAAGGGGGTCATTTCCAGATTGTAGGTGATTTTGAAAGTCAATTGAAATATGCTAACAAATTTGGCTCGAGCAACGAAAGTTAATGAACAAAATTTGTTTTAAGAAAATTTGAGATTACAAATTATAATGTTATTATTTTCGAAAGATTTTGAAAAGTGTTTTGAGCAACGTAGAGATTCGTTTGTTCAATGGTTTCATTTTGTTTCTTTTTTTTTTTTTTGTAAAAATTATTGTCTGATTCATCATAACATTTCGATCTTTGGAACTGCTTTTTTCCACGTAAAAGTAAAAATATGGACTTGTAACATTTTTCCATCTGACCAAAGTCAAAATTGATCAATGCTTCTATTTAGATTTTTAAAACAATTCAAGAAGCTTGCAATTTTTTGAAATTTATAAATCTGTGGTCAAATGGCAAAATGTGAATTTTTAAAATTTTACGTGCGATTTTGTAGCTGAAAGTTTTATGTAAACTTAAAAAGTTGTTTTCAAAAATCTAAGTTTTTTGTTTTCTTCTTTTGCAAGTTTTGGGCTTCAAAAATGCATGTAAAATTTGAAAAATTCACTAATAACATTTTGTCATCTGAGTACAGAAATGATGACACTATTAAAGTGTGAAAAGAGTTTTTCCAAACTAAAATAATGGAAATTGAAGAAACACTAAAAACACTTGGTGCGACATGCGAGTTTTGGTGGTATGTGAAGTAGCTTACCCTTATAAATATTTAAGCGTTATCACGTTATGCCATTTGCATTTTGTTACGTCGACAAAAATACATTTTTAAACACCTTAGATACATATAATTATTACATCTTTACTGTCCTTATGAAAAATGTCACAAAAAACAAAAGGAAAATTCGCCTAAGATATGAAGAATCGCCAAAAAACGTTTTTGGGTGATCTATTATTTATACATTTATGGTGATTTGGCGTGATTTTTTATTTTATTTTTTTCATAATGCAAGATGACCCTCGAGTTCACCCAACATTTTTGGGGCTATTTTTCATGTTTAAGTCTCATGCGATTGTTTTTGGGCGATTTCCAGCATTGCCGTTGATATCTTGCAAGAATTAATTAAGTCCTGAAAACCATAGGTACAATCTACGGTAATGTAATAAAAAATTGTATGTAAAAATAGACATTTGTAGACACACTTCGATTTTGCATAATTTAAATTTTATGAAATATTTTTGGTAAACCTACATAATATCGAGAGGTTGTATGTTCTTTCGTATTGAATTTAATACGAAGCAGTATGATTATTGATATTTAAAGGGGTTGTATCTTTAAAAGGGTAAGCCATGTTAATTCGTTTCTCAAACCAAATGATGATGCTGAAGTATGCGTTTGTTCCAGAATTAATCATATCCAGGACTCCCACGACGAATCATGCAGTCCACTCAAATTGTTTGTGCAGATATCAGATTTCATCCTTTGAACAAGGAATTTCCAAAGTCACTTGGGTGCGATATCGAATGGAGAATTTTTAATTACTCTGTGCAGCATCACATGATGGTTGCGACTTCGATATTTTGATGTTTACCTACTCATGGATGACATGCAAATATAATAAAACAGATTTCTATTTTTAGATTTGTGTTGACGTGTCATTGTATTGAATAATGGATAGCTAACTTAAATAAAGGGTCGCAAATTCAGGGAAGCCCACTCGGAAAAATAAAAAAGACAGAAATGTTACGTAGTGTTTGCGAGGATGAATGAACACTTCTTCAGAATAATTGAGGAAATACTGATTTCTTTGTGTAAGTTTCTACATAGTATATCGAGATCTTTAAGAAGCAATGATAAAAACGATAGTCGGAATAGAAAATAGGCTATGTACTTTTTATCCCGAAAAAATATACGGTTCATGTGTGGAATAATTTTTTTTCGCTTTTCACATAGCAAGAGATTTTTAGGATTGTTTGCATAGTGATGGTATAGTTAAGGTTTCAGATAATAACATAGGCAGTTTTGTCATGCCGTGTATTTAAATTTCATGATCTGGATGATAAATTTGGCACAAAGTTCTATATATATATTTCAACACAGACAAAAATATAGTAGGGCCTATAGTTCAAATAGGAAATAGTTCATAACAAGTTTGAAGAAAATCGGACCTACCGTCCCGGCAGTATGTGTCAATACCTATACCCACCCAGAAAGACGGGTGTAGTAAGTCTAATTCACCGTGAACAATTCACTGTACACAATTTACTGTGGAACACAATTCACTGTGAGGAAAATAATTTACTGTTAACAATTTACTGTGGGGCGCGTGCGAATAGTGCACCACAGTGAAATGGCCCCCATGACTTTCTTTAAGATTATTTAATTGAATATTATTCTTTATTGTTTTTTAAATCATTACCTTCACAGAAAAAAAAAATAAAAAGATTTCCTTCCGTTTTTATTGATAGAATTCAAACATGGTCAAGTGTTAGAATGGTTCAGAGGACAGTCCTCTTTTTTGGTATCATGTCCTCTCTGTTTTTTATTCTTAAAGAGGATAGTAATTTGACCTCCTTTTCCTTAATTGTCCTCCCAATGTCCTCTTTTTTCCTGCAACCAATTTTTTTTTTAGATATATGTAAGTAATTTCTTCATTAGGTATACTAAGGGTCTGTTTATTTACAATCTCTGAGTTTAATTAATCCCCAGAACTTTATTTGACAGGACACAACAAAAATCAAATAACAAACATTGAGGGCCAGTTATACATTCTTGGTTCAACGTGGTTCAAATTTTTAAACCATTGATTTCCATAGCTAATCTGCCAAAATCGGCGAGTTAAAAACTTGAACTACGATTGTACAACTGGCCCTGAATTTAATCGCTAGCTATTTTTATTTTCCAAAATCGGCAATGTATGTGATAATAAGCGATTGCATGCCTTTACAAGAGTTGAACCACAGTAAACCTGCAGAAATCGTACGTAAAAACCACGTTGAACCACGACTGTACAACTAGCCCTAAGTAACTAAACTGAAAGAAATTATGAAACAAGCCCTAAGTCAACTAAACGAAAAAGAATTGACAGCCTTAATTTGTGAAGTTTTATCATATAGGCATTTAGTTTTTGAGTGAATGATTTGGAAACTATCATCATCAGCAGTCAAGTTGTCTATATTTCGTTGGTCCTCCAAAGTTCTAAAAGTGTTCTTTTATCACTTTTAAAATGTACTGGAATGATCTAGAAGTCAATGACGATGAATTATTTGACCACTTTTATTCCAGCGTCAATCATAGATCATTTTGATACAAAAGTTCACAGATCACCCGGTGGACTGGTCAGAAAATTTCCGGGTCCCAAATTCCGTAAAGTTTAAAATGATTTAAAGATAAAAAGTTTGAAGGATATCGTTTTCAACGTTGCTCTCTCCAAATTTCTTTTAATACATGAAAGAGAAAAGACCTGCAAAAGGATTTAACCTCTTTATAGTTTTAAGTGGGACCTGATAATCGTATCAATATTAGTCCAGCAGCTTTGGAGTCCATCTTCACATATCGACTTGTGTATGTAAGATATGTTTTAAAAACTGTTTGAATGTTGTATGGAGTACAAACTTTTTAAACAATAATAATTTGTTCTTTAACTTTTGTGGGCTTATGAAAGTTTGTCCCCTTTTTGCCTCTAAAAAAATGGTCACCGTAGATATAGCCTATAGCCTTTAAATAATCCCAGGGCTCTTTCTCAGCAAATGTCGTATAACAATTATTCCTTGTTGTTTAAGGTTAAATTTAAAATACTTATTCTAAGAAGCCTTGAGCATCCTACCGACAACTGAGACAACAGTAGGTATGGGGATCTGCGATGTTTGAATTGTGCGAAGTGTTTCACCAGTGAATTGCCCATACAGTGAACCGTGCACAGTGAATTGGTGCACAGTGAATTAGCCGTCTTCGCAGAGAGACAGACAGACAGATAAAATTATATGTGAGTCAATTTTGAAATTTTAAAACTTCAGCTTTTCGTGATCTAGGCAGTTAAATTCTGTACTTTACTTTATATAATATTCCATTTAAATAGAAGTATTTCATGACACTGTTGGCTATATATCATGCTAAGAGAGTGCGTGTTAAAATAAATCTTCAAAAGTGCAATAAAAATAAAAATATTTTTTTCTCATATTTGTTTCCTGGAATACATTTTCACCTCTGAAATAATTTTCAAAATAAAATAGTCACGAAAACAAGCTACAAAATATATTTCCTTCTCGTGTCTATGAATTGCATGATTTAATGTAAAAAAAAAATTACAACGTGAGCAATAAACAACTTTGGTCTTCATAAATTTACCTACATTTCACTTCCTGGTACCTATACTAACTTGTTACGTGCTTAATGTCCATTTTAAATGATTGTATGGTATTTATATTGGTAAGTACTTTGGCTGATTAAAAGCTTGTTTATGGTGCATTATTTTCCAGGATTTAAGCCTCCAAATTTTCCATTAACAAAATGTACCTTCAAGCCAAAACATGAACACTGTAACATTAACCATCTGGATAACACATTTAACAGGTCACGCACATTTGACTGATTTTAACATAGCAACGAGATTGCAAAAGGATGGTATGGCCTGCAGCATGTCAGGGACGAAACCATATATGGCGCCAGAAGTCTTTATGTGCGCGTTGGATGAAATTGGTAAGCATTGGTAGTGTGAATTGCCACCACCCATTTTATTTAATTATTTAAACCTCAACCCTTCTAGCTGGATACAGTTTTCCAGTCGATTGGTGGTCACTGGGAGTTGTGGCATACGAAATGAGGTCTGGCTCCAGGCCATTTATAGTACACTCAAATACACCACTAACAGAAGTAAAAAATCTTCTGCATAGTCCTCTTCACTATCCGAGGCATTGGAATAGCAGTTTGGTGGACCTGTTAACTAAGGTAAAATTGAAGTTTTTTTTTTTATTTTCATAGTAATAAAGTTTACATTTAGGGTAAAACTATCGACTGGTAGAAAGTAGAACTGACAACGAAAACCATTTTAAACTAGAAAACATTATAGGTATCTATCGATTATAGTATTTTAAAGTATCCTTTGGGTGGGTATGGTGGAATAATTAAAATATATTGCTTGGGTTTTATAGGAACATCATGAAAATTTCCCAACTGACATTTTTTATTGAGTGCAATATTTTTTGTGTGTTCTATCAAGGATGAATATTGCTGTCGGTGGTACGTATACACATGGTTTGGTGGCAATTTGATTTATACGGGCACATCATTGAAATTGGGAATTTATTTGCATAGGTTGTTCTATGTTTTATTCGAGTTAACCAAAAAAGATATCTAAATGTTTTTTTTTTTGGAGAGAGTACAATAACTTTGGCGCCAAGAATTAATAACGGTTTTTTGTAGAACAGTTCAATACAAGCATTTTTTACTATGGGTGGGGGGTCTATCTCCCTCCGCGGGAGAGGCAATTTTATAAAAACAGTGCTAAAAAATTAAAACAAATATTAAAAAATAATGTTTAAGTAAATTTCCATTTTCTTAAAAACCAGAAAACATAAAATCATTTTGTTTTCAGTTTATGATTTAAAATTAATATGAGCAACGAATTTTATAAAAAAAAGTATTATTTTATTTTACAGTTTTGAAAAAATTTTAAATTTTTGAGTTTAAAGTCCGTTTTTTCAAAGACTATGCATAGGTTTCACTTGATTTAAAAAAAAACTAATAAAGTATTGGCTTTAAAAAAAGATATAAGACTTAGGTGGAAGTACTACCGTTATTTTTTAATATTTGTTTTAAATTTTTAGCACTGTTTTTATAAAAGTGCCCCACCCGCCCAAACGGAGGGAGATAGACCCCCCACCCATAGTAAAAAATGCTTGTATTGATCTGTTCTACAAAAAAAACAGTTATCAATTCTTGGCGCCAAGTTATCGTACTCGTGCCGTTTTTTTTAATGCCAATAAAAAATAAATACTACCAAGTCCAATCAAATATTGCTAAGTTTACTACTTAGTTGAAAAATATGTTCACTTAAATTTTTCAATGCACGTCTATGTATGTATTATAAATACTTCCAGCTTAACTATTGCAATCGTAATCTCGTCAACTTTGTTTTTTTTTTTTTTCAAAAAAGTGATGTAAATATTAAAATAAAATAAATATTGTGCAGCAGCCGCTATCTTGAATTTAAGATTTTTTCAATCAAACCGATGTCTATACTTGACTTAGCTGCAATCTAAATAAAATGCACGACTTTGTCGCACGAACTTGCTCTTGTAGCAAACTATGGGACTGCAAAAACTTGAATTTACTAAATTCTGAAGAAAGGGAAAAATATTTCAAAAATGGACTAAATTAATCGTTTAGTCCATTTTTGAAATATTTTAAGTTGTATAGTTTGTTGTTTGTATGTTAAATGAATCATTTAAATTCCATACCAATAATCTGGGCAGTCATTATCAATTTATGGCTAAATTTGTAATAAGCGTTAACACCAAATCTCCGTTATCTGCATTTTTAGCTAAAAACCTGAAATGCAGTTATATTCATACTACCGAAAATATAACGTACAACAAGTTTTATCAAAATCGTAATAGCCGTTTACGAGAAAATTTAAACCGTTAAACCGTTTAGCCTGTAGCTCGGTAAACATACAACCGCACAGCCGCACATCTGCACAGGCAGAGTTGGGCTAGTATGGGCTTCTCGATCGTCGTAATGTCAGGTTTGATTAAAACCTCGATTTTTTTTTACACGAAAACAATACTTGCCCTATTGAGCAAATAAAAATTAGAACAAAATTGAATCTTAAGCGACGTCGCTCTTCGCTCAGCAGAATCATTCATCGCTCAGTGACTGTAGGGGCAAAACTATAGGATTTAATATTTCCACATACGCCACAGTGCACATATATGAACAAAAAAGTACTGTTTTTTTTTTTTTTTTTTTTCTTTTTTATTGTGTTGCTATGGGCCGATTCTATAGTTCTGTGAAAAGAGAATCGAATAAAATAGTAATACAAATTGCGATTTTTTTTCACTAAAGCATTAAATTGTGGCGTGAAAACAATTTATTTATATGAACATTTTTAAAGTTTGGTTTCATCTTTTCACAGAACGTGAATCGAAATTATGGTGAAAGAGTGAAAATATTTATAGGTAGGTACATTTATTTTTTTCACAGAACCAGAATTGGACCCAGGCTGACAGATAATGTTTCCGTCCTGTCATACATTTTTTAACCATTGGACAGTTGCAATCAAACCGATGTCCACTTGACTCATAAACATTTAATCAACGTGCGTCGGTCGGTCACTTATTTTTTACATATATAGAGCAATATCCAGTCTTGGTATCGCTTACAAACTCGTCCGTTTGTAAAGAATGATGATGGATAATTCACGTTGCCTCTGCTAAGTCCGCTAAGACCTCACCGACAGCTTTGATATTTAAAAAAAATGCGATGCGTTGTCATGCTACTTCTTCAACATCATTCTTGAAAGAATAGCGCAATACTCTCACGTCAATACTAGAGCTACAATCTTTTAAAAGTCCTTCCAATTACTCACTTACTGATAATATTGTCATATTTGAAAAAAAAACCTGATGTCATTGTACTTTCATGAGTATTACGAAGGAATAAGGACACCCAAGATCGACGTCTATAATTAAGCTATAATTTGGATCTGGTTTGTGTTACACAGAATCCGCTGTCAACTCAGTGAATAACACTAGCGCTGAGATTCAACGATGAATTACTTTTGCCAATCGCTGTTTTCTTTGCCTAAGAATAAGAGGGCAATTGAAGAGCAAAGCTTTCTCTCTCGAGCAACTAAAGTGTCCCTATATCAGACAATTATCATTCCGGTTCTGATCTATGGTGCAGAAGCATGGACATTATTAAAGGTATGCCGGTTTTTTAAATAAATGCAGAACACTATAAAACTCACACTGAAAAGGTGATGACTCGACGCACGATCCGAAAAATTTGTGTTTGTTAAATGTTTCACTATTTCTATTGTAACGCTGCGAAATGCAGACATGTACAGTACAAAAGCGTCAACATATGCGTTGACAAAATACAATCTATTGCTCGCCCTTTAAACACTTCACATACTTATGCTCGTTTTTATATGTATGTTAATGATTCTAAACGTAATCCTTCATTTTTTATTGCACGTGTTAGTTGAAATAATCTCATCAACATAAACTCAGTTGCTGTTTTTTTTTCTCAAGTTTTAACAAAGTTGGATTTGTGCCTCTTGTTACGTCCTTTTAATCTTTTTTAAACATTTTTCTGACATTTGATTTAGGTTTTCAACTTTTTCTTTTTGATAAAAAAAAATACGTAAACTTGTTTAATTTTTCCTTTGGTGGCAGCTGTTCAAAGGCAAAGTTTAATTTAATAACTTTTATGGCTTAAAGTGATTTAAAAGGGTGTAATGGAATTAATTATTGTTCCGTCCAGTTAAAATAAAAATATTTATTAATGCTGTCACGGGTTTTTTGATATTAAAGGAGGGTAGTTAAATGAATTAAATGTCGCTTTTAACAGCTCAGTTCGTTATATTTTTGAACTGTATCGTTATGACCATGTATCAGCATTTTCAGTGACACTCTTTAAAATGACGTTTAACAGTCTTTTGGAGTTTCGTACCTTATCTTTGTTTTCTAACGTCTTGCTTACACATGAACCACACTATCTATATGAAAGAATACGTATGGCTTCCTCGAGTAGATCTGGACAACTCATAAAAATTTATTATTTTGTATTTTTCCACTTTAAATTTTAAGTTTTAAAGTTTAATTAATTTGTATAAATTATTATTTTGTATTTTCCATTAAAATTTTTTTAAACTAGCTTTTCACTATCTTATAAGATATTATATCTTACTGTGTAAAGCAATCGATTATTAATAAAATTGAAAATTGAAATAGAAATATTTTGCAAACTATTACTTTGCTGACCCGTGCAAGGATGGGTAAGAATATCCCAGAATCATAGCTTTCTCTTCGTTGTCACTTTGGCAGCTTAGAAGCATTTCATTCTCTCTTTCCGCCTTAAGTATGTCCCAGTCCCAGTCTTCTAGCAGTATTTATTTCAATAGTTTTATTTAATGCCTTGCTTGGACTTTATGGGTTCTCTTTACATACATATATCTACCAAAATTTATTATATATATTTTATCTTTAGAAAAAACAACTTCTACAAACTTTAATTTTATTTGTATGTCTTTCAGCTCTTATGTGTTCATCCTGGTGGTCGAATCAGTTCTCAACAAGAGCTCCAGCAAACACCATTACTACGACAAATCGATTTCAAAAAGATATTGGATAAAAAAGCCAAACCTCCATTTAAGCCACCTGAAGACCATCTAAATTGCGATCCATGTTTGGAATTAGAAGAGATGATTGTCGAAACCAGACCATTGCATAAAAAGAAGAAGCGTCTAGCTAAGCAGCGATCTGCACAACGAGATAGTGATCCCGAAACAATTTTAGTAAAAGAATTCATAGTCTACAATCGCTACAAAGAACTAAAACGAAAAGCCATGGAGAAAAAAGAAAACGATTGGCAAAAAGAACTAGAGCTAGCAATGGCCAATTCCATTGTGAATAGCTTAGCACCAATTAAAGAACGTGAAATACCCTGCTGTTCCAAGCAGCAGTCTGATAGCTTAGATTACATTGATCGAACGCCATCGCCAAAAACTTCATCAAATCCATAAACATTAGGTTTTGTATATTTGTAGGAAATTAAATACCTTTGCACTTAGATTTTTAAACACGGACCACTAAACTTAAAAACAAAATATAAAATAAAAAAAATTTAGTTTTAAGTAAAATTATAAATCTAAAATTTGTTTTAGAGTTTTAAGTAAAATAAATAAATTTAAATAAAATATATTTTATAATTTGTTAATTTATAAAAGAAAATACTAACATTAAATTAAAAGGAGTTTTCAGGGAACAGGATTTCATCTCAATTTAAGTCAATGAACAATTATTATTAAAATACATAACTTTATCTGTTTCAAAATTGTTATCTCATTATTTTGTTAGGAAATTAACTTTTAATGAAATATCATGTATTAGTAGGTGTGTATGTAGATTTTTTTTGGAATCAATAATGTTCAATTAAAAATCTTTTGTATAAAATATAATAAGTGTTTGTGTATATTCATGACTAAAATATATCGGCATATACAATTTAAGATCAAATAGAACTAAAAGAATTTATTTTCAATTAGGCAAAATGAAAGGAAACATATTTGTCGGGTATTAAGTATTTATCATAATAAATTAATAACTTATATTTTCATAATAATATGTATTCATATTGTCACCACCAGCTGTATATTAAATACAACTTCATAAACAATTAGTGTTTTTATTGTGGAATAAATAATTTTTTTTAAATCAAGTTTTTTTTTTTAATAAAATATCTATAAGGCTAATTTTACTGCATCTTTTTTTAAACAGTACAGTGAACATTATGACTATGAGTGCCCGCAAACAAAAAAGGTTGATTTGGCTTTTCGATGCCATTTTCCGTAAAGCGAGAAGTTGGCAGAGATACATACTTTTTTTTTGCATCAGAAAACCCATCCAATTTTATGATTGGATACATTATATAGTATAGTTCGCCTAGAAAAGATCGTTAAAAAAGGAATTTATGGCAGATCTTTTTTTTTAAATTCAGTGCGACCTTCCTATTTTCCAGTAAAAAATCGACGTTAAGTTTTTTTAAGATAAAAAAGGTGGCATTCTACCATATTGGCTATTATGTCAATAATGTATATATATATATATACATATGCCGAATACCACATCAACCAAAAAAATTTGTTTAGTCCTCCGCAGTGTGAATTTATCAAAGTGAAATTCAAAAAAAAAATTTCAAAAAATGAAATTTGTGAAATTGACAAGATATTTGGTAAATTTGCGTTTAAGAACTTTAGTTACCTAAATATTTAGTCCCTGACTGAAATTGTATGAAATAGTAAGCTATCGAATGCCCACCATACTTTTATAGCATTCTAGCAATCTTTCTTTCTATGGAAAGTGACAGATGGTAATCTATGAATGATCTTGCTCGTAGAGACACCGTGTTATACGGTGTTACAAGGTGTCTCAACGAGCAAGAGTTAATAGATTACCATCTGTCACTTTCGATAAAAAGAAATATTGGTAAAATGCTATAAAATGTATGGTTTCATTTGATAGCCTACTATTTCATACTATTTCAGTCCAATTAAAAAGAAAACAGAAAAGCCAATATGAAAATGACAGCTCATAGAATACTTTCTCCAGCATGCTATGAGATGAGCAATATATAGCAAGAAATTTTGTATAGAATACTATTTTCGGTCTCCATAGGCAATTTTAATAGAATGCTATCTTGTATTCTATGAAATCTAGATGGTGGAGACACCGTGTAAGTGCCGCTTTATGTGTTGAGATGCAAATTAACATTTTAAAAATACCATTTTCGATGTTTTATATCACGAAAAGATGTTAATAATTAATGTTGAAGTTGTGCGCTAAGCAGCAACTCGACAAGCTTTCTACTTTGCTTATTTTATTATTTAATTTATTCATTGGAAGTAGGCAATGTCGTCAAATAATTATTTTCACTCAATCGATGTTTTTCATTTTTCATTTAAATAAGTTATTTATTTTTCTTTTATAAATAAAAATAAAACTTCGTTTAAACCAATATTTATCAGGTTAATGTAACAGAATACCTATCCATTTTAATGATTTGATAAAGTTCGTTATTCTTTTAGGAGTATCAAAAAAAATGGAGGAGTGGTAGGGCGTTTGCTTGACATTATAAGTGCTTAAAAAGGGCGTTAAACTGAAGAAAAGAAGAAAAATATTTGAACTGAAAGAAGAAATTGAACTATGTATTTTTAGATATTCAGAAAAAATCCGAGTTTGGAAACATGTTAAAGAATTATGACTGGTGGGTAAAGCCGCTTATTTGGCAGACATATTTGAAGAACTCAACAAATTTTATTTAGAAACTAGAAAAGAATATTCGAAGGAAAATTTGGAAAATTTAATTGTAAACCACTTGAATAATTTAAAGCAAGAGATCACTTGATACTTTTGTGATTTGTGCGATATTCAGCTCACACCAATCAGAAATCCTTTCGCTGTAAACTTAAGCGTTTGTAATTATGTAAATTAAATTATTAATACTAAATCCTTACCGCAATCTAAAACTTACCTATATGCTCATTATTTTATTTGTAATTACTTTAAAAAAAATGCATTGGGTCTCGGAATCTCACCTAAAGGTTAGTTTGGGTTGCCAGGTAGTAGAGGTTGGGACTGCTATATGTGTATAAACTCAATGATAGTACTCTTAAGACTCTTCAACATTATTTTGGAAAACATCGATCAAAACTCGGTTGTAAATCTGCAAGATGATATGTTATTTTTGGCTCGAGGTCGATTTTGCTTGCCAAAAGTCCATCCGAGTCTGCCGAACCACGTGAAGCCACATGAAGAATCTTAGCTTCATTTATTGTCATTTTGATCCATGGCTCCATCATGTACGATATGCAGCTTGAGAATAATGGAAAATGTTATATTGATGCAAAAGCAGGTTCAGTTGATCTATGGTAAATGAGGGTAATACAAGCATATGTTGCCATTAATGAATTATAGAACCCAACGAAGCCTACCTTCAAACGTTATGATGGAAATCTGTAACAAGGTAAAACTGTAAAACCATTGGACATCGGTTGAGATTGCAAAAAACCTCATATAAGAGGCGAGTAGTTCCACCTCATTTGGAATCTTGTTCCTGACGTTTCGTGAACTATTTAGATATGTAAGCTGCTTTGATACCAACCGCTTCCCAAGTTTGTCGAAATTTTGTTCCGAGGCACGATATCTTGTTTCAAGGAACTGTTGGAAACCAAAGTGAAAAGAAGTAGAATTACTACATGGACAAAGACGAAGTTACCTGCAAGACAATAGATTTAACACAAAAAGAACAAAATTTTTTGTCGAAAAAAAACTAGAAATTGCATTTTATTGTTTCTTTACAAAAAAATCTACTATCGGTTTTGTATTAGTACAAAATGTTTACATGAACTTTGTTTAATTTTTTTTTTTATTTTTTATCGCTTTAGTGAATTCAATAATAGTTTCATTTGTTTCAATTTGTTTTTTCTATTCATACATGGTAATCAGTAATTGTTGCTGTTTTAGAAATTCATATTACGTTTCGTATAAACGATTTCTTTTAGTTGTTTTTATTTTCTAAGATAAATATACAAAAAAAAAATTTATTATTTTATTGTGACACATAAGGTGAAACGAGAACAATAATTTTCGCATTTGTTTCTATGTTTTTTCTTTTATAAAATTTTGCACATTGAACTCACAAAACTACAATTTTAAAGCTTTCTTTTGTAAAATACATTAATTATTGTTTATATTTACCTATTTTTTTGTTACTTTTTGTTTGTTAATAAAAAAAAATATCAACGCTTTTGTGTTTGTAAACTTGCAACGGAAATATTAAAATAAAAGGAATATAAAAAATAAAATATATTATGATATTATACTCGAACTTGTTAAATTATTTGTGTTTATTGATTTGTTGTTTCAAAATCGCTGAAAGGATAATATAAATAAAATAAGAAAAATCTTAGTTTTATTTTGGGTTGATTACTATTTTAAATATAAAAGCTTAAGTTAGTTCTATTGTTGTGGTTTTAGTTTACAAATATTTACTTTTTACAATAACTAGTTTGTTTATTGTTTATATTGTGGTGGAGAGCTTAATTAAACTAAACAAATAAACAAAAAGTGGCAACTGATTTTGTGTTAATGAATTTTAAAAGAGAAAAAAACTTTTTTTTATTTCATTGCGTTTATATATTTCTCAAAAAAATACAAATGTAAACAATTTGAAATTATAATATATTGTTTCGAGGGAAGGGAACATCCAGGTCTAATAATGGGAAAAAATACAAACTTAATTAAATTATATAAGCATGATAGTCAAATGGGCAACATGCTACTAAAAAAACATTTAATCTTTAGATTAAAAAAAAAAACAAAAAAACCTATGAGAAGTGGAGAGACATTTAAAAAAAATAATAATTCATATATATGACTTCATGTAAAATGCTCGTTAGTATGTGTGAGGACACTAAGCAACTCCTTCTCGTTTCAAGCACGACTCCAAATGTCCCAACCAAAAGTACAGCCGTTCTAGAACAGCACGAAGTTCATACTATACAGTTGTTGTGTCCACTGACTCAATTCGCTGGGAAGAGTTTGATTCCAGCACAGCTTCGTCTTGTTTGGCTAATTCGGCTTTGGCGTCGAATTTAATCAATTCCGTTGTCAAGACGCATGTTTCGTTTTGTTCCTCAGAAGTAATTGCGAGCTCTGATAACGATTTCAGCACATTGCAGACATCTTCGTCTTCTTCTGTAGAAACTTCAAGTTTTGGAAAATGCAAGTAGCACTTTCCAAATTGACCTAAAGAATTAATTGATTAACAAAAAAATCTTTTGACTTACTATAATGAGATAACGAACCTTTCCATGTGATGTAGATTGGATGAACTTCACGTTTTCTTAGCTCAGTCTTGAGGTCTTTTACACGAATGAAGTTGGGGATGTTTGTCACTTTGACGCAGAAACGTTGTTTGGGTGAAACAGGCTTCCTTTGTCGTTGGCGTTGACGTGGACGTTTGGGTTTGTCCTGCTGTGGTTCTTGTTTCTTTTGTTTTTGTGGAGCGTCTTCTTTATTGTTGTCTTCGGTAACACTTGCTTCGCTCTTCTAAGTAAAAAAAATAAAAGTTAGATGCCCCTCCTTCAAAGTTTGTTTCTTAGAAACCTAACTATCTCCGAATAAAAGGAATAACTATAAATAAAGACGAATAAAGGAAAAAACTTTTATAAACTTTAATTCGTGTTTTGCTATTATGGTCGAATTTCTTGTTTTCGCTCAATTTCGGACGAAGCCGTCCGCACCGTTACGTCTGTTATAATTCTGCATTTAGAAGGATACGACAATATCAAAATGAACCGGGGTCAAAAATTCTCGCTACCTTATCAGATATTCCCTTTGAGAGCTTCCAGAGAATAAAGTCTGGAGCGGTAAAAAAGGCCAGTGCGAATAAACAAAACAAGACACTTGGATTCGTCCTATTTGTGCGCAGAGAATTTGTCAGAACTGTCATTTCATTTGGTTTTTTTTTTTTTTTTTTTTTTATTTTATTTCATTTAAATGGAATGTTTTTCATCCAAATGAAAGTGTGGCCAGGCACTTAAATCATTTGCCCAGTTTATATTTCTGTCTCCGAGATCTAAGTATGCTCAGAAATCTAAAAGCAATTGCTGGGAGCCCTTAGAAATATAAATTCGCCTAAAAGCTGAGTATTGCAAATTTTGTCAATACCTTTTGCCTTATTAATTAAATAAGAAATAAACTGTAATTTTAAGTCTTATTTTCAAGTTAACTAACCCATGGTTTAAGAATTTTTCACACTCTGCTTATTTGTGAGTTTTTAGACCCTTTTGGCTTTGCCATTTTATCGATTGCAATGATTTGATCCACTTAAACTACGTAGCCGGATATCTTATGTGGTTTTTCATTGCAAACTTCAGAAATTGCTCTGAGATTTCAGAGTTTTGTTGTTGAATGAAACGCAAAAAGATTTGTTTGTGTGCATCATTTTATGTTTGTTCATTTATTAATTGGCGAGGGAGACAAACTGAGTCAGCACCACAGAGGAGCTAACAGAGGGTAATCGTGTAATTTTATTTGACGTTACCTACAAGCTTCGACATCAGCTGATCTCAGCTTAGGTGAAAAAGTGTGCGTGAGAACAAAGGAAAACTGCACACTCTCACCTAAGCTGAGTGGTGGATTCATTTTCCCGCGTTTTTCAAAATCATCAGATTTTTGGGTCTGTTCACAAACTCGTTTATTTTTTGGTTAGGCTGTTCCTACACCAGTAACTCATTACTTCACTAGTTGCGTTTTCGTTTGTTTGTTTTGGTGTAAAAAGAAATTTGGGGTAAGAAATTTACCTCTAAATACTAAAAGCAAAACTTAAGAATGTAGTACACGGAATATAAAAAACCACATGCGAATGTGTCTCTGACGTCCCGTACCAATGGTGTATTTGTGTTACTAGCGCAACATTTAGCGATGTTGTTATATCCACGAATATTTCGGTAGTAGGTACACCGCGTGTTTACCCAAAAAGACACATGTGCAAATGTAACCAGAAGGGTTGCATTCGATGTGGTTACATAAGAATGCACATATATTTGGTGCTTACGTATAGCTAGTAAGTATACGGCATGTAGTCAAATGTTTCACTGCACACTATTTGACATTTAAATGTGGTTTCCTAGTACACGATATGCAAACATTCATGCAGCGCTATCATTTTTGAAACATTATTTTTGGTGTTGTGTTCTAGTTCAATATAAATTATACAAGAATCATCATCATCATCGGCTCGACAACCGGGGTCCGGTCCTGGCCTCCTTCAACAAGTCTCTCCACCTATCCCGGTCTCGAGCCGACGCCATCCAGTTGCGCACCCCAAGGCTCCGGGCGTCCTGGTCTACGCCATCTCTCCAGCGCAAGCATGGTCTACCACGCTGTCGTCTGCCATAGAATGTACCACAAAGAACTTTCCGAGCAGGTTCCTCTTCGCTCATGCGAGCTAGGTGCCCTGCCCACCGAAGTCTACCGAGCACACATGTATACAAGAATATACATGAAATAATTGAAATAGTTTGTTTAAAGTGCCAATTACAAGAAGAAACATTCCAAACTGAAAAAAATTTAAATTTCATTACAACTCTTAATATTAAGAAATTATCAAACAGTTATTCGCACAAAAAGCCAATATTAATTTTGTTTGGATTATATTTATACACAACTTTATCTTCCATTAACATAATACATACAAACAAATTTTTAAAGCATTTTAAAGGAACCGTCTGCCGAACCAAAAAATATATGAAAAAAACTAAAATATTCTTTGAAAAAACACGAAATAAAAATATATAAAATATATTTCCAATAAATATATATATATATAAGTTACGATTTTGCTTCTATTACGAGAATGGCGTGCTAAAATAGAGTACCAGCTGAAAATACAAGTGTGATCATAGCTTAGCGTACATTTATGAACATATCCTTATTCGGGAGAATTCTACCTCATTTCATGAACGAAATCCACCACAGCTCATGAGTTGAAGAGGAAACGTGAAACTTAAAAAAAATCATGAACTGATTGCCGTGTTATATATTGGAATTTTATTTAACAAAACAAGAGAAGTGAGTGTTTTAAAGCAATCTGTAATATTTACAAAACGTTTAAAAACATTCAGAAACATTTACTAAAATAAATCTGATGCCGCAAATACTGGTTAAATATGCATTTCATATTTATACTTCTAGAGTTTTTCTGATGAAAATCATTTTGTTGTTTTAAGGGAAATTAGTAAATAAAAACAATTCAGACTTGTTTTTAAAAATATTATTTCAAATATTGATATTTTTTCTTTAAAAATTTTATGTTAATGGAAAATAAAGTTGTGTCTAAATCTAATCTAAACAAAATTAATATTGGCTTTTTGTGCGAATAACTGTTTGATAATTTCTTAATATTAAGAGTTGTAATGAAATTTAGATTTTTTTCAGTTTGGAATGTTTCTTCTTGTAATTGGCACTTTAAACAAATTATTTCAATTATTTCTTGTATATTTTTGTATCATTTATATTGAACTAGAACACAACACCAAAAATAATGTTTTAGCGCTGCATGAATGTTTGCATATTGTGTACTAGGAAACCACATTTAAATGTCAAATAGTGTGCAGTGAAACATTTGACTACATGCCGTATACTAGCCATACGTAAGCACCAAATATATGTGCATTCTTATGGAACCACATTGAATGCAACCCTTCTGGTTACATTTGCACATTTGTCTTTTTGGGTAAACATGCGGTGTACCTATTACCGAAATATTCGTGGATATAACAACATCGCTAAATGTAGCGCTAGTAACACAAATACACCATTGGTACGGAATGTCAGAGACACATTCGCATGTGGATTTTACATTCCGTGTACTACATCCTTAAGTTTTGCTTTTAGTATTTTTGTTGTATATGATTCAACCTTCTAAATATTAGGTACTAATATTTCAATGGAGGGAAATTTCTTACCCCAAATTTCTTTTTATATCGAAACAAACAAACGAAAACGCAATTAGTGAGGTAATGAGTTACTGGTGTAGGAACAGCCTAACCAAAAAATAAACGAGTTTGTGAACAGACCCAAAAAGCTGATGATTGTGTGACTTGTGAGGTTTCTTACTTCTATAAAGACAGAACTCTCTGAAATGTGTAATAGTCACGCACAATAAAGGTTTTGAACTGAGATCAAAAATCACGGATCTACCTTACGATTTTCAACCTTGAATCCATTGGGAACACAACACAATGATATCACTTAAGCAGTTAAAAGTAAACATAGAAATACATTTAATTGTTAATGAGTTTCGTTACAAATCAAGTAAAACATTAATTTAAATACCTTGTAAAATACCTTAACTTTTCATTTAATACTTAGCTCTAAAAACACTTTAGTAAATTTTAATAATCTTTTTTTTTTTTTTTGACTTTTCTTCTATTAATTTGTCGAATATTTTTCAAATTATTTTTCATTTTAATTTTAAACGTCTAAATAGTTAGAAGTATTTATTTAAATTTGTGCTTGAATTTTAATAATTTTTGTTCATCGCTTTTATCATATACCAATTTGTAGGTTGCATTTTTTGTTAAAAAGAACATATATTATAATTATTTTATCTTTTTTTAGAAAATAAAATCGAATAATTACCAAGTAGTTTGCTTGAAGTTAATTTGGTTTAAATTTATCAAGACTTGGGATCGATATTTATCATTGGAAAAATATTTTAGCGGTGCAACAAAAATAATAGTGAGCTTTTTAATTTTGTTTTTATCTTTTGAAAAATAAAACTTGCAAGCTATCTCGAACTTAACTTAAATAAGTCTATAAAAATATTAAAAATGCTTACTTTGTTCGTGCGGGGCCTTCTGCCACCAGTTTGTCTCTTTCGCCTTGGGCGTGATTCAAAACTTGCACTTCTGCGTGCCCTTGGTCGGTATGGACGGCGTCTACGCTGGTAACGCTTGTTAGCACTACTTTCAACGTCGGTATTCTCTTCCTTGAGTGTTATAATTTTTCCAGCTCTTTACAAATAGAAATTATTTATTTTTATCAGTTCAGTAATGTTATTTTTTATAGTTTTTTTCTTTTTGACTTACTTTTCCTCATTCTCTTTGAGAACTTGCAATACTGGAATTATCTTAAGCCTACGCTCAGATAAAATTTCCCAAAACAGTCCAGCTGGACGAGGTAGAGGTTTTGCAACACGAATGACTTCTGTTGGTGTAACAATTAAATCAACTGGAGTATCGTATTTTTGGAAAAGATTTGTTGGTAGATTATCTACAACCTAATTAAAAGGAGGGGATGGAAATTGAGTTGACGGGATACGAAATTAGTGTGTTTGCATTGGCAAATAAAATTTTGAAAAAAAAAATACATAATTACAAAAAACATAAAATATAAAATGATGGCAATTTTGTGGTTTGTTTGGTTTCATGCATTCTAGTAGTTCAAGTTGAAAAACCATGTATACCTGTAAGTCATGGACAAACGTGGCAATTACGGTTTCGGGTGTAATTGATCCAATTTCAATAAGCAAGCCAATATCAAGGTCAGCAAATCCATTGCCACGTCCAATGCGGTATCCATCGCGTGATACCAAACATGATCCAATGACGACCAAGTCGAATTTCACTTTATTTTCCAGTACTGAGAATAAAATACATCAGTTATAACATGATATATACATTTTTCGTTTGACGGTTTTTATTATTTTTACTTACAAATTTCAGTTCTAGATTTTTGAACATCTTGAACATGTATAACTCCTTTTCTTTGTTCTTCGTCGGCGTCAGCAGGACACTCAACTTTGAGATAGAGAGCATTTGACTCACGGGTTCCAGGTAGATAAAGTTCTTTGCCAGCTGCCAGCACTTGCAACTTTACAGAATCCAATGCTCGATCGATGTTCACTTTTATTTTATCTGAGCGGTAAGCATATTTATGTTGTTTTATATTTTATTGTTATTTATTTATTTATTTATTAATACTTACCAGCTTTTATAAATTCAGGTGTTTCGGCAAGTAAAGCGGCAGCTTTAGAATTGTCGACGAAATCAGGAATACGATTGAAAATTCCATTGAATCCGATTCCTGCGGAGTTTTCTTGGATTTTTCTCCATGTTTGAACACGTAGAGACCGTTTCGTTACTTCAACAATCGGGGCTTAGATAAAAATAATGAAATTAAAATCTCTTAAGAGACAAACACATAATCTTATGTTAAAAATCCAACGAAATGTTTTTTATGTTTGCAGATACCAGTATAGCCCTTAATGCTCTGAGCATCTGCTTTGTAGTAATTTTTATATTTATCGAAAATTTAACTAACTTATATTATTATTATTATTATGTTTCTTAGATCTATTTAAGTAGGGCATTAAATCTGTATCTAAGGCCCTTATTGCGAGTGTCGTTTAACTTTCGATGCGATAGAAGTCGAAAGCATCGATAAATTTTCGTTTTGGTATTGTGTAACTTGATCGACAGAGATATCTATTACTGTGAATAACGAAAACGCTTATTGTGAATAAACCTTATATTTTGACATTTGGGGTAGTGCCAGTGATAGTACATGTAGGAAAAAAATACTTTTTAGTCATAAATTGAGTCAAGAAGTATTTCCAATTAAAAGATAAATTAAAACAGAAAACTTTAGAAATCTTGGAAATGTGACGGAAATCATCTAAAAACTGTGTAACAATGGCTGAATTTTCTTATGATGCAATTATAACGCAATCCTATCACATGCAATGCTTAAAAATAAGCGTTGAGTATCTATACTACACTAATCATCAGCTACAAGGCACCTTGTTTGCTGTATGTCTGTTTAATGACACGAAGATTTTCCTTTGTTCTCTTGTAATATTTTATCGTTGGGAATTTTGTTGGGACATTTCTTACAAACGTATGGGCTTTTTTGTTTTGCATTTGTATCACTGTCATATGTTTCAGTCATTCCTATATTTTGGCATTTGACAGATAGTAAACAAATTTTCATCAGTCGAAGGAATAGTTTTTTCTTACAAAAAATAAACATTTTAATACTTGTTTTCTAAAAAAAAATTATTTCACGTTATTTGTTATTAATTTACATCTTTTCTTTGTTTGAAATAGTTATAAGAGTAATACTATAATGTTAGGTAAATAAAGATTATCCTGATGTGTTTCGGTGATTGTTAACCCAACCCAAATTTTGTGTTTTATTTTCCTTTATTTATTGTTATATTGCTCTGTGTTAAAACAATTGTTATTTTAGAAACAATAAAACCATATTTAAAAGGAAATCAACATACATTTGGTGAGAAAATTAAACTCGTTGCCGCAAATTCAGTTCGCGATGTCTGGATTCGCTTCCATCAAAAGCACTAGCTTTTATAGTTGCTTTCTGACAACTTTTGCCCTGTAAATAACAAATGTGTTATATTATTTTGTAAATTTTACTTATTTGACTAAATTTCCTTACATTTTGGTTGAGAAAGTTTGTTTATGTAGACCATAAATAAATAATAATAAATAAATAGATGTAGACACTTCTTTTGTTTAACGCAGTCGATTGAAAAAATGCAGACGACAGATGTCGAATGAAAAAACGAAAAGTATCGTTCACAATTGAGATTCACAATACCAACATCGATTTTCGACGTTCGACTATCGACAACAGTCGATTATCGATAGACAAACGACACTCGCAATAAGGGCCTAAATTGATCTCATGAAGCGGTTTAACGATAAAGGATTTACTTTCACTCAATGAATCTAAAAATATAATGTGTTGTTAGGATGATCATGATCAAACTATGGCTGTATTTGGCAACAACTGGTAATTATCGCACACCTCTCACATGCCAAATTACACACTTTTTTGCGTAGTGTTGGGTTAGTTCCAAATTATTCATTTACGAAATAGATCGGTAAACCACAGATAAATGCATTCAAATTGTTAAATTCTTTTATAGAAATAACAGTTCTGTAAACAATTATTTTCAGATTCTTCAAAGAAAATTTTCTTTTATGATGACGCACATTCCAATTCGTTGTATGTGTTAACAAACAAAATAGCCGCGTACTGGCTGAGGAAAATTCTCATGTTATGTGGTCAGGTTGGGTTTTTTTTTACTTTTTTTGTGTAAAATCGAAGACTAGGTGACTTGACAAACCTTGACAAACGATAGACGTTGTGCGGGAAAAGATGTTGTGATTTGACGCCGTTGGACTTTTTTGCGGTTAAAAGTCACCCCTACAACTACAACCAGTAAAATTTAAAACAGTTAAAAGGCAAAAAGTTATAGCCCAGAAAATAACTAAAACCTGCAGTACAGTAGTCAAAAATGGACTCGAACACATCCAGAGCTGAAGTAGGCTTCAGGCCATTTTATTTTTCATAAAAATTGTAAATAACCAAATAATTTAACAATAAAACAAAAATAAAACCATTTTGTGATTTTTATAAACAAAAGATGTAAAGCACTTATTGGATCACCAACATATTAATACACACTCAGAAGGATTATAGTTAAAATCCGTCTATCTGATGTATTTAATAAAAGTTCTTCAGTGATATTGCTACGGACGATTCTTACTAACTACCGTTCATCCGAGTGCGATTAAACTTTGTTAACTTATTATTCGCAGAAGAGCAAAGTTTATATACATAGTACATTAACTTACACCAAGCGGCGCTTTTATTATACCAGTTCAGATGTTGTTTTGGGATGGTTGGTTAACATTTTCTCAAATTTTGGAACTTGAGGACCCTCCAAATGGTAATAATTTTACTCATTACCACTCTTTGAATTTTCCTATACACTGTTCTCGTTCTTTTTCGTTATGTTTTCCAAATTCTTTAAGTCTACAAAATATCCCAAGCCACTCAAGCCAGTGGTCAAGTTCCACCGATAGATGGACGCGGGGAAAATTGAGTTATGCATTTATTATTAATAGGTATACCTACAAAGACCTAGGACAAAAACAAAAAAACATACATACATAATATAAGTACGAACAAAATACACAATTTTCGACTCCAAAAACATAACCTGTACATTTAGATTTTTATTTGTTTATAATTTTTGAAATATAAAAGATACATTAAAAAAGTGTACTTAAAAAAGATAAACAATTTTATTTTCTACAAATTTGTATTTGGTTGATTTACTGTAGGACTAACGATTTTGGAGATCATTGGATTTAAGACTAGTAAGACTACTTTCAAAATGGCCGCCTGAGCGATCCATAAGATTTAAACTTAAATTTCACTGAAAGCACAAAATGTACCGTAAATTTCCTGTATGATTGTACTTGTCAAAATAATTTCGCCACTCTTATTGTTGATGTGCCAATAATTTTGCCTTTTTCTTCCTTTCAGCGACTTGTTGACTAAGTTCTGCTGAAAAAACGGAACTGCAGGTATATCTTTCCCTCTATTTTTTGAAACTCTTTTACTTTTTTTTTTATAGGTTTTTTTTTCTTTGATGCAATAAAATAATGATTAGAAAAGTATAAAAATGATAAGAAAATAGGAGCTTGAAAGTAATAAAATAATTTTTGAAAAACCATGGTTTCTTATTTTATACTTCTAATTAATAGTTTTCTTAATCATTGCTAGTTTTTTCCCGTAGCTGTAGATATCTCACTCAGTTTCTTTTATTTGAATAGGTACATAGGAAACGCCTATGAAAACCTCAAATATCTCGTTTTATTAACGAGATAATAACCAACTTTCACACAACAAAACAATTGACATAATTTAAGCATTCTTATTTTCAATTCGCAGCAGAGAAAGAATAATTTCAAAATAGATTTTATATTATTAATTGGGTAGGTTAGGTAGCTACCTAGCTTGATCGGAATTAAATTAAAGGTCCAGGGGATAAACGACACAAGTTCACTCAAAGTGATTTCATGAAAAATGAATAAAAATTAATTTACTAATGGCAACTATATTTTTTTGAAAATGAAAAATTGAAAGAAGTTTTGTTTCACATCATGGTCTAAGACCCAAAATATAAATTAATTGTTAATATAATTTGATTTTTTATTAATTTAATATAATTTTTTTTATGAATAAAGTATGAGACTTGTGTCATTTTTCCATGGTAACGAAGTGTTTTTTCAGTGGAAATTCTCATAGTCTCTTTTGTTAGCATTTATCGGTGATCGTTGAATTTTTCCGTACATGGTATGTATGTACTTTTAAAAAAGTAGACTTGTGCCGTTTAAAGTTAAAAATTCATGTAGAACATAAATAGGTAGGTACATACTCACGTCATATTCGAGTGGTTTCACTCCGAAGAGGAGGGAATTATGAATCCAATGGATCATTAAAAGCACTCCCTTTTTCAATTGCTCATGTGGTAGTTGACTAAATATTGTTTACATTAATTTTTTGTAACTTCAAACGAAGCAAAAACAAGTTAAAAAGTGTTTTTCAATATTTGTTCCTTATTTACACTATTATTTAACTCAGAGGCGGCGGAAGGCGTGGGCGGTGTTGGCAACCGCCCACGGCCTCGCGGTGCAAAGGGCCTCGCGCCTCACTGCCAAAAATTAATTTAAAAAAGTATGGAAAATCCAAAATTACACGCCACAAAGTTTTTCTTATAATAAATACATGAGAATTAATTCTCGACTGAAAGATATTCTGATCTTAGGCGCACAAAATGTAGGTTTGTGAAATCTTTCATCATATAGCTATACCATACTATTCCTATACCTACTTATATACCTACTCTTTTATTGTTTTTATGGATTTATTACTCCTGAACATTTGCGTACATTTTGTGACTGGATCAAAGAATATCGACAAACAGGATTCGAAAAATGCTTGTCTGACGCTCGTCAATTTATTGGAAAAAGCAGTTATGATTTGCCAAAAAAATTTAAAAGTAAAAGAGTAGTCAAAAAAAGGATGTTTGATTATGAATCAACGATCAACGATCAATTTATAAACTCTGGTAAAACCTGGTTTGAAACAGATTTTTTTAATACCATTATTGATTCTGTGATAACTAACATGGAAAAGAGATTTATGTCTTTAAATCAACATTTTGAAAATTTTGGTTTCTCTACGACTTAAACAAGCTAAAAAAAAGTTCCACAAGAGCAAATATGTACTAAAAAGCTGTAAGGATTTACACATAGTCCTGCAAGTAGGTGAGAATAGTGACTTGCAACCTTATATTTAAGAAATACTATGTGTCAAGAAAGACTCTCATCTTTGGCAGTTTTATCTATGGAAGCAGATATAGCATCAAAGATAAATTACGCACCAATCATTAAGGTGCGTACTTCAGCAAAATTAAATGTAGAAAATTTCTGTTTCTTTAATTTTTTCGATACTTTTTTAATTTTTGTTAAATGAATTTAAATAATTTATTATTCTTTTATTTATTTATTTAATTAATGAATAGTATTTATGAATAGGAATAGAAATTTGGTTTGTTTCGTAATGAATTAAAAACTGTTTATTGTTAAGTGATTATTACTTGCGAATATAGGTACAATAAGGCAAGTTTTGTATTCGTAAAAAAAAAAGTTTTCAGATAACAATCAAACATGACATTACAACGATAGAGAACAGGAAAAAATAGGTCCGACAAATCTGTCTGTCTGTTCGTCTGTCAGTCTGGATGTATCGACACCTACACAGCCTAAACGGTTGGGCCGATTTTCTACAAACTTGATACTCTGTATTTTAAGAGTAATATATCCAGGCGTATTTTGATTTTTATCCTAGGTCTGAAAATAACGGTACCTGTCATATAAACGTAACAAATAATTCAATTTTTCTCGAAAAAAATACGATCGATTTCGATACAATCTAATATGACTGATTTTTTAAAAACGGTGATGTTTTTCGAAAAAAAAAAATTACAACTAGATTTTTAACGGTACCTGCCATACAATTGTTTTAGACAATTCCATTTTTCTCGTAAAATATACGATCCATTTTAATAAAATGAAAACTGAAAGTGAGTGAATGTAATGAAGTTTTTCGTTGGAAATTTATTTTCAAAATCACCTTATATAAATAAATCACCTGCCATATAAATTCTATGAAAAATCAGAATTTTCTCGAAAAAAATACGATCGATTTTGATAAGATTTTGTGTGACTGATTTTTTGCCAATAATTAAGTTTTTCGTTAGATTTTTTTTTTCTAAATCTCCTTATTAACGGTACCTGCCATAAAAACGCTATAGAAATTATTTTTACTTCCGATTATTTATTATAACAGGTGATTTTTTAGCTGGTTTGGTTTTTGCAACACTGGTTTTGACAGCTGACGTGTGTTTAGTACCTTGTGTCACTGTCAAACAGCTTCAGTTTGGTTTGCAATTTAACCATGGATCGTCTTACAAATGAACAACGCTTGCAAATTATTGAATTTTACTATCAAAATTCGTGCTCGGTTCTAAATGTTCATTTATCGAAAAATTGTGTTCAGCGATGAGGCTCATTTTTGGTTGAATGGGTACGTAAATAAGCAAAATTGCCGCATTTGGAGTGAAGATCAGCCAGAAGCATTGCAACAGCTACCAATGCATCCCGAAAAAGCCACTGTTTGGTGCGGTTTATGGGCCGGCGGCATTATTGGGCCATATTCCTTCAAAGATGATGCGAATCGCAGCGTTACTGTCAATGGTGAACGCTACCGAGCGATGATAAACTTTTTTTTGCCCGAAATGGAAGTTCTTGACTTGCATGATATGTGGTTTCAACAAGACGGTGCCACATGCCACACAGCAAGCGAAACAATGGCGCAATTGCGAGGCGAGTTTGGTGAACAGTTAATTTCACGTTTCGGGTCGGTCAATTGGCCGCCTAGATCGTGCGATTTGACACCATTAGACTATTTTTTGTGGGGGTATGTCAAGGCTAATGTCTATAGGGACAAGCCCGCTTCGATTGACGCACTGGAAGCCAACATCCATGCATTCATTCGTGAGATACCGGCCGATATGTGTGAAAGAGTATGCCAAAATTCAGGACCTGAAGCCCACTTATTAATTCAAAAAGTTCATATGATCGATGTAAACAATATATATGTGGTAGTAAATTGTGACAGCACTCCCAATTCAATTCAGGAAGGCAAATAAGCATTCCCAAACATCACTCCGAAATTTAGAAAGGTTTTTTTTCACTCGGAGTGCCCTCCGAACGTCTACTCAAATACGACATCGTTTCAGCAAATGGCCCTAAGTGCAATATAGAAAAATCACTTGCTAATTATAGGTATTTCAAAACAATAAACAAATACAGGCTCAAAATTAGTAGGCACCGCTTTTAATTGTTTATCTACAATATGAGATCCAAATCTGACGTTACCAACAAAAATTAAAAATCAGCTATTTTCATTAATATTTTTTTTTTATTTTCTCCTTACAATTTTATAAGACTTACGCTAATGTTAACGTTTTCCCAACAAATAACTTCTTATGATAAATCATTTTCCAAGAAAGAAAACTCACAATGACCTTGGCCGACATTATTTTCAGCTTATGGTTATGTTGTTCTAATAGAATGCTAGTGTTGTCACAAAAATAATGACGTCATTATTAAACTATATTTAACACAAGCAAACAATCAATAGGTAAAAGAAAAAACAAATAATTTGATCATCTTGATCACTATACCTAATAATTTATTTTAGATGAAAAAGCAGATAGGTACAAAATGTATACAGAAAAGTATTCCGCAAGTTCAGAATGAATTATGTGTGAGATGACTAAAGGAAATAGATAATATTTGATGAAAAATTCAAACTCAAGTAAAAAAAAAATGTTTGTAAATGCCAACTGGAGAGGGTAGGTGAAAAACATTATTAAAGCTTTAATAAAACTAGATTCATAACGGCTAAAGCTAGCCAGCAATTCTAGATTTTGGTGAAATAAACACACAAAATCTATTTGTATGCAGCTCAGTGATTAGATTAAAAAAATGGCATTCTTTCTCCGTTGACCAGAAATGGTACCAACTTAGCGGATATTTTTCTATTATGCCTGCCTATCATTTTGAATACCGTTTTTTTTATAACTGTTAAACAAATCGTATGATTACGTTCACTAAAACCCCAACAGTAACCTAATTATTGATAGAAATATTTTTAATTTGTTCATTTCAATGATTCATAACAATTTGGAGAGAAATAGTACTCTCCTCCGCCCAAATTTTGTTAGAAGAGGCAAACTAAGAACCATCGAAAAAGCAGCTATGTCTTCACTCGAAGTGTTCTAGCTTTTTATAAAAAAAAAAAACTAACAGGACATAAGTAAGGCGGAAGGCCACCATTTAGATTAACCTGCCACTTTAGTTTTATCCTACAAATTTGTTTGATTTGTTTCATTTTCCAGAATTTTAGGATTAAAATAAATACTTACTCGTTGAACTAACTTCCTCGGCTGGTGCTGAGTTATTGGTATCATTTTCTATAGGCTTCTGTTCCTCCATTTGATATTCTTATATTAGTTTTTTTCCAGAAACCACGTTTTCTTCTACTTTTTTCACTTTTCAATCTCGATGCTCTCACCACACTTGATGCAACGCTTTCAGCTACTTCTCTGACTTCGCCTTTTCGCCTTCTGATCAAATACAAGAAAAAAAATTAATTCGTGCGGCGATGGATTTTTTATTTTTTTTTGTTTTTACTATTTTTGAAGAATGGCAATGAAGTTTAGAGAAAATCAAAACAGGTTCAACTTTTTCGTATATTTTTATTTATGTTTCCAAAATAATTTACAAATTTTGTTGGATTTCAATAAATAGAGTATTTATTGAGAAAATATTTATTCTGGAAGTTATAGAACAATTTCAAAATCACTGGCACTTCACTTTGCACGCCTAAAAAAATTAAATCGCCTACTTTAATTTTTGCTTTTTCGTTCTGCTTTTGCTTTTGTGGAAGTGTGTGTTTTTAACGTTATCGAAAAAGACAGAGATATGCTATAAATAAATATAAGTTAGAATGAGACAAACATAATATAAAATATCGATTACAAAAATCGACGAAATTTTCTCTTATATCGAATTAGGGTTTGTTTGATTAATTATTTAAATGCAATGAATAAGGCCGTCCTTGCACACAGACGTTAATGAAGAAGTTCAGGAAAAAATAAAAAAATTATAGGAATATTTATATGGTTGTCTAATCTAATGCTATGTTTCCACCAAAAATAAAACCCTGTTTTGAGAAAACAAATTTAGCAGCAATTCCACCTATCAAATTGATTTATAAACTGATTAACTTGACAAGTCTTACAACTTTAAAACATCAAAACATTCAGAAATTTTATATTTATTAACTATAAAATGCACTTATTTCACAAAATTCACTAATAATCCATAATATACCGTCGAAATAATGTAATTAAAGTATTTTATTTGAATAAAAATTAACAAAAAGCAAAACTTTTAACAAAATTTATTGACAAATTCATTGTTGACATCTACAATGACATTTGAAATGAAAGCTTTCAGTCCTAATAGGGTGGTGTATGTTAAGTAATTTGCCATAGTATAATGGAAATGATAGCCGTGTTTTTATGCAAGTCCATTAAGACGAGTGTGAAAAAAAGACAACAGTAGTAATAGAACAACACGTAAATACAACAGAAAAAAATAAATGAAATATTTTATTTATTACATTGTTGTTTTTGTAATTTCGACTCGTGTCTGTGAAATATCACTTTTTTGGATTACATTTGTTACGTAAAGTGCGCCTTGCACATGAGACGCGACCAGCGAATTGCGAGTTGTGAATGGTCGCAGATTTTGATATTTTATTCACATGAGGTCGCCGGCAGCCGCGAATAGTATACACGCAAACAGACAAATTTGAGGTTAAACTCGTGCGAATTTTTCATTCACTGATGTGTATAACGCGTCCTGATTTTGTGGCATATTGTTCCTGAAATTGTATTAAACCATTTATTCGCATTCGCTAGTCGCAGGTCATGTGCAGGGCCCTTAATTGAGGTAGTTAATGGAGTTTATGTAAAAATAAATATTAAACTTTCAGTTCTACCGGAAAATGTTCAATTATTTTCCGATAAAATAAAATAATGTAAGTGTTATGTTTCGTTTCTTCGTTCATTGGTTTTTTATTACTGGTATACTGTATACTGTAAACATCGAATTGTTTTTGAAATGAAAAGCATTGCACCGATTTTTTAATATGTGGTAGGGTAGCCCACGTAATAAATGTATGTAGAAAATGATAAAACAAATTAGGTCCATTTTGTTCACTCCTGGTTGTCTTTATCTTTAGCACGGAGTTAATTCCAGTTTTTAACACCGTTTCATTTTGTTCACTCATTTTAACTCGAGAATACTGAAATAAATCATTGCTCGAGTTAACTAACCCGCTATCTCGTTAACTCAGCAAAACAGGTGGGTTAAAGCACTAACTCCGATAAAGTTCATGTATTTTTATATAGGTATTTCGGTCTTATTTTGTAAATAATGTCGACATCATTAATAAAATAAAAAAGCTCTCAGCCTTAATCGAAATTTGAATTTGTTATGATATAGATTTTGGAGTTAACTAACTCAACAAGAATAATAACTAACTCCAAGTGAACAAAACGAATTTTAACACTAGAGTTTATTATATTACTGGGTTAGTTAACTCGAATTTAACCCTATACTGAACAAAATGGGCCTTAGTGTTATTCCATGGAAGAATTATTATTGTTTTGTTGGTTCGGTCAACGATTAAATCACTTTCAAAGAGCACTTTCAACATTCCTGTCAAACACCAAAAACACAATAAGGAGTTTTACCATCTTGTCAAAGCTCACACTATGGTGAAGACAGATTGAAATATGTACCGCGCTTTTTTCAAACTGTCAAACTCAAGATCTTGGAGAAAACAATTTGGGAATAATTTTTAAATGCGGTATTCTTTTTTGTGTGAAATTTGTGATTTCCGTGGCTTAAAAATTTATTTTAATTAGCAAAACCAACAATTTTCACAATTTTCGCGCACAAATCTTTAAAATTCCCGCTTTTGTTTTCAATCAATTTTTCAACAATGATAAAAAAAAAATCAGCTGTTCACCATACTGCTGTTATTGACAATTCTGTGAGAACGAGAAAGAGATATATCGTTGTTACCTAAAAAGCCCTATCACAAAAAAGGTCGAAAAAAATTACTTGTTGAGAAAATTTTTTTTTTTTTAAATCAATTTTGTTTGTTAAAGCATTACAATGCTGTAAATGGAAAGAAAACATTCATTCTTCCATTTCCATTGGAAACTGGAAACCATAATTTTCATGTAGGCATGTTTTCGCATCATGTTATAGACCATAGAATAATAAATAAAGTTATAGACACAGTTTATTTTCCAAGATAGAGAAACGGTGGAATATTGTGTTAACTTTGAATCGAATGAAAAACTTTTCAACCAAGTTACAGAACATGGGTAGATTATTTTGTTATGTTATTGTTTTCCGTTTATAGTTGAAGTGGATTACCTAAATCTGTTACTAATAATTTCATAGCTAGCAATACAAAATAAAAAAAATCAATTAAATTATAAATTCGCATTTATTTTTATAAATTAAATTAAATGCTCTAAAAAATATCTAATATTTAAAACGTATACTTAAAATTAAAATTGTTGTTTAGGCAATAATAACTTGCAGTTAAATCAAAATTAGGAAAATTTATGCAAATTAATGTTAAATAAAAATGTTTGGCCAGAATATGTCTAAAAAAGGACGGGCAATCAGAAGATAGGTTTTTAATCTGGAATCACAGGTTATGCGCAGCAACAATAGTAGCAGTCTCTCGCCAACTAATAATATAAAATTGAATAGGATTGGCGGTTTTTTGTTTGTTTAGTTTTTAACGAATTGCCTGGGCCATATGCAATGGAGTGACCATTAATTCCAATTCGGCATCCTTAAGGTTGGCACCTCTCAGATTGGCCTCTTGCAGGTCGCTGCCGGATAAATTGCAGCGTTCCAAATCGGCGCCCGCCAGCACAGCAGCACGCAAATTACAATTCTTCATGTTGGCGTTTTTCAGATTTGCAACGCGTAAATTTACTCCGGCCATATTACTACCTTCTAGGCAGGCGCCTTTTAAATTAACGCCTTCGAGGTTGGTGCGAACACCCGTGGGATCTTCAAAATTGCAACCACGGAGATTCGCACCTTCCATGTTGGCGCACAAACCTTTCACCGACACCAATTGGGAGCACTCCAAATTTGCATAGGCCAAGTCAGTTCGTTCAAGACAGCAGTATGTGAGATTAGCATGTGACAAGTTACATCGCTGCAGACACGCGTACTAAAAAGAGAGATGATAAAGGTTAACAAATTATTAACCTACAAAATGGAAGTGGCCCACCTTAAAGTTGATGTTTCTAAAGTCAAGTTTTCGCAAATCGGCTCCGGCAAGATTTACACCTTGGAAACGAATTTCGGACATGTGTGACGTCTGGATAAGCGCTTTAATTACATCCCTTCTTGTTAAGGGAACATCGTCTAGGGATTCATTTGCCACATTGAGTTGCGCCTCTAATTGCGGAATGAGTGAATAGACGCCAAAGAACCTTGCCTCTTCCAAAATGCCCTCAACATTTAAATGCGAATCGTAGATTAGTTGACCATGTCGCAGATAATTTATTATGGGTTCAAAGTAATGTGGACTGCGGTCTATCAGATAAGCACCGTGCTCATCAAGGTCACTGGGGTTCATTGCACCGTCCTGTGAAAACATTCTCGATAACATCGAGTCGGGCTCCTTGTTTACTAAAGTGCTAAGCGTTGTTATGAAGGTCTTTCCTCCAACATTTAATTTAACCCATTTCGATGAAGGGAATTGTCGAGGTTTTATGTCCTTTGAATGTGAACATTGTTGTTGTTTTATTTGGCTGGACTGGATATTGCACAAGGCACGATTTGATTCGTGTTGGATTGAGTTGGTTTCTTCCATTTTTATTTTTTTATCATCGCCCGAAGAATCAATAATTTAATAGCACAATCTGTTTTTGTGAAGTTCTTTATAATAATATGATTGTGGCTAATCTTTTAATTTTTCACAAAAACAGCAGAGTACACTTTCTGGAAAACATGTTTTTTTTTTATTTCTTTTGACGTACTGACAGGTGCGGGTGTGACGCAAATGAAGTGATGCCAATTTATTGTACTGTGGAACGTAGGATGTTTTTTTTTTAATATCACAATGCTCGTGTTCGTGTGCACAACATTAAAGGCCCAACTATAATAGTCGGAACAGTGCGTACGGGATCGTACGAAAATATCCGAATACAACCAAATTATAAAGTGCACCCATAGTGATGGATTGCTCAGTTCCGTTCAAGTTTCGTTCACTTTCGTCCCCGTACGTTAAGAGAGCTCCATAGCGCAGTTTACGTATCTTTTTACTCCTTTTAACTAGTGTCCTGTTATACCTGTTGCATTTTAAATGACAATATGCCTTATACCTGTGACACACTGGTGGTATGGATACCATGGTATACGAATAAACCACCAGTGTGTCATGGAATACCACGCTAATACCACACGAGCAACTTGGTATTAGCGTAGTATATATACTAGGGTTTTTACCGTAGTATACACAGTAGTATGCGCCATTTTTAACCATATTTGACAGTCCCATTTGAAATGCACGGGCACGCATACAGAGTTAAATCTCTGCAGTTTTGAAAGTTTGTAGGCAAAAGTGGGTGGAGCCTCCTGAAATGATGTTCTATTTATTTATTATTTTATGAGCTACACCATTCTGTTCAAGCAGTTAGTGCTGTTGTAATTCAATGATCAACCATATGGCTGCGGCGTTGTAATAAATATGAAGGTATAGAAAAATTTCCAATATACTCAGGAAGCCGAGGGAGGATTGGCAAACAGCTAGACCTGAACTACGATATGTGTTTGTGTGTCTTTTGACACCTATCCGGTTCGGTCGTTTACAAGCTCATACGACACAAACGTATTTGGAATCTGGATAGCTTATCTGGTGTGCACCCGACTTGCGCAAAACAAACAGTTTTTTGTTGATGTGTTTTTGTCACTTGTGACGTAAGCACAAACCAATTCAATAGGGAGTTTTACCATCTTGTCAAAGCTCACACTATGGAGAAGACAGATTGAAATATGTATCGCGCTTTTTTCAAACTGTCAAACTCAAGATCTTGGAGAAAACAATTTGAAAATAATTTTTAAATGCGGTATTCTTTTTTGTGTGAAATTTGTGATTTCCGTGGCTTAAAAATTTATTTTAATTAGCAAAACCAACAATTTTCACAATTTTCGCGCACAAACCTTTAAAATTCCCGCTTTTGTTTTCAATCAATTTTTCAACAATGATAAAAAAAAATCAGCTGTTCACCATACTGCTGTTTTTGACAATTCTGTGAGAACGAGAAAGAGATATATCGTTGTTACCTAAAAAGCCCTATTCTTTTGACTTTACCCCAACCAATGAGAAAAAGTGTGCAAAGTGCATACGTCACAAGTGAAACAACAACAAAATGAAAATGCCAAAGTGTCGTAATCTTGTGTTCTTTCACATGGTACACAAAAATGTGGATCGTAAAAAATATTTGACGTCCTTCTTTTCTTTTTCAAATGTCAAATGTGTAGCCCGAGAAAAGAAGAAAAAATAATTTTTGGTTTTGTTTAAAATCGTGTATAAAAAAACCCTTTTGTAATATGCCTATGCCATTTATTGACAAAACATCTATTCTGCAAAACTAATTTTTAAAAGAAAAAGAATTTCTCCAAGTGATAACTTACTACAATCATAAAAAAATCGTCAATATGACGGAGCGTGGTAGTCGAGGTGTTAACCGTGTTCTAGCCAAGCTAGATTCATCCATTGAGTCTGGATTTTTCTATGAAGCCCATCAAATGTATAGAACTCTATACTTTAGATATACAGCGCAGAAAAAATACGAAGAATGTTTAGATCTATTGTATGAGGGTGCTCTCAAGCTGTTGGGAAAACAACAGCAGACAAGTGGTGCTGATTTGTCGCTCCTCATTATTGATACACTGGAGAAACGAGGGCATTGTGATGCAGATGATGTAAATTCATGGATTACACGTTTGGGCATACTCATAAAGAACATCAATGCTACGACAGTCGAAAGGGAAACGTTAATAGTAAGTTTATAATTATATTTGTTAATTTTTAGAAGTTTTTTCATAGTATAATCATGAACATGATTATACTATTACATTGAAAATGGTAGGTACAATACTTTAAAGTATAACTCTAATTATTTATTTAGTATTTACTCTAATAATTTACAAGCTTAGTGTTTTTCATTGTCCAAACTGAATGTTTTAATAGACTTAAACTTAATTTGATTCTAAAATAGCTCCGCGGAGGGTGTCTAAATAATTTGTCATTTATAAATCTACATATGTATGTTTTATGTTTATTTAACTTCCTTGTTTGTTTGCAGTGTCGTGCAATCAAATGGACGGGTGACGTATCAAAGAATAGTTTAGGCCATCCGACTATGCATAGGACAATCGCTCAAGCTATGTGGGCCGAAGGAAATACGGAACAAGCTCGCCACCATTATCTTTTATCACGCGACGGAGTAAGTTGCGGTCATATGCTAGTCAAGCTCAGCGAACAAAAAGGATTTGCCAATGAATTAGATTTATTCATAGTACAAGTCGTGTTGCAGCAGTTATGTTTGAAAGATAAAGAAACAGCTCTGGAGACATTCGAGACTTACACAAAATATCATCCGAAAATCGCACGCACAGAACCAGCGTTTAAATTGCCCCTGCTGAATTTTGCTTATTTCCTTTTGAAAACTATCGACACCGGGCGATTACCTATGTTTAAAGTGTTATGTGAACTTTATAAAACAGCACTAAGTAGGGATCCATCGTTTGGAAAATACCTCCAAAAAATTGGCATAGTTTTCTTTGGGGAGACACCACCGCCCCAAGCGCAAGGCGGCATGATGGGTGGTATTTTTGGCGATCTGTTTAGTAGATTGTTTCAAGGCTTCGAAGAAGGTGAGGATGAGCCCAGCGTTGAACAAGCAAGCGAATTAGATTAACAGAGCGAATTTTGATGTAATTTATTATTTTTATATAATTACTGGCGACGGTAGATGATATTTGTTTGAATTTTATTATAGAACTACAAAAAAATAAAGAAAGACAACTTAAGTGCATGTGGAGATGCTTGAAATAAGAGTATTTTTAATAAGTAGTAAGTTTTATTGTATGTTTGAATTAATTATATATTGCTATGCAATAGGGGAAGTAACTGAATGAAAATTATAATGCAGATGCTACTGCAAAACCTTAAAAAAAACTGCAAGACATTGCAATGAAGATGAATATGGAGAAACATCTTCAAAACAATAAATGTATTGCTCTTAGTAATTAGTTTATACATTAATTTCGAAGCGTTATCTGAATAATTTTTGTTCTATTCAACGCAACGGGAGTACACAACATTTTACAGGATGTGATTACAAACCAAAAGTAAGAACAAAAGTATTGATATACTTAATCAGATGAATATTACAAATTACATATAAAATTAAATTGAAACATACCAAATGGTTCGATTAACATTTCGAAATTGTAGTTTTCTTTAATAAAATAGAAAAAAAGTATTAATTTTAGATCATAAATTATTTTAATTATTAGCAAAACATAGATACAACACAACAGTCTATTACTAAACACATATCACATACATATTAAGTGTATGTATGCTTCTGTAATTCTCCAGATTCAACTACTTTCACAATCTTAAAAAAATTCATTTTAGAGAAGGTTATGTAGGTCAAACAGAGAAAACTGGAAGAAATTTTTTTGATTACGGTAAAATAAGGTAGTGATAAGGAAGTTCTAAGACCATCAGAATTACTGAAATCTTATAGACCCATAAGTATTACCGCCTTATACAGTCCTATCACACGTTCCATCGTAATCAAAAGAATTCTCCGAATCCCGAAAATCCTTTCATAGTGGAAAATATCTATACGAATTTTGAAATTAGTGGAAAACCTATCAGAAGATCCGAATGAAACAGAAAAAAAAATCAAACATATATTTCTCCGACACTTTAGCTCCGTCGTAGTAAAAATTCATTCGGAAATCCCCGAATGGATTGTGTTATAAGGCTGATTAATAAAAACAATCGAAAATCACTAGGCGCGTCCTACCAATTTATAATTTGACAGAAACAGAATCCTTTTGTAGGACTGTGTGGGACACCTCTCTCTCAGCCAACATATCAAAAGGAAATCTTACGTATATGTAAAGAAATTCAACTGATATTGTTATGTCCAATAGAACAAATTTAGTATTAAGACAAAGATCAACTAAACTCAAGTTATATCGTAAAGCAGATTCAAATTCGGATCGAGTGCATGTTTAAAATCTAGTAAATGTTGTTATTTCATAACTATCTATATGTAGCTGCTTTCTCTCAGAGTTACTACATTTTTGTAAAAAAAATTCGCCTACGCCTGTAGTTTGAGATTAATAAAAAAAAAAAAATTAGGCAATCGGTTAAGATTTATTTTTTATTTTTGAAAATATCTCAACGGTTATGTTTTATCGAAAATAATAAATGGAAAAAGTCAACCTTTAACCTTTTTTGCTGGTAATTAATCATAAATGGTTAATGGTCTGTTCGACTGTTTTTACAGTATGTATCACATAAAATTACTAAAATTTTGCCAACAAGTATTCGTTGATGATTATAAAGACTAAAAAAATTAATTTCCTAATGCAATGCGAAAATAAATAAGATACAAAATTCTAACGGACATCTGACTGATAAATTTGATTTCTTTTTTTTTATTCTGCGATAAAGCTCACTTAGCTTTAACTATGGTGTGTGTGAATAAAACAATAAATTTATCTATATATAAGTCGAAGTTTATCTGTCTATAAGTCTAACGTTACACCTTATCAGTATAATATAGAACTTTAAACTAAGTATTGATGCTTACGCATGTATATTTAGATTTGTCGCCTCGCTAGTGTTTTAGAGCCGTTACCAGTTATTTTGGAATATTTTACTCACAAAATATTAAATCATCATAATTTTTTTGTTTGCATAGCTGAGTATCATCGCCACAATATATATTGAAAAAAACAAGTTTTTACATTTGAAACCAGTAAAATATTTCCTTTATACAAATATGCTTTAGTTTTGTGCGTAGATGAATATAATTCAAAAATAAAGCGTTAAGTGGGCCTACAGTTCTTTTAGACTCGTCAGATAACGTTTCCAACAAAAAGTCTATATAGAATTTGTATCATTTATTTTTGTTGCTATGCTGTGAATATAATATGTATCGCATAACTTTTTTTAAATAAAATTCGCTGAGTCCGTTTTGAGAAAAAATGATTTAAACTGAAAATTAGTACCTACATATTCCGCTACAAACCAACAAATATTTTTAATTCTTTCCATTAAGTTTCAAAAAATTTCACATCACTAGAGGTGTTTTTTTTTTATTTTTTTTTACTTTATATAAAGCAAAGTAGAGTGAAACGTGCATGCATTACAAAAACAACAATTATACTTTATAGCGAGTAACTCTTACTTTCTCCTTTATTCCTAGTAATTCTTACTGGCGATAAAAATCATTCAGAATTATAGTTATCTGTCTTATCTGTAAACTTTGGAAGACAAAGTTCTACTTTATTTAGATTTGTTCCTAGTTAAATTCTCAATAAAACACCTATGTCTATAAGGACTTGAATCCAGATTTCAGAAATACACGTGTATCTGTCCTTATTTTCAAATATCCGTGTATTAGAAGGCACAATTCATGAATTATTAATGGGACTTCCATTGGTAAATACAGATTTCAATAAATAAATTGATTTATTTCGTAGCAAATGGAACTGATTGGAAATCAAAAAATAAATCAATTTATTTGGAACGCGTTAATTTTTAAAACAAATTCACTTATTTTACCATTGGAAAATTCCATAAGGCCATAAAGTTAATATAAAATGTAATAAAAGCATAATTGAGTATACAGTATAGTATACCTATACGTGTCATTTAAAAAGCTTAATATAATTTATAATACAAAAAAAAAAAAAAAAATAAGTGCCAAAATCCAGTGTTTGAAACGACATCACTCAGTGTTATCAGAGATCTCAATTTTGACAGAAAAAGAATCCTGGGACTGAGTGGGACACATTTCTCTGTGCAAACATATCAAAAAGTAAAACAAAAAAAAAACAACATCAAACAAATATTTTGTTATTTATCATTTTGAAGTGTATTTCTTTTAAGTTTCTATTTTAGTATTTTTACTAGTTTTTTTCTTACTAATTTTGTATATTTAAATAAAAAATGCTAAATAATTTGCTCGTTTTATCTTTGTTTAAAGTACACCAATAATTTTCAAACATCAAAAAACATCTGTTTAGAGCGAGAAAAAACTGAGAGATCGAATCCAACAAATTTAAAGTCTCAGTGATCTCCGGAAAAAATCTCACTCCTCAGGTGAGATTTTGTGTCCCTCTTAAAAAATATCTGAGCCCTCAGAGATTTTTGTTAGTACTATTTTTCATTTATTAAGTATTGAATGTTTATTGAGAACTAACTAGTTGGTTTCTTGCATTTTGTAAAGGAGCCTGAACTTTTAATCTTTTTTTTTTGTATTCTTTATTTGTTTAAATTTCATTATCTTGAACTGGGACTAGTTTTTTATGTTTTTATTTGTTTTAATCTATTATTATGAATCACAATTTTATTTCCTGAGCTAAATAACAAACAAATTTTAATGGAGTGTAGCCAAAACGACACTGAGTGCAGCAAATGACACTCAGTGCAGCTAAAACTGTCAAATTTGAGCAACACCGCGAGTGCTACACTGACACTGAAGACCAGTTGTACAATCATGGTTCAAGTTTTTAACCCACCAATTTTGTCAGATTATCTATGGAAATCAGTGGTTTAAAAACTCACGTTGAACCACGAGTGCTACACTGGCCGAGCAAAACGAAATTCACATAAATTAACGTCCAATTCTATTGCATATCCGGTAAACCAATTCACAATTGAGACTTAACTATTGTTACTTTACCTTAGGACAAATAAAATAATTTTGGTACCACTGTCACTTCTTTCAAATGTCAAACAGATTCTTGGGTCACAAACGTCACAAAAATACATCTCCGTCCGGGAAATATAAATTAATAATCTCGCATAAAATATACTTTTAATTTTTATAATTTGAAAATCAAAATAAATTTGTTCCACTAATAAAAAAACAACAGTTCAAATATTTCAAAAACATTTCATGTGCAAGACTGTCTTTAAATGCAATTGATTAAAAAAAGCTGAAATGCAAAATGACTCAGTAAAAATTATGACGATGAAAATAAAAACCACTGCGACAGCGACGACCGTGAAATTAACAGACAAATTTCCAAATTAATATTATTTGTCCTTCACACAAAATTGAGCTATAAAATAATTGAAATAAATTGCAGTATCTGAAAAAAGGATTTAAATACAAAAGAAGGAACCTTCAAAATGGACATTCAAGGGCAACAGCATGAAAAAACTGTAAATAGTGAACATCCAAGCGTGGCCTTGGTTGACACTCCCACAAACAATGTAGAAACGGCAGATACAGTTGTTTTTGCAATTACAAACACTGAAAATGAAATAACTGGTAGCAACAGAAGTACACAGGATCCGATTGCGCTTACAGCAGCAGTTTTGTCGGAGATGATGGTTCCATCGTCGTCATCGACATCAGCAATAGGCGAAATAGGTAGTGATGAACGCAGCTGTTGGATATGCTTTGCCACAGATGACGACAACAAATTGGCCGCCTGGGTTCAGCCATGCAAATGTCGCGGCACCACCAAATGGGTACATCAGAGTTGCCTCTACCGCTGGGTTGATGAAAAGCAAAAAGGCAACGCCCTACGTAGCGTTAGCTGCCAACAGTGCCAAACAGAGTACATTATTGTTTTTCCCCACATGGGAAAGTTTGCCAATGTTCTGGAGTTATTCGACAACTTGATTAAGCGATTAAGTCCGTTCCTTGCAGCGGGTATTTTTGTTGGTTCGCTGTATTGGACCGCAGTCACATATGGTGCTGTGACCTTTCTACAAGTAAGTTAAAATTCATTATTGACCTTATAAGCTATTTGCTTATCTATCATGTCTATAGATTGTTGGCCATAAAAAAGGACTGGCTATAATGGAGACTGGGGATCCACTTGTGCTTCTGATTGGATTGCCTGCTATTCCAGTCGGTCTGGTATTGGGACGCATGATCCGCTGGGAAGATGCTGTTCTTCGATTAATTCGCAATCGACGAACTATGGCCCGGAAATTTCCACTCATGAGCCTGATTATTCCATATCCGTAAGTTTCTTTATATTAAAATCATAATTTTTGTTGAAAGAAGAAAACTCGAGAGTTTTGTTTTCATCATTCAGATGACATTTTGTTTGTTGCTGACAAAGCACAATTTGATCATACGATGATGTGTTGAAAAGAAAATGTGGGCAGAAGGGGAGCATGCATAATTTGCCCAGAATGGAATTGCATTTATATTGATTTTTTAAATTGCAATGTCACACTGCGTCTAATGAATGTCAGTGTAATGGCCTCGAAGGGTATACATTGGCAAAAGTTATGCAGATTGTTTTTTTTTTCATGTATCCAAGGTAAACTTTGAACAAACCTGAGCTTAATGCAGATGATTCACGATTGATGATTGATTAAAATCAAGTTGACTTATTTAATGTTTACAGTAGTTGTTGTTGAGAGGTAGTTTTTGTGGTTCTATTTAAAATCATTAACCTCGTCTGAAAAGAAGAATACATAGTTCCAGATAGAATCAAGTACAAAATTAGAGAGATAAAGCATAGCGGAAAAATAATATAATATGTATTTAATAACTTACATATTATATTAGTTGTAGTTATTAATACTTGGTAACTTTATGCAATATAAAGTTCAAGATTTTGTTTATTTCACTTTTTGTATACCAAAGTAAATTAATTCCCCAATAGCATACCTATATCTTTTTTCACATATAATTGTTTTCCTTTTATTTGTCGACACTGTTAACACGGTGTCTTAACGATCAAGATTTCATAGAATGAAAGATAGCATTTTATTAAAATTTATCATGTAAAACGCAAATAGTTTTCTATGAAAAAATTCTTGCTACATATAATTTTCTGCATCGAAATAACTTAACAAGAGAGAGTTATTTTGTTTTATATCTGTGTTGTACTAACACAAATGTTTTTTTTTTTTTCAATTTGTATCAATGTGTTTCATTATAACACAAACCAAAATAAGGTGTCCTATTTCGCGGTGTTTCTGTTTAGGCCAGGATTTTTTGCGCAAAATTTAAAAAAGAACTTGTTATTTGGAATAATTTTGGATTATATTCATATTGCATTAAAAATGTCTAGCATTATATAAAAAAAATCGAAATATTTTGAAAAAAGCTTTGTATAGCATTGAATCATTTGGAATATTATAATTCTTTGTTAAATCGATTTTTGAGAAAAAGTGGTATAACTCGCCTATTTTTCTTACTCTGGTAACGACAAACCCCTTATTGTATAAAATGGTATTCTATGAGCTGTCATTATCATATTGACTTTTCTATTTTCTGTGTAATTGGACTGAAATAGTAAGCTGGCAAATGCCCACCATACATTTTATAGCATTCTACCTAGCTTTCTTTTTATAGAAAGTGACAGATGGTAAACTATGAAATCTTGCTCGTGGTCCTATTTGAACACCGTGTCAAATAGGACCACTACTTTCCCACTTCACCGCTTACCCTAATAAACTGCTTGTTTGGTTCGCCAGGTAAACTTCAGAGAACGTTGACCAGCGTTATGGTTTTAGATGGTTTTATGTCTAACGCCAACTTTTTTTTCGAGATCACTGTGACTGATAGTATCATTTGTAGATAAAATGCCTATGATTTCAGAGATTTGGTTTTAGCTGTGAATTCAAGACTTCCTTCATTCCTTTAGAACTAGCAAGTTATACAAAATGATTGATTGATAGGCCCTGGCTCGCGTCATAAAGGTCGTGGCAGTTTTTACTTGCGATTATAGGTGCTATAAGGCGAGTAATATATTCGTGCAAAAAATATGTTGAGATAACAATAAAACATGACATTACCTTGATAGCGAAGTCGAAAAAAGTAGGTCTGGAAATTATCTCCTACAGAAAATTATATCGATTTTTTTCATGAAATCAAAAATACTGATGTGGAAAGTATATGGCTTCAGCAAGATCGATTCAACTGCCTGGGATAACCACCAAAACATGCAAATAATTAATCAAAAATGACTGAACACATCGACTGCTGCAGAAGAGTTTCAGTTTTCGGTGTTGTTGCAGTGACATGGAACGAGTAATGTTACAATGTGTAACATTTCCTCGATTTGAGTATTGACAATGAATCCCAGCCTTATATATTTGATTTTGTTTTTTTATTAAAAAATTTAAATTTAAATTAATTTTTATTTTATTTTAGGGATGAGGAAGAAGATACGAGTGTCCAAAATCCAGCGACGCCAACCCTTTCCGATCCAGTTTCTGCAACACGAGTTTTTTGTGGAGCATTACTATTGCCAACGATATCATCGATTGTAGGTCGTCTTCTTTTCGAAACAATCGAAAATACTTTGCACCGTACTCTTTTGGGTGGGCTAACATTTATCACTGTTAAAGGTATATTGAAGATATACCTTAAACAGCAACAATTTACTCGAAAGAAAAAACGCAAAATCGTCGATTACACTGATGACAACATTCGCACATTTGTCAACCGGAACCCTCGACATACAAACTTGAGTTCAACCCAACAACGACTAAATGAAAACATTGTATAGGGAATGTGGTTTTTACATTACCTCTTAAATAATAAAAGACAAATTCATTTTTTTTACGTATAATTATTGTAATTAAATACAAAATATATATAACGAATTTGGAATTAATACCCTTCTATAAAGGAACTTCGAAATATCTAATTCGTTTTCGAAACGTTCGTTTGTTTTCTCGTTTTAAATACATACAAATGTACTAGGAAATAATAATTAATAAATAAACATTAATAATTGTATTCAAATACTAGTAATGCTTTAAATATTTTATTTTTAATATATTTAGGTATTTGAATAGTTTTTAAACACAAAATTAACTTGAAAACATCTAATTATTATGACGAGGTTAATATTTCAATTTCTTTTAATAATATTTAACTCGTATTTATTCTTCTTTGATGTTTTTTTTCTACAAAACCTTAGATAATATTATAAAAACGTTGTAAAATAGCGAATTATTGAAAAGCTACATATGCGAATATTTGTTAATCGAGGTAAATCATGTATTATTGTGACGTCATTTGAAAAACAAAGACCAAATAAATGCGAAATTAATTCTTGTCAAATTTTTGTTTTACAGATAAAAAAACATAACTGTTGTTGCGAGATATGTTCCGCAGGGGACATACTTTATTATTAGTATAGAGTAGTAGCCGCGGCGGTATGCTAATGCTTGTCATAGCTCGGCTAGACTCGACGTAGGATCCGGAAAGAAAGTAGCTAGAAACGCCCTTACTTTTTTATCGAGCGTTGTCTTCAGTTCAGTGAAAAAAACCTATCAAATCTTGTTACTCGCGCAATTGTACCCAACTTTTCCTTTGCTTATATGTATGTACCGAAAGCACTGACTTGCAACTTGCAAGTAGGGGTTGACTTATAAAATTCAAAAAGCACTGGCGAAATAAAACATTCATAAGATTAAAACCAATATTATGAAAAAAAAAAAAATAGTAACATACGATCTTGGTGAAAGTTCCCTTGGCGTAGCACGAATTTTGTATGTCAACATTTGGTATGTATCTAGATCTATAAGATAACATTTAAAGATTTTCCAATATTTTATCGGGAACGAAAACGAATTGAGATTGAACCGGTTAATCGAATAATCAAAAGCATGCACAATACGATGTGTTAGTTTTTTGAAACTCAATGTGATATATGTAAAGGATGTGATATAAAGGTAAAGGCTTTGTTTAATTAAAGTTCTTCCTGAAGTAGTTAGATAAATAAGTATATATATTTTTATTCTATTGATTTAAATCAGACAATAACAAAACTAAAGTTATCAGGAGCAAAAACTGGAAATGCATGTTCAAGTGATGTCTTCCTATCAGTTCTTATATAGAATTGAAACCATTGCTTGTTAAATACTCATACGTCTAACACTTTACTTCTTTGTACAGTAAATACAATTGATTATAAGTTAAATAAATGTGAATGGGATGGGCATCGGTTCAATATGAATGGGATCACCCTGAGATTTCTTTTAGCGATCACCACTCAACTCAATCTTAAAATTAGACAGATCTATTAAATTACGACCTTTCTTCAGACTTTACATGAAGAAATATATGGAACCACCGCCATCGTATCTTGACCAGAATAAACCATCATCTAATGAACATATTAGCTGCATTTTATTATCCCCTCTGATGTGATCCGGATTGGATTTGCATAGCGAAATACATGCATACAACAACAACACATGATCCAGCTTTGTTCCTACATCTTGCAAAATCAAAATCGGTTCTGGATCAGAAGGGATAATAAAAATAGTTTTTGAAACATTTCCACTAAGTAAGTCAACATAATCAATGCCTTTTCTGTCTCCAGGTATACGGGTACACGAAAGCTTTTCGAACGTATAAAGGCGAATGAAAACTGATTTTCGTATACACGACCTTAAGGGTCAAAATCAAAGAAAAAAAAGCTATAATGTCATAATTTTACGTTAAGTTTCATTTATGTCAATTCCCTGAAACGCAAGCAAAATTCCACATATATTTGGCTGCCAAATTTACTTACGTTAATTGCGGATGCGGATGCGGAGACAAAAGTGAATTAAAACTGAGCAATCCGATATTATGTGCGTACTATACAAATTCCTTTTGTTCTCGCTAATTTCGTAAATCATCGTTCATTCGATTTCTCCTGTTATGATGGTTTTACTTTAAGATCTCATTTATAACTTGTATTCACACAATTATCATTCTTGTTAAATCTTTTTTATATTGAAAAAACAAAATGTATTGAACACTGTGGCGTATACGCATTATTTTGTTTGTATCTTTTATTACCATTATTTTTTATCGTTACCAAAATGTATAGCGTCAATTTTATTTAGCCTCTTTTTTTGTTTTGTTTTTTTTTAAGGTCGCATCATTCACTCATGATAAAGTTTTACGTTGATAGGTATCAACTTACATTTAAATGACCTACAATCTACGTTGTAGGTACATATCTCCATTTAAAGAAAGAATTTTATTGTTTAAAGTTTTTTTATTAACTCCCGATAGGATAAAATAAAAATAAAAATTGATTATTCAGTTAAAATTTGGTATTCCAGGCAAAAACTTTTTTCTAGTTAACTGACTATGAGATTGTTGGGGAAACACCTTTTTTATTCTCCGAATCAACGAACTTTGCTATAAATAAATAAAAATAGAATTATCGAGGAAATTCAACTTATAAAAATAAATTACTACAATTTAAAAACTATAAAATAATATCTATCTACCTATGTATGTATAGGTAAATATATGGTTTTAAATTTAATAATAAAATAAAAACAAATCTATCGCGTGTAGAGAGGATGAAAGATGGCACCTACTTGAAAGTTGAGTATTTTCCAACTTGAAGTTATAAACCATTAGGTTTCCAGCTGTAATGGTTGTCGTCGTGATAAAGATAGGAAGGTACACAGGTGAAATTGATAACTCAATTGCATTTATATAAAATTTTTCATAAAGCAAAAGATAAACATAAATAAAATACCTATCTAGATTGTTAAGTATTGGCTAAACTTGAAATATGTAGATATTTGTTTATAGTTACATTTATAGATACGATGCATATACATACATAATATAGTTACTTTTTAAATAGGGAGTACCTAGAAATGTTAAACGTAGTTTCTGCTTGGCAATGGGGAACATCTTTGTATAATAGTTTACTTTTTTCAGTTTTATGAGGAAAAATATTTTCTACATCTTTTCTCACAAATATTTTTGACAGATCTTTCCCATAAAAAGTTTTGTATTATTGGCAAAAAACTGTCAAAATTTTGGAGATTGAAATTTTCGACATATGTATCTGTTATTAATATTCAAAGTTTCTGTACATCAAAAAAACAATTAAAATACATCATGACAAAGTGCATATTATTAAGCAAATATCTATTTTTTTGATGCTTCCTCATTATGATTTTATTGTTTTTTTTTTGACAATAACAAACAAATTATTGCAGTTAAATAGAAACTGTGAATACCTATACAGATATGTTGTAAATTCAGGGTGCTACCTATTAAAAATATTTTAAATTGTAGTTTGTTTAGATCAAGGGGAGGCGAGAATTGACAGTTTTTTTGCAATAATTTTTGTGTGAAAGATCTGTCAAAAATATTTGTTGTAGAGAATATTTTTCCTCATGAAACTAAAAAAAGTAAGTTATTTTATATAAAACAAATAGAGGTCAAGATAATAGCATTAACGCCTTTTCCAAAAAGTCTAACGAAGCAGACGTTTTTACTTGCGATAATATTTACTGAGGCAAGTTTTGCATTAGTAAAAAAAAAGTTTTGAATTAACAATCAAACATGACATTACGATGATAGAGAACACGAACAAATTAGGTCCGACAATTTAGTCTGTCTGACACCTACAGCCTAAACGGTTGAGATTTTCTTCAAACTTGATACTCTGTATTTTTAGATTAATATGCCCAGGCGTATTTTTTATATAAGCGCAAGCGCAACAGATAGGGGAAGGTATGCCTATAACGGTCAGTGTAGTTTTGGCGCAACTAAAGCGAAACTAGTTATTATTTTGAACAACTTTGACTTTTGTAAAAACAAAAATTAGGAAATTCAGTGACTGTGATATAATTTTCACCCGAGCCAAAATCTATGTAAGTATTGCATTTATAAATGTTTTATAATTTTGTTTCATTAATCATATGCTCTGTACATTCCTATGTACAGACATACGTAATTTTTTTATTCACAAAAAACCTAGAATTTTTTATTAAAATTATTTTTATGAATGCTCTTGAAATCGTGCAATCATGGTCAGCACCCAGCTGACCGTTATTAAAATTTGAATTTTTTACTGGCATTGCCAGGCCATATTTTTTTCTTCAGCCGCGATCCCTACCAAACTGTCATACAAGCGTTTAGACAATTTATAGAAACTTTATTTTTACTTGCGACTATTTATCATATAGTTTCTTGTTTAGTCGTGCGTTTTATTTACTTGGCATTTTGCTCTTTTGCTAATTTTTTGGTTACATGTAATTTTAATTTTTTTTAGTTTCATGAGGAAATTGGTAAACATTTTAATTTTCGACATGTCGGTGTAAAAAGTTTTTGCTATGTACGAAATAGGAAAGATCTGTACAAAAATATTGGTGAAACAAAGTTGTAAAAATATGTTTTTCTTAAAAAAAAACTATTAAAAATCTCGACTACAGTATTTTTTGCAGATATTTGTTAATTTTTCTGCTAATTTTATTGGCCTATTTTGTTAGATAAAAATATATCTGGGAAGTGTATACCTTCAGTTGACACTTTTTCTTATCAAATGATAGTCATAATATTGTTACGTTTTTTTTATCATTTTGATTCACGTTTAATATAATTTTTGTACATATTTATCATTTATTTTAACAATTGTTTGTGTGGTGTGTGTATCATATTGATAAAAATAAATGGTAATTTCAAACGAAACAGTTCAGTTGAAGTTTTCGCGTCTTTCTGTTCTTTACTGATCGCATTAATTTTCTTTCAAAAATTAAAACAAACAAAATGTCTAATGATCCTATTGAATTTCTGGACAGTGTATTACAGGCCGAAGAACTTCGATGGCGCATGGAAGAATACGGTCATGATAAGACAAAGTATTCCATTTCGAGATCCGGTAGATATAAATCGATAAATAAAAAACGTGATGCCTTAAAGCCGGAACTTTATAAAGGCTCTGATGTGGATAAGGTAAGATGTGTGCGCTTATAGTTGAAAGAAAAAGTTGTTTGTTTTTAATGTGCGATATATGAGCTATATGATCTGATTTGGATATAGAAATCACGTTGATATACCAGAAGTCCGTGTCTGGGATATTCTATCTGCACCTAGTACCTGATGTCAAGCACTGTCTCAACCGATTTTAATTAAAATGAAGGCAAGCCACGCATGTCTTTATAGAAGATTTGTTTTTGCTAGAACTCTTATTTATGGCTGGAAAATCTTTGAACAAAAAGTCAGTAACCAGCATTTACTATACAAACATATTATAGCGGCATTTATTTTTCTTTGCCCTCCACATAGATTTTTGTAATACATATTTTATAGAAAGTTAGTTAGTCATTTGAAATACATACGTAGTACCTCCTTTTTTATTTGCGGATTATAGGTTATATAAAAAGACAACTTATGCATTCGTAAAAAAAAAAAAAAAAACGTTTTGAGATAACAATCAAACATGACATTACGATGATAGCGAAGTCGAAAAAGGTAGGTTTAAAATTTCTGTCTGTCTGTCCAATTTTTTTTTTTTTTTTTTTTTTTTTTAATAAACAAAATTGGTCAACTAAATTTTTTATTCCTTAGCATGAAGGTTACTTCCCACAAGAGCAAGTTTTTGCGAACAAGTCGTGCTTTTTATTTTTATTGAATTAAGTATTTTAAAAACATGCTTCGGCTTTTATTTTTTTTTGATTATGGATTGATCTAAGCTCAAACTTTATTCTTAACTCTTTACTTGAACGTCTTACTTCCTTTCGCGATGAAAAGTATAATTTGTCTTGAAAAAGTACATCTCATCTTCAGATCTGGTTTTAAATTGTAGAGGTCCCTTTCCATCTTCAGAATCAGCAAAAGCACACAACACTACCTATGGGATGAGAGAGTCATAAAGCTTTCTTGAAATAAAATTTATTCATTTATTTACTATTTAAAGCAACTTTCATGAAAATTTGTTTACTTGCAACATAACGGTTTTTTTTTTTCAAAAAATCGACTGTAAAAACAGAACATTGACATACTACATTATGGACTGATAGTACAGTACGTTCTCGATTAACGCAACTCTCAATTCACGCAACTCGTCGGTTTTCGCAACAGCTGAATTTATATCATTGTATGTTGACGCAGTAATCGCAACTCTTCAAAAAAAATTGACGCGATAAGTACAACTTTTGTTTTTGTATGCATATCTTTATATACTCAGGTTCTTGGCTATGTTTCTCTTTGTCTGTTGCGTTACATTTTGTCTCGGCAGTTATTTTACCGCTACTTTTCAGTGATGGTACGATGAAGTTGTATAAAGTTGAATGTACATCATTATGTATGCTATACAACGCAAAATTTTCTTGTTAGTTTAATGAATTTTGTCCAGTGATCAGTCGCTTGTCAAATGAAAATATGCCCGAGGTTGAGATTACTGCTCGAACACATGAATCTTCAAAAACTGCGACAAATGGCGATTAAAAAAAACTCAAATCCAAAAAATCCAAACAAAAATGTCCAATTTTTTCCAAAGGAAATAATTATAGCCGATAGAAAACAAAACATATGTATTTATGTAGTTACATATATCAATGAATTAACTTAGGTATTATTGTTTTGATTCTTATTATTTATGTGTTATTGAATAAAAATTTGTTGCATTAAATAAATTATATACATAAGTGGCTGATTTTCTGATTTTCGATTTGCATTTCGAATTAAGCCTGAAAAATGTTTTACTCTATTATTGCAAGAACCTCGGTCGTTGCAACCACCCTTGTTTTAATTAGTTGCGATAATCGAGAATGCACTTATATAGCCATCAACTTCACACGTGTTCCAACATAACTAGTAGCGGCATCAACTCGTAGCACTAAAACTATTTATTACCTACTAAGAAAAATTCGAAATTACTGTTATTAAATGTCTATTGAATTGTGTGAATTTGTGTAGTTCTTTGAACGATAAGGTTTGATTTGCGATTAAAAGTGAAAAGAGGAAAAATAATTATTTTTTAATTAGAAAAAATAAATAAATTTCAACCAACTGGAGGTCCATATATGTATATGTATATAGTAAGTCAACGGAAAAAATCGATAAGGCCAAGTTAAAAAAAAAATACTGAACCTTTATATCTGGCCCTTTTTGCATCTGACTTTTTGCAAGTCGTGCCTTGTTATATTTCGGGAAAAATGGAAATCACTCTTCGCACAAAACAAAACGCTTGGAACCGATTTTCCGAGAATCTACTAGTTTAATCAATAATTTATAAATAATTCCACAGTAGCACTTAATTTTTGTTAAGCTTTAAATGATGTTATCTGAATTTTAAGCTTTCCCACGTTACCCTTACCAGTTACCAAGTACTTTGTAATCAATCCAAAATCCTAATATTTTTATTCATTCATTAAACCATTTCATTTAATACATTATAGTTGAGTAAAATACACTATATACAGTACAAACCTACAAACTTTTTATATTTAACCAACAAAGCAATCTTAATGGTAATCTCTTCTTGAAGTGTTTAAAGTTGATAAGCACTTTTACAATTCAAGTATATAGTGCACCAATATTGCGTTTTGTTGAGTACCTATGTTCTAAGTTATTTTGTCTAGGATAAACTGGTGCAGGGAACTAAGTCTTCGGGTACCAAGTCCACCGAGGGATTAAGTTCCCACTTAGTGGGAACTAAGTTCACTTTGTTGAAGTGGACTTGGTTCCCATTCATGATGGGAAATACATTCTAAGAAAACTGCGTGCCTTTAGTTCCCTTTGAATGTGAAACAAATTCCCACTTCCACCCAGAACAAGAAGCTCAGTATTTTGCTATATTATTGATGAAAAAAAAATATATTTTTGTATATGAAAATGTACACCAGATTTAACTAGCAAAGTTGTCAAAATTTAAAAGTTAAGGTATTAATGTTTTATAAAGAATTATAAACATAGATTAAGTTTACAAGATTTTGTAAAAGAATCCTGTAATCAAAGATTCAAAGCAGTTCATTTTGAAATTAAGTTTACATGATTCTGAAAATAAATAAAGAAAAATCGCGCGATTTTTCTTTTATTATTTTAAGAAAAATTGCGCAATATTTTCTCTTATTATTTTCAAAATCATGTCAACTTAATTTCAAAATAAACTGCTTTAAATTTTTGATTACAACATTCTGAAAATAATAAAAAAAAAACGAATATTTTTATTAAGTAGGTAGCTATACTTACGTTATTACCAAGATAAGCTTAAGAGTAAGTTAAAAGGGTCTGAAACCTATGTAATTAATAGCTCTTCGTATTATGTTGTTGTTGAAAAATAGTTCTTACTTCATGTCTCGAATTGTGTACTCAGAAAGTGGAGTACGTTCCCACTTTGATTAAACAGCCACGAAAAATAGAAACCATTGTTTTAAATGAGAATACAGCCTGCGACTGAAAAATCGCAAATTCGTGAAAACTTTTTCGATTTTTCAACTAAAAAAATAAATAATCGCAAGTGCGATGCGACTTTTTAAGGTATTTAAAAATCAATTTCTTCAAATCAGACTTTTCGGAGTCTTTTGTTAGCATCATAAAAATTATATGTAGGTAGGTATTATTAGATTATTTGTATTTTGTGTTTGCCCTTAATAATAAACTAATAAAGTCGTTATCTACTTCAGCTGTTCGTACGATAGTAAATTTATTTCTGTTCAGATAAGTCCAACAAGACCATCGTAACTGTATTTAAGATTCAAACCAGTCATAAACAAACAAAAGAAAAATAACAATCCAAAAGACTATTGTCTAGGAAAAAGGTTTATTAGAGTTGAAGTAATGTTGAATTCAAATAAAGTTACATGCCTAAGGCATATCAAAATACACATACATAAAACCATTTTATAGAAAAAAGGTTTCAGCAAAACGGCAACTGCCAGTATCTACATCAAATGGTAAAATTCCTCTTGTGGGAAAAATATAATATAAATCTCATGTTAAAGATCGCACAAGCGAATGCTCTTTTGGCAAGTTGGCTGATATGAGTGCTTAACCCAGGAAAAACAAATTAAACTATGTTGAAACAGTAACGTAATTTAATTTGTTTTTTTTTGTCGGGTTTATCCCAAACGCCACCACGAAGTTTTTTTTTCTAAAAATAGTTCAGTCAGCTTAGAATTTAACCTGTCACAAATTAAATACAAGTTTACAAGTTAAAAAATTTTCTTTTGATGAGTAAAAGTAGGGAAAAAACAGTCTACCGCAAGCATAAAAAGTTATTAACAAATTACAAAAACAAGTTTTTTTTTTAAATGTTTTTTTATCAAAAAAAATTAATTTTTTTTTTTAAATAAAAACAAAGTAAGTACGCCATTTCGTAGACATCAAATTTGCAACCAAAAATAAACTATGACTTGATACTTTGGACTTACCGTTAGTAATTATATTTTCGTGTTTGCCACTTTTTTAAATTCTTGAAAAATTAAATATTTGTTTTCGGCTGATTTTCGTAATTTGTTAATAACTTATAATGCTTGCAAAAAAAAGCGGTAGACATTTTTTTCCCTATTTTTGCTCACTAAAAGAAATTTTTTAAAAGTGTTTTCAATTTGTAATTCATTTGTGACAGGCTTGACCCTTTTTTAGTATTAAGGTGACAAGACTACCTTTTTATCATTTCATAAAGGTTAGCTATAGTACTATTTATATCAATAATTTTGGCTTAAAACACTAAACAAATGGGAAATACGAAAAAATCGTTTGAAATTCTCTTGCAAAAATTCAAACCAGAATTAAATTGTGGAAAAAATATATCATAAAAAAATAATTATTATTAGAAAATAAGATTGAAACACTTTTACGATCACACAACGAGCCGGTTTCAATTATTAATTTTAACAGAAAATAATGCACAACAAATAAAAAGGAATTGAAAACTTAATTGGATGAATTTCGCGACGACCTACGTCACATCATCAGAATTCACGATAGCAGCTTTTGGTTTGAAGTCATCTAATCATATTATATTATAACTAGCTTGTAAGATTGATAATACGAACACGATATTGTTTTATTTTTTTCGTCAATTAGAATACATAACATCTTTTAGACTAAGATAAATACCTACATAACTTAGTGTTGGTGGGTGAACAATAACATAAACATACAAAAATTAATAAATAAATGTGTTATTGCTAAGCATTAAATTCTCTCGAACAATTTGAATTAAAATCAATTCTAATACACATTGAATTTGCTTCCCTGATGCAACGGGAAATAGGCTCATAGCGTCCATAATTGCTACGATGAAACTGCCCATAAATTAAAAATCGACAACGTGTGGTCCTTGATGGTACATTTCCTTCAGTAACAGGTATTAGATAAGGAGGACTGCAGTCAATATGAAATGTTTAGATGTCTCTGATAAACATGACGGAATAGAACACCCTGCGATCTTTAAGAGATTGCATACCAAATAGTAAACATCTACTTTCATAAACTCATACAATTATGATTTACGAAATTTAATTTAATTATTGAAAAATTGTACAAAAACAATTTAAAAAAAAAGTTTTATTGATTGTTTGCCGCACTTTAAATTAAACTCAAAATTCAACATGAATTTAAAAAAATGGCCATGGCCATGATAACTTTATATTAATTTCAAAATTTGTATAAACAGTTTTGAAATAATTTTACAATACCTATTGAAATTTCGAGTCCAATTCATAAGTTATAGCGATTAAGGACAAATTCAAAGTCCATTATCAAGAGGAATGGACTCCCTCGCTTACGATTTTTTCGATTGTCTATATCTGTAGTACTTTCGGTACTTATTGTTATTTTTGAAACTTAAATACTCTAAATCGCCGATGCAGACAGTCGTGGGTCGTGCAGACATCTGATACCAATATTTAGGAAAAGATGTTTTATTCAAACACTTCTCAATAAAACTGAACAAACAAATTGCTGTCTAACTGCGTATATGTTATCATATAAGTAACTAAGCCCATTAGGAAACGAAAATTAAATTAAACAATTGTTTCTTTTCAATCAAAAAAATTAACGGATTTATGATATTTTGAAAACTTAATAATATAATTTTATCCCATAATCACATTACTTGCCACTTTTATAATTCTTTGTAATTTTAATTTATAGAAAACTCGACCTTCTGGTTCCAAGGATAGCAGTTCCCTCTACCAAATACAGCAGGCCTCACAACAACAACAATTGAGAAATCGTGAAAAAGAACCAAAATATACAAAATATTACGAAACTAATCTATAACAAAATAATATTTTGTTGTTTACAACTCAATTCAACTTTCTATTGATCTTATTGCATAACAATATAATATAAATATTGCATTTTAAGAGTTAGGGATTAGTTTTACTTTTCATAGCTGTAAGTGCATAGAAATTAAATAAAACAATCAAAATATTGATAAGCAATATAATGTCGTCTCTGTGATGAAATAAATAAAGTTATTTTTATTGTGATTATAAAATATATACCTATGTAAAGCTGTTATATTTTAGTATGTAATATAACATTGATTAAAAACATATCGGTTTTGAATACACTTCAACTGCAGTCGAAAAAGACAAATTTAAATTCATAAATTGTTTGTTTTATTTTCATTAAGTTGTTTATATATTTAATTCATAATATTTTTTTAAAATATCACAAACTTACAAAAGTCGTTTTTAGTATAATGTTTATAAAATTTTAATAATAAAGGATATAACATTATTAGAGATTACGTGTTTCTCCTTTCAATATAACTGACATCTAGTAGACAGAATGGAGCTCGGCACATTGGACAGGTGCATTTCTTTTCTAGCCACACATCTCGATCAAATTCGTTTTGACGTGCCGCAAACCATCGTGCCAAACAATCAACACACCACATTGGCCGACAATAGCAGTTGGTGCAACGATTCTGTTCAGGAATCATATGACCATCTGGGGTCTCATCAAGACATTGTTTGTGGATTTTTATATTTGGCTCAGCAATCATACAGGCAAAGCATTTATCGGTCACTTGATCGGCTAAATAGATAGGATTAAGTGACACCTGATTTTTGAAAACCTCAATGAAACGATCGATTATATTGCGATGAAATTGAATATTTGATGGAATTATTATTGGACGACTTATTCGGTCTTCTAGAGTACGGAATTCAAGGGCATTGATACGAATTTGAAAATCTTCGACACCCCCACGACCTGGACGAACATTGATGCTGATTATTTGCAAAGCATCTGAGGTATCTTGGGCAATGTTGTATGTTTCACTCTGAAAAAAAGTTTGTTTGTAAGAGATTATTAAAATTAAAACATTTATTTGTATTTACTTTGTCAACACTGAGAGTTGTGTCGCTTTGGTGAGCAAAGTAAACGTTATACGGCGTAGTTTTTATTATCCAATTTTCAGTAGCTACTACCGATGAAATTGAATTAATTTTCATTTTGAAGACATCTTGTCTGAAATATAGAATTAGTATAAATGATTTCTTAAGAAAAAGGTTTTATTATTTATTGCTACAATTGAACTAATTTTTTTAAATTTTAAAAACAAAAAAAATTCTCACTTAATAGAAAGGACTAATCGGAGTACGAGAAAGTAAGACAGTTAGCAATCAGAATCGTAAAAGGATGGATGGTTAATAATTTTAAGTTATCCAATTTGAGATTTGTTTACTTTGAAGTCACTAATACCCACAGACACACTAAAAACATACCGGACAGCACGTGATGTACCAACATTTTCAGTTCAATTTCTATCGAAATATTCAATTTCCTTAAAAAAGTTTTAGAATCTACTTGATCAAACCAAGAAATAGTCAATGGTGTTCAGTTGATCGCTATGGTTTTATGATCGCAAGCAACGGGCTGCCAGCGAATGTCAGTGATTTCTGGTAGACGGTCATCGGCCAAACCATATTAAGACTTAGTCATACATATAACAAGTAATGTACATTTTGTATACTTTTTGAAGTCAATAAACTAAACTAAATAACTAAGGTCAGTGATTTTTTTTTCTTTTTTAAGTTTTTAAACAAATGTTTCAGGTTGAGGTTGTCGACATTCGACATTTTGCTGGGACAAGTGAAGGGCCGAATTTATTAATATTTTTTATCAGCATCAATCAAAAGGTGGTAAAGAACACAAAATAGATCGAATGATTTAAAAAATCGAACGGACATGTTCAGGATTCTTGCAATCATTATTTTCCATTGTCTAAATGCAGCTAAACTGTGAATATATGCAATCAGTTTTCACCGTACGCTTCAACAAAATACAACTTTTGTGGTCAGTTGCTGTTCAAAAATCTTCAGGATTAAAAATCAAGATTACAGACGGGGTAGTTGGGGGCACTTAAATTTCAATGTCGCGTCTCGTTTTAATAAAAATAATTGGTGGACTACAAAACAAGATTTTTTTTTGTTTTTTAGAATTTCAAATTTTTTAATACATATAAGTATCTACTTAGTGATAAATTTTGTACCTTCAATTATAGATATTCAACAATAATCTTATGAACACGTCATATTAATATTAAATGAATAATAAATAACATTTCGACAATGAACCCATTTATTTAGCTGGTGAACTGTTTTGAACTCGAATTTATAAAACATACTACTTTGTTTTATTATTAGAATTAATAACAAACATTTTAAACTTACCTTCTATATTCATTATTAATATCGCCAGCAACAGTTGCATAGCTGTTTGGTGTGTTTGAGAATTTTTTAAGTGTTCGACTCATTGGATGTTTTTCCCAATTATTTTGCATCCAATAAACAATTAATCCAGGAACGAACAAAACTGCAATAACACTAAAACGTTGTGCTACATTCCAGGTAATGCATTTAAATTCCCAGGGTCCATCGACGGTTACGCTTCTATCTGCGTCTATATTATCTGCATCATCAATGGCAAACTTAAGGTAATGAATGAGAAAATAAAATGATGGCAGGCAACTGTGGATGAATAAATTCAACGATGTTCTTTTCTGATGATAGCGAACGAACTCGACGTCTTTGGAACCAAGAAATCTTGAAAAACAATTCTCGACTGTAAGACCAAGTGAAATGAACTCTTCTGGTGGATACGCAATGCAAAAACAAAGCAAAATATAAAAGAAATTAAAAATTAATTCAGCTTCTTCCATTTTTTAATTTACACTCGGAGATTTAAACAATTAAAAAATCAATAATAATAAAGTAAAAACAAATAAATAGCCAACGCAAGCAATTTTTTATTAAAATCTAATCTTTTTTTATGTTTATTTTCGTTGGTTGACTTGACGTTGGCGACTGACAGAACAACAGAAGCCAGTTTTTATTTTTGGTAAACTGTCATTTTTGACTTGTGGACTGGTGGTATGTTGGACGTGTGTGGATTTCATTTTTGTTTGGCGAAATACACTCAGCGTCATAAGCATAAGCACTTAAATTTTGTTTTAATAAATAATTATGGGTATTTATAATTATTGAAAAGTTGCACATCCGTGGTAAACGTTAAAAAGTGATGGTGTATACCACATCGACATTTCTTAATTTTAAAAGCAAAAGAAATTAAAAAAAAAGTCAAAGTTAACTGGGGACACAGAGAATTCATATGAAACGAACATTTGATAGGATTACTACATTATTTATTATTTTCATGAAACGTAGATATTTTGACCATAAGTAAGTTGGAAACGAATACCTCGAATAAAAATTGTCCTATTTTGATAAAATCGCAGAATTTTTTTAAATTTATTAATAGCTCGATAGAGTTGGTATAAGTGCTCTAAATCTTCCACTGTATTGAATATTATCTTCAAGTGGTGGCAATATAGTCTAGCGGGGATTGGATTAATATTCATCTAAGAAACTTAGCCCATAATATTATAATCCTATCGATTATTCAGGATATTAGAACTTCAACCGAAATCTCAATTAAAATTCAACGCAATAAAGTTTGTATAAAAATAAATTTTTTATTTAAGAAATTTTAACTATTTTACAGTTATAAAAGCCTTTGATGACATTGGAACCGTTTTCCTAATCATACGATTCCTTCAAAATGCTTAAACATGGAATATTGTCATAAGAAGTCGATGCTTCATTCAAGCTCATCTCAAAGCTATTGTCTTCACTGGTTGCTGTCACGTTAGTCAGACTGGAATCATTGTTTGAGCTCCTTTGGTCAAGTATGCTCAGATTTGGTGCAGAAATGTCATTATCAACATCATCAGGGGAACTTGAAATTGTACTAGCACTAGATGAAGATATCATCGATGATAACAATTCGTCTGGGGGTCTTGATTGCGACTTGTCACCGATATCTTTGTGATCATTATCATGGATATTAAGGGCAGATAAATCGGGGATAATCTCTTCCTGAAATGATTGCAAGTGAATTGATGGCTGTTCTACAACTGTGGAGGAGCTATTATTGGATTCTGATGAGACAGAAGAGGACGGAAGAAGCGCAGAAAGCATTGGAATTGCATCTTGTGAAACTGTGACACTGTTCGATGAAAACGCAATTAGATCACTACGGTAAAGGTGAGCAGATTCTGTTTCACTGTTGTCAAGGGAGGAAGAACTTAATTTATCACTCTTATTAATTTTTTGTGGAATTGCAAAAAGTTTGTAATTTGGTGTGTATTTCTCGTAGTAGTCGATGTTATTGTCAGCCAATCTGGACAGATTAACGTTGTCATTTAGTGTTTCTGTGCCGGGGAAGTCACCATTCTGAAGCATATCTTGAAAATTTTGACTGAAATTGGAATCAAATGGAATGGAGATGTCAATTTTTGCTGCAGGTCCTTTGGATGGTCTGGGCGGAATCGGTTCTGAAAGTTTTGTACAAAAATTGTTTACAACATTAAAAATCCTTAGCGCAAAATGCTACTTACCATTAAGGTATTCAACTGCAATATGGTCAGCTGCTCTAAATAGCTCTGCTCGAACTAGTAGATCTAATAGAACACCTAGCGTTGGACGTTGCCTTCCAGAAGTGCCCCATTCATCGAGAAGAATCTCTGCAGCCATACGATTTATGCTGGCATTATCCTCAATCAATCTCTCATGGTCTAAGCCATATTTTAATTTTTTCATGTCATCCGGAGAACTAGAAAATGCATTTTTTGGTATGATGTGCATAAGCTTTTTCCAAGAATCGTTATGATTTAACATTTGGGCCAACTTCAATGAGTGAACTGAATTTAATTTGCGAATTTCAATATCTCGTGTGTACATTGCGAGGATTTTATTTTCAATTAAAGGCATTAAAATATTTACAATAGATATGTAACTTTGATTTTTTTTTAACAACAAAGCACAATTTTTTGGGGGAGAGGGAATAAAATAAATAAAAAGGGAATAATTGAAAAAATAATTTCCAAAATATAATTTGACACTTGACAGTTTGACATATAAGTTAAGTTCCACAATCCACACACTTGCTTTGTTCAACGAGGAAAAGTCGGAAATGATAAGCAGTACGTTCTTTTTTTTAAAAAACCATAGCAATATTGTTACGTTTCCTTGCACAAAGAACGCGGAGTCGCAATTAAACCGTCAAAGGGTTCACATGGTGGTCATGGTACCACCTCAAAAATTATTAAAATAAATACAACGAAGAAAAAAAAAATGTAACTCAGTTACAAAGTTTAATCAGGTGGCTTGCTCACCAGCAATCGGGCCGTCTCAGAGCGCAACCAAGTGTTTTCGAGTCAGGGACTTGATTCCCAGCAATTAGGTTGCTTTTAAGCAGCAGTGATCTAACCCGGGTATCCACGACAACCCAGCAACTTTGTTACCGACAAAAAAGTAACATTTCAACGGAGCCCACGTGCAAAATAAGTGATAAAATGCGTAGCATCACTCCAAGTTACTGTTACAGCGGTAGCCGGTAACAATAAAAACGGCATGTCAAATGACTGTTAATATACACCATACAGTGGAAAAAAAACGGGACATTCAATCCAGCATAATCAGTGAAACCCACTAAAAGACGATCATAAATTTCAGAGACGCAAATAATATTTAATTTTGTTTTGATTAAGAAACAAAGTTCTTAACAAAAAATGTCAAGTATATTTTATTAATTGTGATAAAGTTCAATACATAGAAAGAAAATAATAAGACTGATTGCGACTTATAAGACTAAGAAGGAGTTTAAAAAAAAAAAAAATAATAATAATAATAATATTAATAATATCAAATTGCTCATCCAATTCGATGTATATTTATGTTTCCATGTTTTATATGTATTATATGTACAATGTACCCTCTAGATTGAATGTTCATAGATTCAATTTCAAATATCTATCTCGTTTCAAGAGAAAAAGATACCTTTCATTTCACAATATCTATACCAAAATTGCTGTGAATTTTAATGAAAAGAAAATCTCATTGAGCGCTCTCGCTCTATCACATACAAATAATTGTGTAATAATAAAAAAAAAAAAGAAAAAAAACTGGTTGATTGTTGACCATTCGTTATTTAGTTTTAAGTAGTATAAGTATTATGTATATTGTATGTATGTGACATATCGTCAAAGAAAAAATATATGTATACTCTCTCCTGAGCAAGAGCAGTCAGACTATATTCAAAAGTAAGCCATGAGGCATTTCATTTTAATTGTAAAAGCAGGCAATACCTACATTATAGCCGCAGTTATACTTTAGTCATCGATAAGTATATACCACTCTGTAAATTATTATAAAGACTCAATAAAGAATATTCATATTCATATTCATATTCACAAAGAACGCGACTAACGAATTGCAGATTGTTATTGGTCGCGAATTTTGACATTAATAAATCAGAGCAAGTGCGGGCGACCTGACATGTAAATGGAATTTCATGAATTGTAGACTAAAACACAACTTATTTTTGATATTTAAACAAAACCAATGTAGGTTTTCAAAATATGTAGGTGCCTAACTGCCTACCTTATACCATGTATCCAACAAGCACTTAATCTTGATTTGACTAGATTTATCCATAATCTCCAAATCACTAGATTTACCATACAAATTTAAATCTTAAATCTTCATGATTAAAAATTAATCTCTTATAAATCTCTAGCAAATTACTTAACACACACCCTGTTAGGACTGACCGAATTCATTTCAAATGTCATTTTAGATGTCAACAATGAATTTGTAAATATTTTTGTTAATTTTTCTCCAATTATAGCAGATACTTAGGGCCAGTTGTACAATCGTAGTTCAAGGTGGTTCAAATTTTTAAACCACTCATTTCCATAGATAATCTGCCAAAATCGGTTTAAAAACTTGAACCGTGATTGTACAACAGATCCTTAAATTATTTCGCGATATGTTATAAATTATTAGTGAATTTTTAGTGAAATAAAGTACCTTTTATAGTTAATAAATATCAAATTTATCAACAAAATGTTGTTGTGTTTTGAAGTTGTGAAACCTTTTGCCAAGTTAATCATTTTATAAATCTATTTGGCCGGTGAAAACTTTACTAAATCTTATGCTCTTAAATCAGGGTTTTTTTTGGTGGAAACATAGTATTACCCACTTTTTGAAAATATAGGGAATGTCTCGATTTGGAAAACAACAACAGTGCTACCAGCACACTGTCTTGGACATAGAAAACTAAATAAATACAACATCATCTCAGGAGGCTCCACCCACTTTTTGCCAACAAACTTTCAAAACTGCAGAGATTTAACTCTGTATGTGTGCCCCTGCATTTCAAATGGGAATGTCAAATTTGGCTAGACCATACATTCTTACAATTTTGCTTTTAGCTGTTCACACGTATTCACGTATAGAAAAGCGCGTGTAGGAGGATAAGTTTAGTACCTAATACCATTTTTGTGACAGCCTTATTTATAAATGCATAACAGCAAATGCATAGTCCTTATTATGCCTCTGTAAGCAAAAACCTTATATATACAAATTTTGGACTTGTAATAAGCTATAAAAAGTTAAACTATTTCCCAACTTGTGCGGGAAATTACTTTAACTAAAAAAAGTAAGGATATTCATCTAACATTGACAATGTTTTCACCCGTAGAACGTATTGTGTTTCCACGTAAAGAACTTACTCTGTATATTTCATTCTTCCCTTTGTGTTTTTCGTATTTTTGCTTGTAAATTAAAGATTTGGTTTGCATCTGCCTGGAAATGGGTTGGGTACGAAATACCGACTGCCAAAATCCCGACTGACCAAAATCCCGACTGCCAAAATCCCGACTTTTTTGATTTTTTCCCCGTACATACGTCTCTTCAAGTTACCCCTCTCACCATCACTAATCATGATTTTCTACACGATTTCTACACGTGGAAACATGAACATTCTAACGACGTAAAACGACCTAAACGATGTATTTTCCCATAGACGTAAACGAGCTATATGGGGAAATTTGCCCTCGGAACATGTAAACTCCCATCATGAATTCAATGCGGAAAGCGTGTAAAGATGTAAAGTGGGCGTTTTTGTTGACATTTAACGAAGACGGGAAAATTAAATTGCCAATATTACCCTTTAAGAGCGTTTTGTTGTACGAAAAATTTAGTTTTACAAACTTTCAAAAAATTAAGGAAGTGAAAATAAAAAAAAGTTATATAAAATGATAAACAAAAATATAAAGCAGCCCACTAAATACACCCTTTTCGCAATTTTGTCCAGTTTGAAGATAATAGTGACGTCATAATACGATTTATTCCAACGCCATGAAAACATATCAGGAAAAGACACTTTTTTGAATCAAACGCGAAAGTACGTCGTTACATATATGAATACCCTTAGTGAATCTGTTTCTCACAACAGGGTACATAAGAAGAAGAATATTCTTTTGTCCGATTTTTGGTATGGACGGTTTAACTTTTAAGATTGGATCGAAAACATAGAGTACTTCCTTCTACGAGTTTATTAAATGAAAATAATCAATTTGTGTTGGCATTCAATAACATTAAATACTCATTTTTTAAATACACTTTTTTCATATACCTACCTATATTTTTACCAGCAAATAAGTGATATTTTCGTGTTATGCAGCCCCATGCCCTTCTAAAATAGATTTGTCTATCTTTTTTTGAGAGAACAGCTTCAAAAGAGACCGGAACTGGCCATTTTCTGACTAAACGTACCTGAAAAAGTTTGTTCGACCATCATTTTTGCAAATGTTAGGGCTTAACCTATCGGTTAGTGTTCATTATTTTTCCAAAAGCCTCGATGAGATAGGTAATCTTTCACGGTCGCCTCCCTTATTAATTATATCTATGTACATTGTAAATATTTTTTAGAGAAGTTATTTTTGTGAAGCTGTGAATAAACGCTGCCTAACCAAAGCAGCAAAGGAAAAGGAATTTCGACGAAGAAGAATATCCTAGCTATAGGTCATCAAATAACGACCCGAAAGACCAAAATCTCGAAATTAAGATTGAATTTTTTTTCAAAATTTTCAATTTGTATTAATATTTTTACTGAAAAAAATTAAAATAAATAATTAACAGAACTTCATAATTAAGAAAAATAAAAAGTTAGAGAGGGCAAACAAATTTTCTACTAACTTGTATAAATGTATATACTATATACATACTATACACATATATTTAACATATCATATTATGATAATGTTGTAAGAATGCAAGAAATCCTCTTCAAAAATTTATTTCTGAACGCTCTCCGCTCAGAATTTTTTTCAACATAACAACGTTTTTTCACATGTTTCGTTACGAGTTGCAAGTAGAATTCAAATAACTCTTAACTTCGATAGTGGGTTATCCAATTTGTAGGAGGTACCTATAATACTGTTAGTATAAGTAAAACACCCTCAGAAGGTATTTTACACAAAATTCATTTGTTAAATAATTGTGGAAGCCGACAAATATTTAACTACAAATATAGGTAACGCACCATCCCAAAAACAAACATGCTAATGGTCTAAGATATTAAGCGGAGGGCTTTCTGCCTGCAAGACGTATTCAAAGAATGCATAACATATTTTTTTAAAATAACTGTCGTTACCAACATTTTATTTGCTACAAATATAGGTAAAACCTTCCTGAAAACAAATATACTGGTCCAAGACGTTTTACAGGGGGGATTTCCGCCTGAGTGCCTGCAAGACGCAATCAAAGAACTTTGCATTCTCTGAATGCGTCTTGCAGGCAGAAAGCCCCTTTCAAAACGTCGTGGACCAGTATATTTGTCTTCAGTAAGGTGTCGTCAACATTTGTAGCTAAATAAGATTTGGTTATAACAATTATTTACAAAATGGATTTTTTACATTCTTTGAATGCGTCTTGCAGACAGAAAGCCCCCCTGGCAAAACGTCTTGGACCAGTATATTTGTTTTCAGAAAGGTGTCAGCTATACATATACATACAGGGTGATTGGTATAAGGTGCACCAAAAAGCTTGAGCGTGTAGGTGGGGTTAAGTCAAGAAAAAATCGTATTGGAGGGGGGTCTATTTCCCCCCGTTTAGGCGGGAGGGGCAATTTTCTAAAAAATTGACTTAAATCAGAAAAAAAATTATTTAAAAACAACGGTGAATGATACAAAGACTTGTTAGGTATATCTTTTTGAAAAGCCAGAAAACTACTCTTTTATTTTATGTTTAAATTAAGTTGTTTGAGTGAACAGTTTTAAAAAAATTAATTTTCAAACTCAAAATTTAGAAAAAAAAAAATTAAAAAAAAAAATTTTAAACTAATTTTTTTCAAAATTTTATGTATTTAACTATTTTTATTTTCAAAATTAAATGCTCTTATTAATTTTTAGTCAAAAACAGAAAACCGGATGCCAAAATGTATCTTAGTTTTTGAGAAATTAAAAAAATTAAAAGTAAAACTAGTAAGTAAAGTAAAAAGTTAATTCTTTTTTTTTTATTATTTGATTAAAATTGGATGGTATGTAATAAAAAATAAAAAAGGGATAATCCCCTAATTAATAATTGGCCTGAGCAGGTCAAATTTGGGAAAACCAAAAAAAAAGTGTTTTTCTTGGAAAAAAATACTTCTAGTTTTTCTTAATTTCTCAAAAACTAAGATACATTTTGGCATTTTCTGGCTTTTCAAAAACATATAACAGGTCTTTGTATCATTCACCGTTGTTTTTAAATATTTTTTTTTCTGATTTAAGTCATTTTTTTAGAAAATTGCGCCTCCCGCCTAAACAGGGGGAAATAGACCCCCCTCCCATACGATTTTTTTCTTGTCTTAACCCCACCTACACGCTCAAGCTTTTTGGTGCATCTTATACCAAGCACCCTGTATATGTAGCAAAATAAATTTTGGTTTTCACAATTGTCTTTGAATGGGTCTTGCAGGCAGAAAGTCAGTTGCAAAACGTCTTGGATCACTATATTTGTTATCAGGGCACTAAATTCTAAGTTTTAAAATTAATTTCATGTGGTTATCACAATTATCTAGTGCCCGAAATTGCACTTTTGATGCAGTCTTTTACACAAATGCCCACCCTTTGGACTGCAAGACGCTTAATTTTCAATAAAATAACAACTTTAGATCTCTCGAAAAAATGCCAACTTTTCTTGTTTATCAATCACACCCAAATATTGCTATAAGCTCTCGGTCTAATACGGGGACCCAGTCGAGTTCCTTAATTACATATATTTCAATTTATGTAAATACAAAAATCAATTTCATAATGTTTTGACTACTCATACATATATGACCGAAGAGGCGAAGAGCATTTGATATATTAATTTGTTCAAATAAGTGCGAACATACCTTGAGAAGTGGGTGAATTATTATAATTATTTTTTATTCAATCGAATTCTCATATATTTTTTAAAAAATGCATACGAATATACATATGTATCTCTATGGACTACTTTTTGTTAACCTTTTTTTTTCGACTTTTTTTCGTTTGATTTTTTTCTTTAGAATTTTTAATCTCTTGATAATATCAATATGGTGGCGAAGTTAATTCCCCATGTGAAATTAGTTCCCGTGAAGTTAATTTCCTTCATTTCCTAATACATATATATTGATGATCATCTGCATGCAGATTTTTCGAACATCTCGTTGATTTTTTGGCCACTAGCGGCGAAATTTGGCGTCTGAGTGGCCAAATGTTAAGCGGCAACAAACAATTAAAACATATAAAATTGTATGATGTCTCATCTTTGTATATCGAATGCGTTGTGAATCTAATACTCTGAATTCTATAGTTTGGTTGATTTATCCGAATCAAGTCTGCACTAGTTATCCGAAAATCTCAAAAGATCATCTAACATACCTGGCCGACGATATTCATGCGGTGCCTCAGCTTTCGCAGTTTCGTTTATCTCCGGTCGTATAGACATTTCATCCGTTTGGTAGGTATAATTTAAAGAAAGCCTTTTTGTTCTGTTGATGTCATTTATTCATTCTTTATTCAAAAGTATTCCTTTTGTATTCAACATCAACTCAAAACATTCGGCCTGCCGAAAGTAGTTCATGAAGTTCAACAAATCCTTACCTCCAAAACAAGTCTGCGTTTGTTCCTACAAATTCATTTTCCATGCTCCATTTAACGTCAAACTGTTAAATGCTCATAAATATCCTACCACATGGTCAATTTCAATCACAAAAATAGTCCACTCCACTCCTTCCAGGGTCAAATCCAAGCCGCTATAACTTCATGGTTAGTGAACAAAATAACACCTCTTCATAAAGCAGCAAATGGCTCAATATCTCTTTCTATAATATGCTTTCGTTCAAACAATGCAACAGCACGCAGTGCTGGTATTTTTCATCCATCATGTCTCCAGCTATTCCCCCACGGGAGTTTCAACTTAAAGTAGGATCACATAAAGTCAAACCCATCATAGGCACAAAAGTAAGCACGCACAAGCTATCCGTTCAGATGAGTCGGGTCATTATTCCTTTGTGCCTTCACATGGGAGCTCACATGGGCCAAACAATGGTCAGCGATATTGGATGGAATTCATAATGACGAGATCGTTGAAACATCACAAATAGGAACACTCGTATTGTACCCATATAAACAGCTTGGCAATATGATGCAGGAGTAATGGACAAACAGAAGATGCATTATGTGCGGCAAGAAGACAGAACGAGTCATATCCGTCCCTGCTGTTGGCTGCTCCCTGTTTACAACAGCAGCAATAGCAACTGTGTTTAAACAGATGAAATGAGGGGTTCTCTGCTGGATGCAACAATCACAACGCGTTAACAAACACATGCTCCATCCCCATAGGAAACTACTTAGAACGACAGATCCGTACGTGCTTCTCACTCATGGCCGTTTAATTCACAGAATCTATGATGTGTTTACAAAGGCAAGCTGGCGAATGGTCCCTTTTGGCGTATAGAATCAAGATCAAGATTACGACCTTAGACAAGCATAGTAAATTTGTTTTAGAATTCTATTTATGAGAATTTTAGTATTTCTAATGTTTAGAAAATTGAAATTGTTAGATATTCATTTTTACTTGCTTAATAGGACAAGAAAGTATTGGTATAGATATAGAACGACGAGAAGTTTAGAAAAAAAGATTTCTTCATGCTTTATGTCTCGGTAAATTTTTGCGGTTGTGGCTGATGAGCGTCCGTCGTCTACGAATCAACAGATTCGTCTTTTAACATCGTATATCGTACTTTTAAGTGATACCATTGAGTTTATACACATAGAGGAATCAAAATGGTTTCAAACTCACCGAATCAGCTGTCGCTAAATGAGTATATCGAGTAATTATTATTGCAATAATTCCCTGTAACGAAAATCTCTCAAACCGAACCAAACAAAATTCTTCTGCATACATTTGTATTTGTTTTTCTTTATTTCTCTTGCCTTTTAACTCAAGAATAATTGCTACAAGAATAAACAAAAAAACTAGTCGGTAGTAACGACATCCTACGAGCAAAGTTTGAAACTTCCACATGATTTCTCTATGTGTATAAACTGAATGCTACCCCCTTGGCTACACTGATAGCTTTCATAAAACGGTTTTCGTTTTTCTACACAACTTCAAAAATCACTCTGACGATTTCAATAAAACTTCTTATTTGCAAAACTATTGCATATATTTCAGGTAACTATGTAATCATGTTTTGTGGAAATTTTGTAATGACGTTTTTTACAACTTGTGTGAAAAAAGGACATCAGTTTCACGTAAATACAACAACATCAGAAGTCCATGAAATAAGCTAACTCACGATAATTATCGGGCTAGTTTTTCCAAACACTTTTAAATATTTACTGGGTTGTTAAATCTTAAAATAGCATTTTCCAATTGCACAAATCAATTTCAGTTTTAAGAACTAAAGTCCCATTTTGTTCCAAATAAATTTTAAAGGTGTATTAAAAATGTAAAACAAAGAGAATTTTGTGAATACCCACAATTCAGGCATTATAAACACTTTACTTATATGTATCAAATGTAAGAAACTATAGTTGAAACCACTTTAAATATATTACTATAAAGTAGTAACTAGACTATTAGAAAAACATCATAAATGATAACTTTTAATAAAATGTAAATTCAGATATTGATTTGATTTTTCAAAATATAAATTCATTCGAGTTTAAGGGCCAGTTGTACAATCGTGGTTCAAGGTGGTTCAAATTTTTGAACCACTGATTTACATATATAATCTGTCAAAATCGGTGGGTTCAAAACTTGAACCACGATTGTACAACTGGTCCTAAGCATACTGAATGTCATACATTCAGCGGAAAACCCTTGTAGACGCCTTAACTGCAGCCAACGTGGTGTTCGATGTGAATGCAACGGTCTCACAATAACGAACTTTTTATAATGAGCTACAAACCTACAACAAAGGACTTCTGAGAACGTGTCCCAACACACAAGAGAGGAGGATAACGAAGCCTCAGCTGACGAATCAATCGAAGCCCAGAATATTGATGCTGAATTGGCAAGAACTGAAAAAGAAATACAATTTCTTAGAAAGCAACGAGAATTGCAGTTACTGAAGGAAGAACTTGGTGCAATTGACTCTGTTTGATTTGATTTTGCGGCCTTTGAAGCTATGGTCCACCCCTTCAGCGGCGATGACAGTTATGACGTAAGGAAATGTATCATTGATGTTGAAGATGCCTTCGAAGTATTCGGTTGCAGCAACAAAGAAAAGATTGTTAGTGTATGTCGTATGCTATCAGGTACAGCAATAATCCTTCTGCGTACCACCATAGCCCATACGTACGATGATCTAAAAAAAAGTGTTGATAGAGGAATTTGGACGTGTCCTTACGTTTTCCAGCAACTTCTTCTTCTTCTTCTTCTCCTTTTTCCGACGATGCTATATACGATCTCGAATGGGATCATATATTTCCCACTTCTCCACTTCACCTACTGATCTGTGTGTGGGGTTCGTCGGGTTGACCTCAGAAAATGTCGGCAAGCTTCCCGGTTATGGATTGTTCCATGTCTGAGGCCAACTGAATGCTGATGTCGCTGCATTTGTTTTTTCCAGGAATTTTTCGGCCTGCCTCTCTTCCGCGATTGTACTGGAATGTTGTATGAAAGTGCCCTTTGAACGGGATTCTCAGCGTCTCTTCTAAGTACGTGCCAGTACCAGCTGAGTTTGTCGTGCTGTATTTTATCGACGATAGTATCCTTAACGTGAAGACTTCTTCGGATCCTTTTACTTCGGATTCGATCTAGCTTTGTTACTCCTGCTGTCATGCGGAGCATCTTCATCTCAGTTGCCGTCAATTTGCTCTCATACTTTTTGTACATTGTCCAACATTGTGAACCATATGTAAGCGCTGGACGGACTGCTGATGTGTAGAGTTTTCCTTTTAGCTTAGGGGGCATTTTTCGGTCACAGAAGATGGCAGAGTTCTCACGCCACTTCATCCACCCTACGCTTATGCGATGGTTGATGTCGTCATCACAGGCAACTAAAGTCACGCCATCTTAAACCAAACGAGTCTGTCAAAAGGTATGTACTAGAAAGGAAGGAGATCGCTTCATTTGCAGACATTCCAGAGATCGATGTTGTCGAGTGTATTATCGAGGGCCTCAACGACCACAGCAACAGTGCCATAGCTCTAATGGGAGCAACAAGTATCAAATAATTGAAGTCGCTGCTGAACAGATACGAAAGAAGACGAGCCCGTAATTTTGAGATAAGAACCGCAATCAATCCAACCGCTGTAGTGGCAACCAAACCATCTACTTCCGCCACCGCAATTCGAGGTAAGAATTTTCCTAGAATGTTTACTAGTTTGGTAGGTAGGTACTATTCTGCTATTCATTTGAAGTGAATGTGAATTTTTGTCGGTAATGTCGGTTATACAGTGTGGTATTCCCTTATTCACACGAACTCATTCTACACTTTTCAGATCGTCATTTATAAAATTTTGCGGGTTGCAGTTTCATATGCAGGTCTTAATTTTTTTTTATTGACATACGATTCTGCGAATTTCTCTATATTTGAAGAACTATTCGAAAGTGGAAAACGGTCATGTTAGCATTTGTTTTTTAACAAAATTATCAACCAATATAATTCATTGAAACTTCATAAAGCACCAAACCAATAGAACGCGTTGCGTGCGTTGCGTTGTCGATTTCAAAGGAGTGGATTGTTAAGTGCACATGTTCTTATAAGCAGCGATCCATAGACAGCGTTTTTACTATGAGTTGCTTCACATAAGAACCTGTGTAGTATGTATTCAATATTGCACTGAGTTGAAAGTGACAACTCAACGCACGCAACGCGTTCTATGGGTTTTTGCCCTTAAGATGTAAACTTGAATGCCAAATTGAATTTGGATAATGTATGTAATTCACCCGATGGATAGCCGAATGAAAAGGCAGAGCGAAAAGAAATCGAATGTGTAGATTGATCGTATATACCATTCACGTGGACGTAATTAGTATAGAATCGGGCTGAAACTTGTGCAAAGGTGGAGCTCAGCCTCAGCGTCTTCGGTTCAGTACAAGACTGAGTTCGAACGGCATGCATTCATTGTGTTTTTAGGATTATTTTTATTCTACATACATACATTTTTCTCCTGCTCGCTTCCCAGACGTCAGAACTTTTAGTATGTTGACAACTTAAGCAACCTTAACAATATTCCGAGGGAATGGATTAGGTCCCTGCAATCTACACCCCCTTTTAAGGCATTGATTGACTCGATAATAGGAAATAACTGAAAACAAGTGCTAGGTTTCAAAATGGTCCCACTTCCAATGGCTTCTTTAGTTTGGAATAAGAGTAAGTAGCAAAGCAGTTCACTCGTGTGCGCGGAGAGCCTAATGAATTATAACATTTATCAGTTAGAGTTATATTCAGATTTGTTTCAAACTGAACTGTTGTTCCTTTCTGATCTTTTTTCAATAAAATTAATAGATAGCAGATACCATACAAATATCGTACCTAATCTACTTTTGGAAGGAATTTCCTGGAATCCAAGAGATGTCCGTTTTATTAATGTTGAAAAATATATCGCGTGAGTGACCTATTTTGTATTCAGTTAAACTCACAAATTTTTTTTGATCTTCTTTATATTTTTTGAAATATGTTAGCTACAAGGATGTCCATTGTCAATATATAGGTATTTCATTTTCATTTATATGAATGACGGACCAGTCAATCAAGGTATACCTATATTTGAAAAAAAAACAACATGTACACAAAACATAACCTTAAAATCTAATTTAGCCAAACAAAAGGTTGAATCCCTGATAAATACGTTCTGACCCCTTCTTAAAACTCACCAACAAAAGATGAACCACACATGATTGATTGAAAAAATGACTTTAGGATCTTCATGAATGTTAGATTCAGATCAGTTCATCACACATATATACAAAGTGGCCTGGCACTGGAAATGGGACCCTTTTTGTGTTCCTATAGTAATTCGTTCACGCTTATCCTTTTCTGACCTGACTCTCGCAATAGGTGGTCGTTAAAATTGACTTTTTATTTTTTAACCACACCCTGATAATGGAGACGAAAATGCATCCACACAAATATAGGAGCGGTAACAATAATATCTTAACAGAAATAATAATTACGATGAAACTTTATATGAGTTTTCAACCTCAAAATTAAAAACCACCATAAACCCATATAGATTTTCTTTTTTCTTAACACAAGGGGAGAATAAATTGAAATTCCACAGCAATTAAATTATAATTGCTTTGAGAGTTCACATACAAATGTCCAACGCCATCGTATATCTCTTCAAGCTGAGAAATAATACTGGAATCAATTAAAGTGCGTTGCGTCGGTCGTTTGATTCACATAAATTGATTGCTTGATGAATTACCCAACTACTGCACCTATGGTGGTTGCATGCAGTTCTTTGTTTTTCTTACGCATTTTCTTAACGATGAAAAAAAATCCCCCCCAAATGCCAAACACGCACAGCGGTTTCTAATCAATTTATTCTGGAACTATGAGGGAATCAAACGTATTGGAAAAACCAAAGTGTCCATTGAGTTGCGTTTATGTTTTAATCTTACACTGCATTTCAAAAGCAATAACAATTTATCACATGGTCAGGGCCCTCCCACGATGACACTGCTTTGTACGGAAGGTTCATACATATTGATGGTACCTATATGGTTACCAAATACATAGTGCAGTTCGACGAAGAGTTCCGGAGTTATTTACGTTCAAATGACCAGGCAGGAGTCTAAGAAAAAGTCTTAACCAAAGTTGGTGTACCTAAAGGAAGCGTATTGAGTCCTTTACTCTTTATTACATTCATTGATTATTTACTTGAAGTGAACAAGTGAAGGACCTGACAGTGAAGTAGTTATCAGCAAAGATTACTTCCTTGCATCAACTAGCACTTTGTGTACTCATGAACGTTTTGTATAGGGAAATTCGTGTAGCTTAACCGCAAAATAGAATTTTAATGGTCGAGGGCCACTTCCGCACATTTATTTGAATAAGGCAGGGCTTCACATATGCAAACAGTGTAAATGTATTGCACCTATGACCAAAAGCAAAGCAATCAGTGATGACGACATGAAATATTGCATTCGTATGACAGGTGTTTATACATTCGTATTTGAATACAAATATCTGAGGGAGTTCTTATGTCAAAAATACCATCTTGGATACTATACCAATTGCCTGATTCAGCAGACATCACTCAGTTGATGGCATCTACAAAAAACCGAGAGCCTGAGAAGTGATAATCTTGTCTTCAATGAATTATCGAGAAACTCCTGGAAAAAGTAGAGTCAAACAAACCAGGATTTCATTTGGTACAAATCCAAAACCGGGAGGCTTGCTGACGGACGTTTTCTGAAACTCACCCTTCGAAACCACAGGTAGATCTTATAAGATTGAAGCAGTAAGGATTAGGAACTGTGGACAGATCAAAAACAAAAGAATTGGGAACTGTGGACAGATCAAAAAACAAAAGAAGTGGGAAGCACAAGCTTGCTCTTTAGGAAACTTGCCTAACATCATGCAAGGAAAGTGCGGGTTTTTTCATAAACGTCAGACTAACTAAGATCTCCAATAACAAAAATTAATAAAAACAAACTTTCAAAAACAAGTGGTTTTTTTTTTATTTGTAAATATTTTGTAGTAGCTATTAAAATAACAAGAAACAAAAAGTTAACTGTCAGAAAGTAAGTGTTTTTTTAATCAATTTTTTGATTGCATATCCTAATTAGTCTAACGTTTATGAATACACCCTGCATCAACAAGTATTTTAAGAATTTCTATTTTGAAACCTGTGTGCAAGTTCTTGGAGTCAGCAGTAACTCCAAGCAAAAAAAGTGTTTGCTACAAGCGAATGTTTTTTTTTAATGCCAGAAAAATTTTGCAAGCACTTTTCGGGTCGTCACACAATGCTTCCGCTTCTTGCAAGTGCTTGCTGCAAGTGATGCATGTGAGCAGTTGTAATGTTTTGTCATTCCAACTTTTAGCAGCAACGCAGATGACACGATTTTTTCAAACGAATTAAACAAGGGAGAAAAAAAACAATTAAACTGACTTACAAAATAATAGTCAATCGGTATTGAATCAAAATACAAACCCGAAATTTTTTTTGTTGTTTGAACTTTTCTTGCTTCCACACACACAAATCACTTATGCGGTCGCTTTTTCTAAACATATAAAAATCAAAAACTATTCGTATCTCCTCTATATAGACACCCAAACCCAAACGACGCCACGGATTTAAATAAAATTTTGTGTGTGTGTTCCTCAAATTTTACGGATTGTTTTTAGCATAGTTTGAACCATGTCCGATAGGTAACACTTTGGTTCATTATTTTATACAATATCACATCAGTTGATATTACACATGGACTGGTTTTTTTCATTTTTCATTTTCTCTGTTGTGGGAAATTTATTATTAATTTGTATGCGAATAGTTAAATAACTTAAATTTAAAGTAAATAGAATAAATGTATTCATTTTAAACTAGATCAATTAAAAGATTTGGACAAAAAAATAAATTAAAGCAAAATTAAAGGGGAAATTCCCTTAAAAACACGGTATAGTATTTAACGAAAATATATTTGGAATTAGTGAAAAAGTTAAGTTAAACTGCAAAATCTGAATAAAATTGGAAATCTTATTATTTGTAGATCCACCATTTGTTAGAAATGTAAGTATTCGCCTTGGCATCGAGTCAACAAGGTTCTTCAAGCCTGTCATGGTAATCGTTCAGTTTTACGACTTCGTAGCACTTGGAAGTTGTTGGTTTCTATTTGCAATAAAAAAAGCATCGCCTATATCTTCCAGATATTCTCAATAGGATTCAACTGGGACTTCGAGATGGCAAGTCGAATGTTTTAGTATGTTTTGCCCCGACCAGGTTCCTGGAAAATAAAGGGGGTCCCGCCTAACTCCTTCAGCTTCTTCACCGTCATATCTTCCAACTGCTCAATGCAAATTTTTAAGTTGATTCTTCCAGGTAATAATGCAATATTCGTCCGTTGATTTGCCGACAAAACCTGCCAATGTTTGGAGTTGCTTTTAAAATGTGTATAGAAACAGGCAGGTAAAGTGTGGCATTAATTTAAGACGAAAACAGGTTATTTCTGACGGCTTCATCGGATATCAGTCGAACTTGATACGATGTAATTTTTGTATTCTTCCCATGGTTAACAATTTTTTATAATGTTCACCTAATCTAAGTAAGTTATGTATAACTGTATGTGCCAACTTTTCTAGCGATTTCACAACCAAAAAGGCCACAGTCTTTGTATTCATTAATTTTTTTCATTCTCATACACATTCAGAATTGTCCTTCGCGACATGATTAAGTTTTTCAAATAAAATTACGCTTAAAAAGCTTAAAACACTAACATAAATATAATTTCCAACCAAGAATTTAAGTAAATTTAGTGATAAGTTCACTGTTTTTATACGAATTTCTTCCCTTAATGATCAATTTTTAGACATGACTTCGCAAAAAAATTACTGTATTTTTCAAAATAGCCCAAAAAGCCTTAAAAGCTTTTTGGGCTTTTCTTCTCTTTTATCACAGATCTGAACGTTGTTTTGATGGTCATGTTTTTACTGGATATAACAATTTTTTTTGTGGGAATTTCCTCGACTGTATAAGAATTTTTGGTCAAGCAACCTAAAAACGCGAACTTAATTATGACAATAAAATAATGTCAGCAGTCAGCCCGGTCTGTAAATTCCCAATAGACCGTGACCCCGAATTTTTGATTCATAAAAGAGAGCACTTGTAAATTAAATGTGTACTAGTACTACACTACGTAACATATCTTTCTTATCACTTGCTAATTTCTTACCTCATGCTTATTTATTCATATATCATATTCTATTCAACACTATAATATTACACTCTTGGTGGTGGTATATAACATATACGAGTATAAGTGTCTCATTCTCATTCGTGCTAATTTCAAACTCTGTTATCATTCATTATTATCTCAGGCCTCAAACACCGCAACCACCGCTCACCGGACACCGGCAATTTGCTTATCAAAAACCCACTCATAACACAACATTTTTCTCCCACACTCCCACTCAAACATGTTTGAGCTGATTCATCTTCAACTCGCACTTACTTTTCATTCGAGTTATTTCTTCTAATTTTTTCGATCAAATAAGTAAACACTCACTAAACTTTGAGCAATTGAGTGAATTTGGTACATTTTCTTCCTGCTCTCTGGGAGCACGATCAGTTGGCCAACGAATGCCATTGATTGCGTAGCGTATGTCGGAAATAACCCGTATCTTGTAATAGCGAGTAAAGAATTTTCGTCGTGTTCGCGCTTAGTTTATTTACAAAATAAAAATTTGTTTACTTATGTCGTTTAATACATAAATATATGCTATTTATTGAATGTGGATTGAATTTCTAATCATATTTTCGAAGTTTAAATAACAACGAACTGTAATTAATACGAGTTTATATTTATAACGAATTGACAATCGAGTGCGTCGTCGGTCTACAATACATCGTCGCGTCGTCGCCGTCTTCCCATAGTTTACAGAAGAAGTTGAATCTTGACTGATAACCTATATAACTCCCTATCTTACCCATTGCATTGCCAGGAAAACACTAGCGCCCCCTTGTCTTATCTTAACTTGAACGTGGTGGTTTACTGTCGCGTCTTTGTTGTTCTGTTGTATCAACTGTCACATTGTTTTGATACATATTTTTTTTATATATTTTTTTCCACATTATGAACGCGTGTGCTGTGGAACAGTTTTTTTCTATTTAATCTGTGGTCTCTGTGAAGGTATACGATTTCTGGCTTTAAATATTTGTTTGTTACCGACTACGTTGTCGGGGCTAATGGGCTTCACCTACATAGAATGGTAATTAGATTGTGTATGTCTGTCTGGTCTAGGTGACCAACGACTTTGTGTATAATAGAGCAAAATAATATAATTTACCGAACCCCATTTGAATTCAATTACCCTGTGGCCTGCAACTACCCAAACGCGACACTCAAATAAGAGTGTGAGTTTAAACTACATTAACGACAAACGAGAACGACTACATAAACTCGCTCATATTTAAATTTACCCAACTCTATAACACATCTGGCTGACAGTTCTAATTCGTTAACTTTACTGTTTCTGTTTTTTTTTTTCATTCTTTTTCGTTGCTTGTAATATACTTTACTTTACAGATAAATTTGCCTGCAAACACACATGTTTGTAATATTGTTAACATATGCTTTGGTATAAAAATATCTATGTGTGCATTGCATTTGTCGTTTTTTTTCGGGCCGCGCATATTCAAAGCCAGTAACGAGCCGTGACGTTTTCATATTAACGGTCACAGAAAAAAGGGCGAGTTTATCTCAATTCCAATTTTAACGAACGCTCCATAATGCGGGGAAAATTTTGACATTCGTTCCGGGTTTGATTAACGAATGACCGGGTTTATTTTAAAAACCAAACAACAAAGTATATAATCTACCTACCATTTAAAAATTTTATTTAAATTAATAAAATAATTGAAATTAAAATTATTTTTCTTTGATATTATTTAAAATGCATCAGTTTAAATTGTGTGATAAAATAATAATAAATAAAATAATCATAAATAATAAAAGTGTATGGTTTTATGTTTGAGTGAAAACAAGAGTGATAACAAATACAATAATCATTTGTTTATTTCCATTTGTGGATTATTATTATTTGCTGCATCGATAAGACGCTGAAGCTGGATTAAAGTTGCCGGTAATTTAAATGTGAGTTTACTTTACAAATACCTACCTACATAATTTTATTGAAATCATTTTCAAAAATGAGTAAAATTAAAAAAAAAAATTGATGGCTTTTTTATTAATTTTATAGACTAGCATTTTTTAAAAATATTTAACATTTTATTGATGAAGGAAAAAATTAATCAAATTGTTGTTCTAGTCTTGTTGACACATGTGCCGCGTTGTGCTAGGTTTCGTCAGCAGTGGCAATATGTCACGTAACGAATGATTTGCTTTTGTTTTTTTTTTCTATTTAAAATTCTATTTAGGTATATGTTATTTTAGGTGCGTTTTTTAATGTTTGATTGTGTTTTTTTTTATGTGTCTCCTTGAGTTTTTTTTAATATGTTTTCTTATGAAAATAAACATATATGAATGGAAAAAGGCATGTTGATTGTAGTTTTGTTCTTTGTTATTTTTCAATGAACGGAAGGTTAGGGGTCTTTCTAACAAAGGATCGTTAGTTTAGGATTATAATCGGATTACTTGGAACGTCATCAGAAGTTATGATTTACTGACTGTAAATATATTTTTGGATAGTTTTGAAATGATATACAGAATGCCGCTTTCCTGTTGTTTATGTCCTAAAATGAAACCAACACAACAGTAGAAGAAGGGGTAGATATTGCATTACATTTTTTTCAAGATGAATATTAGGGACAAAAAGATTGAGACGCACGTCTTAAGTATTAGTTTCATGATTGATATTGCGTTGCGCATGCATGATATGATAATAGGATTTGTCGAAAAAATTCCCAATAATTGGGATGGTTTTAATGGTATTTTTTATAAGTAAGCCTGTTTTAAAGAATTGAAAAGAAAATGGACAGGTTTATTTAGACTTACCTATTTGGTTACAGGTACATAGTTGTATAATTACCGTCTTGTTAACACAAGTGGGGTGTGTGTGGCGCTTCGTCGCCGTCGAAATGGCAAATGCGGTTTTTCTATTGCAAATCGAATTTGATTCAGTTTCGTTTTAGATAATTTACGAGTTAGGACAAATACCTACATTCTTTTAACGGTTTTTTTTTTGACAGCATAAACAAACCCGTTATTTTTAAAGTTTGATTTGATGGCTATATAGATTGTAGTTTGATCCTGCAGAAACACTAGAATTGCTTTTAATATGTAATTTTCGTTTCATTCTGTTCGCTTTCACAGAAATTGCAGGACCAGCAAATAACGCTTGATTATGAGTGAAAGATTATAAAATCTGTAAAACTAGATCAGTAGGATTGTATAAAAGGTTATAGTTTCACTAGAAATACAATTTTCTTTTTTGAATTTAATGGGCTTCCTCAGCATTACAAACAAAATTCTTTAACATTTGACGAACTAGATTGATGAAAATGGTCCAGACATATGTTTAGGTAGTTATTAATTTATCATTAAATCTAGCTGTAAGACTACATATGTATTTTACCAGCTAGAGAACTATGAAGTAAAAAATTGAACTCTTTCTAGCACATAATCGCTCTATAATGCTTTGCGTACAAGTAGTAGTAGGCAGATCTAGAAAGATCTGCGAAAAAGTTTCTCTTGCACGAACTCACCTAAAAAAGTTGCTAGAAGATCACAACTGTTTCTTTTTTAAGTATACCTACTTATCTACATAAAGGTTTGGTGTGCTACAGCTACGAGCGTATATCATACAAGTTAGGTACAAGATGTTAACATAACAAAAAATATTATTTTGTATGTAATGAATTGGAAACTATTTTTACTGTATTGATAAACAGGCACCTCCTACGTTGATATCAAACTTTTCTTTAAGTGTTTTTTTTTTTTGCTTGCTAAAAAAATAGTTTTTCGAAATTAATTTTCTTTTATTAAAATTTAAATACTATAGGTAGGTACAGTAAAAAGATTTTAATTTCACAATAATAAGATATTAATGTCAGAAGCTGACAATATTAACAACAATTCTATTTCGCCATCTGTGTCAAGAGTCAAATTTTAACGTATTTAGGCTCTTAACATCAACAAAAAAGCAAAAAAACGCTGGCGAAATAATTGAAATCGTAGTGAACAGAAAAGAAATAATCAAAAAATGAAATAATCGAAAATCGAAACAATAACAACGAAATGACTTGAAGAATTTTACTTTCTGTTATCTTCAGTAAATGACAATTTAAAAAGTATAAATTTTAAGATTATATTTTTTAGAGCAATAGAAAATTAGATTTAATTAGATTTAATTTAATAAATTTCAATTTGTAACGTTAGTATTTAACAGTCTCCAATAAATGAGTTCATGACGAAATATTGAGAAATCGCAGAATAAATTATCGAAACAAAAGTAAACCAATCAAACGAACAATTTTTCTAAACAGCTTTGGTTTCGTTTGACGAAAGTGTAGTTTCGAGTAATTTGAAAACTCCGTTTAAGCGTTATAAATAAGGTAGGTACCTAAGTATTTTAGGAATATACAAATTAAATGATTTGTTAAAATTATGCGCGGATATCCATTATATATCTTGTTTCTCAAATCCCCCAATAGCTAATGCCCTTCAGTACAAAATATAAAAATAAAAATAATAATCATTTCCCAGAAAATTAACTTCCCTCTTTCGCTGACGTAATTTCCAGTCAATTTATGAAGTAATCAAGTTAATTTCTAAAATAATCTAAAAGATAACGACCTTTTTACATTCGCCTTCATAATCAATTCAAAAAAAATCATAATTACCTACCATAAAAATAAATTTATTTCTGATGCCTGATGCCATTCAACTTTGTTGTTATTTTTTTTTTCTTAACACCAAACAACATTCTAAAAATTAATAATTTCTTATCAATTTGCTGAATCTTTTTGCCAGTAATAAAAAAATTATATTCACAAACAAACGATCATATAATAATACATCGACATTGTTATACCTCATACCAATCAAAAGTCGTGACAGAATCGCCTCCGGCATTCTTCATCACTTTTGCCTCCTCATTGTGTATTTTTTTTATCTCTCTATTATTCTTTACTAACTTAACTAACTGGGCTACGCTCAGTTATAGCAATTATCTACACCAACTAGAAAAAGTTGAGATAAATAAAGATGTTAATCAATTCAGATTTGTTTTATGTGTTTGAAATTCCTAACATCGCCCTTAGAATTGAGTTGAAAAAAGAGAAATTCTTAAGGTACTCTCAACTTGGGTGGCATATTTGATACCTATAATATCATCAACAGTGTCAAATGCCCTCTAGATTTTATAGCACCCTTCAAATTATAAACTGTTAATCGGCCATAAAACCAAAAGACTCTTCATCAGTTGCTCTATTTGGACTACCCCTATGTCAGCGATGGTTATAAAGTATTCTTATTAAGATACCCAAACCGATGAAACCCACAAACAGAGAGACGAAAATTTTAAATGGTTGTAGAACCAGAAAGCGAAAGCAAAAGAAATAAACAAATAAAAATGTTAAAATAGTCTTTTATGGACCTAAAACAAATACAAGTCAAATTGACAGATGATGATGACGATATGTCAAACAAAAGAGTAAAATAACCCAAGCCCGTATGTTGAACTGAAAAAAAAAAAACAATTAAGAGAACTGTCATTTCAGGGTTGGTTTGGTAATCGCCATTAAATTTTCAATTGTCAATGCAATTTGAATGAAAAAGAAAAACAAATCAGACCGCATTTATACTTAAATGAGGAAAAAGATGCAATGATGATGGTATAGTTGAATGCAAATTATTCGTCTATGTGCCTCTACCACCCAGCAGCAGTCAGACGGAACCTATACTACCTACCACCAGACCAGTATGCAAGTAACTCAAATGCAAATGACATGACAGTAGTTCTCCTTGGTGGTACCGAATCTCCCCGCTACTGCTAAGTATGTATGTTTCCTCACTTGGCTGCATGCAATTAACCTAACACAATGTTTTGACATTGTCACAGCATTAAGTTGTTGCATCCACTTTGTCGTTCCATAACCTCAACATCATTATCCAGCAGTAGGCTGTTGAGGCTGAGGCTGACCACCTACTAACCAGGTTTTTTTTATTCAAGATGTTGTATTGTTGTCGAGTACGAGGAGAAATATAGAAGAAACTGCATTAATAGCAATAATACAATTCCAATCAATTCAACAATTCAATTATTAATAACAAACGCTGGCCGCAACAATCCGCCATCAGGTATACGCATATATGCACTTCATCTTCTTCAGCTATTCGTTCCGACACGATAGTTTCATTTTGTTTTGTTTAATTTGAATATGATCACCCTCGGGATAGTTAAAAAAGCACTTGATAGGTGAACAATGCGGGTCTTGGTTAGATATGTGTGTCCGCAGACGATCGTCCGTCCGTCTGCTGTCGCTAAATGTTTTCATAAAGCGCAGTAAGTGGATGGTATTATTTCAATTGAAGATGGTGCTATGGAGAGAGTAGGGTTGCCAGATGAATGGGACCATTATAGATGATATGATGATGTTAGTTATGCTAAGAGTGCCTTCAAGTTGATAAGACAAATTTGTTGAACTTTAAGGTTACAAAGATGAAAGTCAATGGATAGGATGAGTGGCGATTGATAGTGATGTCTTGACATTTGAGTGGCATTTATTACTAAAGTTGAATATTGTTACAAAAACATGAAGCTTGATGTAGTATAAAAACAATTTTTTGAAGATAAAATTATATCAAAAGAGAGAAATTCATTTGACGAATACAACTGGCGCCCAACGCGAAACCATCTTAAAGTGAATCAATAAACTTATTGGTTGAAATAAAACAAAATTGTTACAAAGCAGTTGGAAATTAAATTCTATACTCCGTCATTTGTTCGTGATGATTGTGGATCTTTTGACCCATCACGAATTCTTTTTTATTGGTTTTTTTTTCTATGAACAAAAACTTTTTACGAAAAAAAAAAACTATCTTATGTTTTGGCATAATAAGCTGTTTTCAATCAAACGAATATATTCACCACTCCATGGTGTGTTTAGTTTAGAGCTTTATTCGGTGTTTTAGGTCAAATAATACATGTGACAAGAGCTAATTACTGCTCACACTTATGGTTTGATTCAAACGTTTGTTCAAAAAAACTGGTCACCTATCAGGTATTCTCAATAGTGTCCAGATTTTTGTCAACGAAGAAGTTCAAAACTGCTTTGTTTTTCTTTACTAGGTAAGTACCTATTGTGCGTACAATGGGTTATGGGGGCAGGAACATTACACATTCATGTAGTGAGGCTAAAGAAAAAATCTCTGTAATTGCGACTCCGGATTTAACTCTATAGTGTAAAATTATGAGATAAGATTAGAGTGCTAATAAAAAAGCCATTAAATGATCCACATTATGCTTACAGAAACCCCACTATATGAAGTGACGATTGCCCGCTTAAAAAAAAATTCGGAACCAAAAGAAACGGCGTCATAGAATGTCTTCATCTGGGAGGGGTATATTTTCACCTGTATATTGTTGCGTTGCAGTAGGGTCGTGTTGTGGGCGAAATGCTAGAATGTTTTTTATCTAATGGTTAACGAAGTTCTTTGCTTTGCTTGATAACCTGTATTGTTATAACCGTCTCAAAAAATAAAGAGTTTTACATTTTACTCTGGTTTTGTTATAATACAACTTATTTCCTTTATTTCAAACTAACTTTTTATGTTCTCTTATTTTATTAAGCTTAAGGGATTTCTTTTTATAAAATAAAACTTTTTTTATCAAGTGTCACTCACGGATTCATATTCAAAATTGAATCTCTGCATGGCGAATGGTGTATTTATACAACCATCAGGAAACATCTTGACTAGAAAGATTCATAAAAGTTCCCTTTCAATTCAGGTCCCAACGTATTCTTCCTCTCAAATGTCATTTACGGGAAGTTGCCTAATAGTAGTCCATGTATAGTAGGTTAGGTATGTCAATGGTGCCAGAGTCGTCATATGGATTTGTTGCTATCGTTCAACGGTAGAGTGAGCAATTCTGAACAACAATGAAGCCTTGGCCCTCAGTTGTAATTTAAAATGGTACCAAAAAGTACAGTAGGAAAGCAATTCCTATAATGGGCTCTAGTGTAATAAATTCATGAAAAATCATCCAAAAATCAAAATAAAAATCAACTTAACTTGAGTACAGCGGTACAGGGTATCTGATCACAAATTCACGCATTTTGTTTAGGTATAGATACCTAATTTTTTAACACAATTAATTCGTCTACTTCATTTTAATGCATCTTAATAAACCATTAAAATTGTTCAAAGGAAAGTTATTTCTTAAAAACAATTATGTGTGTGTACATATATTCCCGCAACAAATGTTCGTCCTTATCGGGATTTCCAAGAAATAATTTATCATTTACTTCTTTTTCAACATAAAAGGCCGAATCCCTAAAAAAACGTAAATCTCCAGAAATTTATTGCTTTCACATTTTTGACGTCACATCAATTATCCCATTCAAAAGAGTGATAAGCCTGTTAACACAGGAAATCTTTCGTATCCTGTAAGAAATTCATCATAAAAGTTAAACGAGAATAACGGATACCTACCTATTCATTCTTACCTACTTGACGACGAAAAATGAGAGAAAAAGAAAACCAACAAAAATAAGGAAGACAAATTTTAAATTATATAAACAAAACACTTTAATTGTCCATTTAAGGTTCTATCAAATTAATGAACATACAACAACCTTGGATGGTAGATTCTGGACCAGCTGGAGAAGAACCTATATACAAGAAGTGAGGTTCATTGGCCGTAGGCCCTTTTTTGGTTGCAGATTATTTATTTTCCTCTTTCGTAAACACTTAGGAATTCTCAGGAAATCAACAAAAAAAGAAAAAAAAAGGTAAGTTCATTGATGAAAGACAACAAAAACCATTAAAGTCCCCTAAAACTCACACTTGAGGACAAGAATTGCCTGCGAAAAGCGTGCCCTCTCGACACCGTATAGTAAAGTCAACAGCAGTACAGCAGATGATGATGATGATGAGGATGACGAAGGCGGTCACAATGAACGGAAATAACCCCAGAAGAGGCCCAAAGATGCACCCAAAATGAAAACATCAACATCAGCATTTTAATTTGTCGTCCCATTCACATTGTTGTTGTTTTTTGGTCTTCTGGCTTGTCGAAAATTAAAAGATGAAATCATCAGCCACCACAGCACAGTCATCAAATTAGCCAACAAACCTCCTCCTTCTTCTTTTTATTTTTCCTCGAGAGATCCCGCACCGCCATCGCCATAGCGACTGTGGATATTTTTATTTGTTTTTGGCAAACATCTGCTTCCTGGGTTGGTTCATTACATGCCGACAAGACGACAAAAAATTATTTTACACTCGTAGATATTATAAAAGATATTATATTCTTTCTTGGCTCAACGCTATGAGCTGAGCAACGAATGAGCGCATGGATGCCTGCCGCGGTCGCGGCGTCCGTTAAGTACTTAGTGTAGATAACACGACAAGTTTGCACATCCCAATGACCATGATCCGACCTTTAGCTTGTATTTCTATTTCAAATTTATTTGTGTATGCTTGGAGAAGAATTGAAAGCAATTATCATTTAGCTTCTGGTGTTTATGAGGCTTTTTGATTGCTGAATGCTGGGAATCCGACAAACTGATGAGCTAATTCATTTTTAATGAAGATGAGTTAGTTTTTCAATTGAAGGAAGTATAATACTAAAATTGGTCTGGTAAATTATAAACTTGATTTAGAAGCCATAAAAAGAATAATTTCACATCAAGCCGAAATGTATCGCCATACCTACAAACGGTTAAGTGCTAAATGACCCCTCAGTCAAGAACTCAACGAAAAATATAATAACTTCGAAAACTTATACATACTTATATAGTTCTATTGAATCACAAAACTAAGCCATTGAGAAAAATGTTCTTTGCAATATTTCAGGGGTTGGGTACGAAATCCGGACTGCCAAAATCCGAACTCAATAAAATCACGACTGCCAAAATCGCGACTGGCAAAATCCCGACTGACTAACTACTTTTTTTTGGTAAAGGCAATTTAAAACTGAATTTTTCAATAAAAACTAATTGCAAAAATGTTTCATAATTTAATTTAGGTATCGTTTTTACCAGTTATTTTTCATGTATTTAACTTGTTATCTGGGGTAGCATGTTGGGGTAGCCAGTTCCGCTCACGCAACTTCGTTGCTCCGCTTAGGGTATGTCCAGTCGTCTGGCAGGAGCCTTAGTCCAATGTTTTCACATTCCACAGCACCTGGGTATCCCGCTTATCGGGTTCAAGGGATTCTAACTCCCTTTCTGTAGTCAGTCCCGCTCACGCAAGTTCGTTGCTCCGATTAGGGTATGTTCAGTCGTCTGGCAGGCGCCTGAGTCCAATGTTTTCATATTCCAAAGAACCTGGGTGGCCCGTTTCGCGGGTTCAAGGGATTTTAACTCCCTTTTTGTAGTCAGTCCCGCTCAGGCAACTTCTTAGGATGTGTCCAGTCGTCTGGCAGGCGCCTGAGTCCAATGTTTCCATATTCCACAACACCGGGGTGGCCCGCATTGCGTGTTCAAAGTTTCCAAAGTTTCCAAATTCAACAGTACCTGGGTGATCTGTTTCGCTTCTTATTTTCTTCCTTTTCAATTCCTATTTCAAATATTTAGTGTAAAAGCAAAAAATAAAGTACGAAAACATGCTAAAAGTGCTGAAAATCGAGATTTTTTATTCGTAGCATTCGGATTTTGTCAGTCGGGATTTTGGCAGTCGGGATTTCGGCAGTCGCGATTTTGGCAGTCGGGATTTTTCAATCTGTCCAGTCAGGATTTTGTCCCTATCCCATATTTCAGTTATCTCGAAGTGCAGTAATCTTGAGAAATCTAAAGCCTATAGTAGGTACCATTTAAAAATAAATTAAGTTGTGTTTGAAATGAAACTCGCAAGGGCCAAGCTTATAAAAGTTTTTCGATAGAAACATATTAATATAATTTTGTATTTTAATGCAAACACACCCTTATAGACCAATTCTAACCCACATCACTGATACCTCACAAGTCATAGGAAGAGGTGAAATTGATTTTGTGACGTTTTTGGAATCTCCACCACAGTCGCAACTGAGATTCATAAAAATAATCAAAATTGTGATCTACTTCGGACTCTTTGGAGCATGACTTAACATCGAAATCCCGAAACACTAAAACCCCGAAAACCCAAAATTCCTTAAATCCCGGAAAGAAGTAAACGATTCGGGTTTTCGAGAGTCGGTTTTTTTAAAGGCAGGATTTTGAGAGTCGGAATTTGAGATTCGGGATTTTTGGATTCCGGATTTCAAGAGATCTCGTACCCAAACCAATTTCAATATTTGTTTTTAATAATCAGCTGTTCCAATTATGATACTACACAATTCACCTTTGCTGTGGTTAATTTCGTTGTGAGTTTTCTTGTGAGAAGAGGATTGCGTTAGAATTCGATAAATTTTATCGAGTCACAACAAACCTCACAATAGTCACATGGGGCTTTATAACTTGTGACTTCTCACATGGGGAGAATCGGACTCTTGAACTTTTTTATGACCTGTTAAACCGTCTGTAAAAATGCGTTCCAAAAAACAATAGTCCCGACTGGCGAAATCCCGACTGACTAACTACTTTTTTTTGGTAAAGGCAATTTAAAACTGAATTTTTCAATAAAAATTAATTGCAAAAACGTTTCATAATTTAATGTAGGTATCGTTTTTACCGATTATTTTGCATGTATTTAACTTGTATTCTGGGGTAGCCTTTATGATATTCAATATTTTTTCATCAAAATCCTTTCTGTAGTCAGTCCCGCTCACGCAACTTCGTTGCTCCGCTTAGGGTATGTCCAGTCGTCTGGCAGGCGCCTAAATCTAATGTTTCCATATTCCACAGCACCTGGGTGGCCTGCTTCGTGGGTTCAAGGGATTTTAACTCCATTTCTGTAGTCAGTCCCACTCACGCAACTTCGTTGCTCCGCTTAGGGAATGTCCAATCGTCTGGCAGGCGCCAGTCATTTTTAAGAATCTGTCAAACAAAGAAAATTTAAAATAAGAACAAAAATGTACCCCTATATAAAGTCTTGAGATGTGAAATAGTCGCCTATAGAAAATATGAGAATATATAGTCGCCTGTCAAAAGCTCTATAATGTAATGACATTAAGCGAGAGAGTATTTTTGGGTATACTGAAGTATTGAGCTATACTTTTCCGAATTACTAGGTAAATTGACACTTTAATACAGAAATGCTTGCATTCAGGTTTTTGTAATACGGGATTCTGTATATGTAGCTTTCCCGTATAAATTAGATCCTCATTGAAGCGACACAATGAGTTTAGTTCCAATTTTCAACGTTTCTCGATAAATTATGTATATCGATGCGATAGTTATACTAATCATATGGGTACTGAAATTAGATAAGATCCTGGATCTATCACAGATCAAAATAAATTCATTTCAAATCAAGCTTTCCAGATTGCTTTTTTTTGACCATTTAAGAAACAGAATTATAATAAAAGTATACCTAACCATTTTTGCTCATTTCTGTTTCTTATTAAAAATACACTTTATGTCTTACGCCTGCTGCATCAATCAAAGGTTATTGAAGTTAAAGGTGCCTCAAATTGTATTTGATTATATGGTTAAGTTAAAAAAAAAACAATTTGTTATATCAATTTATCAGCTCTTGGGACACACAAAAGATCTTCTTTTATACTCTACTTTAAGACCACCTACAAACATACTTTGAATCCAATTAAAACACCTAGAAGTTTAAATGACTTTCTTTAAAACCTCTTATAAGAACAATAAACATTTTATTACCATACAAATTGATTGATCCTTAAGCCAAACAACGCCCCAAACTAAACAAAACCAAATCAATTAAACCAAGCTCTACACACAGACATCCAATTTAAAATCAAATAAGTCAACTTTTATTGTTTTCATCTAAGCAAAAGGGAAAGGGATTCCTTAGGTCTGTCTATACTCAACCCACTGAATTCTTTCATCAATTTCTTTTATCCAACACCGACCAATACCTATAAATTTCGGACGGGTGGCGGGCGTGGATGCTGCTTGCACTCGCTTATACACAGCTTGCTACATGAACGCAATCAGAGGACGGGTGTGTCACCACTTTTCTAAATGAATGCGGACAGTGTGTTATTTTAAATAATGAACGCGCTGCTCCAGTACACGGGATTACCTATCCACAAGCTGCATCACACTGTTTCCAGCACTTTAGTGGTGCTATGCCACAGTGATATCATTAAAACGCTATAGCTTGCGCGTCTGCGCAGAGTCTCTTATAGAGTGAGATCATGCTGAGAGCATTTAGCATACCTTTATAGTTGGAGGCTGTGCGCGGCAGTGACTCTTTATTCTACAGGAAAGTACCGCATCTATATGTAGGCTTCGTGTAACCTCGTTATACACTAGGAAAACTCCAATTTACTAGTTAATTATATCGTGCGCTCGTATTAAGCCGATTGAAATGGTGACACTTACAAATTGCATTGGACAAACAGAAAAAAATTGAAAAGAAAAAAAACTGAGAACCTCTCGAGGCGGTTGTCGGCCGGTGCAGTCAGGCGCGCGGGTCTATTATTTTTATGTGATGCCCGGTACGGTAGAAGTATTTCACCCTGCGCTCCAACAAATCGAAAGCGAAGTCAATTTGAATTTCTTTCTGTGTCCGATCCGAGCTAGTGGTTGGCGTTAAAAAAAACTCGCTATAAGCAAGATGTAGTTGGTTGTGTCAGCTGATGATATTTCGAGCATTTCCACTCAAGTGTCAATAAAACAGACACCTTTATATGATGGTGGACAAATGGACGGATGACAGCAAGGTTTAAGTTTTGTCAGTTGTCTCTTGATCTCAAGCATACTTAAGTTAGAGGCGTCTACATAGTTGACCCTATTCCGATTCGTATCAATGTTAATTAATTATTTATTTATATTCTTTTGGCACACGAACGTTCAACGTTGTGTTGTTTAGTTTATATTTATTTTTCTGTCGCCCAATCGTTTGTGAAGTCTATTCGATTGGATATTGAATTTTATGAATAGAATTCTTGATGCATTTCGAAATAAATTAGTATTTTTATTTTGACGATTTTGATTGTGATCTGTTTTTTGTATAAACAACTAATTAGTAATAGTAACAATTTGATACACAGGTATAGATAAAGATGTTAATTAATTGCATAATATTGAAGACCCTGGTTGTTATTCATGCAATATTAGATAGATATTGATTTTGAAGTTTTACATTCTTTTATAATTAAATTGATAATATTTTGAGTGGAAAACTTTAAAATTGTTTTATTATTTTGTAAAACAAATATAAGTAAAGTAGCCATACTTGATTTTATACCTAAACTTTAAAGCACTTCCAATAATGTGCTTTATAATGATCACTTTATGATAAGATACGTTTATAACATTGAAATATATTTAAAATAATTACAAAACTTTCATTAATATTATAAATGCCTTGGGGGTGACTTTGGCCACTTGGAGTTTTACTTCATTTCCTCGAAAACTATAAGCAGTATATGAACCTCCCTCAAATGAAAGCTGAGATTTTTGTTTTTAATTCAATTTTTTTATTGGTTTGCTCTGGGCAGTTTTTTTTAAAACGTATTTAAGTCAATAAAGTACCTACATATTATGAAATATGGGTGGATAAAGTCACCCCTACTTCGGGGTGACTTTGGCCGGTTAGAGTTTAACCTCATTTTCTCGTAAACCATAAGCAATATACAAACCTTATTAAAGTATATGATGCTCCTCTTTGCAAGAATGAGATTGTCAACTCATAGTTATCCCCACTCATCGTTATCCTCACATTTCCACCCGGCCAATGTCATGCCGTTTTTTATAAAAAATTAAAATAAATTGTTTATAAAATTGTAACAAAGGTAGAATATATAGAAATCGACTTGCATAACAATGCTTCTTTTGGAGTTTAACTTATTTTGCAATACTATTACTGCAACATGTTGAAACCTTCCAACATTTTATGGTGTTTTTTTTTTTTACTGTTTAAGAAAAATACTTTGTTAATTTTGTTTACTTTTTAATATTATTTAAAATAAAGCAAGTGTGATTAGTTTTTAGAAAGAAGTTTGAAAATGACAACACAACTCCTGAAAAAGAGTCCATTCAAAAACCAAAGTCACCCCTTAGGCAAAAGTCAACCCAGTTCACGGTGCATACAGTAGAATCTTGAAAATATGAACGGTTATATAGGTAGTGGCAATAGAGTGTTTTTTTCGATTTTTTTGCGGGTTGTACACATCAGCATGGATGGATGAGATTTTTTAAACAACATTTATAAAGAGTCCTTTTTTTAACTCTTAGCCCGTGTGCGAATTGCGTTAAAATGGTTGTTAAATTTGATCCCATGGATAAATTTTGACACTGCTGAGGTGAATAAAGGCGCCAAAAATTAACCTGCTCAGGAGCTCGTTAAAATTTTAGCATTGGTTAAATTTTGACATTTGCGTAAAAAAATTAAATTTTTTTAAAAAAATTGGATACGGTTCCCAATGTTAAACAATGTACAAGAAGTATGATAGGAAATTGCATGTACTAGGAGCGACGCTGAAAACCTCGTTTAAAAAGCACTATCATAAAACACTCCGGCACCGTCGCAAAATAAACATTATGTGTACATGCACAATAACTCGGAGAAAACAAATGTAGCAACACCAGCATTCTGTTGGCCTTATGGAACAATCCATAACCGGAAAGCTTGCCTTTATTTTGTAGAAAAAAAATCATCCACTTTATTCTGCACAGAGGCATGTCACATAGGTACATATTTCGCGAAAACGAACTAGATTTAAAAAATCGTCACTACTTAATTGATGGATACTCTGTCCTCGTATCAGATGTCTATTCCTTATCTGCGTGCCTAGTTCATATTGGCCAAGGAAAACACTCTTATCAACTTGGGTTTGGTTTTCAACTGGCACTGGGAAAGATTCGCCATAGTTTTGTTCCCTTTAAAGAAAAACTCCGTAAGAAATTACAATCTTTTGTGAAAATTCAAATACATATGTACATGCATTGTTTCCTCTACCTGTTGATACATCTGAAAACATTTTCTTGATTTTACTGGTAGGATGTCAAAATCGTTATTACTTAATCAGGTTCAGTTAATAGTGGTCCTTTAATGATATTAATTATATTTTTTCAAAGTTGCTTTCAATTTCAACTTCATCAACACAATTTCTCTGATCAAAAAATGAAAATCAAATGAATTAGCTCCGTTTGACACATGTCATCCGAACAGGGTTGTTTACTAAAAAAAACTAAAAACTGAGTGCGTTCGGTTGCACACAAGATAGCAAGATAGGAAGATAGCTAGATAGATGTTCGTTGTAAGCTGTTCGTCAAAGTCCATATTTCCACGTGTAGGAAACGATGATTTTTATATAATTAGTGATGGTGAGAGGGGTAACTTGAAGAGACCTACGTACAGGGAAAAAAATCTAAAATTTTATAAAGATTGAGTGAATTTTTGTAGTTTGTGTGTAATAATATTGTCACTACTTGTAACTACATTTGCAATTTTTAATTTTTTCGCTTTTTGAACCAATACCTTGGAAGTTTTCATAAAATTCCATCACTTGTGACTGGAAATTTTAATTAAACATGAGCCTATAAAGAATATTGTAAACATCGACGCTCATTTCAAATATTTTGTTTTTTTGTTTGACCCTGTTTACACCAGTCCTTTTGCCGTGCGTTTCGTCAATAAAACCACCATTATCTTGTGATTTTCTTATAAGTAGAAAGACAGTTTTACATATTTAAATTTTTGTACCTCCTGAATTTTTCTTGTTTGATTATTTGAATTTCCTGTTATATATCTTTGATATTGCAAAATAATGATTAACATTAATTGAAAATACTTTAGCAGTCGATTGTTCATTTTGGATTTTTTGTTTGACGTATTATTATTATTATTATTTAATACACTATAAAATACACTATACCCACGTTCTTTATTAGATCCTTTTTATCGAATGTATCCAAAGCAATCTAGGTAGCTTCGTGCAGTTGTAATCCCTTGTAAAAAACTGCTGATGCAACAACTTAAGGTATCTGAACATTTTTAGATAGTTTGATACCGTCCCAGATAGGTTCTTGAACGCAATGAATGTCAATGGGAAATGTATGCTTAAAAAATCCCATTTAAAGCAATTCACACAGCAAAATGCTAAAATTTTATTCACCTCCATAAAAACGGATCAAATTTAACTGGGATCAAATTAACCAGCATTTTTAACGCAATTCGCACACGGCCTTAGGAAGGTCGTGTGGTGTGCGAATTGCTTTAAAGCGACCGTTGCACGGTCAGTCATTTGACATCAATCTGTAATATAGTGTTTGTAAAAATAAGTCTGTATGCGTGCATTTGTTTGACGAAAAATCAAAACCCTTTTGATTTGCCTGATGACTGCATTATATGTGTAGATGATTGACGTCTTCTGACTGACCGTGTAAAGGTCGCTTAAAAGTGCTTTAAATTTGATCCCATGGATGAATTTTGACATTAGTGAGGTGAATACAGACGTCAGCTAAGGAGCTCGTTAAAACTTTAGCCAATGATTAATTTTTGACATTTGTTTTGTTGCGTTCGTTGTTGCATCTTTTATTTGTCGGCCGCGTTCGGTATTGCATTTTTTTAACGATTGTATCCTTAGTGATCTGGACTGGATAGCTTCGTATTGTTGTGAAAATACAGCTGATGTATTTAAATAAAAACTGAGACACAGACACAGTTGAATGTTTGGCGAATACACATTTTTTTTAATTAATAGAAAAATATAAACAACTCACACATAGGGCTATAAACCATTACACATTAACATGATCGGAAAATGGTTACATAAGTTCAATGTGAAATGAAAAATGACTGCTAGATAAATTAGGAATGTCGTATAGGTACTTAAAAAATGCAAGGAAGGGGTTTGCTGATGATGAAGTTAAATAAGTTTTTTAAGGAAAAATGTATACTTTTTATCGACTGTGTTGACTCTCGTTTTAGTTCAAATCTGGAAAGTCTACTCTCATTTGACAATTGATTTAGAAAATGTTTAAATTTTTCCATGGGTTTTCTTGAACACAACGAATCTCAACGGGAAATTCATATTTGAAAAAATCCTTTTTAAGTCAAATGATGCTTTTTAAGTCAAATGATCTTGAATTTTATTCACCCCAACACGTTTTTTGAGGACTGTCATATAGCGTGTTGATTTTTTTTTATTTTATCACTTGAAATAGTTATTGCACCACATTTTAAAATGATTTCAAATGATTGCAAGTATAAGTTAAGTGGTCAGGTGATTTCATTCGTGACAAACCCGGTGGTGTCACGTTAATTCCTTAAAAAATATGGGTTGACTATAATTTTACGCCGTTGTGAATAAGGCATGGTTTTCAGAGTTCTTCATAATAGATCCCAGATAATATCCTATAAGTAATTTTTAATAGATTTTCCAAAAAGATTTTCTAAAAATCCAACTCCATTATATTCACGACATCTTAAACGTTAAACCTTGCGAAGAATCCCAGGAAAACACCTTTCCATTAACCAGAAACTTGTCGTCCCTTAGAGAGATTCTAATATTTCCTTTTGTATGCTAATCTTTGTTCCATTCAACTTTTAAGCGTTTTGTAGCACCTTCCAGTCTCGCGATTTCATTTTTTCAATTATTGTGGAACTGTTTGCATGACGGCTGTGAAAACTGTATGCAGACGCAATGAGTTGATTGGAATTATCTACGTTTAGTAATCCAGCGCAGATAGATTTTGCTTTTTCGGTCATGTTGGTCTGACTCTCCAGTTCTCCACAAGCATGTGTATTACAAGGTTTGACTCCGTAGCTTTTTAAATTACCCTGTCGAGCTGTTGTTCCAGCTGTTCGGTACGCTTCTCCAAAGAGATAATCTTTTGAGACACCTCCTTGTACCGCGTATTCAGTTCCTGAACTTGATTAAATAAGAATTGCAAGTCAGTTTTAGACGTTTGGCCACCAATCTTCTTGTTGTTTTCGTTCAGAATTTCTTGCATTCTTGCATCGCTTATGACGGCGACTTTTGATTTTATGTTACTCATGCTTTGGTGTCGTTTCTCGTCCCTTCGGTTGTCTGGTAATGTTTCAGATAACCCTCTTTTTAAAATTTAGAGGTTAGCTTTTCGGCTAATTGTTTGCTTGGGTAAGAAAGGTCTTAGAAGCTTAAAACTTACTCAACAAATACACCAAAAAGAAAGGATTTTTCCTTATCTATAATTAAGACATGGATATTTAAAAATGCTTGCACTTTCTTACACTCTTTTTATAAATTTTCTTGTAGGATCTAACTTTTGCGTTTATGCTTTGACAGATGACAAATTGCCAACCCAATATTCACTCTTATAATATTTCGAGAACTTATTCCCGGAAATTCTAGCCAAAATGATTAAAAATGCAAAGAAAGTGAGAACTATAGACCATATTATTATTAAGTTTGAGCGAATGAATCTTTCACAATAAATATTTCACAATTTAAAAGAATGTCTAAAATTTTAAATGGCTATAGCTTCTATTCAATTATGTATAAAATTCTATATTATAAATGATTTATCAAATTACTTTATTGCAAAACATTTGTTCAACTTAAAAGGCAACACTATCATATTTTCAAATAAAATATTCCCATAGTCATAAAGGTCATTACTTCATACTGACTATAATACAGCCTAGTAGCGCTGCACCTTATCTAATAGCTTTCTACAAAAACCACTTTGTCATTTGTAATTAAACACCCACTTACAGTTAAAAAATGACATCATCTTATGACTCGTTTCAATAGCTTACTAAAGAAGAAGCTCCTTCATCTTTGAAAAAAAAAATTGTTGTTAATAATAAAATTTACAAGCATTAATCATGTTTTGTATTTTCTATCAAATAACCAGAGACTGATATTTAAAATGAGTGTAAACTACCAAGAACCACAATTTTCTCACCCCTCATGCCAAATAGAATAATATAATTAAATGCCACTCTGTTCATGATATTCCAATGGAATTTTCACTCCTCCTATCAAGACTCTGTTAAGATAGTCGCCTGAGATGACCTTTTCGTTTTCCTCAAACGATAAGTTTCAAGATGTAACAACATACTTGTACAAAACAGAAAGCAGAAGGCCTACATTTTTTTTTAATTTTTTTTTACTGCCGAGAAAAACATACAACAATAATTACGCATGGAACAACTTTATAGATGCGAGCAGAGGAGCACATTGCCGCCGTCGAAGATGAACACGATCGTAGCTTAGTAAGATGAAGATCATCTGTCCGCTCCCCAACTACCCAAAGTCAAACTACATAGAGCTCAATTGTCGATCCGGATCAACACTTCAATGTGCGTGTACTATTAAATGTGCTAGAAGTGCAGCATCATCGATGAATAGACAGGATCGTATTTGTACAGTGTTGGAGCCTTCAAGTGTAAGATTTTTAAAGTTTGATGAATTTTGAAACTTACAATAATTGGCAATCATAATGAATCAACACTGTATTTTATAATTCTTTCTGATCTGATCCCGATTGGGTTTGCGTCGTAAAATACATGCAAACAACAACAACACAAGATCCAGATTTGTTTTTAGATCTTCCAAAATTGCAATCCGTTCCGGATCAGAAGGGATAATAGAATACAGCTAAAATGTTTTGGTTTCAATAGTTTATAAAAGCTTAATATTTGAGCGTTTCGTTTCTAAATGCTTCAAAATAAACGAAAATAAGAAATTGGATGTTAAAATATCATGTTTTATTTTAGATCAATTATTTTCTATTTTAAAATTTAAATACAATTTTTCCAACATAATAGCCCAGGTTATATTTCTAAGATCTCCGAGATCTCTGTATGCTTAGAAATATAAACACACTCTCTCAGTGAAATTTTACACTACTGCTGTCAAAAAACTGAGCCTGAAAAATTTTGAATTCGCTTGCTCAGGTGAGCGCTCAGAAATATAAACACGCATTTATAAATCATTTTTTAATGAAAGAACATTTATGTTCAAATTGAAAAAAATTAATACGCTTTTACTTTCACGTAGATATACTTTTTGGATTTACTTTGACATGAGCTCCAATGTTTTTTTTTTTAAAGTCAGAATGCTGATCCCTCTGTAGAATATCTTAAAAAGAATTAAGATTTGGTTTCCATGGATGGGAGAATGTAAAGGCATCAAAACAAACTTGGACGCCTGCATACAACCTTAGGTACATAGTACGACCATGCTGAAAATCATTCACCATACAGCCATATGTTGTTCTATAATCAAGAGTTCTGGATGCTCTGGCATAAAGAAGGATGAAACACTTCAAAAGAAATTACTTGCGCCCCTAGAATCTTGTTGGCGGTTTTACTATAGGGTGTTGTGCTTGGGAATAATTACCACACAGAGAAGATCATTTGGTGCCGCATCAGCGGGACAAAGGGCGGGCAAGCGCGCGATCGGTATCAGTTGAACGGTCATTTGCCTATAGCACACGGGCGGCTCATCTTCTCTCGAAATGAAACTAATTTGGTGTCTTATTCCCAGCATTACTTCATTTCCATCTGCACCAGCCTAGCTACCCCGATAAAATGATTGGCATTGTATGTGTACATTGTGGTCTAGCTGAAGAGACCCTTGTTCTGGTCTCGTTCCCCAGGCTTGCGTCCTCCAGTTTGGCCTCTAGCCGCCAGCTGTGTGTTGTGTAAAGTGTATAACTACTTCTACTTTCATACAAGGTTTGTTTTGCGTTGGTGTTTGATTGCTTTTGCTTGCAAGATGTTCGTATACTTATATTTTATTTCGATATACTACAACTGCTGATCATGTTGAACTTGCAGTGAAGAGGATGCAAACGCACAGAGAGTAAATAACATCTGTGTTTTCGGTCTTGTCATAGTATCAATAATAATTTTCATGAGCGCACAAGAACATTATTAAATGGGAACAAGTAAATGCATATAGTATTTTGTAGGCGGCTTTATGAATTCAAATAAAAAACGATGTTTCTTGAAAAAGAAGGCAACACAATTTTATGAACATTATTTTTAAAAATCTAATGAAATCAAGTGTAAACTAAGACTGTTTTCAACACTATAATTATAATTTTCAGAGAGATGTATATTATTTTCCTTTTTTTAAATCTTCTTAAGTTAGAAAAGTTACAAAACATTTCTTATTCAGTGACCTAACCAGCAACGTTGATATATTTTGTGCTCACAACGAAAAACGTATAGGCAATCAGGAGCGGATTAATAGTTAAGCCACTTCTAGTGTGTTTTATTATGATTTTTTAGACCAGATTCTGTAGGCGAATTTGGTAGATAATACTTATAAAATTTCTTATGTCCGAATAAATTGGTTCTGTAGGTATTAGTAGAAAATTAGAATGTAATTATTGTTGTTATATTGTACTATTCGTACTAGAATGTCAGTTTTATTACTTGACCATTCTTTATTCCCTCAATTTGTATTGAATGTTTGAACAACAACAACAACTTAAAGGTGCTACCACCTTTTAAACGAATTTTATTTATTTGTTCTTACGAATTTTATTATTCTTTTTTTTTGGCTGGAGATTCTCCTTATTAATGGTGAAATTGATTGTGCAAATAATCAAAAAATAATCAAAGAATTGTCATCTTCTTATGTTGTTACTAAGATAGAAAGGGAACAATTACAACATTGTTTGAGCCGCCCCTTGGGAGAAAAGCCCAAACATCAGTTCACTGTTCTTATTGGTAAATCCTGCACTGTACATAATCTACAACTTTTATTGTTTCGTAAAAAATTGCTTACAAAATCCTGTAAAAATATTTAGTCCATTTAGAAAATAATTGAAATGAAACAAAAAAAAAAAAATGTCCACGCCTGAACGCCCAAATCCAAGAAATGAAAAATAATTCTGTGAGGTCAATAACATTTGTTTTGTTTTTCTTGGTTCAACAAATAAGAAAGCGTTTTTTCTTAAACTCTAACCTAAACGGAAATGGGGAAATGCTTATTGAATATCCTGTCACGTGTTAAAATTCTACAGAATATATATCAAACCATCAAAGAAAAATAATCGTCAAAGTAGTTTTATCATAACAAAACATACAAATCTTCACGAAACTGTCGACTTTAGATAAGGCCACTGTTTTGTTATGGCTATCCTAAACTATCATTACAATTGTCTCACAAACTTTAAAGTGTGAAAGGCCATTCATTCAAAAACACGATTTGTATACTGATCTTCCCTATTAAGCCTCTTCACGCAACTCACACGTATACCATATCTGCGCTCCCTCTGGCGTCAAACAGTTTATAAACATCAATAATTTATAGATTTTTATAGATCAAACGACCATTAAATAGCTGTAAACCACACAGCCAACAGCCACCTCTGTCCCTCTGTGCTGCCATAACTCATCACACGAATAAACAACATTGCGTGCGTCCGTGTCTCTGTCTGTATGTTCTCTTTAACGTGTAAACATTACAACAGCCTTCTGTTCCGAGATTCGATCCTCGCCTTGTGTTTCCACCTTCTCGATTGAGAAAAAAAAATTAGCCCCATTACACCGCGCCACCTACTGAGTTCGTTGGTGGTTTGCTCCTATATAAAACTAACGCATCATAATTTACACGGATTTGTTGGAAATGCGATTGGTTCTATGGAGAATCTAAATAAACTTTGGATGCTTTCAAAACGATAAAATCCTCGCATCCGAGAATTAGAATCCAAATTCCTTTGCGTTGCATACACAATGTGTCTACTTTTAAATTCTTATGAATAACATATTGAACACAAAATAACATCTCAGAATAAATTATATCTGCCGACACTGTCGAGTAATATCCATCGATATAGAATTCTTCCCGTCTTCTTCATTCCAATGGCAAACCGGATGCTGATGTTAGGCTGCTTTTGACATTCAATTGACGTGTGATCTGTTATTTGGTAAAATATATTATCGGCATGAATTCGAATTTGATTTCAATGTGTTTCTTTCTTTGATGATTTGGATGTTTGAAAGTTAAACGACAACAAACATGCAAATAAGATGCAATTAACGCGCTTTAAAATTTATCGCAGTGACACTAAATAATACACAAAGATAAATAATATTAATTTATAACAGTATTTCAATAGACTAGAAGTGTTCGATTCGATGTCAAAAGCGCCAGTCTTTTGTGCCGCAAAATGGCTGTCACATTATTTTTCTAGCGATAACAAACTGTCAGAGTTGTGGGGCGTATCTTCGAAGAAAAGAATATTTTCTCTAATGTGTCACAACACTGACTCATCAATAAATAAAACGGAACGGTGAATTTGTGTTTAATATGCATTTTGTATTTCTTATATTTTATTGCATCTAAGTTTTTTTTTTCAAATCACGTTTTTAGTTAACGTGCCATTTGAAGGAGCTTGCAGTTGAGAATATATTTGCAGCACGTAAAGTCTGATTGAGAAATCTGACAGTAAAAAAGTGAACAGTTTATTAATAAAATATGAAAACAAAATGAACTATAGTTGAGATGTATGGAAATAATTTTTTATTGTTGTTTTAACCAAACTGTGGTTGTGTAATTGTTCAATATAGTATATGCCCAGATTCTCGACAAACTTTTCAATATTTTTTCGGTTGTGAAATCTTAAATTGACATTTTTCAATTGCATCAAATACAGTCAACAACAAAAGGACCAATAAACTAAAGCCCCATTTTGTTCCCAACAAATTTTAAAATCGTGTGAAAATACAGCTGGCATTTAAAATCCAAAATAAAAGACAGAAAGAAAAAAGTTTTCGATTAGTTATGTTCTCCTTTCATTTACTTTAATGAAAGATTCCACGATCCAAATTTACCATCCAAGATCCACATCCACGGTTGGCATACACATTTTCGTTTTTATTTCAAACCACCACGCAATGTTGGTGCATAACGAGGTGCAATAGATATAAAATCAAAATGCCGATAAGTTTTTTTTTTCGTGCAACTGGACATAAAAAGACAAGTTAAACTAATATGAAAAAGTTCCTTTGGTCAATAAACTTTAACTCCATTTTCGTCCAACAAAATAAGAAATTGCTAATATAGCAAGGAACTTCAGTTAATTTACCTAAAATCCAACCATTAATAGCTTAAGTTAACCTTAGCTATTGTCAAAACAATACTACCGAAAGCTTCGTTAAAAAAAGTGCCCATAATTGCTTCTCTGAATTTAAGCATTAGCTTAATGCGAAATCAAAGACAAGGTAAAGTGCCATTAATTTTTTTTCGGACTGTTAAATGCGCACAGCTGTCAAAGTTACATTATGTAAGACCCATTCAGATCCCACACTTCATTTGTAGCACATGGTTAACCAAATTCTGAATGCGCATATGTCTTTCGTTTCTTTCGTTTGTTTTGTATTGTATTGGTATGTGGCTTTATTCTGATAGTTTGCTGCTAACACTAATTAGCGGTCGTATTCTTTTGCGCAGGCCTCTTCAACATTCTTATCGAAACAGGAACCAGGAGACATTCCAGCGACATTCAAGTATTTTCGAGGCTAAATGGGGGGTTTGACCATGTTGCCGTAAGATTGTATATAGAAACAGGATTTGAGGTTGCGTAAAAAAAAAAACACAATTATTCAGCGATCTTAATGAGTATTGTGTTTAATGGCTTGCTGATATCTGCACTGGTTTCCTTCACAAATACCAAATCAGACAGTTGCTTCCATTGCCAAAGATAAGCATCTTCCGATATTGTAATACATATTAGGGCATCCCTTTAGCTCTATACTAGATGGTGAAAATATAATAAACCATAGTGTTAAATGATGAATCAACAATTCCGACAAAACTATTCAAATCATTAAATCAAAATCTTTCACGCACTGATTTAATTTATAGATACGTATTTGTTACAAAATGTATCATTCTTATAAATAATTCCCGTACAGTTGAAACTTTCTACAAACATAGGTATTCCAACCGAATAATAATTTCCATATCCATCATAAACCTTCATTAATACTTTATCGATAATTTATATTTCCAAGAATTTCGGTGAATATTTTTCTATCAACGATAACAGCAGCAGACAAACCATGTCAATTCATTATGCATTTTATCAATATATTTGTACGATAAAATACGACTTCCTAATCAGCAAACGGCATGACGATATCCACTGAAATTTTTAATGTCTCCAATATAATTCAATGCCGAACCAAGAAATATAAAATTATCAACTTGATCTGTTCGATTCAGTAAAAGAAATAAAGAAGCAGAACAAAAAAATAAAAAAATCTTCATCTTATATGAACGATATGATCTTCGAATCAATTTAATTAATAATATACCCTCTCCTATATAACCCAACACAACACCACACAACGTTTCTCTATGTTATATGTTGTTTCCACCTTAAGTTCATTAAGTTAATTTCTATCATAGAAAGATCAATATGGCTGCCGATAAGAACTGCCAGAACCATTGAGACAAGAATACATTTTACCGATACGATTCCGGAAGGTTAAAAGGTAGACATAGAATCACCCTCTCCACAATCGACATTGCCTGACGCCTCCATTCAAATCCATTAAAAATCTCGTATACAAAAAAAAAAAAAAATAAAGCAAGAAAAGATAATCAAAAGAGCTGAAATAATTTACATTAATTTAATTAAAATATTCGAGGAAAGTCTCACCGGATCCACACACACAGATACTTTTTGAATTTAATCTGAGTGTGTGTTGTGTTTTGTTTTATTTTATTTGATTGTCACATGGGACTAGTAAAGCAATTAGTATATTTAAGAGAATACACTTAATTAAATGGCAATCAAATGAAATATAAAACTCTTATCAAACTGGCATTAAGCAAAAGATGTTAAATACTAAATTAATGGTATTGGGGTCCTTATAATAATAAAAAAAGAAGAAGAGTTTTTGGGATTTTGGTTTCCTTTTATTTTATACCTTTGTTTTTGAATTCATTCAGAAGTTTTTTTTTTCTTTTGGGTTAGTTCTCACATTGTTAGAATCGATATAATTTATGGGAGAATCAAGCTAATAAATTTTATCTGATGTTTATCGTTTTTGAATAGAATTAACAGAAAATAAAAAAAATAGCTTTAATAAATGTACCTCCAAGAGTTATCCATAAAATTTTGAAACTGTGTCCACAAAATATTTTGAATTATGCCTTTCAGTTGTGACCTTGAAATCTCTCTTTATGTCTTGACTGGCATTTTAAGTAAAATGATGATAAGAATGAATATAATGCATCATCCTTGGGGATCTTAAATGACTACTGTCAATCCGGGTGACTTAAAGTTTTGGATTAAACTATTTTCTTTTTATTTTAAACTAACTTCCCTATAAGCTAGAGACTGGATACTTCATACTATGCTAATTAATCTTGGTTTGACCACATTTATCCATAATCTCCTTTTAAATCAGTTGATTTACCATACAAATTTAGATCCCAAATCTTCACACCCTATTAGGACTGAACGCTTTCATTTCAAATGTCATTGTAGATATAAACAATGAATTTGTCAATAAATTTTGTAAATATTTTTGCTTTTTGTTAATTTTTATCAAAATAAAAAAAATTTAATTACATAATTTTGACGTTATATTATGAATTATTAGTGAATTTTGTGAAATAAGTGCATTTTAATATATATAAAATTTCTATATGAAATGTTTCGGTGTTTTAAAGTTGTAAAACCTCTTGTAAAGTTAACAGTTTTATAAATCAATTTGACCGGTGGAAACGCTGCTAAGTCTTTTTCTCTCAAAACAGGGTTTTATTTTTGGTGGAAACATAGCATTAAACAATTATTAGAACAAAACAATACCTAAAAAAAACGATTCTTCAACATTAAATGTTTTCTTAATCGAACTATGGAGCTTTAAAGTTTTGGATATATAAAAAGGTGGCAAAAGGCTTAATGTGCGGTGCCGTAGTAGTCAGATCTTGTACTATATCAGCAAAAAACTCTTATGACAGACGATGAAAGTGCCACGTAAAGTATTGAAATATTAACATAATTTGGCTAAACCAAGCATTTTGAGGTTGGATTTGCAGTATCCCATGGTCTGTAATTCAGGCCTCATGCGATACCTTTTAGCCACGTAAAAAAACAAAAACGATTCATTTCTCTCTCTTATCGCATCTGGAAAAAATAGGGTTTCTGTAAGTCGCTGCGATATGGCCAATTCGATCTAATTTCGATCTGATTTCGAATGGAAATTCCATTAGAAAAGGCTTATCGTTGAACTGTCAAATTATCTGTCATATAAGGAAATGAATGTAGTGGGCATTACGGGGTCGCACAAACGTACTCTTCTGTCTTGTTGTTATCACAAAAAAATAAATTAAATTGAAAACAAGAATAGCTTTTATATACCTACCTAAAATAAAAAAAAATCACTGGAAGTTAAGCCTTTTTTTATAATTATTACAACCAATATTAATTCGTCTGTGTTTCAGCTATCAATGAACCGATGTACGTGGTTCACGCATGCTGTTGGATAGTGGAAATATCAATCTAGGGCGCAGAACAATATTTCTGGACAGATTTCCACGGTTTGGCCAAAAAACGAAACCAAAGTTGCACTTCCGGAACTCGAAAAAATAGGACAAAATAGTAAAAAAATAGGAAAAAATAGTTAAATCTTATCTGAAAAACCCATACTTATGCAAGATTTATCAGTTATGAGTGTTTTTATCTCACATCACTTTAAACATTGGGTGCATCTCTGAAAATGGCGATTGTATTGTACAGTTTATAAAAAGTAAATTGTTTTATTTACCATCTTTGGTTCAGAAATCATTCTTTCCGCCTTCTCGGTAGTATTATGTATAGGTGATTAAATTTGACGTTTGAAATGGAAACATTATTTAAAAGTTCGTACGTTGCCAGACGTCCCGGTTTTCCCGGGGCAGGGCTTTAAATCATTTGTAGCAATTTTCTCTCAAAGACATCAAGGGAGCTTTCATCCGATAGAGAATAAATGATCCATGCTTCTGCACCATGTACCCGAACCGGTATAATGAGTGTATAATGAGTTTATTGGCGGATATAGCACTTTTGCTATATTTACATAATCGAAGGCGACTTATAACTCCTGATCCAGCTTTGTTGACACTTCTGTAAAAGCTGTGCTCATGTTAAAGTATTTCTCCATTTCTTCGAATCTGTTCCTGGGTTCTTCTTTTTTCTGAGTTAGACTACCCTTCTTCTATCTACATTTAGTTTGCGAGTTGCTTCACCCTTTAAAAGGTGAATATACTCATATAAAAAAATATCTTTGTTAATTTAAAAATAAAAAGTAATCGTCTGAGAACTTTCACATTTAACGAAAATCCAATCGTTTTAAAAGTGACGAAACTAGAGGTGTACTGTAGGTGGCTATAATTATACCATCATAGTCCATATATGTGGTTCAAGCTTGCATTATACATATACATTATGTATTCAAATATTAATTGAAGAGAGAGTAATTGATGTGTTAAGTCCGTTGACCCAATCAATCAATTCAACACCATCGACAACAAGCAATTTACATTCTCGTTCAATTTCCCCATAGACTATGTATAAAGTACACCACCATCATATTATAACAACGATTAACTTAAAGCCGCAAATCGCTTTGAAATTGGTTACAAATTTTTACAAACTATTTTCCCGTACATCTTATTGGACAGAAGATATTTTTTTTGTGTAAGACACTTTTAAGGAAAAGTCATGTGGCGGCGGCGGGCAGTATAGTGCAATAGGCAACTGCTTAAACGACCGACGACGACGACGGTTAGAGTAATTATATTGGTGGAACCGTGGAACCCATCATATGTATACATATGTAGATACCTGAGTGGCGGAATGAATATACTCCTATTGATCTTTAAACATTGCTAACGTATGTCGATATAACTTTAATGAAAATTACCACACGCTTTCATACCATAGCTCAAGCAACACCACACCACATGACCGAACTGAACAAGATACTTTTCATAGATACACTTTTACACCGTTTGTTGATTTCCATCATATAGTCGTAGAGAATAAGTTAGCAATATCTCCCACAGAGTCTTTAAGCGCTGGAGGAGTCGCAGTTTTAAATTTGTGTGGAGAGGTTATCTTTTAATTTTCCTCAGTTTTTTTTTGTTAAGTCTTTATAAGGAAAGTCTTCCTATTATAAGAAGCCATGCAACCAAATGTAACAAATAATAATAATAAAAAAAAAAAAAAAAAATCAACCTTTCAATCCACACAACAAAACGGTCCCACATAACCTCGTTATTAAGACAGTAACTGTAGATCAAGGAAACTCCTTCCTCCCAGGCCACAATGATCTACGGCTGGGTCGTCGCGCACTATCAGCTCACATATGCAGATTAAGATTATGAACACTTGATTAGGCCGCAGCAACGCCATGTTGCTTTAGCTGCTGGTTGCGGCGCTGAGCTGCAACGGAGCGCACGACTGACGTCTTTGTCCAAACTAAGAAAGACTATAACCTACCAAAACCAACCATGCCAGACAGGGTAGCAGCACAGTGGTTAACCAATTCATCGATGGGTGTACAACAGCAGTCATTAGACAGAACAGACAGATTGAGATAAAATGCAGCAACCATCCTTGGAAGCATATATAATGCAATTATACCTATATAATGCCGTGCTCAGCTTATGAATATATCACGGGTGTACTTATTTGTAATGAGTCAAGGAAGGCGCACATCCTGTCCCATGACATAAACAAAAACGTTTCTCAATCTCAACATTCTCAACACAGTACAAACATCTACCATCGAAGATAAGTGTACATCTTCGATACCTTAGATCCGGCCCCGTTCTGTTGTAGGACTCAGCTTTTGACTAAGATCAGATAACTGACTGCAAACACCTCAATGCACAAATCTCTTAAGAAATCACAAGTATTTTTCGTTCCATAGGGAAATAACTTCATAGGAAATAATTTCACATGGGAAATAACTTCATCACTGGTGAAATCAATTTCCCTGAACCTTTTTTCATTAGTAAATTTGTCATTATCGACAAGAAATAGTCCTTCTGATGTATTTTTCACCCACTATCTACTTGAACCCCTTATTCCGCGACTATCGAAAATACTATTTTCGAATTCCTGAATACGTGTGAATAAAAGCAGTGGAAATGGAACGCCAGCCAGTTCTGTTTGTGAATTTTATATTGCAGAGCTGAGAGAGACACTGTCCCATTTAAAATTACAGAGTATGCGCACTTACGCAAAGTAACGTGGAAGAGTCTGCTAAGGCGATGTTCTTTTTACTTATTTTTCTTTGGTATTTTTATTATTTTAACGGCAAATTTAAATTAAGTTGTATCTTATTCGGCCACCGACTCATGATTTACGTACGATTTGGTTATATTTGGGTATACTTCTTTGCTTTTTTTGCAATGTCTGTAAGGCATTTCGAGGAGTGTTTTTGGGGTTTCAATTGTAAATGGTGATTCGAGCCGAATAGCTATTTTTTTCATCAGTCCTCATAAGATCGTTTTATTGGTTTTTATCATAGAGAAGTAGGTTCATTTGTTTAATCAAATTTGTTTTCTCAATTATTACACAAATCGACATGGTCCTATGTCACCAAACCCCATTACCATCGCACGCCTTATTCATTAAAATTATGAGTACACCCCTGTGGTTTGTGCTTATAACAATTTTAGCAAACACAGCTGAGTGCTGCGATCGTGGTTTATTGAGACTCTGCGGCTGCAGTCCACGATGTAGCCTCACTGTATCTGAGATACAAATTTTCACTAATTTATTGGCGCATAGATAAACGATTTTGTAAAAAAGAGTGTCTTGTGTTCACAAAAGGTACGTAGTTGGAACCAAAGATAAACATGTTAAACAAAGAGAACCGCACCATACTTCATTATAATACAAAAATCACCAAAATTGTGCGCACTTAATTAAGTAACAACCGTGCAAACGATAAATTCCTAACCATGTCAAACAATGTCCCTGGAAGGAATTAACCACACACGTATATATCCGTATCTTTTCAAGAAAAACAAATGATGACGATGGCTTAAGGGTGAATTGATTACTTATATATACGCAATACGCATGCATGTCAACTCAAGTTGTTCCCTTCCCTTCATTAACTTGTGCGAAACTGCAGCTTAAGATCATTTTGTGATCAAAGCAATACATAACTATGGTGTCCTGGTAGTATAATATGATTGGAGTTCCTTGTAACATGGTAATTGCATTCATTACGCCTAAGTGAGTAATTTGGTTCCTGGATATCGAGTGTTTTATATTTTACCGTCAGCAGCAACTTCATGGTTGTAGTGCAAGTGCAGGTGTTTTGTTGAGGATATCTTGGTATGTAAACGTTGACTCATTTAGCCGGGTGTTGGGAATTGATGGAGTATAAAGTGTACAAAAAGTGGCTTCTCTTGTGGGCAAATTGTAATTTAATACCATGGTAATACATCAACATACAAGATTTGTAATTCAAGACAATGCGGAACCATTTCAATTTTTTTTTATAATTTTGCTTTATAGGAATTTTTTTTTCTTGTGTTTATTATTGGTTCATATTTTGGTCGAGTTATAAAAAGGAAAGGAATTTTATAGTTCCTTCTTTATATTTGTTGGATTCTCATGCTCTAGATATCCGAAGCATAAGTGTGGGAATTATCCAACCTTAGTTAGCTGAATTATGGCTTTTACAGTGATATCTCTATCAACAGATCAGCACAGGATCTATTTGAGAGTGAACAATTTTCAGAGTGACCACGAATTTTTGAAGTTCAGGACTTCAAAAACCGGACAAATACATAGTCCCTGGGGATTGTTTAGAGACCATGGCCCTCCAAGTTTATGATGCAAATGATAAAGCGTAGGGAAAGGTGGTCCAATGACTGCCACTTAAGGGGAAAGTATGAAAACCCACATTACATTTTGTTTTATTTTATACATATATTTATAACATAAAATAAAAATTACTTATTTTTTTAAGGTTTCTCAAAAGGAACGGACCTCCTATCACATTTACTTTTGAAAAAAAAAGAAGTTTAAAAAATATCCAACTTGACTGTCATTGCCCTTCTTATAGCAAGCTAAATGACGGCCAATTAATTACCTGACAGAAAATTAATTTACAAACTATCCCAATTAACTCCAAAACGGCTGAACAGTCTTTGATGAAATTTTCAGCAGAGTATCCCAGCGTCTGATACTGCGAGGTTTGGTAGGGATCGGCTGAAGAAAAAATTGTGAAACGCCAGTAAAAAATTAAAATTTTAATGACTATTTCATAAAAATAATTTGTATAAAAAGTTCCATTTTTGTTTTGTGAACAAAAAATCACATACATATGTACAAATGTATACAGAGCATCTTGTGTATAAAAACCATAATTTAATATCTATAAATGCAATTATTACATAGATTTTGGCTCGGCTGAAAATTATATCACATACAGTGAATTTCGTAATTTTTGATTTTACTTCGAAATCGGACAAATTTTGGAACTGGACAAACGTCAAAGATGTTTATTCGTTCTTCTCTATATATTCTGTGAAAAATAGTACGTAATTTCGATTTAGTTACGCCAAAACTACATTGACCGCCATTGCAAGCTGATCATCATTAGCATGCAATTCCCTAATCCATGGCATAGCAGCTTTATGACATTCCCCCAGCTCTTGTTTAGTGAAACAACTTCCTATTCTAAAACAAAATTCAAATCTAACTGCGATCGGATAGATTTTTCACTTTCAACTCCTAGCTAACCCCAAACTCATTTGTTGAGTCAATTTTGTTTCGAATGCCATTAAAAAAAAAAACAAATTTTAACTACATGTTCAAGTTTTAAATGCACTGATTTTAGAGGATTAGCTCGGGAAAGCGTTGAGCAAAGATCTTGAACAAAGGCTAAACCACATTAATTTGCCAATTGGATTAGCTATGGAAATCGGTGTGGGTTAAAAACTCGAACCAAACTGAACCATATGAGTTTTTAATTAATAAGTTAATCCTTTACTGCAAATCTGGTTGATGAAATAACTCATGATTAGTTAAGTTTTATTTAAATCAGAGTAAACACGGCACTGAAACACCGTGCTTATGCCGAACTAAAACTGAGCAAAAATATTAAATGCATTGAGCACTCGTACTCCTCAGCAAGGTATTCCGGAAATGTATGCTCTTTTCGGGTTTGGTCAGAAAAAGGGTTCCGGTCACTTGTCAGTGACCATAACCCTTTTGGTGACTATGGTGTATTAAGGTGTGAAATTGTGTTAGAAGGTGATCCCTTAATTACCATTTACCATAGGAAAATAAGAGATCCTCGGGTACCTCCGCCAAGGGAACCGGCCCGTAGCCCCCACCAGACTTTATGCCAGGCTGTTAGCTCCGATATGTCTGTCTTCCCCAAAAACCTAAACAAGCAGAGTGCTGATTGGCTTAGGGTAGAACCAATTTCTGAGATCGATTCGATTTAGGGAATACATGATGTCCGCCGTAGACACAACCCGCCTACACGGCTAAAGACGTGGTTCCTGCGGAAATCATGTAGCTCTCTTGATCCGTTTTTTCGGCCCATGGAAAAGGTGAGATATTGGTATGGTGATTTATGTTATAAGGTTTGAAATTGTTTTGATTGGGAGTAAATCCCTTAGTTACCAACTTCCATATGGAAGGCAAGGAGATCCTCGGATACCTCGGATAATGCTGTCTTACTTTTTCCATTTTGTACATTTAACAAATGACAGAACAAATTTAAGTCAATGCTACCACAACACAGAAAAATAATAGTTTATTTACTGTTGTTTTATAATCAAAAAGTGATCTATATATAGATCATCTCATCTCTGATAATAAAAAAATGGCTTTCGATATACCTTCTGGTTTCAAGGACATAATTTCACATAATATGAAACAGAAAGTTGAAAATTATTTTAGAAACTCCAATGGAATTCAAAATTAGTTTTTTTTTTCAAGTAAATTCATAACGATATGAAAATATTTTAGGATTGCCTTTTTGATTTGAATGTTACTTGAGTATCATGGAAAACACTTGGAAAGTTAGGATGCTGACACGTTAAAAGTTTCGAAAAAAAAAATCCGGCCCGAAGTAAAACAATCTTTAATCCGTCAGTAAAAATGTTTTTTTTGAAATATCGTGTCAAAGTATCCGTCGTCTTCCCATCGAACAACTCAATTATAAAAGTGTTTTTTGAGGTCAATTCTTAAAGAGTGGGATGTAGATCTGTCGCAATCAACACTTCGTCGAAATTTGGAAAAAAAAACTTTATTTTGTGGGAGTATCTGATAAAGAGAATTAAGCATATATAAAATATAATACAAATACCCACTCCAGTTTTCTAGAACCAAATTGGTAAAGATAAGGTTTATCAGCAACTTTCCAACTTATTGTTTCAGTAAATACAACTACACTTCCATTACAACCTAAAGGGTTAATGGAAACCCTAAAAAACAAATAAGGAAAACTTTCCTATTGTATGCCCACAAAAAAATGATATGCATTATACATAAGGTAGAATCTAAAGATGATAAGATAAGATACAATTAATTGTTTCTCACTTTCCTCTTATCTTTCTTTTGATTCTATTTTTTTTTTGTATACAAAAAACTTGAATATCTAAGATAATTTTAAAAAAGTTACAATCGTCAAGCATGCCTTTAATATGGAAAAATGCATTTAGAGTAAAAAGATATTCATCTTAGAGGAAATGGTTTTCTGTTTCTACTGAAAACCAAAAGTTTGATTTACATTACTCTGGAAAAGGGTAAGCTTAAATAAATCTCAGCCGTTCGTTCTAATTTGCTATGATTTCGTGCTGCAGGTAAATCCTAAAAAGTTTATCTCAAAACAGTAGTGCGCAGCAAATAAAAGAAAAACCAGAATTTATATTCTAAAGTTTGAGATACCTATCTGCGTGCGCCTCGCCGCGGTGAGAAAATTATTCTTTTATTTTTATTTTTTTTTTTGGGGCAAAACATTTGGCTTTTTAACCGTGGGATTTGGATTTTTTTTTGTCCTCGAGGTTGGGCATTTGAGTTGGCTACATTGTTTGAAGCCAGAGACCCCAAGCGGTGTGGGCAAAAATGTTGTCCGGCCCCAAAAGTGATTTATTCAGCGGTAGGGTAATATAATTCAGCACATACTTACTCGAATAGCTATAAGGTATATCGAAATCGGACCACACTTTATAAATGTATCTATATATATACTGCCGCTCGCATATACTATACATATAAGAAGGTTAAATTCAAATTTGATATTTACAAATTCAATTCGTTTTGTATTTTTATGGCTGCACGTTTGAAACATTCATAAGATAACACGACATGACAAGGGAAGGGTATTATATACTTTTTGTTTTTAGTCATGGCCGACGACACGGTGCGGTTCAGCTAATTCAAAATCGATTGACCGTCTAAATGTATTGTAAATCAAATTTTTTGATGCACGTTTTTTTTGAAAAAAATAAAAAAAAAAATCCCAAGAAACTGTTGAAGTTTTTATGTGTTTTAAATGAAATTTCTAATTTGAATTCGTGTGCTGTTATGGATGTTGTGTTCGATGCCGTTGATGAGGAACATAATAGTTGAGAGTTTAAAAGTGAATGTTGTGTTTATTTTAAAAATTTCGTGTGTGGCATATGAATACGGTGACCATCTTCTCTAAGGCAAAAAAGTTGACATATTTTTTTCATAAGCGCTCAAAAATTTGAGAATAAATAATTTTAATTAAAAGACTTGTAATTATTTTTAAAACTTCATAGCCAACTCACATAGTACCTACTGATTTTAGATAAAATAAGTGGCACCCTGGAAATTAGAGAGAATATGCTCGAAATTCGTAAACAAATTCATATTGGCGTTCTAATAAAAATTGTCTGCAAAGGTTAGTGGCACTGACAGCTGCGAAGATCCACACGGCCTAGAAACTTACACCCAATCCTTTTGTTTGCGTTGTTAGTTCTACATGGATTGAAGGGGACCTACAATTTTTCGTCGAAACCGAACAACTAAGATGAGATGCACTTTTCATGACAATGATAGTTTTGGAAAATTTGTCACTTCATCGCAAGAGGTAGGACCCCTGAAAAAACATTAGGTGTACTCAGGGCTCAAACTCAATGTTAGTTATTCAATGTCAAAATTAACAAAAATCGCGTGTTTCGCGATTATCCCGGTTTCACTCAACTTAGTATGATGTTGAAATCTATTATCAAAATTGTTGAACATATACAATTAGCGAAAAATTTCGTCAAAAATATTTTTTTCATGCCCTCAACTCTTGTTAAGATAGAGGGCGGAAACCACATCGCACTCAGCTATACATACTGAAATGAAAGGTCATGAGTAAATAGGGACATAAAACATTCATTCGAAATATTGTTTAGGCTGTTTAGAGAGTTAACATACTAAAAGAACCGGGGAAAGGGAAGGTTCATACAAATCCCCTTTGTTGGTCTTTTGCTTATAGCAAAAAAAAAAAAAAAAAATGATGCGTCGCAGTGGAATGTTCTGCGAGATTAATTTACAGCTCATAAAATTTACTACAACTTTCGCTTAAGAGAAAATTCTTACTAAGAGATTGTGAAAGTAATTTATTAATGAAGAAAATACTTAAACCTAAAAAGCGATTTGAAAGTTAAAAAGAGGACATTGAGAGGACAATTTGGTAAAAGGAGGACAAAGGAAGGACACAAAAAGAAGAGAGGACATGGTGTACCGAAAGAAGGGACTGTCCTCTCAAAAAGATGACGGATGGTCACCGTACTTAGGAAGGATTAGGTTATTAGTTAGAGTTTAAGGGGAGCGGAGTCAGAAGTAACAATTTTGCACTAAATTTTATGTTGCTCCTAAGAATTCGCAAATTAGTCAGTTGAAAAGGTAAAAAAAAAATATCAAAATATCTCCAGAAGTATGGGTTAATTAGACAACAATAACATGTAGACACCAACACTGTTTTTGGCAGGAGTTATAGCTAATTCATAGCCGCAACCGCTAATCATCAAAATTCTTTTTGTTAAATAGTGTCGCTCGTCCATATACAATCTCAAATATCTAATTTAAAGCGACCTGTACACTGTCAGTCAGAGGACATCAGTCATCTACACATGTAATCAGTCATCAGGCAAAATCAAAAGGTTTTTGATTTTTCGTGAAACAAATGCACGCATACAAACTTGTTTTTACAAACACTACCTATATTACAGATTGTTGTCAAATGACTGACCGTGTAAAGGTCGCTTAAAAATAAAAAACAGTGTTACAATTTATCTCAGATGCGGAGTAAGATGTTACATAAGCAGGGGTAAGTTTGAACATTTAGTTAAAATGTTTTCACTTTAGAAAAACAAACCTAAAAAAACGGATCGTTATAAAGACTTGAAAAGTAGTGTTAAAATCGTTTGCAATGATATATACTCTTTATATGTAACAAAACTTGCTTCGGAAAAGTGTAACAACTTATCAACTTATCTTGCAAGAAATTGATCTCGAAGAACACTCACAAAAAAAAAAAAAAAACAAAAAAAACCTGTAATCAGCACACATTCAGTTCCATTGGGAATACGATTTTCACATATTGTTTTCCCATATGGAGAGTTTCGTTTCGAGAATAATTTATCCCTGGAAAATTTGTGATCATATTCTCTCAAATGTTTCCCCAAATTAATTGTTAGAGAATATAAAAATTAACGTAATATATATTTCTCTTCAAAACTCAACGGCTTAAATGGTTAAAAATGTTGTCTCAAACAACGACCGAGTTAAAACTATTTAAACAAAAGCGTATCTATATTTTAGTTGCCAGAAATTTTACCAATACAAAAATTAATTAATATTGTACCAATAAATCGCCAATATCTTACTTATGAAGAAATTATTTTCTATTTTGTTATGAAAGGAGTTTATTTCAATGTTCGGATGCAGTTCATTAATTGTCTAAGATATTTCACATCCAAAACTTCTAATTAAAGATCTCTTATATCAAGACAAAAAGGATTAATGTGATAAGAATTCTTCTCTGTTCGAGTCAAACGATATTAATTTATCAGTAATTTGTACTAGAAATGAAGATCTAGAACAGCAATATTTATGCTGACCTTTATAGTTATTGCACTTTAAATTTTCCATCCAGACGCTATTGACGCTGATTGATGCTATTGCAAAGAACCTCAATTGTCGTGAGATATTTGAAGTGAATTGCCTTGGCCTTCTTAATTGAAAAAATATTAGTTTGTATGATCATTTAGATCATTTATGTCGTTGTAACTTATTAAAAGAGAAGGAATAGGAGACGCTCGCAAAAATGATGATTCATAAGGCACTTTATGAGAACAAAGTTTCTTTTCTACCAACCGATGAGACCTATTTTGCTAACTGCAGACCTAACATATGTCATTTGCATTAAATAAACGGCACGTTTTTTTTATCATGATCGAAATAACTCACACCCCACAGTGACGGCTTGATCATGTTAGAAAAATCTAACACACAAAAGTAGTAGATAATGGATTTTTACAAAGACTCACGTTATATCAAAGCTTTACCGCACATTACCCCTACGCACATTTAACTAACCGTTGGGTGTTCCTGTAGAATTGATTTAAAAGCCCATAAAAAATTCATTCCAATTAGTTCTTCTCCTTTGGATGTTTTTTTTTTTAACAACCTACTGATCGCGTCGCATACTAACGAGCCCCCATCTGACATAGATACCAGTACCAGCTTCTTTTCTGGAGAGGTCTTGTCAAATAAAAGCGCTACTGGCCATGGTGGTTATACTGAATTTAAATACGGCGCGCGTTAACTCAAGCGAATCGAAATTACACCTAAACTTCATTGAAATAAAATTAAATGCCATAAAGATATAAATTTTCAACTCCAAATGTGGAACACCCGCACTACCATTCGACGGATTGCGACGTGCGAGGGTGATGTAGTTAGCGTGAAAATCCCTTCCACATTAAAATCAGACAATTTTTATCTGACTCACTTTTCTCGCTTTACCCAGCTATAGCAGAAGAATAAAAGCCAACATATTGGTATTTAGTGTTGTTGACTTTTTTGTTCAAGCCAACAATTTTTTTTTTGGTACATTAAACTAAAGTCGGTCGGTTTGTTGTCGTTGCCGCTGCTGCTGGAGCTCAAAGATTCATTGTGTTTATCTTGAGATAAGATTCGGAACCAAGATAAATTGTCTAATTATTGCACCTGTGCTTTATAAAACAGCACGTTATTATAATACGGTTCTGCTTGCTTATATAGCGTTAAATTCAAAAAAATTGCTTAACAACATAAAACAACATTTGTATATCTTTTATTACATTCATTCGACAATCAACACCGACGCGATGACTACGACGACAGAAATTACTTAAATTCATTTCCGGTGGTGTTATTAAAACAAAATTAGTGCTGAGTTCGCAGTTTTTTTTTTCTTCATATTACAGTAGTTTGCTTAATCACTCTTAAATGATCATAGGACCCATCATTGTATATTGTTGAATAGTCTTTAATAATTTCAACCTTTGTGTTGTCATGTTTCCTGACATCATTTATGGTAACAAATTTAGTAATAACAAATGACATATGAGATCATAACATTTGAATGATTTATAGCTTCAAAATAATAGATATTTGTTGTTGAATACTAATGTATATGATATGAGATAAAGAAATATTTTGGAACTTAATAAGTAGTTGAGGAACTAAAGCTGGTTGACGAACCTTGTATGGTAATTATAGGGATTATTGCGGTGCCATAAGCTCATTCATCAAATACAATTTTCGAGGTCAATGGAGAGTATAATATTCCCACGATTGTTTATTTGATTAGTGTCATATAGGTAGTTCATTCATTGTATTTTAATATAGATTTGGGAATATAAGTAGACATTAAGTTGAACATAGTTTTAAAGTGGTTTCCCACGACTTTCCCAGCAAGTTCATGGTATTGGTTTTTTTTGAGCTTGTTGCAACCGAGCTACCTATGCGCTTTGCACAGTCGAAAATAGGCTAAAAGTCATAAATCATAAGATAAATACAACCATGTTTGCAAAAAATCTGCGATCTCAACTTACACCAACCACACTTTTTAACCCCTGCATGCGGGATTTTCTGGTTAAACGACACTACAGCATCTCCTATTTCTTTTGGGGTAATCCAGCTCGAAGAACCAAATGAAAATCCTTGTGTCACTGGTAAAATTTGTGATCTTTATTATGACGGTAAAAGCTAATATAACCTTGCTTCCAAATATCATTAATACCTCAAGGATATAATTAGTAGGTAGTTACGTTTCGAGTTAAGTATACCAAGTTGTTGAAAGACACAAACTTCTTGGACTAGATAATTGTCAGCATCTTCTCCAACAGAAAAAAACAAACAAGGACATTATGTACATCGTTTGAAGGAGTTTTTTTTTTAAACCTATTCACTAAATTCTTTTCAGATTGGTAGTGACATAAAAAAAAACAAGTCATCGATATTAAATTCTTGAATCTTCCCCAGGATTGGGATTTGAACATTTGGTCGATGCTAGTCAAAAGCCATATTGGTAAAATCCAATTAGATCTTCCGTAAGAGGCTTAAGAGGTTCACATATAACAAGCTGGATAGAATTTTGTAAGTAATGTTGATTTGTTGCAAAGCATGACATTCCGATGTTTTCATATATGGTTCTATTTGACAGCTGAGTTCCCTTTGCTGTTTGTACAAGATGCAGTGCAGCTTTAGCATCCTTTGTTAACGCTTCTGTAAAAGCTACCCATATGTTTCTTTTCCAAAAATCTCAAGGGCCAGGTAAGGTTAGAGTTTGCTAAATTCCATACCTAAGTAAACCAATAAAGTTCTGGAAAAAAAATTTTTTTGAGCGAAAAATCCAAGTTCTCGGTTTGGATTTGATAGTAAAAAAAAGTGTGCGGCATTCGCAGAACATGCAACACAATTAAAATTATGTGGCTCTATTGGGCGGCTTTTTCTTGACACGGCGGCGGCGTTGGTCCCATTTTAAAAACTGATACTTAAATGGACCAGGATTTTTATAAAAATAGTTTCTTGGATCAGATGGTATAGACGATGCTGAAGACGATTTGCCGATCATGCACGCCAACGACCCAAAGCGGCAATGGTATAATGGATGGAGTGCTTGGGTGTTATATCCCAGAGGTTTCCAGTTCAATACTCACTCAGGTACATAGAATTTTTTTTCATTTCAGCATACCTCCCAGCTTATGCTGGAAGTCGCCCATGAGGTATGGAAATAAAAATAAAAATCAACTAGCTCTATCCATTGGACCAAAATAATTCTTTTCTATCTTTCTATATACTCCTTCTTATATTGTCGTGCAATTATTGTAGTATTGATAACGCTGAGTAGCATTGACTAAGCATTTTATCGGAAAAACGATAAATTTGCTAAATTCTTGTCCAGGCAATAAATTCAAGTTTCTAAATTGTTTTTTTGTTTTGCTTTCTTTTGAAGGTGCTAATAAAATATCTATTATTAAATTCTATATAAAAATAGTATTATATGTATATGTAATGTAAATAACATACCTCTATCTAATACTAAAAAATTGGATATGTAACATTCCAATTCCAATGATCGTTTCATTTATAAAACTCTTTTTAAATTTATTTTTTCAACAATGCAACAAATATTTAAAGTAGCTTGAAGCAACTAGACATAACAATAAACAAATAAAAAACGTTGCCAATTTTTGCTGGTTATAGTTTACATTGAGACTGCGCAGTTTTGTGTCTGATCTCTACAAAATTTATCTCACTCAACCACTTTGAATTAATCGTTTCTTTCAAACAAAAATAAAACATAAATACAAAAATCTGCAGCTGGGGGCAGAGACATCACAAAGTGTGTGTTTCGTTAAAAAAAAAAACAAATTAAACCATGCATTATTTTTATAAAATCCACTTCTAACCACTTGAATATTAATTTAAAAATTCATTATTACAAAAAAAAAAACTACCTACCTATTTATAATCATCTTCATTTTTAAAAATAATTTGCTGTTTTTAGTTTTCTGCTTTAGAATACCGATTTATCATTCTATGTCTCGCACACCTTTTACCTGTCCGGAGGCACCTACTATAGAATAATCATTTTAATTCTAATGTTAGTGGAGGTAGTAGATGATTTGAATACATATATACATATAAACAAAGTATATATTCCTACCGAACGAAGCATCCCACTCATTCATCCGTGACAACATTATGAATGAGTCAGTGAAGTGAATATATAATTTGGCAGATATTCAACTCGAAATTGATTGCAACAGAACAATAATTCTTAGTAAAGCCATACGGAATTCCGCATCAATAAGGAAATTATAGCAAGTTTGTAATTTATTTTTTAGCAGTCGCGAAAATTGCATGTTATTGTGGTTAAATGACTTACTAGTAAAATAAGAGGTAAGTTGACTTTTCAAAAGTGGATATGATGATTTTGAGTGAAATTTGCCTCCAAGCTATATAAAATACTAAAAACCTACACTAACACTTAAATGTAAACGCAGGGTGACACAAAATGTATCATTCTATCACAAGAGATTATCATTTTTACAAAAATTGCAGCAACTGTCAGTATTGTTTGATTATGTTAAGAAAACAATGATATTTTTAACTATTTTACGAAATAAATCGTCAGTTAAGTTGATGCAATATGAGCTTTGGCGCAGATTTTCCTGTTGTCCTACACCAACATAACTTGTAAGTTTTAAGAAACTGGAAAACATCTCATTTTTGGTAAATAAATAACTTTACTAATGTTCCCTCCCAATATCAGCCACTGCCATCATCAATCGCTTTTAAGTTATGCTTATGCTCTCCTGAACCGAAATAACGCAGTAGAAGAATTTCGGCAAAAGTTCATTAAGCGACTTGACTTATTTCTACTTTCCCGGCCTCCCGGGTACTTAAACATAAAAAAATTTGTCTTCTGGCCCACTGTGACTTTTCGTATCATACAAATCAAATCGCTGCATGGTGCTTCATCAAAGATGAGTTTCTGATTCGCCTCGTTTTGTAAATTTTAACTATTCGGCGAAGATCGCCCAGTTGAACCTCGCTCCAGACTTCATTTGGGACTTCTTTGAAAGCTCCATTAATATTGTGAGAACAACTTATCGCTCCAACTCTCTACAAAATGATGGAAAAAATATGATAGAAAGAAACAGAGAAATGACCATCAAAAATGGCGACGCTAGCGCTCTTTTGACAGATATTCTTTTCAGAAGCCAATCAACTACTTTATCGACTGCAATATTTTTTTTCATTTTCGCAGCAACATGTTATAGGAAGTAAAATGAGATAACATCTGTGTAGGTGCTGTTTTTGTTGTTCATAGCATTTTTCTGTTTAGTTTTCCGCAGTTCTTCAGACCATTGAGGACCTACTAAACATATACAACAAAATATAAAACTATTGTATCATTTTTAAATACAGAATTTTTTCTGAAGTTTATTCTTTTATTTTAATTATAGTTTTAAATATTTTATAATTTTCTTTTTTCCGCAAAAAATTGTTTAAGCTTTGGTACTATAAAAGACTATGTCTTATTTGTACGCCATTTTTAAATAAAAAAATAAATAAAAAATAACCACATCGGTTGGGTTTTTTTTAAACCACCCTGCAATATAAATAACAGAATATTACTTAATTGTAAATACCAAAAGCGTTCGTATCACAAGTCACAACTATAGCCGATTGAAGATATCGGAAAACGATGTGTGGGCGTGGATGATGCCTATAGCTCCACTCAAGTGTTACCTACATCAGGGGTGATTACCATCGAAAAAAATGCATACTTAATGAGAATTATGTCGAATTTCGTCCTCCTAAGTTTGGTAAAAATACCTATTATTTTTTATGTTAAACAGTCGAGTGTCGAGACACTACTCACAGTTATGTGAAAAGTTTTGCAATTTGAATCGGGAATCCAAGTGAATCAAAAATTTATTAGCATAACTGATTCGAAGCATCGATCAATTAGCAGGCCATTAAAGTTTTTACACAATTTGATTATGACACAAAAATAATTATATTTGTATGATACATTATATCTGAATTCCAAACCATATAACCACACTGCGGGGACATCAATCAAGTTTCCATTTAGCTTAGATAGATTTACAAAATAAAATTTTGACTTTACCTCGCCTGGCATTAGACCACACCTTGACAGTGAACGAACGCAGTATATGATCAGTGAGGATACATTTTACTTTTTAAAAGCTTAAAAAAACGATGTATCCGTATCGCGAATGATTGATGGAATACCAACAAAATCGGTTTTGGAATTTGCATTTTATGCAACCGAAAAGCTGGCATATGTAGGTAGATTTTTTATTTGTATTATGCTGTCAATTTGATAAACGCACCAGACGGAGAGATAACGCATTACGTTACAAACTAATATTTTAATGGCGTTCATTCATATTGTATGTGGACCTTAATACAATGCAATGCATTAAGTGTGTGCTAAATTCACAATAAGCAAGTTAAAAAATGTCAAAGTCAGAGTACTTGACAGAAGTTTGAAATGATAGGGGTGTAGTTTGCTATCTCAATACAATACACAATAATATTCACAATATGCTTTGTCTGTTTGGTTGTGAATTATCGTGGCTTATCAATGATTGATAGGCACCATGACTTCATCCATCGTGCAATAAAACGCATTCCATTTCCAATATTTTTTTTTATCGATACGATACTTAATAAAATAACAAAAAAAAAAAACAAAATTCAGATAATGTTGGCTTGCGAAAATAAAATCATTTTATTTTGTTATAAATGTTAAAGCGTTATCAGTGAGTATTTTGTGCTTAAAAACAACAGGTTTTTATTGAGTTTTAATCGATTTATCGTTTCGTTTAATTGAGTTGAATTCGCTAATGCTATTGGAATTTGAAATAAATAAAAATATTATTCGGTCAATAACAACTTTGAAATTATTCAGGTTTACATACAGAGCAACAAATACTTATTGCCCGTTGTATATAAGAAGATATAGATCAGTTTAATAAGTCGAAGAATTATAAGTAGGTAAGTATAAAACATACATGTATTCCTTAAGAGGTGACCTTCAAATAAACGATATCAAACCGTGCTTTCTAAAAATTCTTTCGAATTATGATGTCAGTTGTTTTCTAATAAAATGTCTGGCTTTATTTGTAAATTTGTACATTTCATACCAAGTAAGTACCTTTTTTGTTCGGTTGAATTAGTGAAAAGGTTCAGTGTAATTCAACCTCATAGATTTATTTTCATAGTGTGCCCCCATTGCTAGGCCTGAACGATTGACTATAATTCTACAGCTCGTCCTTCAATCTGGTTTCTCGAAGAAATATGATTACTTAATAGTTTTACTTGTAGAAGTGCGCCAAACCTTAGTGATCTAAGTTTGTCAAACGTTTTCCTCAGAGCCACCTCAACCTTATCCAACCTAATATAACCTTGCATAGATCTACTTTAGATTAAAAACAGTATTCTCTTAGTTTCTCGCATTTTAAGGATACATAAGTGTGTAAAGCCATCATTAAGCTAATTATTAAAAAGTTGGAAAGGCTACTGAGAGGTAGCCGCATCCATCGATCTCCAGTTTACTTGTTGAAAAACGCGTTCTTATTAGCAAAGTTTGCTTTTTTTCTTAATTCTCTGTGAAGCTGCTTGAAATTGATTGGCCATTAGGTAGTTCTTTTATAGGAACTTTATTTTGAAATTATAAGTATTCCTTCAACACCAGGTTAAATATAAAACGAAATAATATTCATCATTCTGGCTATTGACATTGAGGGCTTATTAAAAACCGTCTAATATAATCATAGTCCATTAGGCTGCTAAATTTCTAAGAACCGAACGGGATTTCCTTCACGTCTTAAAGGTTCTTACCTTACCCAAATGATTGATATCGATACTATATATATATTTTCTCATTTTTCATTCATTCAAAACTAAAATAAAAAGTATTTTTAACAATTAAATTACTTCTTTCCATGTTAATACTTTTGCTCATGTAGATCTAGATAATATCAATTAAATGGATATTGATAGAATATTAAAAAAAATTAAACCCAATAGGTACCTACTAAAAATGGACAAATTAAAATTTTTATTTTATTATGAACGAAATTCAATTATGAAGATTTGTGGCCTTTATACTATGTTCCCACCTAGCTCGAAATCGGCACCTCAATTTCAAAATACGAAAAGTGTTGTTGCTTGACAACTTTAATCAAAAAAATAAGAGAAACAAAATGTTTTTCTCTTTCTTGCTTGTTGGTGGAAAATGAGTTGAAATTAAGATAATTTTGAAATTGTGTATTTTTTTTTGAAATTTGTGTAATTTCGTTAGTGATTTTGGAAGATTTGCTGAAATTGCGCAATTTTGTTATAGGTGGTAACATAGTAATAGATAAAATATCATTTATAAATAAAAGAAAGAGAAGCGGACTTAATATACTCCCTTGGGGAACTCCAGATATTACAGCTATTAGACAAACAATCGTTAACTAATTGTGTTCGATGTATGACGTGAAATAACGAAATAACACAAAATCTTAAATTTAGTCTTATTTGGTTTTTCGAAACGAAATAATACCAATTTATCTTTATTTCGATTACTAAAACGAAATAATGCCAAAAAAGTAATGGAAATAACGCTAAATTTGTTGAAATACAAAATTTGGCGGTATTTCGTTTTCAAAATGGAAATAAAGCCAAATTTTTCATATATAGATGGTGACGTGAAATAACGCCAAACGAAATAACGCAACCTCCCTGCCTTGGGCTACTATAAGAATCGCAGTCGGTGCGAGGAGTTTGGGTATATGAAAAGTTTTTGAATAAACAACTCTGCATACACCCAAACTTGAACCCACCCCAAATCCTATAGTAGGCCACACAGGGGGGTTGCCATAATTTAAAATGTCTTGTTCTTGATCATTGGAAACGAAATAACGCCAAATTGGCTTTATTTCCATTTCTAAATTGAAATAAAGCCAAATTAGGTCCTATTTCGTTTTTGAAAACGCAATAAGACCAATTTGGCGTTATTTCGTTTGGCGCTATTTCACGTCACCTGTTTGATTAGTCAATTAGAACTTTTTCCATCTCATAAGATTTAAATGAAAGACCATGCATATCGCAAAAAAAATTATGGAGAAGTAATTTATAATTACTATAATTAAATTATAATTAATTTATAAGATTAAATTAATAGAAACGTACAACATTATTCGCTATATAAAAATCGAATAAGGGTATTGAACTTCTACTGAAAGACAATAGATATACAGGGTGATTGGTATAAGATGCACCAAAAAGCTTGAGCGTGTAGGTGGAGTTAAGACAAGAAAAAAATCGTATGGAGGGGGGGTCTATTTCCCCCCGTTTAGGCAGGAGGGGCAATCTTCTAAAACATTGACTTAAATCAGAAAAAAATATTTAAAAACAACGGTGAATGATACAAAGCCTTGTTATATTTTTTTGGAAACTAAGAAAACTACTCTTTTATTTAATTTTTAAATTAAGTTGTTTTAGTGAACAGTTTTAAGAAAATTAATTTTCGAACTCAAAATTGTGAAAAAAAAAATTTGTAAACTAATTTTTTTTTAAAATTTTATGTAAATAACTATTATTTTTATTTTCAAAATTCAGTGCTCTTATTCATTTTTAGTCAATTGCCCCACCCGCCTAAACGGGGGGAAATAGAACCCCCCTCCCGTACGATTTTTTTCTTGTCTTAACTCCACCTACACGCTCAAGCTTTTTGGTGCGCCTTATACCAATCACCCTGTATATTGATATCTAAGTTAAGCTATTAAATAGGGGATCGATAATAATTCATCAACATGAGAAACTGATAGATTCTTTAAGCATTTGTTTTGACATATTGTGTTCTTCTAATTTCTTTTGTGTTGAAAATTCATAACTCTATATTGATTGAATTATTTGGTTTTGCAATCAACAAGGTTATCAGTATATCTACTAATCGGAATTGTAATTTTTTCTATTTGCAAAATGACCGTTTTAACCCACCTTAAAAAAGAAAAAAACAAATAAATATGACTCGACTTCCTCGACACAATTACGAAAATTATATTTACTCGAGTAATTCACGGGATTGCCCAAACAAAATAATAATAAAAAAAATCTACCGGTACCTATCTTTGTATCTCTGTTTACACTCCAAGGTTAAACCATTAACCAAGTTGAATAAAAAAACCTATATGTATGTGCATTGACGTCACTCATCGTGTGTTGTATTTTTACTTTTTTTTTTATCTTATCTTCTTTGGCAAGAGTTAACTGAAGTAACTAAGTAGGTATCTACATATAAAAGAGAAGATACTTTGCGTTTGCAATGGTCCGACGACGACAACGACTATACAACAACGCAGACGTACAATCCAATAAAACTCCCAGTATTTTTCTCAGAAATATACCTACCTACACTAACTTATACGACTATACGAATGCTAATTGATAAAGCAAAAAAGCAAAAAAAAAGCTGGTTGCATTCAAGACCCGACTTGGCTAAGACCGGCTATAAGATATGTGAGAATAGAATGTTAAACGCATCATAAATTATTCGGGACAAGGCCACGCAAATATGAATAACTACTACACGCGCTTTATGCTAGATGCTAATTTATTTCTTTTTCTATATCTTTCAGATACGTCATAGAGTGGATAACATCGGCATCTCATTCTTAGTGGATTTATTACCAACAATCATATCCACACAAAGAGCGATAGAGGTAACGTATAACTACTTTAGAATTCGTTCTATATCAATTTGCCATTAATTTAGCCTTTTGAATGTAAGTTAAAGTATAAATAGGTATATCTCAGAAAGTATCTCATAAATAGCTTTGAGTATCTATCTATGAAATTCATTAGCGTTATCAATTGGCACGCAGGTGCTGCAATCTGTCGCAGGACAGAAAACGAAGAATTGTGGAAGTAGCAACTTATATAATAATAATAAATATCTGTTTAATCGAAAGTTGGCAGCACACGTTATACACGAGAACAGCGCAACCAGTGACACGTTGTTCGTGTATCTTATATAGTGCTGATGCTGACCGAGCCGCGATGATCAAATGCGCGGGAACCGGCTCACCTCAGCTGAGTTGTACGCGGTTGTCGTTGTTGTCGTAGCCGATCAACGGCGAATTGATCATGTAAATTGCTGGATCAATGGAATGCTGTCCCGTAATAGTGGAATGAACTAAAAGCAACAAGTGGAATTCCTTCCTCATGCGGAATAGATACAGAGTATCTACTTCTCTACCTATAGATACCTATAGCTTAAGAAATGATATAGTTTTGCCGAATGCCGATTGTGTTGGGCGAGGACAATAAATATTCCCTACCGCACCCAAAAACAAAAATTGTATCTTAAACCTGTTACAAGATAGTAAAAAAAAAACATTTTTTCGGTGTAATTAAGTACCAAGTTTTTGTTTGTTTAATTTTTATCTTGTGTGACCATGTCGGAACGACGAGATTGTCGACATAAAAGTAATTTGCACGCTGATTTAACTTTATATTAATGCCAATCATTAGCTTATCTATGAGGTCTTCATTCAGTTTTTTTTTGTTGGCGGTTATCTGAAATCTGGTGTGACTTAAAGCGAAGTTCGAAAACAATGATTTCTTTGTTGATATAGCTGGAAAAACTCGTTCATATTATCTCGCTGGTTTTTTGTATGCCGAATTCAAACAAAAATATGAATTTTACTTGGGGCTATTTGCAAGCTGCCGCTGCCACTACCGCTACAGCTTCGGCTCCCGCTCAGCCTTCAACGCGCATTATTGTCGATTAGAGTTGATTGAGCTGTAAAAAAATACTAATATCTTTTTTTTTAGCAAAATATAAATTGCTATAATTTTGCTTATTTTTTTTTTCTCAGTCGTAAGGTATAATGACTGCTCTATGTGGTTCACCAACAAATAACTTTGCCGATGAAATATAGAGATAAATAGGAGAAACCTAATTTTTCTTATAGATATTTTTGTATCTATCGGTTCTCATAATTTATCTTATATACGTGCTTTCTAGTATATGATGGTGATTTAAGAATTGAATGGCTTAACTACTATTGTTCAGATTCATTAGTGGAGAAAGTATAAATTTGGTGAGTATTGTAATTTTAATTTTGAATATCTGCAGAATGGCAGAGCATTATAGATCCTATATGATGAAAGAGAGATATTGATTGGTAATAAGAGGGACTACCTTTACCTATAGGTAGAAATATAATTTTATAAAACTTTTTTAGTTGTATAGCAACGACATTTAGATTATAGCTTCCGTTGTTTACTGGAATGTTAGATGGATTATATAAAAGATGGGGATGGGGTATCTAACTGTGATTTACATTCGAGGATAAAACAAAAAATAGCTGCATATTGCAATTAAGGTTGTCGAAAACGCTACGAAATCAAATCCTTAAGTATATCCTACGACATGGTGAGAGACATTTGTTTCCTCATTAGATCTAGCGCAATTTTATTGGTTTTCGTCTAATAAAGATTGGGTTTGATTGGGTACGAAGCTTTAAAACTGATATAGAAGGCCTTTTCAGAACAACAAACACTTTTGTAATTTTTCTTACTTAAGCTACTCACATTTTATCCTCTTCTGGAATTGCCCATCAATCCGTTCTATATCCCGAAATCCTAATCACAGATATTGTTTCTTAAGCCGCACTGCACGAATTTAGAATAAGAGTATGTGTAGGTATATACCCAAAAAGAAAAAAAAAACTGCAAAGAACGTAAACAAATGCTCCATCTCCTTCCATATAAAGAGTGAAATCTTCCTAGCAATATAAAAATAAATAAATCCTATTCTTGAATCTATAGATGCAGAAGTAAAGTCTAAATAACAATTTTGATTCCCTCAGAATTCGGTCCATACAAGCTACACTTGTGCAAGCACTTGTTTTGTGTGTTAGCATTCCCATAGACCGTGTTTAGACTGAGAAATTTAAGACCGCACTGACGAGAATTCGTAGGCGAGAGGGAAGAGGGGTGAGTACTCTCGTGAGGCAGCTTCAAATTATAAACATCGGAAGCGTGAGTACTGTTCCAATTTCAAATTCAAGTTTTTTCCCATTTTAACTTTGCAGTATTTTTATAGCTAAGCTAGATTCAGAGTGATAGAAAATGAATTCTAAGAAAAGAAAACAAACAGAAGCATTAATAATAATAAATGGATGTTATTTTCTTTTATAAAATGCAAAAACTTCGCGTCGTACAACTGTCTCACTTCACAAAAATTCCACCCGCTTCAAGTGAGGCGTCCTCAATTGAGGATCTGTGTAAATACGAGAGTACTCACCACGCCATACTCGATTTTCCCAGTCTAAACACGGTCATACACAACGATCGAACACTGACACCAAAAATCTAAAGCTTTTGATTCTACTCGCACCGTGTCTGACACCGGTGTGTGCACAAGTGTCATATGCCGGTTTAGATCTTTTCTTTTATACGGTAGACAGACGTACCCTAGATGACTTATTGGTTGGACTTCGTATTGGAAGCAATTGTTTGGAGGTAAATCCTCTCTGATCGTGCTCGCTTATTATCAGTTATCGTGGTGGTGTGTCTCTGCTCGTTTTGAATAAAATGGAGACATTTCTAACAATTGTCCTGAGAAGAGCTTTGTTTGGTTCATCTTAATGAAAAAACTATCTATTTTCTAGATCGGAAGTTAATAAAGGTTCATCTCAACTTTTGTGCACCCAGATTTTTTCAAAATGATGCCAAAGATATCCATCCGAGTGTACAATCTCTGAATTGAAAGTGGATTTTGTAAGAAACTCATTAGAGTAGGTTTATTCCATATACCTAGGTCAATGCCACCTACAATATGCTCACGAGCTCTTAAAAGTACTTGTGTACTTTTTTTAGAAACTACATCCTGTGTTATAACTGAATCTAATATATTTTCAAAATCTTTTAAAATTATAAGAAGAACTGACACGCATTGCCTGCAATGAAAATATTTACCTAATGATTTTATGAGAAATCGTTGGCTTTGAAAATAGACAAACAATCTGGATTAAAAAGTGAGGTTTCCTCTGAGTTATAATTTATAATTATGTTATCTATTTTTTATTATACGATGTTCTTATTTAATTATATGTAAAAAAAACAAACGGTCAAATGCAATTTGGGGCCCAAAATCTTCTCCAATTAACATTTAAAGTGTTAGATATCATCTCTAAAACTATGTTTTTAATTTGTTAAAATTGTGTTTGACAAATTAATGGCAATTAAATTTTTTTTTAATAATTCAAAAGGAGCATAAGATTGTATCAAACGGCAAGTAAATAAAGCGACGACGTAAATAAGTCAGCAATCAAGAGTGAACATATAAAGTGGATATGAATGGTTTAACTGTTGAAGTGTAGATTGTGCTGCAAGTGAGACAAAATGTTCGTCTCTTTATACTTGGTCGCGTTGCTATTGGCAGTGTTCAAAAATGTTCAAGAAGGTACTTTGCAGTGTGTCGGTGTCACCCAATCCTCTCTATAATAAAGCCAGTATGGTTCGTTGTTGTCGGGGAAAGCTTTTTGGTTCTATGTTTTTGGATACTGAACATGGATAAGTAGAGCGTAGAGGCAAGCATCGAAATGAGCTTTAAAATTACCGATAAAAACCGGTAAAAAATTACGCAGCAAACAAAAACGGCTATGTTCACTTTTAACTCATTTTTAGTTTTGAAAATGATTATGTAGAGATGGCGTTGCTAATGGTTTGAAGAAATATATGGTTATCAGGGACAAGCACCATAACAAATTAAATTCACTGGAAATCCGAACCGGAAATGTTAAATTTAAAATAAAAAAAATCAGCGGAAGTCAAGCATTTTTAAGGTCCAATCTTAATCCGTCTGTATTTCAGCAATCACTGAACCGACTTACACGGTTTACTTGCTGTCAGATAGAGGAAATGTCAAACTAGGTCATGAAAACTATATTTCTGGACAAATGTCCACAGTTTGGCTAAAAAACGACACCAAATTATTTTAAATATTTGGTGACACCAACACAGCAAAGTACTTGAATTCATCTTTGATTCTGCCCATAGCAGTACGACCAAGTATAATAACAGACGAATATTTTTCTACAACTCAATTGCAGCGGCATGTATACTATTAAAACTTATTTGAAATCAAAACCGTTTTTGGGTTCTGGAAATGGATAAGTAGAGACAAGAATCGAATGAGCTTTAAACCGGTAAAAACTAACCTCACGTATAGAAAACTTAAAGCTTTTTTTACCATTGGTAGTTAAAATGGACATACTGAATTATTTTTCTCTTACATTTAACACAATACAGTGTGCAGAAATAAATTATACAAAGTTTTTGTGAAAACTAAAGTGGAAATCTAAGTTTTGGTGAAAAATAAAGTGGAAAAGTTTTTATTTTAGTGAATAACTTACTTACTTTACTTAAAAGGAATTGTGACTGTATTAAAATTATTTTTTTGAACTTGGGTTAGTAAACCATTTATTAGGACTTTCCTAAGTTTTTTTTTTTTAAGCTGTAACATTTTAAAGATTAAAGCTTTACGGCAAATTGATTGTATACTTCATTGAAACTCAGGTTAGTAAACATTTATTTGGTATTTCGAAATCATAAAATTTGTATTTTAAAGCTTTAACGGCAATTTGATATTTTATGATATTTTAAGTACCTAATTATTTTTTTGTTTTCAAGTATAAAATGGAGTTTATAACTAAAGACAATGTATAGACCGTATTATTTTAACTAATGGCGATGTCACGATTCCTCTCTTTTTACAGGAATAAAAAAATTACTTACAAAAACTAAAACCCCTTAGAATCTTTCCCAAAAATAGTATATTTCAACCGTCGTTTTCGACTTGTTTTCAGCTAATATTTAAAATAATTATTTGTATGCCCTGTTTTTTTTTTCAAGTTCCGTAAGTGCAACTTTGGTGTCGTATTTCAACCAAATCGTGGACAACTGTTCAGAAATATAAACCTAATGACTTAGTCTGATATATCATCTATTCCACAGCATGTGAACAATGTAAATCGGTTCATTGATTGCTGAAACACAAACGGATTAAGATTGATCCTTAAAAAGGCTTAACTTCCGGTAAAATTTTTTATTTTAAATTGAATTTTGGTTCTTGTCTCTGATAAGCATATTTTTGTTTAAACTAAATTACTAGCAACACCATCATCATTCTCAAAACTAAAAATGAGTTAAAAGTGAACATAGTCGTTTTATTGTTTGCTGCGTAAGCACTTCACGTTGAAACACGAATTATATGTATGAAAAACTTTAATAAGAATATCAATTTCAATTTCAATTTTAAATTCAAATTCAAATTCAATTTCAATTTTAACTTCAATGTCAATGTTAATTTCATTTAAATTTTGCAATAGAAGAAATAAAATATTTCATACTACATTTATATTAACAATTTTAAAAAATGGCAACCACGAAATAAAAAAAATAACATGTAACTTACATTGTTTTTTGTTGCAAACTCTTCTTTAAAAAAGGATGCTTTTTTTAACATTTTTTTTTGTTAAAAAAACATTTAAAAAAACATTATTTTAGCAATTTGTTTATAATTTTTTGTAATTGATCTGGTTGGAATATGTACTTCATTTACCTCCAGAACAGAATAGATTCTATATTTCATGGATTAAATCACTCTCTGAAGCTTAATAAAACTCGCACTTAAAAACGATCAACTGCAGTTGAATACAAGTATTTACATAATTGAACGGTATGGTCTTAAAAGCCATCTACATTGATTCAGGAAGCTATAAGTGTACTCAAAAAAACAGTTGTTGCAATATAAAAATAAACTGTTAAATTGAAACAATAATAAGTTTTTATTATTCTCTTTAACATTTGTGCAAAGCACTCTTCTTTATTGCACTGTTCCATTTGGAAGTCAGTAAAATATTTTTTATATTATATAAGTACATATTTTAAACAATTATCAGATATTCTTGAGTAAAATAAATTTGAACGTTTTCAATGAAAAATCATTAAATCGAAGCACTTAAAAAAGTAGTAGCTTTAGATTGCAAATTTTATTGTTAAGCAAACTTGTAATGAAGATACACTTTGCATAAAATATACAAGCTGCGTTAATTTACTACACACAACGACATGTAAGTACTTGATTTTTTAATGTTTCAATTAATGGTCTATAAAGATATATTCTTGTTAACGCTATAAATGTTGACTTAATTTACAACCGATATCAAAACAGGCCCTAAAACTCAGCTCCATCATTTAAAAGCATCGCAGCTTCTTGTTTTTTTGTTCAATACATCTCTTGAATAATAAATGAAAGCAATGCGTTCACTAAACTTTGCTTTGACCTTGACTTAAATGTCATGTTGTGTGCTCTAAACGTTGTTGTATAGGTAAACATGTAGGTAAATTTTCTACCAAAATAAATACGTAGATATTATAAACCTGGTCTTGACAAAAAAAAAATAAATAAAATGTATCTGACGACAATATATTCAATACACTGAGTGTGTGTATATGTTTAATAAGTCAATTTACATAAATCAACAAACAAAATGTGCAATAACCTCTCTGTAGCACTTTTTAATAATTTTGTTGCTTTTAACTTGTATGGACATTGGACACATGTGGCACAATGGCAATTCGAGTTTATTGGCAAATATAACATCATTGATGCGACTATCTGATTAATTTATAAAAGTATCTTTATATGGAAAACACATAAACCATATGTAAAACATAAATTCATAAAAATTTATTAAAAAAGCTTACATCGAGTAAATAGTATATATACCTAGGTTCAAGGTTTTCAAGATACAAGTTTTTCTGTGTAATGTAAGTTCAGATTGTATCACGCCACGAACTCAGAATAAAGCTGCTAGATGGAAAAATTAATAAATCGACTATTTTTAGTTATTCGATTGGAGAATATTAATTTTTATAAAGATGTCGCAGTGATAATGCACTTGAAGGACTTGAAGGTAGATAGGTACAGGCAGGTACATCCTATAGTTCACCACAATAAATTAACTTTTAAAGAGTCTTGTTGGGAATTAATTCCGATTAATTTGCAAACATTATTTTAACACATTTAACTCAGTAGGTAGGTATAGTTTATTTATTTTATCCCAGATATTTTGTTCTCTACCATTATTCATAATTCACCAACTAGCTTATGAATTTATTTTTTTTTCAATTCATAATTCACCAACTAGCTTATGAATTGAATATTTTTTAATTCACAATTCACCAACGAGCTTATGAATTGATTTTTTTTCAAATCATAGGTAAGTCAATAGTTAGCTTAAGGCTTAGTGTTTTTATAATTCATAAACCCGCAACCCTAAACAAAATTAAAACAAAATTCACTGTTTACCATCTTGGATTTAAGTGTTCATTAAATATCTTAGTTTCTATTAATCCTACAAAAATGGTTTGTAAAAATGTAATATGTGCGTGAATAAAATTTACTATTTACAAATTTACAAATTGTTGATAATACAAAAATTACAGGCCAACAAATAACTTTTTTTAATTTTTCTAAGCCAAATGTTCGCCAATTATTTATTTATTTCACGATCATTAAAAACTGATAGAAAATCTACTTGTACCTACTTTTCCTGAATCAACCCCAAGTTTTGAAATTTCAATCTGAAGGTCAATCTATACGTTCAATTTATACGTGTGCCCAAATTTTGAATGAGCTGTCAAAAGCCATTTTTATTTTGATTCTATGATGGTATATGTATTATAGTTCTTTATTGTGTTTGAATGTGTTTTTTACACCATACAATTTTTTTGGGGGCGTGGATAAGATAAGGCACAAGTTGACCACACAATGGGGTAATGGTAGTTTAACAAAATGCTACCCGTATTCTACTTTAATTTACATGAATGTGGTTGTTGGAATTTAAGTTAATAAATTGGATTTGATATAATAAGTTGCATTTGATCGACGTTGTTTAAATGTGAAAAATTATGTTGAACCCGCTTATCTGAAATTCGCTTCATTGAAAAACTCGCTTATCCGAACTTTTTTATTAATCCTAAATTATTTAAATAGCTATATAAAGGCACCTTATTTGGTGTACGCGAAATAGTTCTCTACCGCTCCTGCTGCTAACCGTAGCGACGAAGTTAAGTAAGATGCTGGACTGCAGAAAGGGAGTTAAAATCCCTTGAACCCTCGAAGCGGCTTACCCAGGTAATATTAAATAGAAAATTGTTGAGAAAGGCGCTTACCAGACGACTGGACATACACAGGGTATGTCCAGAAGCGGTAGCGAACTATTTCGAGTACGAACCATTAAAAAAAACGACCGCCAAATCAATTTATTTTTGATTTAATGCTATTTCAGAGTTTTTAGCGTGCCCTTTGAAGGAAACCTTTGAAGTTAATTCTAACACCAATCGCAAAGCTCAATTTTTATATAAAAATAACTGCAAAAGTAAAGTTCAGAAAACGGATGTTTGTACACTTCAACTTTTAACTTAGGTATACCTTCCCGAAATAATATCGAAACCAATCATGTTGGAATTTCGAGTAAGAATGATCTTCGAATTGGCTAAAAGGGATATGCGAAATTTTCCATTTACACATTCTTACTCTGATCTTTGCCTGAGTTGGTTGGTTCAATAGGTTTTTCTAAGTAAGAAATTTTTGAATAAATTTAGCAAAAGTTAAAATAAAGAAAGTTAATATAATTTTTGTACTAAATAGTGTAACGATCGGATACTTATAATACTATTCAAAAGTCCTGCGCATTATTTAAGCCTGGATTGCGTGCGATTAAGCAGATAAAATCTGATTTATATAGACACGCGCTATACAAAGAAAAAATCAAATAATAGGTAATCCAAATAAATTCCAAGATATATATATAAAAAATTTACTTGACTAAAAAAACATATCATAATTTATTTGTATAGATATCAAGCAAAAATTGGATGCCCTGTGAGAAAACCAAGAAAAAGGAAAGAGATATCTCCATGCATATGAATATGTACATATGTTCCACTTCATAGTTGAATCTCTTTTCAAGGCATCCACTCTGCACAAATTTGGTCAACCACGAGCTTAAAATTATAACCTATAATCATTTCGCCCAAGCCTAAGCGAGAGAATCGTTCCTGCACAAATTCCGAGCTATATCTATATGAAAAAAATCAATAAGCTAGAAGCTTAACCTGCATTGAAAAAAAAAAAAAAAAAAAAAAATTTTGCTAATCTTTTTAATATTAATTTTCAGTATCGTTTTAAAACAAAAAAAAAAAAAAAAAAAACATAAAAAACTATATATATATCCTAAGTATAAAAATTTAATAGAACATCAGGTATCTAGTGTTGTGTGGAAAAAAAAATTTAATTTACAGATTAATATTGAATATAAAGTAAAGAAAAAAAAAAAGTAGAAAAAAGTGCCGTAAAAAAAAATATATATGTATATAATAACCTCTGATCATAGTGGTACACAAAACGAAAAAAGGCAAATTTATGAGGAACCAGGACTGCGTGGATTTGTGCACAAACTCAGCGATCAGGAATCTCAAGAATTAAAAATATTAAATTCAACAAAAACATACAAAAAAAAAAATACATATAAACGTGAGTAACCCATTTTTTAATATTATTATATATATATGTTCTCGGATTCGGCCTTCTTTTTTTTTTTTATATATTTTTTTTTATTCAAATTTAAGTGAAATAAGAAAAAAATAAATTTAGAAAGAAATCCTGAATGCATAATTTATACAACATTAAAGACCTAAATATAGTTTTTGTATTATTAAATTTTGAATCAAAAATTTACTTATATATGCAAACGCGTAATACCTGCTGTTTAGTTCTATAAATTGCCATTTAAAGAATGTATAAGTTTTTTTTTATATTTCTTATTTGTTTCAAATGAATTTGATGTAATAAAATGAATATGAACTAAAGTCAGAAAAATATTAATCGTTGAGATGAGTTTTTAAGTGCATGATGTGAAAGAAATTTTTAAGCATGGGGCTACCTCGATATTTAATGAGGATGGGGTAGTCATGGAGCAATGACCTGGTGTCATTGGCTAAGGGAGGGTTCCTCAGGGGTCACAACAACTAAGACCTCACCATAAAGTGATAAATCGGTTCATATAATCCTATTCTGTTTTTCAATTTTCTAATTTTTATTTGCTATAGTTTTCTCTCTTAATTTTTTTTTGTGTGTAGGTACATTCATTTTTTTTTGAAAAAATTCCTACAATCGGTTTACTCAAATACAACCTTTTTGGCACGAAAATTTGTTAGCGCAGGGAAGATGCAGCAAGATCCCATCCCACGACGAGCTGATGCCGAGTACTGCAAGCTTGCCACTTTATGCCGCAACGATCAATGGGAATCACAGCTTAATCGCAGACATTTGTCTTTGATTCATAACCCCCCCTGTATGCTACAAGTTCCGATTTTAATTTTTGAAGACTCATTTTACTCGTTTTTTAAAGCCAGACAAATTTTATTAAGGCATATTTTGCGGTAAACCAAGTTAAAATCAAGTCAACCCATGAATTACTTTACTTTAAAAAAACGACCAAGGCCAACTGAATGTTGATCTTCGTTGCATTTGTTTGTTCATGCAGTTTTTAAGCATGTCTCTACCCTTCTTCAAGATTGTATAACGTTGTCGAACATGTTTTCGACTCTGACATGCTCTTGTTTTTGTTCGTTGATCTTCTTTTACTACGCTGGTCATCTATATTGTTGTCCCAGGTCCAAAGATTTATATTCACACTTTTTGGAAATCTTTTTGGGTGTTATTGTATGTTGCTAGATGTAATATAATTATATATGTATATATATTTCTAAGTCACCTTTTACGACAAGAGAGGTACACTGCACTGCACAAAATGACATAACAATCTTCTAAGAAACAAGTTAACAAAAATATTATTGATTTTAAAAGTAAAATCCACTCTTGAAAGAATTAAAATAGTTATCTTAATACCACAAGGTCACTACATCGCATAAAAATAAAACCATTAATTTGCATTGTTTTGCCAATCCTCTACCAATACATACCTACATTATTATATATATAAGATTTCAGCTTTTAAAGAATGTTCATTCTAACCGTCTGAACGAACCCTACTCGTTTGCCTGTCACAAACATTATAATAAAGTCGCATTATTGCATTCCCACGTCCATATCAATAAATTGATCAAACAAATATTTTTTTTTCTAAAGAACTTCTATACGTGACATTCCCATAAAAAAAAATTATTAATGACAAAACACATGACACACATGAAAACGTCGATTTTGTCAAACCCCAAAAAACCACTCCTAACGAGCAGTGTTTCTTTTTTTTGCACCTTTTTATATTCATACGATTTGCAAAAAAAAAAGATCACAAGAAAACAAATTTGACGGATTAAAAATAAATTTGGCGGTAAACCAATCCCTTGAATATATCAAATAAATTAACAGCAACAACACAAATGTCATATGAAACCCCATTCAAATGAATAGAACGTCATTTAGTCCACGATCTACCGCCCAATACATGGATCAACACGAAATATTGTATCTAATGACAGCTTGTTGATATCGATGTTTTTCTTTCTGACTGATTCAATTGAATTTGATTATATGGATTTGAGATACAATTTTTTGTTGTTGTTATTGCTGTTCCAACACTGTAAACAATATAATACTTGGTCAAACAAAAAAAAATTAAATTGGAGTATCATATTATTATGCAAAGTGTATTTTGAGTTATGCTGTTGTCAGCTTGAGAAACTAATTGGAATCAATTGACATCAAGAACATGAAACAGACTTAAATACTTATGATTAATTCAATTAAGAGTTATTTTTTCATTATTTCCACAACGTTGGATATCGGATGTTAACAAATTAGATATTTTGTACTGAAATGGAAAATAAAATGCGATAGGTACATATATATGATCGGTTTTGAATTTCCTTTCTATAATCTAATTGAAACATTTAACCTCGTGACAAAAATTTTTTTTGAGTAAACTGGCTGATATCGTAAGACCGCTTTATGCCATCTCTAGGGATGACGCAATGCAAGTAACTTCAATTACATAACATATTACTTTTGTTTCGATAACAAGTACTTTTGGCATCTTTTACATTTTTATATTTTTTAAGTTATACTCAAGTAGGTATCGAATGAAAATACATACTTAGATAATTGGATTGAATGGAAGTATGGCCCCATATTGCTATTGTCGATTTCCTTACCGTTGACTTTTTTCGATTATTGATGGTCGATTACTCTATTTCTTACTAAATATTATTGATTATAATCGAAATGTATCGATTATACATTCATTTCTTGCCGATTGTAATTTTCTGATCGATGCGTAGAAGCTAGAGATGGCCATACACGATGGAGCCATCGAGCCAAATAGTTCGGAGCCGGAGCCAAATTATGTATGGCTTCAAGTAACTGAGCAGTGGATTTTCAGAAAGTTGAAAATTCAACGACCCGGAGCCGAAAATTTAACACGAGCATAATATGCTCGTATTAAAAACATGCGAAAACGTTTCGTTAAATTGTAAGATGTTTTGAGTAAGTATAATATTATGTTAGTTTAGTAATACAAAAGCCATTCTATAACTGCAACTGTTTTGCATTGTACTATACCGAGCAGCAATGATGGACATGATGGGTATATTAGTCTAATGAGGACTATGTTAACTGCCATGGTGGTCAGGGATACGGTATCAGAAATTCACTTGGTTAAGATATTCCTTGCATGTGTAGGTCAAATGGTCTAATCGTTCTAAATTATAATATGTTCACTAAATAACAGCCACTTTACACTTCAAGTTCGTTAATATTAACTGCGGATCAGATTTGCGTCCTGAAATACATGCATATACTATACAACAACAACACAAGATCCAACTTTGTTTTTAGATCTTTCAAAATTCCAATCCGTTCCGGTTCAGAAGGAATAGTAAAACATGGCGATATTGGGAAAAAATATTGAATCTCTAGATATATCGAAGAAGGAAACAAATTTTCAGACGATGTTTTTAAAGAAAACCTTCAACTGTGCGTTAGATAGATAGATTTTATTTTGCAAAACGATTTCAAACGTAATGTTACCGCACATTTTACCATATTCAGAAATTTGACTACACTTTTCTTACATCTGATCTGAAACATTATCTTAGTACTATAAAAAATATACAATTGGGAAATATTGTTTGTCTGAAGGAAAATTAATTTAAAAACCTTCAATTTAAATTAAAAAAGAAAAAAATGAAGTGATTAGAACGCATACCAATGAATAACAAATATATTGTTTTTAAATAAATTAATAATTTTATTTAACAAATGTAAAGTAGTGAACAAAATATGAACAATTTTTAATACATAAATATTTAAAAAACAAGTGTTTTGTACAAACAATTAAAAAGGTAAATAAATAAATAAATAAACAAAAAAATAAAAATAAATATATAAATAAATAAACAAAAAAAACAAATAATAACAAAATAAACGAACAAGTAAATTAACAATCAACATAAAATAAATAAACAAATAATAAATAAATAAATAATGAAATCGAATAGAAATTAATACAAAATAAATAAAGAAATTAAAGTAAACAAAGGCAAACAAACAACTAAAAATAAAAATAATCATATAAATTGTTTAAACAAAACAAAAAAAGATAAATATCACAGTTCACAGTGTTAAGCATGTATTTGGTTGATGAATGGGTGATAACTGTCACAGATAAAAACAAAGTTATTTTTAAGTTTTTCAATCGGTTAGATTTAACATAATATAACAGGATAGATTTAACATAATTTTAGGTAGTTTATTTTGTACAACTTGAAGTTTCTTAATATAACTGCTTTTTCCCATACATGGACAACCCTAAAGTAATATGGCTTGGAAAATATGTTGAATATGAAGAACGTCAGTTTAGATCAAGGTGTATCCCTTTATATTTTACGGATTTTTTCTAGTTTACATCTTTCCATTTTCATCATAATGTAAGCTGTAGAGAAGATAACAAGACTTTCTTTTTCGTGAGAAATTTGTTGAAATTTTCCGCATTCAACTTTATTTCCACTTGTTATACCTATAATATGTTTCCAAGTTTTCAACAGCCAGTTTTAAACTCCTCTTTATATTGAGAGCGAGTGTGTCTAATGAATATATTGCTGTATCATATGCGAAAATAGCTGAATCACATACCGGGATAATTTTAAAGTCCGATGTATATAAGTTATATAACTGTGGGCCAAGAACGTATCCTTGAGGGACACCAAAATTGTACAAAGAAACGCCACACCTTATAACGCTTATCTGACAAAAATCTTTGGACTATTTTACATAAATTTAACGGAATATTGAGTTTAATCACTTTATAAATTATTTCTTCCTGCCACAAGGAATCGAAAGCCTTTTCTATATCTATATTCAAATCATTCCAGTTGACTTGCCCTGGGTGTGATTATCATGAACATGTTGACAAATTATTTTTACCTGATGAGAAGTGCAGTGAAACCTTTTAAATCCAAATTGTTCGTCTGAAAATATTTTGTTTACATTAACAATTTTATAACTTTTTCGTAGACTTTGCTTATACTGCTTAGCAAACTTATTGTTCTATAACCACCAGCAGTATCAGAAGCATTTTCCTTTGGGAACGGGCACCACTTTTGCCACTTTTCATGCAGTTGTGAAGTTTTGCATTTTCAAACATGCATTTATGGTAAAAGTGAGTTATTTTACATTACTTTTGGAAAGATGTTTAAAATAAATATTTTAAATTTTATCTAAGCCTCTCGCTAAGCCTCCCCTTTCTTTTTTTTTGCAGATTGTTAATAATACTTTTGATATCTTCATCCACAACAAATTTATAAGAAAGTGTCGTTTCGTTTGAAATTTCGAAAACTTCACTTGTTTTATTTACTGAACTATTTGTTTCCCGATTTCCCAGATGTTCTAATACCAAGTGGTTTCATGAAAAATGCCTTGCAAATAAATTAGCTTAATACAAATTTGTGCAAAAGGTTTGGAATCTTCTTATTTTTGTTTTTAACTTATTTTACAATATATCGAAAATGTTTTCCGTTTTTATCAAGTATACTTTTATATTTTTATTCCATTCTTCCGTTGGTACGGAGTTCTGAAATTTAACATTTGATAGTGTTTAAATTAATCTCAGAGAATTTTTCTACAAAGGACCATTTCCGAGATATAAGCATGAACTCTAAAAAGGGGAACTAAATGCCACTTCCTCCTTCTCCGGCTCACCTTCCTGGTTCAGTGATCACGCACTCAACAACCCTTCTATAGACTGGAATGTCAGAAAAGAAATTCACTTGGGCGTATGAGCAACACAATTTTTTTTTATAAATTAATTTATTTTTCTTCTAAAGTTTATTTTTCTTCTTATGTACTTATGGCTTAAATGAACAAAAAATTAGATCATATTAATTGACAAAAGTTTTTATAGACATTCTACAGAAGATATAGGTAGTTAGTTGTAAAAGAGGAACAACATCACTGATGACGTGAATAGTTTGATTGAGTCAAACTATTGAACAGACTTATGTGAACGATCGTATCTTCTGTTTTATTTAAAAATTGCATTGTTGATTTGATACACTGTTACAAAGTGTCATTGTGTAAACATAATAAGTGATTGACAATTGTCGATCTTTCCTTAACCTCCAAGCTATCTAATATATTTTCATATTTTCATTCTTTATATATCTTACCAAATGTCCCACCGACAAAAAACACCCAATCAGCTTATAACATTATTATGTCAGTCATATTTAAGATATTTATACAAACAATAAAGACCGTGAGATACATTCACCCCGTTCGATGATGTATCTGTAATTCTGTATCTTTTCTATAGTTCATTAATGGAACTTATAAGATACGGGTATTTAATTTTTGTCTTCATCCTTCTCTTGATTCGATTTGATTTTATTAAAAATCTTTTGGAATGTTATTCGTTCACATGTTCACTTAAAAAAAAAAATAAACAAAATGTATTCGTAACAAAAAAAAAAAAGATAATAACAATCAAGTAACGCGTGTTACCCACGGTCGATGGTCTTAGCCCGTATCAGCGTCATCATAATATGCGCCATGGATTTTCTTCACGCTCCACGATGAACGCCCATGCTTGAAACATTTGTTTTTGTTCACTTTAATTATGTCGTAATAATATCAAGTAAGTAAAATCGAAGAAATGTTCGTTTCAATTTGTTTAATTTGCCTTCTTTTACTTGAGGAGACGCGGTTATAGTAGTTGTAGGTCGTGTATGATTCTACATTGTTTTGAATTGAAAAAAAAAGAAATTAGTATTTCAAGCCCTTGTCATTCAGAAATAATACCTACATCAATTTCATCGACAACAATATTAATTTAATTAGTCCACAAAGCAACGGACGAGGATTTGTGTATTGCATCTTCGTGACGGATCGTAATTTGAAAATAAAAGATACAATGAACAATTTTGTATCTATAATCTTCTATGGATAAAAGGTTGTTTAGACTGCGGTTTCGTTTTATAACATGGCTCAGCTTACCAACGACGTCTATGATGCGACAGCATCAGACAGACAGATGGACATTCAAATCGCTTTTCGTTACAGAAAATCAATTAGATGAATGTGTACCTAAGCTTGTATCTATAGATCTTCAGGAAAACTAATTCAATTTAGTTTCACTCTTTTCCATCACAATCCGGCTCTGGTCAATGCCATGCTTTTGTTTCTGTATATTGATTGGTTTTTGTTTTGATTAAATAACTTTATTTCGAGCACAATGAACTTTTTTTCTCCATTTCTTAAATTGTATATTTTTATTCTGTGATATAAGATAGGTAATCAGATATCAGGGTGATGATGATGGTATATATGAATGTATCTTGGGAATATGTTAAAGCATCTCTTTTCGCAGTAAATTAACTTTAAAACAGAAAAGATACTCTCGATTACATCATAAAGAGGTTTTCTGTATTGTTTCTGGGTGCTCGATCGCTGCACTGGATCTCTTTGTGAATGGGATTGTGATGTATGAATGCTGCATCGCACTGCTGAATCGCGTATACAACTTACCTATTATAGTGCAACAGCTGAAGAATTATGTAAATTCTGTTTTGGTTTCCATACGACGACCGAGCGTGAGATTGAAATGTAAATATATGAAACTGGTTTTACATTTTTTTTTTAAACTATACACGAGTTTGGTTGAGTGAAAGATACAGATACTAGATTGAAAACAAAAATTGCTTAGTAAAGGAGTTTCATAGAGTGATGATGATGGAATCATCACTTTTTCCATCACAACCCAGATATGCGGAAATAGTTTCAAAGTTAATTGAAATTTGTTGAGTTAGTGATGGAATATGATTGCTTAGATAAGTTGAGTTTGTTGAAATGATATTTGATTGATTTCAGACAAGGTTAAATATTTTTTTTATTTAAATGCTGTTAGAATAGAATTGCTTTTGCGTGAGTTAAAATAATTATGATTGTTGAGGTTGAAATGGCTTATCGTGTTATAAATGTTAAGATAACATAACCTTTTCTATTTATATTAAGATCATTGATCATTGATCATTGACCATGCAACTTAAATATACTGTGTTCTTTTCTCTTCTTTTTTTGTTTATCAAACCGTTTCAATGCTTCTCTTGATGCTTCAGAAAAAGGTGAATCTTTTTTCCCTTCTTTTCACAGGAAGTACCAAAAGTCTTTTAACATTTTAAAGAAAGTGAGTGAGGAAATCGGGTAGCAGAATCAAAAGCGTCCAATAGAGACTGCGTTGGCGTCCTTAACCAGATCACGTGGGCTTTGCGTTCATGATGATCTGAAATTTTCCCAATTTAAATGAGAATGTGATTCTGAGAAAATTTTCAAAATCTCTGCAGCATTTTTTCAGCGAATAATACATAACGTCTGAGACATATTATCAATATAGGCTTACATTCCTGCGCAATTTGAGTTAATTGGAGGTTCTTGTGGTAGAATGCGAATAAGTGCTGTCCTGCTCACATTAAAGACAAAAGATCTCTTGTATGAGTTAACAGTCTTGGTTGCTCTCGGACAGACTCTCGTGTCTGTGCTCTATGTTCTCTGGTTCTTTGGATGTCTTGAGACGACCGAATCCTGGTTGAGTGAAAGTTGAATCCGTAGTCTCGAACTTTGCAACCAATTCTGTATATTCTTTCCGAAATTAGAACTTGTTCAGTATTCCCTATATTTGACTGAGTTCAAAATATTCGCTAGGAAATTACAGTGTTTTCAAATAAAATGTTAGAAGACTTTTGGTCTACCCTGAAAATATATATAGTTTAGTAAATCGATTGCACTTACGTTCCTTTTAGGCTTATAAGTATTAGTTAAAGAAATATCTTGAAAGAGCGAAAGGTTTTTAATGGCCGGCAGTTAGGATTTCGTAGCAATGTGTCCACTTGTGTCTTGTATGTACAAAAAAAGAAAAAATATTGGCTAAACATTGTTTTGGAGAAATAGAGATTATATCGTTTAGGTAGTATTTAAAAATCATTGTATAGAGTTTTGTTTCGTTTTTCGATGTTGACAAATATCTTCTTCGTTGGGTTAGGAATAACCTTTCGAAGATCTTAAGTCGTTCTCGATGGTTTGAAGTTTCTAATCTACAAAATGAATTTTATCGTTCCACAGGGCTCATTACTCTCTTCCTCTTGTTCATCAAAGATTTTCCAATCCATTGTACTATTCAATGGAAAAGTAAATTAACTATATTTTATCAAATCTTTTAAACACTCGCACTGTGCAAACATTTATACGGTAATCAAAGCCCTTTTAGGTTAGCAACTGAATTAGCAAACCTAACATCATTAACAGTTCAACCAATTAAAACAACGTAGAAATGCGTCACATGGATCCGGAACTGATCTTGAGTGAAATTCTTTACTGGATAAACACTTACTTGATCTAGAATTTCAATACATAACAGCTATCAGCTCTCAATAAGTCATGTCCCACATAAGTTTTTAAATCCCCACAATAACAATAAAAATAGAAACATCTGTCAAAACATTTCTGTATCTGTATGTATATATCCTCATTATAAAAAAAACAGTTGTTTTTGCTGTTATCATATATATAATATATAATATAGTTCCTATTCTACATATTCCGCCATAACACGAAAAATATGTAAAATATTATCTGTGATAAATGATTGTTATGTGAACCAAAAAATAACAAATTAGTTACGTAAACGACAAATTTTTTGAAACATTCACCAGTTTCCCGCCTTAACGAGGTGCCTCAATTAGGGATGGTTATACCATGCAACAATCACATCCGGCAAAATTGGTATAAATCATCGTCATCAGCACACAAAGAGGTTTAGGAAAATGCAAACAAAAATTAAAAAATATAAAATAACCACAGAAAATGCAACATTTATAAATATGGATACAAGTGAAAGGTAATGAACATGAACCCCATACATCTTTTGTGATTACGTATATATTGTCCAATCCGACATCACAAGTTACAATTCATCGATTCACCACGCATGTGGGTTCCCCAATGGAACTCATTTAGCAAAAGAAACAGTATTGCCATCAAAGAGAAATTAAATTATTATTAAAAAAATAAAAGATAAAAATATTGTTTAGAAATACTGGAAAAACCTTTTTCGCATTGATGAAACTGCAATAGAACAGAATTGGTCATTTTGCAAAAAGTTAGTGTTGGGCGCCATTTACAACAAAATGTAATTAGCTGACTATTTGCCTACCGATTTCAATAACAGAAGCAATACAAACAAACAAACATTCCATAACTACAGTTCATGATTTTAAGTTATCAAGTTACATCGCTATAAAAAAAACTCACGTTGGGCGCCATTTTAAAAAAGTTTGTTAAGCGCCATTACACTGCATTTGTTATAGATGTAATAAACGCTAAAAAAAACAATTGTTTCGATAAATATTAACCAAAATTGCTTTCTATTTTCTAAAAAAATCATGTTAAGCGCCTTGTTTTGAAATTTACTTTTCTTACCACCTACCGTCATATTTTCTTTAAATTATGATAGATGATATTAGTGTTTTCTAACTGCAAGACAAAACTAACATACACTCTAATGCAACATTTAAAGCAAATCTGGCAAATAACTTGATTTTCTCGATGTTTGTAAAATCTCGCGTTGGGCGCCATTTGATTTTGGTGAAGTACCTATGTACTTCAAAAATCTTCATGTCTTACTAGCAACAAGAAAGGTAAATAATACTCCATGCCATAAATGTTTAAAAAATCTTGCGTTGGGCGCCATTAAATTAAATTTAAGAGAAGTATATGTACCCAATAACTTCAGGGTTATGTCCCAAGTGTCATGAACATAGATTCTGACGCATTAACTATTGTTATAATGTAAAATACCAGGGTATTTCATATGTATTTCAAAAAATACGTGTTGGGCATCATTTAATTTTGGAGAACTTTGCAAAAACTCTTCTACTCTATTATTAAAATTCCATTGATTTGTCTCAAATCTCGTTTTAGGTTTTCGGTTGTAAATCATTCATTCCTATTATAACAATTTCCATCCTATTATACTGATATAGCATTATTTCTTCGATGGCAACACTATAAATAAAATCATACTAAAGACTGCCAATACTTCAAATATACCAAACGAATCATCATCATCAGATGAACACGGTTTGATAGACCAATTTATAACAACACATAATGTGGGTGGGTGGCCTCAATCGCAATCGTTGCAATCGCAGCCACCACCACCGCCACTGGTGCCTTTAGTGCCGTCATCATATAGGATAATCTGATTTTTCAGCAAATTGCATTGGCCTATTGTATAACAATCACAAAAGAGTTACATCTGAGTTCGCAGCGTGGTGTGGCGATCGTATGTGGTAATCTACCACACAGAAAGTTAAATAATAATCTTTTGTGTTTGGACTTACTATATGCCAGCAATCGAATCAAATCAAAAGCGAATGCGTTAACATTTGAGTACCGTATCCAGGTTAAGCTGATTTTCTGAAGCTTCGATTCTTCATCGTCTTCGTTTGTGTATAAATATCTTAGGTATATCTTTTTGCTGTGCATGTGGCAATGGATTTCCTGATGAGATTGTTTTCTTTTTTGTTGGCTTTTTCTGCTCGCTATATCTACATACTTCAGGCGCATGTAATCCTATTATTATTACATCAAAATCTTATCCCCATGGTGTCAAGATAGAATTGTGTTTGCTTTTGTGTTCTTAATGGGTTTTGAGTGACGCGTGGAAGTGGCGGTATCTATCTTCGTTCTATCTATTGAGAATATTTAGATACAAAACGTTGTTAAGAAATACGTCGACTATACGAAGGTGGCAACGTCAAGACAAGGAATTCTTTCCTTTGAGAAAATGAAATGTTGAAGGTAATCTTTTAGTTTGTATTAGGAGTGCAAAAAAATGAGTAGAACTTGTTGTGATTAATATTATGTAGATGAAAGTAAATATCAAAGAAATAAGGAAACAGATAGTGTGCGGTATTCCGTCAGTTGAGCAAGAATAAGTAACCTTGCTGAAATACAAATCATATGGAAAATACAAGATAATTATTTTGGGGTCCTTCGAGTTTATTTGTATTGTTTCTTTCATCGATGGATTTCCTTGTCAGAAGAACAATTCATGGAACATCAAACATAAAAAAACAACAATTTCTTCAAACCTGTCGTTGCGATCATGAGGAAGTTCGAAAAAGTATATTGGTTTCGTATGTTGATCAATCTGTTCGTTTGTAAGAATGAATTAATATTGGTCTGTTCAAAAGTCAAACCGGTACCGGACTAACTTGTGTCTTCAACATAATGAAATTGTTGATGATTCCTTGATTCCTAATAAAACCGATAAGGAAAATAGAATAGGACTAGAATGAACCTTGGTTTTGCATTTCTATATATATTCCCAATGGGAGGAAAAACTAAACTGAGAGGAGCGTTTGACACTCATGTAGTGTTTTTTTTTTTACTTTACAGTTCGTCAGAAATTGTAAAATGATGATATGTCTTGTAGAATGAGTATTACGGTTAAACTGTATCATGGAAGAAATGCAACTAACTATTTTAGCAGAGCGCTTAGTTTAGGCCATTTTTCGATATCTTTTGCCTTTTTACATAATTAAATACATTGAATTTTTTGTAATCCAATAGTTTGCTACAAGGGCAAGTTCGTGCGACCGAGTCGTGCATTTTATTTTTATTGCAAATGCCGAACATTTGTTCCACTTTGAAAAATGTTCAGAAGGTCAAAATTTAATCAGCTTTTTAAACGGTTGGAAAGTAATATAAAAAGATAAGTGTAGTGTCATCAGTGAAACAGTTAATAAGATTCAAAGTTATTAAGTATATAATAAAAGTGGGAAAGAAAAAGAGAGTCGGAGACAAAACGGTGCACAGCACAATATTTTGAGGATTTCGATTTCATAAAAAAAAAAAATTATCAAAAATTGGATAATTAACATTCTCAAAAGCTTAAAAAATATCAATCGCAATAATCTAAGTTGCTCTAAATATAAAATGATATAAAAAATGGTTGGACTTAGTGGTGAGATAAGTAGTTCAACAACAGACCTATTGCCATTCGAAAGCCGTGTATCTGCATTTGGTTGTTTATCATGTGAAGATTTCACGACAGGAATCCAAAATTTCGACTGTTAAAGCCGGAAAAATCTCGAAGATCCGAAATACTTCTAGGGGTGGATAGTAATGCGGCGATATTGTATAAGAAAATATGGATTCTATAAGTAATGACAAACACCAGCTCATAATTCAAAATCGGATAATGTTGTAGCACATGCAAATCGGCTTGCCAACAGATGGCGTTACGCTCTCGTTTGAGCCTGAAAACCTGTTTGACATTGTAGTATAGTATTCGATATTTCCACATTGATAGGAGTTGACGGATTTGCGGATGTTTATTTAATTAATGGACCAATTATAATCATCAGCGATGCCTATGTGTGGGAGGTAAAGGTTCAATTCCTGGCCCAGGCAAAAATTCATTGACGTGTTTTTCGAATGAGCATGAGATTGTAAATGGTCCAGCGACACTAACAAAATAGGATATGTCCACAGGTTGTTGCTGTCTAGTTCACCGACTTTTTAATAATTCAAGTAATTTACATTGAGAAGTAAATGAACGAAACAGCGCAATAACCTATGGACACCTCCTTTTTGAATTATGGAGCCCAAGATACGCAGCCTAACTGCAGTATGTACCTAATCATACAAAAAAGCACCCTTTATAAATCTGTTTAATCAGTATAACTGACCAGGGCCTAAATTCCGCAAGCGTGAGTTTTGCTGTGCGCACGAAAAAATGTGTAGGTACGCAGACTCATTCTGATTTCGCAAATGTGCCTGTGAGTTTCTTGTGTCAGTTTTGAAATAAATTTCTCACCTTATTTCAGAGCGTGAGCATAAAATATTTAAAATAACAGAAATAAACAAAAAACAATACTCAAATTAAATTCAGCTCACTAAGCAACGAACAAAAATTTATTCAGCGCTCTCAAATACACAACATTTTGCGGAATCTCGTGAATAAGCATTTGTGCAAACGGCTGTGAGTGTGACTAGGAGTGTAAATTTTGAAGAAAGTCACAGCAAAAGTCACGCTTACGGAATTCAGCCAACGGATTCCCATTAATAAATTATTATAAGAAAATTTTAACCAAGCGATTCTTCTCTAATGAAAAAAAAACTCTGCATATGGACATGCGCCTTTTTGACTCGAATTCGAAATTGGTCGTTATTCACAACGAGATGCTGCTATTGATCAAGGAGATCGATCTATAAAAAATTTGCAGTCCAATACAAGACGGTTTTCGTCGAACTTTAACGCTCATCCCACGAACAGTGCCTGCAGATGAATTCAACGCTTGCCCGAAATTATTCTGTTTCCGGCAATACTTAAAAAAGTTGCAGTTTATAATTAACATATGTGATTTACATTGCAGAAAAATCCATCAGCCAATTATTTCTTAAAACAACCTGTTGGCAACTGGAAATGGCCGAATTCTGAGGGTAGATCACGTAAAATAAAAACGATCGTCGTCTTACAGTTGCTGTCCCTATCATATCTTAAACATTAAGATAGAGAGAGCAACAGTGAAACGACGATCGTTCAATCGTTTTAATTCTACGCGATCTGCTCCCTGGTTGATACTAGGTCTGGCTTTATTTTTTTCCTGCCAAATTTTTGTGAATTCACATCATCAAAGCAAGAACTCACCAGCAAGCATTGGTTGAAATTATTTTCACCACGCTCTGTGAAGAATAAGGTTCCCATTACAAGAAATCTGATTACAGTGAACGACTTGCCATCAAAATTTCATCGTCTTCAGTTATTCATGTATCACAAAGCGTTGCAGTGATCTGAAACGTGTAAAATTAGTTTTATATGTGTGAATACTTTCGAAGGATGCCGGGACATCTTGTTGACTATACATTTTACACCGTAAAATATTCCTTGGTGATCTATACACTGGCGTGATAAAATGTTAAAAGAAAAAAGATAAAAATCTTATTCTTGACCGAATTTGTTTAACAAAACTGAAAAAACAACATTTATTTTTAATATAATTTTAAATTTCGTCTTTCTTAAACAAGAACACAAAATAATATAAAAAAATCAACGTATGTAAAAAACCACAATAAATTTCTGTTTAACAATCAAAGAGAATGTTTTTCCAATACTTATATAAACTTACAATGAAGTTTTATTCCCTTCAATCTACAAACACAACAAAATATTTCAAAATAATGCATTAACCTGATTCACTTGCACGACTTTGATACAATCACCCAATTTCCCACACCTGTCCATCAAAAAGACCCCTTTAACTTTTATTATCTTAATTTGTTTTGAAAGTTGCAGTTTCTATTCATTATAACAAAATTAAAAGGGTTTTATTTTTATTTCCATTTAAACAATGCTTTAAATGTATTTACATGTGAAAATAAAATTACAATGCTTTAAATATTGAAAAACTAACAATAAAAAAAAAAACAAGATAACAAATCGAATTTCATTAAAAAAAAAAGAATTTCCTCTATCAAAAGATATCGTTGTACATAAAAACAAACCAGTTGATGAATTAATTTTTTCGAAATTTTGATCACTTCCCTTCAACTGTCAAACTATATCAGTTGAACTTATAGCAAGGTATAACTTTGGCCCTCATGAAGGTCGAATTGTTAAATTATTTGAACCCACATTTACAGTAGAGAGAGAGAGAGAGAGAAACAAAAAAAAAAAGATAAATTCGATACCAGTTTATGATGTTTACGATGACGTTACTTACTATACCTAGTCATTTGTGAACCTCAAAGATACATTGGTATCTTAATAATACACAAAGTCAAGGTTTTGTCGCCTTTTTATAATTTAGTAATCTTAGCAATATTTCGCGTGGTCAACGAGATATAATTTACGTAGGTAAATCTTCAATCCGATTATGAATAAATAAAATAATTCGCATTCAAGGGCATTTGCACGTGGAAAACGCTATTAAGCTGGTGGATGGCGTCGAGATAATGTTCTTTTTTTTTGTTGAGGGATTTAATTCGCTTTGGGATGATAAACTGTCGTGATATCCATCATAAATAAGTTGTAGGATTGCTAAACGGTGAGAAAAGATTTAACAATAAGTTAAGATACTTTTACCCACACACTTTGTTGGTTTTATAATTTCTTGTGATTAAAATTGAAAAAAAAAAAAATGACTCACAGCAACTGATATGTAGTCATTTTCAATTTCAAGTTTTATCAATTTTTCACATTCATTGTTTTAAGTAAGTAACAAAGTTGTCATAATATATCTTTTTTTTTGGTAAAATGAAAGATGATTTAAAAAAGTTTTAGCCTACTAATATTTGTTAGACCTTTTAAAATGCATGAATTATTTATGAATTTTAAAAATTTTGGCCAAATAAGAAAACAAATAACTAAGCAAATTCGTCATGCGCGGTTTGACTAGTTCAACACATTCATGAACTCACCTTTATATATGTAAACAAGGCCTCCAGCAATATAATTTCGGTACAAAAAAAAAAAAAAACAAAAGTTTACTTATTAAGTATTCAAACAATTTTTTACAATTATGAATAAATTGTTAAGAATGGGATAAACAGAATGTGTTATAAGATTATTGGCATAAGAAAAAAAACTATACACTATGAAAACCTTAACTCTCTCTCTACTGATTTTTTTCTAAAAGATTTCTAAATTTCGCAGATCTTTGGGAATAAAATTAACAAGAAAATTATATGCTTCGCACTAAAATTTAATCTTCCATGGTATTCATGGTGTTAGATATTTTAACCAGTTTTGGTTAGATTTTATTTGCGCATTAGATTTACGTATGTTGTGGTTATTTTTCGGGGTTGGTGTTGTTGGCTAATGAGTTAATATTAATGTTTGAAATCATTAAGCATTATAAATACATGAAAATTTGATTGTAATAATAATAGATATACCTATCTGTTCATTGCAAAATTAAATACTGACAATTTATACTGAAGTGTGATAAATTCACTTATCAGGACAATTAAATTTTTCAATATTTTTTTTTTCATTCATGGGAAACATTTTTGTTTAAAAATCCAAGTAAAAAGCCTTTTTTAAACTTGCTTGTCAAAACAATGTGTAAAAAACATAATAATCGAGTGTTGTTTTTATTGTTAATAAAATTAAAATATTAATCGTTTTATCTTTCGTTACTAGTGTGTCGGACTATCACACCGGAGGTCTGGGTTCAAGCCCAGCTATCAGCTTCGATAACATCTAATGTTTTTTCAGGGGCACTGCCTCTGGCGAGGAAAAGATAAATTTCAGTATACAATTATTAAATAGAAACGTCATAAAAATTCGAAAATTCGGTTTTTTGCACCTTGCCATAAATATTTAAAGTATTGATATTTTCTTCTTTACTTGCGACTATACATAGGTACCTACTAAGGCAAGTTATGCATTCGTGCAAAAAAAATTTCGAGATAACAATCAAACATGACGTTACGATGATAGCGAAGTCGAAAAAAGTGGGTCTGGAAATTCTGTCTGTCTGTCTGTCAGTGTGTATATGTATCAGCACCTACAGCCCTAAAGACTTTACCGATTTACTTCAAATTTGGTAGGTATAAGGTTTGTAGACTATTTCTTAAAGGAGAAATTGAAATTTTTTTTATCTAAAAAAATAACGGTACTTGCCATATAACGGTTTTGGAAAAGCTTAATTTTCTCGAAAACGGCTCCAAAGATTTTCTTAAAAAAAAAAAAAAAATGGTTTTTATCCGATTGCCTTTTGTTAAGTTGCAAAAAAAATTTCTTTGCAAGCCTATTAACGGCACCTCCCATAGAACCGTTATTTTCTTCTTGAGCTATGTATCTTGTAAATGGATTAATCGATTTTAATTAAAAAAAAAATATTGGAAAGACCTAGACCTAGAAAATTCGTAGTTTTAATTTTTTTATTTATTTTTTTGTAAATTCAATATTTGGAAAACGACATTACTAAAAAATTTTATTTATTTTTGCATAAAATCCAATCCTTTTAGCACTTTAAATTTGCGTTTTTTAAATTCGTTAAATTCGTTAAATTCGTTGATTTTTTTAAACCTCTCTAACGATTTTGGATTTATTTTTTTGGTAAACTTGCATTCAGGCAACAAAATTTTCTTCATACTTTGATTTTCGTTTGAATCTTCAAGTTCGTGCGAACCAGTCGTGCACTTTATTTCATTTATCATTCCAATAACTTTTTGTTTGTACGAATCGAGTAAGGGAATACATTTACTATAACTAAAATGAAGGTGTTACAGCCCTCCGAGTACGGCTCGTGCAAATTTAACTTAAAATATTTATTATTAAAATGGTGTAACATCTTTTTATAGCTGAATGAGTATACCTACTAAAGTTGGAACAAAAATTCTTTGGATAAAGGTTAATCATACTCTTGACATCTCTCTATTTCATCGAGTACACGATTTCCACTTATAAGACCATGTTTTTCAACAGGTTCTTTTGATCATTAAGTCGTTATTTCGTACAAGTCGGGGAAGTGACAACAATGTCGTGGACGAAACGGCAATTATTATGAAGAAGTTTGGAGTAACTATTATGTTTTCAACTTTTTATTTTTTATCTTCAGAAAATCATTAGTAAATGATTATTCTATAAAATGTGCTAATTTGTTATAATTAATCAAAGATAAGCTTAAAGACGAATACCCTATGTTGCCGTCACCAAGCATAGAAGAGGTTGAGAAGGCTATAGACCGGCTAAAGAAAAACAAAGCCCCGGGAGCTGATGGTATACCTGCCGAATTATTTCAACACGGTGGGCCAGCTCTACGTCAGGCAATTCATGATATTATAGTGCACGTGTGGGAGCATGAAGAAATGCCAAAAGACTGGTGAAAAGGTATAATATGCCCCATACATAAGAAAGGAGATGTCACAACGTGCAGCAACTATAGAGGTATCACGTTGTTGAGTACCGTCTATAAGATACTCTCCTCTATCCTACAAGACCGGATAACCCCATACGCTAAAACCATCATCGGACCATATCAGTGTGGTTTCATTCCAGGCAAATCAACAACTGATCAGATCTTTACCCTTAGGCAGGCGATGGAAAAATGTCTAGAATTTAACATCCCAACATACCACCTGTTTATAGACTTTAAGGCCGCCTATGATAGCATAGCCAGGGTAGAACTTTACAAAGCCATGAGAGAATTCGGCATGCCAAATAAATTGACACGACTATGTAGGTTGACCATGACCAACGTAACAAGCCAAGTAAGAATAGCCGGATTGCTATCCAGACCAATCAACATCTTTAATGGACTCCGACAAGGGGATGGTTTGGCCTGCCTCTTCTTCAACCTGGCGTTGGAGAAAGCAATCCGTGACTCTGGCACGGCAACAAGAGGGACCATCGTCAACAGGTCCAGCCAGATACTGGCTTACGCAGACGACATCGACATCATCGGAAGAACCGAGCAAGCTGTACACGATTCCTTCATCCAGGTCGAGCAGGCGGCACAAAATCTGGGGCTGCACATTAGTGAAGGTAAAACAAAGTACATGGTGGCGTCGAATGCGAGAGGAACAGTTGGTCAAACAATCAAGGTAGCGGAGCACGAATTTGAAGTGGTGCAATCCTTTAAATATCTTGGGTCAATAGTAGCAGCCGATAACAATATAGAAGAAGAAATACGCGGGCGGCTTCTCAAATCCAACAGAGCCTACTACAGTCTGTCAAAGCTCTTCAAATCCAGAAATCTCACCATAACTTCAAAACTACTGCTGTACAGGACCATGGTCCTGCCAGTATTCACATATGGATCCGAGACTTGGGTGCTTAGCAAAAGGCACTCTGACCTCTTAACCGCGTTCGAGAGAAAAGTCTTAAGGAGAATTGTTGGCCCCATATGTGAGGAAGGACGATTCCGGAGACGGTACAATCATGAATTGTACGCAATCTACCTTGAAGCAGATATAGTGACAAAAATTAGGCTCGGTAGACTTCGGTGGGCAGGGCACCTAGCTCGCATGAGCGAAGAGGAACCTGCTCGGAAAGTTCTTTGTGGTACATTCTATGGCAGACGACAGCGTGGTAGACCATGCTTGCGCTGGAGAGATGGCGTAGACCAGGACGCCCGGAGCCTTGGGGTGCGCAACTGGATGGCGTCGGCTCGAGACCGGGATAGGTGGAGAGACTTGTTGAAGGAGGCCAGGACCGGACCCCGGTTGTCGAGCCGATGATGATGATGATGAAGCTTAAATAAACGAAGAATAATGCAGGCAAATTAACTTATTTGTATTATTGTCGAGCACGAGTCAGAAACTACTTTAATTATAGTTTATACATTTATGATCTTTAATAATATACCTATATCAAATGGAATGCCCAGTTGAATAAAAATTATCTAAAAAAATTATAAAAAAAAACCATTTTAAATATCAGAGTAATAAAGCACAATTTGATCATATATGTTGCTCTATGGCAGAACTAAGCAATGAATAATTAATACCGACTATCCATTTATTTAAAATAGCCTAATTTTTAGTTCTCCTACCTTAGATAACAATGTGATATATATCTCAATTCCTCAAAGTAATAATAATTCTCTTCATGTTTCTTACTTGCTCAATAGGGCAAGTAGGTATTGCATCTAAGTATACTTAAATGGTAACTGATGTTGTAAAACAATTACCAATTCAATGCGACCTTTAATATTGTGTCAAACTGTATTTCATTTTAAATACAATCAAAGTATTCCACGAAAGTTTATAATTTTTCTTTATTAAAAAAGACAAACCCTTACCAATCAATAAACATGACACACAAAAATTTTTAACTAAACCAAAAGCAAATGATATGTTTGAAATGACATGTTCTTTTATAATCTTATAAAAGATTGCTATCACATGAAAATCCATTTGCCAAACAAAATGTAAATTCTCATAACTTGAATTCTCTGCTTAAAAGCAATCGATTAAAATCCACATTGTGCCAAACCTCTAATTTACAATCACAATCACTCACTATACATATACTTGCCCCACCCGGGTCTTAGCCCTTTTGAGTATAAGTCTGACACTTAAATGCACTCTCGTGCTGATATTGCTGTCAGATTTATCTTGATTGCAACCAGTTTTCCGATCATATTTCTGCTTCTTGTTTTGATCTCCGTCAAAAAACCAAAACAAAAACATTTCATTCCACTCTCAAACTGACAAAAAGAAAAAAAAAAAGAACTACACCACAAACATGTTAATCCTTGACCTTTACCGATTGCCCTCGGCAAAAGACAAGCAATAAAAATAAGAAACAAAAAGCGTGGTCGAAGTCATTCACTCTCTTGACGATTGCCTCATTAAGTGGATATTACACAATCCTACAGATACTTGGGGCATTTTTTTCGTTCGCTTTTGTTTTTCCTCATTTCTAACGCTTTATTTTGAATTTTTCTAAGACATTTTCGAGTTGAAATAGTTTATGTGCGGTTTCTTGTGTTCCCCCCTTTAATTTTAGTTTTTTTTTAACAAATTCTTAGATTGGAACGTACATAAACTACATAGCGTACTCGAAACAATATAATTGGCTCATTAAACTCATTAGGTTGCCAGCAACATAGTAAATAATTATATTAGTTTGGGGGAACTTTTTGTTGTGGCAATGGCATAGTAATTGCTTAACAATAAGCGAAGTATAGATCTAGGAAACTCTGTTAAAGATTCAAGTGAATAATTTTATCCACTTATATGCAAACGCAAAGTAGACTTGAATTAATCGCCGATAGCATTAAAAATTTGCCAAGCAAATAGTTTTTTGTTGTGAAAATAAAACAAAAAATTGGTTGATTTCCGTTAACATGGTTTTAACGTTACATTAATTTGAATTGTTCAAAAATTAAAAAAGCATTAATGTTATGCACATATATATTTAAAAATAAATACACAAAACAAAATAAATTGTTTGAAATGACAGCTTCGGGATCATAAGCAAAGACATACACTTTCAGGCAATCTTTTTGTGTGTTCCCAGTTTACCGGACTAGAGAAGACCTATTCCTATAGGATCTTACGTTGAATCCAAAAATCTATATGATCGAAAAAATGTGCACGTCTAGTTAACTACATTTAGATAAATCTTAATTTAGTATGCGTCCAATAGATATGTCTTCGGTTATTTCGAGAAAGCATGAACGAACGTGCATGCGGTTTTCACATATATGTCTGCATCGGGGCAGGGACACTACTCCTCCGGACATAAGTCCAATAAGTTAAAATCACAGTTCCTGAGTGGCCCACTTGTGTCCCCAAAAGTTGAGATTGGTAAGGGGGGCAATGGGGCATGCTGCATCCCTGCTATGATGCAATATTTATATACTAATTAGGTGCTTATTTAAAACCGCAATGGCGAATAAAGTGCTCCACGATTTGACACTGAAATTGAACTGCAAATTATGCAATTAATTGTTGACTTTTTGAAATTAAATCTTTTATTAAAAAAAACAATATATTTTTTGAATTATTAAGTGGGCTTCAGGTCAAAAACTGAAACAAAGTTAATTTGTGTTCGACGTTTCGTCCATGAATATGGACATTATCAGGAAAGATGTGCAATAAATATTACATTTATATTGCACTTTAAAATAAATATGCAAGCTGAGCTTACAAGTATAATCAAAACTTGATAATAAAATAAGAAAAATTTCTTATTTTATTATCAAGTTTTGATTTTACGATTATAAATACTGTTTTTATTTCACAATTCAATTCCTAAATAATTGGAATATACCTAATTTTCCAAGTATTGAATTTACGAAAACGATTATAAAAAAAATAATTAAAATTAAAATCAAGCATTTTTTAATACATATGTTAAAATTTAAATTTAATTCAGATCTTTTTAAAGAGTTTTTTGGTTGAAATCCATAAAATATCACTAGAAAGAATATCACTAGAAAGCTCAATAAAAATATAACGGTTCTATGGTAGTATTAAGTATTATTATAAAGAATTTAACACGTGTTTCTCGAAATTGATTGATGGTACAATAAAAGTATAAAAACTTATTTTAAGAAATGTTTATAATCTACAATTTTTACCTCAACATCTTTTTCAATACATTCATAGTTTCAAAGAAATTTTGAAAAAAAAAACAGAATTATGACCTTTCTCCCCGGTTCATATTTCGGATGCTTTGTAAGGTTTGCTCAAGACATCAAATAAAAATCTGCGTCAAAATCCAGTTTTGTTGGAATTTTTGGGACTGGAAATCTAATTTTAAAAAGATTCACTTCCCACTGATTTTAATTCATATCGAGTTATCGGCAAAATATCTATGTATATAAAGCAGAACGTATTGTCAACTCTAAAAAAGCAGAGTTCGCCTACCAGTTGAAATAGTACTTACTCCTATTGTACTATAAAAAGTTTTTTTTTCAGAATTATTGCAAGATAGCCCAGAATTTATGTGTTTTTAAGTTTTAAATAATATAGCGGACACCGCTATCTCGTTGTTAGCCCATATAGCTTTCACCGTTTATAATTGATTTATAAATTTATGAACACATTGCAATTTTAAAAAAAGGGTTTTATGCTAATAAAAGGGGTTGTAGAATGCGTGAGCAAGGACCTAATCCATTCCTTCGGAATATTGTTCAGGCTGCTTAAGTAGTCAACATACTAAAAATCCTGACGTCTGGGAGGTGAGCCGGAGGAGGAAGTCCCTGCTTACGCACTCTACACCCCCTTATAAGTTATTCATTGACAGGAATATTAGTATGATTTGTATATACTGCAGTAAGGCTGCATATAGCTTGCGATCGATAATTCAATTTACATTGAGAAGTGGGTAAATTAGACAACAACAACCTGTGGACACCAACACTATTTTTGGCAGGGAATATAGGTATTTCATGGCCGCTAACCCGAATCATCAGACTCCTTTTTTTATTAGTATTGCTCTTTCAATTAGAATTTTTATTATGTATTTGGTTATTCACATTAATTTCTTCGTTTCTCTACCAGTTGAAATAGTACTTACTTCTAGTACTCTCAGAATTTTTTTTTTCTTTTAATGCTGATTTTCATTATTGTTGAAAATTATGGCTACGGGGGTTGCACGAAGCAATGCTAGAGTCGAAGCAAGTATAACTTATTATTCATCAATAATAATCATTATTTACAGTCTTAGATATCACAAGTCACGACTTGTGTCTGGTGCAGTAAGTTCCATAATGATTTCACCGATTTCTTTCAGAATAATAAAGATTTAACAAGAATATGGATGATGCATCACGCCTTTGTTCTTTCCAGTATTGTATAAGCTGCAATGTAGCAGAACATGCTCGCTAGTGAGGAATATGAAATTAGGGCAGTTTAGGCACTAAGATCAGTTTTAAAGTAGTTTTTCTGTTGATGATTAAGTTGCTTGTTTATTAACCGAGTCATGGAGTTTTTTGCTTGTACAACGCTCTCCATTTTATTGTCTGTTACTTTTCTCGCAAAAAAAAGTTAGTTCTGATGATCCACTCTGTAATATTAGAGAATATATACATATGTGATACATGAGTATCACTATCAGAAATTTTTAATTTCAATCGTTCAAGATCCATGCTTCTGCCCCATATATCAGAACTGGAATGATTGAGGTTTTGTATATAACGACTCCTTAATTCTATGAGAGAACCCCTTACTACTTAAATGCCTTCTTATCACAAAGAAACAATAGCGGTTGACAAGAGTAATTCTTCAATTCACCTCTGCACTGATGTCACTTTCCGAGGTAATAATATAGCTCAGCTTAACTTCCCAAGTAACTACATGGCCTACATGAGTATATGTATAATTGGTCAGCATCCTTATTCAAGCTGTCATTAAATGGAACCTTAGCCTATAAAGAGGTAGTGTGTATCGACCTGAAATTCCTGGAACTGGACGAACCTTATTGCACATTTCCTTTCGCAAAACTTATTGAAATAAAACAAACCAAAGGCTTATTATATTACCGTACTAAGTACCTTTTGGAAAAATTGACACCACGTATTTCCATTATGAAACCAAAAACTTTCGGACATTCTTTTTTTTCAATGACCTTATCATTTTTTATGCAAAAGTTCCTAAAATTTCTCTTTCATTCAAGATTTCACAACACAGCTTAATCAATTCTCAAAAAAAAAAAAAAAAATGTCTTCAGAAGCATTGACGTTTATTGATACTTAACATTCATGCCCGTTTATATCATTTATATTGTCAATTAATTGTCGCTCGTTAAATTCTTATTAATATCCTTTTCTCCCTTTAAAATAAAATAATAAAAGAAAAATAAAAACCAAGAAAACATATTTGCACAATCAATCACAGCTCATTCATTTCTCTCCCATCGATTACTTTTCCTTTCGGAAGCGTTAATCTTAAGTCACCTTAAAGTGAACACTGAACACATATGAATCTGACAACAGATTAATGCGATACAAAACGTGGATCAATTATCCACAAAATACATATAAAAGAAAAAGTCAATTTAAAGACGATAATCAAAATAAAACGATTTTTTATGATCAACGCGGTCCCGACGCGGACACACATAATATCCGTGTCCCGCGCGCGTATCACAGATCATACTCGTTACTTTCAGCACTTTCGAATTTATTCCTACAGACATTTTAAACAACATAACTGGACATCGACATCCAAGTCTAGAGAAGATGATCCAACATTATAGCGCCTGCCAAATTGCATAATCCAAAAGATACACAGATCTGACTGTCGGAATCCAAACCAAACCCCAAGATTGCCATCTCTGGTTTCTTGTGGATAATTGATTACTCTGCCAATGGAACTGTTGTAAGAAATTAAAAAAAAAAAGAAAAAAAAAACATCAATTTTTTAATGAAGCCGTAACCGATCGCGTTGCACTGAAATCGATTTAATTTATGCAGATGACTCGATCAGATACTTTCTCGATATTGTAACATGATGGCTTGGTTATGTGATATTATTATTGGTTTGTTGTAGTTGTTGATTTGTCCCAAAAAAATGTTAACTGCTTGTTTTCAAAAAGAATTAACAAAGATATTCGATTGAAAAGTATCAAATTTTCATATTCGAAGAAGTCGTAAGTTGAAGTAAAATATAAACAAAGTGAGTTTATGACAAAAATTGGGTTATTCTAATATAACTAAGGTTACGTTACGCTTTTTATTCTCAATAAAAAAAAGTATTTGTAAATGAGATGTTTTAAAATGTAATTTGAACAGTTGGTGAGAATTTTTAATAAAATAAAAATCTATTCACCGGGGGGCCAATTATTCGATTATTTTGTTTAAGAAGAGGGTGAATGACATATACATACATGACAAAGAATTTTTTTACTTATAAACATTCCTTTGGATAAATGACATTAGATGCTTAAACAATCCGATTTACAAATTAAGGTCACTATTATTTTGATACATATTTTGTGAAGTTAACAATAACTGCAAGATCCACGTTGACAACAATTTTAGCAATCAACTCCTCAAGATCGCTGAATACTTGTGAATATTTTTTTAATGGAATAATTTTTCCGTGTCTTTGACACCACGTGAATTTTGTCGGGGATTTCTTTGTCGTTTTTTGACAATTAGTCAAACAATTTCTCTATACTCAACTCAATGAGAAATTTACGCCTGAGGTGTCATCGGACCTCATTTTTCCAAGAAGGGAATCTGTGGTTTTATAAGGACAATGAATCTGTGGTTTTATAAGGACAATGCATTTAATGTATGTTCAGTTTTTTATTCCGAGGATTAGAGTTTACCTATATGGAGTTAAAACTGATGGAAACATGATGAAACATGTCAGTTTCAGATCCTGAGTGCACTCGGAATTAACTCAAATTTATGAGTTAATTCTGAGCTAACACTAAATATCAAGCTGACTCAAAAACTTGTTTCTATCCGTTTAAACTCGAGGTTAATTCTGTAATTCTAGAATGGTTTCATCATCATCATCGGCTCGACAACCGGGGTCCGGTCCTGGCCTCCTTCAACAAGTCTCTCCACCTATCCCGACCTCGAGCCGACGCCATCCAGTTGCGCACCCCAAGGCTCCGGGCGTCCTGGTCTACGCCATCTCTCCAGCGCAAGCATGGTCTACCACGCTGTCGTCTGCCATAGAATGTACCACAAAGAACTTTCCGAGCAGGTTCCTCTTCGCTCATGCGAGCTAGGTGCCCTGCCCACCGAAGTCTACCGAGCCTAATTTTTGTCACTATATCTGCTTCAAGGTAGATTGCGTACAATTCATGATTGTACCGTCTCCGGAATCGTCCTTCCTCACATATGGGGCCAACAATTCTCCTTAAGACTTTTCTCTCGAACGCGGCTAAGAGGTCAGAGTGCCTTTTGCTAAGCACCCAAGTCTCGGATCCATATGTGAGTACTGGCAGGACCATGGTCCTGTACAGCAGTAGTTTTGAAGTTATGGTGAGATTTCTGGATTTGAAGAGCTTTGACAGACTGTAGTAGGCTCTGTTGGATTTGAGAAGCCGCCCGCGTATTTCTTCTTCTATATTGTTATCGGCTGCTACTATTGACCCAAGGTATTTAAAGGATTGCACCACTTCAAATTCGTGCTCCGCTACCTTGATTGTTTGACCAACTGTTCCTCTCGCATTCGACGCCACCATGTACTTTGTTTTACCTTCACTAATGTGCAGCCCCAGATTTTGTGCCGCCTGCTCAATCTGGATGAAGGAATCGTGTATAGCTTGCTCGGTTCTTCCGATGATGTCGATGTCGTCTGCGTAATCCAGTATCTGGCTAGACCTGTTGACGATGGTCTCTCTTGTTGCCGTGCCAGAGTCACGGATTGCAGGTTGAAGAGGAGGCAGGCCAAACCATCCCCTTGTCGGAGTCTATTAAAGATGTTGATTGGTCTGGATAGCAATCCGGCTATTTTTACTTGGCTTGTTACGTTGGTCATGGTCAACCTACATAGTCGTGTCAATTTATTTGGGATGCCGAATTCTCTCATGGCTTTGTAAAGTTCTACCCTGGCTATGCTATCATAGGCGGCCTTAAAGTCTATAAACAGGTGGTATGTTGGGATGTTAAATTCTAGACATTTTTCCATCGCCTGCCTAAGGGTAAAGATCTGATCAATTGTTGATTTGCCTGGAATGAAACCACACTGATATTGTCCGATGATGGTTTTAGCGTATGGGGTTATCCGGTCTTGTAGGATAGAGGAGAGTATCTTATAGGCGGTACTCAACAACGTGATACCTCTATAGTTGCTGCACGTTGTGACATCTCCTTTCTTATGTATGGGGCATATTATACCTTTTCGCCAGTCTTCTGGCATTTCTTCATGCTCCCACACGTGCACTATAATATCATGAATTGCCTGACGTAGAGCTGGCCCACCGTGTTGAAATAATTCGGCTGGTATACCATCAGCTCCCGGGGCTTTGTTTTTCTTTAGCCGGTCTATAGCCTTCTCAACCTCTTCTATGCTTGGTGACGGCAACATAGGGTATTCGTCTTGAAGCAGTGGAGCCTCCACTTCTGCAGTGAGTTGACCATTTAGCAATTCATTAAAGTACACTTCCCATCGCTCCAGTATTCTTTGTGGATCGGTGATCAGATTTCCCTCTCCGTCCTTGCAGTATGTGCAGCGTGGTGTGTACTGCGTGATGTTTCGGACGGATTGGTAGAACTTCCGCGCCTGGTGCGGACCTCGCTCTCGGCTTTTTTCTATTTCACAGATTAAGTTCTTCTCCCAGGCTGATTTTTTCTGTCTGTGAAGCCGTTTTTCTATTCTTCTGAGCTCTTTATATTCTTCTTCGCGTGCGCGTTCTATGAGATTGTTGCATTGCTCGGTACGCAACATTCTTACGTTCAGTCGCTAGCTTGCATTCATCATCAAACCAGTCGTTCCGATTTCTACGACTGCTGCCTAAGATGGAGTTGGCAGTACTAATGACAGTATTCTTAAGGCGTGTCCACTTCTCATCTACGCCCAGCATACTGGCCCCAGGACTTACTCTCCCTAAATCAAGCGATTCTAGGGCGAGTCCTAACGCATTACCAAAGGTGTTACTGGCATTTTCATTGCGCAGGGCAGCCGTGTTGATTCGAACTTGATCGGCGGATGCAATACGTCTTCGCAAGGCAATCCGCCCTCGGAAGACCATACCAACAAGATAGTGATCCGAGTCGATATTGGCGCCTCGGTACGTTCGTACCGTCATCAAGTTCGAGTAGTGGCGACGGTCTATCAACACGTGGTCTATTTGGTTACGAGTGACTCCATCAGGTGATACCCAGGTGGCTTTGTAGATATCTTTTCGCGGGAACCTGGTACTCGCAACGACATTTTTTTCGATGCTGCCAATTCTAAGACTCGAAGTCCATTGTCATTAGTGTTCTCATGCAAACTATGGGTGCCTGCGTAATGCCTGAATACCGGCTCCCGACCTATTTTTGCGTTCAAATCCCCAAGGATGATTTTTACGTCATACCTTGGACAGGCATTGAGGGTCCTCTCGACTTGTTCGTAGTATGTCTCTTTTTCTTCGTCTGAGGACTCCTCCGTAGGTCCGTGAACGTTAATGAGGCTAATGTTCGTAAATTTGCCTCGCACGCGAAGGGTGCATAGCCTTTCGCTTATAGCGTTAAAGCCGATGATGGTAGACTTCATTTTTTCGCTGACTAGGAAGCCTACCCCGAGCACATGGTGTTTTGTATGACAGCTGTAGTATACGTCATATTCTTTCTTCTGTAAAACACCATTCCCTGTCCATCTGATTTCTTGTAGTGCTGTTATGTCAGCTCTATATTTTGACTGGGCATCGGCTAGCTGCTGAGCAGCTCGAGCTCTAGAGCGATCGTACGTTCCATAAGAAAATTCGTAAATCGTTTTGCCGTTTTCGTTGCGTTGGTTGTCGTCGTGAGATCAGTCCGTTTCCGAGGCTTGTTGTCGGGTTCGTAATTGTAAATTTTACGGAACAGGGAATCAACCTGTTGCCAACCTGAGGAACTAGCCTGATCATATTAGCCAAACCTTTTTTAAAAGGCTTGTTACTAGCGGCCGAATGGTTTGGTATACTAAAAATCTGGGAATTAGAGAATGTTGGATATTGCATTTAAGGGTGGCTAATTACCACCTATGTCGTTTGATTGATTTGAAGTATAATAGTAATAAAAGAATAACCTGTTCAATTTTTATCAGTTCTATTGAATCATCGATTCGCCGTCTCTTTCTTTCACCTTCATTAAGTGTCAAGTGACTTCTCAATGTAGCTGTCAAACACAAAGTCTTATCGTTTAGTTTTCTTATAGTTACTTGTGTTAGTCGACAATTGATCTAATATTTACGGTTTTGAAAGTTGTTATATCCTAACTTCTGAGCTGTCAAATTTTTGACATAAAATAAACTATGATAGCAGTATGTAAAAGGCCACGCTGTTGGAAACAGTATTGAGTTTGATCGAGTTTTTTCTTTAGTTCAGTCAATCTATACTATCTATAACAATATGCTAGTTATCAACAAGTTAAATAGGTAAGGTGTGTACAATAAAATAAATGTGGTGGATAAATACAAACATTATGTTGTGAAGCAACATCAATTTTTATCAACTATAAAGCTTGCCTGTAAGAAATATCCTTACGAAATGAGTATTCCAGTTTTAAGGCGATGTAAGCATAAATATTACATTAAAGTAGTGAATAACTACAGTTAATTAGCGTATCCTTCAAAACTGATAAAACTGATTTCAATAAATATAACTGTCAAGCAACTTAACAAATTAATATTAATCGATTCCTTGCCCTTTAAAAAAGGTATTTAGACAACTTAATGATAATTTTGATAGCCACCTGAGCAGAAATATATCCAAAACAAAATTGGTGGCGGCCATCTTGGAAAATGGCTTTTAAAGCAGTCAGGCATCTTCACAAACCATCTTAATCGATTCTTTGCCCTTGAAAACATATATTTAAACACCTCAACTATTATAAGACGGTCACAGGAGCAAAAATATATCCCTCAGCATCGTGTACCCGATTATAAAAATGAGAGTTCTCATGTTTTCGAACATAAACTATCGTATTTGTATTGTTGCGTTAGCGTCATTAAAGAGCTATTGCATATGAGTTGTTTCTGTTTTGAGTCTTTTTCGGAATCAAATATGAGTTAATCTTAATTTTTTTTTCAAGGGTTATGTATATTAGATACATAAAAATATTAACATAAAACACCACATAAATAAGTTGAAATTAGAAATCGGCGAGTACAAAAATCGCACGATTTTAACCTCAAATCTGTTTGTTTATTAACGATTCCCAAATGCCAGCGACCTCTCTTGTAAACAAACTCCAAAATCCGCGACCATTCACAATTCGCAATTCACTGCTCGCGTCTCATGTGCAAGGCACTTTACATGGAGAACTTGGTTGGGCCCTATCAGTACGGTTTAAGATATAGAAAGTCTGTACTATGGACACTGCCCGATCAGCTCGTTACACACCACCTCTTCATAGACTGCAAGGCAGATGCAACATCCTTTTTGGAAATAAAGTCCAAAAAACTTGATATGAGTATTTGCAGTTGCTTAAATTTGACTGTCTGCACAGACACGTTATGACAGCAGATGTAGACGAACTCACCACCCCCTCAACACAAATGAGGAGATAAAAAACACAAACGGAAAATTTCGTCCTCATGGATTTGACTATATTTTTTGACAATCATTCTCTGATCTCGGCCATGTGGTTTTTGTGGCGTCTGTCATATTGGTTGTTTATTATTCAGTCAATTTTACAACGCAGTTAGTTATTTGGGCCTGGAAGCTAAACGCGTGATCGAAATTATGTCCCAAAGCTTGAAAAATATTAGCCTGCAATATTCTCTCAATTAATTAAATATTAAAAAATCTTTTCAAAAAACTAAACCATCCTAAGATATTTGTTCTATAGCTGTTAAAAAAAAATTATTTACCAAACCAAAATTAAGGGTTTCTGGTTTCTGGATTAGAATCCTTTCAGTCAAGTCATGATCACTTCTCACAATAAAGTGTTTGTTCTCAACACAAAAAAATTGTGAAAAAAGAAATTCCATTCATTGTTTGCGTATTCACGAAATTGCACGTATCACCTATTTTCACTAACCTTTTTAAAAAATACAAAAAAAAAACACATAAATAACAAAAAGTCTACACCAACTTCTTTCCATTGTTTCCTTGCACGACTACAACGACTAAACAACTCCGATCTTCAAATAGGTATACCTATCTGCCTACACAACACTCACATAATTTAGAACCCAACAATTTATTCTTTTCAAGAAGTTTTAAATTCAGTTCACAATGGAAGAGAAGACCAAACGCTTGGCTGGAAATCCAAACCACACCTCATCCATTAGCGTAGTTTTGAAAAACATTAAACTATTCTGTTAGAACATAATAAACGAACAGAGTGATGGTTCTTTCTTTCACAAGAAAGAACCATCCAAGTCTGTGAAACCAATTCCAGAGCAGTTAAACTCCACTAAACTATGCCATGGTCTTAATCTTGTTTTGTAACACCAAGAGTGAAGTATCTTTTCTATAAAGGAGAGTAGTCTTATATGTTGTTAGAAGCAAACAAACATGGAAAGAAATAATTTTTTTTAAGTTACCGTTTTGTGAACAATAAATGGAATTGTTTATTCCACGTGTTGCAGTAATATTGTGCAACAGCGGCAGAAGCACTCCACAATCCACATACCACTCAACTACTCTGGTTGATGGTTAAAATGTGCAATCAATAGAATATACACGGAGAAAAATGGATGCGATTGTCGTAAATTAAAGGAAATTAATTCAACACAAGAGAAATTCAACTTCTCAAAACCATTAAAGCAGACTGCGCAACAAAACCACTGTGCTTTTCGGGTAAGATTGAAAAGACGATCTTGTCGTTAAATTGAAGAAAAAATGCAAGATCTGGCATATTACAACTTTAATTTCTAGAAAGATAAAAAGTAGAATCAAGAATCCAATATGTTTTTGCACACATCGGGTACGATTGATCAGCAGAATTCAAATTACGTGTCACTTTTGTATCCAAAATCAATCTTGATGGAAAAGGATTATTCTTCTTTTCCAACGATATTAATGTTCTTGATATTGCCGGGTTGACTTTAGAAAGCCTGTTTCGGTCTGTTCCATGTGTGAAGCCAACTAAATTATGATGTCCAGGAGTTTTAAGAACTGCCGCTTGTTCTTTGGGTTTATTTCGAATCACAAAATGTATTTTGGTCTAAGTTCTGAGCAATTCTGGTTTTTTCAAGATATTTTTGACATGAAGCCTTTTTGAATCTCTTCTTCTGACATGAAAAGTTTTTTCATCTGCTGTTGATTTGCTCCCATCTCATACCTGATTTACTCTCATACTTTTTGTGGATCTGAAAATGGGCATTGTGCAGCATGGGTTTGACAGCGTCTCTTTTGTGCATATTTGGTATCAATTTATTTCCAAAACGGATTGTGGTGTTCTATGGGCCTCAATTCTCAACTGTTAAGTATTTCTGGCCTTAAAGGATTTAAAAACACATGCAACTAATGTATGATCTTCACCTCATCGTCAGCAAACGATTGGTATAACTGTTTTTGTTTCTTTGTCCATCAACTTATCTTTCAGCAGATATGCAATGACCGTAATAAAAAGCAAATTACCCAAGACGCTTCCTTGATGGCCACCATACTTTGATTCGCAATTCTTCAAGACTCCTGTGAGAAACCAATATCTGTGCTAAAGGTCACTTAATTTCGATCCCTTGATAACTTAATGGGAGACTCTCCTCCTGTAAAGCCGCGATAACCAATGATCTGATAGGAGCGACAGAAGCATTTAAAGTGATATAACATGACATCAAATGGAGACCGCATCAGGAGCCTTAAAGTCACTTAGATTTTGTCGATGTCGTGTCTACGCACGAAATTTTAAAATACGTAGATAAATTCGGCCGACTGCGTCTATCAAATTTACAAACGTAAACTGCATTATGATGCGCACTTTACGTTAGGAAGCAAAACTTATCGAAACTTGACGAAACATATTAATCCACTATTATATTTACATGATATGAATTTCTTGTATTTGATCACCATTTCGTCCATTATGTTTATGAGTCTGACAAAGCAATTGAAATCGAAATGGCTCATAATGTTTGAAAATGTCAAATCTACAAGAGTGTCGTTGTTTTGACATTTAGCAGCTGCTTTAGTTGATATAGAAGCAATTATTAGCACTGTTCGTTTTGACACTGCTTCTGGTAGCTTTTCGTTTAGTGAAGGTTCTAGGTTAATCTGAAGGTTCCCTGAAATGTTCATCAAAATCGGTCCAGCCGCGCCACTTAACATTTAATTTTATAAAGAAGATTCGAGCGTAGTAAAATGATTAACATCATTAAAAAGAATGATCAGCCTTACATGTGAAAGAAGTTGAATTCCTATAGGTAAATATGAAACGCAGAACAATTTACAAGTTCTTGCTTTGGGATTCCCGTCACGTCAAATGTTTATATTGAGAAGTTGTCGAATTAGACAACATCAACCTGTGTACACCAACACTATTTTTTTTTCAGGAGTTATAGTGCGTAGTGCGATGACCATCTATAAGGGAGGCATAGGTTCGATTCCCAGTGTCGGTATTTTTTGAGTTTTTCGATTAAACATGAGATTGTAAATGGACGAGCAACACTAATTCAAAAAGTAGTCTGATGATTGGTCGTGGAGGCCATGAAATAGCTATAACTTCAGCCAAAAAAATAGTCTTGGTGTACACAGGTTGTTAATTCGATTACTTCTCAATGTAAATTGAGAAGTTGGTACGCAAGCTACGCAGCCTAATGTCATCATACAAACCACCTTTCAAATGTTAATAATTTGAGCATTTAAATGTAACCAAATTTTTTGTCAGTGCATCTAACAACATGAAAAACAACTTGAAGCTATTTCGTGTGCAACTATGATCCAGACCGTTGATGGTGGTCTCCGTCGTATGATGCACATCCTAATGGTTTGCCCTTTTCTTCCATACATGTGTCTGATGCTGGGAAACAAAAATCTGTGATGGACATGGGAATACTATACCTTGTATAAATTACTCTCTTGGCCAAAAAAGGGACACCAACATCAGCATCATTATCATTCTGCCCAGATATACAAAGAAGAAGCTGTGCATTAGCATATAACTGATGTTGTTGACTCATCTCCTAACAGTGATTTTTCTTTCGCATAGTTAATTACATGATTGAGGAAAAGATGCCCTCGAAGCTTTTCTATGTATAGGTATGTAGATATGTGCGATGAGGTGCACATGTCTTAAAGGGAACCTCGTCTTATTCTTGTAATTTGTTGTTGAACATAATATTATACATATATGTACATATCCACAGGAAAAGACAAGTCGTGAGTAATAAAATCAAAATGCGGTGAATATCGTGATATTATTACTTCAAAACGCTGCAAAGTGAATCTGTCCAATTAGTGGTAAATATTTTACAAACGACTAACGGTCTAGCTAATTTAGATTTATTTGTTTTTGGAAAATATAAAAAAAATAATCAGAAAACATTGGAAATGCTATTAAATAGGTGATGTTCAAGGCTGCATATATGTATGTATATTAGTAGGTATGTAAATGAAAGTCGTTTTCCCGCAACAAACTTTAGTCGAAGAAGTTTTTCTAATGACAAAAAGACGCTTTTCTGTTTTCTGAATTGAAAATGAAGTATCTTTAACCAGAAATATAATATATACTTTTTAGTCTTTCTGTATAGTGTTAAATTGGTTGGCATTTAATTAAACCTTGTTTCTTCTACATTCTATTTACTATAAGAGGAATTGATTGTATAGAAACAACTGATATGACGGATGATACATTTTTACTTATGCTATGTTCCCACCTAACGAAATCAACAGATTATCTGAAATTACTTCTGAAATTTCAACGAAATTGCTTTGAAATTACGTTTTATAACAGATTTTATTGTTTTACCAATGAATAAAATAAACATAACTAAACAAAATATGGCTGTTCATCGTCTTGTCAAAAACAATTATAGCTCACATAAGCTAGAAAGAGAAAAACATAAATTTTCTCTAATGTTTTTGATTAAAATTGTCAAACCAAATCATCTCAATTTAGGTGTGAAAACTTTTTGGACGTACTCGTCTGACGTGTTCAGACAGAAAGTAGTGTGAACACAAAGGATTCACGAAACCACACAAAACAAAACAAATAAATATGTGAATTAAGCCTAGATTTAAGCATGAGCCTTTTGACGTGTGATAGCAAACTTATCGAAACTTGACGAAACAGATTCAAGCATGAGCCTGTTGACGTGTGATAGCAAACTTATCGAAACTTGACGAAACAGAGCAATGTCCACTATTATTTTCCTATTGGTACAAGATATGTTTTTTTTTTTTGCTTTCGCTCAGTTACCTCAATTACTGACGAAACCGTTCCGTACATTTAAAGTCTGCCTTACTGCTTGAACAGAATGGTGTAGCTGTAGCTTGTAGCACTGTCAAAGTAGAGACAACGCCCGCCAGTACTATAATTCGCCCAGAGTGTGTAGCTGAAGCTGTAGCTGTAGTACTTGCTACTTTTTGAAATTTGGCGAACAAAAGAAACCAAAACAAAGCGAAATGCATGACTGAAAATTGATGTTCTGTACTACACCATTCTGGACAAGCTTGACTTATATGAGCTACATTTTGACAGTGGCTTGAATAGCGCTGCAGGCTACAGCTACAGGCTACATCATTCTTTTCAGCCAGTTTAGTGAGAGTGATTGAAATTTAATTTCATTATTTAATTTCACTATGTTTCTGGTAGTTTTTCGTTAAGAGTTGAAAACTGTTTAAGCTGATTAGTTGATCTTTTACTTTCATTGTTTTATGAAATTTTTGGCATTGGCCGCCCGCATTGGTTATTTTCACTTTTTTTTAAGTCATTTTTAATATTCAAAATTTCAATTCTTTAATGTTGAGTTGGATAATGTGTAGATTTTTTTTTGTATTCTTTTATTTCTCAATGTCAGGGTTTTGCAAATGGCGCCCAACTGTCAGTATTATTTTGACATTTGCCGAGATAGGAGATTCAAATTAAATGACGAGCTATGGAACGCTTAATTCTTCAAAATTGTGAATACTTGTGAATATATTTTATAATGAAATAATTTGACATGCGATTTTAGCGCCACGTCAATTTCTGCCTAGGTTTACCAGCCATTTTTCACCTACTGCTCAAACACTTTGGCGATTAGTTGCCCGCCTCGAAGAAACTGGAACAACACATGACAGATGATACTTCTGAATTGACTCGTAGTTTTTTTCTCACGATAATATCTTTGCTTCACCCAAAAAAATCGAGACTGTAAATCTCACAACATGTTGCAGTCAAATTTACATTTAACTTTTTATTTGCATATTTAACAGAATTTGCGTTAATATTCACAAACATATGCTAGTTTCACGGTTTTGCTTTCATTTCTGCAATGAAATTGTTAAAATAATCACAATTTCTTGTTATAAGATTCACAGCGCGCTGTCAATTTTGTTTGTCAATTCTATCCATAAGTATTTGTAAAATCTACACCCCAAAATTCTGAAATCTACGACCATATTCTGTAGTGAACTGCCCGCGATCATCAAAATATTTTGTATTGTTGTTGTTTTTAAGGTTCTCCTAGTCATAAAACTGTTTCTTATATAAACTGAAAAAGTTGTAGGTACTCTGACTATAAACCCCTTTGAAAAACAACAACACAAAATATTCGTTGTTTCTATTTATATTTTCCTTCAGAATAAGAAAAAAAAAAAAGAAAGAAAGACTATGTAAAAGCCGGACTGAAACATCAAAAGGGTCAAATCTACAACCTAAATATTGAAAGCACAAAAAGTGTCCAAACAAAATCGGAATTTGTTAAATTCACAACAATACAATCAAATCTATGGCCCATGAAAAAAAAAAATCCCAAATCTACACCTTTTTTGTTAAATACAGAGCGATGGATTCAAATCTACAACCATGTGTTGGAAAAAAGGCTCACATCTACAACCAAAATATATTGAAAGTACAACATGCGACACCCAAATTTGTAAAATCCACAACACTGCGATCAAATCTGCAACCATCTGTTGAAACTACATTGAGTTGTGAATATTACTGCTCCATGTCCCGTTATCAACTTACTCAGGCAGAATATTTGGATGGGTTATTCGCAGTCGCAGTTTTGTTAGTTCAGTGTGAAGTTTCTTTGTCGTGCCGGTTAATTAAAGTGATAAATTTGCAAATGAATAGTGTTAGTGTCGATACGTTTGTTTCACCTCAAAATGATGATGATATGAAAACTATAGATGGAATCGAAAATAATTCTGCTATAATTAACGTGCCACCGGTTTTTGAAAATTCTTTTCTTTTGGATGTGGAAGTTTTTGAAGTGATCAGCAATTTTCTGCTATCTAAAAGTGTGGTGCAGTTTTTTGCGGGTTAGTTTTCTTTTGCTGTTTGTTTGTGTATAAAGTTCATTGTTTTATCTAATTGGACTATATTTAAACTTTTATATTTGACAAGGACGCGGGTTCACAAAAAGAAGCTTACTTCTAATCAGATCGGAGCATTTGTCTCGAATTTTCCCGGAGAGTGAACTAGCGCTGCAGTTGGAATTTGAAGACGAGTTTCTGAAGTGGAAAAAAAAAGAAGTAAGCATTTTCAATGATTAAATTTGCGATACATTTATGTACAAACATAAATGTATTTTGTTACTATGGGTAAAAGCTTTGAAATTATTTATGTTTTAGCGAGATGAGCACCGCACATTGGGTTGAAAATAATTGTAGATGCAGTTTAACACCAACCACAGAAAGCCCCACCCCAGCATTTAGCTCGCCCCTAGACTTAATCGTATGTATAATATTCAAATGATGAATTTTGTTCATAATAATTTCTTCTTTTAGCCAGTAAAGAATATTTTGCTGTTGTCGTTAGCTGGAAAGAATATTTTAGATAAACAACTTCAACAAATTTCTCAATCAGCGACAACAAAAACAAATAGTAAAACTAATCGTAGAGTACTACAAACTGAAAAGTAAAAAACTAAATGGACATGAATTTGAAAATATTGCAAAAGACATCGCATCAAATTTCCACAGAGAACACAAGGTTGGTACACAGTTGCTTGGTTAGAAAAATGTTTACTATTATTATGTTTTTTTTTTAATAAAAGGCAACTTATTTTGTTCCACCGAATGCAAAATACCTGTATCCGACTGGTATGTTGTATAATGCGTATCATAATTTCAACCGAGGAAGAACTAAAGAAACTGAAAAATTTAAAACTCCATTGACTGAACAGCAAGAAAATACAGCTCCTTCTCCTTTGCCAGATCCTCAAGTTGATGAAGAAGAAAACGAAAATATTAAACAATTTTTGAAATTTAACGACCGTCCATGGGCAAGCATTGAGGAAAAATGGGAAAAAACAGCACCCTATAGACTTAAGGAGATAAGGCAAAGCACCAACAAAAACAGTTTACAAATCCTTAACGAATGGCCTTTATAAAATATAGTTGTATAATATATTTATATAATATATATATATAATTATTTTGCTGTTTTTTCTTTTAATTTTGGAACTAAAATTTCAAAAATTCTGGATGTTGTTATGAATGCAGAGCTGTAAAAATGAAAGCAAATGGTTATAATTTCGGAAAATCAGCGGTAGATTTGAAAAAACAAATTACATTCTGAATGCAAAAAAATGTGAATAATACAACAAAAAATTGTATATAAGAGAGCACAGAGCTGTTAAAATGAAAGCGAATCGTTGTAGTTTTTGCAAATCTAGTTATAGTTTTGATAATGCGAATTATATTTTGACCGCAAAATGTTGTGAACAATACAACAAAATCTGTATTTTGTACAAGGAGTGTTGTACATTGTGCGGCGAATGTTGTTATTTCGACAATTTTTCTGATTTTCGTATCTACAGCAAACGTTGTAATTTATACGATTTGTTTTAAAATGCACAACCATATCTTTGTCAAATTGACAACACTGGATGTCGGGTCGATTATGACAACGTATGCAATCAAATCAATATCGTTTTTCAACATTTATACAACAATTTTTTTTGGGTGTTTAAATGAAGATCTCACGGATGACCCGTTAAGGTCTACAAAGTTTGTGAGGATATTACATTCCACATGGAGGTCAGAAGTGTCAAAACGTCGTCAATTTTTCGAGGCACCCGCTGCCGATGAATGATCAACGAGTTATTGTTGTACTTTAATGCATTGGGGTTTGGGACTAAAAGACAAGTGGTTACTACAGGATGATACAAACGCCTTTATTTAGATTGAGCGACAAATAGCTGTACGCAATTAACCATCATTTACAAGGGCAGCTTCTCACCCATTTTGAAAAAAGAAAAAAAAAACACCGAGGTATTGCTTAACGCATCAGACATTTCATCAAACGATATCCAAAAGCCTTTTCAAATAACTTCTTAAAGTTTTAACAATGACTCTTTCATAATTTTACCATCACAAGTAAGTAATACATCACGTCATAAATTTCCATTTTAATCTGCCAAAGAAGTGCTACTGGCACTCTTACTTAAGAAATCAATGTCGAAGTTCATACCTCGAAGATGAAAAAGTAGACCATCTCCACCATCAGAAAAGCAACACAATAAACCCAATGCCCTTTTGTCTTCATCGTCTTCTTCCCCGACGCACGGCGGCGGCAACGCTGTGTGGCATGGCACGGTTTATATATTTTCCTCCAACATCTTCGCGTCTACGTTGTTGTTCTCTTTTTTGTTTGTAAGCTGCTTTTTGTTCTTTTTTTGTTTTGTGGTGTTCAATTTAATTTCGTTACCGTTTTCCATTCATTCAGCAATTCTCTCAGTCTTAAGCCGCAAACACAAAAACAACAAAAAATTTTAAATCTATACAAAGCGGCAATCGTGTAACGATAATCGTTCGATCAAAATCTACCGAAGAGGATCGATCATTCGCGGATTCGTTTGCCTCATGTTGGCGGTAATTGCGGGGAGAATAGCTTTTTTTTTATCGGTCTCGCGGATTAAGCCGCTATCCTAGCTAGATGCTTGGGTAAACAAATTTTTTGTCCATCTATTTGGAATTGGGCAACAGTTAACTGTGGCGCGCAAGCTCTCATGTCCATATATGGCCCACCAGCGATTAGGAAGGGTATGCCCCGACAAAGATGACGACGACGACGACGACGACGCCGTGCCGACAGCGATGTCGCGACGGCTTTTTCCCAATGATGCAACATTATTTGCTGCATCTGTGCGGCACCATTCAGCTGTTCCCATAGTTTTCCAATCGATTAATGGCCAATTAGTTGTTGAATTGAATAGACCTGGCGCATTATTAGCTGACAAATTGTCGCGCTTGCAGTCTTTTGCTGCGCGCGCGTAATCGATGACCATAGAGATGCAAATGTAGCTCGATAAACCGGTGCGGTCTTTTGTAATCAAATAAAACAAATTAATTGGCTTGTATTTGATTTCATTAAGTTTTGTGCATTTGATGCTGACCAATGTTTGATGGGGGAAAATAAAAGAAATGTCACTTCCCCCATGACGTATTTCTATACAAATTCAGCTTTAAGATTTTGATGTCATTCCAAATTGCCAACAAGGAAGAGAAGATACTAGCATAAGATATCTCCAAATAAAAAATGCATGTGCAACACCTTAAATTTTTTTTATTTTGTTTGCCTCTACAAACATCACAAAAGGCGTTACTTAAGTTGTTCACACTTTTCTATTTTCTATGGTTAAATAATCGTTTTGGGCTTCGTCGTCTATGAGATATCCGCCGACACCTTTTATGCGATGTTGATAAATATTGCGACTCAAACGCAGAGCTATCCCTTTTCACACAGAGAAAGTGAGAGTTAGATTTCGATATTTGAACATTGCGCATTGCAGTGCGCAACTTAGTTGCAATTGTTTTACGTTAGTTTATGTTTGTACTTTCTGGAACAACCGACCGACAACGACGACGACGACGACGACGACATGACCATAAGACGTTTTAAGAAAAAGTGGGTTTTTTTTACAACTTGGAATTTGTTAAAACGCAAATGGAAATCCTTTGATTGCCCAAATATGGTTTGTACGGATGTAAAAGGTGCAATTGTGCAATTCGTTTCATAAGTAATATTACTATCGGTGTTTTTTTTTTTTTTTTGTGGTTTACGAATTGAGCATGTGCAAATGGGCACATGCGATTTCTAATGTTAAATTTGTTCGAGGGCTTTCGTTTGCAACTTTGTTGTTTGTTATGAAATTGATTATGACTCTGAGGAATTGCTTCTAATATATAATTTTGGATAAGAGAAACAAGATAAATCAATTTAAAGTTTCCACAATGATCATATGAAAAGAGGCTATCAATAGCTATATACATAGACATTAGTGCTATATACTTCAGTACGATGTCGGGGAAAGAAACTTAAAGAAACTCTATTAAAAACTATCGTAATTTATTTAAAATTCATTGATCTAAGATGGCATCATTGGTTGATTTACTCGAAACGAACTCGAAGTGATATTGATATTGTTGGTTTTGTTGATAGAAGGTAATGCTTGGTCCTGTACTCGCTTTCCACTGTTAAGACAGACAATTTATTTCCTGTTCTTTTATTAACTTTTGGAGTGCCAATGTTGTCTATATCGTTTGCATACCCTTGCAGTTCAATTCATCTATTGAAGAAATAGCTTGCCTCCAGTCCAATGGTCTATTATATCCTTCAAAAAGAAAATAAAGAAATCATATGATAACGCGTTGAATAGTTCTTAGGAATTATAGTTCTCCAAAGTCTCGCGAAACAGCTGTATCAGTTTTCATGGGATTTTAGGTTCACCCATTTCCATTTAGAGTTCCTTACAATGCATGCTATATTATACAGATTTCAAATTGATGAAAAGATGGTCTCTAATATAGCTACTTCAATTTCAATGGTCTTTTCCAGGATTTGACTCAATGAGAAGGATTGTTCTGTTCTGTGTTGAATCTGTAGGATTGGAAGCCGCACTGGTTGTTTCTGATTAAAGTACTGCAAAACAGCTGAACAAGCTCACAGAATACTTTGGAATCTTATGAGCGATATTTATAGCAGATATTGTGAATAGTATTCTCCAGGCTCATATGGAGCTTATCATAGTAACTCATGATAATTTTATGCACGTACCAAACCAAAACCTCATCTCCGTGTTTAAAGAGTTCTACTGATGAGCCATTAGATCCTGCAGCTTGTTGTTCCTAATATTTTTAAAGCTAATCCTATCTCTTCTTTACTAAGTGCTGGGACTGGATCTTCATTAACTGCAATTGGGGTTTCTTCCCATCTTTTTCTGGCTCAACATATTGCCCATTCAGCAGTTGTTTTAAATACTGGAATGCATCTTCCATTTTCTGTGCTTTGGCAACTATAGGTTACTGTTTCGAGGAACCTGCGTTCCGATCTTAAAACCTGCAGCATGTTACTTATAACTATTTTGTATAATTTCCAGCAGATGATCTTGATCATCGAGCTGCCTTGCATTCTTCTTTCTTCTCAGGATCTTTTACTCCTCCCTTCACTTAACTCGATACTCTTCTCTCGCTTCTTTTATTTTAAGCTGCTCAACGTTCGCAACTAAAGGTAGAACTATAATGCACATGAGCTAGCATGACCTACTGTCAAAATTAAACGAACTGTTTTTATCCTGTTTATAGAAACGTGATGAATGCACATAATGAACATGTGAAACATGTTAAAATCACTTGATTTTATTTTTTTTATTGTGTTAAAAATGCATAATTTATTGTTATATTTATTGATTTATTTATGACATGGATTATTTAATGCAATTTCGTAGTCCTTTTTTTGGTAAAATGCAAAAATTTTTTTTTTCCATTGTCAAATGCCTACAGCTGTCAAATTTACATTTGTAAGGGCGGTTCAGATCGCACCGCTCATGCGGAGCTTATGTTTAACGAATGCGCAAATGTCTATTGTAGCCAACACCATATGACTGTGTGTATTCGCTCATTTACACATGCGATTGTGACAGTAGCTCATGCATACTCATGCTCATTATAGTTGGCCTTAACAATTATACAATCTACATATTCTCTTCTCTTGTAAAGGTAATTGCTCAGGACAGATCTTCTCGCTGGGTTGCTCTTTGAGTCGAGGTCCGTGCAGTGGTCAAAGTAAACCTTTGTTAGTTTGTTCGTCGAAAAATACCGTGCGTGGATTGGCAAATTATCGACTTGGTTATTGGTTCGACTGAATTTAGAGCTCCAGATTGCTTTGTGGATACTTAAACCTTAAAACTTAATATTACTTATTATTCAAAAAAAGCTGTGCAGAATCCTTCTTCTATACTTACATGTTATTAGTTTTGCTATATAGTTGTTAGTGTTTGTTGAAATACTGTACTGTTTACTCATATAATCAATTTATATATCAATTTAATGTAGCTTATCAAACAAACTTGTTTATTGAAAAATATTTTTTCTTTACTTCATTAAAATTATTCAAACTGTTCACATCGAATTATTTATTTTATTTAAATATTCTTCTGGAACAAGCTAAACTTACTACAGGTTATGGGCCCAGCAAATTTCTAGAAGAATTTGTATTGAATAATTAATATTATTTGTTTTTTTTTGGTGATCCTGATATCAATTGTAATTACGTGCAATGGGAAACGACAAGAATTTTTTGACTTCGATTGAAAGGCTAAAGGGACGTGAAAATTATTCCACATGGAAGTTTGCGATGCAGACATTTTTGGAATATAATGGTCTTTGGGCTGCAGTACTTGGAACGGAAAAAGTTGCTGATAAGATAACACAGGCCAGGGCAGCAATAATTTTAAGCGTTGATCCAAGCAATTATGTACATATCCAAGATGCTTCAACAGCGCAAGATGTTTGGGATAAATTAAAGTCCACATTTGAAGACAAGGGTCGTGCACGCGGAATTACATTGGTAAGACAATTAACAGGCACAAAACTTGAAAGTTGCAGTTCAATGGAAACATACGTTACTACAATCATTACGGCGGCTCAGCGTTTGAATGCTATAGGATTCAAAGTCGACGATGAATGGTTGGCAATTTTTCTGATGTGCGGTTTGTCTGATCAGTTCACACTAATGGTCATGGCATTGGACAATGTTGATACAAAACTCTCCAGTGATGCAATAAAAACCAAACTGTTGCAAGAAGATTCTTCAGTGAGTGGTGAAGGTGCATTTTTTAGTGGACACAGTGGAAATAAAAAAGGTTTCACTAAGAAAAAGGGAATACGTTGCTATAGCTGCAATAAATTTGGACATAAATCTCCCGATTGCCCAATGAAGAAGTCCAACAAATCTGGAGCTTCTTTTAGTGCTGTATTTTTGGCTGGTAATTTCAACCCAGGTGATTGGTATATTGATTCTGGCGCAACGCAACATCTTACCATGAACCAAAGTTGGATTTTCAATGCAGAGAAACCAGCGATACCTGATATAACTGCAGCTAATAGCACTAAAATGAAGGTTGAATCTTCTGGTTCGGTGAAGTTACTAGCTGATGTAAATGGAAAACCGAATATGATCGAAGTAAAGAACGTTTTGTGCATTCCGAACTTGACAGCGAATCTTCTATCTGTAAGTCAGATGACAAAACGTGGACATATTGTTGAATTCTTTACAGATCGATGTGAAGTTCGAGACCAAGAGAAGAACATTTTGGCAACAGCTTCCATGGTTGATGGTTTATATCGCCTGAATAGTTTGCAACATTGTGGTTTCATTGCAATTGCATCAGCTGAAAGTAGCGAGACTTGGCATCGGCGGTTGGGTCATTTGAACTATCAGGACCTGAAGAAAATGAAGTCTGGTGCTGTTGAAGGTATTTCGTTTCTTGAAGACAGTGGGGAACATGTTTGTGTCACTTGTTTGAAAGGGAAACAATCAAGATTGCCATTCAAGAAAGCTGGCTCAAGATCAATGGCGCTTTTAGAAACAGTGCACGCTGACTTAACAGGGCCGATGGAAAATATTTCAATTGGTGGAGCTCGCTATGCATTTGTTTTGGTTGACGATTTTAGCAGAAAAACTTTTACCTATTTTCTTAAATCGAAAGATGAAGCATTTTCTAAATTCTGTGAATTCAAGGCTTTGGTTGAGAAACAAACCGGAAAACAAATCAAGAAATTCCGATCAGATAATGGGACTGAATTCTGCAATCAAAGGTTCAATAAGTTGTTTAAGGCATGTGGTATTGAACGGCAGACGTCAACGCCATACACACCACAGCAAAATGGGCTTGCAGAGCGAACAATAAGAACTTTGACCGAGCGTGCAAGGTGCATGCTACAAGATGCAGATCTTCCGAAAAAGTTTTGGGCTGAAGCGATGTCAACGGCGACTTATTTAAAAAATCGTTCAATATCACGTGTCTTGAACGACAAAACGCCAGTTGAAATATGGACCGGATCAAGACCAAATCTAAGCCATTTAAGAATTTTTGGATCGCGTGCAATGGTACATGTTCCTGCTGAGAAAAGAAGAAAATTTGATCCAAAATCCCAGGAATTGATTTTTATTGGTTATTGCGAGGGTACCAAGGGCTATCGAGTGTATGATTCTTCAACCAACCGTGCTATAAACAGTCGTGATGTCATTTTCTTGGAAAAAGGTAATTTTTCTGATTCAAATTATACTAACGATTTTGTTGTGTACGATAGTTCTGAAACTGAAGAAGAAAATTCTGACACTGCGGATACAAGAGTTCAGGAAATTGATCAGGTGGCAGAAGTGAGTTCGACTGATGATGTTTTGATGAATCAATCTGAAAGTAGATCTGACAGCGTTCAGGATACTGATGCTTCAATCAACACTCTATCAGACAGTGATTCAAATACCGAATTAACACAATTAAGAAGATCATCAAGAGAACGAAAAAAGAAAGAATTTCCTGGCTTTGTGTCGTATCTAGCCTGTAGCAATATTGAAGAACCATTGACAGTTGAAGAAGCTTTAAGTAGTTCAAATAGCAATGAATGGAAGTGTGCAATGAGCGAAGAGTATCAATCTTTATTAGATAACCGGACTTGGGAGTTGGTAGATTTGCCCAAAGATAGAAAATCTATAATTTGTAAGTGGGTCTACAAAGTGAAAACCAATTCCAATGGCGAAATTGTCCGTTACAAGGCCCGACTTGTAGCCAAAGGATGCAGCCAACGTCCGGGAATTGATTACGATGAAACGTTTTCGCCAGTGGTGAGATATTCATCGATACGGCTTCTGATTGCACTTGCTTCAAAATTTAATCTTGCCATCGATCAAATGGATGCAGTTACAGCTTTTCTGCAGGGGGATGTTGAAGAAAAGGTGTATATGAAGCAACCAGAAAGTTTTGACGATGGAAGTGGACGAGTGTGTTTGCTTAGAAAGGCAATATATGGGTTGAATCAAGCCAGTCGTCAATGGAATGTAAAATTGAATGATGTCATGGTTAAGTCTGGATACACTCGTTCCAAAACAGACGCTTGTATTTATTTTCGTCGTGAAAACAAGAGTATGGTATTCGTTGCTGTATATGTAGACGATTTGCTCATTTTTTCAAACAACAACTCATGGAAAAATCAGTTGAAGGCAAATCTGAAGAAAAATTTCAGTATGAAAGACCTTGGACAAGCAGGAAATTGTATTGGAATGCGAATAACGAGAGAACAAAAAACAGGCACTATAACATTGGACCAAAAAAAGTATACCGAACAAATACTGGAAAGATTTGGGATGTCAGACTGTCATCCTATTGATTCCCCAATTGATCCAAACACAAAATTAACAAAGGACATGTCACCAAAGACAGCGTATGAAGAAAAGGATATGGAAAATATTCCTTATCAAGAAGCGGTGGGGAGTATTCTATATTTATCACAATGTACCCGACCTGACATTACTTATGCAATTGGTAATCTAAGCAGATTTAATAACAAGCCGGGACGACCACATTGGAATGCTGTCAAAAGAATTTTCCGATACCTGAAGAAAACGAAAGATTTCAAGCTAGTTTTTAAATCACTTGATAAAGAAGCTTCAAGACTTCATGGGTATTGCGATGCTGATTGGGCGTCAGATCCAGATGACAGAAAATCTTGCACGGGGTATATTTTCAAATTTGAAAACTGTGCAATTTCATGGGCAAGCAAGAAACAGCCAACTGTAGCACTTTCCAGTGCCGAGTCTGAGTACATGGCTCTCTCAGCGGCTACTCAAGAAGCTATTTGGATTCGACAACTTTTAGCTGAGCTTTTTTAAAATTACCAAGAATCAATCGAAATTTACAGTGGCAATCAAAGTGCCATCAATATGGCTAAAAATCAAATGTATAGCCCAAGAACTAAACATAAAGACATTCGTCATCATTTCGTCCGAGAAAAATTAGATTGTGGAGACATTAAAGTCAACTATATCAACACCAATGAAATGATTGCCGATAATTTGACCAAAGCAGTTAATAATGAAAAACATTCTTTTTGCACCAAGAATATGGGTTTATTTTAATTTAGAAACTAAATGAACATATCTTTCTGTTATTTAAATAATTTTGTTTATGTTTGTATAATTTATTTAAATACTAGATTGTTTGTTAAAACTTAATTTGTTCATATTTGGAGATTGTTAACTTTTTAACTTAATTTTTTTATTAAGTGAATTGATTAAGTGGGGATGTTGAAATACTGTACTGTGTACTCATATAATCAATTTAATATCTAAGTAGCTTATCAAACAAACTTGTTTATTGAAAAATATTTTTTCTTTACTTCATTAAAATTATTCAAACTGTTCACATCGAATTATTTATTTTATTTAAATATTCTTCTGGAACAAGCTTAACTTACTACAGTGTTAATGGTTTAGAACAATGTACCCTTTCCCTATAATATGATGATTTATTCGAGAGAATAGTCCAATTTACTACTTATTTGGGTTGAAAAAGAACGCAAAATCTTTATAAGAAGATGTAACGACATATTAGACAGGCTGTAGTGATCTGCCAGTATAACCTTCAGTTTGATCAATTATAGAAGAAGATCTTTAATGACTTGGCATGTGTAAGTAGAGATGACGGGGTAGCCATCTAGTTGACCGGGGAGGTCTAAATATAGTTCTTTAGCACTACATGTCTGTCTAATAAACTCTAACTTGAGCTCCATCTCCAGTTTCATACACCAGGATCTTCACTTTTAAGATCTTCTGCTTGGTCAAGCTTCTTCATGGTTTAACCATCGGAGCCTTTGAATACGTTTCCTTTCTTTTGACACTAAGGGAGATCTAGCGAAAGCAAGTAAACTTTATTGATGATGAATTTTAATGAACTTCTGAATTTTTCTCCTTTTTTGAACTTCTTTTCTGAATAACTTGGTTGACATCAGAGGTCGCTAATATATATTTCAGCTCCAAATACAGAATTCCAGAAACTCTTTGTCTATATGCATTACTCTTTCTCGTTTTTTCTCGAGACGTCTAGAAACAGCTTTCATCCAAATTAATCTTAATCATTAATTTCAACAAAAATCTCCTTACATAGATCCCATTTTCCAATACATTTTATCATTCAGTCATGAAATATTTTTTTATATTTTGAATTTCTTTTTTTTTTCAGGTAAGCTATCTTTGATGACCTAAACCATAAGAATCCGTAGTTACCAAAATTGCAGGTAAAATATATTTATAATAAATATTTTTTATCAATTAAGAATGCCCCTAATTTGAAATTTAATGATATTTTGTATATGTATGTCTCTAATTCATGACCAAATAAGTACAACCCTTTTAAGGGCTGAGCTACTTTTCCATTTTCGACTCCTACACTTTCAATTCAATCAACAAACCATAATAATAAAAATAAACTGCAATCTAATTGTGATAAATTTTCCAAATAAAACTGCATCCGGACCGAAACAAAAATTCAACAAAGAATAAGGGAACTCATTCACAACTAACAATATGCTCCGTTTTAACGATTAGATACGTACATATGTGCAGTATGTGTGCGAATGCATAACCTTTGACAATATCAAACCATAAAAAGTTGTTTATATATTTTCATTCATACCCCGCCTTGGGCCAATTAAGTCTAATATTGCCACACGATCGTTATCCCAGACCTCTGGCCTAATATAATATAAAAAACCATACCTATACTCGACATCCCACACAGAGTTGTGGTGACACGTTTGGGTAACCAATAACCAATGATCTGCCACATGATACTCCAACTGATATCACAATTCTATTATTATCTAGTTTCCTGTTCATCACACATTTTTCCTTGCCAAACACAATGTGTGTGCTTGTGTCTCTAATTCCAGTGTCCGATCCGATGACGATGTGACAGTTAGATTGGTTCAATATCCACCAGCAAAAACGAAGTATCTATATATGACAGTTGAAAAAGTATCTGACAAATGACCTACCTCAATGGCAGAGTCATTGTACCCTCGTTTGAGCTCATTTCACACAAATGTGTGCCTAACTCATTCGAGTGCACCGTATTTTGATATTCTTTGCAATTAGACACTGTCTCTTGATCGGAGAGTGGTGGAAGCGCGATGGAAGGAGATAGCTCCATCTAACGTTCAGCTGATGCTTTGAACACATTTCTTTTCAGTTCGAACAATGACAATTTCACTCAGCAAAATGTGTAACATCAGACCGTTACGTTATACGATCAATAAGTCAAAACGTGAGCAATAAAAAGAGATGGAGTGATCGAGAATATATAGGACCGAGACCTACAACAAACGGGGATCAGTAACAGCTGAGAGCTTAGTTCAGTGATCATCGTTCAATGTTCAGCCCAGACCCCATCCAGTGGAGTTTGAGAGGAGAGTGCATCCAGGAACAATGAGTAATGCCTGAGAATTTAATTAACCTACATTTCTCGGATTGCATTCAGTCATTCAGTCATTGATCGTGCACACAATTTCAGAACTAACCACATAATTACCCATTGCATTGGCGTCGTCGTCGACTGCGTCGACTTTATCGTCGTTGGTGGGAATAGGGAGGTGACGGATTGAAATTGGAGATCAGCATTATGGGCGCTTGTACTTTGTTTCTACAATAGTTCCGGACAACAATGGGGCCAGAGATTAAATCAGGGGACAAATTATCGTATACAAGAAAATAATTTGATTTTCTATAGTCGCTCTGTCTACTCGATACGTTATACGTTTTTAAGAGTTTCGTGAATCGAAATAGAAATAGTTAAAATTAATATACATGAGTCAAGCTTCGGTAATGCTTCATGTCGTTATATCAAGACTGGCAGATTGCAATGACTCTTGAAGTTCTTTTCGATTAAACGTGAAACTGACGAATCTTTTGAGATCACAATTTCGGTCGCTAATATTAGACAGAAGAGTTTAGACTCCTTTTATGTCGCCTTTAACTTGAAATGATGCATAACAATTTGCCACAAATCATCGCTTATCTATTATAAGTATATTTTTATAAGGAAACGTAGTGACCCCTTTAAAAACAAATACGAAGTCGTAATTGATTTTAAACTGCACGCAGATGGCAACATTTTCATGTTTATTTCGCTGACTTCTTTCGATTCACACCTCGTTATTACAACAATGTTGACCAGCGGAAATAACTGCCTACTATTGCCGGAATTTATTTTTATTGGTACAAAGTGTTTATTATACCAATATAGAGTACAAGTATCAAATTTTCGATCTTGGAGTAGAGGCATACTGAGTTGCGCGTATGCCAAACCCTCCGCAACTTTTCAGGACAAAAACTTAATTCTAAACTGTATATAAACTCCTACATTACAACGCCTTTAACCCTGGAAAGTTTATTTATAAAATATAAGCACGAGGATTAGAGGCGAAGTAAGCTAAAACTAGTTCATAGGAGGTTTAAAGCCGTAGTAAAGTCATTTTAGTATATAAATGTCATTTTGACATGACAGATATGTGAAACGAAAAAAAAAATTAAGTTCAGGTGTGTGTAATTTGTTACATAGTTTACGAACGAAATGCCTTTGACGACTTCTGAAGCAAGTTTTGGTTAAGAAATTATTCGTTCGAGTATTTATAAACTTTATTAAAAAAATAAATAAATAAAAAATAAGAAATAAAAAGAAAAAAAAAAAACAGAATGTAAACAACCAAATTGCATTTTTTTTTGTCAAGTATAGTTCTATTCCACTCGATCCCATAACTCTTTCAAAGCTTATGGACTCTCTCTCTCTAACACAGTAAACATCACATGAATACATTGACGTTTATCATAACAAGAGTTTTAGATGGGACGTTTTAACTAATATCGATAACAATTTTTTATAAATAAGGATTTGTTTGACGTGGCGTAAGGCCGCAGTAAGTGTTAGACTAGGTTTAACTACAACGAGATTAAACCGATTATTAGTGAAATCTAATAATTAAGACTGTAGATATTTACGTCAGAATTTGTATAGTATGGCCTGTTACCAAATATTTCTACAAAGAAGGCTGCTGTCTCATGACTTCTACATTACCAAATTACCGATCTTGGAGTTATCATACTGAGTTGCGATTATGCCACCGCAACTTGTCATTACAAGAACTTCATTCTAAATTGCTCCAAACAAAAAGTTCCCAATCAATGTTTGCTTTTCTTGAAGCTCAAGAATGCAGTTCCAGTGTCTCCCATTGATCGCAAGGTGGCCAATCGGTTGGCTAATAAGGGCACAGTATGGTATTCATCCGATCAATTTAGGCAGTTATGGCATTCCTGCCTTAACTGAATAATATGATAGTGGTTGTTTTTCGGAATAAACACTTAGTAAATGTAAGAACCTCCAAATGTGCGGTTCACAATTTTATTTAGATGGCGCTGCTCCATGGTTGTACTATAGAGATTTATATACAATAGTGTTATGTAACTCTTGCCAATACGATGTGTGATTTCCAATTACTCGAAATGAAATTTAATTGTTCTATACATTTCGATCGTTTTCGTAAAATTCCATTACGCTTATAACAGCCTAGGTGTATCTATTTTTATTTGATTATGGCTATTTCAATGGGAAAATGAAAAAAAGATTCTAGGGAAAGTGCCAAAAGGGCAAACATTTCTAACTTGCTCTTACTCGAAAGTGAAGAGAGCTATAGGAAAATCAATGCTTCTGTATTTGGATATTTTTAATTCCAAATGGAATTCGGACAGAAAAATTTTCTATATAGTATTTTATTTGGAATAAGCTTAGTTTTTAACGAATTGATTGATTCCATTCCATCTGATTCCATTCCATTCCACGACTTGAATTCAGTTAGTGAAATGTAGAACAATTTTACATTTTTTCTTAGAATTTCAGTACCGAATAGTTGCCACTTTTTGGTTCCACTGCCTTTCACATTCTATTATTTAATTCTTTTGATTCTTTCTAACAATTAGGCCCTGGAAAACGTTTTCCATGCAAGACAAGATACAACCCAACTGTAACCCTACCTAACATTCTCGATTGGGTCTAAGTCGAGCGCCGTGTTATTCTTTTCTCCTTGACAGACGAATGAATAGAACTCAAGAAATGCTTCTGCAGCAATACATTGTTGCAGAATATTGGTACGGATATTTTGCAAAAAAAAGGAAGTTTTCTTGCATAATTTTTCATTTCCACAACGGATATCTGTTGCACAAATGGTGATAAAGTTGGTTTTTATATTTAATTCCACCATACCTCTGTATTAAAGACTCTACACATGGTATTTTGTATCTGATACTTTTTCCGATGCCAGATCGTTGACTGTGCATGAAGCCACACAATATAATTATTGTCTCACAATTACTACAATTTTTGTTTCTCGTATTTTTTTTTGTTGTTTTTGTATACCACGCCAAAGAGGCCACTTAATTTTGTGATGTTTACTTGGGTTGGGGCGGTATCGTTAGGTTTTTTTTTTCAAACGCCACTGAGGTTTGAATTTGAGGTTGAAAAAAAAAGAAGTAATGCCTGAATGGGAAAATTGTGAAATCGTTTGCTGCATTTCACTGTGGCACACGACGACGCGACGCTAGACGTCAACGTTGTCATTTCGATACCCTTCAATTAACAAGGCGCGGATAAAAAGCCATAAAGCCACAACACGAAACGACAATGACAAGAGACCGCACTTCACCCGCCATACCATCATTTTTTCAATGGAGAAATGTTAGTAATTTTAAATTTTATGGAAATTGTCACCTGGTTTCGGGTATTATGATGAAGTAGGAGTGTAGAGGGCTTTTGAAATTGCATTTGTAGGCCTCATAGAGATCTCTTAAAATTCATACAAACACATAATGAAAGTGGTAAATATAAACATAATTAAAAAAAATATACGTATACTTAAAATGTTATTAAATGAAAATAAAAAGAAATTTTTTGATTTACACGAGAAGACATACTCACGCCCCGCCAAACCTTATAAAGTAATTGCACCCAGAAATTTGTTATTAATGAATAAATCAATTTTATAACGGTGTCATTTTTCTTGTCGATGACACTCCCTTCCCGCATAATAATCTACAATGTTTAGTTTAAAAAAAAATTAAGTAAATACATACAAAAAAATTATTTTGATGTTGTTTTTTCAATTTTGATATAAAGTGGGAGGATTGATTGCTTTGCGTTTGAGTGTCATTTTAGTATGGAGAAAGTGGAACATCAAGGGTTGATTATGTTATTAAGTGTTTAACAACGGCACTTAAAATTAATTTGTATAGATTCATAAATTGAATGTCGTATTTTAATTGGGTTAGATTTATAAATGTATAGTTGCGGTATGAATATTTGAGACAGTCAAGATTTTAGCAGTAAGGATGACAATAAACATTAAAAAAATATAAATGGAATGTTAATAAAAGTGGCGATTTTAAAAGGTTTTCCAGTAGTGACCAAAGGACCGTACCTATGTGACGTCCCTCTACATTAAAAACTTGGCATCAGTGTCTGAATTTTGAATAATAAAGGACATAGCGATGGAAAGACGTAGCAAAAACAACATGGCCGAAACAGAGTGTCAACATCGATCAGTTAATTTTCATTTCAACATGGCCAAAAAAGACTGTCAAAAACGACCTGCTTAAAAATATTTTCGCATGTTCAACAATACAATTTTTGTTAAAACAAAATTTTAAAATGATATAAATCAACCCGTTTTCAAATACAGTGAAAGCTCTACTTGCGGACAGTTCCGATAAGCGAACAATGCCTATAAGCGGACACCTTTTCAGGAACCAGCTTTCTTATCTTCCGTTTTTATTTCCCTCTGTTAATCGTGGACTATGAGTGTCCACCTATGGATCTTTCACTGTTAATAATTTTACAAACAAAAATTAGATTTTTTTACATAAAATAAAATTATGTTAATAATAAAGATGCAGTTACACCATGTGAGGAAAGCGCTCGCAGCAAGCAAAAGTTTTCATAGTGTGACAACTCAAAAAATCCTCACACGCAGACAATTACTTAATTTTTTTTTTTTGCAAGAAAATATTTATTTTTGAAGCACACTTGCAACTTGCTGCATAGTGTGAGTGAATCTTAAACCTTTTTCGGCGGCAACTTTTTAGCAATATTTTAAATGATAATTGCAACAAAAACCGAGGAAAGTGTGAATAAATAAGTTATCAATCAGACGTAAATGTAAAATTTACTATTTTGAGTATATTCTTAAATTAATGACATTCAGATGGCGTTGTTTATTTGTTGGAGAATAACATTTGTTCCATAAAATTTGATCGCACTGCATACAGTGTTCGTTTTGATAAATTATAAATTGACAATATATAAATACCCGAACCTCTCTTGCCGCAACATACGAATTTGTATTTACTTGACAAGTTCTGGTGCTGATGAACTTAAGGCGCATCTATTAAAGAACGATTGAAGTGTAAAGTAAGCTCGGCTATTACACTTTGAGTTAGGTACTCTTACTAAAAGCTGTTTCTTTCGGCGTATAAAGCAATTTAAGAGCAATGAAGCGTTCTGCAGAAAAATCAGAGAATTTCTTTACAAAATAAGTGCAATATCCCGTCCTGTTATATGGTGCCGAAGCATGTATCCTTTCTCAATGAATCTTTCATTTGAAAAAAAAAAGTCTATACACATACAATTAATGGTCCTATTTGTGTTTCTAAGCGAAAAGGATATAACAATAAACTTTCCAAGCTGTATAGAGACGCATATCTAGCCGAGAAGTAAGAAGGTTGGATTACATATGACAAATGACATGTGACATATAACACATGACTTATGATATAATTTATAATGTATAAAGTGAAGGTCACTTGCAGTCATCGATTAAAAGCGCTATCTATCTTACTCTAAACTCTAAGACGATAGCAATGCCATCGTGCGTCGTTTTGAAAGAAGCGTTCTATGTACCCTTTCATCCAAAAATAGGCCTCGTTGCTAAAGATAATTTTTTCGATGTATGAGGTCAACTTCTAACTACTCCAGAACCCAGCTAGTGGCCATACTATTAAATATGGTTATTGTAACTTGCCATGTGGGTGTATATTTAGTGTCTAAAGATATATATAAGCTTGACGCAAAAGAATGATGTAGAAGCCCTTTTGGTGCTAAAGATAAAACAGCACCACATTAAATAATAATTGTAATTACAAAATAAGAAAATTTAATAATAATCGGTTCTTAAATCCAAAACTCTTTTTCTCTATTTATCATTCAAAAGTTCATTTCCTCATTCTATTGAAAGTTATTTGTCTCTCGTTAATTCCACTGCAGCTGCACTCTTAAAATATCTGTCATGTAAAATATAAGCCAAAACAATTTGCTGCTCACACCGCACATAAATCATAGGTACATCCACGCCCTACTTCTAAATCCTAAAACCTATCAAAACACAAAACGCCAATCGGTTGCCTTCTTAGGCCGACTACAAATCAAAAGTGAAACTTACCACACTTCTCATAAGTCACCATCACTATCCGCAGTTAGATAGATGAATCCCCTCTTTTGGCTGTCTACTGCACTCCAGATTAATCCAACTTCAATTAAACGCACTCTCGCAATGCAAACATGTACCGCAATATCGGACAAAGCTACTTACCGAACAACCTAACCAAAGACCGTTTCGTCTTAGACACCGATGACTTGTTTTCTCCATTTAACTGGCTTTGGCCAAGATTAGTAAATTGAGTTTTCATACCGCATTCTATGTGACGGATCACTCAATGCAGTTGAGTGCGCTGCCACTGCGCACACGCGCCGCGTACATTTTCACAGTCTGTCGTTGGGTTGTTGGTCGGCAGCCTTAACATTTTGGGTGCAACAAGCCTGCGGCTTGTATTAGCTGGCCTCTCCTTCCTCCGTCAAAAAAAAAAAGCTATCATAATTTTTCCAAATCCAAATTTGATCAAACATTCAAAACGCGCAGCCGCAATGGTGTGTGTCTAGCTTTTTGAGTTATGAAATGTCGATTGGCCGTTTTAGCCTGTTCGTCTATGCTGTGCGTCTCGAATTGGGTTAATGCCGAGTTCAGGCGTCGCTATTGCCCGTCTACATCGTCGTTGGTTGTTGTTTGGATTTGAAGTTTGTGACTGCGCTATTGCAATGCAAGCTATTTGTTTTGTGCTTAACTTCACTAACAAAAAAATACCTATCGAACGGTACAGCAGACGGGAAAGTGCGACAAATGGCATAATTTACATGTAGCATGGAGTTCGCTCGCTTTTCATACACAAAATTTGACATCGAGAGGGAATTAACATGCTGCACTAAGAAACGGAGGTTGTCACAACTTGTTTCACACTACTTGTGCAAGCGGTTGACACAAAACTGAACGGTGCAGTCTCACCTGAGTCATATATTTTTGGGAAATTTTTTTTTTATCTTTTTGCCAGACAGGAATGGCCATTGAAGCTTTGTTTGGAGTCGATTGACAGAATGAGGTTTTGGAATTCGATATTAATGAAAAGCTACCACCTGTTGAGCGAAAATCTTATATCTTTTGTTGAGATATCAAAGAATTCGCTGCAATTCGCATGCTAATTTTATTTTCAAATCGTGCCTGTCCATGGTTCATTGATTTTGTAAAGTTTAATCGAACATGGGTTCTGAATGGGAGCTGTCATGTTTATTTTAATATATATATATTGAATGACATTTCGATTTGTTTTCGTTTTGTGAAGTGATGAACATTTTATTATCCTGATAAATTTCAAATTTTCAAAACATATCACTGGTTTTCGGTTTTCGATTTGCTTTTTTGCCGTAAAGGACAAGTATTGGTTTTTTGTAAAAAAAATGGAAGTTTTAATTAAATTTGTTGACATTACGATGATGAGTTAAAGAAAAAAGTTTTTGTCATCCTGACTGGAAATGTGTTTGGGCTATGTATGACCCATATCATGCGGGCGGCAATGGTACAATGGATATAGCAATAGGCTGTTACACCTATAGCAATAGGCTGTTACACCAAAGGTTGCCAGTTCAATACTCACACGGGTACATAACATTTTTTTTTAGCATACCTACATCGCCCATGATGCAATAAAAAATAAAAATCAACTAACTCTCTATCCATTGTACCAAAACAATTCTTTCTTATCTTTCATCTCCTTGTAAAAGTCCTAAAAGTTTAGACGGGTGTTCATATAAATTTGTATAAATTTTTTGGAGTAATCTAAATTTTTGGCTAACAACGGGTATAACCATCAAGTATAGAATTCCCGTATAACAGTTTTTATTTTCTCAAGGGTTCTCGAAAACGGCTTTAAAGATTTTGATTAATAATTCTGTGTTGCGTTTAAATTGTTTGAAAAGAGACAGCATTTCAGAACTTTGGCTTGGAAAATTTGTTGAACGGCATGACGTTTCAATTATGCATTTAACATACAATTGCATAAAAACTTTAGGATATCCGTTTTCAGGATATTTTATGTAAGTTTTAATCTTTCGGCATATTTATATTGATTAATGAAAATGTTGGATCTCAACATTTAGCTATGGCTACAATTACAAGTTCGTAAGATCTCGCGTTTTCATCAGGTTAAACTCGATGGTAATCTAAACCTAAAATAATCTCGCACTGAAAAACTGGGCGAGATTATTTCAGGGTTAGAGTAACCTCCGCCATAGTTTTGGACATAATTTCACATTGGACTAAATTTTAAGGCACGATATAAATTCTTTATTTATCAAATCATTTTCAATTAAGGTGCATTTTAGAATTTCGGTGTTTTGGCAACCCTTAAAAGCAAAAGCTGACAACTATACCAGACTTGGTGTTTTGATCAAGATCCCAAATCACAAAAGACTTGCCAAGTCATAGTGTATTAACTTGTTAATAATTTGGCATTCGTCTATTGAATTCCTCAAAATATAACCTGTCAAAAATAAATCTCTGCATAATATTTGATCAAAACTTTATTATGTAACAAAACCTCATAAATAACTGTTACTTTTTAAATCAACTTAATTAAGTAATTGACAATAGCTTTTATTAATAAAACACTATCAATAACCACAGTATCTGTAATAAATTAACGCCTGCCACGAATAATAAACTATCCAACTTGTTATGACATTATTTCCATTCAAATGCATCACAATTGATGCCATTTTAGCTTAAAGTCAGCCATTGTCTTGTAAAAAATCCATAAATATTTTTCTCTTCAATAAAATATCAATTTGGTTATACAAACCTTTAAATAGACATCACTTTAAATGCAACCAATTTATCGGCACTTATTTTAAATAAGTGACAGTCAATTTGTGAATGGTGTGACATTTTCAAACCAAATGACATTTTTAAGATATTAATTCTGACTAAGGTGACACTTTGTTCACAATATTATATGTAATGTAATAAAAATTGGTTATTATTACAGTTCAAAATATTCGAATTGAATTCAAAAATGACTTTCACAAACCGGAAAAGGATCGGAATACATACATATATGAATTAAATACTTCCTGGTTAATATTACGTGAAGTGTCAGTTTTTATTTTAATGAATGCTTCATCTACTTAATCCAAAATGTGTTACCCACTTAAGAATTAAGCAACAATGTATTGAAGTTTCTGTTTCTCTTTGTTGTTTACTAACACGCACTATGTAATCTATTACATTTTCATTGTGTCAAATGCAAATGGTTTATTACATTTCAATTGCATGATTAATATGCCATTACTATAAATATAAGCTTGTGACTAAATGTAAGACACGTTAGTGGCTCCATAAGTCATAGATCAAGTTTGTTTCCCGCTAAATTATTGCCAATTACATGCGACTGTGAATAAATACCGCTATACATTCAAATGAGCGTGATGGAAAATAATATAATTCGCATGAAATAAGAGCAACAACAAAATTGTGAGTTATTATTAAGACAGTGTCTCAGAGACGCATAGTGTCTTGTAATTGATGGTTTGAGCTGAATTCTCAAGTATGAATTTTATATTTTTATAAAATTACACACTTTATACAAATGTGAAGTTTATGTCAAGGCATTAGATATAGAGTATAGACTAAGGAAAAGAGAGAATTTTATTATTCAGGTGACGATCTATAGAAAATTTGCATGAAGATTAGCTGACATTTTGCAAAAATAGATGGCACTGTGCGCAGCAGCAAGCGCGTGCAGAGTCATAAGGCACTTATAAGGTTATTTTTATATCGAAATGGGCTTAGACAATAGACGATACATGCTTTTTATTTCAATTAATTAACTGAACATACGGTAAGAGTATATCAGTAACATGAAAATAGAAATTGTCATGATGTTCGAATATTGTCACGAATAATACGTGCGATTCATGGCGCCAACAAGTTAAGAGACTTCCGCGTGGCGAATGTTTTGTGTTCGATGAAATGTTTTTCTAATGACTGACTTTTTTTCCAATAAATTTTGGTATTGGAATTTAAAATTTGTATTGCGGAATAGAAACTAAAGCAATAATTGCAAGGTAGAAATTAATGAATGCATATTGCATATCCTTATATTAGTTGGGAGAATGGTTTTTCATTGTAGATTGGGAACGTGTTAAATACTCTATATATAGATTTATGTAGATCAATTAAATTTAATCGGAAGTATTAAGTTAAAGAAAACTTTTACCCCATTAACTTAAGAACTAAATCCCGATAGTGAATTTGTTTGTGTTTGATAAATGCCTTTGCGTTTTTCACAAATCATGACGACCAAAAAGCACGGAAAGAACATTCCTAGTAAAGTCTTCAAAGAGCCAACTTAAGGAAATTATGTTTGAAAATTAAGTCGCCTGTTAAAACGCCCTAATTGCCACAGAGCTCTCTTTTTGACAGCGAATACTGATCTAGCTCTAGAAAACTATGAAACGAACAAACTGTGTATCCGTAATAGCACAAGTATTGTAGCGCTCCCAGCACCAAACTTTTTTTTATAAAACTTTCAAAATATTGGCGCAAAAGGCGAAAAAAAAAATCACAAATGTCAGAGAAGTAAAAGTCAAAATAAATCCATGAAAATTTAGAAAAAAAATCTGAAAATACTGGTTTAATGTCCCTTTTCTTTCTAACAATGAAGTGGATAGGAGACAAAACACAGAGACGTAAAAATGCATCGGTTGAATGAGTATAATTTAAACACCGTCTATTATGGCAATGATTTTATTTATACAACCACTTTTCAATCATGTCGCTTTAACTGTCATTTTTTTTGATTGACACTACAGAGTAATCATATTATTTCACTGACAGTTCTTTTTAGAAAACGATTATTTTATATGTACTATTTTATGATTGTTTTACTTCTAATTGTACATTATGATGGCAGGGTTGACTTAAAGTGTTTGTGTACATCAAATGAAAAATAGTTGTCCATTTGGCTGGCAGTGCTGAGTTATTTAAATCGTTTTATAGTAAATCTTGTTTCTTTGATTTCGATGGTGGTTACAAAACTCAAATATTATTAAAAAAGATATTAAAATTACTGATGACAGCACCCAATGGTGAATAAACTTAAAAAAATATGTTCGTATGGCAAAAATAAAAATCACTTTACCGTCACGCTGGTTTCGCTGTATGTAATATTATATTATCATCCATTTTAACTTAGACCACCCATCGCAAAGCAAAATTTACTATGAAGATACTTGGGTTAATTGAAAATATACATACATAAGTGAATTAATACAAAATTAATACAAATTTACATCTTAGGGTGTTTTTTAAGAGGCGAAGAACTTTATATTGGGAACACTGTTTTCTGCGATATTCAATTTGACAGTTCTCGGTTGTTTTGAGTTTAATTTGATTTAGATTGGTTTTGTTAGTCGATTAATCATGAATATTATTAAAAAAAAAAAAACAGATTAAATAGTGACAGCGGCAGCCATTATTTTGGAAGTAATGCATTTGAATTGTTTAACAAAGATAACATGACCAGCATCTGCAACGCAACGTCAACAGAGTAGTTAGGGTTAGGTTAGACTAATGACCTTAAGTTGCTATTGCAGGTGCACGGGTTCAATTTTCTCACTACGATATTCATGTTTAGTTGTTCCAAAAGACATTTTATAACTTTTTTTGCTATCTTTAATAAAATTTATCGGCTTTTTTATTTTATACATATCTGTTGCGCCAACGTTATGTGGTGAATTTCAAATAAAAATAAACATTTAAGCAACCCTGGATGTGGATATTGGATGGTGGGATCTTTAATTAAATGAAAAGAAAACATATCAATCGAACACTGTTATTTTATATTTTGAATGCCAATTGCCTATGATTTCATTTTAAAAACGATTTTTAAATTGATTTGAAACGAAACGGTAATTAGCGAGGTAATTAGTCTTTTTAACACTGAAAGTGGTTGGTGCAAAATAGAAAAATGCCATTTTAATATGGAACAACTGAATAAATATCATAAACATTTGAGTGTTTACAAGAACTGGGCATCAGTGTCGCCAAACTACAAAAAAGAATATTTAGTATAGAAATGATACGAAATGTCAAACATTTAAATGAAGGTTAAGGCCATTGACGTACTAGATATGGACCGCCAGTCGTTTGAAATTTTCATGTAAACGGCCAAAAAAAGTTGTTCCAGCTAAAAGCGGCCAAAACGCGTCATCATCTTTTAGTGTTTAATACGTGTACTAATTTCGCCTTTAAAATTAAAATAAAAACATGACATATTCATGTGCAAGTAATTCAATGCCATGTAGAGTGGATTTTTTTTCGTAAAATAAAACTAATTTGATAACAATTTCCACCAAATTATATTAAAATTAAATAATTAATTAAAACAAGCATAGCACTGCTACGCAGATTCACTGCTAGTAGTTGATGGTGCCCCTAGTTATGTTGGAACACGCGTGAAGTTGGCTACTGGCGGTCAATATCTAATACGTCAATGGTTAAGGCCATTATTACACATGTTACAGGTTACACAAGGTTACAAATTTTTATCTGTCTTCAGCGAAATGCTGATTTTGACGAAGAAATGCGAACAAGAAAGAGATATACCTATACGCTGTTACTAAAAAAGCAATATTTTCTTAGTATATATTTACTGACCAACGTATTAATACTACATGATGGTTAAACGCCAAAGAATTTTATCTGCTGCGGTCTAGTTTTGACATTTTCAATTAACGTCACCATGGACTGGCCTGTCAAACTCACTTTTATTGGGTCGATGATTTAGCGTGGTGTCTGCCAGTTGCTACACAATGAAAATCAACTTCTGCATAAAGCTCTCATAAGGCTTTTTTATGTTTGAACATATATAAACAGAACTTTAAATGTTTTCAGAAGTAACAAATCATTAGATTAATGTATTTTACATGTATTTTTGTTAACATTAAATTTATATTGAATTAACTTAACAGAGATTGCTTAGATTTTACGCTCGTGTAAATGGCGTGTTTAATATGAAATTTTAACTGCACAACTTTTAACCAGCAGCAAATTTTGGGTGTTCAAATAATAAAAAATGCTGTTAATCATTTAAAGTTCTTGTTTTCGGAACAAGAAGTTTATATAAAGGGGTTGTGAATAGAAACAAGTTGTTGAATGTCGGTGGCGTCCATATTGTTAAATAATTGGCTTATAATTTAGTCACTTATTACTAATGCTAAATCACCATGGAATAGTTACACATTTCTCAACACAATAATTGTTCATTATTTCGACATTATGTTGATATAAAAGAAAAACTTAACTTTGCATGCACGATGTAAAAACTTGTAAGCCTTTTTTCCGGATCAGTTTTAAATCTTCGACGTAAACAAGAAAAATCTTGTGGTCTATAATTAATCTTGAAATCCGTTTCGCTCAAAATTAAGGAAAATGGTGGACTCATCAGTGAGAGCTATCATACCTACTTATTTAAGGCACATAAATTATTCTTTTAAGAATAGGGATAATGGACTATATTTTTTTAGTGATATGCCCCCTTCTCAAAGCAATATCCTCTTTAAATGTCAACTTTGTTTGAATTTTAATGAGTATCTTGATTTATTATTCTGAAGAATTAAATATCAATTTCTGTATTTTGTTAAAAGAACATCATTCTGTTTATTTCGAATCTAGACTTAATGAAGCTTATATCTACAATAAAATGTTTATACAAACTATAACAATCAAAATAATGTGGTAGCTTTCTATCAGTTTCTCATAAAAGATTTAAAAAAAAAGCTTCTTAAAATTTAATTCTGTTTTCCACAACACAAAACCATTAAATTTACCTAACTATTGGGAATTTACAAAAGTCTTAGACCCCAAACATTTAAAATAGCCCACCAACGGACATAAAAACCGAGAAAATAGGTTACAAAATTGTATAATAATCATTTTAGGTTCCAAAAATAAAGGTATTAATCCCGTTTTTTTTTTTTTATTTTATACTACAAGCTGACCACACTAAACTAATTAAGAATTCAATTAGGCATTAAACGTATTGGCCTTAAATATCTTTTCTTGATTGAATTAAGTATTATAAAATATTAAAAAAACAACATAAGATCTGAGTATAAATATACATTTTATGTACTTAAATAGCCTCCATGAAGATTATATGGAAAAATTCGACATGTGTACGTCTTTAAAAGTGACAAACAATAATATGCTTTGCGGTGAAGGCATTGATCGGTGTCGTTCAAATAGTTTTCAAACAGAATTAGTTAGTTTTTTTTTTAATTTTTTTTTTCTCATTAATTTTGAAGTCTTTTTTGTAATGAACATAAAGAATGTGTCATCTTCTTGTCACTTTGTTGACTTTTTTTTTCTTTGGGAGGCTGCTGATGGAAGTGTCAATGGAATTAGGCTCACACATGTGGATGCGAATGATTTGGAACGACAAATGCCTCATAGAAGTTTTTCTAAGAAGACTTGCGGTGGTATTTATCTCCCGCAATGGGGAGAGAGAGACAGAGAGATTAATAAGCATTCTTGCGCGTAGGGTAGTTAATCATTTAAGTACGTGATGACGATGAGTATTACTTAAAAGATTTTGTTAAATTATATGTACGTAGGTATATGTGAGATAAAGGTTGTTTGATAAAGATTATTAAGTTGAGGAAGTGAACTTTTTGTAGGCACATCTTTTATAACGCTTATGCAATCTAGGGTATCCGGCACCGGCTAACAATCTAATTTTTATTTATTATATTTTGCGCTCACTCAAGGGATTATGAATAGGAATTTTGGATAGGGTTTAAAAGGAGATACCGATGCACATTGGTTTTGAATGTATGGACATTACAATGGAGGGGAAAACAAAGCCGGGTAAAGCATTCCACATTCATTTAGTGCGGCTAAAAAATTAATTACGACGCGACGGTGTTCAAGTGACACAAATTTTTCTGTTATAGTCTTATTTCCTATCAATTTTGAAGCTCCTTTCTGGATTCTATCAAGGAGATTCAAATAAGTTATATAGGAGCTCAAGTCCAGACATGTGAATTGTATTACAGTTTTGGACGAATGTGTGCCTTATAAACAAACAGCCAGATCTTTGGTAGAAAAAAATTTCTTGCATCGTCGTAAGAAACCTTAGCATTTCGCAGTGTTTTTGGTGACGTCAAATATATGGTCATTCCACAGAAGGTGGTTAGTGACACACATACCGGGAATGGAAAGCTTTTCAGTTTCCTCTAATCAAGTGCCACTCATAAATAGTTTGGCATAAGGGGTATGTTTCGCTTAAGCGACAGAAGACAGTAGCATTGTCTTTTTGTGCTCCAGTTCCACAAACGAAGAGCTGGGTTGTGAATCTGGAAACGAATATGAAAAGCTAACACTATATTATAGATTGATGTCAAATGATTGATCGTTTACCTAAGGTTCGCTTAATAGTTATCCCTCATTTAAGTAATGTTAGGCAAAAATGAAAAATCATCTAACCGCTAAAAAAAAAAACGTATTGGTATCTAATGGCGTGGCGAACAATCTATTCATTTTCGATATTATTCAGTCAGCTGTTAAATAATTGTCCGTAAAATGCGGACGGGAGCGAAGTTTACGTCGGTCGGTAAGCAAAATTGATAAAAACGTGACACAACAAAGCAATCCTCTATTATGGGCACAAGATAGGAATTTCTTGTTCTCGCTCAGTTAAAGACGGAGCCGTCTCAGCCGTTCCCTATACATTCTAGTTCTGTCTAAATTCTCACGAATTTTCCTTCAATTGTTTTATTTGTCTTATCTAAAATAACTTTATAGCATAGGTAAGCTTTTACCTTACATTCTTAAAATTCAAAACTTAAACAAAAATTTGCCGCAACTGTTCTTTACTCAGTCAATTCTCCGTTACCATTCCTTATAGACGATAGACTTGTATACCTAACATAGACTTTCATTTTCCACTTGATTTTGTTGATCCGTTCTATTTGCAATTATAGCCTCCTTCGATAGACTCAATTCCTCATTTTCTCATCGAGCTCTAAATTCTTTCAACCGTCCCCAGACATAAATATAAACAACAACAACAGCGAAACTATCAAACCAATAGACCAAACAGAAAAGTAGCTCTGCAAAAAAATAAAAGGCAAAGATACCCTGCCCTGCCATATACAAAAATCTAACACCGTTGTGTCACTTTTCTATATTAAACGTATCGCTGTCCGCACCGAAAGTGATTTCGGCACAAACTCGAAGATATAGAACCTCAGTTACTGTCGCGACGGCTGTCATCATCGTCTGTCGTCATCCTGTCCTATACATACAACAAGTGCATGGTGCACAGCATGCGAATGCACGATCGCGGTGAGCGGCCACTGCACGAAACCAATCATGGAACCATTGTCAGATCACGTTTGGTAAATATGGTCAGCTCTTGAAATTGTGAAGCGGTTTTTCGGTCATCGTATGTCAGTCGGGCGACTTGCCACCGACCGTGCCGCCAACGACACTTGAAACGTCCAATAAACTGGAATCCCCCATATCAACATTACTATGATGTCTTTGGTGCCTTCTGTATGTATCTACGACCCACGCTATTGTTGCAGTGCTAAATAACGGTAATTAGCATATATTATCATCGGGAATTTCTCTTGTAGCATAGTGGCAGTTAGAAAAAAAAAAAAGATTCAAGGTCGATCAACGGATCAAAGTGAATGAGCATTAGTGAAGAGGTTAAGAGGCGGCGGCGGCGCCCTCTAGCGACAGAGAAATTCTCCTTTCGTAAATGATTTCGATTAAGTGTCAGATGGAATTTCATATGAAAAAAAAAAACTAAATAATTAACAACAATGTCATAGGAATTCAATGGAAACAAAAACCGGAACAGCTGGTTTGCATTTTATAGGAACTGCCTCAGGTTTAGCCAGCTTTTCAAATCAATATGACGCACAGTTTGATTGGAACTTTTGTAAAGAATTTCTTGGTCATTATGGTATTCGAGGGAATAATTTTAATAAAACAGCTAAAAAGTCATTGCCTTCAGGGACTGAAAAGTGGAATTCCTTAAAAGAATCTTAAAGCAGGTGGAGTAATTATTATAAATGGAAATAAACCTTGAAAGGTGTTAAGATTATAATATTTTATTGCATTTTGTAAGATAAAACTTAGTGAATCTTTTATTGGCTTATTGTTTGTTTTTTGGTCACGATTAACACGAGGCAATCACTTGGAACTTTTAAAATAAGAATATATTTTGGTATCTTTGACCTTTCAATGGGTTGTTTTAATTGAAACGATGTTTACTTAACAGCGGCATTATTAGTTTTGAAGTTCTTGGAACAGAAATAATCGTGATTTCTTTTAAGAAGACGGTTGTGTTTTTAGCAATTTAATAAATGGTACTGATCCGGCAGAACCATACAGAAATTGTCAAATCAAAATGTCAAAATGGGACAATTAATTGGTATCGTCTTCGCAATTGATGTCTCTAAAACTGATGATACAAGGAATGGAGTGGAACATTTTTTCTATTTAAATTTGGATTAAATTGGATGATGTGAGCAAATGGCAATAGATTTGTTTTGATTAGATTTTTACAACCATGTTAAGAACGTCACAAGGAATTATACATATAAGATCTGTGTGTGGGCGGCGATATGAATGGGAAGTTTAAAGACACGATTGAGAAGACTACCATGGTGGCTACAGCATTACCCCAAGCCTCCATCTGAAATGAATGATTGCATGAAATGTGTCATGTAGTCAATATTTCTTGTGGAGGCCCCTTATTTCTTGATTTCTTTTATTTTAAGACATACATTTCTCTATTTATTTCTTGCCATGGTAGAAGAAATAAATGGAGAAATAAATTTGACGTTTCATTATTTGGCAGCCATTTTCAATCAATTAGTTTATGTTTTTGTTTTGTTTTGTTGTTATTGTGTGCAAAAATCGCATAAAATAATATAATTAAATGAAAAAAAAACAAAAATTACTGAAAATTGTTGAATCACATAAATTATGCGAATGGAATCCTTGCGGAAATTATCGCTTAGAATGAAATATCAAGAAATATTTCTGCCTACATAGTAAAAAAATATAAACCTCAGAAATACCCACTGACATAATATCTGAAATAAATATTTCTGATTAAGCCGCGGCCTTAATAATCCTTTTCGAGAGTACGTCCTTAATATGCGCAGGTCATCATTTGATCTTCTCGTGTTTAATACTATAACTATATTTATCAAACAAAGTTGACACCAAAACTCTAAAATCAATTTTACTTTACAAGAAATCAAGTGATATACAATTGGGGCAAATTAATAGATTAATCATTTATCTTTGACATAACATATCTTTGCATTTCAAAGAAACAGAAAAACTAATATTTATAAATCTTGTTCGCGGATACCATCTTGTGAGATGACGATAAAATTTAATGAAGGCTTTTGAGAAAATATTTTCTCACGCTTTACTTACTGTGGGATAGGTGATTATGCTAAATAATGCGATTAAATTAGAAACAATATTGAATCGGAGGACAAAAATCCGAACACTATAGATATAATTCCCTTAATTGAGACAAGCCATTATGCTCTTTGGGAACTCTAACCAGCTGGTACTGTCATATGACACTATTTAAAATCACGATGAAGAAGAGGCAGACCTATCTTATACTGATGAACAAAACTAATATCCCATCAGGCATTTTGTTCAAAGGTTTGAATAGGAACCAAATTTGGCACAGTTAGAGCTAGTTTTAGTTGAGAGGAGTATTTCAGCAAAGCCTATTTTAATTTTCCCCACCTCTATGTGTTGAGCAAACAGGGTTGCCACCACAAATGTAAAGTAAATATAAAAAAAAATAAATAGAACGGATAATTTTTTAAGCTTAAAATATATTTCAAATGACTCAGAATTAAATATTTTATTACTTAGCATTTAATTTGTTTTATATAATACCGTTAAATAAGTAAAATTTCGGGCCAAATTTGAAAAAGTGTATTTTTTTTTTCTTAAATTCTTGTTTGTTTAATTTTTTTAGACCAAAATTAAAAAAATTGAATAAAAAGGTATGAAGTTCTATGCACAATTGTATTATGTGTAGTTTGAGCCATTTTGCAAGATTTTACTGTATGCTGTTATGAATAATTTATAATTAATTGTGAACAAAATTTCACTGATTGAAAAAATATTTTTATTTCATATTTGATTAAGGGTTTATTTGTAGAAACTTGTAAAGTATTTCAAATGACATAGAATCTCACTAAACATAGCTTAAAATTCAGTTTTATAATATATAATGTTGTTAAATTAGTAATAATTAGGATCAAATTGATTTTGTGATTTTTTTAATTTTTTTTTTTAAAATTAATTTTTTTAGTAAAAAATTAGAAGTTTAATATGAAATTTGTTCTTATAATTTTATAAAAAAAATATTTTTGCGTAATTTGAACCCATTCACAGGCTTTTGCTGCATTCATTCATGAAAAATTTAAATTTTAGTAAAAACAAACCTTTAAAATATACGTGCTAACATATATTATAGCATAGTATATTTTTTTACATTTAATTATACTTAAACTTAAATTAAATTTAACATAACAGAAATTATTGTTTGACTATATATAATAATATATAATGCCTCCAAATTACTAAAATTTTGCGTCAAATTTAAAAAAGTGTAATCTTTTTTATTTTTATAAAGAATGTGTTTTTATAAAAAATTAAAAAAAATTGAACAAAATAGAATTTTTATTTAAAGCAACATTTAATTCTACATGATTTGAGCTTATTTTCAAGTTTTAGCTATAAGCACTTCACGAGAAATAAAAAAATACTAAAAACAAACCCTTAAAATAGATTAAACAGTATATTGCACAAATATAAAAAGTATTTTTAATGATTTAAAATAATATTAAGCAATGTTAAAAATATATTTTGTTTTATTGCATACCGTTTAATTAATAAAATATTGGCCCAAAATTAAAAATTTAATTTTTTTCTAATTTTTTTTTAATGTTTAGTTTTTTTTTAACACTGTCTTTTCAAAAAAATATTAACCAGCTAAATTTTCGTGGTTAGAGTCATTATTCCAGTCGGTTAACAGAGATTTGGTCTTTTCAGCAAAATTTTAACCAGAGAATCTATGGTTAACAGAGATTTCGTTAACCAGTCATTTTTGCTTGGTTAACCACAGAAATTCTATGGTTAGCGATTATTTTTTTTACTTTTGTGTTGAATGATAAATAATATACTAGATAATAATTGATTATCACTACTAATCGTAAAGAATAAAATTAAAGAAAATGATGATCTACCATATTAATAAATTTCAAAGCAGATAAAATGGTGAAAAGACCAACTGTGGTTAACCGAGCTTCAAAACAACAGGTAAAGAAAAGTCTATGGTGACCAAACCATAGATTTAACCAGAGCTGAAAAGATTGGCCCTTACAATTTTAACAGTTAACCCGTGACCATGACAAGTGTCCACTGGCAATAATAATAATTTAACTATGTGTCTGTTATTTTAATTTAAATAAACAATCGCGGTAAGTCCGTTAAATATATAATTCTGATTTATGAATACAATAAAGCAAAAAAGTACTGATGGATAAATGTTATTCCACACGATATTTTAATTTTATTTTATTTTTGTTTATTTTAGCTCTAACTTTTAGGTGCATGATATAGTGATCGCCCTGTTTTCACTTTACAAATAAGTAAAGAGCTTTAATCGTTTGATAACGATAAGTGAGCAATTTCCTATTTTGTAGATTTGCAAGATTCTCATATTTCTTCTGTTTTCCCCCAAAGCGATTCTCGGCAACTCTCATCTTTTAAACCACCCACCCCAACAAAGAAATAGATATTAAATTGTTTCTATTAACTTATCTCTTTTATGATAAAATCCTTTTGTAAAGTTGTATCCATTCCTTCATGCATGAATGCATGTGCATGGGTTTAAACCAATTTTTTATTTTTTTTCCTGAAGTTTTTGTCATAAATTTAAAATTTATTACAACTCTTCTGAAGCAAATGCATTAAGTTTACTTACTTCCTTTTTTGTTTCCTTTCAGATATCTAAATGAGTTCCTGTGAATCACCACAAACGTAAAAGGTAAGTTGTTTGCTTTAAGTATTTCCACTTAACTGTGAGATTTCCTTTTTTTCTACCGGCACACACACATTCATTTGACAAATCAGTGAAGAGGGACATTTTAAAATCATTTGACAATAAAAACAAATAAAAACAGCAAAACTCTTATCGCGAATCTGGCATTTTTAATATGCTGAACTTAGCTAAGCACTGTGGATGTGCAAAAACAGTGAGAAAGACAATTTTTTATCTACTCATCCCATCTAACCGTAATCCGCTAATAAAAATGGAAAAACACGATTTTGCGATTAGACTCAGGTTACCTTCTTATAATTTATGGTAAAATGACGTGATTTGTTTTAAATTAAATGAAATAAAAAAAATATAAACCTTCTTTATTGATTCGCATGCAAAATGTTAACAATTTGGAATTAATAGTTTTTGCATTGAATTTATATAGAAACTTAACATATTAAAACATTCCAGTTTGAAGTTGAACGAAAAAAAAAATTTAGTTTTAAGCAATCGTCATTGAATTCAATATGAGTCAAGAACCGTATTTACAATTTTATGACGAGAATTTAAGATTTATTATGTTAGATTTCTGAAGAGCAAACAATTCTGTACATTCAATTAAAATACTGTGAATATAAAATTAATATGAATTTTATTCTAACTCCTCGCAGTTCTCAAATCAATACGATCTTTATATATTTTGACAAAAATAAATATTGTTATTGATGAGTTTTATTTGTTCTAAGAATTTTAATATAAAATCTTTTCTTTTTTTGCAAACAAGAAAATCCAAATTTAAAAATAACAATTAAGAAGAACAAATTGCTAAACATCTACACATTTCGAATCAAAATATTAAGGGCACGACTGGGTCGTTTGAACAGATTGTTTTTTTTTTGAATTGTTTGTTCAAAAAAATGTATGCAATAAAATATTTATTTTTATATGAAAAATATCATCGTTGGCATAACTCATATTAAATTTTATCAAATTCGATCGTGATTATGTTTTGAAAAATAGAATAAAAAAAAACTTTTCAGAAAATACAAATTTCCAAAAAAATTTATTGCAGAACAAAGGCCCACCTATAATGCGCATGAGTAACCATGAGCTAGCTGTCCAAATTGCATGTGTAAATGAGCGAATACACACGGTCACAATGGCGTTGGCTATAATGGAGTAATGGACATGCACATGGACATGCTACGCATGAGCTCAAGAATCTGAACCGCTCTTACATATGGAAACAGCTGAACACATTTGACAATCCCAAAAAATCATGTTTGTATAAACATGACGAAACAGTTCGTTTAATTTCGACAGTAGGTCATGCTAGCTCATGCGCATTATAGTTTTACCTTAAGTCCAGATAAGCAGATCTTAGAATATAAATTTCGTCAGAATCCGTTCAGCCGTTCAAAAGATACAAATCAGCAAAAACTCATGTAAAATTAACCAAAAATGAACCAATTACCGTGTTGTTATTTATCAACCTGTTAAATATTTAACAAGGTACATCGCGTTAAATCAACATAAGTAAATTGTTGAATCTACATGAAACCGTTCTTAATCAACACTATCAAAACTTACTGTATATGTTGATTCAAAACTTAATCACGTATTATTAATATCATAACAATGTAAATTTTCCAATGCTCAGATTTGTGGATAAACATATTTCTTGTCAAATCAAGATGTCTTGTTAAATTTGCAGCAGAACCTAGATAAATATACATGAGACCTACGATGAATAAACAAAATGCTTACTTGTATATTTGACATGAAGCATTGCCAAATTTGATTTTAATAATGCTCACCTGTATTATTAACATGGCGCATTGCAGAATTAAACCTGTAAAATAAACACTGCTTTCAGGTAAAATATGAATTTCCTGAAAATCATCATGATAATCTGGTTACTTGTACAGATATACAGTTGAATTAATTGACTGTGGTACAATTAACAGGCTAGGCTTACAGATACAGCAGACAAATAATTGTAAAAAATTAATAAAAAAAACAATGGGAAATGTAAATTAACAGACTATGTAGTAAAATGGAAATTTTTTCGGGACCATGTGAAAACAACACAAAAAGGATTGAAAATATTTAATATTTACCAGATTTTAATGTTAAAATGACATAATATGAACAAAAATCAACAAAAAACAGTGATAAACTTGCAGTCAAGGCACTCGTATTATTATAACAATGCATATAATTTTACAAAAATCGTGTAAGTTTCACAGCTTTCTGTCATTTTATATTGGAAATTTCATCTTCTAAAATTAAAAGTAAACTTGTTATCTTTTTACCTGACGTTTTTCTCTGAGTGTAGCCTATACAGCCTGCAACGGACGGAGATTTTATATCTATACCTACTTTGCTGAACTTCTCTTTTATGGTTTTTATATAAACAAAACCCTGCACTTCATACGTTTTATATAAAAAGATTCTACAACTTTTAAATACCTATTCATATTATTTTAAATATTAGATTTAACTCCATATCAGAAATTCTACTTATACGTAAATGATCCTTATACAAACCATACAAATGAAACAAAAAAGGCAAACTACATACCTTTTAAGTTATACATATGTATAAGTCAATTGATTTGTCCACCCTTTACAACATTAAATTAATAGTGATACTATTTGTAAAGACAACACATTAAACAAGCCACTACTTAACTATACCTTAATTAACTTTTAGTTTTGTTATCGAAAAAAAACCTCTTCAATGAACTAACAAAACTATGAAACCTTTTAATAAACCCGAATAAATTTATAGGCATTGACACTTTCCTTTATTGTATGAATCCCAACGATGTAAACACATTTAACAATTATCGTATCAGATTCAACAATATAAATCATCTAAACAAAATGTCCAATAAAAACTCAAAGAACATCTCACAAACAACATAATAACACTCGCACTTTGCAAGAATATGTCAAAGATTCCCCCATTCTTTGTGCCTTAAAAATCTCCTTCTACATGACTTTGGTGATAAAGTCGTTACATTATTACCTACATGCTACATCGCATCCTACTTACCAACCACCACCAACTTCCATAATGCATTAGAATTGCTCTTTCTCTTATATTCAATAGAAATTTACCAATAATGAAGCACTCTGCGGGTGCGCATACTGCGCAGCTTTATATTGTATGTAAGTCCGGCACTGTTAGCCAGCGCGTATTTGAAAAACTACTCATCCACTCACACAAGTCACTTAAACAGTGTTAATAATAATAATAATAATAACTTCATGAGTTCTGTGGTCACATTTATTAATGCAGATTATTATCCTTAAGGGTCAGCGTGATGCAACAAGACACACAGAACATTTATGTGCGAGCAACTTAATGGCATCATAAAGTGCTGTGGAGAAAATGTAGTCGATTTTCCATATATTTTCTATCAAAGTAATTTAGTATTTTTGTGAGAGCGCCAAACTATTCTGTACAGAAATTTTTGAATGTCTGAGATAAATAAGGAAATATTATATTGGTATTGACGAACTCTTTCTTAAGATGTTCCGGACTAAGAAGCCATTGCGATGTGACCTGAAATTTCCCTCTATTTTCCTATACTAAATTGATTGTTTACAATAAGTAAATAAATAAAAGATTCGACTGGTCGGACAAACTTGCTCTAGTGTGAGATTACTTCCTTTGAATCAGGATACTAAACAAGAAACTATAATTAATATTCGCAAGTAAATATAAAGTTTCTATAGCGTTTATATGGCAGGTATCGTTGATAAGGTGATTTTGAAAAAAAAAAAAAAAAATCTAATGAAAACCTTCATAACATATTGGCAACAAATCAGTCACACAAAATGTTATCGAAATCGTTCGTTTATATGGCAGGTACCGTAGGGTGATTTTGAAAAAAAAATTCTAACGAAAAATTTCATTATTGGGAAAAAGTCAGTCACACAAAATTTTATTAAAATCGATCGTATTTTTTACGAGAAAAATTGGATTATTTTTAAGGCTTATTTGCCAAGTACCGTTAACATCCACACTTATTCTGAAAATATGAAAAACATAACCTTTGGCTACAAATCCATTATACGAAATTTTATCAAAATCGATCGTATTTTTTTTCGAAAAAATTAATTTATCTGTTACGCTTATATGGCAGGTACCGTTTCTTTCAGAACTCCAAAAATACAGAGTAGGTACGTATGAAAAAAATAGGCCCAACCGTTTAGGCTGTAGATGTCGATATATCCAGACTGACAGACGGACAGACAGGCAGACAGAATTGTGGGACCTACTTTTTTCGTGTTTTCTATTATAATTATGTCATATGTTTGATTTTTATCTCAAAACTTTTTTATTTTACGAACGCAAAACTTGCCTTATAGTACCTTAAATCGCACGCAAATAAAAACGTACAATAGTCCAGTAAAATTAGCTTTAAAACTTACAAAAATAATAAAAAATAATAATAATAATAATAACTTCATGAGTTCTGTGGTCACATTTATTAATGCAGATTATTATCCTTAAGGGTCAGCGTGATGCAACAAGACACACAGAACATTTATGTGCGAGCAACTTAATGGCATCATAAAGTGCTGTGGAGAAAATGTAGTCGATTTTCCATATATTTTCTATCAAAGTAATTTAGTATTTTTGTGAGAGCGCCAAACTATTCTGTACAGAAATTTTTGAATGTCTGAGATAAATAAGGAAATATTATATTGGTATTGACGAACTCTTTCTTAAGATGTTCCGGACTAAGAAGCCATTGCGATGTGACCTGAAATTTCCCTCTATTTTCCTATACTAAATTGATTGTTTACAATAAGTAAATAAATAAAAGATTCGACTGGTCGGACAAACTTGCTCTAGTGTGAGATTACTTCCTTTGAATCAGGATACTAAACAAGAAACTATAATTAATATTCGCAAGTAAATATAAAGTTTCTATAGCGTTTATATGGCAGGTATCGTTGATAAGGTGATTTTGAAAAAAAAAAAAAAAAATCTAATGAAAACCTTCATAACATATTGGCAACAAATCAGTCACACAAAATGTTATCGAAATCGTTCGTTTATATGGCAGGTACCGTAGGGTGATTTTGAAAAAAAAATTCTAACGAAAAATTTCATTATTGGGAAAAAGTCAGTCACACAAAATTTTATTAAAATCGATCGTATTTTTTACGAGAAAAATTGGATTATTTTTAAGGCTTATTTGCCAAGTACCGTTAACATCCACACTTATTCTGAAAATATGAAAAACATAACCTTTGGCTACAAATCCATTATACGAAATTTTATCAAAATCGATCGTATTTTTTTTCGAAAAAATTAATTTATCTGTTACGCTTATATGGCAGGTACCGTTTCTTTCAGAACTCCAAAAATACAGAGTAGGTACGTATGAAAAAAATAGGCCCAACCGTTTAGGCTGTAGATGTCGATATATCCAGACTGACAGACGGACAGACAGGCAGACAGAATTGTGGGACCTACTTTTTTCGTGTTTTCTATTATAATTATGTCATATGTTTGATTTTTATCTCAAAACTTTTTTATTTTACGAACGCAAAACTTGCCTTATAGTACCTTAAATCGCACGCAAATAAAAACGTACAATAGTCCAGTAAAATTAGCTTTAAAACTTACAAAAATACAATATATTTTTGTTTTGAAGAGTACCATTTGGAGTCTAAATCCACAAAGGTATTAGAAAAAAAATTAGGTCTGCGTTGAACTCCATTTTGGAAAGGACTATAATACGATTTTCTCGACTTCAGTGGTTCGCATAATAATTTACTTTTTTTGATTTTATAAGGAAAATTTTTTTTCTACAACTTTGTCTCACAAATATTTTTGACAGATCTTTCCATAAAAAGTTATTGGCAGAAAACTGTCAAAATTTTGGAGATGGAAATCATTTTTAACGATTATCTCGCCTCCTGACTTATACTCATTCAATTATTTTGTGTTCGTTGCTTGTTTTACGAATGTAAGTTCGTCTACTTTAACTTACCGCACTTAAACCTTAACGGTTTGACAGACTTTATATAAGCGTCTCTAAAGGGAACATGTCTCGTAATTACAAACTAGAAAACAAAAGGAAACTTGACGGCGAAATTTGACATAATAGTTTCCTTAAGTACCGTCAATTCCTTGAGTCCCTCATAATATATTCCGATGCGAACACAAGCAAATTTTACATTTCACATGTCTTTTGGCTGACTGTCAAATTTACGTTCGTAAAATGCGCTATGAAGATTAAGTTGTTTGGTAGCTATCATTAAACGGTTGTTTAGCAAAAACAAATTTGAAAGTCTTGTGTTAAATGTCTTACAGTCAATAGCGAATTTAAATCAGATTTCTTTAGCCGTTATCAAGTTATAGCCAAATTTTTAAAAATCCCTAACACCAATTATCCGTTATTATGCATTTCAATCCAAAAACCTTAAATGCAGTATAATTAATAGCTTTTCTAATATAACGTTTAAGTTTTATCAAAATCGTTAAAACCGTTTTCGAGGAGATTTGTAAAAACTTAAACTTTAGACGACAGGAATACTCTACATAACAAAAATTCGGATTTCTTCTCTAAGGAATCACCAAAAAGTGACACACATGAACTTGAAGATAATCCGTCAAACTGTTTAGGCTGTAACTCGGTGAATAGACAACCGAACATCCGCACAAACAGACCGACACGACGCGACGGGCGGCATGACGAATCCTACTTTTATGCCTCATCGTAATATCAGGTTTTTTTTTTTACACGAAACCAATAATTGCCCTATTGAGCAAGTAAACATTTAAAAATTATTTTGTCAACAATTTCTTCACATTAGTGTTTTCTTTCATACGTGTATATTTTCTTGTGCATATTTGGAACTGAAATGCAATATGTCCAGTGTTTGGTGTGGTGTGCTTAGCCTGATCATCATTTCCAAAGACTATCTCTATACGTATCTATAAGAGACGACGTTATAATTTAGGATTTGTGAACATCTTTTCTGTCGAGCCTGAATTCAACGAACAACAAAGTTATTGCCAACGATGCAATGCTTAGTGCAATAAGCATGCGATTCATCTAAATCGCTGCGTAGATACGCGTTATCGCATTTGCCCAGGCACAAGGGGTGCGTTGAAGTCATTGACGCTCCTATATGTATATATGCACGTCTTAAGCTTAAATCCCAACCGCAGCCACTTCGGTGAATTGAGTAGAAAATTTATGGATCTCAATAATAAAAAGTGATTAGCATCAATATTTTCTGATTCTTGCAATTCCCTTGCGCAGTCCTTTGTGGATTGAGTGTTGGGTAGGGGCATCCGAAGGGGTGCACGGTACCCACTGACGAATAAATAAACAGATTAAGCCTATTAAAAGCAACTAAAACTGACTTGGTTGTTTGTGTGTTGAGCTATTCATCTGCGCAATGATCTTTAGAGTGTGGACGCGATCATTGACTTTGAAGGAGATGAAAGAGGGGGAAGGCGAGTATCTAGAATGCTGCCGCGTGAGCTCACATGTCTCCAACAAAACCACTCCAGTTGCATAGTGCGATTTTATTGCAGATCAGTGGTCGGAGGAAGGTGTTGGTGGTCGTAATGGTGAATCATGTGCTTTGGTGAATATTTAGATATAGAGTTGCCTATCGGACCCGTGTGGCTGATTGCGGTTAAGAGAAGTGGCCTACGCATTCTGTAGTTTCTTCACCCTCAGCTTCTTGTTCTGCTGGGGAGTTCTCCCGCTTCAAGGTAAACGACACGTTGTATTTTTAATTTGTAACACTTAAATGAACACACAGTGAGAAACAGATCTTGATGATGCAATTTTTATGTCTTATTTGTGTTTTATCGCACGCGAGTTTCATGATAGAATAGAGGGAGTGCTCTGTATAATCTCTGCGCCGCCGCCGCGCACTTTTTTCTTTATTTATTTTTTTCGGTGATCTATTTGATGTAGAGAAGTGAGATTGGCTTTGTTGTTTGAGAGATTTCGGTGATAAAATGTGTCAATCACTGGCGGTGCTGCTGTTGTTGTTGTCGACATAATGTGTCAAGATTTAACAATACCTTCGTTTATGAGCTTAAGAATACAAATGAGCTTGGTTTATGTTTTTTTTTTTGTTATAAATAAATGCGGTGTATTTTTAAGTATCTTTGAGTGTTAATATTTTTTTTTTTGATTAATGGTTCCAAATGTTAAGCTTGCTTTTGAAGAATGCGCAAGCAGTGGCTTTTAAGAATGACATGTTGGAGTTTATGACAATTTGTTTATTGCTTTTAGAGTTATGCATTTTTGTTTGTTGTTTATAATGCAGCAAAACCATAACTTATGATGGTATTAGCAAATGGATATTTTATGTTTATGTAGATGGTTGTTAATTTTTTGTTATAAAATCAAAAATATTAGTGCGACGCGACATGAAGGTAATATTAAGTATTTTTATTAAAATGAGATAATAAATTTAACAATCGCACATAAAAAGGTACATAGGTCTTCAAAACTTTATATCTTAATGCATAAAAATAATTTTAGCTGTACTAAAACATGTCTATCCTTCAAACAAGGCCACTTTTAATACCTATAGTGTATGGGGGCCCGCGATAAAAAAAATATGGAGTTTCCTTCAAATAATAAATATTTAATGAATTTTGTTTTGACATTTGAAAAACAAATGTACGTCACTGTATACTAATTAATGCAAACAATTTTAATTTAATTCAAATGACAGATAATTTGGTGTGTAACCCTAGCATAGGAATGTTCTTCATTCAAATAAATGGATCATATATTCTATTCTGATCAATAATGAAAAATGATTTTGTCGCCGTAAGCAGCATTACTTTTGTAAAATTGCAAAAATCAATAATTTATTGCCCATTATCCAACAAATTTCAAAATAAATTTTATTTTATTTAGCTCTTCTGGCATTTTCGAGCACCCTGTATCAATAACTTAAACTTGTCGGTTTGTCACTGTCGTTGACGTTTCTTATAGAATCAAAATGATCAGAATTATTTTTAACAAAAACCACCTCTTAGAGGCCATTTACAGTTATCATTGAAACTCATCATGGAATTCAATTTCAAGGCAAATATCCATCATTGTTGGTGTTAATTAAAATGATTGAAGAGTTTTTGTATCAAAAAAATTCACTCAATTTGCTCTTTATTCGCGTAATAATACCACTTTTGTTATTTCAATGATTATTGGAATTTTAATGATGATTGAAAAAACAAAAGTTATAATATTTTGTGAACTAAGCCCAAATGGCGTTATTTTTTTGATAGAAAAATTCTATAATTCATTACCTCCATTTTAATACCAATTAACATTAACATTTTTGAATAATTAAAAGAAAAAAAAATCAATGATGAGTTACAATGATAGCTACAAACGGCCCCTTTGTATAAGAAAAACAATTTTTTACTTGGTCAATAGGACAAGTATTGGTTTCGTGTAAAAAAAAAATCGAGGTTTTAATCAAATCTGACATTACGATGTAGGTTTCGTCATGTCGTCCGTTGGTCTGTCTGTGCGTATATTCGTATGTGCGTATGTGCGTATGTGCGGTTGTGCGTATGTGCGGTTGTCTGTTCACTGAGCTACAGCCTAAACGGTTTGACGGATTTTCTTTAAACTTCGTGTCTAGCACTTTTTAGTGATTCCCTAGAAGAGGAAATCGAATTTTCGTTTTAGCCCGGCTATAACGGCTCTAACGATTTTGATGAAACTTTGTGAACGTTATACTTAAAGTGCTGTTAAAATAACTGCATTTCAGGTTTTTGGCTAAAAATTCACATAACGGCGAATTGGTGTTAATGGTTTTTAAAAATATGGCTATGAATTAATAACGACTTACCCGATTTCATTTAAATTTGGTATGGCATTCAAATTAGACAATTGACATAAGATGGCATTTTAAGTTTTTGGCTAAACAACGGTTTTGTGATAGCTACCATACAACTTGATCCCTCGTTTAGGCCATTTTTCGATATCTTTTGCCTTTTTACATAATTGAATATATTGAATTTTTAGTAATTTAATTGTTTGCTGCAAGAGCAAGTTCGCGAGACCAAGTCGTGCATTTTATTTAATTTTGATTTTTCTTAGAAGAGGCGGTTTTCGTTTTTTTTTAATTTTTGCATAAATTACAAGTCATTTGAGGATCCGGTTTTTTGTTTTTGACTAAAAATCATTAAGGGCATTTAAATTTGAAAACAAAAATTGCTAATAACGTAAGATTCTGAAAAAAATTAGTTTAAATAATTTTGTTTTATAATTTTTTGCGGATGTCTTTCATTTGAATTTCTTTTTCAGAATCAGCGCACTAACGGTACCTGTCAAAGAAATGTTTTTTATCACACCGATTTTATTTTAATGACAGGGTACACCGATTTTGACGAAATTTAATATCCAAAAGCTATCGCTAAAATTGAATAATATTGCAAAAAAAAAATTCAAGTAGGTATTTAAAAAAACTGATAATTCTATTTTTTGAAAAAAAAAAAAAAAATACTATTATGATAAAATTTCATGCAATCAAATTGTTGCCCACGCTGATGTCTTTTATATAAATCTTTTTTTTGCTTGCGTTTATTTTTTTTTGATAAAAAAAATGTTTAGAAAACAAAAAATTGGTCAAATAAATTTAACACGAAAATAACTTGCCACAAGAGCAAGTTTGTGCGACCCAGTCGTGCTTTTTATTATTATTATTTATTTTTTGTTTAATTATTTCTTCACGTGGACAGTAATCCGCCACAATAGCAAGTCTGTGCGATTAAGTCGTGACTTTTGTGGTAAAAATGAACCCATGAACAATGGAAAACACGAGGGAAAATACTTAACATAAGAGTAGTTGAAGATTGGTTTAAAATACACATTCAACAAAATAACATCGAGAGATAGTTTTTGCACAGCGCTGTTGTTAATTCAAATATTCTTAAATTCTTTATTTAATATCTGAAGTCTTAGGCCGTGAGCCATTTGCGTTAAAAGTGCTGTTAAATTTGATCCATGGCTACATTTTGAAACTACTGAGGTGAAAACAGACGTCAAAAATTAACTGGACCTCTTTTAGCAAGTGGTGAATTTTTGACATTTGTTTTGCTGCGTTCAATTGTACATCTATTTTTACTATCGACTGCGTTCATTGTTGCATATTTTTTTTATCGATTGTATCCAAAGCGATCTGGATAGCTTCGTGTTTTTTCGAAATACTTTTTATGCATTTATATAAATACTGAGACATACTTGAATGAAATTCGTATCAATTTTGTATTAAAGGAACGACAAAAATTAAATTTATATTTATATATTTATTTGCTTAATTCAAGCTCATTAATATTAATAATAACATTAATTAAATAACTTAACTTTAACATAAATTGATGTTATTATATCTTAAAACTAAAGAGTAGGGTTAATTTAATTTAAATTGTTAACAATAGTCAACTATTGTTATTTACGTAGGTACTAAAGGTATTTCTGAATATAAGCTCTTGAACACAAGAAATCTCAATGGGAAATTTATATTTTAAAAAATCCTATATAAATCAAGTGACACAGCAAAAAACTTAAATTCTATTCACCCCAAAAAAAAAGGGATCAAATTTAGCTGGGATCAAATTTAACAACAATTTTAACGCAATTGACATTGACAGGCATTAAAAATGATATTCTTTATTTTTCTCAACCTCCTTCACAACCTTATAGAAAGGCACATGCAAATATTTTGTTCTTGGAACTCTTTTAACATGATTTTCCAAATAATTCTACTTTTCTACTACGAACGCCTATCTTGTGTGACATATGATAACACGTACACGCAATGTGGCGGCTCGAAGGCGAGACATTTTACTAACGTAGATGCCGAATTTAGATAAATTTTCTGCAATAATCGATATTATCAAATGGAATCAGAAATAATCACAATGAAGACAATATCTATATTTGGATTAAGACATGCCAAATAATTGTTCGTGTGTTTTTTGTTTTATAAATTTTTAATTGAATTTACTTGTGCGTAAAAATAAACAAATTGCACATATTCTTTGAAGCTTCATAACAAATTAAATATTCATTACATTCAACTCACATAAAAGAAGAATCCTTTAGAAATGACTCGTCATCATCCGTCCTCGAATCGGTAGAGTGCATTCACATTGTGGCTTTCCTTTAGCAGCTTCAGCACAAAAACCACAACGTAATCGTGTAACATACCATACACATTGTGTGTCTCTAAACAATGTAGATATACGCAACGTTTCGTATTAAATAGTCGAGGTATCGAAATGAACCTCTTTATCCCTATATACCCCCTGGGGCTACCAATTACGCTTGTCAATCGAATATCGACTACAAAGTCGTCATTTGTCAAAGTGTCTTAGTCCATTATGCCGGTCACGCATAACTGCGACTCTCGACCGGGCCAGCAGTATTAAATGCAACTTGCTGGCCTCTTCACCCCTATAGACAACCAAAGAACTCAAAGCATTTGAAATTCAGTAAAATCATAAATAATTGGTGACGACTTAAAATTGTCACGTTTTGTCCAACACGGTCTCACAAATGTGGCATACAAGTTGGATTAGCTTGCGGGCGACGACGGAACAGCCGTGGTATAAATGTGGTTCAACAAACGATTAGGAAACCCTGCGGCATATTAGTGTGACCGCGGCCGTAAAATAATATCCCGCACCAGTCTCTGAGGTAATAATTCATTTTAAATGCGCGTTTAGTGCCAGATAACATAACAACCGCCCAACTGATCGACAACATCGATCTTTTCGGAATATATTCTTTGTGGTCCGTTTAAAAAGACTTGTCTTCGTCTTAGTTTTTTCTCACATTTGAAGCGATCAATCGACAACGGCGACAGAGGCATCAAAGACGAAACGGTTGGTCAATGATGTCGACCCACTTAATAGACACAACATCGTATCTTTCCACAGCGTAATTTGTTTTAAAACTTAAATATTCTGAATACAAATTTGTATCTAAATGTGAAATAAATATTCTGGAACCACCTTCGTTGTGTTTTACTGAGGCGTTGCCACTACGACACCACACGTTCCTCCGTATTTTGCAGCTGTTCAAGGTGTATAGTGGCAGACTGGTGTCAGTTTGAGCTGTGGGTGCACGCGAATCTAGAATAATTAAATGCTCCAAACAAGGAAAAACACCAATGCAGCAATGCGTCCATGTTCAATAGATGGAGTCACTGCTGATGTGTTGATGGCTTAAATCACTCACTATGATGTGGATTCACTTGAATATCAAATAGGGAAAGTGCGGCCATATGCCGCAAATGCAACCAAAGTTGTTGTGAAGACGGGTGTAACTTTTTTTGTTGTTTTTATTTTAAACGAATAAGTTGTTTATGGAACAGCTACTTTGTTGTTTGGAAAAGACGGTTGCTGTTTTAGGTGTTAAGAACACTTTCGTTTGGGAAAATTTAATTGAGTTGAATCACACGAAGCTTAATAAAGCATTGGTTGTTGGATTGTTTTTGTATATTCGATTTTGGATTAAAGAGGTGTGGAAGCCTTCTATAAAGTGAAAAGGTTGAAAGATTTATTTGTTGGTAGCGTTAAGTACCGATATTTATATATTAAGAGAGATGATAAGTTAAAATCTTACCATAAGGTAAAAGTAATAAAAATAATTATTAAGACAAGAATAATTGATTGGTTAAAAATGTCTAACTATAATTTATTGATGGTACTCCAAGCCAGTTCAAAAATTAAACAAATTTAAATTAAAAAATACATTTGTTTAATTTTTCAACTGGCTTGGAGTAGCATCATTAAATTATTATAAAAAATAGTTATTTGTTTGCCCTATTTTTCAAAGTTCCGAAAGTGCAACTTTGGTGTCGTTTTTAGTCAAACCATAACATGACATCCAGAAATATAGAGTCCAAGAACTAGTTTGACGTTTCCCTTATCCAACAGCATATGAACCGCTCTAATCGGTTCAGTGATTGCTGAAATACAGACGGATTAATATTGGACATAATAATTATTAAATAAGGCTTTACTAAAAGTGTTACAGAACATGAGTGCAGCCGTCTGCCGTGAATATCTGACACAAAGATCTTTTATCCATAGAGAACTGCCAAATCAATCATTAAATCTATACACATAAATAAAAATGGAGTGTCTGTTTACTACACGCATATAAAAAGCATACACAGCCCTTATAACAAAATACACGTTTTTAAAATTTTTTTCTGTCTGTCTGTCTGTTTGTCCTGGCTAATCTCGAGAACGGCTGGACCGATTTTGACAGGGTTTTCACTGGCAGATATATATTGCTGTAGAGCGGAACTAATGCTATTTCATTCACTCCCTAGATGGCGCTCAGTTTGCTTTTTTTCTAGAAAAATGGTTTTTATGCCCGGTCAGAAACTATGCTTGACAGATGTTGACGGGACTTGCCACTTACAGTAGCTGATGTTGTAGGGAGTGACTTAGTTTTTTTTAATTTCTAGGTGGCGCTGGGGCTCCTTAGGTGGCGCTCGGGTCGCTTTTTTCACATATTCTTATGGACGAACCGATGAGAAACTACTGGACCAATTTTAGCGGGACTTTCTCTGATAAATAGTTTTTTTTTGTAGGAAGTAACTTATGAAGTAAATTATCCCAAAGATGGCGCTCAGGAAGCTTTTTAGAAAACTCTTATATATCAGCTTAAAAGCTTTTGGCAAAATGTTGGACAAATATGATTAAAATTCCTTTTTCGAAATCAATGCTTTCTCTCTTATTTTTGTTTTGTGCGGCAGCAACGCGCCCGGGTAACAGCTACTGTAAAATAAAAACTTCCTTGCATACAGGCATAGTTGACTTGACTTGACATTTACAGCTACAAACATACCCAATGAATCATTTCGTACAAAAAATAAAAAGTTTAAATCATTTATTCCATTATTTTCTTCACAGGAAAAAAATATATCCAACATACTATAAAATACTATAGATGGAATATCTGAAACTACTATATACCTACATATATACTCTAATACTCTAATTTAAAATTTATATTATTGTTTTTGCTGCCTGGCATTAACTTCAACGAAGTTAACGGGCCTTTTGATATTGTTTTATATAACTATTCTTAAAGATTAAAATTTAAACTGAGTAAATTAGTTAATACAAAAACTAGCAGTTAAAAATTAGTCTAAAGTTAATTTATTTTCTACAATAAATCAAAGTCAAACATTAAACTTAAACCATGTTATTAATATTAAGCTTAAATTAAATTGCGATCTAATAAATATCGTCTTAAAAATTAAACCCTTTTAAGAAAACGCCCCTTCAAAGAATCAGAAAAGAGATTCAAATCTTAAAGCTTTTCCAGTCGTATAAATGTATATCTTTGGATTTATCTTTCGAGACAAGTCACGGTAAATAACCGATTAAAATTTAAAATTTAAGTTAATTATAGACTTTTGTTGATATTCTATAATGCTCAAAGTTATAAGGGAAGTTAAAACATACAAATATTACAACACAGTCCCCATTTGAAAACTTCCAAACAAATGAAAGTGTGTTCCATTCCCACATCAGACAATCAGCGTTGTTGGAGAGATATAGATAAACTTCTCAATTGGATTGCGAATGGTCGCCAATTAAAACCCCTACACACAATGATCTGATCGTTCTCCTTCATCAAAAAAGTGTTGTGAAATCGTTTCTCACAATATGTGGAAGAAAAAAGAAAATATCCCAATCCCATACGGAACATTGTTGCTGTGTGAAGTCGTTTTATAAACGTGGTTCATCATCATAATCAACAAATAAGCGATTATACTCGTAACGAGGCGGCTAATATACATTTTGGCATCCATACCCAGTATCTATAGATATACACCCTCAAGATATACAAGAAAACTGCAACTGGTGATGCTCGATGCGTTGTGTCTTCAAAAAACAGCACAGCAACACCACATCGAGGTGCGTACCGTACACCCAACACACCCGGTATTATGGAGAAGCTTTACCCCGAATCTCCAACAGAAAAAACACTGTGCCTCACCTCGTTTGCGGTGCGTGGGAGTCATCTCTCTGTGATGTTCCCCGATCCCAAAAGCCATCGATACAAGGAAGGAGCAATTTCCTTGCGCGATGGAAATGACGTGCTGCAAGATCGCTATGAAACAAAGTTTGCATCAGCAAAACGATTTCTTTATACATCTTGGAAGAAAAAAAAAGAGGTGATTCATCCGAAGCGTTTTGTTTTCCACACTTTTGAACGTGTTACTCCGTCGAAACGCTGAAGTGTGTACCTATGGCAGGCTGGGAGCAATAACTTTTTCCATGGATAAATGGGAGTCGTCTCTCTGTATAGATGAGCCTATTCCGAGTATTTGTTTATCTTTTGTTTTTTTCATTTTTATGATTTGAATAAAAATGGGCTCGTCAAAATAATATGTGCATTTCCTGTGCGGTGTCGGTGTTTCCCACTTATTTCCACCTATTGCACTAAAACCTATTTCATTGAAATATCAATTTTAATATGCAACTGAATAGGTTGCATTCACAAATAGGGTCGTACGTATATGTATTTCTTTTTTAATTTATAGATCGTGATGAAAATTGGGGAATATAATTAAATAAACTTTTCCTACATACGTGACAGATGTTGTGAGTCATATTCTGGATGACATAGCATGTTGTAAATTCAGCTGTTAACTGTCAATGTTTTGTTTGACAGTAAACATCTTACTGCTTGTCAGATTCAAAATATATGAAGGCGTGTTCCGGAAGGAATTTCTTTTTGGTGGCATTATGTTGCATGTTGTCAATAAATAACATGTTCCCTAATAAAACTGTTTTTTGTTTGTCTTTTTTTTACAAGAACGATATTTTGTGTGTGAAAATTGGGAAATAATTTAAGCCTTTTTGAAAGAGTGAAATGAATGTGATACGAAAATACCATACAATCAAGCGATAGAGATATATGTTATCCCAAGACACCTGGGACAAAATTGCGAGCAGCAATTCACTAAAAATAAGAATCAACAATGAAACTGATGCTCACCGAAATTAGAAGAACCTATATAGAGAGTTGTGTGTGAGAAATGGTATAAAGGGTCCAGAATGCAAAAGATGATGGAGAGAGTGCGAATACACTGAAAGAAGAGGAAAGGATCTTCGAAGGGTATCTCTAAAAGGATTAAATTTCTGCAAGACATCAACGGTAGCTAACGCTTTGAACGCTTTTTTGTAGAACAACTCTGAAGATGGAAAACTTTAGTTTTCACTTTTTAAGTGTCCAGAATACAAGTGCAAATTTTCAACTGCTTAACATACACAGACATAAAAACCACGATCCATCTTTTTCTTTTCCGGAGATGTTAATGAACTCTATTATCACTACACCGATAAACCCTAATGGTTGCGGTGTGCATCTGTTGACCTTTAAAATTTCTGTTAGAATCCCTGTTTTGAATCGCTTCAAGTCTGATTCTAACTAAATTCTAGTGTCGATGCATTTGTTAGTTTCTGAATTTCTTAAAGCTGCTTTTCCTTCTTCGTATAATATGAAGAAAAACATCACATTGTATGATAATGATTTCGGGTTCGAAGACATTGATATTGCCTACGAGATCCAAGTTCCAATTCTTCACTTTATCTCTTGCATTTCGTTTCTTTCTATGACGCAATCATTTCTCCACGAGTTCAGATCATTACCATATCATGCTGCATTGACTGGGTAATGCTTTTTTTGTATTAGCTTCCATAATTCTTAAAATTTTCTGAATTTCGCGAAAAGTTTATGCATAATTATGTTTTCGAATGTAAGCGAAAAGAAATTTTTCATAAGAAATGGATGGAAGATGTGGTCGTCATCAGGCTACCGAAAAAAGAGGACCCCGAGAATTGAAAGAGTTGGCGTGGTAACCATAAAATGTCCGATGTTAATGACAATTATCATTTTCGAGAGAATAAAGACCAATATCGTATCTAGGCTTCACAGGTACAAAGCAGGATTTTACAGTGATTATATCAATAACACTAACAACCTGCGAATCATCGATCATGAAGATTCATCGGAGTAAGAATTGCCACTTTACCTCTTGTCCGGTGACTTAGGAAACATCTCCGATAATATAGCGATTGGGATCCCTGATGAAATCGATTAATGAATAATGGGGTGAACCTGTTCTTCTATCAACATGGCTCCCCGCTGTCAGTTTAGTATCGCTAACTAAATTACTGAGATCAACTTTTTCTCGTTCACGGAAATGTATAAGGCCATTTTTTTCAACATCAGGTTTGTTCATTCGTTCTTGAATCGCAATTAGTCACGTCATCTCTAAGCTCTTATAGCACATATTAGACCCAGATTAATCGATATATTTTCCGATAAAAGTGATCGCAACTATTTGCTTGGCAATGTTCGCGTCTCCACACAGAATGGAGAATAACTATGATGAACAAGGTTTTATACAGGGACATTTTAGTTCTTTGGATGGAGGTTCGATTCTTCAATTGCTTTCGTAGTGCAAAGAGGCAGCGATTAGCAAGAGTGAAATAGAGGTTCAATTCATCGAACATTCTATATTTCAGCAATGTTTTTGTCGTATGAGTTTGTGCATGCTTCTTACCAAACCAATCTCCGGCAGTAAGTTCCTTGTAAAATGAAACCACGGTAAAATTGAATGATTTCAATACTGCCGGAACTCCTTTTCATGTCTTCCATTACTAATTACTGGTGTATTTTCTTCTTTTTCGGATTTTAATCACATAGTTTTTTTCATTATTCCGTTCTGCTTGCAGAGTTCTGAAGCTCTTGTTTCTCTTTATAGTATCGCTTTTTAAAACCAACCTATTTTGCAGCATGAAGACATCAAACCTGAGGTTTTCTTGCGGCAGGTTGAACCAAGTCGTATTGATATAATTATTATACTGGTCAGGTCTAATGGTGTTCTACAGTTGAGGAAGATACAATAATTCTATGGTCTGGCGAAGACTATGCCCTAGAATATCTGCAATACGCCTTCGTAACTTCTGAACTTGAGGCTGCAACAAGATAGTGGTCAGAGACAATGTTTTCCATTCAAAAAATTCGAACGTCTAGAATGTTGTTCGAGTGTCTTTCATCTATCTCAATGCTATCAATTTGGTTGATGAATTGATGGATTCCATTAGTGCTTGAAAAGATATACTTAACCAAGTTTTAGAATTTAAATCTTCCAGGCCATATTTTTAAGTGATATAACAAGAACCCCTCTCGCATAGGTTTCCTCGAGTAGCTCGAATAAGCTTATGTCTGCTTTATATAGTAGTCCGGATTCTCTATGCTAATTGCTCGATTTCAAGTGATCTTTTAAGCGAACTTTAACATTTACGGACATAATCGAAACTCGTTTTCTAATATCGTTAGCTAGGGTCGTCAACATTAAATCCGATGATGAAAAGTTGATGATGTGTATTATAGCTACAGATATATCTACTAGGTTAAAGCGTAAAAAAAAATTGCAATTACTGCGAGATCTTGATCCTTGTCAACTTTTATTCTTCTTCTGTTTACGCCATTTGCAAAATTTCTAATAAGTGATACATTTTTGTGCAAATAAAAGACACTTTCCTTAGAAAAAAATATTCCTTTTGTAATTGGTTTGGGCATTTGTTCTGAACTAAATATGTTCTCAAAACTTAAAATGTCCACATTTCCAATGAATTTATTGTAAAACAACACACCACGTATCAAATGATACAAATATCTATATATTCATACCTTGTTCTCTTTAGAGGAAATATTATTATGTAATTACAAACCTCTTGTTGCATGTGACACAACGTTTATATCAAAAACGATGTCAATGTCTCCTTCTATCACACGAGTAACATGAATCTTCATTAATAAATTCCTCATGCATACAACACCCCCATCGGATGTTGGTGAACTATTACACAGAATAAACGGCTGCAATTTCCCTCGTTCGGAATAAATTATCAAAATACAATTTTAGATGTTTGCCGGTATGTTTTCCCCCTAAATTTAAATTTTTTGAATTTAAAATAACAACTTGGTATATAACTACTTTTAAATGCGTTCCACATCCGGTCGGCCATTGTGTGTTTTAATCTTTGAATACGCAAAAGGGTTCCCATTTTATTAAAATAAATTGGTAATCACTTTAAAGACGTTGCAACTGCACGATTTATCATGAGAACCTTGAAACATCTTGAGAATGTGAATTATTTTAAGAATAAATTTAAACTTAAACTCGATCTCCCACTTAAATGTGTCACCACTGTCATCTTAGTCAGTCAGTTTGTTTTTTTTTTTTAAGTTTTTCCATGGTTCAGTGAGTTTTCCACTTTTCCACTTGGTCGCGTTGCTTTGTCGGTTTTAGGAGTTTCTTATTTGTTTGTTGTTTATTTTGCAATGGAAGCTTGTCCCCTGTGTTGTCATGGAGTGTATATACCTATGTGGATTATGTAACACCTGTCACAAAACTAGAGGCAGTCTTACTAAATGTGCAACAACTTAAAGTTGACTCTTTGTAGAACAAAGTGTATATTGAATATGGATTTACTTGGTACCATGGTATACCATGTTTGCAGATCTCATAAGTGTAGGTTTCGGTTTGTTTAAGGTAGGTTTATATGGCTTTTTATTTGCAATATGAACACGAGAAGATTCATTGACAGTGTTCGTATATACCTAACCTACATTTATTAAAGTTATTTACAAATGCATGCAGTAACGTTATTCGATTACAATTTCAAAATAATGTGAGATTTAAGTTTTGTTATTGATTCATTGCATTGATATTTTTTCCACTCGGCAAGCATTGTTCAGTTCAAATGAATATCCAGAATAATCCTGAGTGCATCAGAAAATGGTCAAAATAAAATTCTGTCTGTTCATGCTAATGCGGTTTCCCATATTACTTTTGAAATCGTCCATCGATACATACCTAAATATTTGATCGCTGCAAAGATTTAGGATTTTTACTTTATCTTCAAGCCCATATAGATAGGAACTGAAATAAAAAGTAGAGGACTCTAGAAGGTTCCGTGGACATTCTTTCATCCTATTAAAATAATAGTTTGGATACTTTTATTTTAATAGGAGCGTCTTTTCAATCCAATGTGGCATCCTTTTATTTGCAGAAAAAAAAAACTATAGAAATAATTCTTCCATCTTATTAAAAAAAATAGTTTAGATACTTTAGTTTTAAGAGGAGCGTCTTTTCAATTCAATAGGACATCGTTTTATTTACAGAAAATAAAACTATAGAATTCATTCTTACATCCTATTAAAATAATAGTTTAGATACTTTTATTTTAATAGGATCGTCTTTTCAGTTCAATGGGACATCCTTTTATTTAAAGAAAATCAAACTATAGAATTGATTCTTCCATCCTATTAAAATAATAGTTTAGAGACTTTAATTTTGATAAAAGCGTCTTTTCAATCCAATGGGACATCCTTTTATTTACAGAAAAAAAAACTTTAAAACAAATTCTTTCATCCCATTAAAACAATTCCGAAACAGAATTGTTTCTAACGGTTGATACCATAAAAGTTCAATGGTTGAGGCATTTTAATTTAATAGGAGATATTATTACTTTTCTATGGTACACATTATTGAACTTAAACGACAAAATTATATATCTGATGGTATAAGCACATCATTGATTTAATAGGGGTTACCTTTAGTTATTAATAAGATAAATACCATTGACCAATTTTAATAGTAAAAAACTATTGAAAACAGCGATTTTCCTATTGATTTTACAGTATTTTTTTCTGAGTGATAGTACATACATACATTATTTTTTTTTTTTAAATGAAAAGGAAATTAAAAAAAAAAAATTAAAAATAAAAAGGAACTTTGCGATTCAGAGTGCGCAGTCATATTAACCAATAATGACTTTTTTGATTTGCAAAAATAAATCAATTCAACACATATAAGGTACATGAAATTTTGACCTTTATATAAAAATGAGTTAAAAGAAGTAGAGTAGTGTCCCGTGCCGTAGTGGTTAGTGTGTCGGACTTTACGTTTATTTTAGTTTTATTTAGGTTAATTTAGTTTTATTTAGGTAAAGTGTAGTTTTAAGTGTTTTATATAAAATAAATGCCATAGAAAAACGATTTTTTTTTAAAGAATTTTCTCGTTTAGTTTTAAGAAATATTGAATTTTAATTTAAGTTAGTTTTTACGCCGAAAGGCATTTTTAATATATAGTTATAGTATAATTTAGAGCGCCCGCATGGGGCCAGTAAGTTAGTTAAGTTATTCGGTAAGCTAGTTTTTAAGGTTTTTGTCCATTTAAGTAGTTATAAGTTAAATTGAAAATAAAAAATTGAATTTAAAAAAAAAAAAAAAAAAAAGTGTGTCGGACTATCACGCCGGAGGTCTGGGTTCGAGTCCTGAGTACACCTATTGTTTTTCCTCTTGCGAGGAAGTGGCCAATCCTCCAAGAGTATAATTTTCACGAAAAGTGCATCTTCAGCTTACTTTAGTCGATCGGATTTGACAAAAAAATTCAGGTCCCCTCCGATCCTGTGGAATTAACAACGCACACAAAAGGATTAATTGAGAGTGTAAGTGCCTATGCCTTGGTTCTTCGGAGTTGTCGGTGCCATTTATTTGTTTTTTTTTCTCTTTTTTTATCAAACGAAGTAGAAAAATTTACTAGCAGGCGCATATACAAAATTAAATGAAGATCATATGAAATAGATTGGCAGCATTGGTTAAGATCAACAAATATTTTACAAACAAGGTTTATTTTATTTGACATATTATTAAAAATTAAATTTTAATAAAGTGGGTATCCAATCAAATCTAATTACGACAGCAGTTATTTCTTTATTTGTTTAACAACTTCTCGTATATACTCGACTTTCTCAGAAATACACCCCAGTTCTTTATTTGCCTTTTATTCCAACTCGTACAAAAAACGAATTTCCTCTTATATTCTAAAACATCTTCAAATAGAACATTCCAAATCAATCAACCACTTTGACTTTATAGTTCAAAATGTCAATACAACGATAAGCTATTATAGTAAACACTTTTTATTCATTTAAGCTTATCTCTATCAATTCCAATAAAAATGAGATCACATTCATCAGTAAATGTATTTTCTTTCTCAGTTACAATCGATGACACATGACAGTTGATGAATGCATTTTGAATAAAAAAAAAAAACAACAACAACAAAAAATCCAATCCAATACAAACAATAAATTTAGGTCAATTCAACGAGGTGACACTCATATGTTGTATTGTACTCAGTTCAGTAACACTTCACGTTTCGAGTTAAAAAAACGATACAAATAATAACAACATTCATTCACGAATCAATTATTATTGAGAGAAGAAATTAAATGAATTATTATAGATATGTATTTCTCTATTGTTGATTAAGTGTGTCGAGTAAGAATTATTGTAATCGTGTGCATTTAGTTTAAATATGCTGGGGACATCATCTGGACATAGGATGTCGTTCGGTTAACGATGTCCTTTCGTTCTCTTGTCTTAACAAAAAGAAGATGAAAATCAGGTAGTACGTGGTTATTTAAACCTTATACACATAAAGCTTGTTTGCCTGGGTTCTAGAAAAGTACTAAATTGAACTCATTTGTACAAAATAGTTCACTGCAAAAATAAACTTAAGAAAAACAACTTAAAAAAAAATACTTAGATTTATTTTTTCAAAATTTTGAATACGAAAATTAATTTTACTAAACTACCAAATAACCAAACACTAAAATAAAAAGAAATTGAAAAAAGACATTTCTGGATTTCCAAAAAGATACCTATAGCATGGCAATGTATTTTTTATAATTTTTTGTCTGTTTTACGTCAATTTATTTTGGAAAAATTCAACTCCCGCCTAAAAGGGGGATTTCCCATATGATTTTTGATTGTCTCAACCCAATCTACTGGCTCTAGCTTTTGGATGCACCTTATGTCAATGTCAATATCACCCTGTATGTATAATCCAATAGCACCAAAAAAACCATTTTAACCCTTATCGGTTAAAATAAAATTGTGTACCATCCCTGGATGTGAATCTTGGATGGTGGAAGTGAATGGTAGAATATTTCATTAGAGTAAATGATACAGAGAACATTTTCAATCGAACGTTATCTTGCTGGTCCTATATTTTGGATTTTGAATGCCAACAGTTATTTTATTCAAAAGACGTGAGCCCAGTGCTATGAAACTGGAGGATGGGATAGTTGCATTCAAGAAAACGCCCACCATATGTTTGAGTGATTTTAAAAATATGAGGTATGGTATGAGGGTATGACTCTGTTATGACTAAAAAAAACGATGCTCATTTAAGAAAACCAGAAAAACCCAAACGTTTTTTTTATTATGTTTAACATAAGTTAAAATCTTGTTTTCTTATCAAAGTAAGTATATGATTTAAAAAAAAATCGTTTATACGAACAATTTGTGGGTTCTAACAATGCTGCAGCAAGGGTTTTAATCATTTTCGACATCAAATATTTAAATTATGTCCTATGTGCTTTTTTGGCTCTGTTTCGCAATTCAAATTCTGAACCAATTTCGTTTTCTTATCAAAAGAGGAACTGTTATTCTTTATTATAATCGTGGTGGAAAATAAAATTGTACTTTCTTATCAGAAGAGGAACTGTCCCATTTCCGTAAATGGAAAAACGATTGCAGAAAGGAATATGGTCATGCAGATTAATTCGCATAAATTGCAACAAAAAAATCTTAAGTGAGAGTCTTGTTTTCCAATGTTTAAGCGTATATATTTTTTAAAGATTAAGATATTTTAGGAACTTATCGCGTTTAATTTTAAGAAATATTTACAATTCCTTTTTCCCGACGTTTCGAATAAGTTTCATCATTCGTGGTCGCGGGAGGAGACTGTCTTAAAATTAAACGCGGTAAGTTCCGAAAATACCTTAATCTTTAAAATGTATAACATCCGCTATAAGAAAAACCTTAAATCGTATATATTTAATTTTCAAACAAAAAATATTCTAAAATACCTATAAAGGTACCAACATAGTAAGAAACAAAAAAAATCCAATTTTTTCAAAATATTTTTTATGCAAAAAAAAGGACTCGCTTAAGAGAACTCTTATTGCGTTCCTTTACTCAAATATTTTCGAATTTTTTGCAATTATACATATAAATTTTACATTCTCTGAAAGAGTTTTAATTTTACCATAAGTCGACAGTAAACAAACACACAACTACAAATTTAGCTGCTGAATTCGTCTTGTACCTCTATATATCGATGTGGCAACTCTGTTTATGCATGATCGTGATATATCCGGTATAAAAACAATTAAGTAATCGAAATGTTAACTGATGAAAACAAAGCACTGCCTTTATAATTATGAGACCTGTTAAACGAGCGAATAGGCAGATCAGATGGGCCCACGTTGGGCGCCAATTTTTAAACTTTTTGTTACTTCTATAAACCGAGGTAATGGAAGGGTAATAATTTATTTTGTTAATTTATATAAATACATTTTAAGTTGATAAATACATGTAATAATGACTATTTAATAATATACTTTATGAACAAGTTACCTACATAAAAGATTACAATGCAGAACAAGAGCGACCATTATGAAAACGTTTGACAGATCTAAATCAAAGATAACGAAGTACTAGGTTAGGCAAATGTTGTGTCATAATGTGACTCCGATTGCAATATTTTTTTCAAAAGGCTTCAAAAATCATTGTTATTTGACATGCTGTAGACAAAACAAATAGAGGATTAGTCGACAACAAGCAATATACCTACCGAGTCATTGTTGCTTACTTGCCCAGTAATAATGCTTGTCCGATCAGGGTTATCACTGCTTCATCAAAGGATATCTGAGGGAGTTCTAAATCAACGACAAAACAAAATGCATACAATTTGGCATGAGCTCCATCAAGTTTTCGTAAAAGAGCTAATAACGTCCTAATAACGTCTCTCATATCGGCGATTTGAGCTTGTTGACCGGATCGCTAGATCTAATGGTCAGAACAAATTTTTTTATTGGTAACAAAATACCACCCAATTAAAATTACCACATTACTTCTGTCCCAACTTGTAAGTTTTCGCAAATTTTTTGTTTGACATTAAAATATCTTAACCTCCTAATATATTATATTCTTATCAAACTAATATGGATTCAAATTTATGATTTTAGATATCCCAAGCTGGAAACATAAACCTTTACTTTAATCACTTAACCAATACTTATTCCATTAAATCGAGTATCTGTCCATTCATGCATGTATCCATCGGTTGTTGTTGACGTGAAAAGCAAAAAACAAAAACAAAATTATATCTCGAAAGTTGTTCTCGTCAAATTTGTAATCTCGGAGTGTCGAGGTGCTCCATAAAACGTAAGACCAGAATCGGAAAAGGCGTTGCTATTCATTGCACTATACACTGCTGCATGGATAAAACTATAAAACACTTGACAAGATGATGGCATGATGATGCAATACCCTGCTGTTCCACAGATGTTTCTCTCTCATTTTATGCGAATGCATCAGCAGCTCCATATTCAGAAGAACACATAACGGATACTATGCTGTTGTTGTTGTATATCTGACGCCAGAGTGTCTGCTTATCGACGACAATACGAATATGCTCACTCGAACTCGACCTCGATAAGATTCCATTTTGTCTTGCGTTTTATGGATTAAAATATAAAAAAAAAAAATAAGTTCGTGGAAACATGTTTTATTATATATTTTGTTTTAATTTTGTCTTCTTATGCTCCTGAAATGGCATACCTACCTATGCAAGTATGCAACATTGCACAGCATAATATAATAATATACGAGGAGTTTCACTTTTTCTTTCATGGAATGTTTGTGTGATAAGTTGTCTTGTCAAAGCAACCGACTATTAGGTTAGGTGTACCGTATACCTGTACCCTCTGTACGTATATACAATATTCAATGAACCAAGAGAAATTCATTAAGGAATTTATTAAACTATGTGATACCTTTCAATCTATATATGAAAGTAGTAGGTATAATTATGAAACCTGGCGAGATGAATGAAATTGCCTACACTGCTGAGAAGTAATATCAATATCAAGCCGATGTTAGATACAAAATGTCTATCTGGATAAAAAAAGATACGTGATGTGAAGTTGTATAACCTCTTTGTCTTTAATCATATGATTAATAATTTGACAGCATTTTTAAACATTAACAGCCTTATTTGTAAACTCATATTAATTATTGAGTAAAGTTACGCCGGCTTTAATATGCCTATTTTATATGGGACCCATTTTTTTAGATTATACGTTCCATTAAGCGACCTTTACACGGTCAGTTAGAGGACGTCAGTCACCTACACATATAATCAGTCATCAGGCAAAATCAAAAGGGTTTTGATTTTTCGTCAAACAAATGCACGCATACAGACTTATTTTTACAAACACTATATTACAGATTGATGTCAAATGACAGACCGTGTAAGTATCGCCTTAAATTACATAAGCTCCAAGTAATTAAAATGGATTGCAATTTTTTTTTAAAATAAGAATTTACCCAACGGCTATAGTAAAGGCAGTATATTATTTGACGTTGCATAACTAATGTACCGTTCAGTGGTATTTTAGCGAAAATGTATATATAGAGCAGAACTTTGTTTGTAGCCTCCGAATGCTTGATGGAACATTAAGGAAGTAACACCAGACAAAAATGAATAACATTTTTTACCATTTTCTTCAAAACAAAAAAAAAAAAAACATCTACAAATTTTAATGTTGAATTTTTCGCAAGTAGTTATATATTTATAACAGATATGTCATGCGATTCATTCTGTGAGAAAAAGAGTAGAAATTTTAACCAGTAATCTTATACTAGATTCCTTTTGGAATTATTCACTCCTGCAACAGCGTGCCACAGAAAAAATAAAAACGGAAAATGTTAGTTTTTCCAAATCGAAATTTTTTCGTGGTCTGTAAAAGCTCGACCAAGAATCCAATTTTAACATAAAAATATTTAAGCGATTCACTTAAAACACCACAAGTTTTATGTGAACACAAATAATAATGACATTATCCTAAATCCTAAAAGAAATGTTTCGCATAATTTTTCATGTAGTGCTAAGCTACTTTACGACTGAATAATGCTGAAATGTAAACTTGAAAAGTATATTACTTCTTCGAGTTGTCACTTTCTTTGCACAACTAATAATTAATTTCCGACAGATATATGTACATGTATAGTTGCGAAATTTTAACTTTTCATATTAGTTTGTGTATTTTTATGCACTTTTTTTTCGCCAAACGAAACATCAACGGAAACTTTCAAATATAAAATAGAATCAGAATTTTCAGACTTATCGTGTGAAAACGCCACTCAGAATCATTGTAAACTGTACCATATCGCTGAATCGGTACAATTTCGCAAGTGCGAAATTCCTATTTATACTCAAAAAGTGTCGGCACGACTGTTTTATTAAAGTTGTTTATATGGAAACCCCGTAAAGCTTATAACAAATATATTTCTCGAAAGAATTAAATCCAGAATCGAGTTGAAGATGCACCGAAAAAGGATTTTTAAATAGTTGTTTATGTGTCGATGCCAATAAAAACTTTGGGAGGTATCCTTGAACAATATCATCAGATCCCACAAAAAATCTGCGGAAGAGGAAGATGAAATACAAAATATAGAACGTCATTCAAGAATCATACAATAAATCTTAATGCTTTTGTTCTAATGCTCAGTCCTTCGATCAGAATTGATCTGTTAACATATTAGACAGGTTAGATACCGGCTTTCGTCAATCAGTTATTCACTATAGCTGTAGATCAGAGCCACATAAAGAAAAAAATAATGCACGATCGTAATGTTACAAAAATCGCGAAAACCGACAACAACATAACGAAATAGTACTTCAAATAAAATTCTTAAGGTGCAAATGTCATTTGGGAATCCAAGAACAACATTTAAGTCAACTGCTTAAACGTTTTGCAGCTTATCGAAACAGATTCATGATTTATGTTACTACCCAGCATTGTTTCTATTGATCCGTGACTTCCAGAAAAAATTCTGGACACTTCTGCAAGTGTCAAACGGAATCCTGAGACATAAGAGTAAACGCTTCCTTCGAAGCATCTATTGCCAAAAACTCGCTGATCATGTTCATGATTTTGTATTTTTTACCAGCACTAACTGCCTCTTATAACTAACTGCCTCTTATAAATTAGACAAAACTAGTAAAAATACAAAAATAGAAACTTGAAAGAAATACACTACAAAATGAAAAATAACAAAATATTTGTTTGATGTTGTTTTTTTGTTTAACTTTTGATATGTTTGCACAGAGAAATGTCTCCCACTCAGTCCTACAAAAGGATTCTGTTACTGTCAAACTGACATTGAGATCTCAGTGAGATTTTTGTTAGTAGGACGCGCCTATTAACTAACATAGCGCTGCTGAGTCAACATTGCCATACATCTGTCACGATTTATTGGCGTAGAACAACTGGGAAATTTCACTTTGCTAACTTTTACATTGCGCCAAAATCACTCAAGTTATTCCTGAAACAAATAATCAAAAGTTAATTCATGATGGCTTGTTCGTGTATCCTCCATCTGTTTACTATCACAATCATCAAAAGAAAACTGGAAACTGTCGCACCTTCCTAAGGGTGATTCATTTTGGTTAAATGTAAGTATACTTATGTATATACATAATATATTTAATTCTCATTTCCGTTAAATTTGTGAAGATACTCGAAAGTTTTCATTTGCAATCGGGTACTAGTTTCACTTCTATATCTGACCTATGTATATTGAATTTAAAAACTAATCATTTTACAAAATTATACAGCGAAACACATGCGAAACGCCTAACTAGGTCAACGACTAGTTAACTCAAATGCGTTTGAAATTAACGGTCATGTTAACGCTAACCATATACCTAATACACTACCGATGGTTCAGGTGTTTCACTTGCATTTATGGTAATAAAAAACTTGAAATAACATTACCAACATGCGCATATAGATAATTAAATTTCTATCTGCTGACAAAATTAACCAAATGGCCCGTAAAATCGACTTCACAATTTTTTTACGATCAAGAATGTGAGAATGATTTTCTTTTTTCTTTTCATCCAGCAACCTGCTTATTTTTATAGCTGCACACACAATTTATAGGAAGTCTCTCAATAAACAGCACGATAAGTGCATCCTTCAATTAAGTCTTGATCGCGCATATCCTGGCGACTGCGGTTCTCTCATTTTATTAACGTCTACAACTAATAATCGTATATCTCTTTAAGGATGCAACGCATTGCACAAATTAAAACCTCTTTTTTTTCTGGTGATGGTGTGCGTTCTGGTGGCTGCTTCTGCTGTGAGACGTGACAATAGCCACAAATCAATGCAACATTCCCATGAAACGAGAATAATAATAATAAAATTGGACAATTTCATTCATCAGCGGGCGGCATTGCAATCATGGCAGTCGCTTCTTTATTCTCTGACATTATTGCATCCGCAGCCAGATTCATATCACTGCACTGTGTGTCTGGCTGTGAAATTAAATGGCAAGTGAGCCAAAGAAGGATCCCTCTGTAACGATCTGTTGTATTCTAACTATAAAGAGACGACAATGACATTTTGATTACTCATCGAGCACCCCAGAAATGGTCATGTGCATCTAATTTACTGCCCACCATATTATAATAATGCACCAACTTTAGCGTGCCACCGCACTCAGTTTGTTGGTTGCGGAATCAGTGTGTGAATAATCAACTACTTTCTGTAATAATTTTTCTTCCTTTTTTTTTGTTGTTGTTTCCTTGACGTTAAACGTTCTACTTTGTTTTTAACATTCGCTGCAGAAACTTTATCCAGCGGATGCACACACCTATAACAGATGTTTAACAAAGAAAATTGGTTATGCGCGCATGCGCGCGCGCGTTTCACTTGCGCACACCTACTTAAATTGAACATCCGTGAAATAATCACCACATCCAGAGACAGCGCACTTTGAAACACGTCCCATCGTCGGTTGTCCATATATCCATCGTTCGTTCATATTGGCAGGCTTATATTTTTGGCCAGCAGAAGAGGCAAAGATGCAAGCCAAGAAGTTGGCAGGAAGATAAATAGATACAAATCGTAACTGATGTAATGAATTCGGCAGGATAAGCAGGAAGATAACTTTTCAGCACCGGGCTGAACTGACTCTTACATTAATATAAATTTCAACGCTGTTGAAACTTAATCCAGGCTGCAACTGGCAGCGATTTGTTTTGTGCGCAATTGATTTGCATGCGGGTTTGTTGTTTTTTTTTTTTTGGCGAGCATAAAATAAAAATGTCAATGGCCGGGGATGGGTCGAATGGACCAACCCACTTTATCGTTGTTAGTTGTAAGTTGTCGTTGTTGACGGTAAAATAAATTGAGATATCACAGGGAAATTTATGCTCCACATAAACGCGATACAAAGAATTGAGGATGATGTTTGTGTTGTGAATGAGATATTTTGTGTTTACGATGGATGCATTTGAGGTCTTAGACGGATCTGAATGTAATTTAAACTTTTTGGTTCAGGTTTATTTATTGAAACCGAATACAGAACTTCTTAAATATGAAGTTCGAAACCAAGAACTTTATTAATTTGATTGAACAATTCTTGTTGAACAGTTTGGAAGTTATGTCAAATGTCATCTCAATGTTCGTATTTGTCTACTTATTTGGAACGCTATAGTAGAAGGTATAAGGAATAAATTTAAATTTATTCAGCACGTTCCATGTAGGGTCTCTGCCTGAGACACAGAAAAAGCTTTACTGAGCATCCAGATTAAAATAATAAACTCTTTGCTCAAGCAGATACAAGTCAGCTACTTTTCGTTAGTATATTATGTCCAGCAAAAAACAACAAAACTTTTTTGCTATAATATTCGTTTATTTTACAAAAACTAATTGAAGGATTTTGTTTATTTTCCAAAAAATGTTAAAGGGGTTTTGTTAATTTAACTAAAAGATTATTGTATTAACGAAACTTCAAACTACTATGTTTTTAAAACAAAATTAATACGACAAAAAACAATATTTTTGAAGAAATACTCTGTCAAATTAACAAAATGTTTTGTAAAGAATGCATTCTATAAAACTATGTGTAGTTTGTAAAATTAACAAAACCATCTGATACAACAAATTTGTTTGTCAATTTCACAGAATAATTTGAAAATTGTTAATCTAACAAAAAGATTTGTATATTTAACAAATAAATTTGTTAATCTAATAAAAAAAATTGTTGATTTTACAAAAGTATTTTCTTAATTCAGCAATTTTTTTTCTTGAGCTAACAAAATATTTTGTTAATTTAACGAAAAGGAACTCAGTCCAAATTTAATCTGAAAGAAATTCAACAAAGGTAGCGTGTGTCGAATCCTGTGATCTTTACACTTTAATACTCAAGACTGGTATCCTCATAAATTGAGTATTAAATTAGTTTCCTCATAATAAATAACATTAAAATTTTGTTCGTTTAGAAAAAAAATTAGTATTAATAAAATAAAAAATAAATTAGTATAAACAAAATATTGTTTTGTTTTTTTAAGGAAAAAACAAAAAAAAAATTTTTGTTCATGTAACAACAAATTTGTGACATTGAAAAATTATGTTTTGTTAAAACGACAAAAACTATTTTTCTGAGAACCAAAAAAAGCCCGTGTTTTTTATCAATAAAACAAAACATTTTATACAATAATGTAGAATGAATAAAATTTTACAAATAATATTGATTGACAAGATTTTTAAAATTTTATGAAAATTTTCTGTCTTAATCACAAAAACATCAACAAAAATGTTATCTATGTTTATTATAAGTAGTTTAAATACGAAACACCGTAATATAAACTAAATAAAAAAAATCGTGTATGTATGATGACAAAAAATTTTGTTTATGACATATCAATATTATGACATGATGTTTTTGTTTGTTTTATTAAAAAAATTCTTTGTGTTATAAAAAAAAATTGTATAGCTAATTTTGTAATTAACACAAACATAAAATGTTCAATACAATTTTATTGTACCTCTTCATTTTGTTTCAATTATAAATAGCTATGAATCACAAAAAAAATAAAGCAAGAAGTTCAATAAAATTTTACTCCCTTCATTGAAATAGTTCAACCCAAATTATTTGCCTATCTTTGCAATAAAATATTTTTATTCAAACACGCAATCTAAAAAATTGTTTGCATTAAATAAAGGACATCCGCCAATTTGGGTTCTTTTTATTTTAGGCTGCCACTGAAAACAAAGTCGATATTCTGATAGATTGTATCACAATGAAGATTTTACATTACTACACCAAAATCCTAAGTCGATTGGCTGAGGAGATATTCAACCTTAAAGTATCTCATATCTCCACCTAAAAATCACATATTAAAATTGATTGTAAGTTTAAGTTGACAAAAAACTGTAAGGAAGGGGGTCTATCTCGCCCCTTTATCCGGGAGGGGCTATTTTCCAAAAATTGTCTTAAAAAATAAAAAAAATATTGAAAAATAACAGTAACACGTACAATGCCTTGTTATACCTTTTTGAAAAGCCAGAAATCTGTTCTTTATTTTATTTTAAAATAAAGTTGTTTCAGTAAATTGTTTTTGAATAATTAATTTTCAAACTCAAAACTGTATTTTTATGTCATTTAATTTTTTCAAATATTCTTAATTATATAATTATATAATAAAATACAAAAATTAATGGATAAAATCTTTTTTATCGATATCACATGAAATCCTTGCCCTAAATTGTGTTATTTTGTTTGCTGGCCACTTAAAAAAATGGATTTTCTTAGAAAAGGTGGTTTTTGTTATTTTCAATTTTCTCAAAAAGCACAAGACATTTAAGTATCTGGTTTCCTGATTTTGACCAAAAATTAACTAAAGTATAGAATTTTGAAAACAGAAGTAGTACTTAATAAGGTAAAATTTAAAAAAAAAATAGCTAAAACAATTTATTTTTAAATTATTTTTTTTTAATTTTGAGTTTTGTTGTTTTTCAAAAACATTTTACTATTAAAACAACTTTATTTAAAAATTAAATAAAAGAAAAGATTTCTCTCTTTTCAAATAGGTATAACAAAGCTTTGTATGTATTACCGTTATTTATTAATATTTTTTTTTCTGCTTTAAGACAATTTTCGGAAAATTGCCCCTCCTGGATAAACGAGGAGAGATAGACCCCCCTATCGTACAGTTTTTTGTTTGTCTTAAGCTTACCTACCCGTTCCAGTTATTTTTGTTTATGTTTTATGTGAATCAATTTTTATAGGTGATTTTTAAGTTGATTTATGAGATACTTTGAAGTTGAATATCTCCTCAGCCAATCGACTTAGGATTTTGGTGTACTAATATAAAATTTTTATTTTAATACGATCAATAAGGTGGCTGGCTGAAATAAAAAGGGCCAAAATTTGTATGGAGAGTGGCGGATGTTAATTTATCTTAAATATTAAAAAAAAAAATAAGCATTAAAATGTTTAATTATTTAAGTATACCTATAAATCAAAAAAAGTATTTTTCATTTTTCAGAATATTTTAAGCGCTTAAAGAGTGTTCATAAAACTGGTAGTACGATTTTAATTAAAATTTTCACATTTAGGGCCAGTTTTTCAGTATGAATTAGTATTACTCAGAATCAACTTCTTCCAGATAAAGAGTTAACTTATTAAGTGCTCGTTGTACAAATATTTAAACCACAGTCCCAGCCATTTTGACGTCCCAACTCGTATACTTAATTGAGGCTTAGCCCGGACAAATTACCTATACATAACGCTCGTATCTGTACTGTTTTTCGCAGTATTGTACTGTTTTTTGCTCTCAAAAACTGCGTAAAACTGCGTACAGTTTTTTTTTTCAAAAATACTGCTTTTATTTTGAGATATACAGAACTTCAAATCAGCAGTTTTTTGAGCTTGTAAGCAAACGTGAATGACAGTGGAATATTTGCATCTTTACATTGTGAATCTCCGAGTAGGAAATTTGCACCTCAATGAAAAATTTCTTGGTGAAATTTATACCACTTTTATATATGAGATGAAGTTCTCTGTTTTCACTCATTAAAAGTAATGCAAACATTTAGCGGTTCGTCATTGGCATCTAAAACTCAAAGGAATTCAATAATGAACGCAATAAATTTCATGTTTTAAGGAAACAAAATAAATAAAAATTAAAAAAAATGTACTGCGAAAAATACTGTTTTTTTTTTTATATACGTACTGCTATTTTCAATTTTTGATGAAAAAGTACTGTTTTTCGTACAAAAAAAGATACGAGCGTTATGTCTACAAATGACACAATAAGTCGGAAAATAGTTCGACTCCTTCCAAGTGGCAATTAAAATTTATTTTCTTTAATGGTACTTATTTAACTTGGTGTTAACTCTGGATTTAAAATTAAAACGGAAGAAACGTATTTCTTGAAATAATTTGAATTCAATTATAAAAGGTCTTCAAATGAAAAACTGTTTCTTAGAAAGAACATAATACACTGAGCCAAAAAACAACGTAAAATCAAACAAAACAACTTAAAATCAAAGTGAAACCGTTACAATTTAGGACTAAACACGAAATTATTAAAATCAAAATGGTTCATCTTAAAAAATAATTTCAAATCACCTAAAAATTTTTACCTACTTGATTTACTTTCGCCCCAGTATAGGAATCGAACTTAGGACGTCCGGTGTAAGAAACGAGCATGCTACCTATTGTGCTTGTCTGCAACATGATTTTAATTGCAAACATAAGTTGCACATGACAGGTCCTAAAAATATACTCGCTTCAGCTGATCCGCCATATTGAATTAAGGTTGAAACCACTTTGAATTAAGGTTGAAACGGTTTTGATTTTAAAGGCGTTTCATTTGAATTCAAAGGCGTTTGTAGCAAAATCTTAGTTGAATCGTGTTCGTATTTAAATCAAAGTAATTTTTCTATTTTGTGTCAAAGTCATTTTTTCAAAGTAGCCACAACATGAATTTAAAAGCGAGCGTATTAAAAATTACGTTGCTATTTTCCTCTGAGTGTATGTATAAAGATTTATCTAACTGCATTTTTCGGGAAAAAAAAACATAAAACAATTATTCTGTTTGATACTTTGTAATATTGCAACCTTATTATGAACTAAATACTTTTGATTTGTTTACAAATTTTAAGCAAAAACAAATACATGGGACCCCAGTCATGCCCTTATTATCTATCTTACCATCATTTGTTCCCATCAACCTGCGATAAATACATGTTGATGATCCAGGAAGTCACATTATTACAATACAATCCAGAACACACAAAACAAATGCCTTCAATCAAAAAGATGATGATGTTTCTTATGTAATTTGAATTTCTAATATCGTCTTCATTTCGTCTTCAATTGCCGATGAAGGCATGTCTGCCATCCGTCAATTATTGTGTAAGTTGTTTCCAATATGCTCACTTGCATTGTAAACATCCGGATGAAGAGAATTTTATTGTTTTGCTTTTGCTATGTGAAAGTCATTCCGCTCATTAGATATTTTAAAATTATACGTTGAATTAGAAATTGATTGGATAAGTATAGGGGTAGCTTTTCATAGAAAAGGGGAAATATTCATTCAAAGAAGTTTTCAATACATTTTGAGTTTTTTTGAATTTCCAAATTATGAAATTGAAGTTAGTGCGTGAATTTATTTGATCGATAAAGAACGCATTTTTGAAAACGCGCTTTTGTGCATTAAGTGTTAATTTGCTTGATATAAATAATATTAAATGGAATACATATTTAAACTAAGGTAATATTTGTATTATAATCAATATGACAATTTATTTAATTTTTATCAAACAAATAAGTTCAAGGACAGTTTAGGTACCTATAGTCAATATAAAACGTGTTAACATCAATGTTATGAGTGAAATTATTGATTAAATGCTTATCAACTATAAAAGATTTTTAATATTTGATTGCTAAGAATTAATTTGATAAGATAAGTTGAAGATATCGTTTTTCAAAGTGTTTGTTTATGCATTTTAAATATTTGCAGAAAAATGTACATATACTATTTGGAACAAAAAAAAATATATATAAATACATAAAATATTTTAAAAAGTGTTTATATTATTTTAGGCAGTGTCGTAGATGTCATTAAATGGACATATAGTGGATATTGCAAGCATTTAATATATAAACGAGAAAAAGTGCTAAAGTGCTAAATTTATAATTTAAAAAGATTTAAAGTAAAATCAAAGAACGCAACAATATAAATATAAATTCATTAAAAAAAAAACTTGTTGGAGAAGTTTCTAAAAAATCGTTGTTTTTTATAACAAATTTTGAAAAATATTTTTGAAAAAGAAATAACTATGTAGGTAAAATTGAGAATTTAATTTTATATAAACAGGAACCATTGTATATACATTTCTATAGTATTTTCATGCTGAATAATCACCGCTTGGCCATCTTAAAAAACTTGTGAATAACACATTTTTAGGTTCGTGCATTTACTAGTTGTCTATTCTGTTACCCTGACATAACAGTCGTAAACATATATGATTTTGGTTTTGTTTACGACTCTTGTCAAGGAAATATGGATTTTAAAGCCAATAAAATACATAAAATATTGTTAATTTGTTTTGCTAACAACTATTGTTAGGGTAACATAATAGACGCTTAGTAAATGTAAGAACCTCCAAATGTGAAGTTCACAAGTTTCTTTAGATGGCGCTGCTCCGTGATTGTACTATAGAAATTTATATACAATGCAGGAACCTAATTTCATAAAAATCCAAAATTTTTTATATATCTTTATAGACGCTTCACTGTCCCCATATTTTTTCCAATCATAGTTTCCAAGAAATTTTGCAAAAAATAATTTCGACCCCATTTTTAGTCCTCCTAAGAAATTTAGCACCGGTCCGAATTTTTAGTACTTTTTAAGATTCGCTCAAGGCATCAAAATAAATGTCTCTGCCAAAATCCAATTTTAATAGTTAAAAAAAAAAATAAACAATAAAAAGACTACAAAAAGCTAAATAAAATATTATTAATTTAATCCAATTTTGTCTGAATTCTTAAGTTATTTCCTATTTTTGTTAAATTAATTCGCAAAGTAGAAGAAGCCACAAATCTGCTGCAATAACGTTCTTTCGAATTTTGAAATGCGAAGATATTCGTTTTGTAAAATTAATTATGTCAAACATTGTAACCAATATAGTTGTTGACCTAAAATATCAATTAAAAATAAATTCGGGATTAATATGGGTGCGGATTATTTGGGTGAAACCTCTTTCCTCAATTATCAAAATAAATTTTAATTGTCTCGCAATAATTATTTGTCTTTGGACTTTTGAAGCAACTCGCAAATTGATCCTTCAGCAAAAGCTTTTCCGAATTTTTCGTATCGCATATCATATCACAACCATCCAGATAACTTGTACAGAATATGGTACATATAGTTAGTTATTAAAAATGTTATAAATTAGCTCAATACAAGATGATACGCTCACTATGGTTACTACTGCAAATAATGCAGAGTTTATTTTGCTAAACATATCAATGTGAAACAATCACAAAGCGAAATGAGATCTGGTTTAACAATAAATTGCGAAACATTCAAATCAAAAAATTAATTACAAAATCGTTTGAGCGGTTACTTAACCGATCGATGTTTACTTAATAATGTTTATAAAAAAGTTTTTTTTTCACAAATTTGAGGTAAATCAATGTTAAGTGCTTAACAGTTTGCATTTTATGCACAAGAAATTAATTTTATTTAGTCTAGCCATTTTTCAAATATGTATGATAAAGAAATTAAGAAATTAATTAAAATTTAAACAAAGCATTTTTGCAAAAAATTGATATTAAAGTTTTTTCCAGTCGTGAAGAAAAAAATGTTGGGCTAAAATCGATTAACCCGTTCACGAGATAGCTCAAGAAAAAAAAGAACGGTTGTATGAGAGGTACTGTTATTAGGCTTGGCAATTTTTTTTTTGGAACTTAAAAAAAGCAATCAGAATCAGATAAAAACCATCTCCAATTTTTATTTTTTAAGCCAAAAAAAAAATTGCAATTTCCCCACTAAGGAATGGTCTATTAACCCTACATAATTTAAGTAAATTCATCAATCTATATGATGTTTTATGTTTTTTTTTTTTTTTTTTTTTTTTTTTTTTTTTTTTTTTTACACTATCAGATCCTGTTCATAAGGAGCTTAGAGCAAGCTTCAGCTTATGAACAAAGATTTGCCAACACATTATATGTGTTACACTGGCTCATCACTTAGTGCTGGTGTAAGTTGTTAGTAATGTAAAACAAATCACTACAATAACACAAGCACTATAATACAATAAAACATATAATTAACAATACAAAATACATAAAACATGAACTAAAAGCGTGGAGCACTGGTTTAAAGTACATTTTTAAGATTTTTTTTATTGTCATTAAAATCAATCATTTTAGAATTTAAATTGAAAAGCCTGCACATGCGGGTAAGCGGCTCATTCATACCGTAATTAGTCCAATGGTGTGGACAATGTAGGAGCTCAAGGCTACGCAGATGGTGAGCACCCCCACGATAATTGAGTCCAACACAAGTAAGTAGATCAGGTGCATCTAATGCGCCCGAAAGAAGTTGGTGGATAAAAACTATATCGTTATTTATACGCCTCTGTAACAAGAACTGAATGTGAAGAAGCTGAATTCGGTGTTCATAAGGTGGAAGGTTATAAGGATCTGTCCAGGGAAGACCTTTTAAAGCAAAACGAACAAAATTATGCTGAACTGCCTCTATCCTAGATCTATGAACATCATAGAACGGAGTCCATACCTGCGATGCGTATTCCAGATGCGGACGAACAAAACAATTGTATAAAGATAGGGTAACATAAGGGTCTTGAAACTCTTTGGACCATCTTTTTACAAATCCTAACATTGAGTTAGCCTTTTTAACAAGAGAGTTGATGTGCTCTGTGAAATCTAGACTTGGATTGAAGACGATTCCAAGATCTTTAAAACTAACAACACGGCACAATGTATGTTGTGAAATATTATAGTCAAATATGATTGGTACTCGTTTCTTTGAAAAAGTCATAGTTTGACATTTCGCTGGGTTAAGGTTTAATCCATTCTTGCTGCACCAAGTACAAAAGCTATCAATGTCGGCTTGCAGATTCACACGATCACCGCTTGAGCATATAGATTTAAAAATCTTCATATCGTCAGCAAAAATCAGAATTTCACTATTGCGAATACATGATGTTATATCATTAATAGCAAGAATAAAAAGAATGGGACCTAAATGACTTCCTTGTGGTACTCCAGAGTTGGCAGTAAAAGGGTTTGAAAATGTTTTTCTGAATTTCACCTGGTAGGATCTATTTCGAAGATAAGAATATATCCAATCAATAAATCCAGCAGAAAATCCAAAGGCCTTAAGTTTAAAAATTATAATGTCGTGGGAAAGTTGGTCAAAAGCTTTTGAAAAGTCGGTATAAATGCAATCTAGTTCCTGTCCGTTTTCCAAAGCATTGGAGCTCTTGTGTAAAAACGTTAGAAGGTTCGTTACCGTTGACCGCCTCTGCATAAATCCATGTTGTTGATTACAGATAATATTTTTGCAGAAAAACGTCATACTATTACAAACCACTTGGTCAAATAGCTTTGGAATACAAGAGAGTTTGGCAATCGGTCTGTAGTTCTTTATGTCAGACTTACTACCCTTTTTAAAAACGGGTGTAATAAATGATTTTTTCCATACACTGGGAAATTTCCCCGACTTAAGGGATAGCTCGAAAAGAAGTTGAAGAGGAAAAGCTATAATGGAGCTACATTTTTTCAGTATAATTGGAGGAATGCCATCTGGGCCTGGAGAGTAGTCATCTTTAAGCAATGAAAGAAAATGTAAAATTTTGTCATGTTCCATCGGAACGTTGTTAAAAGTAACTTGAGGACAGTCACGCAAATATTCAAAGAACTCAACATCAATATCAACACGAGTGTCAATAAAAGAGTTACTAAAATTTTCTGAAAATGCATTACAGATATCAGAAGAGGTCGTTAACGAAGAATCATTATAAACAAAGTTTATTGGATATCCGTCAGACTTCTTTTTTGAATTTACAAAATTCCAAAACTTCTTTGGATCAAGTTTCAATGAAACCTCCATTTCCTTTAAGTAGTCAGAGTATAAACTTTTAGAAAGGTTATTAAACTGCTCAAAAAGCGAAATATACACATTATGATCCAAAGTAGAAAGACTTTTGATATAAGTTTCCCAAGCCTTATTTCTTTTGTTACGAAGAGATGTGAGCTCCTTTGTAAACCATGGATGTGAAACTTGGGAAGTTTTAGAGAGTTTAGTAGGAACAGATTTTGCTAAGCAGTTATTGAAAATAGTATAAAATTCAGTAACTGCAACGTCAATATTAGTTAAAGAAATATCTGAAATACCAGAGGAACTTAATTCATCATAAAGTAATTGAAAATTAGCTTTACGAAAATCAAGAGAATATGAACAGTCATGAGAATGAGTGTTATTGAGCAAATGGCAGCTCAAATCCAAAAATATATCAAGGGGAGGATAGTAGCTGTCTATATAGATAAGGCTGTGGCTGATTCTACCACAACAACACTAGCAGCGTCAGATGAAAAGACTAAATCGAGAATTCGATTTTTTAAGTTTTTAATACAGCTTACTTGCTGTAAGTCAGTACAAATAATATTATCCAAAAGAAGAAGCTCCTGTTGAGAGGAAGTAGAGGATGCTTCAAAATAGGACTCGTCTTCTGAGGGGATCCAATTAACGTTAGGCAAATTGAAGTCACCCACCAGTAAAATATTACTATTAAAGCCAGCTGTAACAATTACATGATCCAAAGCTAAGGAGACCTCAGAATAAATTGCTGCTGGACTCTTAGGAGGAATATAAACATTCAGAATGTAAAAATCTTTGGATTCAATTGAAATTCTAAGGCAAATAAGTTCAATTGATACATTAAAAGGGAATGAGACAAGATTAGATGTGAGATTATTACGAACAGCAATCAAAACACCACCACCAACTTCTTTGGGCTTATCTACATGACGATCTCTTCTGAAAACATTGAACTCTTCGTAAAAAATTTCCTTGTCTAAAAAGATGTCATTGAGCCATGTTTCAGTAAGAACAATGATATCATGCGGAAATGCCTGAGATTTTTTGAAATTTTCAGCAGTTTTGCTGTGAATCCCTCTAACGTTCTGGTAGAAGAGGGATAACCTATTTAGTTTTTTGAAGCAGGGATTTCCGAAGATTTTCGATTAACTCTTTGTTTAGAACGCACCAAAAATTCCTTAACAAGAGTATCGGTAGGCCAATACTTGCTATTACAAAGAGCATCAAATAATGATGGGGGAGCTGTTATTTTGAAAGAGGATACGAAGCTATCAGGTTTACTGATTTTAATGCATTTAATGCATGAAGAAGAAGAAATACATTTGATGTCCACCAGATGTTGGAGTATATCACTGGATTGAAGGTTGGGGTCCAGTCGGGACACAAATATTAATTTTGGCCTATAGGTACTGCTTCAATTTTTTTCGGTGCTACAGAGGTTATCACGGAAAGAGAACTAATGGTAGGATTTTCAATCTCAACTGTTTGGATGGGCGTATCAATGGAAGCTATTTTTATTGGAAGTATCTTCCTTTGGTTTTTTATGGTCACTGTAATTTGCAATGAAACAATGTTACATATTGGGTTTTCCCGACGTTTCGGCAAGGGTTGTTGCCATCTTCAGGGGTTCTTTATAGAAACAGAATATAAAATAACAATTATGTACTTAGAACATGTATGTATACAAATTTAAATAAAGTTTTTTGAGGTGACTTACATAAAGAAAATAAAAACAAATATGTAGAAAACAGGACATACAAAACATTTCAGCCATTTATTGCTCTCTCGGTTCAACAAAAATTAGTTAAAAGACGACAAAACTTCTTTAACAAATGTGCTAGTGTTTCAAAAATTTTAAAATTTCAAATTAATTCAACTTTTTGTATTTTTACATTTAATTTTTAATTTTACGTACCTACGTTATTGTTTTTACATATTTTCTTTGTGTAAGTCACCTCAAAAAACTTTATTTAAATTTGTTCACATATATGTTCTAAGTAAATAATTGTTATTTTATATTCTGTTTAATAAAGAACCCCTGAAGAAGGCGACAACCCTTGCCGAAACGTCTGGAAAACCCAATGTAACATTGTTTCATTGAAACTTACAGTGACCATAAAAAGTCAAAGGAAAATACATCCAATAACATAAAATATAAACCCTACATACCAAATTTGAAGCAAATCAGTTCAGCCGTTTAGGCTGTAGTTACTCATACAAACAAACTGACAGACATCCAGAATTTCCAGAACCACTTTTATCGACTTCGCTATCATCGTAATTTCATGCGTGATTGTTATCTCAAAACTTTTTTTTTGTATACAAATGCATAACTTGCCTTATAGTAAAATCAAGTTAAAATTGGAACCAGAATTACTTAACATAATACCTATGGGATAATGAAGGAAATATTTAAATTTGTTTTCAGAAACCGTCTTTTTATTGGTCGGGTATACTTATTGGATCCTTATAAAAATTTCACAAAATTTCAAAAAACTTATATATATTTTTTTTATTTTTATTTTTATTTTTATTTTTTTTTATTTTTAGGTAAAAATTTTGATTTTGTTTTGAAAATTCAAGTCCGTAAGTTCTTTATTTTTAATTTACTATATTTTTTTTGTATGTATATACAAACACATTGTTATTGTTCCTTATATTATAACACTGATCTATAGGGTGACCGAGTACCTTCATTGAAGGTTAGATGTAAGATGTTAATCTATGATAAGTCTAAGCTTATAAGATTAGATTTAGATAAAAAAAAACTTTTGAGCTCCCGTACTGCGGTTTCTTCAATGAAACCAATAATGTGAACCAAATAAATGTTCTAGATCCAATACTTTAATCTTTTGCTCCATATTGAAATCAGAATTTCAGAATTTTCTGTAAGTTGATGGTTTTAGACTAGACCAGGTGATAATTAAATAGGTGGTTCTGGTAACCTATACGACCGGTTCAATTTTTCTTCAATTTTGATCAAAAAACAGAGTCATGTTATCGTTTAACTGTGTGGTACGCATGCAACTCATTATCCACATCGTTTTAATTTCTGTATTTGTCTAAAAGTTCGTTTTTTGATGTGCAAACATTTTACATTATTTTTACTTTCTTCAGTATGGGGTACCTAAGATAGGTAGTGTAAAAGTGTCAACATTGGAACAGTTTTTACTTCTTGGGGACTCGTATTTTTAATTTCACTACTTTTTTTTTCACTACTTTTTCAATGCATTATTTCTAACCTAAGCACAAAATTTCAAAGCTTTTTAAATGTGAAGATAATAAAAAAAATATCTGAAATTAATTTTCAAAAGTGATCCACTGTGATTGTAAACAGTGTATCAGTGCATGGTACACAGTGAATCAGGGATTCAAAATCTTTTTTTTTTTTTTAAACAAAAACATTGATTTTTTCAAAAACTAAATTAAATTTATTAATCCATATAATATTATCTGAAGATAAACGAACGAAACAAAAATGAAAATAAAAACAATTTAAATATTAATAAAAAACTAAATAAATAAACTTAACAATTCTTGTCAGTAAAAAAAACAGTAAAATGTTATCTTGTACGTTGTATGTGTACGTGGTATAAGTAGTATACTGATTCACTGTGTACCATGCTCTGAAAAGGAAGTGCAAATGTGCTCTTTTCTCAATTTCAGACTCTTTTTCAAATAAGAAGAGAGATTGTGAGAACTAATGATTCACTATGCACCCTGATTCACTGTTGACACTTTTTGCCTATATGATTTTCGATGGCTAATGTTTATTATATGTACATCAATGTGATATCGAACGAAATGCCATCACAATTCTATCGAACAAATTCGCTTTCATTAACCTATTTTTTTATTTCAATATACTTACATACATTTGAAGAATTTGAACCATCTGTAATATTTATTGAATCAATCATTCTTAAGAACTTATCAATAATTCTAATGCTTATTTAAACCCTTGCCTTGGTTAAATAAACATTTAACCACATATAGATAGACGATTCTATGTTAAATGAAAAGTTAAATAAACAAGGAACATTCTTATGAAAAATTCTTATTGAACTGCTGCTGTGCTATGTCCCGTCAACAACAACTCAACGTCTAAACAAGGAAGTTGACTTGTTTCTGCAATAACGCATCAATTCAACATGCAGTGCAGCATGCCAATGGCCGGGTCGTAATGGTTGTGGTGTGGTTGCCTTCTTCGATCGTAACGCTCGCAAAGAAGATTGATGCGTTGTAAAATTGAAAAAAAAAAAAAAAATAAAGCTTAACCGAAGAGAAATATTATAAAGGAAACTAGAAGAGAAGAAAAAAAAAATATACTACACAAACTTCATGCCGTTGCAATGTAATTAATAGAACATCATGTTTCTTCAATGGATGAGCAAACACTATTGTACCTTTATGATATATTGTTGCCAGATGTGGGTTATCAAAATTAAATTTTTTATTCAATTACTTATAAAACGGTTTTGGGTCAATTGGACAAAATTGCAAATCGCACTTCGCAATTATCAAAAATAATAATAATAATTTTTTGAATATCAATATTTTTTTGACTAATTTTCTTTTATTTTTAAAATTAACTTGTTGTTTTGTTCTAAACGCCAATTCCTGTTCCACAGTGCATCTAAATAGAAAATAGCTATCATTCATTTTGGTTATATCGTCTCCAAGTTGTTAAAATTATTAAATAAAATAATATATAAATATTTTTTTAAAACATTTATTTTTATTTAGTTTTATATAAATTTAAAAAAAAAACAACTTTAAATATTATATTTTTGTATATAAATTAGTTAGCGAAGCGTTTCGGAAATTCTTCCATCTTCGTGCGACGATTGAGAATTGTCTCTTCTTTCACTGATACTGATTGGGACATTTTGTTCAGCCCAAGCCCATTGATGTTACTAACATGGAAATATATTTCAGTGGCATAGTCAAATGGCTGAAACTTTCAAATGTGCTCCATTAAATGCTCTGTTTTTCCGTTTTGCCAGTTAGACTTGAAGTCCTGTTTCAGCAAGCATATTGCTAAACCACATTGAATGTTTTGTAATTTAAACACGATGCGAAAAAAGTACTCGCAGCGAAAATGTTTCAGCAAGAAAAACTTTCATGGTGTTGCTATTCGAAAAGTCCTTGCATGCAGGGGATTACTTCTGATTTGTTTGCATGCAACCATTAATTTCTGAAATACTTGCCCTTGCTGCAAGCACTTTTCTCGCATAATGTAAAAGTACCTTTAAAGTTGGATTACATAATTGATAGACAAATATATTCCAATAACTGATAACGTTACAACACCTTAGTTGGCAACCATTACCATCTTCATCATCCGCATTCCCATCATTTATTTCTAAACGCTCACATATTACAGCCTATTGCGACTAGAATAATTCTACTGAGCTGGAATCTCCTATCATCTATATCAGTGTGTTCATAGATGATGCTTTAGTGTGTCAGTTTAAATAATAAAGATTCCTCAATTTCAAAGGAGTGATAGCGATTACAGTGATTGTAACCGCGCAATAAATAAGAACAACGACAGCTATGGCTGGCTCCAACTTTGACTGACTGATACGCGCGACAGACGCGCCGCATGATGGATCTCTTCCATCATCTTCTCAATGCAGCTATACGCTTGCTCTACGCTATACGCATGGAAATGTCAACATTCGGATCACGTATGGTTTTTCAAGAAACAGAATCAGAAACAGTTGTGCTATGTCTAGACAACAAAACTAACCACACACGGGGGAAATTACAGTTGCAATTGATCTTGTTTGTGATTGGGCGCGGACGTAGTGCGGTTGCAACCGCGGACAATGAATGCATCCAGCAACCGCAACAAAAAAAAAAGTGAGGGCGCGAGAGAAGAAATTCAAAAAAAAAAAAAATCAAGGAAGAAGAAGAGTTTAGACCTCAATTGATTATGATTAATTTTCTGTCAGACTGTGATTCATTTTTTGTATTATTTATTAATTTTACAAAACAGATCAATTGAAATCATTGAACGCATAGGATAGTAGCTATTGTCGTATAGTCTATTGCCTTGCCCTATGGAAAGTTTCTTTTCATTTGTTGTTAAACAAATTGATCAGAAATGTTCTGATCAACCTATGGCCGTGTGGGGTTCAAAGTGACAAGCATTTTTGATCGATTTGTTTTTTATTTTATAGTTGAAATTTATTACTTATTTTTGTTGAAGGAAAGTTAACATTGGAGGGAAGTTGTATATAAGAAAACTTGGTATGTGAATGTTTAAATGTCATGTCTTACAAAGGAGATCGTTTTGAAAAGATATAGGTAATAGATCGGTATTAGTTTGGTTCAATTCGAAGTTTTAATCACTCTGTGACATCATGTTCAATTTTGAAAAATCCTGGGTAGACATTTGTTGTAGATGAAAAGGTGTATCAATCAAGCCCATGTTAGATATATGAAGATGTAACGAATTTTTATTTTCATATATGATTGCAACAAAATTTCATACGTGTAAAATAACCAATTCTATCAGACAGTAGAAACTAAACCTTGGAGGAAAATTCATTTAAAGATGTATCTTTTTTAAAGCAGTTTTTGATTACAAATGATGAGGTTCAATTCCTGAAAATCTTGGTTGCACTGCTGTGGTCTTCCATATTCATGGTCAAATCGAACCCCCTCTTTCCGATACTCTCGATGGTTTGCCTTATTTGTGAATAGGTGTAAACAGATGCTCTGGAAATATGACAGCAGGACATCAGATGAATATTCGGAAACGTCACTTTATTCTATATCTATCAGACAAAAATGTGTGAAAATTGCAATTTAATGGTATCTGGTTACTGTTTGAACATAATGTTTCAAAAATGTTAGTTTAGACTGTCAAACCGAAAATTTAAAAAATCTATTTTTTCAAGCTTGACCAATTAACTTTATACTCTTGACAGGGAATTCAGATGAGATGTTCCAAGATATCCAGTGATCATATTTTTACTGTTGAAATTTAATCCAGATATTTTCTTTTTTCCAATACAACGTAAAAATCCAAAAATTATACGTAATCTGTTAAACTTTAAAGTGTCAAAATACAATTAGGCCCGCACTAAGGGCCATAGTCTTTTCAACTCTGGTTATGTCTAACCATTATGCGGTTATTGCAGTTTTTAATCATAGATTGTGTATGTGTTTCTAATGATTCAGCTAAAATAACAAATGGTTAAATTTAACCAGAGCTGAAAAGACTGGCCCTAAATATTTTAATGCGTCATAAATGAACAAACTGCTAACATTTGTTTTTTTTTCCTGTAAAGATTTTCTCATTTTGTAAATATTTTGTATGTTCTATTGAAAGGAAAAGAAAATATCTGGATCAACCATTAAATTGCATTTTGACAGTTTACCGATATAAACGAACTTAACGGTTCAGACCTGTCAGGCTACCACATTTACAAAGCGTTTAATCACACGTATTCACAAATAGAAACAAAACCTCGTGAGTTGCGGCAAGAGACGTTCAAGTCAATTATAAGTGCAAGCCACATTGCAAAATTCATCTTTGAACACTTCCCATATAGCAGTGCAACCAAATGTGTATTAAGAGACGAATATTTTTCTTCAACTCACTTGCTGCTCCAACTATATACTTCAATAGTTCCATCATTGATATCAACCTTGTGTTAATTTCTGATTGCTTACTTATTTATACAGACTTCTGATTTTCGTAGTGATTAACATACCGTTTAACCCTTTTTTCTTGAAAGTGATTGATGGTATGACGAGAAGTGTTGAGAACTTTTTTGTAGGCAATCATATAGCTACAATTTTTACCTTAAGATTTTTTGCAAAAAGTTCGCATAGATTCCAAAGAATTTGCAGAACACTGACTTAGTTATTGTAAAATTAACTTTAATAGATTAATTGGTTAGGCACTTAAAAAAATTGAAAAACCTTCCGTCGTGTATGCACGAGAAGCCTTATATGGCAAAAAAAAAAAAACTCTAAAATTATGTGAAATATTTGTTGAGTGCTCCAGAGATAATTTGTACCAGTTTCAGTTTCACTCACTGTTTCCGATTCGACATTTATCGACACCGCAGGATGCTGCTTGCTATATCCTAGACTTCACATCCCTGATACCAAAATTAAAAGGATAGTTTGAGTTTTCAATGGATAACTTTCCTGGATCATCCATTAAGATTAGGATAACTACTTACAAAAGAACAGGGATGAAGAGTGAATAACGTCTCTTTGGTTCAATGAAAAAGGTCCTTGCTACATTTTGAGCCTAAAGAAAGAACGGTTGGCAAGATTAATTCTTGATTTGATCTCTGCATTGATTTCATTTTGCTAAGTAATTGGCAATTTCTTTTCGGAACTAATTGAAGTCATTCACGATCTTCATGTACGGGTTTCAAGGGTTTCTGAAAATTTTTCGTTCAAACGGCAAAAAACTAGATCCAGCTTTGAAAGAGCCGGTATACCAGGGACACGCAAAAAAGATTTCGGCCAGCCTTAAGCCTGGGTTTAGATGATGGCATTACTAAAAGTTGAACTGATGGAAAGTAAAAGAACGATTTAGTATTTTAGCCCTTCCTCTCTCCTTAGCGTTGCACTGATTGGCTTCGCACAAAACAATTGAGGTGTTAATTTTTCGCCCAGCACCAGCACCGACTGGATGGTTGGATAAAATATTCATCCATTCCTTTCGTCAAATCCTCACGCAAGCATGGTTGTATTGTTCTATGTGTTTTCCGCTTATCACTTTTCCTTTCTCTTCTAATATCAGTCCGACGCGCGTTAACCAAGTAAACAACTTACATCGATAAAGCAGTAATATCCTCATAAGGTAAATTCAATTAATATTCATAACTACAAAGTCATGCGAATAGAAACTTCAATGAAGCTGGTTGTCCTAAGTTCATTCGGGTTCACTTTAACTTACCGGTATATTCAGTCAATCAATCATTTTTGTTCAAAAGAAAACATATTGCAGCTTGCATCTATGAATTCCTAATAAAATCAATTAGCAATAAACTTTGACCTATTTATTGAAGAAAAAGTACCAAAGAGAAATTCATCTTAAAGCTAACTAGACTACCTTACTCGCTCTCTCTTTCTTCTTCACGGCAGTGGTAACACCATCATCAAGCTCCCAAAAAGTCATCAATCAATTTCACACAAAAACTACGACTTCAATTGAATGGCTATTAATGCCATTCGATTATAATAGTAAAACTCACCGACTCCGACTATAGCTACCCCCGCTGAGCAAATACCGAATAGTCTAACCCCGACACTCTCTAAAGTTCATCCCGCGGGATCACAAAAGGTCACTACAAATTGAATGGGATATTAGCTGTGCTGCCAACAAGTCACACGTGTGCATCACCATCGACCGATTGGCGCTTGAAACACTATCGACGATCTTACCAATTTATTTGGCTAATGCGCTGTTCGATTGGTTTGATATGTCTGCACATTAGACCTTAACTGGCTTTGGTCTTCTTTGTTTTGGTATCTATATAGAGGCGCACGATCTCACTGATCGCAGTCATGAGAAGTGGGTTCGGTTGTTGTGCGTGGATCTTGCTTGGTCAAATGCAATTGAAACTGAAGCTAGGCTGTTGTGCCACCAGATTGGGCTGCTATAAGTGTTCATTGACAGCAATTTATCACAACGCAAAGCTGCGACGACTGTCACCCGAGCGTGAGGCAGACCCAAGATAGAGAAACCGATGGCCGATATAAACATGGCCATTTGTTAAAGCCAAAAAGATAGTCGTTTACTATTTTGTGTTGGAGCCACCCAAAGAGTATCCCAACCTATTAGCCACTGCTTTAAGGCCACCGAAAAATAAAAGAAGTAAGAATTAAAAATAAAGAAACAGTCACATTGCCTCTGGCACGGATGACTAATCGCCACGTGTCAGTATCAAATTACAATTTCATTTCGAACGAGCGATGCTCTGTGATTTGTGACTGCATTTACCGTCGATGGCGTGTCATTTGTCAGGAGCCCAATATTGCAAAAAAAGGGTGACCAGAGTTCTTTAAATTTGTTTTAAATTATTATTTTTCTTTAAAAATTATTTTGTGAAATTAATAGGTAGCGGGAGATTAATAAAGAATTAGAGGAACTATAGTCATGCTAACTTGAAATTGTTTTCTATTTTTAAATTAGTTTTGCTTAGACAAACGTGTCAGTTCCGAAATATTTTTTTTTAAGATGACCCCCCAAAAAACGGTAATTCCTGAAAAAAACTAAGCAATTAAAAAAAACCTAGAATTTGTGTTCAATAACGTTAAAAACATGAAGGTGCAAAAATAAAAACTGCCCTTAAACTTTTCCGGTTAACCCCATTTTGTGCCCCACATTCTGAAATTATTATGAAGCTTACATAACTAAAATTTAAGAATCAATACCTTAATTTGAGAATAAATATTCAAAACAAATATTTAGTCGTTATGGAAACTGGAATGTGCTCGCCCAAAAAACAATCTAAACTGGTCACACTTATTACCAACGGAATAGGCTTTTCTGCCCATTTCCCGAGGATCCAAACTGAGTGGCCTCTTATAGTCGAAGCCTGTGTGTCTGTTAATTAATAGTTGGTGAGATTCAAAAAGCAACAACAGCTATTTGGCTCATATTATGAATTTGTCCCAAATGAGAAATCGCAAATGAAATTTTGCCACTGCTGTTCGGGATGTCCACTGGCAAATTCAAGAAATACATTATACCCACCGTGCACCACACGGATGATGCTGTTGAATGGATTTTTATAGTAAGTATCGTTGCGTTGCCTCAACCAGGCGAGTGTAGTGCAGCGGCACGGTAAAAAGGCTTTTGTGGGTCATAAAACCATTTTCAAAGGCCGTGTTTGTTGGTTTGGTGACTCTCTTTGTCTTGAGATATGTGGGTAAGGCTACTTAACAAAAAGTGGCTCATTCAATTTGTCAAATGTGTGTCGTTGTTGTTGTCGTCGGTCGTGGAGACTGCGGTCTTTAAAGTCTAAATTTCATTTGTAATACAAATAAAGATGTCATGCCGAGCATGGGAAGATGAACTTGAATTAGTTTCTCTGTTTTGTGTGGTTATGTAATTATTGATGCTGGATCTTGTGGATTACAAAAGTATCCTAGAGCGCCAGGTGGGTTGATGTAATTAAAAGTTCTTATAGATATAAGAAATTTCATTAACCACACACACAAATCCTCATTAATGATATCATTAAAAAAAATATAGAAAAGTATCTTTTTTATGATAATTAGAGATTTAATTTTAAGGGTTACGCATAATAATATATTAAGAAGCTTTTTATGCTGTGTCAATATGAATCTTGAATAGAAAACACCTGTTGTGTGCGTAGTTATTTGCTATCATATGGTATTTAATATTCAAGAATTCAAGAAGTTCTTCTAACCATCAGATACATAATGCGATAAGGATTTTCGTGGGCAACACTAATAGTGTCATTTTTGTAAAAGTTCTTTTATCAAAACCAACATCAAGTGAATAACTAATGAAGTGAATTATTGGGGTGTTTCTTTTACAAGAAATTTAGATTGAAGGTACATTATGGTTATTAATGCAAATGGTTATCAAATTATGTATCTTTTGTGATTTTCTATTGTATATTGAATAGAATATGTGTAATTCGTTTGACATAATGATTTTTGTTTTGTTTGAGTGTTTTTTTTTTTGTTAGTAACAATCAAAAGAATGATGTAAATTTTAATGCGAGTTGTGGGTTAAACTTTGTACAAAAAAAAAACTTTGTTTTAAATGATGTTTTTTGGTATGAAGATATTACATTATAAAAAGTTATTGCTTCTGATATTGAGTAAATCAAGGTAATTTATTCTTTTCCACGTAGTGGGCTTGTAATAATAACTATATGAAAAAGTATGGATGACATATTTTCTGGCTTGGTAATAATGGCTCATTATAATTGGTCAACACGAATGTTGATTTTTATGACTGAAACCAACCACACTCACTTATTGATCCAACTAAATGTTCTGCATACTTTGATTTTAACTTTAATCTTTATAAAAAGTAATTAAAGCATTTTAATAAAAAATATTCTTATGTTTCTACTTATACGATTATAGATACACTTTAAGGTAAGTTATGCTTTCGTTTTGAGTTTTTAGCCCAACTAACAATTTAGCTAAGGTCAAAACTTTAGAATTTGGCAAGCAATAGCTAGTATAGAGCTCTTATAAGCCAAATTTTCGCAAGCCACACATTTCAAACTTTAAAAATTAAAAAAAAAAACAGCTATAAGGCCTTTAAAAGGAAGTTTGACAAGCTCTATACAAGGCTTGTAGATAAAGGTTGAAAATAGCTTGTATTAGGCCTTCCGAAGTTGTTTACTGATAATTTTAAAGAAAATAGCTGCTATAAGGCTCACCACGACAAGTCAATGCAAACAACTTGTGAAAGGCTTGCCTATAAATGCTTAATACGAATTTAATTATTCTGCTTATATGTCAATTGTCAGTCTTATAAATAACCTCTTAGTAACAACATTACAGTTCTATAGAAAAAAGGAAAGGTAAGTATCAAAAATCTTTAAACCGAAAAGAAGTCGTGCTTACAAAAATAATTTATTAATATGAAAATATAAAAACCTAATAAAGATAATTATTTCTCTCCCTTGACCGTTAACATTTTCTTCGCATCATATTTTTCTGAACAACAATATGGCGTAGAGGTAGAGTGTTGGAGTGGTGCGTGGAAGTTTTCGATTCTGAGTTCAAAATCCAGGTAAATAAACACTTTTCTTTTTTATTAAAAATATAATTTCAATCTTTACAGAATACAGTCAAAATATTTTTGGGCCCTGACTGCGAAGGAGGAAAAATCGAAAAATACAAATACAAAAATAAAAAAAATTGCTTAATGTACTAATACCTACATTTTTTATTAATTTCTTAATATGGTTTTATAAGGCATTATATAAACATTTACGGTAAGCTGTCATTAATAAAATGGATTGGGTAAGGCTTTTCTACAACGTCCAACGCAAGCTTTTAGCAAAGGCGTCATTAAAATGCTTGGGTAAGGCCTTTCTACAACATCCAAGACAAGCTATTAGGTATAAGCTGTCATTAAATGGGTTGTATAGAGCCGTTTTATAACATCCAAACAAGCTATTTCCTGATATAGAACCTGCCACCAAAAGTCTTACAGGAGCTATATACCTTGCGCAATGTGCGCCAAAATAACTTGTATAAAGCCTTTTACTATTTTTATAGAAGTCTGAAAATAGCTTGTGTTGAACCTAATACAAGTTAAATTGTTAGTTGGGAGTAACAATCAAACATGGCATTACGATGATAGAGAAGATGGTAAAAGTAGGTCCGGCTATTCTGTCTGTCTGAATGTCTGTCTGTCTGTCTGTCAGTCTGGTTACGTCAACAGCAACTGCCTAAATTGGTGAACAGATTTGCTCAAAATTGGTATATAGGGTTTATAGAACATTCCATAGAGGCGAAATTTAAATTTCTTTTTTTAGCTCAAAAAATAACGGCACCTGCTATATAACCGTTATGAAGAAGCCTAATTTTCTCAAAATGGGCACCCACGATTTGAGGATAGAATCGAAAATTTCAGCATACCTACTTTGATTTTTGCTTGAATCTTTATTAAAAGTAGTCTTTGCACTTTTAATAAAAATACGTATGATTTTTTCGTAATTTTCTAATTTCTAATTATAATGTTAATTTTTATTTTAAATTTAATTTACCTTTTTTTTTGGGTACAAGTTCGTGCGAACGAGTGGTGCACTTTATTTTTAATTAAATTTGATTGTTTGTGTTGCTCTGCAGGCAACTTACCACAAGAGCAAGTTTGAGCAACCCAGTCGTGCTCTTTATTTGTTGGCAACACAAAATTCAAGGAAGGTATAAGAACTATCAAAGAAGCAAATAAAAATTACGTATATAGATAGAAATGCGCCCGAGCATTATTATTTGTTGGTGATTTCTCACTTCGCGAAGATCATTCCGCAATTTTTTTTTTTTTTTTTTTGATTTAATCCTTTCGCATTTGATTTAGCAAATTCTAATTTTCAAAAAATTTACAAAAAAATTATTTTGCAATTTTAACTTCAGAATTTTTTTTTATTTTACCTTTCTTATTTTGTTATTTATTATTTAGCATTAAGTTTTTAGTTTTTTAATTGATTTATTTTCCACACATAAAGATTTCATTTTAATGACACTTGTGCAAAATAACGATAGCAAATACGTTTTTGCAAAACAACAAGAACTGCCATTTAATAACACCAGTCGATGCGGAAATTGCAGAATTGTATTTGGCAAAAAAATATTGCGGAATGAGTTTTGTCCATAAATGTTAAATAAAATAAAACTAATTGTTTTTAATTTTATTTTTTTATTAAACGCCCTCCTACTTACAAAGTGAAATATGGTTATACTTTATACACAACAGTTGAGGTGTCATCATAAAAAGTTAGGTTCAATATTGAGGTGGTCAGTAAATTTCCTTTATGGGACAATTGTTGTAATTTTCACAAGTAACATCAATGCTGATGTCTTTAAATTAACCCTTGCTAATCGCTGTTTCTTTGAGCTAATTTAGAAATTGACGAGTGAAGCTCTATCAAGAAGAAACAATAAAACACTGCATGAAATTCTCATCATCCCGGTTTTGATGTATGGTGCAGAAGCATGGACTCTTTTTTTATCAGACTAAAGCTCCATTGATGTATTGTAAAGAAAAATCATACCAACGACTTATGGTCCTGTTTGTGGTGACAAAGAACTCAACATCTGCAGAAAAGATACAAAAAACGAATTATTCTCGGTGTACTTACATCCACATATAAGTTTTATCAATAAAACTTCGTCTTAAACGCTTTAATTAACCAAACGAGTGCATTAACGAAAATACTAGTTTTTGAATTGTTATTTTCAACTACTTAGCCACTCCTCATTCATAAATTCCATTCATTTTGACCTCGATCTTGAGTGATTACAAACAATAAAATTCTTTGTTCGGAATTCAAATGGAATGTGAGAAGTACCAATGTCGCAACTACTACGAACTCATTTTAATTGGATCCGCATCAATGTTGGATTGAAAGAAACCAATTGGCGCTATTATTTTCCAAAGAAATCAAAATCAAATTCGCACTGCAATGGATGTGAATGTTCATTGGAATGTAACTCGTTCATCTGATCTTAAGAAACTATCTTTAATCTGTTGCGACGAAGGGAAAGTACTCATACCACAATATACCTACCTATGTGTACGCAACAAGGTGTTCTTTTCCAGACGGGGTGATATATGCGTTAGCATGGCCCAGTTTTCAGCCTTGAATTGTTGCGTATCGCTTATCCGTTGGCATTCGTCGTATTTTGTCCAAAGTGGTTGACGACTTGATGGCGTTCGTCGCCGTCGTCGTCGTTGCAACTGGTCTCTGGTGGTATCGAAATAAGTAGCACACTGTATGGCACAAAATACTTAGATTGATAAATTTTTCTTCAGATGCTGGCGGTTGTTGTTGTTGTGGAATGAATGCGCCCGCCATTCAGAAACGAATGTCTAGGACCGCAATCGGACTTGACATTGAAATAGTACCGATGCAATACTATTTATTGACTTTAGTGGAATGAGGAAGTTGACGTGTGTTGTTAGATTTGGAGAGACGTACATTGATGTTTGTACCCTACCCACGCTTATAAACTAAACACAACGGAGATATTACATGTCTTCAAAGACAGTAATGGATATCTTAGGCTATAAACAGTGCTGTGTTTGGTAGAATTACCATGACTGGCGGCAACTTTTTATGTGAAATTATAAAAAAAAAATTGGAAATTTAGTAGCTAAACGCAGCAGACTGATGAAGATTAATCTGACATATAAGTGAATAAGTATGCGACCGAATAGAAGCTTTTAGGAGGAATTTAGGAGATGTTTAACTCGTCTTTGTTTTTGTTGTTTTGTAGATTTGATATATATGCGATACTTGAAACTGATTTCTCGATTTTTTTTAAATTGCTTTCGATTTAATTTTGTCCAATAGGGAATTGACAACCGTGTGGAATTTGATGCTTTAAAAACTTAATGTTGTATTTGTCCTAATGCCACTATCTATGAGTGCCACTTATATAGAGGAAACTCTTTCCATTCTCGGTATGTGTGTTACTAACGACCTTCGTGTGGAGTGACGACATAGCTAGTTTCCTCTCTTGAAACAGTTCAACCGCAATACTCGTGGCTGCAATTAATTCTCCTCAGTTTACCCTTGAGCCCAACTTCGGACGTACTGTTAAGTACAGAGATTCTTTTTTTAGCCACACTACACGAATGTGGAATGTCTTACCATGCTCTGTGTTTCCCCTTCGTTTTAATGAGATGGATTATCTTATAACGTTAATACAACTACGAAAAAGAAGCAAAGTTGAGAGCTCTTAGAGAAAACAAATGCCTTATTGGCACCAGCATCCAATTGGCCTCAGACATGGAACAATCCATGATGGGGAAGCTTTTGTCCACCCTATAAGCAAATCGGTATAGGTAAAGTAGTGAAATGGGAAAGTTGTGATCTCATACGTGATCATTACAACATCGTCCTTAAAGAAGAACAAGAAAAAGCAAGAACTTGTTGCTAAGTGAGTGATAATAGGATCAGTTAAGGTTGAGCTCTTGGTTCAACCAAAATATCTCTCCAGCCAGTTTGTTTTTAGATCTTATTCTGCTTGATCATGCCACCGTATGTATCGCTTTCCTATTCTCCCACTCACTTTGTAGCCATTAATGATATATTCTATGGGTTTGATTATTGTTAGCTGTACATAAATTAACCATCAGAGTCAAAGTCAATAGCCGTGTATTATTCTCTGTGATGAACAATATGGATCATCAATTTAGCCACAAACCCAACAACACAAGAAGATCCTGTGTTCTATCGGGTTCAATTATCGTGATCCAAATTTTGATACAAATTTTTCTGTTCTTGCCTTTTATGTCATGTACGGTGTTGCCATACATTTGCAAATGAATAGGAACTCATCAATTTGATTTCGTTTTGCTCGAATTGTGTACCCTAAACTCTTGCACAAGAACAAAATGTTTTTCTTTATTTATTTATTTTTTCAAGTTAGAGGAGTTGTTACAATTCAGCAGAAAGTTAACAGTTCTTTTTAGAATTTGATTTGACTTTATGCATCGGTGATGTGATAGCGCTTGGAGTATAAAAAACGGACATTTTATATTTTCTGTTTCTTTTGGGAAAAAGTTTATTTTAGTACCTTGCGGTGACATATAGGAAGAAGTAAATACACCACATATGTCAAAATCTATTTTGTTTTCTATTTGTTAAGCTTTAACTTGTTAAAATCTATTGCAAGATTCTTTGGATGTCGATGGATTAAAAAACCTCTTAATGATTTGATAATTTTCAGCTTTTTGTTTTCTTTTAAGAGAAAGTTGATTTTCGTGCTTTGCGGTATTGAACTAAATATACTATGCATACATTCGTCAAAACATTGTTTTTTTTTTATCTGTCAAGGTTAAATGTGTCAAAACATTTTGAAGGATGCTTAGGATGTCAATGGATTAAAAAAAACATCTACAAAAGGAGTTCTTTTTAACGTATACTATATTTACTTTTCATTTTGATGAAATTGCTATCGATGTCTTTATTTCTTCCAATCCTCCTTTTTCGCAAACGAAATATTTTTAAATTGATGTCGATTTTGATATGGCGAACTTAGTAAAATAAATTTCTAATTACCAAATTCAATTTCAAAACAAATGAAAATCCAAAATACAAATTTAGGATCGCATTTCATTCGAAAAATCGAAAATATAAAAGCCAATCTAAAATTCCCAATAAAAATAGCCCAGTAGATATTAAAGTAAATAAACAGCTGTTATTCAAATAAAAATAAACGCAAAATATTTGTATTTCTTTTTAACATTTTATTCTTATTAAATACCCTTTTTAATGACTTCATTTAAAAATTAAAGCATAATTGATAGAAATTAAGGTTTAAATGAATCTGCATGGAATATTATTGCGGCAATAGACGAAAAGAAAAACTTAAAACAACGCGAATATGTGGTAATGAAATTTGTTTGTTTACTAAATTGATTCTTGATGTATTATAATGAGAAATGTCAAAAGTTAATCAAGGGTAGATCCAAAAAATCGTTTTATTTTCTTGGGATGATCTATATGGATCATCTCGGATAGTAAAAACGCGGCTAATGAATGCGTTTCCTTCTGGCTAGATCAATGTCACCGTACAACATGTAAAACTCGCCATTGATCTTTTTCGGAAGCCATTTTCCACAAATATTGGACGGAAATCATTCAAAATATCATTAAGAAGTGCGACTCAAAGTGATAAAGCAGTGCCGCATTTGATTTTAACAGCTTCCAATTTGTATGACATGACCAACACCAAAGAGAAGTACTGGAATTATAACGACTGTTTGATTCTTCCAGTAAGAGGACTCATGGCTATTTTCATTATATTTGATTCTTTGTTTGATTTGAAAGTTAGGGTTGTAATAGTAATATAGAGCTGAGGAATAAAACTATAATATTTATAAAAATAACTTCAATTCAACATCTGAAGGTAGAATTCGACGGACTGTAGCAATAACCGATGACAGTTGTAATCTTCCGCTATGTTAACATTTTTAACGAAACACACTTATTTTCAAAATCCGATAATTCGTTAAACTAAATGAGAAAAAAAAAATCAATTTCCATAAATAAAATGGTACAAATTTCGTGCACTTCCTAAATCTGATTTCCCAACCAGAAGTATGTGTAACAACAATGCGTTTCCTGACACTGAAAAAACAAATGAGAACACAAACAAAAAAAAATCATGCAACTGCAACATAAACAACTCTGTGTAATTGCGCGATCTTTTCATCAATATTTCTATTTATTTTTATGTCAGCGTGAATAAACATAGCCCGAGTGATGTTGATATTTATCTTGCATAAACTACCTCTGATGCCAAAGCTTAAAATCTGTAGATTTCTGTTTTTTCCCCCAACTAAGAAGAAAAAATCCTAAAAGTAAAATTGCTACTACATTATACTACAACTACTTAGTGTCAGCAAACGGAGTACAATAATATGCTGAAAAACATTTGCCAAGACTTTGAATCTCACTGATGCTAAATTCATAGAAGACAAAAAAAAGAAACATCTGCGTGCCAACCTAGCGTTCAATTACAAAGAGCTATAGGTGCAGCCCGATCCGCGCGTCAAAGCATTTAAAGCAACGACAACGTAGTGGCAGCACTGTAGCAACCTCCATTAAAATTTTCTCATAACTCCTATGAATGTACCGATATTTATGCAATACTTCAAATTAAGACAAAAACGTTTCAGCAATTCAGCATCGTCGTTAGATTAGAATTTGTTAAGTTTTGTTTACCGACAAAACGAAAATAGGAAAAAAAAAAAACAATAACATCGATTCGCGTTACCAGTTGCAACTACAAGCCATTTTGACAAGCGGGCTGTGTTCAGAAATAAATCATCCGAAATTGATTTGTGATGACTATGAGTGTTTTTCTCTTATTTTTTTGTATTACGTTATGTTTTGTTTTGCAAACTGTGTTACCGATGATTTATTTTCCTGACACATATTACTGAACAGGAGAGTGCTCCATTGCCGGAAGTAGTTACATTTCAAAAAAAAGTTTGACATTTGTTTGTCATAACGAATAATCAAAGTGTGATTGCAAGTGATTCATTGCATATGGGGCTTTAGAGATTTGCCACAGATTATAATTTGTGAGAAGGATTTGTTTTGTTTATTTCTCTGTAGAGGGTGTGTCAGGTGGCAGCTGCATATTGTTATTCAAAGCAGCATACTATAGTTGCTGGTAAATTCGATTTGTTGACAATATTGTAATTTGTAATTAACAATAATTTATTTATTTTCATCTAGGCATAATGATTTTAATATCTGTACGTATTTATAAAAAAAAACCCGATTCAGTCATAATGTTTAGCAAGCAATGAATGCACATCTGCTGCATCCGGTCTGTGTAGAATGGAACATGTGTAAATGAGTTCTCAGCTAAAAGAAAATTAAAGCAAGATTTTTTAAGTGTAGCAGTGATTCAGTCGTAGGTTGATTTTAGCTTATGGAATTTTTTAATTGCTTGTAATTAATTCTATGCACTGATTTTTTCTGGAAATGAGTTGGCGCACAATTAAATGGGATTTATTAATGCGAATCATGAAAATTATGAAGAAAGACTTATTTTTAATTCCGTCTTCTAATTTCTATATGGGATTTATTGTTGTCTGATCACAGTAATGTCCGTTAGTTGTAGTTTAATAGCTTAGACAAGAAGAACAATTTATATAAAAAATTGAGTTTTAAAAACGATACATATCTGAAACGGGGAGTTTTGTATTAAACGAAAAATTTTATTTAAAAAACGTGAGTGCTAAACATAAAAAATAAAATTTTCTATCAGGTTGTAATACATTGACCATTTACTCCACGTCGGCTATGTTGGTTTTTGTCGGTTATTTGAAATTATGTAAATATTGCTACAGTTTCGAATATCAATGTTTGTTTAATAATTCGAAGGATTCCGAATCAGTGAAACTCCAATCGGTTTCATAAGCTATAAATATTCAAAGAAATATCAAGCGAGAAAAGAAAATAGAGCTTATGTTGTGTCGCAATTTAATCGGCCTCGAATATCCCGAGATTATTATGTCCTCAGCCCAAGATTGGTAGTTCAGTAAAATATTTATATCGAAAATGTTTTTTTCTGCCTGTGGTTTTGTAAATCGCAACAGTCTTTAGTTCACATAGTGTACTGACTCTCGTCTCGTTGTCATTGCTTTGATGTCGATGTTTACCTTCCTGGTGTACAATTGTACTTTGTTTTTGCATTGTCCGACTGAGAAATGTCAATGCCCTGATGTAGTTTGCTACTTGTCGGTCGCAGCCACCGTTACTCAGACGGTTGAGTTTTTCGTTGTTACTGACGACGACGATTCCAAGGGTCTGTGTTGTTGCTGTTATCGGACGCAACTGCACCTGGTCCAGAATGGATTTTGGCCTCAACCAACATTTTTCTCCAGCCAGTTCTGTTCCTATAGCTAGCCGCTTCCAATTTCACAACGCATCTATTGGATTGTCATCAGGATTAGACTCGGCGTACTGGTGCGTTGTTCTCCATATAGTGCACCTAACCCAGCCATTTCAGCCGCTGTATTTTCAGCTTCTTGACCAGGTTAATATCGCTGTATACCCCGTTTAGCCGTCATTCAGTCTTCTTCTTCACAATCCTTAGATAAACACAGAAGACAGGAACGCAAAACGGTTCGGTGGTGTTCTTACCGACCTTGGAAGAGATGCTATCATGAACTGCATGAAATTAAAATCTTTCTATCGTGTGAATGAAGCTGGATAAAAACTGCAGAATTACATAAAAATTTTCATCATAGAGAAAATAAGGAAAACGAGAAAAAGGTTCCACTATAATTTTAGAGCACCTGGTTTTGTTGATAGTCATGTTTACCTAATCTAATTTTTCAAAAATTCATAACTTAAAGATGGTAATCTCATTGCATTTTCTAAGTTCAACGTTGATCGCTTGGTTCCGTTATTTAACATTAAATAAACACCTTTCTAAAAAAAAATATTATAACATCGGTTATATAAGCAATAAACTGCACATTAAATCAAGGAAATCAATCGTTAAAGTAATTAAATCCAAACAAAGACATGTTGTCATCGAAGTTTTTCCTGTTGGTCTGGACATATAAACTAATCATTTATAGGTACATACATAACACCACATCTGAGCCAAATTGTGTTAACTTTTAATTTGTAAGAAACATACTTGTATACAAAAAAAATCCTTCCGTAGCTTGTGGGGTACAAATCGTAATTGTCTTCACTTTCTCATCACCAGTTTCACTCTCTAGTAAAAAAAGAGGATTTTCGTCTTCACTTTTGTCTTAAATAACTCTTTTGGTTTAGTTAATCCAGTTCCTTAAGTGGATCTGGATTTTATTTCATTTATTTTTTTTTTATAGCCAAGAGAAATGTATCTCTATACACACTCAGTTGTTTTGCCAATTAATGTAATCAATTTATTTCTCTTTTAAAATATATAATACAACCATTAGTTTATCGACAGGATGATTATTTTCTTTTCAAGGAGACTTTGTGTATGTGTTTTGTTTTGGTTAAACAACCATAACATCGAATAAAAGGAAAGGCTAACGAGGGAACATTTTTTAACATTTGTTCCGATCACTGTACTAGGCTTTAGAAATTTAATTAGTTAGTGTAATTTAGCTTAAGGCAATTGTTTTGTTTTACAATGTGAACACTTTCATACATTGTAACGGTTGAATTTGATTGCAAAGTCGTTAATATCATTGGATTAAATTAAAAGCTATTAAAATAGATCATTAGCTTGTACGATTGTTGGAAGACTCTAGGAGTTAACTTGTTTTCCGTTAAATGGGTATCTTTCATCCGAGACTTGAGAATATTATGCCCTGCAGCAAAATTTCAAAAAATATAGATTAGATATAATTTCTATATGCAATAAACACTTCAAAAAAAAATAAATAAATACTGACAACATTATTATTATATATATTTATCGGTAAACTTCACATTCACTTACTATATGTTTTTTTGACTGCATTAAAATTTTGTTTCTTATTTTCTTGTTTTCGTTAGGAATTGTCCGATATATTTAAATCTTCTTCTTATTCTTCTTCTTATTCTTCTTCTTCTTCTTCTTCTTCTTCTTCTTCTTCTTCTTCTTCTTCTTCTTCTTCTTCTTCTTCTTCTTCTTCTTCTTCTTCTTCTTCTTCTTCTTCTTCTTCTTCTTCTTCTTCTTCTTCTTCTTCTTCTTCTTCTTCTTCTTCTTCTTCTCATTCTTCTTCTTCAAAAGAATCATTTTTAAACACAAGTAAATTGAAGCTCATTTTATTAAAAACCAATTCTAAAAAAAATATTACTCATACGCCCCATAGTCCCATCAACAATATTATAAATTTTCTATTCTGTTTGTATTTGCAGAATAATTCTCCATGGATACACCAGGATGCCAATTTCAAATGAGGTAGCCCCGGTGGAAGAGTGGTCTACAGCGAACGGCAGCAGCAACCACCAGAATAACCACCAGTCATCGCCGAGCGATTTTACCTACATCGATAAGTATGACCACCAGCCACATTGCCCAAGAGCTTGTACTACTTTGCAGAATAAAAATGAATCCCAATTGAGAAATCGAGAAGTAATGTCAGGCAAAGCTGACACTTATCAGAAACCAACATTAAATTGCAGCACCGGAAGCTGTGACCATCCAATGGGAACGTCATCTGCTCAAACGAACCATAGCAGTGCGGCCGTGGCGGTGGAGGCGATTAATCTGAGAACAATCGAAAATAATAACACCAGCACTGACAGTGGCGGTGGTGGTGGCGTTAGCCGTATTGTCACAAAACCCATTCACCATTCCAATGACAGTGAAACCAATCAACATCAGCAGCAGCAGCAGCAGGAACAGCTTCAACAAATCCAAAGACTTAGCAATAACATTTCAAATAACAATAAAATAGAAAGAAACATTAATGGCGGCGGCAGCGGTCGCCTGAACGGCTGTTGTTGTCCACGTCGACGGAGTCCGCCATCGTTGTCAACAACAACAACTACAACAACTACGACGGCGGCAAAGGAGTGCGTGGATGATGATCAAGCGGATAATTATTGCCAGCGATCAAAAAATAATAACAACAATATAAAAATGACAATTACGTTGACAACGACGACTCGCAAGAGAAACGAGTGTGGGCCGATGCCGGTGACAACGGCTGGCACAACAACTGTACATAGTCTGGGAACACCAACAAATGCAGTGACAGCATTGACAACGGCGACCACCATCAGTGCAATAGAAATGGCATCAGCAGCGCCAGTGACAACATCGACGACAGCGTCTACCACGACGGCGATAGCACCAGCCACGTCTTCGTCGTCGTCGTTTCCAAACTCGACGATGAAGTCAATCCAAAGAGTAATGATCGGATGCGGTTCTAATGACAATACGAATGAAAGCGATGCCAATCGTATGGAATGCAAAGTAAACGCAACAACACAAAAAGAATTACTGTCGGAGAACCAATGTAACGGTGAGTATTTTTGACAGGAATCTTAAAATATTATTGTCCCTTAAATGGAAGGTGCACGTTGTCAGATTTATGTATTTTTTTTTTCTACTTCTGTTATGAATATTTATTACAGTAGGTGTTTTCATGTTTATATTAGGTGAGAGCTTACTAGACTTTTATTCCGTCACTTTGACGAAGTCGAAAAATAACTATTTTTCAAGAAATTGATTTCTATGGCAAAAAAAAATAAACCTTCGCATATGTTGCTTTGATCAAGAATATGAACACAACCACAACGCTTTTGAGCGGAATTCTCAGCTTAAGGCACTTTTTTTGTTTACAAAATATGTCAATCATCGCTTAACGGATAGTTGATGTCGTATAAGAAAATATTTAAACTTTATGCACTTGGTAAGAATTTATTCTATCTATGTATGTATATTATATCCATGTATATATATTTTATTTATGGCACTTATTTAATACCATATCCAAAACGTCAGCTCATGCATGATGTGCTCTTTGCAAGGATATTTTTTTTTGTTATCTTCTTCTTTCTACTGGAAGAAATCTTCAAAAGACACTTGATAATATTCGGTATCTAGTAGTGTGGGACTTTTACCGCACTAAAACCACCTGGAATCATGACCAATCTATGAAAGATCGACGAATGATTTATCTCTCTCAATTTACATTCGCATGGGGGGAAGTTTTAAGTTTTAATAATTTCCCGTCTCTTTTAGACCATCAGCTCATGAGGCTTGGTCCATCTTACAAGGATATGAAAGATCTTTACATATTGTGAATACATCGTCAGCAAAGAATATCTGATTCACTTCCGGGACTGTCACATTTATCATTAAGAATTTTAAATTTAGCAAAGCAAAAATAAACAACTTTTTTTCACGGATATCTCAAAACGCACCAGGAAATTTTGTTGGATTTCTTCAGATTCAGATTCAGCGACCCAAAAAAAACATAGAATTCGAAAAAATCCATTTGTATATTTTTTGTAACGTGAAACTACCGTTTGACTGGACTATTTATTGAATGTTTTAGGCAGAATGAAGATTTATTTAAAAATATTTTCAATAAAAACAAAATCAAAACTTAGTTATACTAAATAATTTTCCGCAAGTATCATTTCAACAAGTATTTCAACAATTAATAATGAGCAAAAAAGTCAAAATACCTTTTCTTGATTTACACTATCTTCGGATCAGAATTTTTCGGTAACTTCTTCAGTTCAGCTAAGCGTTGTTTTGACATTCTCGTAAATGTCAATGGCCATCCAAATCCCGTTTAACAATTTTTATGGCCTAAGTGAACGTTAACTATCGCAATTTCGCGTATCATAAAAATAAATTAAGTGGCACTGACAGCTCCGAAAAACCACGGCCTAGTGACTTACACTCTCAACCAGTCATTTTGTGTGCGTTGTTAGTTCTACAGGATCGGAGGGGACCTACAATTTTACGTCGAATCCGAACGACTAAGGTGAGTTGCACTTTTCATGTCAATGATACTATTGGAGGATTTGTCACTTCCTCGCAAGAGGCAGTGCCTCTGGGTTCGAAACCAGACCTCCGGCGTGATAGTCTGACACACTAACCACTACGCCACGGAGCACTACTATTTCGCGTATCACTTTTTCGTTTATAGATTAGGACAAGTTTATACTTTCCATCCACTGATTAGGCATTTTTACATCTACACTACACCTCTAATAAGCTTGGAGATGAGAACTCGTGAGCCGTCATTACCTCGCATTTTTACTTGCGATTACATGTACTATAACTCCATTATAGTAATTCCATTTTTCTCGAAAAAAATACGATCGATGTGGATATAATTTTACTATTATCTCCTTTTTTTTTTGAAAAAAAGTTTATTAGAGATAGATATCTACCATACAACGGTACTTTTTTATCTCTTAAACGGCTGCACCAATTTTGACCAATTTTTATATTCTAACTCCCTTAAAAATACACTGTTATTTAAGGTCTTATTTTCAAAGTAACTAATAAATGGATTAAGATTTTTTCACGCTTAACGTTAAGTCAATTAAAGAAATAAATTTAAATAATAATTTTTATTTTATTTTAAGTGGAGCAGTTGAATGAATGAAATTCAAAATAAGAAGGTTTTAGTAGCCTATATGTATATACTCCGATGTGTTTCGCCCAAAATAAAATTCGACTAAAATAAAATAATTGTTTTAGGAGAGTGTATATGGCCTGACTGACGATGCCCACCATCCACACTTGGGCGTTTTCAGCGACTAAAAACTTCTTAATGTTTTATTAATGTTCCAGTTGGTTTCAGAACATTTGTAATTCATATACTAGTTATATAAATAAAATATATATATATATATATATATAAACACTATTGTTTTTTATTTCAATTTCTCTAGAAAAAAAAAATACAATCAATTTTGATAAGTTTTCATACGAGTTAAAGGAGATATGTGTTTCATCTGAATTTTTTTTCCAGAATCAGGTTATTAACGGTACCTGTCATAGAACCGATTTTTGTTGCACCGACTATCTTTTAAAAAAGTGCACCGATTTTGACGAAATTTAATAATCATAGGTACTACTGGGTTGCACAAACTTGCTCTTGTGGCAAGTTATACCTGAGGGTTTAAAGTACAAACGGCGTATACGAAAAAATCGTATGAAATTTCTTTAAAAGATCTAAATCATATCTTACAAAGATTCAAACTAAAATCAAAGTATGCAAAAAAATTTCATTATAAGTTTTCGAAAAAAAAATTTCAAAATCGTTGGACCGGTTTTCGAAAAAATTGATTTTTTCAAAATATTTTTTCGAAAACTTTTTTGTTTTTTAAACTTAATTTATTATACCGTCAAGTGGTTTTGGAAATATTGAATTCACAAAAACATTTTTTCAAAAATTATTTAAAACTTAACAAAAACATTTTTGAAAAAAAAATGTCATGTTATGCCATGTTATTTAAAATAGCTAGGACAATTTTAGTATTGAATTTCATTTAAATGAGTTCATCCGTTATCAAGATAGTCGAAATTTAAAAATACGGTTATATGGCAGGTACCGTTAAATGAATTTTCTTGAAAGTTTGGTTTTTTCCTTATTACACGTGTGAAGTTTGGTTAAAATCGTTGAAGTCATTTGCGAGAAAATTAAGTTTTTTCATTACCGTTATATGGCAAGTACCGTTATTTTTAGACTTACAATGACCTACAAAAAAAATTTCTGGGTGAATTAATCTAAAAACCATACCTACCAAATTTGAAGTAAATGGGTCCACCCGTTTAGGCTGTAGGTGCCTATACAGACAGACAGACAGATAGACAGGATTGCCGGAACCACTTTTTTCGTCTTCTCTATCATCGTAATGTCATATTTGATTGTTATCTCAATTTTTTTTTTGCACGAATCCAAGACTTGCCTCATATAGGAGGTACCAGACATAGAGCAAGTAAAATTTAAAGAAGTAATTCTTAAAAAAGTTTATATATCAACAAATTGATAATTTTATTTTTCTTGAATAAAATACGATCAACTTTTATAATATTTTTTTTATAATTAAATAAAGAGTTTTTAAAAGTATAAAATTAATAAAATTAAAAAAAAATTTTTTTTTTGTAACATTACGCAATTAAAGTTTCCATAATTTAATGCTGTTATTACATATAAGTCAAAAACCGAAAACCGGATGTTCAAATGTCTTGTACTTTTGTTTTTTTTTTATTTACAGGCAAAATTGCTCAAAATTAGTGAAATAAATAGAAAAGTTTCTTAAAAGTACATAGCTATTCTGGCGGAAAAATATATGTTCTTCAAGAAGATTCTGAAGAGTCCCGAGTTCTAAGAGGTGATTTTGACCTTAAAATTTGAGTTCAAGCCCCTCTGGGATCCCCACCGACGCTCGCAAATGTTCTGATGAGCCCAACAACATCTGCTGAGGAAGTTTTGCCACATAACCAAGTTGAGTCAAGACAAAACAAAAATTTCACTGAGAGGGGCAATTTTTTAAGTGAATAAAAAAAAGAAAAAGATACGAAATCATTACACCTATACCAGTGTACATTAATTTATCTTTTGAAAACTTTTGTTTTTCGGTTTAATTCACTGTTTCGATCTTTTTTTGTTTTATTATAACGCAATCATTTACCCCAAACCCTAACTACAACTTTCAATGTAACATTTATTTTAAAATAAATCAACAACTACTTTCATATACCTAAACCAAGAGTCCAAAAGACTTCGTTATTCAAGGCCAACAAAATGCATTCATTTCAATAACTCATTCCAAGTTCATATGCATGCTTATAAATATATATATATATATATTCCAAGGGTGTCAGCTTTTATATAAAACCGTGATTTCTTACAAAGTTATTTATGTCTTCCCTTGAATATCTATAAAAATAATTCAACCCACTCACGCGATCAATTTATGTGACATTCTTCAAAAGCTTAAGCACCTTCAAAGAATCAACCTCAAAGTAGTACCTTAATACTTAATCCCCATCTCGTTAGGAACTTAGCGCACTCTGACACCAACGAAAGGATTTAATCGTCACTCTGCTGCCACCTTCTTGTTGCCTATCAAAGCGAGCTAACTTGACACTCGTTTGCAAAAAAGATTAACTACGGCCTTCACACAGCCATCTTTTTTATGTCCACAATGCGAAAAGCAAATGTCCTTAAGCCATTAAGCATTTCAGCTGGATGACGAAGACGCGCGTCTTCGTTGTCATAGTTTTCAATGATGATGATGATGGTTTACATCATCACCGAGCATAACCAATGGCCACTGATGTGAACGAAACGCATCCAACAGTCTTAATGTCTACACCCGCGGGCTGACCGTCTTGAAATATCTTTAAATCACACGGCACAGTATATGGACGTATAATGCGAACTCACGGATGTACGAATGTGCTCATTATTTGACCATTAATATGGAGAATAGACTGCGATTACCCGAAGGGGTGAGTTCACGCATGCAGAAGAGACTTCATTTTTCCAGGTCCGTCGAATGATGTAAGAGTTTCTTCGGGCAATAGACATGCGCGCACGCGCTTTTGCGAATTAATTTTAAATCAATTGAATCGGACGTACGGACATGGACGTGTTTCCTTTGCATAAGACAAACGAAGTTCTCTAACTTGGCTTATACTCACGACCTCTAGTTAAAGTACTTATACTCTTCCGTACTTCAATTCCCAGCTCTTCTTATGGTTAACGCACGTCGCGTCACTTGCCCAAGAGACAAGCTATAACTCATTGTTGAGCAAGACGATCGAACGGACATTGCGGAAGCAGCTTGTGCGTGATGCGATAGGACTAATTAGACTCCAAAAAATGGAACGCTCCTTAGGTATGCGGATTACGGGCCCTGCTGCGCTGCTAACTCCATTATTATGACGTTGACCCCGATTGACAAGTGGTGATTGTGCCAAAGTAATCAGCGGATTTATGCGATGAATAATTATTAATCGTGGGACAACCATGGGGTGTGCTGCTTCCTTAATTCTTATTTCTTTTCATAAAATCCAAACACTAATTTATTATTCTGGCAAAATTGATTGCGCATTTAAGAGTCTCCGTCACCCGTGCCGCTGCATGTGTTGGACACAATAAGGTTGATTGCTTCTGATACACGAGGAAGAGGCATCCATTAAGACAGACATCACTTTGCGTTTTGTGTGGTTAAGCTGACAATGTCGATACGTTTTACGTTTTAATTATTAATTTTTGTTGGTTTAATTTTGTACCTTAAGCTTTTGTTAATGTTTTGTTGGTATTATTTGAATTAATTCAGAAGTCATTAAGGCGAGAAGTTTTGGTTATCGAAGGCATTGAACTTCTTGATGATTGGGTTTATTTTTGTATACAAATGTGTTCCTGGAAGGATTTTTAATGAATACGACAGTAATGTGAAAATACATTTCTCCATGTTGTTTATAATTTCATCTACAGATATGTTAAGCAAACTTTTATCAATTTTTATATAAATAAATAGATTGTCTCAATCAATTTTATATTGATCCAACAAGCTAGGACTTATGCGAAACGCTATTTTTCTTGGAATAAATGCCGCTTAACGCTTTACTTTTGAATAATAATTCAGGAAGTCCACTTAAAATCCTATATAGTCTTCTACTTGGTTGAATTTTTTTAATGAATTTTTTAATGAATTTTCACATTCGTATCTATTTTTAAATTAAGTTGTTTAAGTGAACAGTTTTAAAAAAATTAATTTTCAAACTCAAAATTTTGAAAAAAAAAAAACTAAAAAAAAAATGTTTAAACTATTTTTTTTTCAAAATTTTATGTAATTAACTATTATTTTTATTTTCAAAATTCAATGCTCTTATTAATTTTTAGTCAAAAACAGAAAACCGGATGCCAAAATGTATCTTAGTTTTTAAGAAATTAAGAAAAACTAGAAGTATTTTTTTCCAAGAAAAACAATTTTTTTTAGTTTTCCCAAATTTGACCTTTTTTTATTTTTTATTACATACCATCCGATTTTAATCAAATAATAAAAAAAAAACGAATTAACTTTTTACTTTACTTACTAGTTTTACTTAAATTTTTTTTTAATTTCTCAAAAACTAAGTTTTTTTTTTTAAATTTTGAGCTTGAAAATTAATTTTTTTAAAACTGTTCACTTAAACAACTTAATTTAAAAATAAAATAAAAGAGTAGTTTCCTGACTTTTCAAAAAGATATAACAAGTCTTTGTATCATTCACCGTTGTTTTTAAATAATTTTTTTTTTCTGATTTAAGTCAATTTTTTAGAAAATTGCCCCTCCTGCCTAAACGGGGGGAAATAGACCCCCTCCCATACGATTTTTTTCTTGTCTTAACTCCACCTACACGCTCAAGCTTTTTGGTGCATCTTATACCAATCACCCTGTATAAAGTTATTTAAGAAATTTGAAAGACATCACCGTCGGCAACAAATCAATTGCATAAAGTTTTATCGATATTGATCGTATTTTTTTCGAAAAAATTAGAATTATCGGATTTTTGAAAAAAAAAAAATTTTAAAAATTATTTTTTTTCCTTTTTTTTTTGCATTATTATTTAGAGCAAGCAGTTGATTCTGAAAAAATAATTCACATGACAGACATTACCCTTATCAAAAAATCACTCATATAAAATTTGATCAAAATTGATTGTATTTTATCGAGAAAATTAGAACTATCGGTTTTTTGCAAAAAAAACAGCAATTTATTCGAAAATAACTTTTTTGATTTTGTTTCTCACAGTATTATTAAGGGTAAGCAGTAGTTCCGAAATATTAAATTTCGTCAAAATCGATTAACTCGGTCAATGACAGGTACCGTTAATATTCAGTGAATATTTACGACAAAAGTCATCACTAATTTTACAATAGTTTGTGCTAAAAAAATGTGGAAAAAAAGTAACAACAAGAAGTTTGGCGAAAAGCCATATTTTTTTGGATTTTGCATCTTTTTCCAGAGATGATATCTCAAAGACGGTTCTGTTTTGCAAAATAATGTATGGTAGCAAATTGTAGGAAATTTCAGCTATATTTTCCTCCTTGAAGTTTTTTTTTGTACGATGATGCAACCGCGAGAAGATCTCTTTTAACCACGCCCCCAGCTCCCGCGGCACTCATCGGGGATTTTTTATTGCGAGTACATGCCCCCCCCCCCCCCCTACACATTCCCGAAAAAATTGGAACTACCCAAATTTTTTATTTTATATGTCTTTTTCAGGCTTAGTTTGACTGGACTATTTATGAAATATTGAAATGTAATTTTAAGGGTATTGCATACGGCTGTAATACAAATACTGTATTAAAAAGTACCCCAAATTTTTTAACCGTGTGGTTCTCAAATCCGTTTCCTTGACAAAAGTCGTAGTCAAAACAAAAAGTCGGAGAGCCCGTGGCCGCTAAACCTTCGTCATTTTATAACGGCTTTGGCAGGTAACGGGAACCAAAGGTGTAAAAAAAGAAAGTTAACTTTCGTCATAGTATAAAGCTTAATTTTTGTATATGTGCTTTATGGCAATATTAGAAACCACCGCTGCCAGACACCCCTAAACTTAAACAAATGAAACTCTATATTCCCATCATAGTATAAAAAATTAATTTTATACAGGTTGATTCGCACAAGATGTGTCAAATAGAAAAAACATATGGGTTAAGTTGAGACAAGAAAAAAAATACTGGCAGACGGCTTAGGCCATGCCTAAAAATGATTTGTAAATTTTTATAACGAATTGAGCTTCATGATAAATAAAATCATATTAAATCTTAAATCTTAAATCTTAAAAAAAAAATCGTACCTCAAAGGGGTCTACTCCCCCCCCACTTATAGGTGGGAGGAGCAATTTTCTAAAAATTAGATTTCAACAAAAAAAAAAAAATATAAAAAAACAACGGTCCAACCTACAATATTATGTTATACTTCTTTAAAAAGTCTGATTTCTCTTCTTTTATTTTCCTTTTAAATAAAGTTATTTTAGTAAATAGTTTTTGAAAAATTAATTTGCAACACATCACAAAATTTTGAAAAAAAAATTTTAAAAAAATTCAAACTTTTTTTTTTTAATTTTTTGTAATAAATTTGTTTTTCAAAATTCTATGCTCTTATTAATTTTTAATCAAAAACAGAAAACCAGATGCCAAAGTGTTTTGTACTCTGAAAAAAATCGAGCGAATTTTAACGCCTTTAGACTCTAAACATCCACAAACAAAAGTAAAAAAAAAGGTGGCAAAATTATTGAAATCGAATTGAACAAAAACAAAATAATAGAAAAATGAAGCAGGAGAAAATGAAATAATTGAAAACTAATAAATAACAAACGAAATGAGTTGAAGACGAAACAGTTAAAAATTGTAGAATAAATTATCGAAACAAAAGTAAACCAAACAAACGAAAAACTAAAAAAACAAAATGCAAACCAACAAAATGCGAAACGACTTATGCCAAACAAAAAAAATCTAGACAAAAAAGGCGAAACGAACCATACCTGGGGATTTCTGTCACACATTACCAAGCATCCCGCGGCAAATTGTCGTATTTCTGGCGGTATTTTAAGAAGCTGCAGTGTTTACAACGAATATGATAGAATAGCCGAAAATTTCCCGAAATAACTGTTGGCAATAGGAAATATATGAATACTAGTTAAATATTATCGAAAGAAGAGCTGATCAGCAATAGCAGTGTTCCCGAAAATCGGTCACAATAATTATTTGAACAAAGATTGGCTTAGTGAACGTGATACTACCTACGAAAAATAAAGACGACGATGGTTTGAATTTTATAATATAAAATCAAAACTGTTGATCGCGAAACGAATGATATGCCGAATCAACAAAATACCCATTTAAATTTTGAATTCGTTGGATATGTAAGGTCTACAAATTCATAATTTGCAACGTGGCGTGTTCGCATCTCGGAAAGCTATCTGGCAATGCTTGTTCACGAACCAGACTATAAAACAAACAACATTGTTTATAACATAGCGTTACACTGACCAAAAATTTGTTAAATGATTTTTCCTTTAAATAAAATTAAATTTAACTCTAAAATATTTTCATTTCTTCAATGAAGATGCTATATAGACTTCAATCAATTTTAGGTGGGACGAAGTTCGCCGGGTCAGCTCTTACATCTATACACATCAACAAAAATGGAGTGTCTGTATGTAATGTCAAAATAACAGTATTTTACTACACACATATGAAAGTATATACAGCCCTTATTACAAAACACACATTTTTATAATTTTTGTCTGTCTATCCTGGCTAATCTCGAGAACGGTCGGACTGATTTTGACGGGACTTTCCCTGGCAGATAGATAATGCTGTAGCGCGAAACTAAGCCTTTTTTTATTTACTCCCTAGATGGCGCTCAGGTTTTTTTTTCTAAGAAAATCGTTTGTATGCCCGGTCAGAAACTGCTTTACAGATTTTGACGGGACTTGCCACTTACAGATAGCTGGATGTTGTAGGGAGTGACGTAGGTTATTTAAATTACCCTCTAGATGGCACTGGGGCTCCCAAGGTAGCGCTCGGGTCACTTTTTTCGCATATTCTTGTATATGAACCGATCAAAAACTACTGGACCGATTTTAGCGGGACTTTCACTGGCAATTAGCTGTTGTTGTAGGAAGTAACTTATGAAGTAAATAATCCCAAAGATGGCCTTCGGGTAGCTTTTTTGAAAACTCTTATATATGAGCTAAAAAGCTGTTGGCAAAATGTTGGACCAATATGACTATAGTTACTTTTTTCGAAATCAATGCTTTCTCCCTTATTTTTTTCTACGGCAGCAACGCGCCGGGTAACAGCTAGTATGCTATAATTTTCCAACATTGACAATTCTTCTTTGACATTCACAAAAACTAAAGCATCTTTCGAATGAGATATGAATTTTGATCCACCATTATTTTTAAACGTAAGGTTCTTTTCAAAAAAACTTACAGCTAAATCAGCTGTTAGTTGTACAAGTAAACTGCTCAGAAATTGACATATAAGAGCGGCATCTGAAGTTCCCACAAATCAGTAATTTATATGCAACACACCTCATCATGAACACAATTTTCCAATTTATTTCAGTCGTTGTAATCAAAATCTTTAAATCTTAAATTCAATGAATTTTTTCCCAAAGGAATAATAAACTATGGTAGTTGATCATGCCATTCTCTGTCAAACCAAATGATTTTTTTATACAACATATTTGATTCTAACCACTTTTTTGTGATGCCGCCTGTGTGTCCATTTTAGGTAAAACACTAAACAACAGATACAGTAGCATGAGTAGAGTATCTCATGAATTAATGAATTGCACGTAACAGAGAAAATATTTGTTGCAACATTTGTCATTTGATTCACACGATGCCGCCATCAAGCAACCAAAGTTGGTCAAACCGATTAAGTTGGTGTGAATGATCAGAATCTCATCCAAAGTCATGTGGATCTGGCCTACTTGTAGATATAAGTATATTCTCTTGGATCTGGATTCACTCATATGCAATGTGCTTAACGAGAAATTTATTACGTGCGGATAAGTGAACATTACCCAGACGAGCCCTACGGGTCAGCTCTGGAACAGGATCGTATATGTATAAACAGGCGCAGGTAAGTCCGCATGCACATCAAGATCGACGACGCCTCTGTGGGAGGTCCACTCTCATTGTCCATTCCAAGAAGTTTTCGTTTCTGAACATAAATGCGCGCAAAGAAATCGACAATTTGTGGAAAAATAAATTTTCATTCATCCACATATCTTTGAAAACGCAGTAAATAAATAAAAAAAAAACCTGTCGACTTGCAGTGCGACCGTGCGGGTATATTGCAACTTGCAATGGCAGTCCATAAAAATTATTATACGTGATATGAAATACGATATTCTGGAGTGAGCGCATTCTGTCCATCACTCTCCAGCTGAAGCTGAGGAGGATTAGCTTGCCGCTGTCGTTGAGTTGTGGTTGTTGTCACAGCAGGGTCTGACTATAAAGCTTGCTTTTGCTGCAGGTGATGCAATATGCGCTCGGTACTGAAGGCAGTACTTAAAGTCCATATGACTACCTCTTTTTGATTGTCGCGCGCATTGTGTGCCTGTCCATGTCCAAGAAAGACAGAAATCTGATATCATGTATCTGCAATGTACGAATTCAATTAATTTCAATTCGCACTTAATCCATCACATGTGAGGGAGTGGTTCCGATGGAGGTTCTTGATTAATGGTCATAGCAATTCGCTTTGCAGCCAGGCCACCATCAAGCTGCATATATTGGCCACTTCTGCCGCTTTCAATAATTTTATAACCGCCAGCGGGTATGTTGACTGCAACAGTTTGCGACACATTTTCATTTTCGAGGTTAATTGTATTCTAATTTACGGTATATAATGAGATACATATGGGTGGGCAGATTGGCCATGGTGTGCTTTATGAATATGCCAGCCGCAAGGTATCCGGTTTTTCTGAGATTTTGGAAAAAAGAAAGATTTATGTTCGGTTTGCACCTGCATTTATGGTTTTTATTTTTTAATTAATTAAAGTGTGTTCACTGTTTGACAGAATTAGGAAACATGTAATGGGGTTAATGAGGTGTGAATCAACCAAAAACCGTGTAAAAATGAAGATAACCGAATTTCGATGACATATTTATTTGAAAGGATGGACATGTCTTACATGTTAATAAGATTGCATCTGAGAAATTCATAATTCAAATGAAAGAAACTTTTTGATTAAACAGCCTGTTTTGCTTCTGTTTTGTTTTATATTAAAAAAAAAATAGGTCACTAAAAATTACTTTAAGAAAAAATCTGATTGCGCTATATTTAAAATGCAAATCAACACAAGTTAAAAGAACGAATAAGTTTTGGATAAAGATAGTGGGTTGGTTGCTTCAACTTAAAAATTAAACGGTATTAAGACGGTTTCTGACTTTTCAGTGCGGTATCAATAACCTCGGTATACCGCGTATGTTTCTCATTGTATTTCAGTGTGACTCTCTGAGACGGTAGCGTATCGCTATATCGTAAACTTGATACGAAAAATCAGTAAGCACGCGGTATTAACTGCGTATGTATGTTTGATAACTCTTAACTGTGGATGTATACATTATTGAATGAAAAAAAAATTAATACGAGTAAAATGTTATTGTAACATTCCATTGAAAATTATAAAAATATACCGAAAATCAAAAAAGATTAAATTGATATCGGTATTATTTCAGTATGGCACTCATGCAGAATACCGACGCAAAATGAGAAATCGAGAACTAAAAAAGTTCTTCAGCCGAGAAACTCATCCCGATAAATACACCATGAGTGTGCTGTAATTTTATCCTTTAATGATTGTGTATATATTAAGTCATGAAATATCTCGTCCCTAAGTATTTAGTTGAAAAAAAAATACAAAACCAATGATAACAGTTTGATCTTACGAGAAACTCAATTAGAATTACATAGTTTCTTCGAGAACTAGAGTAACTGGTCAATGTTCATCTTTGACAGTGTAAAAAATAGATTTCAGGCAATTTATCTTTTTGTCTCTAAAGGTAGAAATCGTTAAAAGACAGCACTTGATAATATTCGGTTCAGAGTATACTATGTGGCTTTAACAGTTTACCCGCCGTTTAACAACTACCGGGGATCAATCTATTAAATATCGACAAATTATTATTCTTTTTTAATTTAAAATCACACTTGAGGCTCGGGGTCTTGCATGAGCCTTGGTTACTCTAAGTCTTAGAACATCGTTTTGATCTCCATTCCAGAGTTAGTATGAAAATGTAGTTGCTGATCTAGTTCGGCGAACAACTAAAAAAAGTCAGAAAAGAAGAAGTCAGGATTTTTCGTCCCTCCCCAAGTTAGCACAGTGTCCTCGATGTCAAAAACTTAGTGGGGGGGTCTTCCATAGTACCTACACCCCTAAACAATCTGTGCAAGTTTTAATTAATTTTTTTCGACATATCGACTGGACTATGTAGGATTTGTTCCCAAAGATTATGTTCTTTAATCCGATTTTGTTTTTTTTTTTTCGGAATCAGCTTAGTAACGGTACCTGTTATAGAACCATTTTTTAAACCGATTATCTTTTGTACGACTGCAGGGATTTCGACAATATTTCATATACAAAAAGCACTGCTTTAATTTCGTCAAATAGAGCGCGTTTCAAATTCGCGTTCCAACGCCTCGTAAAGCACGAGGCGCATAAAGAGCGTTTTCATCGTCGCGTCTGATTCCACAGCGGCGTTAAAACGTGGAGACGAAAAAAGCGTTGTGATAAATAACAAACAACCTATATATGTTTTTGACGCCGCGTTAAAAATATTGTTTTGTGAATTTTAATATTTATTTATTTTGAATTGTTTGTTGCTATGGCAAGTATATATGTAATAAAATAAAAAAAAATAATTCAAAAAAATGTATCCAATTTTATCGACATTTTATGAGAAATGAAAATGAAGATGTAAATATTTAAAGCTTTGCTCACAGTTTTTGCTCTGGCTTCACGGCGGCGTTTAGAACGTCGTATCAAAATAATTTCAATACCACGTTTAAAACGCGAACTGTTTGACGAGGCCTTAAACAAAAATGAAAGACGCAATTTAAAAAAAAAAAATTAAAAACGTTAAATCTATTTGTCCCGAAAAAATTACGATTAATTTTAATAAATTTTATATGATTGATTTATTGCCAAACGTGATGCCTTTCAATTGATTTTTTTTAGAATCAGCTTATTATCGGTCGTATACTTGATATTGAAGGGGTTTTTTTTGGCCGACGGTGATATTATTCCTATAAATCAATTTTTATTGCAAAAAGCTTATAAAAAGAATTAACAAAAAAAGGAAAATATTTAAAAACCAGATTTATTTAAAAATCCGGTCAAATGAATTTCCCAGTCATCAACACGACGGTAGTATAGGTGTAAGTTACACCTTTACAATTCACAAAAAATAAAACATTTAAAATCTCTTTTTAAGTACAGCTTACATTTAATGGCGTTGATTTAGTCCGATACTTCATTATTGACTCTAGTATCCTACTTTGTCGGCAACATTATATACTAATCTATTTTCTTCACAGAATCTTGTCCATTGGAATATTCCTAGTAACACATATATATACTAGGTTGGTCCTAAAATACTTCCCTGTGGTACACCGGCTTCGATTCTTATAAGCTAGGAATATTTTTTTTCGGAGTTATACAAGAATCGGTCGATAATTACACATGGATTTATTGATTTGGTGTTATGTAGAACTGCCTGGGAAAGATCATTACGCAGTGTTTACTAAACTAAAAAATTCTAAATCTTTTCAAAAGACTTAGATCTAGAAATAAAACGGAACTTGTTTTTCATCAACTGCTTTTTCAACAGCATCCATAATGCTATGTAATTATGATCTATTGATGGAATATTTGTCTCTAAATCTGAATTATTAATTGGTGTTAGCCCTGATGGATTGGTGTTAGCCTTCGTTGTTCTTTTGTTTTGCTTAGACTATTTAGAAGCAGTTTTTTATGTATTAGGTCATGATTAGAAATATGCCTCAAAACGGGAAGACAAATTTAATTAAATTAAAAAAAATCTGTATTTTTCTTTGATTATTTTCATAATCTTGCATTCCTGCTGCACTAAAAGAATTCAACCCTAATACTTACATTGGCAGTAATAGTGATAAAAAGAGAGTTGGTTTAAACGCACCACTTGAATGTGAAATGTTTTCGCATACAATTTCCGTTATTTATTTTACTTTATTTTTTATTTTTTATTGTACTGATTATTTTCTGAAAGTTTTTTCCTTCAACCCCTGTTTTTCTAGTTGCTGTTGTTTTCTAAGAGTATGTCGCTGAAGTTTCCATATATTATTCTACTTTTAGTAAAATGTGTAATAGATTTCCAAAGCGATTTATTTTCTGTTTGTATTGCATCTATCTCTTCATGTAATGCTAACGGTTCCAACTTCTGCCTATTGGAAGTATTTATATACCTACAAATGTGGGACAAAACTTATCTCACGAACTTGACAGATTGAATCACTTGATCGGTGGTTATGACGCTTCATTAATTGGAGGTGAATTTAATGCCCGCCACACAACATGGGGAGACAGTATCTGTAATTCTAATGGACATAATTTAAATAACTGGTTTATGAATGGCCCTTATTCGAATATTGATATAGTATCTTCTGATGGTCCTACGTACCCAAAATCTTCATCGTATTAAGATTTCTTTCTCAAATTAACAACACTAAGTCTAGCTAATAGCACAGCTTATTCCGAAATACATGGAACATGTAAACTTTCCAAGTTACCTCTGATCACAATGGAATCTTTTTAGACGTAACGTTTTACATATATGTAAAGCTAGAAGCATATGGTTTTCCACCATCGTTTATTCATTGGGTCAAATCCTATTTAGAGAATCGTACATATAGAGTTGTTTTTAGGTGTGCGGTCTCCAATCCCATCTTTGCCACATCAGGTGTTCCTCAAGGCAGCCATCTTGGGCCACTCTTGTTTGTTTTGGCCATTAATGATGTTAGCAGTATAATCAACTACTCAAAACTGTTTATTTACGCAGACGACATCAAAATAACGAAAGTAATTTCTACTTCTTCTGATTCTTCCCTGCTTCAACAAGACCTTGACTCATTCCTCACTTGGTGCAACAAAAATTTCTTAGACCTAAATATTAGTAAATGTCAATCAATGACTTTCTCCCGCAAACGCCTACCCTCACTCCCAAGAATTTACCACTTTTGCAATTTACCAATACCCCTTGTTTCTTCTATACGCGATCTCGGCATTATATGTGATAAAGAGCTCAATTTTCGCACTCATATCGATTCAATTATCGCAAAATCAAATTCCTCCCTCGGGTTTATCAAGCGCTGGTCTAAAGAATTTTCGAATCCCTACGTAACCAAATCTCTCTACACCACCTATGTCAGACCTATTCTTGAGTATGCCTGTCAGGTTTGGTCTCCCTATCAAATTTCCCACTCACATAGAATTGAAGCCGTACAGCGAAGGTTTCTACGCTTTGCACTGCGCAGTTTCCCTTGGTCAGATCCCTTAATCTTGCCCCCCTACGAAGATCGCTTACAATTAATAAACCTAAACTCCCTTGCCAAGCGCCGCGAAGTAGCTGACATACTTTTTATACATCAAATCATCACTGGCGCTATAGATTCTTCTATGCTCCTCGAATTGATCCACATCAATACTAATCCATACCACCTAAGATCAGTTCCTTTCTTCCACCTCACTACTCATCGTACCAATTATGGCCATTTCAACCCGATCACCAGAATGCTACGCCTAGCCAACAGTGCACATGCACTTAATATCCCAGATTTTTCCCACAGCTTATCCTCCCTCAGAAGAGACCTATACGCTAAACTCCCATAAACATTCCATTGTTTTTGAGTTAGAAAAAAATGTAAAAATCTTCAATTATTATTTTATTATTATTATCATTATTGTTTTTTTTGTTTACATAGGTAATTATTTAAATATTGTTATTTTATCTGCTTGAATTAAGCCAAATAAATAAATTAGAAGTGTCGTTAGTATTAATAAAAAAAACCTAATGGCAACACAGATTATGACACATCCTGTCTTTTCTTTTTTATGTATCTCTTAAATGTATCTTTTCAATGTATCTTTTTCTTTTTTCAAAAATATCATATTGTCGCATTCTTTCAATTCAATTTTATTCGTTTTAAATAAAAAGAACTAGCTGGTGGTAATAAAAACCAAAGTGTTTTCATTTGATTAAAAAGTATTTTTTGCAAATTAAATCCAACAAGAAGCTTCAAAAATACGAACTGGTATGAATTCACATTAAGACTTGAAGTAACACCTTGAAAATAAATGATAGAACAATACCATTGCGTTGTGAAACTATGTATATGGGTTTGAACTTCCGATTTTTTCTAACCGATTTCTTTTTAATAAACATGCAAGAAAAGTTATAAGCAGACCAAAAATAGTAGTAAACTAGTAACGTAAAAACCATAACTAAGCTCTAAACAAATATCGGACAAAACTAAGACACTAATGTATAAGACATTGATTAGGCCTATTCTCACGTACGGATTTCCAATTTGGTTTACTATCCTTGCTAAGGAAATGGAAATTTTTTGAACGGAAAATGCTGAAGTTTTGCTGCGGAAAATTTAGAAAGCCGAACAAAAAATGGTTTTTCAATGAAATTATTTATAAGTCAACCAACGTTACACCTATAATGATATACGAAACGGAACTTCTCTTAAAAAAGATGGAACGAATCAGAACCCACTTGTAAGATCCTTAATTGATTCGAATATTGGTCAAAGCTTAAATGATAATTATTATCTATCTCCATTTAACCTACTGAATGAAAACTTCATTTCTCTGTTAAAACCAGATGCAACTAGAAGCCTCTTGGTTCCATTTTATGAAAAAACATCTCCACTTAACTATATGGGATGATATTGAGTTGATATTTTATTATTACAAATACAAATAAACCAAAATCTAATAAACCTTTGTTTAATATGCATAAAGTTATAAATTTTCTTTGGATGGTACAATCTTGAAGACTATTTTTATAACTTATGCTCCTTTTGTATATTATTTCAATTATCTTTTCTATGGTATCTTTAAGATGAGGTAATCCTCTTAGTTATAAGGTAGTTTTAAGTTCTAGTCATAAGTTAAGAGTGAATTCCTTGATTAAAAGTTGAAAACCTTTTGTTTAAAGTTAAGATTAAGTCAGACATATCTTTTAGTCGACAGTCTTCCTTATAGTACGTAAGAATAAAGAATTGTAACACACTGGCTCCACTGGGCATGAAGCTCTAATTTTGAACACGCCATGAATGAAACCAATGGAATTTGGAAAATCCATATCCAATCAGGTGACTTGTCGTAGATAACCATTTTTTCGACAAGACATGAGCGCTGTTGAAAATTTGGACATGAATTTTGACGTTTCTTATATGTGAGATGAGCTGCTTTTTGCAGAATTTATGTTGTATATGTGCAATTTCTTCAGGTATTTGTCATTCTCTTTCATTTTGAATGTACTTTGTATCTTTTGAAGGGAGAAATGGGGTAAAGGGACGCATGTTTATTTTACTCATTGTCGAAGAATAAAATGAAACGACAAGATATAATTTGCCCACAGACCGAATGAGAATTGGATAGTGGATTAGATTGTTGTTGAGTTGTTGGGCATCGGCAAAATAACGAATTAATATGTCTCATTAAAGTTCAAATGAATTGAATTAAATTGTAATAGATTATTATAAGCATATTGAATATGAAAAAAAAACATTTTTAGTAAACAAAGCAAACAGATACTTCAAAACAGCGTTCCACACGTTTTTTCGCATACAAATCATTTATGTTATAATATAAGGTTTTAAAAGTGAAAATAATTTTTGTTAAAAAATTTTGTTTTAATGTGTTTTGATATTGTATCAAATGTGTATCATGGACACTAAAAACCAGGTATAAGTAAAATGCTGTGAGTCAAATGTGATACATTGGACATTAAAAAGCACGTTTTCTTTCCAAAACAAAATTCCAGACCTAAGCTGTAACAAATACAGTACAGTGAAGTATGTTTTGACTAAATCAAACATGAACGCTGCAAACCAGATACATATTGAGTGTGGTGAATCAAATATGACACATCAGACAGTGAATTTGTTTAGATTTTAGCAATTTTGAGAATTCGGGAGTATTTTATTATCAGGGGTGGAATCGGCTAAGGTGATTTGTGATAAGTGATAGTCAAAATCTACACTTTCTGTCTGCGTAAGGTGATCATCACAGTGATAGCTAAAAACCAATCACCAAAATATTGTGATAGTCATCTTCTCATGAAATTGACGTTTCATTTTCTTTTTTGTGGCAATGTGACTAGCGTTACCACACGCATACAAAACATTATAAAATTTTCAACTTTTTTTCAATTTTAGTCACCAAATCATCAAAAACAATATTTCTTTTACCATATGAGTATACAACAATGGAAAAAAAATGGTTAAATTTAGAATTATTGCATTTATTCACTAAAAAATTAACAATTTCAAAGAATTTACTTAAAAATATGACTACGGCAACAATGTTTTTCACAAATGTCACTGACGAATCGAACAAAGTTGAATAGAGTTGAATTGGTGGATGTGATCACATTACGCAGAAAGAAAAATCAATTTGATCACAAGTGATGATCAAAAATGTGATAATCAACCATCATCTTACGCGATTCCACCCCAGCTTTCATTCGCGTTAAATTATTTCTTCTTTCAACGGTTACAAATTTCGGCAAAATATATATTACAACTGTATAGATATTATGTAAATATTTAAAATTATTTTAAATTATTATTTTAGTATTTTATTATTATTTTTATCGAAAATTTCTGACTGTGTCCCATTTTCTCTAAGAGAGTTCTAAAAAAAAATTAAGAATGTCAAAAAAATCCCAGATATGGCAACCGTTCCACAGAATTATTATTCAGAGTATTATATTTTCTTTTAAATCAGATATACCTAATTGGTTTCAAGTTTTGTGTAACGACATTTTAAAATTTTTAAAACTTTAAATCTTCGAAAAATAAAGAACAAAAATAACGTGTCTAACCATATCATTATTTTGGTATTTATAAAGCCACAAATTGTGATACTACAAGTCTCTACTTTAATTTACAAAGTTATCTTTTCAATATACCAGACTAATTTATACGACAACTTTTTCTCACATATATTTCCAGATTCAACTGACAGCAATGTAGAATCGAATAGAAAATGTAATGACGAGTGCAATAATGATAACACCATGACAAGTAGTGCAATTAATACACCATCAATGCAATCACCATCATTGTCCTCAACACCATTACCGTCGTCGTCTTCACCTTCATTGGACACCACAACACCTCTTGCAATAGCACCATCAGTTGCAACTAAAGTAACAACAACAAAAACTATAACATCACGAAAAAAACCAACATCACTAGTGTCACCATCAGACTCAACCACAACGGCCACACTACCAACATCACCATCATTGTCCACAGGACATGAAGTATTAACTTGGCCCGGTGATAAATTTGGATTGCAAGCGACAGTTTCTGGCGGTAGTGGATTTATTAGCCACAAGACTTCAAATGGTAGCTGTTGCTCCTCGAAGCCAACGATAGTAGCGGCGACACTGAGAACAGGCTCAGTAGCTGTTTGTAATGGAGCAATCGTCAGTGATGGGGATACTTTAACCAATGTGACCCGAAATATGAACCTCAGCGCCAAGGATCGAATGTGTCCATCACAAGGAACTAATTCGACGACAAAATGTGATAAGAAGACCTCATCCTCGTCGTCGTCATCGTCGTCGTCGTCGTCGTCGCCGCCTTTAACGTCGAGCAACGATGAGAAAACTAAATTTAACTTTATTACGTTGGATGTGTTGGATGACACAGAGGAAGATCCGTATAATGTTTTACAAGAGTATCTGGAACGTGTGAAGGTGAGTTAGAATTATTTAGGATTATTGACAAGGCGATCTTTAAAACAACTTAACTCTTTTCGAACAAAGGTTTTAGCCTTGAAAGTTAGAAAAGTAACCACTGCTTTATTTCCACCAATCCCTGTATGTAATGATTTCGACGGGTCCTGAAAAAGTGTTGCATTTGGAAAGCAATGGTTTGTTTTGAGTGATGCGCTACCCATTTCCCTCCTATTGACAGGGACCACTTTATTTAAAAGGGCTGTGGTTAGCAAATAGTGGAATGCATGTGATTATTCAAAATGCTAACATAGCAAAGAGTTCTTGGAATGAAAACTCTAGTCGTGATATAGGTCGAGAAGTTTGCCACGAGATAGTTTATTGGTTTAATGATTGCAATGACTTCAAATTAATTCACGTGCTTTTAAGCTGTTTTTAAATTGATTTAAATATTTTGAATTTCAAATAAATTTACTTATGTCAAATGATTGCAAATTATTTGAAGTAATATTGCAATCATGGATAAAATTATTAATTTTAGCATCTAATAAAAACAAATCAATGCATCTAATGTTTATTTTTTTTTTATTAAATAACTCAAACACATTATTAATTGCAAGATTGCAAAAGATATTTAAATATTTTTAATGCGATTATAGAATATTTAGTATATGAATGTACATTAAAAAATAAAATTCGTCGGATTTCAACAAAATTTTAAATGATTGCAAATAAAAGTTGTCAGATGATTACATTGGTCACATAATACAGCCATTTCAGTCGTTCGAGCTCTATCTAGTTCCTTGTCTTGATAGACCGTAAAACTCGCTGTTAAATTTTCTCCTCTACTTACTGTTTATGCCTACTTTTATACAGGATCAACAAATTATTCGGATAGTTTTTCTCTCAAAATAACCTCTAGATTTCTTATCAACCGTGATGTCTTTCATCGAAAATAAAGGGCACGACTTGGTCGCACAAATTTGCTCTTGTGGCATGTTACCTTCGTGTTAACAATTGGAAAATTTGTTGAATTTTTCCGTTGACAGTAAAGCACTCATAAAAAATTTTATCAAAATTGTTTGGATTTTTTTTCGAAAAAACTGGAATGAAATAAACTATTTTTTTAGAAACTACTTTTTTTCCAAATGTTTGAGTACAATTAGAATAAAATTTCGCCATAATCGGTTCAACCGTTCAAAAGTTAATCTCTATCGAAAAAGTACCGTTAATAAGCTTTTCCGGAAAACAATCCTTTTTAAATGAAGGACATCATCATTAGAAACAAATTACTCATATAAAATTTTATAAAAATTGATCGTATTTTTTTTTGAGAAATTTAGAATTATCGGTGACGTTTATATGTTCGTCATACGGACGAGGATGTTACTAAAAAAATACTTTGAAAAAAATCGGACCAAACGTTTAGCCTTTAGGTGTCGATAAGGACAGACAGAGAGACAGAATTTGCAGACCGACTTTTTTCGACCTCCCTATATCATCAAAGGAAACAATTTTTTTTTTTCAAAAAGTTAGTTATTTGAAAAAAAATCGATAAATATTGAAATATTTTTATTCACATACCCCAGTGATTGGTTGTCGACGGTGAAAAGTTGACGAAATAATCAGCCGTTAACACGAAGGTAACTTGCCAGAAAAGCAAGTTACTGCGACCCAGTAGTGCCCTTTATTTTTTCCACCTACCTAGACCTAAAACTATGAAAACGCTAACAAATAGAACAAACAAAAAAACAAATTCAATTCAATTCAATTCAATTTATTTCTCGTTAAAACTAACACCAGTAAGATAAATCTTATAAGGTTGTGATAGTTAGTGAATTTACAGTTCAAGTTAAAGATAAAAGAATGAAGTTATACAAAATAAGATTTAAAATAGATCAGCAATTTACATTGATCACAGTAAGTATTATTTACATCATAAAAAAGGTACAATATAAATCAATAAGCATAAGGCTTAGAAAAAGAATCTAGGCATAAAAGTAAGAAAGGGGAAGACAGATTGAAAAGAATTTTGAAGGAAGTTAGAAGTTATTTGCTTTGATTGGAAAAGAAAATAGTAATTTGTTTTTGGAATGCTAGTATGTTGCTTATACCTCGCAGATAAGAGGGAAGTGAGTTCCATAGGCGGCACGCAGCTATAAAAAATTGTCTCTCAGAAGTAGGACATGTAAAACGAGGCAGAATAAGACATGTAGACCTGTTTGATGCTGCAATCCGAAGTTGTTCATAAAGATATGTCGGTTGGCGTGTTCTTAGGATTTTAAAAAATAGTATTAAAGTTCTCAATTTTATATAATTGTCAAATGAAATTTTGAGGAGGTTTTGTTGCAAATGTAAGACATGGTCATATCTTTTTAGGCCGTAAATGTATCGGTATCACAAGTGACCTTGCGAGTAGCATTCTTATGTTAAACGGTGTGAATTCTTGAGCAGTCCACAGAGTCCTGAGAGTCCCGTAAGCTTTTCCTACCAATGAGTTTATGTGATCGTTCCACGTTAAAGTCCTATTAAAAATTACACCTAAATTTTTTGTGGCATTGACATATTCTAAGGCAGTCCCGTTAAGCATAATACATGGGAAATAGGATATATCTAGTATTTTTTTTGGAAATTACTAGGCATTTGCATTTACATGCATTAAGGGCTAATCCATTACAAGAAGTCCAGTTAAATATCCGTTCAAGTTCTTGATTTAACATGAAGATACAATTTTCTATTAGGCCTAAAGGACAACTTCTGTAAATTTGGATGTCATCTGCATAAAAGTGCTTGGATGATTCAGTTATAATTGTCGCAATCTTGTTTATGTATAACGAAAACAGAAGTGGGGATAAAATCGAGCCTTGGGGAACTCCTCGGAGTATAGGCAGCAACTCTGAAATGTTATTATTAAGACTTACAGCCTGTTTCCTATTAGTGAGAAAAGATGAAAACAACTTGATTGCTTCTGGAGATAAGTTAAACCTTTGACGTAGCTTGTTTAAAAGCAAGGAATGATTCACCATATCAAATGCTTTAGAAAAATCCAAAAGAACCAGAAATGATACGTTATCGTTGTCAAGTTCAAGTCTTATGTCTTTGATTACCTTTATTAATGCAGTTGTACAACTATGGTGTGAACGAAAACCTGATTGAAAAGTTGATAGTAAATTGTGCTGTGTTATGTATTGATTTAGTTGCTTATGCATAATACGTTCACAAACTTTAGAGAGAAATGGAAGTATAGAAATTGGCCTAAACTCATCACAAAGCGAGTTCTTGGGAATATTAATTATTTTTGCCATTTTCCATCGCTGTGGAAAAATTCCAGTTGTTAGGATCGTGTTAAAAACATATGTAAAGTATGGCAAAAGCAATGGTAAAATAGATTTTAAAAATATACAAATAATATAAATATAATGCTATTTAACAATATCTAAACTATTGAGTGTATCTGGCATCTTTAATATTTCGAGATCTTTCATCAAATGAAAGTTCTACTGAAACTATTGGGTTTTTCAGTGACAAACATGTTAGCACGAAATCAAATCATATAATACACTTCTTCTTTATAATTTAAATCTCATAATCCTTTTTTTCCGACGATGCTTGGGGGGAGGGGGTTTTCAGTGTTTCACCGCTGATGTTAAGCTGTACAAATAGACGGCTTTGTGACTATCTTTCAAATTCAAATACTTAAAACTATAACACGACTACAAACGTTACATAAAAGCTTCAACCAAGTTAATATACCCTCCTGGCAGAATTGCAGCAGACTATAACCTACTATTTTATGTTACTCAACCATCATTAAGCTTTACTTTCCTATATTTTAACTTCAAAAGTGTCGGTCTTTTGATAAATGCAAGTTAATTTTTCAAATTCTCTGAACTAACTCCTTTATTTCGAAAATAAAAATTATCGCCATCAATGAAACACCAAAGACTTTGGCCGCCTCTCAATAATCCTATAAAACTTCACACCATTGTCATCAATATCACAATGCCCAAGTTATATATAGACGATAACCCTCTTTCGCAGCTCAGCATTATAATTTCCCATTTGATTGATTGATAAATATTAAAAAAAATATTCCCTCACTTTCATCTGTGGGCAAATCCCATTCTCTGCCGCTGAAACCATCATAAATAAACGAACAATCATAAATTATATTGACTCCTACCATTGTCATTATTATTGTTGCAATTTTTCCAATTTTATTGTCGCCCATTGAAAAATGAAAATGAAGCTCGAGTTTTAATAGCTGAGCAACAACGGGATGTTGGATTGATTTTTGTTTGTTTGTTGTTGTTTTTATTTTATTGTCTGAATGAACCTACAAGCTATACAACAAGATAAATGCTCATTGATCTCCAATAAGCTTTTAATAATAAACAATATTATAAAAAGGGAAAACAGTTATCAACACCAAACGACCACACAATCTTAAAATGTAATTGATACTTTGTCATAAATGAGGGTTGAGGGTTGCGGGAGAAGGTGTTTCTTATAATAGATGGAGGATGTTTGGATTACCTTAGCGATTGTGTGGTATTGTGGTTAAGAGAATAATTCATAATTAGATACTAAATAGCTTGGTACTTCCAATTAAAATTATAGCTACTTATAGGCTGTTTTGAACTATTGTTCCGAAGTTCACTGACATTACCACATTATATAGGAAGAGCGTTATTACAATAAACCACAAAATGCAAAGTTTGGTTTTAATCGGATATTTTATTATTTTATTAATTTACATTGAATTATCTACTTGTGGTTATAGCAATATCATTAACAATATTGCGAATTTTATTTTCAATTTTAAAGTTGCATTTTATAAACAACATTTAATGGTTTCCTATATAGGAAGTCTGAAAATTGTCATATAAGTTTGATCTCTTGATTTATTTTTTTTTTTTTTTTTAATGTTTATCTTAACAACTTAACAACTTTAAAGCGACCCTTACACAGTCAGTCAGAGGACGTCAGTCATCTATACACATTTATAATCAGTCATCATGCAAAATCAAAAGGGTTTTGATATTTCGTCAAACAAATGCACACATATACTAACTTATTTTTATTACAGATTGATGTCAAATGACTGACCGTGTAAATGTCGCTTAAAGAAATAACAAATTTTAAACTTTCTATGTAAAAAAAAAAACTGGTTGCGTGTTTCGACATTTTTTCGTTTTTTAGCGAGATTTATATTTTGACTGATTTTTTTTTTTTATTTTATTTTTCATCAATCCTGATTGAAAATTAATTATTAACCCTTTGTTTATAGAAAAAAATTGTAGGTTATTCAGTAATTTTTTTTTGATTATTGCAATAATATTGGGTGGTATGCATAAACGGCAATACCTAAATGTTTTTACTGAGGATTTTCTAAGTAAATACTGATTTTGGTATGCATAAAAATGGAGTAAATAATAAAAATTTAGTATCTACTTCAAATGAAAGCATATAATCTATTTTTTTCGGAGAAATTTATGTAGTAAACATCATTTATTTTAGAACTCATATAAACTTTAGTATGTAAATTATTTCTGTAGTAAATATTGCAATTTTTTCAAATTGCTATTGACCGACCAACTTGAATATATACTTTTGCTTGTCTTTTGCAGTTTTATACGATGCCGGCTAATTGACTGTGCACAATTCACTGTATGGACAATTCACCGTGAACAATTTTTTCGAACACCGCTAATTTACTTCGCGTTTTACAAAATTTGCATTTATGTAAATTTACTTCTCAAATAGATGATATTTTTTTAATTTTCTTACTTCTCAAATAGATATATGAAACTTTGAGAAACTAATAAGAAATTTAATCAAAATTAATATCTTTTCTAATATTTGACCATGTTTAAATTCTACCAATACAATCGGAACCGAAATCTTTTTATTTTATTTTTTTTGTATGAAGGTAATGATTCAAGAAACAATGTAGAATAATGTCCAATTAAATAATCTAAAAGAATGGCATGGGGGCCAGTTTACTGTGATGGACCCACAGTGAACTGTGAACAGTGAATTGTGCGCGGTGAATTCCCCACAGTGAATTGTGTTCCACAGTGAATTATGCAGAGTTAATTATCCATACAGTGAATTGTGCACAGTGAATTAGCCTAGACCCAGTTTTATAACGTGCAATATAAACGAAATTCGCGCGCGCGAATAGTATACCACAGTGAAATGCCCCACAGTGAATTGTGAATAAAATTGCGCACAGTGAATTATTGTCCCCACAGTGAACAGTGTTCCACAGTGAATTGTGCACAGTGAATTGTGAATTAGCCTTAACCCAGTTTTATAACGTGCAATATATTTGAAACTTTAGTCAAATACCGAGTTTATAAAGCAAGGAAATTGGCAAAATCATTCAAATTTGTAATATTAAAATGTATACTCTATATTTATTTACTGAAGCTGACCCGGTGCAATTAATTCCAAATGTAATGTTGAGTTTCTATGATTTTTCAAATTTTCCAACTTTTCAAAATTTTAAAATTTTTTAATTTAACAAAATCTTTTAAGCCGTTTTCGAGAAAATTTGGAAAAACTATAACCTTAACATGAAAGTTATTCGCTATAATATTGGTTTTCCCAATTTTGTCGTAAACTCATAAAACTTTGTAAAAAATATATGTATCTTTTATTTTACTGGGTTATTATGCAAAATTCAAAAGACGTTGTTTACAATCAGATTAACACCGTTGCCCATATTGTCATCTTATCTATAATCGTTATCTCTTATATCATGTTTGGTTTTAGTCCAAACTTAAAATGCTTTCATCATACGTATTATGTATGATGTAACTATAATTGCAAGTTAAAAGAAGTATCTACTATGATTTTTGATGAATTTAAAGTAACGCAGTAACAGTTTTTTATTCAAACGAAACGAAGTAAATACTGAAAATAGGAGCATCTACTCATTTTTTTGTATTTACTTTAAGTTTTTACTTGAAGTATGTGCTTTGTTTTTATACATACGGTCTATTGTCTTTAACATGCTGAGAGAAATTTGAAAATTTCGCAAGCAACTGATTTTTCGGTTAACTTACTCTGGGTTTACCCGAAAATCCAAAATTTTGTGGGTTTTTCTATTTCCGACAAAGTTTTGTTCTGCGCTCGAGGTCACAAACTTGGATTATTAATTGAGCCAACAAGTCTTCAGAAAATCAGAGCTACTGAATTTGACGCACATTATCCAGTATTCTCAGAGCCTACAATTTTACTGGACTATTTGTCATTTGTCCACTTTTACAAAAATCCACATCGATATAAACACACCAGTGCGCACACAAGTGCGGTGTGTATGTGTAGCTTAAGGGCTTTGTTCTTCTATTCCTATCAGTCGACTAGATTGATTTTCCATATTTCATCTGCTACCGTTATTTTCTTTGAAGTCTTTACAAAACCTTCCTAATTCCACTAGCACTGTTGTTAAGCTCATATAGTATTAAGATAGCAACTGGAAAAACAAGAGGCCTCTCATTTTCAATTTGAAGAAATTTATCTTTGTCATTTAGCTATAAACCATAATATACTTAATTTAGTAAATATATATCTAACCGTTTTAGCAAAAAACGTCTAAGTCGTTAGGTAATCAATATTGCCAATATGGAAGTCCTGAAAAAAGGTTTCCGAATTGACATCTTAACTTGAATTGTTGATCAAATCAACAAATTATGTATGAGGTGTTTGGTAACATCATAAAAAAAAACCTTTTCCACATACCCACCTACCTACCTAAATCTACATTTTCCATAAAGGGAAATTGAAAAAAAAGAACTTACTGATGTAATCATTAAAAGATACTCTGATGGTCAACTTGTCTGTTGGTAGTTCACCTACCCGGGAGATCACATATTGTAAAGTCAAATTTAATTTTCGACATTTTTGGGCATTGAATCCTCTAAAAGGAATCAGAAGCTAAAGGTATATACATAATTACGTAACCATACTGTCCATGAACAGTTAGCGCACAATCAATGTTGCGAACGCCCACTACGCATTAAACTGCATCACAATTCACAAGTCACAACATCCAATAACACAGCTATCTTCATTTTGGCTGAACTAATGTTGTGAAGTACGTTCATTCCTTATTTCACATATGTACATATATAAATGGATGTCAAAGAGTGATCACTCTCTCCCACGGGAGGGAGTCAACGAATATAATTTTCGTTTTTCTTAAAAAAAAAAAGAGATCGGTCTTTGTTGTCCGTCGTATATATTCATTAATTGCAATGATCCCTCTCTGTACAATGTACATCATGTATGCTTGGCATCAATTAAGTAGGTCACCTACCGCAGTCTTATTCTTGACAGCGCATAATAAGCGTTTAACGTTCCGAACGGATTATGCACGGCCTTTGGCCGGTTAAATCCTCTTTTTTCGCAACATGACAGGAAGACAACATGATTGAATCGAATTGCCTTTTAATTAAAAAATAAAATAAAATGAGAAAATTGAATTGAATCTGGAATGAAGTGAATTAAAAGATGGAAATATTATGAAATAAACTGCAGTGAAAGAAAATATTTTTCGTTATAAAAAAAAAATGGTACTAAAACCGAATAAAAGTTAAGAAGTAAGTTAAAAGTAAGATTCCATTGTTAAAAATGTAAGCCACTGAAGAAAATCGGAATATAATCAAAAAAGATATAAAGAAACTCCTGTAACAGTCACTTAATCGAAATTTCAACAATGAGCCAAAGGGCACTGTAATATTCAAATGGCTGTATCAGTTTTTCGTCATTTTTCGTGAGCGTAAACGGTTGTATGAGACAAATCTATTACAAGTTTAAAAATTCTCGAAGATTTCGATTTACACAAAGCCGCTGTGTAGAATTGAAACTATTGTTCTAAAGAATGTTTCTTCCACAATGGCAAAAAGCACTTGAGTACAAATCTCATAATCTGACTAATAAATGTTTTATTAACTTAACTAGAAATAAGCTTTACTGGCTTGAACAGAATGATGTATCTGTAGATGTAGCATGTACCTGTAGCTGTAGTAAAAGTTCACTCAACTTCAAGTAACTCTACTTTTGACATTTTGCTTTGAGACTGCTACATGCCAACAGCTACCAGGCTACACCATTCTTTTCAGCAAATCAGTGCTTAAAATGGAATTCTTGAGACAGGTCAAGGTTAAAGTCGACAGCTAGATGTAAAAAGGACAGCTACATGAAATTTGGCCCCAATGAAAAATGGCCCTAAACCAAAAATGAAAATGGCCCCAAAAAATCATATGAAACAAAAATAACAAAAATAAATAAAATTTTAATAAATTTTGCATTGACCCCAATACATTTTTCTTTTCTTAATTCGGGGCCAAATTTCATTATGAAAAATGGCCCCATAACTCTAATCTTAAAACAAAATGAAAAATAACCCCAAAAATTGGGGCTATTTTTCACTATTAAAATTAAATAAGATATTGGATATAAAGATTCCCTTTTTGAAACTTACGACGGAAATGGTACGTCCACGTAATGGTATGGAAATGGTACCACGGAAATGGTACGTCGCACAGTGGAACGAAAAGCTGAAAAAGTGGACATCGGCCTGTAACTTTTGAAATAATTGATGGATTTGGATATTTTTTTCACTATTTTGTTTTAAGAATGTTATGAATTAAAATTCATTAGAAAAATTAAAAAAAAAAAAAATATTGAACAATATTAAATAGATAGATAGATAGAATATTAAAATATTTCAATTTAAAAAAAAGAAAATTTGTTGTAAGTCAAATTGGAGTTTAATGATAACTTCTGTTTAGAGAAATCACTTTTCGTTTTGTACATCGAAAACTGTAATATAGAATTAAAACATAATATTTAATCTTCTTTTGTAGTGCTAAATTTTCAAAAAATAAAAAGTTTTTTTTATACTTGTTGTTGAAATAAGATTTCGAACAATCTACTTGTTCTTTTTCACTGTTAATCTACAAAATATTTTAATCATCTAATCATGTTAGTTTTTAGTTATTATTTTATTTTTTCTTTTCATCATTTTTAAACTTTACTTGAACAGAAATCGTTGTTTCCAATTAATTATTTCTACAGGTTGTGGGCCCAGAGCACGCTCCGCGCAACTAATACATAATTAAATAATGGCTTCTGAAATGTTGGACGTAATGCATATCAATAAATTTACCTTTTGAAAATATTTTTTGCATGTTTTTGGGGATTTTTTTTTAGAAAACTAAGGGGAATAGATAAGAACACTAGTAAGTTATTTTAGTTAATTTCAAAAGAATAGTTTTTAATTTAGTTCACTAAATAGTTTATATGTAGATATTGTTTAGTTTAAAATATTGAAATAATTTTTAATTAATATTTAAAGAGGCCGTTGAATTTAAAAAAAAGGTAAACAGGTTTAAGGTTGTACATAAGGTTTAACATGAAGTGAAACAATTCGAAATATGACATAGGGAAACAGTTAGTTTGTTTGGCTTTAATTTAGGATGATTATTTATTGATGATTGATGATTGATCCTACATAAGTTATCATTTTTTGCGAATTTATTTCGGTAACTATTGAATCTACAGAAGCAATTATAGTCTCATATTGTAGCCAATTTATTCTGCCTTAGAACCTTACTAAAAAGGTCTTTTTGGGGAAAAATCAGATCGGATGCGGTCGGATCCATTTTTTTCAAAATCTTGTTTGGAACAAGTATGAAATTATTTTAAAGTGTTCTATAGAAAGCATGCATAGGTAAGCATTTTTTTAAAAGCTTATACCTACATAAATCTGAAAAGATTTTTTTCAAAAAACCAAAAATGGTTGTTTTTTCAATTGAAAACCTTAATTTTGCTACTTTTTTTGATAAATTTGTATTAACTGTATTATTTTTGAGCCAACAAAATTTATTTTTTTAATTTTATTAAAATTGAGTCAGAAAACCGAAAAAGAAAACCCAAAATTAATTTTTATTTCAGTTTGACGTTTTTTTTTATTAAAAATTTTAAATTATTTTGGGGCTTTTTTTCATCACGTTTCGGGCGACATTTAATTTTAAAATTGGGGACATTTTTCATAATGAAAAATAACCGCAATTTTTGGGGTTATTTTTCATTTTATTTTAAGATTAGAATTATGGGTTCATTTTTCATAATGAAATTTGGCCCCAAAATGACACCAATACTTAAATATAAAATTAATCCAATTTATCAAAATTTTATTTATTTTTTTTATTTTTGTTTCATACGCATTTTTGAGGCTATTTTTCCAGAAACGGATCTTGAGTCCGTGTAAAGTAAAAAAAATTAATTTTCCAGAACCTTCAAGTAGTTCTATTGAATAAAACACAACTGTTCGGATATATGAGTTTAACAAATATTTATTAACTGGTAGAAATGGGTGTATATCGCGGCACAACCCAACGGTCTTTGACAAATAATTGTCGTAACTCTTCTACCAGATTATCCTCGTTTAATAAATGACGCCTTTCGAATAAGTAAAAAGTTTCAATGGTTGTCGAACAGCCTAATGTCTGCAATGTTGACTAAGACGCCCATGTCGAACACTCTGGGACTGTCCATAGGAAGCAAAATATTCTTTACTGATCCAACTCTTACTCCTCGAGACCACTAACCACTATGTAAATAAAAATGCTTAGTATCCAAATTCAGATCCAAATTGAATTAAGAAGAATTGCCAAACGTTATATGAATATAACTGAAATTATTTGTTTAACCTAAATTTCAGGAATTGAGTGAAAGAACTAATTTAATGCAAATTCGTTCTACTCATTTTAAAAATAGCTTGGGCTTAAAAATACATGTTCGAATTACTTCCATCACCTTTAAAGCACCAAAGTTTTGAAGTAATAAGACATCCTATATCCAAATTTTTTCCCTTCTTCATGATTTCTTCAAGTTTCTATATAAGGTGTAAGGTTACAAGATTATTGGATTTTTAAATTCCTTCACAAATCGAAGACATGAATCTAGCTCAAGGTCAACTTAAACACACTTACAATTTGAACTCCCATGACCGAATCGCACTTATCTTGCAACACTCTTTCTTCAAAACAAAGCCAAAGCCATAAAGTGAATAAATGCAAGAAACACTTAAAAATGACAACTAACAACCATATTGAAGACAAAGACTCCAAACAACATGAGAGCACTTTTATTTGACTTTGACCACAAAGCTATACAAGTCATAATGCCAATTACCTCCTCTTGGTTTACTATGATCATGAAAACTCCGTTCAAACCGTATAAGTGACGAGTCTTCATCAACTTCAAGTGCACAGACAGACATTCCGGCGAGTCTCTTAAGCTATGGTCAATCTTTGTAAGACAAAGCACTTATATTTTCTTGGAGGACATTACCAATCCAACTCGTCAACTGACTTTCTTTTCATCAAAAAACAAATCTGTCACTTTTCTTGTCAGAAAAGTGAATAAGAGAAATCCTTAATATCAAAGTTGGACATAAAATTTGCATTAGGAGATTGGATATGGTATATTTCGAAACATTTTTGGCATTTTCCAACTTTGTTGAGGAATTGATTGTGTGATGGTTTTACTTGAGAAAGTACGACATATACATTCCTTCAGAGATCATCGTATATACTCACAATACGAAAAGTGAAACAAAAATGAAAATGAATTATTAAAAGTCAGTCGAAGTGAATATACATTCATATGTCTTCATGGTCATAATAATAATAATAATAAAAATAAAACACTCTTACACAATTTATTTGTGTGTGATTATATGGGGGCATCCTTTTTTGCTGGATGATGGTGGTCCATCTTTGGACGATGTGACGACCGACCGCCTACTGGGTTCATTATGACTTCAACGCGTTAACGCATATTCTCGTTACCCAAGTACAACTGACAGCTGTCACAAGATGAAGTGGAGGTACCTAACTATGGTAGCATAAAGCAAGTCAGCATGCAAGGAGTGCGCTGTTGAAGTCGTTTTGAACATTTCGAAACGGAGAAATTCAGTTCACTTTCGTTTCAATTTAATTTCACACAATACACCGCAATCCTTAATGCGAATGATGGTTTATGGTTGCCAAGTTATTATTTACTTTTTTATTAAACTTTTACAGTAACAGTGGTAATAGACGGGGTTCAACATTTGTTTACTTTACTGCATGTAACATATCGACGGTTATAGGAGACTTATGTAAATGTCATAAGCTTATAAAAGCAAGCCTGAGCTGATTTTTAATATTCAGGAAAAAAGTTTCGAAGCCGAAAAAACTAAGGAAACTTACATCAAGTGAAGTGCATTAAATAGTTTTAAGGAAATTGAAGACAACAAATTGTTGTTGGATTCGTTTCTTTATCATATGGTGTGTTGGAGATCATTTGCTTTCAACCATGACATTGTGTTCCGTATTTTGTTCACTATAATATTTTTGCCATGAAAGTTTCTTCGGATCTTTTTCTCTAAATTCAATCAACCTTTATTTATTCTGCTTTCTAATCTCAGAGCTTATACTTAGTAACGTTCCCATCTATCCTGTATTCCCCAGGAGTATCCTGTTTTTTCATTCGAAATCCTGCGAAATAGTAAATCATGTAAAACGCTGAATATAGATTGAGTGAGGTAAGAAATAATATCACTGTTTTTGATAATCTACTGAAAACTAACTTTAAACGAATTGCACAAAACTTCCGTTAAGTTGAGCATAGAAATCGATAATTTTTTGACAGCAAAAGAGAGCTTCTGTGTTTCATTCAAGTTTCTGTTGTTGAAATCTCAAAATGAAGCATGGAGAAAAATTGAAAAATTGAAAGTTGTAGAACGCAAACGAAAAAAAGATAATAGTTGGACATAGAATAACCCAATGAAAAGAATAAAAACCCCCAAATTACAAACCGATAGAATGAAGTATATACATCACTTGGGCATCGAATTCATCAAAATGGTGGTTCTGATTATTATTAGGGAATTGGGAGTCTTAGAACTCTTATTTGTTTGACTGCTCGACTTGATTGCATATGTTCTACATCTACATTTCAGTGAAATTGAATTGAAATCGATTTTCAATTTCTCATGTTCTACATTACCGGTCGTTTTGGAAAAATTCTAAAAAGTTTTGAACTGTAACTGTCAAACAAATAAATAAAATAAATAATGATACAAATTCTATATAGAAAGATAGATAGATAGATAGTTTTTATTCATTTCATATTAGTTTTAAGTTTTTACATTTAGTTTATAATTGAATAATAATGAGCATGGCATAGCTGCCGTCTGCCCGAGTGGCATTATTTAATTGATATTAAATTTTTTTTGTTCAAAACATTCAAATTTGAAAAATATTGTAAAATTTTTTTTTTTTAATTTAACTTAATACTTAATTGAATTTAGTTGCAACTTTTAGTTTAGTTAAAACGAAAAAAAATAGTAAAAAGAAATTTACAAGCGGATATAACTTTTAGTTTAGTTAAAACGGAAATTTAATATACAAATTCTATATACTAATATGAAAATTAATTTAAAAAGTTTATTTTTTATATTAAGAATATTCAACCAAGTAGAAGACTTAGCATCAGTTTATTTTAAGTGGACTTTTCTGAATTATTATTCAAAATTAATGCGTTTAGCGGCCTATAGTCCATGAAAGTAACTGTCAAATATAAAGGTTTCCGTTTTTTATTTAATTTTAACGTAAGGTTTAATTCTTTAAAAAAGCATGGTGAAACGACTTTTTAATACGAATACGATTACTAAATTAATTACTATAAGCTCTAGTTATAAGTAACGATTGGTTATTTTAGTTGTTTACCATATTTTGTATGTGTTTCTATAGTTACCAGCTAAAATAACAAATGGTTAAATTAAACCAGAGCTGAAAAAACTGGCCCTTAAAGCTATAGCTTGGAAATTTATTCACTGGTTGAAGAACAAAAAAATGCTTAAAAAATTATAATCTAGTGAATTATACTAATCGTATAAACCAGGTAAACACACTACGGAGTCTATTATTGAAAATTTTGAAAATCACAAAACTCAGTTATCCATGCGGAACGAAATTAGTCGAAACAGTAATGTACATAAAATGTAGAGGTGGCTTAAAAAAATAATGAAAATAAACATTTCCTTAAAAATCCTGTAGGACCTATGAAGTTGAAAAAAATCTTCACAAAAAGCTATTTTTCGCCTTTTATCCTGTATTTCACCAAAAATATTATAGGAACGTTAAGTATAACAATTGTATTGAAGAACCTTCCTATCAGTGTAAGAAGGAATTTTTGGAACACAAAATGTATCAATTCTTCCAACCTGCAGTAATGCAAATGTTGGTGTTGTCATCACAAGATGATTTACTATTATTGATCATATATCCAAGATATTCAAATCTTTTACACTTACAAAGCGATTCACTGAAAGAAACATGTAAAATACGCCTGTGGGGATGACAAAATTAACGGCATTCTGAATTTTTACGAAAAAGCAGTAACCATAAATTATTATTGATAGCCCTATTGCTAGAAATTAATAGCTAAATCATTTCAAGTTCGTCATAATTCCATCGAGTATAGAAAGACTGTAATAAAGAGCAACGGACCAAAGCCGTTTCCTTGTTGTACACCATCTTTGATTGCAAATTTTTCGGTGACTACTGCGGGCCATCTAACGTTTGATTTGACTTTTCTCGTTCATACCCATGAACATCAACTTATGAAACTCCTCATACTCATACTCATTGCTATAAAGTCTACAATATTAAATCTCACTATTCCACATCCACACTGATTAATTTGGAGAAGAATCTAGAACCGATGGCTCTCGTCTTCTCCACAACTGAAAAGGTCATTAGTCTAGTTCTAACTTTTTTGTTGGACACTTATTCAGTTTAATTGTGGATATACTGTAAACCCTAAGCTTAAGAAACTATTCAAAAGTCCATCAATTTTTGAACAATTTCGGTCTGATTCAAAAGAGGTTACACTTCATTATTGTTTATGAACTTTAATATATCTGCGAATAGAATAAATATAATGGATTTTCTAGCTACCAGAGTGGCGTTTTGATAATTATTATAAAGTGTTTTCTATGATATAATATTAATTCATTAATAAAATTATGTTTAATTTTATGTATGCTTTTAGAAATCTCCATCAATAATGCATTTTATATAGTGAAGTACTTTTACGGTGTAATTGTGTAGTCGATCAGAGCCTAGTTCTCCGTTTAAGATAACAATTGCAGCATCCTCTTCCAAGACACTTTTACCAAAAAAACGACTCCGAAATTCCTTCAACACTGGACATATTGCTATAAAGTGCACTTTCATATTACTGATACTGCATAAAATAGGTAGTTCTGGTCGGCGAGAACTAATTCCCCTCTAATCTTGAATATGATGCTCATTTTATTGATCGCGAAACTGTTAAAAAAATATGACTTTTCTTCAAGTTGATAATTTAGTTTGCTGTAGTATGACCTGTATTGCGAAGATTGTGCTTCATTAACATAATTGCTTCATTAACTGGTATCTCCAGTTTTTTTCAAAAGGATTTCGAACCGTCTTCTTAGAGAGTCGGTTTACAAGTCTGGTGTCATGTTAAAGAAATATATTTTATGTGATTTAATTTATAGCAATGATTTTACTTTCTGTAGGCAAGTTTCTTTACGAAAAAATCCCTCATACCTATTTTTTAAATGTTCTGCCAAATTACTAACTTTGCAACTGTCATGAAGAAATTGTTATTCAGTTGGCTATTAAATTACCAAAGTTTGTAGCCAAAATGATTATGTGTGAATCAATTGTGCACGCAGAACTGCGCAAATGAAAAAAATATGCACATTCAACTTTTCTTTTTTTTTTTTTGTATATTAAGTTTTTATATTTCAATTTTCTTATAACTACTTACTTGCTAGACAAAAACCTTAACAACTAGCTTACATATTAACTTAACTAACTTACTGGCCCTATGCGAGCGCTCTAAGTTATACCATAACCAACTTAAAATTCAACTATTGTGTGATACATTCTATATAGGGGTTATTGTTGAAGCTAGTTATACCGACTGCGCCAATTTTGTTGGTACCTGTGTACTGTATATGACGCAAGTCGTGCGTGTGCTAAAGGAACAATTCTGTCTGTCTGTCTATTAGTATTGTCATATAAATACTGACCGTATTATATAGTATAAGTAATTTGCCGTCATATAAAATCTTTATTTTTCTGGGTGATGGCGCTAACGATTTGAACTATATTTAATTTGCATAATAATTCTTTTTACAACCACATTTTAATTTGGCAACCATGTAAATACATTTCCAGACAGCTTGGCATTTTATGTGATTGTTTTTTTTTTTCACCTCAGAGTCGACAGTCAAACGATCATTTTAATGCGCCCGTGATGAGATCAAGACACATCCGATCCAAATAGAAAAACAACTTTCTCGGATTGTTATCATGTCAACGCATTTAATAAAAGAATTGCCAGTCCATCGTCGACAGTGACAACGAATATGTTGTCGTTATACTTTATATCTACTGCATTATATCCAAACTCGAAATGTTTGCAACATATTATACCGAAAAGCCACAGTCATATAAAATAATTTATTTGATATCGTCAATCGTGTACTATATATCGTATTCGTTCGCGTACTTGTTTGATTTTTTTTTTTTGTTTCTATACAAGTTCGGTCTTTCTATCTCGTATACACAAATTGTCACTTAATGATCACTTTTTTTTTCTTTCTTTCTCTTATTTAATTCAATTTCCTTGTGTTAACGCGCGCGCGCCAGCGCACATGAAACATCAGCTTAATAAACTGCCAAGCAGCGTACACAATAGACGGACAGTGTGGTGGCTTTCTAGCACGCTATAAAGTATAATGATGTCGCTTCATCATATCTCTGGCATCATATCTCTTAAAGCGCGGGAAACATGCTTCTTTCTCAGCTACAGAGCAGTCGATCAGGGAAGGATTTGAAAAAAGGGCGCTTGAAATTCAAAAGTTAGGGAAAAAAGCATTTAAGCCTGAAAATAGATTAACAAATTATTATTATTGATATAATATATAAGATATTCAACCGAGTCAAGTTTTTAGATTTAAAACATTCTAAAAGTCGTTCTGTTTTGACAAACGTAGTACACGCATTCCTGTTTGAAAAGGTTACTTGCAATGATTACAAATTCTCTTTTGCACAACATTCATTTTTAATAAAATATTCAAAATTTTCAGTGATGGAATTCTTGTTAATTTCTAATTCAAATGAACAATCTTCTTCTACAGAACTATGTTAATCAATTGAGCTATCAATAGTTCTTCTTCTTTTTTTCGATAATGTTATGACCTCGAATGGTATCACAATCACAACTCTTCAACTTTACAACTTTACTACAGATCCGCTTGTAGGATTCCCTGGATTGACCTTAGAAAATATCAACAAGCTTCTCGGTTATAAATTGTACAAGTTTGAGGATTTCACAAAGCAAAAAAAAAAAAACCTTTTGAACTGATGCCAAACTATTTCCTTCGGTTTAGTTGATATAGTTGCTTTTTTTATTATAGTTTGTTCGTGAAGGACACGATCCTAGACTAACTCAGTTGATTTGATTTAGATCAATAGAATTAAAACTTCGTTTCATGTTTTTTTCCAGGAAAATTTGAATTTTTCTTTAAGAATTTTGAACCGTCCCTACTAGGACCTCATGTAGTTAGTGCGGCCCTGGCCAAGCTAACATTTGTGATGATGATGATGATTATGATGATATGATGATGATGATGATGATGATGATGAGGTGGAGGACGTCCATAGTCTAACGTTAAACATAAAGAGTGGTAGATATAAGTAACAAAATGTATAAAAGCTGAAATGATTGGCCAAGTCCTGAAGGTGCGCGTTGCCGCCGTTTATTATAATGGCTGTTGGAAGCGCGCACACATTTCGACGCGGTTGTCATTTCTCTGTGAATTTTTTTTTTCTGCGCAGTTGAGTAGTTATGTGTTGTGTTCACAGTAAATGCGATATGTGTTTTTTGTTGCATGCAGCAAGCGTGCTAGCACAATGGTTTATTGCTATCATCAGGGACAGCGATAACGTCACACATTTTGTAGCACAAAGTGACAATGATGGTAATTTAGCACGAAAGTTACTATAATTTTGGTTTTCAATTTTGTTGTTGTTGTTGTAATTTTTTGTTAAAAGCTATTAGATTCGGGTATTCATTTCGATTTGATGTGGTTTCGTTGGAAAGGTATATTAAAATGAATGGACCTTTGATGACAGTGACAGTGTGGTGTAGTTATAGAGTGTAAACGAATGTATATTTTTAGTTTAATCCCATATGAAAGTATGGAAAAGAGATTTAGTTAGGGTGATTGAAGAAAGATTTCTCCAATTATAGGAGGTATTAACCTACTTGAAGGAAGTTTCAATTGAAAGTTTTATTTGAATGTAGGGGAATGAATTGATGTTGATTTCAATAAATAGATCTCGCCAATCCAAATTTATAACACTTCAAATTTTTTTATTATAGCTTAAGACCGCAAATCAGTGGCAGTAACCGTATTAATCCCTCCGTTTTCGAAAAAATGAGGTCCGATGATATTTTCGGTAGATATATGTAGTAACTTTTGATTTGTACATTCTTAGTGAAACAGATACAAATTAGTGGACGAATTGGTTCTTAAAGGAAGCTTGTCGAACATGATGAATTTCGACCAAAATCGTCCAGAGTGTCATTGAAGTTCAAGAAAGCGTGAACAGTGAACAGCTATGTTGTGAATACCTACCATTCTTGAAATACGCCCACAGTGGTGGTTTTCTGATTAGAAAGAATACTTTAAAGTTTTTCGACACCTTTTTATGTCACGTTTTGTTTTATAGTGTCTTCGAACAGAGAGGCTTAGTGCAATAGTGCTTGGATCTGGGTCGAACTGCACGTTGTGTCAAAATCACAATAGTTTTATTGGACAGCTTTCCACTGGCAACCAAAATATTTCTACTGGCCAACAGTGTATTCCTATTAGCTACCACAATAATTCTGTTAGTTAACGTTCTATTTCTATACTGGTAACCACAGTATTTCAAATGGCAACCACAGTACTTCTGCTTCAACAACATTATTTCTACTGAGAACCAAAGTATTTCTACTGACAACCGCAATTTGTCTACTTGCAAGTTGCAACCTTAGTATTTTTACTGGGAACCATATTTTTTCTACTAGCAACCATAATATTTCTACTTGCAACCGTATTGTATCTGCTGGTAACCACAGTATTTCTGTTTCAACTACATTATTTCTATACTGAGAACTACAATATTTCTACTTGCAACCGTAGTGTATCTGCTGGGAACCACAGTATTTCAACTGGAAACCGTAGTATTTTATACTGGCAACCAGAGTATTTCTACTTGCAACCACAGTATCTCAACTGGTTAACACTAAAGATCTAAAATCGTTAGGGAGTTTTTTTTCCCCGTTTAAGAGGGAGGGGCAATTTTCTAAAAAATTGACTTAAATGAGAAAATTTTTTTTTTAAAAACAACGGTGAATGATACAAACCTTGCTATATCTTTTTGTTTTTAACCAGATTAACCAGATTTCACCTTTTTTGAAAAAGTACTTTTAGTATTTTCTTAATTTCTCAAAAACTAAGATACATTTTGGCATCCGGTTTTCTATTTTTGACTAAAAATTAATAAGAGCTTTGAATTTTGAAAATAAAAATAATAGTCAATTAAATAAAATTTTGAAAAAAATTATATTAAAATTTTGAAAAAAATTGTATTAAAATTTTTTTTTTTATTTTTTTTTTCAAAATTTTTAGTTTGAAAATTAATTTTTTTAAAACTGTGCACTTAAACAACTTAATTTAAAATTAAAATAAAAGAGTAATTTTCTGGCTTTCCAAAAAAATATAACAAGGCTTCGTATCATTCACCGTTGTTTTTAAATAATTTTTTTTTCTGATTTAAGTCAATTTTTTATAAAACTGCCCCTTCCGCCTAAACGGAGGAAATAGACCCCCCTCTTATACGATTTTTTTTGTCTTAACCCCACCTACACGCTCAAGCTTTTTGGTGCACCTTAAACCAATCACCCTGTATATAACTGGTTGATGGCAGCCCTCAAGTGATGTATAATCAGAAAATGAGTTTTCCTTGATCGCATAAAGAAAACATTTCATCTGCATTAAAATTCGATCCATTTCACTTTTGCTAGAATCCCTACAATAAACCGAATCTTTATATTAAAAGATACTTTAACCCACAACTTCAACTGTTATATGCACATCCATTAATTATGTTGAACCACTTCCAATTTTTTTTTATATATTTTCAAGTTCGAAACGCCTTCCACTTTTATTCATCAAAACAACAGTCAGCCGCATTAAAATAAAAACTTTTTTAATCAAATCTACAGATAGATAGTGCGGCTTCTCTATGAAATATAATGCATTGTTCGTCGCTGTTGTATATAGTCGTATAGATACAATAACCAAAACCATCAAAGTTGTGTACTTGCAACATTGTAATGTTCGTTTTCTATATTTTTCATTCATCTTGATCCACCAAGATCCATCCATCTACAGCCTTGAATCAAGAAATCTGATCGCTCGATCAACATCATCATGCATCAGTCATATCATTCATCAGCTTCTAAATTAACATTCCGTATCTTTAACTAAAAGGCAGAAAAATAGATACACTCACCATGTAACTCTTCTCTCTTTAAAGCAAGACATACGGAGCTACGGACAATAAGCTTTTGTCTTCCGAATAAAAATAAAAAAAGATACAAATTAAACTTCACAATCTCAGTCCCTCACTCAATGATCGTAGTGTTTATTATACTTGCTTCACCATATAGTACATTAATTTACAATAGAGTGCGCTACTATAGCTAAAAATGTGATTGTGGTTTTTGTATGCTGCACTTAAAAGATATAGACAGAAACAGATACAAATTAATCGTTTAGTTACTTTTCATGATTAAATAAAATTGCTTAAATCTATAGTGAGTGTTGTTATTTTAAAATGGAGGAAATTGTCCAGATTGTGCTGCCATCTCTTCAACATAATAGTCCCGCCATTGTTTGTTTCTAATTGGATATTTCTGTAATCGGTTGAGTTGATCTGACTGACTGATCGACATCGACGATGAAGGTGACGACTTTCGTTGTGGCGGCAAAAATGTTGATGCGCTTGCTTCAACTGATGCCGATGATGATGATGATGACAGAAGCCGCCGCCGATTACGTTGCTGCTTGTTGAACGCACCCTCCACGGAGTGCTGCCGTTGACGTTTCTGCTGCGCTCTGACTGATTGATCGAATCCATTTATTTTAACGTCATTTTCTTTTTGACATTGGGCGACAGCAGCAGCATTGGCCAAGAGTGCCTGCCGCAATGATGGTAGATAGAACGTTGATGGCATTGCTGGCATTAAAGCATTTATATTCCCCGCCTGATTTGTGACCAGTTGCTGATGAGGTGATAGTGCTACTGCTGCTGCGGTTGTAATGTCATTGCAGTATGGTGTAAAACAATCACCAAATGCTTGTCGATCATTGCCTCCTGCTTTCAATCGGTAGTTATTGTTATAGAGACTCGAGGTGGGCAGCTTATTTTTTTCTCGCAAAGTACTACCGCCGCCTTCAACAACAGATGATGTGCGTTTTTTGCCACGATGTGGAAAAAATAATTCATCGTACTTTAAAATGTCTTTGAGTCTGTCCTTTTTGCCGCGATGTGGTATAAAAGAATCTTTGCCATGGATGATACCTTCTATGTATGCGCTATATTTGCGACCTCTTGGCGGTATAAAGGGGATGTCCTCATCTAAAGCTGTAAACAAAAAAGGATGTTTCATTGTTGTTGGAAGTAAATTAACAAATTGTTTACTGGTTTATATATTCAACTTCATAAAGATTACCATAGTTCAAAAAATAAAAAAAGTGAAAGTATACAAAAATACGCGAAGAACTTATTTATATCAGGTGAAAGGTTCTTACGGTTCGTATTGTAGGAGTTACTATATTGGTTAAACCCGTAAACAGTAAACTAATAATAATTCAGATACGACATATTAACGGTGACGTTAGATTAACGAAAAATGGCGTAGGTAAATGGCAGTGGAAAGTATTGAGAAAAGCAATTAGAAGAGAAATAGCACTTCGATTCTTAAATAAAATGGAGATGAATTGATATTTTTTTCGTCCCTGTTGATGTCGATAAAGTCATTGGACGAATAATAGAGAAAGACATCATAAGCATGTTAAAGTTCGTAGTGGCCGAACTGCATCTGGTGGCTGTTTCTACGAAATTCCTTGTAAAAATTATACCACAAGTGCCCTTAGTTAGTTCGTCGTTGAATCTTCTTCTCTACACTCCTTCGATACACACAGTATCAAAAAACACTCACTGGTACCAACAAGCTCCAAAACCTAATGAATTAATTTATCAATTGATCCATTTGTGTGAAAGACATTAAAGAACTTGATGTTTCAGACTTTCCGTACCGGTACATTTCCATAGCGTTTAATTGCATCACGTATTTACAAATAGAAAAACGAAACTTCGTGGGTTGTATAAGGAGACGTTCGAGTCACATTTTTAATTTTTTTTTATATTTATTTTTCAAAGCTAAGAGATTTTTTACTCTTTTTTTCAAAGCTAGGAGATTTTTTACTCTTTTTGCTTATAAAAAATAAATTATCATTTTCAAAAAAAAATTTAGAGCATGTTTTTCACTATACGTTTCCCAGAATGTTATTAATGACTTGATTAATGTAACAGATCTATTTAGGTATATCTGTGTTTATTTTGGAAAAGCTATCCGTAGTAAAGTAAGATTTTCCATACAAAATTCTCACAGCAAATCACTGCCGATAAAGAAGTCAAATCTCACTGCCGAAAGATTCGCGACTTTCATTCGAGTATTGAACAAAGTTTTTGTTGTTGGTATACGAATGATAATTTCATGTTTCATGTTTTTGCATTCATTATATTTCCTCGAGTGAAAAAAAGCAAACAGTGTCTTGTCGAATCTGAAATATAAGTTCTTTTTTGTTTTAAGGTTTTGCTCAGTTTTGCGCCTTGTCATTTTGTGGTTTGACATATGTATCCGCACGAATCTAATTTTGACACTTGCTAAGTATTCAGTGCAAACTGTCATCAGCAAGTTAAAGCTTTGACTTTTACTATTTTCCCAAATTCTTAAAAATCTAATTATGAAATTTGCATAATATTCAGAACTGTCTTTAGAAATGTATATATTATATATATGAAGTTTGACAGATATTACATATTCAATTTTGACATTTCGTTGCTACAATGCATGCAGAACTTACCTCCATTTTTTACTTGCATAGGTACTATAAGGCAAGTCTTGGATTCGTGCAAAAAAAAAAAATTGAGATAACAATCAAAAATGACATTACGATCATAGAGAAGACAAAAAAAGTGGGTCGGGTCGGTCTGTCGGTCTGTCTGTCTGTCTCGGCACCTACAGCCTAAACGGCCTATTTACATCAAATTTGGTAGGTATGGTTTTAAGGGTAATACGTCCAGAGCTTTTTTGTAAGTCACTGTAAGTCAAAAAATAACAGTACCTGTCATATAAAGGTTATCGAAAACCTCATTTTTCTCGAAAAAGGCTCTAACGATTTCAACCAAATCTCACATGGGTAATAAATTGTAGAAGGCCTATCAAAAAATTTAAACCAAACCTTCAAGAAAATTCGTTTGAACGAAAATAAATTACTGATTTTGTCGTAGCTATTCTTAATAGCATGACATCAAACAAATTTTCAAATTTAAATTTGTTAAGTTTTAAATAATTTTTGAAAAACTATTTTTGTGAAATCAATATTTCAAAAACCCGTTGACGGATTTTTATGAAATTTTGTTTTAAGGTGTCAAAAATTAAGTTTAAAGGACCTGCGATTTCAATTTTTTTTAGAAAAAAGTTTTCCAAAAAATATTTTGTAAAAATCGATTTTTTCGAAAACCGGTCTAACGGTGTTGAAAAAAAACTTCATAAACTCACATTTTTAAAAGAAATTTGTTTGCATACTTTGAGTGAGGTTTGAATCTTAAGATAGGGTTTTCAAACTTTTAATAAGAATTTTATAAAATTTTTTTCGTATTATTCCGTATGTACTTTAAACTCCGTAACTCGCCACGAGAGCAATCAAAATAATGAGAGAGAAAGAAAATCATATTTTCTATCGAAAAGCTCTTAAATTTTTTTTTACTGGAGGCATAGAAATTTAGGAGTTATAGAGTAAAAAAGTTAAGCTTTTAAATTTTTTAAAATTGATATACCTAAGCAAGTTCCACATTGTAGCGACGATTTACTTCAAAACTCGGCAACTTAAGGCCAGTTATACAATCGTCGTTAATTTTTGTTGACATTTTTAACTTTCCGATTTTGTTGGATTAGTTGTAGTTCAACGCAAGTTCAAGCTACTACTTTAATACGAGTAAATTAAAAACATACATACTCTACGGGTATGGTTGTTTCGCGAAAAACGTTTGGCAAATTAACGTTTGGCGGTGGGTTATTTCGCCGTTTTTTGTTTCGCAATTCTCTTATTTGGCATTTTGTTTTTTCGCTTTTCAAGTTTCGCAAATTACATTTCGCTTTTTTAATGATATGTCAAATAGTCATTTCGCGTTTTTCATTTCGCTATTTTCATTTAGTTTTTTGATCGATTATCTCTTTGCGCGAAATTGGTTTTCTCAAAATTTTCCAGTATAAAAATTAAGCAAACACAAAACTTAAAGGCCGACGAAAATATAACTACAAACATTGCAAAACAACAAAAATAGTATTACAAACCAAGCACACATGAATGAATAGAACAACGGCTAAGAAATAACGGCAAATCTAAAAAAACTGATGCGAATGGTCAAACAATCGAAACAACTGAACGGCGAAACGATCTATCAGCGAAATGATACAACGGCAAAACAATCTATCAGCAAGATGAGTAAACGGCGAAGTGCTAATTTACGGAACAACCAAACGGCGAAACATTATTTGTCGAAAAAAACACTGCCAAATATCGAACAATGTAATAAAAAAAAGCCAAACAACAAACTGCTTAGTGAATTTTGCGAAATGGATTTTAAAAAGAGAAATGTAAAACCGGCAAATGATAATTGCGAAATGATCAAAAAGCGTAATGAATAAAAAACAAAACAACTTACGTTTTGTTTTTTTAAATTAAAATTTGCGAATTTAAAAATTGCGAGTTAAAAGAAATATTTAACGACTAAGGCGAAAAAAAAATTGTCAAATGAATTTTGCCAAGCAATGGTGACCCATATTCTACGAACATTGTGTTCATTTAGGTATAGCTGCAAAATAACCAAATTTCAATTATGTCTATAGAAATGCCAATATGTTTTGAATTCCAACATGAATCATGTTATAAAATTCTACTATGTATTTCGATTTGTTTTTACCAGATTTTGTTTTAAAATTTCCCCTTTAGTTTTCTCTTAGAAAAAACTTCTTTCATGAATAGTTTTTTTTATATCATTCTATTTGACAGTTCAGAAGTACCATATTACTGTGTCGAAAGTGTGGATGTTTTTTTTTCGGGAAATATCTGCTAAAATGTTGGGAGGGGGTTACGTCTTAAAAGCGCAATAAGTTGCTGTTTTTTGAGTAGCCATGGAATAATGGATTGGATAGTATATTGCGTTTTTTCCATAATTTTTCGAGTGATGATCCACCAAAATTAAATAGCCTTGAATAGTTAAATGCAAAGCTACAAGATCAACTTTAAATAAACATAGACCTGGACATACCCCAAATCAAAATGTCTGCATCTGCCATAATAAGGTCGTATTTCTCTGAAAATCAACAACAGTTCCAATCTGTATCTGTGAATTGTATCGGAAATGTATAATCAAATGACATATGTATAACTATTTATTTAAGTGTTTGAAAATTTGCATGAATCGAAAAGTGTGTCAGGGTCGATCAATAGTCGACATTTTTAAAAAAAAATATGAAATCCGGAAAAAATATAAGATCCGCATTTGTTGCCTTTAAATAACAATATAAATAATTTCCAGACATCTATTAAAAATATGCCTTTTGTTTTATGTTTTTTGAAGTTTGAAATATAATATTGGACACCCTGTTTTTAGAAATTCAGAAACGCGCACATTTACACTGAGTATTTTTGTTTCTAATAATTTTGATTTCGACTGTCAATTAAATCAGAATACGGATCATCATCGTAACAATGGTTTTGAGTCCGAATTGAATTATTTTCTGAAAGCTAAAAATGTCAACTTAGTAAAATGGAATTTAGCTTACACGTTTGTTTCATATTTGAATTCCAAATTTTATGATGTCTACATAAGAAGTGGTATGTCTTACTTCAAAGTCCACTTAACGCTTTTAACTTGACATTTAACGAATTACCATGGATTTAAGCAGTTAAATCTAACAATCAATAAAATAATTAAATTTCGATTGAGAATTTGGAAAGAATTTCATTTTAAACACATAAAAACAAGAAAAAAAAAACCCAACCCAAAACTTTTTGACCACAATAAACGAGAACAAAATTAAGCCATTTAACAAAACAAAAGATTTTTTTATGATCCAAAGTCCTCATAAATTTGTTTTTAACAAAAAACTATGCAGGCTCTCCCATCATCTTTTTGTCTTTCCAATAAAACATAAAACGACCAAAAAAAAATTCATAGAAAATATAAAAAAACTAAGATTCAAACTTGAAGATAAAACTTCAGATACACCAATATATTGTATGTGAGTTCGAGAGTATGACCCGCTTTAACCTGCGAGTTGAGTGCGTAATACAGAACACACATCAAATAAAATATCTCAAATTTTGTTTATCATGAAATTCGATCCAGGTAAAGGTACCTTAACCAACAAAAAAAAAAACAGAGTAAGTAAAGTAGGTACAGACAGTACAATGCATTCCAATCCAAGACCCGCATTTTATATAAAAAAAAACAAGAAAAAAAAGTACAATCATGAATAACCACTCCTTTCTCTTCATCACTCTTATATTATGATGTAGAATATCTTCCATCTTTTGCACTTACTGAATGTTTGTTCAAAATCATCTGGTTCACGGCGCACAACAATGTACTTTGGTTCTTCCACATACAGGGGCAACTCTCGACGGCCCTTCTTCCACATATTCAATCCAGTATAATAACTGCCAGATGCGTTGTAACTGTTCACCGATCCTAGTTGTCTCATTGTCCATTCTAGGAACTTATACGGATCCTTATCGCCACTCAAATGGAGTGAAATGTCATCATTGTTCTGTTTGGATGAGTTTTCTTCGTCACTGGAAATACAATGAAGGAAAAAAAAAATATGAAATTATTAATGATAGATACTTTTGCTGAATTTTATTCTTTGATTGATATGCGATACCTATATAGTTTTTAAGTTGGGGAAACCCAGTCAAGCGAAGAGGATAACAATAATGATTAAGGGTGATTATTGGGTATCTATTACATTCGATTGGCCTACTATCATGGCAAAGGTATTGAATTTCCGAAGAAAAATATTCACATCAATTTTAAGGGGAATTTAACCAGCAAAATGTTTGTAGAATTCAAGTTTCGATGTCAACTCTTTTAATTTTGTTTTTCATATAAGTCAGTTTTTTGTTGGTAAATTAGAAATACCCGTCTTAAGGTCTTAAGAAAAGCCGTCTTAGAGATTTAAAAAACTGCAAGCAAAAGACAAAGAAAAATTGCGCATAAAACACAGGTGTTCAACTCGTACTCGCCCTTCCTCTCCCGTAAAAAAACTGGTGCACATAATATGTGCATAGCTATACATACAAACAATACAATACAATACAATACAATACAATACTATATAAACTTTGCGTATACCCAAACTCGTACCCACTTAAATCCTTTAGTAGATCCAGGCAGGGTCATACAAAATAATTTGGCTCTATTTCCGAACTGAGCAAAGCATTTTTGAAAATTTTTCTCTTACCACCACGAAACAAACCCAAGTCGAATTTATTTCGTATTTGAAGACGAAATAAAACCAAAACTGAAATTTGGTTTTATTTCGATTGGTACTTATTTTACGTCATCTGAAAATGATCATATTTGTCTTTATTTCGTTTTATATTTCAAAATAAAGCAAAATATTTATTTTTGGATTATTTTATTTTCGGAAACACTACGCGATACACATTTAGGTTTACATGTGTTTTTCTCAAAAGCAACGTAATTCATAAATGTTAAAAAAGATTTATTTTAATAATTCACACTCTCTTTGAAAAGAATTACATATATTATTATAAGTTATAATTATTTAAATGAATTTCACGGCCTGAGTGCGAAGTGAGCCGAAATCCCCACTCCCGAAATCTCAACTTCCAAAATACCGATTCCTAAAATTACGACTTGCAAAATCCCGATTTCCAAAATTCCGACTGACTCAATCCCGGCTGACTGACTACTTTTTTTTGTACAAAAAATTAAAGGATTCTACCAGGTTTCGTAGTCGTAGCAGTACATGGGTGGCTAACTTGGCGGGTTTAAGGGATTTTAAATCTTTCTGAAGTCAGTCCCGCACTAGGGGTATGATCAGTCGTTTGGCAGGCGCCTGTATCAGTCAACAGTTTTTGTGTGTAGCTGTATCTGTAGTACAAGATCACTCAAATTCAACTTTGGCGTGCGCTGCTTTATACTTTTTGACTTTTGAAGACAAAAAAAAAACATAGCGAAGTGCCTGAATGAAAGTTGATGTTCTCTGCTACACCATTATCACAGGTCATCAACTTGTAATCCTCTGTCTCCTGACGTAAAAAAAAAATTTACACGCGCTTTTCTATACATGAATACGTGTGAACAGCAAAATGCAAAATTGTAAGAATGTATATGGTCTAGCCAAATTTGACAGTCAAATTTCAAATGCACGGGCACGCACACAGAGTTAAATCTCTGCAGTTTTGAAAGTTTGTAGGCAAAAGTGGGTGGTGCCTTCTGAGTTGATGTTCTATTTATTTATTATTCTATGACCATTATGGACGAGCTTACTACTTTTTTTAGCTCCATTTTGACAATAGCTTTGACAGCGCTACATAATGCAGCCGCAGGTTACATCATTCTGTTCAGCCAGTTAGTCGTCGAAATAATATCCTTCCTCGACTACGTTCAAATTGTAGTGTTAAATAAAATCTATGTTAAAAAGAAGTAAGTTGCACCGCGAAAGCTCCGAAAAACTACGGCCTAGTGACTTACACTCTCAACTAATCCTTTTCAGTATTAGAGGGGACCTAGAATTTTCCAATGAATTTAAGGTGAGATGCATTTATCAAGACAATGATATCTTGAAGGATTCATCACTTCCTCGGAAGAGGCAATGCCCCTTAAAAAAATATTAGCTTTACTCAGGGCTTGAACTCAAACTTCCGTCGTGATATTACGATACACTAAGAACTACGCCACGGAGCCATTCTAAATCTTATGTTAATCTACGTTTAAACTTGTCATTTTGAGACTTCTTTTAATAAAAATTTGATATAGAGTCGTTAGGGGTCAGTGAGCGCAGTCGGAAAGTGTGTATCTTTTCTCTTTGTAAGTCTTATTACTATCTTAAGGCTTCTCCTAGAGAATCTGTCATCTCAAGAATTATTGTGGTCAACCTGCCATTTCAAGGTTATGTTTATGTTGCCAGAACAACCTCCATGATAAGAACCAATATCTAATGACTCATAATATTTATTTTAATATTTAATATATTTGGCATTTAAAAAAAAAATATTATATTAACGTCCCTCATTATCTTTCAAATAAACACTAATTCACATCAATCGTACTTGTAAAATTCACCTTTCGAACAAACAATATTTTATGTGCACACGCGCACCTCCGGGGTTCCCAACATGGTTTCCCTATAAACACTCAACTCCCTCGTATCTATTTCATTTTTAAGTTCGTGGAACTTCTTCGCGATCCAATCCGAAATTATATGGGTTTTTGGGTTTTGAATGGAAATTGAAATTGGCGATTCGTGTTATGGATTTCCAGTCCATCCGAATCATCCATCAAATTTGAATGAGGAAGGAGTGTTAACTCTGAGGAATGTGGGCTTTTTTCTGATGATGTGGGTGTGTAAAGAATGATTTGATGCAGAGTTTGATCTTTGTATGTTGCTTTTAATCATTTATCGACCACATGTACCTTTCTACATACGTATTATGGTATAAAAGAGTGCGCCTATGTAAACGATCCAAAGAGTTAGACGATCAAAGTTGTTCGAATATATAATTGAAATCTATGTGATGTGCAATTAATTGTAATTATACCGTTTGACCCGCGATGGGGGAGCATATTGCAGCCAAGTCGATTGAGCGGAATTGTTCAATGAATTTCGTAAGTCATAGGATAAAATTCGTAATCATTGGAAATCAAGTTTTAAATCGTAGTCGTGGGGGTTATTTCCTTTGACTAATTATCTGATTTGTTAATTGATTTTGTAGGCAGAGGACAGTTTGTAATGACTAAGGTTTGAATTTTTTTTTATGATTCACACTTTCACAGAATATAATTGGAAGAGCATTGTTCTTGATTGTGAATCACTTATTGGGATAATTTATAACAGTTTCCAACCTATGATGCTGATGATTAATTTACTATAAATAATTCTAACTCGTATACTTAAAATGTTTGATGATGTCATCCTTCAAAAAAGGATTAATATGAAACTTAATGTAGATATTCGGCAATAGTTTCTTAATATAAATCAAAATCTCTAGCATGATCGATTTTTGACTTTTTGTCAAAAAAATGGTCAAGGTCAGACCAATATAGATAAAAATTTGTCTAATTAGGTACCTATATACAAGTATCAATTAATGATTGTTTTTCAGATTTATGACAACAGCTTGAATTCTTCAAAAACAAAATTGCTCAAAATGCATTAGAGTATGTACAGTACAGTAGGATTGAAATCATAATATAGCTTCCAATTTAAGTGGTGTCACCAAATATAATGATTTCTTTCAAATTGTATTGCAATGATTATAAAATAAGTTATAAATGTATTTAAGTGTACATATAGTAGGTTATCGCTTTGCTATGCAAATAAAATTCTTAAAAAAAAAATATTTATATCTTGGATTTATTTAACCTAAACCAAAAATTATTTTTTTTGTAAGTGCTGGAGCAGACTGCGCAGCACTCCTACGCTGAAACTATTTATCGTAAGAAAAAAATATTTAGATATAAAATGTAGGAAATTTCCTAGGGTTTAATTTGTATCTTAATTATTTTGACCTCAAATTAATATGAAAGGAGATATTGTTAAGAAACAGGCAAATTAGCTCAAGATTCGTAAAATAAACAAAATAATTGCGAAGTTCCTGAAAATTCGTATTCTGTCAAAAAAAAAATAGTGAGCTCGACTCTACTACTTTGGTTCAAGCCTCATATCTGCGCTCACCACCGACGCAGTCGCAACGGTTCTGATGAGTCAAACAACGTCTGTTTTTACTAGTTTTACCACTTGCGCAAGTTAAGACAAAGCAAAATCAGTACGGAAAGGGGTCACCTACTACCCCTCATTTCATCGGTTGAGGTATTTTTTTTTTAAATTACATGTTAAATAAAAAAAATACTTAAAATCAACGGTTAACCTATAGTACTTTTTTGGCAAGCTAGAAATGTTAACAGTTTTTAAAATAATTATTTTTACTAAAACTTTTGAAAAAAAGAAATTGAACAAAAATTTTATACTTCTTTTTTTTTTGTTTACATTACGTAATTAAGTACTGTTTTCGTTGCCAAAATTTAGGTAATGCTTTTATTCAATTTAAGTAAAACAAAAGAAACCCGTACTTTTTGAGAAAATTAGAAATAACCAGAAACACATTATTTTTTATTAACAATCAAAATTGCTCATCATTTGTGAAGTGAATAAAAAAGTGCAAACTTCTTAAAAATACTCTGGCAAAGAAATATATGTCTTTTCAGATTCTGAAAAGTCCCGAACTTTACAAGGTGAGCTCGAGTACAAAAACCCGGGTATAGGCGAGGGTTTTGTCAAGAATGAAATCACCTGACCACTTATACTTGCAATCATTTGAAATCACTTTGAAATCAGATGCAATCCCTATTTCAAGTGAAAAAATTAAAAAAAAAAAATTGGTTTTTGATTTCAAAAGATTTATTGCAATCATCAAAAATATTTGAAATCACTTTAAGTTTTTTTGCAATCATGCAATCAAAAATGCCATAATGAAATCACAAATTGAAATCACAATGAAATCACTTAAATTAATTTGCAATCATTTGAAATCAGTAAATTTATAAAATCAATGCAATCACAAAATTTTTAAATCAATTTAAATACTGCTTGAAATCATCTGAAATCATATGAAGTCATTTGAAATATTGAAATCATTGAACCACTAAACTGGCAAGTGACATACCCCTCGGGTATAGGTAAGCCTCCACTAAGATTCCTAGGGGTGGAATGGTCCAGTTTTGTTATACAACATTAGCTTGGGCTACTTTTTCCGAACACGTATGTAAGGCCAAGAAATAAATTGAATTAGAAGGGGGCGTCTATTACCCCCCCCCCCTCTAAAAAAAAGATATTTTGTTTCTTAAACTATGCTATTATGAATTTTAAGTCAAAATCAAAAAACCGGATGGTCTAATGTCTTGTATTTTCTTTTTGAGAAAATTCAAAATAACTTTGTGAATTCGTAAACTACGTGTCTAAATTTTTGGAAAAAAATAATATTTTTTTCAAAAAAAGTTCCAAAAAAAACTTAATGTATTGAGAAAATAAAAGAAGAGATTTCTGGCTTTACAAAAAAGTATCACGTAGCATTGAAAGTATTACCGTTGATTTTCAGTAAATTTTTTTAAGTCACTTTTTTAAAAAAATTGCTCCACCCCCTGACAAAGGGGGGGGGGGTAAAATACGCTCCTTTCCGATCCAATCTTTTTTTCTTGTCTTAGCTTAACTTACGTGTGGGGAAAAATTTGCCCAAGCAGATGTTGTTAAACCAAACTGGACATTTCACCGGGGGAAGCGCAGAGGTGGCTTATATCCGGGTTGTGGAGTCGAGATCACCTTGTTAATTATGCTCGGGACTCTTCAGAATCTTCAAGAAAATATATTATTCTACCAGAGTGCGAATTTTCAGGAACTTCGCTATTTTTTTGCTTATTTGCTTGGACTATTTGGGAAAGTTAAAATTCAAAAAGAGCAAATAGGCCAGTCGGCAGAGACAAAATTTAGGTTATTTAATGCAACAGAATACCCATACAATTTTTACATAAGATATGGTTTGTAAGTCTTCTTAGAGTATCCCAATAAAATGGCGGAATGGTAGAGCGTTTGCATTAGCCGGCATATTGAAAACGCGTTTTCTCAAAAACCTTAAAAATGACTTTTCAAACAAAAAAATTGTTAAAGGCTCTGTCAAACAGAACGCTGTCCGGCGTTCTTTGTAAAAATTATTGTAAAAATTTACAAACAAAATCTGGCCGCCGCGTTCTTATTTTCCCAGTATTTGTATTTCACTTCTATCACATTTTTTGTGGGTATAACACTTTAGGAGTTATGGCGAATAAAAAAGAAATTTCTATATAAATTTTTAAAATTAAAAACATAAAAAAAACAACTCGTTATAATTTTGAAAAAAAAAAGATTAATCTTTTTGCACGCCATAACTCCTAAAGAGTCATATCTTCTACAAAAAATTGTAGGCTTGAAAAAAATAAAATCATATTTTCAATCGAAAAGCTTAAAATATTTTTTTTTCTTCCGATAAGCCATTCCTAAGTTATTCGAGATAACAGGTTTATTCAATATAGCGTCTAGCGCAAACGCCCTACCGTCCCGCCATTTTTTTTTTTTTTTTTTTTTTTTTGATACTTACTCTAGAAAAATTAACGAACCATGTCCAATCATAAAGTTGGATGGGTATTTTGGTGCACGCAAAAATTCTCTGCCGACTATGACCTTACCTAGAAATTTATAGAATCCTCCCAAACTTTTCAATAAGTAGGTAAACCTAAGAAGAATGGAATTTTAGCGTCTTTCTATTTACTCTTTTCATAAATGTTTCAGCTTGTCGTTCGTTCGAATATATCGTTTTAAACAAATAGATTCATGCAAAAACAAAAATTTTAAGATAAAATCCTGGTTGTATCAGTAGACATACGATATACATACATCTGATTGTAAAATTCTACTGCGGAATTTGTAAAACTCAGGTCTACGTACACGTTTTTCTAAATACACAGACAACATTCTATAATTGCAATAAGAACTCAAGTGGATTGCCATTTTATTTGATTAAATTTAGCTTTCTGTTATTCCAATTGAACTATTCAATGTCACCCCTATAGCTTGGTCATTAAAGTCGTTAATAGAATAAAAAGCCTCTGGGTGCTTACTCAATCAAAAAAGACTACGAGGTGTAACGCTATTTAAAAGTTTTTTTTTTAAGTACATATTTGTAGTTAATTTAAGTGTCAATATGTTTGTTTAGAATCTCATATAATTACAAGTTAATTGTATTTGTTCAATTAAGCTTAGAAATTCCAAATCACTTATGTAATTGACTATACATATACCTTCAGAAAATAAAAACACAATTGGGCAACTATAATTAAATGCAACATTGAACAATGATTATTGGAATCTTAAACAATTAACTAAATTAAAAATCAATTAGGGAAAAATACGATTTTTTTTAAAATTCCATTATATATTGCCTCTAATTTTTTAATTGAAATAAATAAATCACAGTTGACAGCTCAGCAAAATGTTTCATCGTGTTAAATATTTAATACAAAAAAAAAATGTAGGTTAACATTTTCCCCAAGAGAAATTTCATCCACCATTTCCGCCCACATATATAGTGCTCAAGCTTATCCAATAACCAAGAGAGAATTTATTTTCTTATCCTGAAACCTTAATCGTTCAACTTACCTCCCGTTTGTATTACAAGCAAAAAAAATCAACTCTCAATCTCATTCATTTTAGTGACCCAAATATAGTATAAGATATCGTACTTGGGTTGGGCTCTCTGATGGTGCACTTCATTCAATCAACAATATTTAAGACATGAACCATACAAAGCGAAAGGAACATACACCGCCCAATCCCATGGATTGTGCCTTTCTTCTTCCTAATTGTGTCAATTCAATTTCATCCTGCTCCAGTGCACTGATTTTCATCTCAGCGTGAGTTCTTCGAGTTCGTTTCATCTTTTTTTTTTTTTTTTTAACTTGTGTTCCCAATTTAAAAGAAAAAATATACAATTTTGTTTTCATTTATTTCCAAAAAAAATATATAATACAATAAAAACGATTTACGATCATCGGATAGTACCTATACATTCGATATGTGTTTGTGACAGGAAGTTAAACACGACCAAACGACCGCGCATACCCCAAATATCGATAAATCAGAGTCCATAATCATGAGAATGAGGACCAACAGCACGCCACTGACCGGCCGCTTACCAAAACTGATCAAATTCAATGATCAAGTGCATCAGTGCATCAGTAACCGCACTGCCAGCCAATTGCGCCCTAAAAAAGTTGACCCCATCCCATAAACATGGTTTACAAAAAAAAAAAAAAAAAACTCCTCTCGAAGCATGATTTAAATTTTTCAAAATAAATTGAACATCACGAATGCAAAATGCGACGCAAATCAGCCCACATAAAATCCATTCAACAAGATCTACTGACGCATCCTTTGCTATCCATGCGGCCAAAATGTGGAAAGTTTAATTGAAATATCGACGATCGATGTTGAGGCAAAATTTATCGTTAACGATCTTTTTGAAACGGAGAAATGCATGTTAAGCAATTCATATAAGGAAATTCCATGATACTTATTTTTTTGTTTCGTTGTTTTTTTTTTTTTTTTGATAAAAAGTGAAATTTTTGACCACCCTATGGTGTCAGTAATGTTGTTAAATGCAAATGTACAACGGCGTTGGAGGAAACCGACGATTTATTTACATAATTAAATGCCAACTGTCACAGAAGGAATTGTATAGAATAAAGTTAAACGAAATACAATTGATGAAGACATACTGTCTGCGAAATTGAAAACATGCGAAATAATTGGAGTTTCTCTTTGGAATATTACGCCAACCCTGAGATACAAAATTTATATAACTGAGTCATTAGAAAGTATTTCTTTATTTAGGAATTTCTTCTGATCTTAAAGTCAATGAATAATGCCTAGATGCTCCAATGAATTTAAAATATTTGTTTGAGTGTAAAATCTATCAATCTTTTTCCTGCAAATACATTAAAATTTATTAAGTCCTACCGCAGTCAATAAGTCTCTTTTTAAAGGTTTAAAACTTTTTGGGGTTTTATTATTTAAGGCCAGTTGATCTATACAAAAAAAAGGCAAAGGTCGCAAAAAATTTAGCATTAAGTTTGACTTTGGAATACTATACTGGGACCATACCAAACAATATCGCAAAGTCAAACACAATGCTATATTTTTTGCGACCTCCAATGTATAAATCAACTTGGCTATTAGTATGTTTTAATTGATTAATATCGCTGTAAGAATTTTTAGAATCTTTGTTAAATCATAAAATGGAATTTGTCTATTACATACATTTTTCTTAAAGAAGAATTTTTTGAAAAAAAAATGGAAACATTAGATAGGTATGAAAAGTAACTTGCCACGAGAGAAAATTCGTTGTGACTTATCAGTAATACGCTTTATTTAATTAAAAATTAACCAACTAACATTACTGCAACAGAAAAAAATATAAATTCATTATATTAATAGATTGTATATATTACTTCGATAACTTAAATTGTTTTAAGATTATTTCGTTGTTTAAATCTGTTTTAATAAGAGATGTTCAGATGAAAAAATAATAAATGAAGCAGTTATAATTTTTTTCATCTGAATATCTCTTATGCTCATTTGCACCAGAATAAATTTTATATCATTCAGGATATTCGCTATGTGCGTGTTGCTTCTCTATTATAGACAAATTTACAGCTAGCGCTTCCAGTGCTCATAAATAAAATTTATTGTGAACAAATAACAACAAACTTTCATGAAAACCAATAACTAACGCTAGTAAATGATGCATTTGTTGTGGGTTTTACTTGCTCTATACTTCTGGTGCAGGGAACTATCTTCACGGGAATTAACTTCACATGAGAACTAACTTCACCACTAGTGGGATTTAATTTCACTTTTTTTATGAATTAAATTCCCATTAAAGGTGAGAACTAATTTCATCTGAAGATTGTGTGAAGTGAACTCCCATCTACAAGTTTGGGTATGCAATTTGTGCATTTTGTAAGAAAAGTGTAACGTCACCCAAAAGAGTGACGTTACAGGCGCGGCGCAGGGAACTAACTTCACGGGAACTAGCTTCACATGGGAACTAACTTCTCTACTAGTGGGAATTAATTTCACTTATTTTTTTGTGAAGTTAATTCCCACTTTGAGTGGGAAATAACTTAACTTTTAGGTTGGAAATTATATCACTCTTTTGGGTGACGTTACACTTTACACACAAAATCTACATATTTCATACTCAAACTTGCACCATCACAAACTCGCACACACCCCAAATCATATAGATGGCCAAGCAGGGGGGTTGCATCCAATCTCAACTGTTGGAGACACCGGGAACTAAACGTCCCTGGTTTTAATAGATTTTTACATTCCCACTCTTGTAATTGAGGTATGTCTATGAGCCCTACTAATACTCAAATTTAGTAACAGCTTAAATAAAAAACTCCACACTCTACGAATATTTCGGTGCAAATTTTGTCTAAAGTGTGAAGATTTTATTTATGCTGTTACCTACTAAATTTGATTATTAGTATAAGGCCCTATCTCTTTAAAAGTATAGTATAAGAAATTATACTTGGTGAATTAAAAATTAAAATAATCTAATTTAGCTCGCTCTAATCGTTATAAGGGAACGAATGCATTGATTGCTTTTTAAATTATTTTTACTGCAAAAAATGTTACTTTCATTTTTAACTGCCAAACAATCAAAAGCGAAATGAAATAAAAGCAAACCAAGTATTTGCGAAATGATCATATCGCATTGTGAAAAAATGAGAAATAAACACTTTAAATCCTGAAAAATTTTTGGTTGCCCTAAGAGCATCCAAATCATTTTTGCCTTTATTTCTTTTAAACAACGAATTTGCTATAATTTCTCACTAATTTTTATTTAATGAAAAATAAAAAGCAACTAGCTTTCTATCCATTGTACCAAAGCAATTCCTTCCTATCTTTCTACTCCTTCTAACTATAGGGTCGTGCAACACCTGTTGCATTTAAAAGGCCATGTGCTTTAGGCTTGTTTCACACTAATGTTATGGGGTTTCATTAGGTTAGGTCGCTATTGGGTCGTTATTGGACTTTTGCAGTTTCGTTCACATACATGAGGTTTGTATTAGGTCTGTATTCGGCGAACCATTATTAACTATAGAGAAAGAAAAAACAATAAACTTAATCAAACGTGAAAAACACTAAAATGAACCAATTAAGAACCTTGCAAATGTGAACGATCTCATTACTATGTGTGCCCTAGAGTCTAATAGAGACCCAATAGAAACCAATGAAACTTCATGGTGCCGCGGGAGCATTAGGTGCTATGGGGTTTCTATTATTAGGTCGCTATTGGGTTTCTATTGGGTTCACATTGTGTCGTTTTCATGGGTTCACACTTATGAGGCAGAGGCGAATAGAAACCCAATAGTGACCTAGTCTAATGAAACCCCATAAGCGTGAAACAAGCCTAACAGCACGATTCTGCCGAACCTCTGTGATACCTCACAAGTCACAAGACTCTGACAGACGAAGTTGAAATCGTCGTACAGTCTCAATTTGTGAGAGTCATAAAACCAATCGAAATTGTGATCTCCTTCAGAGCAGGTCACAACCAGTCACAACGCACAAATTCTAATTGTTTAGATTTTTTTCTTGGTTAGGTAAATATTAATGTAATTAAATATAGAAGTATAACGCGTGGATTTATATTTTATTAAACTTGTTGCTTTTATATTTGTAATTCGTATAATGTATATCATTGAAACGGAAAGAATAAAATTTTATTGAACTTACATAAAAGGATTTGTCTTCTTGTTTTTATATTTGTGTACAATAAAAAAGAAAGCACGCACATATTTGTTCACTGTAGTTACATAGCTACTTTATGCTGAAATTTTATATAAGTTTGTTATTAATTTCTTTATTCTTAAAAAATAAATTTTATCTTCAAATATTAGATTTGTCAACAATTGTGCACGAAAAAAATTCAATTTTGCTTCTGTTGTGTCATAATAAGCTGTTCCAAATATTCACCATGATGTGGTGAGTTTGTTTGTTATTTTTCTTGTGACTTTTGGGGCAGAATACGGAAAATGTTATCGAGTCAAAACAATCCTAACAAAAATCAATCACAATCGATTGTGACTTGTGACCCCTCACAACGGCAGAATCGGGGTTAAATGTTTGGGCATATACGTGTGACCAAACAACAAAGTCGTGCATATTATTTCTAGCTTGTCAAAGCTGCCAGTTCTAAGCGATTATTTTGTTCCAATAAAACCAGAAACTTTAAATACCCGATATGCAAACACAAAACCATTGATTCTTTTGAAAATTAATTCTATTGCAATTAATCTTTTTTTCGTCTTAGGCCTGCTGTGCATACCTATAAAAACAATAGTAAAACTTTGAAATACAAACTGTCTTGTTGGTCAGCAGAGTGCATGAAAAATACTTTCACTTTAGGCATTGGCCTGCTTTTGGTGGTCATCTACATTACGCCCCCAATGGTGCCGAGCCGTCTTTTAATTGTACGTTACTGTTCCATCTATATAACCTCACCTAACACAACATAAATGTTTTAATGACTTTTATTTTTTTAATTTCCTACCTTAAAGATGGACTATCATACTCCGTTGAACATAATGGTGGTTCACAATTAAGAGACCATAACTTCTCTGGCAAAAAACCACTCCCAGCCTTGGTATAGTTTTCCAATTTTCTCTTCGATTCTTGAAGGGCTATTTGACCACCTTCAGTTTCATCATAGATTTGTTCCACCAAATCCAAATTATTGTCATCCGATAAATTGGGATTCTTTTTTAATAATAATTTTATATCACTATCACTGAAACTATTATATTGAGAAAACGAGATAGCACTACACAAAACAATTATCAATACAAATGTAAAAATCATATTATGTATGTATCTGAGTCGCGAAGAGGTACTTGGCGTACTAAAAGTGCTACTTGTTGAACATAGTGCTTTTATAGCCATCGTTTTTGATCCTGTAGGGATACTGTTGTTTGTCCTGGACAGCATGGTTGGTTGTGTTTATTTGAATTGTTAAGAAATGCGTGAAATCGAAAAATAAAAATGAGTTACTGCCGCTGCAACTGTGTCCCAAAAGAAATCAACTTCGTTAAATTAATATTTGTTTTCTTCAGACTGGACGTCTTTAGATTGTGCTTTAAGGAGAATAGGAAAATCGTGTAGCTGGAACAAGATTTTTATATATATATAAAAAAATTATTTTTTTAATCTCAATATGTTTCCCAATTTTGTTAGAGGTTTTAAAAACCAACACAACTCTTCAAATGAATTTGAAAAAAATTACTTGAATTGAGTCACATTTGTAAACAAAAAAATTTTGTTATTTTAAATTATAGCAAGTTCAAGGTTTGAGTATATTGAGTTCAAGGTTTGTATATATATAAACAAAACTCAAAAAGAATTAATGTTCCCATTCGTTCAATCCCGCGAAGCTTCAGTTTCAGCCTGCTATTTTAGTGACGAAATTGCTTCTTTCAATAAAATTTATTTAAATCTTTCAAGATATAATCAGCCCTATCGGGAACTTTTTGGGAAACATTTTTTTTTTGGAATGTTTTCCTTATAGCATTAAGGTTCTTATTACCAATTTTTCGAATTTGGAAGAATCCGTGAGAAAATATATTCCCGATAACAGCAAATATCTTCGGAGTCGGGGTTTTATGTTACCAAGGGCAACCCGTGGACTCTACATAGCATTTTTAATAACAGTCATAATAGGCATGACTTATACAGGATGATTGGTTTAAGGTGCACCAATTTTTCTAAAAAATTGACTTAAATCAGAAAAAAAATTATTTAAAAACAACGGTGAATAATACAAAGCCTTTTGATAAATCTTTTTGGAAAGCCAGAAAACTACTCTAATATTTTATTTTCAAATTAAGTTGTTTAAGTGAACAGTTTTAAAAAAATTAATTTTCAAACTCAAAATTTTGAAAAAAACATTTAAAAAAAAAAATTTAAACTAATTTTTTTCAAAATTTTATGTAATTAACTATTATTTTTATTTTCAAAATTCAATGCTCTTATTAATTTTTAGTCAAAAACAGAAAACCGGATGCCAAAATAAATCTTAGTTTTTGAGAAATTAAGAAAATACTAAAAGCACTTTTTTAAAAAAAAGGTGAAATCTGGTTAATCCAGTTAATTGTTTTTAACCAGATTAACCAGATTTCCAAGAGCGGAATTTGTTGATCTAAGTGAAAGATCCTAAAGGAGAAAAACTGAAGTTTATCCAGCAAATTTAACATAACCAATTCAGTTGCGAAACTGGATGGCGTCGGCTCGAGACCGGGATAGGTGGAGAGACTTGTTGAAGGAGGCCAGGACCGGACCCCGGTTGTCGAGCCGATGATGATGATGAAGTCAGTTGCAGAATCGTCACTGCAAAATTCGACCACAATGAGTGCTTCCTCTTCGGCAATAACAAATATAGATCAAGATTTAGTTAATCGCTTTCGAGTATGTAGTGTAATTACCAATATCTAGGTCTTTCCCAAAAGAAAAAAAAAATTATGGAGTACTGCATTGATAAGGAAAACAAGTTTGTTAACCTCTGTCCGTGGTACAATATGCCAACAACAATGTAGAAAATTTAGGTATATAGTCCAGAATTTTTTTCAAAAGCTGTTCTTACAATTCTTTCAATTTGACAGCTTTGATATAGGAAGCCCGATATAAGTACATTACGCGTTTTTTGTGATAGTTTTTTTTTTTTTTTTTTCAATTACTTAGTACCTACATAATAATTATAATTTTATAATTAGATTTTTGGTATTATTTAATTTTTTTGCATGTTTCAAGCTTGATTTTTTTTTTAATTAAATTTGCGGATTTTTTTGTTTTTTTGAAAGAATAATTTTTTTTCAAAAAATTATAAAATTCAATAAAATAACATTTAAATCTAAATTAAAAAAATTGTTTTGATAATCTGATGAAGAAACGCAATCTTATATTTATATATAAAATATCATAAGAAATTTTGGCCATGTTTTTGGAAAAATCCGCCTGTGACGCACACAGTCATATTTTAAGATTAAAGAGTAGGAATTTTGAGAGTCAGGATTACGTAACAAATTAATTAATAAACAATAGAATTCGCAAAACAAAGTTTAAACGAATTGAAATCGATATTTAGAAAATCGGGCATTTGAAAACTATAGCGTGTAGTATATGTTTTTAAAAAGAAATTTTCTTTCCGAGATCTGGCATTCCTATTTATGTCTATGGCCAAAAGTACCGTTTCGTTTTCTGAAGGCCAGATAATCAGAAGATCTCTGATTACTGAGACTGACTGTGATATTTACTCCAGATTTTTTCTTTTTGAAACATACTCTGGTGGTAAAATGAATCTCCAGAAACAAAATTTGGTGTCCATAATGCAACAGAATATATTTTTTGGATGGTGGAATTATAATCATGTTCATTGTTTTTTTTTTTTTTCAATTTACTCGTCAATCGGTATGTAGAATGTTTCTTTCCATTTTAATCAAAAATTAAATAAGAAAATAATAACTTCAATGATAACGTTATTGACATCACTATTTTCAATCCCGTCTAAACCTTCAATTTTCAACAAACAATTTTAATTAAAATCTACCCAATCTTTGAATTATCTGTAGATACAAATAAAATATATATTATTTTATATATCTCTGTTTACGGACTCCTTAACTAATTGCTTGCCACCCATCTAGTCAAGAGTGTGCCACTATACAATTCAAGTGAAACCCTTCGTTTTCTTGGCAAATGCTTCCCACCATATTGCCATCGTGTAAAATTTATTACCATCTAATGATGTTCATTAATCAGTCCGGAAGCTATGATGGCGACTTAAACCGTGGGCACCATGGTTTTAATTAAGTAATTCTGCACCGCACTAGTAGTCCTCTGTGAAAACCCGCTGCACGCTTCTTAAAGATGCAGCAAAAGATAATCGCCTATCATCGCGAGCATAAAACGAAAATCGTGATCCAGGTCTAGTCGAAGTATCCATCGACCGGTAGAATTGTTACTTGAAAATCTTAAAGCACCATCGAAGGAGCTCTTTCTTTATTATTATCCAAATGCGTTGGTCCTTTTGCATACTGATTTATGGGACAAATTAAACACTATCATCGCTTTAGACAGGAAACAGTGATACATGCGTCTCTAGTTCTATGCTTATTTCTTCAATATAAATTAGTTGCAACTTATCTCTGAGAAACTAAATCATTCGTTGTTTTTCTTACTTTTTTGTTTGCAGACCGAAATCAACGAAGTCTTCGAGCAGTACAAACAGTCCAAGCAACAGAATGACATATCGACCAGATGTACGGATGCAGATACCGCCGCAGTTGATGTTGTCAACCAGATGGTGGCTGACAACAAATTGCCATCCAATGAAATGTCATGTCGTCTAAATGGTTCCGCCACCGACAGAGACAACATCAGCATGAAAGTGAATGAATCCAATTGCGACACAAATAGCTCCTCCAGTCCATCTAACAGTGGCCGCTACTTAACAGTGCCAGTTGTTCCTTCCGAGTACCACCAGTTGCAGTCTTCGTCGGCGGCGACTTCTGCTGCAACACCATCTCCATCAGCAACCATAATGTCTACAAACATGTTTCCTAGTCTAAATCATGGCAATGACCAAACAGAGTCAACTCCAAGCAGCACCGCTAACAGTCGCGCTTCCACACTCAAGCGATTGAACAGTCAGAACGCTTCCAGTTCGGCAGTGGCAGCAGCGGGGAATGACTATCTACAGCAGAGCCATGATCCCAGTGATGACGTTAACATATGGGCTAACAAATTCCTGCAGGATTTGGACAACTTAATGGGATCAGATAAATGGTCGGCCGTCTGTCCCCCCGTCAATGGTGGTTCTGTCCTCACATCCACCACCACTGTTCCCTCAATGAAGATCAGTATTCCCAGACCTGAGAAACATGTGAGTTAATTTTTTTTTTTTTTTTGGATGAATGTTTGTCTTAGATATTCTATTTCTATTGCATTTATGGATCGAGAAATTATAAACTTGTCATACATGCACTTACAAGCTGAACTTTATGCTAATTTTTTCATGCACTCATTTTTGATTAAGTTTCTAGAAATTATAATGAAATCTTTGAAGGTGTAAAGGGGGAGTGCATTAAATTATGATTTCTATGTAAATTATTTATATGATGATGGTGAATTCATAAAAGAGGAACGATATTTGTTTCCATTGGCTTCGCGAGCTGTTAGGTAATTGGAACAAGCTTATGCTTCAGAGAACAAGCAATCAAACAGAGGCGGTGAATAGAAACTTTAATAGAATTTCACTCATTAGGTGCATAATATAAGTGTGCGGAAAATTTTAAGAATAAAATTATAAAAAAAAAACTGACTTTCACAATAATGGATTAATTTGTGCAGTCAGTGGAAAGATTGTTTTGACAAACTTTGATAGTTGCAAAATTTAAATTTTTGCTTAATGTTAAGTTAATCAGATCAGCACTTTAACTGAAACAAAACCGACAGTGTCGTCGTGTCGATAAATAAAAAAGGTCTATGTAATGAGCACGAAGTGGACAAAGTGTTAAAGTGTAGGTACAGATGGCGTTAGCTGAAAAAAAGGTGTTCAAAACGATTACCTCAAGAGTCTGAGCAATGCGCAGCTTCAGTGTATCCTGTCAAAATACAAAATGTCAAATGTTGACTCTGGATGACAAGTTGCATTGAATAATTTGCAATTGTCAAAATTGTATTTAAATAAATCTGTCAAATAACAGAATGTCAAATTTATCTAATGCTTGCTGATATTAGAGTTAACACTGAAACGTCAAAATACAAAATGTTAATGTAATTTATTGCTTGTCGATGAATGTTGCTTGTCGATGGCGTGAACCAAAAAATGAAGTAATTAGAGGAAGTTTTGTTGCGGTTTAAAATATCTCATTTGATCCCTTCGTTTTTTTCTGAGATTTTTGAGAATAAAATTATTATGAGTGACGAATACAAATAAACATTTTGGAAGAAAAAAATTGACAAAATACAAAATGTATAACAGCTGTTTTTACAGGGTGCGATTCTAGAGTAGCGGATGAATTTGAACCAATAAACTTTGCCTCTGTCAAAATGACAGTAATGCCTCAATGAAGAAATATTAGTTGGCACACGCCCGAGGGGTTTCTCACGGACCAATTTATTGGTTCAATGATTGCAATATTTCAAATGACTTCAAATGATTTCACGTGATTTCAAGCAGTATTTAATGATTTAAATATTTTGTGATTGCAATGATTTAAAATAAATCTAATAATTTCAAGTCAAACAACAATGTGTCAATGAGCAAGAAAAACTGAGCCAAAAGTCAAAGCAAAACAAAATAACTTAGATTTTATGTTTAGTTAGAGACTGTTTACGTGTGTAGAAACCTTAAAGCAATAAGAACACGCATCTTTTATATTGAGATTCGATCTAATTTTTTTTTTCATTCAATGAAACGTGAAAAAGAGCAAAGGAAAATATTATGTTCAATTAAAAATTCTATAAATGTGTCAAAAAGAATAAAAAAACAGAAGTATGTTTAACTGAAAGGAAAATTTACGCACTGACTGCTCATGTAAACCATGTTTTCAGGAACTGTGACATGCCAATGTTAAAAAAGGCGCAATTATCTTTGAAATTCTCGTTTTAAGATGTCGAAATGCTCGGGATATTTGTCCACCAAAGCTCATTAGCAACGCTCAAATTGTCGCAAAGGGGTGCGGGGAGGGGGCTTTAAATTTCCCTTTTTTCAGTTTTTCGCTTATAACTCAGAATTGCTTGATTCTAAAAAAAAAAACAAAAATTATTATATTATTTTTGTTGAATATTTTTTATCACATATTAGCGATCTTCTAAAGCTTAGATCTCTGAATTTATTGAAGATACAAAAAAACTATTGATGCACTTTTTGTAGAAAATTTTGTCAGCTTTAATTTTGTACTTAATATTTTTTTTAAGGATCAAACGTTTCATATAGGTATAGGCGAAAAATTGAAAAAGAAAAACTTAAAGCCCCTGCGCCCCTTTGCGGCAAACCTAAAGTCGGGGACTTTTAGTATGTTTACCTCTTTCCAAACAAAGGAGCACTTTTTTTCAACCCTCGATATTTCCACGAAGACCCTTATTCATAGGCTATATTGGAATACTACTTAAATTTTGGAAAAAGATGGGAGAACTCGATCTAAAATGCCCCACACGTTTTCTACTCTAAACTTGTAGCACTGTTTACCAAATACCTAACGTGAGGATGAATGATGATCATGGATATGTTCGAGCAAGTGAAAACAAAGGGTAGATAGATGCACTGCAGAAAATCATCGAATAATTCCTCATCGAAGTTGGTGTACACCAAGGAAGCGTCTTTTGTCCATTGCATTTTATAACACGACTCTTAAGTGACTTTATAATTGTTTGCTGAGGATGGAATTTTCATATGTAAAGATTCTCTATTCTTGCAACTTGATGTATTTATGGTTTTGGAGGAAAAAAGTTATCGTATAAGCGCCAAAAATACAGAACACGTATGGACCTATTTTCTGATCCACTCAGGACTATTCCTGTCATCTATTTGAACGTAAAAGTGCTTCACAAGTGCGAAAAGCATAAATACCTTGCATCAATGATCAATACCAAAGTTTTTTTATGATGGTATCAATCATCGTAGGGTGGATAAAATAGCGTGAGAACTCTGCCCACTTCTGTGACGGAAATATGCTAAGCGGAAAGGAAAGCTTAACACTACACTGTAGTGGTTCACCCAACGCTTCTATCCATTCGGTTTACAATGTTGGACAATGGTAGACAATATACAAGAGTACCAAAAGTGAAATAGTTCGATCGAATTAAAAATTTAGAAGTGAAAAGATCCGAAGAAGCTTTCACGTAAAAAATACTATCGTAAATAAAATTCAGCACGATAGACTCGGCTAGTAGCGTCATGTATCTACTTGAGGAAACGCTTTTTTGAAAATATTCCCTCTTCATCCTTGGTGATGGTGAAGTCGCGTACCAAATTCTCTCCGAAAAGACAAGTTAGTGTTCGCTGTACCTGGGAAGTATATAGGATTCTCGCTTATAGTGGCTTATTCTTTTTTCAACAAATAAATCAGTGGTCAGATGACAAATTGTTATAAGTCACTTTTGAAAATTTTATACATGAGAGCTTTTTTTAAAGTCCAAAATGTTATAACAAATCCAAAATTGTTTTCTCAAATTAAAGCCTTACCATAATGTTTAGAAAACAAAGAAAAATATACAATTAATATGTTAAAACAACTTTCTTATTATTGATTTCATTTTAAATTTTGAAAAATGATGTCAAGTAAAATATTAAAAAGTAAATTTAAAACATTAAGCCATCTGAACATAGAAAATTCTACTAAAACAAATAGCCTTTTGCCCTCGTAACTTGAAGTTCAAAAGCCCATAACGCGATTAAAGCGGTTAGAATTTAGCTGACACTTCCAAACTCGCATCTAAACCAGCATTATGTATAAGGAAATAGAAAATTTCGAGAGAGGCTTTAGCTAACATTGCATGAATAAATTTTCAATAAATAGGGGTGAAATACCAAGTTTCGTCAAATTAATGTAATTGTTGACGATTGAAAAGCAATGCTTATACATATATTATTTACCTCCTTTTTGTGGTTTTCTGGATATCTCATGAGATTAAAAAATTCTGATATCGCTATCCTAAACTTTTTTTTTGTTTTTGAATTTTTTTACTTACGAATCCTTACTTAGTGAGGTGGTCTTACTTAATGAGGTTGTTTATTGAGTTGCTTATGAAATAAAACAAAAATCCAGCAAATCTTTTTCCAGTTGGAAATCTTCATTTATTATTTTACAAACTATATACTCCCATCTTCTAATAATCAATAACAAATTTAAATTAAGTTCCATAAAAACTTGAATCAAAAAAAATCTAAAAACAAAGCTCTTCTCCATTAGTTTTAACATTCTTAAACAAAATATGTAACCCATTTCAAAAAATGTTGACAAATTTTGTCCCATTTCTACACAAAATGATTTATTGATCCCAATAAAATCTATAAAATCTTAAAAAAAAAAAAAAAGAAAACGATTTCCATGTTAACCGTCGCACACAATCTCATCGATGCTTAGCTTATAATCTGAATCTCTATCGTTTTCGATTTATGAAAATAATTTAAACATCTCAAAAAGAAAAGAATTTATTTTTTTTGTTGTTGTATAAATGAATAAAATTCCCATGAATTGAATTAATTGATCCATAAAAATCGTTTTCCAATCAAACGTTTGAATTTTTTTACACAAAGTAAACCATTATAGAAGCCAAATGAAAAATAAAAAAAAAAAATTATAAACTTTCCCAAACACACTTTGACCATCTGACTTTCAAAGTCCGGCAAAGAAATTAATACAAAATTATGATGTTCCCCCTCTCCCCCGATGGCAACATGCGAGACCCCCTTTGGCGGATTTTTAAACGAAATTTAATTGAACTGCTTAGTGCTTTTTGAATAATGGTAAAAAGATAAAATATCCACTTCTTGTGAAGTACGAATTAAATTTATGACGTCAGTAAAATTTAATTTCCTCTCGCCTAATGCAATGTTGATTTGTCTCGTATAGATGCGAGGAAATCCCAAAGTTGGTTGTCTTTGTCTTTCAACAAGTTTGTGAAAAAAAAACTATTAGGATTCATCGTCAGCACAGCAGCCTTCCTTTCGCTAAATGCAAACAGAGAGCAGCCAGCAGCTTTAGCGTTGTGTTGATGTTAAGCATTTGATTATTTTGCTTTATTGATTCAACGGAGCAACCTGAACTAAAATTGCAATTTTGCAGATCGATTTATGAAATTGTTCGTGAAATTACCATAAATATCTTTGAGGATCGCTTAAGAGCGAGCTAACCGCAATCGAGAAACCTAAAACACATGTTTCGTGGTTGCAATGGCAAGAAATATCGTGCTGCACTGAATGCTGTCACTTTGTGTGCACTGTCCCCATAGCGATCGCTATCGAACGTGTTTTTTTTTTTTTTTGGCGCTCCAAAAAGTATCTTGTATCTATGGATGCATGTAAAGTATATATATGCACTCAGTGGTTGGCGTCAGAGGTTTGTGATTTGAAAGTGATGTTTATGACATGTTCGGCTATAAATTTTGTGACAGAAGGATATCGAAATGACATATTTTTAAATGACAGCACAACAAGTTGTGTGTTGATATCTTTTATTAAAAATCGGTAGTAGTTGTAAAGTATCTTTAGGAGTTCATTTGCATTTCATGCGCTATATCTATTTAGTATATAGAAAGTATTTTATTTTAATTTATTTGTCAAGGCAATGTTATGTTGTGACTCGCGTTAACATTTTGTGTACTTACCTATACATTGGATGCATGAAAAACGTGGTTTTAAATTTCAATTAAATTGAGACATTTGATACATTAAGGCAAGTTACATAGTGTCAACAGAAGCTGTGACTGAAAATACATATTCATGTAACTGAGGCTTGTTTAGGAGCTAGTGGTGGTTTAGCATCGTGTATGGAAATATCATTGATTAAAATTTATTGAATGCAATAGATACTCGTTATTGCAATTTTGATTTGGGTTTAATAGTTCAAAGTTATAAATGTTTTTCTTTAGTCAAAGGTGAGATAAATTAAGTGTAGGTATAGTTTTTGAAATGATCTTGCGAATTCAGAAAAAAAGTTTTAAAAATGATATAGGAGCCAGAAGGTAGGACCTATAACGAAAATATAAACAAGAACACTGTATTAAATTTTTCCGTCTTTTTTTTTGTTATCAGCCCTTTTAATATGAGTTTTTCGAAGAAATATGCACTTGCAATATTTTCCTCTAACAAAATTAAACCGTGGTAATCGCACTCCATATCCTCATCCTCTACTCCATCGCTCATCATCTTTACCTAGTAGAGTCTTACTATAGACGTACAGTGAAGTTAAGAGATTAGCCGCACTACACTAATGTAAAATGTATCTACCCGGTGTATTGTGTTTCTATTATTATGATGCTTCGCTCGGACATTCAAAACCAATGTGCATCGGTTTATCGTTTTTTTTCCCATTCTACAATACCTAAGCGCTCGTGATGTCTTATAAATCGTGTTAAGGGTATTTGTAACCTCTTGAGTGTGCGGGTAAAATAAAATAAAGTACACGACTGGTTCACATGAACTTGCTTTTATGCCAAGTTGTCACAAAAATAAAATTAATTTTAATAAAAATAAATTTAATAATTTTGTATTTATATTATATATATATAAATATTGCCTAATATAAATTAACCAAAATAATAATTCCGAAATCGATGTTTAAAAAAGTTTTCAACGAATTTGATACACCAATTTTAAGTTCATTTTACAAAAATAAATTTTTTTAGTCAAATATTTGAATTTACAAAGAGACAAATAAAAATAAAATAATAATAAAAATTAAAACTAAGCACTATTGCAAAATGTTGGTTTTATCAAATCATCTATATCTTTCTAAGAAAAAATGTGTGTTAAAATAGATTAACTTGTTCACGAGATAGCTTAAGTAAAAATTAACGGTTCTATGGGAGGTACCATTATAGGCTTGACAAAAAATTTTGTTTGCAACTAACCAAAAGACAATCAAACAAACACCATCTTTAATTTTTTTTTTTCAATTGTTGGACCCGTTTTGGACATAATTAAACTTTTTTTTGAACAGTTATATGGGAAGTAACGTTATTTTTTGAGCTAAAAAAAAATGTCTATATTCTTAGGAATAGTCTATACAAATCCTACAAACAAATTTGAAACAAATCGCTGATAAACAAGACTGACATACCGACAAGACATCTTCAGTCAAAGCTTTGATATTCTCGATAGCCTCATTTTCTACGTGATATTTAAGTTGTTGTTTTTTTTTAGATGAAATGGCTTTACGGCAATGTGTTTCACCAGATAGGGTAGCAAGTTTCACGTTTCGTCAAAGTTCTTGACGATCCATTCTATTCAAAAATAGTCACAAGAATAGGATTTCTTGGCTTGTCGGCGTTTATTCGACACCTTTTTAGCTCACAACGAAACTAACAGTTTCCTTCATTAGCAGAATTATATTAATTATGCGATCTGGTTTTTGGACACACCTGTATGGCATAAAATGTTTAATTGAAATCAATTCTTAAAAACATGCGGAAGTCGGAGAGAATCACGAAATCCAAAATACAGAAAAGCCGAAACCCCAAAAACACAAATTTGGGAATGGCCAAATCCCAAAAACCCTAAAGCCCAGAAAATTAAAATCCGGAAAACCCAAAATCCCGATAGGCCAAGATCCCGAAATTAAAACTGTAAAATATATTTTTCAATGATACAAAAAATTAAAAAAATTAATAACTTTTTTGCACAAAAAACCAAAATACTTAATCTATAACATAATAATCTAAGAGCTAGCGACAAAAATACTTACGTAATTTGATAACGAAGAAGAGCAATTTTAAAAACATAAAATAAATTTTATTTTTTAGAAAATTGCCCATCCCGGCGAAATGAGAGGAAATAGACCCCCTCCCTATAGTAAAAATATGCCCATTATTAGTTTGCAGCGAAAAAATGTGCCCATACATTATTTAACTTTAACAGTGCATGGTGGCCACACCCACCTCCGAAAGGTTGGCAGACTTACCGATTACATATCACACTTGTTGGTAGATGATAATAGGGCTAATTATTTTCATTATCAAATGACGTAAGTATTTTTGTCGCTAGCTCTCCGTCTATAATAATAAACATCATTGATAAAACAACCTTCGAATTAAGAAAACATTTGTGTGTATTTAGTGCAAGCAATTATTTAACTTTAATGATTAATGTTGTATAAGAAATTTAATTTAAAACTTTCCATTCCGAGAATTTTATTTTTCATGTTTGTCTCTTTTACCATGTAACGTTTTCTTCCACTTCTGGTTCCAACGAAATGAAATTAAAAATTTAATAGTTATATAGTTAACGAAAACCATAAAAAGTTTTCCCGAAATCCGCTATTATTAGCTTAGTTTCGCGGGATTTCGGGTTTTCGGCTAAAAGCCCGAAAACCCGAAATCCCAATGAATGCTACTAAATATATTATCTGCAATTCGCTTGGTATCTCTTGATAGATCTTGAGACTATATGCCTTGAAATTCTTGATTTTAGTTTTTTTTAAGAAAAGTCCACCTTCTATTACCTTATAAATTTTTTACAAAGGATTGACTGACTTACCATATTTTTATTCAATGTTACCAGCGGCATTTGCCCTGCCTAATAATTTTTTATATTAGTTTTGCAAGTACGAATCCCGCTTTTCTTAATCTCGATTTCAGAAAATCTCTCTTGGAAACTGGAAACACCCAAACTCGTACACATTTCAAATTCTATAGTGAATTCAAGCAGTGGGCTTGCAGCAAGGCAGTACATCCCACCATAAAAAAAAAGAAACATGACAAATCGCCCAAAATACATAATAAGCTCTTTATCATTTTTTACGTATTATTTGCTTACACGGTGTCTCCACGATCTAGATTTCATAGAATGCAAGATAGCATTCTATCAAAATTGCCTATGGAGACCGCAAATAGTATTCTATGAAAAATTTCTTGCAATATATTGCTCAGCTCATAGCATGCTATAGATAGTATTCTATAAGCTGTCATTTTCATATTGACTTTTCTGTTTGCTTTGTAATTGGACTGATATAGTATGAAATAGTAAGCTATCAAATTACCACCATACATTAGATAGCATTCTAGCAATCTTTCTTTCTATGGAAAGTGACAGATGGTAATCTATGAAATCTGGCTCGTGGAGACACCGTGTTATATGTTTTGGTATTGGATAATTTTACAAAGGGTTATTTATCAATTCTGAGGAAACAACCATTTAATTTGGGCAATTTGACATTCTTAAACTTTAACTTGATATGACATTTTTGTGTTTTGGGCGATTTGACATGGTGCCGGGCCGGTTGCCAAATTATCATCTTAATTGAGCATAAATCCAAGTGCGAGTAATGAAATACGTAGTGTGAGATGGTGCCTTCACGGTCCAAACATGTGTGAATTCGATTCATCCGATCGATAGGGCAGAATGAAATGATGAGCGTATTACGAATAAACGTGAAATTATAGGAAGACAACCATGGCTAGAGAGTCTGCTGATCGGTTTTCCCGCCTTGAAATAACTTTAATTCATTCATGTTGTTCTTGTTTCATTCAAAATTAATGTTATGATAAAATTCGAATTCCATTGTCAAAGTATAATCATATTTCTTAATTCAAACGTATTTGTCAAATGGAAATTCCATTTCGACGTGACTAAGTGATGTCTGTATTTTCAGCATGTAGAATAAACATTAATTTTTCCCCCACAAAAAAAAAAAATAACTTATCATCAAAACGACAAGAATAATAATAAAAATTGAGCTCTTTAGGGGCAAATATGGAGTCATTAACATTAATATTTCATAATAAGAAGACAAGTCCTCACGTCGCGTCGTCGTCATCGTCGTAATTCCCGATCTTCCTTCATTTGAATCATAACATCCGCATAGCTCAGCACGCATCAGCAGCTGTTGCTCGGGCTGGTTGATATACCCTATAAAAACGCTCTTCAACATCATTATGGTGACCTTTTTATCTAAAAACATATGCTCCCAGTTCACACTGAGATAAACAATCATTTATTCGGATGTGTGTTGTTTTCCGTTATTTGAATTTAAATGCTTCGGATTTGGACAAATTAATTGCCCGTATCCACCAAAACGACGACCTTTATAGTTTTATGAAATGGAAGGAGGGTGCTTTCTGACACTGATAATTTAACAGCACTAAATAAACTAAGCGCATTATTTTGGAACTATAATACATTATGCATGGTCATATAAGAACGTATAGTTGTTTGACTCCTAAATAGGAATCAAAAGCAGGAAAATTTTGAAGAGCCTTTCCTGAACATTATATTCCTTAAAAACTTGCAGAGATTGAAATTCAATGTCCACCTCTTCGCAACATATGTAATATGTATAGAAGAAATGGAATAAACTGGATTTTTTGCACTGTTAGTGGTTGTTCGAGTGAAGGCTTTGATATACATAATTGATTCCTTAGAACAAAAATCCTTCGATAGATCCTTCGTTTGATTTAAAATCTGGAATCCTTATAATGACAGTTGAAACAGAGCCAATATAAAAAAAGGATTTCGGAGAATAAAACTCAGTTTTCACTTATTTACCAAGAGAATTCTTATAAGCTTCTTACTCATGAATGGTGACAGATGCATTATTTCGATTTTGCTTTGATCTTCCAAATATATTATATATAGGTATCAAAAATTCGTATTGTTGATTGAAAAATAAATGTTGTTCGAAAGATCCCTTCCGAGGTTGCTCGAATGAACTTCTCCTCGACTGAATCTTTTATTGACAGTAATGGTCTCGGTGAAATTGTTTCACTTGAACACAACTGCGGGTATTATTTAGCGTTATTTTTCCGAATTGCAAGTGTTTACTGGTTGATGCCAAGGCTAGATATGTTTCTGAAGTGCTTATATCTCTAGAAATGCTGTCATAATTAGTTTAGATGTCGATGAAGAGTTGCTGTCTTCGACTTATTGGCTTATCCAGTGTCAGTTTTAATGCGGATATTTGTTCGATGTTAGAATTGAACGGACATTGTCAAAGACTAATCAAAATGTAAAAGAATGGCTATAAGACGTTATTAGAAAATAGAAGATAAGACCTTCTATGGCATTTTCTGGAAGGAGACTGATTTGAATCAGGATCCGAACCTAGGTCCTCTATAATTGGTGTAAAAACAAAGAAGGTTTTCTTTTATGAGAATTGAGCAAACGATGCTGGAGTTCCATTACACTTAACAGTCCAACCATTAATGATACATGATCCTAAACTCATCGCCTAAGACTTTAAACAGTTCATTCATTGACGTAGTATATATGGACCGCTAGTCGGTTGAAATTTCCATACAAACGCTGCCCAAAACTTGTTCCAACTAAATGCGCTGGTATGAGCTTGGTTTTTACAGCGTGCACTAATAAAAAAGATTTTTGGCATTTTTTGTTTTTTTTCTCAAACAAAATCGTCATTGATAATTGCTTCCCCGTGTTTTTCATCAAAAGCATCAAAAGTTTCGTTTTTTTTTCGGGAATACTTATTTACTTTCGATGGCGCTCGCAGTCCAGGATGGACTTCAGCCTCATCCAACATGTCTTTCCAGCCAGCTCTGTTCCTATCTAAAGCCGCTTCTAATTTCGCACCGCAAGTTGGCTCATGTCGTTTTCCACTTGTGTGCGCCATCTATTGAGGGGTCTTTCAATGCTGCGTACACCATCAGGATTGGACTCAAAGACCCTTCGGGCTTTTGCGTACGCTCCACTCCACGTAACCCATCCATCTGAGCCGCTTTATTTTCAGCCGCTTTTATTTCAGCTCGTCATTGAATCTTCTTCTCCATACTCCTTCGATACACTCAGGACCAAAAATCAGTCGAAGAATCTTCAGTATAATGTTTGCTCTATAATATTTGAAAGCCTCTGCTGATTTCTCGATTGTACGTGATCGAGTTCTAACATTCCAAAACCGAAGATCGTTGTGCATTAACCGTATAAGCTACCATTTAATTCATCCGTATTCGAGACTGTTGATTGTTGCCGAACTAATTTAGTTGTTTCACAGATTCATCACTATAGCCAAAACCTTTTGGACGAGTTACTTTAAAGACCTCAACGGCAGGGACTATTTTTATTCGCTATTTGGAAGACCTGGGCCGCTAGCATGTACTTTGATACAATTGAGCATTTGGAACAAGGTATTTCATTCAATCGACTGTCATTAATATAAAAAAAATCGATAGAATTAAGTGCTGCCAATGCTAATTTGTATCGACTGAACTTAATTGTGTAAGAATATACGTGCTATAGGAACTCCGAAAATGTCGTAGTAGCTCAGCAAAGTGTTTACTTATTGAATCCGCTTAGTTGACCATGTAAACTCCACAGTTGGCTCTTTCCTAGAAATTATTTCGGCAATGGCGTTCCATCGAAAGGGGAATATCGAAGATGCCTGGAGGAGTGATCGAATCTCATCCTCCTCCATTCTTTACTTATTATTCCATAATAAAACGGTCGGAAGCATTTCGCGATATTTTTTGTTTTTTTATTATCTGTTTTCTTGACAAATGTCATAACAGTACTTACAGTTGTCGCCAGTTGCAAAAGAGGTAGGATTTACCGTAAAAGGGGTAGGTACACTTTCGCAACTATGTTGTAACAAACGTATATAATGCTTTTGCCGCACTGACCATATTATCAACGGATAATTATCATTCCTTAAATTTGTCCTTAATATTTTACTAATAATACACAAGTATGCTACTCATAAAACAAAAAAAGTGGATGCCTAAGAACGATAAGATCTTTTGAAGTCTACAAAATTAATTAATTCTTCATTAAGTCTTATAATTCTTCCGGCATTCCTGATTGCTCTTTCTGTCCAATTTAAAGTAAACTTATAGTTCAAGAAAACACTGAAACAAAAAAATTGACAAAATTTCTTAACAAGGAATTTTTTTTAATGAAAACACCATAATGATTGTGTAAAAATTCATACCTCCTGATGCATTCCTACACTCCTCGTTTTCAGTTCATTATTTTTTAACTAAAAAAGGGCATCAGTCAGCCAAAATTAAACCCAAAAAATGAGTTCACAAATTTAATGGACTTCTGACCCACTTCTTGTGAAAAGCCATCTGTTTTCCAGTATGGTATAAGTAAACGCGTCGCGGTCGTTGCAAATTATGCGTTTGCCAATTGAGCAAATCATATTAATCATTATCATCGCAGCTCTTGGATAAACAAAAAGATGAAGGGGACAGAGAAGGGGATTTAAAACGTTCCAACCTCATAATGTTTGGAATACAAAGCGATTTTGATGTTCCATACAACTCGAGCTGAACGCACAAATTAATTCAGTTTACCCGAGCAAAAAAAAAAAAAAAACAACAACAACAATTGATTGCCAGTGGAAATCAAGCAACATGACGGTCCTTACCATTTTTGGAAAAGACTGCAAATCAACTCCGATGGTGAAGCTCTCTTGACGTGTTTTCAAGGACCCATAGAAGAGCTATATAGCAAGTCATCAGAAAATTCATCAATGAACGAACAATGGCTTCGGGAATTAAACTTTTAAATCACGCACCACCGCTTAATGGCTTCTGCACCATTCTGTCCAGGGTAACCAGATTGACATATCTTAGTCGAGATCTACAGTCGGTTTGGTGCAATGCACATTCCCATTTCGGACAATGCCCGGACGCAGTAAAACAAAATGCACCACAATTGTTGCATTGAGGAGGATCTTTTTTTTCCATCCAGCATGTATCTTGATCTGGTGATAGTAATCTTTGGGATTTTTGTCCTCTCTGTTGGTGATACCTCATCGTGATGCAAGAGATGCACTTTGGTTGCAAGAGTCCGGTATGTCAACAGAATAACAATTGTCAGCGATTTGGTGGATGCTGGTTTAGTCTGTGCGAGAATGATGTTGCAACTGGGATGTTTAACCTGAGGATTGAAACTGAAAGGGAACATGCAGCACTACACAACGTGCACTGCGCACCGTGCAGTGCGACGAGAACTCAAGTCAGAATACCTAAAAAAAAAAAATGGAACGGAAATTGATTTAAATGATTTATTGGCAACAAGCCAATTGCCATTGTTGCATCCATTCAGATGTTAGCTGCGGGATGTGCATCTGTATACATTTTCTTGTGATGATGTGCTATGAAGTGTATATCTCTTTGTCTTTTCTTTAAATGAGGCGGATATTTACACTCCTTTTAAGGAATGGAGGTCTTATTATTTCGAAGAATAAAGTCTGCGAACTTAAAAATGCACTTGCCACCACCGAATTGCATGGTTTACGATACATGATCTGAATGAATGCTGGTTTTTCACTTTTAACTTTACAATGACAAGTTGAAAGGTGTCTTCTTCTTTTTCTGACATGCGTTTACTTTCTGGACGTACCCACCTATTTCTGTGCGCAATTTTATGCAAAATGAAATGATAAAATGAAAGTAAAAAAGCTTTTGGGCTTGTCAAGCATCTGTCGAACATGTCAAAGTTTCAAGATGCCTGATGATTTTGCTTATAGTCAATTTATGGTTAAGTGGGAAACAGCACAACAGTGTTGTCAAATTTGCCGTAGTTGGAAAAAGTGTTGAACATTCTGAAATTCTGACCGCTAATAATCAGCCCTATCCGTTCGGAAGAAGATCAGATCGGAAATGATTTCAGATCGGAACTCAAATTCCGATCGAGGTATCGCTTTCGGAACAAAATAAATAAATCATATAAACGGACTCATTTGACATTTTCCATCAAATGCTTCATTCATATACAATGTTAAAAATATTCTGATAATTTAAAAACATATGTAATTATTAACAATGAAGTCAGAATTGCCTTCACACAGTTAATCAAAACAATTCAAAAGCATAAAATACACGATACAATTATCGTACCGACATGAATCGTACCGAATTCGTTAGCGATATCGCAAGAGAGCACACACATTATTTGACTAGCATACGGTTTCATTAAAATGACAGCTGGTTTTTCTTCGACAGCATGCGAACATGCGATATCACATTGTCAGTACAGCGGATGCTTTCATTGTGCACACATGAAACAATAATCGTATTCGATCCAAATTTTATTAACGACAATCGGTACGATGATTGTATCGTGTATTTCATGCTAAAAAGATTGTTTTTTTTTATATTCTGTAGCTTGAAAATAAAAGCATAGCAACTTAATAACAAAACCATTTTATTTTCAATCGAATCAGCAACAACTTTTTAAAAATATTTTTTTATTGAATGTTCCGCAGCAATTTGTTATCGGAGAACTTCTGGAAATATTTTCCGTGTAGCTGTCAAAAGTACATTGATCAACGCTTCGCATCGCACATCAATAGTCTATGTTTAATTCTATCGTAAGTTTCTCCGATTTGTGTGTCAGAAAACAGATGACTCCATCAAAAATTCTAAGATTTTGTACGAATCGGACAAAATTTTCTTCCGAACAGATACCTCGAAAGGGCTAAGCATGTTGCAATTTTGAAATCTGAAAAAAGCAAGAATTAAGACCGAGCTCTTTGATGCCGACATAATATGTAGATTTCAGAGAATTTGTTCTCTCTATTATACGGTTTTGTTAATTTCGCATTAAGAAGCTCCGATCGAAACTATTTGGTGTTAATTAACGGGGCAATATCATTCAAAGGTCGATACAATTAGTACTGGTATTACTGACATTCACTGGATGGAGGAGCTCTTGGAGAAGAAGGTCATGTCTACAAAGGCGTGACCAATCAGAAAAAGTTCTCAAATAACTGCTGGTGCGAAATTGAAAGTAGCTAAACCAATTTAGGATTGGATTGAGAAATAAGTTTATCGAAATAAGTTTATCGACTTGAATTACATACTCCAATGAATTCCTTATATTCGAAACAGTGAATTTAAAATCTTTTATAAAGGTTATTCTACACCCAAAGCAATTTTCAATGGCCCCGGCAATAATTTGAAAATAGTCGATTCATTTAATCTGATTTTTTCTTATAAATATAAATCTGATCGAAATCTTTATGTCTATAAACAAAGTTGTAAAGATTGCAGTTTATTTTTCTTGCTTAAACAATTCTTCAAAGTGTCTGATTCTAGTTTCCTGGCAGATCACCCTCCCGTTTAAACACAAAAAAATCATTGCTGTTCTTCTATTTCAGTTTTTTTTTATAAGTAATTAAATAATTGATTTTATTGCAAACATTAGTCATTAAACTTTATCACCCGCATTTCTAATCAATACCCCGGTAGATTGAAAACGTCGAAAATATTGATAACTTCTATATTGATCTAAATTCGTTCGCAGGGAATATAGCCAAGTATCAAGTCTCGTTGAAACAAAATCGGGTTTACATCTCGCGTCTGTTTGTTATGTCACTTTTAAAAAATTATTTTTTGCGAGAGGTTGTGAATTGTGCGGTTTATTTATCAGTCCCCTGGTGCGTACTTAGGTTCATATAATTTCTGTACACAAGTATACATAGGCATATTTGTTAGCATTATTTCATTTCATTTTATTCTTTTGAATTTAACGTTAAAAACTGTAAAAATACTCATTCCCCCGGGCTCAGTCCCCTGGCAATGTGATGAAAAAAGGGACTTAAATTCTATCCAGATTTTTGAGAAATGTTGAGAAGATGAAACATTTTAACATGTTTTGCCGAAGTTTTTGCTATGCAATCTTAAATCTATAATAAGCTAAAAAAAAAAGCTATAAAAAGCCATTTTACAAGCACTTTTAGAGTCCATCAGGGCCCGTATTACGTATAACGAAACGAAGGGCAAAAATAATGATAGCCAAGGATACGATAGTTGCAACAAAAGCGATTGCATAAAACGAAAATGGATGCACCAAAATGTTGCCAGATAAAAAGGAGAAATACTATTTTTTTAAAGTTCATCTAACTTCACGTCGGTTAATAGATGTCAAAAAATGTTTGAAATAAATAAAGACTTGAGTATGAAATTAAAGAAGTGCGGAATATTATCTTAAAAAATATTAAAATGTTTATTAATTTCTACTTTTCGCCTTTTCGGAAAGTGAACATTGTTCCAAGGGGCGAAGACGGAGAATTATTAGCAAATATTTCAACGAGAAGAGCATGGAGAATGTGAAGGTAAAAACCAAATAGTTTTTTTTTGCAACTCCGGAATTTGTTAATTTATAAGTGGAAGTGCGTTTATTATGGTTGCGTTTTTATTATTGTTGATAAAATGTTCTTTTATTATTTTTGTTTGTTCGGATTCACGTTTTGTTTCCAAATGGTATATACCGGCAGACATACACAACACAAAAAAAAATTGACAACAGAACGAAGGCAAGACGACAGCCAAATAGCACTCGTAAGAAGAAACGAATATCGTTGAAACTTAAACGATAATCGTTTTACGTAGTAGCATTTGAACGAAAACGAGGGTTTTTCAACGATTATCGTAATACATAATACGGGCCCAGGTAAAATATAATGCTGTCTTATTACGATGAATCATGCTGATATCAGATGTCTGCCAATTTAGTCATTTTTTGAAGGTATAATTGTTTATTACAGTCCCCTGGTAACAAAATCTCAGTCCCCTGGCCACCTTCTTTAAAAAAAATTGCCACAAAATTGTTATTTTTAATTTTTTTGACTGGCCGCTTTAAATAATGTTAGAGGACATTCTAACATATAACAAGAACTAATTTTTACGACTCAAAGCTTCCCAAAAAATGTTGATGAAATTATACTTTTTGTAGAATCACCTTTAACGAATGCAAAACTTATTACTTCACTAACTTCTTTAATAAACCTTTACGTTGTGTCCTTTGAGATATTTAAGACATATTACGTCGGGAGCTCTACGGACCAGTTTATGACACGTAGCCCTTTTACCACTTCGAATTCACCGTAAGACCTTATGAAATAAGTCATTGAACTTTCTCCTTCTCTCGTCATTCATATTACTTGAACCTGGAATCGATCGGAGAATCTTTTTCTCAATGTTTCAAAGTGAATTTATCTTTTATAGTTATAGAAGTAAGTGATTTCATCGTGGTGGATTATTTCGGTAAAACGAAGTAGCGATATCGGTTAGTATATATTTAATTTATTCTAAGTCTCTAAATAAAGTAATGCAGAACCTATTTGGAAACTCGTTGAAAATGGTCATTGTTTGTTAAGTTGGCAAATGAACCTACTGTAAGTCCTTAAGACTAAAGATAAATAAGTTCAGCTTCTTCAGTGCTTTAAACGTTCGCGAAACTTTCAGTACATATCCCTAAACAGACATGCATGTATATTGTATACATGCAAGGAAAAGTATGGAGATTACCCTACAGGCCTTTGTAAGCAAAATGATTGATACCTTTAGAGCCTAGAAATTGTAATTGCGTTTAAAAATAATGAGGAAAAGATAAGGTGAATAAGATTCTGTAGATCAATACTGCTTTAGCTTGCCACACACGTTAAACCTTTGACAAAAATCCAGAAACTCAACCAGTGATTTAAGAACATACCTACTAAAAATGGCATTTTTCCTTTACTTAACATAGATTTTGAAAAACCTTTTTAATCCTTTTTCCCGAGTAGAGAATCATAGAATAAAAGTAAGGTTCAGAAATCTATCACCAAATCCAATGCAAAGGAAATGCAATGATCGAAAGTTGCCTTGCCAGAAAGCCGCATTTCTAAATTATATCAAATCTTTCGGAACCGAAATCTTCGAGTGAATTGCCCGCCACAGTGAATTATGCACAGTGAATTTTGCGGAGTGAATTATAAAACTATGTTCCCACACGGTAATCGTGAATATGAAAAAGCGTTCACAAAAATATCACAATAGATATTAACATACTTGGGTCTGCGTGTGATGTTTGGGTTGAGTTAGCTTCTCTGCATTAATCCCCAAACTGCACTTAATTTAAGTTCTTTCTACTTAATGCTGATATTATTAGAACGTTAAAAAATTAACTTCGGGTATTAAATCTCGAGATATATCATTTTCGAAATCAACACCGTATCTCGGAATCAGTTAACAGAATTGATGGCATGTTCTCCACACTTAATTTCCCAGTCAAATCTAACATACTCATTTATAACTTAGCTAGGTATATAAACTATGTGACAAGCATACATCACCAAGAGATTATACTTATGAAAGCTTAGTTTGCCTACTCAGCTTGATATACATTACTGGAGGTTCTGAATTGGCACTAACATTTGCAAAGCTTAGTAAAACGATTCCTAAGTTATAACCCTTTCTCTCTAATAGAACAAGAATTTGTTCATTTCCCCATAGGGGTTTTATCCAACTATAGGGCATTAGGCAGATAGCTGAAAGCTTGAAAGACAGGTTAAATCCACGTTTGAAATCGTTTTGTTTAAAAACCTGTGATAACTCCTTGAGTGACTTCGAATAGAAATGTCGTTTCAGAAAGAAACCCCCGAAATTCTCTTGATTCATTTTGACTTTTTGTAAAAAGAGGTGAATGATAGGATATTAGTTTTTTTTGTTCTATTTTGTCGGAAATTTGATAAGAAACGGTTTTATTTTACGGAACTTCTTTCGCACTCGTACTGTTGCAAGCCTTGTTCTCAAAGATCTTTTTTATGGTTATTTGTAAGTATAAGTCGTGTTTATTTTTTAGCTCTAAGCAGGGCACGCTCCGGGCGCTCGGATTTAATACAGCTCTTGAGCACTTTACTGTCAACTCAGAAACCAACTCACAATCTGTCAAGTAACATAAAAACTACATGAAGTTAGCCGCTCTCTACTTTGTAGTCGGTCTACTCCATCATTTTATCCTGAGCTCATAGAGCGCGCTCCGAGCAAGCTCTGATCGAAAAAAGAAACACAAGTCGAGCGCTCTGGGTGCTCGGAGCTAGAAAAGAATCTAGTTTTGACAGCTCGGTGCACTGCTTCGAGTTTAAAATAAAAAACGGTTATAGTTTTCTTTCATACTGGATAAACAATTTGGTTAACTTTCCTACCTAATGCTATTCTTATTCTGAGTGAATGGAATTCAGGGTATATTTTTCCTTCTTCTAAATAACAGGCAGTTTTAAATTTGATAATTTGATGGCGTATCTCAGCGAAAAGTCTGTCGCTTCATGTTTCAGAAGTATTTTATCAAAAACTTATATCCTCATTAGAATTAGATAATAACTTTAGAATCGATCAGTACAAACATTTAAGGATAATTCTGATATTTCTTCTGTGTTCAACTACTAAACCCATACCTAGCTGACGACACACTCAGCAAATTAATAAGAGTGCCGGTGATAAGTTTATCAAACCCGGATCTAGACAGCATAGCAGTCCAATGAGAAATTCACCACAGGGTGGAATTAAACCTCCGAGCACTTTATTGTCCCTCCTGTCGCTATAAAGCGATACATATCCCGAATGTCACTATTAATGAGTATGTGCTTGAAATGCTTAGGATTCTTACGACGGCAACGTTGCAAAGAAATATATTTACCCCATGATATAAACAATTCTCAGGATGTCTGAAAAGCTACTCCTAGCTTTTGAATAGAGTTCAGTAATGAAACACTCGCAACGAATGATCATTATTTTATTCTAGTGTTCAATTTCGGACTGACAGTAAAGTACTGAGATTATTTCTTTGATCGAATTAGACGAATATGGATGCTTTATCCGACTCATTTTTGCCCTCCTATTGTGAGACTCAGATATTCTATATGCATCCGTCCGTATGTTTTTTTATATTCTATTCGATTTCACCAATCGCTCGATCTTTGGTAAATGTAAAATCATGTCTCAAAATTTAAGTAATCAGCGGTACAATTTTTATTTGATCGAGCGCAATAAACAAACATCGGTTAAAATCATTTTCGGGATCAGGCATTCTTTTATGAAGTTCATATGACACTTATAGCTCTCAAGACAATAAAACTCCATTTATCTATTTAGATACACAACTCTGGATTGTAATTCTTATATAGATTGTTCTTTTTTGCAATTATTCTGTGTTTTGATATATTTTTATGCTCTCTTTGCAGGTAACCATTCCATTACAATCGTTTAACCTTGATTGTCATCCACTTGATGCCTCAGTGAGTACCGCCAAGCTTTCAAATCCCGGCGGCATTTACTTAAGAACATTGTCCGCACCCAATGCTAATGACAGTAATAGTAGTTCAGCTAGTAACAACAGTTGTCGCCTCCTGCCAAAGAATACCCCTGGGAGTAGGACAGTGTTGAAAATTGAAGAAAATGACGCCATTGCTGCGGAGGATAGACGCCGTAGAAAATTTGAAAGTGACATGGAAACAATGCGATCCGCAACGCCACTATCAAACCAAAGCCAAGCGGCACCTGCCGCTGCGGCTGTGCAACCAAAACGGGAGCGAGTCACATTAGCGCCCAATAGTAATGGCGGCTACCAATTGCAACATCACAGCAACAATAACAATAATAATGCCAATGATGCCACCAAAAAAGGATCTACATCGACAATCTGGACATCGGAGGAATCGATTCTGAGGAGTGTTGGCGCCGCCGATGAAGACAACAAGTAAGTATCTATAGATGTTGATGATGATGATGATTATGATGCTGATGATGGTGGTTATGAATATTAATGTCCTTTTCTTTTTTTTTTTGCCTTATGAGTTGAATTCTAAATTATTTTGTTTTTGTGTTTTATTGTAGTTCTACTTCATCGTCGGCATGTGAGGAGGCATCTGGAGTGCTTAGCTCTGGCAAATCTGGCCTCTCGCTGGATTCTTCTGGCTTGGACAATGACAATAACGAAAGCGGCATTGGTACGGCAACGCCACCAAAAGATTCTGGATTCTGGAAGAGCACAACCGACAATGATTCGATGACAAGCAGCTTGGATGCCTTAAGGAAGATTAAATTCCAGAAGGGCAGCTCGGTGGCCTCATCAGATGATCCTGATTTATTGGAAGTGCTTAGTTTGTACGACGAGACGCACGACGATGATGCAGATGACATTGGCATCCACCATGACGACGAGCACGACCATGACAATGAGGAGTTCGAGACGGGTACTTTCGACGGATATGACAGTGGTAGTGGCAAAGGGGTGGTCCTCCGGAGGAAATCAAATTTGCAAATAAACGACAGTCATGGGGGCAGCAAGGATTCTGCCATTCATTTGCTTCCATATTTGCCGCCGCGTACACAAAAGAGTCGCAGTCATTCGTTGGAGGTGGCTTCGCCTTTGCCTATGCCTACGCCACTCAGACATGAACTGAAGGCCAAAGAGTACCGAGACAAGGGAAGGCTGTGTCTGGCCTTGCGGCAGGAACCATTTCAGAGTATCATACCGACGAATTTCCATGAGCTACCGTCGCCCAGCAGTGCTTCGTTGCATAGTGGTCACGAGAGCTTAGGCATGCAGGAGCTGACGACAAAGTCAAATTCTGCACCATTGCTTCTGAAGAAGGAGCGAAAACGTGACGATTTTGGCGGACAAAAGCAGGTATTGTTAACTATTTTTCTTTGTAATGTGATGATGGTGCTTAGTTGATGTTTTTTTTTTTTATATTTTCTTTTTAGACGCTGAGATACTCCCGATCGCAGAGTGATAGATATTTAGCTGGTAAGTTCAATTTGTTTGTTGGTTTTACTAGAATTAAGGGTTCAAGTTCAAATGATACTTACATTTTATTTCAATGTCTAACTACTGTTATGAATAAACAGATTTTTTAAGTATTCAATTATTTTCTTGGAGAATAGAGTTTATTTTTGTATTATGTTCTTTTTATTGTTAATAATATTTTATGGGTCTTAAGAACTTAGAAATGCAGTTGTCCCGGTTTGATTAGATCAACAAAAAAACATTCGAATTTAAGTAATATTTTCGGTTAATCCAAAATTTAGACGAGCTGTTTTTGTATAACAATATGTTAGAATATTTATACATGAACACTTAGGTCAAGTTTTGTATTTGTTAAAAATTCAACTACATAGATATCAATCAATTATATGACATTTAAAAGTCAGCAGATGAAAAATTATGTTAGGCCAGTAATTTAGTCTACTTGTGTATCGGAGAATATATTATGATATATTGGCCTATCAAATGAATGATATTTTTTATGGATCTATTTCCACCATTAAAGGATACTGCAGCCGGGAAACAGCAAAAGGGGAATACTATAATTTCAAAAGAAAAATAATTTGATGCGCTTCTTGACTATTTTTCCTAAAAAGTAAATTTGGACGTCCGAAATATTGTTGGAATATTTTTGATCGATCGCAATGTGATTGCTTTTTCTGAAAAAAAACTTTTAGATTAAAAACATCACCGTTGGCTAAAAATCACTAAAATAAAATTTAATGAAAATCGATCGTATTTTTTTTCGAGAAAAATGGAATTATTTGCAAAGCTTATATGGTAGGTACCGTTATTTTAAAACATAGCAAAAAAATAATAAAAACCAAGTTTGAAGAAAATCGGTTCAACCGTTTAGTACCTGACCCAACGGACTTCATTCCGCCCAAATTTGTTAATGTAATGAAAATAAGAACTCCTAGCATGCACCCAGACGTGGATTTATAATTTCGTCAATTGAAATTCTTTATTCAAAAATTCTTTACAATGAATTGACCATATGAGAGAGTTCCAGATTGATGCCAAAAAACACTAAGCGATTGTCCTCGTGATTTGTTTACTACCATAGCGAAAGCGAGACGCACTTGAAATCAAAGACGCCTAAGTTTGAATAAAAAATTGTTCCGAATAAACAAAATCCTCTGAATAAGAACATCTTGGCCTTGGAATTTCGTAGTTTGAAATATATTTGATTTTAGATTCTTCACAATCATATACAATGAGCAACAAAATTATGACAGAACTTCGTAGCATCTAAAGAATTCAAAAATTTTATGGGACAACTGGTGGTATAGTTTTCATTCATCACTGAGGCGATGGACTTGTATGAATTTATTTCACCGACGATTTAATGTTGAATGACGAAATTCTAATAATCTAAAAACATTTACAATGAGCTCTTCTTCTCTTTGTAAAGTTGCAAGGATTCGTCGGAAAATCAATCATACCGGTGATTAAGTCTATTGGAATCACACAATTGTGATGGAAAAGTCTGCAGTCGACTGGTCATTTCGTAAAGCAACTTAGATGGTCGATTTCAGATGCTATTTTTTCATTTATCGCAATAGAGCAATGTTATTTAGGCAAGCTTTCAATTCATCTGCTAGAGTTGATCTTGGAATGACCAGGCCAGCGTTTGATGAAACGGCTTGCTTTTATCATTATAGTACAAAATGTCGTTTATCATTCCAATATTTTTTTTTTTTTAACGTGCGACTTAGAGCTTCCAATGCAAGTTTGTAAGAATGTATTTTCAGTTCCACTGGGCTTATCAAGAAAGAGACCCCCAATTTACGTAATCGATCGCTTTTGATGCGTTCATCGTAAAAAAAAACATTAAAATTAAAACATTCGAAACATCATTTGGTTTCGTTTAAGTCAGAAAAATAAGTAAAATTTTCTCTTATTCACAAAAACAGTGGTAATTTTTTTAAATAAAATTCCCAGAAATCAAACAAAAAAAAAAGAAATTGTTACGGAACCCTCGACAGAAGTGAAACTTAAAGAATTTTTGTTTTATTTAAAAAGATTTTTTTGATGTGGTATGTTTTCTAGGCCCTACATTTTTTTTTTTTTTTCTAAAACTGAAGCACTTTCGAGTTAAAAAAAAATCCCGAATATTACCTACGAAATAAAAATCCCGACTTTTAATTTTGATTTATGTACCTATGTATACCTACCTAACCTACATATGTGTGTAATGGAAAAAAAATTCTTTCTTTTCTCTCGAAATTATGAATAAATTATAACTTTTGTTTGATATTAAAATATTAGAGATTTTCGGGATTTTATCATTCGGGATTTCGGCAGTCCAGATTTTGTCAATCGAGATATCGGTAGATTTTGATTTGGGATTTTGGTTTTGGGCTTGGACATCCTAGTGGACGTTATAATTGCAATGATGTGCTTCGTGCTTGCTTCAGCGCAGATCTCCTTAAAGAATATTATTTCGGGAACAGGATAAAAGAAAATTCTTTACGAATCCATCAAACAAATAATCTTGGAAATCGAACCATCCATTATCGAGTTATACGTGCACACACGTACGGCAGTCTCAATCAAATAATCTTTAACAAGTTGTCGAAGACCGTTGCAAAAATGTGAAATTAGCATTTAAGTCACACTGTACACTAGCCTCTGTTTTCACGCGACTTAAATCCAAAATTGAAAATGAAAACAGAACGGCCGTAGTTTATAAAATTAATTGTATGGGCAAAGAGGAAGAAAATTGTGACCTCTATTATGTTGGCACAACCAAACAGCTCTTGCGACAAAGATTGGCGAACCACAAATATTAAATCGAAAAGTTCCGAGAAGACAGCACTGGCGAGTCATTGTGTTGCAACCAACCATCAACCAAATTTCGATGAAGTAGAAATTTTGCAATCGGAGCGAAATGTCTCCAAAAGGTATACGTTGGAAACACTTCACATCTTAATAAACGACAACAACATGAATAGGAAACAGGACACACAAAACATATCTGGCATTGATTGTTCTCTTGTGTCTGCACCTCAACTTTAAATTTTGAATTTTTCCATTTAAATTTAATTAATCACCAGTAGATATTAGTTGACTGATCTTCATTAGAAGAAGTGCTTAAATTTCAATAGTTTGTTTTTAATTTTTATTTTTAATTTTGCTTAAAAATTTCTTTTTGTTTTTCCAAGTTAAACAAGTTCAAATTTCTTTTTAAATTATTTTTTATTAACTTAAAGTAAGTCAATAACATTTTGCTTTTTACATGATATTCTAATTACTGTGTTTATAAATATGTTTCTTCGTATAATAAAGATCCCCTGAGGAAACGTCGGAAAAAGTAAATGAAGTAATTTTGTTAAGTAATTTTTGTTTTTTGCTTATAAAAAGTGACCTTAACAGCCGCAGAGGAACTAGATTCTTCAGCAAATAAAGATATATAAGATAATCGCAAGTAAAAATAGGTACCCCAAAAAAAGAACGGATTTTAGTTTATCCACCAATATCATAAGGCAAAATCAAAAGTGTATTGAATTTTCGTCAAAGAACTGCACGAATACAGCCTTGTTTTCTCAACACTATCATAGATTTCACTTAAGTAAAATATATTATTTTCATATGTTATTCTTAGTCAGAACCCGAGGACCCTTATTTTTAATTTGTTCTTGAAAAGATATAACTTTGAGGCCCCAGCAGCTTGTACTAGCACTAGAAGAGGATAGGAACTCTCACACTTACTTACCTTGAAAAAAAGTCATTGTAACTGTCTGTGAGGAGGCTTTACTTAATTCTTATAGACCACTATACTCTACAAATCTAAAGTAAGTCTTCACTGCATTTTAGAACATGTTCTCAGTGATAAATAAATTTCCACTTTGAATTCTCGTGAAAAACTATAAGAATCACCATAATTATAATGATCACCATATTTTAAGCACAATCAACCACATTTTCAATAATTTTACCGAAACTCTTGTAATTCGTGTAAATTTTGTTCCTGGAAAGAAGTAAATGCTTTGAAATTCATTTGCTTTATTATAGAAGCTTAATTTTATCACCACAAAATGACGAATCCTCGTCATTAAACAAACTACAATGATCTTTCTTCAACTAACAAATGTGACGTATGTTTTTTACTCACAATCAAATGGAAATAAATATTACGCATACGCCCCCCACTCAGTGAATGTTTATTTATTTGTTTATCTTGTATTTTGCGTCAAAATAAAGTTTATTGCTACGACTGAGTAAAGCCACAATGGTTTATCTATGTGTGATAAGAGAGGTCACTGTCAATGAAAAAAAAAATAGCAAAATACAATTCAAAAATAGACTATATATAGATTCAGCAAAAAATTAATCTTAATTCATAGAATTAGAAGAAGCGTTCCTGTTGATCTTCATTCAGCTTGTTTTTTTGTATAAAAATCTAAAAATACTCCTAATTAGAACAAGTGGCTGCAATATTGTCGAATACAATAAGGATTATCACCAAAGGAGACTCTCATCTCACCAACACAATACATGCTGGTTCAGTGCTTGTGAATTTTAACCCTTCTTTGGCCTTATTTTTGTTCGTCATACATATCTGTTGCAGCGGTGAATGATTCATCCAACAGAAAAGAAAATATTTTTATAAAGTACCATCTATATTAACACTTGTTAAGCTGAAAGAGGAAAAGGGGCAGGATAATGGTTGAATGCGCGCGCTTTCGTCTATTTTCAACTGACCTGTTGCTAATTTGGTTACACCCTTCCTCTACCTTTAAACGGAACTAAACCGATTTTCAAAGTAAATATCCTACTCATCTAACTTTCTTTGAAATCAAATTTAAATAAATTCAATTAACAAAAAAAGGTTTTTATTGGACACATATAGAAAACGGTGATGGAAATCAAATGAGTTCCTTAATTATTTTTAGATACTTACTAGCGTGTTGACTGTTATTTTATCTGCCAAACAAAAATGGAATTTCTCATATTTTGTTGAATGCTAATGGTGAGCTCACCACAACTTCTAAATAAGTGGGATTTACGTTTAATATTGTCATTGGGTGGGAAAATTTTTATTTCAGTGGAACAGACGATAAAGCTTGCAGCATCATTCATGGTTCACGTAGATACAATGTTAAAGGAAAGTATGAAGTTGCATAGTATTGTTCATACTTTCATCAGTTTACATAATTTTAATAAAGCTTTTAAAAATAAACCCTTTGAGTATATATGATAGTCTAAAATAGGCTATCGATTATTTCTGACAGGGTTTTCGGTCACTGAATTTCGACACCAAAACTGAATGTCGAAATTTTTGTAATCTGGCATTTTTCATAGGTTTTCCATTTCAGACTTGCCAGTCCGTTTTTCAAGCTAAAGTAGAAAAGTTTCTGTCTCGCAATTGTTGTAACAAATGTCAAAGTACATAATTTTGAGAAAAAGAGATTTTCCGCAATCAATTTAAATAAAGAAATATAGTGCCAGATTTTTAGTTAAATCGGGAATTTTATTTTTAGCAATCTTTATTTAGAATACAAAAATAATTTTTAAAATGTATCTATTTTCAAATAAAATATTTTCTTACCATCTGGCGACCCTTGAATGCAAAAGTTGCCAGGCTTAGTTTTCTGAAATGTGGAACCAATATTACATTACTTATTTCTGTTATTAAGTCTGTGAATGAAATGCTCTGCTCATATAAATTCTATTCATGGATCCAATACTCGTCCTTTTATGCAAAAAATCACAGCATTAAATGGCAAATTAGGTTAAATAAAGCAAAGTGACACTGAATGTTATCAACTTTTTACAGTCGTTTACAAAAATATTCGTGCAAAAAACATCCTTCTAAGAGTTTTTTTTAATCGATTTCGATGTGTTTATTTTAGTATCGCTGATATGTTTTATGTTTCCAATAAATCATTTCCATGCAATTATTGGGTATCTATTTTTTTTCTTTCAGTACTATATTAAGTAAAATTGAATTGAATTGAAATGAATCGAATTGAATGGAATTGAAATGGAATAATTTAAATTGAATTGAATTGGAATGAGTTAAATTGAATTGAATTGAAATGAAGAGAATCGATTTGAATTGAATAGGATTGATTTGAATTGAACCGATTTAAATTGAATGCAATTGAATTGAATTGTGTTTAACTGAGTTGAATTGTATTGAGTTTATTTGAATTGAACTGAACTGATTGAATCAAGTTAAATCAAATTGCATTGAATTGAATTGAATTCCATTGAATCGAATTGAATGGAATTGAATTGGAATGAGTTGAATTGAATTGAATTGAAATGAAGATAATTGATTTGAATAGAATAAGATTCATTTGAATTAAACCGAATTAAATTGAATGCAATTGAATTGAAATGTATTGAATTGAGTTCAATTGTATTGAGTTTATGAACTGATCTAATTGAATCAATTTAAATCAAATTGCATTGAATTGAAACGAGTTAAATTGAATGAAATTGAATTGAATTGATTTGAATTGTGTTGAATTGGATTTAATTGAGTTGAATTGGGTTGAAATGAATTGAATTTGAGTTAGATTGAACTTAATTAAATCCACTTCAATAAAGAAAGGTTTTGGTTGATAAAATATTTATGTATATATCACAAACTTAAAACACTAGTTATGACGTCATAAAACTTAATTTAACATTATATAACACAACAAGGTATCACACTTACCAAATTAAGCCTTCAATTATTAATATATTGAAATTGAAAGCAACGCAACAGTAATTCACCTTCAAAACGGTTCAATACAGTTTTTTATATGGGTTTTCGAAAGATATCTTTGAAATCAATACGATCTCTTTATTCGTCATTTCAACAAGGTTCACACACTTATTTAACTATCGAATTCGAAAGGTCCATGTCCTGCGAATATCAAAGTTCCAAAAGTAATACTTTTCTTATTAACAAACACATAAATAGCTTATTAGAATGATAGAAAAATATAATTCAATTATGACGGATCTACTGTCTACTGGTTTTCTGAAAATTACCAGCAATCCCGAATACTTCTTCAAGGATATCATCGTCATTAGTCTAAATTCAATGATTCTTCTATTTTTCTTATTTTTTCCCAACCACAAAAACAACAACTTATTCAATTTCATTCACTTCAAAATAACTCAAATTCTTCAATCCAGAGTGTCCTTAACAAAAAAAAAAAAAGGATAAAAACAAAGCAATAATATCATAACATAATTTCTATAAAAATAATTCAATCCTTAACTAAGAAAAATCATGTTTCCCCTTATAAATTTATTCAATACAACTCTCAGTCTCCTTCTTCTGAATCTCAGCAAGGACATGAAATTTACCCTGTTCGAACAATTATCCCACCCACTGTTATAGGAAGGTTAAGAATTGTGTGCTTTTCAAAAAAAAAAATATGGTCCTTGCTGGCTGCTGAAGCTCGCTGTACAAAATATTGAGTTGTGTGTATCTCTAGAGAATATTATCGTTTATTGGATTTTTCAATATTCATTCCGTAGTGTTTCATTAGTGCTGTTACAGGCTCCGTTGATTGCAGACGTTGAAAAATAACTCGTGTATACGGTTTCGTGTTTTTTTTTATCTTCTTCTGTCTAGAGACTCGAACAGAGATTTTGAGTTCACTTCAAATAATTTTTAAAAAACCATTGGATTTGGATTATTTTCTTATTTTAAAATCAAAAAATAAACAAAAAATAAAAAAAAAGCTTTCAAAAATCCATTTCCGCTCAAATTGCTGTTGTTAAACCCTTGAATGTGTCATCCCTTAAAAAGTATGCCATTAGTGGAGATATACCCAATTGAATGTTGATCATGTAAAACACATTTCGAACTGTCAATTTCTTTGTCTCGTATATACAGACGTTGATTTTAACGTCGTCAGTGTTTTACTCGTCCTTGTTGTCGACTCTGACTGTCATACTTTGTTTTTCGTCCTGTCTCGTCGCAGTGGTGAGGGTGAAAAATCTGACTTCGCAATGCGACGGCGAATGTCAATCACAATTCGTGAATACAAATTCTTCCGGAGTTTTTCACAGAAATTTGAAAACTGGCCAAAACGCAAGGCGGAAGCTTTATGGCGGAAGATGCGTGAACGAAAGATTGCAGGTAAATTTATTATTTGTCACTCAATTTTTTTTTTTTTTTTTTGTTAATTGTTTTAATTTATCATTTTTGTTTGGTTTGTGTCCACGTTATTAATTTTTTTTTTCTTTTCTAAGATTAATGGAAACAACGGTTTATATGTGTGATTTTTAATTTTTTTGAATTAAGAGAGCATTGCACCCCCTTGGGTGGAGTAGAGTGGGTGAAAGATTAATAATGTCGGAAAACACTTTTTATTTTGAAATTTATAAGACGCTTTATTTTAAATTTGTTTTATTTGGGGGATGAAAATGACTGACAGAGACCAAACGATAGTGCCCGTCGAGTGTTTAGTCTTAAAAAAAAAAAAATTATTCAATTGTAGTGAAGATGGAAAAAATATCGTTGGCTAATTTCTATTAAATAACACGAACGTTTTCAAGGTTATTTCTGATCTAATTTTGAATATTTAAGTTATTTTTAAAGAATTAATTTGAAGTTCTTTGGTTTAAGGTTGAAATAAATATTAAAATCAAATTAAAAATTCTAACATTATAATTATGTACATGCCGAAGGGAGAATACATTTTTGTTTGTGTTTTTTTTTTTTTTCGTTTTTTAATGTATATTCTTAAAAATGGAATTGTAAGATTGTTTTCACATCCTATATAGATACACATGTACATATACTCCACAGGTGTACGGTTTGGTACATTTAAGATGGGAATAAAATGTTTTTGTTTAAAGGAACAAAATTCTATGTTTTATTTTTTAACGAAGGTAACATTTTATATGCCTGCAGTGATAGAATGTGTTTTTAATTTGTTTGAAAAGAATAAACAGTATGTTGGGCAAATTGGGGTAAGATATGAAGATTTTATCTTTTTTATTTTTGACGTTGTTTGAATTTTAAAAGCACTTCAAGATAGTGAGTAATGACCCAACTGATGATTAACATTTTGTACATAAGGCTTGATTCTGCATGGTGTTTTATGTAGTACCTTGTATCTTGTTGTTAAATACCCAACATTCGAGAAACAAAGAAATTCCAAATGAATTTTGTCAACCAATGGTGACCCGTGTATAATTAACAACATAAGATTGATGGGAAATGTAAATTTTTCTAATTGCAGTTTAATTAAGCTTAGCTTAGCCTACTATATAAAGCAATCAGTTATGCATTTTAAAGCAGGTCCGACAAATCTGTTCGACACCCACAGCCCATTGTTGCGGACTCCTTTCTTGCCGTCGGGGTCTGTGCTGGCATGCTTGACCCGCCTACTGCTCGTCGGAGAGCGAAGGAACTTGACCTCTATCGAATCTGCTCATACAAAAATCATACCAGTCTTTTTTCGTCAAGATGTTGTGCACGCCTCAACCCACCCAACCATGGTTGCCGCACTCGCCTTGACAACCCCTTATTTAATATTTATTATGAAACGCTGGATGTTGTTTTGCCTATAGATATCAATTCAAAACACTAGTTTTAGATTTGCTTCAAAATTCTTAAAGTTATTTAATTATTGTTACCTACTTGTAACAGTCTTAATTATAAAAAAAATAATAATTACCTAAGCGATATCTGTGGATTAATTATCGTAGATTTGAATAAATAATAATATATAAACAGTGAGACCGATTTTCTTCAAACTTTCTTAGAGAATTATCCCCGGGCGTTTTTTTTTTACTTTTTTCCTATTTTTCAAAATAACGCTACCTACCATATAAGCGTTACCGATAATTCCATTTTTCTCGGAAAAAATACGATCGATTTTATGTGAGTAGTTTTTTGCCAACAGAGATGTCAATTATCTATATTTTTTTTAGAAAAACCTTATTAACGGTACGTTCCCTAGAATGGTACTGATTATCTGTTAAACGGCTTAACCGATTTTGACGAAATTTTATATTCTAAGTTTGATTAATACTGCATTCAAAAATTTTGTAAAAAAGTATTTTTCAAAAAGTCAGTTTTTTTAATACCATTTTTTTCGATCCGATCAATTATAATAAAATTTTATGTTAATGCTTTGTTGCTGACGGTAAAAAGTTAAACAATTTTTTTTTTTTGAAAATTGATTATTTTGAAAACCAATTCATGAATATTTTTTTAAATGTATTTTTTGGTTGAAAATTATTAATTAGCTAAAATTGGCATTCTCCAAAATTTTTAAAAAAATATTTAAAAAAAATTGTTTGAAAAAATACGATTTTTTCGAAAACTGGACCTACGATTTTGAAAAAAAAAAATAAATATATTGTAATATTTAATAATTACTGTCATACCATGATTTTCTCGGAAAACTCTCGTTTGTTATAAAGTGATTTTAAAAGTTATTTGTTTTTATTATTTTTTTAAAATTATTTCTTATACAATTATTTGAAAAAATTTCATATAAAATAATAATTTGAATATCGGAAAATAATTTTCAAATCAATTCTTTGTTTTTCCATTCCATTCTCGATTTCCTGAAATGTATATAAAACTGTTTTTAGCTGGTCACATCAAAATGGAGTTGCTTATATGTACCTTAGCATTACTTCTTCTCCCAGATGTTAATCAAAAAATCAAAGGCAGCTGCAAGCAGAAATATTCACTCAAATCTAGCAATGATATAGATAACGAGTTTTGAGCGATGTCTTTTATGTCACTGTGCACTTCTCTCTAACAGTATAAGTTTGAATACCTCGTATACTTTTCCCATGCTGGATTCCTAGGCAATGTTTCATTAGACTCCTCCAAATAAGGCCCCCGGAAATAAAGTCAAAAAAAAAAAAAAAAAAAAAATGAAGCCCCAAAACATTGAATGCAAAACAACAACAACGAAAATTCTTAAATTTTGGGGTCCTATTTAATTTTTTGGGACCTTATATCATATTTTTTCATTATGGCCTTATTTCATTATGAAATTAGACCAAAACATTAATTTTGGAGTATAACTTCATTTTTTATGAAAAATATTTTAGGGCCTTATTTAATTTTTCATAATTTACTTATGAACAAAAAAACAAAAAAGGCATCCGAACATTTGTTAGGATACCTGAGTATATATCGAAAAAAATGTGTTCGGTTAAAATCCTACCAAATCGTGTCCCCAAGTGGTTTGCATAGTAAATGATCTAGAAAACTCATCCGAAAAATCGAAAGAAAAATAATTTTATACAGATAACCAAAAGTCAACCCTTATCAGGGTTGCCATAATAAAAATTAAACAGATCTGTAAAAGAATGCAATAATTGCGGTATTGCAGTTAATTGAATAAAGAGACATATTTTTGAGTACTTTGACTTCACCTGAATACTTCGACTTAGCGCCTATGCGGTCTTTATAAATAATTTTCTTTGGTAATTTTCAACAGATGTTCACAAAAATCAGAGGTAGCGGTCTATATTTTTTATCATTTATTATACATGTACGATTTTGCGGTATTATTATTTATTTCCAGCTAAAATTTTTAATAATCATGCCATGTCATTTTTTTAGAAAACTACACCTCCTGCCTAAATGGGGTGCGATTTTTTTCTTGCCTTAACCTATAAACTATATTTTGATATATTGTCTCTTAAAACAAATCAATTTGGCAAAATCTAACTAAACACAGCTTTCAAATATAAATTTGAAATTACTATTAAATTTAAGTTCTTAGTATAGAAAATTGAATTCAATTAAGGGCCAGTCTTTTCAGCTCTGGTTAAGTTTAATCATTGATTATTTCAGCTGGTAACCATAGATTCTGTCTTTTCAACAAAATCTTAACCAGAGAATCTATGGTTAACATAGATAACGTTAACCAGCTAATTTTCCGTGGTTAGTGTCATTATTCCAGTCGGTTAACAGAGATTTGGTCTTTTCAGCAAAATTTTAACCAGAGAATCTATGGTTAACAGAGATTTCGTTAACCAGTCAATTTTGCTTGGTTAACCACAGAAATTCTATGGTAAGCGATTATTTTTTTCACATTTGTGTTGAATGATAAATAATATACAGATACTTATTGATCATTACTACTAATCGTTACGAATAAAATTAAAAAAAATGATGATCTACCATCTTAATAAATTCCACCCCTATATTTTATGTATATTTTTTTGTTTTCCTTTGTTCGTGAATGAATCAATTCAGTTTATCCATGTACATTGAAACAAGACAGGCTGTTATCAATTATTGACAAAATCTTCGATCTCTTTCTCTCGCATTCAAAAAAGTGTAAACAAACTTAACCAGAGATTCCGTTTCACAACCGGACCACTGGAAAACTGGAACTATCTCTGGTTTGGTAACCAAAGTAGATAAAATGGTGAAAAGACGAACTGTGGTTAACCGACTTTCGAAACAACTGGTTAAGAAAATTCTATGGTGAACAAACCAGAGATTTAACCAGAGCTGAAAAGATTGGCCCTAAGTAATAAAAATACTTCAAGCAGTCAAATGACTTCAAGCTGTCAAAAGACTTCAAGCAGTCAAAAGACTTCACGTAGTTAAAAGACTTCAAGCAGTCAAGAGAATGTAATTTTTTTTTAAAAAACTTCAAAGAATTGAAGCAGTTAAAAGTACTGCATTCTTTTAACTTCAAGTCTTTTGACTGCTCTAAAGAATTATTTAAAAAAAAGACTTCAAAATTAACTGGGACTTTTTTTTTGTAAGTTAAAGTACTGGTATAAAGAATGGGAATACATTCCGAAAAATAAGTCAAAAGACTGATACTTCACGTCATGCAATACCAAAATACTGCATTCTTTTACAGCTCTGCTCTTAAAACTAGCTGCTAACTTTATGATAATGTCCTTCATATTAATGTCTTTTACTGTATACTTTGATCTTTTCGTTGGGGTATATGTTCCAGCTTGTCAGGTCATATGAGTCATATATGAGTTTTTGGATTTTGAAAAATTTTCAATATTGGTTCCATGAGTATAGTTCGGCAAAAGTTAGTTGCGCTACGGTAAAGTCAATATACTGAAGTAATATATATCCAAAAGTGTTCAAAAATTGCTGATGGCTGTTCCTCCAGTCTTCCATTGCTTCTATGATGAGAATGCACAATCACAGCACTTCGAAAATCAGGAACCTCATACCAATATGATGAAATTATATTGATGGAAAGTTGAACTATGAAAAGAGTAAATGAACTTTACAGAGAAGTAGCTTTACCTTCAAAACACTTCTTTTAAGATCGTAGAAAACAATTGTATGGTGATATGATAATTTGTGCGATATATACCGCATTGATCCGTCTGGAAGAATTAACTAAGATGACTGTTATAAAGTTACACAAATTGGCTACTTATACGGAAATTTTTCTCTGTGTTCCGTGAATCTCAAAGTTGTATCTATAGAGTAATAATAAAATCGAATTTTTAGTGACCCTTGTATCGTAAAAGATATATAATTGTTATTTGTGGGATATAGGTCGATTGTAATGAAAAGATGTTATTTATTCATTGCAACGTTTCGAGTATGTTTGTACTCTTCATCAGGCCTTTATTATAACAAAAGAACAAAATAATACAAACATATATTAGTATACAATTTTTAAATTCATTTTTGAAAAATGTGACGTCAAAATTACTTACAACAATTATCAAGAAACAAAGAATATTAAATTGAATTTAAATGTAGTTAGACATCAATCAAACAGTAACTAAAAAAATCAAAAGTTAAATCAATAATAAAAATCATGACAAACAGAAGAGTGTCAACCAAGCTAAAGATCTCCAACAAGTGTGTGTATATAAGAGTGCTTTATACATTCCTCACCTCTCCAACCGCATTATGACAGCCCCAATAAAAGACAACACAAAGGCAAAAATATTCTTCAAGTCTGCTTTTTCCCTGAGAAACAAACTTTTCACCAATATCAAAGGAAGAATGGAGACTTTGGAGAAAGCAGATGTGGTCTATAAGATTAATTGCTTAGGAGGGAAGGAGACGACATGTTCGTCTGTTTACATAGGAATTTCGAAACAAAAATTAAAAAATCGTATCTCTGGACATAGGTCTGATTTAAATAGCGGAGCTTCTCATAAAACGGCGTTAACTCAGCATTGCATAGAAGAGAAACATACACCAGACTTAGAGAATGTTGAAATTCTTCAAAAGGAACAACATTATTCTAAACGAATGTTGCTAGAAATGTTGCATATCTTAGACAACACTAATGCCTTCAACCGTAGGTCAGATTGCGACAATCTGAGCAATGCCTATAGCCAAATTATAAAAAGGCCAGCAACAAAAAGTAGGTGATTGTGTAGTGCAGTGGAATGGAAAATTTTAACTGTCGTCAGTATTTTTCTTTTAAATAATTAGTATAAAAATTATTGATTTAACTTTTGATTTTTTTAGTTACTGTTTGATTGATGTCTAACTACATTTAAATTCAATTTAATATTCTTTGTTTCTTGATAATTGTTGTAAGTAATTTTGAAGTCACATTTTTCAAAAATGAATTTAAAAATTGTATACTAATATATGTATGTATTATTTTGTTCTTTTGTTATAATAAAGGCCTGATGAAGAGTACAAACATACTCGAAACGTTCCAATGAATAAATAACATCTTTTTATTACAATCGACCTACATATAGCCCACAAATAACAATTATCTATAGAGTAAAGCAATGAAGTAAAAAGATGTGTTTCAAGTACTCGAGATCATTACACGGTGTCTCCACGAGCAAGATTTCATAGATTACCATCTGTCACTTTCCATAGAAAGAAAGATTGATAGAATGCTATAAAATGTATGGTGGGCATTTGATAACTTACTATTTCATACTATTTCAGTCCAATTACAAATAAAACAGAAAAGTCAATATGAAAATGACAGCTCATAGAATACTATCTATAGCATGCTATGAGCTGAGCAATATATTTCAAGAAATTTTTCATAGAATACTATTTGCGGTCTCCATAGGCAATTTTAATAGAATGCTATCTTGCATTCTATGAAATCTAGATCGTGGAGACCCGTGTTATATAACATCGCCAGAAAAGAAGAATAAAAAAATCTATTTTGATCAAATAAATTAAAAAAAAAAAAAAGGATACCATAAATGTTCATTGTGCATTTCTAATCCTATATTCCACACACATCTATTTTTAACCCGATACCAATCTGTAATCTCTTCCAATTAGAGAGCAACTTCAATTAATGATATTTCTAAGGCTTGTAATAAGTCGTTTAAAATTAAACCCTTTTAGAATATAATTAACATAAAAACACACCTACTATATAATTCCAATCAAATCAAAATCCATTATAACTCAATAAAATAACTTTTGTGAGCACCAATTAAATTGTTATCTTGAAAACCCAATTATTTAGCGTCATCAGGAACAAATTTGAGTCTTCATTCATTAATCCCTTTAAATGACGAGGTGCAGTCGTGGGTGTCATCAGGCTGTATAAGCGCATTCAGGAATTAAGTTTTAATGAACATCATGAAGGATACGACTACACCACCACACATACGATATGAAAATCTATATGATGTATACCTACATATCTCGATCTAGTGAGGTTTTTTTTCTGTTTTCTAATTAACATGGCAACGGTAACTATGTTATGTATAAAATATACCTATGGTATTAAACTGAATCACTCGTGACATCTGACGTAAAATGTTGATGCTTTTATCAAAATTTATTTTGCGGCTGTCCATGAGTAGATTGCAAGTTGCAATATGAAATGACAAAATACAATATGCCAATAAAATAACGGTGTTAACTTTGCTGCGTTGGCATTTATGTAAATTTCATTATCCATCAGACAACTAGTAAGCCGCGACCGACAACATCCCTAACAGCAGCGGCAACACCCTTTTCGAATATTACTATATCACGGATTACTGCGTCTCTATATCAAGCCTACTCTCCTCTAATCTAAATTAAATCCTTTACGCCTTCGACCTTATGCGTCATGTCCTGGACGGGATATTAAATGTGTTTTTATGCCAGGAAACTTTCAATCAAAAGGGCGGGCGGAAAAGCATTGAGTGTAGGGGGTGGTAAAACCAGTGGAATAAATCTGAAATACTCAAACTCAAAGTATTTCGAACTAGGAATGAGTAAATTGTGTTTTCCAACAGGAAGAATTAAATGTCAATTCTATAAATAAAAAAGCTAGATCGCGTTGTCGGGGTTACATCTGCAAAACTAACAACTCTGCGTTTGTTTTATTTTTTTTTTTTTCAAGTGAGTAAATGAATTTATCAACCAACATTCTTGGAAATAGGTTTATGATTGAAGGTGAGGTTTCTTTTTCTTTGAAAAATGAGGAACTAAGGATTTATTTAAAAAGAATGGATTTTTATTTTTAGATGTTAGTTGTTGGTTTTCTAATTAAACACTTTGACATAATTATAATCAGGAAGCTATAAATCCGAGCAGGCACGTAGTCGCAGTGCATTGCTTGAAGGGAGGAAGCACCCTCTGAAATGATTTGTACATGACCAACATTGGTTTAACTTAAGCTTTTTAATATAAATAAAATTAAATGAAAATAGTATCTATATAAGTAAGGTTAATTTAAATTTAGCTTAAAAGCACTTTATTAAGGAACTAGAGGCAACGATCAATAAAAATTCAGCACCATCAGACAAAAAATTCTTACCTCACTCTTTTTTCCCGAAATTCCGTAAGAGTTTCCGATATGATATTGAAAGGAGCTTTCAATTTAAGTGGGATTCAGAAATGTTTCCTTAGTTAGCTTAATCAAAAAATATGCTGTTTTTTACTTGCGATTATAGGCATTATACCTAAGGCAAGTTATGCATTCGTGAAAAAAAATACAAGTTATGAGATAACAATCACAATCGCATTGCGATGATAGAAAAGACGAAAAGTAGGTCCTGCAATTCTGTCTGTCTGTATTAATCGACACCTACAACCTTTACCGTTGTGCCGCCTTTCTTGAAACCTGGTATTTTAAGAGAAATTTCCCCGAACGTTTTTTTTATTTTTGACCTAAAGGTATTAAAATAACTGTGCGTTACTTAGGAGTCAGTTACAGCTATCATTGAAAATCATCATTGAACATATTATTTTTCAATTTTAAAGCAAATTGCCCAACAATATTGTTGTTTATTGGTATTAAAATGAAGGTAATGAATTATAGAATTTGCCGAATTAAAATTCCAAGTACAAAATCAGTCAAAGCCACAAACACCATCACTAAACAAATTAAGATGCAAGTAAAACTCCTATTTTCAAATAAAAACGGTTGGGGAAAATAAGTAAATTTGTGTAAGTATAAACACGTAAAAATACAATTAACCAATTTTAAATTGGCTTTGTTAATTTTAAAACACACAAAAAATCAAATAAATTCCGGAGCACAATAACGTCTCGTCACAACTTAATAAAAAATGGCTGAGTTAGCTGTCAAATTTGGCGCGTTCTGAAGCACATGGAGTTGATCGTTTTTTGCACATCGTTTTACGTATTAACGGGAGAATTTATGGAAGTAATTCTTTTTTTTTTTTAATACGCAGGATATTTTGAAGATGAATCCCCTATCAATAACTCATTTTTGGAAAAAAGTGGAGTTGTTTGCGAATTAGTTGCCGTAGAAAAGTTGGGAAAATTCGTCAAAATTCAAGTCGTCCCAGCATCACTAATAAATTATTTAGAACAAAAAAAGTCACATGTTATTTAACGATCTTAATGATCGTAATAAAACAACACAAAGCCTACTTACTCTGTTTAAACAAAAATACTATCTCAATTTTGATTCATCGAATTTGAAGTAATACTGATGAGAACAGGACATCAAACACTTGTTTATAAATGAACTCAATCAATATCTATTCTTGAGCTTGAGGATATCTTAATTACTTATTCTTTATAATGTATTCTTAAGGTAAACTTACTTGAACTATTAATATAAATGCCTGACTTACTCGCCCTTATAAAATGCCAAAGCTCTTTTGCTTTATTTAGTCCTTAAATGGCTAACATCATTTCAAACTTAAAATGTCGATAACATTGTTAAAGTACCTATAAATAGGCTTCTTCTTTTATTTATATGAAAAAACACACACATACACAAACTAGGGAAGTATATCTATTTATCAACATAGAAATATTGCTCGTGTATCTAATTTTCTTTTGATATGGGCAACCATGTGAAAAACTCATTCAACAGGACTATTAAAAAAAAAAACCGTGTGATGAAGGTGTAGGTTAGTATATATTATAGATTCTAGGGGGATGTTTTATTAACCGTACAGTTCAAACCTAGACATTTACATACTTTCGCAAATTGAGGAACAGAGGAGGTATTGAAGGAATCAGGACTTGAATGGCAGTATCATTATAGTCGATATTATTATTATATCTTCACCGAATAAGTTGTATAGATATTTATGTTATTAAGAGGTTTATATTGATAGATTTTTTTTTTTAAAGAATTAAAGGAAAGGAGCGATTTAATTCAGAGAATCCATAAGCAATAGACTGGAAGAACTTTGTGGTAATCATGTAACGAAGTAGTAATTTTAATACTTATGCAGTAATATCCAAAAAAAAACCTTTTTGCAGATTATAGCATTTGAATATTTATTCTGTTTATGGGATTATTTAGAATTTTGAAAAGAGTTTCTTGAAATAGAAAATTATCGAAAACGGATTTTTTAATTTGTAGGTAAATGTCATATAAATAAGTGTAGAATCATTCAGATGCGAATTCCTTTAATCTCCCTTAAAGTTGAAAGTTACCTAAGTACATAATGTATGTAGGGTTTAAGCTAATAAAATGTTGAAAGAATTATTTATATTATAATATTTCAAAGTTTTATTGCTTGTGTGCACGACTTACACGCCATCTAGAATTCGCAACTATATAGGCCGGCACTGTTACTAATTTGGACTTCCTAAACAAAAATATAAATAAAAGGCACGATTGGTTTGGACAAACTTGCTCGTTTATCAGATAACTAACCTTTGGCTACGGATACTAAACAAGAAAGTATAATATATAATCGCAAGCAAAAATAGAGTTTCTTTAGCGTTTATATGATATGATACCGTTAATAAGGTGATTTTGAAAAAAAAATTCTAACGAAAAACTCCGTCATAAGCAATAAATCAGTCACACAAAATTTTATGGAAATATATCTTATATTTTTCGAGCTAAATTGGACTTTCTGTAGCGTTTATTGGCAGGTACAATCAATAATGTGATTTTGAAAATAATTTTTTTAATAAAAAAAACTTCATTATTGGGAAAAAATCAGTCACACAAAATTTAATCAAAATCGATCGTATATTTTACGAGAAAAATTGGATTATCCCTAAGGCTTATTTGCCAGGTACCGTTAATATGTAAACTCATTCTGAAAACATGAAAAACATAACGTTTGGCTACAAATCGACGATACGAAATTTTATCAAAATCGATCGTGTTTCTTACGAGAAAAATGGAACTTTCTAAAACGCTTGTATGGCAAGATAAAGGCTTGTTCCAAAAAAAAATAAAAGGCACGACTGGGTCAGACAAACTTGCTCTTGTGTCAAGTTACCAAGAGCTTAAAAGAACCTGTCACAATATTATTTTGTATGAAATTATTTCTTAAATTTTTTCAAATAATTAATTAAGAAATAATTTAAGAAAAATAATAAAAACAAATAACTTTGAAAATCACTTTATAACAAACGAAAATTTTTCGAGAAAATCGTGGTACGCCAGTAATTGTTAAATTACGATATGTCTAATTTTTTTTCATGATTCATGAATTGGTTTTCAAAATATTCAATTTAAAAAAAAAATCAGTTTAATTAATCTAATTTTTTTAAGAAACGTCATTAAAAAAATAAGTACGCCATTATTGTTTGGCTATCTAGGTCTTCTTAGGAATAAAATTTTGTAAAAATCCACTAAGTCTTTACCGAGAAAGTAAAAATTTAAAAAAACCGTTATATGGCAGGTACCGTTAAAACTATTCCTAAAGAAATATGGTTCATGCCATCTGAAAGGCTTTTAATTTCGTACCACTTGTGTCAAATTTTTTGAAAATCGTTAAAGCCGTTTTAGAGAATAACGAGTTTTTTCATAACTGTTATATGGCAGGTACCGTTAGTTTTAGGCCTAGAACAAAAATTAAAAAAAAAACCCTGACTGTCACCCTAAAAATCCTGTATACCGAGTTTAAGGCATATTGGTCCAACCGTTTAGGATGCAGGTGCGAATGACAGACTGACAGACTGACAGACTGACAGACTGACAGACTGACAGACTGACAGACTGACAGACTGACAGACTGACAGACTGACAGACTGACAGACTGACAGACTGACAGACTGACAGACTGACAGACTGACAGACTGACAGACTGACAGACTGACAGACTGACAGACTGACAGACTGACAGACTGACAGACTGACAGACTGTTAGACTGACAGACTGACAGACTGACAGACTGACAGACTGACAGACTGACAGACTGACAAACTGAAAGACTGACAGACTGACAGACTGACAGACTGACAGACTGACAGACTGACAGACTGACAAACTGAAAGACTGACACATAGACAGAATTGCCAGACCCACTTTTTTCGACTTCGCTATAATCGTAATGTCATGTTTGATTGTTATCTCATTTTTTTTATTGAGTTATATGTATAGTTATATATATTCGTGTTAACGACTGGGAAATTCGTTGGCTTTTTACCGTCGACATAAAAAAACTAGTGGCCCACTTGTGCCCCCAACAGTGGAGATTGGTAAAGTTATTTCCCTGGTCTCCGCACCAATAGTTTTAATATAGAATTTTATTTTCAACAAATTTTGAAAAAAAAAAATCAATTTAATTTCGGAATTTTTGCTTTTCGGTCTTTTGGGTTTTCGGTATTTTGGGTTTTTTGTATTTTGTGTTTTCTGGGTTTTGGATTTCGGTATTATGTCCGACTCCCGTTTCAAAAACTATTTAGATACTAAAACAACTTTATTTAAAAGAAAATAAAATAAATGCTTTTCGGCTTATCAAAAAAGTATAACACGACATTGCAAATTTTACCGTTGTTTTTAAATAATTTTTTTTTTGCGATGTAAGTTAATTTTTTACAAAATTTTTCCTTGTCTTATTTTCTTGTCTTAACCTAACCTACTCGCACTATATTTTGGGTGAACCTTTGGGTTAACCTTATTTCTTTTTTCCAGAAAAATGGTATCCAAAAGGATTAGTAAAAATTATAGAATATAAAATTTCTTCAAAATCGTTGCAACCGTTTAAGAGACAATTATGTAGTATGAACAAAGTACTATTTTATGGCAAGTCGATAGGTACCGTTAATAACATTCCCAGGGTTTTTTTTAGATGAAAGACATCACAGTTTGGTAACAATTCATTCATATAAAATTATATCCAAATTGATGAGATTTTTTTTCGAGAAAACTGGAACGCAAAAAGATAACTTTTGATTGCAGTACCTATTACAAAGAAATTAAATAACACAACATTTGGTCGAAATTGGTGCAGCAGTTTAAGAGATACAGATAATCAGTATCAAAAAGTTCCGTGACAGGTAGATACCGTTAATAATAAATATTCATTCATAAATACTAAAAATAAAAATTAAAGAAAAAGAAAAAAAAATCAAACAAACAATTTGAAGATAACCATAAAATTGTAAAAGAAGATATTTCCAAATTTTCAACAGTAGGGTAGCTTCACACAAGAGCAAGTTCGTGCGACCCAGTCGTGTCCTTTTGTTCTTGCATGAAAGCAATATACTTGCCCTATTTATCAAGTAAAAGTGTAAAACGGAACATTTCGTATTGGCATTTGTGTTTAGTTTTTGATTTTACATCACGCTTGCGCTTGTTTTCGAAGAAGTATGGACCGACGAAGTTGCCTAACCACAATAAACACAAATACGTTACGGATATTTGCTTATTCACGTACCCTTTCATATAAGGAAATATCTTTGTAAAAATAAGAGTCGTCGCTGAAGATTTTGCTGAAATCAGGGTCCGTGTACCTCCCATATAATACCATACCAAAATATATACCCCATCGTATTGTAAAATTCTTTAGTGTATTTAATAAGCAAAAGTTATAAGATAGAAGAATATGAGAAAATAATAACATACTTATTGCCAATGTTGAATAGTCATTTCCATCTGACAATTTCAGCTAAAATATATGTAAATAATCCTTATTAAGTTGTAAATTGCATTCGCAATTCACCTTGCTGTTAACAATACTCACTCAAGCAAAACACTTGCCAACAATGTTATACAATAACATTTACAACAAGTCCTTGATTTTGTGTTCAATATCAAAGTGATATTTAATAAAAGGTCCTTGAAACAAATTAATTACTTTCTCACATTACCTTGTGCAAAATAAACTGACATAATCCTTAGACCTACACACACATATTACATATACATCATTATTATCTGCATATATCTCCAAGAATTTTTTATTATTTACTTTTTAATAATTAAAATGTAATAGACTCGTCCTTTTTGGCTTGTAAAAGCTTACAAGTGCATGGTAATTTTAATTTAAATCATCTCATTACATTTTTTTTTTTTTTAATTTCAGAAATCGAAGCTGTTGAAGCCTGTAAATGGCTCCGTGCAGCTGGTTTTCCGCAATATGCCCAAATGTATGAAGGTAAGTAAAATTTCGCCCACCAACCTTAATTAAAGTTGAAACATGCGTCAGAGGACTCAGGATATAAAAAGTGGTTCGCCCATCTCCCTAGCTATTTTACGAGTACCTGACATTTTAATCAAAACTTTTATTATATGTATGTATTTCATTATATGTTTGTATTTCAAAAAAATAAAATTAAAAAAAATCTCCCACATAAAAAAAATGATAATTGATTTTAAAATCATTGAAAGACTCTTCTTTCACAATGGCTATCTAGTGTCCTTGTTTTGTGCACCAATATATGTATGTAGGTGTGTAGTAACACAATTACAGGTGCATATATACATTAAACGTGTGTATATACACAAGCCAATCTATCAGGGAATCATATTTTAATAGAAACTCATTTCTGCTGCAGGTGAACACTGAACGTACATCCTTGCCTCCTTTTGGTATTGTGTGTGAATATTGTGCATATCGGATTGATATGAGTGTGCAGATGGAAATGTCATTATAGTTTTTTTTCTCTATTTTTGTTTTTAAATGAAAACAGAATGTTGATTGAAACAGAAACTATTTAATTGTAGAATGAGTGTTGGAAAAGACGTGTGGGAAACCGTATTCTATAATTGACTGAGCTAAGCAACACCCATCCACCTACAAAATGCCCGATTCTCACCTGGATCGATGTTAATATATTAGACCTTCATGATGATATGGAGTGTATTTTGTATTATAAGTGTTCTATAAATAAGTTCTTCGTGACATTAAAACTTACTCCTTTCAATGTATATATGACGTGATGCCATACCTATAAATTCTGCAACAAGTTTTCATTGAATCAAAATATAGATATACACTTATCCTCTCGCATTTTATGTTTGACATACAAACAACCATCCGGGTGTGCTCTTGAAGTAAATGTTATACTTTCGGATTGTAACTTTGTTGACCTTCAAACATAATTAACGGAATGTGAAAAGTTGGTACGTGACGTGTACATTTGTACATTTATGATGGCCCAGATGGATAGAAGGACAAAACACTGTATGGAACTTCGGGGACCATGGAAATCACACCTTGATTCTGTTTCTGGTGGACTTTTTGTCAAGGAGATTTTAGATACCTTCGCAAATTTTTGAGAGTTCAAAAGTGTGTGAATCAATATCTGGGAGCAGAACAAGGGTATTTTGAAATTTTGTTAACAGCCATTGTTTTTCCAATAGTCATAAGATTTATGTTCGATCACTTTTTTTAATTTTCTTACTTGGAGCTCTATACCATCTATCTATAGTCTGCATATAAAAATTATTTTGCGTATATGTTCCCTATATAAGTATATTCCCTATGGACCCTTTTGAGATAACGGCTGAACTGATTTAGATAACATTTAGAGAAAATCTTTAGATTAGCCCAAGGAGGGCATATATGCCCTTGTGAAGTTCTATCATTTGGAACAAAAATAACCCCGGGCTTTGGGTAGCTATGAGGGACGGTTTTATCTAATGACACGACCCGGAAATGAGGCATTTTATTAATTATCTGGCTGTGTGACAAGTGAAAACATCCGATCCGTGTCTTACAAATTCAAAAAAAAAATTATTCCTCCTTCCTACCCAAAATACTCGTCGAACAGTGACACCTGACACGTTACTGGTTTGATGATGAATGCAAGCTAGCGACATGAACGTAAGAATGTTGCGTGCCGAGCAATGCAACAATCTCATAGAACGCGGGCACGCGAAGAAGAATATAAAGAGCTCAGAAGAATAGAAAAACGGCTTCACAGACAGAAAAAATCAGCCAGGGAGAGGAACTTAATCTGTGAAATAGAAAAAAGCCGAGAGCGAGGTCCGCACCAGGCGCGGAAGTTATACCAATCCGTCCGAAACATGACGCAGTACACACCACGCTGCACATACTGCAAGGACGGAGAGGGAAATCTGATCACCGATCCATAAAGCATACTGGAGCGATGGGAAGTGTACTTTAATGAATTGCTAAATGGTCAACTCACTGCAGAAGTGGAGGCTCCACTGCTTCAAGACGAATACCCTATGTTGCCGTCACCAAGCATAGAAGAGGTTGAGAAGGCTATAGACCGGCTAAAGAAAAACAAAGCCCCGGGAGCTGATGGTATACCAGCCGAATTATTTCAACACGGTGGGCCAGCTCTACGTCAGGCAATTCATGATATTATAGTGCACGTGTGGGAGCATGAAGAAATGCCAGAAGACTGGCGAAAAGGTATAATATGCCCCATACATAAGAAAGGACATGTCACAACGTGCAGCAACTATAGAGGTATCACGTTGTTGAGTACCGCCTCCTATAAGATACTCTCCTCTATCCTACAAGACCGGATAACCCCATACGCTAAAACCATCATCGGACAATATCAGTGTGGTTTCATTCCAGGCAAATCAACAACTGATCAGATCTTTACCCTTAGGCAGGCGATGGAAAAATGTCTAGAATTTAACATCCCAACATACCACCTGTTTATAGACTTTAAAGCCGCCTATGATAGCATAGCCAGGGTAGAACTTTACAAAGCCATGAGAGAATTTGGTATCCCAAATAAATTGACACGACTATGTAGGTTGACCATGACCAACGTAACAAGCCAAGTAAAAATAGCCGGATTCCTATCCAGACCAATCAACATCTTTAATGGACTCCGACAAGGGGATGGTTTGGCCTGCCTCCTCTTCAACCTGGCGTTGGAGAAAGCAATCCGTGACTCTGGCACGGCAACAAGAGGGACCATCGTCAACAGGTCCAGCCAGATACTGGCTTACGCAGACGACATCAACATTATCGGAAGAACCGAGCAATCTGTACACGATTCCTTCATCCAGATCGAGCAGGCGGCACAAAATCGGTGGCTGCACATTAGTGAAGGTAAAACAAAGTACATGGTGGCGTCGAATGCGAGAGGAACAGTTGGTCAAACAATCAAGGTAGCGGAGCACGAATTTGAAGTGGTGCAATACTTTAAATACCTTAGGTCAATAGTAGCAGCCGATAACAATATAGAAAAAGAAATACGCGGGCGGCTTCTCAAATCCAACAGAGCCTACTACAGTCTGTCAAAGCTCTTCAAATCCAGAAATCTCACCATAACTTCAAAACTACTGCTGTACAGGACCATGGTCCTGCCAGTACTCACATATGGATCCGAGACTTGGGTGCTTAGCAAAAGGCACTCTGACCTCTTAGCCGCGTTCGAGAGAAAAGTCTTAAGGAGAATTGTTGGCCCCATATGTAAGGAAGGACGATTCTGGAGACGGTACAATCATGAATTGTACGCAATCTACCTTGAAGCAGATATCGTGACAAAAATTAGGCTCGGTAGACTTCGGTGGGCAGGGCACCTAGCTCGCATGAGCGAGGAGGAACCTGCTCGGAAAGTTCTTTGTGGTACATTCTATGGCAGACGACAGCGTGGTAGACCATGCTTGCGCTGGAGAGATGGCGTAGACCAGGACGCCCGGAGCCTTGGGGTGCGCAACTGGATGGCGTCGGCTCGAGACCGGGATAGGTGGAGAGACTTGTTGAAGGAGGCCAGGACCGGACCCCGGTTGTCGAGCCGATGATGATGATGATGATAGGTACCAATATGAAAATTCATTGCACATTTTTTTAATAAATTGAAGACTTAAAATTGCGTTATGACAAGGTTCTTTTTCCTGATGGAAACGTCATCTGATGAATCCACAAGCTATCAACCTATTGAATGAAATTCAATTAAAAAGTTATATGCCTTTACTCCAAAATATGCGATTCGCACTGGTATGATGGTGGGGTGTCATCATTAATATTTGTCGATGATTACCGATGATTGTGGAGCGTCATTGTCCACTCGCTCTACATATGACCCGGCAATTTAACCGATGATGTAGAATCTATTTAAGGTAGGTTGTCTACGTATAATTCGTCGTTACATTTTCTCCGCACATAGATTTTATACGTTGTTTCGAAGTGAAAGAATATTTTTCGTTAACCCTGAAAAAGTTAAGACCATTCCCCTAAGAAGTCCTCTACCAGGAAATTCACATCCAAATAGCTTCATATTCATCATAAAGCATCATATTTCTTGAAGAGCTCTGTTTTGCGAAGTGCATATAATGTGTATTCATTAACACCAAATGCGTGCATATTGGTATCTACTAACTAAGCGATGCATTGGTCATGTCATCGCGCTTAGCGATGACTCACTTCATCTAAAAGCCAATTACCGAAGTCTTCACTTATTTAGTGATATATTATTAATTATGATTTTATTTGATTGATAGAAGTTGTCATTCCTTACACCCATCTAATTACTGGAAACTCAAAGGAACCAAATAAAATTCTAACTTGTTTTAACTTCCACATAACGTCTGTATATATGTTTCCTTGGACGGAACAACTATAGGCGAACATTTTAATTAACTTATTCATCATGCATGTTGCACACCCAGTTTAAGCAATGCTGCGATGACCAACAGACCGGCGTATCTACCAATACCGCATAGACCAAAATCAACATCACGGAAGGCCAAAAGAAGGATTTCATACAATATAATCCTACCGTCTTCTACTTGGTTGGATCGCCTCGAATTACAAAGCAATAACAACAAGTGATGTAGATTGATGTGGCTCATAAGGCTGCGGCCACCGCCTCCTCATGAAGCATTATTTCAGGAAATGTTAACTCAAACATATGCGATTGGTTGTCGACTGGTTTCACGATGGTTAATTAAGGCACAGATTCATCATTTGGTTCGAGTCAAAGAGGTGAATGAGCTCATGGTCTTTCGCCCAAGCCTTTTTATTACCTAACCCGTAAATTAGGAAGCCAAGCGCATGCTTTCAAGGTCGTCATTGAATAGACTTTAAAGTCCTTATGAACCAGTGTTATTGTCTCCTCCCTCTGCCAATTAAAAAAAAATCGGGCGAGCCTTTTTCTTATAATTTGTGTTTCTACGCCACGCGAAAAGCTGAACGGCAAATCTATAGCCAAGGATAGACATCATTTGCTTAATCCATGCAATCAATCTGGAATTCCCTCGGGCTAACATAGGTTTATTTCTGGCAAAGTGCAGGCTTGAGAGTATAGTTATGTCACATAAAATGCCGATCCCTCTTCTCAGATGGTGAATGATACGTGCGGTCGAGCTTGCGGTCGCAAGTCACACGTATCTACATAAATATAATAAAACGTACGCACGCATATTTTCATGTAATGTGTTTATTCATCGCAGTTAAAAAACTAAAAGCCTGAACTGACAGACAAACATGCAGACACAGGCAAATTAATAAATCACAATATCGCGGGTTTCCTGTGAATTTTTCTTCATCCCATCATCTTCAGCAATCTTTTTGGCTCTCAAGAAAGACACGAAAGCCTATCAACACCAATGTTATGCTGCTTCGCGCAAGAACAAGTTATAGTCGGGAGTCAAGACCGAAAGACCAAAACCAAACAACTGCAAGTTTCAAATGATCACTTTCAGCCTCACCCAGCAGACTTTGGAGGTTAAGAAGCATAAAATTTCATGTTAAAAGAGGAATTAATTACTCACGGGAGGCCAAAGATACGCGTTAAGTCAATCTGAAGTTATGTGAGATTTGAATGGTCATTTGTGGGCTCAGACAAACGTTCATGTTGGTTTCTTTGGGCAAAGATTAAGGACCACAAATTAAAAACAATTTTTCGGTAATCGAATTGATATTTTTCGGTGTGTGTTCTTTATTGAGGACGAAGATAAATGCGGAGTGAAAACGAAATTAATTTTTGCGCGATTGCGATTTTTGGTATTGAACAAAATGAAAGTGGCTTTTAAGGATGATGTTTGTGGTGTTTTTTTTTTGGTTTGTTTGGTAAGATTTTGCTGCACCTTCGAAGACGTTTAAAGTCAACAAACTCTGGAGGTGGAGCTGTGACATTGAACTTTGGGGAATTTTTGAAGGTAAAATTATTGCAGAGTTCCTGGAAGCAATGCAGCTTACGTGACTTTGTGAAAAATATACGCGATCTTAAAATGTTATGTTTACTTTTTGTGCAGCAATAAATCGAAGGACTTTGTAAAGCAGTTTTTTTTTTAATCTATAATGGTATTATGAATTCAAGGAATTTGAAAAAAGTACCTACATCTCTCAGAAATCTTAAAGGAAAAGATTATTATGTGTATTACTTGACCGTTTCAGAGTAATGGTTTGACTTTCAACTTTGTTTTGGCGTGGCATTCTTCGCTTATTGCCTGCAACGTAATAGTTTCATGCAAATAAAACATTTGCAGTTAATGGGAATGCTAACAAGATTTTTCTGTTTGCTTGATTTGTATCTACATATTTATTCAAATTACTAGAATATTGGACCAAAATGTGCTATAAATTTGCTGCAAACTATTACCTGCAAACAAACTATTTGCTGCAAACAAACATTTACAGCAATAATATTGCATGAAATTTTAACAGAATTAACAATTTTTAATCTAATGTGATAACTAAAAAAAACTAAATCAGAAATTTCTAAATTAACATTGAAATTGTGAATTACAAACTATGGCCTTCGACGAAATAGATTGCTGCAGACAAAAAATGTTCAGTTCATGTCAAATTTGCAGTTTATGTACCTAATGCTATATGTATGATTTGTATGCGTGTTTGTATCTATTTATTTTAACTTATTGGAATATTGTAAAAGAATAAGGTTATAAATAAACAATAAATTTGCAGCAAACTATTCCCTGTGACCAAACTATTTTCTGGACACAAATCATTTACAGCAATAATTTTGCATAAAATGTTTGCAGGGTTGCCGTTCTGTTTTCACATTGTGATATTGTGAAGAAATTTCTAAACAGAACTACTTTCAGAAGTGTTACAATACAATAAACACATTGATAATGTAAACAACTAACTCGTTGCAAGGCGCTTTGGTTTAACTTTAACTTAAGGGTACTTTTCTTTTGCACAGAACCATTCTTCGGCTAATTTCAATTGATTTAAAAATCACAAACATGCAGTAAATTTGTGGCAAACTATTGCTCACGACGAAGCAAAGTGATGCAAACCAGATATTTGCATTAAGTTAGTTATTTTTTAGTTGGATGGGATAGTTGTGTTTGCAAGATTTTTACTGCGTACATCTGTTATACATCTATTTATTTCAACTTACTAAAAAAATTTAATGGAATCACGCAATTCGTTTTAAAAATAAATATTTGATGTAGAAAAACAATTGCCTCCAACGAAACAATTTACAGCAAACAAAACATGCAACAACAAATCGGTCTGTTTCACTGCGTTGTTTGCGTTTACGCATCCTTTATTTTCAATCGTCTATAAACATTGGAATGGAACGGAATCATATAAATTCATCTGAAAAGCAGAAATATGCTACAAATGTTCAACAGCAATTATTTTTTTATATGTATTGTTAACAAAAACATTATGTTAGCATGCTTTGTTCATTTGTTTGCATCTATTTATTGTAATCGACTGAATCCCCTGTGATAAAACTTTTTACTATTTATTTCAAACAAAAAATTTTGAGCAAACTATTTGCATGACATGCTAATGAGACCTTCTCTTTGAATGTTTCGTTAGCGAGTTTACATATATGTTCTTTGCTATTAAAATATAGTTTTCAAAGCACTTTTATGTGCAATCGATTTTCAAAAAAAAAAAATTGGCTGTGATAAAACAATTTTTAGCAAAACAAAACTTTTCCAAAAAAAAAACAAATTTAATGTTATTTTAACCCCTTTCTCTTTTAATGATTTGTTTGTCAGTTTCCATTTGTTGTTTCCAATTGGATCCGGTTTTACAAGGGAAACAAACGTAAGACAATGACGATTAATATTAAAACTAAGTCATGATTTCATTCAAATATATATTTTGAAATTTTTGTTCACGAATTACCATGTTTCGTCACCTTTTATGAGAACAAATTAAAATAAGTTAAAACATTACCAATGATTGTAATATGAGTCATGACAACATTTTTGCAACAACAACGCAGAATGAAACAAAAAAGTATGACAACGCTGCAGACAAATATTACATTTAGGGTTGGTGATGCTTGCCCCAAAGACATAATCCCAAAAAGAAAATCCCCAAGAGAAATTGGAGCAAAATCGAAATCCCCAAGAGAAAATCCCAAACTAAGCAGTGCAAGTATAGTGAATCAAGCAATAAAATCGCACTGCTTATTTTTTGATTTTCTGTTGGGGATGTTTTTGCTTGATTCACGCATATTCCTCAAACTTTTTTTTAATATTATTTAATATCTCTTTTTTAATGAAAAAAAAAACATTATGTTTTTCAATAATTTTTTTTTCTTTTATTAAACAAAAAATATGAAAAAAACTTCTACAAAAAAAACCAAAAATGAATGTTTTTTTTTAACACAACCCACTCTAAATTGTCAACATTGTTCTTTGAATGAAAATGATAGCCGTAGCCATCTAAAAAGTGTTTTTTACCGCATTTGTTCGATTTAAATAATTCCATTTTACACGTTTAGTCTGAACGGAAGGAGAAACTAAGACTGAATGAATCTGTAACACATACTGAACTAAAATATGTCAAATAATAACTATAATTTATTAACTGGATCCCCTTAAGCTACGCAAATTAAAGGGTACGACTGCATCGCACAAACTTTCTCTGTTTTCAAGTCATCTGGGAAATGACATGTTTGATTATTATTTCAAAACTTTTTTTTTTTACGAATGCATAACTAGCCTTATAGTACCTATAAACGCAAGTTAAAACTTGTTGGGGATTTTTCGAGATTTTGGAGATTGTGGAGATTACCGACCAAAATAAAAATTTTTTCCCCTTTAAATTTAATGTGCTTACCTGTAAGCGATGAATAAATAGCAAAGTGTAAACTTCTGTGCAGTATTTTTGCAAATATTATTTCAAATAAATTCCATATAGGACGTGCAAACACTTCGAGCAAACTTTTTTCAAAACTTTTCCCCAAAGTTATTCAAATAAACTAAAGAAAAATAAAAAAAAATTATTCGTTTTTGAATATCTACATATTATTTTGTATTCAAAATTCGTTTTTGAATACATACATTTTCTAATGTATTCAAAAACGAATCAAATTTTTTATTTTTATTTATGGATGGAATTTTCCTCACATGTTTTTCTATTCGTATTATTTTCCATGGCATTATATTCAAATCGTTTGCATTGTTTTGTTTTAATTTTGATAACATATTTTCATTTCACTCAAAATAAAGTAAAAAGCTTAAACACTTCATTGTGCATTTGAATTTTTTTTAATTCTACGGCAGTAAACCTGTGCAGACTTTTTCAAAAGTTTTTCTCTCGCAAACTCCGAATGGTAAACATGGCCAAGGATAGACTTAATTTGCTCAATCCATGCAGTTATTTTGGAAATCCCTCGTCTAAAATACTTGTCAGTCTTTTCTCTTTTGACACTCATAAGCGTGGTTGTCATAAATTCTTTGCAATTAAAAGTTCGTTTTTTTCAAAGAACATTACATATGCACATTTATGCAAACAAAATATTTTTTTTTAATTAATATTTTGCTAATTCGTTTTTGTCTAGGTATACCTACATGATTTGTTTGCCAGTTTTCATCTATTGTTGCCAATTTAATTTCTCTTCAGTTTTGCAATAATTTGGAGTTATTTGCAATCTTTTGAATTTATTTTCAGTATTTTATTAGGTACCTTTGTTTAACATTTCATCCATTCCCTTAGTCTTGTAAATTTATTTGTATTCTTTTGCAATCATAAATTTTCAATTTGTGTGTCATAAATATAAAGCAGTATTGCCATGTGTTTCTGAAGGCTCTTAACTCTGCACGTAGTTATAAGTTATTGACTTTTGAATTAACTACCTCTATTCTTATTACTTTGTCGCGTGCAATAAAATCCAAATTTGTCACATTACACTGAAATGCAGAGTTTTACTTAGTTATTCCCTTAACCTTAGCAAATCCTCGGTCTATCTCAAAGCCACAATCTGTCTCAGATAATAATTGGATTTGCTTGATCAAAAAATTATCATCAATAAATAAAATCATTCTGACATCAAGCTTCCATACTCGATTTATCTTTCATATAAGATCGTCTGGTCCTCGGAAAAAAAACCATATCATCATGACCACAAATTTGAATCATTTTTTTTTTTTTTTTATTTTTGACGGTCAAGTGGATTAGAGAGTCTGCGGCATGATCGTCCAACTCTATATCTGCAGTGAACGAAACAAGCTCTTTCGCACTACCCACATTCTGATAGACTCCAAGTCGTCCACCTCACACCGGAATCGGAATATACGCACATCTTTCGCATTTACCCCCTTGAGGCACGAATTCGGTTCGAACGTCATTCGTATACCGAATTCTATGGCCCAAATCTGACGTAAATCCGAACGAACGCACGCGTTATACAGAATCGCACGTCCAGTAAAAATAGTGTGCCACACAGAGCTCTATAGATTGTTGCACTATCATCTCTCATGATGCAGATACATCTATACACATATGTATCTATAGTAAAAATATTATTCCACTTCTTGCCCAACTTTATATAAATCCATTTCACTGGAAATGAAAAAATTGCTATTTTTACATATTATATTGATATCCCATCTAACCGGCCCGCCCTTTTTAATCCAACGAATCTTGATCCAATAAATTTGTTGTTTGAATCTTTTATTTTTCTTGTTGTTATTGTAGTTTAGTTCATTCCTTTTGATCTGCCTCACTGGTGATTTTTTTCGCTCTTCCCATTTTAAAGTTATTTGCAGTCATAAATTATTAGTTTTCGTACTGAAATCACGGATTCGTCTGTGCGATTGATCGCCGCAGGATTACAAAATTATCGCGCTCGTTCTAAAACCATTATGAATATTAATTTATTACACTAAACATAGATTTTAGTCCTTTTTAAGTGCCCTTCGAAATTTTAATAAAAAAAAAAATAAAGGTAGACGTAAATATTTATAACGGCTATTTCATGTATCTATACGCACGTTTAGGTCGTTCATCTCGAGAATGTTACTATGGGTGTATAATTTTTTTTTTGTGTGTTTTTATTTCTCCTCCTTTGTTGATTTTAAAGAAAACTCACAGAATGTTTTGATGGTGAAACAAGATTTCCTACATGCAAATTGTCTTAGATTCACGGATACACTACGTAAAAAGCATCTGAAAGGAGGTGTTGCTTTTGCTAAGTTTTTGATGCGTTTTGAGTGCGTTGGATTGTTTTAAAGAGTGAACAGTGTTTGTTGTCGCGTATATATTTAAATTAGTTTAAAAAGAAAAACAATCATATCACGGAATTAAATAAATTATGTAAAAAGATGTGAGTTAATTTTTGAAATAATAAAAATTAAAAATTCTTTAAAACGGTTTTTTTTTTCAAATACCGAATTTGGTGACTGTAATTTTTCGCTTAACCCACTCCGATTTTCTTTGAAGGAATGTTGTTATGTGCCTACAACTTAATTGACGATATCAAGATTTAATATTAAAAATTAACGTGTACAAATAAACGAATATGTTTGACTTTTTCTTTATTGGAAATCGTGAAAAGAATATAAGAATGCATCGGTGCAGTTTTCCTTTGAATCTTCTTCAAATCAACAGCGTTTAAAAACATATAACTGAAACACCCTGCAGTTTTTTGAATGATTAAAATCAAAATATATTCAAAGCGCCAATCCATTTTAAATTTAAATTTTTATAGTCCAAACCCTTTTCGCATAAATGTTGACAGGCAATTCTAGTTCTCAGTCAATAAAGTAATAAACCCCATGGAACCATTTTAAAACCAAGCAGTGTATTATTTAAAAAGAAAAACACACGATACGACTGATGTTAATGTAAGATTTGTTTGAAAGTCGCCCCTACAAGTCGCGCACTTCTTCATACAACTTATTTTAGTTGCGTTGCATCTGTGGACTAAAGTGGCTTATACTATTCCAAGCAAAACGTCGGATTCGCAAGGGGTCTTAAAACTGAAAACAGTTTTCAAAATCAGTAATAAAAATAAATGGCACGACTGATGGGTCGCACGAACTACCACTTGTGGCAAGCAATGTTATACTGCTTAAAACTTGGAAATATTTTAGTTTTTAATGCAATGTTTGTCAAAAATCCTTAAATGTTGTATGAAACAAACAAAATGGAAAACAAATGAGTACAATATAGGGCATTTTTTTTTAGTTGGCAACAAATACCTTATACATATAAACTTTTATCGAAATTAGTCTTATTTTTTTCGAAAAAAAAATGGAATTATCGATTAAAAATTAAATTCTATTTTGCTTTTTTCAAAATGTTGCTTGCAGTATTTAGCAGGATTAGCAGTGGTGTAAAATTTCGTCAAAATCGGTGCAATCGTTTAAAAGATAGTCGGTGTAATAAAATCCAGTTCTATGACTGATATATACTACACCTATTGATTTCCCTTTCTTATTCTTACCAAGATAAGACATACTTTCATTTTTTTGTGGGAAATAACATCACTTTAATGTGTTTTTATAGTGAAGTTATTATTCAGCTTAAGACTGGAAATTAAAATATTCTATTTGTCGGTGGGAAACATTTTAATTTAGATGCAATTATATTTCTCATCTTGTGTGTGAAATAACATTACCTATGAAAAACTAATTATTTTCCACCACCAGGTGAATTTATTTCCCGTGAAAATATTCCGCTTCACCAAGTGGTCGTTTCAAAGATGTAAGATTTTCACTTATGATGGCTCCATCATAAGTAGATCCATCATCCTCTATCTGGATTTGTTTTCGGACACATCATCACTTTACTACCTTCATAGTCAGGTGCTTTCTTGGTGCACAGCAAGTCGTTGAGAAATTCTTTAGATTTTGTGTTAAAGGGTTTCGCGTATAAACCACCCCTTGTAAATTAAGAGACTTTTCTTATTATATCTATATATATTTACTTATATTATATTATGTATATATTATTCCTCAACTATAGGCATTGGATAACCCGATTTCTCCCATCTTTTTACCAAATTTGGGTTTCTCTTGTGAACATCTCTTTTTCCTTTTTTGGAATTTTTACCCTCAATAGGTAGTTCACAGTCGCCTACTAGTCACTGTGTCTAACGCTCTAATTCCACATTTTTTTATACACGTCTTTGGCAACAAAGGTCCCACAAAATCTCGCACAAAATACAATAAAATTCATAAGAAAACACTACTTAAACTGTTTTGCTTATGAGCTGAATGCTTGCATTCCATCACAACAAATTATTAAAATAAGATTTTTTTTAGACTCGATAAAATAACGCACTAACAAATAACGCCAAAAAGTGTTGTGAAAAAAATCCAAGAGGCGTAATAATTTAGGCAAAAAAATCCCAATCTCAAAATTAAAATTCACTAGAATTTATTGAAATCACGCCAAATTTTGGAAAGAAAAAACAAACATTAAACATTTATTTCGTTTTTTTCTACAAAAATAATAAAATATTGGTCTTTTTTTGTTATTTGTTAAGGAAATTATGTCTTGGTAATTTATGAAAAAAAAAACAATACTTTTTCCCCAAACTTTTTTGGCGTTTTAGTCTGCGAAAAAACAGATTATTCTATGCAGATTTTTGGTTATTTTTTTTGCAAATTTCCTTGACGGGTGAAGAGATTTCGTCTTCTCCCGAAAATAACGCCACATAAGAAACTACGCCAGATGTTTTTTTTTTTTTTTTTAAAGCAACAAATGGTTCAGAAAAAAATGCTGGCTTATCTCAAATTCCATAAAGAGCTATATGGTTATCAGACGTGTTGCGTACCTACGTCAATTTTACTTGCGATTATAGGTACTGTAAGGCAAGTTATGCATTCGTAAAAAAAACTTTCGAGATTAAAATCAAACCTGACATTACGATGATAGCGAAGACGAAAAAAGTAGGTCTGGAAGTTCTGTCTGTCTGTATGTCATAGTCTGTATGTATTAGCACCAACAGCCTAAACGGCTCAGGCGATTTACTTCAAATTTGGTATGTAGGGTTTGTAGATTATTCCTAAGAGGAGAAATTGAATTATTTTTTTTTTGCTCAAAAAATCACGGTATCTGCCATATAACGGTTTTGGAAAAGCTTAATTTACTGGAAAACGGCTCCAACGATTTTCTTGAAAAAAAAAATACTGATGGTTTATGTTTGATTTCCTTTTGTGGAATCGCAAAAAACAAAATTTGGCCAGCCTATTATTGGTACCTCCCATAGAACCGTTATTTTTTTCTTAAGCTATCTCATGAACGGGTTAATCGATTTTAACCCAATTTTTTTTTTTTTAGAAAGGTTCAGATGACTTGAACAAATTTCAATACCAACATTTTGCAAAAAAGCTTAATTTAAGTTTTAATGAATTTTTAAATTTTTTTCGTTTTTGTAAATTCAATATTTGGAAAATTTGTATATTTGTGCATAAAATGCAAACAATAAAGCACTTAAAAATGTATTTACAAACCGCTCAAACGATTTTGGAATAATTTTTTTGGTATACTTATATTCAGGCAATATAATTTTCTGCATACTTTGATTTTGGCTTGAATCTTTGTAAAAAGAAGTTTTAGCGCTTTTGTGAAAAATTTATATGATTTTTTTTTCCTTTGACATTCAAAAAAAAAATACATTAAATTGAATTTTTTTCAAGATTTCAGATCTTTCAAACTACAAAATGTCAAATACATTGCTTCTGATGACAGTTAGCACTATAAACTCTGCAAATGTTTAAATTGTATTTGAACAATCGTGGTTAAGTATTAGATATAATATTTGCAATTTTGGACCTGAAAATCTGTTAAAAGAGTAACAGCCTTATTAATAAACAAATAAACAGTAATTTTAAGTCTAATTTCCGAGTTAACTAATCCATGGATTACAAAATTTTGACACTCAACGTGAAGGTAATTATTTGTTGTTCCAGTTGGTTCCAGAACATTAGTAATACATGGATTAGTTTTCTTGAAAATGTTACTTAAAATCACAGTTTCTTTTTTATTAGTAAGGCAGTAAGTGTCAAACATTTATTGCTTGCTGATGACAGCTAGTTCGCACTGAATATTATGAAAAAGCTCAAAACTGAGCAAAACATTTGAACAAAAAGAACTTAAATTTCAGATTTGGCAAGATACTGTTTACTTTTATTTTATTTTTTACTCGAGGTATATGAGAAAAGCAACAAGAGCACATTTTTGGATGGAACTGGCAAATGTAATGTCCTACTATGTATACATTTTCCAAAAACATTTGATTTCTTTAAAAAAATTGATAATTTGTTTCGATATTTGGGTATATTTGTTGGTAATCGAACATTAAACAAGATCACGCTTTAAAAACCACAACAACTTTACGAACATACCCCTATCGAGATACATGAATTTATCATTCGTACCAACAATAACTAAAATTTTGATTGATACTCGAATGAAAGTCGAAAATTTATCCGCAGTGAGATTTAATTTCTCATTTTATCGGTAGTAATACGCAGTGAAATTTTTGTTTGGAATATCCTACTTCTATACGTATAGCTTTTCCAAAAAAAACACGGCTTATATCTGTATGAAAAGAATAGGTATTACAGAGTCATAGCACATTTATTCAAAGAAAAAAATAAAGACAGTTTGTTGATTAGGAAAAGAAATAAAGTGCACGACTGGGTCGCACGAACTTGTTCTTGAGGTGCACAACTGGGTCCCATGAATTTGTTTATGCAGCAAGTTACCACACCAATAAAAAAAAAAAATTAATAAAAACAAGTTTAATAATGTTTTTTTTTAATAAAAATGAAAAATACGAATAAAATCATATTTTTTTAAAGGGCTCAAACTACTTGTTATTAAGGTATGCAGAAGATTTTCTAGCCTGAAAGCAAGTTTATCAAAAAAATAATTTTAAAATCTAGAGCGGTTTTTAAATAAATCGATGTTTACTTAATAATTTTTATAAATTTTTTTTTACTTATTTAAAAACGCCAGTTTTTTTTGTAGTTAAGACTAAAACCAAGCATTTTCGCAAAATTTTGGTATCGAAGTTTCATCAAGTCATCTAGGTTTTTCTTAACTTTTTTTTTTAATTAAAATCGATTAACCCGTTCACGAGATAGCTCAAGAAGAAAATAACGGTTCTGTAGGAGTTACCGTTTATAAGCTTGCAATATTTTTTTTTAAAAGACAATCGAATGAAAACCATCTGTGATTTTTTTTAAGAAAATCGTTGAAGCCGTTTTACAGGAAATTAAGCTTTTCCAAGACCGTTATATGGCAGGTACAGTTATTTTTTTGAGCTAAAAAAAAATTTCTATTTCCCCTTTAAGGAATGGTCTAAAAACCCTTTATACCAAATTTGAAGCTAATCAGTTCAGCCGTTTAGGCTGCAGTTACTGATACAACCAGACTGACTGACAGACAGACAGATAGAATTTCCGGACCCACTTATTTCGTCTTCTCCATCATCGTAATGTTATGTTTGATTGTTATCTCAAATGCATAACTTGCCTAATAGTATATACCTTTAATCGCAAGTAAAAATTCACATTAACAAAATGTTTTAGTTGTTGATGCCTGTGTTATTTTTGCTAAAACTAAACACATTTTAATTTTAATGAACAAGCACATATTGTTTAAATAATTCTCATACAATTTCCCCTACATGTTTATTGATACAAACATCACTGCTGACTCATTATTTCGTGAGGATGTTTTTTAAATTCTCAATGACCTATGACGTAGATAAACTTTGTTCTGCAATAAATAAACAATTAGGATTTATGCTGCATTTTTATTTCATAACTATTTATAGTTTTCAAATTGTACATTCATTAGAAAAGTATTTTTTTTTTTTTTTTCTAAACACAAAAATTCCCAAATTATTTAATCGGGAAAACACGTGGTTATTATTTTTTGAAATCAAAAAAGTTTAATTGGACACATACACATTTAAGATAAATTTGCAGGAAGGATTATAATTTTAATTTTTTATTCGTGCTTGATTTGATTTGATTTTATTCGCAGTAAAGTGAACGTGAAACAATTTTTAGAATTTAAATTTTAAGCATCAAAATCAACCATGAAAGGGGATACAACCTTTTATACCTTGAAAATGTCAAATACATATTCATTAAACGACATCAATCAGTATCTAAATTACCAAGAATTAGTTCAGAACCTCGTGAATAATGTAGTTTGAAATACCTCTCAAGTCCCTGATCCTAGTGTGCATTTCGATCCTTGTATGTAGTTGAATCTGCTGACATTATTTATAGCAAAAGCCTTATACATATGTATTACATGAAAAAAGTATATGCAAATCATTTGCGAAAATCCGCCAATAAATTAGAAAATATTTGTGCTCTTCGAATACAGATTATTTTACATAGGACCACTAACTGTAAGTCTTTTAGATATGTTTCGCACCATTTTTTAACTTCTTCGTATCCATTTCTGTCACAGGATCTGTAATATCAATTAATAAAGTTATAAAGTACCTTTTATATTTTTATAACAACATTGGGTCATGTTATTTACCTGTAGCTATGTCATACAAATTGTAGAATCAATAAATGAATGCACAGTTTTAATATTTCTAATATTCGTTTAATGTTGAATCAAATCTTTCTAATTGCTAAGAATTTTTTTAATTGTTCTTAACCACTTTTTCGTCTTTCAAACATTTTAATTGTTCATATTTATACATCATTTAATGAGTAGAAAAATACTACCTTGTTTACCAACAGATACTTCTGTCATCACAAACATTGTTTTCCTTTATTCTTTTTTTTTTTAAATAACAAACAAAAAATTGGATATTTTAATTAAACAATTAGATGGGATAAGTTTTTCGTTTTCTATTTTTAATAAAACAACTAAAATGATTAATTTATTTGTATTGATTTGAAATATAAATAACATATTTTTTTCTTTTTTTATTTTTAGATCATCAATTTCCAATCGATCTGACGAATGTTGCCAAAGATCATACAAATCTGGAAAATGATCCAATGCAATCGCTGTATCGGCGTCTTTGTATATTAAACCGATGTGCAAACATGCGATTGGATAATAGTCATAAGTCTCATACTCCACAGGTTAGTCATAAAAAAAGGTATTTTGAATAGTAAATTGAATTACATTGATTTAAATTGAATTGTGTTGAATTCAATCAAATCGAATTGAAATTCAAATAAATTTAATTGAACTGAAATTGAATTGAATTAAATTGAATTAAACTGATTAAAAATTAATTAAATTAAATTTAATTTAATTGAATGGAGTTGAGTTTAATTGAATTGGATTGAATTGAATTGTGTTGAATTGAAAATAGTGTTGGTGTTCACAAGTTATTGTTGCCTAATTCACAAAATTTTCAATGTCAGTTGACATGAATTGAAATGAATTGAATTAAATTAAATTAAATTGAGTTGAGTTGAATTGAATACAATAAAGTTGAGTAAAATAGAATTGAGTTAAATTGAATTGAATTTCACTGAATTCAATTGTATTGAAATGAATTGAAATAAATTGAAATGAATTGAAATTAATTGAAATGAATTGAAGTTAATTGAAATGAATTGAATTAAATTTAATTAATATAATTTTTGTTTGTTTAATATAATTTAATTTTATTTAATTTTATTTTATCAAATCGAAATAGATTGCAAAATTGAATTGAATTGAATACAAAGTAGTTTCGTGAAAAGCTTTCGGTTATTCAGATGGATATCTTTTTTAACTATTTCCGTATCTAACCTTAAATATAAAAGTAGTCCTAGGATCTATTAAAACCCCATTCTATTTTACTTCTTACAGAAGGAAGATTCAGACGATGAAAACTGTGCTCTAAGCGAAAATTGGACATTCCAGCCTCACATCCGACGTTGGTCTCGTATCGGTGAAATGGGTCTAGAACTACCCACCAAATTGACATCACAGGACAAAAACGAAAGCTCTTCTAAGGAATCTAGTCCCGATAGGTTTGAAGATGATGACACTTATGACATATCTGGTGAAACTCTAAATCTCTCTATGCCAAATGAAAATGAACTGGCTGATGGAATGACACAAAATGATTCCGATTCATCAGCGGTTCGTCTGAGGCGAACCGGTAGTGAACGTTTAAAAGATGGTGCCAAAGCTCTGCTTCGTCGGGTGGAGTCGATCAAGTCGCGTCGAAGGAAACGTCAAAATCGGGAAGGTATTGTTATTAGTGGACCTCAAGCTTTGGATTTATCCCAGCTGGGTCAGAGAATTGTCCGCAAGCCCGATGCTGTCTATTCAACACCACCTTCACCATCTGCTGTCAGCCCGATGCATATGTACCCGAAGAGCCCATTATTCCATAATCATCATCATCTCAATCAGAATGACTTGAAGATTCCATCGCACAGTGAAAATTTCCTTAGTCCCAATCGAATAGCCAGCCCCAAGAGAACACCCACGACACCGCGTTCTATGCGCACCAGTCCATTGCACTTTTTCGGTGCTCCTCCAATGCCGCATCTTCGGGAGGGTAAATCTGATGATTCGTCATCGTATTACAGTGATAGTCAGGAATCGTCATCGGCCGGGGGAGGAAAACTGACATTATCTCTCCGAAAAGCTCCATCAAAGTCAAGAAGGTTCCTACAAAGGACTGGAAAGGTCGATGACATTGGTACACATTCCGATTCCGAATGCCATCAAGGCAGGAAATTTGTCTTTAAAGATTCAAACTCTAATACTTCTGGGGTGAGTTGATAGTTAAATTTTATATAAAGCTCTTTATTATTTTCATTTTCAAGATGAAAGTGAAAAAGCTCACACGTGGTGGATCATTAAATCTCGGCAAGGATGCCAAAAAACGAGATGGCTTCAGATCAGCAAGTTTTCGAACTCGTTCAACGGTGCGAAAAGATCATAAGACCTCCGAAAGTGACACTGAAAACGTCAAAGTTGTCAGGTAAGCTTTTTTTTTAGCTTTATTTTTGTATAGATTTAGGATAATGATCGTTTATTTTAAGTAAAAGTCCCGTTGTCCGATGGCATAGTTTCCAAGAAGAAGAACGTCCGCACATGATTTTCAAAAAGTGCTTCACACGGAAAGTTGAAATCGAAAAGACCGAAGGAACTTCATTTGCTGCAATGTCCTGTGGCCAGTTACAGATCATTCGCAAACTGGCTTTGGCCATATTGACTGGCTATATGGAGCGTTATTGTCCCACACATCGTTCTGGGTGGAACTGGGAACTACCGAAATTTATAAAGAAGATAAAAATGCCCGACTATAAGGACAAGAAAGTTTTTGGTGTTCCACTGCTTCTTACTCTGCAGCGAACAGGACAAACTCTCCCGATGCCAGTAAGAGCTGCTTTCCGATGGCTGCAGCTGAACGCTTTGGATCAAATTGGTTTGTTCCGGAAGTCAGGAGTAAAGTCCAGAATATTCAAACTCAAGGAGCGGTGTGAGGTGGCAGAATCATCTACCGAGTGTATGGATGTCTTTGACAGCCAACAAGCTTACGATGTGGCTGACATGGTTAAACAGTATTTCCGGGATCTTCCTGAGTCCTTATTGACAACAAAGATGTCAGAAACATTTGCAGCGATATTTCAGCGTAAGTTCTTAATGAAATCACATATTAAATATTAAAGTAATTATATTCCCCTCACAGATCTCCCTCTCGATGTTCGCCTCGATGCAGTACAGTGTGCTGTTCTGTTACTGCCCGATGAGAATCGAGAGATTCTTTACGCCCTATTGGAATTCCTTACTTTGGTGGCTGATAACTCGCAATATAATCAAATGACAGCAAATAATTTGGCCGTGTGCTTAGCACCATCACTCTTCCATAACAGTCTTTCAATGGGAAGCACTGCTGTGGCAGCATCTCCAAGACGAAAAAAGAACACTGGTGTTCCTGATGCTAAAGAACTCGCCGAAGCAAAAGCTTCACATGAATGCTTATCTTTCATGATCGACAACTACAGGCATATCTTCACAGCTTCTCGGGAACGAATTTCCAAGTGCAACTTTGGTTACATGGAAGAGTCTAAACCGGTGCCATTAGAAGCTCTCGGGGAGGGTATGCAGTTCCACAATTGGCGAGGATATTTATACGAGTGTACAAATGCCACCATTAAGGAAGGCCGGGAGAAGTAATGTTTTTCTTTTTTATTAGAGTAAAAGAATACATTTAAAAGTGGTTTTACATTTTTTATATCAGGTCACGTGGTTGGATTAGTACAGCATCCTTAGATCCTAATGTCGATATTGCATATAAAAAGGTAGGCGATGGTCATCCTTTGCGTTTGTGGCGATGCACAACGGAGGTAGAAGGCCCACCAAAGGAAGTTCTGGAATATGTGCTGAAGCAAAGAGCATCCTGGGATAACAACTTATTGCAAAGTCAGACTATTAAGAAACTTGATGAAAGAACAGAAATATTCCAGTATGTCTTCGATGGGCAAATATGGACGGATTTTTGTGTGCTAAGGTAGGTTTATCTACACATAATTGAACTAACGGTATTTCCAGCAGAAACAATTTTTTTTTATGGAATCCTCTCGGTGACTGATACGCACAAGCCTGGTCGGCTTGTGCGTATCAGTATACTTTCTAAAAGAAAGTTCTAGAAGGCTTCGTTTTATCTCCGATTATCATTTCAAACTCAAACATCGCATTTGTCTAAATTTTTAAACTTCCCATACTTTAAATTGTTTTGGTGGTGAAAATGAAGTTTAGTGATGGCAACTCTGGTAGTGGGTTCTTCTTTCTGGAAGAATAAATCTAGCGGTCGTTGCTTTTTTAAAGGGTTGCCATGTATGTTTATTGTCGGTTGCTTAATGCATTAAGATAAATATGTAAATTATGTATTTCCCGGTCTTTGCAAAATTAAAATCGGTGCTGAAAATGAAAAAAATGGGAAAAAAGAAGAAATACATGTGCGCCACTAATAAAATTGCTGTCTTCTCATTGGACTGATAAAAGCAATTGAATTGAGTTTAAACATACTTATATCCTGCCTTGAAGATTGGTGCCCCCACAGACCACACACAGTACGAGCAATCGTGGGTTCGAGTCGAGTCCCACAAATGAAAAAATAAAATAAGGTCTTTTTAAAATGCCATAATAGACCGGCATCACTTAAGGATTCTTATGATTGGCTTGCACATTATTAGGAGCACTTTGTTTCTGGTCTGTTTTAGATAACAGGGTGAGATTTTGACCGTTGTGTCTACTTGGCATAGATCAAGCTATGATCATATTCTTGCCAGTTCGTCAGCCTTTTCATTACCTGATATGCCGCTGTGTCCAGAGACCCAACATAGCCTTATGCTGCGAGGCACAAACCTTTAGCTCTTCGCGACAGCAAGTTACAAGCTTCGATTTTATTTCGATGGCAGAAATCGCTTTTATTGCCGCTTGGCTGTGAATGAAAAAAATGATATCAGCTTGTGGTATTGCCAACATTGCATCCTGTTTAGCAGCTGTTATAACTGCCAGAACCTCGGCTTGGAAGACGCTGCTGAAATCAGGAAGTCAAATCGAGTTTGATAGTCCCAGGGTTTCTGAGTAGAATCCCGCACAAACACCAATGTCCATTTTCGAACCATCAGTAATTGTTGAATCAGAGTATGGAGGTTGGTTTTCATTCCAGTCTTCCCTGCTGGGAAAAGAAGTTTCAAAAGGTCTATGAAAGTCTAACCAGTGTGCTGTGTAGTCTGTGCATACATTGTTGCCCGTATAATTCTGGAGAATCTGTGCATGGCCTGTCGAGTTGTGTGTCCAACTGCCAGTTTGACTAAGTCGAATTGCAGTGTTTGCTGCTGACTCTTGTACAAATAGATCAAGGGGTCTAAGATTGAGTATAGCTTCCATTCCCGCTGTGGGGGTGGACCTCATTACCCCGGTAGTACCAATGTAGGCCATTCTTTGATATCTGGTCTTTGTTTAAGGTTGGTATTTTTTCAAGTGCATTCCACCAAACCAAATTACCATATGTCAGAATCGGTTTAACTATCGCTGTGTACATCCACATGATAATTTTAGGGCTCGGACGCCAGGTCTTACCGAATATTCTGTTGCAAGCATAAAAAGCTACCATTGCTTTCTTAGCTCTATCTTTTGTGTTGAGGCTCCAATTGAGTTTTCTGTCTTAGATCACCCCAAAGTATTTTGCATGATCAGAGACTTTCAGTGGAGTTCCTTCAATAAATTGATAGTTTTCTGAATGCTGATATTTTTCTTTTGTTAGTGAAGAGAACCAGCTCCGTCTTTTGCCGGTTTACTGCCAGATCACAGTTTTTTGTTCAGGTACTAACCATGGATAAAACATTACCTATTTACTCGCTTAAAGTGGATAGGAATTTACGACACTATTCATTAATACTGGTCCTGTATATCTTATACTGTTGACATCTACTGTATTGCCCACGAGCTTTCCGAAAAATTAAGGCCTAAGTCGGGTATAAATGACTTTTTGTAATTATTCAATATAACGAACATTTTCACTACCCAGAAGTGCAAATTTTAGTTGTTTGCGTATCCATTTAGATGAAGTTGTGGAATTTAGCTTCATCCCTCATGATCATGATGAATTTTCCCGAAGTATTGCGTACAAATTTTAGTCACAAGTATTCGGCATTGTTGAAGAGTTAAAAGTTCCATGGTTTGTAGGTAAGTATTCTGCTTTTATTTCCCATCAACACAAAACAAAAATTTACCGCAAACTTTCAATCGAGTTGCTTCATTTTATGCATTATGCATTATTGTCCTTCCGTTCTGATCCTTCTTACTAGACAAACGTCGCGCCGCTGTAGAACCTTTTAAGATTGACTTTAATTTCTCTTCGCCACAAATTATCCATAGGTACATAAAAGACAAAAAATCAGTGAATAGATTTTTCGCTCAAAGTGACCCTATACACTTATTTATTATGATATTGGCAATGTACAGGTCTCTGCACCATATTCATAAGGACTGTGGTGATGATCGATGTCTTATATAGTGATAGATTGATTCCTCGCTATTGAAGGTTTTGTTATTCAATTGTTTTCTTAGCACAAAAAGACCGCGATCGGGAAGAGTCATCCTCCGTTTGATCTTCAAGGTAGTAAACACAAGTGAAAATTTATTAAGCCAAGATAAATGAAGATCGGATAAAAATGTGTCATTGAATAGTTTCTAATATTTTCTTTATATTTTCTTATTATTTCAACCGTAGGCAAAATATTACGCTCATTATATTAATAATCTCGATCGAATGGTCTCTCGAATCATAAACTAAATTTGTATTTATTTTTAGATCATGGCAAACAGATCTGCCTCGTGGAGCTTGCGTCATTGTGGAAACTTCAATTGATCACCCGAAGGCAAAATCAGTATTTGGTAGCGTACGTGGAGTTGTCCTTGCTTCAAGATACCTTATCGAACCATGTGGAAGTGGCCGGTCAAGAGTAATGCATTTGGCCAGAGTCGACATAAAGTAATTTTGTCAATATAATTTTTCACAACAACATAAATAAAAATATAAATATATTTCTTACTTTCAGAGGTAAAACACCAGAATGGTATAACAAGAGCTATGGACACATTTGCTCGCATTACTTATCAAAGATTAAATTGGCCTTTAGGCATATAGCTGAAGGTCCCGAAAGTAAAGTGTGATTGTAGTTTAATTAATTAAGTTATAAGTCAAATTAAACATCACTATAAGAATAAATTATAGAATTTACATACATACATGCAATGCGTTTCAAAATGACAACTTAAGTCTCAAAATGGCATTTACTTTGGACTTTTGTCCTTATAAAAATAAAATTACAAAAAATAAATAATCCCAACAAAAGAAAAAATTTAAATTGATGCGGACCAATATTGAGGAGCTGTCATTTTTGACAACTAAGAGAATATTTATGTAGCAATTTATTTTAATTGTTGTTAATCAGCATTATAAAAAAAATATAAATAAATGTATTTTCTTAAAAAAATATATAAATAATAGTTTGTAGAGAATGTAAATACAAATTTTAATTATAAATACTTTTTTTATTTAAAAATTATATACATTATTTTTTTTTTATTATTATTATTTTGATTATAATAATAAACCCAAATACTCAAACTTTAATTATCACAAATAAATAACAATATAATGCCGGTGAAATAAACGTTACATAATTTCTTAAATATATTTTTTTTTTAGTAATTAACACTAAGTTAAAAAAAATTATAACATTAAATAAAAACGGAAAAATGTGTAACATTATAATAATAAATAAAATAAATATATAATTGTTTAAAAATATAATATACAAATTTATATTGTAATTCAAACTTTATACATATATGAATAACTTGTTCAATGTTAACCCTTACAAACAAAACATAAATCGTATATTATATAAAATAATATTATAAACTAATACAAAGGTAAAATTAAAAATGGAAACTAGTCAAAATGTTGAAATGTCAAGAGAATAAAAATACTAATTCATAAATTAAAAAAAAAAACCGAAAAAATTAAATCAAAACTGTGTAATATTTTTTTTTTTTTTGTTTAATTTTAAGTAAAAGAGATATATGTATGTATAAACAAAGTATATATTATATGTAAACACTAAACATAAATACATTATTATTAACTTAGTTTCATTAAGATTATGTGTCTTAAAAGAAATACAGGGCGATTTTTAAACAAAAAAAAACTTTTTTTTATTTAATTTTTTATTTTTATTTAATGACTCACAATATTGAGCATTCAATTTCACACTACTTTAAAAATTATTTTTTTTTATTTTCTGAGCTGTCTTCTTACGCAGTTTTATATGGCATGTTTTTGGGGAGTTCAAACTGGTTGCACTCTTCCATATTGTATTGGGCTCTTAACTGAACTAAAGTAAAAGATAAGTCACAGAAAAAAACGAAAAAAACTATTTTTCTTTGGCAGCCATTATGCTAAAGAGTGATTTTTGGACCCTTCTAATTATTGCTTTCATGTTTCGTAAAATCTATGAATGTGCTTCGTATTTTTTTTTAGTATTTTGAGACTCTGACTCCATAATGGAAATAAAATCAAGACCATTTTACCGAATGCATAACTTGTCTTTCTTTATATTTCAAAAACGACAAAAACCTTATTCCATCATCTACGGTGTCAAGATTTTTTGCGCCTTAAAATGATTGAAAGACTTGCAAAATTCTGCAAATTCTTACAAATTCAGTAGATATATTATCTACACCGAAACAAAACAATATTTGAAGGGTTTTTTAGTATGTTAACATGTACCTACTGTATAGTTAGCTGCATAATTCAATGTATATATTGAGATGTGGGTGAGCTAATTTTGAAGAAGATCAGGGATCAAACCCGGAACTCCCACACACGGTCAATCGCACTACGCGATTCTATTGTTGTAGGTCTGTATATATATATTTTATATGTTAAGCTCAACTCAATTATTTTTATCCATTCACTGAGAAGACATTTTGATTCTTTTTTGTATTATAAATTTTCATATCATCTGCATGTTTGAGAATATCACTAAATTGTATGTACGTATAAGCCGAAACGTCATTTCTAGCAAGAATAAATAAGAAAGGTCCCAAATGGCTTCCCTGTGGTACTCCTGAATGGGCAACAAAAAAGTTTGAAAGAGAGTTTCTAAATTTGACTTGTTAAGATCTCAAGGTACTATTTGATCCACAAAATTAAAAGTGTTGGGAAACTATATGCTTGCAGTTTAAAAACAATTATGTTATGGCTAAGTTGGTCAAAATGTTTAGAAATATCTGTGTAAACTGTAAATACAGTCCACTTTATTAACATTTTCTAGTGCATGAAATGGGTCTATAATTCTGAATGTCAGTTTTATCAACTTTTTTTAAAAAGAAATGACTTTTTAGTTAGAAATATGACTTCTTCCAGAAACAATGAAACAATGCCCAGGCAGAAATTGCTAGGGCTGCACTAATTAAAATATAACAACATTTTCCAGGGCAATTGGTAGTACATATACCATCTGGGCTATAAGAGTAATCATCATTTTGTGATGACACAAAATGTAAGATTCTTTCTCGTGTTAGGTGTTATCTCGTTTAAAGTATTCTTCAGCGACACTTAAAGGGGTGTCAACAAAGGAGTTACGAAAATTCTTTGCGAAAGCATTGGAAATATCAGCGGCATTTTGTATAGAAGAGTTCTTATGTATATACAAAACTCATCCGTGATAAAAGAAATTGTCCACAAAATTTTTTTGACAGTAGTAACCACAGATTTATCCATAAAATGACACTAACCACATAAAAATATAAACCCGTTGCACCATTTCACTTGGGGCCATTTGCACTGAAATAAAGGATACATTTGTAAAATCATAGATAGATTTATAACTAACCAGAGTTAAATAGATAAGTTTTTAATTTTCTATTTGACATTGCACGAATGAAAACTCAGCTAATTGAAGATAAAACAATAAAAACAAGAACGAAACAGAAAACATTTGTTGCATACAAAAAGACGAACTTCATTGAGAACAACTGTCAAATTCTATTTGACAGATGTATAAAGTTATTCATAGAAATATGAGTGGATTGGATACAAAATTTTGCAGATTTATCTATGGATAGAGAGCTAAATGTTGTGGTTTAACGGGTTTGTATTTTTATGTATTTATAGTGCCTATTCATGAATAAATATATGGTTACTACTGTCAAAAAAGTTTCGTGCAAGGGGGCCTCAGCGCTCTATCCATAGATAAATTTGCAAATATTGTATCCACTCATACATATGTCTATGGATAATTTTTTACATCTGTCAAATAGAATTTGACAACAAGTTGCTCTCAATGAAGTTCGCCTTTTTGTATGCAACAAATGTTGTTGTTCGTTGGTGGGGGTTTTCTGTTCATCAACATGACGATCTTTTTTGTAAACTAAGTACTCTTGATTAAAAAGTTTCGTGTCTAAAAAGCTTGAATTCACCCAAGTTTCTGTCAAATGGCTTGGGAGTTGTTATAAATATTGGCAGTTTTGCTGCGAAATCCTCTTATGTACGTTTTGGTAAAAAGAGGGTAATCCTTGTATTTTGCGGAAGATGTCTTGGGAAATAAACTCTTTAATATAAGAATTTCAGATGGCCAATTATTATTTATATTAATAATTAAGTCGAAAAATGCATGGTGGTTTAAAGTCTGTGTGCACTTAACAGACGCGTTGCTTGGAATACATTTGTTTGACTAGGTAAATTTGAAACGATATCATCAACAATAATCAGCCATATCGAGTTATCCGTTCGGTAGAAATTCAGATCGAAACTCAAATTGCGATCGAGGTATCCCCTTTGGAACAGAATAAATAAAGCATACAAACGGACTCATTTGACATTTTCCGTCAAATGCTTCATTCACATACAGTGTGAAAAATATTCTGATAATTTAAAAACATAATTATTAACAATATGAAGTTAGAATTGTATAATGTACATGCCTTTCCACAATTAGTCAAATAAAATTCAAAAAGATTGTTTTTTTTTTATTCTGTAGCTTGAAAATACAAGCATAGCAACTTAATAACAAAACCAATTTATTTTTAATCGAATCAGCAACAACTTTTCAAAAATATTTTTTTATTGAATGTTCTGCAGCAATTTGTTATCGGAGAACTTCTGAAAATATTTTCCGTGTAGCTGTCAAAAATAAAATGATCATCGCTTCGCATCAGACATCAATAATCTGAAAACAGAAAAAATACCTCGATAGGGCTGAATATATGGATTTAAACGAGAAACAAAAATTGATCTAGGCTGAGAACGACTTTCAAGCTTTGAAAGCTGTTTTGACTTATAGGCATCACTGATCTCTTAGCTTTATCACTCCACAACTATGTTTCTTTGTCCCGTTTATGGAAGTGTCCTTCTTGGGCAGTTCTAAAGAAAATTTCGGTGCAGAGAATTTCACATGTTTTGAAAATCACATTCAAATCTGCGCCCGAGAAACAAAAGGTCTTTCTTCGGGATGTTTTTAAAAAGGTTGTGGAAATCTTTAGCCAGAATGTATCTTTTCTCAAGAATGATATCCAATCTTACCTTGTAACCTTGTTCTATTCCGTAATAGAACATCTTCTTACTTGTGCTTTCGTCTTTATATTCAGAAAACGGGCCATGTTTGCAGTGCCATTTTGTTTCTTAGACGCACAAAATTTCCAATCGCATTTACTTCACCGTCTATTCAAACTCGTAGCTTCGTCCCTTAGACTTTCAAATTCCAACGTTTTACACGCCATTCTCGTATTTTAATTCTAGGAATTGCAACATTTAATTCACCAAAACCAAAAAACCCCTTTGATAATATTATTAAGCTTTATGTATAAATATGAAGGTATTTAATCAACAAATTTCCTTTTTGGTTTTTGATTCTATTCTATTAAAAAAAAAATAAGTTTTTTCTTTCATTTAGTATCAGTAATATAAATCATATCAAGAACTACTCCTTCCTATAGAAACAAACGTCATCGGTTTGTATGCATCATTGAAATTTCAATCTAATTTTCTGAAAAATGTAATTGAAAATGTAATAATAATATATTATTAATAATATATTATTAAGTAATTTACTACTCCCGTGTCCGGTCTATTTGAATTTAATACTTAAATAATTTGTTTGTAGTACATATGTACACGAAAATTTAAGTGCAATAATTTTATCAAAAGTGGTAGCATTGGCGATGGTATGAAAGTAGAAATATGTAGACTACTTTTAGGTGTTTTTCATTCTACCGAAATCATAACGTATTTTTATTTTTGCATAGTTTGGGGCGTTCTAAATATTGTTCATTCTTAGTTTTTAACGTTATATACTTTTTGGGTGAGAACGAACACTTTTGGAGTTTATTTCTTCCCAACTAACAATTTTACTTGTGTAAGGTTCAATTTCAAAAAATTAGTAAGCTATTATTTCTTTAGTGTCGTCATAAGGCTTATTTATAGATGTTAACTGTTTTTTATTGAATATTTTAAATAATAGTTTCCTTAAAGCCTTTGGTAGAAAATACTCGCAAGCCATACGGAGGGACGATAAAATCGCTTTTTATAAGGTCGCTGTAAGGTTTGTCAAAGTTAGTCAGACAAAATCTAAATGTAAAGGCTTGTATAAAGCTTTATACTCGAAATCAATGAAAAGGCTTGTTAACCGAAGCAATGCGAACAGTCAAAAAGGATGTTTTTTTTCGAGGTGTAGAACTTTTAGTTTTCAAGACGGCGACCGATTTAACAGCTGTCAAGTGATTTATTCTCAGTTTGGTTTGGCAATTTTGAATTGAACAATCATGATGTCCAGGAGCTGTGGTTCCAACAAGACGGCACAACATGTCACACAGCTCGTGCCACAATCGATTTATTGAAAAACACGTTTGGTGACCGCCTAATTTCACGTTTTGGACCTGTGAATTGGCCTCCAAGATCTTGTGATTTAATACCGCTAGACTGTTTTCTTTGGAGTTATGTAAAGTCATTAGTCTATGCGGATAAACCACAAACGCTTGACCATTTGGAAGACAACATTCGCCGTGTTATTGCCGATATACGGCCACAAATGTTGGAAAAAGTCATCGAAAATTGGACGTCCAGATTGGTCTACATCCGAGCCAGCCGTGGCAGTTAAATGCCAGAAAACATATTTAAATTTAATGCCACAATATTATCTTTGGAGTAAATAAAAAATCATGTCAATCGAATATTTCATCGTTGTTTTATTGCAATTTAAAGTTCTATACCTCTAAAAAACACCCTTTATAAATGAACGATAACCCATATGACTTGTATAGAGTTATCACAAGACTTTTTTAAGGTTGCTAAACATTTATATGCAGTCGTTGTAGTTAATAACAAACTAAAGAAAACTATAGTTCCCTTAAGAAAGCTATTGCAATGCCACGTGGTGTGTTTGTTAATGACAGCTATAGCTCACATAAGAAAATTATCTCTTCGCTAAGTTGTTGATGACATTAACAAACTTAAGGAGGTAAATGGTCTCTTTAATTTGTTGTTTTGCTACAATTGGCATTATAACAAGAAAATGTTGCAAATGGAGTGTAAATGTTTTTTAACACATCAAATTATCAAACTTTATTATCATATTTTACCAACAGGTAGGTTAATATAATAAGTATGAATTTAATAAACTGCTAATGCTGAATTTTAAATTGATCTGTATAGCTACATATCTGTTCCTGTAGCACCAAGTAGGTACTGTATCAACTGGTTAAAATTCGATCTTCCTTCTGAATACATAACATTGGCCTAGTGGCTGCGTGTTTGACTGGGGTGCGCTGGGTCACAAGTTCGGTCCCTGGTTGAGGCAAGTAAGTTTTTTCATTAATAATAAAATTATATATCTAGTTTTCAGAAAAGGCATTGAAGAAACTCAGCACTTGAACGAAGAAAATATGGTCTCAGAAAATAAATCGAAATAAAAGATAAACAAAAATGAAAAGAAAAAAGTCGTTAAAAAATTATTTTAAATTTTGTTTGAATTTTTTTTGTTTCGGTAAGATTTCCGTAATGACTTCTGTAAGCGAAATAAAAAGCCTTTCGTAGCAAAGTATTGTATCCTTTGCAAAGCCTTCACAAGGCCTCATCCAAACTGTTTATGAAGAGTTATAACTTCGCTTATGTGCGCCAAATAGGTTTCTATAAGATTGATTACAGTTGTTATAAAAATAATAAAATAGCTTCTATTGGCCTTTATGAAAATTAAATTGTTACTTGGGTTGTTACTATAGCTTTTACCAAGGAGTTTATTCACTCAATGCTTTTACCATCGTTTTCTCCCCCATTGATTTCCTTAAATGACTGTCAAAGTCATTAAAATATACAACCTACATATGTTACTCGTTGATAATGTATCTTTCTATTGTTATGGAATTTTTAAAATCGTTTTTGTGGCTAAGGCGTTAAAGCGTAACAAACAAACTCACTTTCACAGTTAGGATTCAGCAGAGATGATGGTGAAATTTAAATATCCAACTACAAAGAAAATGAATGTCAAAAACCAATATGTGGCTTTATATTTATTTATGTATATGTATATTATAAATGAAATTGATTTCGAAACACTCATTGAAATTAAATACTTATATGTATAGGTACGAGTATTCCTACCTACTTGTTTCCTTTTTTGTTCAAAGTTTCTACAATTATTCTATGTCCTCGATTGCCTGGAAATCAAATATCTACTCAATTCCATTGGTAACTTACCGACAACCTTAAGTATCAGAATTTATTCTTTGTTAATTAAAAATTCGATAAATCAAAGGATTCCCCTGGTGTTGTTTGCATAATTGGAATCGCACCGTGCGTCGCTCCTTATTATCTCCTCCTTATGGTCCCTTTAATTAGAGCCTCGTCAGCATGAAAGACTTTAAAGCGCGTTTTTCTTGCATATGTACCTTGCCATAAAGTAGTGTCGACGATGGACTCTTTGGTCAAGTCAACTGTTGCTCCTTAGCAGTACCAGGGCCAGGTAAGTCATGTTTTCGGTATGCGTGAGCTTGTAGTTGCTTGCTGCTGCAACAACTTTGCCACTGTCCTCAGCGTGTCGTCAGTGCCGGTGCATCTTTGTATATGGCATGTTGCCATGTTGCGAGGTTTTTTTATTGCAATATTTAAATTGTCGAATTCCGCACATTACAACCAAAAAGACCAACACTAATGGCTTTCTTGTGTTTCGTGGGGGGCCGAAGGCATTTTGGCAATACAATTGTAGTTAAAGAAACGACGACGATGTCATTGTGATGATTTAAGTTGTTTAGGAGAGTGGTCTGGTCTCCTGATCCTTCTAAGGGATTTCGGGGTGAAAATGTCAAAGCTGCAAATGGGTTGGCGGTTGATTGTGTGACAATTTTTGTTCATGTTTGGCCTGTGGACATAATGGGAACAAGTCGGTACTTTTACGCTTTAAGACTAAGTATAGAAGTGTGACTTTATACTTGTATCTTTGTATTTACATAGCAAATATACATTACCATTATATTGATGATAAAGTTTCGGAAATGGTTTAACCATAGAGTGTGCTCGAGGCATCAAAAGTTTTTCTAAACGATGTGATGCAAGAATTAGATGTTTCAACTTATTTTTTGTGGTTTTTTTTTTATTTGCCCAGCTTCTGCGTTGGGAAAAATGCATAAATGTACATGCGTATGTAGCAATTAATAAAAATATAAGACTTTGAGACTTTTTATTTCAATAGAAACCAAATTTGAAAAACTTAAGGTAGAAACTAACTAACTGGAGATGCCTCTACACCTAACAGTTTACGTTAGGTGTAGAGGCTTCTTATGAGGATTTTGGAATACAAATTGTATATACTGCGTTAAAAAATATTAAATGAAAATATTTTCCAACTAAGCATAGAAGACTTAGCTCTATTTTAGTAGGCTTGTTGAATTTTATTGATTCAAATTAGCTTTTTACGGCATTTAGTTCATGAAAAAATGGTGCTTTGCAATACTATCTCTATACGTTAGTAAAATATAGACAGCGCTTTCATATTGTAGACAAGCGATTTCCAATCGTTACCAATAATCCATTTGTATATTTTTTGTCGGACATATTTCTATAATTTTTTCGTGTAAAAAAAAATCGGTTTTAATAGGGCTTTTTAGGTAACAACGATATATCTCTTTCTCGTTCTCACAGCAGTCAAAAACAGCAGTATACAGTATGAATTTTTTTTTATCATTGTTGACAAATTGATTGAAAACAAAAGCGGGAATTTTAAAGATTTGTGCGCGAAAATTGAGAAAATTTGTCTTTTCACTAAATTGGAAGAAAAAACTAAAGGAATAAAACTAAATTACCATTTGTTGGAAACAGGAACCGATTACTTCAAGGAGAGTATTAAATTGGAAAAAGATAAACAACAGTATGGAACTTTCCCAATATGCTATATCCTTAGATCCATGTAGCAAAATTCGATATTTATCGAAAATTGAAAATATTGGAAGAGATCCATACCTGTTTTCGTATAAAAGTAAGATATTTCCAAAAAATGTAACATCTTATATTACCCACAGGTATTTACCATTGTATATACATATATTTCTATAGTACGTCCATCGTATGTGCGATGTTTTCGAATTTCTCGATTGCTCGAAGCGCCATCTGGGCAAAGTTGGTAGAAACTGTCTTGGTAGACTTTTGGAGGAGTGGCTTGTTGTTGGTAGAGATTTTGAGGGATACAAACTGGGGAATATTATAATGAGAAGGCATATAGAAAATTTCATAGAGTTGGAAGAAGATGAAAATTATAATTGTTGACTTTTTCTCTTTGAGCTTATTCGTTTTTATTTTGATAATGAATGTTCATAAGAAAAGGGAATTGGAAGTTATTTACTTATAATGTATGACTGTATGCATGGTGGAAAATAAATATTTGGCTGCTTCTGAATGTGTAGGTGCTAGCTTTAATGCTGAACTATATGAAATGTGGCAAGCTACCTATTAGAATAGAATGTAGCTGCTGACGAAACAATGTGACGTCACAATTACATATTCCATTGAAAATGCTTCTTACTAGCATCTGATCCGGATGCGATGCAAATTTAGTTAAGTTATAAATTGGTTATAAATTGGTGATGCAAAACTTGATTTATTGGAAGAAAATCATGGAAACGGGTATCAAAGTTGATATCTTTAAACTTGATTTGCGGCTAAACTAAACGTCGTAGCGACTTAAAAAATGCATATTTGTGATCTAGGGAGTGCCACCTTTCAATCGCTGTATCACATGATTTGAATAACAGACTTTTATTTTTAAACTTGATTTGCGGCTAAACTAAGCGTCCTACGGGTATCAAAGTTGACATCTTTAAAATTGATTTGCGGCTAAACTAAGCGTCATAGAGACTTAAAAAATACATATTCGTGATCTAGGGAGTGCCACCTTTCAATCGCTGTATCACATGATTTATAAAACAGACTTTTTTTTTTTAACTTGATTTCTTATAGGTACTTACCTACCTACCTTACATCAAAACTAAACAGGAAATTTAAAATCTAAATCACAAAGAGATACTGAAATGTGGCAACATATAACTGAATGGTATCTTTTAATAACTAAACATAAGATGATTTTGTATAAAAATTTTAGTTATGTAACCATGGTTGCCATATGAAAAAATTAACGTACCTATATTTATTTTCCTCACTTAAGTAGGTATAATGCGAGAATTATTTGGCATCGACTCGGTTCGATTTTCAATTTTCCGAAAATACAACCGAGCCTGCGAAGCCACTTCAAACCATACGTATGTACACGATGATAAATTTGTCTCATAACTCTATCCTGTGCCTATATACGGCTAGCTTAAAATTTTATTAAAAGTAATTTTTTTGATTAAGTTTTAAACTTTATTAAACAGCTTTTGCTACTTGTTTAATACAAAACACAAATTCTTAATATAGTATGCAAAACTTATTAAGATAAAAAATTGATACAAATTTATCAATATGGTAACCATTTTTTGATAAATCCCTTTTTCATTTTCATTCATCTGCAACAAAAACAAAATATAAATTTTTTGAGGAAACTAATCTGAAATAAACTTATCTGTGACCGAGTCTTGGCATAAAATATATATAAGTACATCTATGTATATCAACAATATACCTATATGTGCTTATCTATTTACGATTTTTTTTCGGTTATAAAATATAAATTACTGATATAATTACTGACTATTATTTCATTTCGTCTTCAAGGTCGTGGCAGCAGCCAAGCAGCCAATGACAAATGCTTCTCCCCTTGTTTTTAATCTGTCAAAAAGCAGAAATTTTTCAAACTGGTCACCCTCGTCATTGTTCTCAGAGCCAGAATAATATAGTCAACTCTTTCGCACAATATATGTCTACACTAATTCCTTTGTGCGAACAGCGCTAATTTACGCAAATTGTTATAAAGAATAAATCGTCGACGACAAACCTACTATAGTTTTTATATGCAAAGTATTTACTTTCAAATAAGTCAAACTGCATGGGAAAGGAGAACAAAAACAGCAACAGTGTTTGCAAAGCTGAAGGACTCTTCAACGCAGGATGGCTAAAGGAAATGGCTGGAACTTTCGTCACACGAGCCAATGTGTACATTGTGTTGGGGAAGGTACTTAAGTTTTCTATAAATAAATAGTCAAATTAACAAACGTCCTTGTTTTTTATTGAATTGTTTTTGCACAAGGGCACACTAAAATAAGATGGCATTTTTTGGTTTAAATAAATGCTCTTCACAAATCACAAACAAATGTTTTGGTGTCGAAATAATTTGGAAACAAATTCACTACACAATGATCGAATAGTTTTTAGTAACAACCTTAACAATGTTTTTCTGTTGAATAGTTTTTAATGTTAATAATGTTTTTGTTACTATTTCGGCCACTTTTATATGTATATACAGATGTAATTGTTGGTTTTGCTAATTAAAATAAATTTTTAAGCCATGGAAATCACAAATTTCACACAAAAAAGAATACCGCATTAAAAAATTATTTCCAAATTGCTTTCTGCAAGATCTTGAGTTTGACAGTTTGAAAAAAGCGCGTTATATTTTTCAAACTGTCATCTGTATAGTGTGAGCTGTCATATTTTTGACAAGATGGTAAAATTCCCTATCAAACCTGATGACATTACGATAATGCCGTCCGTCGGTCTGACTGTGCGGATGTGCGGTTGTCTGTGCCCTGATCTACAGCCTGAACGGTTTGTGGGATTTTCTTCAAACTTCGTCTTAGTACTCTTTGATGATTCCCAAGAAGAGAAATTCGAATTTTTGTTTTACCCCGGACATGACGGGTACCCCTTATATAACGGTTTTAGTTTTTCTTAATTTTCTCGAAAATGCCTGTAACAATTTTGATTAAACTTAGTGTACGTGATATTTTTAGTAGTGCTAATATAACTGCATTTCAGATTTTTTGCTAAAAATGCACATAACGGAGATTTGGTGTTTTTCACAAATTTGGCTATAAATTGATAACGGCTCACCCGATTTAATTTAAATTTGGTACGGTATTTAATCTAAACATTCAACACAAAATTGCATTTAAATTGTTTGCCTAGATAGCAATTTAATGATAGTTACCATACAACTTTATATCATAATTAGGCCATTTTTCCACCAAAATTCAATAAATTAAATTTTCCAAATCCGATATTTCGCTACAAAGTGGTTTTGGTTAATTTTTGAATATGAATTAAACTCAGAGAGCATAAACAGTGCTTGGACTCACTACTATGTGCGAGGTTGGGTTTGTAGATAGAGAGAAGTAATTTATTTTTATGAATTTGCAATTAACGAATATTTTTAGAAGCAATAGAAAAACATTTAATTTAAAGTTATTTCAATCCTTGTAAACTCAAAACATTCCCAACAAATGTAAAGAAGTTGGCTCAAAAGTAATTCAAGAGCTGCAAACATATTTTAAAAGAACGCATTCGTTTGAAGGCTAATTTTGTCCAGTTTGTTGTGGTAAACGAACATTTTTCCCATAAGCAATCCCTTTATTATTTGCCACAGTTTATAATTGCTAGGAGCAAATGAATGAATCTTTTGCAAAGCATCGTTTTGAATTGTAGTTTAATGGAAAAAGTTTTACGTTCATAGTAAACATATCATACATTGACTTCAAATACTCATATTATAATACAAAGGAAATTCTTTTGCAGCGAACGAATGCAACGTTAGTGAGAGAAGTTTTCATGTTGGAAAGCAAATTCTTTTGTTGGAAACGAATGCATCGATTGCAGTAACAGTTAATATAGACTGCGGTTCGAATCCCAACATTAGTGTATTTTTTTTTTTTTTTTAATAACGGAATAATCGAAAATAAATAGTAATCGAAGAATCGAACTGCAAGCAAAGTTAACTCAGCAAATGAGGTGGATTAAAGTTTACTAAAAAGCGTATTTACAGGGTAAACTCTAGTTTAATTAACCATTATGGGATGATCTAGCACTGAAAAAACCGGGCCTAAATGTCAACAAACTAAAATCAAATGTTTCATATTTGTTGCACAATAATTTTTATCTGGTTAAAGAGACAAAAATAAGCGAAAACGAAAATTCTGTTGTTTTCCGTTGAACCAAACCAACGCACGGTTTGGAAAATAATATGATGTTTGATAAATTTTTCTTCTTAAATAAGATAACTATAATTCAAGATAAAAGTGAAGAAAATAAGATGTTACTGCAAATGAAGTGAAAAAAGACTGCTGGCAAACAAATCATTCCTTTGGACAATTTTTTTTTTTTGTTTACAGCAAACGATTTTTCTCTTAGTGTACATGAAACGGTGCAGTGAAATACATCCAAGTTCAATTGGACCCAAGTAGGTACCTATACTGCCCTCCTAAGCGAAAAGGTCGTAACTCAATTTTTCAATTTTTTCTTTTTCTTGTTTTGTTTAGTCTCAAACTCTGAAACCTGATGACAATTTTTAATAAAAAAAAACATATATTATATAAAAATAGTACAAAGTAATTAAATAAATAAGTTTTACCAAAAAAACTGTCTTGAGCCGAAGAAAATTCATCGTTTCTCAGCATGCTTCGCTAAAAATTATAATTTGAGATACGACAGTCTCGCTTAGGAGGGCAGTATACCACTTTTGAAATAAAGCCAATTTTCAACAGTTTCACTCATTTCCTTTTTGAACTAATAACATTATTAGATATTTGTTGGTTTGTGCTTGACTAGCTATTGTGTTTGAAAATGAAAGTTTTCGCTTTGCGAAGAAAAGATTTAACCAAGGAAGGATCGATTTGTGGTGTGAAAATTTAAAGTTCGCCTCAATTTATATAAATATTGCCTTATGACTCATGATCTAATGTTATGGCACTGTTAAAATAATTGATTTCTTTTATTCAATATTACAATATTTTCTAAATTTATCAATTATTATTACATTACGAATAATAAAAATTTGTAAGAAAACGAATAAATAAAATTCGTTTAAAAATTGGTGGTAGCACCTTTAAGTTGTTGTTCAAACATTCAATGAAAAATTTACGGAATAAAGAATGGCCAAGTATTAAAACTGACATTCTAGTACGAATAGTACAATATAACAACAATAATTACATCCTATATTGTTTTTCTTTTTTTCTATGTTTTCTCCTAGCATAATCATTTTTTTAGTCCCCGAGTTTATTGCAGAAATAATCAAAACATTTGTTTTTTCTGCGAAATAGTTTATTCAACAACATCCGCTGTTTGATTTTGACTTGCTTGCTAAACTTTAAAAACTTGATACCTTCTCTCTAAAATCATTAAAAAATGCATAAAATATTACAACACTTGAATAAAAACACACAACTAAGTAGATAGGTATCAGTTTCACAGAGTATGCATTTTAAATAATAAATCGAAGCTATTCAGAACTAACGCCAAAACGCTAAAACGTTAAAAAATAATGACGTAAATTACCAAACAGTTTTTCTTGAAAAATACTAAAGTTTCTTATGTAAAGGCAGGTATAGGTGTAATACCTACAATAATACCTACTGCGTTTATTCTAACGACACAACATAGAATTTCAGGTTAAAATAAAAGTAAACACGAGCTTAAGAAAAAAACAAAACATAATAATCCAAACTCTTAATCGTATTGCAACTAAGCGTTTTACGACCAATTGGTTGAATTACCTAAGAAAAAGCTATAAATGCTTAATTTTCCGGATTTCCATTAAAAAAAAAAAAAATGTTGACACTCAACACTTTTTTTTTGTTGCCAAAGCCCCCACATGTCTGACAAACCCCTTCAACCCCTCACAGGTAAAAATCCACTCTTAATAACAAGAAATTCGACGACACGTTTGCCTTTTTCCGTCGATTGACGATTACAAAATATTCCCACCACTTCTCGGATGGTGATGATGACGATGACGATGAGAATTATTGTTTGTTTGTTTGTTTATTTTTAGCTCGTCAAGGCATTTGATCCATCCGCCTTGTCCTGTTCTGTGCCTGTGCTAATGAAAATGATTAACATACAAGCATTTGGGAGCTGCATAGTTTGTTTGGTGTTGTGAAAACGTTTTTCTTCGCAGTAATTTAAGTAATTTTGCGAAAACTTTGCTCTGTCGACCTGTTTGTAAGAAAAACAGGGCAGTTTTTTTTTTTTTTGTAATGTTTTATGTTGATTGTAGCGGCATTTTAGCACTTGTTTTTACCGCCACATAAAACTATTACGAGTGTGAAATTCAAATTGTCGCATCTAAAAATATTTTTACAGAAGGCTTGAAAATACTACCTATGGCTATACTCGTACCAGGTTTCTTCGACAGATATTAGGTGGATTATTTCGCCAGTCATCTAGTTTGGAAAACTTGAACGAATGTTCAAATATTTATGAATTAAGAAGAGTTTTTGTTGTAAAAGCATTAAGGTAGTAAGTGCAAACGTTTTTATAATGCCTCTGAACGCGAAAACATAATTTCTAAACCTTATATACAAAGTTTGTTACGTAATTGAAATGTGCTAATTATTCTTGTTTATATCAAGTTAAAAATGTAGTCCGCACTTCGTGTTCAGTAATCAAGACTAGAATAAAATTTAACCATTGGATGAAACGGTCGTGTGTGTGTCTGTCTATTTATTAAAAAACGGAAGAAACCTATTTTATTTCAGGGAATCAACCCCAAGTAACTACCCTGGACTGGCGAATCTAAACAAAAGGTAATCGCGAAGTGCTACTTGATCTGGATGCGTAAACAACGTTGAAAAGAGATACTGTAATCTAATGCAATAGTGATTAAGACTATGCACTAATATATTACGCGAAGGACAGGACAAAGAATGGAGGGTGGAAAAATGCTTATATTCTCTGAATAAGTATTTATAGCCCGGGAATTTTGGGGAAAGTTTCTAAATAATTTTAATAGGAACCAAATTTTGCAGGAATTTGAGGAGAGTATTTCAGCAAAAGTCCCGCCTTAAAGGGTTGCCATCACTAATTTTAAGTAAATTAGAAAAAAAAAAATGTAACTGAACAGTTTTTAAGCTTATTTTAAATTACTCAGAATTAAATATTTCATTGCAAAGCATATAATTTTTTTTATATAATACCGTTCAATAAGTAAAATTTGGGTCCAAAATATAAAAAGTGTATTTTTTTTTCTTAAATTCTTGTTTTTTTTTAGTTTTTTTTTAACCACAATTAGAAAAAAAATTATGAAAAAAAGTACGCAGTTTTATGAACAATTTTATTATGTCTAGTTTGAGCCATTTTCCAAGCTTACTGTAGGTTGTTATGAAAATATTAAAATTTAATAGTAAAAAAATATAAAAAAAAATTGTTATTTTTTAATTTATCTTTGTATTTAATTACTTAACGGTATTTTGCATAGCTTTAAAATTAATTTTGTTATATATAATGTTGTTAAGTTAGTTAAATTTTGGGTAAAATTTAAAAAAGTGATTTTTTAAAAATATTTTTTAATACAATATTTTTTATTTAAAAAATTAAAAGATAAAAATGAAATTTATTTTTGTTATTTTATTAACAATTTTTTTCTGAATAATTTAAGAAATTTCATAGGCTTTCGCTAAAAGATGTTAATGAATAATTAAAATTTTACTAAAAATAAAGCTTTAAAATATACGTCCTAACATATTTTTTTTCTTTTTCTTATATTTAATTAACGGTAAACTGCAGAAACTTCAAATGTACTTAAAATGACGCATAATTAGATTTAACATTACAAAAAAATAATTTGATTTCATATAATGCCTTTAGTTTTTTTAAATTTTGGGTCAAATCTAAACAAGTGTAGTTTATGTTATTTTTTATTTTTTTTTAGAAAATTATTTTTATAATTAATTTGATGAATTGAACAAAAACTAAATTTTTATTTTAGGCACAATTCAATACACATAATTTAAGCTTATTTTCAAGTTTGAGCTGTAAGCACTTCACGAGTATTTAAAATTTAATCAAAAACAAACCTTTAAACTATGCCTTTTTGAAAGGCATTTAATTTGTGTATATTTAATTAACAGTACGTTGCACAAACGTTAAAAGTATTTTTAGTGACGCAAAATAATTCTAAGCACTATTTAAAATATAATATTGTTACATGTTATACCGTTTAATTAATAACATTTTGTGCCAAAGTTAAAAAACTGTATTTTTTCTTAATTTTTTTCATTTAATTTTTTTTTATTAATATTTATTGACCAAAAAAATATTTAAATTTTTTTAATTTACCGTACTTTGAGGCCTATTGCAAGCTTGTTTCGTGAGTACTTCACGAAAAAATCAAATTCTATTAAAAACAAAGCTTTTTAATATAATCGTATAAATATATATTTCATTATGTATTTATTGCACAGACCTTAAATAATTTTTTTTTGACGCAGAATCAAACTATCCATAGGCCAACATAATTTTTTTTTTGCATAATGTCGTTAAATAATAAAAATTTCTTGTAAAATTTTAAAAACAACATAATTTAAAAAAATTATTTTTTTTATTTTGTTTAAACAATTTTTTTAATGGAAATTTATCAGAATTAAACACAGTTTTTTGCGCAGTCTTATAAACAATTTTATTTACGTAATTTGAGCACTTTTCAAGCTTGTATTTTAAGTCTATTGTTTCTTAATTTTTGTGTAATTCAAAAATCAGGATTACATAATAAATGTTTTATTAGTAATTAGTCCAATAAACATGTACTTAAAAATAGGGTTTTGTTTTCCCTAGAAATGTTTGGGTAGTTCTAATTTTTTTGATTTGTTTTTAAAAAATAGATGATTATCACAACCACGCCGATCACTTGATTGAAGCCACTTTTTTCCAACGGTTTTTTGCGATTTATGACCTATTGCAATTTTTTGAACCAGAAATATTTATAAGCTGTGGGTACGTACATATTTTCCAAAAACAAAGACATACACTTTTGAGAGTGACTTGGAAAGCGCATCGAAATTTCACAATTTCAGTTAAGGAACTGTAAAAAAATGCAATAAAAGGTTGTGTCATTTTAATAAAAAAGCGAAAAAATTAAATAAAATGAAAAAGACTTTTGCATTATTTGATTGTTAGACATTCATTAATTGTGTTTTCATTAATTTTGTCTGAGTATGTTTTGCATTTTTTTTTTAAATAAGCTCAACAAAACTTTTTGGAACTGAATCATAAAGTTTTGTTCAAATAATCAAGTGAAATCTCTGCCCAAGCGTCTCAAATGCTTTGATTAACCGCCTTCGATAAGGTATACGTCTAGTGAATAGGGTGACCATGGTGAAAGCTACCCATTTTTCGACTGATTTCAGCTTCTTGCTACCCTGGAAGTGTGAATTGGGGCATTATCTTGTTAGATTTTTTTTTCACTTTTCAGCTTTGGAAACATGCGTACCAATACAAATTTTATAACTCATTTCGTTCATTCTAATATTCAGAAAATCCAATTCAATTCTGCCTTACTATCCGATAGCAGCCCACACCAAAAAAGTAGGTGTCGTAGAATTGTGATGTCTTGACATAATGTTTACTCCTTTATTTAAATTGTGAAATTAAAAGTAATGACCATCGGGTTCGTCAGGAATAATCTTTTTTTCATCCGAAAAGACAAATTTCCATTCCGTTCATAGGAAAGCTCCTTATGCACTTGCCATAGAACCGGTTTATTTTTATTTTCTTATGCTAGATCTTACTGCTGATTTCTATGAGCTCTTTAAAGGTCAAAACGCTGCATTTTACCCCACTTTTTGCTCTAAATTTAGGCGTTCACAGAGTAAAATTTGAGATAAACCGACGAATTAAGCTTTTTTTCTATTTGTTCTTGCTTCAACTACAAATCCTTTTGCTTTTTTCATAATTTTTGACAACTGATTACAATTTATTTACTTCTATAAAGTTTCCTTGCTCTTTTTCGGCCTAAAAGCCCTAGGTCCTTGAAACCACCAATATCGACCTTTACTGCCACCATCAACATCTTTCCAGAACCCATTTATTTTCGAAATTATGATAAATATGTGGCTGCATACACTTTTTCAAATATTTTAAGTTTAAAAAAAAAAAAAAAAAATAACGGACGAAACTTTTGTAATACATTATACTCGCATTGGCCTCAATCTAGGGACCCAACTTTTTATACCCTTTTTCAACAGTTCCTTAACTGAAATTGTGTAATTTCGATGGATTTTCCGAGTCACGATCAAAATTTTATGGCTTTGTTTTTGCAAAATATGTACGTACCTACATGTTATAAATATTTCCGGCTCCAAAATTTTATACTGGTATAAATCGCGAAAAACCGTTTCGAAAAAAGTGGCCTCAATCAAGTGACCGGCAGTGTACCTTTAAATCAACAATTTTATACCCTCAAATTTTTAAGTGTAAAACCTCTTAGTTAACTGGGACTACCTACTATAATATTTTCTATTTGCAATCAAAAACAGTTTTTTCTTGTTTGGTGAAATTCTCCTTGAAATTGTCATTTAAATGTTCACGATATGTAAACAATTTGTTTTTTCAGTTTCTTTATTTTTCAGTTATCTCGACAAAGTGGCTTTTCTATACACTAAGAGTCAAGACTGAATGACGATAATGGACACAAACAGATGAGAGGACCCCTCCTGTGCGACAGCCCTAAATGTTGGCAATTAGGATGCTGCATGTCTTCTGGTTTGGCTTCTCGCGTACTTGAGTTCAACAAAGTGCATTTTGGCTTTGGCAAAAATGTGCAACAAGCTGCTGCTGCTGCACAGTCTCCCCAGTTCACAGCATCTGCCGAATAAACAATGTGAATAAAGAAGCCCTGAACTGAAACTCAAACAGAATACTCTCCAGATCCACCTATATGGATTCAAATTTGTAGAGAGTCGGCTAGTCTTCTGTCTGGGGCCAGGAGGGGGGCTCCATAAATGACTCTGACATTCCTCGGTGACGTCGAGGTAATTAAAATTCAATTGAAATGAATAAAATGCCATCAATTAAAAGGATGCTCGTCGTGTTAAATACTCGTACTCCCTGGGGGCATCATTTGCTATTGCCGCTGCCGCTACTTCATTATCGAGTTTGGGTGGTGCCTGTTTTAACTCCGCGAGCAACAGCTCCTCTCCTGGGCCAACAACTATGGGGCGTGTTTGTTTTTATTTTTGATAAGTGGCTTGTTATTAAAATCTTTTTTTGGAGGATGTGACTGAAACTTTTTTTTTATTATTTTCATCTGCATTTGCAAACTTATGTGAACAGTTTTAGTGTGCAAGTTTAATTTATTGCGATGACGACCGAATAAATTATTATTATTATATTTAAGATCCATAAAAAAAAACAAAATTTTGAAAACAACAATTTATAGAATTTTTAAACATTTTTGAATTGAATACATTTTTTTGTGGTTGATCTGTGCCATGGGAATTCTTTAACAACTTAAGAGGTTTTGATTTTATTTTAAGTGCTTCGAAATGAGGATTTCTTTTTTTTTTTTGTTTGCCAATGATTTATAGTGGACTCGAAAAGTTAACAGTTTAATAGGCTATTTATTATAATAATGAATTTTGTCTGTATTTTAATATATTCATATATAAGTATTAAATTTGTAATGTAAGAAATTATTAAATACATTTTTTGAGTGTTTAAGTCTGCAGTTTGTATAGAAACGTGTCAACTTAGTCATTAAAAAGTGATTAATTTGATATGAAGACTTTTTTTATTTTAAAACAAATTTGAGCAACTTGTCAATCACAAAATTTGACTTTGATTATTTCTCTGTTTTCTGTACATATTACGGTGTTTTTGACCTAAAAGCTACATCATCAATGAAGTTTTAGCGCTTACATCTTACACGCGGAGCATTGCACTGAGCTGTCAAAAATAGATCTGTGTTTCTCCGAGCGCTTAACTTCTGTTTTTTTTTATCAGAACGTACTCGGAGAGCGCTCTATGAGCTCAGGATAAAATTATGGAGTAGACTGAGCACGAAGTAGAGGTCAACTTCATGTAACTAAATTTCCTTAGAATTTTTTTTTTACTTGCGGTTATATGTAAGATAATAAGGAAGATGAAAAAAGTGGGCCCGGCATTTATGTTTGTCTGTCTCGTCATGCATCTACATCCTAAACAGATGGGCCAATTTACTTTAAATTTGGCAGGTTAGGTTTTAAGAGCATCTAATACGCACGAAATATTTTTAAGGCTCCTGCATAGGTTTGAAAACAACGGTACCTAAATGGCTCCAACAATTTCAACAAAATATCGGATAGTTGATGGTAGAAACCAAACTTTGAAGAAGTTTCGTTTCGCGGTACATATATAACACTATTTCAAAATTTAGACTATCTTGATAAAGTTGAAGTAAATTGAACGAAATTGAATACTGAAATAAATAAAAAATAATTCTTAAACAAATTTTAAATCAATATTTCAAAAACGTGTTGACCGATTGTTATGAAATTTAGTTCTAAGGAGGTTTATACTTGCGATTATATACGTATGTACTATAAGGCAAGTTATGCATTCGTAAAAAAAGATTTCGAGATAACAATCGAACATGACATTAAGACGATAGAGACGACGAAAAAAGTTCTGTCTGTCTGTCTGTCTGGATGTATCGAAACCTGCAGCTTTAACGGTTGGGCCGATTTTCTTCACACTTATGCCCAGTTTCACCAAAACACACCTAAAAGCATTTTAGTTAACGGAGTGATAAAATTTATTGGCATTTTAACTTAAAATAGTGTGCACCAACATAAGAAGGTAAATTTTTAAAAATGAGGAAACTTGATGCCAACCCCGGATTTGTATTCACCACACATGTGTATATTTCATTATAGAGCAAGCGAGAGGAGAGCATATCAATAAAAAAATTTCAACGTTATCTTTGTCTTGCATTTTAAGACGCCTTTAAAATTTATTTGGAACAAAATGGAACTTTAGTTTATTGGTCCTTTTAAAACTAAAAGTGGTTGGTGAAATTGAAAATACCATTTTAAGATTTAACAACTCAGTTAAATATTTAAAAGTGTTTGGAGAAACTGGCCATTATGTCCATTTTGTTCACTCCGGGTTATCTTTAGCACGGAGTTAATTCCAGTATTTAACACCGTTTCGTTTTGTTCATTCATTTTAACTCGAGAATACCGAATTAAATCATCGCTCGAGTGACCCCGATAAAAGTCATGTTTTTATATAGTTGTTTCGGTCTTATTGTGTAAATAATGTCGTCATCATTAATAAAATATAAAAAAGCTCTCAGCCTTTTTTGAAATTTCAACTTGTTATGAATGTGTATAAAATAAAAGGAAAGTGTCTAATAAAATGTGTTTTATAAAAACGAAACAAATGTAAAAATCAGAAAAAGATGGAAAATGTGTTAATTAATATATTGTAGTTGTTGTAATGTTCATCTATGCATGCTGCACACGAAGTAAAAAAAAAAGAAATAGGTAGCAAATATAAAAAAAAAATGAAATGCTGTTTCACTCTCTCTATAAGATTTCCTATTTGGCTCGAGTTAATTATGACAGATGACTGGAAAATCATTGGAAATGGAACAGATTTTGGAGTTAACTAACTCAACAAGAATAATAACTAACTCCAAGTGAACAAATCGAAAAATTAACCCGAGATTTTAACACTAGAGTTAAATATATTACTGGGTTAGTTAACTCGAATTAAACCTATACTGAACAAAATGGGCCTTAGTATAAAATATTTTCAGATAAATATCCCCGTATGTTTTTTTTTTTATTCGTGACCTAGGTACAAGGTCAAGGTACCTTCCATATAAGCGTAACCGATAATTCCATTTTTCTAGAAAAAATAAGATCAATTTCAATAAAATTTTATATGATTGATTTGTTGCCAATGGAGATGTCTTTCATTTGAATTTTTTTTTTTTTTAGAATCAATTTCACCTGATTTGACTTGTTGGGAAATCAAGCGGCTGGCTTCTACGTGTCGCATTTAATTGAAGTTTTTTCTTCATTTTTTCATGGCGAATATGGATGGCTTTCTGGTATCACGCGAAAAACAGGCGATCTTTTAGCTTTAACTCCAGTTTCTGCCTTAATTTTACATACCGAGAGCCTTGAATTTGAAGCAGCTTTCAGTATCGCCGCCTTTCCTGACATGTTAGTGCTTTGATGACTCTTCCTTTGTGATTTTTTCAATACTTTTTCTAACTTTACTTTAACTAAGCTCTCTTATACTCCAACTTCACTGTTTTATTTGATTTAAATAACGCTAAAAAGGTAGATTATAGCTTATGTTCTTAATCAAGTGAAATAAAAAAACAGATACATTTTATGACCTTTTTGGTAAAAGTGTCATAAAAACTGTAACTGTAATTTTTCTTTTATAATATAAACATAATAAATCATTTTCATTCATTGTGCAATCATTTTTTCCCAAATTAGCGAAGGATCTGAAAAATATCGTAAAATTAAAACACAACACTGCGTGTTCTTATCAAGTGACACGGAGTGTACTTAATGAATTAAAAAAAAGACAACAATTTAAGCTATTTAATTTTTTTAAATTTGCCACTAGAGCAAGATTCTGTTTGCAACCGGTTCAGAAATCATTCGATAAAGTGTTGTAAAGTGAGATTTTTTTTAGTCTCAAAAAAAAAAAAACATCAAGGATAATAATATATATTGTCCATATGGGTTGGAATAAATACTTTTTATGTCCTCATTAAAATGTTGTATAATTCAGTTAAATTTCTCAAACCAGTGTGAGTTCCACAATCATGAATAAAATATTATTATTAAATTACTGAATTCGGGAGTATCAATTCAATAGTTCCGAATAATTTTTGTGCGAAACTTTAGAGATGATAAAGTCATCCAATATCCTTCCCCATAACAACACAAAAAAAAACATAAAATTTTGAAATTAATAAACAAACAATCCTCTTCTGACTAAAATTAATAAATAAAAATAATAAAAATTTTAGCAAACGATTAATTACATTAAATTAAATACAATCTGCAATATGATATTGAATATTTTTCATATTAAATATTATTATCCGTCCATTCCACTTTTCAATAAATTGAACAAAAAAAAAACATAATAAATAAATTGTCTTATTTAAAGTTGTGACAATCATTTATATGTATATGTATTTACAAATTAATTATCCAATTCATTTCAGAAGCATAAATTAATGCGAGGGTACTTGTAGATAAGTAGCTATATATTTGGATTGTAATTTACGAGTCACACAATATTCAGTTATTATTTAAAAATCAAAATGAAACAAATTGTCGATGATTAAAATAATTTGCTTCAATGCAAGCGCGTCATTTTTGTGCGTGAATGTATAGTGTTTATCGAATCGAAAGGGAAACATTAAAAAAGTAATCACCCCAGAAAAAAAAAAAACGTTTATAGTATGTGCCATTAAATTTCAATTAATTATGATATTTGCGGGCAGCGAGATACGCTCGACAATCCATGAAATGGGACTTCAATTAAGTTTAATTAATTTCCTAATTAAATCAATGATATTGAAAATAATAAACAAATATTTTATTGGCAAAATATTAAAAAAAATATATTTTTAAAGGGTAGGGATGAGTGTAGACGTAGAGTCGGGAATTAATGCATCCATTCAGGTGTATCGATGATAATTTTTTCAATGTTAATATATTCGAAATCTGAAAATGTGTTGGATGCAAATAAAGTTGTTCAGTGTAAGATTTTGTAAGATTTTAACTGAAAATGTAGCTTATTGGTTAGTTTGATGAGAGTAGGTACTAGAGCAATATAGCCTGGGAACATTTTATTGGTTGTAATGGTGATAAATGTATGCAGACTAGAGTAGATAAAATTTTCTGACTAATAAAACAAAAACAAAAGAATTGCTGTGACACGTTGTTTTTTAAATATAAAACAGGAAGCAGTTTACAACTTAAGAGTGCAGCAACGGTAGCCGATACCGATTGTGTGTATTATTATAGATTTATAAAATTTTGTATCAGTCTCTTTCGTGCTTATGTCCGAGTAAGACCTGTGCGATTGTATACCTAATTTCTTATAAACGTAAATTAAACCATCATTAATAAAAAACGCTCTCGAAGCGAGGAGGATATTGAATCCTCTTCAAATAAAACTAGAAGATCCAACTCTCAAACAATGGCATCTGTAAGTGCTAATTATTACGAACCATTAGGGGACCTAATGGACGCCGAAAATGGTGAAGAGCCATCTGTCCCAGTACCCAAAAAAGTGCCTATACCTCCAATCAAAGTGCTTAATAAAACCATTGAATTTGTTCATAAACTGCTAAAATCAATAAATGTTATTGACTACTCGATTCGAAAAATCTCAATTGGAATCAAAATTTGTTGTGAATCAGCTGATTCTCATGCTAAAGTTTTAACTGCACTTAAAACAAACCAGTGCGAATTTTTTACTCATGATAGCCGAAATGAAAGGTTATTCAAAGTCATATTGTTCGGTTTAGATGCAATTGAAATTCTAACGTTAAAAACAGAACTCATATCACTCGGTTTGAAGTGCGTTGATATTAAATTGATCACTAAAAAACATGAAACTTTCACAGACATATTCTACATAGTCTATTTAGAGAATGCTTCGGTTCGTCTTTCCTTTTTACGAAGCAATATAAAAACAATATTCCGCACTCAAGTGCGTTGGGAATTTCAAAGGCGATTTAAAAACAAAGTTACTCAGTGTCACAACTGTCAAATGTTTGGGCATGGAGAAAAACACTGCAATGTAAAAACTAGCTGCTGCAACTGTTCTGGTCCACATAAATCATCTGAATGTAATACAGCATTAAATACCCACCCGAAATGCGTGAACTGCAACGAGAGTCACCGATCAACTGATCAAGCATGCACAAGCCGAGAGAAGTACATGCTAATGAAAGAAAAGTCAACAAGAAAGACAAAACGCCCGCTGCTAGCTACAGCTACAGCTACAGCTACACGAAAGCTTCCAACTATACCAACAAAACAGGTGAACATTATGAGTGTAGAAGACTTTCCATCTCTACCTCCGCAGCCACCTAATCATTGGAAACGTCAACAAAGCCAACCGCAGCAGCTGCAACAGCTTCAATGTCAACAAGGGATATTGACCCAACAAACATATGCGAAACCGACAACTACGAGGGCCAACGCAACTCATGAGGACGATCTTTTCTCCCAAGAAGAATTAGCTGCCCTCACTATGGAAATGATTTCAAAGCTTGGACAATGTAAGTCCAAATTCGATCAATTTAATGTCATTGCACAGTTAGCGACTAAGTATTTGTATTCTCATAATGGAAAGTAATATTGTAAATTTGAAGATTATATGTTGGAATGCTAGAGGCATACGCAATAAATGTAATGAGTTCTTCAATTTTCTATGTAGTGCGAATGTTGATATATGTCTATTGTGTGAGACTTGGTTAGATGTTGATGTTGTTTTTTCCAATTGTAATTATATTTGTCATAGGCTAGACCGTCCAACGTTGGGTGGCGGTGTTGCCATAGTACTGAAAAAAGATATTAAACATGTTCTACTACCAATCGTTAATACAAGTGTATTCGAAGCCATTGGAGTAGAGTTATTGTTAGAAAATTTAAATACATTTAAAATATTTTCAATTTATTTCCCCGGCGGAAGATCCAACGAAGTAAAGAAACGAAATTTTAGAAACGATTTGAGGAAATTAGTCAGAAACGATAACTTCTTGATAGGTGGAGACTTTAATTGTAAACATCGTGAATGGGGATGTCTGAGGGCTAATTCTTGGGGAAATATGCTATATGATTTTATAATGAGATACCCAGTCACAATAATGTATCCAAATGGTCCAACATATATTCCTTCATCTAGAAGATCATCACCTTCAACTCTAGATGTGTTTTTAACAAACACACCTAGTTGTTTTACGCAGCCATATACTGTTAATGATCTCAGTTCGGATCATATTCCTGTTTTCTGTGATACTAGTTTAAGCCCAAGACTGATTAATGTGCAATACTTAGATTATAAAAATGCCAATTGGCCACTGTTTCGTTCACATTTCCATGCTAACATTCGTGATTGTCAAACTAATATTGAAAATGTTCTATGTTATGAAGATATTGAATCTAATGTAGATTTATTTGAAACAAATATTTTACAGAGCGTTAATATATCAATCCCAAGAAAAAACATAAACAAGAGAGCTATAATTCTACCCAGTGATATATTAAATATTATAAAAAGGAGAAATACATTAAGAAGAAACTGGTTAAGATATCGACAGCTGAATGATTATGATGGAATGAACTTGCTAAACAGACTCATATCGCGAAAAATTTCAGATTTTCGAAATATTGAATGGAGTACGAAATTAAGCTCTTTAAATCCAAACTCTAAACCATTTTGGAATATTTATAAAATAATTAAAAAGAAAAACTCTTCAATACCTCATCTTGAATCTTCTGGAAGTCTTGTTACTAGTTACGACGCTAAGGCAGAACTTCTCGCTACCACTTTTGCTCTAAACCATGCGGCTACGCAGCATGTTAATTTTGAAGTTGAAAGTCTTATCGACCAAAATGTTTATGAGTTTAATCAAAGATCGATTATATCACCTCCTAATGAATACGTCTCAATTGAAGATATTGAATACATTGTTAGCGACCTTCAAAACCATAAATCTCCTGGCATTGATAAAATTAAAAATCAAGTATTAAAAGAACTTCCAATAAGTGGCCTCTCTTTTCTAACATTTTTAATAAACTCCTGTTTAAAATTACAGTACTTTCCCTTAAAATGGAAATCGGCCAAAATAGTGCCAATTCTGAAACATGGAAAACCCCGTAACGATGCCAACAGTTACCGACCTATAAGCTTACTAAGCAATGTTAGTAAAATACTAGAAAAAATTATCCTGCAGAAATTACTCAGTTTTCTTGACGATAAATGTATCATTCCGCCACAACAGTTTGGTTTTCGGAAAAACCATAATACGTGTCACCAAGTGTTAAGATTATGTAATCATGTTAAAACAAACTTTAAAAATAATAAATCTACTGGTCTTGTTCTCCTAGACGTTGAAAAAGCTTTTGATACTGTGTGGCACAACGGGCTGATTCACAAATTAATAACAAATGATATTCCCGGTTATTTGATCAAAATAATCCAAAGTTTTTTAAACAATAGGCAGTTTATGGTAATAATAAATGGAATATATTCTTCATATAAACCAATACCTTCAGGCGTCCCTCAAGGTTCTGTACTGTCCCCAACTCTGTTTAATGTTTTTACCTCAGATTTTCCCAGATTGCGGAATTGTGATTTTGGAATGTATGCAGATGATATTGCTATATATTCCTCTGACGAATATGGTTTTTCAGTTATCCACAATATCCAGATCGCTCTTAATATTATAATCGAATATTATAAGCACTGGAAGATAAAAATAAATGCTGGGAAGAGTCAGGCTATCTTTTTCACGAGAAAAAGAAAGGAATGCTTCCTACCCAGCACAAATCTCAACATTAACAACTGTGATATTCCTTGGGTCGATTCTGTCAAGTACTTAGGTGTTTACTTAGACAAGAAATTGACTTTCAAGGAACACACCAAAAACACATTAAATAAATTAAATATAGCAATCAGACTATTATATCCTCTGATAAATCGAAAGTCATTACTAAGCAACCAAAATAAGCTCTCCATCTATAAAGTCGTTTTTCAAGCTATTCTCCTATATGGATCTCCCGTCTGGGGAAATTGCGCGAAAATGCATATAAAAAAACTTCAAATATCCCAAAACAAAATACTTAAAATGATCCTTCGCGTTCCTTGGTTTTACTCAACGTCAACACTACACGAACAAGCTCGAGTAATAAGTGTTCAAAATAAAATTGAAGTCCTCAATGAAAAATTCATTAGGAGATGTCAAGACAGCGAAAATGTATTAATAACAGAACTCATACACTAAAATACTTTATTATTTATTATTATATATCTTTGTGTATATATCTCATATTTTTTTGTTCATTGTTTTGTTTATTCACTTACTTAATTTAATTTATTTATTTATTTAGTTACGTATTTGTTCACCTGCTTATTTGTTAGTTTATTGATCTATTTGTTGATTTATTTATTTATTTGTTTATTCTTTTTGTATGCATTCATTAATTTATGTAATCTATTTATGTATTAATTTCTTCATTTTTGTTTATTATTAACCATATCGTTTGTGATTTATATTTATTTACCTATTTATTTATTTATTTACTTAAATTCTATTTAAACAAACCCTTTCTGTGATATTATTAATAAATTTATCTATAAGTAAATCATATGTAATGTAGGAATCTTTATTATTTATTTTATTTCCTAGTTTCTAATATGTTGAAAACAAAAAACGAAAAACATATCCATTTAAATGAAGGTTTTTTTTCTATTCCATATTTTTCCTTCGTATTTTGATATTACAATTTAAGCAACTTCAAATCAAAAAAAATTATTTTTCAGTTGTAAGATAATAATAACTTATCATATCTCTGTACTGTGCAATGACTTTCCATTTGTAAAAAGAAATGTAAATTTTTTAATGGACACAATAAATATCTATCTATCTATCTATAAAATTTTGTATTAGTTAAGATAGTCTAAGTGCTATCCCATGTCACGTTATGTATATTCAAACACCAAACCGTGGTTGTTTGGCCGCCATTTTACAAAATTACCGCCGAATTTCTCGATTTTTGTTTGCGATTTTCTAGCTACATAGTGGTCCGATTTTAATTTTATAAACCTTTTTATATCAACCTTTTAAAAGCCAAGAAATTTAATTAAAAGACATTTTCCACTAAATCACGTAGTTTTTAAAATGTTCAAGATACAAGTAATCAAGTGAAAAAATGGATTTAGTTATTTTTAGTTAATTTAGTATTATAGTTCAGGTATCGGCCAGTATATCACGTGAGTCATTATATTTTCGTTGCGGGGCTTTTTTAAACACCAATAAGGGTGTACAATGAGAGGGTGGGATTCTCGTAAGCGACTGGTGACATGGCGACATCAAGGTGATTGCTGATATTCGATGTTAATCTTTGTAGTGACATTTCCTCATTGACCTGGCTTCTTATAAATCCGTTATCATGCCTTGATTGCGACAAGGTCTAGGAGAAGAAGTTTGGACACCTAAAAAAAGTTTGGACGCCTAGAAGTTGAACCCCATGTTTCCTTTTGAATTCTAGTTTTGAAAAATCGATTCCTACAACGATTTTTAACTCAATTGTTACGTTTTTTAAGATGATTGTTACGTCGTATCTAAGACATTTTGGTTTGCTTTTTTTAAGGCTTGTAGAAGTTTTAGTTATGCATATAGGTTTCATCATTTTTTTCTGTGAAAGAAAAGGTTCGACTATCAGGCTGATGTTCGCAAATTTTGCCCTGATGCGGATTTTCAAGAAGCATTTGCTTACGTTAGCGTAGCTTAAGGCGTCTTCCAATTCCAACAGTTGCCCTTTGCTGCTTGCTTAAAGAACCGTTAGTATCGTAGTTTACCAGTCTTTTCCTGTCAGTTGCATCTCATCGGACTGCATATACCAGAAATGAATGTAGACGATGGGTATATGCTAATATATTGATTAATTGCAAGCCAGAGTTATAAACATTAAGTCCGTCCATACCCGACGCCATTGATTGGTAGTTGCTGGACCCATAAAATTTGGAGAACCATGTTATCTAAGTGGATAATCCCCTCCTTAAAGACTTAAGCTCCGAATTTGTCATATTATTTCCGCAAGATGTTCATTTAACTTTATTTAACCCAACCCTCGCAACATCAAATATCGGAAACGACCCTGGAGTCAACAGAAATAATGACTGCGAGCCCTACAACTTTTAAAATATTATTATTATTTGAAATAATTTATATCCATTATCATTACGAAATTAAACTTCTCTAACCCTTTCCAATAAATAAATCAGTGCAGTTCAGACTAAACTTCCATATCTCCCAAATTCAAATTTAAATTAGTCAAGCTAATCCAATCAATCTATATAAACCTAAACCCCAATCTATCTTAAATGTTAAACCACATACATTATAATCCAATTTATCCAGATACTTAAATTATGATCTCATAAAATCTATAATAAAAATCAAATTCCTCTCTACATCTCTTCTCCCTTTATTTCAATTTTCTAACAATTCTATTGAAATAGAAAAATATAAAAACCTCAAAAAATTATGGGGCGCACAAAATTAATCAAAACTTATAAATATACTTTGACATGAAAATCCATTAAGAGGTCTTCGAAAGGAAATATGTAATGTGAACAAACAAGACTACAACAACGACGACGACGACGAGTACCTACTATAATATGGCATGTTAAATTTAAAAATACCCTCAATTTTTTTCATAAACATTATTTTTTCAAATTAGCGCTGCACTAACTTTGTACATATGTAGGTATAGAAAAGAGGAAGAAAAACATGCATCTTCATATATGTATCTTTGTTAAGACACATCAGTGATGTTGAATTCTGATGGTTACGGCAACGCGTCGAATTATGTTTGTTTTCCACTTAAGAAAACAATTAAAATTCTGAACTACATACTAGGACGACCCCAAACTCGGCATCGGCACAGAAGGAACTCCTCATCTAAAAGCTACAGCCTTGCTTGGCGAAAGTATGTTTAAGTGTCTTGCCAGCGAGTCTATTAATTCGATTTGCCTGTTAAACATAAATCACTTCATTCTATTTTTCTGTTTTCAAATTTGATTTGGATGGATGAAAGACCATGTCTCTCGTCTCTTTCTCAGTCTATGATTAGGAGGGGTGACTCTGCATGAGGTTCTTCATATAGTTTATTTACGCGCAGTCATCAATCTCTTGGTGGGTGACTGAAATCAATCTATAAAAAGTGATCTTTTGTCATCTTTATCATCATCATGATAGCAACAGTGTGATCACTGATCACTGGGACTTTGCCGACATATTGCAAAGAGCCAACGACTTCATCATTAACTTAACAATGTGCTAACAAAAACTTTATTCTTCCCATTTGATTGCTTTGGGAATTGAGTAATGCGCTATGCACTGCTGCGAGACGCATACATATGAAAGATCGTTTTGGGACCGTTTTGTATTAAACAACGCGACCCAAGCACGCACATTCAGAGTCATCACGAATGTAACTCAAAGAAATTTCATCGTTTTAGTATCTAACATCATAAAGCATGCAGGATGTTTAGTATTTTTATTTTAATGGCGGTTTATTGTTGCGCTTGATGGGCGGCATTCGATGTGGGGTGCTCGTAAAATAAGATTCCCGGACTCTCAATGTGACTTCTTTCATTTCCAATTTCATTGCCGAAGTGATAAAGTGAAATTCTCTGTTGAATTCCTATTTAATTGGACATTGCTATAGATAGAATTTCAGAAGAAAAAAAAAGATGAAGTGCCTAATAAAAACTATTAACATGATGTTCGAAAACAACATTAGGCCGGTGGGTAAAGTGACTTCCGTTCTTTTAAGCTTCATCAAATGGGGAAATTCAAAAAGGCAGAGGGAGATGATGAAGTCTTCCAGGAACATAAATAAGTGGAAAGATACTTTTATATACCTACCTACTATTTTATGCATATAAATTTGAGATATTTTTATGTGACAAAAGGGAAGATTATTGATATAGTCAGATTGAGATATGGAACCCGTTGATAGTTTAATTTCATGATTTATTAACTCAGCAGGTGCGGCAGCCAGGATAGAATGAGGCATCCAAAATTGGAACGCACTTTTTGATGTGCTTTTATGACATCGTCAGTCATCATCCATTATTACATGCATTTGTATTGCTTAAGTGGAATAAATCATAAAAGTTTAATTCGCCGCACAAGATTTTTTTTATGAATAGGTGTGGAGAATTTCGGAAAAAAGTCACGTTAAAATACCAATACCATTAAGAACGTTGAAAACTTGAAATACATAATGTTTCGAGATTTGAGAAGTCATCCAGATATGCAGGTGCAGTAATATTTATTTTTAAGACGATGTAATGCAGAACTATCTATATACTAAGTAAAAAATACAACATTTTGAAAGAACGGTATTGAGAACCTAAAAAATGTGTTAAAAATATGTACGCACGAGTGTACATATATAAATTAAATTTTTCAAAAAGAAAAAATTCCCTCCTATTGTAATGCTAGATTTTAAAACCAATAGATTTGCTTAAGACATCATGGGATTATTGAACATAACATATAGGTATATTTTGAGTGCAGCTGAATTTAAAGCAGAAATTGATAACGACTGAACCAATTTCATTTAAATTTGGTATGACATTTGAGTTTAATATATTTAACACAAGATGGAGTAAATTTGTTTTCAGCTAAATCACATAAAAACTAAAATACTACCTAAACATGATAAAAAATTCAATAAAATAAAAAAATATATTTTGTTCTTTTTAAATATGCAGTACTGATGGGAAAATTGGGATGTTTGTCTCTCATTCTTACTCTTTTGTTTTCCATAAAGTTTCTAATCTTCCAAAAACTCTCTCAGAGTTGCCGCAGTAAGCATTTTGAAGTGGCAAAAACTTAAAGAATCACAGGAAGGGTTACCTACCAAAATTTATTAGATTACATTTTTATCTATACATATTTGTATTTATTAAAAATTAAATACAAATTATCTTTTTTTCACATCACCAAAAGGGGTAAGGTAAACGGTTAAAATAAAATACCACAACACTTTACTTAAAAAACACTTTAATTCACATTGATTTCCATTCACATCAATTCCACATTACCTACAAATCAGAAAAGTGTAATATACAGTGAAAACTCTATACTTACGAACAGCTCCGATAAGCGGACAATTCCCACTAGCAGATACATTGTCGGGTAACAACATTTTTATCTAACTTCTACAAAAATGCGTTCTTATAAACGGACACTACCATAAATAAACGTGGACACTTTTTTTACTTATTCAAAATAAAAAAGTCTATAATAAACGGACACAATAATATAATAAAAGATTATTTTTGTATAAAAATAAGTAACAGGTAGAAACTAAAAATCAGTTTTCAGTAAAGTTTCATTTTTTGTTTTTAAAATTAGCAAATCTATTAAAAATCTCCTATAACTGGACGCGAAAATCTTACAAACGGACAGAAAAAAGTTTCATTGTGAGCTTAGTGAGGGATTCCCCGGGCGACGAATTGTTGTTATTTATGTTTTGAATTTTCTATTGGGTTGGTTCTCTTTCGCTTCTGATTTCTATGAGTTTTTATATTTATTTATATAGAGTTATGTCAGCCTATGCAAAAAACTTTTTTATTTCTCTCTCTTAATCGGACAGCTCCAATAACCAGACAAAAATTCGGCGACTGTGACTGTTCGCTTATGAGAGCTTTCACTGTACCTATACTTAATTTAAAAAATCGCAGGCTACGGGAATTAACGTAAATAACTTCCCTGAAGAAAACAGTTTACATTTTCGTAGATGCATTTTCCATAAATTAAAAAAATGCAACATATCAAAACATTCTAAATTCAAAAGTTCCTCAACGGAACTCCAAGCAAAAAAAACTACGCAAAAACTACGTTACCAAATTGACCAAGGTATCTCTCTTATACCTAGTTTATATGCAGGATCGAAAGATCGAGTTTGATTTGAAACTAAATTCCAACCCAGGTATTTCAGCCAACTAGTTGAATGCTTGAGGAGTTGAGTTAAGTGCGAAGAAGTTGAAATGACAGAAGAACCTGCGTTGCTTTGTAGACATTAAGAACAAAAGATTGAATTTTCGAGAAAGAAATATTTGTATTGCTTTTACAAGTTATGCGCATACTTTTCAACAACAAATATTCATTCGTTAATATGCAATTGATCACATGCAGAAATAATTGTGAATTCACCATGTCAACCCAGGTATTTTATTTAATTTTCGACTCAACACAACTGTTCGGGTGCGATCGAGTCGAATTCCATTTCGTTCCAACTCATCCCCGTTTACAAATTACTATGCAAATTACTATGCAGGTAGTGTGCGCTATGCAGATAGAAGATTCATGGGTGGGTAAAGTATAAACAGGGTTTCTTTTAAATTAATATGGTGAAAAATTATGGCACGCCACTGATTATGAAAAAACTTTCCCATAAGGTCTCTACTGCATATTTGAAATGGACAAACGGGGCGTTTTTGGCTTCAAAAAAAAAAAACATTGTTTGGAGATTTTTGGGTTTTTTCCATTCAATTTTTTGGCGATACCTATTGCGAAATTTTAGGGAGCCAATATCGAATCTGGTTAGAAAAAGGATTATCTTCTTTAAAAAGTGTTAAAATTTTATATTTTTTCTGTAAGCGTGACCTGCTTAATTTGCCAGCAGTTTTTCGCTGCTTGCTTATAGATAAAGAAATTCACAATAAACAAATGTTTTGTTTAATAAGTTTTAACGGTGGTTTTATTGTGGCACTTTTGTAGTTAGCAATCGACGCCGACGGTGAAAAATCAAAGCCATTATGGCTCCTTGTTTAGTAGAGGGTTAACTGGTATCTCCTATAGAGTCGTTTGAAATACCGATTTAGCGATAAACGAAATTCGGCCATATTTCTCAATTGAAGTAGGCGTTATTGCACTTCTCAAATCGAAATAAAGCCGAATGTTGAAATTCGGCGTTATTTCACATCAGAAAGTGTAATAAAGCTGAATTTTGAAATTCAGCGCTATTTCACGGTACCTTAAAAGTACATTAGCATACCTATTATGTACTAGTAATATTATATAACTAGCTACGCATTCTGTAAATAACTATTTCACTTATAAAAATAACAAATAAATTTCATATACATCTGGCAATACCCTACGAAATGTTATGTATTTTTATATCAATTATCGCTGACGAACAATTACTGCTTCATGTCTGCCAAACCAAACAAACGACCGACCGAATATAAAATGAATGAACCCCTCAAAAATCTTAACAGGAGTCTATTTTCATCCCCCACCGTCCATCCAGTACCGTTGTTCAGTCATCAACCCTGCTATACACGTCTTTCGTCGACGGTCGTATTCCATAAACATTTAATTGCATCATTAAACGGCAGAGAGCACGCAGCACAGAGAACTACTAACTTCGTAAACCGTTATTTACCCTTGATAAGGGGATATGAGGGCACCCGGGCGAACAGTGCGGTGAAATAACTGTCAATGTATGTATGAGTTAAATAGAAGCGCACGACGACCGATAAATGAAATTAGCGTGGGTGGTTGAAGTGCGGGCTTTTGCTTATATGGGGCTGAGGACGAGAGTATCGGTGTCCAAATGTTTAGATACAAATGTTGCAAGAGTATAAATTCATTTTTTTCTCCACAGCTGAGGAAAGAGCGCACCCCATGCCATAAAGTCTGTTCTTCATTGAACAACAAACATCCACTTCTCAAATAAAGACTACGGCTAGAGGCCATGAACACTGTGGCACAACATCCATTAATGGCTTTATTTTGGCGTTCGCCCCGGTTAAACGGTTCCATTAACAAGAAATAAAAAAAGAAAATCAATTGAAACGATTTCTTTTATTCGATGAAACAGCCCCTTTGTCTGTCGTGTGCGCGCTCTAGCGGTCTTTTCTATTCAATAATTTTTACTCTGCACCACCTCCCTTACATTTTTGATGTTTAGGTTGGGTGGATTCATATGGATCTAAAATTGTAAACCTCCTTTTGTGCCACCCACCCACCACCCACCATTCCATTCGTTTGTAGACAAACGTATTTATTGATTATTATTATGTACACAGTCTGCGCGCCCCTAACGACTTTTCGTGCCATTGTTGCGGACGTATGATTTATTGAGAAAAGATTTCCTCCACAGAAGGGAATTACGATTAAATTGTAGGTTGTAGGGTTTAGATTATTTTCGGCGATAGCGTTCTTTGGAAGCATTGGGAAGGTGTGGGGTGGCTATATATTTAAATGGGAACACTTAACGTATTTTATATCTATACAAATATATATCTACACAAGTCGACGTTTGATTTATGGATAATAATAATTTACTGTGAAATGTTAAGAATGACTATATAAGTATTTCTAATTGGATACCAATCGTTATTATTGTAACGGTATAATATTATAGATACTCAAGATATATATTTGATAATGTTTGGTAGGTAAGTACAGAAAATGGAAAGAGTAGATAAAAACTTTCGCATATCGAATCCATTAATCAATTAGTTTTTAGTAGATAACGATTTGCTGTTTTGGAGCCTTACGGAAATATCGATTGAATTAAATCATAAATAATATTGTTATAGGTAGTTACTTATATAAGTATCACTGGGAAATAACATTTCAATAGATAAAGGAAGATGTTTGAATGACAGTCTGGAAGTCAGAATGGAAGTTCCAAAGAAAAACAAATAAAAATGAATGCAGAAGAATTTTGTTTGGTTCGGTTTGAGGGATTTTCGTTAAAGGGAATTATTGAAATAATAATTACCTACCCGATACACTCATTAAGTGACATCTACTTCGGTGAGTTTGAAACCATCTTGATTCCTCTATGTGTATAAACTCAATGGTAGTACATATAATCGCAAGTAATAAATTAATTAATAAAAAAAAAATACTTTAAAAAGCAATTCGCAGGAACACAGTGTTTTCCAAGAAAATCGTTGTACCTATGCCATTAATTTAGATATATTGCAATTTAGTTTTTTTACCAAAGTCGTATATTCATAGTTTAAAAAAAAAACGAGTTTTTTTAAAAACTTTATTAAAATATTTGTTTAAGAAAAATTTTGAGTAGTTACATTTGTTACAATTTTTGACAACTGACAATTTTCATGTGTTAACAAAATTTTATAAGAATTCATTAACTGCATTTGAAAATATTGAATTTACTAAAAAATAAAATGCACGACTGTGTGACACGTACTTAGTGTCATAGCAAACTATGGTCCGGCAAAGAAATTAATGTATAGATATTAAATTTTAGTAAAAGGCAAAAATTCTCAAAAATAGCCTAAAGGTGAGCTGTATGGTAGCTGCCAGTTAAAGATTTTTTAGCTAAAAACTTTAAACGCCATTTTATGTAAAATGTTTAGTTTTAATGTCATGTCAAATTTTAATGAAATCGGTTCAGCCGTTATATATTTATGGCCAATTTATGTAAAGCCGTTTCTGATTTTATGTGCATTTTTAGTCAAAAACCTAAAATGCAGTTATTTTAATAGCACTGCAAATATTATGTTTACAAAGTCTTATCAAAATTGTTAGATGCGTTTTCAAGTAAATTTGGAAAAAATAAAACCGTTAAATGTGGGAGGTACCTACCCGTTAAAGAGGGGCTAAAAAGAAAATTCAAATTCGCTCTTTAGGGAATCACCACAAAATGCTATAGACGAAGTTTAAAGAAAATCCTCAAACCGTTCAAGATATAGTTCGATGCACATACAAACGTACACCCCCTTATGTTTTTTTTTTTTTTTTGACTAATGTATAAAAATAGCGGTAGAACCGTTTTTTTATCATCTGACTATTTCAATTTTTTTTTATTTAAAGTTCTTAAACAACTGCTGAACCTGAATAATACTGCTAACAAAATACAAAAAAAAAAGTAATTTTTGAATAAGCTTTTTTTACCAAAAAACGATAATTCTATTTTCTCGAAAAAAAATGTCTACTATCAGTTTTGATAAAATTTCATGTAATTGCATTTTTGCTGGCGGTGATGAACATAATTTGTTCATTTCTTTTAAAAAAATATTTCAAAATATAAAATACTGGAAATCTTTCTGTTCAGAAAAAAAAAACTGTTTAAATGCAAGAACCCGTTTGAGCGAATCAATCATCCCCTTTATATTTACACGAAACCAACTTGCCCTATGATGAAGTAAAAAATTATAAAAACTACTGACAAAATCAAATTTTCTGAAAAAAAATCGAAATGGAGGTTGCATTTAAAAGACAATGTGCCTTATACAGACAAATAGTAAAAATATTATGTATAAAAAAAAATATAAGAAAAAAAATTCCTTTTCACGTTTTCAATTAAATTTAAAATAAAAGTGATGGGCTTTCAGCACAAGATTATGTACAAAAATGGTTACAAAAAAACAAGTTTTGTATAAAACTTTGAAATAAAATTTCATTGAATTTTGTTTAATGTTTAAAAAAAAAAACTTTTTTAACTTCATCTTTTAATTTAACATTTTAGTTAGGTAGTATGACAAAAAGCTTGTGACCGCACATTTCACAATTCATAGATTTGATACATATAATCTTACAACTAAAACATTATCTTTTATTTTAATTAAATTTTTAGTATATTTAAAGTTTTATAAGTAGGAAAAATACGAGGAAAACCTTCATTCAATACAAAAAAAAAGAAAAGATAAAAAGATTAGATAGTTATTTATTTTATAGAAAAAAATAATATTAGAAAAAAGTACACATATTTACAAAAATACCAATGTATTTATGTGCATGAATGCACAATTATAAATTGTCATTCATTAATTAGTGAGCAATAAAATAATGTCCCAAAATCGGTCGCTAGCTTCCGGTCTATAATTTAAAACAAAAAACTGTTTCTTTTGGTTGAAGAAAATGGCTTAAAAATATTTTCTTTATCTATTAATTATCCATAAACAAAAACAGCAGTAGAATATTGTGCATGCAGTAGAGTTTAAAAGTCTTAAAGCTTAGCATCTCTAAAAAATTCAAACATACGAAATCGATGTTTATATCATTAATCTCGAAAAGATGAAGACTAACCTTTTTGTATGACTAGGTTTTGTTGAGTATCAAATATAAAACTCCTTCTAAAAAGTAAAGTAAACAGAAAAGATATAAAGTTATCAATTCGAAGTTTAAATATTTTTCTATCTCACTGTGAACAATAATTCATAACAATCTTTCCCTAATTAGAGCCTACGAAATAGAGTTGTCTGACACGAACCGATAAATTTAAATAAAAAGTTCAACTCTTCACCTTGGCAGTGTAAAAATGATGCTGTTAGAAGCTACACCATGAATATCCGGTAAATTTTTATACATGTATCTAGAACTAAAAATAAATAACCTTAAAAACAAGACTTTTTTTTTTGATTTTGATATTAGTTTTAATTCGTTTTATACACGCTTATAAAAATGTAACGGAATGGACAAAAAGTCGTCAAAAGAGAAATCTTATTTGGGCAACTTCAGGAAGTACTAAGGTATTCTATTATGAAAATTTTCATTAATTTTCTTCTGAATAATGTTTTAAATTTTTTTTAGCTAGGCGTTAGCATGTCAATTCCAGTAAATATGTACGACAAGAAAAAGTGGCGATCCTTCAACATGATATTTAACTTTGGATTTCAATACGATATGCCACACAAGGCACATGATTGGTTGAGTAACTATAATAATTATTATTGGCAATTGTCAAGATCAGATAAAGCGAGAACAATAGTGAAACCAGAAACAGTTGATTATACAGCAATGTATATTTACGCCATGTTGGAAAACTATATGACCAATAGTGGAGTTAATGGAAGGCAGTGTATGCAGAGGGCTATTTGTGAAAATGCCCAAGTGTATGAAGTGGGAGGTTTGGCTGAGAAGATTTATCAGAGACTGATGACGTAAAAGAATTTGTTTTCAATGTTTAAATATTTTATTTTTCAATTTTGTATATTTATTATTTAAAGACCAGAAGATTCAAGTGAGGAGTTCTATAAAGATGCCTTCATCGAAGGTTCGAAAGGAGTGGATTGTCTTCAAACATATGCCAAATGTCCAGTCGGAGATAGTTTTTTTGATAAATTTGTTCAATATCAATATTAGCATAGTTTTAATGTAATTTATCTATCATAAGAAATAAGTGAAATATTAAAGAAAACTTATTATTATTAAAGAACTTTTGTGTTGCTGGCTTGGGGGACCCCGGTGTCAGCTAAGGAAACCCTATACAGGCAGTAGTAAAGCTGGTATTATTCGAAATCACTATAGTTGTCATTTATAAAAATCAGCGACAAAATAACATTGATAATCATTTAAAACTATGAGCTATGTCATTTGACAGCAAATATAGTTTTGAAAGATGTTCTTCGCTGTGCTTTATGGCATTTTTGATGCCTTTCTTCTATATTTAACAACTGATATACGGAATTGTAGAAGTTGTTGACGCAGTTATTAAGGAAGAATATCAGAAAGGCCATTACTAAATGGTGAAACGTTTTCAACTGATAGTCCAATTGACTTATTTGGGTAGTTTCTGAGCAAGATCTCTGTAGTTTTTGATTTTTCTGAGTTGAGTTTTACAATTTTCACCTCGATTTTCACAAGTTTTTTTAGATTTTCGTTCCAAGGTCGGGTTTAGTTAAAGTTATATTCGAGGTATTCAATGAATGCTTTGGCCTTATTCGTTTCAATCGTTGGTTTTGCGATGACAGATATAGCTTTAAGTGTTTTTTTCAAGAAACGGTAAGTTTAAAGTTTGATAGCTGGAACCTTTCTTTGAACTGGATGTCGTTATAGTGTTAGAAGGCAGTCGAATTTCTTGCATGTTGTTACCACTCTTTTTATCTCAATTTAAAGACTGTTTAAGTTGTTGTTATAGTAGTGTATAGTTCACTCTTATAAAATCATTGAAACAAATTTATAAACAGAACTGTAGTGATATAGATATTCTGTATACACATGTATATGTAAACAAATATTGATATCTGCCATGTGAAGTCCTGGAAATATTCGGTTTTCATATTCATAGTGCATCAGTGACATTTGATTCACAGAAACAATCACGCATCATACAATTCCTTGTTTAGGATGCAGTTGAAGCATGTTTCCATTTCGGGCCATTGGATATTGTTTCAATGACGTCGATAAACGTAGGATTTTACTATGTCTTTATGTTAGGTCATCAATATATTGAGAAATTGAATTCCCTGTATTCATATCAGGGAGGTACATCTTTACCAGGCGTATGGAAAATCTTCTAATTTGTTCGAGATCAAAGTTTTGTTATAACACTATGATTTATGGTTGGCAATATGAACAAGTGCTTGATATAAATGGTTTAAGACGTTGACTCAATGTAAAAGAGGCTTATCTTCTTAAGGTTTATGCAACGGTCAATGAACGTCGTCATTTTCGAATGCTCGTCCGCATTATTCAGTTAAATTTTCAGAATCCATCATGTAATGCCTTAGGTAGATCCTTAGATTAATGAAGCTAGGGAAATATATTATTCTAGATGAATTGTTCGGTATAAACCAACTTCTTTTTAATTGTTTGTTAATTACCTATTTGTCAGTTTTTATTTTCATCCAAGACTTTTTTTATTGATATGTTCTTTGTATAATTAACAGACTATTGGTATATTAAAATAAATTAGGTAATCACTAAAACACATTAATGACATTTACGTTTTCACACCAAGTTCTGAATTTAATAGGGGATGCACGTGAGGTCGGCTATCACCAGTAGTCGGCCACGAAGGCAGAAAATGATGGTTAATAGAGAAAATATTTAAACAATTGAAATAAAAATATTTGTTTCTGAGGGCTCAACATTCTTTCTAACGGCACACACAAAATTTAGAAAATGTGGATTCTGGTTTTTTAAATTCTAAGAAAAACATAGTGAAAGTGATCTACGCAAAGTCTTAAAACTATTAAACTTGAGGCCAAGTAAATTTTTTCCAATGTTTTTATGTTATTTATTGTATGTTTTAATGAATTTTTTCATAAAAATATCAAAATATTATTAATTTTTCGATAAATTGAGGGGGCCGACTTTAGACAACATTTTTTGTATATAGTTCTTCTTTAGTTGGCCACCCTGGCCGACTACTGATGAATATTTTATCAATTTGTTTTGCTTGTTTTCATATGAAAATCTAAAGCAAACTTCAGTTTCTCTTCATTTTTAACAAGATTTCCGAGTATATTTTCCTAAATTCAGTAGTCGGTCCCCTACTTTAGATGTGGTTAATTAGATGGCCGACTATGAAAACATGGGCTTTTTTTATCGGACGTATATGTTTAAGATGAAAAAGAACAACATTTATATGGAAATACTTAGGTATACAAAATTTAAAGAAACATTTTAGTGTTAAACAATTAAAAATAAATGAACGGAATAAGAGACCCTAAGTCCGTGAAGCTCTTACAAAATTTGGGGACGACAAATGGGCAATCTGAAAGGCAAACTAAGAATACAAATTCCCAGAACAGCATTACATAACTGAATTCATTGTCGAGCCTGAAGAGATGGGCCTTTACGAAGTGAAATAAAAAATTATGAACAGAAATGAACACTGGATTATCAAACTTTCAAAATGTGGATTTCCACTAAAGCCTTTTGACCTTCTTATTACTGTTTGAAAAATTATTTTGGAGGAAAAAGATTTTACAACTATGGCTTTTTAAAGCGGCATCGGCAATCAGTTTTCAAAACATAAGGTCTTTTGAAAAGTAGATAACAGAGCAGGTAGTCGGAAAATGGTTCAGGTACTTGCAAGACTATCTATACAAGAGACAAATGCTGGAGACAATTTTGAAAAACCTGATTTTTCATCGATTAAACCTTAATTGATTGAGTGCGTGGGGCTCTGTTCTTTTCCGGCTGTCTTCGCTATTTTTATAATCAAAGATCTTTTGATTTCCTCAACTTTTACTATTCGTTGTCAGATTCACAACCCTGTTCTTCGATGATAAGTTCATTAGACTCGGATCTTGATAGTATTGTGTAATGAGGGATTTTCAACCTAAAGCGTGGAAGTTAGTTCTTTGAAAACTCAATGTTGTATTTTTTAGTAATTATAACCCAAATGCGACCTTTAGTGGCACTTCTATGAAGAAACTGAGCTTTTCATACTCGGTATGTGCGTCACTGATCACCTTCAGTGGAATAACAACATATTTTTAGTCGCCGCTATAACATCTTCTTCGCAATGTCTTTCTTTATTTTATCCTTCATTCCTTCCTTAAAACAACTTAGCGGTACATAATACTCTTCTTTTTATAATAAGTACGAGGATACATACCATGTATAGCCGCACAACACGAATGTGGAATGTGTATCTGATATTCAAAACCCATCTTCATCGGTATATATTTCATAGAATGCAAGATTCTATTAAAATTGCCTATGGAGACCGCAAATAGTATTCTATGAAAAATTTCTTGCAATATATTGCTCAGCTCATAGCATGCTATAGATAGTATTCTATGAGCTGTCATTTTCATATTGACTTTTCTGTTTTCTTTGTATTTGGACTGAAATAGTATGAAATAGTAAGCTATCAAATGCCCACCATAAATTTTATAGCATTCTATCAATCTTTCTTTTTATGGAAAGTGACAGATGGTAATCTATGAAATCTTGCTCGTGGAGACACCGTGTAGAGGCGTGCACTGCGTTATATCATATATATTCCTTGGTGCGCAGTTATTTTAAACATAAGACGTCAAAAAGATGACAGGCTCCAAAATGGCTTAAAACTTCACAAACTATCTTTTATGTTCGTCAAAAGAATGACAAATTTAGATCACAAAAATGGGGCCGACTACTGAAGAATCATGTGGCCGACCACTGGAGTTTAGGCGGCCGACCTCACCAGAATCACACATTTTTATAAATTTTTTCAAATTGTTGAATTTCAATGGCGAATTCACTAGAAAAAATAGTTTTTCAAAATTTAGACATTCCAAATAATCTGATTGGATATTGAGAATTCAAACATTAATAGTTTTAAAGAACAGTCAAACGTAAAAAAAAAAGATGAATAACCGACTACTGTCTCCATCGCTATAGAAAACATAAAAAAAAAATGAGAAATCATTTAATTGATGTCTGTATGTTTCTAATGCGAGCAAAAGTGCAAATACCGATTAAGGCACCTACTTAAAAAGAAAAACTGGAAACCTAAACAGATACCTATGCCCATTGCCCAATTCAATTGAAGTTTACATTCTCTAATTTATCTCTCTCTCTCCCCGAAAAACGTCCTTCTCCAATTAAATTCAATGTGACCGACAATGTCGTTGCAGTATTGAAGTACTCGAGGGAAACATGTTGCAATCCACTAGCTGCAGGCCATTACAATTACAGTGCGGGAGTGATGTTCTTAAATTGAGTTCTTTTTTCATCCCTAACCTAAAAAGTATCTATACCTTCATCCTTTTCATACGTGGCTATAGTTCTCTTTTCAACAATACAGTAATATATTGTTTTGTGTTGTGTGGCAACGACTGGCAATGCCATGCCAATATAATGTCAATGGGGTCGCTTTGTCATTTTAAAACAGTTGGAGTTCACAAGGAAACACTGAAAGCGTTTCTGTTGCATGAATGGAGTATTTGTTCCAAAAGAAACGAACAATCCACCGCCATGCCCCAACGATAACGAAACGCCACAGACAGAGCAGAGGCACACACAATCCGAATTGACAGTGGGTAATTGAAAACATGCTGCTGTTTCTGTAACTGCTCCAGCTTTGTCTCCTATCCTATACTTACTAGGTATATATGCGACGATGTAAGTGGCGTGGCGTCGGTCGGTCGGTCATTGCATGGTTTTGGGTCGGGGGAGTATGCTTAAATGTTAAGGACCTAGAATTTTTACTCCCGTTGCCGTTCGTTCGTCAAATGCACATGAATACATTTCAAATACACATTCGTCTACCGATTCACCATCACAGGGGAAGAATATTGCTCTCCAGCAAAAACAAGCACAAGTCGCAATCCCAATCCCTAATAAAATCCCTTTTCCCTTGTGAAATAACAAGAACAGTTGCAATAGTATACCTATATACATACAGGACCGACCTATTTATAAACTGTTTCATTAGAAAGTGGCATTGTTACTAAATGCACTTTACAGTGCAGCAGCATTTATAGAAAGAAAGGAGTGTGTGCTGATGGTGGGTGAGAATAAGGGGTTTTGGTTGCATGAAGTCGACACACAGTGCGAAAGGCAAAACGCATGAGCTTGCGATTGAATTGAATAGTAAAGTAAGTAATGCAATCAAATGCTATTGCCGTCTCAACGTTTAAATATAATTGATGTTGACATGTATTTGTGCATTATCAGCACCATATTTTTTGATGGTGTGACCAGATTCCCTGTTTTATAGAAATATGCTTTACAGGTCTATTATTATTGCATTAGACACAGGGATGCATTGCATTAGACACAGGGATACATTTCTCATCTTATAGCTCAGTTCTCTGTTGACCTGCTCTTTTATCTTAATTATACATTTTAAATCTTACAACAAAGATCTTGAGAAAAAATAATGCAACTATGTAAGGTATCTATACATATTGTTCAGTTTATTGTGTTTTCCATAAATTAATAGCTCATCGAACCTTATTTTAATATTTATGTAAAAAAAATAACATTATAAAAATGAGGTTTATTATGTCGCATCAGGCAGTCAAGTGAATTAGCTTTTTTTTAGGTCACAAATATCTCAATATCATTAATATAAGTATACAATTTTTTTAATATTAATAAACCTAATAGTTACATATATCACCGTAGTTAAATGCTACTTTATTAACGGAATGCACTTATTTATTTAAAAGGGTCGAACGTCAGTTTTTTTTATTTGCAAAAAAATGTTTTGGTAAAAATTGTAGGTTCTATGATTTTCTACAAAAAAGGTCTTAGCATTTTTTATCGTACCATATACCAATTTTCTATAAAAAAAAGTGTTATAATGTAACAAGCAGAACCCGAAAAAGCGAAAACTGCTTTCACGATTTTGATGAAACTTTGAGGACGTTATACTTGCAAGGTTCTGAACATAAGTGCATATCACGCGTTGATTAGGCTTAGTGGGAAAACCAAAAAAAAAATAACGCAAAAAGCTCCAAATACTAGTGTACAAGTACAATGTTGTCTAAAAACAGACTTTGTACGATGTAAAGTGTTAAGACGTTTTTTGTAAAAAACCATATAAGCTAAAATTTTTGCCAAAACATTTTTTTGCAAAAAGTTCATACAATAAAAATAAAAATACCAACTAAAATTGTTCTGCTTGACATGCTCTAAGCTTTTTCAAATAGAGACAAAAAAACAGTAAAAACAAGTATTTGTTTGTCATATTTGCAGTTAATGTTACATTTTTATATATAATAAAAAAAAAAAACAAGAAAGCTCCTCGATTGCTAATACGAAACAAGTAAAATTAAAATTTGTATTTGTTTATAACTTTTAAAATGTTAAAAATACATTAAATAAGTGTATTTAGAAAAGATTATAAATTGCCTACAAATTTTTGTTGGACTATTTTTTTTTTTGTCAGACTAACGATTTTCGAGATAACTTAAACTAACATAATTAGGTTAAGACTGTTTTCAAAATGGCGGCCTTAGTATACGGTTTTGAATTTAAAAAAAAAGTGTTTTTATACTCAGGTGGAAGGAAGGCACCCCTCTACAACATAATATACAGAAAATGCAGTACAGTGAAAGAAGATAGGGATGTTTAAACTTAGAATGTTTAATAATCTATGGTACTTGGTGGAAATAATGGAATAACATCCAACAGCCCAACACACACTATCACTGATTGCCGATCATATATTTTCAGTTCATTTTCATGTAAGAACAAAATTCTACCTGTATTTCACATTTTTTTTTCGATATCTCACGAATGAGAGAATGAGAAAAATAAAAATTATTTGTTTTGTGAGTAAACTAAATTTTTTTAGAAATCGCAAAAAGTATTCGTGAAGGAATTTTATGTTTTTTTTTGTTCGTAAGAAGATTGGAAAAGATCGAAAAATATCCGTATTTTTCGATTCGCGATCGGAATCTTATACGTACCCTTATTAAATTAGTAAATTAGACAAGAATTATGCCGAGCATAAAATATAAATTTTTAAATTAAATAAATTTCAGCCTGTGGTAGGGCCTGTGGTAGGGAATCATTTGACTTCTTTAAGGTCAGGCTATTTCTACACTCAGTGTAAAGTAATTTAATGAATTTGGAGACATTCGGGTGGATGAGAACTTTATTTTTCAGCAAGACAATGCTCCTATTCCCAAGTCAGGAACAGTTCGCGATTGGTTTGCGGCTAGCGGGACGAGGTGTTTACCATGGCCCATGATCTTAACCCAATGTCCCAATTGAAAAATTTGGTGGGCATCATGACGAGAAAACTGCGTTTAAATAGAAAGCAGTACAGAGATGAATAAGAGATTAAAATGCGTATAACCCACACATGTGAGGAGTTCGACAGAGAAGTTCTGCAGAACAAGTTATTCAGAATCAAGGAGGTTTAACAGAATACAATGTTATATTTTAACAGGAAAAACAAAAAATTCAATGTTTTTAAACGCTATTAATGTTGACTGTCTTAAACTATTAGCATAACAAACTAGCCATGGATGATGTCGTGAAAAAACCATTAACTGTTCGGACAGTAGATGTGTTTAATTTTTGAATGCCTAACATTAAAAAAATTACTTAACCTTAAACAAAAGAATACAAAATTGTTGAGTAAATAAATCAAAATAGGTAATTAATCTGTCCAATGAAATATTTACTATGCATTTCGTTTTTGAAACCAATTATAACATAAGCAATAATTTTGGCGATATTAGAGTCCAGAATCATAATCAATAATTCAAAGAAAAGGACATCCAACATCAGATTGAGTGGATGAAATTTGTTGAGTTTCCTATACTACCTACTCTTTTTCAAAAATTATAAATTAATTCCCGTCATGTTATTAATCCTCAATCCATTGAATATATGAAAAAAAAACGTTTTAGTGTTTGTTCATAAACTTAATCGACTGCTTATAGACTAATGTTAGGAATGGTTAAATGATTTTCATACATGGAAAATTTCTAAATAAATATAAACAGTATTTATTTTTAATAACTCTGGTCACCTTAATCGCTTGCAATAACATCAGTCAAAGTGCATTCAGTGCTCAGTAGCAACACGGATTATTATGCACATTTATCTTCATTACAAATTGCTGAAGATTGTGTGTGCCATCTGGCAATGCCGACAGCAAATTGTAGAGTGTCTACTAATTGCAGGATAATAATGTGTATCGTATGTGCAATGAAAATCCGATTTATAAAATATTGTAGTAAGGTATATGTAAAGCAGAAGTTGTTAGAGTGTGTGAGTAAGTTGTTAAGTTGAAGCAGATGATGGGGAAATGAACTGAGTTGGGGGAGGAGTGTATCAATTAACTTTCCAGATTTTCCGAGAAACCCGAGTAGAGTGTTGTGCACTCAGTTGTTGTGTTGGTGTGGTGTTGCTTGAAATGAAGAGATTCGTTTTGCTAGGTTGAATGCAATATGGAAGATAGCAACTCACAACAGTTTAAGAATCAGAGGGTGCGTATTTAGTTTCGACGAAGAATTTGTTTTTGTTTGTTTTTCCATTAAAATGCTGGAACAAAAAAAAATTAATCAAATGGTGATAGAGCGGTATGTTAAGAGGGTACTTGATTGCGTTGAAATTTGATTTTTTACTAAAGGGAAGGAAACTTTCAACTGTGAACGACCCTTGGTTTCATCGAGTTCTTAAGGGATGAATAAAGTACTTATTTTTGTGTTACTTTTTTAATAGACTCGTATAGCTGTTCGATAGAAGTAATATGTGTACGTAAACCCACGTATCAATGATTCATAGGTTAATGGGTATTTTTCAATTCAATTAATTTTGATTTGATATGTGTGTACACTTTCTTACTTATCTTTTTTATTAAGTTTAATGATTTTCATTTATATTGATATTTTATGGTAGGTACCTAACTACCTATGATGAATTAGAAATAATGAATTCATAATTTTATTTGCATAATAAATGTACTAAGCAAGTCGTAAAAACATCTGTTGCTAAAATTTTATATACAGTTTTTTAGCTACTTCCAACCTACGATAGGTACTTATAGAAAAAAAAAGCACGGATGGGTCGCACAAACGATTGTGGCAAGCTACCTTCCTGCTAATGTCTGGAAGTTTTATTTGACCAGTTTAAAAAAAAAAAAATAAATACTTTTTTTTTGAAATTAAGTTTGTTTATGATATTTGTCTAACAAATATAGCATAGCAGGAATATCTGAATTTCAAATTTCATCAAAATGAGTGAATAAAAAAAAAAACGGTTACATGGAATGTATAGGGTAGAGGGTCCACCGATTCACCATCACAGGGGAAGAATATTGCTCTCCAGCAAAAACAAGCACAAGTCGCAATCCCAATCCCTAATAAAATCCCTTTTCCCTTGTGAAATAACAAGAACAGTTGCAATAGTATACCTATATACATACAGGACCGACCTATTTATAAACTGTTTCATTAGAAAGTGGCATTGTTACTAAATGCACTTTACAGTGCAGCAGCATTTATAGAAAGAAAGGAGTGTGTGCTGATGGTGGGTGAGAATAAGGGGTTTTGGTTGCATGAAGTCGACACACAGTGCGAAAGGCAAAACGCATGAGCTTGCGATTGAATTGAATAGTAAAGTAAGTAATGCAATCAAATGCTATTGCCGTCTCAACGTTTAAATATAATTGATGTTGACATGTATTTGTGCATTATCAGCACCATATTTTTTGATGGTGTGACCAGATTCCCTGTTTTATAGAAATATGCTTTACAGGTCTATTATTATTGCATTAGACACAGGGATGCATTGCATTAGACACAGGGATACATTTCTCATCTTATAGCTCAGTTCTCTGTTGACCTGCTCTTTTATCTTAATTATACATTTTAAATCTTACAACAAAGATCTTGAGAAAAAATAATGCAACTATGTAAGGTATCTATACATATTGTTCAGTTTATTGTGTTTTCCATAAATTAATAGCTCATCGAACCTTATTTTAATATTTATGTAAAAAAAATAACATTATAAAAATGAGGTTTATTATGTCGCATCAGGCAGTCAAGTGAATTAGCTTTTTTTTAGGTCACAAATATCTCAATATCATTAATATAAGTATACAATTTTTTTAATATTAATAAACCTAATAGTTACATATATCACCGTAGTTAAATGCTACTTTATTAACGGAATGCACTTATTTATTTAAAAGGGTCGAACGTCAGTTTTTTTTATTTGCAAAAAAATGTTTTGGTAAAAATTGTAGGTTCTATGATTTTCTACAAAAAAGGTCTTAGCATTTTTTATCGTACCATATACCAATTTTCTATAAAAAAAAGTGTTATAATGTAACAAGCAGAACCCGAAAAAGCGAAAACTGCTTTCACGATTTTGATGAAACTTTGAGGACGTTATACTTGCAAGGTTCTGAACATAAGTGCATATCACGCGTTGATTAGGCTTAGTGGGAAAACCAAAAAAAAAATAACGCAAAAAGCTCCAAATACTAGTGTACAAGTACAATGTTGTCTAAAAACAGACTTTGTACGATGTAAAGTGTTAAGACGTTTTTTGTAAAAAACCATATAAGCTAAAATTTTTGCCAAAACATTTTTTTGCAAAAAGTTCATACAATAAAAATAAAAATACCAACTAAAATTGTTCTGCTTGACATGCTCTAAGCTTTTTCAAATAGAGACAAAAAAACAGTAAAAACAAGTATTTGTTTGTCATATTTGCAGTTAATGTTACATTTTTATATATAATAAAAAAAAAAAACAAGAAAGCTCCTCGATTGCTAATACGAAACAAGTAAAATTAAAATTTGTATTTGTTTATAACTTTTAAAATGTTAAAAATACATTAAATAAGTGTATTTAGAAAAGATTATAAATTGCCTACAAATTTTTGTTGGACTATTTTTTTTTTTGTCAGACTAACGATTTTCGAGATAACTTAAACTAACATAATTAGGTTAAGACTGTTTTCAAAATGGCGGCCTTAGTATACGGTTTTGAATTTAAAAAAAAAGTGTTTTTATACTCAGGTGGAAGGAAGGCACCCCTCTACAACATAATATACAGAAAATGCAGTACAGTGAAAGAAGATAGGGATGTTTAAACTTAGAATGTTTAATAATCTATGGTACTTGGTGGAAATAATGGAATAACATCCAACAGCCCAACACACACTATCACTGATTGCCGATCATATATTTTCAGTTCATTTTCATGTAAGAACAAAATTCTACCTGTATTTCACATTTTTTTTTCGATATCTCACGAATGAGAGAATGAGAAAAATAAAAATTATTTGTTTTGTGAGTAAACTAAATTTTTTTAGAAATCGCAAAAAGTATTCGTGAAGGAATTTTATGTTTTTTTTTGTTCGTAAGAAGATTGGAAAAGATCGAAAAATATCCGTATTTTTCGATTCGCGATCGGAATCTTATACGTACCCTTATTAAATTAGTAAATTAGACAAGAATTATGCCGAGCATAAAATATAAATTTTTAAATTAAATAAATTTCAGCCTGTGGTAGGGCCTGTGGTAGGGAATCATTTGACTTCTTTAAGGTCAGGCTATTTCTACACTCAGTGTAAAGTAATTTAATGAATTTGGAGACATTCGGGTGGATGAGAACTTTATTTTTCAGCAAGACAATGCTCCTATTCCCAAGTCAGGAACAGTTCGCGATTGGTTTGCGGCTAGCGGGACGAGGTGTTTACCATGGCCCATGATCTTAACCCAATGTCCCAATTGAAAAATTTGGTGGGCATCATGACGAGAAAACTGCGTTTAAATAGAAAGCAGTACAGAGATGAATAAGAGATTAAAATGCGTATAACCCACACATGTGAGGAGTTCGACAGAGAAGTTCTGCAGAACAAGTTATTCAGAATCAAGGAGGTTTAACAGAATACAATGTTATATTTTAACAGGAAAAACAAAAAATTCAATGTTTTTAAACGCTATTAATGTTGACTGTCTTAAACTATTAGCATAACAAACTAGCCATGGATGATGTCGTGAAAAAACCATTAACTGTTCGGACAGTAGATGTGTTTAATTTTTGAATGCCTAACATTAAAAAAATTACTTAACCTTAAACAAAAGAATACAAAATTGTTGAGTAAATAAATCAAAATAGGTAATTAATCTGTCCAATGAAATATTTACTATGCATTTCGTTTTTGAAACCAATTATAACATAAGCAATAATTTTGGCGATATTAGAGTCCAGAATCATAATCAATAATTCAAAGAAAAGGACATCCAACATCAGATTGAGTGGATGAAATTTGTTGAGTTTCCTATACTACCTACTCTTTTTCAAAAATTATAAATTAATTCCCGTCATGTTATTAATCCTCAATCCATTGAATATATGAAAAAAAAACGTTTTAGTGTTTGTTCATAAACTTAATCGACTGCTTATAGACTAATGTTAGGAATGGTTAAATGATTTTCATACATGGAAAATTTCTAAATAAATATAAACAGTATTTATTTTTAATAACTCTGGTCACCTTAATCGCTTGCAATAACATCAGTCAAAGTGCATTCAGTGCTCAGTAGCAACACGGATTATTATGCACATTTATCTTCATTACAAATTGCTGAAGATTGTGTGTGCCATCTGGCAATGCCGACAGCAAATTGTAGAGTGTCTACTAATTGCAGGATAATAATGTGTATCGTATGTGCAATGAAAATCCGATTTATAAAATATTGTAGTAAGGTATATGTAAAGCAGAAGTTGTTAGAGTGTGTGAGTAAGTTGTTAAGTTGAAGCAGATGATGGGGAAATGAACTGAGTTGGGGGAGGAGTGTATCAATTAACTTTCCAGATTTTCCGAGAAACCCGAGTAGAGTGTTGTGCACTCAGTTGTTGTGTTGGTGTGGTGTTGCTTGAAATGAAGAGATTCGTTTTGCTAGGTTGAATGCAATATGGAAGATAGCAACTCACAACAGTTTAAGAATCAGAGGGTGCGTATTTAGTTTCGACGAAGAATTTGTTTTTGTTTGTTTTTCCATTAAAATGCTGGAACAAAAAAAAATTAATCAAATGGTGATAGAGCGGTATGTTAAGAGGGTACTTGATTGCGTTGAAATTTGATTTTTTACTAAAGGGAAGGAAACTTTCAACTGTGAACGACCCTTGGTTTCATCGAGTTCTTAAGGGATGAATAAAGTACTTATTTTTGTGTTACTTTTTTAATAGACTCGTATAGCTGTTCGATAGAAGTAATATGTGTACGTAAACCCACGTATCAATGATTCATAGGTTAATGGGTATTTTTCAATTCAATTAATTTTGATTTGATATGTGTGTACACTTTCTTACTTATCTTTTTTATTAAGTTTAATGATTTTCATTTATATTGATATTTTATGGTAGGTACCTAACTACCTATGATGAATTAGAAATAATGAATTCATAATTTTATTTGCATAATAAATGTACTAAGCAAGTCGTAAAAACATCTGTTGCTAAAATTTTATATACAGTTTTTTAGCTACTTCCAACCTACGATAGGTACTTATAGAAAAAAAAAGCACGGATGGGTCGCACAAACGATTGTGGCAAGCTACCTTCCTGCTAATGTCTGGAAGTTTTATTTGACCAGTTTAAAAAAAAAAAAATAAATACTTTTTTTTTGAAATTAAGTTTGTTTATGATATTTGTCTAACAAATATAGCATAGCAGGAATATCTGAATATCAAATTTCATCAAAATGAGTGAATAAAAAAAAAAACGGTTACATGGAATGTATAGGGTAGAGGGTCCACCTTCCGACAGTAGGGCACCCCCAACAGTCACCATTGTGAGTAGACATTCAAAAATTAAGTGAAAAATTGTGAACGTGCCCTTACTCATTGTCATTACAAACACATGTTAAAAAGTTAAGCAGTCTAACAGAAAATCCCGCCAAAGTAGGGCACAAAACAGATTTTGGCCAAAAGATGTGCTATAATTTTTAGGGATCTTCTTTAAAATTTTGTTATTTTGTTTACAATAGTATTTAGCAAACAGATATTTTAGGAATACAGTTAACTGGGGTTACTTTGCTGCACTTTTCGGACCATTTTTAGAAAACTGATTAAATATGAAAAAAATATTATTTAAATATAATTTCTTTTCGATCCCTATAATGAACAAGATATGAAATAATACTTTCATGATGATAATTTGAGTGGTAGTTTAAAAAATTAGTTGTTGTAATAAAAATAAAAATTCTTATTAATAACAATGTTTTACAATAAAAACAAATATTTAATTTAAAAAACAAATATTGTAAGAATATATAACCATCAATTTTTGTATTGTTTTCTTTGGAGCAAAGTAATCCGAATTTTAGAAAAAACTGCCTGTCTGAGGTGCAACTCTTGATAGTTTTTTAAAAAAAATTGCTGAAATCAAAACAAATTCACTGTCCGATGTATCATATTTGATTCACCACACTCAACTTGTATCTGGTTTGCAGCGTCCATGTATCTGATGAAATATGACACTCCACTTTCCCCAATCAAAATTGTTTCTTAACACACCTCTAGAACACAAATTTAGTTTTGACAGAACTCAATTTGTACCTTTTTAGCGTTCATTAATCAAAGCAAACAAAACATAGGTACTTCTATGTTTTTTTGTATCCATACAAAATTTGTTTTTTAGCCCCTATGTGTGGAAGTTTCTTTTGGTAAAAGAAAATGTGCATTTTTTAAGTTCTAATGTATAGCATTTGACTCACAGCACTCATAGTATAACTAGTTTTTATCGTCCATGAGTAACTTTAGACACAAACCCACAAGTTATTAAAACAATTTTGAACAAATTATTTTTGAACAATATAACATAAATCATTTTTATAAAAATAAAGGGCACTTACATTTACTAAATATAAGTTTACGAAAAAAATTTTTTTAAACGTTCGACCGTTTTCTAAAAAATCAATTTTTTCAAAATATTTTTTCGAAAACTTTTTTCTTTAAAAAACAGAAAAAACAGAGGTTCTTTGAACATAATTTATTATTTAGTTTTAATGCTAAATTTCATAAAAATCCGTCAACGGGTTTTTGAAATATTGAATTCACAAAAACAGTTTTTCAAAAATTATTTTAAACTTAACAAAAACATTTAAAAAAAAAAATGTTAAGCCATGATATTTAAAATAGATAGAAAAATTTCAGTATTAATTTTAATTTAAATCGGTTCAGTCGTTATCAAGATATTCGAAATTTAAAAATACCTTTATATGGCAGATACCGTTAAGCGAATTTTTTTGAAAGTTTGGTTTTCAAAATTTGATAGGACTTCTACACAACGAAATTTGGTTAAAATCGTTAGGGCCGTTTTCCAGAAAAATAATATTTTCGATAACGGTTGTAGGGCGCATTACCTTAAAAACCATACCTACCAAATTTTATGTAAATCGGCCCACCCGTTTAGGCTGTAGGTGCCGAGATAGGCAGACAGACAGCAGACGGACAGAACTGCCCGACCCACTTTTTTCAACTTCTCTATTATCGTAATGTCATGTTTGATTGTTATTTCAATATTTTTTTTTGCAAGGATCCAAAACTTGCCTTATTCTACCTATGTTTATAGAACAAGTAAAAAAGAAACATTCGGAATAACACAACTTTTTCTCTTAATGTGTCAGATGGTGCCAGGTCGACAAACCGTTTAAAAGCATTTCGAAATAGTTTAATGCGACATTTTATCAAAATCGGATTTGTGTTAAATATTGGATTTATAGACGACTTTATACGGTTATATTGCAGCTACTGTTGCTTTTTTAAGCTAGAAACAAATATCAATTATAGATCTCTAAAGAAACGGACAAAATTTAAAGCGAACCGGTTCAAGCGATTAGGCTGTTCTCTTATCACATAATAACATCTTAAAATTCTAAGTCAAAGTTGGTCACCATGTCAAATTCCCCAAAACCAATTTACCGGAAAAATAAAAATGTCACTCCGCCCAAAATATTGGATGATCTGACATCTTTATTCTGGGTGGTTTGATATCCGAAAAGCTGACTGCGATTTCGTTAATTGATATTTTAATTTTAAAATTATGTAAATTGGTACTAAGTTGTTTTTAAAAGTAAAAAGAAAAACTGTAATATTATATGTTTTTCTTTTACTAATTTTCAATCCTTGGAATGATGAACGGAACCTGTTTTAAATACCTACCTATATCTGTTCATATTATCGACATTCTAGTTAATGTCAAATTTAAAAGAAAAATTGATTTGGCAAAAGGTTTTAAATGCTACCCCATGCATGCTGCTATGCAAAAAATCGCCCAAAAACCCGAAAAATTAAAAAAACGCCTGAAAATTTTGGGTTTACTTTCATAATTAACATTAATGGAAAATCGCCCAGAAATTGAAATGAAAACTACCCCAAAACCGGTTTGGGCGATTTTTAATTTTTGTTTTTTTGGGTGATCTTTTCATTCAAAAAATTCTGTTTTGGGCGATTTTGCATCTATATTTCATGGGGCGATCAGTTATTATGAAAAATCACCCAAAAAATTTAAAATGAAGAATCGCCCAAAAATATTCGTTTCCTTAAAATGGAAACCAAGTTCATACCTACTTGTATCATACTTAATTTTGATGCGTCGATGTCAAAATATAGCTTTTGTCTTTTGTGTCTCGTGGGTCATCTTCCCTAAAGGTATTTATAAATTAAAAGTGTTGAACTACAAAATATGAACCTAGGTATACTTTTGTAGGTATTAAATTTCAAACTTCAAATTTCACTGACATTCCTATAATACATATATTTATTTCTTTAACTATTCCATACCTTTATTTCCCGTATTCCCAATTTAAGAATAAAATGCTGTAGGTACCGCAAAGAATAAAAAATTCCAATTAATCTCACAAACTAATAGAAGATATAGGAACGTATTTACATAATGATGTATAGGTTCGATACATATACCTTCCTATAACTTCCATGAAATCGGTTCAATAATAATCAAGTACCGAAAATTTACTGAAATTTGCAAAACATTATGCTTACCATTTTAATTATCAAACTTCCGGCCACTACTGTGCGTAGGTATAATTAAACAATTGATGTATCAATTTGTTTTGGGGTCATCTCAGTATACATCATCATCCGATATTCGCCATCTAAAGCACTCATAATTACCCAACATCAATAATGGTTCTCTTCTCATTTCATAGATATCTAGATATACCTACATCCCCACGCATCCACCCAATCAACGGACCAACAAAAAACAAACTATACAAGCCCAATTGGCATCCGTATCCACTTGCCAAACTGAATCGATCCGATACGAACGAAGCTATTATACCTACCTACCAAAATATGATACACAAAAACTCTCTTATTATAGGCATTTTATGATTCCCATGGATTCCTCAATAACAACAACCAACTTTATGGATAACTCGAAGCTATTCCGCCAATATATAGGTACTGCCTCTATGCCACCACCCGCTATCCAAATGAAAACGTCAAGCAAATTAATTACCACGTCATCTATCCAACTCCAGCATCCTCCCAATTGAGTAGGTATGCCGTTGGCAACGGACAGACGAGAACGGCAGCAGCAGACCCAACCTATAAATAACCAACAACAACAGCAACTCAAAAAAAAAAAAAAGAACTCCAAAACCCGTATAAATAATAATTTCAATTTGGAAAATCGAAAATGCAAATAAAACTTAATGTGCCGCCTCATCAACGACAGGACGTAGCAATTATCCATTCACCGACCGCACTACACAATCCTCTTTTTGGCCTGACCTCGCATCTCCTCTTCGTCCCCAGTCAGTATACCAGGCAAACCTACACTCGCACACAGATCCAAATTCGCCCCCTTAAGTTCTGATTCCGAGTCCATGAAGTCCAATCCAAACAAACCCAACGACGAACGTAAAACACGAAAAACAAAAAATTAAATGAAAATCTCACTATAATCGGAAATTAAATGGCTGCATGCCGAAAACGAGGATAAATTGTTTTACGGCCAACGGGCCAAGCCAAGAGAGTGTATTCTGACCTAACCACTTTGGTCCCATTTTCGCTCCAAACTTATTCCCATCCATCCGTTCCCTCTTCCAGCCAGCGCCAACAAACCATTGCTTTTTAAAAGGCATTACCATCACTATACTGGAGTGCCATCTATATTTGACAGAGACGCACAGGCTGCCATCCAATACCGATTTACCAGCTACAAAGTTTCAACAATTTGTTGGTAAGGGAAGTTGGGGGTGTTATGGATTGGATGGCAGTTCCATATCCATTGGGACTAAGAGAGAGCAGGCGAGTGGGTGGCAGATGGAAGAAACAGGCAAACAGCACTTAAACGACACTAATTACACTGAGAGCCAAAGTCAGCCAGCATCATCAGCAGAAAAATACAACACAACATAACGATTCCGAAAAAAACAGTTAAAAGGCATCAAATGGGATGCTTTACCATTTAAAACGGGGCATGGAAAATATGGAATCCTGTAAAGTCGAGCATTCGGTGTGAGGTTGCATGCGTTTATATTGCCCTTGCCATGCCAAGCCAGCCAACGCAACGTTTTGATGTCATTTTGTTGATGCTGGCTATTGGCCTTCACTTCTATAAAATATGAAGGTATAAAGGAATGAGAAAGGAAGGAAGCTTTGTGTGTTGGTATTTGTAATTGAGAAGAGAGAAAAAAAGAGCGAGAAGTTTGATTGGGGTCAGGGCGCAGTATCCACATTTCCACAATTCATACTTTAATAACTGACGAAGACGATGAGGAACTGGACTGGTATTTTGTGACTTCATCTTCGTGCCGACACTCGACAGTTTGGTATTATGCGTGTGGCCTTATTTATAGCTTTGTCGTCGTCGTATGCCACTGATAAAAGGAAACGTTTATTCGATTTTAATGAATTTTTCATAATAATAATAATAATATTTAAACTATGTGTCTTTAAGGCATATATGGCTTTTAAATGCAACAGGTGTTGCACGACACTAGCTAGTTAGAAGGAATAGAAAGATAGGAAAGAGGAAAGAATTGGTTTGGTACAATGGATAGAGAGCTAGTTGAATTTTATTTTTTATTGCATAACCTCATGGGCGACGTCCACCATAAGCTGAAAATTCTTAACAAAACTCGTTTTCCTATGACATTTTATATAAAAAAAAAACTTAAAACCACCCTTTACCTAAATAAAACTAAATTTACCTAAATAAAACTAAAATATACGTAATAATTATACGTAAATAACTTAAAACTAAAACAGTAGCATTTTTTTTTGTCGCAGCAGCCTATGCATATGCAAACACGCTTATAAATATGCATATATTGACATATATACATATTTAACAGCGCCAAATCCACATACACACAATAAAATGCAATTTTATGGATTTTATAATTTTTTTTGTGCCACCACTGTCCCGCATAAAATATACCTATTAATACCTAAAAATACGTAGGTCGGCCAAGGTAACAACTTTGACTAACCATCAATATCAAATTGGTCACCCAACCCCCAGAATTGTTTAACTTGCTTATCCAAGTCCTTTCTGTCCCAAAGGGGCACGGCTCTACTGAACCGCAGACGCTCTGCTCCGTTCCCAGAGCCAACGTCTCGATCATACAGGAGTCGCCGATCCACAGTTCTACGGCCGACGTGGTAGATTAGCGGAACCGCGAATCTATCCTGTATCAGCCCCCGACTGTCTAAATAGAGGAATGTCTCAGACGGGATGAAACCGTTAAGACGAACGCTCTCACTATGTTCATCATTGGGGTAGTAAGCCCCGAAAATAAGTCCATTGACTGAGGTCATCGCCCAAGCAAGCACTCCATCAATTTTTATCGATTATGTTGTCATCGCAAGGTTTCCTGATTTTATTTTACTTAAGTATATTAAGTGAAATATTTGTCACAAAAAGCTCTGTTCGAAATGTAGATATTGGTCGGTTTAAATGATTTTAAGGAGTCAAAACCTGTCAAAAAAAGAATCGCAATAGATCTTTTGGTGAAACATATTTACGGTATGTGATATGGTGCTTATTTTGTATTATCTTGAGCGGTAACGGTTCCGAGAATGGATTCCTGTGGAAACCCAAAATATATCACTGCGAAAAACAATAATTGGTATCTATCTATAGGGTTTAAGTTGAGTGACTTGATAGTTTTATATAAAACATTTTCCTCTGGATTTTCTAATAGGAACGTTGACATAATCAGTGGTGGATAATGAGAATGCTCTTCAATTGGTCCTTAATCTCAAAATTGGAATTTTTGTCATGCGAATTTGGTATCATATGGCAGAACAAGTCACCAAAACAACAACTCTTTTTTCTTATTATCGAATTTTCAATACCTAGTTTCGACGAGAATTTCGGACGATATAAGCTCTTGCAGTCTTACTGAATCAAAAAGGTACACTATAGTAATGAAAAAGGTCATCTATTTGATGTAGAATTCATCGATTTTAGTCCAGTGAAACTTTTCATCCATATCATGAGTTAGAATTCATCAATATGATGAATGATTTAAGTTATGAAACTCCTTCATCATTCATCAACTAAGTTCATCAATATTATGAAAAATTATGAACCATACATATGAGGAATAAGTTCATCATATTGATGATCGCATTCATGAATATGAGGAAAATATTGAGATAGTTATCATCATTTGATAATATTATAATCATCAATGTGATGAATGTATTCATCATATTGATGTATGCATTTATTATATTGATGATCATATATATCAATAGGATGAATATTTTGTATCTCTTCATTGAATATATTAATCATTTTAATGAAAGTATACATCTATGTTATGAATATATTTAATCGATTCCGTAAATATATTCATCAATATGATTCACATTATAATCATATTGCTGATCGTATACCTATACATCTATATTATGACGAAGCCGGCTAATTCACTGTGCACAATTCACTGTATGGACAATTCACTGTGCACAATTCGCCATGGATCACAATTCTCTGTAGAACACAAATAACTATGGTTTATTTTTTCGAACACAGCTAATTTACTTCACGTTTTACAAAATTTGCATATATGTAAATTAACATCTCAAATAGATGATATTTTTTTAATTTTCTTACTTCTCAAAGAGATATATGAAACTTTGACAAACTAATAAAAAATTTAATCAAAATTAATATCTTTTCTAACACTTGACCATGTTTAAATTCTATCAATACCTTCGGAACCGAAATCTGTTTATTTTTTTCTATGAAGGTAATGATTCAAGAAACAATATAGAAAAATGATGCACAATTCACTGTGTGCATTTCACTGTGGTGCACAATACACTGTGTGCATTTCATTGTGGTGCACAGTGAATTAGCCTAGACCCATATTATGAATATTTTGTATCTATTCAGTGAATATATTCATGGATATGATTCACATTTGCATTACTTTGATGATTGTATACTTCAACATGGTGAATAGTTTTCATCATTTCAATGAATATTCTTAGCAATATGATTAATAGAAATCATCAACGCAATGCTACTTGTCATTAATATGAAGCAATTTTAAGGCTGGTGTGGTATGGGTAGTTGCTATTTTTGGGTCTCAACACCCGTTAGGTTTTTGTTGCTGCTGCTGACGATGAAGGGCCTCTCATGCTCAGGTATATGGGAAATTATCCTTCATCCTCTTTGCTCGTGATGGTTATGAAATTCATCAATAATTTCATGCATTTCATTTTAAATTCTTCCTGCTAATAACGGCAAAGTCTATATTTCATCTATGTAAAGAATAACTTCATCTATATAAGATGATCATTTACATCATCTCACTTTCCCCATGATTAAAATTAAAGTCCATTTTTTGATCAATATAATGAAATAAAATTGTCATCTTAAATATGATAAATCCATTCATCATAATTATTCAAAATAATTCCTAATATTAATATAAAAAAAAATATGAATTGCATGAAAAAGAAACTAAATTCATTAAAATAAGTGCTTTCATCATATTGATGATAAGTTTTGATGAATTGATGAACATAATTCATAGCAAATAATGACGAAAGTCTTCTAAAAAAATTTGATGAATGCAATTGCATCTTATTAATGATGGATTCATATTTCATCTCAAAGTTTTCATTAATTTTTGCATCATATGGATGAGAAGTACCTACATTTTATTGATGATTTTCAGTTGATGAACGTCATTCATAAATACCTGTGATGACGTCTTTTTTTGTTCAGTGTAATATGTTAAGTACTCAACCCAACATAATATAGACAATTTCCTTTACATATAGGTAGTCATTTCATAGTGAATTACAATATATTAATTGAAATATGCTGACAATAAATCAGTCCATATCTATTTATAAAAATGTATCTTTTCAATGTCAATAAAATTCAACTCCTCTTCCTCTTCATCAAATCACCCACACAGCCAGAAATCTGTAACAACAAAAACAACCATCGGCCGCCATTAAAATAATATAATGCAATCAGCAACATTGTACATTGCATTTGAAATAAAAACCACAACGATAAAAGGGCACAAGCACAATGGTTGTGTGCAAAGTATGAAGTGTGCCAAATGTATTTTCCATCAACCCTCTTAATTCTCCAACGAATATTCTCGGGGGAGTCAGAGAGGGTTAAACATTTCTGATTTCAATATTCACCCACCCATCACCCCCACTAACATCAACACACACAAGCAAACATTCTCTTCTTTTTTAATACTAGTCGTTTCGTTTCGGTGCGGCAATAAAAATAATTCATGGCTTCTTAAATACGTACTTCGATTAAGGTTTCAATTTGAATTATGATGTTGCAAGAAAATCCACAGAAGCTACTCTCTGCAAATAATGGTAAAAGATACGAAAACAAGGAAAGCAAAAGCACTTGTTCTTGTTTCTGGTGCGTTTAAAATTATCCCCCTTTTTTTCTCTCTCTTTCTCACTCCTTGAACACACATACAAACGTAAATAAAGAAACATTGACATAAAAGGAAATACGATGAACTCGAATGAAAATTGCTGCAGGAAATGATTAACTTTGTGTTCACTAAACTGTAGATATGCTCAGCTCACTCAGGATTCATGAATATGAAAATTTATTCAACTGATTTAGTTAAGTGGACAGTGTTAAAAGGCACAGTGGGGTCTTTCTTTTTTAAATGGTATTTTTAAAATTGGTTTTAACTTGCAACTAATTTGTGACAGTTTTGACCATTTTTTTTAAGTTAAATTATGCGCTATATGCAGACACCTTTTTTGGAAAAAAAAAATATTTATTGCTTATAATAAACAAAAAGTATTTGAGTATAATTTTGAATAATTTTTTTAAAATATATGTGATGCAATAAATTAAACCACTTTTTGGAACGGTTGATATCTGCTGGAAATTGTTAAACCGGAAATATTTATTACCTGTAGGTACATATATATTTTCGACAAAACTAAACCATGAAGCTTAAGGCATGGTTCAGAAAATCCATGGGAACATCCCAATTTCAGTTAATCTACTTCAATAACAGGGTATAAATAGTTAGGTCACCTACAAAAAAAACTCTTAATTGGTGACTTGAATCAAAATCTATTCTGCTCTTTATTCAATCGTGGGCTTCTTCAAAGAGCCAATTCAGACATTGGATCTTTCTGATTTCGCCGTTTAATTCTCTAGGTTTGCTCACTAGAAACATGGACGCTTCAGACATAGAATCCCTTGCCCTTCTGGTTTTCGTATAGGTTAATTCTTTGGGTTTGCTTATCAGAGAAATATTAGGACCAGCCGAAAAGTATCATTCTGTAGTGCATCTTCTGTGTTCCTCAGAAAGTGGCCGGGACACATTTTGCTGAATGAATTCATATGAAATATTTAAGTGCTATACAGTTGTTAAACCGAAAAATGAAAAGAAAATTGTAAAATGAAAAAAAATGTAAAACCGAAAATCTCTCAATTGAATTAAAATAATAATATACGAATGTTATCCGAAATTATTATTAAGTTTGTAAATATAAAAATAAATGTTTAACTGGAGAGCTAAATCTCCAAACCAAAGTTTATCACAGCTTTCTTTACAAAGAATCCTGTGTACCGAAGAGCGAAAAGAAAGCAAAACAAAACAAGATTTTGTCCCAAACCGTCTTTTTGAGCTAATTCAAACATACATATGGGCACAGTTTTAAACGATTAAGCATCATAAAGAAACATATTTAGCATCATACTAGGTTAAATAAGTTCTAATATGATGCTAAATCGATTAAAAATTTGCGCCTTACTCATTATTAATTAATAAAAACAAATGTCTTAAACCCAAATAATGCAAACGTTCTTTGATATTTTATTATTTAATTTGTTTCTTATTTTTTTAAAGGTTTCAAGTGACCCAATTAGTAACCTTTTTTTACAGCTTATTAACTTAAATAGGAAAATTTCGATGGATTTTCCGAGTCGCGGTTCAAAAATGTCCAACAGGTGTAAGGCGCGAAAAAAAAATGCAAATAAAAATGGCCTCAATTGTAAGTGTATGTTGTTCAACGAGCGAGGCATTGGTCCTTTGAAAAAAATAAGATAATATAACCAACCAACGAATGGTGTCAAATCCTAACAAAACCAATTTTATCTAAAATTTCGTCTATTCTTATAATTCACACCTCGTATAACCACTGAAATTGTTACTAATAGAAGTGCTTAACATATTTTTACAACTATACCGAGATACCAATGAATATTGGTACAAAGAAGTTAAAAACCAAATAAGACTACTAGTATTGAAATTTATTAACTTGGAGTAATATATACTTAGTTTAAGATTATGGAAAATCCTCCACAATAATAAAATAACTCAACTTTTAAGGCGAAAATTCAATTCCAAGTTGGATGCATTTATTTATTTTGCTTACTTAAAAACCAAATACGGCCGAAACTAAACCAACATGCCTCTCCAATCAGCGCTAGCTAGCAAGTCGCATTCTGAATCCAGTAGCACAGAGCAAGAAGGCTGAGGTGGTATTTCATTTATGTGCGCCATCTGTTGGAGGGTCTACCGTTTACCGATGCTGGTATCCACGTCCTAGGGACATGCGCCTATTTAAGCAGAACTCAAAAAATTAAGGTGTTGTCGAAAATCTAAATAGTTTTATTTAGGGAAGGCCTTAATACTTAAATGGTTTTAGAGCTTGAAGAAATATCGATTGGTAGGAGTAATACATTATTTAATATCTCAACTGATGTCATTTTTGTATTGCTGTAGTAGGCTTACTCTCGCAAGACAATGACGATTTATTCCTCTTCATTTTAAATAATTAAATCCTTGAATAAGACTATAGACGGAAAAACTCTACTGCTTTTCGACCCCACTGTGTAAAATTCATCATTATAAAATAAATCTCACATGCCAGAGTAGACAAGAACTCTTTTAAGGATTATAATGTTGATAAGAAGACAGATTATACCTCACATGAATACAAGTTAAACGAAAAACTACCATTCTACAATCCGTTCCTGCTTATTCTTCATGTTTTTGCCCCTTAAAGTCTCATTTATCTACAAGCTAAATTTGTTTCTTTAGCACACACCTCTTGTCACTTTATCGTACTTCTGCTAAAACGTTTACATTCCTCAAACCTCAATCCAATCTTCATTCATGCATACCAGCAAATTAGAATAGTATTATCAAATAAATAAAAATCTTTAAAATACCTTGACATGGCAATGCTCTTTAATTCTTAGTTCTTCTGCCTGCCAGCGCCCGCGCTGCATTCCCTAAGCTTCCATCACAAAATGAACTTAATAATAATTGTATCTAGATACATCAGGAATGGAATACCCTCTGCTGTGTTATTATATCAACATTCAACACACTAAGTATCTCTCTCGTGTCGGGTTGGTTTCAATTATACCAAGAGGATGAGGGCACGACAACGACAACGACGATGGACGATTATGGGGCAATGATGATGAGACGATGCGGTGGTGTAGGAGGACGAGGCCAAGTAGGACGAAGAAGCAAACACACAATAAAACAGAACGATCCCCAACCCCAATCTCAAACCCAAAACCCAACCCAAAAGCAAAGCAACAAACTACGAAGTACGAATATGAACCCATTGGATATTAAATGGAATTGCTCGACTCGGTCTTCTCCTGCTTCGACTGTGTCGTCTGCCACTTATGCCACTGCCACATTTCGACTTCTATAGCTATATAGCTGAGCATGAGCTGTGTGCTGTCTCGCAGTTCCTCCAACTGTGTATGAGTAATGGATTTATACAGAGAGATGAGATAATACACATCCACATCAGCACACACACCCTTATAATAATATGAATCCATAAGATATTTTAACAGCAATAATAATAGGCCGTATATTATGTTTGCTTTCCGAATGAGCAGGCAAATCGTTTCAGTTGTAAATTGACGTTTGAGTTAGCTGCCAGTTCGGTTCATATTTATAGTCATTCAGTTAGTCAGTCAAGCTGATAGACTAGCGGAATTGTTTTCGGAAAGTGTAAGGGACAGAGAACACAAGAGCCTCCAGAAGATACATAAGTGGATAAAGGTAGCTGCTAAAGATACTATAACAACAACACAAAGTAATAACCGACCCAAGGAATCAAAGCAAATGCTAAGATTGGGAGTGGAGAGAAACTACTAAGAGGGAACCACCAATCCAATTTTGTATCTTGTGTTTGCTGCTGAATTTACATTGTATCGCTGGATACATGTGTACACAATCAGCTGGGTTTTGAAGAACAAAAAACCTCTTTTTGGTGGGATAGTATTAGTGAATGACTTATTTTTATGTATCTAGATACATTTTATTAGATATGAACCATTCAGTGGAGAGTGAATGAATGAGTGTGTACTGTATCTTGTATCTCACTCGCAAACAGATACTTTATGATATTTGAATTTAATAGTCGTGCGCCAACATAATCGCTAATAGTCTGTCGCTTGGAGTAATTGGTGTAATAAGTGGACGGTTCGGTTTTGACTTCGGTTCGTTTGTGTATCTTGTTTGTATCCATCAGATACTATCTATCACGTTCGTTTTTTTAAACAGATTATTGTTTTGTGTTTGTATGTGCTGGCAACACCGTGCGTCGCAGCACTCATGAGATGTTTATAATGTAAAAATGTTGCCAAGATATTTATAATGTCGATGTTGAGTTTTGTGTTTTATGATGTTGATAATGATGATTGTGCGATGATGATGATTATATTTCGTTTTATTATTATTACGGTTTTGTGAGACGAAACAGCGGGTGTCAATTGTGTGCTAATTGCATGTGAGAGATTGTTTTTTGATCTCATTTTGTGTCTTCGTCTAGTGGTGCTATATTGACGACTCCGACGGACGGACGGACGGAACGTTTGTTATTTTAGTTCTTTAAATAAATTTTCATTTAAAGAGAGTGGTTGGTTTTTTGTTTGTGTGTTAATCATCATTTACCAACAATCTATCTGGGGGGATTTTTAGATACAAAGAAAACAAGAAATGAAAACCACGGTGTGGGTTTGTGTCCCGTAAAATTATTGAGAATTATGTGTGCTTAATCAATTTTGTGTGTTATTTTTTCGGGTTCACACTTTTTTTTTATTATCGTTTTGATTCGTGTGTTTGTTAATCAATCCATCAAGAATTGAGATACAATTTTTTATTCAGTGAATCGTTTTAATTGATTGTACAATATAGAAGTGGCAAACACGACAACGGCGGCGCCGGGAATTTAATAAATAATATTTATTGTTATTTTTCCTCTTCATGAGTAATTGATTGTGTTAATAAAAAAAAATACACACCAAATTAAGTGGAGTAATATTTCTGGTGAGAAGTTAATTGGAGAAAAAAAAAGTTAAATATTTAATTTCATTGTGTATTTGTGGTTGAATAGTTTTTATGAATATACGCCTACATGTACTCGTTTTCCTCCAAATACTTACTTGCATCAAACATTGGAATTGTGTGGATATTTAATTTTAAATCAATAAAAGATTTATGTTTGCTGATGGATGAGGAATAACTACAAAGCAAACACAATAATTAACAACAACAACAACAAAAATATACCCTAATTGGATATTCAATTTGTGATTCCGGTTATTTAACTGTTCATTTTTTCTGGAGGTTTATTAAGGTAAGTTGATTTTATTGTGGCAGATTTTGATTATTTTTTTTATTGTTGTTTTTTTAATAACTTAGTTTCAGGTCAATAAAGTTATTATTTAAACTTTGACCATGTTAATATAGCCGTTCATGGACCAAGTTCTCCAATTCTCTGTTAGTTCAATGTTGGAAATTGGGACTCCAAGTCCGACGGTAATATTATACCTATGTAGTTGGTTCCTCAAAAAAGCCTCTGGTTAAAAAAAATTCAACATCTTCTTAGAGCAAAGAAATATCTTGGCATTGACTGACAGCATGCTTTTTAAAGAGGTTCCAAATTATAACAGGATAGTTCTTAAAAAAAAACATATGCACCTGGATAAAAGTCCATAAATCAACAGATCACCTGAGGGCACATCCAATCCAGCGAATCTTAGGTCTATAAGTCTTTTTCCAATGTATCAACAAGCGCAAGGCGTTCGAAAAAATTCTCAATTAGACTCTGTTCGAAATTGGAATAAGTAAATTGTTATTCTATATGCTTCACGATAATATCAGTTGTAGAACATTACCTTCGACATTATAAGAATGGTCCACAGGAAGGAGCCATGAACATAGTCTTTTTGGCATTATTATACCATCCATCTAATAGGAAGTCTCACTTATACAATTTTTTCGCCTGAGTGTAAACGGTAGGCATCATCAGTTGTGTCTTAGGAGAGTGTGATGGACGTCCTACCGTTGACACTCAGGCGAAACACATCGGATTAAAGGCTTGAATGTCATTCATTTGATGCTTCACTAAAATTGAAAATTTAAATTAACAACTACTAATAGTTGTTGTTATTATTTTTATTCATTTTCTTTTTGTTTTATAATCAAATTAGTTCATTAGGTATATACAATTAAGCTTTGAAAAAAATGTCAATCTGGGAGGCGGCCAAATCAATTTCAACCTTAATGCTATGAAATTATTGTAAACATTTCAAATTTATTATTCAAATAAACGCACAGAACTAAGCTCAAGAGTCACATAGCACCGGTTAGAATTAGACCCAAAGTTGAATAAGTCATCAGAATTCTTGCACACACTGGCTTTCTATTTAGCTAAAGGTCAATTTTTCAGTCACATAAGATGGCGGCTACTCACGCCCTCACACTACGCCTTACCCGATGGTTGATGTAGGCATCACAGGGTTCTTCGGTATTATCTTATAATTTATCAAAGGTATTCAAGTCAGAAAATGGGCAGCAAAAATATTCTGTCTATTTGGCGCTTATTCGAAACCCATTTCCATATAAACGTCCACCCATACATCAGGTGCTTGTTTCAAGTATGAAGGCCCTTCCACTTACAACAGCTCCATCGTAAGCAAAGGATAACTAGTTCACTTTCGAGACCGTCACCTTATCTTCCAGTAGATAATTTAGGTATTGTATAATAAAGAGCAAAGACTCAAGATGCGCTTCCTTGGTGTTAGCCTTTTCGATTTAATTGGACATTTTTCGGTGACTCCTGCAAGACCTTTGTTTTGATTTGCTCTGATGTTGATTTACCTGAAGCAAACCCGCACTGGTCATCATATAGCCGTATTATTTTTTGCAAACGGAAATCAAATGCCCACTCAACGAGGAGGTGGGATCCTTAAATCATCTTTGCCCGAAACCTTCTTAGTACAGAAACTTTGAATATACTATAATCTGGCAATTGAAGGTTCTACCAAAAATATGTTATATGTTATTCTGTTTAGATCAACGGGAGCGAAATAATAGTTAAAAATAATTTTTATCTCCAAAATGTTAACAGTTTTTTGCCTTTTTTTATGGAAAAGATCTGTCAAAAATATTTCTGAGACAAAGTTGAAAATATTCTTCCTCATAAAACTATAAAACAGTGAATTATTATACTACCAATAGAAGTCGTGAAAATCGCATTAACGCCTTTTTCAACATGGCGGACGAAGCAGAGGGTTTTTTGTTCGAACTTTGTGGTTTAAGAATCTTTAAGAGGTACTCTTTAAAATGAAACAATAAAATTTTCCTCTCCAATTTTTGTAGATGTGTTTGTCTAATTTGACTGGCCTTATATCTCTATAGACAAATCAGCAACATCAAACCGATCTTTAGTTGTTCATTGCCGGTTTGGGTTCGCAGAATGCAGATAAGTTTTTAATCTGCGCAGGAATGAGAAAGATTGCTCGCTTGAAAACACAGATACTGGAACTATAGCATATATCTTACCATGCACACTGGCAGTGCAAGTCGTGCTAATTGTGTACAGATATGGTACCGTGTCTTTTTGAGGCTACCATTTATAAGGGCCAACTAACTTATAATAGGCGAAGCAAAGGAAAGCTAATGTCAAAACCGCAAAAATTTGCCTTCAGTGGGGTCAGTCCTCACTTCTCGCCAATAGAAGCAACTCGCCACTCACTTTACGACTTTATGGATGGTTTCGAATATTCTATAGTTGCAATGTTTCACAACAGTTAAAGTAGAGCGCTGACATTTATGTTGGATATTTCCTACTAGCAGTCCGTTATATTCGACTTTGTTATATTTATCTTTGGATCCCACATATCGCATAATTTTAATTTGAAGTTGTAGTGCTAGTGGGCTATCTGTTAGGAATTTAGGAAAACTAGATCATCGGTATAAAGTTATGCCTTCACAAAGAGGTCACCAAAAGAAACTCCACCTGGTAAACAATTTTCGATATTGTTGATAAATAGCGCGAAAATCAGTGGACTTAAGACGCATCCTTGCTGAACACCAGATTCAGATCTAAAAGTTTGAGATATTCTGCCGTTATTTTTTACCTTCGCAGTCATATTAAAAAGAAGGCGTTCGTGCATCCATATGAATTTGGTTGATAGACCTATTTCAGATAGCTTAAATAAAAGTGATCTTCTGTTTACAGTATCAAACGCTGCCTTGAAATCAACAAAGAAAACGTAAAGAGGTATCTTTTTCTCAATGAATCGACTAGCAATAGTGGTTAGAACAAAAATGTTGTCCACAGTTGAAAGGTTAGCTCGAAAACCAGCTTGAAAGCAACTGATGATACTGTACTAGTTTTCAACCCTACTACTGAGCCTTTGATTTAAGACCTGGGCAAACAGTTTTCTTAAAGAGTTCAATACCGCAATACCTCTATAGTTTTCGGGGAGATTTGACTTTCCTTTTTTAAAAATAGCAGATATAGCCAAAGAGAGATCAGGTACAGTTTGCTTAGAAAGCATTTCATTGAAAAGCCCCATGATGAATTCCAAGACTATGAGGGTGGCGTTTTTATAAAATTCGATTGGGATACCACCAGTCCCTGAAGCTTTATGTTTTTCATTTTTTTAAGCGCTGTTGAAAGCTCTATCATATTTATATTTGAATTAAGCAATTCAATATATACATATGGTATGGCAAAACTTATTACATTCTGATTGGGATCTGACAACAAAAGTTCTAGAAAAAACAATGCTAAAACATATACATTTATATTACACGAGAAAAGACATACAAATTCCGACTCAAAGAGAAGGCAACTCTATCATATCATGATAGGGAAAGAATATTAATGCTTCTGCACCAAAATCAGGATCATGAAGACAAGGATTTTGTACAGTATTTCCTTGGTTCTTCTCTTATTCTACGAGTTAACTTAGCCCGATTTTTTGATTTTGGATAAATTTGATGTAAAGATAAAAACTTTTTTGAATTAAAGCTATGAATATTCGTCTTTACTTCCGAACAATCTTCATCTTGTATAGGTACCTATAAACTATTCGCATATCTACACAGAAACCCAATATTAATTAACAGCTGCCATTCCTTAATCTTGGTATGATCTGAGAACTGAGTCAGCCATAGCATTGATTTGGTCACACCACAATTAATTCTGCTTAATCTCCGCATTAAGATTTAATAGTCGATTCCATTTAAACCTCCCCCTTTTCTATATATTACCCCACCAACAGCCACAAAGCATGAGATAATCATTCTGCACTCCCTAATCACATTCACGATACACAATTTACAACCTCAATTACTCCAGAGTAATCGAATTGACAAATGCCATTTATTTGTCAACCAAACACACAACCACAAAGGGAACACGGCAAATAACAATCCAACAATTGCAACGCATCTAAACTATGCACAAATTTGAGCGGCGAATTAATCCGAGACTCTTGAAAACCAATCTGTATGCCATACGAAGACTCAACCAGGAGCGTTCGTTTCACTCTAAAGATACACGTGAAACGTAATCGCTAACATCACCAGTCATAGTCTTACTGATGCCCAAGTCGAAGTTCCGCAAATTCGTCCCGCCTAGCATGTCAATCTTTAAGACGCTTCGCCGGCAAAAAAAAATGCAATGAGCAATCAACGAGGAACGACTTAAGAAGTCTTACGGCTTAAACGGTCAAAGACAAGTCGCAAACCAAACCGACAACCAACTTCACGACGATTGCATTTAAATCGCAGAACCTACATTCTCTGCCTCAGATATTATCAGCCTAGCTAACAAGATAACTAGTTCCAGTGCGCTGTACTCTTCTAGCTGCTGCTGCTGTTGCCCGCCACGCCACCGCAGACATTTCGCTAAGTGACTTCATTCAGTATCAATTAACTTTTGCGGCAGAAATAGAAATCCTCCGTCCTGCGCCGCGCATCGTGAACCGCAATATACTTCATAATGCAAATCACGGGACAGCATGGTGCGTGGGGCGTGGGGTGTGGGGTGTGGAACTCGGGGCAACTATAGCGGTGACTGAATAAAGCGGGGCGACAAGGGCACAAATAAATCAACATGCATATTTCATTAGGTAAATTGTCGGTCTGTTGGAATCCATTAAGCGAGAGCAACAAAGCAAAAGCAAACCAACAGCAACAGAACGAACAAAAAAAAATTAAACGAACAAAATTACGAACGAAAAATGGAAATAAAATCGAACGGCAAAATTATATTACACGCCATCAATCAAAAGCGTTTTTATTGTGGGAATTTAAGCGTTTTTACATCGTCCTTCCCTCTCTTTAGGTTTGGCTGTTTGTGTTTTGTTGATTGTATCAGTCATGATGACGCTCTTCCATACAAATAAAATGAAGGTACGTCTCAATCCGAGGCAATTAATCTACGTGCTATTAACTAGCTATTCGTTTAAAAGGTGGATCTTAAAATTTCGGAGCTTGGAGACAATGCAAGAATGATGTTGCCTTTCTTGGGAGAATCGATTTTTTCTGTAGTGGTATCAATATTTGAGAGCCAAATTCCTTTGAAGCACAGTGAGGGCGTTGGGAGAAGAAGTGTTTCGATGCTGAATCATAGCAATATTTTGAAATAACATATAATTCTGGTTCAGTGCAAAAGTAAATCGAAAAAAACTTTTTTCACACTCGCCCATTGCTTTAACCTTTTCGATTCACATATGTACCAAGTGAAAAAACGATCCTCTTTCAGTGAATGAAAAGGTAGTGGTAAATTCAATTCTATTCACTGTGGTGAATAACTTTTGTTGTATCTTGTGTATTTTCTTTTTTGTTATTGTGGTTGCTTTTTCTTTGTTAGGGGCTGATTCTGGTTGGTTCTGCGAGAAAATTGTAATTCACTAGAACATATGTTTGCAAATGAGAGCGTGAAAACAATTTATTTATATCAAAATTTTTGCCCTTTGGTTTCACCTTCTCACGGAAATCGAAACAATCGTTAAAGGGTGAAAATATTTTCATTTCATTTTTCTACACAATCAAAATTGTCCCCTGAATTCAAATCGCACATTGCGAATAGATTTTTGAGGTTTGTTTGAGTATCGAATAGAATTTTTACTGTTACATTTCTAAATACTGTTACGAATAAAGGGCCAACTATATGTAGGTATAAGATTAGGGGCGCACTTGGGATTGCATTCACACGATTAAACAGTCGCAAAATATTAGAACACATTGATTTAAATGGGAGCGCACGTAGATGCGACTGAAAAGTCGCAAATTCGTCCATGCGATTTTTTATCAGCATTTTCGGAAATGTGCGCTTGGCCTAATGCGCATGAAATATAGGGCTTTTTAACAGCCTGCTATATTCTCATGTCTCATTCACACCACATTAGTTCTCACGGGTAATATTCTGTTTGCCTCCAATTCGTTTGGGGTGATTTTCTTTGTTTGACGTTAAAAGTTCTATTGACCAAGCATTCTCTACATTTGACTGACCGTGTAAGGATGGCTTTATACTTTCAAGTTCGTAGTCTGATTTTGATTTATCAAAAATTGTCAAAAAATTAAGCGATGAAACGAAACACTGAAGAAAAACCAAAAATTTGATTTTCTTTTGAAATAAGTTACATTTACGTTGATTCGCTTTCTTAAAATTCTTTCAATTTCTCAAAATCCTGATTCTCAAAATCTCTACTATCAAAATCGCGATTATCTAAATATCGACTTTCCCGACTTTTTTTTCGACAGCAACTGATTGTCTATTTAATTCATTGTAATTATTATTAATTTTTTTTTATATTGGGCGCGCACTAAAGGGGTTATGAATACCCTTATAATGATTAAACACAGTGCGAGCAATTTGGAAGGGAGGATAGGATTAGAAAGGAGAAACCGATGCACATTGGTTTTGAATGTCTGCACATTGTAATGAGTGGGAAATATTGAGTCTGGTAAAGCATTCCACATTTGTACGGGTATTACGGTTGAATTGTTTAAGGAGAGGAATGCAACTGGCTATTTCACTAGAGAATTGTTTATAAAAATAGCGATAAAACAATGACAGAAATGAGACCTTGCGGCGGTGTTACAGAGAAGCAAATGTCTCGGTGAGAGAACGATCTCCTATCATTTTTAGAGCTCTTTTTTCAATTCTATCCAGAATACTCAAGTACGTTATTGGGGCTCCAGCCCAAATATGGGAGTTATACTCGAGTTTAGGAAGAATAAAAGCTTTGTAAATTATAGCCAGATCAGAAGGGGTAAAAAACTTCTTGCATCGTCGGTGAAAATCTAAACACTTAGCAGCATTTTTGGCGTTGTCAAATATGTGATCACTCCACAACAAGCGGTTTGGGATGCACATACCTAGGACTGATAGTTGTTCAATCTCCTCGATGCAAGTACCACTCATGGATATTGGCATTGGTGAGGGTTACGCTTTTGAGACAGTAGACAGCATTTAGTTTTCGAAGCATTAAATTCTACACGGTTTTTGAATCCCCATTGAACAATGCTGTCAAGATCAGAATTTAATGAGCTTATCATACGCTGCCGTTGTTAATCCACATCCGAAGAACAAGGATGAGAATCTAAAAACGAATATGAAAAGAAGAAGGTACTGTCATCAGCGAAAGAATGTAGTGGGTTAGAAGTTTCAGACAAAAAATCATTTATAAACTAAGGAAGAGCGTCGGAGATAAAACGGAGCAATTTTATTAGAACTATAAAAACGTGTTCCCAACGAATCCCGAAATATAGTTAACTCGGAAAAAAGACTTATAATTGGAGTTTAGTTTTTAGTAATATGGCAGCAGATTTCAATTTGCATTCTGGTAAAATTGACGGATTAATAATAATTGCTGTAACATTTTTCCATGTTTCTTACTGACTTTTTTCTCTTTTTCTTAGAACTCAGTGTTCTTCTATTTCCTTCTGTTTGAAAAATTCGGTATCAATTGTAGTTCCCTTTCCTGCGTCGCTTTAAAGGCTAGATGCTGCTGCTTTATCTCTATAGCATAGACTTCCTAATTTGCTATATATGAGCACGTCAACATTCTTCATCAAACTATAGGGGCATCGTTTTGGTGGCAAGTTTAAACCAAGTCCAAACCATACCATATACATTGTTCTTCTCCATTTGATACTGGTGATACGTGCCTAAGATGATAAGTGAGACAAATGCAATGTTTGCATATCTTTGTTGGCTCATCAAAACTTCGGACGTCCTGAATAAGAGTACCTCATCGATCAAAATGTTGTAAATCTCAGACCCAGTGAATTTTATATGACCTTATTAATTCTGGATTGGGGAAATTGCGTTTTCTACTATTCAATGTTTCTACTCACCAAATATCCAATCAAACTTTTTTTGTTACCGCTTGTAGTTCACTAGAAGGATTTTCACTTTGTCACATTTAAGGTAAGTTTCTTCGAGAAGCTTGTAGAAGTTATATATATATATATATATATACGTGTTTTAATCTTAAGAAGTCTTTCCGTAGTGTTCTTTGAATGATAAAACACAAAACAAAACCACACGCAAAAGGTTACTGCCCTTGCTTCTTGCAATGTACAATCTTTGTAGAAAATATAGCCATTTTTTAACTCTTCTTCATTCTATACCATTCCGTATGCCGTATTCCTCCTGTCCTGTATTCTGATTCTGGATGGCAATAATGCCTGTATTATAGCAGTCCAGGCTCATTCCTAATTACTCGGCTGCACAATTAAAAAAAGAGTTTTAAACGCCAGACCTGAAGCTCATTGTGCACTAAACGTAAGTCAGCTACGTCAATATTTAATCCGAGAGAGTCAATATTATTGCTGAAAATCATGCTCGAACTTTCGGTCCAAATACTTTTCCTCAAAAAATATATAGGATGTATCTTTTCTTCTTATTAAAATGAATTTCTATTTGCTCACTAACGTCATTAGGTATTGAAATCTTTGACCTCCAATGGTTATATTTCTAATGTAAATATTGTGTCGTGATTCATGTCTTAAGTTCCGCTGAGCCAGTTCTTGACAACTTCGTTTAACTAATTTATTCATAATAGTGTATTATGTTAATTGAATTTATCTATTAATAGTTCGTATAGAACCACACACTTCTTAACAATCTGTCACAGCATCCACTTACCAGTTAGCAGTCAATTGTTGGCCCATTACTAATTACCAGCTCCCACTGTTCAAAAGAGATCAGAATACTCCAAAATGACTCTGAAATGTGTTTTTTTTTTTTTTATTTTCGCTAACGGGAACGGGTTCGCCAACATGATGATTATTTTACGCTCTATCTGTATCTGTATATCCATGTATTTCATCCATGGCGTCAGCTCGTCACGAGAGGAGGTTGAGGTTTTATTATGCATTTAAGTTCGAAAAGTACTGGTGCCACCAGTGGAATGAATGTAGGAAGGTAGAAGCACGTTTCGCGGCTTTTTATTTTGCCGTCAGATTGAATTTGATTGCTTTTTATATCTACTTTTCGCCATTTTTTCTCAATTGCCCTTTTTACTTTTTTTTTCAATCGAGATTGGTTGTTTAATTAATCGTTATTTAATATTGTTTAATATATTTTTTTATTCGTCGATCTCTCCTCTTCTCTTTTTATTCTCAACGGATTTATTAGTTGCTGGCAATCCAGGGTTACTAAATGATGTTGATGCAGTATCACGACGAAGTTGGACTGCATGCCAGAGAAAAAAAAAATAAACCTTCAATTGCGGTGACGATTGGCGGCTGGTTGCTAATATGTCGATTAATTCTGAGATAAAAAGATATATTTTTTTTTTGTTTGTGTGGGTATGTTTATTTTTTTGTAATTTTCTGTTGCAGCATTATGTTGCATAGTTGCCTGCCAGCCTATGGTACCTATTAATACTTCCCATAATGGAAGGACGCTGTGGGTTTGACTGTTGGCAGTTAATAGGACGACGCGACGCGACGTGCTGACAGCTTGATGCTTCTGTGATACATCAATTGATTGATGCTAATAGTAATGTGGTCTTCTTGGTTATACAATACAAACGCAGTATTGTTGCAGCGTTGGTAGGTAATTATGCACTTGAGGATGCGTGGTTAATATTTAACTAAGTGTTTGATGTGGTTGTGAATAAGGCAGTTACCGTATAATCTAATTAGGGTTATTTTTTGGTTATGAGGGATTAAAGGAGTTCTATAATCTAAGTCTGTTTTCTGTATCAAAAGAAATTAAATAAAAAAACTTGACAAACCCACGGATAAACCTAGAAAATAATTTGCATTATTGCAGAATTTTTAGATAGGTACTCAAGAAGAAGAAAGAGATTGATGTTTCCATTTTGGTTTGGAACTAATGAATCAGTCATTTTAATGAACTGACTATTTTTGGAATTATTTGAATCAAATCACCATCATATGATGCAACCAAGGAAAAAAATCTCCCCACCACAACAGCTGCCTCACCTGATTTACACTTTCAGCTAGGTTAGCTTCGCTATTTCAAAAAGTATGCATTCCGGTCTTAAAGCCAACTGACTTCCGGGTGTTAGGTAATAGCTTGATTCTTTAATCGCCTTGAACTGGTAGTCTCGTACGCACTCTTTCTTAGCAGGATCTTTTGTCCTCCCTTCTTCTGGATCGATATTCTTTGCTTGGTGCTCTTCTACATACCCCTTCAGAGCCTACCTATTTAAAACGATAGAAATGAAGTCTCATTACATGCATCATTTGCGTTATATCTTCATATTCAGACATGTAATTGATAATTTCTTATAAGAAACATTTGCATAAGTTCACGAGACGAGTTAGATAAACTGTAGTCGGTTGTATATCTTTCGGATTTTATTTCCTGAGTTTTCTCGGTCCACCTGATGGCTTACCCATTATGACCCAAAGTCTAAAGACTTCTCCGACAGTTTTTTTTTTCGGATAAGAATCGACCAAGGGGTCAATTCACGATCTGTGAAACTGTGAAGTGATACAAAAAATTATCATTTCACTTTTCACCGAGACTTTTCATTTTATCAATTCACGAACACGCATACGACTGCGGTTCTGGTGCTAGCGAATGTAAGCGAATTTTACTCGCGTGAACTCGCAAAGTTCGCTAAAATTATTAGAAATTGTGGTTCGTATAAACAAAATTTACTCGAGCGAACTTAGCGAATTTTAGGGAGTTAATTGTTAAATCAAATATACTCCAGCTAAGATACCTATATAAAACGATAATCAAATACGATGTATATAACAGTTGGAACAGTGCGTACGTGATCGTATGAAAACTTCCGAATACAAGCAAATAATGCGCCTATAATGTCGGATTGCTCAGGTTCGTTCAATTTTCTTCCACTTTCGCCTCCGAATGTAAAAATCGCTTCATATAGCGCAGTTTATACGTACGTAAATTTGACAGCTAGCCAAATACATGGGAAATTTGCTTCCGTTTGCATCTTAAGGAAACTTGACGTAGAATTTATGAAATAAGCCTCCTTTTGCTTCCGACTATTAAAGTTGATCCTTAAGGTCTGTCTGCGTGTTTTCACTATGCTCTTCACAGAACGATTTGACTGTGATAAGATCACATTTGACATTTATTATTCAAAATATTGAATAAACGCAAATCCAATGTTACGAACACAAAGTAACGCAACTGTACTCGGTGTTGGTATTCTGTCACAGTATATTTGCAATATTTCGCCATTGGCATGAAAGTTTGAACAATCGAACATGCGTCTTTCATTAAGTTCCGTTGGGCATGAGATATTTCACTCTGAATCGCTATGATACATGTAATTTTGACAGCTTTGGGATTTGAAAATTAAAAAAATATGCATTTTTACTCCTTGAACAGAATGGTTAGTACTGTCAAATCAGGGACAACGCCAATTCTATATAATACGTCCAGACCAGAATGTGTAAGCTGCAGCAGAATAGCTGTAGCTGTAGCTTTAGTACAATCTCACTCAACTACAACAACTTTCGCGTGCGCTGCTTGCTACTTATTAAAATTTGCTATCAAAAAACCAAAACAAATCGAAATGTCTGAATGAAAATTGATGTTCTGGTGCTACATTATTCTGTACGAGTTTTGGTTATGAGCCACATTTTGACAGTAGCTTTGACAGCGCTATGTATACAGAACAGGCTACACCATTCTTATCAGCCATACTTAACACAAATAAAAGAAAATGAAAAAATAATTATGTTGACAGCTTGGTCAATATGGTCATGAGTACTTCTTACAAACAAACGAAAGTTATAATGTCAGAACCGAACGAAACATTTTCTTCTTACCAGTCAAATGTAACGCCATCTTTAATGGACAGAAGTACATGACATAGACCCTGATTAGACCAGTCCTTTTTCCGTACGTTTCGTCATAAGTCTTTTTGACATTTTGGGTGAGGGGTGTAGAAACGAAGGAGGAATGAAGTAACGAAAGCACGTATGAAATTTTTAAGACTTTTTCTGGTTGAACTTTGACGTTTCTTGTTTGACGCCGGAAAGCGAAATTGAAATATTTTAGAATATTTAATATTGCAACTGTTTTACTATCATTTTGTTGAAAATAAGAACAACAATTGAAAAAAAAACTATTAGCAATAATATTTAAATATAATAATTTTTTTTTTTTTCAAACAAAATAAAATTTAATTTGATGAAAATTAATTTAATAACTTTTTTTTCAAATATAAGGGAGAAAAAAGTCATATGAATTTTTAACAGAAGTGCTAAAACTTCATTTAAAAAAATTCAAGCCAAAATTAAAGTATGCAGAAAATATAAGTTTACCAAAAAATTATTCCAAAATCGTTAGAGCGGTTTTTAAATAAATCGATGTTTACTTAATATTTTTTATCAAAAAGTGTTTTTTTTTTACATATTTAAAGAACTCCAATTTTAAGTGCTTAATAGCTTGCATTTTATGCGTTTTGCTAATATTGAATTTACAAAAAAAAAAAAACTAAAATTAAGCTTGATTTTTTCATCCCAGAGATGCTAAAACTTTTTAATTTTTTTTTTCATTTTTGGAATTAAAAACAAATTTAATTATTTTTAATAAAAAGAGTGCAAGATTTAATTAAAGTTTTCTACCGATTATATTTAACCACCAATAGTGATGAAAATAGGTGCAAAAAATTCATGCAATTCATACCATTGTAACTGTAAATGGTAATCAAAAACCTAAAATTAAAAAATATACACTGGACGAAAATATGCACATATTTTTTATTTCTGTTCCAGAGCAGTCATAAAGTGCGCAATATGACGTTTCAGGATATCCATTATTTACCGGACACCCTGTATATGTACCTATATGATATGGATTTCTTTAATTATCTCAGTTACGGACACACATGGAAATTTGACTGGTAGATCATCCTTTATAGTTTTGTTTTTAAGTATAAATATTAAATACTTTTAATGAACCCAAGTTAATATACGATTTGTAAGTGCATACCTCCTTGATTACACGTAACAAATTTCGATCGATATAACTAATAATGCAGTGTATTTTTCAAAGAACTACTTTTTTTAATTTTTTTTTTTATGGACAACAATGTGGATTTTTTTTCTAATAAAGTAATTTCTCCGAAAGTTACATTATCGAAGACAAGTCTACGTGTCACTTAATCTTGCTTTTTTATAAAATGTGTTTCCATGCAGTCTTTTAAAGTTTTAAAAAATCTATAGATATTTGCCACGTGACTTGAACCAGTGTAAATATGAAAAACTTTCTACTGACGTTAATCCTCAAGGAAATATTTCAACGTGACCCAAATGAATCTTTCACATTATAAGAATTTTTATTTATGTACACAAAAGATAGCTTCCTGCTGTGATATTTATTTTTCACTGACGCAAAGCTAAAAGGATAAAAAATATCCTTTATTCCTTTATTTACGCAATTGTCAAAGTGATGATATAACTCAATATTGGAGCCCCCCACACAATTTCTTATAGAGTCAAATTGCATTGGAAGTGTATTCATCTTTTATATAAATTGACGTGCAGACCATAAAAACTAAGAAACTCATAAAGATAGGATTAATCCTTCACAGAATATTTGACTACTTACGTTTATTTAAGATTCATACATTCACGTATTCATATATGGTGTGCATGCATGAATACATCTTTTTGATTAAAATTCATATGTATATGTATAGGTACAACTACCTACAATGTTTTAAAAATAAAATTATTATTCAAATAGAAATGTCCTTATCCATAGAGCAACTCTAAAAGTTTAACAACAATAAAAACATTTAACCTCTTATAGAGACAACAACACTTCGATGAACATTCAAGAAAAGATTAAGTATCTTTATTTACATAATTCCATTTGCCATCATCACTTTGCCACATGACTTGTGTTGATTTCTGTATCCTTCTATCGAATGTGAATTTCTATCTCTCTATCTTTCTCAAATACGTGTTTATGTATGTAGGTATAATGTATATTTTCTGCAAAAAGTGTTTTGTATCTATTGGGTGTCCTTTTCGAATCAAGAAAACAAGAAATCGATACCCATACCCAAAGAAGAGATAAGGGAAACCATGAATCAACAACATCCCTATTATCATCATAGAGAGAAATAACTTCCACAACGAATCCAAATCCAAAGCAATTAACACTCAATTGACATTATTGTATCAATGTATCTTCTATCTTCTAAACTCATTTAAAACATTTTGAACTAAATTTTGAAATAATTTCCATGAAGATACATTATTCAATTCGGATGGAATGTATCAAAATTTTGCTGTGTATCTGACATTAATGGATATTTTAAGTTAAAGAAACAAATTTTAGATATCTAGACTATGTGTAACCATGGGGGGACGAAGGGATTTGAAATCAAATTAGAATAGGATTGTGGAAAGAGAAAAGATAAGGTCTAAGGGCGGAAGTGGTGAAGCAATGAATTAACTTATAGTACATTAAACATCTATATAGACATAACCTAATTGGTAAATCGTTTTCAAAAGCAGACGATGATGATGATGATGACGACGATAATGATGACGATGACTACAAGGACGAAGAAGGGGGCGAACAGAATAGCACAAAATGTTGTAAGTCAGACAACCGTACAATTGGAAACGAATGCTCACTGATACAAAAAAAAAAACATAGATATAAAATTCATGTATAATTCAAGGGAAAAAGTTTCAAGATTTCCTTCTCTTTTGAAATGAATTTAGGTATATATTTTGCTGTCGCATTTAATCGTTATTTTTGTACAAAATTGAGATTATGTAGGTTCTTCGAATGAGATAGGATAAATAACTGACTATAATACAAGAAAATATAGCTCAACTCAATTATTGTTTTTTTGAAAAAGGAATTTCCGGATATAGAAAGGTATAACTTCAGTATTTGTGTGTCAGGATTTATTATCCACTTGATTGAATTTGAAATATTATATTTTTTAATAAGGCATCAAGATGGGGTTTTACCTTTTATAGGTATAGGTACCTATATGTGTCATTATGTCAATGGGTTTTATATGAGTTTCCAACTTTTAATTATATTAAAAATAAAAATTAGGTAGGTATATTAAAAGCCTAGGTTAGGTATAGTTACCTAAAGGTATATAATACACATAACTACCTTCTTATCTATTCATAAACACAAGTAAAAGAGCTATTAAGATTAAGTCACGTGGCAAACAGCTTCTTCTTCAGGACTCTAGATACAGCCCCTGCAGAAAAAATTACCCAACTTAGGTTTGTCCAGAAAAGATTGTCAGTACTGGAAAGAAATGACGTTTGCATCTCAGTTTGGCTGCAGCGAATTGCATAAGTCTATCGCAAATTAAAGCTCTAACAGCGATGTCGTAATATGCATAATTAATCGTTTCAAGATTTATTTGAACTGTACCAGCGTTACGATCTGGTGGAATAATTCTAACAAAATTTTTTATTTGCCATTTATATTAGCGCTTTCAACACTATTTTTCACAAAAAGAATAAAAATTGTACCTATCACTTATGATATCACACTTTGGATATTACTTTTTGTATTTCATTCTATTTGAGCACACCCGTATGAAGGATTTTTTTAATCAACTGTTCTATCACCAAAACCATAAAATACTAACCAGTGTGAAACCACGACCTCAGTGACCTCACTTACCCTTGTTTTGGTATTGGAAACGCATTCATTCTGTAAGCTCATGCACACAACCTATAGAAAAACGAGTAGTTGATGTTGGTCAGAATTGCCATAAGTGCAGATTTATCTGCATTTTGCCGATTTTCCAGATAACAATGACAAGTTTTCAGATAACAATCAATCATGACAATACGATTATAGCTTTTTAAATTTTGACTTTCTCTTCGAATCTTTACTAAATTTTATTTTTAGAAAGGCATAGACAGCCGAACGATAATGGCGTTTGTAATTTTGTTATAACTTTTATAAAAAAAAATTACATATAGTAGTTAAAGAATTTTTTTTTTTTCGAAACTTAGTATTTTGAAAACGATTTTTTTTTTTTTTTTCGTATGAATATTATTATTTTGCTGAAGTTGGTATATATACTCAAAATTTTTCTTAAAAATATTTAAAAAATATTGTTTGAAACGATTTTGTTAAAAAAAACTCTAAATATATTGTAATATTTAATAAATTTAAATTTGTTAAGCGCTCTTTACACGTTCAGTCAGAGGACGTCAGTCATCTACACATATAAACAGTCATCAAATGCAAACAAATGCACGCATACAGACTTATTTTTACAAACACTATATTACAGATTGATGTCAAATGACTGACCGTGTAAAGGTCGCTTTATGAATTAATTTTCAAAGTTATTTATTTTTATTTTTTTTTTTTTTTAATATCACATTTAAAATTTATTGAAAGAATTTAAAAATCATTTTATATACAAAAATAGAAAGACTACAACGCCTGTGAGAAGTACACTCAACCCAGTTCTGCATTTTCGCTGTTAACTTATCCGTGCCGAGGGCAAACAATTTGAGCATTTGATTTAGTTTATTGAATGAAATACATACTTTCTTATTAAATAAAAAAAAAATAGTGTAAAATACTTTCTTATTAAAAAAAAAAACAAACAAAAAATATGCTCGAAAACGGTTTAAATGTTGGTAACATGTTAATGGCAGTATGAAGTAGCAAGTGTTGCACCATTTTGAAATCTTGATTACCCCCGCCAATTTTTAAAATAACTTGCCGTGGGTAGTATAGTGCATTTTTTTTAAATATGAACTGTTAAAGTTAGCTTACAAAATTAGTTTGAACAATGACTCAGTCTAACATTATTTTTCTTACGCAACTAACAATATTTATTTTCAAATTTGTGATTGGGATCAATAGCATGGTCATTAAGGATTACGTAAAAAAAAACGACAAAATTTGAAAATTTGTTACCACAATAAATAAAAATGTGGTCTAGGGTATCGATTTTCACTATTTTTCTTAAAATTGCAATTATTACGTAACCAAGCGAGATGGATTTTTTTCTTTCTTTTTCCAATACAGGTATAACCTACCCTATTAACCAGTGCCCGCTTGACATTGAGTAGGACACCCTGTATATATATAAATTTATTAATAACCAGAAATCAAGTTTTAAAAGAATTGATTATTTGCAATTTAAAAATTAAAAAAAAATTGCATTTTTTTACAAACGCACTTACTTTCAAATTCGTTGTCAATAATTATATGGCGGCTACAATAGTTGACACCTTATAAAGTGAAATATAAATGATTTTTTCATTCCATGGAAAAGTCAAGTCGCCAAATGCAAGAAATTAAACTGTAATGGAAAAAAATTTATTGCACACAATTTTATTTTTCAATTTATTGAAAAAGGTCATCAGGAGCAAAGTTCTTTTTTTTTTAAATTTAAATCGGAACTTAATGAAACTTGCACAAATTGTTTGGGGGTATACTAGGAAAACCTCCCTTTTTCTAACTTTTTTCAGTTTTTCGCTTTTATTTCATAAAATAAGCACATTTTGTAAACTATATAATATATTGCACAACAAAGGTAAAGACCATTAAATTTCCTACAAAATGGTTGCGGTAAAACATGCCTAATGATTAATTTTTGGGTTATTTTGACCCTTACAATAAAAGTAGGTGTGTGCTGTATCAAAATGGACGGGGGTTTATCCCAAATAAGAAAAATAAAGAAAACCACCTCTTATAAGAAAAACCAATAACCTGAATGAACTTTTTTGAAATTTAATAAATATTAAAGGATTAAACTTCCTTTTAATTTTTTGTTTTTTTACTTGCGATTATAGTACCTTATAAGGCAAGTAAAAAAAAAATGTCGAGATAACAATCAAACATGACATTACGTTGATAGAGAAGACGAAAAAAGTAGTTCCGACAATTCTGTCTGTCTGTCTTTCTGTCTGTCTGGATGTATTGACACCTGCAGCCTAAACGGTTGGGACGATTTTCTTCAAACTTGGCACAAACTATTCTTAGTGAAATATCCCCGGACGTTTTTTTTATTTTTGATCTAGGTATAAAAATAACGGTACCTACCATATAAGCGTAAACGATAATTCTATTTTTCTCGAAAAAAGTACAATAAATTTTGATAAAATTTTATATGAGTGATTTTTTTGCCAATGGTGATGTCTTTTATCTAAATAAATTTTTCAGAATCAGCTTATTAACGGTACCTGCCATAAAACCGTTTTTTATTACTCCGACTATCTTTTGAACGGCTTCACCGATTTTAACGAAATTTAATACTCAAAAACGACTGATAAACTGAAATGAAACTGCAAAAAAAAACTTAAACAAAAAGTAATTTTTGAAAAAGTTTTTTTTTTTTTTTTGTTAAAACCGATAATTCCAATTTTCTCGAAAAAATACGATCAATTTTGATAAAACTTTATACGAGTGATTTTTTGCCAATGGTGATGTCCATCATACATTTTTATCGAAAACTATATCTTTCATATAAAGCTTTTTTTATTCCATACATTTGGTTATAAAAGATTATTTTAAAAGACAAAAATTTCAAAACATAAAATACTGAAAATCTTTTCTTTATAAAAAATGTTGGTCAAATGATTTTTCCAGTCGTAAACACATGTTTGTGCGACCAGTTGTGCCCTTTATTTTTCATAATTTTGAGTTTGAAAATTAATTTTTCAAAAACTTAAACAAGTTTACATTGTAATTTGTAACGTTGTTTTTTAATAATTTTCTGTTTCAAGTTAATTTTTTTAGAATACTGCCACTCTCGCCGATACAACTTTTTCATTCACAAATTTAGGTTAAAAAAATGTGGGAAGAAGTAAGAACAATTAATCAGGGAAATAATTGAGGAAAAAATATTTGTTTTTCATTTCTCAAAGTCGAAATCTCTACTTTGATTTTTTTTTTGTAATTGTCCTCTTTAGGCTTAGTTTGACTGGACTATTAATATGAAAAACAAAAAAAAAATCGTAAATTGATAAGATTATCCATTCTGGACTAGAAAGATATTTCGAAATTTGTTTGAAATCATATTTTGTCGAAAATCAAATTTACCTACTGGATTTATAATTTCGATTTCATTTCTTTTCAGTCAAATTCGAAAACCGAAATATTTATTTGATTTTTAGAATTTTTTAAACTTCTCATATTTTCATCAAGTTTGAATGCACAGTAGTAGGTATAGGTACCTACGTCAGTTCAGTTCAAAATAACAACGTAAATAATTTTTTATTATCCAATACCAATGAATACTATTTATTTATGTTTCTAAAAAACTCCTACAGCTGTTTTGAAATTTCTTTGCGCAGAATATTGTTTACAGTCCAAAATAACTTTTGTGGTAGGAAGATATTTCCTCGAAATTTGTTAACAATGTCTCAATTTCTTCTCGGAAAGCACTATTACTTGCTCACTTCACTGTCAAATAGGTTAACTATGGGTGGAGAATTATGTATACGTACAGCTAGCTAGTCAGTTCAACGATTGTTCGAGGGCAGAAGAGAGTAAAGAAAAATGTTACTTGTCTTGTAAATAGGAACCCAGCTCTTATATCATTTCTTATTTTTCCTTTTATGTTGAACAGTTTTCCTCTGCATCAGCCCATTTTACCACCCTAGTTAAAAAGAAAAATAAAATTCCATTTTTATTCGCCCTTATCGTTGACGTCCTCGTAGTTTGATTCAATTGAATAAGAATTCTACATATAAGTACCCCAACAACAACAACAAGAACATTTGTACGTTAACTATATTAGATCAGAAGAGGAATGAGTTTGAAGGGTCCTTCACTGAATTCCAAGTATTATATCTATTTTCATTCTCGGAATGATGTCCTGCCAGATAAACAAAAAAAAAAAGATTATAAATAAATCTATAAATGATTGCTTCTTCGTAATATCTCCGAATTTTTATATTTCGAATGAACTTTGTTTGTCTGCCATCTTTCTTTCGAATTCGAATTATTAACGTCATGCAATCTATAATCCAAACAGAATTGTAATTGAAAATAACGAACTCCATATCTCTTGAATGATAATTTTCACAAATCGAAAAGTTGTGTGGGTTTAGTGTTGAAAAACTTAGGGGGGTGAACTACACTACACTATTAGAAACATAAACGGACAGAGCTCCGCATTGAAGGACAAGCCCAGAATGAGAAATCTGTTCGAGGAAGTGAGCTTCCCATTGAATGGAGTTCGATGTCAATCGAATATGCCAGCAATGTCTGAAAAGAATTCACTTCATCGTGCCATTTTCTGTCGTATACGAGTTCAAAGATAATAATATAAATTCGATCGACAATGTGCGAATTACTTGAAGAGTCAGGTGTTCGTGACTTGAATTGGCAATATACTTAGTAAGTATATATATTAATGTACTCAACCCCTTTAAGTTGGCTTTAGTCCACAGACAGTTGGGACAGACAGTTTGCCTGAAACGGTTCAAATAATGTTTTTTTTAACAATGCAAAAAAACATGCAATTATGTGTACGAGCAGGGCGCGCGCCAGTATACCAAGGCGATTTACGGCGAATAAACTGGATGCGAATTGATAAACAAATAGATAAACATGTCCGCGCGTACTCCGTAAATGTAGACACTTATTAATAAATATTGTTTTTATCTGGAATCAATGTGAAATGCTAATGAATGCAATCAAACAGTGTCGATAGACACTTTTATTGCGAATTATCGATTACATTGGAGTGTTTAGCATAATTATTATGTTGGTCGATATTCTTATTTGAGTTCAAATGGAAAATTGTTTTTAGGCAGACAGTGAATTATGGCAAGTAGATTGTAAATATACGTAAAGTAGGCCGGATTCGCGAGTGTTTGCGAAATGACATCTCATTTCGTTTTCGTTCGCCGTTCTTTGTGATGAAACGATCCACAGATCATCCCTACACACATAAATAAATAGAACATCACCTCAAGAGGTTCCACCCACTTTTGCCTACAAACTTTCAGAACTGCAGAGATTTAATTCTATATGCGTGCCCGTGCATTTAAAATGGGACTGTCAAATTTGGCTAGACCACACATTCTTACAATTTTGCATTTAGCTGTTCACACGTATTCACGCGTGTAAAATTTTTTTTATACGGGAGGAGACGGAGGATAGTACAAATTGATGGTCTGTGAACTTCCTTCAAGATCTACTAGAACCCTTCGTTCCGCGACCATAGAAATGTATGTCTTCTTATTCGTGAATATACGTGTGATGCAAGGCTTTCGAAAAATAACAGCAGCCAAAAGAGTGGTCAAAGAGAGACACACTTAATTGGAAAAAGCCATTTTGTAGGCAAAATAGGACGAATGTTTTAATGTTGATGGTCTGTTTACTTTTTTTTTTCTATGTGCAGACGAAATGTACATAACTTATTAGTGCGCTCATGTATACGGAAGAAAAATAAAAATTTCTCGGATCTCGGCAAGAGCAAACAATTAATACAAGTTACTCTAAAAGACATAATTAATTTCATGTTTATTTAAAATGTCAATTTGACGAGAATTAGAAACAAAACCTTGTTTCTTTTAAGCAGTATAAAAGAAATTGGATGGCTAAGGAGGCCATGTTCTATTCTTATTTTCATATGTTAATATGACAAACGTCATTTTTGACAGAATTACAATTGCAGTGGTCTCTGCACTCTGCCACTTTTAAAATATAACTCAAGGAAAACACTTTTACGGTAAAATGGTACCATCTAAGAACTAACTATTATGGTTAAAAGATCCATGATGGAACTAAACTCCGGGTTTATGATGAGATGAAAAACTAAATTTTTGTTTAAATTGACATCACAAAGTGACTTACATTACTAAGTGAGTTAGAGTTGCTCATCAACCTGCAAAACCTAGCCTTACCTATCGGGTAAGAAATAATATCATAACTATGTCAACATTTAGTTAGCGTCGTCGAGCTCTCTTTTTTTTTGGAAAATCGTTTTCCAAGATTGGACAATAATGTTCTTCTAATAACAGACATCCATATATTATCATTTAAGTATCTATTATAGCTGTCAATTCCAGCCAAGTAATCCAGGAAATGTGACATGCCATCATGAATAACAAAAGAATCACACAATCAATGAAAACAATCTAAGAAATTCGTCTACCACAGTTGATTACCCAGTGCTCGTGGCTCTTTTTCACAAATTGTGAAAATTTTAAGATATATATTACTTTGAACGATTAGATTCTTGTGTTATATTTTTCTATTGTTTCAATTTACTGCAAAGAAGTTCCTAAAATCTCTTCAATTTGAAAAAAAATTGCAATACCTATTTTATATTGAAATCGCCAAAGACAATCGGGAGATCGTTACCTTATAAATTAACAAAAAAATATAGCGGTAATATCGACTATTTTTTTTAATATAATAATATAGATGGAAATATTGAGTTTATACACATAGAGGAATCAAGATGGTGTCAAACTTACCGAAGTAGATGTCGCTAAATGAGATCCTATACGACCAGTACCTATTTGAAACTTACACATGATTTCTATATGTGTATAAACTCAATGATGTATAAACTAACGAGATACAACTCGAGAAGAGGTCTGATAAGTTTTCGTTAAAATCAGTAAAACAAAAAACAGGATAAAACTGGGGTGGAATCGCGTAAGATGATAGTTGATTGTCACATTTTTGATCATCACTTATGATCAAATTGATTTTTCCTTCTGCGTAAGGTGATCACATCCACCAATTCAACTCAATTCAACTTTGTTCAATTTGTCAGTGACATTTGTGAAAAACATTGTTGCCGTAGTTAAATTTTCTAGTAAATTCATTGAAATTGTTAATTTTTTAGTGAATAAATGCAATAATTCTAAATTTAACCATTTATTTTCGATTGTTGTATACTCATATGGTAAAAGAAATATTGTTTTTGATGATTTGGTGACTAAAATTGAAAAAACGTTGAACATTTTATAATGTTTTGTATGCGTGTGGTAATTCTAGTCACATTGCCACAAAAATAAAAATAAAACGTCAATTTCATGAGAAGATGACTATCACAATATTTTGGTGATTGGTTTTAAGCTATCACTGTGATGATCAGAAAGTATAGATTTTGACTGTCACTTATCACAAATCACCTTAGCCGATTCCACCCCTGAGTTAAACGTTCAGAAGTATGTATTTTTGCCTCCGACCGTTTTGACTCTTCAAAATCAAAACTCAATTTGAAAAAAAAAGTTAAGATATCTAGTGAGTAGGAATTAAACCGCGAAAATAAGCCTACAGGCTTTGAATCTTATACAAAATACGAATACAAAATTAGATTTTAACATACAGATCTTTTTCAAATCCTAAGTTTTTTTTCTCCAGGAGCCAGGAGCACTGTTTATTGTGGGGTAGTGACTTTTATCTTTTGTCTTAAAACAGGGAATTTTGAATTAGCCCGTCGGATTCGCTGTTATAAATTGTACTTCCCTTCGAATCCTGTAGAACTAGAAATGCAAAAATAAGGATAGCTTGAGAGTAAAAAAAACCTTGCATTGTGGGTCTCATCATGAAATTGTATTGCTATTTAATTGATTTTGTTTGTAGATATATTTTTATTTTGTATATTTATATTATTCTAGGTCAATGGATAAAAATGAAATCGATACCTACATCAACGAATTGTCCCCCTAAATGTATTTTATTTATTGATGTCACCTTACATTTGAACCAAAACTATCAACAAAACGATTGCAGATACATCATGAAGAACCCTTTAGTTTTTTGCCTGCACAACATCCTATTTATAAATGACTGGTATATCGATTGGAAATTTTGCAATATAATTCTACAACTGAAATTGATGACCCGGTTTATTGGGTCAAAAACAAAAACAACAATGACATGAATCGATGGCATTATATTATAAATGCTTACGTCAAGAAGTGATTTACGACAAATGTAACATGTAAACTGGCACTATTATGAACTTTTTTTTTTTTTGCAAAGTGCAAAATCCTTTTTTAATAAAACTTGTCAATTCAGTTTTGTTTTCTTTGCATCATTAATTTCAATTGACTGCGTATAAAAACTTAACTTTGAGTGACATGTTTCAGATAGTCAGAGGAATTCTTTGTTTTTTTTTTATAAACCAAAAATGATTAAGATAAATTACATGCTACATTTTTAATTGTATGGAAAATGATCAGACATTGAATATTACGATGACTTTTTATAAATGAACCATACATAACTTAATACATACATCTTTTATTTAAACTTAACTGTAAAATATTCAATAGACGTTGATGAAGAATTTTCAAATATAATTGTTTAATAAAATATATAGCTAATCAGAATAGAGGAGGTTTCTTTAAAAACGTATCCAAAGTAAAAAAAAATTATAATTTTTTTTTTAATTATACCAAGAAAGAAATCCCTGGTTATATAAGGAATTGGTGACGACGAAAGTGGTCATGCAGAAACAAACGGTATGATCATTGCAGAGATGCATGCTGCAAATGTAAAAACAAGTGTTGACAAAAATTATTTAATCTAAAAAATTATAAAAAAGTTGTTTTACAATATTCTGCAAATAATAAAAAAAATCGTTTGGAAAATGTGCGCTTTTTCACAATATTCTAAAACAGAATTATGAAAAACAGAATTTGAGGTGAAGAATTTGGAAAACCAGACAGAATTTTGGAAAGCACAATTTTGACAAAAGAATTTCGACCCAGGCAGAGTTTCAACTCCAACCTAAATAAACATTATTTTCAAAGAAACCCAAACAAACAAAAGATTTTACGTTATCAGTTATTTTTATTACGTTAATATTAAAACAGATCAACGGCAACAACACTGAAAATTTTTTATCTACAATTTCTCGTGGCTTTTTTATGCTCTAATAATTTTTTTATTAAAATACATTTTTAAAAATCCATCCCTAAAATTTTCATAACTATAGAATATAAGCATTTTTCCCTAATTTTATATAAGCAGAGTAATAATTATTTTTCTTACGCTTATTATTATTTGATTTTTTTCTTCTAATCCCTATTTGTTTTTTTGTTTCGTTTTGAAAGATTATCAAAAACAAAATAATGAAATTTAATTTTGAAAAAAAAAATCACCAATAACGGACCTATTTTTAAGGACTAAGTAACAAATATTCATTAACGATAATTCGTAACAAACATTTTTAATTATGTATACCTTCTTTGTAAAATATTAATTTAATAAAATGTTGAAATATGTAAATTGAAATGTAAATTATTTCGGCATTTAAAAAAAAAGAATTATGTTTTTAATTGTATCCCAAATCTGTTTGCCAATTTAGTTCAGTTTTTCGAAATTAACTCTATTTTAAAATTTGATTAAGAAAACATAATTCTTATGTCAATTCGGGCTTTCTAAAACTTTAAATTATTTCACACTGAAAAACTTGTCCTTTGAGGAAAAACAATTACAATTTAATTGAAATAATCTTCATGATGAAAAGAAAAATATTTTGATAAGTAGCTGATATTAGGAGAATAGTTAAAACATCGCCTACCATATCGCCTACTTAATAGAATATTTTTGAAAATTAAATTTAAAGTTACATTTGTTTTTCCCAAACAGAAACGATTATAGACTATTACAAGTACTATGAATAATGTTTACCTTAATATAAAATAGCATATAAGTTAGATGTTTTATATTACATTTCCAACTTAAATACTACTTAATATTAAAGAAAACTAATTGATTTTTAAATTAACTTTAATTGGAAAACAACTGTTCGCACTGAAACTGTAAGAAACACTGATTGATTCTGGGGAAAAGCTAGAGATTTTAAGGAAGTCGATCTCACACCACATCTATAGTTGTTCATCGACTTAAAGATAACTCTATAATATTGTCAAATAGGATATTGACATACGATAAGGATTTTCAAGCAGAGATAATAATTTGACATGAGTCACATCACATCAAACTATCAAATTTGTTTGAATGAAATAAAAAAGAAAACAAAACAAAGCAACAAATTATCATCAAAACCAATAAAAGGAAAAACTAACAAATTTGTAATTAATCATAAAATATATAACAACGGATCGGCTGTTATCGCACTTGTTTACGAAACCATAGTAACCATAACTACATACAGTCTGTTACACTTATGTTCTATTACGTTTCCTTAAACAATAATTTGGAAATAGGCAGACACTTAATATGTTGATACGAATTGTAGATATAATGCTTACCTATATTAAGATCGGGTCTATCTGTCCATAGCACTTAAACAGATTTTCTTAATAATGTTTTGTAGGAGCCTAAAGGTAAAAATTGTGATTCAAATTAGTTAACAATAAACCAAAATATACCCCAAATGTAATTTTTTTCGACTTCTCGCTGATTTTGGTCAGCTTTTTGAAATTTTGAGTATAAGGTGCACTTGATAAGGTTTTATTTTGTTACTAACAATATTAAATTTTCTGATTAACTACTTACCTTTCAAATTTAAAATAAATTGTTAGATATTTACGATAATCAAATTTAGACTTGACTTAGGCTACGGCCTACGGTTACAGTGCAAGCGTATATTAACGAAAAAGTGATCTGACGTACACGTCAGAACAAACAAAAGAAAAGGTTCTAATGAAATCGGTTACAATTCACGCGTTTTCTTCGACAGAAGACGCACGAGTTCGTCCATGGAAATCGACAGGTTCTGTGTGAAATTAAAAGAAAGTCATATTTCAACAGAGATAAATAAATGGATAAATCGATGTGCAGTTACACATAAGTCTATAAAATTGTGTTTAGTTATTTAAATTTTGATAAAACTGTGTAAGAATTATAATATTAAAATATCCAAAAACAAAGCATTGTTAAATACAAAAAAATCGTATGTGGTTGAATTTTCAACTACCATAACAGAGTGTGATGAAAAACTTAACAAAAAATAATTTTACATGTAAAATAAGTCCACCTTTTGGGGAAATTAAATTTCACTTTTTTTTATGAAATTTATTATGTTTTCATTCGATTAGAAACACAAACGTTACACTTATCGATGGCAAATAACTCAAAGAATTTTTTGTGCGATGATACAATTTTCAGTTGGCACTTATTTAATATATTTACAAAAAAAATATCTGCGTTATTGAAAATTTTATCATCACAAATGATTCTGTATCGCATTTGCCATCGATAAAAACGCAAGCACTCAAAGCAAAAGAGCGAAACAAAGACGATGTTCACATTGGACGTACTCACCCGACGCATTTTGACGTCTATATGTTTTGTCCCTTCGTTGTTAGAAATTTTTGATTTTTTTAAATTCTCATATGGATGCATTTTGACATTCGCCATTCTGACATTTGTATTTTTTTATTTTTTCCCTTTTTGCACCAACATCTTGAAAGTTTTCTCAAAATTTGGTCACTTTTGATTGGAAATTGCAATTAAGCATGAGCTTATAAAGAATATTGTAAACATCTAGGCTCATTTCACATATTTTGTTTTTTTTTTTTTTTTGTTTCGTGTGGTTTCGTGCATCCAGTGTTTACACTACTTTGTGTCTGAACACGGCGGACTGGAATAATGTCAAAATGATTCGGATGAGTACGTCCATTGTGAACATCGTCAAAACATTTTTTCTTTACAGTCTGTGTTGATGAATTGTTTTTAAATATAGGCGAGTTTATATTTCTGAGGGCTCACCTGAGCAAGCGAATCTAAAATTTTTCAGGCTCAGTTTTTTGACAGCAGTAGTGTAAAATTTCACTGAGAAAATGTGTTTATATTGCTGAGCATACGGAGATCTCGGAGATCTTAGAAATATAAACTGGGCTAATATATGTATATTGAAGGCTCCTATAAAGTCTTAAGGTATTTAGTATTTGTAAATGAATGAATGTTTGTTTCACTTTAAAGAAGAATGTAATGCCATGAATAATGAAAAACGATATCAGCGAAATGACCGCCACGGCTACTTTTTCCGAGTTTTTCGGTAATATTGATAAGATTTAACATGAACATATGTCTTTCGAATTTCATCAAAATCGATGCAGCTGATAGTCGGTATAAAATAGGTTATGATAGAGATCATGTAATACGCTATTTCGATAAAAAAAAAACTTCCACGAAAATCAGTTGTATCTTTTTCGAGAAAAATTAGATTTTTCTTATCATTTTATGATGTCAAGTACCATTATTTTAAAGCTGATCAAATTTTAATTTTTTTTTTCTAATAAATGCTTTACAAATCTCAAATATCAAACTGGAAGAAAAAAGGTTAAGCCTACGGTATTGTATGTATCACCAAAAATGTTTGGTAAATTAATAATTATGGCGGTTGTTTATTTTGCCGTTTTTCTTTTCGCAATTTGTTTATTTAGCAATTTGTTGTTTTGCATTTCACGTTATGCTTTTTTAAATGATATTTAAAATAATCAATTTCGCCAAAATTTTGTATGATTGATTTTTTTCCCATAGTGACGTCTTTCATTGTTTTTTTTTCAGAATCAGCTTATTAACGGTACCTGTCATAAAACCGTTTTTATTACACTGACTATCTTTTGAACGAATTTAATGTTCTTAAACTATACCTACTGCTTAACTGCTAACAGTTTCTATAAAAATAAATTAGGTGTAAACAGGGTTCGAACACAGACTCTTGGCGTGATAATTCGACACACTTAACACTACGCCACGGGGTTCTACTCTGAATCGGTCTGAAACATTAAGTGTGTTTTATTGAGAATCCTACTAGGAAAATCTAAGAAGAGTAAAAAAAATTCAAAAAAACGATTCAGTATAACTTCGCCAATAAGGTTTTAGTTTTTAAAATTGGCACTTGTTTACACGTGCTACTTATGTACCAACCTTTGACAGATGAAACTCACAATTATTGTGACTATTCTCGCTATAAAGGAATTGTTGTTTTTGTAATGCATGGAAATTTTACTCTTCTTTATACAAAGTAAAATATTTTTTTTTTTCAATAAAACACGCCTATTGTGAATTTGACAGTAGATGTATTTGGTTTGAATCATTTTGACAGATTGCCATGTTTGTTATAGTTATTTTTCATATTTTTTTAAACATGACGAAAGTGCTCGTATTAGTTTTGACAGTAACGTATGTTTTTTGTGCATTTAGCTTTTTATGTCTATCTGTCAAAATTCGAACTAATTGCAGTGATAAATTGTCTTTTGGGGAGTGCGCTAAAATTTGTTTAGTTGATATCTTGAATTCGATCCGTTTAATATCGAGTTCATCATTTTTAAAATTAAAATTAATAAATATACATATAAATTTAAAAACTTAAGAAAAGCTGAAGATACTTATTGTTAAATTATATGTAATATAACGTAAATTAAATTGTTGACTGTTCCAGTTGAGCTAAGCAAATTCATTATCCATGAAATAGCTTACTAGCAAATACGACTTACTTTTTTTTATTAATAACGATTTAAACGCAATTATTTTATAACATTAGAAATTACGTGACTCAATATTAGCGATAATCAATTCATAAATATAGTAATTCTGTTTTACTAAAGCCTTAAACAAAAACAAATTTAAAATTTATGTGTAATTCAATGAAAAATTTAAGGTACATGTATCAATCATATAAACATCAAAATTTAAATTTTATTTGATGTATTTATTATTTATTCAAATTCCTATTATTATCAATGTTTACATTTTCCAAATATTTATTAAAAGCATCCGAATATATATAAAAACAAAGCTTAATGTCACTAAAGCATTATCTGTAACATTTATTGATACATTTTTAATACATATTTAATATGAAAACACAAAATATTATCACAAAACCATAATGGCGCTTGACCAAAATAATTATGATTTTATATTTATAATGCTATTTCATTATATTGCATTTGGTCTCAAGGGATAGCGGTTACAAAATACAAAAGCATTATTTTCAACAACAACAAAAAAATAAAACATAAAATCTGAATCCCCAATCAGCTATCAATTAATTAGTTCAAATATTTTTGTGTAATCTTTTTTATAATTTTTTTTATTTTATTTTATCGTGCATAAATCGCTTTGCTAATTCATACCAATTAGGCGACATTCACACACATATGCAGATAAAGCATTCACAAAACATATTCACATTCCAATAACCAGAATGATGGGGTGGATAAGTCAAGCCCTATGTGAGCGTCATATCGTAGAGCAACACGGTCGTCGTCTGTTAAAATACGCCCTCGAATTCCCCATAATAATAAATCCCTTAGTGGCGAATAATTTCAAATATTAATTATGCAATAATGTGTGAAATTTCAATTTCCATTGCATATATAAAATAATCCGACGTATGGCGACGATGATGGTAATGGTAAATTTTCCATCGACGACGACGACGATGACGACACAAATACCATCGTAACTTACTTGCAGAATGTAAATGCCCAAATCAGACGCCCGCACTCACACGGCACCCTCTCTCGATCTTCACCCCGGAAGGAAAATTACATTATTAATGGAAAATGACAGAATGGAAAATGTTCTCAATCCGTAATTAGAATACTTTCCTAAATACTTTGGCAGGCAGCGGCACAATGATGGTAGTGGTTGAATGTTTGAATATGCTGTGCGTGCATCCATGGTTCATGACGCTGCTGACGACGGCCTTAATAGAGTCACTCCTTTGGTTTTGGAAGAAGTTATATACGTTACAGAAAACTCTATAGGAATAACAAACGAAATAGCACGTGCATGAGGGCTGCTATATTATATGCTACCCCCTGATGTGAACACAGACGCCACTGTATGTTTTTAATGATATCCTCTTAGAAAGACAAACACCCTCGCATGAAGTGAAACGTAGGCAGAAGGGCAAGCAAATAACACCAAATGGAAAGAACATCAATGAAATGTCTTTTTAATTTGTGTTTTCTGTTTTTGAAATTCCTGAAATCTGAAACAATGTGTAGAGAAGTTCAGCTCTTAAATGGGAACAGTATGTTGGACAAGAATACAAATGAGGAAACAATAGTTGAAACAAAACAGAGTCTTTTGTCTTTTATATCGTAAACGTATTTTATACACACACATAATTTGCATACCTATTCAATAACATGCAATTGTAATGGGTTTTGTGTTTTTTTTTTTTTTTTTGTTTTTATGATAATTTGTAAATGTGTATATTGCCAGTTATATTTATGTATATCCATTCGAGATCGCTTTTGTTCTTAGGACAAATTAGACCTTTTAGATTGTTTGATGCTTCTAAATGTTTAATCCCATTCATTCTCTCTTTTGGATCAAGTTCGGAAACCTTTGTTATTGGTGCCAAAAGTAATAAATAAAGAAATGTTATCACACGAAGTTATTTGCTTCTTTGAAGATTTCAAGGAGTGATGTCTGTAAGGATATCATCCAGCAACAAAGCATATATGCAACTCGAAATAGAGATGTCCATGAGTCCTTCACCCCTTTTCTATAAACCCTTTGAATATTATTGATGGCTTTCATTCACCGATACGCTAGAGAACAAGAAAACACCAAGGACATTACACCAAGGACATAACTTAACAGTCAACACTCAAAACAACAACAACCAGACTTTTTGGAGTTAAATTGGATGTGTAAACATTGTGTTCAACAACGAGAACATTTAACTTCAGAATCCAATGCTTTTGAAAAACCCAAACGGATCACTTCATAAAGAAACTATGCAAGCAGTCATAACAACAACGAATGGAGATTTCACAAGCGTTCGATGACTACTTCAAAGTAGTTAGATAGTTAAATAGATCACTACTTCAAAGTATTCCTGGAAGAAATCAACCTCTTTCTATTCTACGTTTACAGTTTAGTTCAGCGACAACAACTTTGTGAAAAGTCAAGAATTCATCATTCAGGAAGAAATAACCGGAATCCAGCATAGAATGTCACGAAAAAAAATGTACTGAACCGGAAAATATCTCAGAATTTGTTTCTTGAAAAAAGTTCCTCAATCAGTGATTATCTTTCTGAAAATCGTTACTTACAACTGCTACTCCGCTTTAAATGAAAAACTGTTAAAATTCATTCTATATTAAAAAAAAAAGCAAGAACTGCATTGTCTCTGGATATACAGATACAACTTATGGGAAGAACTAATACAGTTAAAGACAATGTTGCGTAGTTTTAGTTGTGTTTTGGTAAAAACAACTGCGCTATTCATGTATTGGTGAAATTACAGCATGGTACGTTGTCTTCAACATCAACAATCACCAAAACCGGTCTCGCGTCGGTCGGTCGTCTCGATATTGAAAAACCATTTGACAGTATTTTTCACAGGCTGAATGGTACTAAACACGGTATACGTTTTTCCAAATCAGATTTCTTCAGAATGCTTCGGAAAACTCCGAGAATCTTCTGTTTCTTTAAAGTATTCATAGATATGCCAAATTAACGACAGCTGTTGTACAAACGTCACCTCCTTCTCATTCTTTCACTCATGGGAAAAAGGTCTTGACTCACCCAATAGACAAAGCATCTTCTATCCTATTGCTATCACCCAGCAATTATGCCAATTTTTAAGTTCATCTCATATTGTTGTTGAATAAAATTCAACTTTACTTCCGATAATCGCTGTTCTTGAAAATTTGATGCGATGATCGCTGCTCGTTACAACATGCGTAAATAGCTATGTCTATAGACTCAAGTTACTTTTACGTCTACTAGGTATACATAATAAAAGCATTTTTTTGGTAAAGCCTGAGCTAATGCCTGACTTATTTTCAGAATATCGTTGGTTGTTACTCGTCTCACCAACCCATTTTATAAAGATTCATCAGGTTCTTCGTCCACTATGCTGTAAAATATAGGGTATCTAATAAGAACACGGCATAATAAATAAATAATTAACCGATCTTCAAGAACGAAAATGACTACCCCGTATACCTAATACTAAACTGTTCACTATACGATTCAAGCAATGGTGCCTTATGAAATCTCCCTTTCAAACATTTGATGAGTATATCTGCTGAGGAGACGTTTTTTAACCTCTCACTCAACTTATCTGATTTTATCCAGTGTAAGATTGCAGGACCAGGGAAAGGGTTACCAATACAACATCGATGACATGCTTAATCTGTACGATCTTTTCAAAGTAAAAATAGGCCTTTGCCAAACATATGGTCGACCTGAAACCCTCTTGCCGATACCGTCGAAAATGTTCTTGTTCCCATCCGTGAATATGTATGAACAAACTCTGTGCTATCGAAATATAACCATCGTCATGATTCTGGGAATCTGAGTTCTCAGCTAAATCCGTACATTCTCCAAAATACTTAGTTTTCTTCAGAAAATATAATCATGGTTTCAAAAAAGTAAAATTAATTTTATTTTATACTATCTGTTACCAGACACGTTGCTGCCGCAGAAAAAATATGGGAGAAAATATTGTTTTTGAAAGAGTTATTATAATCCTATTGGTCCAACATTTTAACAAAAGCTTTCAAACTCATAATATAAGAGTTTCGGTTCGGTTAAATAGTCTTGGTCATTTCTTACAACATCAGCTATTCACCAGTGAAAATCCCGTCAAAAAAGGTCGATCCATTTCCCGTGGTTGCGTTCGTGCGTAGGTCCATAAATACAAATTATACGAAAAAGCTACCCCAGCGCCATCTAGGGGATAATTTACTTCATTAGTTACTTATTACAACATCAGCTATCTGTCAGTTAAAGTCCCATTGAAATTGGCCCATTAGTTTCTGATCGGATCATCAAAAAAAGCGACCCGAGCGCCACCTAAAAAGTAATTAAAATAGCCTATGTTACCCGCTACAACATTAGCTATCGGTCAGGGAAAGTCAAAATCGAGCCGTTCTCGAGATTAGCCAGGACAATCAGACAGTCAGACAAAAAAATTTAAAATGTATGTTTTGTTATAAGTGCCGTAGGTATATAGCTTTCATATGTATCTTGTAAAAAAGCTGTTATTTTGACATTACAAAAAGACATTTCATTTTTATTTATGTGTCATAATATTAAAGATTGTAGGCTTGTAGGCTTGTAGGCTTATGAATTTTTTTAAATAAACAGCAAAATGAAATAAATCGGTTCCTTTCTTGTAAAATTCACTGTTCTATTGCAACCGCTAAAACTTTAATTAACCCAACCCTCTGAAATCGCATAAATCCTCCATCTGCCCGTTTTAACAGAACCATTGTCGTTTACCAGCCATTGAATGAGCTTCAAACAATGAAAATGTCTAAATAACTGTTTTTTTTTTGTAGTATCTATACCTACTTAAATTGTTATATTCTACTTTCAACAGAATCTCTGCTGTCTTACGTCTTTCCCTTCGGCAGAGCAAGGCAAGAAAACAAAATCAGAGTCAGAGACAGAGACAGGAGAAGAAAGGAAGGAAGAAAATAATTTTATTTTTTTGCTCATGTCGAGCGAGAGAGAGGAAGCGTTTAATGATGAATTCCAAGAAGAAACTCTTACCCATCTACCATCGACATCCCCAGTTGAACCTTGCCATTCTGCATTTAAATCTTCGACCCCACCGGCGAGGGTATGTGTGTGCAGCAGATACATAGCTTCATTGTAGCAAAACTTTTACTCTACTTTTCTGTTGTGAGCTGCTGCTTGCTTTTCGACTTCGACCCGAGATCCTTAGCACATAATAAATTTGCTAAAGGACACTCCGTGTCGTTCTCGAGGTTGCGAGCAATATAATGTAGAAGCTACTTCTCTGTATGCAGCAGCAGCTCCCTGCGATGTGTACAAAAATATCTAAACGATTATTTTCTCAATTATACAAGAACTTCTAAGAGGATATAGCTATAAAACTTCAAGCTGGAATAATGTAACTGTGTTAACTGTTTACTGTAGTAGTAGTAAAGGAATCCAAAAATATTTTTCAGATTAAATACACTCTCATATGAAAGCAAATATAAGGAAAGCAAAATTGGAAGTGGAAGTGTCGCATAGCTCAAAGTCAGCGATGTTATAATGTTAACTTTCGAGATAATAAAAGAAAAAAAGGAATACCAAGACTCATGGGTACTGATTTTTAAACTGTTTGCAGTAAACATGACAAGCACATTAGACGCAATCTTATCTTTGGAAACTTTCCAATTTTTCAGTAGCAAAATTTCACAATAGTAGAGCGCTGGCAGTTATGTTGGCACACGTGTGAAATTGGCTACTATAGCGTTGAGTTTATCCACATAGAGAAATCAAGATTGTTTGAAATACACCAAAGAAGATGTCGCTGAATAAGCATATCGAGTAATTATTTTTGTCCTAATTCCTTGTAACGCAAAAAATTCAAACCGAACCGGAAAAAATCATCTTTTTTTCTTTTTTTCTCTGGCCTTTTCACTCAAGATTAATTGCTACAAGAGTAAAAAAAAACAAGTCGATAGTAACGACATCCTGCAAGCAGTATTTGAAACTTACACATAATTTCTCTATGTGTATAAACTCAATGATATTACATACCATCTGTTTATCGATTTTAAAATCGCCTGGATTAGGGAGGAAGATTTCCGGTGATGATAACTTTTCGCATTCCTATCGAATATTCTCTTTAATTGCTGCGATTGTCTGAGGCCACAGAAAGAAGTCTCGGTTGGTTAAATTGGGCAATCTTGTTAACCATGTCAAATTGCAAAAACGTGAGATTACGCTACCAGGAAACGCTTCCTTCTCAATAGCCATTGTGGCTCGTTCCGTGGGTGCGTTTGCGCCGTCTTGTTGGTACCACATGTTCACCAAGCCCCGTTCATCCTATTCCGACAGTGAGAACCCGTTTATGCATATTGCGTGTCCCGTCGTCTAGTTGATTGCAATGCCATGCTCTAATTTATTCAAACAAGAAGCAAACAATGTTATCAAAACTGTTATAATACAAACAAAATCTATCTATCTATAGTTCTCAGTTACATCGACAGCCACAACCGCGGTATTATCGACCGAACAAACAATCCAGTGGAAGCCACGCCCTGCATGGTCTCCTGTAGTCTGTTCGAGCCGACTAGTTAAGCGCCAGAATCTTTGCCCAGTTAGCGGGACACGATTAGGAAATCGACGTCGAAATTTACTCTACGCCAACACCACCGACCGATTATTGGTTGAAAAAAATCCACACAGTTATTCGACGCACTTGCAGAGTAAGCGCTTCATTGCTTACCTGTTTGTATTCTGGAGCTGTCTCACAGATGTCAAAAATGATTGACGTACGACGCCAATTTCAAAAATTATAACATCTTCCGATAGGGTGATTCATTTTGCGCCAACTTGTACAAGATCTTAATCACCCTAGTTCTGGTGTATTGGGCAGAAGCATGTACATTGAACGTATCAGATGAAAAGTTACTTGGTTGCCTTAAGAGAAAGATTTTTTGAGTGATACCATAGAAAGTAGACATGTCAAAATATACTCTTCAATTACAGTTATTACGATTAAATTTTATTCACCAGTCACCACACGGTTACGCGATAATTTAATTTCTTATCGCACTTAAAAGTTGTTTGCCGAAAGTATCTGAGAAATAAATTCATAAAGCCGTTTTCTGACTTCAATATTTAAACTTAAGCAGCGTTTTTTGGAAAACGCAAGTAAATACAACATAAGCTAAGAACGACAGTATGCAGTTCCATTTGCATATATTGAAGTATCTATTCCTTTACTTATCAATATTGGCTTTTAAATTTTTCCTCCAATGATTGCAAATGTTTTAAAAGCATCCCCTTTTGAACAATTTTTTTTTTAATATTTATAACATCGCTGCCTCAATTAAGTGATTTTCCGAAATCCCCTGCCTTATGAATTTTCTTCTTCGACAAAACGACACGACACAACTTATTGCCAAAGCAACAATGTTTAAAGGACGACGAATAATACGGGAATAGCAGTGTAAGGTAAGTTAGCCAACCCATAAGGGATGATAATAATGATGATATAAAGGTTGTTGGATGATCAAGTGGAATGGGATTCGGTTTCTCTGGGGCATCAGGATGGTGAATACTATTACCATGCCACTTTTTCTGCTTATGAAGCACGATTCCTTGAATATTCCATCCGTCCGGGTCGCTTCTGTACTGCAAATGTCGACTGTGTGCTGCACGTTTGTTCGCCCATTTAAGAAGCAAGGAACACACAGGACTCTCTCTATAAAAGGACGAGAACGAGAAGTACGACGATACGGAGACCACCCACATTGCTGTGTTATTGTGTGTGCCTGCGGCCACTGCAAAAAAGGGGGATCACGTTTAGAGTACTGCAGGGTAGAATTCGACCTGCGTCGTCGTCGGTCGTTCGTCGGATTGAAACGATTGCCAAGTTGTATAGAAAATTGAGTTAAATTGTTGTCAGTTGGAAAAGCTGATGCGAAATCGGAATGGGAACGTTTAATGGGCGTAGGTGGATGTTGTATTGCTTGTTCGTAAAGTCGGGGAGATTTGGAATGTAATGTTATTAAATTATTGTATAGCGTAGGATAAAATCGATGAAGCACCAGCGTTGCCAGACGTGCTCAATCTAAATAAGTTGTTTTATTGTGTATTTTGCATTTTAGGGTGACACATGTGTGTTAGTTAATCACTTGGAATTGAAGTGATTTGTGGCCCATAAGAGGACATAACGTGTGGGTTGGTTGTTTTTATTCGTCTAGTTGGTAATTCTTATATATATATATGTATATGTTTTTGTCAGGATCCGGATCCGGAGGCAGTAATTTGAAAACAACTATACATCAAACAATGGGGTGTAGATTAAGCACGAAATAGTTATTGTGTGGATGCCTTTTGGGGTGACAAATTCTGTGATTTGCTTTTAATTTTCTGTTTTGAAATCAGGGTGAGATGTGGTAAGTGTATGTGAGTGTATGTGTAGATTTGTGGTGTATCTACATACGGATATGTGTTAAATGCTTTTTTAAGCATAACTGAAATGATGATGATTTAGTTAAATGGTTTGGCCATTGACGTATTAGGAATGGACCGCCAGTAGCCAACTTCACGCTTGTTCCAACTTCACGCTTGCACCATCAACTACTAGCAGGGAATCTGCGTATAGCAATGATATGATTTGTTTAATTAATTATTTACTATTGAAATATTTTGGTGGAAATTATTTTATTTTACAAAACACATCCACTCCTTATGCCATGAGTTACTTACAGATGAATATATTATCGTTTTCATTTAAATTCTAATAACGAAATTAGTACACGTATTTAACACTAAAAGATGATGGCGTTTTTAGACTGTTTTTAGTTGGAACAACTTTTCTTGGCTGTTTGTATGAAAATTTCAACCGACTGGCGGTCCATATCTAGTACGTCAATGGGTTTGGCATTCATTTTAAGTAAGTAATTGATCTTTAAATGACTTCTCAAGTTTAAAGGAGTCGTTGAAGTGATTGTATTTTGCTATGACGACTATGATCAACATTTATGATAATCAACAGAACCTGATTGGCTTGATTCGAGGGTAAATGGAACTTTAATTTCCTTTATGTACTTATTTCACGACTTCAATGATCCTTGTATAGATAATGCAGTAATCAGTTCAGTTTACGCATTTTCATTTCTGCATTGTTTGTAATTTAATGTCCTATATGTATAAGTTTTTACATCTGGGTATTGAATCTGTAGTGAGCTTAAAACTTAAATTACTGCTTAGACTATTTATTTTACAATATATTTAAATTTCTTTGCAGTCAATGAAAATACATTAGATGATGCCCGAAGTGGATAAAGATACGGTTGCCGAAATGGTGAGTGGAGCACATGCACCGATGTTTGATTCCGAAGCACTCTTTAAGGAGAGCAAAATATTTTCTACCGAAAGACTCACAAATGGCAGAACAGTAGTCGGAAGTACAAATGCGGATAACCCTGAATCCGAATCAATGGTTCATCCATTTGTTTACAAAAGTCCCTTGACAATACCACCAGCGAAATATATTAATAACGCTCTGTCAAATTTTGGAGTGCAGCCAATGACACTGCCGCCAGCAACAAATAAAAACACATTGGCAAGTTTGCTAAGCGCTGAACGGCCGCAAACAGCTCCGCTAACTTTTCAAATGCGAAACAATGCCAGATCAGTATCATCTTCAGAGCCTGATATTTTTGTGGGATCTGCAACTGATAATGTTGCCCAAAGCACAACAACGATGGGTGATAGAAAAAGAGAAAAATATAAAAGTCATAAGCGAAATGGCCAAATAAGTGTTAATGAAATTGTACCGACTAAGACCAAAGCTGTTAATTTTCAACCCTCCCGAATATCCAGTACTGCAATTAAATCCTCCCCAGAGCCTTGTGATCTACCGGGCATGTCAGTGATTTCAACATGGCATCCGCATGTATATGCAAAACCACCTAATCGACCATCACCGTATACCATCGCTGATATTTTGGGTTGGAGGAAACTGACAAAACTGGCCACCGATGAATTGGATCCTAGAATTCCATTTTCAACAACTGCATTTGATATAAAATCTGAGACACCTCCAAGTGAAATAGATGCAAGCAGAATGAAATCTCCGAGAACGATATTGAAGACATTTCAGCAGCAGTACTCTCAACAAATTAGCCGTTTTGAAGAAAGATGTAGCAGTCATACGCGCAGCACCTCTCTCAGCGAGACAAGTGAAGACGATAGTGGAAGCATTGCAATTGATCAGCCACTTAACTTGTGTGTGCCAAAGCAAAGCGATTCTAATGACAGTAGCAGTGTTACGGCAAAGTCAGTTTCGAAAATTCATAAAAAAGGTAAGTTATGCGTTTTTCTTTTTGTTTTTTCGCTACACTTTTAATCTTAAGAACTATTTAAACCAAACACGATTTAGTTTTTGTGTTATTTTTTTCAGAATAATTTTTCGCTCATCGCCTATATATGCAATACGCGCGAGCATAGAATATTCGAGGTTTGGCTAAATTATTATTTTTGTATATGAAATTCGTGAAAGAACTTTCAACACTTACCTAATGCTTCTGCTTCTTTTTCGAAAATGTTGAATTCTGTTGTCGGTTAATTTTATTTTTTTCAGGAGTTTTTTAAACCTGTGCCTCTTCTTCTTCACGACTGTAAGTGAATGAGGTATATGATGAAGAATTTTAAGCGAAGACTTCTTCGGATCTTCGTACTTCTAACTCGATGAAACTTTTGTCATCCCAGTTATAATGAAAAACATCTTCATCTCAATATGTTTGTACACTGTTCTACAATGTTCAGCTTCAGCTTAGGAGACATTTGCTATCACAGCGGATGGCCAGAGTTTCCCGTTTTTTTGTTCCAAAGAAATTTTGGATTAACGGTGTTCAATAAAGTTCAGAAATAGAGTAAATCATTATAAACTTTACATTGTATCAAGTACTCGTTGCAAAGATAAAGAATCTTCATTTATGATGACTCCATCGTCAGCAATGAAAATAACTGATTTCCATCACCTTTTCTTCAAGTATAGATACTCTGATCTTTAAAAAAGAGCAAAGGACTCATCACTCTTCCTTCCTCGGCACACCAACTTCGATTGCGAAATTTTAGGTTACTTGTTCGTACATTATGAATCCATCATCATCTGCACGTAGATTTCCGAAACTTTTCTCACTACAGAAATCGTGGTTGTCAATGGAATTATTTTTCAAAATCAACAAAGACAGGAGGAATAACGTTGTTTTTCCATTCTTATTCTTACCACTGCTTATCAGATGTCGATTCACTTTTTCGCTTGGAAATTGTGAGAATGTATAACTTTCCTTTTCTATTAATTTTTTTTTATGTTAATCTCTCAAGTTAATTGACACATTTCCGACCAAGTCGTGCTCTTTATTTTGATAGCCATCACTAGAATTCACTCCTTCACTCCCTATACATGTTTGCGTTACGGTTAGGTCTCTGAGGCCTCTGCTCCTTTTACTGAGCCTTAGGACCAGCCTAGCATTATCCAGTACTTTTAAAGGGTAGACATTTCACTTATGTAAACGAAGTTATAGAGATTTTGACTGTCTGCTAAGTGAAAATATCCGTGATAAACTTAATTCGAGTGGATTGGAAAATAGAATTGAATTCGAATTGCGACATAAATCTATGACCACACCGGATTGAAAGATTAAATAAAACGAAACAAATTATGTCAAATTGATCCAGAGAGTCAATTCTAGACTTCTATTTCTGTGAAAACTCAATCGAATTCATATAAATCGTTTTCGGATTCACTTCTACTGCGCAGAGTAGAGCAAACAGTTGTTGCACTTTCTCAAAATTGAGGCCGAAAAATCCTTCTTTAAATTGATCTTCTCTGATCTAAAAAAAAAAACTGAACAAGATAAGTTTGAGAGCAGATGATGTATCACCGAATAGAGTACAATCTAGCTCTTTTCTACACAAAGCAGATTAAATAAGTTCACTGAATAGGGCTATTCACTCTTTGCTTTAATTTGCTTTCGATTCAACCTCTATACTAAAAATCGATTCTCGTTCTATAAGTGAAGCACTCGTATAGTGAATTCAATATCATACATTTTGCTGATTAAATAGTCGTCTCCTGCTGTTCATCATTTAAACAAATTGTAAATTTCATAGCAAACAAATTTTAAATTTCACATGAACATTCACTTTCAAATGAGGGTGTGAAAAAAAGTATTCATATGAAAATGTTTAATCTTTTGTTTAACCATTTGTCCAAAGAACCGGAATTGACTTCTAGGTTTACACGGAAAAGAACCCGGGTTGGAATCGTGCATGGTGATACTGAAAATCAAAATCATTACTTTTGCTCATTATTAGGTTATTATCTGCCCCCGGATTTAAATCTTCGTGTAAAAGCAGACTGAATATCAAATGAATCATGTGAGTATAACTTCAAGAACATAATGTTAAATCGCTGCAGCGAAAATACGGAAAAATAAAGAGTGTATAACAAACACTCCACACCGACCGATAGATTGCGCAACACGAGCTGCCCGAGCAACTCCGCTTCCCCGGCCACAACATACATTTTTCTCAATCAAGCTCAAATCAACGAGTGAAAAACAAACGAGTTGCACGCAGGGGTTGTTTAATTTAAAATCAGTCTTCAGATGTTAATGTTTTCACTCGTGTTTTCAAACATTTTTCAATTTACAAGAAAAAGTAATAACGTAATGTCGTCAAATGTCATTGTGCTTTGAAACGCAAAACTTCAACAAACGCAAATCAAAAACAAAATTTGGCTCGTTAATTTGTTTATCCAAATAGAAAAGTTTTGCCCATTTACGAACTACGAAAGAAATGCTTTCAGATTTTCTTTTTCAGCTTTCAAAACAATCGAGAAAAGTAAATTTATCACTGACCCGGAGTCATTAAATTTTTGCTTTGTTAGATCCAGTGAAATGTCAACCCAAGTAAAGACTGTCATACATTTATGTAATTCTTAAAAGATGTTTCATTGCATTATAAGTTGTTTTACATTCTTAAAGTCAATCTTTTAAGTGTGCCACTCAAAAGATCAAGTGTGTACCACTTAAAAGAAAACATTCTGGTTAATCTCCTACTTCCGTCTCCGCAAGTGTCATCTGGTTTTCATTTAAAAAAGTGTTCCAAAGATTTCCTCATAGTCATGTTATGTCTCTTAGTAAAAAAAAAAAAATATTTGTATCCATCAATTAGCATATCGTTTCGATTTGTCATATTGGAATATTATCGTGAGTGCTCCCATTTATTGTTTATGAACTCAATCTTGCCAATCTACATTATTGCTGTACTTAATGACATCGTCAAGCAATTATTTTCCAAGAATAAAATAATAAAAAAAAAAAAAAAAAACATAAGCCATAAAGAAATAACGAGCAAACTTTCGTTTCGAACAATGACTCAATTTACACAAATCGACTGCCATACGTTGCCGCAACAAGCCTACACTACATTCATGTTTACACCAATAAACGTCAAAAGAAAACATCAAAATAGACTCGTACTGTCAATTTAAGTGGCAATGCATCATCGTTTAACCCGACGCGATCGCTCTCAGTTTCTGTTGTTGATTTTGTTGAACGTTGATTCTTGATGCCATTGTGACTCATGAACAGGGCCGGCCCGAGCTAAACTAGCGCCCTGCGCAAGCTACACTATTTGCGCCCCTCATTTGCAGTTATTGGTGAAAGAAGTCATTTCCATTGTCCAGCTCATACATCCGAAGATCCTCATGATCCGAAGATCCACGAAAAGCTAACGATTGAGTTCCAAGAAATTTAACTAAAACAAACAGTCTGTGAATTACTGCTCTCCAATGCTTAGTTTCAGCACTCATTAAAATATCTAATTGTGAATCCATTGTTTGATTCAATTTCAACCTCTTTTCGAAATCTCTCCAGGATTTGAAGTTTTCCATATGGAATAAACTATTCTCGTGGCTCTTTAAAACTGAGCATAAATGAGACCAATTGGAATATCCTGTGCTTGATAAAGCATGAGAATGTTTATCTTTTGCAATTAAGTAACAACAAAAGCAATATGCAGCATCTTGGGACTTTGAATAAACCAACCAAGGCCGTGAGACAATTGTACCATTAGCTAATGTACGTTGGTAACTTGATTGTGTGAATCTTCTACCGTTATTTTTGGGAAAACTGAAATTACTAACCTGGAAAGGACCCTTACTAACGATTCCTACAATTTGTTCACCGTTTAAGTTGGACCAATTGCTTGGATCCTTGTAAAAAGCCTCTGAGCTTGCTAAAACGTCTGCCTCTGAGCTAATCACTACTTCTTCCATAGCCGCAACTGGTTCAAAACCATTATTAAAACCATCTAAAATGGGTGCACTTGTAGGATGGCTTTCACTTACCCCGTCACCATTATCAACACTCTTTTTTAAAAAATTGCAAAGCTGACCTGCTTGCTTTTTATTGTCGGCGTCAACAATTTTTCGCCGTTTTCTATTTTCTGCTCCCGATGGCTTTTTTTTCTCCATTTTAATCAAACTAATAAAAACAAAATGCACTTCGGGAGACAGTAAGCACTTTCACAGTTACACTTTTGCAGTTACACTTTCACAGTTTCACTTTTTTTTTATTCTACATACCTACCACTATTTTTGTTTACCTTTTTTTAAATATATGTAGGTACCTATGTAGGAAAAACGCTTTTTCTAAATTCTTTAAAGTTTGTTCAAACTATGTAAGAACAACTTTAGATTAACACTGCATGGATTGTTTCAATATCACTTTTTATTAATTTATACAAAAAGATTTAAGTTTCGATTCTTCTAAATAATAATTTATCGGCCTTTCTAAAAAATGTAAACACGACTGGTCTCTGCGCGTAGCAAGTTTTATTCTCATTTACCTACCCAGATTCCCTTTCCTTTATTTTGAGTTTTTGAGTTTGACCACAATAAGAACACTGCCAACATAGACAAATAAAGTCATTAGATTTGTCAAAAATCCTGTTTTTTAATGAAAACAATGCCTGGCAAGAACAAAACAATAGAGAAAAGGAGACACTGAAACTGAAAACAAAAGATTCACTCATCAACGACAAACTTTTTTTTTTATTTCACCCCTTTGTCTCAACAGACGATAGAACAAAGCTACACTTGCACTCATCAAGAGAAGTCAGTGCCAAACCAAATCGTAAAAAAACACTCAACAGGAAAAGTTTAATTCATAGGCGCAATTTTCAATTTTGCGCGCTGTTAAGTTATTGAGTATGACTATTTCACCCAAAAATAGCTGTTTGAGTGATGTTGTTGAAATCGTTTTCATATGAAAGAATTGACATCGCGCGCACGTTAGGATTTTGCGCGCTGTTAACTGTCTGTATCTGCTGTGGAAGAATTTTTTATCATGTTAGATAGCATAGGGGAGGGTTGTGAAAATAAAATAAATGCCTTCACTTATGCACACGATGAATGTGGTGAGTGAGAATAACGTCGGCAGTTTGAAAAAGAGAATAGTTTGTGTCTGTTTGTTCTGTTGTTGGAGCTGGAGGCATACAGAATCGTGCACTTTGCAAAAAAGTTATGTTACTGTGGGTATGGGTGGGTATGGGTAGAAAGGCAGGTATCGACTTATTATTGTGTTGGGATGGTTAGTATTTCTGTATTTAAATTCAAAATTAGCAGTTATAATATGATGGATATCAAAATTGTTGTGCGGTATTAAACAAAAAATTAAAATTAAAAAGTAGGTAGGTATAAGTAGGTAGGTATGTGTTGGTTGTTAGATAGTGGCTTTTTCAATGCTTGCTCACTGCGCCCATCGGGTTAAGCGCCCTGCGCACTTGCACCTCTTGCACGTATAGCTGGTCCGGCCCTGCTCATGAATCATAAAACAGCGAAGTGTACTTTCTCGGAGTGATCTTTCTAAAGTGGACGAATGGATGCGACGCGACATTTAGATAGATGTAAATGTTGTTGTTGTCATAGGTATAACTTTTAATTTGTGAACTTGTTCAATGTTATTTTTATTGGTTGTGGTTATAACTACGACTGACGAAGGCAACGAAGACGACGACGACGACGCAACAATTTAAATTGGAGCGAATGCGCTTCGAATTCAGAATGCTTTTTATAATATTTTTCTTCATCATCATCGTCGTTCATTCATTTACTCATTTATGAGGGTTTTATTTTTACAATTTACTCCTCTGAGACCACAATTATAGCTTTAGCTTGAACCCAGTCCCAGTATGCTAGTGCATGTGGTACGTGATCATAAGTGGTATTTTTAGAATCGACATGTATCATTGCACGCGCTGGAGTCAATTAAACGATTGGCGTTTTCCGGACTTGCAAGCCATACTCGTCGTTAAATGCATTCGATGAATTATTGCAATCCGCCGCTGCTGTCGTCGTCGTCGACGTATATGTTAATGATGCTGATTGCCAATGAATATTTTAGTATTATCGGCTTAATAGGCTTTTGTTTTCTATTTAACAAATTATATGGCCGGCTAAGCCATTTAGGTATTGTTTCAAGAGTGTTTTGTTATTGCGTTGCATTGTTGCAATAGTAACTTTTGGTTTACGAGACAAATGGAATATTTCGCAAGGCTTAAATTGAGGACATTGAAATATTGTTAGATTATTTATTGATGAATAGTCATTCTCTTGAAACGAGATAGTTATACCTAAAAAATAACACTGGAATTCTGTTGTTGTTATTGCACTTTAGGAAGATAAAACAATCGCTAATCTTGACATTCATATAGTGTAAAAAAAGCCGAAGGCCTCTTAAAAACCATTTGCATAATAATGCATCTTTGAAACTTCAAACAGTTTATAAAAAAAAGTTATATCAACAATTTCGTATAACTGCTCAATAAAAACAATACATGTGTTATTTATTGTTAGAATTTTCCATACAAACATCTCACTACGACTAGTATTGCAGTTGAATTAGTATTGCAGAAGAATTTTCCATACAAACATCTCACTAGACTACGACTACAGTAGGGTTGTCAGGTTTTAAAAGGCGGAATAGCCAACTCTAAAATAAAAATCGCCAACAAATCGCCAAATTCAATTTTTGTAATAAAATTCGAGAAAAATAGAAAAACTTTTAATTTCACAAAAAAATAAAAAAAAAAAAAAAACATAATTAACTTTAGCTGATTTTGTTATTAAAGTTAAACCTGGGCCCTGACACCGTAAAAATAAAACGATTTAACGATATCGTTTTCAACGTTGCTCTCTCTATTATTCTATTGCAATATGATAGAGACAGTATCTTCGAAACCATTATCGGTCGATCGTTTTAATTTTAGGGAACCAGGGCCCTGATCCTTGGTTAGTCTGAATTGACACGACCAGTACTTTGAATGCCCGATTCTTCTCAATTCTCTTTTAAACACGCTTCACACATTTACATGAACCATGTCCACTTTCGAAAGTCACCCACCCGTCTTTCGATTTTCAAATTCTTTTTGTTTACTTTATTCCCAGTAGTCAACGCTTTGAAATTCAAACAAATCAGAGAAACGACCATTTCAAAAATTTTGACAGTCTTTAGCCAATAACTTTTTATGAGAAAGACTGCCAAAAATAATAAATTGTGAGACAAAGTTGTAGAAAATATTTTTCCTCATAAAACTAGAAAAAGTAAATAATTATACGACCAACAGAAGTCGAGAAAATCGCATTAACGCCTTTTTCAAAATGGCGGACAACGCAGATTTTTTTTGATAAACTTTGTGGATTTAAAACTTTTCAAGTGGTACTTTTTAAACCAAAAAATGTACGAATACAGTATTTTTTGCAGATATTTGTTAATTTTTCTGCTAATTTGACTGGATTACTCTAAGAGCATTCATTTTCTGTGATGTTCATCTGCTCTTGGACGTGCAGCTGATGGCTTATCAATGCTTAAAAATTCATAAAAACTAATGTAATTTTAGTGTCCACTTAAATTTTGTCTTATCCGCTTAAATTCGGCGATGGGTCCGCTCCGATACAATAGAACAAACAAGGTAGTAAAGGTGTTCGTGAGGATAGCTTTCGTCATGAGGCTGTCTTGCCAAACATTAATAATATTGAAAAAAAAATTGTTGTTTGTTTAGTCTTCTATTGTCATTTAGGTTAATTTGTATCAAATAAGTTAAAATTAGAAAAAAGAAAAAAAAAATATTACTATTTCGATTTAAAAAATTAATATCGCCACAAACTTAAAAATATCGCCGTTTTTGGGTAACGTTTTCGTATCGCCAAATCGAATTTGCCACACCTGACAACTTTGAATTATAGATTTATAATTTTCATTCGAGTTCGAGACTCTTAAAATCTTTATTATTACATTTTCAGATGTTGGTACCACTGATACTTTCATGTGTCTCCAAGGGGTATGTTCGTATTTTCGTTTGATTGCCCAAAAATATACTGAAATCTCGAATAAATTATCTCAGTTTTTTTTAAAGAAAATCTTACATTATGTACATATGTATGTAGATAACATGCGCGTTTTGACGACTCAAAAGATTTGATCTAAGATCTCCGCGTATGTTGACACCCTCTTGTCATAAGTTAAATTTAATTTATTTTTTGTTTTGAGTTTGCGTTAAGTTCAGCTATTTGTCACTTTGTGGTTTGACAGATTTGTACGAATCTTCTACCAATTTCGACGAGTACCTACGGTAATTGAAATTTAAGTAACAATGCGATTTTATAAAATGGGAGGATGAATATTGCAACGTAAGAAAATGCGAATTAAATTTTTTTTTGAAGCAATCACATATTAAACCTGCTAAACAAAATCCAAGGTCATATCATGCAAAATTTTTAAATTCAAGACAAAATATTGCGAAATGATCCAAAGTGAACTGATACAATTTTTCGCAGGGAGCAACAATTTAAGTTGTGGGAAAAATATGCTTGCTTAAGACTATAAGCTTGTTGCCTTGATTTTTGAGAAACCAAAATAGAAATAAAACTAACATTTTCAAAGCGGAAATCAACTTGGGGCATATGAAAACTTTATACATATATTCGCGGGAAATGTTAGGACAATAATTTTGATTCGCTAAACAGTTTTGAATTTTCGAAATAAATATACCATCAAGGCAACAACAAAAAAAGTCGAACATTAACGATCCCACGATTTAATAACGTGTTTTTTTCGATTAAACATGAGATTGTAAATAGACGAGCGACACTAATTAACAAAACAGGTTCTTGTTGTCTAATTCACATCTCAAGATCGTTAGTCGTGTAAAAAAAAAGTTATCAAATATTGTCTGTGAAAATATATACAAATATGGTGAACACAAGATTTTGCATTAATTTATTTATTATTTAAGAAGGTGTTATTATAAAGTATAATTTTTAAAAGAAAAATGTTTCTTATTCCACAGACCCGCCCTCTAAACCTCATGCAAAAAAGAAGAAACACTCCGTCGAACCAATTCCTGCCGCAGAACTTATCATCAAAGAAAAACAAGTAGAAACGACTGAAGATGATTCGGATTCTGGCTCGACAGATAATCGTCGAAAAAAGAAAGCTCGAACAACATTTACTGGGAGACAAATTTTCGAATTAGAAAAACAATTTGAAATTAAAAAGTACCTTAGTTCGAGTGAAAGGACTGATATGGCGAAGTTGTTAAATGTAACAGAAACTCAGGTAAGAGAAAGAGATTTTTTTTGTTATTTAGAATGCCTAACTCCCGAAGACAATTTTTGAAGTTCCAAGATTTATTTCCACAGCCACTTTTTATGTCATTATTCAATTGAATTTTAATCCATAAAGTACATATGGTCGTATGAGTAATATTTTTTTTGTTCTTTTTCTCCAAACATTTTTTTTTTATTTAATATGTGCATGCATTGATTTTACACATTTCCAATTCAATCAGCTTTGGATTTGATAGTAACTTTTTCCATTATGATAACTCTGCAGAAACTTCACTCTGATTGGATAAAATTGATTGACTTTTCAATTTATTTCAAATAATATATTATTCGTATATACATAGATTATATATATATATATATATATCGCGAATTATAACGCTCTTTGATTTCACGCCACAAAGTATTCGACATCAATTAACCGCTTTACCATTATCATATAGTTCGCCATCAACACAATTCGATTTAAGCTTCTAAATAACTAACCGATGGCATATTTCCAAAGCTACCGTCCTCATTAGGTTATCTAATCTGGTTGCATTAGCATGAAACTATTATTATTATATTACCATAAAGATTCAATTTTCCAGATAATATTTATGGCCCATTTGGTTGATAATGCGCCCCCTATCAGGGGGTGTATAGTATATATATAATTTGTTATATGCATGACTATGCGGGGCAGCTTAATAGTCGTAATTATATGTGCCGGGGGCAGGCACTCTGATGCATTACAGGATGATGATGATAACCCCAAGCTATCTCCAGCCACCTTCACACTTACACACTTACACTGTATCTATAGATACCTATCATTTTAACTATGAAATAGGTGCTAATCAATATCGATAGTTGGCATCATTGCATTAATGGCACAGCAACCCTTCTGGCGCGAATATAATCGGTGTTCATGTATCAGCAGTAGCAGAAGCGCTTAGACATCCATTTGTATGACATTAAAATTCATTCTACCTCTTTTCACCCCTTATATCATATTATACTACATATATAGATATGTGCAGCAGCAATAACAATAACAATCCATTCAATATGCACAGATTGTTGCAATGTTAATTTATTCTAATTAGTCAATAAATCTCAATTAATATCATGCTCACAATGTGGACTCGACCCCCATATGACCGCCACTACCACAAATTCCCTGTTTGGGTTCGTCGTCACCCGTTCTCCAACCAATGCAGTAACGAAATTGATAGCAGATTGTATTCTATAGATACATTGCACTAATGCAAATTGAAGAGAAGTTAGTTGTAGATGAAAGGGGTGAATTTAATAATTTCATAGCATTTAGCGCTACAGTTATGTGCATTGAATTTGAATACCTATACCATAAATATTAATAGTGAGCGACATTTAATTAAAGACGTTTAATATATGAGGAATTTTCTTTCTTATAATTAAAATCAGATCCATGTTAGTTCCAGAGTTGGTGATGTTTCTCGGTCAGTGATTTGATAACAAAAATAAATAAAGGACACTACTGGGTCGCACGAACTTGCTCTTGTGGCCTACGATTGGAAATTCTTGTAGCAAGTTACGACCTTAATTAAAATAAATTTAAGAATTTTTTTTAAAATTACCTAGAATTATCGGTTTTTCAAAAAACTAAGAAAAATTTTCAAAAATTACTTTTTTTCGAATATTTTTTTTTAAGTATTATTTTAACTTGGCAAATGTTTAATAACATTAAATTTCTTCAAAATCGGTGCAGCCGTTCAAAATATAGTCGGTGTAACAAAAAACGGTTCTATGGCAGGTACCGTTAATAATCGAATTCTGAAAAAACATTTCAGACGAAAGAGATCACCACTGGTAACAAATCTCTCATGTAAAATTTTATTTAAATTGATCGAATTTTTTTTCGAAAAAATTGGAATTATCGTTTTTTGCAAAAAAAAAATTTTTTTCAAAAATTACTTTTTTTCCAATTTTTTTTTTTGCAATTTTATTTAAGTTTAGCTGTTGTTTTCCAATATTAAATTTCGTTAAAATCGGTTTGGCCGTTCAGAAGATAGTCGGAGTAATAAAAAACTGTTCTATATGGCAGGTCCCGTTAATAAGCTGATTCTAAGAAGAATTTTCAGACGAAAAACATCACCATTAGTAACAAACCACTCACATACATTTTATAATGAAATTGATCGTACTTTTTTCGAGAAAATTGGAATTATCGGTTTTTGCAAAAAAAAAACTTTTTCAAAAATTACTTTCTTCAAAATTTGTTTCCAACTTTATTTTAGTTTAGCAGTAGTTTTCGAATATTAAATTTCGTTAAAATCGGTTAAGCCGTTCAAAAGATAGTCGCAGTAATAAAAAACGGTTCTATGGCAGGTACCGTTAATAAGCTGATTCTGAAAAAAAAACAACCGTTTAGGCTGCAGGTGTCGATACATCCAGGCAGACAGAATTGGCGGACCTTTTTTTCGGCTTCTCTAATATCGTAATGTCTTGTTTGATTTTTATTTAAAAACTTTTTTTTACGAATGCATAACTTGCCTTATAGTACCCAACCGCAAGAAAACAACTTTTGCGTTTAAGTGTTGCTCGGCTTTAAAAAAAATCAAACTATATATTGTTATTTTGGCATGCTCTTGTTCTGAACTGGAGAATTTCTAATTGAACAAAACTTTTGTTAATTAATTTGAAGTTGTCAACATTAGAAACTGAGTTTACTAATTATTTATTTAGGTTTATATAAAACACCTTAAAATCAGTTTTAAATCATTTTAATAAATTTTTACATTTGTAGTAATAAAATATCTTTTTTTGGGACAAACAAACATCACAGTATTGTCGGGAAAACAAATGAAATGTCAAACGAAAACTTGAAATGTTCGGTGTGAATAGTTTTCCGATTTTAGTAAATTTTTTTGCAGAAAACCGAGTTTTCGGCTCGGTGTAAAAACACTACTCAATTCGATAATACGACATTATACAAGAAATGTTTGAAACTTACTCAATGGTAATATTCAAGTGCTTTAATTTCAACAATGGATGAAACAAGATGCAAACGTTTTCAAAGTTCATATATGGCTGTTTGTGGATTCACGAAATATTTAAGAATATCATATTTGGCTCTCCTTATACTTACAAGAAATCGTTTCGAGTTTTTTATAGAAAACGAAATAAACGAGGCAGAAAATTTACAGGAGCTGAATATCATTTAAAACATGTTGAGAAACCAGAAACAATTGAAATAACTGAATAAGATTCGGAAGATGAAAAGGTAAAAGGAATTGAAAATCTTCATTGGGAAATATAAGATTTTGAGACCTATATATATATATATATACATGTTTGTATATGCTGACTTCTTTTTTTATGTTGTCAAGAAAGAGTTGTTTGGCATGATTGCAAAGGAATCCAATAGGAAATGATTATAAGGAACTGTTAAAAGGCCATAGTCAACGTAACACGTAATGAAATGCAACAACATGGTCGGTATTTGTTAATCTATTTCCCTCATTAAATTGCCCTCCACTAGGCATTAATATAACTCAAAACTGAGAACAGTAAAAATAATAAGCTCTGGAAATTTTGGACACTTTTAAACAAAATATGAGGTCGACTCGTTCTTATAACATATAACAATGCAAACAAAAAAAAAAAACAGATACAAAAAGTGCTTACTAATAATGCGCCAGCACACATATACATAGTATATGGCCAAATTTTATATTACACCGCAATGGCGCAATCCAGTTTACATCATGTTTGTAGAATTGAATAGCATTCAATTTTTGTATTTATTGTAAAAATAAAATAAAATTGTACCCAATTCCATTTCATAGACTGTTAAAACCGCAGCAGGATCAGGTGAACACCAAATGTCCCTCTTGGGAACACAATCAAATAGACATCTCACATTATACCTACACACAAATAAATTCTCACTGCGATTGTCCATTTGTATCTATTAGATATTTCGCGTTCAATTGACCCCAAGGAGGTTTACTGCATCGACCTATACCTATATAATATGTATCTAATTTGTATCTACTTATACGAGTGCATATATAGAAGGGGCATGCCACGCTTTATTCAAATTCACTTCTAATCGATTGAATGGAATTTGTTTCATTATAAATGTTATTTGCCACCGCGCACTCAATCACATAATGGTGGTGACTGAGAGTGAGTGGGCTGCCATTTTTTTCAAAATTAATTCAATTGCCATTGCCATTCGCCTATATGGATAGGTGTATCTTTAGGCTGAGTATGCACTGTGTACAGTTTGAATAGATTTTAAAAATTAGACCACTATAAAACGGCAAATAGGTGCAATTAAATAAAATATTTTATTGGTAATTAGCCAAATAATTTCATTAAACTGCCTGACATACTGATCTGTTCTTATAAACTCAGCGTATGGTGATTTAATTCACGCTAATTACGGCAGTGCGAGGAGGAAAATGAATTTTAAGTTTTTCATTTATCCGGCCTACCTTTGCGCCCACCCACACAACACATCGACCAGCCTGCCTTATCTCCCTCTCTTAACACGAGTTAAACGCGCGTTTACCTATAAAGATACAATCTGTTAATATAATACACAATTTGGCGTGTTCTATTCCCAGAAGCATTGTGTGACAAGAGCTAGAGCGCCACTGGCAGCGGGCGACTAGCTCCGCCTCCCCATCGGTCTCGTTGGCTGGCTACTGATTTTTACCCCCCTCCTCCCCCACTACCCACTCTGTTGATGTTTCATTATGCTAATTGATTTATAAATAATTTCACATAAATACAACAAATTTTACAATAATATTTCCGTACGATATCGTTGTGATAGAAGGTATATCTGTGCGCAGGGTTGCCATCGATTCTCAAAACCATAAAACATAATTGTTTAAATTTTGAAAAGTATAAAATCGAAATTTCAAGAATTCTATAAAAACTTTGAGTTTGCAATTTTAGTCTATGCTGGCAACTCTCCTTAAGTTCGAGCGATTAAGTAAATGCTGTGTTGTGGAAATGCGTTTTAAAGGGACATTTTAAATGTTAGAGGGGCAGAACTGACCAGCCACAGTCAGCATTCAGTGGCGGTGCGATGCGATATGGTGGAAAATAGGAAACAGCTGAAGTGGCGGTTATAAATGAATGGGGCTGCACTCTCGGAATTACATATACTCAATCCGGTTTGTTGTATCTACATAACAAATAATAAGTTTTTGGTCATCAAAATGGATTAAAATATTTGAGCGAATTTGCAAATTATTTCAACGAGGGAAATTTGTATCTAAAATGCGGTTAAATTGTTATGTTGGTTACAACAAGCAGAAGCTCACAGAGCATTCGATGCGGCTAGTGGAGGTTATCATCATCATCATCATCGTCGGAAAAGTAGGTACTTGTTTTTTCGATAGAGACATGCAGATACAAAATGTTCAATTACATTGGGGTTTTCATTTGTAATCTCTTAATTCGTTGAATTAGTTTTTAAATTTAGCATTTGGGGCATGTTGATAAATGTATGTGTATAGTGGAGGCGTAAGTACTTTGGATTTGTTTACTCAATGGTTGCAATAATTTGAATAGGTGAATTAAAATTTAATGCGTAACATGTTAGCCCAGCAAGAAGTATTTAATAATTCAAGAGGGATTTTAAATAAATATTTGAACTACATTATGATATGCGATGCGTGTCTATAATTTTATCAAAACAATTTAATTATTGTAATGTGTGATGTTAACTGGAAAAATATTAATATTTGTAATAGGTTTTTGTGGTTCTGACAGAATAATTGATTTAAAGGGATGAAATGCACTTAAATTAATTAAGTAGAATTCGTATATCTCCTCGTATCTATATTAAATTTGTAGTTTGGTTTATGCATAGAACTGTCTGAGGAGTTTTTTGTCGTATGTTGTATGATTCTAAGTTTCCACGTTTATGTGGATACTAGATTCTTTTAATCTGTGCACCTATAACTAAATTTAGAAAGTTTGCACCATCGTGCAAAATTTTAGAAATGTTTCTCCCACCAAGAGGTTTGTGAAAAATGAAGTCACTTGACCACTTTTATTTGCAATCATTTGAAATGAGGTTGAAATTTGGTGAAATAATAAACAATATTTTGTATTTATCGATCTAAAATGATTTCTTGCAGTCATTAATAACATTAAGTTTTAAGTTTTTTGTGATCTTGCAATCACAAAAGCATGATGCATAGATATATTTATTATATTAGATGCTAAAATTTTTAATTTCATTATTGATTGCAATATTGCAAAATCACTCGAAAGAATTTGCAATAATTTAAAATAAGTAAATTTATTTGAAATTAAGTAAATGCAAATATCTAAATCAAAATAAAAACTGTTTGAAATCATAACGTGAAATAATCTGAAGTCATTTGCAATATTGCAATCATTGAACCACTAAACTGGCTCATAAAAACCGCTCGTCTTGACCAATAAACAAACCGGGTTCAAATAAACTATCAAAAGTTGTTTTCTTTCGATTTATAAAAAAATATTATTTTAACAAGTTACTCATATGATTTTTTTGTCGTCTAAATTGGATACTTGGTAATGATACACAACTTCATACCAGAGGAATGCTCGAAAGAAAATCACAGTAGGTAGTTCTTTTTACTTTGTGCCTGATAATCGCCAATTCATGACACAGTACACACAAAAATAAACTTTCGACGTGATGCACGAAATTTTTGACAGCATAGAAACGACTGGGAAAGTGGGAAACTAAAACTTAGTTTTTCTCTTTGAGCAAGGGTTTGTCTTTATTTTATTTTTTTACCTGGACACATTGATGAAAATGCACATGCAATGCAACTTGAGTGATTATGTAAAAAGAGAGGGAATGATTTTCAATTTTTTTTTTAAGATCAGTGAACCCCGAATTACAAAATTCCAAATGTGAAAATTCAAAAATCCCGAATTACAAAACGTCGAATTACTAAATCCCGAATTACAAATCCTGAATTACGAAATCTTTAATTACAAAATCCCAAATGCAAAGAATTCGGGATTCGTTCGGTATTTTCCCTTTTTGTTCTTGTATATTTTTCACCAGTTTTAGACTAAACAAAATTATATTTAGGCGTCTCTGCCAGACGACTGGACATATTTACCCTTAGCTGAACAACGAAGTTGCGGTAGCGGAACTGACTACTGAAAGGGAGTTAAAGTCCTTTGAACCGCTTTAAGGTAGGGCTAGTTTGGGCAATCGCGCAGGGCGCCAGATATGAAGGGGCGATCCCTTTATGTTTTCTTAGTCCTTGAGCGAGGCCTACCAGTTTGCTTAGCAAAACTTTCCTTGATTTTTCGTCAAATGTCCGTCGAATTCGGGTTCTTTTCGTTTTTTGACGACAATTTGTCTACAAGTTGCTATACAATTCAACGAATATTAACTATCTTAGTAAGAATTCAAATTAACTTAAAAAGTTGACTAAAAAATAGTTGTCAATTTTCTGGAAAATTTGTATAACAATTTATTGTTTCTTTGATTTGAAAACAGGGAAACAAAAGTCTACCGTTTTTTTGCAAGCACACACAATTATTACTAAATTACGAAAAGGGGATTTTTATCAAAAAAAAAATTTAATCCGTTAATTTCTCCAATTTCCATTTGTTTACATTTTTTTGGATTTCTTGTCTGTAAATAAAGAAGGGAGCTGAAAGGTGTAGCTGTAGCTTGTAGCACTGTCAAAGTACTCAAAGTAGAGACAACGCCAATCCTATAATACGTCCAAGAATGTTTAACTGTAGCTTTAGTACAAGTTCACTCAACTTCAACTTTAGCGTATGCGGCTTGCTACTTTTTGACATTTGACAAACAAACAAAAACAACACAAATCGAAATGCCTGAATGAAAATTGACGTTCTGTGTTACACTGTTCTGGACGAGCTTGCTACTTTTATGAGCTACATTTTGACAGTAGTAGGTCCCCTTGGCGTAGTGGTCAGTGTGTCGGACTATCACGCCGGAGGTCTGAGTTCGAGACCAGCTTCGAGAACACCTTGTCTGCCTCTTGCGAGGAAGTGACATATCCTCCAAGAGTATCATTGTCATGAAAAGTGCATCTTAACTTAGTCGTTCTGATTTGTCGTAAAATTGTAGGTCCCCTTTAGTCCTGTAGAACTTATAACGCACACAAAAAGATTGGTTGAGTGTTGTAAGTCGCTAGGCCGTTGTTTTTCGGAGCTGACAGTGCTACTAAATTTTGTTTTTTTGTTTTACACTAGATTTCACAGAGCTACATGCTACAGCTGTAAGCTACACCCTACACCATTCTGTTCAGTCAGTTACGTGTGGTTAAGTAGCGCAACTAAAAAACTAAAAGAATCTGTTTCAGTTCAAAATGAATTTTTCAAAAATGTATACCCCATTTTGAGAAAATTCTACTATACCTATTGTGAATTTTATACCCGTAATATTAGTCCTCATTGGCGGAAGTCTATTCGAACAAATTATAAATAAATACATAATATCAGTCATTGACAACATATTTTTGCAACTATAACCCAAAGTTAAACAAACCAAAAGTCTTTTGACCCATTGAAATTGAACCTGTGCTTAGAGCTACAACAAAAATTCTAGTTTTTACATATGCAGGATCAAATAATCGAGTTTTTGCTGAGTTCAAGAATTTTAAAGGAGAATAAATCGCTTTGAAGAACTTTTATATATAATATTTAAATTTGTTCATTTTTGATGGTGAAATTTTAATAAAAATTACAGAACAATGGCCGCGTTCATTGTTGGTTATTTCGACGTCATGGAAGCAACAGCGCTCAACATAATCAAACTTTGGTTGATTTTAAATTTCAACACAGGCAATTCACCACATGAATTGAAATGTTGAGTAGTTGAGTTGAGTTCAAAAAAGTAAAATGACAAGAGAAGAAATCGCGTTGCTTTGTACGTGTTATTGCAAAAACACAAGTGTTATAAAAATAAATATTTTTAGTGCTTGTTGAAATTAGACTTGTAGAAATAAAAGTATACATACCTACGTTAACATTCATAGGAACATGATTTTTATTATCATTTAACCCAGGTATTGCAGTCGATGGAGAAGTATTTCTAATTATCACCGTAGGTATATAAAGTGTCTAACTAAAGGTCAAGATCGCTTCAAATACATATAAAAACAAGGCAGTTGATACAAACACATGCTGCAACAAGTGTCTGTGCCAACGCAGGTATTTCGAAGTCACAAGTCGGGAGCTGCTATCGGGTTTAATATCCGTTCCAAGTCATCTGCGTTCAAAAAAGGGTTTTTAGATTTTTCATTTCATCTTTTTCGCTCTTATTGAAAATCATTGCTTTTCTTTTACATATTCCTGCAAGTTATACTATGTGCACTTACTTGCATATTAATGTATCGTTATGTCATGTGCTTTATATATTCTCCTTCCGTCAAGAGGAAATTAGATTTTTTTTTATTGATTTTAAACACATTTGGAAAATTAAAATTAATTTGATATACCTGCACTTCAATTTACATGTTGTCTGACTTTCAAAATCTGCATATATGTAGCTCTCAAAAATCAAAAAAATCATTTAAACATACATCTCTACGGGTTGTAAAATTAATTTGATTAAGTTTAATTAACAATTTAGCACATCAGCCAAACCAATGCCAACTTACACAAAGATGCATAAAATATTTTCCCTCTGACAGGACACATTTTTCAAAATTAATTTCCCGCATTAATGACATCGTTAAACTGCGGTACAAACAATTTGTCTGACTTGTGCCTCAACCTCACTTTTGGTCTCCACACCCGAATACCAAATGCAATGACAACAACAAAAAAACTTTTAAAGAAAAATGACACATAATTGCAAATTGAGATCTAAAAATGCAAAACACTTCAAGTCGGCCATCAGCTCATTATTCTTAATTTTATTTTATCAATTCTATCTCATTAAATATTAACATTATATACATTTTTCCTTTTCCTCTTATCCCCCTACTGCACAACCCTCCGTTAAATAGAAAAACTTGGCTATAGAACGTCAAAAAGTATATTCAACAGCCAGAAATAGATTGACACTCTGGTGTGATGGCAATGTGCGAAATACGACGATCGACGCAACGCTCCTGTGTCCTGTTCCTGCTGCTTCTATAATCGAGAGGAGTGAGATTGGATGTTTCTGCTTTACAGAGTTGTGCCATTACATCGTGTTCGTTATCCATCCTCAGATGTCACCACTCATTAATTGCATTTCGCTAGAAGAATTTGGTTCCGAATAAAGTTCAGTGCTTTTTTACGTGTGTTAGTTATTGCAGAAATCGTGCGTCTCATCCTCCGGATCGGCGAAACATTCTCTTAATGTGCGCGCTTCAAACCAATTAAAATCCACGGAAGCGTGAAGCAGGTCTAAGCAATTTAGCTGCAATGTTAAATGTGCACTGAATCTGAATGTCATCCTTATAATGCACCTTCTTCTGGCCCCTTTTTTCGGGGTGAAGAAGGGCGGGTTCGGCATGGTTGTGACACTAGGAGTAGCAGTTTGTGTTCTTGCTTATGAGGTTGTCAAGTGAAAAGCCTGTTTAAATTAGCTTCGTTTATCTGCAAGCAATACACCTTATGATGTGGTTGAATGATGGGGTGCGAGGGACAGATGGTGCTAACCACACAGTGCGAGTTTAATAGAAATGAAGGCATGCTTCAGGTGTAGCTACATTCTGTGTGTGTGCAGCTTAAGTTGGCTTGATTAATTTAAGGTATTGCTTCAGGATAATAGACTTTTGCAAAATGATACAACATGTTGAAAATATTTAAATATTTCTGCGTTCACCAGCGCTGTGGTCCGTTTTTTTTTTTTTAATAAAAAGTCTGACGATGCAGCCTGATTAAACTGCTCAAAAGGCTGCAATTGGAACTAGATTAAGTTTTAATGATTCTTTTAGAGAGAGTAATTTAATCTGATCGGATTTCTGGTTAAATTGCAAGCCAATCAGCAAGTCAAGTGTTCATTATATTCATGATGACCTGAGAAATCTTAAACGTCTATCTTTTGGGTGACTTTTGATTGGCGATTTTGTGAAAAATCAAAATAAGAAATTTAAATTATTATAACTTTTTTTCATATAAAAATCAATTAATATAAAATTTTACAAGTAAAAATTAAATATACCTAGGTGCCGTCCCATACCGACAGCATCTATTACCAGGTTTTTACAAAGAAGAAAAAAAATCGAGGACCATGGCGCGATGGGTTCCAGTCGACCATGGGTATTACAAATTGATGAACACCCTGCAAACACATGGTACAATTGAAGTCAAACACAAGAGACAAATGACACAAAGATGAACAGCAAAAACATACAAATATTAACAACATTATTTAGAATTGCAAATGCAATTGATTTTAACACGGTTAAATGGGGAAAAGAGGGTACAGTTCGGTTTTCTCTTCCTTTTTTCATGATCCTGAATTTATGTTCATCTTTTTCACGATAATATCTTAAAAGATATAACATAAATTCCATTACTTTCAGCCCATATTTTTTTTTTAAATACATCAATAACCCAGCAAGTTTTACATTATAAATAAAAGGCACGAATAGGTCGCACAAACTTGCTCTCGGGGCAAGTAACTTTCGTGTTCACGACTGGAAAATTCATTTGATCAGTTTTTTTTATGTAAACAAAAAATTAATATTTTGAAAATAAAATTAACAAATGTATAGAATAAAATAAAAAAAATTGTATGAAAGAAGTCACAAGAGATCATAAAAATAAGAATTATCGGGTTTTCAAAAAAAAAAGAAACTATTTAAAAAAAAAAACTATGCATTCAAGTTTAGCAGTAGTTTTGGAAAATTATATTTGGTCAAAACCAGTCCAGCCATTCAAAATATAGTCGGAATAGTAATTAATAAAAACGGTTGTATGGTAGACACCGTTAATAAGCTGATTCTGAACACAATTTTTAGATGTCGGACATCACCATTGACAAGAAATCACTCGTATAAAATTTTATCAAAATTGATCGTATTTTTTTTCGAGAAAAATGGATTTATAACCGATAAATAAATTTCCGTGGATATGCAATTGCCAATAGTAGGGAAAGGGAGATAAAAAGTGCAGAAGCTACAAGAACTCACTTGCATTTTTAATCTTGACTTGAGTGTTATTTACGTTACATACACACGAGATATGATTTAATGAAAAACCCCTGATTTACACATTTTACACAACTTTTCTAAATCACTTACAAGCGTTTACACGTTGCAACTTTCGAATAATATGACATAATTCCACCTGGCTGTGCGGTGCAATTATTTTAGAAATTATAACAAATGAAGAAAAAAGAAGAAACACATGCAAATCAAAACTGTTGTGATAAATTTCAACGTAATTATTAAAAACGATAAACATTTCTATTAACAATTCTACCATCTAATAACATTCATGTATAGAAAAAAATATTTTTGAAATCATCACTGTTGGATAATTAAGAAAATTGTTTATAATTCATACAATTAAAATTAAACATTATTGAAGTGATATGCAATAAAATTCGAAATTTCATTGAAAGATCCACAGAAATGGATGCGGGAAATCATTTTGTGGTTTGTTTATCAATCTCAATTTAATGGATACGCTATCTTGATGAAGAGATTTTCTTCTCGTAAATGTTTATTAATGAAAATATTTAGATTTCAGTACATATATGTATCGTTGTCTTCTTAGACATAAGAATTTATTTCTGAGGAAAAATAAAATTCTATTATTGACGATGGACAACGCGGAGGTCGTTTTATAAAATTAAAACAATCTAATTGTTATTGCTGGCAATTCAAAAATTAAATGGTTGTTTGTTTGTTTGTTTTGCTTATAAATACTTTAAAGATTATAATTCAAGAAAATTCGTCCATATTCTGTTTGGTAAATAAAATTTTATAAGTGCTTGCATTTTAAACAATTTATTTCACATTAGATGGTGTTTACCCCCAGTCTGATGTGAATTAATAACATTAAACTGCGGGTAATCTCCATATGGTGAGTTGAAACATTTTTTTAAGTGCTGTGCATGTGCGAAGAGAAGCAATTATATTTATAGAGTTAATTGCTTTGAATCATTTATATAAATTCATAATAGATATTGAATAAATTATTTCATAAAAAACATATTTGATGTTATTGATTTTGCATGATTTTGGTGAGTGGAAGAACAGAAGGAACATTTTGTCTAAAATATCACTATTATTAAGGCGCCGGTTATAGCGATTTGGAAAACGCATCAGGAAAAATGTTCGAATGGATCTTTTATGTTGTTTTAAATCGATTTTAAACACAAATACTACACTAATCGACTACAAATAACTCAAGAATTTTTTTTGCTAATAAATTTTACTATAGAATAACTATTTATTGTTAAAAATGTATTTCTTTATTTTCCTGACGAAAATTAATTTTTCGTGCCAGCTGATTGACATTTCAAAAAAATGGAACAAATCGTTCCAATTATTTGAGTTCAATTTTCACTTATTCCACTGACAGATTTCTGTCAGATAAAGTTTTTCGTGTACATTTCAATCAGGAAAACAGCCTGTTCACTGACACATTTTTCCTGATCGCTATAAACGCAGATCGTGAACAAATTCCTGTTCTGATTTGTTTCTACTTTTCCTGGTGGTTTTTCCTGATCGCTATAACCAGCCCCTAATGAACAGAAAATATCTCAATAAAGTTGGTAGCTTAAAGCTAGCTCAAAAGTACCAATACCAAAAAATTGCTCATTTAAATACGAAGTTTTAATTTATATCTCAAATTTTGTAAAGGTGTCACTAAATGTCAAAATTGTCTTCTCAGAATGAAATTAGCAAATATTCCCGAAATAACTTCCAAAATTACACAATTGCTCACCAATATACACACATAATAAATAAATGATTTCAAACACCTCAATTTGTATGAAATAGTGTTGAAATTACGTTTCATTTCAGGTTTGTTCCATGTTTTCCTGATGAATAAAACAAAATGAACTTACAAACTGTGGATATTCCTCGTAATAGTCAAATCCTATTTTAAGCCATTCCTGCTCCTGCTTAACTCTTTATTTGAGCTTGTAGGAGAGAAACGTATATTTGGTTGTCAGGGAAGACCGGAATAGCTTGGATGTCGGGTACCTCGTGTTCAAGATTCGAATGTGAAAGAAAATCAATATATAATACTACGTTCCCACCTAGCGAAATTGCGCTATTACAGCAAATCTTCTGAAATTGCACAATTTCTCATACAAATACATACACAATTTAGAAATCATCTCAAACACCTTAATTGCAACGCGATTTCAACGAAATTGAATTGAAATTACGTTAAATTTCAGGAAATTAAATAAATGCGTTCCGAACAATATATTTAACATTTTAGGGATTTTTGAGTAACAACAGTGCTGACTTTTACTATACAAAAATGTAGTGAGTTGATCAGTGCTATATTTGTATTTATCGATTGATTAAATTAAAAAAAAAAGAAGTAGATCTCATAAAATCGAAATAGTGAAGCAGATTTCGATTTGTGTTTATAAACGTCTGACGAGCTTACAAGCTGTAGCATCCGAACAATTTATCTGCGCACTTAAATCCGCAACAATAATAATAATAAACACCTTGTATATTGAAGAACCTTTATTATCCTGAAAATAGATGTTTTCCTATGAATTAACTACATATCCCAGAACACCTCATAATAGATGAACTCAGTTAGTTATTTACTCAGATGCAAATATCCTGCGGGATAATTATCTTGTTACATTATTGACTCTTTAAACATCGTTATAGTACCTTTACGTGTGTAAAATGTAGAACAGTGTGTATAGGACTCGTTTGTATATCATATGCCGTAAAGTCCCTAATCAATATGCTCATGTTCCATAATCATACATATAAACATAAACGTGTTAATGTATTATGTCCTCCAGCAAAACTACCAGCCATAATCGGTATGATGGCTTAGATTGATTAGGGTAAATTGTGTAGTGGCACTCTTGTATGCAATCATGTTAATTGATTATATAAGAAGGTATGTTTGAAACCCGGCTCGTAGGTATGTGGTAGTCGATGTAAATAATGTAAATTTAATTCTTTTGTTAAAGATTCTTCTGATTCTTCTTATTTTTAATTCAAGAAAAGAAAAAAATTGCTAAAATTCCTAAGTATTTCATATGTTAACATTCGAATTCGAGATCTAACAACAATTACGACATCACGAAAAAATATTACAACACTCGTTGAAGCATTTTCTGCGAAAAATTACGAGTTTTGTTTCACATTTTAATAAAAAATAAAATGAAAATAAAATGAAAAATATTACTGATTTTTATGCGACAATGTAAAAAGTAAAAAACTCGAAAACTTCATCAAAAATAGCTATTTCGTCATAAGTCTTTTTGACATTTTGGGTGAGGGGTGTAGAAACGAAGGAGAAATAAAGTCCAGAAAGCACGTAAGAAAATTTAAAGACTTTTTCTGGTTGAACTTTGACGTTTCTTGTTCGGCGCCGGAAAGTGAATTTGAATTATTTAGAAAATTGCAACTGTTTTAATATAATTTTGTTGAAAATGAAAACAAAAATTGAAAAGAAACTAATTAGCAATGATATTTAACAATAATATTTTTTTACGAATGGAAACGTGAAAATAACAACGATGCGTCTAAACACAATAGTACTGGTGTAATCAGGCTCATTCAATCGACATCAAATTCCGTGTACGTATGTAGATTGACGTTTCCCTTACACGCTCAGCTCATTGCTTAATCATTTTGACATCAAATTTAGTTTGTTCATATTTGTCAACCCTAAAATGCAAAGCCTGTGCGATGTGAACTTGATGTCTCAGAATTATCGTAACGACATCCACTTTAGTAACTGATTTTATGTGTGATTGTCTGATTTGAGGGATTTTTCCATCTAGTCAATTTTACCCCGTGTTAAGCAAAATAAAAATTATCTTCTAACTTTACAACTCTATTAGCCCAGTAAAATTAAAGTTAATCCTCAAAGTATACCCATGATTTGGTACGGAGCTTACTTACTTACTTAAGGGGGCGCTACAGTCCGGGGTGGACCAGGGCCTCAAACAACAAGCTTCTTCCAGGCGGCTCGGTTTCTAGCTAGCTGCCTCCAGCTACGCTTTCCTTCTTACTGCGCCGTCCCACGGGGTTGGATTCAAAGGCCATCCGGGCCGGATCATTGGTGTCCATTCGCTCTATGTGACCGAGCCACCTTAGTCTTTGGCTTTTCACTTTTGTGACAAGGTCAGTGTCGGGCTGTACAGCGACAGTTCGTTATTATATCTGCTTCTCTATTCCCCATTTACGCAGATAGGACCATAGATAACACGGTGAATTTTTCTTTCAAAGCACCCTAAAGCGTTTTCGTCCACCTTTAGTAATGTTTATGAGTCTGCACCATAAATAAGGACCGGAATGATAAGTGTTTTATAAAGGGACACTTTAGTTGCTCGAGAGAGGGATTTGCTCTTTAGTAACCTTTTAGCCCAAAGAAACAGCGATTGGGAGTAATTCTTCCTTGAATCTCAGCACTGGTGTTGTTTGCTGAGTTTATAGCGGAACCTAGATACACAAAGACTTTAACGACCTGAAAGTTATAGCTGTCTATGGTGATGTTTTGTCATATACGTCGGTGTTGGGTGTCCTTTCTTGTTGACAGCATATATTTGTTCTACTCTTGATTCACCGTTCACCTATCAGGTTGTTGACGAATGGCTTCAAGCGTTCACATAGTACGGCAGATAAGATCTTGTATGCAATGTTAAAGAGCAAAAAATGTTAAGATAAAAATTGTAGCCGATATGATTCTCGCACGGCTAGGTCGCACGAACTTCTTCTTGTTGCAAATTATGGGACAAATTTCAATTCATTAAATTATGTATCATCGTGTTTTAGTTTTTATAAATTGTTAAGCTTTAAACGCCATCACGGTATATTTAACTTTTGTTGTATGGAAAAAGTATTTTAAAAGTGTTAAAAGTTTTTGATTATTTTTTTTTTTTTTTTTTGGGGCAAGACTGAATTAGAACGTATACGGATCGATGATGCCACTATTGCCACCGGTCCACAATTCACAACAAATAGTAACTTTCTGCTGATAAATAACTACTTGTCTTGTTGTATACATTGTGTTGCTTGGCATCATCTCTAATTTTCCGGGTTCATTTCGAACTTCTCCGGAACCCATTCCTCGGCGTGTTCATAATTATCGTAACTTGACATAAACCGTCCTGAACTGTAATGATGTATCCGTATTGGAAACCCCATTCTATGCTTACGTTGTTTATTTTATACCTTCCTGCAATGATGCATACTCCTGCAATTATGAAAGTAAGTAATTTGAATTGCTATATTATAAAGAAAGCAGATAAAGGGCGCCACCCAAGGCGCCTTGTTTTGTAAAAACCGGCTCTGGTGTTATTTTAACTAAGGGGTCTATTATTAACAGAAAGACAGCCGCATGTAATAATTGTCTTCATGTCTGATTCGAACCAAAATGTCTGTTTTGTACAACAGCAATAGTACCAGCACTGCCAGCACTTGGCTACAATGTTATCACAGCAATTAGTGTCAAATAATATAACGCATGAGATGATCCTGAGCCTCTCTTTTATGATGTTACAAACGATAAGTGGACAGATTACGTTCTCCTCACAGCCTGTATAGCCTGCACATCATCGTTTTCCTGCCTAACAGCAGCAGCAGCATGTCACCTACCCCTCCGCCAGAGGAAATTTTCAAGTGAAAATGGAAAACTCAATAATAATTAACACTTATACGTATTTACATTTCTTGCATTCGCTTGGCAAATGAGCCTACGAATTATAAAATCTATTTTTATGCGAGTGTGTGCGGTCGGAGAGGGGTTGATTTTTTGTGGGTTGTTTATTTAGCATCAATTTCTTGAGAAAAATCCATCATCCAGCATAGCAAAGCAACAAAGACGGACGACGACGACTATGATGACGGATGTTAATCTCAAAGACGTGCGCGGGGTCATTCGCACAGGAAGTTTATGTTTGTGCCAAAGCAAGAGTGAAGCGCGGAAGCAGGATGATGTTTTTTTCGGATATGTTTATAGATCTGATCGATGGGGAAATCACCTTTCGGCACTAATTGCTTAATTTTGAGATTTCAATTAATTTCGTAGGAAAATCCCATTTAGTTTTTTTTTTTCTTGAAAACAGCTAAAAATTTATGAAATTGTGCGATTTGTATCTTACAAAGTCCAATTTTTTAATTAAATAATTTGTTTGAAGAAATATCTTAAGATAACTTTTGAATTTTCAATCAACAGCATTATAATTGACTCGTGAAATTATATTTTATGGTTATTTTAATATAGAGAGCATTTTTGTAATTTCCGTTGCGGCGAAATGTTCAAAATGAATTTGTATTTTTGTAAACCTATTTTTGTCAGCTTTGATGTCAACTTTTAGATGATTTGTTATGGTTCAATAAAACTAAAATGAAGCATCTATATAAGTTTGAGCAGCTTAAGAATGTGATTTCAATTAAGAAATTAAGAAACCTTTAAAAATTAAATCACTTATTTTTATAAGATCTACAATGAGTAGTTATAAAAATAATTAATAATTTTTCCAAACTAACGAATTCCATACAAAATTCAATGCACAACAAACTAATATAAAATGTTGGGCATAATGAGACATGGATGGTGTGAATAAAACGGGTACCTAATCAAAACTTAGCTTTTTGAGTTGGTAGGTACTCCATTTGGTATGAATAATTATCGTGAGTAGCTCATCAACGATGAAACTTCTACATGTTGGATGAGAACATACTGCATACTAACTTATAAATTAGCTTTTTTGCTTGCTCAAGGTTGAATTATGTATCTACATAAATAGGTAACGTTTCATATTTATTTTACTTGTAATTATTAGCATTATGGGCAAGTTCTGAATTCGTAAAAAAATGAGAATATAATCAAAAATAGTATTACGATGATAAAGAAAAAAAGTCGGTCGGTCAGTTTAGTTTGTCTGTCTGGTTTCAAAAAACCTATTTTTTTTCATGTTTTGATAAAATTTTAATAAATTTAATTTTTGAGGTACAACTCCACTAGTTTTGCAGACTAACAGACCTAATTTTTGTTTTCAAAACAAAATTTTTAAAAATTATTTAAAAAAAATCGAAAAACCCCAACGACTATATATAATTACACCGAAGAATGAAGCATCTACTTAGTTGATGGAGAATTTTTATTCAAATGCCTTTGAAGTAAGTACTTCTGCTTGAAGTACCTCCTCTGATTTCTATAGAGTGCCTGCTAAGAGTACGAATTCCGTTTTATTCATATCACCCAATGAGCTCAACTGTTTTGAATGGTTGAGGGGCCATAAAAACGCTCAATTGTGTTTATATTTCTGAGCATACTATTACAGAAAAACGAGACAAAAAAAACTCAAACTGTGCATTTTGTGCTCTCAGTGGGATTTTTACTTGCTCGCAATAGGGCAAGTATTGGTTTTGTGTAAAAAAAATCGAGGTTTTAGCCAAATCAGGTTTGATGACAGAGAAGCGCAAAAAAGTAGGTTTCGTCATGCCGTTCATCGGTCTGTCTGTGCGGATGTGCGGATGCGTGGATGTGGCGTATGTGCGGATGTTCGATTGTATGTTCACCGAGCTACAGCCTAAACGGTTGAACGGATTTTCTGAGTGCGTATACAGTTAGATTGTTCAATTTAAAACTTTATCTCGCCGCGACTATTTCAGTGTTGCCATTATTGGTTACTTGGATTAAACAATAATGTAACGAATTTAATACCAATTGTAATTCATTCAAAACAAAAATACATAATTCCATCAGTATGTATGCGCTTTCTATGTGGCTACTGCTTACGTTTGTAAATGAAATGACATTAATATACTCTACTCGTACATTTTTACATCTAATCCAATCGTATACATCTATGTGTCGGCTATAGTCTAAAATATATCTATAGTAAAATATAAGTGACTCACTAGTCTACAATTGCGATTGTGGTTACCTGTATTAATTTGCAATTAAGCTGACAATTATCCTCTTCATTTATAATTTGTTAAGGTACCTATTACATACAGGGCTGCATTAAAAAAAAACTTTTAAGAAGGCCTTGAAGTATAAAGAGCACCGAAAATTTGTTTGTTAACTGAATGAAGCACTCTTCATTAGTAATTTCAATGATTTAGTAAATTTTATAAAAATAAATTAACTTAAATTAATATTTAATATTACTAAATTTTCATTGACAAGATCTTTATCTGTTTTCGACACCGAATATATACCTGGTGTTTCATAATTTATTAGTAAAGACAACTTTGGAAAATGATTCATTAGCATATTCTTATTAAGAAATATTAAGAAATAAATGTTATTAATGTTAAAAGTTATCTTATTAAGAAATAAATGTTCTGCAAATTATTTTTTTAAAGAAACGTGACGTAAAAGTAAAACATCAATTAGGGTGCATTGGAAGAAAAATAAAAGAATTTGTTTTTCTAGTTATCATAAAAGCTCTGGTAGTACATTCGTACAGCAGGTTGTTTCCGCTATCTAAAATCATCCACATCACTCAGATCTGGCAGGACTTTTTTAGTATTGCGGTATTGCGAAGAACCGAATTTTGTACAGACAATCCTACCATATATTTATTTTTTCCTAACTGTAAGTTAATTGAAAACAATCAAGTCGCACGCCGGCCAGGTTATGTTTTTCTTGTCTTCTCTGGAACTTCAAAAATAAATTAATACACTTTTTTTTAATCTAAGCAAGTAGCTCAACTTTTTAGTTTCCTCCAGGCGCCATTAGTCGTAGATACGCCTCTGGTACCCAATGTCAAATTGCTTTCAGAGATTAGGTATAGCCATACAGCATAGTCATACGAGAAAACCAAATCGAATTGCAACGCAGTGTAGATACATATATACCTACAACGGAGATTCGAGAATGCAAATTAATAGATCAAATCAATGATGAATATTTAAATGTTTCAAATTAATGTGTTTTTGCATCTAATAGATTGGTTGATTTGCTAATCAATGATTGAGGGAAAATATTATACATACATATGTGTGTGGCTTTATGTTAAATGATTCGTTTGTTTTGACATGCGATTATAGTAGTTTGAGGTTATGTCTGAAATCTGATATAAATATAAGTATATTTATTCCTTGAGCACTTTCAAAATACCGAATTATGTTTTTCTTAAAATATAAAACTAAAATGTTTTTTACATTTCTTTTAGGTTAAAATATGGTTCCAAAACCGTCGAACAAAATGGAAAAAACAGGATAATGTAACCAATACAGAAGTAGCAGAACACAAGACTGTCACGACAAAGACTCCAGAAAATCCCAAAGGTGCCAACCCACAAACTGAATCTAACCACAGCTCTAAGAAGAATTCACAATCCTCGTCCTCGTCAGCTGCGGGCTCTTCAGAAAAGTCTCGCCCCATTTCCGTTGAACTTAGTGCGAAACTTTCTGCCAAGCATTCAACGAAAATGAAAAATAAACTTTCTACCCTTAATACATCTAATAATGGAGAAAAATCAAAACCTGCACCTTCTGATAATGTCTCCATCTCCAGTAACAAACGTAAGTCGTCAACGGATTTAAATACTCCGCCATCTATTTTGGATTTCGAAACAAAATTATCCGTTTCGAAAATTTCAACTGTCAAAACATCAATTACCAATGACAGTCATATGATGTCTGATGATCAAATGTCAGAAATTTAGAAACTCTGGTAAGAAATGTCAATTTATATTTAAAAAAATAAAATGACAACCTATATACAAATACCGATCTTCCATTTTATAATCCAAAAACAACAAAGAAATACATACATGTAAGAAAAATCCTGATTTTTGTGCCAAGAATTAAAATAAAAATAAAATTATAAAATGTATATAAAATTATTATCATTAAAAAATAACTATTTATTGTAAAATGTTAAACAAAAATAAATTTTGGTAGATACTATGAATCAAAATTGTTGATCTATTTATGAGCCTCTTAAAAGGAACAAAATTTAAAATTATATCAATTACATGCATATGTATACATAATACCATTGAGTTTATACGCATAGAGGAATCAAGATGGTTTCAAACTCACCGAGTAGATGTCGCTAAATGAACTTATCGAGTAATTATTATTGCAATAATTCCCTGTAACCAAAAATACTCAAACCGATACAAACTAAATTCTTCTGCATACGCATTTGTATTTGTTTTTCTTTATTTTTTCCCTTTTAACTCAAGAATAATCACTACAAGAGTAAACAAAAAACAAGCCAATAGTAACGACATCCTACGAGTTTGAAACTTACACATGATTTCTCTATGTGTATAAACTCAATGATAGTACCTAACCTTTTTCATTTAAGCTTTTAGTGTCTATGTATTTAAAGAAATTTTTTGTTTTCTTTATTCAAATTAAGATGAAATAATGTAAGCACAACTAAAGTCAATAATTTGTAACCATAATGACATTATAAGAATAATTGTTTTACCAGTGTTAACTTATGTTTTTATATAATTTTTAATAGGTATATATCTACAAAAATGTTGATACCTTATCTGGTATCGATCATTGCAAAAAGGAGAGCAATCAAAACTTGACACTACTCTTTCCATAAAAGGGAATCGCTCTGTTTCCGTCTATTAGTTCTGTCTTAAGTTTACGAGCTCGTGAAGGATATTCTCTTTGAATCTTTATAGCTCTCTTCAAGTACGAAAGTAAAAGTGAACGAAAATTGAATGATCCTGAGCTGATTATGAGTGCACTATAATAATTTGCTTGTATTCCGTGACCTAAAAAAGACACCCAAACGACATTCGTCCACATCAGTGATGGTATTCTCGTCTGGACAAGAAAAAATAATTACGAGGCCATCCGGTGCCTCTTCTGAGGCGTCAAAACCACTATCGAATTATCCTCTTCATATATGTAGATACATATAATCATTAGTCACAAGCATATCGTAATCTTATGAAGTTTCATGGCTTACCGTCCTCGACGATGATGTGCATTTTGAAAAAGTTTTAGCATTTCTCATAGTAATAGATAAATCTTAGACCACACTAAAAAAATGTTTAGTACCCCGTGCCGTAATGGTTAGTGCGTCGGACAATCACGCCAAGGTATAGGTTTGAAGCCTGAGTGCACATAATGTTGTTTCAGGGGCACTGTCACTTTCGAGGAAGTGACAAATCTTCCAAGAGTAGAGTGCATCTCACTTTAGTCTTTTGGGTTCTACAAAACACTTTAGGTCCCCTCCAATCATGTAGAACTAGCAACGCACACAAAAGGTTTGGTTAAGTGTAACTCACTATAACCCTTGTTTTTTTGGAGTTGGTAAAAAAAAAACACGTAAAATTCCGAAAAGTGACTTATAACATTATAATTATAACATACTAGCTGTTACCCGGCACGTTGCTAACGCAGAAAAAATAACGGAGAAAGCATTGATTTTAAAAGAGTAATTATAATGCTGTAGGTCCAACATTTTGCCAAAAGCTTTTAAGCTCATATATAAGAGTTTTCGGAAAAGCTACCCCAGCGCCATCTTTGGGATAATTTACTTCATAAGTTTCTGTCTACAACATAACCTATTTGTCCAAGAAAGTATCGTTAAAATCAGTCCAGTAGTTTCTGATCGGTTCATATATGCGAAAAAGCGACCCGAGCGCCATCTAGGGAGTAAATAAAATAGCCTATGTTACCGGCTGCAACATCCGCTACAACATCAGCTATCTGTAAATGGCAAATCCCGTCAAAATCTTTCAAGAATAATTTCTGACCGGGCAAAAAAACGACCTGAGCGTTTTTGAAATAGTTCTGCGCTACAGCATTACCTATCTGCCAGTGAAAGTCCTGTCAAAATCGGTCCAGCCCTTCTTGAGATTAGCCAGGACAAAGAGACAGACAGACAGACGGATAGACAGACAGACAAAATTTTTAAAAATGTTAATTTTGTTATAAGGGCTGTGTATGCTTTCATATGCGTGTAGTAAAATACTGTCATTTTGACATTACAAACAGACACTCCAATTTTATTTACAGAATCATGGCACAAGACATAAATAATTTTGACATGAGTGTATACTAAACATTTTGTCGTTCCATTTTATGACTTAAATCTTTTACTCTCTAGTTTTCTGCACAAGGCTTACTAAATTGTTTGTTAAAACCTACATTGGTTTTTATCTGTCAATTGTAGAAAACTGAAGCGGGAAGATACACTTATTCCACAATTTCAATTCTCAATTTTATTCATTTGTATAGTCTTACAAAATAAGATACAATATCTTTTTAAACAGTGTAAGCTTAATTAATTACTTTATCGATGTGTTTTATATCAGAAAGAAATACAACAAAGTAGCTAACAATATTTAAAAAATTCAAAGTGTAGAGTTTCATTATTTTTGAAAAAAATATGATTTAATTTTAAATAATTTGAAAAGACAGAAAGTAAGAGAGAAAAAGAAAAGAATGAAATGAGAAAGAAAAGAAAGAAAATAGAGTAAAGAAAAAATAAAGTAAAATAAAACAAAGTCTTAAATGAAAGAAAATTGTACCTATGTATGTATGTACATCATCATCAAAAGGTCGCCAAGTATTTATTTCCTTAGTCTTATCCTAAAGAGGGTTTTACAGCATATGATCCCAATTAATCGGGGAAGGGAGTTCCACAGACGTATCGCATTGATAAAAAAAATTGACGTTCGGATACATAGAAATTGTAACGTGTTGGTACAAGATTAAAAGATCTGATTGAGCGCATTTGACGGATGTTATTATAAAGGTACGGTGGCTGGCGTTTTTGTATTAAATTGTGAAGCAATATCAACGTTCTAAACTAAAAAAGATTTTCTAGTGTTAAGCCGTTTATCGATTTAGAAAATTGGGAAATATGGTCATATTTTAACGTATAACGTATCTTGCTACACTATTATAAGCAACATTAAGCTTACGCTTGTGCTCATAATCACAATTGTAAAAAAGTTCGCAACCATAGGCATATTTGGGATAAGAAGTGTTTTTGCTAATACCGATTGTCAATCTGATATGATCATTCCAAGAAAGAGTTTTTGTAAAGGTTATACCTAAGTTTTTAGCAGAATCAATGTCAAACTGATTATGATGATGCAAAAATCATCAGTTTATCGGAAGTGGCTATAATGTTAGCAAAAGTCAAAGTAGGATTGAAATAACTAAATTAGGATAACCAAACCATAACAAACAATGACAATTTGTCTAAAAACCATCATCTGATTTCCTATAATCTCTATCTTACATAGGTATGTAATTTTTATCTTTTCTATTCTCTCTTTACTGATTCAGAATAAAAGAATACATTTGAAACGTCAAACAAATTGATGTTCTTAAGAGGAAAGAGAAAATAATTAATTGAGGGCGTCTGCCAATTGCGTTAGATATATGTTTCCATGGTTAAATTTTGACATTACTAAAATAAATAAAGACGTCAAAAATTAACCTGCTCAGGAGCTCATTAAAACTTTAGTCAATGGTTAAATTTTGGCATTAGTTTAACTGCATTGATGTAATCCCTAGTGATTCAAATCGACTAAAAGAGAGCAATCTATGTTTGATGATGAATAACCGGCCGAATAAAATTTTTTGATTACCAGTTGAACTATTCTTGCTGTACGTGAAGTCTTCCTTAATGCTTCTTGTTTGTAGATAATTTGATCAAATTTGTCGCTTTTGCTGCCATGAGAAGTTCCACAATGCTTAAGAAATAGATTGTATCACTCTAACAATAATTTTCCTTATGGCCAGTTTCTACAACCACTTTTAAATATTTATTGGTTTGTTAAATCTTAAAACGGCATTTTATTGTTTTATTAACCAACTATTTGAACAAACAAAAATAATAAAAAGCTAATATGTTTCTTGAACATTTATTCTAGACTGAAAAAAACTATTTTAGAAGAAAATTTCATTATAACAAGAAATAAAGTCAAAGCTATAAGATTAAAAAATGTAGAGTGTTTTCAGCTACAGTATATTAATAACACCCCCTCTCAATCCAATAGTTTTAATTGATTTCGTAATTGATGAAATCGCACAGTTCCAAGCGACTTAGTAAAAATATCTGCAAGTTGTTCTTCGGTCCTCACAGGTAATATTTCTAGGAACCCGCTTGTAACGTGGTCTCTTATAAAATGATGCTTTACGTCAATGTGTTTCGATCGTTTGCACTCCCAATTTCTTGACATAAAAATGCATCCTTGGTTGTTTTCAAAAATTGGAACACTATAAGTTGTATCCAAGATTCTCATATCTGTTAGTATTCCTTTTAACCATATAGCTTCAGATGCAGCAGCGCTAAGTGCAATATATTCTGCTTCACTTGAAGATGTTGCTACAGTGGCTTGTTTTTTACTTGACCATGATACGCAGTTGCCGAAAATTTGGAACATATAACCACTTACTGACTTTCGATCAATGATATCCGAAGCCCAATCTGCATCGGAGTATCCAACAAAGATCTTGTTCTCATTACATCGATTGAACTGCAATTTAAAGTTCTTCGTTCCTTTGAGATATCTTAAAATCCGTTTTAACGCTTTCCAATGATTTTCAGTAGGGTTTTGTTGAAAACGACCCATGTATCCAATATGGTAACAAATATCCGGTCTCACGCATAGCATTAAATACATAAGGCTTCCTAGTAATTCTCGATATGGCTGATTTGTAATAATCTTATCTTCAGTAACTTGGAATGCCTTTTCCATTGGTGTTCTTGCTGGGTTACAGTTTGTCATTTCAAATTTCAATAATATTTTGTCGATATTTGCTTCTTGAGATAAAAGCATTGATCCATTAAGTTTATCGTATTCGATTTTTATACCAAGAAAGTATTTTAAGTCTCCGCAATCTGACATCTCAAATTTTTCCGATACATTTTTCTTTATATTGTTGATGTCCAGTAGTGAATTTCCAGTAATAAGTATGTCATCTACGTACAGCAAAATGTAGACAGTATCATTTTTATTTATCTTCACGTATAGGCAATAATCATGTTTTGATCTCACGTATCCAAGACTTATTAAAAAATCGTTGATTTTCTCATTCCAGCATCGAGGACTTTGCTTTAAACCATAGAGTGACTTCTTAAGCTTGCAGACCATGCCACTTCTTTCTTGTTGCCCTTCAGGGATATCTATATAAATATCTTCTTTTATATGTCCATGAAGGAAGCGGTTTTAACATCCATTTGATGAAATACAAAATTCTTTTGGACTCCCACTGCCAGAACTGCTCGAATAGTTGTTAATTTTGCGACAGGAGCAAACGTTTCTTCATAGTCGATGCCATATTTTTGAAGAAATCCTTTTACTACTAATCGTGCTTTATATCTATCCGGCTTTCCGTCTTTGTTTGGTTTTCTTCGAAACACCCATTTTGTTTTTAAAGGTTTAATTCCTTCAGGTTTTTGCATTAATTCCCAAACTTCATTTTTCTTCATCGATTCGAATTCCTCGTTCACGGCCTTTACCCAATGCTCTCGATCTGAACAGTAGTTGATTTCGTCAAAAGTTTCCGGGACGTCATCAATGTTTACTTCATCTGCTACTGTATTGTAGGTAACGTAATCATCCATATATTTTCGTGGAACTTGGCCTCGCTTGCTACGTCTTAATTGTTCATTTTGTGCATTCTCTGGTTCTATAGATTCAACATTAAATTCTTGAACTTCTTCTGCATGTAATTCTTCAGAATTGTTTTGATCAGCAACTTCTTCTTCGATATTTGCAGAAACGGCACCATTCAAGTTTTCCCCCTCTTGCCAGTTACTGCATACAGTAATTAATTCCGATGGCTTAGGTTCCTCAGCAGCTTCATATGGATAACTCATTTCGTTAAATTTTACATCTCGAGCAATGATGACTTTCTTTTTATCGAGGTCCCAAAGGCGGTATCCATTTGTTGAGTAACCAATCATTATACATTCTTTACTCTTAGCATCAAGTTTACTTCTCTTTTGACTTGGTACCCAAGCAAACGCCTTGCATCCAAATAATCGCATTTTTTCCAGTGATGGCTTATTTCCATACCAAAGTTCAGCTGGGGTTTGGCTTTCTTTGAATGCTTTAGTTGGACTTCTATTTATTATGTAAGTCGCAGTAAGAGCAGCTTCTCCCCACATAACTTTTGGAACTTTCGATTCAATGAGTAACGTACGAACCTTTTCAACTAGACTTCTGTTGAACCTTTCCGCTATACCATTTTGTTGAGGTGTATATGCAACCGTTGTTTCAAGTTGAATTCCCTTTTGCTTGTAATAATTCAATTGCTGAGTTGAACAATATTCACTTCCTTGATCACAGTGAAGAACTGATATTTTCAGGTTGAACTTTGTGGTCGCTAGCGCCTCATACTCTCGAAATTTCTCAAACACGTCAGATTTCCTTTTTATTTGATAAATGACGGCGAAGTGAGTATACTCATCTATGAAAGAAACAAAATATATGTATCCGTCATAGGTTGCAGGTGTAACTGGACCGTGTACATCACTGTGAATCCTCTCAAGTGGCCGCTTACTTCTTTCCCATGTTCCATTGAAGGGTTCTCGGCATTGTTTTCCCTTGACACAAATTTCACAAAATCCAAAACTCTTCACTTGTCCAATTCCCAGAACTACTTCACTTCGAGCCATTTGTTCCAGAGATTGTTGATTTATATGTCCGAGTCGTCTATGCCAAAGTTTGCTGTGGTCTTCTATGCACAGATTTGCACTAACGGGGTGTTTAACTTTTAAATTAAGCTCATATAAGTTTCCTTTGAGTCGTGCCACAATGTCTTCATCATTTGTCTTGATAACCGCTTTTTCACCTTTAAAATAGACTTCCAGTCCAGCATTTGTAAGTCGTCGGACAGAAATGAGATTTTCTCTTAGATTTGGAACATACAGAACATCCTTTAGCGTTACTAACGTACCTCCAATTGTGTATCCACTTATCTCTCCAATTTCTTTTGCAACCAGATCTTCCTCATTTTTAGCCACATTAATTTTGATTGGAGTTTTCAGAGCTTGAATTTTTGCAAATAAATTTCTTTCTTTAGCAAGATGATCGCTGGACCCTGAATCTAGCATAAAAGACATTTCAGGAACGTGGTTCTGTAGTGCACCTCGATTTAACATGAAGCATACGTTCTTGCTGCTATTTTTGATGTCCAGGCTGTTGAGCTCGCCCTTTGATCCTCTTGCAAAGTTGGCTTCTTTCTTGATCCTACAGTTAGCTTTGAGATGACCGCGCCTTCCACAATTGTGACATTTGCCATTGAATTTCCATTGTTTTTCTTTCTTTACAGCAAATGCAGCCGGGGGTTTCATGTCCTCATTAGCTCCTGTTCGATCAATTCTTTTTCGCTCTTCTGCGAGCAACCTATGCTTCACGAGTTGAATGTTAAGTTCTTCTTCTTTCATGTTCTCGAGAGCTGTTACCAGTGGATCATAGCTCTCTGGTAATGTCAAAAATAGTTGCGACACCAGATCACTCTCAGCTAACGTTGCCCCCGCTGATTTCAATTGTCTTACCAAACCATCGAATTCAAGAAAATGGTCCTTCATCAGTATACCTTCTGAAAGCTTAAGCCGGGCTAATTGCTTCCTGACAATTGTTTGGCTTGATGCTTCCAAAACATCAACAGAATCCAAATACATTTTTACCCGAAAACTCCAGTTTTCATATGCCTTACCATTAAATTGCATTATTCCATGTGGAATTTCTTTGCGTTGGTCGCCCATAACCTATTGTTTTATTAACCAACTATTTAAACAAACAAAAATAATAAAAAGCTAATATGTTTCTTGAACATTTATTCTAGACTGAAAAAAACTATTTTAGAAGAAAATTTCATTATAACAAGAAATAAAGTCAAAGCTATAAGATTAAAAAATGTAGAGTGTTTTCAGCTACAGTATATTAATAACACATTTTTCAATTTCACCAACCACTTTTAGTTTTGAAAGAGCCAATAAACTAAAGTCCCATTTTGTTCCAAATAAATTTTAAAGGCGTCTTAAAAATGAAAGACAAGTTTCCTCATTTTTAAAAATTCACCTCCTAAAGTTCGTGCACACTATTTTAAGTTAAAATGCCAATAAATTTTATTACTCCGTTAACAAAAATGCTTTAAGGTATATTTTGCTGAAACCGGGCATTAATCTTCTTCTTTTGCATTAATCTATAATTATGTAAAATTAAAACATTCTCTCAAAATCTATATACATAAATAAAAATGAAGTGTCTGTTTGTAATGTCAAACTACACGCATATGAAAACATACACAGCCCTTATAACAAAACACACATTTTTAAAATTTTTGTCTGTCTGTCTGTCTGTCTGTCTGTTTGTCCTGGCTAATCTCGAGAAGGGCTTGACCGATTTTGACGGAACTTTCACTGACAGATAGCTGATGTTGTAGCGGGTAACATTTCCTATTTTATTTACTCCCTATATGTGGCTCGGGTTGCTTATTTCGCACTTTCGTATATATGAACCGATCAGAAACTACTGGAACGATTTTAACCATACTTTCACTGACAAATAGCTGATTTTGTAGGCAGTCACTTATGTAGTAAATTATCCCAAAGAAAGCGCTCGGGTAGCTATTTTAACAACTCTTATATATAAGCTTAAAAGCTTTTGGCAAAATGTTGGACCTATAGCATTCAAAATCAATGCTTTCTCCCTTATTTTTTCTGCGGCGGGAAGCAGCTAATTCCAAAATATGTTTGATTAATCCAATATGCTATCTTTATCATTTTCAAAGTGGATCCATAATTAATTCGTTACAAAAGTATACTAAAATTATGTTTCTCACTTTTTATTCGTATTTTAAATTATATATTCGAAAATTCTAGTCATTTTGTTGAAATCAAAATAAAATTTTAAATATATTGGTATGTTAAACTGTAAAACAAAACAAAAAACAGGGAAATTTTAAGTTTTATATTTATTATTAATAATATTCTACTGAGCACAAGGAGCTTATAGATAGATATAAGAATTATAAAAACAAAATAATAAAAAAAAGGAGAACAAATGAGGAAACTAAGTCATTACGGTAGAAGATAATCTCAATTAAATCATTAATTATTATGTATTTGCTAATCAGCAATTTTTTTAAAATTATATTTATGTAAAATTTAAGTGACGATCATAATTAAAATGAATACATAACATAATGTATAGATATGTGTTAAAAATGCAAAAAAAAAATATAATAAACTGAATGTGCAAATAATCGTATAATTAAATGCTAAGTATTAATTTTAAGAAAAGAACTAATTATAAATAAAACTTGAAATAAAACAAAAATATGATGGAATCAAAAGTGGAGCAGTTCTTTCTCTTGCAAGTTACCTATAAGCAGAGTTTTCTGACAATATTTTGGTATGCTACTAATTCTGATATATTAAAATACATTAAAGTTTTTTTTACCAAAATCTGGAGGTACGATTTTTCTTAAAAAATCATTTTTTATAACAACTTTTTTTTAAATATTTTTAAAAAGTTTTGAGAACGCCAATTTATAGAAATAGTGCGCGAAAACAAAATTAAAAAAAAATAGTAGGTGTTTTTCTTTTTAACTCTGAGCGCTCGGAGCAGAGCTTAATGGTGGATTTACATGTCTCTGCACCTGCAGAACTGAAGAAAACTAAAAAGAGACAGATGTTCATCTTAAAACCTAAAGACGAAAAGAGTACACAGATACCATCTAAATTGATTTCCTATAACAAGTTGCTGCCAAAATGATTAATGCTGGTACACACCACAATGTTGTAAGAAAAATTCTTTCGCATTTTGTTTTCATAAAGTGGTTATATTACACTTTATCTATTGTGTAAAAATAAAATTTGATGTGGTTCCCCGTGGTGTAGTGGTTAGTGACGTTAGTCACGCCGATAAAATCTGATGTTTTTTTCAGGGGCACTGCCTCTTGCGAGGAAGTGACAAATCCTCCAAGAGTATCATTGTCATGAAAAGCGTTTCTTACCTTAGTCGTTCGGATTCGACGTAAAATTGTAGGTCCCCTCCAATCCCGTAGAACTAACAACACACACAAAAGGATTGGTAGAGAGTTGTAAGTCACTTGGCCGTGGTTCTTCGGAGCTGTCAGTGCCACTAAATAATAAATAAAATAAATAAATATTAATATTTGATTGAAAATATATTATTGTAGTTCATAAATATGTTTATTTCCTTTTATGTATATATGTATTTCACGAAAATATTCAAGTTTCAAACTTAAAGACGAAGTTGCTATAATGAAGATGAACATGTTCATCTTTACCCATAATCTTCACCAATAATTCATGTACATGTATGAAGATCTCTGCACTTTCGTTTTCTCTCTCTCTGTCAAACAAGCTAAGTTTTTCATTGCGTTTCTCCTTTCTCCCTTTAGTTTTATGTGGTTCTGCAGGTGCAGAGAAATGTTAATCCAATTCAAACAGTTAAAATAGCCCAAGGAGTTTGTTTTCCTGGTGGCAAATAATGTAAATAATTTGTTGTGAATAGATTATTAAAATAATAATTTCAATGATTGAATTGAATTTTATTTTTATTTAATTAACGTAATTTGTTACAGTGGGTGTTTGCACGGTCATGGAAAATTGTCATTGCAAGGACAGAAAAATTATTGTCATTGTGGTTGTCATTGTAGCTGTCCTTGCAAGGACAGCATATTACAATAGGCGTTTTTCTTTTTTAGCTCTGAGGAGAGCACTAAACTGTCTAATGACATAACAACTTTAGGAAAAATATATACGTCATTATGAAGTCAGACTTTCATTGCAAGGACACTTTAAATGACGGTCTAATATTAGCTTAAGACTGAAATGCATATCGTTTAAATTCTTAATCTGAAAAAAAAGTTGGGTTAAGTTATAGAGAATTGAATTTAAAAATTTAAAACTTGAAATTCGGTTGTTGAATTCATAAAACGAAAATCATTTTGTTTGGAAAATTGAAAAATATATGTACATACATAATATGTACATATTATGTACATGGACGTAACATATGAACATATAAAACTTACTTAGCTACCTTTTCGCTAAAACGAAAATATCGACTCATTAAAATTTAACTTGTGACAAATTTGCAGTTCTTCTAGGTATGGATAGGGTACTTACATTTAAAGATCCTTTTTATTGCTTGAAAAAACACTCCATTTTAACTAAGTTTTTATGTTTTCATGACAGGGTAAATTCAGTAACGCATTATTGCAAGGATGATGTCTAAACCGTATTGTAAAACTTTCACAAATGCAAACAATTGACATCACTTTAATCGTCAAGTGTTCATTATTTCAAATTTTCGCAGATGCGCAAAAATTTAGCAAGTGATAAACTGTTGATGCCGTTGATCGACTGATACTATTGGTGCAGGAAAATGAAATGTTAACAGTTAAAAATGGTATTTTATAAAGTTTTTGTTATTTTTAACTTTTAAATAAACTTTAGTAATGAAACACATAAATCTGCATATTTTTTTAATAAACTTTGAGGAAGTTATTTTCTCATTTCTTATTCATGCCTATTAATGCAGTTCTTCGCGTGTTTTGTACTCGATAATGTAAATAAAAGTTTATTTTACTACTTTCTCCACCATTAAAAACAAATCGGCAACAACTGTAAAGCATAAGCATCGCAAAAAAAGCATCTGATGCCGCATCTCTGCTCAAATAGTTGACGTTTCTTAATTTACCCATATTTCCCGATGGAAATGGGCCTCGTCCCCCACTCGTTGTTAAGCCAAAATCAATCACGAGTATTTTGGGAGTTTGTGAAATATATGAGAATCAGATTGGTTCGTACGTTGAAATGTGTGACAGGTACGCTATGTTGAAAACACTCCTTTATGCATTTTGAGCCACAATCTTAAATAAGAAAATATTGAAATATTTACTATACAATAATCTATTGAAATGCAAGACCTTTGAGGAAAACCCTATCGATGGTAAATGTGACGCCATATTTACGAAAAAAAAAATTCAAATAACGATCGAATAACATGTCGTGAATCCTTTTCGGTTTCAAAAACGCAAAAGATGAATTGCATGCTCACACAAATTAAGTAGGTATGAGTTGAGTGTTGTTAAATTTAAGCACACACAAACACTGTAAGGCCAAACAACTTTTTTTCAAATTTGAGCTTAGAAATAGTGCTTTTTTATTTAATGTTTTTCTTTTATTAATATTACATTAATAATATAATTATTCTTACCCTACCAGAATTTTTTTTTTTATTTATTAAATTATAACGATTGTTTTCTTGTTTTTTTTTTTCAATAATTTTATTTATTTATTATTTATATATATATATATTTTCTTTTAATTCTCAAAGTACCATCAGCTTACTTCTTAGATTTCTTTTCTTAAAATATAAGTTCTATATTTATTTTTATTTCTTAATTTTTTTTTTATTATTTATTATTTTGTTTCTTCTTTTGCTTTTCTAAAATTACACGGTAAAATAATAAATGTAAAAATATTCTTATATAAAATGTTAATAAATCGCAATAAAAGATGTACTTTAATATTTTTTTTTATTTAACTTTATCGTGGTTTTCTTGTTTTCTAATTTCATTCAGATTTCTTGTATATTAAAACGGATATAATTTTGGCTGGGGAAGTGTGTTAATGGAAGGATGTTCTTTTTTTTTAGAAGAAAGCCTTAAAATTAATTTATTCAACAACATGGCTTAAGGTTTTTCAGTGATGTTTTCTTATTTATTATTTTTTGTTGTTGTGTGGGGATTTACAAATTCCGCTTGTCATCCGAAACGGGAGAAAGGCAATTTCCGAAGGATAAGTGGAAGAAAAGGTTTTGTTTGTTTTGATCGTATAAAAAGGTGATTCTTGATTTGAGAAAGTTTGTTAAAAGATAACTTTGGAAACATTCATAATTTTATTTATGGATCATATGTTTAGTACTTGCTTCTTATTAAGACATTTTCAAGCTACAAGATGATGCTATTGGGATGAAAGAACTTGAAGGACTTCTAGGCGAATGAATTTAAGTACAAAATATTCAGATCATCGAATTTATATTTTTGAATTTAATTTCCCAAAAAGCGAAATGGTAAACTTTGATGGATATAAACAATTTGTGTTAATTTCTTTCTGAATATAAAGAAAATTAGATTTTTAAAAAATCACATTTTAAAAGATGCCGCCCGCAGCATATTCAGTGGGAAAAGTTGTTAACAAACTTTTACCCATTTACCCCTAATTTTTTTTTCGTGCAACATCAACCTGATTCAGTCTTAAAAAGGAATTTGCATTAGACTTGACAAGATACATAGTTTAAATGTAAAGTTACACCCTGTTTTTTAACTCAGTTAAATTTATTAACAAAAAGAATTACACACGTCTAAGCAGTTATAAAAATAGAGTAGAGTATGATCTGAGCAGCAGCACGCTCTCCTTCAATTTCTCCTTGATTTTATTCTGAGCTCAGCTCATAGAGCTTTGAAGCTTTGATCTTATAAAAAAAAAACACTATTAAAGAAAGCCACCTCTGCAAGAGCGATCAGTACCCCCGTTCTATTATACAATCGATTTATATAACTGCCTTAGTCAAACAATTTAATCAAGTAATTCTTTTTTCTGTCGTCAAACCTTATAGTTTTTTTTTTTTTTTTTTTGTTAATCCGAAAGAAATCTCTTCGTATGCCAAACAAACGTGTAAGTACAAGTCATTTGATTCTGAAATATTGTTTTCTTTCTCAAAAAATGCAAATAAAACAGTTCTAAAAGAGAAAAGTATAAATCACCACTAGGATACACTGTTCTAAAACTAAGTAGATACTTTTTTCTTGTACAAGTGCAAAGTGAATGTTGTTGCTTTTTATATGAATTTACTTTCCAAATCTTGTTATATTCTTTTCTATAGAAAAACTGTCATTCTAAATACCTAAGTGATTTTGAGTCTAGACTGATGTGTCCGATTTATTATAATTTGGAAGGGCCTCACATTAATCCTACCCATCACCATATCTATTTTGCCTAACAATTATTATGAGACAAAATTTCAATTAACACGGATTATAGCTTTAAAAAAAAACATTCGGGATGTTTTTCCTCTAGTGAGCCTTACGGCTTAGGTTCAATAAGACCTGTTCAGTGGGCTGTTTTAAGGATCTTGGTAGAAAAGAGCACGATTTTACTGTTCAGTGAGAATGTTTTCGCGATGTATGGCTCTACATGTCTACAAGTACAAGTAAGATTATTCTTCGACAAACCGACGAGAAAAGAAATCATAGCTAAAAGTTACCTTTATACACACTGGGCCCTATACTAATTATTAAATTTAGTAACAGCTTAAATAAAAAAAACTTTCCGAAAAATTCGGATCAAATTTTGTCTAAAATGTGGAGATTTTATTTAAGCTGTTAATAAATTTGATTATTAGTAAGGCCCCTATTTTTCTCAATCAAGTCAATATCTTTTTTCTGACCTATATTGCAATTTACTGAATTTAAAATCAGGGATTTTGGGGATGTTCTGATGATTTTCCATCTAAAAGCAAAATTATTTTACTTCTCTTGATTTTTTTTATTTATATATACCTTGTTTTTCGTTAGTATTTATATAAAGGATTTTTTTACTTGTATCTCAAATAGGTTTCTTTATAATATTTTTTTTTATTTAATATTGTTGTCTACTTAAGAACTTAAAATTACATGTATCTATGAATTCTTAAAAAACAAACATAAGAATAAAAGAAAAAATGAATTTTTTATAGAAAGATCCTTGCCTTAACGAGGCAAACGTCTCGAGGGGAGGGACTTTACATTATAATATTAATTCTCAATCATGCATCATTAATAAGTTTTTTTTTATATATATATTTATATATAATCGTGTTGAATTAAAAAAAAAATAATAGTGGTGTTTCGGTATTTTGTTGTTTTAGTCGTAGCAACGGGGAAAAAGCAAAAATATTATTATATTTTTTTATAATTCGTTAATCTAGTTTTTGTTTCGAATATTGTTTTTTTTTTTCATAATACAAAGTTGAAATCAAATTTAATGCATTTCTTTTTGAAAATTTGGTGTTAAATGTTTGTCTAAATTTTTCTATTTTCTCTTATTACATTTTTATAACATTTTCTTAACTAGTGGATAAAACCAAAAAAAAATAAAATTGAAAATTTTAATGCAAACACGAAATAAAGTCAAGTATTGCAGTGTTATTGTTTTGTATTTTTTTTAGGAGAGGAGCGATTTTGTTCATTGTTGGAAATATAGAGGTTATTATTTACTTGTTGATTTAAAATAATAAAAAAATTTAAATATTATTTCAAAAAATTAATACATTTTTTCTTCTTGTAACGGCTTCTCTGTGGTGTTTCTGATTTTTTTTTTTTTTTTTGTTTCTTTTTGTTCTCTTTTGATGACTTACAATAGCTATGGTGTTCACTTGTTTTGCTTTAATTAGTTAGATAATTGGCGTTTTTGAACTATTGGACCTCTGACGGCTCTGGCTTAGACGAATGGTGATTATTAGGATCGGGTGCACTCAGCGGCTGAAAATAAAAGAAAACATTTATTATTATTAATGTGATAAAAATTATAAAGTATAGATTATTTGTAAGCAGACAAAAATAAAGTTAAAATAAATATAAAATAAAAAGCTATTGTTTTTCAAAAATGATAATATTAGTTTCAAAAAGAAAATATACATATGTATAGGTACTAAGTTTCATTATAGTCTACAAGTCGGTGACATCTCTCCGGTGGAATAATGTTTAGGATTAATTGATGGTGGAACTAGCTCCTCATTTCTTTTGTTTTGGAATCATATCGGTAAAGATCTGCGGTCAGATTGTCGATTAAAAAACGATTAAACGTTTTGGTCTATGCGAACGATTATCAGAGCAAACTTTAACAAATCGTTCGCACAGAGGAAAATTTTTGATCGTTTTTCTCCTGGACATCGTCCTTGCGGTTATATCTTCTGTAATACCGGCAACCGATCGGACGGCTCATTCAGAGTTTAAATTACAGTTGAACCATTAGTTAGATGACCAACCAACAATAAAATATTTGCAGAGCATTGCGTAATTCTTTGGAGATGTAATGATACTGATATAGACGGAAATTTCCGTCGCTTTGCCAGTCATCCCGCGATCAATGCCAGCAGATGAACTTCGATTGCCTTAAATAATCGTATTGCATACGATACGTTAAGAAGCTGCAGTTAATAACAAACATGCGAGTTGCACAGAACGATCCGAATTTTTGTGATTTCACACAAACGAAGAATTGATAAGCAAAGTCTTCCCGATCATCGGTCCCAATTATCTGAACCAAGATAGGCTGAGTGAACGTGCGATTATCTGCGGAGAATAAAACCGTCGATAATTTGAATTTCATCAAAATAAAATCGCAGCCACACTGCAATCGTTAAAATCGGTTGATCGCATGATGGCCAAGCAACACGATTTTTTGAATTTGTTGAATCTGCCGGGTTTACCACCTCATAATTTGCAACTCAAAGTCAACTCTATCATCATAATGTTGCGCAATCTGAACAAGCAGATATCTACTGTGGAATGGAAAAAAATTGATAGTGAAGACAAATTGTTTAAGCGAATTCAGGTTCCCGTTCGACTCGAATTGGAAATCGCGTGACGGAAATTGGTATGCATTGCTTGTTTACGCACCGGACACTAAAACAAACAACGTTCTTTGCCACATGACCTAAAATTTGGAAAATCGTTTTCCGTGTAAATAAAATGCATTCTAATCAATTTCATTTCAAAAAACTTTCATTCTTTTAATAGAGATGCTCGACTTTTAAAATAAAATTTAATCAATTTTAAATAACAAAATTCTCAGGGTCAGCTAGTATTCCTGTACATAACTTCTTGACATTTCACAAGTCCCAAGTTTTGGCCAAATATAATTTGCAGTTTAAATGGAATCTCCTCCCAAATTGCTTTTGTTGGGATGTCGATTAAAATCAATGGGGCATATTCATAGTTGTTTTTAAACTACAGTTTTACTTAGCCTTTTTTTAAGCAATGTAATTTAGATAGGATAAACTCGAGTTTTTCTTAAAAAAAACTTAGACAGTGTCTATGAATATGCCCCAATGAACTTAATAGTTTGTCTAAATATATATAGTCAGCGAAGTCAAGGATATTGAGTAATAACTATGGCCAGTATCGCTCCTTTTCCAGTTGTTACTGTCTAAGCCTTAAAATACTATTGGTCTTTCGTGGTACGACACGTTTGTTGGTCGGTTAGAAAGCAGTAGATAGCTTTGATCGTTTGCTTTTTTAAAGCTGCCGAATTCTACTAAAGCTTATGTCATTTTATTTCAGTGCAATTGTCAAACTGACTTATTTTTCAACCTACGACTGGTAAATGCACATTCTAATACAAGCAAGTTTTTGCGAACCATTATTTTTATTGCCATTACCAACCAATAAAATCGATAGCGATTCTATCAACGTAAAAATTACCCCCCTCTCAATGTTTTAGCTGGCACGGCAAGGATCTAACCTTAAGCCAATCCTCTTTTCGCTTTGGTTTAATAAACTTTCACATGTCATTAAGCACTGGCTGATTCATATTTCTGCTAATGATGTGGACTCATCCTAAGTCGGCCCTTGTGCCCAAAAAACTAAGCGGTAGATTCAATAAATAAGAACTTGCTTACCATTTCACGAATTTCTAAGGAGAACCATCTCCACATAAATAGGTACTGCCAATTCACCTATTTAATTGCATTTTACATGTGTGATGAACTGATGAGCCATCGAAGGTTTATCAGATAATTGAAACATTTTTTTTAAGAAATATCATTTTCGAACTTCTCCTATAAAAAAAACTAAAGCGCGCACAGACGCAACTGAATAAATTACGAAAACTAGCCTGTCCATTTACAACTGGTGCAAGGAGAAACCCACGCAGCTCTATTTAACTTTTTCTTTACTTGTAATAATTTTTTATGAACTCTTTATCTCACCATAAACAAAATATAACTTTTTATTCCTATCGGTTCTGGTACTGTTTCTACTAAGCCAAAAAATGATCACTTCTTGGATCACTTGGGACTTCTTGCTGAAATAATATTCTGATACAGTCACAATTTTAGTCTTCTTGTTGGTAGTGCACATATTCATTTAAACATTGCCTTTCGTTGTTCATGTTCGTAACCTCCTTTTGAAATAATAATATTTTACTACATTTCGAAAAAGCCTCACAAAAAGATGACGCTGTGCCCTAAAATGCTTCTAACACAAGCAAAGATACTAGAGTTAAGATAGTCTCAGACATGGAACAATTCAAAAGCCGGCAATGGATCAAATACACTGCAAGTTCTTATACTTTGCTGGAACATATACATTTTAAACAACCTCATCAGAAATGATTTGGTTCTGTTAGTTGAAAATGACAACAAAAATGATCTAACAACTTTTGATGTTTGGGTAGTATGAAAAATTTATTAAAATAAAAATATATATAAAGTAAATTACATGCTGCTTTAATAACTAAGCGACATCTGAATTGAAAATGTACATAAAATTATTTTTTCTTGTATTTTTTTTTTCATTTTAGTTAACAAAATTTTGAATGCTCTAGAATAAAATTTCAGTGTTGCTAAGTTTGATAGTGTGTTGCGCAGAGATCCAAAGAAGCACGCCAAATCGGCTTGAATTCCATGTCAAAGAAGGTCATAAACAAAGATCAATCACCGCAAGAGCTGTTGTAATGAAACAGATTTATTATTACATATTTGTTTTGTGTTGTTTTTTTGATGTTTTTTTTTTTGAGAAGAAGATAATAATTTATGAAAGTGCATATCGAGACTATACGACTGAAAAGAACCTTGTGCAAGGGAAAATGCATTTTACATGGAATTGGGAATTTTGAATTTTTAATTTTTTGAAATTATGAATTTGATATTCTTGTAAAATTGCCATTGTCGAAATCAAGGCTGAGGAAAGGGAAGACGGGTGACTCATATAATTGAAAACGTCCTTTTTCAAATTAGCAAGTCTGACCAATGCATATCATTCATAAAAGCAAGTTGCAAGTGTCAGAATTTCATAAGTTCACAGTTTCACATCCCTGTACTTTTGAAGTGGAATTGGGACGGTATCCTATTTAAAGCTCATTAAATTCCGATCTTTACAGAATGGCGTATAAACATCTGTGTAATATTTAATGCTTCCAAAAGACAATGATGTTTTATCAAGCGGAATATTCCACCGAAAAGCTTTGCTTTCTCGGTATGTGTTATGTGTATTACCGAAATATTCAAAGTAGCGAAAATACATACATAGCACACAATTCTTTTTCCTTTCTTATCTTAATACATTCGACCAAGGCTTGAATACAACTTCCATATCTGGGCAGGATATTCGCTATGTGCGCATTGCTCCTCTAGTATAGACACACTTACAACCAGCGCTATCAGTGTTCAAAAATAAAAGGTATTGTGAACAAATTTCCATAGAAACACGTAGAAACTAACGCTATCTTGTAAATGATAGAAGAATTTGTTGTGATTTTTTTGACATTTTTGTGTGTACTGACTGAAATGAAAAAGAAATTATTTCTCTGTCTCTTTGCACATAGCGAATACTCTAAACAACTGATTGGAGACATTTATACGTTAACGAATCTCTCAAAACGCCACCGAATTTTTTCTGTCTTTCATTATTTTACAGCTTTTTTTATATACAATGTTAAACTGAAATAGCGAGTTGAATTCATCCCCTTAAAATATTCCGCCGTGATACTTTCTTAGCTATGAATTCACTAGTTCACCCTTAGAGCATAGCTTCGTGCTGTTAAATACAGAGATTCTTTCCTAAGTCGATTTTTGTTTACGTTCTGCTACTGCATGGTACATACAATAAACAATTTGAAATTGAAATTTGAAAGGCTACAGGTTTCAGAGTCAAACTGGCCAACTGGTTGAGCTATTAATCGATTTTCCGTGACAAACTCATTTTTACTCTGGAATTGAACAGGAAGAGAATGTAAATGGAATATACAACAATGCTCCAGCTCGGAATCTTCAGTCACCCCAGAGACCGTTCGCAGGAGCGGAATGAAGACATAAATACCAAGCATGACATAGCTGAAGAAAAAATAGGACGCGGTTTGCGTAAGTTAGGATTGCTGAAAAGACATATTGGTTGAATCTTAAAATTAGATCCAAGTTGACATTTTACCGGATAAACGTACGTTGATTAGATTAGTGCGTTTGTAATTTAACCTTCATACTCTAACCTAAAGGAAACCATCGAATCAGAAACCAAGATTGTGGAAAGAAACCCCAAGATATCAATAATTATAAAACTTTTAGAACTATCTACTAGAAAGGATATACATGTTTATAATTAAAGGCAAAACAGCTATAAAAAATTGTTTAATAAGTTCTTTCAAGTTCCGATGTCTATGATCGGAATACCGTAAAGTGATATAAACCTTTCTTAAAATAATAAAGCCTTCAATAAAAAAAACTCATATTTAACAAAAATATTATCTGTAGGTGGCCACCGCGGTCTGCAAATCTTTGATTTCGTACAAATTGAGTATATGTAATTTTCTTTTAACCTAATCCTACATCGATCTTAATTAACATCTTAAAATAATTATTTCAATTTAATTTTGTCTACTTAAAATTTAAATAGTTTTAAATTTAGATTATTTCTTAACAAATTTTAATAATATTTGTTCAAATTGATATAAATATGTATCGATTTATTGAACTATATAGTTTGATCTAATAAATATCTTTGATCTAAACTACACAAATGAAAACTAGAAAATATAACAAGAAAAACAAATTAAGGCCTCAGAAACTATTTATAAAAAACTTTTGTTTTGTGTTTGTGAGAAACAAAAAATATCTAAGTCAAAAATATTTAACCATAAAAGATAGATAGAAAGATAAATATATAGCAAGAAAGTTAAAAAATACCTACCGATTTACTCACAAGTCCAAGTTGAAGTCCAACCTGAGGCTGTGGTACAGCTGACACTGGCGGTGCTGATACTGGAGAGGGATTTACAGATGGAGGAGCATGTGCCCCTGCACTGTGTGGTGCTTCGTGGGGTGTTGTGCTGTGGGCCTGTTGCAGTGCTCCAGTATAATATCCTCCATTTAATCCTGTTTGTATTTTAAAGTTTAAAGTATGACTTTTGTAAACTAAAAGTTATTTAAAGGGATCGGTATGCAATACTTCTATAAAGATTTTTTTTTCGATTTTCTGTTTTAGAATAACGGAAAAGTTTTGTGTTGAATAACCATAGTACATAGCCCTTAATTCTAATAATTAACCGACAGGAAGAAGCTCTCATTTTTGTTTCTTTTTTTTAAGTGGGAAGTGTAAATTAGTTAAACAAATTTTGTTCATTAGGCTAACAATATTTCATTTACCCCATTCAACCTCACAGCGCATTAAAACATCTCGTGAAGGGGCATTCAAGCACTAGAACTGTGAGTGTAATTTGAAGAAAAAAAAGTTGTTTAGACAATTAAAAATAAAATCATTATTAGCCGTATTTTATTATCCCTTTTGATTGGAACTTTGCAAGATTTGGAAACAAAGCTGGATCTTGTGTTGATGTTGTTTGCGTGTATTTCAAGACGTAAATCTGATTCGGATCAGATCAGAGGGCATAATAAAAAGAAGCTATTATATCATAATGTTCACTTGTAACCAAAAATGATTTATAGCCATTTTTGTTACCTGAGTTATAAAATGTATTCGCATTTTATATCACAATCGTTAGGCGGTGAATTTTATGTGGATTTTGGGATCTTTCATTAGAGTAAATGAAAGGAGAACATATCAATGGAACACTTTCAACGTTCTCTCTTTTTTATGTTTCCAATTCAAAATAGAACTTTAGTTTATTGATTTTATTACAAATGAAACTGATCAGTGCAATAAAAAAATGCACTTTAAGGTTGAACAACCAAATAAATACTTAAAAGTGTTTGCGGAGAAAGTGGTAATAAATAAGTAAGGTAAGTTAAGTATTTATATAAAATCAAATTATAAATATGATGAGTTGGTCTCGAGTTTCTGCCTGTTTGTATGTACATATGTATAAGCGCCAAGAGCCGTAAGGGTCAGATAAATTTATTATAAATAACTACATAAGTAATTTAAAGTTCTGTTAAAAAAAAAAGAATCGACTTGCAAAAGATGGTACTGCGGAGTAGGAAAATACATTTCCACTTGTACTTGAAAATTCATTTTTATTTCTACTTGACATTTCCAGAGATAGTATGGTTACATGAATAGCAAAAAAGAATGTGTAGGGGAAATGTGAATTACATGACAAATTCGTAAACGCTAGATATAATATATTGTCATCTTCATTGAAAACTGCTTAAGTTCATTTTTGAAGTGTCGCAATATTTGCGGTTGAAGTTGGAAATTCTCATGAAAGTGAATGCTGTTTTCATTGAACGACGACGATATATATATGCAAAGCAAATATAACTAAGCAAAAGCATGTTTGTATTTCATATACAAGACGTTTGGCAACAACCATTTGAAGCGATTCCGATATGACGTATTGATTGTATATTATTTTCAACCAATTAGGTACCATATTAAGAAAATTCAGTTTACTAAATGTTCAGCCACGAAATCAAGAGCTGAATCACATCCTTCGTGAAAGAGCAGCTCGTGAACGGAAAGTTACAGTTTAGGATCGTAATATACGTGACCGAGTTAGCGCTTACAAACCATATAACTCGTAACATGTGTGTTACTCTCAAACAATGAAATAAAGACAAAACCAATTTAACTCACCGAATTCGGCAGGATAAGGAAAGAATAACTTTATAACATGCATTTCTGTAAATAATGTTCTTTCTCCAGAACACATTCTTACAATATGCTTTCTCCTCTCATAACTTTAGTATGATTTGGTAAATAAAGAGAGAGAAAAGATAAACAAGAGCGGAAAGTTATTATTCTGTTTATTAATAAGGAAAGTAATTGAACAGATAAGTTCTGAATATGTGTGGTAGATAAGTCATGAGTAAAGAAGCAGCTAGGGTTTTTTTATTAATAAGTTTATTATCAATAACGTTTATTGATTACGTTCCGTCAGCTTGTTAGATTTTACTTTGTGGAAATGAAAGTTTCATTTATTTTGCCTTTAAAATATTTCAAGATGGCAAATAAAATTTACCAGTTAAGAGCTTATTAGTAAAATTAGTTTGATTTTTTTTACTTAAAAATGGCAGGCGTTAATATTTCTGCCCAAAAAAAATTTCTTGAACTAAAATTAGCACCATGAGAAATATTGTACTCTCTCTTTTTTGTGAAAAATAAGATTTGTCAAAGAGAGAAAAATGTAATTGTACTATGTTTTGTAAATAGCGAATCGAACGTTCGACATTAAGCGAAGGGATTTTATTTTCACTATTTTCACTTAAAAAAGCAAACGCTTCTCGAGAGGAGATTACGGTCGGTATTTTGCATATTCATCACATACCGTTCCGAAATGCCAACAACTACAAACGCAACGAAGTGAAAAACCATTCATAATGCGCAATTGTTTTACATTTAGGAATCCAGCCAACTTCCGTCAACTAGTCGGTCGCGATCCCAAAACCATCGATTCTTGTGTAATGTAATTTTCATTTGCTCAAATGCCAATCTGTTCATGTAGGACGCGATTAGGCCCAAGAATATAATAAGCCCGTTTGACAACCCTTTCCAAACCTCACAATTTTATACTTGTTTTCCCAAATCCTATTTATTAAACACACAAATTGTAAGGTTTCTTAGATAAATTCCAACACCATAATTTCGTTTAGTATAAAGTATTATAGAAGAAATATGAGAGAAAAGCATATAAATCTAATATTTGTCGTTATTCTTAACACATGCAAATTACTCCTACAGTGTGGCTTCAGTTTGTTATCCACGTTTATTTACATTTTCGTTATTTTATTTCATTCTGAAAAATTTTCTTTTAATTCAATGCACCAATACCCCAGGGTCACCTTACACCTGGCATCTACAACAATTGACATGATGATGCAACGCACATACACAGCAAACAATAACCATTTTGAAAGATTCGTTTCCGGGTCGCCTAATGTCTCCTTTCAGAGCGGCAAGATCACACGATATGACCACACGATATGATACTACTTTCTTTGAAATATTTTGAAGTTACCGGGTCTATGAGATGAAGTCACATACTCTATAAGATCTCACAGAGAATATCCGACAAAATGTGAGAACTAATTGTCCTAAGTTTTAGACGAAACGATTTAAAATACAATAAAAAGAGCTCAAATGGTCATCAAACCAGGGGTGGAATCAGCTAAGGAAATTGACTGTCGCTTTTCCATTATTAACTATTCATGGCATGTAAAGCGAATCACATTACGCGATTCCACCCCAGCTATCTTCTTAAAAAAGTAATACATTATTATTTTAAATATTAAACTAAGCAATTTAATTTTATGAATCAAAGGCTTCATTGTTAAATAAAATTCACAGCGATTGTGAAGCACATTTAAATTAGTTGCCTTGGTGAACAAAGTTTATGTTAGATTTCTGTTTCGTCAAAAGAAGAGTCAAAATAGAACAAAGTTAAGATTCATGCTGTTTCCTCTTTCAACCAACTACCCGAATAATTTTGGCATTGATAGTTATTGTTAGTAGATTTACCTAAAATTCATGAGCACAACTAAAAACAGATGGGAATGATGGAATTGTGATAAGACATAACATTTCACCTGACGAAAGGTAATATTTGTATACCCAATAAGAGCTTCTATCTGTAGTTTTTTTTTTTTGTTTTTTCATCTAACTAAGGAAAAAGATAAGCTTTTGTCAAAGTTATAATAGCTTATAAGGCATATGTATATGTGTATGTAAAACATAAAACAAACCGTTAAAAGGTCAAAACCCAGCATAACACACAAAACAAGTTTTCAAAATCAAGCTTTGTGAGCATCTTGGGAATCTGAACACTTAAGGAAGAAAAAGTAAGCGAAACAACAACAATAAAATAAGCTTACTGAATTTTCACTTACACAAGAAAATAAACAACACAGATATCTATTTTACAACGGACAAAAAAAAACATTCTACAATCTTATACTAATTGTAATCTTTGGAAATTTTGTGTTTAGTATTTTGTTATAAATAGTTATGCTCTTAAAAATAATGATTCCATCATCCCATGCAATTTTTTGTTTCTTAATTATTATTTTATTATTATAAAATTATAATAAAAAAATAAACTTGTTATCAGTTGGAGACAGAGAAAAAGAGAGAAAACAAATTAACAGAAAATTTGTTTACTATACGAAAAACGCAGTGAATACAAAAAAAATCTTGTAAACCGTCTGTAAATAAAAAAAAACATACAAAAAAGAAACATAAAATAGATTTTTTTTTCTTTGTTTTTTTTTTCTGGAAAAATTTAATTTTATTTAGCTTTCACAGTTATTAAAAATATTTTATACAATATAAAATAACAGTTTTGTTTTTCTTCATCTTGGTTTCTATATTTTTTTTCTTCCTTGTATTTGCATCTCTTTTATCTTATTCAACATACTTCTTTTTTTTATTTTTTTAAGAAAAACTAATTTAAAAATATTAAGGAGTTAACAAAAAAAAAACAAATAAAAAGGAAATTTGTGCAAATAACTTTCTTCTGTTTTTTGTAACAACAAATTATAATTATTATTTTTATTCGGTATGTCTGTATTTTCTTCTCAGGTTTATATTCGAAATTTTGTTTTCTGTTTCAACTGTTTTTCTTTTAAGGCGAAATTTTACGCGGATGATGAGATCATTTTTTAGAGCAAAATATTTTTTTTTCTTTGTAGACAAATGTTGTTTTATTTTCTTTCAAATTGCATGTGAGTAGTACTTATGGATATTCATAAGTCAGTAATTTTATAATTTTAACATGTTTTTTAAACGTTTCATACAAAAAGTTTCCCCTTACGATTGTCATAAAAATTATTAAAATTGTGTATATTTCTGCAAAAAAAAATGTGAAAATACATAAAAAGCAAAACAACAAAATAATTAACAAGTCAACTTTTCATAACATACCGTTTAACTGTAGTCTAAAGAAATACAAGAAAATGTGCGATTTTTTTTTCAATGCAAGTATTATTTATTTGCAAAGTTTATAAAAAGACGATCAATGATTTACTGTATACGATAAATACAGAAACAAAGATCAAAACGAAATATGAGATCATGAATAAAAACATTATTCATATGTCGTTTGATTTTTGTTTCTATTTTTCTAATTTTTTTACGAGAAGCATTAGATTTTTATTTGCCAATATCGCAATATGTCTATAAATCAGAAGTCTAAAATTGTAAATAGATTGAGTAACGGTGCATTATATGCCTACCTTGCTACTGCATGGGACATGATTTGATCTTCGGCTAAGTCGTAGACAGACGCCTTTGAGGTTATAAGCGATCAAATCATTAGTAAAAGCGAAATGATCGGCAACCACCAAATAGATATATTTTCCACAGAAACTTTTATCGCCATGTATTGGAAGAGTTAGATTGCCGAGAATGGCATTAAACGCCTGTTTGTAATAATCTAAAAAGCGGAAAAAAATGTGAAGAAACGGCGCAGCAGAAAGTCCTCCAGGGCAAATAATTCATGCTTTTCAAGAATTCAACATGAACTGAAGAAAAATCGGTTTCACCAGGAGATATCGATATCGACTCCACAAACAGAAAAATACTCCAGTAGAAAAAAAAATGATCCTCCGAGAAAATGTACACGAACATTTTGCCAATATTTGTGTCATACACCAAATGTGTATTGTAGTTTCCACAAAAATGATAGATTGCCGATCTGTTTAAAAAGCTCATTTTGTATGTTTTTAAATTTCGAAATCGTTCCAAAATATATCGCATTCATTTTTCATTCCATTTGAAATAAAAGGTAAAGTAATATGCAAGAAAGTCTAATTGTTGTTATTGCTGCGTGTTTAATTTGACTTAATTGGGAATCGCTGAGTTTGTGTTTATTCAAAAGCATATTACTTTAAAATTAGTTGTTAACGTTGAAAAGTGAAGAAGCAGATATCCAATGACAAAATATATGTTAAATATGGGAATGCAAACTAAGACCAGTTGTACAATCGTGAGACAAGTTTTTAACCCACCAATATAAAATCTAATCATTCGAAATCGGTAGATTAAAAACTTGAACCGCAAGTGTACAACTGGCCCTTAACCTTAGTCCCAGTATTTTCAGCTCTGGTTAAATTTAACCATTTGCTGGTAACCATAGACTCATAGAAAATCTATGGTTAACAACTGAAATAACCAATGGTTACAAATAACCAGAGCTGAAAAGACTGGTCCTTAGTGTATTCCAATATTTTAGGAAAAAAGGTAACAACAATTTATATATAAATAGAATACGTAGCAAATGGCAAAAATCAGAAGATATGGATAAGTTGAAGGTTATTTTTAAGCAAGGTAACTGCCAGATGTAAAATTTGGTAAGAATATATTAATTTATAGTTTTTTTTTCACAAAAAATCGCACAATCTTATTGTTTTTCTTTTGATGTTAATAGAAAAATTTAGTTAAACATTTAAGCTAATAAACAATCACTGGGTTATAGTATATATATATATATATATATGTAGATATGACAATGAAAAACTTTCAGTATAATTGAAAATTAAGATTTTGGTACAGGATGACATTTTTTTGTAGGACAAACACATACATTTAAACACGTTATAGTTAATAATAGAAAATAGACAATTTTTTAAAAATATATACTCAATCAAAAGCTTAAAAGTAAAAAAAAAAATAAAACGTTTTTTTCTCAATATGGTAGTTATAAGACTAGAATACAAAAACAACAATCAAAAATATTTTCTTTCGTTTATAATGATAAAACAAATTAAAATGTTCGTATACTAGGTATGTTTTGCAAATTTTTGTTCAACATACAAATTATATTTATGAATGTCCTAACTTCTGTCATTTTTTCTGCACTAAAAAGAAAACATTAAATTTGTTTTGGATTTCGGAAATGTACAAACATTCTTCTATGATATGAGTAAAAATCTCCAAGTGGATGTTATATGGCAAAATAAAACTACTTATGTATATGTATTGAGTGTGATGTATAAAAGAATAATAAACTAACATCTTACATCTAGCACTAAATGAAAAACTTTATAATAATTGTAAGACCTTTAAAGCTTGCTAAAGTTAACTTGTTTTAAGTTTTTGTTTGCTAATTTTCATCCACTATGCATGTACAAAGAAACATACTGATGAATAGATCCGGTTTTCCCTTTACTACTGTCTCCCTTTTTGTCTTACGAAACAACTATAAAAAAAACTCGGATAATAGTGTTAGAAAGAAAGTTTATTGCCCCGGTCGATTGAAAACCTTCTACAAAAGTCTGATTATATCAATTATACAAAGTAACTCGTAAGTATCTAGCGTTATTGGATATGGATATGATTTTTTTTTTTTTAGAATTACCTTTGAAAAACTTGGGAAATTCGTGATAAAAAAAAAATATAACAGGTAACAAAGAACGAGTCGGTATTTGCAAAGAATTTTATGACTGTAACACCTTTTTCATATAACATTCAATTGGTCGACGAGTTAAACTCAAATGGTCCACAAATATGCATTCAATATGGTCTGGGCTTTCAAGATTGTTTCCACAGAACATATTGGTATGTTCACAAACAAATTTTCACCTCAATGGTCACATTAATAAACAAAATTTAAGTCAAAACAAAATAATCAAAAATATCCAACATTAAATCCAACCTATATTCACGAGTATTGTGTAGGTTAACTTGAGAAGGAATTATTGAACCATATTTTTTTTAATGAAACGATCAACAAGTTGCCATAATTGTGGATAATATTTAATGATAGACATTTTTGTAGGGTAAAAGTAGAAAACATATGAGATTTCCGGTTCCAACAAAAAGGCCTTAATGGTCAGAAGGAATTCATATTGACACTCAATATCAATACTTAGCTTTAGAGCGACAACACGCGAAATGAAACAAGCAGAGCGAATAAACATAGAAGCTTCAGAGGTCTTCAAAGCCAAGTTTAAACAGACCTTAAATCTGATGTTTTAACAAGTATAAAGTTTTTAAGTTTTTAACAAGGCTTACGTGACCATTATTTCAATAAAAATAGAGTGAACTACTTTCGCTCCAAGTTTCTTAGATAAAAATAAAAATATACAGTGGCTTGAGCAAGCAGAGGATCTGAAAGAACTTTGTTTGGGAAACTGCAAGCGGCTCATATTAGGACTGGTCCCCGCGCTAGTCTAATCCGAAATGCAGGAGAGAAATAATTTAAAAGAAGATGAAAAAATAAGTTTAGAGTAGGACAATTTGTTGAAAAGAAACCTAAGCATGCTTGTATACTGTTACTTAAATGTTTATATTTGTTTCGTTTCAGAAATCGAACCAAGATTCATTCAGTACTAGATGATGTTTGTTCATTATAAAGGTAGATATACTAAAATTCATTAAAATCAATTTGTAAATATCCAAAATACATAACAATGTTTTTTTTTTAAATAAAATTTCATCAATAAAAAAATCATTTTTGTCATAATTTTCTCAATACTATGTATGTACTTGATAATTTTTATGACACCGATATAATGTAGGTAGTTTTTTTTCCTTTTCATAAAATTAGTTTCGCTTGCTTTTTCTAAATAATATTAACAGATATAAAAATAAAAGCTTGTTATGTGTTATTATTATACAGAAAACAGAAAATATGTATAATAATTTTGATAGTGATTGTGTTGCTTCGTAAGTTTGCAAAATTCAATAATAATTTGTTTGTCTTTTAGCAATGCTATGCATTTGCATTAAATTAAGCCCTCTTCCTATTTTGACCTATCAATGAATAATTATATATTTTGATTTGTGTCCTTTTTGTTTTACTTTAAAAAAAATTGATATGTATAATAAGGAAAATTATATTTAAAAAAAAAATATATCCGTTTGAACTGCTGGGATTTTTTTTTTTTTTTTTTATGAATAAATTTAAAAAAAAAAAGAAATTTACTTAATTAAAACAGTAACTTGAAAAAAAAAAATGGAAATCTTGTTTGTTTTCGTTTTTTTATACAAGGATCTTGTTGTTTTTGTTTTCTGTGTGTTATATATATATTTTTTTCTTTTCTTTTCTCTGTTGTTTTATATTTTTTGTTTTCTTAAGAATTTAAAATTGTTTGTATAATATATATATATATAATTTTTTTTTTTGTTTAATTATTTTTCATTTTTCTGGATTTGATAATATTTGTAGTTTACCTTCGGAGTAGACTGCTGCAGCGGCCGCAGCAGCAACAGCTGTAGCTGCAGGTGTTCGCATAAAGTATTCTTTATTAACACAATTCCTCAAAACTTCTGGAATATTGCCGACAATCGCCCGTCGAATTTCAGTGGCTGCCATTTCGCGTAATTCTGTAGCAGATGCTTCGCTGAAGAAGGCTGCATGTGGTGTACATATAAGATTTGGAGCATCTTTTAAGGCTCCCTGGAAATCAAAAAAAAATTATTGTTAGTAAAATTCATAATTCAGAAGTGATATTGAGGTGTAAGATGTTTTACTACAATCTTACTTGGAATACATTAAAAGGTTCGTTCTCGTGAACATCTAAAGCTGCAGCTCTTATTCTTCCCTGCTTTAATGCGAGTGCCAGCATTTCGTCATCGACCAGACCGCCCCTTGCAGTGTTAACTAAAAATGCACCAGGTCTCATCTGGAAAAAATGAATAAGAAAACAAATAAGAATACACATTTTTATTGAGAAAACTCTTCTTTAATTCCAACATACCTGTTTAATTGTATATTCGTTAATTAAGTGATGATTGTGTTCATTGAGGGTACAATGTAACGATACACAATCTGATTGGAATAGAAGATCTTGTAATGTATAGACTCGTGTTAGACCAAGGGATTTATCAATGCCGTCCGGAAGATATGGATCATAGAATATAACATTGAAACCAAAAGCTTTTGCTCTCAATGCAACGGCCGATCCGATTCTTCCTAGTCCAACTAATCCTAAAGTATCGCCTCGAATTCTGGCGCATCCCTAAAAATAAAAATATTAATAATAAGAACATAAATAGTTTTAAATGTGTCTTATTCAGAATATTTAAACAATGATTATGCGTCTTTTTAGTCATAGAATTTTTTTCAATTCGACCTGTAAAAAAATTGATAGGCAACTGTAATTTTGAGACTATAATGTACTATTGTATATCCTAACCTTGCTGTAACTTGCGAAAACGACACAATCTATAAAGTAAAACAAGAGATCAATCTTGCCAATCGCTGTACTTTTGATCAAGTAAGAAATTGAACAATAAAATCCCTCGAAGAACTAAACCCTGATTATCCCAGTCATTTACTAAAGCGCGGAAAGGTTCGTTGATATTATTAAGAATTGGTGACAAAGTGCTTTGTCTTTTTAAGCAGCAAGTCTTTATATTCATTGTTGGTCATGTACATATGCATAGATTACAAAACTTGAGGTTTCAGTCAAAAGTTGTGCTAACACAAAATTCAAGAAATACGTAACGGTTAGATGTTTATTTTCAACACTGCGAAATAAAGTTTTTGTCGAATCGAGGCAGCAAAACACAGATGAATCTCCGCTTTCTAAACGTTTTACTATCTCTCAGTAAAAATGTATCTTTGTTGAATGCAAAATTAATATTTTTTTCATAAAGAGCTATTCTTACTGGGATCAAGCAGTGTTGTGTTTAGTTTCATTTTTCAAAATGGGGAGACAGTCGTTATTCCTGAAATCCAACAATAATCCAACATGCTACAAAGATCGTTTTAATTGAATTTATTATAACTTTGTACAATGTATGTAAATACATGCAATCGATGATTTTGGGGCTAGGTCTATATATTTTACCAAAAATTCGTTTAGAATCAAATCAAAGCCTTCTTTTCTCTTTGTTATGTTTTCTTTCCAGTTGAGTTAACGATAGGAGCCAAGCTAGTAGATATTGAGCAGCCCAGCGATTGAGGTTGTTTAAAGCCGATATTAGGAGAGCTCACAAAGTGTAGGAATATATTACCCTGAGGCAATTATTACGATGTCTTCTTCATACACCACAACTTAGAAAAAACTTCGGTTGAGTTTAGGTAAGTTCTGGTTTACAACCAGAAGTCAAAGCAAAAGTTACAGTACACCACCAGAATGCAGTGCCTTTCCATGTTCTAACTTTTAACTTGATGTCATCCATTTCATCATTAACTTCAGTTTGAAGCATGTCATCAATCCAGTTTAAAAGTTATCAGGTGGAAAAAAGAATCTAACTTAACTTTAGTTGGCGTTTTTCAACAAAAACAGATATGTATCTATGGTTAGTATTTGTTCCATGGTTAACCTAAGAATGATGATGATGAATTGATGACACACGTAAAACAGAACAATGTGAGGTGTTATGGCATGATGATCAAATAGGCAATCGAATTTAATTTTAAAGCTCGAGGTAATGATACCATCCAATCATTTTCTTCACACGTTATTTGCCTCGTCATCCAACGGTGGTACACACTTTTGTTTTATTATTTTATAGAGCGGCCGTATGTGACTGTCATGACACCATATTATTGTACACTCCTTTAAATAATGCATAAAACGCTACAAAGGAAAAAGAACTATCGGATAACAGTTTTTGTTTTTTCGCAACCAACCTGTCAATGTTTGGCGGATGGACAAAGAGCTAGCACTAACAAATGGTTTTGGTAAGCTTGTTATGCGTACCATGTTCGATGCAGCAGCATAATGTACCTTGTACACAAGGCAAAGTTACAAAATATCCCATATGGTTCGCCATTTTCTCCTAACATCGAAGACTCCCTACCATCTTAATATCAACTATAATAATGAAAGCTGGTTGTTGAGATACTAATTATGTAATGCTTTATTTTAACCTAAACCAATGTATATGCTTTTTATGGTAAATAATCACCGCCTGGCCATCTTAAGAAATTTGTAAGTAACACATTTTTAGGTTCGTGTATTTACTAGTTTTCTTTTCTGTTACCCTGACAACAGTCGTAAAAATGTATGGTTTTTGTTTTGTTTACGACTCTTGTCAACGAAACATGGATTTGAGAACCAATAAAATACTTTAAATATTGTTAATTTGTTTTGTTTACGACTATTGTAAGGGTAACAGAATAGACACATAGTAAATATAAGAACCTGAAAGTGTGTTATTCACAAGTTTCGTAGATGGCGCTGCTCCATGATTATACCATTTTTTATACATTTCTATAGTATTTTCATGCTGAATAATCACCGCCTGGCCATCTTAAGAAACTTGTGAATAACACATTTTTAGGTTCGTGCATTTATTTGATCCGCCTGTGTTTCTGAAATCGATACACAGATTTACACTCTGCAAACGTTGATGGATGGAAAAAAATTAACTCTTCAGATGTCTATTTGGCTTAAAAACGACTTCAAATTTGCACTTCCATGATGGCGTTTCGTACGGATGCTCACTTTGCACTTTGACGACGAGTGAGCACCTTGTCAATACGCACATTTCTGCTGGTTTCAGTTCAACTTACATAAGCTTTTGACAAAAAGCTAAAGTGAACTATATCCAACAAGATAACGATTGTAATCATTAAGCAGGAAGTGTTTACCCGTGGCCTAGTTAAAGTTATATAATGTTTTTGTTATAATACAAATTCTATATATTACATTGAAAATATTAAATAATAAATAAAAATAATTTCAATTAAGTAGAAGACTAAGCATTCATTTAGTGGACTTGTTGAAATATTGATGGCCATGAAAAAATGATGCCGTTTTTTCATGGACTAAAGGCCATACAAAAATAATTTGAATTAATCAATTTGTTCAAAGAGCCTGCATTTTTATACGCTCAACTATAAAACTTTCACTTACGCGAAGTTTAAGGAAAACCTTAGTTCAAAGAGCAAGGACCAAAGTTTTTTGTTGAAAAATAATACATTTTAATATTGTGTATACATATATACTGAAACTTTAAAAAAATCTCAAATATTTTTCTGGGGTTTATTCCTTTTTTTTTTTCATTTACCGACATTTATTACTATTGTTTAATGTTTAATATAACAGAAACAAATTCCAAAAAAAAAAAACTATTCGAATTTTGACTTACTTGGGCGGCTTCTCTAACTTGTTCGGGTCCTGTGAATTTCTTTCCTTCTCTAACCATATTGGCTAGCCAATAGGTTCTTCGGTACAGATTTAAAATCAAACACATTGTTGTGTCGGCAACTTCTTCCACACCATAGCCAGGTACATTGCACACCGCAATACCTAATTCACCTGCAGCCTTCACATCAATATTATCCGTGCCACTTCCAATGCGTACAATAATACGTAGTGCTTTGAATTTTTCCAAATCCTCTTTTGTTAGAATGATCGTGTGCCACATGAGGGCTCCCACTGCCTCATTTAGAACCTATAAAAAACAAAATTATAATATTAACAAAATTGTTAGTTTATCCTCAAGATATAATAACTTACTTTCTCGTGAATCTCAGATGTACTCTGAGCATCACAAAACGCAACTGTGGCAACATCCTTAAGTATTGGCATTTCAATCGAACAATCCCGACCATCAAGCAGAGCGACAAGCGGCCGCGCCTGCAAAGGACCATTAGCAAATGGTCCTTTAACGTCTAAGCGCGATCGTTTTGTCGGTAACATCATAGACTTATCCATGATTTAAGCAATTTTGTATGTATGATTACTGTTATTTTGTTCTAATGATTAATAAGAGTAGTATGTGTCTAGTTGTGTGTGTGTGTGCGAGTAAATTTTATAATTAAAATGAAAAAATAATAAAAATTAAAATTAATTATTGAACAAAAAGTTTTAAAAGAAAAACAGATGAAACAATCAAAATGCCGACTTCACCTATTGCAAAGTTGACCAATCAATACGAGGTGCTTGTTGTGTGTGCTCTTTATTCTGATTTTGTTTTGTGTATGTTTTTGTCGGAAGTTTTTGATATATATTTTAATATATATTTATGCGAACATAGAAAAATTCACTTAAGATGATGGCAAACGTTTCTGTTTTTCTGTTGTGATAATCGTTTTATGTGATTTTTTTTTTTTTTTTTGGCTTTTTACGCAGATTTTAGATTTTTTTTTATCAAATTCAAATCAAATCGGCGCGTGGCTAAAAATGAAGGGTGAGCTTTTCGCGGTCGAATCCCTTCATGTTGATATGCCTCAATAACTGTAAATAAATAAAAGAAAAAATAAATTATTGATTTTTTATTAAACAAAATTTATATAAAAGCTAATCAAATGTATAAACCAGTGGAAAGCCCGAGTGACGATTTTTTTTTAATAAATGGACACGACATATTCACGTTTAAGTTAGGATAGGCAGGTCCAAAAACTGCAAATGCAACAGCGCCAACATGATATAACGTTGCCTTGGAAAATTACAATCAACTTGTTAAAGTAGGATATTATGTAAATGATCCCTGTTTAGATCATAACTACTTGGATATCGTAGCCTAGGACAACATTTTAATTTAGTTAGTAGTTCATCTACCTCTATCAACTATACGAACGACATCTTAGTGAAGATTCGACAAAGAACCTCGGTTTGTTGAACAAAAAATGTGTTCGAAATTCATCACGCGGTTTCGCGGCGTCGATTGTTTGACGATAAACAGTAAACCATTTTTCAAAAGCAAGACCAAGAACTAATTTTAAGCGATAAATCTATTTTAAATTATCACAACCTTGTGTTATGTTGTTTTGGCGATCTGTGCAAACAAACACACAAAAAGGACACATAAAACCTTGGCTGCGACAAGAAAGAGGTCGAAGTTAATGTTTACTTTTTGGAAAGTTCGAACTATCAGATCAATTTTTGTTTAAGTGTCTTTAGTGGTTGACAGTTAATTGATACATGTATCCTTAAGAATTCTGAAATTCACGTGTTTGCAAAGTCAGTCAGCCTTTCTTTATTAAAAAGAGATGATCACAACTAATTGACTGTCAAAAGGCAAACAGTTGTCATTCAGCTAAATACTAACAGAATGGTAGTCTTTTTTATTTGTTAATTCGTATTATGGAAGAGTTGGGTTGTATTTGAGTTGTCTGAAACATCGAACTCTTAAATCTGTTTGCAGTCATTTTTTTGTAAGTTTAAGTAAAGATATAATAAAAATAGGTTGTATACATAAACCCTAAAAAATTGGTATTCCAAAAGTATTCATTCTTTCCACTTAAATCTTTCGATCTTTCTTTTCAATTAACCACTTTAAACAAAATAATGAAAGGCACACATTAAAAATTAAGCACTGTAGAGTGAGTTAGAGCAGACAGAAATCTAAGTTTTCGTTGCAAATTTAAGCAAGATCTTTTGATGATAATGTTACAGACCCGAAAGTGAATCACTTATTCACACATTATTATACATATAACCGGATGGATAAAAACGTGACCAACTCAGCTTATATCAAAATCAAATCAAAATGGCATTATCATAAGATTCTTCGTTACAATCGCGAAGAAGGAGAAGCACCACAAAAAAAGTCCTGGAAAAAACAAATGCAATGAATGACACCAGCATTGAATTCAGTAGTTGAACTTCTTGCAAGTTAAAATTTGAGTAGCAAAAATTTGCAAGTTTTTCACAATTGAAGTAAATTTGTTTTCACCTAACTTTTATGAGTTAACAAACGCGAAATTAAGAAACTTTTTTGGACTGTCGTACGTCGTATTCAGTTACCAAACACAGGTAGCCGATTCCAGAAAGCGATCCATTACGCTTTTAGTGGCGCATTTGAATATTCCTAGGTATGCTATTCTTAGTAGGATTGCTTTCTTGAATCGACTAACAGCTAACCAAACACAGCTTAAAGACGTTTTTAATAGTGCCGAATTCTTGTCAAACCATTCACTTGGAATGCCAATTTTTTTACGAAAAAGAAAAGAAAATTGCTTCTGAATTTTGTTTCAAAATCAGATGAATAAAATGTAGATAGCCAAGATGGGTTTCAGACTTCCTGGCATGTCAAATGCGGTAAGAACGGGTCGCAACTTAGGTGTGGGTAGCTTTAAGCTTTGGGCATTTTTTTCAGCGAATGAAAGTATGTACGCATATTGCATTTGTTTTGTACCTGGGAGAATCAACATAAAAAATTACAGTCAACAAGTTGAAGAGTTATGCGGAACCGACTTCATATTTCAGCAAGATAATGTGCCTATGCTCTAAAGCTGTGAAACTTGTTCGAGACAAATCAAACAACAACTTCCGATTGGTCATCTAGAATCCCGATATGAATCCTATTGGGAATATAGACCATGCAATTTTATGCAAAAGAAAACCAAGCCTTGTTGATTCGATGCCAAAGCGAATGCTGGCAATTTTAACAGCAAATGGTGGAAATTCATATACTTATTAAAATTTACCATTATAGGTTCAGATTTTTGAGTTTTATTTCACAAGACAACTAATTTGTTTTTATGTGAGGAAAAAGCCAACAAAGTTCTGTAGTAAAAATAGCACACATGTTGAGCATAGAACTTTATGAATTGTGTTATTTTTCAGTAATGAAAACAATATACACTATTGTACCTATGTAATATGTATGTACAAACTTTTAAAAAAGATAAGAGAAAAAGAAAAACTTATTCAACGTACGAAAATAAAGTATTTGCCTCGGCAGTATTTTTTATAAAATTTTTTTTCAGGAAACAAAACAATGAACAATCAATTCAAAATACCTACCTACACAAAAAAAACCCAATTTTAAGAGCTTTTTAAAACTCTTTAAAATACAAAAAATTAAAATGCTGATTAAAATAATCACATATTCGAATCTATTTTATTATTTCTATTGTCAAATCCATTGGAAATAATCTCAAATGAAGTCCCTTCATTAAGTAGACAACTTCTTATAACCAGTTGTAAGATTTCGATGTTGAAGACAATTCAAATACAACTCAACTCTCTTCCTTAATACGAAGAGACAACTGAACAGATGTCCATTTAGTTAATGTTCTGTCTGTCTGTTTATCCTGGCTAATCTAGAGAACGGCTGGACTGATTTTGACTGCATCAATTTTGACGGGACTTTCACTGACAGATACTGAGTTTGTAAGTAGTTACTTATAATATTTAAATTATCCATTAGGTGACGCTGGAGTGTCCTTTTCAAACATTCTTATTTATGGACCGACGCACGCGGTGATGGGAAACGGATGGACCGATAGGATTTCCGGAAGGATTTCCTAAGGATGTTTCAATTATCTAATAGGTATATGGCGCTGGGGTCGCGTTTTCAAAAATTCTGATAGGTATTTGAGTTTGATGATTTTGATTCAAAGTCACACCTTAATATTTAAATAATTAAATAATAAAAATAAAAACTTTTTTAGGATCATAATAACTTTTTCGAAAACAATGTTTTCTCCTTTATCTTCTTCCGCGCCGGATAATAGCTAGTTTACCTAGGGATAAAACATTTCATACAACAAAGAAACATGAATGAATTAACATGAACATGAATTACAGATTTTATATACAAAAAAATCAGGTAAATTGAAAACACGAAATGTATCATTGGACTGTAAAAACTTGTACTTTTCTATTCATAAGAGTTTCGAACACCTCGCTGAAAAGTCCTACCGACACTGGCAAAGACCAATCTTAATACACATCATATTTAGAATGGCAATAATTTACCATTATGTGAAATTAACACTAATTGTATACCAAGGCAATTTTACTTTATCAGTTTTAAATTGATTAGTAAAACATTAGTTACCTACCTATCTATAAATATGACAATGTTTTTATTTTTATAAAAAAAAATATATACAAGTACTTATCAGTTAAAACAAATTTACATATGTACATAAAATTCAATCATAAACTTTCATAAAGTTACCTAGCTGATAAAAAAAACGACAAAGGTATTTTTTTATTAAAAAAAAAAAAAAAAAACATGTAAAATGATTCCTTTTCAATTCCAATAATTCTGATTTCTGACATAATAATTATTTCAAACGTGTGTACACAAATATTATGTACTCGACTAGTAAGTATGTGAACTCACGAACGACTCAATCAGAACAAACACCACGAACTTCCCAGTCCCAGTCGTCGCCGCCGCACCTGTCGTCGTTGTTAATGGTGCATTTTGTGTATATTTTTTTTTTATTGAATTGGCGCCCCGCCATACTTAAAGCCCTTAAAAAAATCACATTTTTCCACATTATTTTTTTGTTCTACCTATGATCGCACTAAGCAGCAAAGAAATCGCTTTACAACAATAATTATTTATTATTGTATGTTCGCATTTTCTCGTCGTTTTGAGTGATAAGAAAAAAAAAAAAAAACGAATAGCTACGTGGGATTATTCTATAAATCTTATCATATTCGGAATGGAGAATACCTGCTTTGTTGCTTTAGCCTACCCTTCGCTTCCTCGCCCCCCCGTGCGACCTCTTGAAACATTCCCAGAGCACTTTAATGTCGCCCTAAATCGATAATTTAACTGTACAAAGAGAATTTTTTTTTCTTAGGAATGGTGTGGAAGACCTTTAAACTTTAAATTTCCTGGAATACAGCCTAACATTGAATATGAGAATCGCGGTGTATGTATGAACACAGAGAAGAGAAGTCCGTTCAATTGTAGAAAAAATAAGGAATAAAAACTGCAGCAAGAGACAGAAAGAAAATTCATCATCGTGGTGTTCTCGTGGTGGCTTCTGCTTGAGGTGGCGGCTGGTGGAATTGTATTCGATACAAAAAAAAAACACAAAGAAGAGTTTGCTTGTCAAATTTATGTATATCAATAGAAAATGAATGAGACTATCTAAAAAAAATCACAAAGCCAATTGGACTCGGCAGTGGTCAGCGGCCATCAATTTTCTGCCCTATTTGCAAACGATAAATATTTTTTGTAATCCAAAATCATGCGTTATTGGGGAGAAAATTAAATGGTAATGGCGGAATCCCACATTTAGGAACAAAGATATGTATTCCGCGCCTTTTCAACATCCATAATGCTACTCCAATGGATGAAATTTTCTCTATTGAAGTTTTTTATTGGATTATTTGATAAGCGGGTTTGTCAATTGATTTAAAAATGAGAATCCATTAATTTTACCCGTTTTTTTTTTTTTTTTTTCTTTTGGAACGCGCACCTCATGCAGCAAAACCATCAATCGAGATTCGAGGAAATACAAATAAACCACTATGGTGGACTGGTGGCAGCGAAGCCCGTTCTTTCACCGAGACCACCGTCAGTAACGTTTTTTTTTTATTACTTCGTTTAGTCGCTGCCGCCGTTGCCGTTGTCCACCCCCATAATATTAAGAAAAGAAAAAAACAATAAAAGATCACTAATCACTTAATAAAACAGGAAAAAAACACAAAATAACCACCAGAACTTATTGGAAATCCTTTTGCCCGGGGCAATTTTCCGCGGGCAATCGAAAAAATCAAATTTCCATGAAGTTAAATTGAAAATTTTACGTCTTTTCGGCGAGTTTTTCCTTTTTCGTTATATTTTTGCGAAATGTCTGCCAAAGCATATACGAACACCAGCGCCACACCACTCAAATAATAAAAAAGCAATTACGTTGTCTCTTTTGCACTAATGATATTTTAAAGCAATCACAATGTGTCTGGCCCTCTCTTACTGGTTCTCGATTGCATGTGTGTGTAAAATTGACGGAGAACAAAAAAAATTACACTCACCGTCCGATCCGAATTGATTTTATTTCTTATTTTTTTTCGGAGGATATAAATTTTTTTTCTTTCTTTCTCAGCCTGAGTTTTATTAAAATTTTTGGACGCTTTTAATGCACACAAACACTTTCTAATATTCACTCGATGTGAAATAGTTTTTTTACTTGATTTTGTAGATTTTTTTGCGTTTTTTTTAATGGAAAATCGAATTTTTTAAGAATTTTTCACAAGTAACGCGTCCCTTTAAAACATGAATCCCCACTCACAGCTTTCAAAATGGCGGAAAAGTAGAGAATTTTTTTAGTACAGAAATGACGCGATTGATGCATTCCGCGATACAACGATGACACATCCAGAGCCAAAAACTATAAATATCATGTGTTCAGCGCCTGATTTCTATATGAAAATTGATAAAAGGGGTGTGTTCGTTAGGCATAAGTGATGTGCTGAATAGTTTTTGCCATTGGATGTAGTCATTTCGGTACTAAATTGCAGATGGGTTCAGAAATATATATTTGTGCCCGATTATACTAGTGGATTTTGATTCACCCATGCGGATTCAAACTATAAACATCGGACTCATGAGTACCTACTGTTTTATAACATCACATCCTTTCTAAAATAAAGAAAGCCAAACAGTGATAGAAAATTTATTCTTTTAAATCTAATTTTATTTTAACTTAAACGTATACAGTACAGGATACCGAAACGTGTTTGAAATCTAAAGAACTGAGCAAATATATTGCAGGGTTCTCATCACGTAAGACAACGATCGTCCGACGAGGTCATCTCTGAACATCGCCTTGCTTCGTGTAACACATACAAACTTCAATCGTCTGAACAACGTCTGACAATTGCCTCAATATGTCCAGTCAAAACACGTAAGCCTTTCTGAACACAATGAGTGCGAAAGAGACAAACAATGAGACAGAAAATCAGCCGACATCACATTATGATGATGATCTTTGCATAGCTTTTGGAAGTTTTCACACAAATAAGTCTCATATACTTTGTAGAGCTCTTTAAGACTATACTGCTTAGCAAATAGTGCAATGCCAAGGTAATTGGATGGATCCAGTTGTTTAACAATGAATTCACACCATAATGTTTTTAATTGTTTCAGTTCCAGCATATTCGAGGTAATAATAGTATATCTTCGTCGGTATCAGTGGTCAGCTCGATGGAAGCAGTATCCATATAATACTGATTATAAGGTGGCAACACCTATTTGTAGTTTTACCTGGTTTTTGCCTGCCTCTCACATAGATCCACCAAACATGGCCAGAGAAGTTTTCGCTGGACGCACAAAGAATCAATTTGGGAGCAACGATTTAGAAGTCCTCTTGGGCAATGAGGATAACATCACAGAACTTCTTATCGTTGAAGAAGTCATGATTGTAAATTGCTAATACGGCAAACAAACAAACAGAACAAAAGCCAGTGAATTTGATGACAAATAAAAACGATTTACGGACGCTTGAAAAAATTCCAAATTAAATTCAAAGAGACAAATTGAATTTCCAGTGAAGGTACAAAATGTCAAAATGACATTCCAAATTTAGGAGTTAGCCGATGAGGAATGTATGTATTAGTTTTTCAACCAGGGTTGTTATATTTTTGAAAACGTTACGTCACTTTGCATTTGCGGTACGTTAATTGTTTATAATATTTAATTTGTTAATTAATTAACAAAATACGATTCACCAAATTCGGAAATTATGTGCACTTGATTCACCAAATTCAGGCGCATCTTATGGTTCACCAAATTCTAAAATTGATTCACTAAATTTCACCAAATTCTCACCTTATTATTTGCATACAAAAATTGAAATTCCCGACAAAGTGCTGCTAACTATACGCGGGTCAAAAATACAACCATTTTTTTAAAAATTATATAAAAATTATGCAGGCCTTACACCAGGCAATATTATTGTGCAAAATATTGCCCAAAAATATTGCGTGAAAATGGAGTTAGGCTACGTTCAGGTTTTAAATTGAGTGTAGTTCTGAAAAATTAACAATTAAAACAAAATTAAAAAACATGTTTTTTTGTCTGTAATGCAAGTTATGTATTCGAGTGTAATATTTGATGAATTATTGCTATTCGATTGCTGTTGTTGTTCCTGTGGATACTGCTGTAAACTGGGTCTTCCGCTTGAAATTCTAAGAATTTGTCGATGAAATATATGTATTCAGTTATGCTCACAACAGCAACAACAATGTGGTCTTCTCCTCTCCGAAAGTGAAGGTACCTGGCATTTTAACGACTTTGCGAATTTTTTTTTTTTTTTGAATTTTTTTTTTTGTAGATTCCTTCAGCATTAATTTCATAATTTTTCAATTGAATTTTATATACATTCTGTCCTTGTTTCGGATCAAAATTTAATAGTTTTCGTTTAATCTCTGTTGTTGGACTTCATTAATGTTGCGATGTGTGTAGGAAAATTATTATTTCCAGAAATGACAGACTTCTTAGACGTTTTTTACACGAATAGGGTGAGGAGTGCTGGATCTTTACGAGACGCATGACACGCTTCCACTTACTGTGTGATGTAAAAGCGGTTCAGAAATCTTTGCTCGTGATGAAACTACAACTGGGATTCCGTGCCTTTTTATTGTTTTCCAAAGTCCTAAGATCGTTTTTACAGAGTGTTTCCTCCCAAAACGTCTGCCGGCAACAGTTTTTCTATTTTTTTTTACACTTTTGATGGAGATTTAGCTGGAGAATTCGGCACTTACTAAATGCTATTTGTATTCACGGGTGAAAGATTTATGCCGAAAGTTTTATTGTGATTGGCTAGCTCCTCGTCCTTTCCTTAAAAAATTAATTTATATTCTTTAGCAAAGAAATCAACAACAGCATAGGAAAGTCAAATCAATAATAAAAAAATGACATTTGTGTTATAGAGTTTTTATAAGTAGATTCAAGCCTAGGTTCACCAAATGTTTTTTTTTATATGTCATTGGATTTTTGACAACCTGCGCAGTATATTACCTTTACTATGTGTACTGTGACTACATACATATGTAAATCCACCAGAAAGTCACTTAAAGTCGTCATGTAACTCGAATTGCTGATTTTATGAACATGTAACCGTGCCCTTAAGTTAAGTGACAGTTTCAATACCACTACTACCACACTTGACTTCATTCAAAAGTGAATATGTCAAATTGAGCACAAATTTAATTCAACAAAACAACAACAAAATCCATCTTTCGCTGCTTGTTCTTTGCAATCGCAATCGCAAGTAAAAGCAACCAAAAAGAGAGAATTCATAAATTTTAAATTATTTTTCTGTTCTCTCATGGTCGGCCTTCGCCACTATTTTCCTTCGCCACATGTTTATACTTTTATAAATAAAATAAAAAATACCTTTACTCTTTTACTAAATGAAGTGATACTAACTGCAGTGAATTAAACTAATAATAATTTGTACCTAATTTATAATTTGTATTCAAAAAGGTAAGTTTAGTTGGGCTCAAACAAACAAATTCTTTTCATCAAAAGGCCAAAGACTTGCATTAACCCAGACAAAGTTACAAATAATTAGTAGGTAGGTATGTTGATTATCAAGTTTAAAGAGGGAATTCCTCTGAAGACAGACTACGAACAATGTGGTAATGTTATTTGGATGGTGTTTCTGTACAAATCTATTTTTGAAACACAAAATCTATTTTCAACCATAAAGAGTGTGCAATTGATTTTTTCTTTCATAAATTCTAACCTCAAGTTAGGAAGAAAAACAGCCCAGGCCGCCCATTTTTCCATGAAGAAATAGAATAATGTGTTCATTGATTGACGGCGACACCCTTTCTTTGACTTGGCCTTTGAATGGAATTTTTCTTTTTATTGTTTGTTAGGTGTAACTTTCTAACACCCGTATATTACCCGTATATTAAAGAAAAAAAAAAAAAAAAAAAAAAAAACTGCGCCCTCACAAACCTTTCATAATTTTTAATTCAGTTGTCATTTACGTTAATTCAATTAAACGAGGCAATTCGTTGCACCATGTGGGTCTGTCCTCTGCCTCGGTCCAATAATTGTGTGATCTTGATGGATGGAGCGTTTGTCTCAGATTGTGTACATTAATATGACGTAGAACGCGTAATTGGACATTGGAACGTAGTATACGATTAATTTATTCAGTAATTCATAAACAGTTTCTGTTTCATGGGTTGTTTACATCGAATTTGCCTTTTGCCGGTCGCTCCTAAATTGGCTTATTAGTTTAATAGTTATGGTTATGCTTCTCTATAGCTATTATGATGATGGTGGCTAAAAACAAATATTTGTCATGACAGTGTGTGATGAAAATAAGGGAACCAAAATTTCAAAATGTTGTGAAAGGATGGCTGTTTGTTAATTTACTTACAGACTATTAGTTTCCAATTAGATATTTTTATATGATACACACACTTGTTAGATAAAGTAAGCACTTAAGATAAGTTTTGCTTTTGTTGTCGAATTTGAAATTTTCTATTAAGAATTACCTACACCACTAAAAGCGCTTCTAGAATCGGCTTATTGCGTTAATTATGTGAATTTTTAGCCTTAAACCTAAAATGCATTTATACACTGCAAATATCTAGGTAGGTATGTATAACGTTTAGAAAATGTTATGTTATATCGATAGAGCCGTTTTTGCGAAAATTAGGAAACAATAAAACCGATACATATATTAAAGGTACCCGTTATAACGATTGATATAACTTCGAAGTATGCAAGAACTTTGTCTGTTTCTATTATAACGCCGAATGACGTCAGTGGAGAGATCAAAAGAAGAATTACTCTTGCCAATCGCTGTATATTCTCAGAAGGCTTTTAATTAGTTAGTTAGGTCCTGTCTCATAGATCCAAAAGAAACGTTATATAAGGCCTTAATGATCCCAGTCCTGCTGTATAGAACAGAAGCATGGGCGTTTTAGTATTTGGATAAAAAATACTAACGACTTTGAGAGAAGTATTCTTCAGGTAATTTTTGTTCCTATGTGCATCAAAGGAGTATGGAGAAGAAAAAGATTCAATTCGGCGGACATGACCGAATCGAACCGAATGCGTGCTAAATAAGCCTTAGACACTACTACTACTAGGCCTTGAATCTTGTCGTGAAACTGTCGTGCCAAATATGAGCGTAGTTTTAGCGCCGAATTAGCGAGGTAGTAACTTACTTACTTACTATGATCGAAAGTCTCGAAAATAAAAAAGCGTTGACGTTCATATCTACGCGAAGTTATATTTTACAATAACTTAATTTATGATTTTCTAAAGGAACCTGTAGTTTAATTATCTAGATTTTTTTTATCTTTATACAGCAATAAATCATTAACAGAAGCAAAAAGAAATAAATCGCACGTTCTTGAGAAATTCGATCTTTTTAATAAGACTTGTCTGCATGTTTCCGCTATGTCTCCAAATAATCATATACCCTACCAAGAATCCAAATTCAAACACTTTAAGTGAACGATCCTCTTAATTGTTGTAATCATAAACACATAAACATCCGACACCGACAATTAAGTGATACAAAAAGGCATCACAATAACACATTTGAACATTTAATTTTTATTTGTCAATTTTATCAATGTCAATGGCTTCTCTTAGATTTCCTTATTTTATTCCCAAGATATTGTATGTGTCTTCGCTCTGGTCGGGCTTCTGTGTGCCAGCTAAAGTGAATATTTATTGCTCTTTGGGTTAAATGCATAATTAATGAAAAGCCAGACAAGGTTAGGTATCATGTATCAATATAATATTACTCATCGGCATGTCTTACGACGAACGTTGACGACGAGTAGCATAAGATAACATAGTAGACTGCATATGGCTAATTAAAGTCGCGCACGAATTTGCCTCTTCTCTTTATTGCTCGTCTACAATCTGAGCTTGTCGATAATAACATTTTATCAGCAGTTAACATTGTGCTGCGTCCCAAAATTAAAATAATATTATCCATGCCCCGTGCATTTTTTTCTGTTCACAGTAAAAAGCGATGAAAAACACAAAAAGAAATTCTAAAACGAATGACAAACCAGCCAGTGGGTGAATTCTTTGTGTAGATTGCATTTTACTTTTCACTTCGAATCATCATCATCCGAATGGAGTTGTTAATTATTATAATATTTTCAGAATAAAGAAAAAAAAAATAAAAGAATCGTATTATTGTTATTTTTCGAACTAGTATTCTGATTAGATACTTGTGTGTCGTGTCTTGGAATTCTAATCGCGTAAATGTGAGATAAAGGTATAGGTATACAGCAACCAGCTTATCGTCAATTGCAAATTGATAAAGTAATCTTTTAATCGTTTTTCAAAAAAAAAAAACTTGATTTTCTAACCTCGTGCAACTATTAATTGACATTTTAAAACAAAGTCGGTGTGTTTTTTGGTCAATTGGAAAGAATTAGTGAGAAAAATATTAAAAAAAATGATTTAAAGTTATAAATTATTTATTAACATATATTTTCTTTACAGCAATCAACTAATAGAAATGTCGCACAGGGAGCAGCAACAGTTGTTAACTGGAAACCAGCCTTTTCCACAAATTATCAAAAGTAAGTTGATTGGTATTTCATTAAAACACATGTGTCGTATTTAAATTTAATTTATTATAATTACAACTATTTGCCGAATGACATATCGTAAAAAATGTACTTAGCTGCAATTTCATTCGGTGGCTTCCATAATAGAACTCATTAAATTTTAATCGTGAATTGAATGAATAAGTTACTTGTTACTCTGTCTAAACCAGCGAGACGAACTTAGGAGATAAATTAGCATATGAATTTCCGTTGAAGGGAGAAATACTTTGTTATTCAATGTAACTGAGTGTGCTAGTTTTATATTATACTGGGTTAGAGTTCTACTGATAGCTAAATAGACAAAACAATCTTTGTATTTGTATTAAGAAGTTTGTTTTATTTATTATGATGTATTGTTTTTTTGATAAAATCCATCCAAGTTGAAAGCTCTTTATTGTTGGTTACATTATGATTTCTGAAAATTACATTGGTGTAACACAAAACATATCTGTCTATATACACATACAAAACATTAACAAATGATTTATGTAATGAAATAAAATTATTAAATTCGGTAAAGTTTTTAAAAAATTCAGATAGTTTACAAAATAGAAACAACCACTTGTGTGTCTTTAAATAAATTTATAAACATTTGATTCAAAGTCCCGTTATTATACAATTTTTTAAACGCTTATTATTAACAATTTATAATTATAATAAAAATGGCTCTAAGTATTATTGCCAACGCAATGGCTGAATTATTAAACAAATTCAAAGGTATATTTTTTCAAATTCAAAGATTTTGATAATTAACTCAACATGAAGTTGATAGTTTAAAAACAATGGTTTAAGTTGATTAAAAATCTATTTATAAATATTAACACATCAAGGACTTGACATTACGAGTTGTTGAAGGCCCTGTTTTTGTGTTGAACATCAAGTATGTTGAAGTTCTTTTTATCAGTCACTTAAGATGGGATAAACCCCACAATCCCATTTTACGAGAGTAGTCTTGATGATTTTTAGGCTTAAAGTTTGATTTTTATGTGAACCAAAATAGCTTACATTATTTGACCTCTATTTATACGACTGGGTTTCCTTTGGCGTCCAAGTAATACGATTTGGCTGCCGTCTCCAGTTTCATATATTAATTCGCTCTATATGCCCAATTTATTTTTTAAGACGAAGTGTTTTTTTACTAGTTTCAGGTATTCGTCGTAATTTCGCGTCTTCATCGTGACTTCACGTCTTCATTGTGATTCTATGCTTCTGCACCATACAGCACGACCGAGAGGTCTTTTATACAGCGTTTCCTTGGTTCTTCTCGATAAGGCATTGTTCTTGAGTTAAACTGCGATTATCAATTGTCCCCTATTATGATTAGCGAATCGAACGTTTTTGAAATCATTTATTTCGCGACTTAAATTATTATTTTCACCTCAAAAGGTTTGACAAAAGGATGTGTTTCTCTATTGGAACAACGAAACTCGCTTTTATAATATTAATAAATCCTGTATTTACTCAGTTTTATTCCAATTAAATGAAATACAAAATGTTGTTTAAAACGACGTTTCGTTCATGATTATGAACATCATCAGGTTTATTTCTGTCTACAAAATCAAAAGAAGAAAACATCGCATCTCAAACATTTATATTGCATTTTAACATATATATTGCACTTGAATTAAAATTAATCAAATCTTAATTAATCTTGGACTTCTTCATCGTTCGCTTTTAGGCAAACGTTTGATTCTCTAATTATAATGGGGGCCTTCATCAAGGTCTGTTTTACGAGGGGATGTTGTTTATAGCAGTGCCTATGTAGAAAAATTCAGTAACCGCCTCGAAGTTAAACGTTTTTTTATGATAAGAATCATTGTTAAAATATTAAATTCGTTCAATTTCAAGTTTCACTGCAAAAAGGTATCTAAACCGCAAAAATGTATCTAATGGTGTTCATTTTTTTACGTGGATAGCAATACTTCTTTTTGTCTGTCAAGTACCGAAATTCGTCCTGTCACATAGATGTCAGAGTTTCCAATGTCATCCTTATAAATAACTCTAATCGGTTTGCCCGGTATTTTAAAACTAGTCATGGAACGATTTAATGGTTTTTAATTAATCTGTCAAAATTGAATTTGAGATCGATAAATAGATTTCCAGAATCTAGAGGAGTGTTAAGATTTGGTCGAATATAAATTTCTCAGCTCTAATTCCGCATTGGTAGGGACAAATTTGATCCTCCGTACGTGACATAAGTACGTGACAATGAACTATCTAGCTGTTCCAAAGTATGCGATATTTTTTTTTCGTAGATCGGGCAGAAGGTACTGACAGATCTATGAGCGAGCTCAATAAATACTTCTTTGGTATCGACGTCCTTCTACTCTGTAGGGGCTTGGCACTTATAAGGCACTTATGGTATTTGACTTTTATGCCGATTTTCGTCACTCTTTTGTTAGCCTCGAGGAAAATTAGGTGTGTTTGCTTAAGTCGTCCTGTGGCAGAAAATTCACATACAAACAAGCACGTTCTTCTCTCTCAATAGCAGCCTGCGTGATAGAAATCACAGATCTTTAATTTTAAGTAAGTTGCGAGAAATTCGTTATCCGCATACATAGATAAAAGTTGTAAGGTGGCTAATAACAACTAACTAACTAACTCTCTTGTATAAGTAAAAAAATCTGCATAAAAAAAGCTAACTAAGTAAAAAAAAATTCAAGAATCAAATTCAGATCTACCTAGAGCAGTGACTGTAGGAAACCCTAGCAGTAGTTGTTGTTATTACAATAGTGATTCGTAAAAAAAATAGTGTGTTTTAGTCGAAATACAAAAGAAATTTGTATCTTAACGAATTTATACCGATAAAGAGAATGTTTCAAAAATAATACTATCAATTAACACATTGCTTTAAGCATCTTTTTTACTTGACTGTTAGCTAAAGGTCTTGTTATGAATTCATGTAAATAACAAAAAAGCAAAAGAAAGCTAAGCATTGTCCAAAGATTCTGTCGATCAATTTTAAACAATCTGTGTTTCAGCAATCACTGAACCGATTTACAAAGTTCGCATGATGTTGGATATAGAAAATGTATACGCTTTGACTGGAACTATTGAGTTTATACACATAGCGAAATTATCTTTCTTAAAAGTAAGTTTTAAATACTTCTCGTAGGGTGTCGTTAATATCGACTTGTTTTTTTTTTACTATTGTAGCAATTATTCTTGAGTTAAAAGGCAAGAGAAATAAAAACAATTACAAATGTATGCAGAATAATTTTGTTCAGTTCGGTTTGAGTGTCTTACGTTACAGCATTGTATATACATTTCTATAGTATTTTCATGTTGAATAATCACTGCCTGGCCATCTTAAGAAACTTGTGAATGACACATTTTGAGGTTCTTGCATTTACTAGTTCGTGTTTACGACTCTTTTCAAGGAAATATGGATTTTAGAGCCAATAAATACTGTTAATTTGTTTTGTTGATGACTATTGTAAGGGTAACAGAATAGACACTTAGTAAATGTAAGAACCTCCAAATGTGTGGTTCACAAGTTTCTTTAGATGGCGCTGATCCATGATTGTACTATAGAAATTTATATACAATGGTTACAGGGAATTAGGGTAATAATAATTACACTATATGCTTATTTAGCGACATCTAACTCCATGTATTTGAAACCGTCTTGATTCCGCTATGTGTATAAACTCAATGGTGGAAAACAACACCTTTTAGATGTTCTTAAAAAAGAAATTTCAACCTTTCAGTTAACTAATGAAAAGTTAATGTACCTAAAGCTTGTTATAAAAAAATCTTGCAACCAACAAAGCATAAACGTTGGACTCATATTTTTGTATATATTATTTGTTTTAATTTTTCAAAAGACAATGCATTCATGCAAACAACAACTTAATGTGTATTTAGTTTGCCACTATCTTTAATAGATAAAATTCTCATTGAGTACTTAAAACAGATGTTATTTTTATTGTTGTTTGTGAAGTTGTTTATTTGCCTGCCTATGATTGTGGCAGTTTATGAAAATTATTAACACATACATAATGTATATATGACTATGTTTTGAATATGAACAAATGGAAAGGAAATTTTGTATGGTGGTGGTTTTACAGAGATTACATTCATAACTTGAAAACTTTAACGTTGGGTACTGTTTTGTTTATGATAATGATGATACCATTAGTTAAGAGACATGACAACCCTTTTCATACCAGAACAGAAAAAGCTTCTGGGATCACAAGCAATAAATAATTTATAATATTTTGTAAAGTGTGTCATATTCCGATAGTGAAGTATGTACCTCTAAACATCAAATGTTTTTCTTTATATCTGTTTCGAAATGTTCTTATCATGAATTCATTTAAATTTGAGGAATGAAAAAGTAGATAGGTGAACGCAAAAGTTATTTAAGCCTTGTTATCAAAATAGGCGTTGAAAAAATCTGCATGGGCACTCTCGTTTTTTTTTTATGGAGCTTTTTTTAAAGTCCTAAAAATATATTTTATAAAGATTCAAGCAAAAATCGAAGTATACAGATATATTTCTTGAAGAAATTTAAGTGTAAAGAACAAAAAATTAAATCGTAAGAGCAATTTTCTTAATAAATAGTTTTTTTTATTTAACAAATTTTCAAAAAAATATTTTGCAGTTTGCATAAATATTAAATTTAAAAAAAAATAAATTAATGAATATTAAAATTAAGCACTTTTCCAAAATCCTAAATATATATGCCTCTTGGGTTAAAATCGATTAGGCCGTTCACAAGAAAGCTAAAATTAGTTTAGAACTGTCCATTTGAAATTTCAACATTGTAATGTCTTAAAACGTAACAGAATTTTGTTTACGAACTTTTGTTCAAATGTATTTTTCTTTATTTCAGATGGCACCGACAATAGTGAAAGGTCTCCGTTTCTTGCGGATCGTAACAAGCCTGTGTCTCTCACACCATCGTGGGAGCAGAGGAACCTTACAAACGATGAGCTTAATCTTAAGGGTGAGTAGAATTTATGATTTTTGTTTTCTTAAATATTTCGATACAATCCCATCAATTGTAGAAATAGATACCTGCGGTCTAAGGCCCAAAAATAATGCGCATAGTCATATGGCGTTTGCTATAATGGACAAGAGCATTTAAAAAAACTTATTTTTGTAATTAATTAATTAATTATTAATAAGTAATTATTTAATTAAATTAATTAATTAACTCATCAAAAGAAAAAGCGGTTTGAACATGTAGTTAATTTGTAACATGTTTGAATCTTTTTTTTTATAACTAAGGTGACTGGACGGAAAATTTCAAAGCTTTTCTTAAAAAATACCTAATAAATTTAAATAAAGTCTGTTAAGCCGTTACCTATTTATGGCCAAATTTGCAAAAAATTGTCAACACTAAATCTCCGTTATGTGCATTTTCAGGTAAAAACCTAAAATGCAGTATAGCCGAGCTAAAACGAATATTGGATTTTGTCCTCTAGTCCCTTGAGAATATTGGTCTAGGGAATCAAAAAAAGTACTCCACAAGAAGTTTGGAGAAAATCCGCCCAACCTTTTAGGCTGTAGCTCGATGAATAGACAAACGCACATCCGCACAGGCAGACCGACGACGGACGGCATGACGAAACTTACTGTTTTTAGGTTTCTCTATCATTTTGATTAAATTAAGAAAATTTTTCTACGCGAAACCAATACTTGCCCTATTGAAGCACGTACAAATATACATTAAGGCAGTGTTCTAATAAATGTCATGCTTGCTAATGTGCAAATGATTAAAAACATGAAAGTAGGTTTGCAAAATTCTTTGCACTAAAAAAAAACAACTTGCAAATGTGCTGCGAAATTAACGAGCCCATGTGCAAATCTTAACAAATGCATCTGGAAGTTTCCTAACTTGCAGATAAAGTAAGCACAATTGGTATTGCGTACAAAGAATAAATTTGATTGTATTTTGTAGATGCAGAATCCCAAGACACGCCATTTGACATCGCCATGTTCACGGCGCGTATCAGGTTTTCACACTCTAATGCTAGTTCATGTGAAGCTGAGCATAGAGTTTTGAATTGTTCTTCCAAAGATGATGGTTCGAAAGTTCTTTAAAGCTCCTCTGTACAGATGTTGTCTTTTGAAGTCAAATATCCGCATTACAGTTACTACATACACTAGAAAACACCCAAAAAGAATGTTTCGAGTGAGTTAATTTCATTATACCCTTCAAAAAATAGTAACTGGGTTTTTGCATAATTTTAGATCTAATTACTCATGTTTTTATGGCACACATCCTTACCAGCTAAGTAATTAGATTGTTTTTGTGTATGAGAACTTTATCTATAGGTACTTTTGGTGTGGTGCAATATTATATTTTCATGTCAACATGCAATATTCAAATAGACTAAGCTCAGAATAAATAAATTAATTAAAATGCGATCCATAAATTATTTTTTTCTGAGAACCAAAATCATCAATTATGATTTATTATGATTTGAAATAAACGTTCGATAATTGGGTTGGTTTCAATTTCCCCGATGAACCAAACAATATAGGTATAATGTACATTCATTTCTCTACATCAAATTCGATTGCAAAAATGCGTTTGAAATTTGAAAGAGCTGCACGAAGGCAATGAAAAAGAATGGAATTTCTTGTTAAAGGAAATGAAAACAATATAGGTATAAATAGCCCTGAAATATCCCCTCGACAATGGCACAATAAAATAATATGTGACAGGAAGAAACAGGTTTCTGGCAAGTTTTATAGAGAAATCCTGATTTTGTGGACATTTTGTTGGCGTCATCGTCTTCGCATCGGTCGTCTGTAAAATAATTTCAAATGGTAAAGGTATATAATACGTGCTTGCTTGTGTGAGAAATTACATCATTTAATTTATTTTTTGCATGAAAACAAAAATATTCCCACACAAAAAGGATAAGTAAAATCCTGATTAAATTTCGTTTCTTTTGGTTGGCTTCCAAGCACATTATTTTTGTTAGTCAAAGTGAAAAAAAATAACTAGAAAGAAGGTGTGTGACCTGAACTTGCTTTTGAGAATTCGTGTGATTGAAAGTATTATTCTTTCCATAAGAAACGAAATTAAGTGTATTGTGAAACAGTGGTTTGAAAGAGTGAAATGACTCGAGACCGTATTCTTGAAAATATTCGCACTGGCTGGAGGTCAAGTAAGTGTACGAGACTGTCCAATTTTTCAATGTAATAAATTTCATTATTTCCGTGTTAAACTAAAAAAATATCCTCTAAGTGAATTTCTACGAGAAAACCTACATTTTTCTAAGATAAAAAGCGCTGTCGTAAAATAGTTTTACAATTTGTTTCCAAAAACTTAGAATTAGAGCATTAATAAAACTATCTTGAAGCTGGTAATGGAAAAAGGCAAGAGGATAGCTGGCCGATATGGTTTTCAATAAAAAGATATTCCGTATTTAACAACATTGTTTGACGTCCTTGAAAAAACTGTCCTAATTAAATTTATTTTTCTAAGTTTATAAAAAGTGTAAAAGTGTAATCAAAGATATTTAAATTTAAGAGAAGTCAAAGTAATTGTAAGAACCAAAGATTTGTCTTAGTCAATTGGTATCTTGAATGAACTAATAACGGTGTTAACTAACTCTGGCTACGATTCTTGAGCTTACGTCTATAATGTGAGAACTTTCTGGTTCTGTAATTTTCTTCATGGTTCTTCAATCTTCGACGCCGAATATGTTTTTACAAAGTCCCAGATATGGATTAATAGTTTGTATTACTAACTTATTGGTTTAAAACTATTTGAGATCGGAAGATTCCAATAGAATAAAAAAAAATTTTTTTTAGAAACCACTAAAATAATGTTATGTTAAAAAAATTACCTCATGTTATAACGCAACCTCAAAACAGCAAAAAAACTGAAAATTCTAGGACCTTTCTATCCTTATTACATTAATGAGGTTTCTTCAATTACTGGAACCGTCATTCAAATATATTTTGACGACGTTCAATTTTTGCGCCTGTATAGTTATCAGGAATCTTGCAGAGTTTGGTCCAGTTTGGTCTGAAAGTAAAAGTATATAGACAAATAGATAGGTACTTCATTTAAAATTTGCAAAAATTATAATTTTCATTTTAATAATTATAGAAATTACATATAAGCCAGAAAGAAATGATGGAAGTTATAGTCTATTCCTGACTTTAATTACTTTTCTACTTTGTACCTTCATAATTATCCTGTAACTAATCTGAAAGAAACTTTGTTATTCAACGGAACTTGGTGTACGCCTTTACGGGATGCTTTGTAAGTTGTTCACACCCCTCTTAAAACACCTGTGTTTTTGACACGTTGTTCTCATACTTATATAATATAAGTGCGAAGGTAAGAGAAAGCTTAATGTGGTTGTTAAAAATACAGAGCATTCCATATTTGGCTTGCGAAAAAAGGTTCATATTTCAAACTTTTCCATACAAATTTAAATCCTATAGATGGCGATGTTTTATTTCTTGAAACAAATCTCAACAGCTTATTCGTCCTCGTTACACTTGTCTAATTCCAGAGCGTCATATACATCAAATCACTTGAATCTATTCGCTTGAAAATAAAAATAAATGTTTTTGGAGATATTGTCAACACCTACTGCCTAAATCTGAGGCACGTATTCAATGTTGTCACCTGAATTCATTGCTAATGACCTTCGGACTTATTCGTGAAACGTTGAGAATCCTTGCCAACTATTTGTTGCCAAGTATCTTAAACATTCAATTTAATGAAGATGAAATGTTCCCTTAATTAAGGTTATCATTTGTTATACTATTATCTTCAATATCTGCATCGTAAATTATTAAAAATTATAATTCGACAGCTAAAAGCAACAATTTATGTTCAGGTCAGCGATAAAAATTAAATAACTCAACCACAAAAAACTAGATCCAATTAAAAGCCAAACACGTTATATACATACATTTGTAATTGACTCCTCCATTGAGACGCGAGGTTTTTTCAATTATCTCAGCACAAAATTTATTGCTAATTTTCACTTTTGATTGACTGCATAGTGCACAACAAAATGGTAAACAAAACTATAGTAATTTTGCTTAAAATGCTTGGAATCATTTAAGGTATGACAATGGATAGGGCAAAAATGGAAATAAGCCCGCCCTATGACAAATGGAAACTGGTATTCCTTATATTTATGCTGCACGGCCTTGGAACCCTTATGCCTTGGAATATGTTCATCACAGCAAAAAGTGTAAGTAAATAATATTTAATAATAAAATGCAATAAACTTAAATTAAAAGTTTATGTTTATTTTTAGTACTTCGTAGATTTTAAATTAAATACGACGTTAGCAGCCGGTGAAGAAAACGTATATAGTGCCAATTTCTTAGCCTATATCGGTTTTGCCTCACAAATTCCAAATGTGGTGTTTAATTGGTTAAATGTTTTCGTTAATATGGGGTAAGTTCAACAGTATTTAAATAATCAAAAACAAAACTAAATGATTTTTTTAGAGGTGACTTGACGAAACGAATTGTTTGGAGTATCCTCATAGAAATTTGTGTCTTCATTGTTACAGTGGTGCTGGCGATGTTAGATTCATCAAGTTGGCCTGGTGCTTTCTTTTGGATAACAATGCTGTGTGTTGTTATACTAAACAGTGAGTAAAAATCATTTGTTATATTCTAAACAATTTATTTAGGCTTAAAAAGTTTTCGTCTTCATATTTAAATTGTTTTATTGTTGAGATAAATGTATAAGAATTTAAAATCCTTTTTGTCTGTATCGATCCAATAAACAAAGAAAATTCTACCATTCATTTCGTAGCATTTGTTCCCCGAGCATATAAAAGAATCATTTTTTTTATATTTTCTCTTTGAATATTTTTGCTTCCTGTCATGGGGATACCGAGAGTAAATTTGATATATGTAGTAGTTATAAAGACTTTCGTTATTTTATAGTAGGATGTATTTAATAAGTTATAAAACAGAAACAATGATCCACTCACTGTTGCTGTTGAATTGAAGACTCGTAGTGCTAGAGCAATGTTTCCATTGTTTCCAGCCGTCTCAGTCACTGCAATTTAAGCTTTTTATTTTGGTCAGGACCATATCACTGTAAACCCCATAAAGATCAGTGTTAAATATTCACAGCACACAAAAAATCCAATTATTTAATAATAAAAGTATTTCGGCTGGTAGTCCATTCATTCCAGCAGCCTTGTTGGTTGGGTATATTAGCATGTGCCAGTCAGCTCTCTTCGCTGTACCGAAGATTTCGTTGTGGTCAACTTGTGAGATCCAGAACATTATTGGCAGTTTTCACTTATCCTCAACATTTAATGAGAACTTAAAATAATGTGGTAAGCAAAAACCGTCAGCAAAAGTCGGAAATGTTGATTTTTATAAATTGGAGTTGATATCGCTCAGATGGAATAAGGACTTCTAACCAAAATCATTGCCTGAATAGTTTATTTAGTTTAATATTTAAAAAAAAATATATATATATAAAATATATATTTAATATTTAAAATAAATAATAAGTTGATGTCGACTTATCTTTTGTCTGTTCATTCTTTTTATAGTGGCTAATGGAATTTACCAAAATACCGTTTTTGGTATGGTTGCAACACTGCCAATCAAATACACTGGAGCTGTAGTCTTAGGATCAAATATAAGTGGACTCTTTGCTACAGTCATCTCAATTTGTAGCTCACTCATTTTCAGCTCAGAAAGAACAGCTGCCATTTACTATTTTATAACAGCAATGTTCGTCCTGCTAGTATGTTTCGATACATACTTTGCACTGCCACTAAATGTAAGTATTCAATAATTTTGTAATGTTTAAGGTCATTATTTATCTTATTGTGTTTTTTTTCAGAGATTCTTTAGATACAATGAACTAATGAGAGAAAAAGAGACTAACCAAGTCGCAGTAGACGATAAGAGTAGAACACCATATTGGACTATTTTTAAAAAAGCTTCTCCACAATTATTTAATGTATTTTTTGTGTTCTTCGTTACATTAGCAGTATTTCCTGCTGTTCATTCAGGTAAATTATATTTTTATTTTTATAAATTTACAAATTACATTTTTGTATTAAAAACAAACCACTAATGGGTTTCCATAGCTGAAGATCCCTAATTTATAAATGAATCGACACAAGAATCAATATTTTATTATAGAGCTATAATCTTGTGGCTTGGTATTGTTACAAAGATGCGAATCTTCTAATTAGAATATAGTTACCTTGTTTGGTTCCTAATGTCGCATAAAAGTTCTTACAAACTTTCAATTTGGCTGATCTTAGTTTTTGTTTCTTAAAATAATTATTTGTCTTTTCAGATGTAAAACGAATTGATAAAGATTTTTTAATCCCTGAAAACTTATTTACCGCGATAACATGTTTCTTAACGTTTAACTTGTTTGCTATGCTTGGAAGCTTGACAACCTCTTGGTTGCAATGGGTATGTATTTATATTACATTTTGTTTCAAGTAGATGGATTGGTTATGAGTTTTTTTTATATTATCCTCTTACAGCCAACACCAAAGTATCTTTGGATTCCTGTCGTATTACGAGTGGTGTTTCTTCCATTATTTTTGGTGTGTAATTATAAACCCCAAAATATAATACGTTCGCTGCCTGTTTACATTACAAATGATTGGGTATATTGGATTATTGCCATCATAATGTCGTTTAGTTCTGGTTATTTGAGGTAAGAAAATATTTTCTTCTTAAAATTAAATGTTATTACTTTTTTAAAAGATCTTCGTTCTTTTTTAAAACTATTTATTTGTTTAAGTAGTTAGGTTTTTATAATAATGGGAATATGAAATTTTTATGTTTGTTATCATCAAACAAACATTATTAAAGTTTTATAAACTATTCAACATAAATGAATGTCTGATTGGGAGCAGAATTTATTTTATGTTGGATCCATCTATAATAAAGATTAACTGACACTACTTGTCAAGCATTATGAGTGATAAAATAGTTAAACAGCAGACAAGTCTTTTAAATTTGACTTTTACCGTTAAAATGGGTTTGAGAGTTTTCGCTTTCAATCGGGATTTGTCGTCCGTCTAAAATGTGTACATGTCAGCGAAAAATGAAAATGAATTCAGCAATTTCCGGTTCGGTTTTCCATTACACTCCAATGTGTTCACAATAATTCTTCACACACATTTATTTTAACTAAGGGTACAATTCCAATGTATTGTCTGTGTATAAAATATGAACTTGATTCATCATAACCGCCTTGACTTCTTTTCATTCTGGTGCTTTTCGCAGTGTATCTCACTAAAACAAATTCCATTTTCGGAGTTTCATGGTTATCGATGTATTCCAGAAACAATTGAATTGGATGTAAGATCTGAATATATTGTAAAGCTCAATAATTGATGGATAGATTTATGGATGTAGTTCCCCATGGCGTAGTTATTAGTGCGCAGAGCTTAATTGACGCATTCCCATAATGTGCGTGGGAGACAGAACGGAGCTAAAACATCATTATAGCAAAATGAGCTATTTGTATTAGCAATATTTTGGTTTGAACTTTTTATGAAGAAAAGTTAACAGTTCAGCTATAACCTTATACACTCATAAAGTTATCATCGTACACTTTGTGTCAATCTTTTCCTATTTTAGCACTGTATACCTTAGATTACTTCTACGATTTAGCAAAAAAAACTTTTTCTGTAAACTAATAATCAAAAGTCCATGGAATATATATCTATTTTTTTTTTTATTATTTTATTTACATTTACAGTTCACTTGGTATGATGTACACGCCACAAACAGTTGCTCAAAAACATCAAGTTACCGCTGGAATGTTTGCGGCAGCTATGTTAATAACTGGAATTTTCACTGGAATATTGTTCACAATGCTCTTCCCAATAATTGTGGCAAATTTAAGTTTCTAATCAAAACGTCTTTGAATGATAAGTAACAAAAACAAAATGCGGAAAGCACACGACATTAATTAAACAAACAAAAAAAAACAATAAAAAATGTTTGCTTCAAGCAAATAATGGCCTAATTATACATTAAGGAATTGTTTTAACTACATAAGTCAAGAAAAACTACAAAAGAAACATTCGCAATAGTTAAATAATGTCGCTTGCAGAACTATCAAGTGGTATATGACGTCCAAAATCATGACTAGAGACAATAGATCAAATCAAAAAGTTTTTTTTTTTTGTTTCTACAATATAAACTTAAAATCATTCTAGAATTAAAGCTTCATTCAAATTCTAATGAAGTCCAATGACAATGCTAACTATAGTTTTTTTTTATACAAAAAAAAAAAAAACAATAATAAAGAAACCAACTCTTTCCTATGGAACATTTTTATGTCACATTATGAATGTATCTTAATGTGTACATTATAATATTAAAAAAGAAATAATTAAATTTCAAAAGAATATCGACCACATAGCATAAAATATAATTGTATATACATAAGTACAAAACGTTTCATAATAATATTGTGTACTATAAAATGCGAAGACTTGTTAACTTATTTTTTGTATCATGTATAAGATTTTTGTTTTAACAATTGATTTTTCATTTAAATATGTTTAGAGTAAAAAGAGTATCATGCTGCTAAATAATATGGGAAAGAATAAAATATAATAGTTAAGAAAGCAAACAAAAATATTAACAACAAAAAAAAAATTAATTTAACCTCTTAGTTAATTTTTTTAACATTAAAATATTAACATGATTTGTGTTTTAAATCAATTATAATGTTATTAATATTAAGTTTTTTTTAACAAATTTATTAGTGTTTCAATTAAGAATTGGGTACAATACAATACATGTAGCCTTGTTTTTTTGTTTGCAACAAAAATAATTATTGTTTAATCAATCATTTTCATAGCAAAATTTATTTCAGTTTGTTGATTAATTTAATGTTATATAAATTTAATTTTCGGCTTTTTTTTTTTTGTTTCATTTAGAATAGTTCCTAAAAATATAGTATGACTGTTAAAAATATTTTTTTTATATTTTCATTTTTTTTGTTACATATACGCCACAGAAAACTTCAAAAGAACTATAAAATAAAAAAAAACTTTAAATGCAAATGTGTTGTTTGTATCGCTGATTTATTTTATTATTATTTGGAAACATTGAATAGTTTGTTCATATACTCAGTTGAGTTTAAAATCAAATAAGTTTTTAGACAATTTTCTAGTTTCTTGGTTTTTTTGTTGTGTGATGCCAATTAATGCTGTTTTCGCTGGATTTGTTTTTAAAAAGAGCTCTTAAGTGTGTCTTTCCTTTCCTTTCCGCTATGCTATAAGCAACCTTATTCTGTCCTAAAATACTGATGTCCTTTTGAAATACTGATGTCCTTTTCAGAGACAAAGGTTTGCCAAGTAAGGTTTAAGCTCATTTTTGCCTGCTGAGCTCTGTTTTTAAAAGTGGTCGCAAATCAGGTGTAACCCATACGCCCAAATATTTATATTTATTGACTACTTCAATTTCCTCGGCTCGGAGACACCATTTTTCTCGTGGGTTCCTTCTGCCACCATTTTCCCAAATATAACTATTTTTGATTTATCAAGGTTTATTAATAAGTTTAACATACGACAATACTCCTCCATTTTATCAATCATTGATTGTAGATCCTCCTGTGTATCTGCAAATAACACAATATCATCTGCATACAGCAACAAACGAATAGCTATCCTATCAATCATTATACCACCTCCAATGATCTCATGAATGTCGTTAACAAAGAGTGAAAATAGCAGTAATTTTTTAATAACATAAGATTTAAACACCAAAGCGTTTCGCACAAATGCTTAACTAATTAAAGGAACTAAAACTACTGTTTCCAATGCGACTGTTCTTAGTAAAACAAATTATTATTTATTTTACCATTATCTACCGAAAAGTTGTAGAGTTAATTTTTGCATAAAATTGGTACAAACATAATAAATGCTTAAGTGCTTTCTCTTAGAAATACAGTCCTTTTTTTTATAATTTGAAACCACCCAAGTTGGTCTTTTTTTCTTAGACATTCTGTTCATAAGGGCATCCTGTTAATAAGGAGCTTAAATCAAGCTTCAGCTTATGAACAAAGATTTGCACATTAACATTAAATGTGTTCCACTGGCTCATCACTTTAGTAAAGTAAAACAAATCACTACAATAACACAATAAAACATATTATTTACCAATAAAAAATACATGAACAAAATACCTACAAAAAAAACATGAACAAGAAGCGTGGAGCACTGGTTTTAAGTACATTCTTAGGATTTATTTTAATGTCATTAACATCAATAGTCTTAGAATTTAAATTAAATAGCCTACATATGCGGGTAAGCAGCTTATTCATACCGTAATTAGTCCGATACTATTTTTAACAAGTGTTGATGTGCTCTGTGAAATCTAGACTATTGAAGACAATTCCAAGATTTTTTAAACAAGCCAATGTTGGCTTGCAGATTCACACGATCACCGCTAGAGTTTATAGTTTTAAAAATCTTCATATCGTCAGCAAAAACTAGAATTTCAATATATTGCGAATACATGACGTTACATCATTAATAGCAAGGATACAAAGAATGGGACCTAAATTACTTCCTTGCGGTACTCCAGATTTGGCAGTAAAAAGGGTTTGAAAATGTGTTTCCGAATTTCACCTGGTAGGATCTATTTTGAAGATAAGAATATATCCAATAAATAAATCCAGCAGAAAATCTAAAGACCATATTAAAGGAAAAATTTGATTATTAGTAAAGTCCTATGAGTCTAAAAAGTACAGAAAGAGTAACCATGCAATTATAAAAACACCAGCATTTTTAGTTAACTAAATAAAGAACTTTGCCTACACTAACTTGTCTAGGTAAAACTATATTTGTAGTTGTACATTTTCTCTTTTGGGCTAACTTGATTGACTTTCAATTGAATACTTACGGAATCATTTACAATCAAAATCAAACTTTAATAAAAAAAAATAAATAACTGTTTATTGTTAATAATGTTATAAAAAATTGTTGGCTTGCTATAAAAATAATAAAATAATTGAATAGCACCTTATGTATAATCAGCTAAAACAAATATGTACATAGTTGTATTGAAAAAACATGGGGTATGTAAATGCTCGAAATACATAATAAATTCAGATCAAAATTTTGTACAGAAAATAACACATTTATTAAAAAAAATGTGTTGGAAGTCCTTGAATTTATCTTTGATTAGAAATTGGTAAATTCCATTTTTTTGTTTATATTTTTTAGTAGGTAAATAAGTATTTACCATACATATGTAGGTATTTGTTCTGTCGAATATTATGTTTCCATATTTTTTTACAGACATTTAAAAAAAACATGTATTGGTCCCAACAACATTTCAATGTAATAATAACAATTTTTAATATTCAAGTTCAAAGTGAAATTTATAAAATGTTGGTAAGTGTTGTTTTCACAGTACAGATTAATTTCTACAAAGCTTAAAATTGAAAAGTTAAAAACGAATTTACTTTGACCTGTTTGCTCAAACTCCAAGCTAAGTTATAGCGTTTACTTCATAAATAAATAAAGTTCAAGGTTTTTGATCATCAGCGATAGCATACCAATTTATTGTCAATTTTTTTAAACTTTAATATTTGAAAAATGAGCTAAAATGAACTTTATCTGTCTTTATAGATCTATGGTCTCCTTGGTGTCCTTTGGTTCATGTAATATCTTTCGATTCCAGTTGTTCTGCATTTTGGTTTCTCGTTCTCTCACATCTATCGAAGACTTTACGAGCTGAAGCTTCGGTGTTTATTCGCTCTACATGACTCAGAAAATTTAACTGTTGAAGATAAAGTATTTGAATTAGACTTATGTCGCTGTACAGCACATGGAGAATTCATCCGATAGGCTAAGAATCTATGGCTTTCAGCCATATAACAGGATCGGCCTAATGAGTGCTTTATATATTCTTTTCGATAGGTCTTTATTCTGCAATTATTTCATGCGTTTGATTTCTGCACTGATTTTGTTTGTCAAGATTACAGCAGTGCACATTTAAACAAACTCACAATATGTTGGTATATATCAATGATTTAGGTACGGTCTGCCCTTGTCTACGTTGGGAATGTTTATGAGAGCATATAAAACTATATTTTACTTCTTAGATGTATTTGCTTTTGCTAAAAGATCTCGCCGAATAGGCCCAAATAAATGTATACTGACTTCCGACTACTAACATCCCTGTGCTACTTATCTCAGATTAAATCTTGATAATGGCAATTATTTATGATACATTATACTACATAAATAAAATCTGAATTTTTAACTAAAAGGTCTTAGCTACTTTATTTTTTGTTTTATAAAAATTAATTCATGTTAGTTAACATAATAGTTGTTAAGAAATAAAATGAAACACTTTACAATGTAGTTAGAACAATCAAACGGAATATTCTAAAAAGCAATATTTTTTCCTAAAATCAACAAAAAATTTAGTAAATAAAATATTAAAGTTAGCCTTTTTCACTGATGGCTTTAAATTGTTCATTATAGTCCGGGAGTTGATCCTACATAAGATCACCTATCTCATTGCAGCTTTCCAAAAACTACTCGATAGGTTGAGCCTTAAAATTTGCAAAACTGATGTTCTGACAAGCTTTTTAAGGTACGTTTTTGGCCATGAAATTGCCACTTCCGGTCTCTTTGTTTTTTTTTTCCAAAGTGATACGATTTGCCAAAAAAAAAAGAAGTATAAATGAGGATGTCCGCACAAGCACAAAAATTGGGTTACATATGTATATGAAAGGTTTTTGATTTCACTTTGATTACTGAATAAAAAAAATAGCATACTTCTAGAAGTTAGAAGTTTTAGAATCAAATAATTGTTATTTTTGTGTTATGCAGTCTCATCCCCTTCTAAAACTACTTTTTTTAATAGTCTCGATCGGGAACAATGAAAAACGCAGCCAAAAAGGAGACCGGAATCGCTCAGTTCCTGCAAATGTTAGGACTAAACCTATCGGTTAGTGTTAGTTTTTTGAAAACCTTGATACATAGGTAGATAAATCTTTTGGTCGCCTCCATTGCTATTATTAAACATAAATTTAAATAAATTTCTACTTTCTCGTTCTTCTCTTCTTAAATATACACAAAAAAGAAAACAATACAATTATAATATCTAACCTACTTAAGATAACAGCAAGAACCAATCAATAAATATTCTAAAAAATAACTAACTACAAAATTACATAGACCATAATTTTAAATATTTAACATAAAAAAGAATTTAAAATGTTTTCCATAGAATATAAAAATAAAATCATATTTAAAAAACGACAATAATCCTATCACAAAAATTTAAAACTTTTATATCAACAGAAACTAAAACTTAAATCAATATGAAATTCCTTTTTTTCATTTTTACCATTTTGTATTTTTGAATAGAAAACTACAAGGAAAGAGAAATATTGTTAAACAAAACAAAAAAAAAACAAAAAACAAAAATATAAATAATTCGTAAACTTTTTTTTATGAATTATATTTATATATTATTATGTTTTATATATGTAGATACAAATTTATATATAAACATGTTAACATATTTATTTATGGCATGAAGATACAATTTTAAAAATAAATATACCTAATATACATAAATAACCAATTATTAAATATTTGTTTTATTAAATTTATTATAAGTTGGACTAAAAGGGTCTTAGGGTTTTTAATTCATGAAATAGTTTAACCTATTTGCGATCTAGCAAATTTGGGAGATTTGATCCGAATGCACTCACACATGGATTCGAAAATTATTTCAAAAGTGTTGAACAATTATTGTTGCTGTATGTTATGTTATAAGACACCTCAGTTAGGTTTTGAAAACCTATTAATCTATTCTTTTTATCGTTGCGGACATTGTATCCAAGTGGTTTTATGATAATCATTTAGAACAAAACGTATAAAAGGACTTACATATATCATTCACACAGCCTACATGTGTAAATATCCTCTGTGACACACTTAAAAAAAAATGTATAGAATCATGTTTCATTTAAAAGAGCCCTTCTTGATTTTGGGGCAAATTTTTTTAAATTTAAATTATATACAATGTTTAAATGGAAAACGCGATCCCTAAACAAAATCAAAATGAATTCACATCAATGTACTCACCAAAACAGTACAATATTAAAAGCTTTATAACGATCAATTAACATAACGGATCTGCTATTTCTCCGTCCATTGCTGCAGATAAAGAAAACATTGGTGTTTTTTTGAAGAAATTTCGTTTTTACTATCTGGTAGACTTTTGATGTCCGATGACACATTTGAAATTTTGTTGAAAAGTACATTTGATTGACTTTCTTAAGTCTAAAAATAACGGTACCTGTCATGCCTATATATTTATAAAAGCTTGTTTTTATCGAAAATAGCAATCATTTCATTTGAACATTTGTATAATGAGGCATCAAAGTTTTATCATATGATGGACACCAAAGGTTTTTGCATGACAATTACTTATTAATAAATTACTAGCATTGAACATTAAACGGGGCACTTTTTAACTAGCATGGGTCTGGGTCACTTTTGAACAATACTAACACTAATAGTCCAGTCGGCAGAGTAAACATTTTGGGCTCCATAATGCAACAGAATTCCCATTCAATTTTATGATTACGGCTAAATAGTGTTCTTGACTTTCATAAGAATTCAAAAAAATGGCGATGGTGGGTGGTTTGCGGTGGTGGTTTAAGTCTACAAGTCTCTTTAATTTTTGATTCGTAGTTCCTATGTATGTACATATGTTTGCATTCTTCGTTCGACATTTCTTTGCAATCTATTTTGTAAACCAAGTGTAATATGTTTCATTTTGTCCTCTTGTTTCTTTTATGACCTAATTCCATTGTTTTTTTTTGTTTGGTATTTTGTAAGTGTAACGCAATTTTTTTTTTGTTTTTTTACGACAAACGACAACGGTAATAGACATTGATGTGATTTTTTCAATTTGGCAGCTGTTTTGATGTTTTAAGATTTTGAAGAGCAATAAAAAACCGATAAAAGTCGATCATCGACTACAAAATCGACAATTGCAATAGGGGCCTAAGTTTTGCAAGGAATTAAATAAGCGAAACCTTAAAAAAAAAACGTTAAGTTCAAACTTTCAAACCCTTATAAATAAAAAAGATGACTGAGGTACACAAAGCAAACATCGTCTTCTAATTTAAGTTGACAACTGAAAAGTTAACATAAATTTAGGAGCTCAATAGGTAATTATGAAATAACCTAGGTTTAAACTATTATATATAGGATTTTAAGATTTATTTTAGAAATGAAACATTCAAAGCTGCACAGCGTTCAAAAGTTGTTCCTTAATGTTTTCCCAAACATATTTAAAAAGAACCACTTTTTCTAAGTGACACCCTAATGTATGTAGGTATAGGTACATATCTGATATTTGCTTGGTAAGATTTGTGTACATTATGATATCCGGATCGTAAGTATCTAGTATTGCAATGTTTGTGGAAGCGACGATTAAAGTTGGCGGCAAAAAGTATTTAAACTAGGGTTATGCATCGCGTGTCAGATTCTCTGTGGGTATAGAATATGGACTTGTTGATGAGTGTCTGATTTGTAGTTTATTATTTTAAGTTGATGACTGAACAGATACAAGAAAACAAAAACAACTTTATTCAAATCATTTTTTTTTTATTTATGTTAGTAATTCGGAGAAATTCATAGTTGGCAATTCATTTATCTATGAATCTTAACTTTATACATGTTAATAAAAATATATATTTTATGAATTTGTATGTTAATTCAAAAGGTAAATATTTGTTTATGCATAACCAACGGTTCATTGTGGTTTGGTTTTTGATTTGTCTTAAAAAATACAAAAAAAAAAAGGAAAGCAGAGTAAAAATAATAATATAAAACTTAAAATTTAAAGTTAAGCAAACATAACGATTTCTTAAAAATAGAATACATTATTTCAAAAAGAATAAAATAAATGTTGAGGATATCCGTCAAGCATGTTATTCACATGAAGAACACTTTTTCAATTTTCGGATTTGAAAATTTTGCCTTGGTTACAGGGCAAACGACTATCCCATTTTCATCTGTTATCCTTGGAATGGCCTGTAAGTAAACAAATAATATGATTCCTCAAAGCGACATACATACATTTCAGTGTTTCTTACCAATTGCCCATAGATTTGACCGTTGGGAAGCATCATAGGTTGATTATGTTCATTTAATGGCAACTCAGTTATCCTGAATAAAAGTAATTTTATGTTTTTGTTTTGTTTATTCAAATTAACAAAAACTTACCTGCAAAACAGACGACTCTGGACACAGTGAGAAAATGGCAATGTCATGGCAATTTGGTTCAAATCCTCTTGACAAACGGGACAATTAAGATTCTTACATGTTGGTGAATAACACTGAGCAGTCTTCAATGCTGAAAGACCAGCCTGAACAAAACAAACAAAATAAATTCTTATAGTTCATATAGTAAATTCAAAATATTACCTGAACTGCAACACTTAGAAGGGACTGTGTTGAGAGTTGAAATAATCTATAATTCTCATTACGAAAGTTCAATACTAAAGTTTCCCAGCGTCCCATGTCAAATAAGCCTTTATATGGATCAATTTCTGGATTAAAGATAATTTATTTATAATCTAATTATTTAAAACACAAAACAATTTATAAGATCTTTACTCACGTATATCTGGTTGATAAGCAAGCAGTGCCATACATTTGCAAATTTCATTTAATTGTGTCTTTTCGAATGATGGAAAATACTTGCGGGCATGTCGAACGGCTTCTGTTCGATTGTTGAATCGAACCAACTCTACAAATTCCTGTACACGTAATTGAAACTCGATATTTGAATTGATTTTACGAAGTTTAGATTTGTTGTCATTGCACCAGATCACACATTTTGAGGTGCGATGATTAGCCAAATCTTCTTCTACTTCTCGGGATGTCTGGAAAATGTCTGTAAAATAGATATAAGATAGAGTTGTTACAAGAATGCGACCAACAGTTCCTCTTAAGGGTATGCCTCATGCATGGTGGTACCATTAATAATTTCATTGTAAATTTTATGTTTGAAAAGATAATTTGATGAAATAAATTGTTTTATTTAGTCCATAAGGCACTTTATTAAAATTTTATTTAAAATATTATTCTGACTTTGTTACAATCGATATTTTTTTACTTTATTTTGAGCTATTTTTTATGGTTCAGGAGGGTTTTCATAAAAAAAATTTGTATGTTCCGTCTTTTGTAAACAAAACAAAAATTGACATTTAGTCAGAGACAAGTGAGCAATATACAGCTGATATGTTTTGTTTGTCAATTTTCCGATTCATGTTGTTACTGTTGTTAATGATGTGCAAAGTTTCCAGTGTATATCATTTTGATGCGTGCCGTTCAGTCTGTAGAACCTCACGTCGCGTCGTCAAAATCTGGAAACTGGCCACATTCAATTGCATGACTGGCTAAAGCTGTTTTACCAGGGTTTTTGGATTTAATGTCTGATTTATGGTTAGACATGCGTTGGCGAAGAAACAGTTTAGTGGAACCAATATAACACAAAACGCAGGGGTCATCCGGTTTTCCTTTACAGTTAATACTATATATTACATCCGTCGCTTTATTCTTGTCTGATTTAACTTTTAGCTTACCAAAAAGATGACTTAGAGTTTTGTTCGACTCATAAGATAAAAGTACATCTTTGGATTTACTGACAACAAATTTTTTGAAATTTTCAGTTAGACTAGCTACATAAACGACACTTTTATAGGAGCCAATAGGACAATAGGACAATAGGACACTTTTATAGGAGCCAATAGGAACGCTTTCGTAGCTTGAGAAACTTTATTTTTCTGCCTATGTATGAGGCTTCTTATAACAGAAGAAGGGAACCCGTTGTTCTGCAGAATTTCCATAATTTTAGTTTCGTTGGTGTTATAAAATTCTTTGTCGCTTATTGTAATAACCTTGTTTATAAGGAATCTGTGTTGATGACGATGTGTTTGGCTTGGATGGAATAAAAATTAATTAATCTTCCTGACGATGTGTTTTTTTGGTGTCAGTCAAACATCGTTTTGCCGGTGGATTTTCACATCAAGAAATGCTATTTTACAATTGTGTTCATTTTCAATTGTGAATTGGATCTTTGAATGGAATTTGTTAAGGGATCCAAGAACACCTTCGATTTTGTCTTTATTTACTTTTGCAAAAATATCATATACATATTTGGCTATACAACTGGGTTTTTCTTCCATGTTTTGAAGACAATCATCCAGTAAGTAGTCAAGAACTAAATCGGCAATAGTAGGCGACAAAGGATTCATGGGCACTCCAAAGATCTGTTTATAAATGACCTCTTTGTATTGCAAATAATTGTTTTCTTTTAGGCGAAAATCAAGAATTTCTAAGAATTTGCTTAGGCTCAACTTGGTGTTTTGACTTATTATTTCCCGTCTTATTTTATCAATATTTACCGCTAATATTATAGGAATATTGGTAAAAGAAACAACATCATATGAAACTAAAACTTCGTTGAACTTCACAAGTTTTGCTTTCTCAATGAATTCATAAGAATTTTTAACAGAGTAGCTTGATTTTTGTTGTCACGCTCTGTAATATTTTTCATATAAATTTGGATAATTCATAGCAAGGTAATTTCATTGATGCGGTGATGGTGCGCAAAGGTATTCAGCTTGTATATTTTCGGCAAGCCATAGATTGATGGAAGTTGTGCCGTATAAGTAGTCATGATGTTTATAGAGATAGAGAATCGTTAATGTTGTTTCTTAGCCACTTAACCAACTCATTATTACGAGATTGTAATTGTGTTGATAGGATTGTTTCTCACTCATCTGTAGGTATTTCGGTCTGATAACAAACCACACATTTTTTCTATCGTAGTGTTCAGTGTTGCTACAGTGATGCTGCCCTTGTCAGCTTGTACGATGATGATATTTTTGTGTTGCTTAAGATACAGTTTTGTATTACTTTTTATATTTGTTTTCATAATTTTTCGCTTTAGTTCCAACTAAAAAAACATTTTTGCGTGCATACACAACTTTGTACATAATTTTCAAAGTGTCTTTATTGTAAAAAAAAATAAATAAATAAAAAAATACGCACACAATTAGATCTAGTTCAAGAAACTTCCGCCGCTTTTTTAACGCTCTTTTGAACTTTCTTTGTAAAAAAGCATTTTTCATTTTTCTTTGTTATATGCATGTTCTTGTGTATAACAAGATTTGGTAGACAAATGGGCGATTTTTGTGTGTGTTTCTTTTTACTTAATCTAGGGCAAGTATTGGTTTCGTGTAAAAAAAAAATTGAGGTTCTAATCAAAACTGACATTACGATAATAGAGAAGCCTTAAAAAGTAGGATACGTCATGCCGTCCGTCATTCTGTCTGTGCGGATGTGCGTATGTTTGGTTGTCTGTGCACCGACCTACAGCCTAAACGGTTTGACGTTCAAATTTTGTATATAGCAATTTTTTGTGATTCCCTTTTTTTGTTTTAGCCCGGTTATAACGGGTACTTGCCATATAACGGTTTCAGTTTTCTCAAATTTTCTCATAAACGGCTCTAATTGTTTTGATAAAACTTGGTGTACGTTATATTTGCAGTCGACTTAATATAACTGCATTTCAGGTTACGGCTAAAAATCCACATAATAGAGATTTCGTGTTAACGGTTTTTACAAATTTAGCCATAACTTGATAACGGCTGAGCCGATTCCTTTTAATTTGGTACAGGTTTCAAACTTGACATAAAGCACAAGATGGCGTTCACTGTTTTTTTTTTAGTAACCGTTTAATGCTGCTATACAACTCCATCTCGCGTTTAGTCCATTTTTTTATATTTTTCGAACTTTAATAAATGTAATATTTTGTGGTCCTCTAGTTTTCCACAAGAGCAAGTTCGTACGACTTAGTCGTACATTTAATTTATCGCAGATAAAGAGGTTGTGTGTATATCGACTTGGAATTTCTCGGTTTTCTCTAGATTTGTCAGAGTGCAGGTATCGAAGGCGGTTGACTTTGCCTGACCTCAAACCATACTGATTGGGGCATCCATAGGGGTCATAAAAGGTTTTAAGCAAACACTCAGGATAGTTAACTTTCTTAATACTTATTCGTCTATAGATAAGAACATCTCCTATTTGTGAATTCGCATTTGAGCACTCTAGAAAAGTATTCCAAATCCTCAACAATGACTGTATTATATACTTCCAATCTCATCTTGACAGGCTTCTATTTTGGCCTTGTGCCATTAAGTAGATAATTTCATAAAACTTTTTAAAATCACTTCTGCCGTTAATTCCCTTGATATGTTGAGATCTTTCCTAGTATTTCCTACCAGTAAGATTTTCAAAAAAAAATTTTTAGAGTCCAATTACGGAAATACAAATACTTTTATTCTATTTTCGTTTTCGGTTTTAGGTTTCGATTTGAAAATTTTTAATTTTATTCTAAAACATAAAAATCTAAGCGCACACCTTCCCCACCGACAATTAAATAAATAACCTTTTCTTATCTTTTAATTTTTATCATCAACTATTTGATTCATTCCCAAAACTGAGCTACGTCAACATATAGTATATTTTGTTCTACCAATTGTAGGTAATTTTCTTTTAATTACCTTACTCACATTTAACGTCACATTTGACGAAAAGCCAGATTTGTTTGCCCACCGTCGCGTCGCCTGTCCGGTTGAATATTTTGTTTATTGCTTTAGTTTTTGTATATATGTACATAACCCTTTAATAGCAATTAACTGCAACAGGATAAGAGTTCTTCAAAGTAAGAAAATACACTAAAAACTGATTAAGTGTACTTATTATTTTCATTTGGTCTGTGCACGCGTACACCTAAGCAATGCGTTTTCTTTAGACATGTACCTATAATGAGATTTTTTTATTTACTCATTTTATACCTATAAAAGTTTTTAGAATGGGTTCAGTAGTTCTAGTTCACTCAACTTTGAAAAAAAAATGATTTGCTTCTACTCTTTACTTTATGCTCAATATGCTGAATCATTGGACAGGGTTAACCTACCTAGGTATCTTTTGAGTTATAGAGCAAAATTCAAATTATAAGACTTGTGCTTTGATGATCCAAATATAAGTTGGATCATCTTGATTTAATAACAGAATTAAGGTTTGTCAAAACTTTTTTTGAAACTTGATTTAAAAGATAGAAATAAAATAAATGCTCACCCAAGTTTGTCAAATGCCTGATATCACTACGGTCAGCCAACTTCTCCGCAGTCTCATAATAACCCATTCTCAAAAGATGTTCAATAACCATTCGATCCATACGAATCTAAAAATAAAATAATTTTTATCACTTCCAAACCCACTCCTTTGATAAAAGTTACTTACCCTCTTCCATTGATCTACGGATGCCTGCCAAATTTCATAACTGGTCTTCATTTCAGGTGAAGCATTTGCCTTCAGATGCTCGAGTTTTCTTTTGCATACATAACTGGCAGCCAATTCATCCGATATGCTTTCGTCTGCTTTTCGCTTAAGCACCTGCAGGCGTTCTACAACACCACCAACAAGTTTGCTTATTTCAGCAATTGTTGGATTTTGTCCTTTCATCGCTTTCTCGACCTCCTTGGTGGCACTAAAAGTTTGATCTACCTCTCGGTCCAGTGTTTTCTGAGCAACACGGAATTTCTTGTTTAGCACCTCGTAGGGCACTTTGAGCGTAGCGTGCTCCATTGATTTTATTTCCGACATTTTATGATTGACTTTTTTTTTTCGTTTTGTTTCTGTAGCAACACAGCACACTCCCCTTCGCTTTCGTTTTGATTATTCTTTGATTTACAGCTATAATTTAATTTTAAGAAAAATTCTTACGAGTTTCCTGTTGTTCGGTGGAATAATTTAACGTTTAAATTGATAAAACTCACCAACTAATGAGGTACACTATTGATGTAAAGGTATATTTTAATTATTTTTGTATATTTTCAACTGCTCAGCTGATTTTCTGCGTCGCCACGGCTGATTTTTACAAATAAAAGTTTTTTTCTTCCTTGAGGACTGAGGAGGTTGAATAGAAATGGGGGATTCTGATTTCGGAACTGCAAATCAAATTCCGAAATTTCAGAACAAAACAAAATCAAATGGTGAGCACTGCCATATGTGTATTTTTTTATAGAATATTCTAGTACAATTTTGTAAAGATGCAAAAAAAAAGTGACGGCAGCGTTACACCGCGCAAAAAAAAAAACAAATCACTGGAAGTACATTAGAAATTAAATAAAAAATTAAATATAACTCAATGAACGGCACAAAAATAATGGACACAGGGGTAATGTTAAAGCTGGCACACACTCAATAGTGCAAAAAGTATTTAGAACTGAATGCTCAAAAGGTATGTTTGCATAACACGAATTTCTCTAACAAGTAGATTTTGAGGAGATTTTGTCGTAATCTACTAGATTTCGAAATCTGAAAATGTATGGGAAATCTACTTGATTTGGACGAGATTTTGAACCATTTTGCTCGAAATCTAGATTTTGATTCGGTGTGAATAGCCTATTACACGTTCAACCTATTGACATCAATCATCATATACCGTCGTATAATTTACCATCAGCAAAACCAAGAGTTTTGATTTCTTTTCCATCAAATGCACGTAGACAGTCATGTTTTTACAAGTAGCACAGTACTTAAGCAACCTTACACGGTCAGTCAGAGGACGTCAGTCATCTACACATGTATCAGGCAAAATCAAAAGGGTTTTGAATTCTCCTCAAACAAATGGACGCACAGATTAATTTTTAGAAACACTATATTACAGATTGATGTCAAATGGCTGAACGTGTACGGGTCGCTTAAGAAATGTACTAGCATAAGTTTAAAAGACCCTCTCTAGTTTCATTACGTTACTTTCACTTTACAGTGCGTTTATTTCTGACAGTTTACAACAATACGTACGAAGTTGTGTTTTGTTTTGTAGAACAATCAGCTAACAGTGATTTAATTAACTAGCCTGTGATATTTGTGACTATTTTCATATATTTAAATGAAATTCGATAAAATTCCCCGAAAATTAAAGGTAAATTATGTGCCCGGAATTTGTCGATTCCATTCGTCTGAATTATGTTAACTTCGTTTGGCAGCAAATATACCATGTCGATTATGTTCGGCCTGAAATATGTATTCATGTTCGATGCAACATACAGTAAAGTCCTTCGGAATGATGTTTTTTGTCAAATAAAAAATTTAAAATCTGAATTTTGCTATAGCAAATTATAATACATATAATATGACAATATAATTATAATTTTATAATTTTATTATCCCCTATGAACTGATCCGGAATAGATTTGCGTCTTGAAATACATGAAAACAACAACACAAGCTTTGTTTCCAGATCTTGCAAAATTCCAATCTGTTCCGGATTAGAAGGGATAATAAAACATGGCTAAGATTTACATAATAATGGGAAAATTTTTGGTTGAGTAGTATAATTGTGCAGATCAAATAACCTTGGCTATTTTGAGCGTCTTTAAAGATATATAATATAATACAAAACCGTATTTACTTTTTGATAACATCTAAGAGGTTTAAGTATTCGTTTACGTCTTTGTATTTGTAAGCTTCTTCAGCCCAACACAAAAACCAGATATATCACTTATTTCTTTTCAGCATACCTCCCAGCTTATGCTGCCCATAAGGTATGCAATGAAAAATAAAAATTCATAAGCTCTCTATCCATTGTACCAAAACCATTTTTTTCTATCTTTCTAATCATTCTAAATAGTGTCGTGCAACACCTATTGCATCTATAAGGCAATGTGCCTTGCAGACACAGTTCAAATATTATTATTATTATTTTTATCTTGTTTATCAGCGTGTTATGAATTGTGTTTCATTTTTAGTGTTACAATCAGTGTTAAATGATGTTTTTTTGTTAATCTTATAGTCTTAATTGCAATGCGTCTACTAGTACTCTATGGAAGCCAAACGGGAACGGCGCAAGATGTCGCTGAAAAAATATGGAGAGAATCCAAACGGTACTCCTTTACTGGTCCATTTATGTCCATGGACGATTATGACATCGAAAATTTAATCAAAGAACAACTTGTTATGTTTGTTGTTGCTACAACTGGACAAGGAGAAGAACCTGATAATATGAAACAGTTCTGGAAATTTCTATTAAGAAAAAGTTTGCCAGCAAACTCATTGCAAGGCTTGAAGTTTGCCTGTGTAGGTCTTGGAGATTCTAGTTATTCTAAGTATAATTTCGCTGCTAAAAAGCTGAACAAAAGGCTGATTCAGCTTTCAGCTACGCCAATAATTCCCATCGGTAACAGAATTTCCCTTATTTTTTGTTAATACCTCTTGATTTACGATGTTAAAAACAAACTAATTGCAGGACTCTGTGATGATCAACATGATCATGGGATGGCTGCTACCTTACTTCCATGGATTCAGGATGTTTGGTTGACTCTAAAGCAACTATATCCGCACTTAAAAGAGACTTATTCTAAGAACTTTTGTTATAAATGGAACGTCTGCAAAAGCATCCATTCACCTTGCTTAAATTTAAATAACTTGAAATGGCCAATTATAGAAAAACCACTTAGTTTCAAAATCGAAGTAGGTATTATGTACTAATGTATAATAAATTAAATAATTTTTAACATTATAACTTATTTTTGTTTCATGCAGGAAAATGTGAGAATCACCTCGGAAAATCATTTTCAAGATGTCAGATTGATAAAGTTTAGAGTTCCATTGAATTCAACTTGGAATCCTGGGGATGTACTGCAAGTCCGACCCTGCAATTCTGATGAAAAAGTTGATGAATTTTTCGAAATTTTGAGTGAACATAATCTTGGTTTCGATGGAGATACTGTAGTTGAACTTAAGGAGAATCATGAAGGTGAGACAATTTTTTCTTATATTTGATGTTTAATGGGCTGTGTGTGGGCTGCATGACTTGATAAATACTTGTAAATATGAGATGTATGAATTAGAACCAGAAGAGAGTTTATGCATATCATAAACACAGTCTTTGGTTTTAACTTGATAATTTACAGACAAAGACAATAAAAGCTTCAATAAAATTTGTGTGATGTATTGTAGGTATAGAAAAAATCCAATGAGTAAAGACAAAGCCAATTCAAGCTTTGTGTGATATTTAAAATAGAACATGACGATATTAAAACTGCAATAGATAACGATCAAATATCATTTTTGGTACTATTGAACTTTTCAAAAGCCTTTGTCAATCATAGTATATACTAATATCAAAATTAAAAGATCAGTTTCGGTTATCAAACACTGCAACAAATTTGATTTTTTCATATCTCACTGGAAGAAGCCAAGCAGTTACTATTGGTGGAAAAGTTTCTCGCTCATTACAGCTTCGCTCAGAAGTTCCCCAGGGATCAATTCTTGGTCCTTTGTTATTGGCAATTTTTATAAATGATCTCACACTACATGTCAAATACTTCTCATTAGATTTATGTGCTGACGATGCTCAAGTCCGACTTAGTTGTAACCTTGGTATGATTGAAGTTGGAGTCGATAAACTCAACGCTGATCTGGAAAGTAACTGGTCGTTTTTTAAAAGTTTTTATATATTTACATTACGCCTAGTTAGTCGAGAAAATGGTGTTTCATTTATATAGTTACTATAAACAGTCCTTTGTTTTGTTAGATGCTCCCGATCCATATTGAGACTCAGCAGCCGCCTATCCCGATAACACGCAGCTCCCAGTTTATCCATACCAAGGCACTCTTGACTATTACATTACTGTCCATTTTCGTGCTTTTACTAAATCGACTTGTTTTGGGTTTCTAGACTACATCTGCTCATAGAGTTCTCGTTTCTATCTTCTCCTCCACCGCCCTCCTCGCACATAGAACAAATACTCAATTTGTATTCAAGAATTATTTTCGTACTCTTGACGGATTGGAATTTTGCAAGATCTAGAAACAAAACTGGGTCTTGTGTTGTTGTATGCATAGATCGCGATGCAAATCCAATCTGGATCAAATCAGAGGGGAGAATAAAACTCAGTTTTAGGTGTTTTGTGAGCTTTATACACAAATTCACTGCTCACCAGACAAAAATTTTACTAAATTACATATTGATAGAACTGTTAAATATTGCCGCTACTGTTTACTGTTTACCTCTGCTTCAAACATGTTCGAAAGTTCTGACATTTCTGACACACCACGTGTGAGGTTGGCATCGACTTTATTTTATTTTTCATTTCGTTTTCCGCGGGTTGTATTTTTATTCGATTGTTTTGTAAAATTGTTAATAAAAATCAAATAATATGTTGCGAAGACAAGCTAGACTACGACGAGAATATCTTTACAAGAAATCAGCAGAAACTCGGCACAAAAAGTTACAAGATAAGAAAGATCTACTTGAAAATAGTTTACTAAAAAATACACAAATCCATGGCAATCTCCAGAGAGAAGCAATTCAACTTCAGGACAAACTAAAGTACAACGTAGATGGTAAGTTATAAATAAACGATTCACTTTAAAAAATTCAGTTCCATAATTAAACGACAAACATTTTAGATCCCAATGGAGTTACCGAAGCAAATATTGACGATGAATACCGCTGGGCTGGCTGCGAAGATCCTAAAATCATGATCACAACTTCACACAGTCCCTCAGCTCGATTAAAGATGTTTGTCAAGGAACTGCGTCTGTTATTTCCCAATGCACAACGAATGAATCGTGGTAACTACGAAATGAAGCAACTAATGCACGCTTGTCGTGCCAATGATGTCACTGATTTCATCATCGTTCATGAGCATCGAGGTGTTCCCGATAACTTGGTTATCTGCCATTTGCCATATGGCCCTACGGCATACTTTAATATCTCTGGAGTTGTGATGCGACATGATCTACCCGATGTAGTGCCCATGAGCGAACAAAAGCCGCATCTCATTTTCCATAATTTCAAAACAAAACTGGCTGAACGGACTGTGAAGATTTTGAAGCATTTGTTTCCAGTTCCCAAGAAAGATTCAAAGCGTGTAATGACGTTCGCTAATCATGATGACTACATCTGTTTCCGTCATCACACTTATCAGTATGTAAATAAGGAACTCGAATTGAAGGAAGTCGGTCCAAGGTTTCAATTGAAACTGTATCAAATCAAATTGGGAACATTGGATGAACTACAAGCAGCTAATACTGAATGGGTGTCCCGTCCGTACATGAATACTGCTGCTAAACGAAGGTTTTTATCTGATGATGATGGATGGGTTCAAGATGATGATGAAAATGTTTGATTAGAGATGAAATAAATAAAAATATTTTTATAATCATATTACTTTTCATCTGACGCTGCTAGTGTTGTTGTGGTAGAATCTGCCACAGCCTTATCTAATATAGACAGCTACCATCCTCCCCTTGATATATTTTTGGATTTGAGCTACCATTTGCTCAATAAAACTCATTCTCATGACTGTTCATATTCTCTTGATTTTCGTAAAGCTAATTTTCAACTACTTTATGATGAATTAAGTTCCTCTGGTATTTCAGATATTTCTTTAACTAATATTGACGTTGCAGTTACTGAATTTTATACTATTTTCAATAACTGCTTAGCAAAACCTGTTCCTATTAAACTGTCTAAAACTTCCAAAGTTTCACATCCATGGTTTACAAAGGAGCTCACATCTCCTCGTAACAAAAGAAATAAGGCTTGTAAAACTTATATCAAAAGTCTTTCTACTTTGGATCATAATGTGTATATTTCGCTTTTTGAGCAGTTTAATAACCTTTCTAAAAGTTTATACTCTGACTACTTAAAGGAAATGGAGGTTTCATTGAAACTTGATCCAAAGAAGTTTTGGAATTTTGTAAATTCAAAAAAGAAGTCTGATGGATATCCAATAAACTTTGTTTATAATGATTCTTCGTTAAAAAGCTCTTCTGATATCTGTAATGCATTTTCAGAAAATTTTAGTAACTCTTTTATTGACACTCGTGTTGTTATTGATGTGGAGTTCTTTGAATATTTGCGTGACTGTCCTCAAGTTACTTTTAACAACGTTCCGATGGAACATGACAAAATTTTACATTTTCTTTCATTGCTTAAAGATGACTACTCTCCAGGCCCAGATGGCATTCCTCCAATTATACTGAAAAAATGTAGCTCCATTATAGATTTTCCTCTTCAACTTCTTTTCAAGCTATCCCTTAAGTCGGGGAAATTTCCCAGTGTATGGAAAAAATCATTTATTACACCCGTTTTTAAAAAGGGTAGTAAGTCTGACATAAAGAACTACAGACCGATTGCCAACCTCTCTTGTATTACAAAGCTATTTGAGCAAGTGGTTTGTAATAATATGACGTTTTTCTGCAAAAATATTATATGTAATCAACAACATGGATTTATGCAGAGGCGGTCAACGGTAACGAACCTTCTAACGTTTTTACACAAGTGCTCCAATGCTTTGGAGAACGGACAGGAACTAGATTGCATTCATACCGACTTTTCAAAAGCTTTTGACCAACTTTCACACGACATTATAATTTTTAAACTTAAGGCCTTTGGATTTTCTGCTGGATTTATGGATTGGATATATTCTTATCTTCAAAATAGATCCTCCCAGGTGAAATTCAGAAAAACATTTTCAAACCCTTTTACTGCCAACTCTGGAGCACCGCAAGGAAGTCATTTAGGTCCCATTCTTTTTATTCTTGCTATTAATGATGTAACATCATGTATTCGCAATAGTGAAATTCTGATTTTTGCTGACGATATGAAGATTTTTAAATCTATATGCTCAAGCGGTGATCGTGTGAATCTGCAAGCCGACATTGATAGCTTTTGTACTTGGTGCAGCAAGAACGGATTAAACCTTAACCCAGCGAAATGTCAAACTATGACTTTTTCAAAGAAACAAGTCCCAATCATATTTGACTATAATATTTCACAACATACATTGTGCCGTGTTGTTAGTTTTAAAGATCTTGAAATCGTCTTCAATTCAAGTCTAGATTTCACAGGGAACATCAACTCTCTTGTTAAAAAGGCTAACTCAATGTTAGGTTTTGTAAAAAGATGGTCCAAAGAGTTTCAAGACCCTTATGTTACCCTATTTTTATACAATTGTTTTGTTCGTCCGCATCGTATCTGGAATACGCATCGCAGGTATGGACTCCGTTCTATGAAGTTCATAGATCTAGGATAGAGGCAGTATGTATTCGGTGTATGAACACCGAATTCAGCTTCTACACATTCAGTCTTTGTTACAGAGGCGTGTAAATAATGATATAATTTTTATCCACCAACTTCTTTCGGGCGCATTAGATGCACCTGATCTACTTACTTGTGTTGGACTCAATTATCGTGGGGTGCTCACCATCTGCGTAGCCTTGAGCTCCTACATTGTCCACACCATCGGACTAATTATGGTATAAATGAGCCGCTTACCCGCATGTGCAGGCTTTTCAATTTAAATTCTAAAATTATTGATTTTAATGACAATAAAATAAATCTTAAGAATGTACTTAAAACCAGTGCTCCACGCTTTTAGTTCATGTTTTATGTATTTTGTATTGTTAAATTATATGTTTTATTGTATTATAGTGCTTGTGTTATTGTAGTCATTTGTTTTACATTACTAACAACTAACACCAGCACTAAGTGATGAGCCAGTGGAACACATATAATGTGTTGGCAAATCTTTGTTCATAAGCTGAAGCTTGCTCTAAGCTCCTTATGAACAGGATCTGATAGTGTTTAAAAAAAAAAACTTGTATTTTTCTTTGATTTCAATTTGTGATCATTCATTTAACTGCGATTGTTGTATGTTTAACAATTATATAGTGTGTTTAACAAGTATGTATATAGTCAAGTTCTACGTTTAATGTGTTTTTTTTGACTTATGAGCAACGTTCAACATTTAAGCTTTATGAGTATTTTTGTATATTTCCATTTAACCGATAAATACGATTGCGAATTAATGCATAACACAAATCATTATTTGACAGATCTTCCTCTTCCGCTGCCTTATCAACATCCAGTGACCCTTGGATTACTAGCAAAATACGTTTGGGATCTTAGCTCTGTTCCTAGACAAAGTGCCTTCGGTCTGTTAGCATTGAATTGCAGAGACGAATTAGAAAAAGAAAAACTTGAAGAATTCACTACCTCTGAGGGATTAGAAGACCTCATAGCATATGCTAACAGGCCACGCAGATCCATACTTGAAATATTATACGACTTCCGTCATGCAACAGCCGCTCTTACATTACCCATACTATTTGAACTCTTTCAAATAATCCAACCGCGTAGTTTTTCAATAGCTTCGGTGCCAGAGACAGGAACACTTGACATTTTGGTGGCCGTGGTAGAGTACAAAACCAAGTTGTCCAAACCCAGACGTGGTTTATGCTCTAATTGGCTTAAAAATCTTTCCGTTGAAGATGAAATTTTAGGAACAATCAAACGAGGGACGTTAATGTTTCCGAAGGATTTATCAACGCCAATGATTTTGGTTGGACCTGGTACTGGAATTGCACCTTTTCTTAGCATCTTAATGTTGAGAGAGGCTTCAGGCGTAACTGCTGCCGAATCGATGGTGTTTTTCGGTTGTAGGAACAAGGATAAGGATTTCTTTTGCAAGTAAGTTAATTGATGGTTATTCATTCTTCACTCAAAAGTCTAACATTTGTTTTTTTTTTTGTTTTTTAAGGGAATATTTTGAACGTTTTGAAGCAAAAGGAGTCGCAAAGTGTCTTACTGCTTTTTCGCGAGACCAAGAGAATAAAGTTTATGTTCAACATTTGATAAACATTAATGCTTCACATTTGAAGGATCTTATTTTAAACAAGAATGCAGTTGTTTTTGTAGCTGGGTCTTCAAATAACATGCCAAAGTCGGTTAAAGATGCATTTAATGAAATACTGGAAGATACATTGTACATTAAGAAGATGATCAAAACCAATCGATACCAAGAAGAGACTTGGTCTTAATCAATTTGTATGTTATATCTAAGAACAAATTTGAGCGCTTTCCTTTTGCAGCATTATAGCAATAAATAATTTAATATATTTTGCAAAAGTGGTTCTTTATCAAACGAATATTTTTCAAGACTTAAATCAGAAAGAAATTTGAAGTAGGTATTTAGTAAAATTTGACTAAAAAAGGAGCATAAATTAATGTTCTTATACATATATAAATTAAGTTGTAGCGATCTCCTTGTTTAGGCCAAGGACCGAGTCTTAACTCATATTTTGTATTGTGTTATTTGTTCAAAACCATCAGCCGACTTTACTTGCAGCCGAATATGGGCTGCACCCAGCCCAGCACAACTAAAGTCACTATCTGAACTGCAACTAAAAGAAAACAGAAGTACCTGTAGTACAAAATATTTGGACATGTGATCAGTTTTCATTAGCATCGGCTTTGTTGATAATGAGTTTAAATCAACAAAACTGTATTCAAGGAATTCTTTATTTAAACATTGGTCTCTCAGTTTTTTTATAACTGCAAAATATATATATAAATACAAAATTCAAAAGTACGCACTGAAATCATTTTGTGGAATGGAGGATCTCAAATAGAATAAGTCCTTGACTACTTCGAAGTATTTCTATCCTGGCTTTTAGGTTCCTTTTTCGATGACTCAATGAGAATCCCATTTCGCGCCTCCTATTCAAGCTTAAAAAATAGACCAGTAACTTCGTTAAGCCGATAATTGTCTATTATGTTATCTGCGGAAGCAAGCAGGTATATATAAATGAAATTTTGAAAGATTGTTCTTTTAAGATCCTCCACACTGACGGCAGTTGGGTTTGATTCTTCGCACAAGCATAATCGTTCAACAAGCTACATAACAATGCCGAATGCGTTCTACTAAAAACAAAAACAAAATCAAATGCTCTCATACACATATTTCTTTGTCAAAAGGTTTCAGTTCGGATTTTATCATTTGTTTATTATTTGACTTTAAGACAAGTCATTTATTTTCTACAAAACTTTTGTTCCATTGATTCCAAAAGACAACTTCGCCTCCACGTAGATAAAAACCAACTGTTTTTTTGTATTCTCTCACCTGTACATATATAAACAACGAATCAGTAAATAATAAATAAACATACATAATGTATGTAAGTGTAATATTAACAAACAAAAACATAAGATTACTTTACTAGTTAAACTATCTTCTCTCTATTCCAATCCAACTTCCAGTCTATTCAATTTCAATAAGCAGACAATTAAATAATTACACAAGACAATCCTGGGTTGAATGAATTAGCTTGTGATGAAGATTATTGAAAAAAAAAACAGAAAACAGACTATTTAAAGTATTGTTTCTTCGTGAAATAACATGGAGGGCTGACTGATGTAGCGCAGATTAATTGAAAACGCCTTGACAACGAAAGATGACTGACATTATATTTATTAAGATAAGTATACTATGTCGATAAGAACACCTTCTCGAATATAGCATTCTTTTAGACCATTGTACATTTGGAGAATCATAAAAATGATTATTGTTAACTTTAAAAGTTAGAGAATCGTACAATATTTTCTTGTATCTATAACTATTAATGTAGTACAGACCACGCAAGCCCTCAGAAGCTTAAGCAAATATTATTTACCTACACTACTTTTGCATCGAATAATTTCGTTATTGTAATACCATGCATATTATGCTAGATGATAACATTAACGAGCTGATAGTCCTAATAGCTAAAAATTATATTAGCATTGTAATTGACTTACTTGTTAATAAAGATATAAATAAATAAATAAAATAATAACATTAAATCCCCAAACAAAATATTAAACAAATGATTTAATTCATTTAATAGCGTCCACCGTTCATTTATGCGTAACTTTGTTTTCAATTTGTTTTATATCTTGAAAGTTTTTCTACTACTATGTGTAGTTGGGTAAATCTGTGGTTAGGTTATCATAGATTTTACATAAACCATGATTGTAAAGAATCTGTGGTAGTCGAAGTCCAATTTCATTGAAATGAAGTCTTCGAAGTATTTTTACAATTCAAAAGGAAGAAGAAGTTTTGCTCCAGGAATCTATTTCAGGTAAAAAATTTCAATTCTTTATTCACTTCAACAAATTTTTTTGCACAAAATATGATTGCGACAGTCATGAAATAACCTTCTGTCATCTTTGATAGAAAAATTTTAAAAAAAAGTCTACATCGGTACATTTTCCTGATACGACTGAATCTATTACGGAGGATAAATGCTTGCCCTCCTTTGTATTATATTACTTAAACCTTCGACGAACTACGGGTCCTTGTGGAAAACTGCAACTTGGTTCTTATCCAACCTGGGCTCGAATCCCCATCGATCATAAATAGACGGAACATCACTTACGGGGTTTATAAAAAAAAACTGAAACTCTGTAACAAAAATCTCATCACGTTAAGTTCATACATAAATATGCTTGTTTTACCTTGTTTATATACCTTATTATTTTTAAAATATAAGAAAACTGTCTGTTAGACAAATGATAAAATTAAATAAGCAAACAAGTTTACAAAAAATCTAAATCTTATGTGATAACAAAAGCTGTGATACTTTTCATAATAATGTGCAATACTTCCCTCAACTTAACTTTCCAACCCCGATAATAAATGAAGCTGTCATAAAGGAATATATTTTAAGACTGAAGAACTCAATGTTCTATGGACCTGACGGAATTCCATCTTGTATCGTTAAATAGTTTATGACTGTTTTAGTTCGCCCATTGTTTTATTTATTTAACTTATCGCTTAAAAGTGATATATTTCGCAGTGGAAATCGTAATTTATTAAACCCTTACATAAAACAGGAAATAAATGTAAAGTTGGTAACTACAGAGGTATTTTGCCAAACTATCTTGTATTCCAAAAATGTTCGAAAACATCTTATGTGATTCTGTCAAGCATAATTGAAAGACAACAACTAATTAATGGACTTCTTCTCGGAAACTGTAATAAAGAGCCAGGATGGGTTCCAAGCTGTTGTTATTTACTTGGATTTTGCAAAAGCGTTTGACCGTGTTAATCACTATATAAATTAGGTCGTATTGGATTTCCTAAGTCGTATTGGATTTCCTAAGATCTCAATTTGTAATACTTAAACAAAAAGTGTCCAAATTAATAAATGTGTACTCTGGTGTTCCGCAAGGGAGCCACACTGGACCTATTTATTTGTGTTATTTATTAACAATATGTTTAATGTGTTATCTCGTGCAAAGATTATCATGTTTGCGGATGATACTAAACTTTTCCTGTCTTTCAAGAACCATGAACTATGAAATTACTAGAAAAATATCTCCTTTGATGATAAACTATAACATTTTTGTGATCTCGGTGTTATTAAAGATACTAACTTTAAAAAAACCACTCCAACTATTTAATTAATAATGCAAATCGTACGCTAGGGTGCATACGACGGTGGGCAACTGATTTCAATGACCAACATATCCTTAAAATTCTTTATTGTGCTCTAGTATGATCTGGACTTGAATATTGTAGCAGTGTATGGTGTCCACGTTATACTTCAAATATAGTTCGTATTGAATCAGTACAGAAAAAGTTTCTACTGTTTGCATTTTGAAATCTACCCTAAAACAGATATGAACACTTACCTCCATATATAAATCGCTTAAAACTTATATTAATCTTGAAACATTAAGTAAAAGACGAACTATAATTAATGTACTATTTGTTTTTTATATTTTAACTAGTAAAATGAACTCAAGTGAGCTATTATATAAAGTCAATATAAATGTCCCAAATCGATTTTTTCGAAACTATGAACTTCTAAACATAAGATTTAACACGCATCTTTTAGCAGCATGTGTTCATTTTAAAAAATATTTTGATTTCATAAATTTAAATATTAATTCCAACACTCTATGATCTTTGTTAAGAAATTTAGTAGAATAAGGATTTTGTATCTAAAGGTAAAGAATTTGTTTTTTCGTAGCTAAATAAATAAATAAATAAAACTTTTTTATTATTTTATTTACGACACAAATACTGCATCTTTAAAATAAACAATCTCTTAAAAATGCTCACCCTATAATGTTTACGAGCGATCGTTGATCTTCAAACATCATGACCGCACTGACCAGTTCTCATTCGACAGTTTCATCGCATTGATCGTGCTTTCTACACACAGAACTGCGAACAACAAAACCAAAAAATAAATTAATAGAATGATTAAATTATTTGGAATTGTATTTTTAAGTTCATTTTTGATATCATCAGCAAGTGATCATGCAAAAGAAAAATATTCTTGGAAAGAAAAATACTTGAATGTTCCAGTTGATCATTTTAGTTACGTGATCGATACACATTTTTCATTGCGGTAATATGATATTCTTATTTATGAAGGTAGCTTGATTGTTTTTAATTATTGATTTATTATCCTCCACCCCTTCCAAACAGGTATCTGATCAACGATGAGTATTCAAAGAATGATACCACAGCACCAATACTCTTTTATTGTGGCAATGAAGGTGACATAGAACTCTTTGCTCAAAACACCGGCTTCATCTGGGAAAACGCCCAACAACTGAGTGCATTGATAATCTTTGCAGAACATCGTTACTACGGAAAGTCATTACCGTTCGGCAATGCGTCTTTTGACGGTCCCCAGCATTTTGGATTTCTTACTGCCGAACAAGCTCTGGCAGATTATGCCATGCTTTTGGATGAGATAACCGGGGGACAAAGTAATAGACCAGTAATTGCCATTGGTGGGTCATATGGAGGAATGTTGGCGGCATGGTTTCGTATGAAGTATCCTCATGCTGTAACAGGAGCACTAGCTGCGTCGGCACCCATTTTTCAATTTAAAGGTAGATACAAAATCTGTTCACTAAATTTGTTTATCATTATCACATTTATTTTAAGATCTTACAGCATGTGACATCTTTTCAAAAATTCTAACATCAGTTTTTAAGACATCACTCAATGCGAATTGTAGTGATAATATAAAAAAATCTTGGAGTGTACTTAAGTAAGTGGAAATGGGGGTTGTATTGTGTGTGTACAATGTACATTGTACACCTACTGAATGAGTCGGTAATTTGATTTTAATTGCATTTCCGTTGACAGAAATTTTGCATCAAATGAAACTGGACGGGCGTATCTTAATTCGAGATTTAAGTTCTGCAAAGGACAAGAGATCACCAAACCGGATGACATCGATTCATTTTTTGGTTCGTAGTACTGTTTTTTTTTTATTCATATTATTATTATTTATTTATTTTAAATAAAGAGTAAGATTATTTCGCACAAGCTTGCTCTGTTGAGACATAAGATAACTAGGTTTTAATTCAAAAGATTTTGAGAATCAAATTTAAGAATAGAAACTACAAATAAAAATGTTAGATGTGCATTGATGGGTAGGTACAACTAAAGACTTCATTTTTTTGATATCTCACAACACAAAATTAATTATAAAGCGTTTAAGATAGAGTTAGCTTTTTTTTGATTGAATCGATTTTTGTTGAATGATTAAAAAAAAAGTACAACATACAGGAGTACTAAATTTATATATGTTTAAACTTCAACATAAAATTTATTAATATAATTAGTTAAACGGTTTTCTAAATAAATTTAACAAAAACAAGATTAAAATACAAACGAGAAATACAAATAAATCATATGAAAATTAATTTTTGCATAAAAAGATCATGAAAATCCATTCACAAACTATAAAATATCAAATTAACAAAAAAAAAAAAAAAAAAAATTAAAAAATAATAAAAAATTGGTATGCCAGTTTTTAAATTAGCCATGATAATTTAAATATATAAAATTTGGTTAAAGTTACTTGAGACGTTATGGCAACAAAAAAAAAACAGTTATATGGCAATTACCGGTAAATTAAATTCCGAATGACGAACCTTTGATTATGTGTGAAATTTGGTTAAAATCGTTAGCGCTGTTTCCGAGAAATATTAATTTTTCTATATCGGTACTTGCCATGTACCGTTTACCGTTAGTCTAAGATCTAAACAATCAATTCGGATTGGATAATTTGGAAACATAGACTGTGATGCACTTTATGAACTGTATCATGCTTGTCATACGGACATACATACGTTAGTCCCGTCCATTTAATATTCAACCAATCTTTGTACAGGTAGCGGATTTGACTTATGTGGAGATTGCATTGTAATCTCTATTAGTTTTAACAACTCCTGCAAAAGTAGGATACAATAACGCCTAACTTTTCATCTATTGTGCCAATCGCGCAATATACTGTGACTCTGTGAGTAGCAGCTATCTGGTTTTAATCTCATTTTTACCCATATATTGGGTTTTCATTTCTTCTATATACACACATATATCAGTCTATAGGTTTCGAGGGATAATACCAATCGGTCCTGGATTTCCATGAAACACTGATTCGCTCCTTCGTCTTCTGGTCTGCCTTTCTTTTGATTATGCCAACAGCGAGATCGTCTCTATGTTGTTCGGCCGTTTTCATAATTTGATGCTAATCTAATCCTAGCCAGTTGATCCAGTATAATTTGTTGCTATCTCCAGGAACCCAAAGTAGAGTTTCTATAATGTATATAATAGATAGGCGTCAAAATGTTAACAGATTGTGACCTACATATTGTGTTAGCGGGATCTGCCAAATATTTTTTGTAGATTATTCACTCACTGATAATGTCACCATTCTTTGTTACATTATTGACCAACACGTTAAACTAATAAAAATTTAAAAATTAATGTTCGTAAGTAAAAACGTTGAATCAAAATTATCTTTAACGATGAGTATTATTTTTCGATGAAGATGAACAATCGAACTTGCTATGTAAAATATGGCACGGTACTACCCGACACGGGGTTCACCAGGTATCATTGCATTCAAATTTAACAGCCGCAATTTTATTATGCTCTCAAAATCAAAATCAGACCATCTCTCGAATTCGGCAAGATCTATTCGGTAGACGGTAGAGTAATTGAAAGTCATACTTCTTACATCCGAGCAGTGCACTTTTGATCGATATATAAAATTTAATAAGTTTAATGGCACTGATGGCCTGTAACTTACAACTATCAACCAATCCTTTTGTGTGCGTTATTATAGTTCTACAAAATTGGAGGGCCTACAACTTAACGTCGAATCCTAACAACTAAGGTGAGATGCACTTTTCATGACGAAACAAAGCTGGACTGAAATCCAGACCTCCGGCATGATAGTCCGACACACTAACCACTACGCCACGGAGCACTTTTGATCAAAAAGTCGATATCATATTGTTATATTCTATACTTATAATGACATCTATATGCGCCTTAAGGAATTTAATATAAATACCTTAAATTTTTATTTCATTTTAACATCTATACCCTTTCTTATTTGAAACCCCTTTAAAACCCCTACCCACCTATTATCGCAAGAAATAACCACTATATATGTAGTATCATTAATTAACTGATTGACAATTTGCTTTACTTTGCAGATTATTTAGAGGATGTGTATGGTAACCTAGCGATGGCTAACTACCCATATGCAAATGATTTCCTAGCTCCACTTCCTGCTTATCCTGTTCGTCAATTCTGTTTCTATTTATCACATACCCCAGCCTCGGATAACGAACTCATTGACGTATGTATAAATTCTTTAAAATATTTTTGGTAGTCTCTAATCTCAACTAAACATTCACAGGTATTCCAAAGTGCATTAAGTGTTTACAGTAACTTTAATGGAGCTTCCAAGTGTCTGGATTACAAATCTGCGTATGCTCCTTCATTGGGTGGTTCAGCTTGGGATGTTCAAACATGCAATGAAATGGTTATGCCAATGTGTTCCAATGACGATACCAACATGTTTAGAAAGAAAGAATGGGATTTCAAATCGTATTCAGACAAATGTTTCAAAAAATTCAAAGTTCGTCCGAGGGAAAATGAGATTTTGATTCGATTTGGTGGAAGACATATAGAGTATGTGAAAAAGATACTCATATACAAAATAATAAAATTATAAACTTAATTTTTTTTTAGATCACATAGAAATTTAATTTTTAGCAATGGTCTTCTGGATCCATGGAGTGGTGGTGGTGTACTTAAATCTATGAATGACGGGATGACAATTATAATTATTCCAGAAGGTGCACATCATCTGGATTTAAGGGCTTCTAACCCGGAGGTTGTTAATGCTTAAATTCTCTGATTGATTAAATAAATTGTTTTCTGTTAAATTTTAGGACCCAATGTCGGTAGTTGTGGCAAGGAAACATGAAATTAAGATTATTAAGTCTTGGATAGAAGATTTCTACACAGCAAAGTTAAAAGCAACAAAAAAATTATAATTTGTTATATACGTTGGAAAATAAATGACAAAACCTTCATGAAAGATGTAACCATTGGTTTTTGTATTGAAAACTTAACTTTGAGTAAAGCATTTATCTGTGTACAAAACACTTATATCTTCCTCATATTATTTGGAAGTTATGTTAATCAAAGAATAAAATAAATACAACCACAATAAGTTAAATGCATGTCTGGGTCGCCTGAGCTTGCTCTTGAAGCAAACTATATGGGACTACAAAAAAATTAAATACTAATTTTGTAAATTAATTTAAAACATAGTCAATAGAATACAAATATCCTTGGTTTGTATAAAAACTTATGTTGTGTTGTGAAACATCAACGCATATTCTATGTACTTTTTGCATTTTTGTAAACATGGACGCGTCGCAACTAATTTGCCAAACTCTTTCAGTAAAAATTCGACTGCAACTATATCAAAATCAATTTGTAATGGTCATTATAGGTACTACAAAAGGCAAGTTGTGCATTCGTAAAAAAAACAAAAACCGGTTTTGAGATAACAATCAAACATGACATTACGATGATAGATAAGACGAAAAAAGTATAGGTCTGCCTTTATCGACCCCTACAGCCTAAACGGTTGGGCCGATTATCATCAAACTTAATAAAAAGTATTCTTTACGTAATATGGCCGGAAGTTTTTTTTTATTTTTATCCTAGGTCATGAAATAACGGCATGTACTATATAACCGTCGCCGATAATTTTTCTCGAAAAAAAAAATAAGATCAATTTTGATAAAACTTTTAATGAGTGATTTATTATCTTTCTTTAAAAATTTTTTTTCCGGAGTACCTTATTTACAGTACCTGCCATAGAACGGAATTTTTAGATACCGATTATCTCTTGAACGGCTTAAAAGATTTGGACGACGAATTTTAAAAAAAGTAATTTTTAAGAAGTTAGTTTTTTAATTACATTTTTTTCGAGAAAAATGCGATAAATTTTAGTAAAATTTTATGTGAGTTCTTTGTTGTCTAAAGTGAAAAGTTGACGAATTTTCCAGTTTTTAACACGAAGAGGTATTTGCCCAAGGCGGCATAAGTATTGGTTTTGTATAGAAAAAAAATCGAGGTTTTAAGCATATCTGACATTTGTACATCCATGTACATATATGTTGCGGTTCCCACTGTAAGGTTCGCTGTTCACTGAGCTACAGCTTTAACGCTTTGACGAATTTTCTTCATACGTGTATTATTTCGTGTGTATAGTTGTAGTATATTTTTGTAGTTCCCTAGAAGACATATTTTAATTTTGTTTTTAACCCGTCTATAACGCGTACCTCCCATAAAACGGTTATAGTTTTACCAAGTTTGCTCGAAAACGAGTCAAACGATTTCGCTAAAACTAAGTAAAGGTTATATTTGAAGTGCTGTTAATATAACTGCATTTCAGGTTTTTTCCCAAGTTTGTGCGACCCAGTCGTGCATTTTATTTACAGAACAAGTATCTACACTAAATTAGTCCTCATAAAAAACGTACAACTATAAAAATTTATTGATTAACCTTCATTGTTCCTACCTATTTATGTACGTATACATTCATTTAAAAACTCTGTCTTCTTTCACTTTACACTTTTTTGATGATACGAAATTTCGAAATCTTACAATGTTTAAAATTAAAAATGAATATGCAAATACGGGACTAATTCCGGACTGAAAATTAAATACGGGACATACTGTATTTCCCAAAAAAAAAAACCTCGGGACAGGCTACTCAAATTCAGAACTGTCGCGGGAAATACGGGACGAATGGTCATCTATATCGCATTAAACGCCTCTCAGATGGCTTGAGTCGTTATTCATAGAAATAGTTTTAACGGTACCACACGGATAAAGGTTTTTAAATTTTAAATTTCTCGTTAAGGACTCAGCACATCTCAAACTAAAAGTTTGTTTAAATTAATTAACAGCACTAAAAAAATATTTCATACACAAACATTGATATACTACACCAGGGCTGCCCAACCTTTTTAACACTCGGGCCAAATTGACGGTTGAAAATCAATGGCGGGACTGGTAATTTTCAAATAATAATAATAATATTTCAATTCATCAAAGCAATTAAATAAATAGCATCTCTGCAAAAAAAAAAAAAAAAAATTACATATGTATGTAGGTTATGTAAAAAAAACTTAAATTCAAGCAATTGGATTTCTCATTACTGACATATGTATATACATATGCATATGTATGTCAGGTGCCAGCCATGTACAATGTACATATTATGCTGGCTAATAGATGTGCGGTATACTTATGTATATTTTATAAAATTTAGATTTGAAAAAACCTTTTTCACAAACATACATAAGTCTATGCAACTGCATACAAATTTCGAGACCATATCAGTTATTGAAGGAAAAAACTAATGTGAAAAAGCTTGTGGCTTTGAAGCGATTTTTCCTGAAAATGTTATTTTAGTGGGGAAGGTTTTTTTAGGGCAGTGAATTCCAAAAGAATATTGTCCTGTCAACTGATTAATTCAGTCAAACTGATTGTGAATGGATTAACGACAATTCATATTTTGAAAGTCCTGGGACCTGTACCACGAAACTACAAGAGTATTGTACAAGAGACAAATTTGAGCAATTGACATTGGTTTGTGTTGTGTACCACAATGCTACAAGTAATTATGGAACTTAACAATTGCACAATCAAACTTTAACAACTGGGAAATTAGCACTTTTTCCAATTTCTGTACCACGAAGCAATTGGTATTTAACAAATCATTGCTAAATAGTTATAACAAATTGGTTTTGATATTTAAAATTGTTAACTCCTACGTTAATTTATTTTTTTTAACACAACCGCACGTTCGTTTTTCAAGAAAATACTTGACCAACAATTTCAAACCAAAGTAACATTTTCGTTTTTTATTTTAACTATAAAATAGTACATTATGCACTTACTACGAATAGTAAGTTAGTGGTTGAAAATATAATTAGTTTTTAGAGAAAAATTAATTACATAGTTATAAAAAATATTAATTATAATTGTGTTTTTAATTATTTTTAGTTTAAGATTTTTTTTAGACTTAAGTGTTTTTTAGACTTTGTATATATATCCAAAATTTTATGCTTGGAACAATACTGAGACTTGAGGATAGGCAATTCTATAGAGACATTTTTGGTACAGAAATAATAGTTACTCTTGTTAAGCCCTCGGTTAAGCCTGGATAGTTGACAATTGTTTCTTTTTTTTATTTTTGTGCGGCGTGATTAAAATTAAAGCAAAAATGTTACGGTTTAGTAAAACACGGTGTGGGTGTGTTTTTGAACGCGTAATTGATTTCGTATTAAGATTTTTTTTATACATCTCGGACCACTGAGAATTGGGCAGCCTTTGTACTACACCATCAAAAAGAAGTACCTACGAACACGCAGTTGTGCCTTTTTTTTTTGTTAAAAACTAGTTTACTTGCCACAAGAGCAAGTTTGTGCGACCCAGTCGTGCCTTTTATTTTTTACGAATGCATATCTTGCTTTATAACTACCTATAATTGCAAGTAAAAAAGACAAATGAAAATTAACTTTCAATATTTTCATGCAATAGGGAAAACCAGAATCTATTTCTTTATTCTTATTATATTCCACATTGTAACTCTGTAATTTTAATGCGCAAAATGATTTCTGGTTTGCAAAAACAATCAGTTAATCAGAACAATTCATGAGGTCAACTTTATCTTTTATTATTAACTTTTTCGTAGTCTATTTTCTATAGATAGGTTTGCTCTGATTTAAGAAAAAAATAATAAGATTTGTATATTGTGATTTGTATATTAAACCCACAGTGGTAATACCAGTTACTTTGATTCGTGTACTAAAACGGTTTTTTAAGCAGTTTTATTTTTATATGAGAAATGCTGTGTATAAAAATATCTTTGGGTGTCATGGTTTTTAGTTTTGTTTTTGTAACCGTTTGCCAATGTAACCAATATGAACAAAAATTCGTAACGCTACCGGTCGACCAGTTTACATTTGCAAATGACAAAACGTTTCAATTAAGGTTAGTTAATTAATTTTTGAAGAAATATTTATGTTTGTGGTTTTATCAGACATCTTTGAACATTTTAAAAAGTGTAACTAATCGAGAAAAGAAAACAGAAATGAGAGGGGTTCCTTTGACTACATACATGACACTTTTTACACACTACTACTATCTACTTCCACAATTTTCTTTAAAAAAAAAGACTCACTTCACTATCCAATGTAGGTACATTGGTTTTTATCGTCTATGAGTAAAATTGGAAACAAAATCAAAATAGAAACGTTACACATATGTCCTCAATAACAAAAATAATATGAACCGGAAACAGAACACCCAAAACATTTCATCAGTGTATTGTTCTCTAGTCTTTACATAGTCAACATATCCGTTGTATTTTAAATTAAAAAACAGTTGCTGACTAAACTTCTCAAAAATAAGAAGTGCTATTTTTTGTTAGTTCAGGTTTTTGCACATAAATTTGACCATTATGTTGAGGTCAAACATCACACGAAATGATTAAAAAAGGCGAATTAATTTGAAAAAGTATGTACATCTTGATTTTGCAAGTAGGACCATTTGCATTAGCAAGCAACTTCTGCAAATTTTGATCCAAAAATTAAGTCATGTCTGCAAGTATTTGCCACTTTAGGCAAGGAATGGAAATTATTGATTTTTTTTTATATTTATATAATTATTTTTTGTATTTTCAAAAAATAATTTAAATGTTTGTAACTTATTTATTAAAAACATTTACATATTTATTTTTAGATATCTAATAAATGACACATTTACCGATAGTAGTGATCCCGATTCACCAATTCTCTTTTACTGTGGCAATGAAGCAAATATTGAAATTTTTGCCAAAACAATTGGTTTCATTTGGGAATTCGCGCCAAAAATAAGAGCCCTAATTGTATTTGCCGAACATCGTTACTATGGAAAGTCGTTACCTTTTGGGAATGACTCAATGAATGGCAGAGAACATTTTGGATATTTAACAATTGAACAGACTTTAGCCGACTTTGCAGCATTAGTTGCTTATTTAAATAAAGATGCATCAAGACCTAGGCCTGTCATAGCAATTGGAGGTTCTTACGGTGGAATTTTGGCAGCTCTTTTTCGAATAAAATACCCAAACCTGGTTGCAGGAGCGTTAGCATCATCTGCACCTTTAAGACAATTTTCTGATTTGACGTCATGTGAAAAATACTCCCAGGTCATAACAAGCACTTTCAAGAATGCTTATAATGAACATTGTAGTTCAAATATAAAAAAATCTTGGACAGTTTTAAAGTAAGTTTAAATGTGATATACTTTAAAAAACGATTGAAAATTATTGATATGAAATATTTGTATTTATAGGGATGTTGCTTTTGATGAAAATGGAGTTACATTTTTTAATGATGTTTTTAACTTCTGTGAACCTTGGAAAAATGCTGATTCAGTCAATGATTTTATATGTAAGTACATACATATATTATTTATTAATCATTGAGAAAGGTAGGCGTAAAATGTATATAGCTGTTAAATTTAAAACCTTTTAAGCAAAGAACTTTATCAAATTGTTAGCAGACAAACATACAAAAAAAATTGTTTTCCTTGTTTTCCATTCAAAATCAATGTCCATCGGTATTTTCTGTTTGAGTATTTGATGGTTTCAAGTCTGAAATTAACAAGAAAAAATATGGTGTGTGCTCTGCTTTATCTTTGATTCTCCTCCTAATTTGTATCAAAGATTTTCTGTCTGAAAACTCTAATACGCTTAATTGTTTCCTGACAAGAGTACCATCAACTTTTTATATTCGTGTCCAGATTCACAACCCTATTGTAAGCTTTTTAAATTACGATCTTGATCAATTCTCTAATATTGAATTAACAAACGTATGGATTTTAATGGTCCAAAACTCAATGCTGCCTTCTTTCACCAAAATGGAACATACCCACAATGCCACCATTCAATTGAATTCTGAAAATTGAGCAGCTTCCTATTCTTGGTATTCTTATAAGTTATCTAAAGATTGCATCAGTACGATCGCACTGTGTTAAATCAAAATCATTAAAACAGATCGTATAAAACATTAAAGAACACACCTTTAAATTTTATAATTTTATTTAGACTTTCAAAGTGACACTTTGCCAATCGAGCTCTAAGGTCGTATGTACCAACTCAACACTAAAATATGACCGGAACTTCTTAAAATATAACCACTTCAGATAGCACAAAGTAATAAATCAATAAGATTCCCTAACAAAGCATAGAAAACCTTAAACATCTATATTGTGTGAGCGTCTTTAGTCAATTATTGATCCTTTTTTGGGAGGTTTAACTTACCCCCAAATATCATCATCCGATAGGAGAGCAACAGTCATATATACCTAATCTGGACGTCCCGAACACACACTGATCTACCCAGTATATTTCCATGATGCAGAGATGTGTACTTTATCAGGAACAGACAAGGATGTGTTTGTTCTCTTTGATAGAAAAGTTGTTCTCACTCGGAAAAGAAAAGAAAAAGCTTATAAGAATGTTGTATCGGTTTCTTTACCAATTTGTTCTTTCTTTCAGATGAATTATACGAAATATATTGGCATATGGCCATGACAAACTATCCCTACGAAGCTGATGTCTACACTCCATTACCAGCGAATCCGATTAGAAAATTTTGTTCTAATCTTAATAATGAATATGATGGGAAAGAGCTAGTCAAGGTGATATTGATTGAATCAAACATTAAATTGAATGTACATAGTAAGGCTTAACATTTTGCAGGCATTTAAAAGAGCTCTAGATGTCTACACAAATCCTAACGGAAACAAGAAATGTTTTGAATTTCCCCAGCGAAGTCTTATGCAAAACTCTGATAAGTTAGCATGGCGTTTCCAAAGGTGCACTGAACTTATAACTGGCATGTGCGAAGGTTCCAACGATAATATGTTTCCTCCTGATGGAAATAATTTTCAACAAACGATTCAAACATGTAAATCAACTTATGATATACCAGTTGATCGGCATGTGAATAAAATCAAAAATCACTTTGGTGTTGAAAGTTTAAAGTTAGTTTAAAAGCATTTTTTATTGAAAACAATATAATCGTTAATTTTTGTTTGTAGAACTGCAACAAATATCATCTATTCGAATGGATTGTTAGATCCTTGGAGTGCTGCTGGAGTTTTGACATCACCGAATGATCAATCTATTGTGATAAATATTCCAGAAGGTGCACATCACATTGATTTAAGATACTCGAATAAAATGGTTTGTAATTAGGTGTTATTTTATTACATGTAAATTATAATTAAATGTCATCATTTCAGGACCCCAAATCTGTGGTAAAGGCCAGAGATTTGGAAGAACTATATTTAAAGAAGTGGATACGGCAATATAAACGGAAAACTTATAATTATATGTAAATTTAATTATGTATTTGTAAATATGTAAAACATTTGGTTTCACTAACGTTCTTATCATACCTTTGAATAACAATCGTTTAATTATTTTCAAATATCTAAATATACATAATCGATGGAATAGCAATACCGGCACAGGCGTTTTTTTTAGTAGACCACATTAACAATTCAGGGTATGAGAATCATAATAGAAAGACATCCCGATTTCTGTAGTAATTTTTTTACTGTGTTGGTTTATGTTGAAAAACCATTCGATCGACAACGTCATAATTTGATATGGGTGACCCTGAAAAGCTTAGAAAAATGAGATTTCACTCAGATTAAACTTTTCGCATACCACCTAAGGTTTCAGTTATTATTGCTGACGATAGAGTCATAATTAGTGAAGATTTAATTTTCTTGCAACTAAAACCATGCAGAATGGGTGGCCATTTTTATAGGAGACAACAAAATAAAACACATTTGCCACCCATTTTCTGATTCGCACAGGCCGATTCTGGACATTTATTGAAATGGAACAATACCTCCCAAGTGCGAAAAATTAAAATACTTTGCATTTGTGATTAATTGAAAGTAAGTATTATGCAAGTAACTAAGTAAATATTCATTTATTGATTCGTTGTTTTGATACACTTGCTTACAATTGAATGAATTTAAAGCTATGACATTGCCGTCAGCTTCATCAATTGAAACACAAAAACTAAGTAGATAAGGAGAGAATCCCAAAAAAAAATTGTGTGTATATTTTATTTAAAGTGTGGAGATTTTATTTAAGTTGTTACTAAATTTGATTTAGTAAGGCCCAAAGAAATTACAAGAAACTACTAGTTCAACACCACGACTCAGGTGTTAAAGTAATCATGGACTTCCAGTTGGAATATTTAACCACAACAGATTAAATTAAAAAGTTGGAGCGAGTCATAAAAAAGGCATTTTTGGGCCAGCTTCACCATTAAGTGTTCGAGTTGTTACTTATTGCTTTAATTAATCTTTGCATCTTTTCATATGTAGAATAATCGTCTAATGAAAATTAAAAAGTAAAAATAATTTTCAGTTCAAATTATTAGATTTAATTATTTTTAATGTGAAAAGTTTATATATATTTAAGAATGGAAATCATTTAATTCAAGTTAGGTACCTTATTTATTCTATATATTTCTTATACCATAAATTGCAGATTGTTTAATGAAATCATCTAATTTTGTTTGAAACAAATCAGAAGTAACTGGAGCACCAGGTGACCATAAGGGATCTCTAACAACAAATTCAACCCAAATTTTGCTGTACAGTTGCTGTAAGAGTTCCTTGACATTTATTGCAGCTACATCCGTATTAAGGACAAATCTATAAAAATTAAAATAAATAGAAAACAATGTAAAATTATTAGTATTTGGACACTAATTTGAGAGTTATATATGTACTTTAATCCTGAAGGTGTTTCCAAGTAATGCAAAGCATACTTGTTTGTTTTGTAGAAAAGGAATCCTTCCTTTGGATCATGAGGTGATATTTTATTAACAAAGGATTTTATTGAAAATAACATTCCATAAGTTAGTTTGGCTTCCTATAATTCATGATTAATTATAAAAGAATATATATAAATTTATTTAACAACTTCTTCGCGGGTGATTCCAGATTTTTTTAATCGATTCCATTCGCCGTAGTACATTAATATACCATATTTATCAAATATATACAAATTGTATATTGTCATTTTTGTAATTAATACTTTAATGTTGTGATTATGTGGAATTATGTTCTTGTTTTCAATAAAAGAAAACTGAATTACAAGTATCAGAAGATGGTTTTATTTTTATTTACAAATAACGATAAAAGCAGAAGTGTCACAAACGTAAACGTAATGTATATTCAGTCAAATTTTATAAGTGCTTCCAAACTATTTAAAGAACTAGTTGACTTTTGACTTTTGGCCACGTTCATCTGTTAATTAAACCTACTAACGTTCAACTGCGTTGAATGCTCAAAGAACAAATCCTTGTAATTTTTTCTCTCTAAACTAGGCTGCATAAACTGAGGTTTACATCAGGATCAGGTTCGAGTTCCGAACAATCCCAATGAACTAAAGAATAATAAATTAATAGAACATCATCTCAATAGGCTCTACCCACTTTTGCTAACAAACTTTCATAACTGCAGAGATTTAATTCTGTATGCGTGCCCGTGCATTTCAAATGGGACTGTCAAATTTGGCTAGACCATACATTCTTAGCCCGTGTTTAGACTGGGAAATTTGAGACCGGACTGACAACAAAAAAAATTACAAGCGCTTTTCTATACGTGAATACATGTGAACAGCTAAATGCGAAATTGTAAGAATGTATGGTCTAGCCAAATTTGACAGTGCTATTTGAAATGCACGGGCACGCATACAGAGTTAAATCTCTGCAGTTTTGAAAGATTTTAGGCAAAAGTGGGTGGAGCATCCTGAGATGAACTTCTATTTAAACACGGTCTTACAGTTTTGCATTTAGCTGTTCACCAGTATTCACGTATAGAAAAGCACATGTACATTTTTTTTCTACAGAAGGAGACGGAGGAGTACAAGTTGATAACCTGTGCATTAAACACAGTTAAAATTGTTTCTTTTGACAGCTCTTTGTAATTTGTCGAATTTGAACAAAAAACACATTTCAAATGTCTGAGACGTTAGGCAACGAAGTGATCTTCTCTTTGCGTGACTGAACAAAACACTTCAGAAATATAAACTGGTACATGCAACGGTCAAGTCAAACAAGTCTAATCAGCTGTCAAACTGCATTTTTTCGTGCCGTCTTAAATTTTTTGTGTACTTCCCGAAGTTCGTAGCTGCGTAGAAAAGAATATTTAAACAAAAATCGTACCCCAATATAATATTTAGCAATTTTTATTAAAAAATATCATATTTAATAATAAAGTGTTGCTGTAATGGCTACAATGAACCAACCCAAAGTCCAGGTATTCTATATGCTTCGTCCTATTATTTTGTGAAATGTGAAAGACCAATAAATGCTTTGTTTTCTTATCTTATGTTAGAAGAAAAAAAAATCAAAGAAAGCAACACGAAAAGAAGAAAAACTGCTGACCGATTCCGATGACGAACCTGAGACCGCATCGACATCGAAGAACACAAATTCAATTAAAGATGTTGAAGGGCTAGATATAAGTTTTCCAACAACAAAATGCGATGATATTGTTAGTCATGAATGTTTTGTGTCAGTGAACTTTCAACCTTTTGATAAGATATCCCTGAACGATGAAGATTTGCTTAGCGATATACTTGAAGAAGAAGAGAAGCCCCCACTGAAACAACGAGGAGAAGAAAAACCCGCACAAGAAGAAAAAGAGTCTTCACAACACAAAGAAAAGTGTTTACATGAAGAATTAGAACTACCAACAACAAATGAAGAAAAACTAAACAAAGAAGATGTTCCTGAAACTAGTAGCCCTCTTGACATTCCATGTGCTCCATCAGCAAAAGAGCAAGATTGTGTAATGCACCCAGCCACCCCTCAGCCATGGACACACAATTTCGAAGAGCCATCAGCTCCAGTTCTATGCGAATCAAAAACAGCAACACTATTCGATTTCAAACCTGCACCAAGCGTCAAATATCCAGATCTCTCGAGTATGAGTCGCGTAGAAAAACAAACCGAAGTCTTCTATCAAACGTATAAACCGAGTTCGACAGCTTCGGCAATAAGTCGTCTCAAACCTTTTACCACGGAACAATTACGTGAAATTTACTATTGTCAAGACATAGAAATGGTTAAGCAATTCGAATTGGAATTTCTTATGAATTCATTGCTGGAAAACACTGATAGCGATCCTTTCTACGTACTTCTTCTGAAATATTTCAACTTGCAGGGAAAACTTGTAATGAATAAGAGCGACCTGAAAGATAGAAAAGCTCGATTCGTAGAAGCTAAGCTTGAAATCTGGACAAAGATTCAACGAACCGCTAAAGAAAGTGCAATCTGTGCAGATAGAAATGTTGTTTATCATAGTAAAACCTATGAGTGAGTTTGTGTTTCATTCAAAGAATTGTAAAAATAAATATTTTTGATTGCAGAGTTGCTGTGATAAATGAAACCCAATTGGCATTGGCTGTAGATGCATTGAATCAATCCAATCAAATTCTTTGCTATTCATACATGGTTAACTCAGTGGATTGTAATTTGACAAAAATCAAGGTATTTAATGATTTCCTAACAGGTACTTATTTTTTTCTAATTGTAATAAAATGAAGTAATATCCCTGATAAGATACTATTAGTTTTAAGGCTACATTTTAACTCAATTGAATTCAAAGGCATAAGATTAAAATTATTAATTGATAACGTCCACGTAAGCTCTTAGCAAGTAAACCATCGTTCTCCAAATAAATATTTCTGACCTCATAATGGTCAAATTAAATTATATTTATTATTATTCTCATATCTCATATAAAACTAGATACATCATAATAAATTAATTTGGATAACAGTTTCAAATATTAATAATTTTGAATTTATAATTATGTTGTAGAATTTGTCGATGATAGTTTTGTGTATTAAACAAAGTCAATAAAACTTTGATTGGATTAGTTAGGAGGTGAACATCCTAAAAGACCTAGTCGTAAAGCGGAATCAAGCGGATTCAAAATTAAGACAAGTCTAAATGCTAACGACGGTTGCCTCACTGGTTACTTCAAACTAAAAAGAGGCCGTAACATTCTATGTATGTATATTCAGTAGTGCATGCAATTTCTATCCCAACTAAGAAAATGTATCGATATTTTGTTGGTGACACCATAACTTCGAAACTAGTAAAACGATTCGACTAATAATGTTGACAAAAGAAATGAGTTTAAAAGAAATTTCATCGTTATGTTTTTTGCTACACTACACTACAATAGTCGAATCGGGAACAACTAGAACCGATCGAAAAAAACATCAAAAAGTTAAAAAAAGCTATTTCAATGTCAGAGATTTGAAATATGCTGTCCCTGTCAAAAGCCCCTCTGATCCTGAACGAATTGGAATTATGCAAGATCTAAAAACAAAGCAGGATCTTGTATTGTAGTTGAATGGATGTATTTTGCAATGCAAATCCGATCCGGATCAAATCAGAAAGCATAAGCCCCTATTGCGGTTGTCGATTTTGTAATCGACTTTTATTGATTATCGATTGTTGATTACTCTAATGTAATAAAGGTATTATATATTCACAATAGGTTCTATGGATTTCGTTACGTAATACCAAACATGAAAACCAACCCAAACGATCGACAAATTTCGATTCGATGGTTAATCGGCACCGCAATTTGGGCCATAATCTTATGCTATTGCTGATTAATAAGTTGCTAAGTTTGGTACGAAAATTCAAAGACAAAACGCTTTCAGATAGGTTGACATTGGAAAAAAATCGTAAGAGAAAGGTCGTGAAAGTGGAGGTTGGTAGGCATCTTATTGAGAAACAAGATGGTTACTTAAAGTAATGGCATAGTTCTCTATGTCAGAAGAGTTTTGCGAATGAAGGTGGATATTTTAAAGCATATTCCTCTGACGTTTTGATAGTTCAGATACGAACATACATATGTCATACATAGATGATGGCTGCTTAACAATGTTTGGATCGAAAAGACCTAAGGTTAAACGGCTGCTATGTAGGTGAGAAATAGAATATTAAATAAGTGTTAATGTTGATTCTCCAGGAGTTTTGTTTTATAAGAATAGCATTGAATGTGGAAAACAATACAATTATAAAAACGCAACTTCTTTGATACAAAATATTAACATTTATTATCTCGCGCTTTTTCGGTCTGGATTTACTATTCTATTATAAATAAATTTGTTTCTTTCATTCAATAGATTGACAAAATCATAGACGAAATAATGTCCCATAATGCAGTGCGAAACATTACGAATAAAAATCGAGTAACATTAAACGAAAATCTTGATCCTGAAGCTCTTCACTGCATCAATCGCTTAAGGCGAGCTATTACTATACTTTTCAGTTTTATACGTAAACCAAGTCCTAATGCGGTAGGAATCTTTTTTTAACATCAAACCAATAAATAATTCTTTTTATAATTGAAATAGGAATTCACCCAAAGCATCAAAAATTGGCTCATAAAACTTATCTCATTACATATTCGAGTTGGTACAAAAGAAGATCATTGGTTTCTTCTATTTCATGTCCTACGTTGTCCCAATGGTATTGGAAATTGGGCAAAATCTTTTATTCAGCTGCCATTGCCAGATTCAACAAATAATGAGCACATAACTCTATCGAGTTCAGAAATGAATCATTGTGTAGCAATACTTCATATACTTCTTTTACCCATTAAGAAACGCAATGATTTTCTAAAGGCCTTCACACAGGTAAATCGATTATATTTTAAGAAATATCATAAACATTAAAATTTATATAAAGTCCCACAAGGAAATCTCCGATCCCGTGAAAGATGATATGTGGATATTAATTGAATCAGATGGTGAAGAAGGAACGACATCTAAAGGTGAATGTATTGGATTGAGAGAAAGTGATTTGATAGCTTTGCTTGATCAAATGCCATTCGAAATGTTATTTTGGTAAGGTTAAAGATTTGATGTAACTTTTAACGTTAAATTTAATTGTATTTTTTGCAGCTACGCGTTAAATGTGGAAAAAACTTCTAACAACTATTTTCTCGAGGCTGACCTAATTACTGGAAATCAGGTGTTAAAAGTTATTGCTTTCTGTTCGACACTCGTTGAAATTTTTGGTGAAGGAATGTTGACATACAATAGAGAACGTTATAAGCAGCTGGCTAAACGATTAGGTCGTCTTATTCGACACATACTTCAATATGTGTCTGACTATCATGAGTTGTTTATGTAAGAGTCGAGTAGGAATTTTTTGGAAATTTCTTAAGTTTTTTGTTTTTGTTTTTAGCCGAAATAATTTATCAAAAGATCCTTATTTATGTGAAAGAATCAATGTGGAATTGAATTCACTTCTTATAAAAGCTTGCAGCTATATTTACCGAACTCGTAATCTAGCTACATGGCAGTACTTCTCTTCACTTCCATACAGCAGTCTGGATGCCTCGACAGTTTGGCAGATTTTTTTCTATTTGAATGTTGGATTTCCTACACAATTTCCAACTCCACATGAAGGTAGTAAATTCTGTTGTGCTTAGTAAAGAACTAATTTGTAATTTATTCTCTTTTAGATTATATAGCGCGATATCATGCGACAGATTTTTGGAATTACTTCAATGGAGCCAATGCTGATTCTTCAGCTGAAGACATGTACTACTTGTTGCAGGCATTCTTTGAAATGGCTAATGAACGTGATAGAGTAAAGGACTGGCAGTTAATTCAAGCCATTTGTTTGCATATATTTGATGTGAGTATTTTCTTCTTCACTTTCCAACTGGACGTATGCCCCTCTATTCGTGAGAGAAATATCTCACCTTATAATTTTGATATCAAGTTTTTTTGTTAATTCGTTTTCAGTTCTAATTTTTTTTTTATAACACCTTTATGTTAGTGATTCGTTGGATTGACCACAAAAATAAGCTTACTTGTTTGGATTATTTCATTTTCATCTAGGCCTACACTTCTTTCTTTCTCTTTATTTTGGAAATGTTATTTTTTTTACTTAAAGACTTTCTGAAGGCCTTGTCGCTTTTGCTGTGCGAAACACGTTCGTAGTAGTTGCTGTTAATTTGTAAACAATTGATACCCTTTAGTAGGCATTTTTAATCGCAGACGTTAACGTTTGCATTCAAAGTCAGCAAAAAAAAAACAAATGCAATTCGAACCAATCACTTCATTTTCGATTCAAAAACTTTAAATATTAAAATCATTCATTTTCAGATTGGTTTCATCAACGAAAGAACTCGTGATATTTGCTATAAAACATCACGAGACATGTTGGTCAATCTAACACTTGCATACAACGACCTTATGTCCAGTCTATTGCTGCAATTGAAAATTCGGTTTGATGAAGTTGAAAATGCTGCCTATCTCTTCAAATCACTTCCTCTAGAAAATTGGAAACCAGAAATGGATAGTTTTGAAACTCTTTCCAGTTGGTTGCTGCACTTTGATTTTAAAACCAAAGAGAACACTATTGCCCGCATCATAGTGAGTCATTTAAATTGGAGTTTCGACTGTGATGGGCGTCTTTATCTGCCACACAACATTCATGTCCGTATGGCATGTTTAATATCAGAAGCTCTAACAAAACATGCGCCAGAAGTTGTCGGCCAATCTGGAATATCAGAAAGTGTTCGTCAAGTTTCCAATTTAGAATCACAATCGACAAAAGAACAATTCACCACATGGTGTTGGAGTATGGTATCTATACTACGATTGCATCTAATGGACCAAAGTTTAGATTCAGTTAAGAACACTTTGCAAAACCCTGCCGAGCCATTGATGTTTATACCAGATTTGGAAAAAATTGAAGTAATTTATCAAGGAGTTACTGAAAACCGTCCACTGTCGATGTATGTGGCGATGTTAGTCAGTCTCTGGGGTCATTCGGTTCCATTGATATGTCAACAAGGATTTGAGCAAATGAAACTTCTACTAAATGATTATCGACATGCTGTGGTAATTCGATGTATTGAACTGATTGTTCCTTTGTTTATTGAAACACCAGAAACTTTAGCTAAATGTGAAATGTAAATTATCATAAATATTAATTTGAAAAGTACTTACATATAAATTCTTTTTTTTTTTAGCTTCCGGTCAATTCTAGTGCAACTGCTAAATGCTGACAAAACTTACTTAAAAATGGCCAAAGAAATGCTATTCAATTCTTCGATTGGTCCCGTTTTAGAGTTGTTGGATAATATGATACAACATCAAATCGTCAGTTATTATTCGTAAGTAAAAAACAAAATCATTTTATTGTTTTATAAATAATCAAAGTAATTGTTTGTGCTTATTCATAGATATGGATTGAAAACTCCCTTGTTGCTAGTTAACACATGGCTACAAGCTTTGACCAATGTTCCTAATTGGCAAAATACTATGATTTTGTATTTGATTGAAAACATTCTTTCGGTTGCGTATCAGTTTTCTGATGTCTGGATAGCTTCGAAGGAATATTTTAGAGCTTTTTACAAGGTAAACATTATAACATAAAATTGGTATATATTTCTTTTTTCTATGAACAATAATTGGCGATTTAACGGGGGGAGGTAATAAAAATAATAATTTTAGTTTAACTCAAGGTTGTACAAAACAAGCTTGACAGAAATGGTAATTTTTTTAAAAGCATGCCGTTAAATCAAGGTGGTATTAATCCAAAGCTGTCAAAAAACCGATCTCACAATAAACTTTAGATCCATTAGTCTCATCTTATACATTTTAAAAATGTTAGAAAAGAATACGGAGGAACAAAACTGTTTCATTGCCAATAACACAAAAGTATTAGTTTTAAGATTGCCATAAATGGAAAAGTAGGGTCAAGTACCTTGAGTTGATCTTTGAAACCAAACTAAGCCAGGCCATGGACAGATTCTACAGAAAAATGTGGGCATAGAATGTCTGCACACCCTACATGACATCTCGTTTAGTTCGTTGACAGCCAAGCAGTTATAATATGTTGTAACTTGCTGCGGGGAAGATTTCTTCGCCATTAGCAACAACGTTAGACTCTGTAAGGTACCTGGCCACAGTTGTTTATCAAGACATAAAAAGCTAGTAGACTAGCAAAAATATGATTTCATCTTGGGAAGGAAGAAGTAACGGTCCCACATTGTAATCATAAATAGACATTGGATATAAAGTACTCAAAACAACAAACGAGCGTTGGAGGTCACTATAGAGTCTTGTGCCACAAACAGAAAAATACAACCATACTTCGACAAATAAAGGACGAAAACTCTAAGGTAAGTGCTCTGTTGTAAGTGCTACTACCTACTACGAAATTTAGCACAAACGACTTGTTAAGTGAGTACATGAGGATACTCCACGCTACCCTTGTCACTACCCACCACTTTGTTACGATTTTAATGCCTAAAAGACAATTTCTTCCAAAACTTAGAAGAACTTTCAGTTGTTTCTGTTAATGCTTCCAGATGGCTATCCATAGATTTTTTATCATAGGTAGTATTAAGGAGTTATAAAGGGTATTATAATGCATCTATATAATTTATACTTCTTCATTAATTAATATAAAAAATTAACTATAGGTATTTAATGTTGATTTTCTAGGACTGTCATGACTGGAAAGGTCATAAAATATCAACTTTAAAAATGATTCTGGGGGCGTCTACTCAAACCCGTGTGCCAAATCTAATTGCCACCAACTACGGATGGTTTGCGCTTTTATTACTTGAAGTTGAATTCGATTTACAAGATACAAAAATTTGGGCTGAATTTTTGAGACAACTTTCTGTGGCTAAAAATGACAATAAAATCAATATTGATAATATTTTAAAGGTAAGAAATAAATTAATACTGTGATGCTAGAACTAATTTATTTTTTCTTGATTTTTATAGAAAACATCATCAATTGTAAAGTTTTCAAATTTTCCGGCACATAATCTTGTTATTTACAAGTATGCTAATCTCATATCAACAATTGAATTTAGTCATCCTGCCTTGCCTTTGCTTGTGCAACAATTCTTTATTTTATTCCTCGCAAGAGTACCTTTGCATCCTGACGAAGAGAGGTATATAGAATATCCAGAAAAATTATATACACATCTTTTATTTTTTTTTTTCTGCTTAGATTTCAGTGCACTTATGGAGTATCAGATAAATTTTATGAATTTAATGTGACCCTAATGAAGAAGATCAAAGCAAATCTTAAAGCTGCAGAAAATTTATACACAGAAAAAGTCGCAGAAGATCCAGATTTGGCTCATTTCTACACGAACTGTAGCAAGTATGTACAAATAAATTGATTTTTTTTATAATCTAGCCATAACAAATAACAGGAAGGAAATCAAAACTAAGAATTGCTGTTAAAAAAAAAATACTTTTGAACAGATTTTTGCAGCGAAATTGATTAGTCTTAAGTTAGCTTAGATTAGTTTTGCGAGTTGATGGACAAGAACCAACTCAACTCCAAGATAAGTAGATCAATGAAGACCAATTGCAATGATCATTTGATAGTTTACAAACGTCATAGTTCCGTTTCTAACCATCAAGTTTCTCTAGCGAATGTTAAGATTTGTCAATAGAAACTGTGATAGTTCTTCGATGTTATCAATAAAGTATTTCTATGGGGATGGTGGCAAAAGAAATGGGCTGAATACCACAGGTGGTGCCCCGTGGGCTTGTGGTTAATGTGTCGGATTATCACGACGGAGGTCTGGGTTCAAACACTGACGTACACATAAGAGACTCAGGTGAATCCTATGGATCGGGTATCATCGTCAACATGTTCCCCAGTTCCTTAAAAAGCTGCCGTCGGAAGCATCTTTGTGAGTTGTAGATGGACGCTCTCCTCTTCCGTCATTTTGTCTTCGAGTAAATAAGTTTGTTTTTGCACTCTTCGATTTGGCCAGCCTTCAAATGTCCAGCCTTCAAGGTTCATAGGTCTGGCAAGCCAACAAAATCAACACAAGAGTTCCCATAATTTTAATGTAAATTAGGCTATTGGTCGTGTTTTACTTGGTGTATAGGTACTATAAGGCAAGTCTTGGATTCGTGCAGCAAAAAAGTTTTGAGATAACAATCAAACATGACATTACGATGATAGAGAAGACGAAAAAAGTGGGTCCGGAAATTCTGTCCGTCTGTCTGTCTGTCTCGACACCTGCAGCCTAAACGGGTGGTTCGATTTACTTCAAATTTTGTAGGTATGGTTTTTGGGGTAATACGCTCAGGGGATCAATTCCCGATCTGTGAAAATGTGAAATGATAAATTTTATCACGCCTTAGCGTTAAATTCGATTCCCGACTTGTAAAAAAATGAAAACAAACTTTAAAAACTTTTCATAATGATAAATATCTTATCCCAGTCAAATCGTTCTGTGAAGAGCAGTGACAATGCGCTGACAGACCTTACACTTAGAGACAAAAAGGTAAATTAAAATTTAATAGATTTTATTTGACTTTCATTTTATAATGGTACCTTAGCTCGAGTAAATTTCATTTAATTATGCTTCGTTCTCAATTTTTTTCTCAGACTTTGATTTTAAAACATTCGTATTCGAGCCATTTTTTTTTAATTTGATTAAATTAAAGTGGTTTTCTCTGATTGAACGTTGTTTTTTCTCTGGGTGTATTATTTAGTACTTTTTAGTACACACATTGACAGCTGCTTATCATAATAAGTTCGAGAATCGCATTATGCGAGTTCATGAAGTGATAAAATGAAAAGTCGTTGTGAAAAGTGAAATGATAATTTTTTTTATCACTACACAGTTTCACAGATCGGGAATTGACCCCCATTTTTTGTAGGTCACTGTAAGTCTAAAAATATCGAAAAGCATATTCTTCTCGAAAAAGCCTCTAACGATTTCAAACAAATTTCACATGTGTACTAAGGTGTAGAAGTTATAAATTAGTAAAAACCAAACTTGCAAGAAAATTCGTTTAACGGTATCTGCCATATAACGGTATTTTTAAATTTCGACTATCTGGATAACGGCTTAAGCGATTTGAACTAAACTCAATACTGAAATTGTCCTAGCTATAAAATAACATGGCATAAAATTATTTTTCAAAAATGTTTTTGTTAAGTTTTAAATAATTTTTGAAAAAATGTTTTTGTGAATTCAATATTTCAAAAACCAGTTGACGGATTTTTAAAACAATTCGAAAAAATATTTTGAAAAATCGATTTTTTCGAAAACCGGTCCAACGATTTTGAAAAATTTCGTTTCTTATATGCACATTTAGTAAAGAAAATTTTTTGCATACTTTGATTTTGGTTTGAATCTTTGTAAGATATGGTTTTCAAACTTTTAAAAAAATTTCATACGATTTTTTCGTATATTCCGTTTTTACTTTAAACCCACAGATAACTTACCACAAGAGCAAGTTTGTGCGACCCAGTCGTGCAATTTATTTTATCTTTTACTCTTGAGTTAGTCCATTCTTCTTGTTTTTGTTTTTGACAAACCTAAAACAAAATTTTATTTCAGAATCATGAAAACCTATTCTTTGTGGCTAGAAGAAACAACCATAAATAAAATTACAAAAGATCAACAAAGTTTCCCTCCACAATACAATCCTGAAAAACTTCAAGAAATTTTAAGTGGTAACAATGTAAGTATTTTTTCTTCAAATTTTGAAGACATGTGTTTTTGTAAACCATTTCTGTTTTTAAATCAAAGCAACACTGGACTGAATTAGTATTTCTTCCGGCAATAAGAAAAGCTCAAAGACACCAATCAGAACAGTGGTGTAAAAAATGTTTACGAACCAAATCAGCGAAACATCTGCGAAATGCTTTACAACCAAAACCGAGAACCACACCACTCGAAAGGATTAAAACTCATCTAAAGTCATATGATAAACGTTTGGATGGACCTTCCTTGGTTGCGTCACTAAATACTTCTTCATCTCAACAACGCATAGACAAAGAAACTTTAAATGAATTACGAAATGATTTTAAAGTTCTCAATAGTTCAGCAAAGTAAATATTTTTAATAAGATTTTTAACAATTAAAATGCTTATGATATGTTTACAGAAAATTCAATCTACAATCTTGTGAATTAAATGCTCTTACTCAAAATTATAAAGAGCTCACAACCAAACTTTATTTAAATTTACCAGCCAAAGAAACGAGACACATCAAATGCTCATCAATACTCAATAAGTTCGAATGCACGAGACCGGGAGTAGTTGTTGTTAACGTAAGTTATATTGAAAAACTATTAAAAAAAGACAAGAATTTATGTAATTTTCTATTTTAGTATGAAATACCGACAAAACAGGTGGTCATTGAAAGACAAATGTCTTCGAATGCAGAAAGATATTCGAAATTAGTTGAAGAAGGGTTATCTCAGAATGTAGTTCCACTTGCGATGTCAATTCATAAAATGGAAAATGTAATAAGGTTAGTAAACATAGAAGCAATTCATATCATACCTTTCTTTTCATACTTTCGAAACAATATATCTCATTAAGTACTTAATTTTGGCTAGTCAGTACGAACACAATCAATCCATATAAGGTTGTAAATTGCTCCTGATTTCCACATATAGTATATGCAATTTGTTATAATTTTTTTAAAAGATTTATGGTGTCCTCACAAGTTGAATCAGGATGTGTGCGACAGTACTCCACAGATGTAACATCAGTGGGTATACAATTTTTCTATGATCTAGTAAAGGGCATGAATGAAGTGATGATGAAATTTCCACCCTGCAATGACTTGTGCAATAATTTCCTAACAGAATTGGGCGTAATTATATAATAATTTCAACTTTAAACTATACAATTATAATTATTTTTATTATATAGGTCTTCATTCAAGACAATCATGAGACTGAAGGAATTCGAATATTAGAATTAGCACTTAAACGGCCTGATCTATTAAAAACCATATCAAACTTGTTTGTACCATATCGAACTGGTCCAAAATATTTCATTGCCATGTATAAATTTCTAATTGATTCGCATATGAAACGCTGTGATAAAAAAATACTATTCGTATTGCTTTCCAAAGTAAGGATTATATTTGTATTCTTATTTTGCCCTTTCTAACATTTAAAATTATTTTTCAGTTTGATCTACCAAGCTGGCTACAAACATTCCGACCAAAATTGTCTGATATAAATCAATTGCTAAAATTGATATTGTTTGGATTAGAAAGTTGGAATCAATCAGATGCTGAAATACTGCAGGATCTATTCCGTCGTCATTTGGTGTATATTTTTGATCACGAATTCCCTGAACATTATGGTGAAGTCATTCAGTTGGTATTGGATGGTGTTTCAGAACAAAAACTTATGCCAGTTGTTTTGTTGGATCTTTTGAATTCGTTGCTTAAACAATTTAATTGTGATCAACTGACTATGGATAGCAAAGAAGAAAAGATAGAATTTATTTCGGCGGAATTTTCTCGTCGTCAAAATTTGTTTGATTTAAAAGGGGTAACTTTTGATACTTTTTTTTTAGAGTTTCGAATATTGTAAGTATGTTATAGGCAACGGAGACAGTAAAATTATTTGCGACACACTTCCAAAAAGAACGACTTCACAATGGCCTTCATGGATTATATCCCAAGCACAAAGATTATTGCAAACCACTTGCTATGTGGTTCTCTTGTTTCAGTCATGTTGTTGTTAGTACTGCGATTGTTGGATACCCCGGATTGCTAGCCGATCAAAGTAAGTATTAGTTTTTAATTTTGATTTGTTAAACAAACTTGTTAACTGTAATAAATGTTTGCAATCCACTAACAATGGATGGAGTGCTTGCTTGTTAATTTAGAGGTTGCCAGTTCAATTCCCACTCGGGTACAAAGCATTTTTTTCTTTTCAGCATGCCTCCAGCTTATGCTGGACGTTTATTTACTAGTGACAATAGGTTACGGTGAAGCTAATGGGCTCTATTTTTAATAGCTAATTTATGTATTTAATTGACTCTTTTGATTTTTTCCGTGTTTCGAAATTCATAATGATAGATATTTTTAGGGTTGATTATGTGCTGCGTACGTCCATACGGCGGTGGCAGCTGTTTTGAAACTTAGTGATTCCCTACCTGAGGGAATTTCCCTTCTTGCTGCTTCTTGCTTCTTCCACACATTAGCCTTTCACCCTCACCGTATAGATAAGTACATGATATTGCTTAAAAGCTTTACCCAAAATACGTAAGTTGTTCGAATTCGCTCTTTTACTTCATGTGGTTTCAATTCACCGTCGATAAGGTTAATAATTTGATATCTTTTGAATTGTATCCTGTTACCAGTGCACTGAAATCGTCGTTACTGGCAATCACAATGTACACAATTTTCCTCACCTTTGTTAATCTTGTCAGAAAATACCTGGCTCTTTGTTAAGCTAAACAATCTATCTCAGCTTGACGTTTCAATGACTCTCATAGCACCCCAAACTTATTTAATTATGATAAATAAAAAGTAAGAGTATTGCCGCATCTAAGTATTATCAGTAATTATCAGTAATTTCGGCAAATTGTTGACAAAATAATCCAGTTAATCCAGTTAAAGAACAAACCCCAAAGAGAACAGGTTTGCAATAAAATGAGGATACGAATTTGGTTTTTGGGAGTGTACACAGTATCCAAATTTTGTGTACCCTTCTTGTTGAAGATGTACACAATATTGAAATTCCATTAGTTGGGCTAGCTTTCATCGGTCCAAATTTAACAAAGCATGACGAAAGCTACTATCTTTTACTGCTATACTGTCAGCTTCAAAAATCTTGTTAGAAGCAATTTGAATGTTAAAAAAGGATCATTGCAAATAAAATGGTTTTGTTATTATATTGTACTATTCGTACTAGAATGTCAGTTTTATTACTTAACCATTCTTTATTCCGTCAATTTTTCATTGAATGCTTTAGTTATTTAAGAATTATAATTTAATAGATTGTTCTTGAAGATCTTATTTACCTAATGAAAAAAATAATAAAACACTAACTTCTTTCCAGTAAGTAATTGCATCTTTGCTACGCTCATTGAAATGTATGTTCCTTGGCTGATTGCGTATACAGAACAACAAATACAACAATCATCTCCCAACTGGATACGACAATTGATTGACAAAGATAAAGTTCTTTATCCTTGGAGCTCTGTGCACGGTGATACAAGTATAATTATGGTCAATTCATTCATTAATTCAATTCTTTTCGTTTTGGAAAGTCTTCCAGGTAAGAACAACAATTTTTAAATGAAAACAGTTTTAAAATGATTTATTTTTTTCATGTTTTAATAGTTTCTCAATCAATACTTGGCCATACCTTTAGTTTCTATATTCATCATTATGCTGTGGAAAAAATGGAATTACATGTTCGAAAACCAATTCACAATGGAATTATTAAATTACCATGGGAACTTTTCAAACCTCTCCCAAATCATATTAATCTTTTGTATGATAGCTTGAAAGTGGTAAAAGAATTGTAATATGATGTTAATTCCATTCTGTTTAATTGGTGTGTTTTTTTTGTAGTACGCTCCGGAGTCGCACGCCTTACTTGGTTATATATTCCTTCGAATCGATTGGAATATCTGGATGAAGGAAGTATTTTCAAGTTGGCCGTTAGCCGTACAAACACAAACTACATCCCGCCTGCTGACAATCTTTGTGAAAATTTCTTTCGAACCAAATATTCACAATCACACTAGTACGAGTAAAATTTTGGAAGATGCTATTACTTATCCATGGTATATGGTAGAATATCAGGATCTAGAGAATCTATTTAAATGGGTGCTGGAAACAGTTGAGCCCTCAATTTTATTGAAACTTCCGTCTGAGAGTAACTATGCAGACAGGGCAGCGCTAGAGTATGTTTTATATTTTGATCTTGATAAAAACGACTTTATTTAAAAAAAACTCTTTCAAAAGTCTCCTAAGCATTGCATCAGCAATGATGCCCGAAAGGACTGCTCCCGGTTCAATAACCCATGCAACTGCCAAACGTATTCTTTATGCAAGATCCAATGTTAGATTGCTTCGAATGTGCGCTGCGAAACATAACAAATTAATTGCAACTAAAAACGGATTTAAAGCATTTTCAACAGCTCTGACAGAACTTCTTGATCTTATGGAACGAACTGTATCAGGTGTTTGTACTACCAAAGAAGAACGGGAACAAGAAGCGTTAAATCTTATGATAGAGATTATCGTTTCAATGCAATCCCAGAGTGAAGAAACTTCCAAGTATTATTTAGTTATTTTTTTTCTCAAGTAACAATTATAATTTTGAGAACTTTTATTATTTCAGGTTTTTCATAGATATCCTGATCGAGTGGCAATCAAAATGTAAAGCTGGAAGTGCATTACTGTGTCAGACGTTAAATGCATTTGGACATTCCAAAGCATTCATTTCGGGTATCTATATATTATTGGAGGCAACAATTATTAATTATTTTCGAATTTCAAGTAAGTATATGTAAAGAATGCCATTATTATATCGATGATTATATTCTACAATGTAATGTAGAAGGGTTTTTCGAGACTCTGTGCAGTTTTTTCATCTTTTGTCAAGCAAAAGGAAGGAATGAACGAAATTTCTTGATATCGAATCCATATGTGGATGGTAGATCCGAAACTTAGCACAGGCAGATGTGAGTTCAATTAGAGATTCAAAGAAACCTGGGATAAAATTGCGTTTTGGAAATCTCTGAATAAAATAAATAAATTGAGGCTTTGACAGCTCCGAAGGACCACGGCCTCGTGACTTACAACTCTTAACCAATTTATGAAATCTCTGAAAATGGTAATAAAGATTAAACGGTCTCGCAGAAAATTATAGAAACGCTGCTAGAAGAGTTAATGCCACAGAATTGTTTCGAATATACAAACAAATAGTAGTTCGTATTGCTTCTTTTTTTTCAGACAATTTGGTCGATTTTATAAATGTCAGACTGCAGTAGACCTTGAAGATTTTTAAAGATCAAAATGTGAACAAAAATGCGGAGTTCTGAAGCTTTCAGGTTATGTAGCGGTCTTATACAAATCTCCTGAAAAACAACAAATCAGCTGAAATTACTGAAGCAGCTCTCGCAACAACTGCTAGCATTGTAAATCGTTTGATACAAATTAAGGAGACAAAATCTATCACAAAAACTGGAAAACTAGAGTGATTCTTAAACTGCCAAGGGAAGGAAATCTTAAAAGTTAAAATATTTTGCTCCGTTCTTAACTTGTCCTCACAAAACAAAAATGGAAAACTTATAGTTCTTCTGGGCTTCAGATATGGGGAGTACAATTTAAAGAATCACATCATAAGCAGCGCTAAGAACACATGCTATTGAAGCCAAAGACATGTTCTGCTCTGATATTTTTACAGAAGAAATATTTAAAGGGGACATAAGTTCAAATTGTAATCAATTCAATTTTAACAAAACAGATACTTTGGGAAGATTTTGTCGAATTCGTTCCTGTCGATGACTAAATTTCGAAAAATTTGAAAGAAATCATACGACAACGATATGCGGAACTAAATCTTGACAATATAAACAAAAACAAAAGGGCTAGACTATGACGATTTGTACGCAAATTCTATTTAATAATATCCAAATGGATCTAGGTTCCTGTAATTTTTTGCAAAAACACAAAGTTCACTGTAGTAGTTTGTTTTTTGTTAAAAGAACACTATAAACTCTTTCGTTTCTACGTAAAAACATTTTTTCTTAATCAAATAAATAGAAACAAGTAGGTAAAATATTTTTTAACTTCATATTACAGCCAATTCCTAATAGAAGGATTAATTACCAAAAACATTTTGAAATTATTTTATCTTCTTTGTACATCAAGCTCAATTTCTTTGAGAAATCAAAATAAAAAATAATCAAAATATTTATTTTTTTAGATGAAAACACTGAGAGCCACCACCCATCATGGATGTCATTATTAAAATCTCTCCAAACTTCATACGATAAATTAGAAGTTATGCCTTTTCTGCGTGGACAACACTTTTTATCTTTGCATGCGTACATAATCTACAAAATGGAAAAGCTAACAAATGCTGGAGAAAAAATTACATTTCTTCAAGATCTAAGTCAACTACTGGAACATGTTAAGACAAAGTATGTATTGCATCATTTCTGCAATAATTTTCAAATGTACATATTTCTATTAATTTATGTTTACAAAACAAATAGCGTTGCAACGGAACCTCGAATGGCTATAGTCTGGGGAGCGATAATTTCAAGTGGATGTAAAATTCTATCTGAATCGGAAAACGCCAAGAAACCACTGTTAATGCTGGCGAGACACTTTCATGTTCTTTCAACACAAACTGAAGGTTGGAGCGATGGTTTATTGGGTGTCATTGGTTTTAAGAAAGATAGCATAAGTAATCGGTAAGCTTAGTAAAGTTGTTTTTTATATGTAGTTTTAATAATAAAATACATTATTTCAGGCGTAAGGTTTTGACAAGATGTATTTCGTGCATTATATTTTCACTGTTTCCTGATACAAGGTATTTATTTGAAGAAACATTCCAATATAAAGATTTATTTAAAATATTCATATCTTTACAGCTCGGATACAACCTTACCAAATCAAGAATTTGTTCGTTCATTCAATGAAATGAAAATGCTTATAGCTAACAAGAAGTTCAATGATGTGAAGATGCTTATTGTTAAAGCTATCGAACTAATTAACGAAAACAAATTTACAGAAGTTGAAAATATCCCAGAACTAATTCACCGAGTTATTCGATTATTTTATAGTGATATATTTCTGGAAACTGTTCTCGAGGTGTGGAGCTTTGGATTTAAGTGGCCTTAAGTTTTTTTTTTGTCCGTGTTTGTTATTATTTTTTTTATTATTGCCTGCTTTAAGTGGTGTATATTTAAGTTTCATATTAACAAAAGTCAGATTCATAGTAAAAAAAAAGAAGAAATTTATTATATTTTTTTCCATTTATAACAAATAAACAATATTTATAAAGAATATTTATGTGTAAAGCTTTAATTTAATAACTACTTTCCTTTGTCAATGTGGTAACCGAAAAACGAAACAAATAAAGTGAACGACTGGGTTGCACGAACTTCTTCTCAGGGCATGTTACATACCTTTAATCGTAGTAAAAATCTGAGTGCAAAGTTAGTGTATATTTAATTTTCAGACTGATGTTCTTTGAAATAATTTGTATTTAATTATGGTTTAATGGTAGAACAGAATCAGCTAGAGACTGAGAAATATATGTACATATCTAATGGGATGAAAAGAGAGTTACCTGCTCATATTTTTCTAAGAAACATGAATTTAACGCTCCAAAAAGCTGCCGCCAGACACATGTGAAGGTCTGCCCCCCTAAGTCTTGGGCTGCTATTGGCAGGCAGTTTTCCCTAATGTTAAAAATACAAATTGTATATAATTGCACAAGATGTATGTACTACAATATGTTATAATGCCTGCTTACTTTGTTAAATCAAAGTCTGTAATCCTACTCTTTTCAAACTATGAAACTTTAGTGTAGAAAGTAATAACGCATGTGTAAATAGAAGTCAAAAGGTATCTAGATACCTACATATTTAAAATTAATTTGAAGATTTTTTTAATTTTTTTTTTTAATTTAAATAAATAAAAAGTAAGTTCACTGAAATTATCGCATAGTTGGGTAGTTATTCTTTTCTTTTTAAAGATCACACTTTCCATTTCTCCATGCAAATTTGTCCAAATATTGAAAGTTTAATCAGTAAAATACCAAATCTAAAGATATATATACTTTTTCACACATCTAAATTGATTAGCATCATCAAATTTGTTGCTTATATCTTTACACCTTAAAGATATAAAAACATCTTTCTTAACTGAACCATGAGCAAAAAAGTGTACTTACCCTTGCCGACTGTTACAATCATTTTGAATCACTACAAGATAACGATGCGATTAATACTTTGCATCGTTTTAATATTGCTGGGAATGCAACTTACCATAGCTAGATCAATTGAATCTGACCTTATGGAATTCATCGAACTTATTCCCAGAAATCGAGTTGCATTTATATCGGGAAGGCATTTCTTATTCGATGCAAAATTTCGAACGGCATTAAGTTTTCTACGATCAGCAAATTTTGAAGTCCTTGTACGTGAAGAAATTTCGAAAAGTCAAGAAATCCAGAATGTCGTGCACTATTTGGACAGAGAAATTGATTTGACTCTGATACCAATAAAAATAAGAAGATACATAATTCACTTACAATCACCTCAGGACTATGGGAGTGTTCGAGCATCGTCGAGTTTTGTTCAGGAAATTGCTGATTTGTTACCTGATCAAGAGATTGCTAATTTAATAAAGAAAAAATCTTCTGAAGATCGTGAATTTGAAGAATTATTTTCAAAAATTACTGATTTTAAATTTAAAGAATTAGTCTTCAAAGCAAGGGTAAGTTCAAATTTATAGCTAACCATTTTGGATGTAACTATGTATCTCCTTGCAGAATTCGAAAAGTATGTTTAAAGCAGTAGACGTATTAAGGAGCTATCAGATTGATTTGGATCAGATTCTTCAAATTGCAATCGAAAAGATTGACAAGTGGAACAAATATTAAAATAGTTATACGAAATATATAACAGCTTAATAGTGTTTTGTCTTTTAACTTTGTACTATCGGCTTTCTTTTTTTGTATTATTGCAACATAGATCTGAGATAAATCTTAAGACCTGCTTTCTATGATAACATTTTTAGGTGGATATGAAGCCACATGTCTCTGTTCAAGTGGACGATCTAACACATCTATTAAATATGTCTTTTTAACGGGCATCGTATTCCTTTCAAGAAAAGACTGCGTTGGAAAACCGAAAGAAACTTAAGAGAACTTTCGGAAGCTTTTTGGAAAGGATGGACAAAAAAATGAAACAGATTAAAAAAAATTATTTTACAGCAATGTCCATTTAACTATTAAAAATTGCGTCTCTTTGGAGAATGCCGCCCGGGGCCTGTTCCCTTACAATACGCCACTGGCGGCGGCTAGATATTTATACACCAGATAAAGCATAGGTACATTTTTAATTACACATTTGATTAATAAATAAAAATGCATTTTCAGTTTAATATATTCACATTTATTTATTGAAAAAAATAGTAATAATAAAACAGGGAAGGTATCAATTTGTAGGTTGTTTAGGTATAGGTACTCGTACTTGTATTTGTATAACGTATAATTTTAGAGGAATTCTATTTAAAACAAACGCAGGTAGTCCTTTACTTTTTGTCACAACAATATAATAACATTTAGATTTTTGCGGAAATCAAGCATCCTAATTTACTGTTTCCATTCAAAAATATTCATAATATTTTTTTCTTAGAAATAGATACAAATATATTTACATTAAAAATTACATTGAAACTTAATTTTATTTTACACGAGAATTTCCGGCTCGGACAGCAGTTTAATTTTTAAGAGTTGTAATATAGTTCCATTTATATATGACGAATGCTTAAATCAACATAAAACAATAATAATCGAAGTTACAAAATAATAGAATTATTTTTATTTTCCAACCACTTATCGGATCGGATCAATAAAAGACATTGTTATCAATATCTAACATAAACGCTTTTCGGTCTTTTTGACTATCACTGTTAAAAGTTGATGATTGCAATCAAACAAAAGCAAAATAATCAATATCAATATTTTCGAAATGGATGACAGTGAAACAAACAATTCAACAATTCAGTACTGTATCGAACGAACGACTGAAACTTACACCAATCACTTGATTTCGAATTACATATATTTGACTGAGACGAAAGACCGAAACTGATACCATTCATAGAAATTTGAAATACGAGTAACATAAGTAGTAAATATTGGCGTGGCGCTTACTGGATTCTAGCATATTTAGATTTTCGTATAGTTTGAAAAAAAAATTGCAAGTAAGTTAAAAGTGGCGTGGTGCTTACTGGATATTTAGACTTTCGTACAGTTTCGAAAAAATTTGCAAGTAAAGTTAAAAAAAGGTAAATAAAAAACGGTGGGAGAAGGGCGGCAATTAACAGCTCTGCCTAGTGCGGCGAAATGTCTTAATCCGCCACTGGCATTGAACCCAAATATAATTACATAATTGTATTTATTTTGTAAATAACTTTTAAAAGTAGGGAGTTAAGCTACGATTAGACGGTCGTTGTAATGTGTCCTTGCAAGGACAGTCTGACACTGTTTCATTTTGCAACGTGTCCTTGTTAGCTACAATGACGATCACACGAATGCCACAAGTTTGTCATTTTTGTCCCAAAATGTTTACAGTCTAAATTTGTCATTGTGTCATTTGCCATTTGTTGTCTTTTCAAGAACAAGCAAAACAATGCTTGCGATCGACCATATAGCTGCGGCGGGGAAATAAATCTGAAAGTATCCTAAAATGTTCAGTATACTCACGAAGCCAAGGGAGGATTGGCAAACAGCTGACTACGAATATGTGTTTGTATGTCTTTTGACACCTATCCGGTTTTGGTCGTTCGCAAACTCATACGATACAGGCGTATCCAGATAGCTCTTTTGGTGTGCACCCTAACGTGCGAAATGACGATCACATGAATGACAACTTTTAAGTTGATGGTGACCTGAAACAGCAATGACAATTGTCATTTTTCACAAGGACTATCACACGAATAACACAATTTATGAATATAAATTGTATAATTTTGGCTTTTTTTCATGAAAATATTGAGGTGAGTTTGTTTTTCTCGATAAAAATCATTCGAATTTTAAATAATAAATCCTAAATAATTAAAATTACAGTGGTTAAAAGAAAAAATGTTAAAAATGACAAATACAAATTTAATGGAGATGGCGATTCTCGCAGCATATGTTTTGGACAGTAGTTTGGACGATGACGACGCTACCCAAAGGCCACAACGGAAAGTTTGGACGGTTTGGTCGAAAAATTGGTTGCTATGTCGAGATAAAGAAGGCTTTTGTTCAAAATTTCTCCGAAAATTGCGAGCTGAAGAACCCGAGCAATATCGCAATTTTCTTCGGATGTCTGCTAGTCAGTTTGACTTTTTACTAAAGGTAGACACCTCTGATAACAAAACAGGACACAATTAAGCTCAAGAGCCCAAAAACGCAATATGCGAAGTTAATGCTTAGATCACCCAGCTCGAAAGTATTAAAGAGTCTCCAAATGTCTTGATCTTGTTTCCAACATTGATTTAGCACTTTTTGATAGTGCTGACATCAAGCAACACATTGGACTACCTTCGATCAGAGCAGTTTTTTACATTTCCATGCTGCAAGAACTATTGAGAGTCGGGATGATCGATCCGCAACCAATCCAACGTTATGACAATGTTGATTGTAACTCTATATTTTTATCGCTGGTTCAGAAAATTGTTGGAGAAAGTGGACGATCTTTAAGCAAACTAACATTTTTAGGACATGCCATGTTCATGCGCAGCTTAACCAACCCTACAGACCTGCAATAATTTATTTAGCCATGGGATTGGCATTGGATAAGCATCTTGAGGACCAAAAGCTTTTAGAAGGCGAAGATAATTTAATTTTTTCATATTTGTTTATTGCTTATAAAATAAAATGCGACTAATAAACATTAAATAAATAAATTGAATTGATTACATGTAGGTACAAAATTGTAAGGACAGCATGTTACAATGACGATCACACGACATGACAACTTTAAAACAACTAACTACGTCATTATGACGTCAGTTTGTCCTTGCAAGAACACTTTAAATGACCGTCTAATAGTAGCTTTAGATTTAAATTAATAATAATAATTGTATCACAAAGTTAAATGGCGCCCAACATGGGACCACAAGCTGATCAGAAAAAGCCAACTAAAACGATTAGAATAGATTTTTTAAATTTGTATTCAGACAAGGCACATCCTGTTGAACAAATATTAACGTTTGAAATATTCGATTGTTTTTTCCAGGAACATATAGGCCCAGTTTGATTTCAAGCTAATGGTCCATTATTTAAATCTTTCCCTTCCTTATTCCTTTAACGAATGTTTGGCTTATAAGAATAGAAAAAGAAAAAGAAAAAAACCAAATAAAAAATCACGAATTCTTAGACATTTTAAAAATTGTTTCAATAATAGAAATACTTGGCTCAAAGAACCCTGCAGTAAAGCTGGTTGCGAGGATTAAAATCCCAAACCCAGATGAATAAAATCATTAGTAAAATTTTCTATATTTCATTTGAAATTTATTTATTAACTTAGTTAAATGGAGCCCAACATGGAAATCGGTTGGCTCGATGAGAATTCGACAGTGAGGATTGTGCTGTCAAAACCTTTATTGCAAAAACTGTTTAAAGAATTACGCGTTATAGTCGGAAACGACATATCAGAAGCTGTAATAGAGAATTAACTATAATTTTATTTAATACCGACTTCATATTTATTTGTAGTAGTTTAATGTAGTTATATGTATAATATGTAGTATTTAGATACTACATTCTCTTTAACCATTTTCTTTTTTTTTTTTTTTTACAGAAAGAGGGTAATAACCAAAGATTAAAAATATAAAGATGGGAAAGAATGGCTGATAACGGCATTTGCCTACGAACTCGAACTGTCATTTGACTGATTAAGTTGCAAAAATGTGCGTTAAAAACTCACACCAATGCAACTTAATCAGTCTACCACAGATTTCCCCTGTGGGGAATTAATTTATCTGTTATTTTTAAAAATCGGCAGTTATTTTCAAAAAATGATGAATTTCGTGGGGTGCGTTCTGGATTGAAACTTTCAAACTGTGCTTTCACTGGGAGTCACAGGTCGACTCGAACCTGTCTTTTCGCATTCTTGAAAAATTTTGTGAATACGTGTCGAAATTCACGGGCTCACTCATTCATATATTTAAGATTTGTTATAAAATCAAGGTCTAGCCTGTGTGCAATATATTATTATTTGTTATTGCTTGTCAGTGGTTTTGGTATGAAACATATACAAATACCTAAATATTGAAGATATTGCTCTACACGACGCAGTATATTGAGCAATTTATTGCAGATGCTTTAATAATGCATATTCATAGATGTTTGACAAATTCTTTTTATACTATGTTTCCATCAAGCACTTAATCTTGATTTGAGCAGATTTATTTATCCATAATCTTCTTCTAATTCATTAGATTTACTATACAAATTTAAATCCTTAATTTTCATGATTAAACATTTTTACTTTACTGGTCGACTCGAACCTCTCTTTCTTAACGGGTTCAAAATTATTCTTGTTAGAAACTTATTATTGGTTTGTAACTGTAATGTAAAATAGCCGTTTTTTTTTGCAAGTTTATAAGACTTGTGTAATTTTAATGGCGCATATTCATAGTTTTTTTTTATACTACAGTTTTTCTTAGCCTTTGTTTAAGCAATTTAAATAGGATAAACTCGAGTTTTTATGAAAACAGCTTAAACAGTGTCTATAATTTCGGTCAATATTTCACTTATTGCGTATTGTTGCGTAAGACATAAATATTTGACAAACATTTATGTTTTAATCATGAATGGAATCCATCAATTAACAAGTTATGAAAAATCGGAATATCGTATAAGTGGTTAAAGCCAAAATATAATTAATTTTTTTATTAAAATAAATTTCTTCATAAAAAATAATTTGACTGACCATACATCAGAGCGTGAGCATAAAATATTTAAAATAACAAAAATATTCACAAAAAATACTTTCAATTTTGTTAGATCCACGAACGCGGCATTATATGTGAGAATTATGAACGAAATCCACCACAGCTCATGAACCTCATGAATATGGTCTGTCTGGCATCATTTTCGAGTTGCGCTCGACCCACATGTCATCAGCTTGTACTCCTCCGTCTCCTCCCATTTAAAAAACTTTTTACACGCGCTTTTCTATACGTGAATACGTGTGAACAGCTAAATGCAAAATTGTAAGAATATATGGTCTAGCCCAATTTGACAGTCCCATTTAAAATTCACTGGCACTCATACAGAGTTAAATCTGAGATTATGTTCTATTTATTTATTTTTCTATGGCTCGACCTTAAAAAAGTGAAAAATGTTTCTCTCAAATGAATGGAAAACTTTTCACAATTTAAATGTTTTGATACATTTTTTATGATTTATCAAACTAGCTGGTTTTGAAGAAAATTTAATTCAATATGATACAGAGAATCCGGTTTTTGTATAAACTACAGTTTGTTTCCTTAAATTTATTATTTTAAGAGTAGTCGTGTTTTGTTGGTAATTCTTAGTTAGCCAGCACTGGAAATAACCAACAAAACGCTATATTCACTTTTGTATCCACTTTTTTTATTTTATTTCAAAGATGGTATTCTTGACTATATGCCAAGCCGAAGTTTCAAATAATTTTATGGATGTGTCTGCAAAGTATGGCTATTTGTATATGCCGAGTTGGTCAACTTGTACCCCACCTTCCACTACAAACAAATAAAAACCGCATAAATATTCATTATTTAGCTTGAATATTACCAAATTACATTCCAAAATATATAATTTTATTTTAAGATCCGCTTTGACCAATTTTTATTTGTTTTTAAGCGAAAAGTTCAAAATCATCACAACTTTTTTGCAACTTTCGTAGGTTGAAAGCTTCTTACTTCTTCCGCAAAACGCGGCCCTAAAGGAAAACACAATGAACACATCCATTAATATTCATTGTATATGGAGTCGGAGGGGTACAAGTTGATGACATGTGGATCACAGCAAAGCTGTGAAATGTCAGAAGAAGTTAGAGCAGAAATCGAAAAATGTGAAATGCCAGTAAAAAAATTGCGTTTTGTTTTGCGAGCTCGTTGTATATATGCAAAACTTTTTTTTATTTTTTTAAGGGCCAGTTGTACAATCGTGGTTCAAGGTTGTTCAAATTTTAAACCACTGATTTCCATAGATAATCTGCCAAACTCGGTGGGTTTAAAACTTGACCCACTATTGTACAACTGGTCTTTAAATTATTTTTTAGTTTTATATTACCTGGACTTCATAAAAAAGCTCGTTCAGAAAATCTAACTCTACCCTAACATGTTCTACTTAAAAAAAAAAAAAATAATTGAAAAGAAAATCAAGCAAATCTAAATATTTCTACAGATGTCTCCCTAAATCTTGCTTCTTAAATTTTGCTCTTTTCTACTGAGAGCAGTTTAGAACAGTTTAGAGCAGCTAAGTAATCCTGAACTTTATGAATACTCTGATTTCAAAGATACCAGGAGAACCTATAACGCACATAACTGTTAAATTTTCCGAGGTGAGTTTCCGAATTGGATTGAGAATATATCTGTCATATTTCTGTCATTTTGTAAACGTCAAAATATTTCAAAAGGAAAAAAATTGTTTTTCGAAATGTTTGTTCGTGTTTTTTTTTTTCTTGACTAATTAAACGATACATTCACAAAATTATTCTTTTTATAAACAAAATATATCACAGAGAGATTAAGCAAAACAAGACACGCTATATTGAAAACCTTAAAATCGCTTGTGCTATCAAATCAGTATCAGCATGGCCAGAAACTCGATCCGAAATTCAGAAAATGGTACGTACCCAGTTTAATATTCGTTTGCTCATAAAATATTACAAACCATTTAAAAATCAGGTTGAATGGACTGCCGAAAAACTACGTGCTTTAGGGTCAGATATAAAACATGTTGATGTTGGGAAACAAATGCTTCAAAACGGCACCGAAACTCCGTTGCCAAATGTTATTTTGGGAACTTTAGGAAAAGTAAGAAAGTAAAATCTTAAAATCAAAATATTTTTATTCTTAAATTTATTTGAAAGGACATAAAGAAAAAACCGTGGTCATTTACGGACATCTTGATGTTCAGCCAGCTTTAAAAGATGACGGTTGGAGCACTGAACCCTTTGAATTAACCGAAGTGGACGGAAAGCTTTATGCTCGAGATTCTACGGACGACAAGGGACCAGTACTTTGCTGGATACATGCTATTGAAGCATATCAGAAACTGAAACTTGATTTACCGGTCAACATAAAGTTTGTTTTTGAAGGCATGGAAGAAAGTGGCATTGAAGGTTTAGATGAACTTCTTATGGCTCAAAAGGGTAATCAAAATTACATAATTTCAAACCAATTTTTACTAAATATTTCTTAAAAATTAAGATGACTTCCTTGCCAACGTTGATTTCGTATGTATTTCTGACAATTACTGGTTAGGTAAAAATCGCCCTTGTCTGACTTATGGTCTCAGGGGAATAGCCTATTATAGCATCGAAGTGGAGTGCGCAGTGAAAGATCTGCATAGTGGAGTATTCGGCGAAACGGTGTAAATCAAATAAGTAAGCCTTGTTAAAGTATGTACTTTTGATTTGCAATTTAGCCACGAAGCTATGCTCGATTTGATTTACCTCTTGAGCACCTTAACTGATAATAATGGTAAAATACTTATACCTGGGATTCATAAGGACGTAAGTTTACTGATTTTATTTTATTTTGAACAAATTTCAATAATAAAAATGATATGCAGGTAGCTCCTTTGTTGGCTAATGAGGATGAAATTTCACACATAGTCACACTCGTTGGAGCTGGTAAGCCATGGACCGAAGATCCGACTCAGTCCCATTATGAGGCTGCCAAAAAAGCTGTCAAACATGTGTTTAATGTTGAACCCGATATGACTCGGGCAGGCGGTTCTATGCCAATAACTTTGACTCTGCAAGAAGCAACAGGAAAGAACGTCATATTAATTCCAGTTGGAGCAAGTGACGATGGTGCCCATTCTCAGAACGAAACTAGATATTCGTAATTACAAAGAAGGAGTAAGTATTCGGCTTCTTCAAACCATTCATTCATTTATTTTAAATGTTTTTAAATTATTTCAGACCAAACTTTTGGGCGCATATCTTTATGAAATAGGTTCCATAAACTAAAGTTCATTTTCCGAAATGGATCATCATAAAATACGTAAACGTCACATACAAAATATTTGTTATAATAAAAAGTAAATAAAAGTAAACAATCCAAATTTTTAATTTGTCCAAGTATCGCCGTATTTATTTCTCTGACCTGCTGATTTTTGAACATCTGCTCCATCAGCAATTTCATTTGATTGCCTTACTATTGGAGCTTCAGCAGGCAGAGGTCTCGAATAGGGATTTTGTGATTTTTTCATGTATTCCTCACGATTTTTCATGCGCAATTCATCATAGGTCACTCCTTGCTTAGATGCAACTGCAGGAAGGTCAGTTTCAAATTGAGGCGATGGATCTAGAAAAAATTATTGAAAAAATGGACTGACTTCTGAAAATATTCATTACAGTACCATCTACAGAAGGACGATAAATATCGTCTAATCCTGACAGCGAAGTACGATTTTCAGTGTCCAATTCTAATGAGCTTAACTTTCCATATCTAGATGATTCGTCGTAATATATATCGGCGTTGCTAGGAGTGAAGGGCGATAGTGCCATTCCTGGTCCTATATTTTGATCAGAAGTCAGCACGCCATACATGCCTTTATTTTGTTTTTGCCTTAGTACCTCCTCAAGTTTTGAACCTGGCAGTCTCATAATTTTCTCAGTGCATTTTTGCTGATAACTGAATTTTCCCAAAAAGTAACCAACAACAACTTTTGGTAGAGAACCGTATTTCACATTTGGTAGAAATAAGTGTTATGACTACATTGAAAACATTTTAACGTAAGATGCATGCTTGCTTGTAAGTAACCGTGCTTAACACCGAAATATGAAGCCAATCCAAATCCTGTGCCGAATGGTAAAGATCTTTGCAAAAACGATTCAACATCACACTCTTTAAGGAATGTTTATTAATTGTACAAACTAGACAAACAAAAAAAATAGAACTGTCAAAACAAATAAATTCACCTCGGTTCCCCTCTCAATTTTACACGGATACGAATCGAAATTACAAATACAACAATGTAAACAAATGGGTGTTGGAGGGTAAAACGTACGAAAGTTTCCCATCTTTATATTCTTAATCTTTGGTAATAACACATGATCTTTTTTCTGAAAATAGTGTACAACTCACATGCGTGCGTGCAAAAAATACCCCACCACATTGAATTGTACACATTTGAAGTATCTCCGACATTGTCAAGAAAATTGTCACAGCAGTGATTTATTTAGTTCCCAGTGAATAAACTTAGATCCACGTCCATATAATTAAATATATTTCGTTCCATAAAACAACAAAAAGTGGCAGGCGTATTTAGATTGTCTTTTCTGTATCGTCGTTTGTACTTGAGAAAAATAAATAAAAAAAAACTTAAATAAAATGAAACAAAAAAAATTTTCAGTGTATAATAATTATGAGTATTTTGTTATCGATTAAAGAATTTTGTTTTATTTTTAATATTATAAATTTTCAGCTATAAGCAATTTTCTATAATAAGTAAAAGCTTTTTAAAACAACTTAATGCGTCTGGATTGGAAAAATAGTTATAGTTAATGTCATTATTTTTTTAGACTTTCATAAGAGATTATAATAATTTGGAGGAGTCGTAATAAAACAAAAATAATAATAATTTATACTATATAAAGCTTAACAAACTAATTACAATCTAAAGATGTGAATTGAGTGTCATTTTGTTCGATATAGAATTTCACTTAACATGACGACAGAGACGCCCTCGCACCCATTTGAGAGCTTTATCGCTGATCGCCTCGTATTTAGGTGTTCCCGGCAAACTACTACAGCTGCAAGTTTCCACTCTTTGTCAAGACGACGGCTCAGGTCAAAGGTCACCGCTGCTTGCCCATCGAATGTCATCCGCTTCATGAGTTAAATAACGAGGGCCAACTTGTGTTTCAAGACAACGCAAATCATTATAAGTTTGCTTGTCCTGCAGCCAATAGTGTTGGAGACTTTTATCAACGGTATAACGTTTGCGTTGTTTGACTTGGAGTAAGTTGTTTATTAGATCAATTGCTGGAATTGAAAAAAAAAAAAAAAATTAACAAAATAATACTAATTATTTAAAAAAAAAACTAATTTGACTATACAAATTAATTTTTAATTGAATTTTGTTGACAATTATTAAAAATTAGAAATTATTCTTTCTATGTTCATAATGGTACAAATAATAATGAAATAAACAAACCATTTGATGAAATTTCCTTCCAAGGATTAGGTGGGTACATGAAAGCAGCATTTTGAATTTGGTCATTGATGTCTTCTTCCTCATTAAATGGAAAAGTTCCACTTAAACTTACATATATGATAACACCAACACTCCACATATCCAAGGATCGATTATAACCTTTATTTCGAAGGACTTCAGGGGCTGTTTAAAAAAAAAATAGTTTTGTATTTTAAAACTCAACAGAATCGCCAATGCCAGATCTTACCCAAATAAGCAGGTGTACCAACTACCGATCGTCTAAATGACTTCTCTCCAATAATTCTTGCATAACCAAAGTCACAAAGTTTCACCTGCGGAAATTCAGCATCCGATGAGAGAAGGACATTTTCAGGCTTTAAGTCACAATGGACAATATTTTTACTATGTAAATGCTTTAATGCTATGAGTATTTGTGTAATGAGGAATTTAGTAACTCTCTCAGAAAGTCGACCTCGTTCGCTGGATAAAATCATCTCCAACATGTCACCCTTTAGTTTTTCCATAACAACGAATATTCTTTCGGGGGTTTCGAACATTCTTTCGAGATTAACAACACCACAATGTGATATGTTCTGAAAAAGAATAAAAGTAAATTAATATTAAAAATATATTTAACATTTTTTCACAAACCTGTAGAATTGCAACTTCGTTCTTAAGTTGAGCTTCTTGTTTGGTGGGAAATCTAAGCTTATCGATGACTTTAATTGCAACTTCTCGTCGTGTTTTTTTATGAACTCCACCATAGACAACACCAAATTGACCGGAACCGAGAACTTCGTCTGGGAAGATTTGATACAATTGACCCATGTCTTGAACATTTTCCTCTGATTCACAACATTCTGAAAAAAAAAAAAATGTTTACCGAAAATAACTTTTAAGTGACTTTTATTAGATAGAAGATAGTGGATAGGGCTCGGGATAAAGGTGGGTATCATATGTTTATGTAGATATTGATACAAAAAAAGTGCTCCAACGACATTTAGCCATAATTCCAAAAGTCTTTTTTGGATTCAAGCTTTCGACAAATTTACGCCTTGTAAAATGTAAACTATACATTCAGATCATATGCAGAAAAATATGTCTCGCATCTTCGTAAAGGTCGTACATTATCCAACGTTGGGTTTTTAAAACATTAAATTCCACAATGTTATTTACAAGACAACAGACAACCCATCGGGAAACGCTGTTAAGATTAGAATTCTAATTCAAAGCTTTAATAAGAAGCTAAGGGTGCTGTCATCAGCAAAACAATCATTATTAATAGGATGAGTTTCAGACAAAAATTCACTGATAAATAAAAATTGAGAACAGACCCCTGCGGTACACCACTGTTTTATTTCATATCCGAAATTATCTAATGAGACATGTATTGAGCGGTTCTAAAAAAATCTCTCAACGAAGAAGAGTTTCAGCAATATTGAACAGATGTATTTTCGATAAATTAACTAAATTAAATCATCAGCTTTACATAACGAGTATCGATCCAGTGAGGGATGACATATCACTTCCTTTTTATTAAGAATTTATCGCCAGATGTTGGTGATAACATAACATAGATATAACTCCGAATGGTTTCACGTGTACCTATTTTAGGTGCAACCATGCATTAGAGTATGTAAAGTTTGTTTTCATTTGATTTTGAACCCTGAACCTTCGGTGCGAAATTTTGACGCCTTAACCATATAAGCAAAATACAATATAAATTTTCTTAAATTATTATTTACTTACGTGTATTTGAAACATGAACCATTGCCTGCTTTAGGGCAGTTTCCCAACTTTTGGCAACATCGGTTCCGATACCGCTATCAACTGGAGGCAGTCGTACCGGTTCATTCTGACAACCCACCATCGGATCTTGACCCACAAAATAGTCAACATTAGCTGTTCTTATTTCGAAACAATAATTTCGATCGCTGTTCACACTGCGATTGCTATCGATCGATAAAATTTCATTCACAGGAATCTCTTTGTGATATTTGCTGCCCTGTTCCGATATAAACAGGGTGATTGTTTTTGCTTCCAAACGCCAAAAGTATCGCTTCACTGTTTTGTCCAAATTTGTAAAATGCACAAGCCAGCCTTCCTTAATTGCCTTTCCACCACGCTTCTTGGTGTGTTTTACTGATTGAACGATTCGCATCAATGGAATGTTGGCACTCGGCGATGATGACGAACTGGACTCGGAATGAGCATCTTTGAGAGCAGGATCTCTTGGATCGCCACCAACTCCGCCAATGCCACTGCCGCCACTTCCCCCACCCCCTCCACCAGCATCTGAAGCTGGTGATCCAACATTATAGCCATTTAACTCAGGTGCTTGAGTATTGTTGTTTCGTTGTCGTCTTATGTTGTAGGAATTCCTACTGAAGTCTGTAGTCGGATTGTCATCGAAATCGCTGTCATCGAATTCGTCTCGGAAGAAAGTATCACGCTCTCTACCACCGGCTGCGTTATTACTTTCATTGAACTCAGCCGGCCAATGGGGTTGTAGTCCTTCACCTGTGCAGTCTTGTGGCACTTTGTCCATGCATTTCTTGTGGGCATTGTATTGGCAGTCCTTGCACTGGAGGCCCTGTTTAAATAATCCGCGTAGAAGCTTTTTGCAGTATTGACAAACAGTGGGAATGCCATAGGTATGCACCATAAATGTGTGAGGGATGCGAATTTTATCTGGATATGGGTGACCGATATAAAAAGAGTTGCCACCTGCTGTTGTTGTACGTCCACCGCTACTACTGTTTGAAGGGGAGCGATTGTTGCGGTTGTGTGGAACATTCTATAGAAAAAGAAAAAAAAATCATGTTAGGTCAATCAGAGTTTGTGGTTTAACGAATGTTGATTTTATTCTAAGCCTCTCAAAATGTAAAACTAACACCCTACCGGGAGATGCTTTATAATTTTTGGAAATGGCTGCAACTGTCAGTTTTATATTTATATTCCCAAAGTAAACACATAGCATAGGTACACATCAAGCCGTAGAACGCATTGAAAGAAAGTCACTGGGTGATATAATAGTCTGGTCCATTTACCCCTATGACAGAGGGTCTAATTTTTTTGAGAATTTTGTGTACAACTGTGACGAGTGAGCGATAAGGAACCACAATTGACGAATTATTCTTCCCACAGTTTGATGATGATGCTATCTCACTAAAAGCTCGTGCTATATTTTGAGGGATGCCTTACCGATTCCCCTTGTGACTAATTCTGACCGGTAAGGTCACCCGATTTCAAAGTTCCATTGCTTTTCTCATAAATATAAATAAATATCCCACAAGTGTCGGAGAAATTATCGGCTTGAGCCAAAACGTTTGAAAATAGCTTGACACTTGAATTATATCATATTCAAATGACATAATTAAATATACCTTATATCCAGTTGCACTAAAAAAACATTTATGCCCAGTTTCACCAAAATACACCTAAAAGCGTTTTAGTTAACGGAATAATAAAATTTATTGGCATTTTAACTTAAAATGGTGTTCACCAACATTAGGAAGTGAATTTTTAAAAATGAGGAAACTTGATGCCAATTCCGGATTTTTATTTACCACACATGGGTCTCTTTCATTAGAGCAAGCGAGAGGAGAGCATATCAATCGAAAAATTTCAACGTTCTTTTTGTCTTTCATTTTTAAGACGCCTTTAAAATTTATTTGGAACAAAATGGGACTTTAGTTTATTGGCTCTTTTAAAACTGAAAGTGGTTGGTGAAATTGAAAAATGCCATTTCAAGATTTAACAAACCAATAAATATTTAAAAGTCTTTGGAGAAACTGGCCATTAAAACCGTTTTAGTTATCGGAGTTATAAAATTTAACAGACTTTTAAATTATATATCTGTTGCAACAACGTTAGGTGGTGAATTGAAAATAAAGTGAAAAATGAATACCAACCCTGGATTTGTATTCACCACTCGTGGGATCTTTCATTAGAGTAAATGAAAGGAGAACATACCAATCACTTTCAACGTACATAGAGTAATCTAATTTTTTTAATTTTGAATACCAACTGTTCTTTTATTTTAGAGACGCTTTTTAAATTTATTAGGACCAAAATGAGATCTAAGTTTCTAGGCCAGTCGGCAGAGACAAAATTGGGGATAGTTAATTTTATGATTGTATATGATTTTTGTTAGTCCAAAAATATGGCGGGATGGTACGGCGTTTGCGTTAGCCGCCATACTAAAAAATGCGTTTTCTCAAATAACTCAACAATGGCTTATCGGACAAAAGACTTATGACCAGTTTCTCCAAACACTTTTAAATATTTATTGTGTTGGTTAATCTTAAAATGGTATTTTTCATTTGCACCAACCACTCTCAGTTTTAAAAGGGCCAATAAACTAAAGTCCCATTTTGTTCCAAATATATTATAAAGGCGTCTTAAAAATGCAAGACAAAGAAAACGCTTGAAATTTTTTGACTGATAAGCTCTCATCTCGCTTTCTCTAATGAAAGAGACCCATGTGTGGTGAATACAAATCCGAGGTTGGCATCAAGTTTCCTCATTTTTTAAAATTCACCTCCTAATGTTGGTGAACATCATTTTAAGTTAAAATGCCAATAAATTTTATTACTTCGTTAACTAAAATGCTTTTAGGTGTATTTTGGTGAAACTGGTCATTATTCTAACTTTTCGAAAGAAAAAATGATTTTTTTTTATCATGGTTGAGAATTTTTTGTTGAAGGTATAATACTTTAGGAATAAGCTTTTATTTCCACACGTGTATGTTTACACAACTACCAAGTCATTCACCAACAAAGCTAGAAACTTCAAAATGTCTGATTTTGTTTTTAAATATTAGAGAAGTGTCTGCAAAAGCAAATATAGCTTTTACGAGCAACTCGAGGTAATGAAAGCATCTGCTCATACCACATAGAAACATTTTTGAAACATTTCAGAAACATTTATTAAAAAAAAAGATTTAAAAGTTTTTTCATGTGTATCGTGTGGAAACATTTAAAAAATATTTTAAAAACTTTTATTTAAAGAAGAAACATTTCCGAAATGTTTATGAAATGTTTCTCTTTTTCCATTATATTCGATGGGAAATATTAAATGTTTTAGAAATGCCACAGTTTAAAAAAGTGAAGTGTTTTTTTGTGAAAATTTGAAAATGTCACGTTATTGATAAAATAAGAAACAAGAAACATTTCAAAAACATTTAAAAAAATGTTTCTTGAAAAACTGAAAATGTCACTTGGACATAGGAAACACAAAAAAATTCAGGAATATTTTAAAAATGTTTAACACTTTTATTCGAAATTGATTGATAGTGCAATAAAAAGTGACAAGACCTTTTCCGAAGAAAATTATATGTATAATCTAAAATTTTCAATTTATTTTTTTTCCAAAAAAATCCATATTTTTCAAGAAATTCATAAAAAAATTAATTTTTAACCCTTAATTAACCCTTAATTTTTCCCTCTAAAAAAATTTTGCCGCGGTCGGAATTTCGAATAAAAAGGTATGCAAAATTTCCGGTTTGCGGGATTTTCTTACATAAGCATTTGTATTGAATCTACACTTTATACTTCCTTTCAAAATTACTCAGTACAAACCTCAACAAAAAACAAATTCTCTTATTAGATGACTCAAATAAAGCATTTTGCAGTAAAATATTTCTCCCCGTGGACTTAAGCTCATTTATAAAACAATTGAATAATTTAGTGAGAGATTCAAATTCATTTTGTTTTTCTATGCTTTTTGAAGAAATTCATGAAATAATTTTACTAACGGTGAGTGATTTACTCTGTTCTATGTTCTATTTTAAGAGAAAAACCATCAAATATTAATTGCCTGAAACGAAAAGACCAAGAACCATGATATCTTAATTAAATATGAATAGACAAAGCGGATACGTACCTAAATTCATACAATGCAATGGGATCTGGTTTAGAGTTGAAACACAAAATAAAAAAACTTCACATGAAATACAAAAAAAATTATAAAAAAAAAAAAAACTCCAATTTGAAAATTAATAAAATATTTTTATTGGTAACATAATGGAAATAAACATTCAGTGTAAAATAATTTTAAGAGAATAGCAAATTAATAATAATAATCTAGACAAAAAATTCAATTAAATATTAAATGTAAATTAAACAAACATTTAAAAAAAAAAGAAAGAAAATATTACAAACTAAACCAGATCTCATAATATGAAATTAATTGGAATACATTTTTTGTTTAATTATTATGTTATTGAAAAATGGATTTTATATCAAAAACATGATTTCTATATTTTAACACAGAAGAAGATTAAATATTATAATGATGCCATTAATGCTTTGTAGTAATTTCTCTTTCAATTTATTTGTAATTTATTTATTTATAACATAGGTATACTAAAGCAGACTCATTTATATATAGGAAATATGTAAATAAAATTGAATTTATCTTCATTAATTTTCATTTAAAATTTTTAATTTAAAAGTGCCTGAATATTATGCAGTATTTTCGTGCGTTTGGATGATGGCATTGATTAATTTTGGAAATATTAAATATAAAGGAAAAAACTTCTTGGTAGATATAAATGAAAAAACTTCTTAAAAAAAATCAAAAAAAAAAAGTGAGTAAAAGCTGGAACTCATCTTTTTGCATATGATATGACCCATTGTTCTGTTCTGTCACTAGTAGGAAAAGTGCTAAAAATTGTGACGATTTTTCGTATTCATTATTGTTTTTGATGTTTTTAAAAACATTTTTAGAATACTTTGTGTTTTCCTTTTTATTTTAATTCTTATTCGATATTTTCATTGTATAGGCAATAATGCCCAAAGAAATATCGTCCAAATCATATTGAAAACAGCACAAAAAATTAAAAAAAATGTTAAATAAAAACTGTTTTTTTTTATTTTGTTTGCTATTTCCTTATTTCAGTACTAACAGTCATTAACGCAAAAAATATGTTACTGAAATATTGCTAACGAAATAGGACATGGAGCAACAGAAACATTTTTTGTTTATAAATATTAAAAACAAATTTATTTTAAACATTGATCCGAAATATCACCCTAATTATTTAACAAAAACAATTTTCATACAAAGTTTTTTGGTGATATTGTCATTTACTGATCGGCTATAACTATGTATTTTTGGGCGTTAAGCCAAAATTTTTAGGCGTTATTTCCTTTTTTTTTATATTGGCTGTTAGTTTTTTTGGGGGCTTTTGCGTTTTTTAAGTGCGATTTTGCATTATGAAAAATAAAATGCACGACTTGGTCACACGAACTTGCTCTTGTTGCAAACTTTTTGGTTTGGGAAAATTTAATTTGCTGAATTATGTTGAAAAGTGAAAAGTGGCCTAAATGTGTATGATAGCTATCATTAAATGGCTGGCTAGCAAAAAACGTTAAATGTCGTCTTGTGTTGAATGTTTGGATTATATACCATACCAAATTTAAATGAAATCGTGTAAGCCGTTGTCAATTTAAAGCCTAATTTGTTAAAAACCGTTAACACCAATCTCCGTTATATGCATTTTTAGCCAAAAACCTGAAATGCAGTTATATTAAGAGCGCTCCAAATAAAACGTTCACAAAGTTTTATCAAAAGCATTAGAGCCGTTTTCGAGAAAATTTGGAAAAACTAAAACTGTTATATGGGAGGTACCCGTTATAGCCGGGCTAAAACAAAAATTAAAATTCGTCCTCTAGGGAATCACAGAAAAGTAGAAGAAAATCCGTCCAACCGTTTAGGCTGTAGCTTGGTGAAGATACAACCGAACATCCGCACATCAGCACAGCCGCACAGACAGACCGACGGACGGCATGACGAAACCTACTTTTTTCGTCTTCTCTATTCTCGTAATGTCAGGTTTGATTAAAAATTCGAACTTTTTTTCACACGAAACCAATACTTGGCCTATTGAGCAAGTAAAAACCCAAATAGTAAAAAATGAAGAATTGCTCAAGAATAATTAACGCCGATTATTAATTTTTCAAATGTGTGCGTTTTGAATCTTTATGCAAGCCCTTAATCATCATAATTCATACATGATATACCGCCCCTGTCCCTGGATCACCCGCAAAATGTATATCTTCGGGTTTTTCATCTCATTGAATAAATAAATGCAGTGGTTTCTAAATGTATGTTTATACTAAACTAACTTATCCCATTTTATATGCAATAAAATGAAAATAAATGCAAAAATACATATAAAGTTTGTAAGCCTGATACAAAGAGGTTATTTTTTTAGTTTTATCCATGTGTAGATAGATAGATAGATATATTCTTTATTTTTATCAATAGATTATACAAAAAGTTTTTTCTTAAGACTAATGACATGGCAATCGTGCCGTCTGCCTGATAACTATCCATGTGTATTGTGTACCAGTCCATAGATCGTTCAGATCTTCGTTAAAGAAGAAAATTTATGTGATCGGTCAATTCTTTAAAAATGAATGGCATATTTTAAAAAAAAACTTTAGTAAAATTCGAATTAACCTTGCTTAGGCGCGGTTCCGTTTGCAAAGTTCGTTAAAATTATTAGAAAGTACGCATTTCCTGTATTGTGGTTCCAGTGAATATTTTAAGGAGTAAAATGTTCGTAAGTTTATTCGCTTACATTCGCTAAGTTCGCAGGAGTAAAATTCGCAGGGCCGGAACCACAGCCTTACTCGTAAAAAAAAGGTTTGTTTTGTACTCCAAGTCTGGATATATTCCTAATCCGAACTTATCTACACTACTATTTTGTATTACCCTATTTTGCCAATGTGTCCTTATCAGAAAAATTTTCCTCACTTTGGCAGATTATTTGACAAATATCCGTATCGATAGTTCTGTTAAAAAAAAAACACTCTTTACAAGAATAAGTTAACTAAAGTTATGTATAATTATTTAAAGGAAAGAAATTGTTAACCTCGGTGATAACTTAATTTTGTTTTTGATTCAAGAATTCCAAAAATCCCAGCACTCATAGGCACTAAGAAACTGTCTTATCATCTCAAGACCTTCCTTACCTCACTTCTTTCTGTGTACCGAAAATAAAAACCTAAATCCATTTACATAATCCATTTATCCTTCTACCGCTATAACAATTTTAACTAAAAATCTAATAAGAGAGTATCTTGAATTCATTGAGTAAAAAGAAAAAGAAATTAACATCAATAAAAACCGTAAAGGACGGAAATTTTTTTTTATCTAAATGAAATGAAATGCAATTAATTCTTAATTATGTCGTTCATTAGGTCAGACATCCTCTTTACCAGTGATGTCCCTGAATCGTTCTTTCCAGCATCTTCAGATATCAATGAGGTTGTGGAACCACCAGATGGACTACGTGGTGGTTGCAGAGCTGATGAACGCCTCGATGATGTGTCATTAGGGCGGCTACAGTTGTTCGGGATTTTAACCACACAGCGTTTGTGATAATTTTGGCTACATCCTTAAAAAAAAGAAAAGATTTTTAAATCCTGAATATAAATAAACCTTCAAATTGTCAATACAACTTACCATCACACTTGAGTCCTTGCCGAACCAAGCCAAAGAGCATTTCTCCACAGAAATCACAAAACGTGGGTGCTTTGTACGAGTGAACATTAAGTGAATGTGGCTTCAAAGTTGGTACATCGGCACTTGGATACCTTAGGGCTGAAAGCAAGAGAAAATTGAAATGTGAATAAAAGGAGAAAAATCATTTTGAAAAAGGGTGTTCTATGAGCTTAAGGCAATGGTTTGGTTTGATAAGAAAAATAAAGTTAAAAAGAGGTGTTGAAGTGTGTACACAAAGAGAGTAATTTCAATCCTAATTTTAATTTTTTAAAAAATTTAAGGCACATTTAATTAAAATGTTGAAAAATAATTGTGTGAATTAATGGAAAAGGTCAAACTAATTCGATGTTGAGCGGTTGGGGATGCAAACTTTAAGATTCGAACCATTCAGACATTGCTTGCGTTCGTGTGCACAACTATTGTATTTCGCATACTTTACTGTTGTTGTAATTGCATGTTAAAACACAACTGATATATAATATAGCTGCGGCGGGGAAATAAATCTGAAAGTATCCTAAAATTTTTAGTATTCTCACGAAGCCAAGGGAGGATTGGCAAATAGCTGACTACGAATATGTGTTTGTGTGTCTTTTGACACCTATCCGGTTTTGGTCGTTCGCAAACTCATACGATACAGAAGTATCCAGATAGCTCTTTTGATGTGCCTCCGAACGTGTGCATTGCTTGCGTTCGTGTGCACAACTATTGTGGTTCGCATACTTTACTGTTGTTGTAATTCCATGTTAAAATACAACTGATCAACCATATGGCTGCGGCGGGGAAATAAATCTGAAGATATCCTAAAATTTCAAGTATACTCATGAAGCCAAGGGAGGATTGGTAAATAGCTGACTACGAATATGTGTTTGTGTGTCCGGTTTTGTTCGTTCACAAACTCATAAGATACAGACGTATCTAAAAAGCAATTTTGGTGTGCACCCGAACGTGCGCATTAAGGCGGTACAAAAAGAAGAATGGACATTCAGAAAATCTATGATCTAAAACGATTACTTACTGCCATATTATTCAGTAGTTTAAAACTTAAATCCGGATTTAAATTATTCTTTTTTTCGTTTATTTTCAAATAAAAACCATCTCTTCTGATTGTTTCTTCCTTTAGATATCTTTGTTTCTTATATACCTATGTGTTATTTTCTGTGAACAAACAACATTAAACTTGGCTAAAAAATGAGTAAAGTGAATAATTAATTTTTGGATTTAATTTTACATTTGGATTGAACGAATAATAAAAAGACCGTTAGTCTTGAATTGATCTGTGTGAACACATTTGTGTGAACACATTCATTTTAAACGTCATTACTTTAAATCGATTCTTTCTTGGGTGGAGTTTTGTTTTAAACCTTGTAGGGTACACACGGTGGCGCTGCCATTGCGCCACCATCAAAGTAATAAAAAGTAAAAAGTAAAAAGTAAAAAGTAAAAGTATCTTGCATTTAATAAAGTAATGTAACTTAGTTACAATTTTATCAGGGCGGCATGTCCCACAGCAATTAAGCAGCGTTTATGGAATCAGGCAAAAACATCTTGGAGATGCTAAGCTGCGCTCCAAGCAACAATCAGAACCATTTTCTACGAATTTTAACAGGGTGGCTTGCCCACCCAGCAACTGGGCTGCTACAAAGCAGCAGGATTCGTAATATTTGGCCTACAACACATTACAGAACATAATTAGCCAGGACGGTGGCTCCCAGCCCACCTTGTTTTACCGTTGGACGAATAGCTGTATCAACAAAATCGGATGACCAGAAAAACGGTAAAATTGACCGCAATATGCTGTTACTATGTACCGTTTGGGGAGATGGAAAACCAACCACAATAATCAGGAGTATAATCATAGGGATATGCAGAACAAGCAATGTTTGTAGGGAGTTGATCAGTCATCTAAAAGTGTGATATGAAAAGCAAAATAAATTCCAATAGTGGGGAATCATCAAAAAATGTAAATAAGTGTAAAAGAATAAGAAAAATCCAAATTCTAAATTTGGTTATTTAAATAACTATATTCATTGTAATAAATGTGAATTTGAATGTAATTTGAAAACATTAATAGAGCGCTCTCGCTTTATAAAAATTTAAAAATAACTACAAAGTTAGTAAGATAGAAAGAGAAAATTATCAATCCAAAACTGTGTGAAACATATCTTGTAATGCGCTGGCGCATTTTTCGTTTAAATTTAAGTTTGTAAGTTAGTATAGGTTTATTTTGTATATATATTTGTGACTTTCCGTCTAAAGCAACAAGATAATACTTATGAGCAAAAGTAGTGTGACTATATATCTTTTATATAATAACTTTTCGCCACGAGGCTTTCCATTATACACAAATGAAAAAGAAGGCCATACATTACAGCCACTTTTGTACTCGCAAAAGCGAACAAGAATTAGAATTAGAATAAGACAAACATTGTAACTCGAAACTAAAAGACTCAATAAAAATTCAATTCAATTCAATTCAATTCTTTCTTGGGTTAAAACTTTTTTCGCTCCCCTCCTTTTTCATGACTAAATGAAAAAGGAATATTAAACAACAATGGCAACATCTCGAATGCAAAACTACTATTGTACTTAAAAAGTAGGTAGTATAAACAGGGGAGTAGGTGTGGGGGGTATGCTGCCCCTGCAATCCCTCTGCTTAGGCCAATTATAGGATTGGGGTTGAGCGCAGATTTTGTCTGTTCGAGAATTTGTACTTCGAGATTTTGTACCTTTCCCCAACCTAGCAAATATCCCAAATCCAATAGAGAGTCACTCTGTTTATGCGCCGTGAGTTTAATCACATTCAAATGAGAACCAAGAACATTTTTTAAAACGAACTTATAATATATGGTATTATGATCTTGGTTGAATTTTGAAAGTGAGTTTAAGCTATACCTAATTGGATTATGGCTTTTATTTGCATTTGAAAGTAAACTAACACCATTATGGCGTTCGGAAAAAGCATCCAAATCTTTCGCTGAATAACATACACACTCTTTTGTCGTAATTTTCCACTATAATTTTGATAAATGTGGCTGAATTTAGTTTTATGGGTTTGTTGGCAGAAGTATAATCGACGTAACGGTGCGGACAGCATCTATCTTGTGCCCCTAATAGTGGATTGGTCGGGCCACTAATAATGGACGAAGGAAACGGAAATTAATGTCTGAACCAAACAAAACATTCCTTCCACTTTTTCAAGTGAACAATGAACATTGAACACGTTACTCATAATGTCATAATAATTTGACATGTAGCACAGATTTGTTGAAACCATATGTTTATCACATCCATGCGTCTTGTGCATAGAACAATAAATAAATAGAACATCAACTCAGGAGGCTCCACCCATCACTTTTGCCTACAAACTGCAGAGATTTAACTCTGTATGCGTGCCCGTGCATTATAAATGGATGGGACTGTCAAATTTGACTAGACCATACATTCTTACAATTTTGCATTTTGCTGTTCACACGTATTCATGTATAGAAAAGCGCATGTAAAATTTTTTTTCTACTGGAGGAGACGGTGGATTACAAGTTGATGACATGTGGTCTTGTGGCACTTTTTTTTGATCAGAGGAAATTAGTTGGAAATAGAATTCAACTCGATCGCACTCGAGCAGTGGTGTTGAGTCAAAAATGAAATGAAATATACCTGGGTTGAAATGTTAATTACACAATTATTTCTGCATGTGATAAAATGCATATTAAAGAATGAATATTTGTTGTTGAAAACTATGCGCGTAAATTGTAAAAGCAATACAAATATTTTTTTTTGAAAATTCAATCTTTTTGCCTTAATGCCTACTAAGTAATGCCAAGTATTCTTCTGTCATTTCAACTTTTTTGCACTTAACTCAACTTCCAAGTTTTCAATTAGTTTGCTAAAACACCTGTTTTTGAATTTCGTTTCAACTAAAACTAGCTAGATCTTTCGACGCTGCATATAATCTAGGTAATAGAAAAGACGAAGGTAGGTACTCGTTAATTTATTTTTGTTAAAAGTGGTCCAAAATGTATTACCCTTTCGGAAGATGGTATTAGTTTTCCAAATGGCGGCAACAACTATCAGATTTGTGTTGATTGCTTTAAATTAAAGTAACAAAAGTAATTTTTTTAGGCTAAGGGCAATGCACTGAGCTGTCAAAATTAAATGCTTTATTCATATATCAATCCGCTTGACTTGAATTTCTTTTTTGATCAAAGTTTAAACCTACTTGACAGAACGTGAGGTATGTGATTTCTACTCATAAAACAGTGAAACGCTCATGTGTGTCAAACAAAAATATTAAAGCGCGTAGTCTGCTCAGAGCATACTTGACCTGCTCACTGCTCAGGCAGAGCTCAAAAAGAAAAACGCCTAAGTTGGAGAATACATGTCAATAAACCAAAGTGCGCTATACCATTCAAGATCGCGTTCGCTGAATACTATTCTTGTACGAAATGTATTCGACAGTGATTTTCGCGCAAAGTTAATTTTGCGTAGGTTTCCGGGCCGTCCCATGTCAACTGGTTATTCATTTGACCTAAATGTGGCTTGTAAGCAATACAATAGGTACTCTATGATCAAGGAAATGATGAATTATGGCAGTAATATTAATTACATATGAATCGGTATCGCCCGAAGGTTTTGCCCAAACGATTTAAAATGCCGTAAAAATAATCCAAGTCAAATCTTCATCAACAATTGTGACGCCTTGACCCATTATTTACTACTTGGCAAGTTTTGTATTAGTAAAATAAAAAGTTTTGAGATAACAATCAAACATGACATTACGATGATAGAGAACACGCAAATAGGAGGTCCGACAATTCCGTCTGTCTGTCCGTCTGTCAGTCTGGATGTTTCGACACCTACAGCCTAAACGGTTGGGCGGACTTTCTTCAAACTTGGTACTCTGTATTTTTAGAGTAATATGCCCAAGCGTATTTTTGATTTTTATTCTAGGTCTGAAAATAACGGTACCTGCCATATAAACATAACAGAAAATTAAATTTTTCTCGTAAAAAATACGATCGATTTTTATAAAATTTCGTATAATGGATTTGTAGGCAAAGGTTGTGTTTTGATTTTTTCAGAATGAATTAACATTTTAACGGTACCTGGCAAATAAGCCTTAAAGACAATCCAATTTTTCTCGTAAAATGTACGATCGATTTTGATAAAATTAAGTGTAACTGATTTTTTTCCAATAATGAAGGTTTTCGTTAGAAATTTATTTTCAGAATCACCTTATTAACGGTACCTGTCATATTAACATTACAGAAAATTCAATTTTTCTTGAAAAAAATACGATCGATTTTGATAAAACCCTTTTATTTATTTTATTTTCCCAAAAAATAATTTAAATGCAAAAAAACGTTAATTTTAAAGATAAATAAAAAAGACAACATCAGGTAAGTGATTTGAGACCTTATATGCTGTTCATATCTCTATAATAAAAGAATGACTGCATAATATTAGTAACAGCATTTTATTTTACAAAACCGTCAATAAATGGCAATGTACGCATAAGGTGAAAGTGACTTTTAAATGGCTGTACCCGAAAGAAAATAATGTGTGTCGATGGGTCCTCTCTTCCCATCCAGACGGCCTGATCCAGGTTTTAACGGGACTTCAATATGAGACAGATAAATAAAACCCGGATCAGAATTCAGTCAAGAATTTTCTTTAAGGTACCTATATTGTCGCTGCTTTCAAAACAACACCCTGTGTTTGCTTTATAATCAAGTTTGCATGATATTCTATAACACAACATTCTGTTTATAATTTATTTTAAATTTCCACTTGCAAAAATAACTTAATTATGTGTTTCTTTTATTTTAAATTTACTTTTTAAATTAACAATTCCAATTTAAAAAAAAGACACCCTGTTTTAAAAAAACTTCATATTGAAGAAGCAAATACTGATACTTACGGCTGGCTGTAAGGACAATTTCCACAAGTGTCTCATCCACAATTTCTGAAGCCGAGTTAACAATGTGCAGGACATTGGGACTGTTGTAATCATGCCTGAATAGAAGTATACGTTCGGGTAAATATGTCAAGCCGTTGCCTGGTACCTAAAAAAGAAAAGAAAAAAAAACAAAACATTGGTTAGAAATTCATTTAGAAATGTGAAAAATAATTGAAAACAATTAAAATGTTATTTTATCTCGTTTGCACATGTGACATTATTCTTTATGGTTGCTAACAAGTTAAAAGGATATTATAGGTAATTGGAAGAGACACACGAAATGGTGTTGTAATTGGTAGCCTAGACTTGTCGAACATAAACACACAGATATGTGCCAGTGGTGTGAGTGGACTTACAGCTGTAGGTGTTGCTTAACATTTCAAAATGCACTTCCTAACTACATACACACAAACACTAGAAGATTAGATACTAAAGATATGGAAATGCATAAATGTTATTAATCAATTAATTAGGTAGTCAGTGTTAATAAGATAGCTCAGACAGTTGTTGACATCACGTATATTTCTAGATATAATTTTACTTTTTTTAAGAAAGACTTGTATACCTATGAGACATGACATTAGAACAGGCCCGTGAGCTTCGCGATTAACACCGATTTACACCCTATAACTATTTTCCCAGTCAAAAAAAAGCCGACGTAAGTGTCGACAAAAGAAATAGAAATTATTAAAGCTATTGGACGTCAATACGTCATCCATTAAGATAGCCATTTTAACGATTAAAGTCGATGTCAAAAAAAGTAATGCAAATACACCCTGTAACTGTTTTCTGAGTCAAGGACAAAAATGGAGTTTAGTATCAGCCTGTAGGCTATAATCGTTAAAATGGTTCTCTAAAATCGGATGGTGTCTGGCGATTTGGCTGAAATAAGTTTCAGCGAATAGGCCTTCATCAGGCCTACATTCTGACTTTAACACCGATTATAACACGCTTAGAACCTTCAATCCGCCATTTTTTATTGGACTTTTTGAGGTGCTCCCATGGTCGAACTTTGTCTGCTTTTGTAAAAGTTGTTTAGGAAGAAATAAATTTCAATTTAAAAACCTTTTCTGTCCATTTTGCCCAAACATTCATTGAAACATCGCCTGGTTTCTATACGAACATGTATTGAAAAAGACCGTTCGTTTTTTTCTGTTTTTCACAGGCAAAATTGACAGAATGTTAAGTATTTGATTGAAATTTGAAAAATGGAAACCCATCTTCGTTGCAAATGTCGAGTGCTCAGAGTGCATTTCTATGCGTCGACGTTAAAGTTGAACTTCGTTTATCCAGAAGTCACGAGAATCGCATCATACATAATTGAAGAGCATGGTGCAAATAGTTCACTTTTCATTGAAAATTTCATTCTGTTAAGGGAAGGTATATACTTCAGTATGCTTATTATTCCCATGGAGGGGTTTTTTTTAGGGCTAGAAAGAATTGCTTCAGTGCAGATGTGACGATCATTTATTATTTGTCTATGCTCGTGTTTGTGCGGACGTTAACTTTTTCGAAAGATTTATTTACCACTCCTTGGATCTATTATTGTGCGCTAAAATAGAGTAGTGGAGATTTAACCGGATATATATCGTTTCACCACTATTCCGTTATCCGTCAATATATAGGTGTATACTGTTTGAACTATAGACCAACCTCATCCCATGGTCGCTTTGAACCCCACTTTGAATCCCCGAAATTTCAGTTTTTCCCATCCGTGAATACAAGAAACATGTACAGGACCAATAATACGACATTATGTGAGCAAAATTTGTAATGTAACCAGAGAGCAAAAGTTTACCGCCAAAAGGAGAAAATAGGAGAAATAAAAGTTTCAGGGGTACCGGCAAGGAGGGTTCGAGTCGAGCGTGGATGAAATTAAACTATAATAATTTTCGCGGTTTAAGCTAACCTGAGTTACTTTATATCATTGTAAACACAACGCTGTATGCCTGCATTTGGTTGACGAAAAATTAAAACACTTTTGGTTTTGCATGATGACAGATTATATGCATATATACGATGACCGATGTTTGATTGAACGTGTACGGTTCGTTTTAGTATGAACATAAAGACAATCCGACCATCACTCAAACTCAATCCGTTAGCGACTTTTACACGGTCAGTCAGAGGACATCAGTCATCTACACATACACATATGACTGATTCATTAGGCAAAATCAAAAGGGTTTTGACTTTTCAGCAAACAAATGCACGCATACAGACTTGTTTTTATACAAACACTATTACAGATTGATGTCAAATGACTGACCGTGTAAAGGTCGCTTTAAAGATGCAACACGATGGCATGAAGAAATTTACTTTTTTCAATATTCTCCTACATCGTAACGAAAGTCAGTGTGTAGGTATCCTTCAAGGTTCTCTAAGACGCTCTATACTGAGCAAAAATGTTTATAGAATAGGTGTAATTTATGGCTTATGATATACCTATGTATTTGAACTTGATGAGAGCAAATTTTTTTCCGTGAATAAATTTTGTTTAAATATACTTATACATGAAGTTAATTCATACATACATAATTACGAGTATATTTTAATATTCCTTTTGCTGTAGATTACATGTCAGTCTCTTGCATTTGAGAAAATGTAGAAACCATTTTTTACGTGCTTAGGGTTTCTCTGTTTTATAATTGATGATTCTACAAGACCTTTTGAACAAGCACAACACAAAAGCCAATCATAAATTTATTAATAAATGAATTCCTCCTCGAAATATAATTCAAGAGACGTAGTTAAGATTCCTAAAAGTGGGAAGGATTTTGAAGAGGATGACTTTAAAAGCTAATTTCAGAATTTAAGTATCATAGAGAAAACACTTTGAAGATGTTCTGCCTTCTTGGGAAAAATTATTACTCTGATGACTGCTGTATATACAACTTTGTAGGAACCTTTTCCCATCTGAGGTATAATATCTTTAAAGTACCATATGTACATATACCTACTTCAAAAACCATACCCTTTAGATTTTAATAAATTATTTTTGAAATAGGATGCTAATAGGATTATACATCCCTTTTTTTCAAATTCAACAAGTCGTATGATTCTAAATACACCCAAGAATTTTTTTATTTCAATTCCTCGGTGACAAAAAAAGTATTTTAAATGATAGTGTCTTCATAAAACAGCTCTTGTGAACATAATATTCATCCATTGACATAAGCTGTCGTTTAAGTAGGAGTCTTTTACATATATATAGATTTTTTTGTGTGTTCCCTTTTTTAAAGTAATCAAACTTGAATGTGTTGTGTGTACATTGATACAGCTAGACTTCTTAGAAATATAAATAAGCTACATGAAAAGAATATTATTATTTATTCACTCATTGATGAAGGATGTACAAAGATAAGCTTTTTTAAAGACTTCCCTTATAAAATTTTCTTAAAATAGACATACATACTTTACTGTTAAATAATAAACATTGTTAGTATATTATAGGAAATCAAGTAACTTTTTTAAAATTCATACAGTTTTTGATTTTGAGCTATTCAAATAAGTTAAAAAAAACCAAAGGTCGAATGAATGGACTAGGAAGTATCTTTTTGCAAATTTCGGAAGTAATCCAATGTAAGTGCACAGAATTAATTCAAATCCATTTAAACTTTCATAATGCACTCCTTTGTTGTAAAAGGCAGGACACAAAAAATCCATTTATCTTTTCCATTAAATGGACCATTAAATATAGGGGAAATTTAGAAACAGTGAAACAATCCAAACATTGAGATCATTTTATACTTCAAGTTTTCTAATGCTTATAAAATTATTTTAATATTTTTTTTTTTTTTTTTTGCTTTATCTATAATTTCTGTTTTTGGGTCATTCTATTATAAGAGGTTTTGATTCCTTTGAAGATGTGGCTAAATTCATAATTATGAATGAAGTTCCTGTTATGTATATATTGGTGTAAGGGCAAGTTAATTCATACACCATTTAGATACTTTTAGAAGGCCAGGGTAAATACATCGGGCAGACATCAAGACCCTGATTAGATAGTTTTTTCTGACCAAGAGAGATACTTTGCCCAAAAGGCCATGAATATGAAAAGACCATGACACGAACAGATTCAACAGTTTTTATTATTTATTTTTATTCCTTTTTTCTTAAATATTATCCGTATTCATTTATTTTTGCAACTTATGCTTTTTCGATATTTTTTGATAGCGTAATCTCTCTCATGGACGATTCTTAAGGTATCGCTTTTCACGTGTTCTTTTTCGCGTACTACCCCGGTCAGTGTATATCTCTCTGGCAAGATAACAGTGGAAGTACGGCAGGGGAAAGACGTTTTTGTGACAAATTTAAAAATGTTAACTAAATACTTACAGAATTGTTATAATAATTTAGTTAATTCAAACAAATTAAATGAATTTAAAAATTTTTGACCTTCCAGGGGAAAAACGCATGCACCTAACCAAATCACTGAACTGCACTTTCGCGTCACACCAACTATAAAACAAAAGCGATATAACAGATAGCGTGTAAAGTATTAAAAACTTAACGATGATACGCGTCTTTGAGTGCTGTTTTAAATATTGCCGCCTAATATTTCTATTTGTATTGACGGAATCAAATTCTCCAGGGTAGATAGCCTAGGCTCTAGGGTAGAGATTTTTTCAAGCTTAAATATTGAATTTTAGAAAAATTTACTTCATATGAGCATTTAATGATAATGCCAATTATAGAATACATATAGATACTGTGAGTTATTGCAAAAAAATATAACTATTATTATTATTATTATTAAATTATTATTAATGATGAGTATTATAAAAATTGCCGCACACATTACATCTTATAATAGAATCAACCTCATACAGCTCATAACAACACATGTTTGATTTTTCATGTAGATAATAAGAATGAAAAATAAAGATATATGATGTTACTACAAAAACGACCATTATACTATGATGCAGATATCCCATTAGATGATGCTATTAATAATAACATTGGCGCAAAATTTTAAACGATTTAGCATCATACTATAATATATTTAGTATCCTACTAGTTAACAAATCAATAGGTTTTTAACCTAGTATGATGTTAAATATGTTTTAGTATGATGCAAAATCGTTTCGCCATTGTAAATAACATTTTTGCAAGGATTAAAGAAGTATTAACAAATAAAAATTCCGATTTAATATCTAAAAAAACCTAGATTAAAGAAGTGTTAAAGAAAAACAGTAACAATGACATGAGAAATGTCAATTTGAGAAGCATGCTTTGAGAGAAGAGTAAATGTACCAATTTAAGTTCTTGAATAAAAAACCTAGTAAAGAAGAAATAAAGAATTAAAAAAGAAGCCATATTGATTGACATACATATTTAAGATTAAAATAAATATGAGTTAAGATGTGTGATACCGAAATTATACTATTTTGTGCTGGGAACTTGTGGTAGATATGTACGTGAAATGAAAACCATTTCAACATTTATGATTGATACATTTCTTCGAATTTGTGTGAGTTTACTCGTCGCATATTAAAAAATTGCAGAGCATTTAGGATTTCAACCCCGGGCCTACCTACCAATTGTGCCATTTGACATGATCCATGACATGAAATACCGAAATTATACTATTTTGTGCTACTTGTGCTATATATTTTACTATGAAAGTATATTTACTTACACCAAACATTTTATTTAATTTTCAAGAAAATATTTAAAACAATTTTAGTAAAAATTTATATGCGTAATTTGTTGGCAATTGTCGTGCTCATAGTTAAAATTGTTTTTTTTTTTTATGAAAAATGAGAAAATGGTATTTCAAATGCTTTAAACCGTTTGGTCATAATATAAGTCTACACCGTGATAATATGCGTGATCCACAAAAGTTACAGATAAAAACTACTTAAAATATTGTCAACACTTCAACTTGCTTAAAAATATTGACACATGTAAGTACCAATTCAAAACAAAAAGGCCCACTGTTTATACCTTTCCTCTATATGAAGGTACCAAAGAAGATTCTTCTATTTAAAGTTCGTTTTGTTTTTACTTGCGATTATAGGTACTATAAGGCAAGTTATGAATTCATGCAAAAAAAAGTATTTAGATAACAATCAAACATGACATTACGATGATAGCGAAGTCGAAAAAAGTGGGCCTGGCAATTCTGTCTGTGTGTCTGTCTGTCAGTCTGTCTGTCATTCGATTTTTAAGGTGTCAGGTTTTTTTTTTGAAAAACTCGTTTTTTTCGAAAACGGCTCTAACGATTTTGATAAAATTTGATATAATTGATACGAAATTAAAAGCCTTTCAGATGGCATGAACCATATTTCTTTAAGAATAGTTTTAACGGTACCTGCCATATAACGTTTTTTTTTTTTTAATTTTGACGTTCTCGTTAACAACTGAGTGGATTTTTATAAAATTTTATTTGTAAAAAGACCTAGATAGCCAAACAATAATGGCGTACTTAATTTTTTAATGACGTTTCTTAAAAATTGATTAATTAAACGAATTTTTTGTTTGAAAATTTAATATTTTGAAAAACAATTCATGAATCTTTTTTGAAATTTATTTTTCGGATAAAAATTATTAATTAGCTAAAATTGGCAGTTTCCAAAATTTTCAAAAAAATATTTTAAAAAAGTTGTTTGAAAAAAAAATCGATTTTTTCGATTACTGGCATACCACGGAAAACTCTCGTTTGTTATAAAGTGATTTTCAAAGTTATTTGTTTTTATTATTTTTTTAAATTATTTCTTATTCAATTATTTGAAAAAATTAAAGAAATAATTTCATATAAAATAATTTCGTGGCAGGTTCTTTTAAGATCTTGGTAACTTGACACAAGAGCATGTTTTTGCGACCCAGTCGTACCTTTTATTTGTTTTAAAATTGCATATTTTACTTCGTCGTTCATAGCTATGCACATACATATTTCTCCACTTCAACCAAAACCAAAAAAATAGAGGAAGGACAAATAAACTGACTTATCACTCACCATTAATGCAAAAACGGATTTAAGGTAAAAAATATTCAGTTGGTTGCAAAAATGATAATATGTCACTGTCAAAATATTTTTTTTTCGCTTCGAAAAACGAAAATGATTTTCCTTCTTTTTCAATGAAAAAGTCCTGATTGAAGCTAACATGATTTTCTACTTATGAGACAGCTATTAGCTTTATTTTCTGAACATAATTTATTTTGGGAGTACCGCATATGTATTTATAAAAGTTAGAAATAATAAATTGGCTACCTTTACAACTATGTACATACGTAAATACATAATTAAATATATTCTAATTAATGAAAATCTAAAAAGGATAACTTGATGTTTCCGATTGAAATAATTGAAAAAGTCATTTGTAAAAATAAAAAGCTTCAACGAAAAGTAATTATTTTTTTAATTTTTAATGGGATTATATGGGATTAAAGGTTATACGTGCAACGCCGCAGTGGTCAAAGCTTGTACTTAAGATCTTTTTTTGCAAATAATGAGGGCGGCGCATGATACTGAAATATTAATATAATGATGTTTATACTTTTTAACAAGGTTGATGCGGCGCGGCGTATAGTTGTCAATTTGTCATAGTGGTGGTGGTGGTCACACATATCAAATATCTTAACACACGGCGTCTCATTTTTTGTCCTTGTAAATTTATAGTGCTAAATTTTACTAACGGTCGCCCAAATGTTAGTAGGTACTTCCTTATGTAGATACTAGCTTGATAATATTAAAAACTCCATCATCACATTTCTTTTTTATAAACTTCGATGAGTATAGAGTTCGTTAAGTCTAAATATATAATAGCCACAGACCTAAAATCCCAAACAAAAATATTTTTCCACAAGGATTCTTAACTAGAGAATCAAGAGTAGAAGACAAGATGTCACCATCAAAATGACGGCCAGATGGATATACGACATTTTAAACAAGAATCGTTAAAATAACTTGAGATACATTATTTGAATTTAACAGCTTGTTCATTATTATGTCGTAAGATCCTCATTCCGGTAACGAAAAAGAGATGTTTATAAATTTATAAGATTTATGTATAGGTATAAAAGAATTTTTCTTTTGAGTTTGAGGACAAAGTCATTAGGCAGGTATAAAATAAGTATTAATTGAAAACACAGATGGGAGACATGGTGGTTACCACCTTGTGAATGTTATACTATATATTCGGAGTTCAGGCGTCAGAGATTTTGTATTGAAAACCCATCAAACGTTTTTATATGTGCGAACGATTTTCAGACAACATTTGTTCAGCAATTCGTTGGCACAGACTTACGTTTTTTTATACAGAATCTGGTTCTAAGTTTTCAAGGAACGGATAAACCAGCTATCCATGTAATAAGACAATGAGCTTTGGAGCTGCATTTATAATACTAGAAATCTTAATATAGGGCAACAGGGGCTCTGGACTGCTGTAAAGCGGAAATTCATGGATCTTGGAAATCTAAGGGTCAGTTGTACAAAACCGCAGTTCAGTTATTTTTATCCGCTACCAAAAAGGAAAAGGGCGGCACCTACACAGATAGCCTTTACAAGTAACTATAGAGGGTAAAAATTTGTTGACAATGCGGTGAGTAAAATCATCGTGGTATCAGTCACGTGATTTTTTTATTTAACCAACTATCAACCAGATTGACCAAATCCGGAACGATTTCAAGAGGCAAGCTCTCGCACAACATCTTCCAACTTCCGGAAAAGCTGACAACGTCTCCGACCACTAATTGGAACCATGGAACAAGTTTGGATTTTCTATTACCTCACGTTGATAAAGAACATGTCGCCAGAAAATTTTACATCGAAGACCTGCAACACAACAAGTTGTCAGGCCCTCGCGGATCGTAGCTCTCTCACTCCACCATCTAACCACGTGGCGCCAACATCAACTGTGGAATGTGTTGGCTTTTTGACATTATGTACAATGTATACATACCATTTGTATGTATGATGCCGAAAAGCCAACAATACACGGTCTCTACCTACAAATGTGATAGATTGCACCCGCAGTGTTGGCCACTACACTATATTTTCTACAAAATTAACTACGCGTAGTAAATTGAATAAACTACACCCTTATTTTTCAACAATTTGTTACGTCTTCAAAATCATGTAGTTAATACACAAAAACAATAATTTATCATATAAATATTTTTTATTTATTTAAAATTTATTTTTATTGCACCGATATTACCAAACGTGTGCCGTTTTACGTATGATTTCTACTTTAATTTCGATTTAATAGAATACTTAAATCAATAACTAAACATTAAAATTCAAACATCCAAATTCAAAGTGACACTAAAATGACAGCTGACAGATAATTTGACAGTTGAAACTACGTCTGCTACAATTTGTTTCATATACTACATTAACTACTTAAACTACGTAGCAAATGTAACATATGTAGTTTTTCTAAAAAAGTGACAGTTCGGCCATCACTGGCTCCTCGCTCGACATCAGAAACTTCTGGTTCGATTACTTACTATTACTACTACTTTGCAATTCGAAATTCGAAATGGTAAATGAGAGACGTCCAGTCCAAACCATCCGATCTTGGGGAACATGATGGGTTGTCAGCCGAGGTAATTAAAGCCGCAGAGTATGAGTTGGTAAAGAGCATGTACACCAACTCATCATAAAATTATGGTCGGAGTGTAACACATTACCGATCAATTGAACTTCAACAACATGTGCTAGATCCTCAAAAAAGGGAAGCCTTTTAGTTTGCACCAACTAGTTGGACTGACTTCGGAGATAAAATCAACGTAATTAAATACCTATACGTCCTTTTTTGTATAACACCGTGTCTCCAAAAGCTATATTAATTGCAATTCCCACTTTCTATTTCATTCCAGCTACATATTTCAATTGAACTATTTGTACTGCGAAATTACTTTTTTACATATCTTTTGCAATCATAAACAAATATTCTGTACTATATACATACCTATATATGTAAAATTATGGCTGGGGGTTACAACAGAGATAATAAGCAATAATACTATGACATTGATTTCATAAAATATTTTATCTCAATTGAATATTTTGATTGATTTCCGTATTTTTTGCAATAAATTATTGCCAGTTGAGACCCAGTTTAAGGTGTTGTAGACTGCCATTAAGCATTTTTGATTGCGACCAAAAATAAATCTTAAAAATTAAAGTACACCGCGTGCGTCGTCTAAATTTAGATTTAAAGAAAACTTAATTTGAGAAACTAAAGGTGCGTTAGAACAAATAAGGACTGGCTGGAGAGACATCTTTGATAAGGTTTTCAAGTTCAAACTCTGGTGTTAAAATTATAATTTTTTTTAATAGTATACATATAATTCATGTAAGTACACATTTTATTTGAAATATTTGTGCTTTAGCACTTGCTAATTCAAAAAAGAATCCTTTCTCATCTCTGCATAATAAGTTTATATCATCCCAAAATATGTATTGAACACATGTTTGCTTTATGCATATGTAAACAGCATCCAATGCTCAAAATGTAATCCATCAGATTTTTCGCATCGTATTGACACATATTCATTGATTGTCATTTTTTAAATTGATATCCTTGAAGCTATATGTTAAAAGTGGTTTTTTACACAAAAAAAAAAACTGAAATAACCGCCCCCTGAATTCATTGTAAAAACCAGAAGGGATGCTGTTATATTTGAGAGGATGGCATGTTGAAAGACTTCAAAAGCCATTTAACCACACTCAAATGAAGCTTTCGGTAGCTCACTGTAAATATTTGAAAAAAGGATGAATAAAAAGCCAGACAGCTTTACACTCCTCAAAATCTCATCATAATACCAAATTGGGCTATTAAACAAAATAAAATCATTTTTATGGATTCCTACACTCCAGCACCACTGCTGAAGTGAATGTAAATATACATTTAAATCTTAGAGCATTATTTAAATATTATTAAAGAAGTATTTTGAAAACATTCTTTTATTAAAACTAATATTGGTTGTTATTAAAAAAAAAATTATTTCAACTTTAAATTATTTTATTTATAGTTTGGGACGATTTTTGTTGAACTAATTTGCAATTTAGAATTATGAGCAGATTAGAATTAGGTGGTTTTAAGGCTATATTAATGGATGCACTAATGCCCAACAGGCCCGTGCTCAGGAATTGCTCATGGGAGGTGGGGGGGGGGGTGTTTCATTTTGTTAATGGTTAAAAAGTTTATTAAACACGACAAAAAAAATTTAATTTTTCATAAATAACAGTATAATTTTACATGAAGCACGCATTTATAAGTATAGGTAGGCGTACAGTATCCCAAAAATATGGATATTTGCCATTTGAAAAATAAGAAAACACCTTTACTTTGATCGATTTTAACATCACGATTAACACCGATTAACACCCTATTACTATTTCCCCTGTCAAACAAAAAGTCGACGTAAGTGTCGACAAAAGAAATAGAAATTAGTGTCAGCGTGTAGGCCTATTCAATAGCTATTAGCGCGATTGGACGTCATACATTTTAGATAGCCGTTTTAACGATTAAAGTCGATGTCAAAAAAAGTAATGTGGCTATAATCGTTAATATGGTTCTCTAAAATCGGATGATGTCTGGCGATTTGGCTGAAATAAATTTCAGCGAATACGCCTTCATCAGGCCTACATTCTGATTTTAAAACCAATTTTATTGATTGACTGGAAAAAAATTAACCTGGTTTCGGTGTACATAGCTTTTTTCACATTAACTTTAATAGTTCGAATAAAATGGCTCGCTGCCTCTCCTTTTTTCCTACATACGTCATTAACTCTGTTCGAATTCCTCACCTCTCTGTTCAACAGCCGCCTTCTTATGCGACGAATTAAGACGGTTTTGAGCAGTTAAGGTGGGTCTGTGTTTGAAAAATTAAGTTATGAATTTATGTGAGGACAATTATGTATTATTAAAATCAACGTTTGAAGGTTAGGAAATTGTGTTCTTTTTAAAATAGGTTTAGCTAAATTTCTTTTAATAAATCAACTAAACGTTTAAATATTTTAAAACAAATAACTGACGCGTGCCAGGACTGTTTTTGTTGTTTTATATTGCAGATTAGATAGTTACTTATTATGATATGAAACTTTTAAATAAATGTTGAAAAGAGACAGTTGATTATTTAAATTGAGTAGGCATGTTACAAATGATTTTGCTTGCTTTTGCCTTATTGATACTTGATAATAGATTTTTTGATACCTGACACAATTTTGAAGTGAAAAAATGTTCCAAGTCAAATGTCTTTTTTACTTGTGTAATAAATGCGGATTCGGAAGATGCTTAGAGTGAAATCGAGTATATTGAGCCTTTGTATTTGCTCTCAGTTTCGATAACAAATTGGAATCGATTTTTGAAAACTTACATACTTACATATCTTACTAATATTATAAATGTGAAATATTGTATGTATGTTTGTTTTTCACAAGCACGCCAGAACGGATGAATATGAATGTTAATGCAATTTGGCACGGATACAATTTATTATCTGACATAGCCCATAGGCTGCTTTTATCCCCGAAAAAAACGGTTCTTGTAGGGGAGGCTTCAATGTGAAATTTTTAATGACTCTAGATTTTTTGATCTTTTTACGCCTTAAAGACTACAAGAAAGAATGTGAATTAATGGTTGGTAGGCAGATGGATGGGGCACTTGATATCGCAGAAACCCCATGGTTCCTATGGGAGAAGCTAAAATGTTGTCCCTTATAAAATTACTTTAAATAATGATTTGTTACCATTTTCAAAAGTCCACCCCACGCCACATAATTATAAAATAAAATAAGAATCCCAAAAAATTGGACAAAATACAACATCAATATATATAAAATACTAATTGGTTTTTCATTGTGAAAACAATTAAAATTTAAGCCTTAAAAGGCATTCCATGAATTTCCTCTTTGAAAATTTTGCCGATATTATAACTCTGGTTAATTTTCACATTCTTCGAAAAAATGTCGTGTATTTCATTTGAAAATCTACTTAAATGTCAATCCCGCATTTCCATAATATTTTGTTAGCGAGAACTTTATTGAAATACCAATTTCTATTTTAATTGAGTCTGACGTTAAAAACTAATTTATGTAATTTGAAATATCGCTATACCTATTAGTAAGCTTGCGAAACCACTGAGTTAAACAAAACAATCTAATTTAATTACTTGTTTAATTAAACACAAATTGGATAAATACACATTTTACCAAAACGTTGCGCACCGCCTGCGGTGCTTCTATTGATCTATCACAATGGGGACTATCAGCATTAAGAAAATGTAAAATTATCAAAGTACGGGAAGTATGTAGTATACTTAGATATATTTATGGTGTTTGTGAGGTTCTTTGTGTATCTTACGATAAAACAAAATATCTGAATTAAAATTGGTTAATTGGTTTCTAATCGATACAGTTATCGGCTTTGATTATAATAATACATAATTATAATGAACAATAATACAAAATCTCGGGTTTTCCATATTTAGCAGAGATTTTCGATGGAATGGATTTAGCTTCAGGGATACCGCGTTTGTATAAGAAGTATTAAAGAAAAGTCAAATTGAAAATAAATAATCACAAGGTATTGACTGTTCAAAAAGTATACGAACAAATGTGGCTCACAATTACCAAATTATAAACAAAACTTATTTAAATTGGTATTAAGATTTCAATCAATCATTGCATCACAATGTTGGAATAAGTGCGAAGTTTATTTTATGATTAATTATCGCAAGCTTCTTTATAACACTTCCCTTAGCGAATAAACATCGTCACAAACTACCAAAAAATGTCCTTGGGCAGAATTATAAAGACTACTTATGAAGCAAAAAAAAAACAACAACAACTACTGGAATTTTCTTTGTTTGATTTGGTTGCGAGTGCCACACATTTAATTATTTTTTTCAAATTTATTTAATTTTTTCATTGATAATTCTTCCATTTTAAAGGGTATTTTTTTTAGAGAAACTGACATTTTAATTTGATTTCGATAAGCACGTAATACGTAAATCAAATTAATACTTGACGTCTACCAACAACATGTTTTGTGAGAGATTTTTCTTACCCACTGCTTCAAAAATGAAGAGATTTAGTGCAAAAAGCTTTGAATCCAACTCAAAGTTTGGAAAAATATCTGCCCAACGATTCAGTCTCTCCGAATCACAAATGTCCACTACTACTGTTTTATATTCATAAATGACTAGAGTCATCATCATTTTAAGGCTTCATGACATACATACATAGCTACATATGACATACATGACATTTTATTTATTTATTTATTTAACGTTTGTAAAATGTCTAGCTCGTAAGAATAAATAATTATTTTACAAAATTACTAAGCATTTCTAAGAAATTACATTTAAAATTGTTTGATGTATATATAGTTGTATCAATCAAGTTCATATTACAATTTAATATATTAAACAATTTATACATATTATTTAATGAAGAAAATCGTTCATAATTGGTACGATAGTACTTAACATTCTCAAATTTCTCTGAGGAATGTTAAAATGAAGACGAGATAGAAGGTGCAAAGAATCAATTTTTCCATTTATTAACTTAACAATAAACACAAAACTTAAATATGAACGCCTGCTCTCAAGAGATGGTAAATCAATGAGTTGGAGTCTGTTGTTATAAGGGGGGAGTTCATAAGGATTTCGCCAGCCTAAACCGCTAAGAGCGAATCTGAGGAATCTTTTCTGCACCTGTTCTAACCTTGACTTATGACAGTCATAAAGAGGTGGCCAAACCTGGCAGCCAAATTCCAATATTGGCCGGAAAAATGTTGTAAAAAGTTGTTTTACAACAAAGGGTTTAGGAAATTGCTTTGACTCTCGTTTTATCCAACCAAGAACGGAATTGACTTTGTTTGCTATATTTTTAATGTGCTGAATGAATTTAAGTTTTTTATCAAATAAAACGCCAAGAACAGAGACATCATTAACATTTGATAGAAAATTACCATTAAAACTATAATTGAACGTCACTATAGAAGATTTTCGTCTAAAGCTTATAGTTTTACATTTGTCAATATTAAGAAACAGAAAACTACGTTTACACCAGTTATAAAAAGAATCAAGATCACATTGGAGCTCTTCACAATCGTTGATATTTGGCACAGACTTAAAGATATTAACATCATCTGCATAAATAAGACAATTTGAATACATTAGGACGGATGGTAAATCATTGAAAAATAAAGTAAAAAGAATAGGGCCCAAATGACTGCCTTTTGGTATTCCGGAATTGACAGAAAAATTATTTGAGACACATCCATTAAACATTACCGAGTAAGACCTATTAGACAGATAAGATTAGATAAGATTGAAGCCATATTACAAATTTATCGTGGAATCCCAACTTTTTTTTTTTTAAAGCAAAATTGCATGCGAGAGTTTGTCGAAAGCCTTTTACTAAAGTCATTCATGACACACTTGAAATACTTAATATACATGACTAAGATGACATAAATGACATAAACAGGGTGATTCAACTAAGGTGTGCCAAAAAGATAGAGCGAGTAGGCTGAATTGAGACAAGAACAAAATCGTAAGGGAGGGGGTCTATCTCTCCTCGTTTTTCTAAAAAATTGATTAAAATCCAAAAAAAAAAATTATTTAAAAACAACGGTGAATGATACAAAATCATGTTATACCTTTTTGGAAAGCAAGAAAACTATTCTTTTATTTAATTTTTAAATTATGTTGTTTTAGTGAACAGTTTTACAAAAATTCATTTTCAAACTCGAAATTTGGAAAAAAAATTTTTTTTAAAAATGTTAAACTAATTTTTTTCAAAATTGTATGTAATTAACTATTATTTTTATTTTCAAAATTCAATGCTCTTTTTAATTTTTAGTCAAAAACAGAAAACCGGATGCCAAAATGTATCTTAGTTTTTGAGAAATTAAAAAACATTAAAAATAAAACTAATAAGTAAAGTAAAAAGTTAATTCGTTTTTTTCTATTATTTGCTTCAAATCGGATGGTATGTAATAATTGCCCTGAGCAGGGCAAACTTGGGAAAATCAAAAAAAAATGTGTTTTTCTTGAAAAAAAGTACTTTTAGTTTTTCTTAATTTCTCAAAAACTGTGATACGTTTTAGGATCTGGTTTTCTGTTTTTGACTAAAAACTAAAAGGTGCATTGAATTGTGGAAACAAAACTAATAGTTAATCACATAAAATGTTTAAAAAAAATTTTTTGACATTTTTTTAATTTTTTTTTTTCAATTTCGAGTTTGAAAATTAACTTTTCAAAAACTATTTATCAAAACAACTTTATTTTTAAATAAAATAAAAAAAAAAGTTCTTCGGCTTTCAAAAAAAGTATAACATAGCTTTGTATGTTAAAACGTTGTTTTTAAATATTTTTTTTCTGATTTAAGTCGATTTTTTGGAAAATTGTCCCTCCCGCCTCAACGGTTGGAGATAGACCCCCTCCCATACGATTTTTTTCTTGTCTCAGTTCAACCTACTCGCTCTATTTTTTTGGCACACCTTAGGTGAATCACACATGACATGCATGACATACATGACAAACATACCATTAATGACATACATGACATATCTGACATACATATAACATATCTGACATATATGTATGACACAAGTAACATGCATATACAGGGTGATTGGTATAAGGTGCACCAAAAGGCTTGAGCGTGTAGGTGGAGTTAAGACAAGAAAAAAATCGTATGGGAGGGGGTCTATTTCCCCCCGTTTAGGCGGGAGGGGCAATTTTCTAAAACATTGACTTAAATCAGAAAAAAGACTATTTAAAAACAACGGTGAACGATACAAAGCCTTGTTATATTTTTTTGAAAAGCCAAAAAACTACTCTTTTATTTAATTTTTAAATTAAGTTGTTTAAGTGAACAGTTTTAAAAAAATTAATTATTAAACTCAAAATTTTGAAAAAAAACTAAAAAAAATTTTTAAACTAATTTTTTTCAAAATTTTATGTAATTAACTATTATTTTTATTTTCAAAATTCAATAATTTATTATTGATATAACAATGTCCTGTAGCTGTCTGCTATCATTATGTACTGCATTTGTTTGATATTTGAAGCTTACCTAGTGAGCGCGTTGCCTGGTGTTGAACTGATATTGTATCAATCGGATGAAACGATAATTTTCTTAGATTTGCTCCAGTTTTCCTACTAACTGCTTTCAATGTGAGTTGTTGCTGCGTTTCCCCAAGCCATTATATCATATCTTATAGCTTTGACTCCCAGTAATGCATTGCATAATAGACTTGTGGTAAAACATCTTCAGAAGCATGCATAGCTTATATAATATTAATAACAATAGGATGCTAATAGTTCCATGGTATATCTGAGATATACATGACATGACATATGAATGTACATAAATTGGCATTTTCTATGAAAAGTTTCAAAGTGCAAAGTGATTAGTGAAATAGGTCCAGTTCGAGCAATACATTTTAATCCAGTCTTTGCAATCATTGAGGCTTATTCATAGTTGTTTTTAAAATACAGTTTTGCTTAGTCTGGGTTCAAGCAATGTAATTTAAATAAGATAAACTCGAGTTTTTCTTTAAAAAAAACTGCTTAAACAGTTTTGTCTATATGAATATGCCCCATTGTCTTTAAGCCCCATGTAATGTTGCCACAAAACTATATTCTCGTTCCTATTTACTTGCAAAGAACTGACTTGAAAATTCAAATCCTGAATTGAAGTGAAACTAAATTTTAACACAATCATTTTCATTTGTTTTGATTTTCGAGACGCATGATTTGATAAAGCTTCAAAAACTTCCATTGATTTTTATTTCGCATTTTCATTAAAGTAAAATATTAATGTTATGAATTTATTTGTGTACTTTATCTCATTTCATCGGAAATATTAGATTTAAGTAAACTTTCATAAATATAAGATTATTCATGAATTTGTTGCTATACCAACACACTCAATTTACTTTCTTAGAAACATGAATTTATTTGGAAACCTTATTTTGTATAATGAAGGTCTAATGGTCTCACGTAAAAAACAAAATTATTCCTCAGCTATAAATCTAAATATATGTATGTATATATGTATATAAATTCGTAGCCATAATTTAATGGGTGGCTGGTGACAACGCCTGCGATAAAACAATTTTCAAATAAAATTCATCGGACTTAAAGTTATGGTTGTCCTTATTGATGTTAAGACAGTCAACAAGGGCTAAGGCAAAATTGTGTGGGGCTGTCTGATATTGTTTAAGAAAAGAAAGTAAATCGAATTTGATTGTACTTTTTGTTTTTTATTTTATTTGAGGAATAATAAAAATTTTTATTAAATTTTCACTTCGTATTTAAGATTAATTCTACTAGAAAATTAAAACAATCCATTATTTTCCTTCAATTGGTGGCTGCGGTTATATGTGGGCAAGGGATATATGATTATAATTAATGTGGTTAAATTTGTGTAGGTGTGTTCGGTAAATTTAATTCTGAAAACATCCACAGTTAAAAAAGATTGTGGTTAAAATTAAAACAAATATGAGGCATATTTAATAGTTCTACCAGTAAAAAAAAAACAAGAAGACATAAGTAAGAAGAATACGTTTTCCATTAAGCTATAATATCATAACTAGATACAACCCCGGCAGTCAATACCTACTATCAACTGGACTGGACCTAAATATCATTGGCGTATACTTAAACAAAAATGGTCAGAGATTGAAATAAAGTTATCCTGTGTTAATCGGATGTCCGACGTTGGGCGCCATCTGTAAGAAAATAATGATTATCAAATAATATCATCTGCGAACATTGAAAAAAAAAAAAAAAAAAATCGTTATGGAAATTGCATGCCATTATGTTAAGCGACTTTTACACGGTCAGTCATTTGACATCAATCTTTAATATAGTGTTTGTAAAAATAAGTCTGTATGCTTGCATTTGTTTGACGAAAAAAAAAAATTAAAACCCTTTTGATTTCGCCTGATGACTGATTATATGTATGTGTAGATGACTGACGTCCTCTGACTGATCGTGTAAATGTCGCTTAAGGTGCTTTCTGTACCGTACGATTTATGATGATTAAATACCATTTACTTGCATTCAAATGGTATTTTATCATCATAAATCGTAAGGTACATTGTACATATAGCGCCCAACATAAGTCATGCGATTTCCCTAACGAATTTTATTTTTTTTTGTTCAATATACGAAGATGATATTAATTTGTTAATCATTATATTATGTATGCTACAGATGGCGCCCAACGTGGGGAATCCGATTTACGTAGGGGAACCTTTTTTCAATCTCGAACCGTCGAAATTGAACAAAATTTTCTCAAAGCAAATTCTGACTTTACCAAAAAACTATGTTTTGCATTGAAACTAAACTATTTTTACTACAGAGCCCTGTTTCATAAAACTATGAGGGTAATACTATAATAACTCCATAATTTTTATAGTAAGACCGCACTACGCGACACTTCACTTCAGCGAAACTACACTACACTGCGCGGCACCATATTCTTTGTATGAGATTTTATTATATGTAACCCGCACTGAGCAGCAGTGCAACTTAACTTCAGCGACACTTTGCGACAAAGTTTGGAATCTGATCATCTTTGCCGCGAAGTGTTGCTGAAGTGCAGTTCCTCTGCTGTTAAGTGCGGTTCCTCTGCTGTTACGTGCGGTTATGACATGATATAAGTGCGGTTATAACATGATATGATATGTGTTTAGATTAAGGAATTTAGCTATTCAAAACCCGTCGAAGTTAGAGAGGAAAAATAAAATCTCACTTTGCAAAATAGAACTGTTTTGGTTTCGAATGGGAGTGACAATATACATTACATACATAATATACCACAGTGTTAATTTATCCGCCCAATACCAATAAATCAAAGAGAAAAAAATATTGAAAATCTTGGTGTAAATGATTCCTTTTTGACAAAACAAATATAAGATAAACAGAGATTTATGCGCTTCGAATAAGTTTGAATGTAAAGCATTCCCCATTCGTGTAGTGCGGCTAAAGAAACAGTCTTTGTTCTTCACTGTACAGTAAATGACCCGGGTTTAAGAGCTTTTGTTAAGAAAACAAACGCAAGGATAAAGAAAATGTAAGTCTAAATCAGCAAAGAGAATAGCTCAAGTTTTCTGAGGTAAACCTATCGAATCATTTGTACCGATCAATTCACTGTAATCCAATTAATCCAATTAAGTGTGTCGACAAAAAAAATTATGAAAATAATAATTTATTCTTCTTTGAAATAGAAATTCTTTTGATGTTTTCCTGTCAAAAGACATCGTCGTGTTCATGACATAATCCAATTATATGGATATACCCAACCCTCAGCTTCCATCTGCCCTTAAGGGTGGGTCTTCCTCGTAAATGTAGGGTACTACGTGCACAAAACTTAATATATCTCCTACATTTGAAAAGATATTTTGATGAAATAAAATTTATTATTTAGTCCATGAACATATCTTAAAACATATGTCCTCAATTTTATGTTTTACAAAAGTTTGTGCTTTTTAGGGAAGGAACTTCACATTTTTTCCCCTTTATTTTGGCTGATTTATGCATCCCCTCAAGGGGCTCTCGTGTGATTTGTTTTTTTATTTTGTTGTTAATGTTTTTCAACTGTCAATGAATGTATGCTTTATGTAGGATTAAAAAAAAAAAAAAAAAAAAATTATTTGAGCTACAAAGTGGACGTAAGTTCACACTAATTTAAAGCTCGTTTATTGGCGCAGTTTCTTAAATTTTCAACGGAGCCAAACAATATTTTTTTTTTATAACAGAAAGTAGATACTTTATTTGAAACAAAACAAAAAATTATTTTTTTCCACTTTAAACGTCTGAAAAACTTATATATACACAAACAATACTACTTTTTTCTTTCCCCCGTTGGGGCTGGCATGTTTTATTCTTAATATTTTTTGTTTTTAATTTATTCGAATCTCTTATTATTTTTGTAAAATGTGCTGTAAATTTTTTTGCAATTTTATATTGTTTAGACGTAAAAATTTACAATTCAAAGTATCTATACACATGGTAGTTTTCCCAGGTTGAAATGCCATGTACAACTTTATTATTATTTTTGTATTTTATTTCAATATTTTTTGCTAAAGTTCCAAGTGAAGAAAACAATATCACACGCATAAACAATTTTATATTTAATTTTGAAAAAGCATCTTTTTAACGATTTTGTTAATCAAAATACGCACACAAAGATATTTAGTTCACGAAACTTCCGTCGAAAGAGAATATTATATTTTCGCTGTTCGCACTCTCTTTAGAATCAACTTTTTTTTTTGTGGTGATACACAAAACACAAATGGTATGGTGAATGGTGTACATCAGCGTTGCCGCCGAGAAAAGAAAATGCCGTGTCACATTTTAAAAACTGCTTGCCATGAAAAAACTATAAATCTTCTGTTAAAAAAATAAAACTTTATTTCTGTAATTTATTATATAATTTTCCATCAATATTAAAGTAAGATTTAGGCAATGATAAAGTGTGCGATATTGAAATTGTCGTGTCAAAAAAGCACGATTGGTTAACTTCGGCAACGCTGGTGTACGTACGATTCGTAGGTATCGTCGTCGTCGCTGTCGTCCAAGTAGGTATATGATATTTTTGTTTTTTTTTCTACTTGGTTTTGGAAGAAAACTTATGGATGTGGGAATAATGCTGAAAAAGATTTTATTCGTTAATTATATAGAAATAGAGTCTCAGGGAATCGTCTATAAAATGAGTTAATCTTATCGAATCTTCAAGGTTGAGGTGTCAAAAGGAAGAAGAAATTGAGATCTATGTTTCTGTATCAGAATAATTGACGTAGGCACTTGGGCTTGGGCACTTCAATTTTTGTTTGCGATTAAACCTAAATTGGAGATACCTCCTCTTCTGTTATCCTACAACGGAAAGAAACAAAAATATTGAAGATGACCTCCTTTTTGGTGGTGTGGTTGGACACGATTAGTAAATTGTGAGATAGTGGGAAGAGGGAATGTGTATATTGCAATTGTATATCTATGTTCCTATTTTTATTTAGAAGCGATTTTTTTTTTTATTTCGCGTGTTGACGGACATGGAGTGGTAGGTAATTGCAAATAAGAATGTGTGTGACTGAAATGTCTTTGCGTGGCCTTTGGCATGTGCCGAGGGAAAGGGTATCATGATGACGATCTACGTAGGTACCTAGCCTGCAATGAAAATACTCATTTTTCTTCACTGGCACCTAAATAAAAGCATTAGGTAAAAATAAATCAGAAATGAAAATTTTCAGATTTTACCCATTATTTTCCAAATTATTTGGGGTTGATTTTGTTGAAAAAATAAATGGAAAATAATTAAAAAAAATGCAATTTGAATGATTGAATTGTTGTTTGCCAAATAACTAATATACTTCAATCAAAATCTGTGAATGTTAAAAAGTAACTTGTTCACAAAGAGCCTCAGAAAAAAAATTTACAGGAAAATAACTGTGACCGCCGGCGGGTCAGATGCCATATGTAACGGTTTTGTCAGGTGCTATGTGACCCATATGACATTTTTTTTTTCGAAACAAAACTTTGGCACAATTTAGGAGAGTCCTAGCACAATCTAGCACTGGTTTTTAAATTTGAAAATTCGAAAAAGGGAGCTCCCAGGAAGGTAAAATTGCTAAATTAGTGCAAAAGTTTTCGCTGTCTAAAACCTACAATTTTTAAGTAAAAAAAAAAAAAAGATCAACACAAACCAGCACAAATGTAGCACAACCTGGTTCATTTGTCAAAAATTCAAATTTGAAAAAAGGGAGGCTAACTTCACACTTTCGGGAACATGTTTTTTGAGCTTTTTATCCACAGTTTCGATTTTTTTTCAAAATAAAAAGAGAAAAAACTTCGTATTAGGGTACCACAACCTTGTAGAGTTTTTAAAAAAATTAAATGGGGGGAAGCACCTAATTTCTGAAAATCACATTTTTGGATCTAGTTTTCGCAATTTTGAAAGTTTTCAAAATTCACCCCTTTGCAATAAACCCTAAAGTAATTTTCAAACAGGTCAAATAGTTATATTGACCTACTTTACACTTATCTTGTAACGTAAAAATAAAAATAAATGTTTTTCTTAGAAAAAGGTGGTTTTGGTTTTTTTTTTAATTTCTTGAGAACGACATAAAATTTTTGCATCCGGTTTTCTTATTTTGACATAAAATTAATAACAGCATTGAATTTTGAAATTAAAATTAGCACTTAATTACGTAAAATTTTGAAAAAAATGAACTAAAACTATTTCTTAGAATAGATTTATTTAAACACAGAATGAAAGAAAAAGTTATTGGCTTTTCAAAAACGTATCGCACAACATTGTGAATGAAGCCGTTGATTTTAAATAATTTTTTTCCCATTTTAAGTCAGTTTTTTCGAAAATTGCCCCTCCCGGCTAAACGGAGGGGAATAGACCCCCCTCTCCTATACGATTTTTTTCTTGTCTCAACGCAACCTACACGCCCTAGCATTTTGTCGCATTGCTCATGACTCACCCTGTATATAAAACTAGCTGTTTTGGTGAACTTCTTTCCGCAAGTTTGGGTTTTTAAGATTTTTTCAATTTTCCAAAATTTAAAACTTTCGGCTCCATTGTGTGAACCTGGTTCAATAAAAATCCAACAAAGAACTCCCAAGCAAGTCGGATAAATATTCAGCCGAGTTATCCGCGTACAAACAGACACCAATTAATTTGTATTTATATAGGTACCTATCTACATAGGTATATAGATTAGATTATATTACACCTAGAGGTAGGTACCTACATACATCCAAGATGATAAAAGTTCTAAAAACTCAGAGTTGGGCGATTTCGCATGTTTATTAACATACCTATGCCTCCCTGATTCCAAACATCAAAAAATGATCATAGGGCATACCTATATACATAGCTAGGAATGTAAATGCTGCACGACTTTTCTGTTTGGTCATTTTTATTTTTATTCTGAAAACAAAATGTACATAGGTAGGTAGGTTTTCCCACGTGACAATGAAGTGACAATGTTTCAATTGCAAAACAAAAATATACAGTGTTGTGCTGTTGTTTGAAATCTGACAACAACAAAAATCGAAAGCAAATCTCAAATTTCGCACATTACAAATGAACAAGTTACCTATTATTCTTCCAACATCCTTACTTGTAAACTCCAAAATTCACCCCTTTGCAATAAACCCTAAAGTAATTTTCAAACAGGTCAAACAGTTATATTGACCTACCTCACACTTATCTTACATAAAGCTTCCTAAAAAAAAACTATTTCAATGTACCTACCTACCTACATGTGTAACGTATATTTATGCATGTTCATTTGATGTGTCCTGACCTTCATCAAGATCTCGATCGAGTCACAAACGAGTTCACATTTTTTTGTTATTTTTTTTCCAGTTCCAGCAACAGCAATTGAAAGTGAAGAAAAAACAACTAAACGAAAAGAGAAAAAAAATGACTCACATTTTAGCTATACCTACTCATGTGTTTTGAAAACAAAATTGAAAAATATCCCTTCACCCTTCCATAAACAGAAAGCATAAAACTCATCATTCCCATTCAAATCGAAAGGATGACAAAACAACAAACCCATTTTGAAAAGAGAACAAGAGTAGTTGAGCGTATCAAAAACAATAATAAAGAGAAAAGAATATCGCACTACCACATTGAAATACGTTTACATGAATTTTAAATTCTATTGTCATGAAGACCCACCCTTAAGTCAAAATAAAGAATAACATTAAAAAAATATAATTCTCTTCGTGTGAAAATAAAAGGACAGCTGCATAATTTAATTTTTCCAGCATCTACCTCACCCTCTATCCGGGCGAATTCGGGAAATATAAAATTCTTGTTTTTGGCTTTGCATGATCACACCGCAATTTATGCTCTTTCATCTGGTAATATACTATGCAGACAATTTGCTCTCAAATCGTTATGAAATATAATATATAAAATATATATTTATTATTCATTTCGGTCCAAGAGTTGCTTTGGCAATTTATGTGGCAAATCAACAGCAAGGAATTCGCCAACTCATAATCACTTTTAAGGAGAAAACAGTCATCGAATTAAATGTACCTACTCCTGCGGTTGGCTTTGTTGTCCGCATAGTACGAATAATAATGGCGCTATTAAATTAACCAATATCCATTTTCCTTTATCCGTAGGGGAGATACGCTTACAGTGAGACAGTTTTTTGTTCAAATGATTATATCTTAAAAAGTATTCCGAGCAATGAGTTATTGTAAATTACGTTAAATACCTTTATTATGTTAAATACCTCGTTTGTCTCCCTGTTGGTATACCTATTCCAACAGTGAGACAGTTCATAACCAACAATGAGACGCATGAAACATGAATACAAATTTTATTTACTAAGGAGTTATTTTATTATAAAAAAGTCTTCGTGTCTTTTTAACTTTATAATAACGGATATAAAAGTAACAACAAATGTCGCCAGTCACAAATAAATTAATGAAAGAAATGAACAAAATGATGTTAACCAAAAATTTAACGAACTTCATATTGATCAAATTTTATTCCAAAGTGGATAAATGATTATTGCCGACTTGTAGGACATCATTGGCTAAGAAAAATTATTTCAAAGTCTCCGTCTGTTGTCAGATATTATATACCTCACTGATGGCAACGGGCGGGTTTTTGTCTCACTGTTGGTAAATCGTCCAAAATCTACTAAATCTACAACTAAAACAAAAAATCCATTCATCGAAATGCCTCAAAATGTTATTAATTGTATTGTTAACAATATAATCTACATAATGTTTAAGACATTAATTATTTAACTCACCTAGGAAAAGAACTATTGCTTTTTTTTTGCGACACGTACATTTACTTTGCCCGTATTTTTCTCAATGTGCTATCACAGCGCGACTTTGCTTCACTGAAAGTAAAAACAAACTGAATCATTTGGAAAGAAATGTTTTGCACTACGTATAATAAAAAGCGCAACTTGTTCCTTTGAATTCTTTCGAAGTTATTCGGAATGTCTCACTGTTGGAGGTGTCTCACTGTTGGCGTCTCTCCCCTATTCAACTAAAATGAAAGCCTGAAGTATCTTTTTATTTTGTGTGTGTGTTGTGAGTTTATTTTAAAACACTTAACACATAATTTTTGGGTGAACAGGAAATCAACGCCAACGCAGAAAATCTACTTGCCAAGGATATTTTGTAGTTGGCAGGATGAGATGGGAATGCAAAACACATTCTTAGTCAATACCCAAACCATAAAACGACTCAACATCCCCAAGTCGAGTCCTCGAATTCAATTTCCATACACACAGTATAAAAGACGTCAACAGCTAGTAAATGTTTACACGCACATATACATTATACGTGTTAAAGTTACACACACTTTAGCTTTAGCTTAAGGTTATCACTGCCGTGTATGGTCCTTGTGCAGTGATTGGATTTTTTTATTATCCATCCTGCATCGTCTCACAAAGGAAACCCAAACCAACAGGCAAAAAAACTTAAACGACCTCGACGTGTGCGTCAAAAGAGGACTATAGTTATTTCAGATAGGTATCTTCTTTGGGTTTTTGGCAATGGCATGGGACAGGATGATGGCCTGGAATGTTATCTTAATGCCGCATTGTATGTTAATTAGGCAATAAGTATTCCCCATGCGGATGTTTCTATATTGTCTCCGAGTTTATGAGTCGAGAAGTAATTATTTTGTATGTTTGTTTAATAAAGGACCTGCCGAAAATGTAATTGAATGGGTGTATGTAAATCTTTTTTAATGTTTATAAGTACAGGATATGGCCAAAAAAAATCTGTTTATATATGTTGGAATAATTACTGTGTACATATTTGAAGAGAATATTGTTATGAGAACTTAGAGGCAAGCTCATCACATATTTTATGAATATATAATTAAACATTAAAGCCTTAAAATTTGAAAACAAAGGCAAAACTTTGTTAAAATTGTGAATCTTCCATTAAAATATAGATATACAAAGGCAGATTAAATTTAAGGTTAAACTATAGGTTATATTGTGATATTTTATAGAGAAGGGATTCTAAACGAACATCAAATGGTATATTTTGAAAGTTCTACTAGAAGAAAAACTTCTTAGGAGAAGAGTTCAGATGAACCATGAAGAACAGGCAAAAATTGAAGTAGATATTGTGGTGAGTTTTAGTCTAGGGCTGATTAAAAACACTCATTTATATTTATATATATTTATGTTTAACTTTACAATCCCTTTAGTGCATTTTACAAATTTATTACGAAATATATGCTCGACTCATAAATATTCATTAAGTGTTCCATCAAATTTTCACAAAAAGATATTTTAGATTGCATGGGTCTGTGCAAACTCCAGTTTTTCTTAAACACAACTTAAATGTCGTCTGTGAATATGCCCCAATATGTTTTGTGAGTGATCTACTCCAAGCTGTACATTCCTTCAATTTGGTTAAAGTTACATAAACAAAAATTATTGTATATTTTGCAGTATTCGTACCTAAATATTTCTGTAAAAACTGAGTGTGAACTATGAGCACGAATGAAAATTCAATAACATGACATCACCTCATAATAGTCTTAAGTTGTTTGTTTCTACGTTGGGTCAGTGGTTGAAGTGACGAGTCACTAGTAATCTCTTTAATTCTATGCTGCCATCTTCAAGCATCGAGAATTCGAGAACCACCACAACAAAACACCTGGTGTGACAAAAAATGCTGGCAAGTATAAATGCAGCCAAACAACAGGCATACAAAACATCGCTGCATTGAAGGACAAGAGCAGCTCTCGTCTCAACGCGCAGAAGATCGAAGAAATAGAAGGAATGTCATAACAGGAATGAAGATCGAAAGTTTTAATCTAGAAAAGATTAGGGGAATTTTTACCAAAAAATAAAAAGAATATCACAAAGTAATACATCCCATGCATATGTAGAATCGCAGTGGGTTCTGAGAATGAAAATTAATTTCTGCAAGTTATACAATTGCAATGAAGAACCGAATTCCACTACCATGCTGATTGCACCATTCTACTTGGAAGATTCAGGCCAAGAATCCCGTTCACCCAATCTAGACGAACTGAAGATAGATAAATTTAAGACGAATAAAGCTGTTTGAGTTGATAACCTTGCCATCGAGCTGTTCAAAGCAGATGGCAATGAATTGATTAGGAGTATGCACTAACCAGCTCATCTGATCGGAGGAAAGCTTGTCAGATGAATTGAACTTTACTATTGTTTGTCCGATCCTGAAGAATGGATTGCACCATCTATGTTAACATTCTATGTTAACGGCTGAAGCCATTAGTCAACAACCTGAAAGAGGCCCATATCAGTGTGGCTTAAGGGCAGGAGAGACAACCACCGTCCATCGACCAAATATTCGCGCTACCCTAAAATTTCATGTTGATTCTTACCATTTTTCCTTTGATTTTAAGCCCGCGCATAACAGCATCTAAAGGAGAGCTTTTTAGAACAATGTCCAGCTTTTGGCATTCCTTTACTAAACTCGTCCGTTTGTGCAGGATAACGATGTAGAATTCACGCCGCCCCATGTTTCATCAAAGTCTGTAAGGACCTCACCGATACCTTTGATGTCAACAAAACGGATTGAGACAACAGAAAAGGCATGTGGCTTCTTCAACATCATTCTTGAAAGAATAGTGCCAAACTCTCAGGACATAACCATCAGAGGAAAAATTTCAAAAGTTTCAAACGTCCGTTCAATTCGCTTATGAAGGTAATAGAAGAGCAAAGCCCTCTCTGGAAAGTGTCCCTTACACTTATCATCCCCTTTCTGATGACTGGTGTATAAACATGGATAATATTGAAAGCGGATAAGAACGTTTTAAGCTGCTTTGAGAGAGAAATTCGAGTATAACTTTGTTCCCACCTAGAAATTGCGCAATTTCGAAATTACGAAAAGTGTTATTTGAGATGATTTTGCTTGACAATTTCAATCAAAAGAATACGAGAAAAAATATGTTTTTCTCTTTTTGGTTTATGTAAAGCCATTTAGGTATATTTATTTTTTTGACATTTAGAGGAATTGCCGCATTTTGTAAGCTCTGTTTGTTTATTTCATCAGTTTTACTAGAATGACCTGAAATGAAACGTGATTTCATGAGGTGTTTGAGATGACTTCAAAATTGTGTATTTGTATGGGAAATTGTATAATTTTGAGAGTGATTTTGGAAGATTTGCTGAAATTGCGCAATTTCGTTAGGTGGGAAATTATTGTATAATCTAAAAAAAAGCTTGTTGGGTAGACCCCGGCCCAGGACTTTTGTTCCACCTTCAGTAAGTCATTAAAGTATAAGATGACACACCAGTGGTTCCGTCACATTTTCTTATAGGATCATTACTCCCTCCGTTAAATATCAGTAAAATAGAATGTATGTTTGTAGTCCAGTCAACAGGCTACTCATCGTAAAAAGTTTGAGAGAATTAAACGAACTTAGTTTTGACGTTTTTGCAATGCTCAATACAAGCTGTTGCACGGATCAATGAACAGAGATGACGAATGAATTGTGTTATCATACGTTTTGTTTTTCGCTTTGTGTATTTTGTTTACGTTCAAACTTTTAATTAGAAAGCAATAAACATGTTTTTTGACAATTAGTTGCCTGAAAGATATAAACAAGCGTAATTTACGGAATTATTCTTTGACACTTTGTTGTCTGACAGATATTAAAAAACATTTATTATTTCAATATGGCTTAACGTGAGTAACTGCGTTACTCGATCGCAACATTTGAGAAATATGTGAAATATGCAATGCAAACCTATTGGAAAGCAATAAATTGCTGCTTGACAATGTCTGGATGGATCTAGATTTGTTTTGTGGTTTCACAAAACATGAAATAGAAATCCTTTTCCCCCACATATTGTTCTTTGTAATTTCGTTTAGATACATTTCCGAAGTAATAATGTTAGCTGAACTCGAACAATCAATGCACACAAAACTTTTGAATCACACATCTGTCAAGGTATATAGCTACCCAAATTTACCCAATTTTTCCTTAGTACCATTTCTTCAAATTACAGCATAATAAAAACGAACATGTTTTAGTAAATGTGACTTTTATTGTAGATGTGCACTTTTTTATGACAAAAAGGAAATGCATTTAACGACTTTATTTGTTGATATGTTCATTTCCAAAGAAATGACCTAGTACTTCAACTTTAATTCTTTTTTCAACACCCATTTTTATGCTTGTTGACTCAACACCACAATACTCAACGAGTTACCAAAACAACTTTCAATAGAAACGTTAGTGCAGAAAATCCTTTAAAAAAGCACACAATTTTTTGTTGCTTCACGTTATTTCCTGTCACTTAGATTTTCTACTCTTTATAAATACTTGCTTGGCTATCCACAATACTTTCACCACTATTTCTCCTTCCTGTCGTAAGGAAGACGTTTCATCTTTTAAAAAAAATCAGCTTTGGTCTTCCGTATATAGTAACCAGAACTTAAACCCTCTTAACCCCACACAAAGCTTCGAAGCTACCATAAAAGTAGATTTTATTTCGTTGAGTTGTGAAGGTCGACTCTGATAGTCGTTGGTCGTCCTTGCAACAACACAAACAAAAAAATATAAAAAAAAGTGTTTTGAGAGTTCATATTTCCTCGTGTGTATTCAAGTTGAAGGTAGAGCTGTCTTCTGTCTCTCGAGGTGTGTGAGTATAATTGGTGTCTCGCAAAAAAAAAAAAATAACAATTTATATTGATTAATACCTCGGTTTGTGTTCCCTTTGGATTGTTTTCGATTTGAATAAATAAACGTGTATTTATAGGCCAGAATGCCCTTGTCAAAACGGTAAAGTTGTCTGTTTGTGTTATTTTTACATTGACAATGTTGCCTCATCGATTTAACAATAAAATATGTGTTTCTTCCTTTTTTTTTATATTTATTGTTTTTCCTGTTTCTATTCTATATCCAATGTAAGAAAACAAGATTACGCTATATTATGTCATTTCAACCCGAAGGATTAAGGGATATAAATGGAGCTTTCTGACCCAGGGTTCGTGTAACAAACTCAAATGGCCATTATGAAAGGAGTGCCATGCGGAGGTAGGAGAATGTGTTGTTGTGAAAAATGTCAGGATCTTTTTTGTCAATTGATGATGATGATATCCCTTTTTATAAAGATGGATTTAAGTGTTAAGTCCAAACACCGGATTTTTGTTTGTATTGTATTTTCAAGCTTAAAATTAATGCACAAACTTGTTATTCTTTAAACATTAAGCTGAAATTAGACATTGAATGTCTGGAAGCAAGTTTTTTTTTTGGAGGTCAGTCTTGTGGAGTTCATTTAAATTTAAAAGATGGACAAAAGCATTTGAGATAGGTAAAAGAGGATAGAGGTTTTGTAAAAATTGTTTGTTATCTCGAGAGTTATTTTGAAGAAGGGTCTGTTCAGTAATCTAAATTTTTAGGTGAGAAGTCTTATTTGCTACTGAAATGAAGTTGGCAGAAATAATAAGATTTGTTTTGAGTTCCAACGACACCTCCTGACTCATAATCTTAGCTATACAGGTGATGCTATTTACTCTGTTCCTTATAACTAGGGCGAAATTTAATTCTGGTGAATGAAAAAGCGAAAATTAAAACATGATATGAATTGCCAAGAAATTGGTTTCATTTTCCTTTTCTTTTCTAATAGTGTGATAAATTCGCCATTTCTTCTCAATAACTTCCTTCACTTAGCAATTAGTATGTGTGGTCGGCCATACAATATATTTTGGCTAACCAACTGGATTCTCCATCGTAATTCGTCAGCAAAGAATAACTCATTTACTTTCGGGTTCGTGATTTTGTTGTCTTCAAATACATCGTAAAGAACTTTAACGAAGAGCAAACCACTCAACACGCTTCCTTGTCGTACTTCAAATTTTACTGGGAATCCAAAATCAAAAGGTGTCAAAAATCAGTTTTTTTTTTGTAAATTTTTCGAAAACCATGTGATTTTTTTTTAGAAAAAATGTTGTTCAAATTCTGAAGTGTGACGGCAGACGGCAGAATTACCAGGACCGTAGTCATTAAGAAAACAGTTGTAAAAATTACATGTAATAAAAAAAAATCCTGAAGTGTGATACAATTTTTGACAAACAATTAACTTAATTAGTTAAAATTTTTCAATTGGTCAATTTTTCAATTTTTTTCTAAAAAAAATTAAGTAGGTAAATTTTTTGAGCTTAATTTATTTATAGCATCAAACTAAATTTTATAACCTTTTTTTAAAATATTGAATTCACAAAAACAGTTTTTTAAAAATTATTTAAAACTTTAAAAAAAAACATTTTTTCAAAAATTTTTGTGCCATATATTGTTTAAAATAGATTCGACAAATTCATTATTGAATTTCGTTAAAATCATTTCAACCGTTATCGAGACAGCCGAAATTTAAAAATACCGTTATATGGCCAGTACCGTTTTCACTTTTTGATGGACTCTCTACAATCTACTATTACAAATAATCGTTTATTTCAGAAGCAATATAAGTCAATGAGCATTAACTTTTCAGTAGCAACAAAAAACTGTTTTATATGTTGAAGTTCCACAACACTACAAATTTAGAGTATTTCAAGTTATAATCTAGCTCTTGCATTTAAAAACCCCTAAAATGTTAATCTTTTTTTAAGTCTACTGGTTTTTAAACATTTAAAGTCGCTTGACTTATGTCGTTTCTGAAATAAACAAACTTTTTTTGGTAATTTTTTTTTATTATTATTATTGACCGGCGTTTTTCCTATTGATCTCATCGGGCCTCAACCTCACTGATCTAATCACTTACGATTGCGTAGTGGTTGAGGCAAAAAGAATTTCCATACTTGAAAAATGTGATGTTTATTCCGTATTATTCATATACTGCATCAAAAATGAATCCTCAAGAGATGTTATAAAGGACCTTAAATACGAATAGAATCCTTTCATAAGTTGGCCAAGGACCGTTATATGAATACAAAGTAAATAAAGGGCACGACTGGTTCGCACAAACTTGTTCTTGGAAAAAGTATCTTTCGTGTTCACGGCTGGAAAATTCATTTCACTTGTTTTTTTTAACAAAAAAAATTCAGTTTTTAAATTTTTAAATATTTTTTTTTACAAAAAAAATTTTTTGAAAACAAAAAAAAAAAAAAGGTTTATATGAAAGACGTCACCGTCGGTAAAAAAAATTCAATTACAAGAAATTTTATCAAAATTGATAGTATTTTTTCGAGAAATTAAGGCAGGCGAGCGCTATGCGACTAGGGTTTCACGATACATAAAAGTGCGCTCATCAGGCCGAGCGACCTGGTCGCCTAGTGCACGCCTGTTCTAAGAATTATTAATTTTTCAAAAAAAAAAACTTTTTCAAAAATATTTTTTTCTTGCAGTATTATTTAAGTCTAGCAGTAGTTTTACAAAATTAAATTTGGTCAAAATCGGTGAACCGTTGAAACGATAGTCGGAATAATAAATAACGGTTCTTAACCTGATTCTGGAAAAAAATTTTAGGTGACGGACATCAGCATTGGCAACAAATCACTCATATCAAATTTTATCGAAATTGATAGTGTTTTTTTTTTTTTTTTTTTAACTGGCTGCAGGATGTCGATACATACATTACATGCATACATACACACAGACAGAATTGCCGGACCAACTTTTTTCGTCTTCTTTATTATCGTAATATCATTTATGTATATTTTTTCTTTGCACGAATCCAAGACTAATACCTATAATCGCAAGTAAAAATAGCGCAATAGTTTTTTTAGTTGCACGACAAAATCATGACAATTAGTCCAATAACTTTTGAAATTTCAAAGTGGTAGTGTTACATTGACGGACATCCATCGGAACACATTCAATGTCAATATAATATGAACATTTTTTACTTCAATATTTTGTTTCCTTACAATTTTAACTATCAAAAAATTAGGAATTTTATAATTTAAAGTACAAAGGTACCTAGTTAGTCTTGTCCTTGCTGCATCAAAGAGAAAAATTCCTTAAATTTAATATTTTATTTACGCTTCATTACTTTATAAAAAAGTTTCTGATAAAAACATTTTCTTCTATTAATATATCGACGGTTAACTTATTGTAGATAGCGTCACGTACATCCAGCTTAACCCACAAGGGACATATTGAAGAACATCAAAGGTAAAGAGAAAGAAAAAGTGAGATTGCCAATCGTGTACGTATTCTATATAAAATTTTCCAGGAATTCCCACATGTCACTTTTCTTTCCTTTTGATATCCTTATAGTGACACAAGGATCTGTGAGCACTTTCATCATCTTATATGTCATTAGGATGTCCATGTCACGTACTTCTTTAACCTTTTGACAGTTGATTGGATGTGAATTTAATATGAATAACTGTTATGAAGTTATTTTATATAATTCGGATGAGGTAAATTGCAGTCATGATCCTTTTGATACTAAAAGTGGTTATTCATTAATTTTTAAATTCACTTATAAATTATGAACAATAATTTCATATTATGAAGATAAGCCAACCACTTCAAATCCCTAGGCATTTTAATGGCACTCAATGAAATCAAATTTATTAAAACAAAGCGATATTTATAAAGGATCAAAGTTTTTAATCTGAATTCCCAGGCAAACTTTCCCCGAAAATTATTTTCAAGCACAAATGAATTAAGGTCAACGAAAAAGTTTCCCAACTTTTTCCTACAAACACATACAAAACTTTTTCAATATGAAAAATAATTTTTAAACAAAATCCTTAACATAGAAAAATAAAACGAGAATTCATTTCATCGCTAAAGGATGACATTGTGAGGATAATACTTTTTTGTTTGACTTACCTTCGAATTGATAAATTCACATGCCATATCCTTGAGCGATTTCAAAGTTAAGGATGTCGATGGAACGGATATTCCATCACGTATATTTCCGAATTGAAAAAGGAACATTACTTCCGGCCCTTCCATTATGACGGGCACTGAATTGAATCGATTCGCCAGCGCAACAGATTTTCTTCCTTTCGGATGTTATATTAAGCAAGCAACAATAACAGAAAATCAATTCGAATGATGGCTGAGTCTCTTCCTTATTTTCTTTGTTCTTTTATTTTGTTTTTAACAACGGAAGTAGGTAAAGGTATATAATATGAAATAATCCAACTTTTCTTGGGGATGGTAGGTCACGCAGGATAATCTGAAAGGATAACGAAAGAGGAAAAATAACTTCAATTAGTTTTGACTTTTTTTTTTTTGTTGATAATGGGAAAATGACCAAGACTAAAAGAGGAAATTAGTTTCATATAAATAATTGAGACAATTTTATTAGTTATGGAAACAGTCGGAAATGAATGTGGCAAATAAGTTATCCTTGTGGATTGTTCAATTTCCTGGTAACATATTTAAATTAATTACATTGCTAATGGACACATATTTCGTTAAAAGCATTCTGGACTTAAGAAGATATATGGAGAAACACTGAATTATTTATAAGTTAAGTATGACTTCAATTTAAGGGACATTATTCAAACGAATAATATTGTTATACACATATACTACGCGTCGCTCAATTGAAGCCACCTATTATTATACAGTATCACATATTTGAAGTTTAGCGTATCACACGATTTTAAGCTTTAAGTATTTAGTATCTAGTAGCTACATTATATACTTATGTCACATGAATAAAAGAATAAAAGATTACGACACCTATTTTTTTTTTAATTTTTTGTTTGTCACTGGTGACGTTAACACAAACCGAAAAAAATTAAATGGCGCACTGATTTTATCACAACCCATTAGTGAATGAGCGCACGGTTCTTGCTTTAGTAACAAGTGAAACTTACGTTAGCAGTGAAAAAATAACAAAGTGAAAATGCCTAAATGTCGTAATCTTGTATTCCTTCATTCATGATAATAAAACGAATACAGCCGTGTTTTATTATCAGAGATAAGCCTTACAGATAAACCTTATGTATCAACGTTTTTATTTTGCAGTGTTGGTACCCGTGAAAAACTTTTGACGTTTATTATATTGATGCAAATTCTAATTTAGTAAATAAATATTTCATTAAAGTGCACTCGTGTTGTTATATTATGTTTTAATTAGCGATTTTGTTTCAATGTGAGTTTAGTTTTGTTCCCAAGTTTGTGTAGATAAATCAATCAGCCTTATATTTCGCTAAAATGCCGTTGAACGGTTAATTATAGTTACGCAACGGCAAATCATTTACTCGCAGTCTTTACTTAACGTTGAGTTAATCTTTATTTATAAACATTTGTTAACCCATATTTGTGCATAGTTACTTGGAGCTCATGTAATGTTACATAACGTAAAATCTAAACAAAGTACCCATCTAAAACTCTCGATTTAATAAACGTCAATATAACCATGTGATGTTCACTATAGAAACAGAAAGTCCATATGCTGTTATAGGGTTATGGAATCGATCGGAATAAAACTATATACTTAAAATAACAAGTAATTTTTCGTTGTTTACATTCTGTATATAATACTTTTTTTGTTAAAGCTTATATGCACTTGACTCTGACAGTATTTAGTTCCATCCGTCACCACTAAGCACTTAAACAGCAATTTTTCGGAGAGACAATTAAAATGTCACTATTTCCAGATCTTACAGGGATTGTATTTGATTATGGGGAGTTTGCCGAAGCCATTCCTTATTGGAATTTGAGACTATGTGACTTGAATTGACAGATTTGAGATCAATAATGGGCCATCACGAAAATATCAAATTAACAAAGTTCGTATTCATTTGGCAATGCCACCGTTCTTGAGGTAACCGTAACAGAGAAGAATAAAAACATTGAAAAATAAAAATTCAATTCAACGCTCTGGCGGTGAGAATTTAAATCAAATTTTGGATCACGACAATTCAACCCGATTTAACACAGGATCTTTGTTGTGTTGTGTTTGTGGGGTAAAAGGATGGTCCATAATGGTTAACCTCTGATAATAAAACACGGCTTATGTTAACGTTTATACTAATTTTTAAAATGTTGAAATACAGATGGCGTTTTTTTTTGGAGAAACGTATATATAGTAGTTTATTAGAATTTGATGGCACTGGTAATTGGTAGTGTCTCTTATGATGAATTTAAATATTTTACAGCATGTCTTCGCATGGCACTGAAAATCCAAGAGTTTCGAAGGATTTTGTTATTCTAAAATTACCAAAGAAGGTGTAGTTTTGGTTATATGCTGATTGCCATGGACTTAAAACAAAAGGCATATTTAATGAAGACAGACAAACAAATGTCTGCTAGTTAGAGTAGAGGTGAGTTGATAAAGGGTAAAAGCTTATAAATCGAAAATAATATAGGCACATGTTAAAACTAACATCAAATCATTTTAAGGCAGGAGACCATAAAGGAGATCAAGCAATTCAATAATCTGGGTATACTTTTATATAAACCGAAAAGACAGCTCTGATTGGCAGTTGCCATTTTCATTGCATAATGTCTGCAAAACATTATGCAATGAAAATGGTAGATTCAACATCCACAAACACTGATGAAACTAGATGGTAAGATAACGAAACAATCCTTTAAATGAAACAAGCATTTTCTTTGGTACAGCGGTGAAGTGAAAGAGTGGTGGTTCCATTCCAGACCATTAACATTGTCGAAAAAGAAGAAGAAGAAGACCTCAAAATGCAATTAGAACAATTTATAAATTATTCTGCTGAACCATACCTTGTTCTTCGGAGAGAAACCATTTAGCGTTTTTGATACCCATAAATTTTGCATTTTTGGTCAATATGCATCATAATTTTATAAAAAAAAATTCCAATTGAGTACATTAACTTTTCAACATTCAAATATTATATGAATAAAGTTTGAAAACTTTTGAGAAAATAATTTAAAAAGTATAACAAAAATAATTGTGTCAACTTGTTCTACAAAAAAAAGTTCCAGCACCTTTATAAGCGTATAGCACTGTAGTTACAAATACTCGTAAATACACTATATATATATACCAAAATAATCCTAAACTTTTTCTGAAAAGGAACTTACACTTTTATGCTACGTGATTCTTTGAAATAGAAAATGAGTTTTTCAATTTCATTTAAAAAGTGCAAACTGAAGTTTTTTTTATTATCTGAGGTTATAAGTGGGGTGGCAGGTTTGACTATAGGTATACCTTGACCCTCAGAGTTGTGGTTTTTATAATAGGTAAATTTACATACCAATGTAATGGTTTCGAAATGAAATGTTTATGTGGTACTGAAGGCAGATCACTATTATTTTTAGTTTTGACAAGGTAGCTTCCCGAATTCCAGAATTCGTCGAAATAAACAGCTTTTATATAAGCGTGGTTATGAAGGGCTCAATCTATTAACAGTAAGTATTTTAATCTTTATAGATTTGTAAAATTATGATGTTTTCTTACAACTTTACTGTCCCACACACAAAAAATAAATTTCGAGGTACTGACAGCTCCAAATAACCACGGCCTAGTGACTTTCAACTCTCAACGAATCCTTTTGTGTAAGTTGTTAGTTCTACAGGACTGGAGGGGACCTACAATTTTACATCGAATCCGAATGACTAAGGTGAGAAGCACTTTTCATGACAACGATGTATTATGTATCACATTTGACTCAGATGATCAATTTGTATCTTGTTTTTTGCGTCGATATAGCATATAATATGATCAAAGGATACAAAAGGATATAATAATTTTTTTGGCAGAAAAATAATTTATGTTGAATAATGTTTCAAAAGCAAAATGTCATTTCAGCTAAAAAAATGTTTTTCTTGATAAAAGAAGGGCTTATTTTTTTTTGTTTTCAATAACTTGTGATTTTGCATCAAAAATGATACATTGCATGCTGAAAACCATACATGTAAATATTGTATGATGTGTATTGGTGAAACAAATAGCTTTAAGACATCTTACGCGTAAGGCTACGGTTACAGTGCATGCGTGTTCTGAAAAACAATTGTTGTGACGCATACGGCAGAACTCATCGTCAGAAGCGGGTGGTTACAGAGCTTGCGTTTTCTAACGATAACGAAGGTGGTAATGGTTCAAATTAGCTTAAAATGGCGTTTCGTGCGGATGCTCACTTTGCACTCATCAGTTGACGACGAGTGAGCACCTTGTCAATACGCAAATTTCCGCTTGTTTCAGTTCAACTTACATAACTTTTTTGACAAAAAGCTAAAGTGAACCATATCCAACAAGATTACGATTGCAATCATTAAGCTGGAAGTGTTTACCCGTGGCCTGGTTAAAGTTATATGTAAAATGTTTTTCTTATAATACAAATTCTATATACCTACATTGAAAAAATTAATAAATAGAATAATAAATAAAAATAATTTCAACTAAGTAGAAGACTTAGCATTAAATTTAGTGGACTTGTTGAATTATTAATTCAAATTAGCTTTGTATGGCCTTTAGTCCATGAAAAAATGGCGTTTCGTGCGGTAATGGCGAATATGATAGATAATGAAAATTTTTATTTTTTTAAATCCATTATCGAAAACGTTGTTGCTTAACTTCAGAGCGAAAGAAATAAATGAAGAATGTTCCCCCTCAGGGAAATACATAACTTCACAGGAAATAACTTTACCTATGTATGGGAAGAAAACCTTACCTGTTGGGGAAAATTATTACACTTCTTCTATTTGCTATTTGAGGTTATTTCCAAATTAATGTAACAGGAAAAACTTTTCAAATCGATAATTAAAAGTATTCTGATTTTATTTGAAACACAAATGCTATACAATTATCGATGGCAAATGGCTTACAGAATCATTTGTGATGATAAAATTTTCAATAACGCATATAATTTTTTTTTTTTATAAAAAATACATTTTAAATAAATGCCAACTGAAAATTTTTTATCATCACAAAAATTCTTTGAAATATTTGCCATCGATAAGTGTAACGTTTCTGTTTTGAATCGAATGAAAACATAATAAATTTCATTAGAAAAAAGTGAAATTAATTTTCCTCAGAGGTCAATTTATTTTACAAATAAAATTATTGTCTGTTAAGTTTTTCATCGATTTCCATGAAGAGTTCTGACGAACGCTGCGAAAAAATCTAACTGATTTGAACGATCAATCTGTTCTGACGAACTCGTGCGTCTTCTGACGAAGAAAACGCGTCCACTGTAACCGGTTTCATAAAAACCTTTTCTTTTGTTTGTTCTGACTTCTGACGTCCACTTTAGATAACTTGTTCGTCAGAATACGCATGCACTGTAACCGTATCCTAAGAAGTAGAACCCGCTATATACAATTATACTGCTACTCCTGCTTTACGATGCCTATAGTGTTAGACGATAACCATAAAAAGGGCATTGAAACTATTCAATTGACCGAAAAGTCACCGCTTAGTTCACGCTATTTTTATTTGGACTTAAAACGAGTCTGCATTTTTTTTTTTTATATTGTTCTATTTTAGCACAATCAGTAAACGAGTGATATAATATGGTACAAATATGAAAAAGCTTCGAAGTGGCGCCCAACAATTTAATTCCAACTTTTAGTATCTGCGTCGGCATCTCCCATAAGAAAATTCAAATATGCCATTATTTTGTTTTGTTTTACTTAATATAGATTCTTGTTTTTGACAAGTTCACTCATTCGAAAAAAAAAAAAAAATAATCCATAGACTCAAGGTCACATATAGATACAAAAGTATCCCCAACTTGAGAGCAAAAATCGACGACAGAAATAAATTTAAACATCTTATCACTTGCCGCCTCATTTAGAATGAGGTAAGAGGGCTCGTATTTTTGTTTTTCTTTAAAAACTTGTCGCGTGTTTCGTACGAAGTTGATATCAAAGTTCATATATTGTGTATGAAAATGACACTTTGTATATAACTTAGCTTTTTTCGTTAATCACTTAAGAACAAGAATTTCGATAAGAAATTTTTTTTGTTGCATAAACGAAAGGCAATTTTTACAGGTAATACCTACTTTTCTTACAGTTTAGTAAAATAAGAAAAAACAAAACTGTCATTCAACTGTCGTCTTTAAGTTTCTTTCCATTACTTTTAGAGCATCATGGTATTAGTTTTAAGGGCAACTTTATTATTGTTGACCATTTGTGACAATTTGCTTTGACGAGAAAAGCCTAATATGCAGCTGAAGTGAAACGAAATATTCCGTCGTATCCAAAAACAGAGACGAAATGATAACGAAACGGTACCGGACAAATTGTTATGTAGAATTTCGCCATTTGCAAAAAAAATATTTTTAAAAACACATCAAAAAACAAATAAAAAAATTTCGTTTATGAATTTTCTGTGTCATTTTTGTATGAGATTTTTCGTTTCACTTCAGCTGCATACTAGGCTAAAAAAAAATTAAATACACGACTGGGTCGCACGAACTTGCTTTCGTACTGAAATATGGGATTTAGACAATTTAATTTACTGAATTATGTTGAAAGGTGGAAAAATTACCTAATTATGAGATAATTGTTGTATGGTAGCTATCATTAAATGGCTATTAAGGCAAAAACTTTAAATGCCATCTTGTGTTGAATGAATACCGTTCCAAATTTAAACCAAATCGGTTAAGCCGTTATCAATTTATGGCCAAATTTTTGAAAAATCGTTAACACCAAGAATCCGTTATGTGCATTTTTAGCCAAAAACCTGAAATGCAGTTATATAAGGACTACTAAAAATATCACGTACACAAAGTTTCATTAAAATCGCTAGAGCCGTTTTCGATAAAATTTAGAAAAACTAAAACCGTTGGGTACCCGTTTAACCGGGCTAAAATAAAAATTCGAATTTCTCTTCTAGGGAATCACTAAAAAGTACTTCTCAGAAAGTTTGAAAAAAATCCGACTAACCGTTCAGGCTGTAGATCGGGGCACAGACAACAGCACATCCGCACATCCGCACATCCGCCTAACGTACCTACTGTAGCAGTAAAAAAGAAAAGAATCTAAAGAAACGAAAAACAAATAAAAGTAATGTATTCACAAATAATATAAAAGGGGAAACTCAAACTTGAAGCCGGTAGGTAGAGAATTACTGGAAATTAATAAAATGAGTAGTCTAGTCAGTTGTAGTCTGACAAAGAAGAGCAAAAGATGTGTTTTATTTTACTCGGAATCCAAATTTAGTAAAATATATAAAAAGAGAGTCAACATATAATAAGCTTACACTACTTACAAATTTCTTATCACTACACCACTCAAAATACATTTAACATAACAGAATCGGCACTATTTCTTCTATTTTTATATTTAACCCTTCATTGCATCAAAATATTCATAAGAGAGCATATAAAAAAGTACTGTCATTGTTGCTTAAAATAGCTTAGATTGCAGACCATTTCCGATCCAGAGTTCAAGTTGAATTTTTATGTATTAAAACGAATTCCCAGTCCTTCATCGATGATGTGTAGATATAATAGTGATCAACGCTATCTTAGTTTAAACCCTTGCTCTTTATTAATTTCAATGCATAACAGTAAGTAAGTACAATTATTTAGTCCTTATATTTCCGCAGAACGCAATAACTTTATTTTATTTAAACTCATCCAAAATTGAGTAAAGACATATAAAGCTTATGCAAATTTGAATATATAAAACACAAAGCTTGTCCAACATTGAATTAAGGATTCATTATCTTATTTAACACTAGCTGTTACCCGCAGCGCCGCAGAAAAAATAAGGGGGAAAGCATTGATTTTGAAAGAGATTTTATAATCCTATCGGTCCAAAATTTGGCAAAAGCTTTTGAGCTCATATTATAAAAGTTTTCGAATAAAGGGACCCCAGTGCCATATATTCGGTAATTGAAATAGCCTTTGTAATTTCTTACAAACATCAGCTATCCACCATCGAAAGTTCCGTCAAAATCAGTCCATCCGTTACCCGTCGTCGCGTGCGTCGTAAAAGGTACCCCAGCCATCTTTGGGTTAATTTACTTTTTGAAGTTACTTACTACAACATCAGCTATTTGGCTATTTCCCGTTAAAGTCGGTCCAGTAGTTTCTAATCGGTTCATATATACGAATATGCGAAAAAAGTGACCTGAGCGTCACCTATGGAGAAATTAAAATAGCCTCTTTTACTCGCTTAAACATTAGCTAACGGTCAGTGAAAGTACCGTCAAAATCGGTCCAGCCGTTCTCCAGATTAGCCGTGACAAACAGTCAGACAGACAGAAAGACAAACAGATTTTTGATTTTACATAATATATTTTAAATTGCCTAGTTGCGTCCACTGAAGATGGTCTTACCATTGTAGACGACTGAAATGCGACTATTTTTAGGAAATAAAAATAAAAATTAAAATTTAACTTATTGTTATTTTGTTTTTTGAATTTTTATTTACATCCGAATTTCGCGGCCAATAAGGATGAAAATATTGACACATTATATAAAGACATTATATTTATACTTATATCTACCATGCTGTTTGCATAGCTGCTAATCAATTCTAATAAATATACACTTCTAATAATGCCTTTATTAATTTATTTAATTGAAAAATGTTACTATGCATATTGTAACTTTGAATAGCGTAATTATTAACTTATTTAACGTTGATAAAGGTATTATAGGCTTATATAATGTTGAATAGATGGATCGTGTTTAGACTGGGAAATTTGAGGCCCGGACTGACGAGAGTTCATAGGTGAGAGGGGTGAGAAGTGAGTACTCTCGTGAGGCAGCTTCAAATTATAAACATCGGAAGCGTGAGTACTGTTCCAATTCCAAATTCAAGTTTTTTCCCATTTTGTTCATTATCTGCTTGACTGCCGATGTGTTAATATCGCAGTATTTTCATTATTAAGCTAAATTCAGAGTGATAGAAAATGATTTCTTGGAAAAGGAAACAAACAAAAGCATTAATAATAATTTATGGATGTTATCTTCTTTTATAAAATGCAAAAAATTCGTCGTACAACTGTCTCACTTCACAAAAATTCCACCCTCTTCAAGTAAGGCGTCCTCACTTGAGGACCTGTGTAATCACGACAGTACTCACCTCGCCAGACTCAAATTTTCCAGTCTAAACACGGTCATGTTGTGTAAATGTAAACAAAGATATTCATCATTAAAAAAAAAACTCCAGGAGTAATGTTTGCTCCACACTCTTGTCAGAATAACTTCTAGTCTGTTTATGCCTTTATGGTTCATGTTGATCTCTCGCTCGAAAAAAAACTTCAAAATGTTTATTTCTATTGTCGAGCAAAAACTCGATGATTCATTATAAGTATAATATAGCCGCACAATCCCAGAGTAAATACCATCCTCTATATTATAACCCGCAGTTGACATAATTTTCTTCAGAAACAGCACTACCAGGCTTTCCGGCAGCTTTTCTTCAGTAAGTTAAAAGACAACCGGGATATCTACACGAACGTTTATTTTGAGGCAAAATAATTTATAAACTATTTCATAAACATGTTATTTAAAAAAATAAACTTTTTAAATTGATTTTCATATTAGTATATAGAATTTGTATCATTATTTATTTTATTTCTTTGTTAAATATTGAATACATATAATGTAGACTCGATATACTTTGAAGAAAATTTAGAAATCACAAAAGAACTTCATCAGAACCGGAAGCATTCGTTAATGGCAGCTTTTTTATCTTTTATCAGAAAATCGAATCTTCTTATTTCATTCCATCATCAGAAAATGATGGCCACAGGCAATTAAAATGGCCCAATGAAAAAAAAAAAAAATGAACTGTTATTCTATACGAAGATTGAAATCATGAGGGTGGTAGAAATTTATATAGCTGAGCTGTTAGGATAAGTTTAAAGCTGATTGATTATTCATCGCAAGGATCTATAATTACCAATTCACTAAAGGTACATAGATGGTGGAAGTAAGGAAGAAGTTTAATAGCCAATTAAAATTGTTAAAGCATTCCCCAAAGTTTCATTTAATTTGCGGCAGTATAACAAAACTTCGAATTCAAAAGATGCTTGTGCAACTGCACATCCATTTTAATTCTATATACTCACATGAATACGTATGTTGTAAAAAGATAGCATACATATTAAGGGTACTCATCCAACGACGGAAATTTTCGCTTGATGTAAAAACGAAACTTTATATAATATACGTTTTCATGAACGCCCCATGAAAACTGTTGACGTAAATTGGCATAAATCGTATTATGACGTCACTATCATCTTAAAACTGGACAAGATGGCGATGAAATATATTGAATTTTTGTTTATCATTTGTTTTTATATATTTTTTTTTCATTCTCACTTTCTTAATTTTTGGAAAATTTGTAAAACTATTTCCTGCTGCAACACGCTCTTAAAGGGTAAAATTTGCAATTAAATTTCCCCGCCTTCGTGAAATGTCAACAAAAATGACTACTTTACTTCTTTTCATCTATACATCGTCGAATTCGTTATTAAAGTTTATATCTTCCGAGGGAAAACTTTCGCCCATACAAAATTTGACATCTCGTTTCCGACGGCGGAAAAGTATATCGTTTCCGTCGTTTTACGTCGTTAGATGAGTACCCCTATTATGTATTATACATACACATAATCGTATTCATATACTAATAGACATAAAAAAACATGTTTGCTCTGATAGGTGCAATTCACTTTTGAACAATTTTTGTTGAGTTTGAATAAATATGTCTGTTGATTTTGATAAAGGTATCAATTTATAATGGATATATTTCAAGGTTTACGTAGCTGTTAGGTTCTCTGAAGAATAGGTAGGTACTCGTATAAATGTTAAGGTGTAAGAAATGAATATAAATAACAAACAAAAAATAACCCAAATTGGTTGTATTTAACAATGAAAATGTAACGCTATTCAATTAAAAAAAACATTATGTCTGCCTTTTGCTTTTGTTAAACGACCTTCACCAGCAAAATGAAAATAATAGTTAAAAAGCTTCGCTAAGCCAGCATATGCGGACGAAAACACAAAAAAAAAACGTAATTGGATTAAAAATTGAAATTTATTTTTGGCAAATCACACACTGTGAAAGGTTTTGTACTCGCCTGTCGCCTCCTGGCTGGAGATCGAAATTCAAGTGGAAACACTTTTTGCCGAGCAAAAATGTTTTGGGTTAACCAGACAATTTGAACTCAAATTGGAATCTATGGTAGTGACATTTTAATATGACCACAAACATTGGAATTTTCTTTTTAGCTTAAGATTTGGGATTAAATCAAGGACGCTCTTTTTGAAATTCTATAGTGAATTGATTAAGATTGGGTTTCAATTTCAATTTCTTCGACATCAACTATTGTAAAGTATAATACAATGGGAATGAAGTTGTCTTCTTATTTAAAATGCAGTGTCCTGATGAAAAATATATTGATTACTTTTGTTCGCACACATTCGAATCTGAAATAATTTTCGAAAAGACTTTGAAAACGTATTCACAATTTAAATATTTTTGAATTTTTGTTTGAAACTTGTTATTCATGAAAGTACATTACAAACATTTCACATTCATGTAGTGGTCACAAAGTTAAAGAAAATAACATAACATAAATAGAAAAAAAAACATTATATCTTCACACCAGCGTTGCCGCGAACAAAAATAATTTCGTGCCACATTTTGAAAAAAAAACGTGCCAGAAAAACACAATTTTTATAAAAAAGTCAGTCAAGGTACTTAATATGGGTTATAAAATATTCTTTTTCACAAACATTCAATAGGTAAAATGTAAATATAGGTTAGTAGCTCTTTTTCTGTGAGTTTTGGTTATCTGCCTTAAGATTTTATGGATTTGACAGATTCATAAAATGCTTTATTTTCACTGTATTCATGCTATGAATTTAAGTGAAGGTATCAAAATGAAAATTAAAAAAAAACGTGCTATATTGAAATTTTTCTTGCCGTGCCACTATGAAATGTTCGTGTCAAAAAAGCACGATTGTGCCACATCGGTAACGCTGCTTCACACTACGTTCAAAGTTAGGGAGGGGATCAAGGAGATGGGAATTCTATGAAGTGCGATTATAACAGTTGCGATTATAAGAACGTATTCGTAACTTTCGAATTTTTGTTTTTGTGAATATATGTGTGGAAATATTATGGAACGACAGGTCATTCCTCTTTCATATTTTGTCAAACCACATGCAATTTTATTTTTAATGGTTATAAATTAGATTGCACTTTGACGCATCTATTCAAACAGTTTCATAAATGGAAAATCGAAAATTCGAGGTCAGTGACATTCGAGTAGTACATGGATGGTCCAATATAATTTACGTACCTAATACATATTTTAAATTATTGTCTTTCAGTTTCAGAAATAAACGTATAACAAGTTTTTCGACATGAAAACAAACAGCTGATTTATTTATTCTTTTCTGCATATTCTGGATAGATATTTTTTCGACATTCAAGCACAAATGCACGTTATATTTATGTCACTTAAAAGTTGATTTTCACAATTTATATGGATTAGTATTTATAAAATAAGCTCCAACATCTTAGATTTCATTAAAAACATATCTTATAAGCACATGCATATTTGAAAAGGTCCATCATGGACACGTTTCCTCGAAGTGAGCAATCATTTTCTATACCTTAAGTTTTCATAATTAAAAATAGAAAACTCTTACCACGAATTTCCTCTTTTCCCTAAATATTGCAATGACTTTTTACATGAATACTAATTTCAGTTATTTAATAATGTAATGTAAGTTCTTACGCTACTTCCGCTTAAATTAGTGAGCCATATTGTTAAAGCGTAAAACTAAATTGCACTCATTTCTAAGAATAAAACTTCACTTGAGCTCTTCGTTGAGAAGTACTCTGATTGCTGGGTATTATATCTACTACTATAGAAAAAGGATAACTAATATCTGGCACAGCAAATAGGATTCCGGCACTTAGAAAATAAAATCACAATGCAGAAACAAAACGAATATAAGAAAAGCAACTGAAAAATGTTCAATATCCGAACAGCGAACAGCAAAATGTAATCAAAGGAACCCAAAGGTTATTTGCTATCATAATAGAAAGTGTGTTCCGTCGTCCTTTCTACAAATGGAAAAGATGCTTCCTGTAAAAGATATTGTTTATACAATGGTGATGGTATTGGTATACTTTATGTCGTTTCTCTAACAACCAAGTCAATATTTCAAAAACTAATAAAGTAAAAGTAGAGTAGCAGAAATGAAAGAAGACATTTTAAATGGAAGGAATCCGAAGGATGCCAATTTTTCTAGAGGAATGCCAATAGTGTTAGATTGTTGCTATGTATAAAAAAATGCATTGAAGGATTAAGAACATCGAATTCTTTGAATTTGTTATTAAGTATAAGGAAGAGAGCATCTAGACCTGAGTATTTTCCATGATCATAATAAAATATTGATTTTTAAATTTTCTGCAGCGTGGTTCACTTCACTTGATTATACGCGGGCAATGTACTTATTTCAGGATGGCTCTCAACTTATTTGAGATCAAGGCATCGTTTATATTTTCTTCATATTTTTATGAACTTTTATACTATAAGGTGGCGTCTTACAAGCTGGAGCATTGTTGTCATTCCTTATATAACCCCATCAGAATAGTTGAATACGAATTTTTCTGACTAAAACCTCCTTATTATCTTCATCAAAAGACACTGGTGGTCAACTCGTACATGTCTTTCCGCACCCGTTGGAAAATTATTTTATGAATAGAGAAGGCGATAATGCTTGCGGTCAAAAAGCGAAATATTGAAACACAGGTAACAGTGTACATTTCTTGGATGCATTTCTTGGATCCTACTCCATTGTACGGAGTAGGAGAATGTAAAAAACGGCAATCACTGCTAGAAAGGACACTAACATCAACGAGGCAATTAAACATGGTGGTAGATTGATTAAGCCAAAGCAGTGTTGTATAAGAAAATAAAAGACACGATTGGGTCGCACGAACTTGCTCTTGTGGCATTGTTGCAATATAGTTTGTTGCTAAAGCTTAGTATGCAGCTGAAGTGAAAAGAAAAATTCCATACAAAAATGACACAGTGAAATCATAAATTATATTTTCCGTCCTTCTTTCCGTTTAGTGGTACGCAGCTCCACGGTGAAATGGTAGTTCAATTATCCGCCACTATCCACTCTCTTTTCGCACACAACTTATATGACCGGGTCATTAATTGCTCTCAAAATTTGGATGTTTCCATTTTGTTCATGTTGTTTTGAGGTTACTAATATTATAAAATGGATTTCTGTTCTTTTTATTTGTTTTTTTTTTCGTGTTTTTAAAAATATTTTTTTTTTTACAAATGGCGAAACTCTACATAAAAGTTTGTTTCCTTTACATTTGGTCTGTTTTTTTGGAGACGACAGAAAATTTCGTATCACTTCAGCTGCATTAACGAATGGCAAATTCGTCGACTAATAAAACTTCGAGAATAAAGCACTTATATATAAAATTTAATTAAAATCAGATTTTTTTCGAGAAAAATGGAATTCAAACAACTTTTTAGAAAATACTTTCTTTCCAAAATTCTTGATTGCATCTCTTACAATATTAGATTTCGTTAAAATCGTATAAGTCCTTTAAAAGAAAATCGGTAGATATTAAAAAATTACCGTTATATGGCAACAAGCTTATCCGGAATGACATCACCGTTGGGGTTTGGCAACAAATCACTCATATAAAATTATTTATAAATTGATCGGATTTTTTTCGGGAAAAATGGAATTTTAAAAACGAACTTTTTAGAGAATAATTTTTTCTAAAATTGAAGTAATAATCAGGATTAACAGAACTTTTACAATACACAATTTCCTCAAAATCAGTGTAGCCGTTTAAAAGAGAATCGGTATAAAAAAATCCGTTCTGTGGCAAGTACCGTTAATAATCTTCTTCGAAAAAAAAAATTAAGCTAAGACATCACTATTGGCACCAAATAACTCACATAAAATGTTATCAAAATCGATTTCCAACATGCTGGCTCATCCACTCTCTACATTTTTGAAGATGCTCACCCATTATATCCGATCGTGTATGGGGTCTTTTAATGTCTGCACCGTCTGCTTATACGGACTAGGATTTTCAGGACCTGCAACGTTCCATTAATACACAATGCGCAACCTTTTGTAAATGACGAAAAAATTCTCGAAATGTGGCGATAGTTGTGTAAGGGATTATTAAATGAATAGTCTCCTAGTTTAGTGTCAGAAAAGATTAAATAACTTAGATTATACTTATTTAATATACATAGATCAATATATCAAAGCATCTTGTGATGACAAAACTCAATTATCTAATATCTACAAACTATCTAACCATCTTTTTCTTTATTCCCTTACTCGTTTTATCGTTATTTCTCAATAGTATAGGTTTTGACAAAATGTTTTTTTTTTCAGTTCAACATTCCAACGCACACCACTTATAAAAATTCCAACTTTAATGGTGTAAATAATTCAAAATTGACAAGATGTGGATATTCTTAATGTTTTTTCAATGTTAATACAAATGTATTACCATGTCGATACAATTAGGATATTTAAAACCCGGTAAAATCTGCTTCAATAGGGAACACAATTTATATGTATAATTTGTTTGCTTCTCTACAAATATCAAAAATAAAATACTATTAAAGTGATAAATTGGATTAAATTGCCCTTCTATAATAATTTTTGTGTTTATGTTACCAGAAACATGAATTATTATAAAGAAGAAGGATTTAAAATATTTGAGAAAACATTCCATTCCCAAAGGATAACAGGGATATGAAAAAGAAAGATAATAATATGATGCTGCAAAATAAACTTTACGCATCATAAAGTTTACCTTAACCGTTATCTCATAAGCCCATCAACCAAATTATTACAATTTCTGACAATGTAAAATTATTTTCCATTAAACCGCTTGCTAAGCAAACAATCTCTTTTTGGTTGCGGTTGGAAAAAGTTTTCCTCTCAGGTAAGCTAATAAGGATGAAACACTTTTTTTTTTTTTCAAGGTGAGAAAGTTTGAAATCTTTCAATCAGTGTTGCCACAGTGTTTGGAATAAATTCAAAATCAAACATGTATTCATTATCCATTGTCCATTAATAATATACCTTATTATTATAACTTCAGGTGATTTTTAAAGAGGATAACTTTTTTATAGGATAACATCAAGGACCAAAGCTAGAGATAGGAGTAGATTTTTTTGTAAGGCTTTTGGTGTGTTTAAGTAAACAATTAATCATTGAGACGAGACGAGTGGTGGCCACAGTTAGAGTCAGTAGAGTTAACACATTGTATTTGGAATTCAGATTCTTAAGTTTCGGATCCTTGATATTAGAAACTCTGTCTTTGAGGGCAATATAAGGATCTATGGTCGTTCAAATTGGAGTAATGGGAAGATGTAATAACTACCCAGAAACGACTAACCAACCGTATGACAAATGTGGACAACCTTGACTTAATGAACAACGAACTTCTTCTGCCACCTCTATAATATTTGGTGCTTGCTACAATTAGCCAAGACAATGACTGTTGGCAACATATCCCTCATATAAAATGTTATCAAAATTAATCTTATTTTTCGAGAACAGTAGAATCATCGGTGACGCTTATATGGTAAGTACCGGTTAATCCAAGAATAAATATCTATAGTAAGTCCGTGCATATCGCTCTGAAAATACTAAGTACAATGTTTGAATACAATTGGTCCAGCCGTTTAGGTCTCGGAACCTATACCTAACCTACATCCAAAAAGGGAGATCGACAGACAGATAAAATCAGAATGACATGTTTAATTGTTATCTTAAAACCTTATTACTTTCTGCCATAATTGCAAGTAAGTAAACTTATTTATGTAATGTTTGAAAAACAAGTATGACAAAATACCTATTTTTTACCTTTAAAAATATTTTTAAAAGCACTATATTGTTGAAAAAAAACAGAAAAAAAACAATTTTATAAACACCTGTGGCAACACTACTTTACTTCAGAGAATGAAGGCAGCATCAGGTGCAAGGGTAGTAACTTTGTAAATACTTTTTCTTTTATAACATCGACTAACTTTTGGGTTTCGGATTTGTTTTTTTTTTTACATTATAACCGAGAAGGAGAAAATGATGTGTGGCTAGAATATGAAGTAAATAAATTAGAAATAAAATTCTTTCATAGTTAAAATCTTAACGTTTTCCGAGGATAAATTATTGGACTCAAACCATAATAATTAACACACATAGTTAAACGAAGTTTCGATATGTTTTCCCTTTTTATTAAAATGGTTTTAGATCAATTTAGTTAGATCAATTTAATTTAAAAAGTTTTAAAAGAAACTTAATAATTTAAGTATTAAAAACTTTATGATTGCATTTTTGAAAAAGTTTTAAATTACAAGCAAGACTTTATTATTCAATTAATTTTAGTGTATGAAGGAAAAAGTTCGTTGTAGATTAGTTAAATATATAATATGGTAACGTAAAATAACGTCGATAGAAATTGCTCTTTGTAAAACGAAATAAGACCAAATTTAGAATATGGCTTTATTTCAATTTAGATAACAAAATAGTGTCAATTTAGCGTTATTTCATTTTAAATCAACAAGGACTAGGCTTACAGGGCACAGTGATCGGTTTCTCCAATCTAACGGAAAAAAATGTTAAAATCAAAGTCCAGCGAATTTTTTCAAAAGGATATGCCTAACTTCTCAATTTTAAATAGGTAACTGTTATTCCTTTTTTATTTCTTAATCTTCTTCACTGATAAGTAAATATCAAGCTTCGAAGTAAGTAGTTGATAATAGCCACTTAGCGACAGCAGTGAATAGCTGTTTTTGGTCCAACTTCGTTTAGCTAAAGAAAAGTGTACCGGTGCATCTATTGCAGTAATTTTTTTTTTTTTTTTTTAAAGAATCGTTTTTGGGAAATTTAAAACAATAAACGTAATTAAACTATTTTTTTATCGTGCTTTAAGTTTAACGTTAAAATTTAATCTTAAAATTTTGCAATCGAATTTTCAAAATGAGAGAAAAGTAAAGAATCCCGGCGAGTCCCGGCTTGAAATTTATAAAAGGTAATTTTGTGGAGTGTTAGCTTTCAGGTACTGTTTACACTTTTTGCTCCATTTTGCGACACCCATACAACTATTTCCCTTTTTCAGAATGATCTACCAAATAAATACATTTTCGAGATTTGGCGGCAAACAATAAAACAAATAGGATTAATGTGGTAAGAGTATTTTAATTGATAATTTTGAACTTTCGGAGCTATAAAAAGAAACAGAATTTTTCTATACAAAAATTGTTGTCAAAATGCGTGAAGAGCGGTAGGCATACCAGCCAAATTGTAGCAACAAAATCAGCCTGGTGAATTGAAACGTTCACATTTCCCAACATAACGGACCGGAGAAAAAAAAATATTGGAAGACCAAAAAACTATTTTAAGGAATGCTGTGAAAAGCACCAAAAGAAATCCTTCCCTTATTATTAATCATGAAGAGGAAGTTTTATCTGGAGTTGATAGTGAATAGTTAGTATTATAAATTTGCTTCTAGTTTTAGTTTAGTTTTAAATGACTCCTTTATATCTTAATATATTAACATTGTGAAATTTAAATTTCTTAAGTCTAATTGGTATGGCTAATATGGCCGTCTACCAGACTGACATTTTGAAAAATGATATCAATATTAAATGAAATAACAATAAGTGTTAGAAATTTACATTAATTATATCACTAAAAATCTTCTTTAATAATAGCTTTTCTGTATCGAAGTGCTGCAACTATATAGTTGTATAGAGCATCCCACCCTTGGTCGCCGTTGAGAATGCTGAGCATTTATCCTTCATCAATAAATTTGCTTCTATTAAGATATATAAAATAAATAATATTTAAATGAGCATACCTAAGAAGCGTTAAATTTTGAAAACAATACTCATACTTAGGGATTGTTTCACAAAATCTAAGTAAGTTTCAATTAAGCTATTCGGAACTTTTTTAATTTTGAGTAAAAATTATTATTTCTATGAAAAAATAGTACAGTTTATCTATAAATATTCTAAAAACATGAAACTGTTAATTCAACACTTGATTTTCCTCTTCAAAATAATTTTGTTCTGCTAGATTGGAAAATCCGACCACTGTGCCGCGACGGCGTGTAAACAGTGAGGTAGGTAAAGGGCGAGCATGCAACCTCCTTTCTTAGGATTTGGGGGATGAGTTTGGGTATACGAAGTTTGAAAAATTCATTTATTCATACTTCTATAATTCCAACTTATAGTGGATTCACACCGCGTAGAATAAAACTAAAAAAAAATCATTTAAAGACATTTATTTATTAAAGTGTAAAAGACCGTGAGTGAAATATTACAAAAATTTTGATAGTGAATAAACAAAGAAGAAGAAGAAAAGTAAGTACCTACGTACAGTAAAAAAAAAAAACATTTAAAAAAATAAAAACATTTAAGTTTTAAATCAAAAACAGGAAACCAGATGCCTAAACGTGTTTTAGTTTTTGAGAAATTAAATAAAATACAAAACACTTAATTCATATCCATGTCTTACCAAAGTATCTCTATATTATTTACACTAGTAAAGCATTGACTTGTAACTCATTCGCCAATAAAGTGCAAGTAATGCTTTCATAATAGTAAATTCACTTATACATAATTAAATTTTTCAATATATGTTATTATATGTATACCAAAATACAAATACGCGTCCTTTTAAAAAAACATAAATATTTCATAAAATCAGTAATACATCACTACTATATACTCAGAAAATTGAAAACTTATAATTATGGTTAATTACACAAAATTGAAATCATTCATCCAATTTATCGTTTAAGAAAATAATTGGATATCCTTTAAACAAAGCATTATTATAAACAAATAACCTATTCATGTTCGGAGAATATATGTTTCCACAATCTACACACAAATATAGTATATTCATAAAATGCTTAAATCTCCTCATCAAAACCAATACAAAAATATAAAAGAGTATAAAATATAAAGGACTTTCAATATACATATATAGGTAAGCATTATATTATTTTATTCACCGGAGCATATCCTGTAAATTAATGAATGAACGAACTAAAGTATATATATATACCCAATGGAGATGATGTGTGAAAAAACCCCACCTGAAAATTAATTAAACACCAAAACTATGCACTGGCACATGTTCGAATCCTTTCTGCATACTTATACCTATGCAATACAAAGTAACAAAAAAGTAGATATCCTTCCTGGGGCGATGATGGTTTCTGGCAAATTTCATCCAAATGTGATCCTATATTACATGACACTAACAAATGACTGAACAAGTTGCAGAGGATAAACTTTTCAATTCGAAACAATTTTCAATCTATCATCGGGTTTTTCAAATCTATCAAACCGGGCTTATCGAATATTTGCTCATACGTGTCATCCAAGGACGCCGTGCCGTTGAAAACCATGTGAATTAAGAAGAGGATTGCTTCACCTGAAACCTATTCATCAGGAATTTTAAACGAAGGAAAACACTGCCAATTTTTCCAACCTTGTGTATTTTCTACTATGCGCCTCTTCGTCTGATGGAAATATACGTATGTATTTAATGTTCTGGGTTTAAAATAAAAAAAAAATATATATGATCAAATTTAACTGAAGGATTTTTCATAGGTATATTTGGCGAAATAGTCCTTTGTTTCTATGTTTATGATTTCGCCGATTAGATTTGCATGCATAATGAGGCGAACGCTATGAAAATTTGAATGTGAATGGCTGTTAGACTATATAGACTATAGGTAATCATAACTTATTCATCGTGATTTATTAATAAAAAAAAATCTGCATGTACATATACTTGTTCATTGGTACATTTCTTATTCAATTGCACCTTTGGGTTAACACAATACAATATAATACTAACGTTGGGCGCCATTTTTATGATTATGTTATGAATGAACGAAACCATAATAAAGTTGTACGTGATGTATAATGTGTGTTCATAAATAATAGTAATTGGTTTTTTCGGAAGCAGCTATTCCCAGAACTGCCATTCAACATATGCTCATAATTATTTTATTTGATTCTGTTTTTGCTATTCAGTTTGAATGAAACCACTTGTTTGCCATTATGTCTGTGATGGAGTGTGTATTATATGTACTTGATAACTATGATACAATAATATTCATAGTGCATGTAGAATAGTGAAATATTTAAGCAAATTAATTTTGAATACCAAAAAGTTAATTAAGCCAGCAATATGCTATTTTGTTGTCAATTTGTATGTATCTATTATTCCTTAAAGTTAATTAAACAGAAAATAAATTCACAGAGGTTTTTCTAATAAACTTTAAAACGGCTGGTTTGATTTTAATGAATTTTTCAGGCAATATTTAGGATTCAAATTAACCCAGCGGGTGATTTTATAAAGTTTGGAAGCGATTTTCTGAGGTCAATCTGACGAACATAACAGAAAATCTCTTTTAATGCCAATAAGAAAAAAGAGAAGAAAAATAGTTACCCACGTTGGGCGCCATTTAATTGTGATACCTAGTTGTTATTGTTGGCAGTGTGGTAATTATCAAATACAATTTTTTTTTGTTAAATATACATTCATCGAATAATATCACAGTTTTGCAAAGCCAAATGTTGGGAACTCATCAAAATACATAATATAAACATATATTTTAAATAATCAAGGCACATAATAACGACTTGTAATCTAAATCTATTATAGTTTGTGTGCGTATGCGTTGTTAGTTCTGCAGGAATGTAAAGGACTTAATCATACTAACGATTAAGAAAAGATAGAGATTCACTTTAGAATTGAATTGATGTTGTTAAAAGATCTGTCCCACCATCGCTACAAATAGTGCTTTTGAAAAGAACTGTTTGAACTCGCACTTCTAGTTCTAAATCACACAAACTTAAACAATAAAATAAGTTATGTTAAAGTTCAAGGAATAACTTCATATAATATTTGATTAATAATAATTAAATAAATAATTGACGAAAATTGACCAGTAAATGAATACAAAAGTGATCATAAAAAAGCTTCTTAAAAAATGTAATGGCAACACTGTATTTTCGTCATTCCAACTAGGTAGGAAATTATCAAAAAGTTATCCAGACTATATGAATATTGCCTGGAAAATGAATTTTCTAATTATTTTTTTTTTTATTTTTACAGTTCACACTCAGTTAGTCATTTCGAAAAAAAATTCAAGAAAGGAGATTGAATTTGATTCAACGTAAGAGTGTGTCGAGACATGTAGCGAGCGCTAGGCAAGATACGTTAAAATCGCGAAGAAAAAAACAACAAAGCAAAAAACCACTGGAAAAAAAAATGCAAAACTGGAATATCAGTCCGGCGAACCCTAAAAGAAAATCCCCAGGTTAAGATCTGAAGAGATTCCAATTGAAAACCATTAACATCACCAGAAAAAATAAAATAAAATAAAAAAATGTTCCTCACGTTGAGCTTCATTTAATAGTGATACTTTGTTATTATTGGCAGCATGGTCTATTTATAGAAAATAATTTTAAATTTAGATTATTGTCAAAAGGATAAAAATTATCCCCATATACTGAAAAACCAGTATGAAAATTATCTGCAAAAAATAGTTTTTTTTGTATCTCTACAATTCACAGTAAGTTACTTTAGTTTCTTAAAAAAAGTTTAATACTCCTGTCGCCAAACTCCCCTGAACAGAATTTCCCCCGGAAATTACTACAAATAATTTTCGAATTATTTTGAGAGATATTATTTACTGAAATGATTAAACAATTTTTTAGAATTAATGGAATAGAATTATATTTTTGAAACATTTAAATTCGGCATTTTAAATGTACAGTCAAAGCTCAAATAAGTGGATACTCACGGTTGAAGAATTTTCGTCCGGACATTAACTGGACAGCTCCAGTTAAGAGAGATAAATTTCATTTAACTTGAGCGGTGAAAGTATTAAACTTTGTAAAAAAAATCAATCCCAGCAAGATGGCAGCATTCAGCAGTAATGCACTAATAATCACCCATGAATGAGAGAATACAAGATTACGACACTTGGTTTTTTTTCAGCTTTTTGTTGTTGCGTTTTTTTCACTTGTGACGTAAGCACAAACAGAAAAACAATTAAATGGTGGAACCTTGTAATGAATTGACCCAATCACCCTTATTGCGATAGGCGTTTCACTTAAACCGCCAATTGTCGTTATTTTATTCGTGTCGCTTAAGAAACGGTATTGCGTATCATAAACGCTTTTTTTCTCGTCGCTTTTAGATTCCACATACGATCCATTGAGAGAACTGATTTTGACACAACAAATTACATAAATGGAAACTTTTGAATCGAAGATTTATATCAGTTTTGAACGTTTTTGCTTTTTATAATTAAAAAATGACAATACAGACACAAAAACTTAACAATTTTCTAATGTTTTAATTTTAATAACAAGTTTGTATTCTCAAGACAGCTCGTTTTTTTATATTTTTTTTTTTTTGAAATATATTTTTTTGTAAATGAGTATATTAATAACACTGCAGCTGTGACGATGGCAAGAACAAGAAATAAAAAAGGCACGTCTGTGTCGCAAAAATTTGCTTTGTGACAAATTACCTAAGAGGTTAATAAAAATAAGGCACGATCACTCAATTATTTTATATGAAATAATATAATTTATTTTAAAAAATTAAAAAATATACATATACAACAAAAATTTTAAGCTAATTTCTAAAAACCCAGAGTTATCCGAAAAAATCGTGGTATGCCATCAATTTTGATAAAGGTATTACAGTACCATTTTTACCAAAATCGTACATACATCCAGTTTTAAAAAAAAATAAAATAAACCTCTTTTAAAATAATATTTTGTTAAGATATGTTGAGTGCTTAAAGAGAAACTCAAAATTAAAAAAACCGTTAGCAGGTACCTTTTAAACTATTTTCTAAGAAAACCGGCTTAAACCATCTAAAAGGTTTTTAGTGCTACATAACTCATGTCAAATTTTATCAAAATCTAGAGGAGTTTTCAAGAAAAAACAATATTTTTATAATTGGTATATGGCGATATTTTAAGACCTAAAACTTCAACTTCAAAAACTCGCTTTTATTTAAATTTTTAGCGAATTCATCGTTCTTTTTGTTCCTTGAGAATAAGAAACTTGTTACAACTATAAAAATTAAAACTTACATTTCGGGAGTATTTTTGGGTCTGTCGTTTGCAAATTCTTGAACGACAAAATTTGGCGTTTTTAAGACGTTTTTGATTTAAAAACGAACACCGTAATACAACAAAATTCTCTATTACAGCAAATTTCACTTATAAAATGCATTCCACAAAACAAAAAAACGCATTGTGTCGTTGAACGCCATACGTAATGCCAAATCATTTTGTCGGATTTTCATATGGCTTTGAACGATTATCGCAATAAGGGTGAATATGTAGCAGATTTCTAAAGTTTTTAGATTTTACAAAACCGGTCGTACTTTTTGTCTAACTCCTCATAAGAGTCCCATTATTACACTTTAAATACGAAAACGATTTTTGCTATACAAACGCCTTTAAATCAAAGGTTTTTATTATTTGAAAAGATTTCAAACGAAGAACAAACTGAATTCAAAAATGAAACAATTTTATTTTTAGGGTTTTTTTGATTAAATTGTTTTTCAATTTGCACTATTTTTGATTTAAAAATTTTCGTGTTTAGTCCTAAATTGTAACGATTTTACTTTGATTCAAAGTTGTTTTATTAAATTTTACGTTGTTTTTTAGCTCAGTGTATACGTTCTCCAAACATTGAACAATTGGGTATGAAACATTAATTAAACTTTTAATGACTATTTTATTATACCACATAAATATTCTTTTCATATCAACTTTTGGGGGGAAACACGAAAAGTGTTCTATTAAAGAAAAGAAATGATTTGAATTAAATTAAAATTTGAAATCTCAAATGAAAAAGTTTGACATCAAAAATGTTTCCACAAACCGTCTCTGGGGTAAAATTAAGTTGACAACATATGTCTTTCTTCCTTCCAACGACATTGACTGAACAAATTCTATGAGCTGGGGTTTCTATATGCTGAATTTAAATCCATTAATTAGAAAATTCTGCAGAGGGAGGAACAGCTCGCTATATTCGTAAACTTTTACTACTGTTTCTCTCGTGGGTTGAAATTGTATGATCTTTGCAAAAAAAAAAAAAAAATATATATATGTACATATATACGTGTTTTGTGTTATTGTTCGTATTTTGTAAACTTTGTCTGCATCTGCATGTGTACCTAATGATGCAAAATGGTTGTTAGAGTTGAGAGGCTTTATATTTGAATTGTTGTTTTTGAAACAAAAGTTGCCATTTACAATTTGTTCCATTAACGAAGTTTAGAGATGATGTTGTTTTTGCTTGTGATTTTATACAAATATACATAGTGTATATTGTCACTATGTATATTTGTATAAAATCCCGGCTTATTTGATTAATTATAAAATGAGGAAAACTTTTTTTTTCCATTCATTTTTGGTAATGAGACATCATTATGACATAATCACGAAATAATTGGTCAATGGATTATTATATAATTTGGGCGTTAAGGTTGTCGAAAATGTATCACTTTATCTGAAAATGTTATAACCTAAGAAAATGGAATAAACTATGACTAGTTGTGTTTTGTTGGTATTTATTAGTTAGTCAGCACTGGAAAGAACCAATAAAACGCTATATTCACTTTCGTATCCACTTTTTTATTTTATTTCAAAGTTGGTATTCTTGACTCTATGCCAAGCCGAAGTTTCAAATAATTTTATGAATGTGTCTGCAAAGCATGGCTATTTGTATATGCCGAGTTGGTCAACTTGTACCCCACCTTCCACTACAAACAAATAAAAACCGGATAAATAAACAGCTTGAATATTACCACATTAAATTCCGAATTATATAATTTTATTTAAAAAATCTGCTTTAACCACTTTTTATTTAATTTTAAGCGAAAAGTTCAAAATAATCAAAACTTTTTTGCAACTTTCGCAGGTTGAAAGCTTCTTACTTCTTGCGCAAAACGAGGCCCTAAAGGAAAACACATTGAACACAACCATTAATAATCATTGTATATGGAGTCCATGAATTAAGCTGTCATAGGTGCCACCAACCTTTAAGCCTTTATATTTCGCGCCAAAAATTTCCAGGCATTCCAAGATTTAATATTCAATTTTATGTTCACTTTAATTACTGGCCAATTTATCGACACTTTTCGTATCCCATACAAAATGTTACTAAAAAAAAGTGTAGGGGCAAGAGGGGTTCGAGTCGACCATAAGTTACTAACGCATAGTTAATCGAGCAGAATATATAATTAAAACTTTTGGATCAGTCCTGCTTGTAGTGTTCATTTCCTAGAGAATATCTCTGCACTATAATTGAGTAACTCAAATTATACCAGCGCCAGTAATTGAACAGAATCGTTAAATCCTCAATTTACAATAGTTCCAAAATTTTCAGTGATACCAAGGCTACAAAAAAGAAAATTTCAATTTTTAATTGATAAGAAATATCAAACAGTAATTTTATTTTTATTTTATTTTATTAAAAAATAAAACTAGAACCAAAAATTGTGTTATTCACAAGTTTCTTAAGATGGCCAGGCAGTGATTATTCAGCATGAAAGTACTATAGAAATATACAATGGTTGGCACATAGTAAGAAAAGAAGCCATGTATGGCATACTGGAATCTAGACAATATTAACGTGAGTACACAATGAGCCATAAATGGAGGTTTTGCATATCCTCTTCTGCTTGCATTGTTGACTATTAAGAATTTGAATATTACTTGCCAATATCAAATCTCGTAAGAAAAAAATATTACTGTCTTTAAAACTATTCGCAACCAAAAGAAAAATATATGTGTTTTCTCTGTTCTGCAAGCCCTTCCAACCGGCCTTGTCGGAAACTTTTGCCGGTTGCGTGGAGATATTAGGAAACAAAATTCATTTATTCACATGAACAAATGATTTGTTATACCATGTTCCCACATTCTGGTATCTGCAGAAGAAGTCCAAAATAACAAAATATTCAAATCTCTTTGTTTACCGATATCGAATATTTATGAATATTTACTTATAAGTCCTTTTTATACAATAAACCACTCAACAAAATGTCGATAAACTTCCATTCCATTACCCCAAACTTGTCAAATAAATTTTCGATTTTAATATCTTAAAAGCAAACAAAACATCAGATAATCTGAAAAGATGATATCGGTTAACAAAATTTTCTAAAAGACTAACTCCTTGTTTGACGTAGGCGCTCTGTTCTAATCAATGTTAGGTATAAGTATAACCTTTTCCATCCACTTAAACCTTTTGCAGATGCACACAAATACCACTTTAGATAGATACAAACTCTTTTATCGCATCGTAATTCATCATCGAGAATTGACACATTTTTTGATGGGAAATGCTAGATTAAAGGAAACACCCACAACGCAATATCCGTCGTTAAAATCGTTTTAAAAAATGGTTATTGGCTGTGTAGAGCAATCCAATTTCATCGGGAATTTTCTGTATACATTCCCAGAACTGAAACCACTTTCCATCAAATATAGTTTCTTCGATGCTTAGCACATCAGAAACAACAACAATGGCAGGAAAGAAGAAATTTGAAAAATGTCACTCGTCAGGTCTGATGGGAATTCATTTCGTCCCGTTTGGCCATTTCAGGCTTGGAGAAACACATTATTCATCCGCTTAACTGAGGTTGGTAAATGCCTGATGTACATTCTACTTCTATACGTTTGTGCTGCAGTCAACTCTTTCATCACAGTCTCATCATACATTGTTCTCGTTGTCATGTCAGTCAGTCAGTCAGTTTTTTTTTTAAGTTGCTTATGCGGTGCAGAAAGAACATTAAACTAGCTAAGGCAGAGTACAGACCACTTTAACATTCCGACCACAAAATGCACGTACGTATTCTTATTTTGTTGTTTTGCCTGTTGTTTGCCAGGGATGACGTAGGGAACAAATGTTATTAAATCTTTTTAGTACATTGACGAGTTTTAACAAAAGTTAACACTAGGTTTGTTTTATTGACGAGTTTATAGCTCATTATAGCTCAAAATGAACAAAATGTTTTAGAATGCCTGGAATATTTTTTATTTGAAGGTTGTGATGGTTTGATTATTTAAGGATGTGTTACATAGGAAAGACAAAATATAGATGAACTACTGTTAAGTACTTTTCTTGCCAGCTTTACAAAATAATGCTGGGTTTCAAAAATATTTTTCTAAATATTTTGTTAATTTAAAACTAATAATGCCACTTGAACGACTCGTTGGATATAATACATTTTTTTCTAAGGGGCTGGTTATAGCGATCAGGAAAACGAAACAGGAAAAAATTTCAGATCGATAATTTATTAGGTTTTTATTGGAATCAAAATACAAATGTTATACTTATCGATGGCAAATAACTCAAAGAATTTTTTTAGATGATTAGAATTTCAGTTGAACAAATACTTTTTGTAAAAAATGCATTTATCTATTTTCCTGATGGAACTTCATTTTCCGTACGGAAATTCCATCAGGAAAATAATTAAATGTATTTTTTACAAATTATATGTGCGTTATTGAAAATTTTAACATCGCAAATGATTTTGGGAGTCATTTTTCATCGATAAATGTAGCATTTGTGTTTCAAATAAAATCAAAACATATTTAATTATTGATTTGAAAAGTTTTTCCTGTTTCGTTTTCCTGATCGCTATAACCGGCCCCTAAGCCAAGTAGCTTTCAAAATTAAGCAGTCAATAGGTCTAATTTTTTGGCAGATTTTGTTTTCGCCAAGATGGCCCTTATTACGGTTATCGAGTCGTTTTGTCGAATGCTTTACTTTGGTTTAAAGCGAAGGAATTCTTTTTATTCGCGAACCCTCGACAATTCTTATTTTGCCAATTTTTTATTTCGCATAACGAGTGCACTCCATTTTGTTGAATAACAAAAATTAATGAAGACAATTCGTTTAGTTTGGTGCATTTTTCCTTCCTTTCGAACTGTAATTTTTGGCTCCGGCTCGTTGGATATTCAACCTTCCGAAAATCCAACCGAACCTGTGAAGCCGTTTGAAGCAATCTATAAAGTAATGCATTTGGTTATTTTTGGATCCATTTTGCTCAAAGATTCAATCGTGTAAGGCCAGCTCAACACTGATCGAACAAATCTTTAATTATCCTACAGTAGTCTTCTCCAATGAAGAATATACATCCAAACACATATGCATCATCTATTGGCCCCTTTATGATAATAAAAAATACAAAAGTGTTAATGCATTTAAATGGTACAATGTCAATATTCTGCAAGCAAAAACATATGGTTCACGCACATATATGCGAGCCGTTACAAGTTTACAATACAGTGTCTGTTAACAGGCAGGAGGAGTACGAGTCGACGGTGGGGTGCTTGAAGACCTTAATTTGGAATATCTCTTATCTACTTAAAGTCTGCTTGGTGTATATAATTTGGTCAGCTGGTGTTTTTATTTCATACGTCTTTGAAAATGATCACGATGTTACGTTACTCTAAATTCTTGCTCCGTTTTGCGTTTTCACCTGTTCGTGTTATCCTATGTACTTCGTGGATAGCATTAATGTCTACTTTGTGGCTATACGTGTTCTATTAAAAATTCTTATATTCAGATTCAGATCCGAAGCTTGAAGATCTTGACATTATATTATTTTAATAGGACAACGCATTTTTACCTGACATTTCATCATCAGTTGCACCTTGTAGCATGTAGCACTGTCAAAGCTACTGTCAAATTGTATAGCTTAGCAAGCTCGGTTTGGTTTCGTCTCTACTCTGACAGTGCTACACTATACAAGCTACAGCTACACTATTCTGTTAAACTCACTCTTCAACTGTCATCTGTCAATATAAAAAAGTGTTGCCAATCTGTAAACAATATAATTTTTTGAAATATACATTCAAAAACAAAAATTGAAATAAATTATTTCGACAGCACTGCTTTCGTATCATGATCTTACTTAGAGCTGGCCGGTGAATGGACCTTTCTACTGCCACTTGTGGTTGTATTACGGCTTGCGACTCAGACAGAATAATAGGTAAATTCATTTGAATTAAGTGTTATGAAGTCATGAGATACCTCAGACAGGGCCAAACTATAATACATTTTGCCGCCCTAGGCAGATCGTAAAATGCCGCCCTCTCCTACATTTTTTACTCAAATATAGTTTTTTGTATAGGCAATGTGTATATAATGCCCAGTTTCACCAAAATACACTTAAAAGCATTTTAGTTAACGGAGTTATAAAATTTATTGGCATTTTAGCTTTAAATGGTTTGCACCAACATAGAGGTGAATTTTTAAAAATGAGGAAACTTGATGCCAACCCCTGATTTTTATTCACCACTCATGGCTCTCTTTCATTAGAGCAAGCGAGAGGAGAGCATATCAATCGAAAAATTTTAACGTTTTCTTTGTCTTGCATTTTTAAGACGCCTTTAAAATTTATTTGGAACAAAATGGGACTTTAGTTTATTGGCCCTTTTAAAAATGAAAATGGTTGGTGAAATTGAAAAATGCCATCTTAAGATTTAACAACCCAATAAATATTTAAAAGTGTTCGGAGAAACTGGCCATAAGAGGATGTAAGATATTCCAGGTTAGTTAAAACATCATTTATTTGTTCCGAAATTTGTTTTCCACTGTTTCTACAATTTATTGATATAATGATATGTACCTACATATATGCTTTTTTATGATATAAAAAACAACTACAAAATTATGTTCTTACGCAGTGCTTTTTCAACAGCAACGGCAAAACTATGAATCTCATCGCAATAAGTCGAACGTAAAATTTCCGACTTTATCGATAATAATGTTATAATGCAAAACTATTTAAGCGAGATTGACAAATGGTTTACCTCATATAATTTTTGAACCGCTTTAAACAAGATAATAATCTCTCATTACTGCGATTCGTGACAGTCATGCAGAGAAACATTCTATATGCAATGTCAATATTTGACAACACTGAATCAAGACCATTTTTGTTTAAAAAAAATTGGCTCTGCAAACAAGTGTTTTGTACTCTAGATTTATTTTACCAATGGAATTCATAAGTTGCATTGGACTCGCTCATACCTACGAAAATTTAAACATGATTGAATCGGAACAATGCGTGTAGATGCAATTTCATGTACAAATATGGGGCCATGATACTAGTGGCGCGTGCGCCACCATCTGCCAAATGTTGTGATTAGTTTCAGTTTCGGTTCGTTTCGGGTAAAAAAAAAGTTGTGAAGGACATACTGATACTTAGATTGGATTGGTTGTGTTAAGTGTCGTTCATTTCGAAACGATTGAAATTAAGATTGATTGTTTTTTTTTTGTTTGATTGCAATCATCAATCTTTTACAGTAAACAAGTCAAAAAAGACGAATTATTTGCTTCCAACGCATTTTTGACAACCAAAGTAGCATCTATATCTAGTGTAAGTGTTAATAATTTTCCGCCCCCAAAATCTGCCGCCCTCAAAATCTGCCGCCCTTAGCAGCTGCCTACATTGTCTATATGGATAGTCCAGGGCTGACCTCAGAGAATATTTATGTTACTTTTCGTCTTATTTTAACACAGATACATACCTACACTAACATTTGCAGCCTCCACTTAAATGTTGACGGTGATTTAATTCAAAAGGGGCTTTGTGTTATGTTTTTTTTTTTTATTCTTTGGTGAGCAATGAGCATAGTCACGAAGAAAGGCAGGTGTCGGCACATTCTGTTCCGTTCCGTTAGTATAACAAAGTTAAAAAAGACGAGCAGAAAACTTTCATTCTTTTTGTTTGTCTTGTCTGGGGGGCTTTGACTTTGGTTTAGTGTGACTGGACTGATGTGACGTGTGGGAGGATAAAAAAAAATTACTAATAACAGATATATTCATAGATATAGGTAGTTTGGTACGAATAAGATACAGAAACAAGATAAAAGACATGTAAGAGTTCGTATAGGGTTTTCTTTTGAAAGTGAGATAACGTTGGCTATCTTCATTGCAATCATAGTTAATAGTTGCTTCTTGCTTGCCAAAGCCACAAGGGAGAATAATGGAGAAAAAGTCTACAAAAACTGATAACCGGTTTTGTTACTATATTCATATATTTATATCCATGATGTGAATCACAATCACAATCTGAACTCGAGTCATACCAGAACCAGAACGTGATATGCTTACGGAACGATAACATGTATTTAATTCTTGAGTTGGGTTGGGAGATATTGTTCTGAGTGTTAAATCAACTGTTGGCGTTAAGCAAATTTATTAAAGTAGGTATAAGTAGACCTACTAGGTATAATTAAAGCGAGGAAATAAAATTTTAATTTTATTTGATATACAGGGTGAGTCATGAGCAATGCGACAAAATGCTAGGGCGTGTAGGTTGCGTTGAGACAAGAAAAAAATCGTATGGGATTTTTTCTAAGAAAAAATGTTTTTCTTAGAAAAAGGTGGTTTTGGTTTTTTTTTAATTTCTTGAGAACGACATAAAATTTTTGCATCCGGTTTTCTTATTTAGACTTAAAATTAATAACAGCATTGAACTTTGAAATTAAAATTAGCACTTAATTACGTAAAATTTTGAAAAAAATGAATTTGAAATTTTTTTTTCAATTTTTTTTTCAAAATTTTGACTTTGAAAATTAATACTTCAAAAACTATTTCTTAGAATAGATTTATTTAAACACAGAATGAAAGAAAAAGTTATTGGCTTTTCAAAAACGTATCGCACAGCATTGTGAATGAAGCCGTTGATTTTAAATAATTTTTTTCCCATTTTAAGTCAGTTTTTTCGAAAATTGCCCCTCCCGGCTAAACGGAGGTTTAGATTTTTTTCTTGTCTCAACGCAACCTACACGCCCTAGCATTTTGTCGCATTGCTCATGACTCACCCTGTATACCTATCATCTATGTATGTAATAATTTAGAAGAAAAATATAACTATTCATTTAAAAACAATATTATATACAAACAGTGTGTGGCAACTCTAATAATATATTCGCGACAAAGTTGGTAATGCGATCAACTATGCCGCGTTGTGTCGCTGAAGTAAACAATCGCGTTGTGTGGTCTTACTTTTATACCTATGGACAGAAAAGGGACGGTTCGATGTTGAAAATTTGTGGTGGCTATGCTACTTTGACGGCTTCCGTCAAATGTTTAGTTCATTATTCTGTCACTGATGTCAAATAACCATGGCAAGTTACACGATTAAATACTAATAAATAAATAGAAATAAATATAAAATATACCTAATAAAAAATTAATAATGTTCGGTTGTATAAAAAAACATTTAATTTTTAAATATCAAAATTAGGCGATGGTTTTGAATAAAAATTAAAAAATTGGTGCCAACCCTGGAAGTGCAATTCCAGAGTTTAGAATTGCAACAAAATTGCTTTGAAATTACGTTTTCTTACAGGTCATTCCCAGTAAAAATGATGAATTAAACGAACCCAGCTAACAAAATGCTGCAATTCCTTGAAATGTTAAACAATAATATACATACAAGGCTTTACATAAACCAGAATATTTTTTCTCTTATTCTTTTGATTAAAATTTAAATTAAGGTCTCAAATTGCGCAATTTCGAGCTAAGTGAGAAAATAGTATGTATAAGAGAAAACATATATTTCTCTTTCTGTCTTATGTATAAGGCCATGAATATAGGGAAATTTACCATGTTGTCAAAAAATAAATGACAGCTCACACTACTCGGATGACAGATTGAAATTATGTATCGCGCCTTTTTCAAACTGTAAAACTCAAAATCTTGTAAAAGAATTTTGTAAATAAATCTCTTTTTTCCCTATGAAATTTGAGATTTCCGTGACTTAAAAGTTTAGTAATACACTATTCACAATTTTCGCGCACAATATTAATGTTTCCGTTCTTGTTTTCAATCAATTTTTCAACAATGATAAAAAAAAAATATCAGCTGTCATCCGCGTACTGCTGATTTTGACACTGCGCTGCGAACGAGCCATAGATATATCGTTGTTACCTAAAACGCCCTATAGAGAATTTTACCATGTTGTAAAAAATAAATGACAGCTCATACTACGTGGATGACAGATTGAAATTATGTATCGCGATTTTATTAAACTGTTAAACTTAAACTATTGTAAAAGTATTTTGTTAATAATCTCTTTTTTCCTGTGAAATTTGATATTAACGTGATTAAAAAGTTTAATAATACACTATTAACAATTTTAGCGCACAACATTAAAATCTCCGCTCTTGTTTTCAATCAATTTAAGATTAGCTGTCATCCGCTTACTGCTGATTTTGGCACTGCTCACACCACGGGGATGACGGATTGAAATTATTATGTATCACACTTTTTTTAAACTGTCAAACTTAAAGTATTGTAAAAGTATTTTGTTAATAATCTCTTTTTTCCTATGAAATTTGATATTTACGTGACTAAAAAGTTTAATAATACACTATTCACTATTTTAGCGCACAACATTAAAATTTCCGCTCTTGTTTTCAATCAATTTGTCAATAATGATAAAAAAAATGCAGCTGACTTCCTCGTACTGCTGATTTTGACACTGCTCTGCGAACGAGAAAGAGATATATCGTTGTTACCTAAAAAGCCCTATTATATTTTGACATTTCGAGGAATAGGGCTTTTTAACAGGCGGCTGTATTCTCATAGTTTGGTATAGTTGGCTCTTTCACACCACAGAAGTTCTTACGGGTAAAATTCGTTTGCCTCCAATTGGTTGGGGTCAAGATATACAGAATAGAAAGGTAATATATTCCCGCACATTGTTTTGTGTATGTTCTGCGCATGTACGTCATCTGAATTATTGTCGTTTGACAGCTGCGCTTCCTTTCTTTCATTTCGCTTATGAATAATATCGCGTGTTTTGTGTTTTGAAAAAGAAAAAAATTGTGAAATAAAAACTATGGCGGTTTGTTCAGTTTTCGGTTGTGATACCAATAATAATAAAAAAAGTAAACAATATAAAAATAAAGTAAATAATGTGCCTGTGAAACTATTTCGTTTTCCGAAAGATTTGGAATTGGCAAAAGTATATTATACGCTCTCGAACCATCTGAAGGCTACATACAAAATTTGTTTTCTTTGGCAGCCGACTGCTCTTTGGATCCTGAAATGATAAGAACTTTCTTTAGGTGTAAAATGTATTTTAGAATCAGAATTCAAAATCAAAACATAATAAACAATGTTTGGAAGAAAAAAGATCAACTTAAAAGAAAATTAAATAAAGTCTGTTCTTAAAGTTATACCTAACGTGTTATACTTTTTTTTATTAAATATGATAATTTACGCAGAAATACATAAATGGGTAAGTTAAAGGTGTCGCAGTTATTCGTTGAGAGATGAAAACTTATTGCAATCTGCATCTTTTGTCACAAACATTTATTTACTTTTATATTAAAGGCTACACTCACTTCAAGAAATAGAATTCGAGTGACGTCACACAAAAAAGGGAGATAGGATAACGACATGCGCAATATACTATCTTGTTTTCTGTATATCTTGGGTTGGGGTTATTTTTTCGTTTGATAGATTCGTTGAAAGTTCTATTGCAGAATTTTGTTAGCTCTGTTCGTTTAATTCATCAGTTTGAGATTATTTGAAATTGAGGTGTTTGAGATTATTTCGAAATTGTGTCAAAGAAAATTGTGTGTATCACTGTATCAGTCCTCCCGTTTTAACATCAAAAATTATTGCCGTTCTTCTATTTCAGTTCCTACACTGAAATGAACCTAACCGTTGTAACGTAACATCAAATAAAACAAGATTGTTATGAGACAGATAAATATTTTTTAGTATTGATTTTATTGCGAACAAAAATTATTAAACTATGTCACCCGCATTTATAATCACTCCCATGGATGATTATAATTTCAAAAATTGTCGCTAATTTCGAAATCGATCGAATTTTCATCTCAAGGACTCTCAAGTAGCGAGTCTTTTTAAAACAAAATCGTGTTTGCATCTGTTTGCTCTACTACTTGAGAAGAAGACATTTTTGTGGGACGTCGTTAATTGTCCGATCTGTTTATCAGTCCTCTCTTCTGGTGATTGCTTACAAAAAAAAATTAATACAAGTAGGCATTGTTTTTAGAATTATAACTAGGCTTATAGTAAAACCCTAATATAATTTCTGTATTATATTGTTTCAAATGATACGCACGTATGTTTTTTGGCTTGAAAAGTGTAAAAATCTCAATCCCCTGGCAATTTTATGAAAAAGGGACTAAACATCTATACAGAGGTCTAAAAAATTTTCAGAAAATGTTACATTTCAACGGGTTTTTCCGAGGGAATGCAATCTTAAACCGATGATCCAACATAACTTTTCAACAGCGATATCGAAACCTCTTTTATAAATACTAAAAGAGTCAATTAAGTAAAACATAAAGCTATCTAATATCTTATCACGATAAATCATATGCTGATGTCGATCAGTTGTTCCAGCCATCTAAATTAGAAGTCATATCTTGAGTGATAATTTATAAGATATAATTGTTTTTTGTCAGTTCCCTGGTAACAAAAACTCAATCCCCTGATCACATTTTTTTTCAAAAAATTTCCATAAAATTGTAATTTTTTATTTGTTTGACTGGTTGCTTTTAATAATATTAAAGGACATTCTAACATATAACATTCTAAAATATAGCTAAAGCTAATTTTTACGACTTAAAGCTTTAATTTTTGTTGCCATAATGATGAGCAATATTATTACACTTTTTATAGAATCATACAAATAAAGGTTGACTATAATTTTGCGCCAATATCTTTTCCTCTCTCAACTGATGTTAATTTAGTGAAGGAATTAACTCATAATCAATAATTTTTGGGACTCTCTGTAGAAGTATATTATAAGGATTAAAAGAAAAACTTCTTATACTTATACAATTTTATTTTGGCTAATTTCTCGAAAACGTTCGTTGTTTAACCAAAATAAAATAGTTTTTCTTTTAATCCTTATAATAAAGGAATTAATTGTTGATTTACTTTTTTATTGTGACCGACATCTCAGTTTGCATAAAATGATTAGTCAAAGGCGCAATTTTTGCGTGACCATTTAAACTTCGATAACTATACTATGAAGTTAATGGAAACCATTCTCAAGAGGATAAAATCATGGATCAACACTATACGCTCAAGAGGCACCAAGGAGTGGTCATGTCTTATGTTCAGATTATGTAGATTTTAAAGAGGTCCATCGGTCTTCAATCGGGAATGCATTTGGCGATTCCTTATTGTGAGGGTTAAGGTCTGAGAAAGCTATAGGTGTTTCATTTCACAATAAATTACTTTCTGTGACTTTTCAAGTGCGTCAGAGTCATGGGGCAGAGAGATGTTTTATTACCAAATCTATTTTTACCCGAATGTTTCAAGCTAAGGTGGCGTCTGCTTTAAGGTTTAAAACTAATAAAACCAAAATAATTAATACAGGCTTTAAGTATAATAACACCAATAATTCTAAGGCATCCGAAAATTAAAGAGCAGGTCAAGTATTTAGTTTAACCATTTGACTGTGACTAATTTTGTAGTAGAAAGATTGTTAAAAAATAGAATAAATAAAGCCTAAAATTTCTTTTCCTGTGTAAAACTCCGGTAAAATATCAGTAGGTATATGCAATTAATTGAAGCTTTTCGATAGAATCCGTAGGCTGCAAAACGTTTTGAAAAAATTAAAGGTGAAAAACATTATAATATACAAGTTGGTGCAAAAGTCATCATCCTCTGGTATAATTTTTGCAAATGGCGGCAAATGTCAATTTGCAGACATTTGTGAAGTAAACAGGCAGACACACCTACACAAATACAAGTCAACGATATTCGAATTGCTTGAATTACTCCTAAAGAACACAGAAGAAGTGTTTAGATTTATTTGTGAAACTTCAAAATGTTCTCCTATTCTTCCTTAATAATTTGTTTACGTCCTACAGTAACTTCCCTACAACTTTTCCACACCGTTAAATTTCCGACAATGTTGACTATTTGTATGTCAATTAGTTAACAAGATATGAAAGACACCTCTTCTAGACTAGAAAGACCAGATCAATTAAAAAAATGTTCGTCCTTTTCATGTGTGTGCTGATATGTTCAAATAGTTCATTAAATTGTTTGGTGCTGTGCTGGACGAACTAAATTTTAAAATAGATTGTCTGGGTAGAGGTTATGTCCTCAGGGTGAACGTCCTAACTCAAATTCAATTTCCAACAAATTTCAGTATAAAATTTAAGGACCAGCATATTTTTGATTAAATAAACCTTTCTTTTTTTTTGATTTTCCCGTATAAGTTCAGTTCGATGTTTAATGCAATTTGCAATGACAATATTTACTTGTGGGCTAAAAAAGTCAAAAAGTGCTGATATATAAAATCTAAGCTAGATAGTTTCTGCTGCCAACACTAAAAGGAGTTAGAAATATGAAAAAAATAAATTCCAACTTTATTGCTTTTAAAAACTTCTGGAAAAGGATTGCAAACCAACTTTCATGTGGATGATGTTACTTCAAGCAGAAAATTACATTTCCTTGGTGTCTGTGATGAGATAAACCGAAAAGGCAAATTATTTATACGTAAGTTGAAAGTTCATAAGACTCGGTAATTGAGAGATTCAACACGAAGTGAAAACGAGTGTGTGCTAAAATAGGTTACGGAAAAGCCATCATGGAAATATATATGAACTTGAAGACGTTTGGAGTCAACTATATATATATATGAGACTTTGAGATGATGAAAGAGTAACATGACAAGTGTAATCTTGAGATTGGATACCTACCCGACGAGTGAGTTTTTTTTTCAAAGATGAGATGATCAAATTATATAGTATTAGATTAAATTGGGTCGAACATGAATCTTTAAGAACACTCCTTGTGGTGTAATTTGTTGTTTTTCTATGTGTTGATGGTGGTCGGTTAGGGTATATGTATCACGTATGTACATTTATAAATTACCGAAAAAGAACCTTCTCGAAGTTTAATAAACTGCATTTGACATCAAGAGATGACAGCATATTTCCGCAGGATCAAGACTGACGAGGATAAAGCAAAACCAACGTAAAGTAATATTCTTGTGAATTTTTAAATCGATTTTCAGTTTGTGATGGGGGTTGCATGTGTGTTGTGTTGATAAACATCATATGTACATTTTACGAAATCGAAACTTCTTGTGGTGGGATGCGAACTTTAATCTTTTAGTACGATAATCGAAGAACAAATTTATATGGTTCAATGTAAAATGGTGCATAAATGCAATTATATAGGACCAGGTGAACAATCGTGGTTCAAGCATTTAACCCACCGATTTTGAACAGATTATAGCTATGGAAATCATCAGTGGTTTAAATATTATTGTACAACTTTGGGTATAATTTATTATGTTATTATAATTTATTGTGTTATTAAGATAAGCTAAGCATTCATTACATTCGAAAATTCTTATCATTACAATTAAATTTTGAAGGTTTTGTGGCCTTCACTCAAAAAATTTGCGTTTCGCCCTGGTTTCATTCTGGGCTCTTCAGCTAGATGACTTCAAACCTTATCTAGTATTGAATAATTGTCGATGATTACCGACTGCTATATGAAATTTATACAGAAAAACTCACTGTGAATTTTATTTGTCTAAAAAACTTTGATTAAAGTTAGCCATAAGAAGGTCGTAATGCATATTTTAGAGTGAAGGCCACAAAACCTTTAAAATTTAATATAATATTTAGTTGATTATTTTTAAAACTATTACAATTGAATTTTTGTTTGTAAGATATTTGCAGTAAGATTTTTCGTAGATACATTTTAGATAATGATTCGAGCATCGTAGAAAGTCTTTGCTATTACATTTTCAAATGTAGGTATACGAATGATACTTCATGTATCTCAAAGGGGTATGTTCGGAAAGTTGTTGTGTGTTTCTGTTTTAGAGTTTGCTTTTGTTTTTATATTTATTTATTTTATTGTACCTGCTGCGTTGCTGCCGCAGAAAAGCGTAGCCACGCTTTTCATTTCTTACCGTTACCAAAGATACATCCGCCACCACATTCCCCTGGAAGACTAAGATATTAACCATCTTTTGGATGAGCGCTATTTCAAAAACTGCATTTGAAAGTGACATTATGCCAAAATGGCCAAATGACACTTTCGTAAAGCGGCAAATGGCCATATTTACAAATATGGTCTTATAACGCATTGTGATAGTGTCATATATGGCCAAATTTGTAAGTGAATTAAAATGTAGTACACGACTAGGCCGGTCGCACATTTAAAGTTTTTAGCTCAACAACATACCTAAAACCAAAAATATGATGGTACATAATTTCATGATTCAAAATCTGTGTAGTCCCCTAGTTTGCAACAAGAACAAGATTGTGAGACCCATGCAGTCAGGCATTTTTTTTCTTGGGATTAAGCTCAATGGGAAAACCACAAAAAAAAGCAAAAAGCGCCAAATACTAGTGAAAAAGTGCAATTTTGTCTTAAAACAGACTTTGTAACAATTTAACACTTTTTCTCGAAATTGGTTGATGGTACGATGAAAAGTCACACGACATTTTTGTAGAAAATCATATAAGCTACAATTTTTATCTTGTCATTTGTTTGCATAAAATTTGCAAAAAAACTAAATTTCCACCCATTACCCCCCCCCCCAAAAAAAAAAAAAACATGTTGCTCCGGGCCAAATCATAGGTACTTTTAAGGATTTGCTCAAGACATAAAATCAAAGGTCTCTAGCGAAATTCAGCTTTGGCCGAATTATTTCTTAATTTTGCCTATTTTTTTTTTCTAATTTTTCTGTGATAGGTATATGTAATAAAAATAAATATAAATATAAATTTTTTTAAAAACTAAAATTAACACTTTTTAGCCAAATTTTTGTACTGAAGTTTTATCAAGTGATTTAGATCTTTCTAAATTTTGGGTTAAAATTGATTAAACCGTTTACTAGATAGCTCAAGAAAAATATAACGGTTTTATGGGAGGTATACCCGGAACAAAAGACAATAAGCTAAAAACTATCTCTAATTTGTTTGAAGAAAATCGTCGAGACAATTTCGAGAAAATTTAGCTTCTTTATAACGGTTATGTGGCAAGTACCGTTACTTTTTGAGCTAAAACAAAAATTCAATTCCTCCTATAAGGAATGGTCTACAAATACTATGTACCAAATTTGAAGTAAATCGGTTCAGCCGATGAGGCTGTAGTTGATACATACAGACTGACAGACAGACAGACAAACAGACGGACAGATATATTTCCGGAGCAACTTTTTTCGTCTTCTGTATCTCCTTATGTCATGCCATGGTTGTTATCTCAATTTTTGTTTGCACGAATGCATAACTTGCCTTATTATCGCAAGTAAAAACGTAAGTTACTCCTCTGCTATCTGCAAATGAAAGTCCCGCTAAAATCTGTCCATCTGTGTATATAAATTGCACATTTAGTCCAGTGCAAACTGACAAAAATGACCTCTGAAATAATCGGAACTAATGTTTAACAATCTAAAAATTGGTGGAAATACTCAGAACAGTGCTCTTAACTAAATCCGAAAATTCCGAGTTGGGTTTTGGCTACCATCTTGAAAAACCTATCACCAATTTTTTTTTTGGTTTTGGCTGTATCTTTGGAACTTATTGTCATATAGAGGACATACTAAAATTACCTTTATGTATATTAAAATATATACGGGCTTGTCTTTAACTGGGCCAGATTTAGGGTTGTGTTGTGGGGGCCCCGGTATACAATAGAAAAACAAAAACAAAAATGAAATGCCTTTCAGGTAATAACCATTCGATGGTTAAATTTTATTTCGGTGTTTGAAACACATTTACGTCACTCTTAACATACATATATTTTGGAAGTTTTGGCTTATGGTGACACAATTAGCATGTCCATGTTTATCTTCAGCTTTCATAAATTCAACTTCTAATTTGGCTGTTTTAAGGTGCCTTTACAGAAGAGCAATAAAGAATTTGATTGTTGCTTTCATTAGATAAAAAATACTCTTTGTGGTGCAATAAAAATTGGATTTGATTAAAAGGTTGAGAACTGTTCTAAAATAGCGAGAAGAATTGACTTCGTACAATACCCATCATTTTTAAATACAAATTTAATTGGACTTAATACTTTTTAACTGAATTGTGTACAAAAATAAGACTTATTCGATTGGTGTAAGCCTTGACGTTTCTAATGGAGCTTAATGCGACAACAACAATGAAACCCGGAACTAGTTTCTGAAGAATGGTCAACAAGTCATATTGGAGCAAGATGTCGCTACTATAATAACCTTTCTTTGAACAAACCGGGATTCCATAAATCAGTACATCTTCTAGGTCATTCTTTCATTTGACTACCAAATCATATTAGAAAAGAAGCTGTATCATAGCTTAAAAAGAATTTAATATCTGTTAAAGAAGGACCAGTTTTATAGGACAACTAAACTAAACTATGCCAATCCTGTAGAATTAGCATCATACTCAAAAAAATTGGTTGGGACTAATCCTTGGTTGTCCTGAAGCTATAAATAGACAAAGATATGTGAGCTTATAACAATTTTGAATTTATATGAAGCAAATCAAATTTAGATAAGTATTAAAGTATTCTGTTTAACGGAAATATATATACTGTACATATAGATCAAATATATAATGGTGGTAAAATAAATTTCTTAACCGATGAAAACTGGCAATGTATTATGTATTGGTTTATCCTATAGCTTCTCAAATCAAAAATAAAAATAAACAAAATATACTTCCTTCCTGGATATCATATTTCCTTTCTAAAAATTTACTTCTTTTTCTTGTTCTGAAAACATGATAAAAGAAAAAAAAAAAAAAAAAAAAAAAAAAACAAAATTGTTACTTAGAATTAACAGCTTTTTGTGTCCTTTGTCATTTATATTTCCTGAGTGAACTTGAAACGTGTTTATAGGAAAGCATACAAATCAGAATCTTTGACAAACGTATACCTATGTACATATTTCCATTGCATATAGAATATTATATATTGTATTTGTATCTTACCAAACAGAGAAAACATGCTGCTCCAAGCTCTCAGTAGTAAGAAAGGATACTTTGTTCCTAAGTGCAGTGCACTCAAATGCAATTATGAATTCCCAGCGTGTTCCGAGTTCTATATACAACATAGTGCTCTCCATCATAGAACCAAGCTGTTTAATGCCAGATACATTTAGATATCCATTTTTTTCTCATTTATGGTAAAAAATTTGTTGCAAATAAAATTAAACAGACCCTCGTGTATCGTAAACCTACTATATTTATGAGTTCCTTGGATTAATATAGTCCTGCGACAGCGACACACAAATTGCTCGAAGGAAATGGTTTTAATATTCAATGCCAGGGACAAGGACATCGTACCACCCATATGCAAGGCTTTTTTGAAGCCAACACATGCCACACTGTGTCTGTGTAAATAAAGTCTGACTAAATTGGCATGGGAGCGAAAAACTAACCGAAGCCGTTCCCCCATATGTTAAAGTTACACGGGGATTTTATGCCCCTCATTCGCAGCATATGAGCAATCAAATGTGAATAGATAAACAAAAGACCGCGGCATCACCGCAAAACACACCCCTATACACACCATAACTTGTTGTTCAAACAATATTGCCCTTCGGTTTACACTCTCCTCCATATGCCCCTGAGTAGAATTTGTATGGTGGAATCGGTGGAGCTGAATCAGCTCCAGTGCGTTACTATGTCATTGGAATATACGTCACGTTTTTTTGCTACCCTCCAAGTTTTTTTTTGTTATTTTCTTTTTGTTAGGGATTATTCTTGATTGTGGGTTAAATTTTTTTTTTGTGCTGAGCTTGAATGTTATTTACAGAAGCTCCCTAGTGGTTGTTACGAAAAATTTGCACTTTCATTAATTCAAAGTGATGGTTTGTCGATAAACATTTAAGCCCTCAGCACTTAAGATATTAGCTGCTGGCTTGCATTTAGGGTTTCTTTTTAAGGTTTGATAATTAGGATTTTATTTTTAATGTGAAGTAATGTTATTATGTATCTCGTGAAAAGTTAATGAAGCTACCGCATTTGCTACAATTAAGAAAACTGGTATACAAACAAAAATATAGATGAACTTGTAGATCCCTTGGGACTATGGGGGTTGTATCGTTGTAATTATTTTATTGTATTAAAAGAATAGTTAAAAGAAAATGCCTCGAATAATAATAACCCTCAAATAGCAATAAGATCTGGAACGTTAAAGGATTATGATTTGTGAGTATGTGCCTGGAACGTGGCAACACTTTATATCAAAGGTGATCATTAAAAGCAGTTCCGAATCAGCCCCTAAATAAATTAAACAAATGCTTAGGGCACCACGTCTTGGGGGGCACCATCGGAAACGGAGAAATTTTGGAAACCTTATGAAAAATCAGCCTTATCAAAATCAAAAGACCCGAAATTTACTCTAGACACATGCAGCAATCTTAACTTAACGTTACTTGATTTTCTAGAAAAATTGCTACAAGTCTTTGATTACCGCGCTAAAGAAAAGCAAATGTGGATTTTAAAAAGGCACTCATCAAAGTTCCTGAAGTAAGTTTTTATAGCGTCAATAAATTGAATGCGGTGAGATCAAACATTCAAATACAGTCAGCGTTGTAGAAGTTTTGTAGACACAAGATCTTAATAACGATTTAGAAACCGAAGTTCAGCTGATTCAGCAGGGGAGTAAGGTCCAGTTGTACAACTGTTTTGCCTCGCAAAAAGTTCACAAGCTCACGAAGAATTGTAAAGTGTACAAGATTGTAAAACTAGACGTGAACCAAAAAAACGGAGGAATCCTTGGAATCGAAGTAATAAGAGGAATTTTTGTTGGTTCAAAAAATCACAATTGATTTCCTCTAGCTGGTACTGCCATGTACCAAGAAGAAAAGGAGGAATAAAAACTCCTGGCAGCGACATTGGGGCCAATTCGGGTCCTGTGAAATTTATACAAATTGCAAATTTGTTTGGTTTCACCTTTTCATCAAATAAATAAAAATGTTTTAAAAGAATATTGAATTTAATTTTATTTTCGTGGCAACTTGCCTCAAGAACAAGTTCGTGCGACCCAGCCGTACACCATAATAAGCCGAAGAAAGAATTCACAATTACAATTTAAATTAGTCAAAACAAATTTCAAATTTATTTTTTCGATCAGAGATGGTTCAGCTTCAGGCGCTCTTAAGAAAAACTGGAAGTATTTTTTTTCAAGAAAAACACTTTTTTTTTGGTTTTCCCAAATTTGACCTGCTCAGGTCAATTATTAATTAGGGAATTATCCCTTTTTTATTTTTTTATTACATACCATCCGATTTTAATCAAATAATAAAAAAAACCAGTTAACTTTTTACTTATTTTACTAGTTTTACTTTTAATTTTTTTTTAATTTCTCAAAAACTAAGATACATTTTGGCATCCGGTTTTCTATTTTTGACTAAAAATTAATTAGAGCATTGATTTTTGAAAATAAAAATAATAGTTAATTACATAAAATTTAGAAAAAAATTAGTTAAAATTTTTTTTTTATTTTTTTTTTCAAATTTTGAGTTTGAAAATTGATTTTTTTAAAACTGTTCACTTAAACAACTTCATTTAGAAATTAAATAAAAGAGTAGTTTTCTGGCTTTCCAAAAAAATATAACAAGGCTTTGTATCATTCACCGTTGTTTTTAAATGATTTTTTTTCTGATTTAAGTCAATGTCTTAGAAAATTGCCCCTCCCGCCTAAACGGGGAGAAATAGACCCCACCTCCCAAACGATTTTTTTCTTGTCTTAACTCCACCTACACGCTCAAGCTTTTTGGTGCACCTTATACCAATCACCCTCAGGATAAATTGGCTGATCATTCTGAGTGAAATGCTGAACAATTATCAAAACAATTGAAATGGCCGAAGCAGCTATAGCAATTTTGGTGCTGGAGATAGTTTTTATTTACTAAAATACAAGTGAAATATGTTATCTTACGCATCAAATTAACTTCAGGGTTTAAATGATACAAATAAATAAAAAATATATAAATAATATTTACAAAAACATGAACATCAAAAAAGCATAGGTAAGTTCGTGTGGTCCATTCGATAATTTTATTTAAATTTTGGTTGATCCACCTGAACAATTTATATAAACATTCGTTGAACCGAAATTCAATTATAATTTCCTGAATTGCCGTAAGCAAATATTTATATTGAACTCATGTTTCATTGATTCAACACAATCAGCTATAGAAAAATAAAACAAAATGTTTACCTTAAATTATAGGTATATTTGTACAGATACAAATGATTTTATCTTCAAACAAGTTCATGCAATGTATATATACATACATACTTATACAAATCATGTGTACTAAAATTGTATCTTAGTAGGTACGTAATATTTATTATACAGATAGATACTTTCGAAAAAAAAAACATTTTTAAATATCTTATTGTTTATTAAATCCATTATTATAGGTTGTAGAAGCTTTCTAGTTAAAAACATTTAGTCAAACGAATATCATCTTTTCCATCTTGAAAATATTTTTACTTTATGACAGACATTAGAAATACATATTTTCAATGAAATTGGAAAATAAATATCGTTGATAGAAACATTAAATATATGTCATTATACAATACATTCAAAGATAAAGGAATTTTTTTCAGAAGAAAATATGAAAATCAATACACCCTTATAAATGATTTTATTATACGAGTTGGTATTAGATTTCATATGTAGACAATTTGTTAGAAAACATAAATACATACATCTTGAAAGAAAGGACGATTACGAACATACATAGGTTTAAGTTTTCTATAAGGAACATGAGAAATATGCTTTATTACCACAGCGATGGCGACGGTAGTATTCTTGCGGTGGAAAACAACGTTTGAAAAAAAAGTTAAGTCTTCCAACATTGTAAAACAGACAATCCATTTGCCTTATTTACAAATGCTTTCACAGATATTTCGATGATAGAAACAAAATTTAAATCGTTATTATAATGAATTTCTGTTTTAGAAAGTGAAACAACAACACTTTTACATTTTACATATATTTTAATTAAAAAGTTTTTTTTTTTAAGCATTTGCCAGTTATGAAATTTAACAAAATCTTTTAGTTTACTTAGGTTAAGGTACGATATTTGTGAGTCATTTCACTGTACACTGTATACTTTACACTGTTTCGCAGTTTTTATAATTTATACCCATTGTAGGAACAGTTCAAAAAATTTATTTTTTAAATAATAATTTAGTCCAAAACTGTAGGCTCACGACAAAAACTTTTTTTTTGTCAAAATTTAGATAAAATATACCTCAAAATATTGCCAAGATTTGATCAAAATTAGGGTATGGTGGGGCTAGTATGACCACTTTTCTTTGTGGTATATATAGTATCAATAAACTGAATGATATTATTTGTCGTTCTTTATGCAATTCGAAGAAAATTTAATTACACAATCAGAGAAAAATGAATATTATTTCCAATAAGACAAGTCCAAGTCGAAAGTTGGGCAAGTTGTAGTTTCCCTTTTCAAATTTTCGCTTAAAACTGGTAAATGGTCGTTTGGGTGCCATTTAAAAAAAAAAATCCGCAAAATGATCAATTTTTTTGTTTGTGAATATCGCTGTACCCAGGTTGTCCGATTTAATTTTTGCAGTCTTACTGTACTCGTTTTTTAAGGTAAAACAAATTTTTCATTAAAATTTTTTTAATTACCGTTAGGGTTGAACATTCATCTTAAAATTTGAATATTGATAACGTGTTTTCTTATTACATATATATATCATCTGACGTTCTCAAACAAATAAGTATACCCTTGCGAAAATACCTTGCGAATCCCGGTATGAATTTAATATACGGTAGGTATTCATTAGAAAAAATTACTGTAGGTAGAAAGAAAATTATTAAATTAAAATAAAGTGTAGTAGGTACTTCGATAGACTGATAAATACCTATACCAACACCACCGTCTTCTTAATCCTTCTCCCGACAAGCTCCATTAGAACTTTGTTCAAAACAAGAACCCCGCTTGAAAAGCTATTAGCTTTTTTGCTTCCTCGTCATACACAAAAAGTTGGCCTTGACCATTGTTTATGAACTTTGGTAAAAGAATCTCACGACCTGACCTAAAGGTCAAGAAAAAGAAATATTTTTTTTCCTTTTGACTATATCTGGTCAAAGAAAAAAAAAAAGTTCGCTACCATGATTCAAATAATTTCTTTTCTTTTAAAATATTTTAGGGTCAAACTTCCCAAAACTATTTGACTAAAAAAATTTAACTATTCATAACCATTAACATAAAATTAATACCTCATAACAAATATTATAACTTATTCTCATCGATAAAAAACGAAACAGAAAAAAAGACCAACTAGTTAGGTACTTATGTAGGTACAATAGGGCTTTTTAGGTAACAACGATATATCTCTTTCTCGTTCTCACAGAATTGTCAAAAACAGCAGTATGATGAACAGCTGATTTTTTTTTTATCATTGTTGACAAATTGATTGAAAACAAAAGCGGGAATTTTAAAGATTTGTGCGCGAAAATTGTGAAAATTGTTGGTTTTGCTAATTAAAATAAATTTTTAAGCCACGGAAATCACAAATTTCACACAAAAAAGAATACCGCATTTAAAAATTATTTCCAAATTGTTTTCTTCAAGATCTTGAGTTTGACAGTTTGAAAAAAGCGCGATACATATTTCAATCTGTCTTCATCATAGTGTGAGCTTTGACAAGATGGTAAAACTCCCTATCCACACAACCACCCTCTCAATTACACTTCAGGTTCAAAGTACCCACTTTTATTATTTTTCAAGTACAAAATTACCATTACATGCCCCATTAAAACAGCCGACCAATTCAAGACATACAAGAGTGCGATCTAAAGATACACGCCAACATTGTTCTTTTTTAACTTTTTTGTTGTTGTTGAAGGTTTTGTTCATTTGTGTCCACCTGTAGAGGGCCTTATTAAGCAACCCTTAACGGCATATACCTATATTGTGTCTGAACATTCCCACCAAAAAAAAAAAAAAAAAAATCCGACAACTGTGAGTTGGTATACGCTGAGTTTACAAAGACAAAAAAAAAAAAGATATAAAATATTTAAAATGGGTGCTTATAGTGGGTGCCCCTGACCAACCCTCTCTCTCCTCTTATAAGTAACCACTGCTATAAAATAGCATAGCACCCAGAAGATACACTACACTTACTTTAATGAGTTGCGTTCGCCGCTAACCAATTGAAAGGGGACCGTTGTTGTCGTTCATTCAACGGAAATACCGACTTTCAAAAAATTATATCGTAGATGGATGTAGAGGCTTACACAAAAGATACCTAAGAGATACTTGAACTTACCACGAAGAGTTAATGCTGCTGCTGGTGGTGGTAGGAGATACTGCTATGGTACTGGTACCTGGATGGCACTATACTCGTTTAGTGCGTGGGGCTTCAATAGTTCAGTTGAGGTTGAGCTGGTGTTTTGTATCTGAAATTCTGAAGTCACAAACTCTCAGTAAATCTCAACTTTACTCGTGATGTAGGTTAATGAATAATTCCAGTTTTGCTGGTGTTGTTCTTCTTTTATTATTTTTCTTCGTTTTTTTTTTTCTGCTTCGAGTGACGTGACGCGATGACGACGACGACGGTAACTTGTTAATTCACCTCTCACTCACTGTTATAATGGATTGGTAAGGTAACTATAAAACTACAATACTTCTGGCTTAAAGTATGCAGTAAATAGGTATCTGTATATGTGTTTGTTAGCTTATAGTTGGTATGTGAACATGGATTAGACAAAAAAAAAAAAAAAAAAAAAAACAACAAACCACACTTTGATATACAAGTTTTCTATACCTTTAGATAGGTACCTACTTGCTTTTCCTTAAATCTCACACAAAAGATACACCAGATACTTTTTCTAGCATTTATTTTGCTTTGCCCCGTATTTTGCTAAATAGCTTAGCAAATATTTGAAGTTGGAAACACTTTGTAGTCACCTTGCACACACAAAGATACACTTTATTTTTTATAATTAAAAAAGATACTTTTTATTCGATGCTAATTATTTTCTTAAATTATTCACTAAGTACACACAAACACAAACACTTAAATGCGATTTACACGGCAGCGTGCGGAAGAGATAATTGGGAGCGTTTTATTTTTGAATTCTTTGTTATTCACTTTTTGCGTGATACTATTGGCAACACAGGCTTAAACTAAGAATTTAGAACATAAAAATATCTGAGAAATGGAAAACCGAAAAATTTAAAAAAAAACTAAATCAAGGGAATGGATTAAATTTGTCGAAACGAACGGCTGCGTTGATTGAATTATTATACTGGACACAAGAAAAAATTTTGTTTGATAGTCCACGACAGCAGATGTCTCACTGGTGTTCTGGGTTCGGGCCACAAGTCGATTTACCCAGCAATGTCGTTGGGTATATACGCGTGCATTTAGAAAAGCTCCAGCGGATTGTGTGCTGCGAGATGATGATGTGTATGCCCATGGAGTGGTTGTCTTTGGTCTGTGTTTCCAACATTCCATACGAGGAGCGACGGGGATCTGAACTTGTATCGGAATGGTAGTGAGTTCGGCTTGAATAGCTATAGTTGTAGACAGAGTTTTCTATCTGTGAAGAATATATCTTCTGGGCCAGAGGGGAATTCTACCAGGGATGTCAATTTGCTACTACATTTGCTATCGCAGATGTAATGAGCGAATACACACAGTCATTATAGCGTTGGCCATGATGAACATATGCGCATTTCGTTGAGTTTCGTTAAGTATGGGGTGTGCGATCTGAAGCGCTTTTATTGGGCGATTCTTCGTTTTATACTATTTGAGTGATTTTTCTTAATGACATATCGCCAAGAAATATATGTAGATGTGAAATCGCCAAAAACAGTATATTTTTTTTTTTATGAAAAATCACCTTAAATATTTTTGTCAAAAAATTGTAAATGAAAAATCACTAAACATTTTTGGGCGAACTTGAAAAATGCATAAGAAAGCCCAAACAAACAAATGTGAAATTGCCCAAAATTTTATTTTGAGCATTTTTTATTTTGGTCGATTTTTCATTATGAAAAATTACCCAAAAAACGAAAATGAAAAATCACCCAAAAATAAATGAAGAATCGTCTAAATCGGATTTCGGATGATTTTGCATTTGTACGTTTTGGGGCAATCTTGCGTTTTGATATTATTTTAAGAAAAAAAAAACGGGCGATTAAGCATTCATTTTTTGTGTCTTTTTTCATTATACACCTTAACCCACAATTTTTTAGCGATTTTTCATTTCTGGGCGTTTTGCTTTTGGACGATTTTTCGTACAGTTGATTTTGAAAGAAAGCCATTTTCATTATATTTATTTTTTTTCATCGTGTTTGTATAAACATGACGGAATAATTTGTTTAATTTTGACAGTCTCTGAACCAAGCATATGAATTACTTTCAAAATTGCATGTATTAATGAACTTAAGAACATCATCGAAATATGAAATTGGCTATAATAGAGAGTTCCAGATTTTTATCAAGTTATTCACGAGGTATTTAATTCTGTCGCGCTCTGAGACCTAAATTTGACAGCAGGTGTCTCTTGGCATGTTCTTTAACAATATTCTTTAAAATTATTAAACTAATTTTTAAACATGAAGAAGCAGTTCGTTTAGTTTTAACAGTAACTTATGCTTGGGTTGGTCATGCACATTATAGTTTGACCCTAAGTTAATACATAGTTATAACATAATTATGCCACATCTACTGAATGTGTATGCTCAATCTAATACTTTTTTTTAATTTCAAATAAATGTCATCACTGGATTTCATAAAAAAGTATCTAAGACTTTTCTAATCGGAATTTGAGAGTTAATGCGCACAAAATAAACTTTATCTCTCTCAAATAAACTTTTTTACTCTCTGTTTTCAGAATTCCAGATTCCAGTCCGTCTGCTTTTTTGGGGTCAACCTTCCAGGCTTTTTATGGGGTTGAATGTAAATCTGAATGTGGCGGTTTTTTTTTTTGATTTTTTTGTTTGCTGTTTTGTTTACTATGAGACATGAGTCGTTTGGAATGACGACCGTCGAATGAAAACTCATGGAACCATGGAAGCCATTGCCTGGTAGGTAGGTACTATGATAATGCTTCTGCTTCGTCTAGGCAAATATTTATGGTTTTATAGATTGTAGAATAGCTCACCCATGGGGCTTTGGGGAGGCTTATCCGGCGTGTGTCGTTTTGTTTGTTCGTGTGCAGAGCAGAGCGTATTTTAAATCGAACTTGGAGTAGAATTTCAATATCATTGCCAAATGAGAACATTTTGTTGTTTTTGTTGTTCTACTTTGTGGCAGAAGCATAGAACCTCCACCTGGGGTGTTATTTATTTTTATTTTATTTTATTTTAGTTGACATAGTACTGGAATGCTTCTAACGTCAGAGAAGAAAAGGAATTTACGTGAGTGATGCCATACTGTCTATTATTTAATCAATTGGTGTAAAAAATTTAAAACAGCTTTTCATATTTAGGGTTTAAGATTTACATCTTTCTCTTTTTAGTTTTCTGCAGTTCTGCAGGTGCAGAGACATGTACTTGTAAATTCCTTGGCCTAGTAGATGTTTTTGACTATCGTGTATTAAATGGAAGCTGTGAAGGTGATCATAGTGGAGAGTTAACGTTTATTTGTGGAGCAGCTTGCTCAGTGATCGACTATTGTTTTTTATCTGTCGATTAGTTTTTCTTTTTCGAGTAGCAGTAAAAACGTTTTCAGACCACATGCCACTTGAGGTACCTAACCCTGAAAATAAAAACATCTCAGTGTAAGACAACAGCAACGGAACTTGGTCTTCTTCCTAAACTTCCATGGATATAGATTTTGTTTTCGAGGGTCATTTCAACAAAACTTGGATAGAGAACTTGAGAAACAGGTAGCACTAAACGAATAAAACAGTCTTGACATGGCTATTCTAACTGATGTTATTAAAAAAGCAGTACCACAAACTAAACTTTAGAAATAAAAAACCGAAAAACAAACAAAAGTAGTTCGACAATGAGTGTATGATAGCAAGAAATGTGTAATTTACCTTCTTGTAATTAATTAGACTAACTAACAACAATAACAAATTCAAAAAAACATAGAATTACTAAACAATTCAAAAACTTCAACAGAATTCTGGAAAGCGCGGTTAGGCGCGATTGCTACGGTTTCAAAAATCAAACATTTAAAAAACCATTTCATGAATCTCCTCAATACACCGCAAGTATAATCTCCATTTCAGTAGGCAGCACCGCAGGTAACACATGAATATTTAGATGCCCCGATAAATGTAGCTAAAGTTATCGAAAGTGCCAAATCAAAAAAGCTCCTTGTGAGAATAGAATTCCTACTTCTTACTTTGGAATATAATAAAATATTTGAAACGGGCGGTGTCCCTGGATGTTTTCGAAAAGCTATCATCTTTCCACTGCACAAAAAAGGAAACCTTGTAGATCCTACAAACAATAGAAGTATCTCGTTTTTGAATACAGCGGCAAAACTATTTAGCTCAATATTATTTAATCGGCTCAGTGAGTGGGTTGAAAATATGAACATTTTGCATGAAGCCTAAGCGGGGTTCAGAAAGCACCACTCAACGGTTGATCAGATTTTTTTCTCTGGTAAACATAGCATATATCTATAAGAAGAAAGTAAAAAAGCTTCCTTTCTTTCCCCCGGGAGACGTTGTTTTATAAACTTTATAAATTTTGAAAATAATGAAGATAATTGTGCTCAAGAATGAGACGGTAAATTTCTTTCGGACGATGGACCTTGATGGGCGTTAAACAAGAAACAATAGATGGTATGCAGCTGATGATAAATCGCCTTGAATGCTACTGCAAAACATGGAATTTATCCATAAATTTTTCAAAATCGAAAATTATGATATCAGAAGTGGCGGTGGGAGGTACTCAAGAGGAGAGAAGTGGAAGTTGAAAGATAATCCTATAGAAATAGTTAAGGAGTACAAGTATACCTTGGAGTTTTGATCACATCTAACCTAAATATAAAAAAAACATGTTCAGGTCAAATTAGCAGTGGCAAAACGTGCTACGAGTATATGCTCAGTATGGAGAAGCTGTGTAGATAAGAAAAATGTCTGCCATAAATTTAAATATAAAATATTTCGCAATTTCAATCCTATTTTACGGAGCCCAAGTATTGGGATACCAATCATTTGAAGCGTTTGAAAAGTTCCTTTGATTTTTCATCCGTATGACTTTTAAGCTGCCAAGTAGCGGTCCGAATTGCAATGCTCTACCTAGAATCCACTCCCTTTATTTATAGAGACCCTAAAATTACACAAGAGCAAGTACATTTCAACCACTCCCCCAGTCCCGTGGCATTCCGATAACCGAAGATTTTTTATTGCGAGTACAGGATAAGCACCTCCCCCTGCACATTCCCAAACAAATAGGAACTACACGAATTTGTTTGCTTTATTTGTCTTTTCAGGCTTAGTTTGACTGGACTATAAAATTAACTGACTGTTGTGTATTTACAAATAAAATTTATTTTTTTTGAATTCTGTAATGAATATTCTTGGTTTTCTTTTTAAGATTTAATTTTATTTTTGTAACAAGTGAACTAGTGTTGAAAAAAAATGTGAAATTGTTTGGCAAAATGGATAATTTAATTTTTCACAAAATTTAAATTCTATTTTTTACTTCAATTTTTTTTATTGCAGAGGTTAATTTAAATTGCAAAATGGTAAATTAAATGTAGAAAAAAACTGTTACCTATTTGAATTCTCTATATATCGCATAATATTGTTGTAATTTTTTGAGGGAAATTTTTGTACCTTCATGTGCTGAGCACGACAAAAGTTTAATTCTTAAAAGTTTCATACATACTTTCTTTGTGCTTTTGACTTTCATATGTTTTGTCCTGTAAGCTTGCAAGTTTATAAAGCTTTCATAGATTAAACTTTTTAGAGCTTTTTATGCGAGCATGGGCGTAGTGAACTAAAATTTTGTTTTTTTAGTTATTCAATGCCCAAATACAATAATTGATACATAACTACTATGTATCAATTATTGTAATTATAGGTACCTACACTTATTTTCATTGTTTTTTTTAAGTTTCCTGGATAGTTGTCATAATTGAGGTAGTAGAAGTAATTAATTCACAATAGATAAGTCTGTTTTTTTAGAACTTTTGTATATTATTATATTTTACTTAATTCGAATAAGGTATAATATTATTTCCTTGTTAAAACTTCAAATATTTTAATAGTGTTCTTTAACAGCTGTTTATTCTTTTGTGTAAACCCGATTTTTCTTTAAAACTCTTTACTTGGTTTTATTTAGTTTTTTTTCAGAATCAGCTTATTAACGGTAATTGCATAGAACCTTTTTTTGAAGAATAAACTTTTGATATGATCAAAAGTACCGAAAATAATTTATTTAAAAAAAATTGTCAAATTAATTTTCTAGTCAATACAAAAGTCATTTGCCACAGGCGCAAGTTTATGAGAACTAGTCTTGCCCCTTATTAAAAGCGACTACATATTTAAAGTTGAACTTGCACTTAATTTTGACTCTTATAGCCTATTCACACTGACATCGAAATCTAGATTTCGAGCAAAGAGATTTCGTAATCTAGTTGAGCTGTTCACACCGCACATAAACTAGATTTTGTGTGACGTTTCTGTCAATTTCTTAAAAATTTTCAAATATTGAATTGTTGCGAAAAATTTTCAACTAGCCAAAAAATGAACGAAGAAAAATTCCAGTTAATTTTAATTCAAAATACGGATTTAATTAATAATCTTAATTATTTGATAAGTGCAGTCCGATACAAAAAAAAAAAATCTCTTAATTTTGGAACTATTACAACTTCAAAAGGAAAGAGCGATCATAATGAAGGCCGTAGAGAAACGCAACCGATAGAGATTGCTGTGGACAAAGGTAATGTTCCTGTTTTAGGGCTACAGCATTTCGTATGATTATTATTTATGATTATTATTATTCTTTTAGAATATAGCCGTTTTTTCGGCTTCCACGGAGTTCGTGAATTTTTTCACCCCACAACTCCACCAGATATTCCTCATCATCCAGGCACCAATTCTTCTCTCTTTTTTTTTGTTCCATTTTTTTCTGCCAGAAAACAATCAGAATTATAAATTTATTTATTTTATTTATAAAAATAAAATGAAAATTTACCAGACGCAACGGTAAACATTGAAAAACACAAAAGTTTTGTTTTGTTTTTTTTTTTACAGCAGCTGTCAAGTCTAGTCAGCATTTCGCTGAATATTTAAAAGGTGTGTTTGTTTTAAACAATTTTCATTTGCAACTAGATTTTGAGGAGATTTCGTCGTAATCTACTAGATTTTGAAATCTGCAAATGTATGGGAAATCTACTTGATTTTGAAGAGATTTTGAACTTTTTGCTCGAAATCTAGATTTCGTTTTCGGTGTGAATAGGCTATTATCAAACCGCAATGCAATTTAACTTGATCGTACTCCAGGAGTAATGTTGAGTGTTGATTAGAAAAATATTAAGCTTCATTTCAGCGTCATATAGTTGATTGATTTTAGAAGTGAATTAGAATACATTTTATTAATCGACAACAAAACTATTTGAATTATAAAACCATAATAAATCAAATTTAATTAAAAAACAATAATTCATTTTAAATGTTTATTTATAGAAAAAACATTTAAAATTGAAAGACATTTTAATAAAAAAGAAAACTAAAGTTTAACAAGTATAAAAAAAAACTAAACTAAAAATACAAAATTGTCCTCTGAATCCAAGTTCAAACTCATCTAAATTTAAGTTAAAATTCAAATTCTCATAAAAATCTCTTTTAATTATTGGAACTCAAAAACCCTCTATTCCATTCCAATCCAACTGTCACATTTGAAATAATAATCTAGTCAAAACATTCTGTCAATTGCAAAAGCAATATATGTAGCAGCCATATCCCGCAGGCTATTATTAAAAATAATTCGCTTTGTGAATTCCCTGATGGAGTAAGAACTTTTAATGCATCTTCTGCTGTACCTCGATCCTCAAGTCCACGACCCCCAAACGTTAAATCACTTAAAAGTTGAACTGTTTATGTGTCTCTATATAAATTAGAGTCGCTACTGCACCAATTATTCAATCACAATCAATATACTAGTTTTAGTCAAGAGCGTATGCAGAATTTTGTTCACGGGAGGGGAGCAAAACAAAAACTATAATTTAGTATGTTTCCTTTTTAGTTAATTCCGAAACATTTTGTTATTTTTAACGACAAACAAAAATCAAAAAAAAAATTGTTTACATTATGAGCTGTGTATTTTCGAATTTGTACCATCAGTAAGGATTGTATGTGTATTATAGTATACAAATTCGGGGGTAGATTCTGTGCGAACGATTTTAAGAGCGAACCAAACCATTCACACAGACGAAAACATTTTATCTTTTTTTTATATACATAATGACCGTGTATTATCCTTTTATTCACTTTCATCAGGCAGAGGCCAGTGCCAAGGGGAGTTTATGTAACCCCTCTCATAGGAATAATAGGCATACTGAGAATATGCTATTTACAGTTAATCTTTTCGTGAAGTTCAATATGTCAGTAGATTTAACCTTCACAGAGTGTGTGTATACGTTCATAAAATCAGGATAGGGACAAATTCCCGACTGCCAAGATCCGACTGGCAAAATCCCGACAGTCGAAATCCCGACTGCCAAAATCCCGACTGACAAAATCCGAATGGTACGAAGCGGGCCACCGAGGTGCTGTTGAATATGGAAACATTGGACTCAGGCGCCTGCCAGACGACTGGACATACCTTAAGCGGAGCAACGAAGTTGCGTGAGCGAGACTGAATACAGAAAGAATTTTGACGAAAAAATATTGAATACCATAAATGCTACCCCTGATAACAAGTTAAATACATGAAAAATAACAGGTAAAAACGATACCTACATAAAATTATGAACAGTTTTGAATTAATTTATATTTAAAAATTGAGTTTTAAATTGCCTTTACCAAAAAAAAAGGATTTAGTCCGTCGGGATTTTGGCAGTCGGGATTTTGTCAGTCGGGATTATGGCATTCGGGATTTTGGCAGTAATGATTCTCAGTCGGGATTTTGGAAGTCAGGATTTCGTACCCAACCCCATAAATTCGTCTTAAACCGAAGTTCCAATTTTCGGAAGAACCTCCCTTCATATGTACCTTTGGCCTCTATTTGGGTTCTGCAATGAAAATAACTTGAGCGTTTGACACAAGGAATAATATTGTTACCAGTTGGAAGGTGTTTAGGATGCAAAATCTCATGATATGTCATTGTTGTGCGGTGTCTGAACAAGCGACAAAGATGTACAAAAGAACGAAACACTTTTTATCTGATTGTCGGGACTAGAATCTTGCATACTATCCTTGCTACAAATATATAATATCTCTTTCTATGCCCACTATCACAATGGTGGATTATATGAAAGAGCTTATAGTGAATTATAAATTTAAGTTCCTACATATGCGAGTTTGTGTCTAGTTTAAGTCGTCCTGCCAAAATATCATATCCTCTTATATTCCTGGTTCAGAGAGAACAGATGTAGGGAAAGGTGGACGTTTAAAAAAATATTCAACTTGACTGTCATTGCCCATCATAGCTGGTAATGACGGCCAAAACTACTGTCAAGCGATTAAATTGACAAAAAAATTTACTCACAAATAATTCCAATTTACTCCAAAACCACTGGACCGACTTTGATAAAATTTTCAGCAAATTTTCAGAGTATCCCAGCGCTTGATTATGCGAAGTTTGGTAGGGATCGATTGAATAATAAAATATGGCCTGGCAATGCCAGTAAAAACTTTAAATTTTAATGACGTACAGCTGACCGTGATTACACGATTTCATGAGCATTCATAAAAATAATTTTTATAAAAAGTTCGAAGTTTTTTTTTGAGAAAAAAATCACGTATATATATACGAATGTACAAAGTACTTATCTGATTTATAAAAAAAATTATTGAACATTTGTAAATGCAATACTTACATAGATTTTGGCTCGGCTGAAAATTATATCACATAGTCACTGAATTTCGTAATTTTTGTTTTTACTTTAAAATCTGACAGATTTTTGAACTTGACAAATGACAAAGTTGTTTATTTGTTCATCTCTATATATTCTGTTCAAAATAATAACTAATTTCGTTTTCGTAAAACTACACTGAACATCATTGCCAGCTGACCTTCAATAGCATACCTTCCCCTATATTCATATTTGATTTAAAGGACGATTGAATATTTTGTCCTTACTTTGAATCTTTTAAAATTCTAAATTTATTCACCAAAGATTTGAACTAGCAACTCTGTTGACTTTTATTTTACTATGTTGTTTTTTTAATATAATATTTTTAACTATGTGTCTGTAAGGCACATTGTCTTTTAAATGCAACGGGTATTGCACGAAACTAGTTATAGAAGGAGTAGGTAGAGTTGTTTTGGTACAATGGATAGAGAGCTAGTTGATTTTTATTTTTCAATGCATATACCTCAAGGGAGACGTCCAAGATAAGCTGGTAGGTATGCTGAAAAGAAAATAAAGGACGTGACTGGGTCACACAAACTTGCTTTTGGGGAAATTTATTTTCGTGTGCACGACTGAAAAGTTCATTTGAACAGTTTTTTTTTCATAAAAAAGAATAAGTTTTTTGTATTTTGAAATATAATTGTTTTCAAAAAAATCTTTTGAAAACAAATGTATGGAATAGAAAAAGATTTATTTAAAAGACATTAAAGTCAGTAAAATATCAATTATATGAAATTTTATTTATTAATTGATAGTATTTTTTTTTTAATTAGAATTATCTGTTAAAAAAAAAAACTTTGGTAATATTTTTCAAATTTTGCTTTGCAGTATTATTCAAATTAAGCAGTAGTTTTAAATAATTAAATTCGTCAAAATCGTTGGGGCTGTCCAAAAGATAGTTGATATGATAAATAACGGTTATATGGCAGGTATCGTTAATAAGCTGATTATGAAAAAAAAATTAAATGTCGGATATCACCATTGGCAACAAATCACTCGAATAAAATTTAATTGAAATTGATCGTATATTTTTTCGAGAAAAAATTATTTATCGGTTACGCTTATATGGTAGATACCGTTATTTTTGTACCTAGGTCTTAAATAAAATAAACGAAACCGGGAATATTGTAGTGAATGGTATAGATAAACTATTTGGTTTTGGTATTGACTAAACTAAACTAAAATAAACTAAAACTAAACTAAACAATGGATAGAGAGCTAGTTGATTTTTATTTTTCATTGCAAACCCTCATGGACGACGTCAAGCATTAGCTGGGAAGTATGCTAAAAAAAAGAAAAATGCTTTGTACCTGAGCAGATATAAGAACAAAAAGAAGAAGAAGAAGAACTTGCGACGTCAACTAGACACCAAGAAGGCGCAATTTAGCCAATTGTCGTGAATGATCAAGCCGTGAATCAATTTTCAACAACATGACTTGTCTTGAAACGACGGCTCATATCATTTGGAAAATATAATAATACATAATTTTTATATCCTGTAGGTACCAGTCGTTTGACAGACAGATAGTACTCAACCGTATATTGATTCATAATGATATTTTTTGCTTTCAAACGTTCAGATTGTAGTCCTGTTAGTCCATATTATTATACAGGGTGATTGGTAAAAGATGCACCAAAAAGCTTGAGCCTGTAGGTGGAGTTAAGACAAGAAAAAAATCGTATGGGGGGTCTATTTCCCCCCGTTTAGGCGGGAGGGGCAATTTTCTAAAACATTGACTTAAATCAGAAAAAAAAAATTATTTAAAAACAACGGTGAAACAACGGTGAATGATACAAAGCCTTGTTTTATTTTTTTGGAAAGCCAGAAAACTACTCTTTTTAATAATTTTTAAATTATGTTGTTTAAGTGAACAGTTCTAAAAAAATTAATTTTCAAACTCAAAATTTTGAAAAAAAAAAACTAAAAAAAAAATGTTTAAACTAATTTTTTTCAAAATTTTATGTAATTAACAATAATTTTTATTTTCGAAATTCAATGCTCTTATTAATTTTTTGTCAAAAACGAAAAACCGGATGCCAAAATATATCTTAGTTTTTGAGAAATTAAAAAAAAATTAAAGTAAAACTAGTAAGTAAAGTAAAAAGTTAACTCGTTTTTTTTATTATTTGATTAAAATCGGATGGTATGTAATAAAAAATAAAAAAGGGATAGTTCCCTAATTAATAATTGACCTGAGGAGGTCAAATTTGGGAAAACCAAAAAAAAAGTGTTTTTCTTGGAAAAAAATACTTCTAGTTTTTCTTAATTTCTCAAAAAAAAGATACATTTTGGCATCCGGTTTTCTGTTTTTGACTAAAAATTAATAAGAGCATTGAATTTTGAAAATAAAAATAATAGTTAATTACATAAAATTTTGAAAAAAATTAGTTTAACAAATTTTTTTTTAGTATTTTTTCAAAATTTTGAGTTTGAAAATTTATTTTTTTAAAACTGTTCACTTAAACAACCTTATTTAAAAATTAAATAAAAGAGTAGTTTTCTGGCTTTCCAAAAAATATAACAAGGCTTTGTATCATTCACCGTTGTTTTAAAAAAAAATTTTTTCTGATTTGAGTCAATGTTTTAGAAAATTGCCCCTCCCGCCTAAACGGGGGGAAAAAGACCCCCCCCTCCCATACGATTTTTTTCTTGTCTTAACTCCACCTACACGCTCAAGCTTTTTGGTGCACCTTATACCAATCACCTTGTATAACAAGCATTTCTTCTTCAAACGAAAGAAATAATAAAATACTAGCTGAATCATCCTGGGTGATTGGTAAAATTAAAATATAAGCTATGTCCGTTTATCTGTTGAAGCGACAATATCTGCCGATTCATACGCGCACTTTACCAAGAAAAAATGTCTGCTTCATAAGTAATAAACTGTTTGTCATAAGTTTAAAAGCTTCAAACGTTACGATAATCGTTTATAATAGCTACAAACTATTTTAACGCTTAATGCTTTTTAATTTATGACAAACAGACATTTTTTATCAGTGTATGTTTGTAAAAATCAGTAGAAATTGGCAACTTTAACAAGTAAACGAACAAATAAGCTGCTATAGTTGATGAAATTATTCCGATTACAATTTTTGTGGTCAATCGCTTAGCCTAATAAAATACATCTTTATAAAACATTAACTAAATTTATTTTTTCTTTGGAAAAAAGTCTGCGTGTCAAAATAAAATATACTTAAGCTGAAAAGAATGGTGTTTTCAAATATTTAAACTTCAAACATTTTCCCTATACAAGACAATTTTAACGTTTTAGTGTTTTACCACAAACCAATCAATTGTCAATTAAATAAAACCAACCCTTAAGCCAAAGTCTTTATAATTTTAAACTTCAAACCCAAAGTCTCTTTATATAAGTTTCATTTCTTCAGTCCCCTTCACAACATTAAAACACCCTCTATAAGATCTCTTTAAAATTGTTAAAGTAATAATTGGTTGAGGTATCCTTGAGGTATCCTTGTGTTAATCCTTTTCATCATCGCCACCTGTCAACTTCAGTACCCGCATTGTTTCCGTGTATAATCTCTTTGCCAGTTCCTTGTCCTTTGCCATCTCCGATGGTGTTGTAATTTCACAATCACTGCATTCAAGAAATAGAAAACAAAAATGATGATGTTAATTAATTTAAAAAAAAGTCCTTCTTATCAAAAAGGCTTACTTAAAGTATTCTCCGGAGACATGTTTCAGTTGTGGATCAGTGGCAAGGCGTATAGCGGTTTGAGCGCCCTCCTGTGGATTCTTCATGAACAACCACATCCATGGAAATGTCATAAACTTGACGCACATGGCCGACATCAAAGGTGAACTAAATGTAGAAAAAGGGAATACGTAAACATGTTTGTGCGTGAGTAAAAAGTTAAGACTAGGATTTATGGAAGGGTTTTTTTTTTGTTTTTGTTGAATTTTCTAAAATGTTACAAATGCAAATGTTGATGCCACTAATTTCGCCCTAAGCTAACAACAGCCCTGACAACATTATACAGATTTTGTCGTTCTTATTTTGCTTTTCATCACAGAGAGAACAGCAAGGATATTCCCACTTCTGAATTTTCAATTTATTTCCAAATTAATTACAGAATCAAGGAAGGTTTCGTTTTTTTTTCCACTGCGACTTTGTTAAAAAGAAGGGTGTCGAAATCAGAAAAGCGTGGGAAGGCTTGTTTAACAAGCTTATAGCGAACATTTATAGTGGGATGTTAAAAGGGGCCAAATGATACTACTGGAAAGTTGTCTGTCTTTAGAAGACATCGGTAATGTTTTTCTTTTGTATATTATTATTTTTGTTTTCCTTTTAGTTTTGGTTCTTGAAAAGTTTTTAATATCCTCTTTGAGTTTGAAGAGCGATGTTTTTACAGTTTGTTTGATAGATTAATTTATAGACTCGCTTAAATGACTATAATGCCAAGCAACTTTTGACTGAGGCTGTTATACTTAAAATTTGTAAATTATTTATTATATTCTTGACCGGACACACAATTTTCCTTTTAATAGATTCTTAGTCCAGATGTGGGGTGAGATCCGTTAAGAGCATAAAATAAATGCAAGTTTTCTGACTGAAAAACTAAATCAATAAAATTTTCTGCTCAATCTACAAGTGGCAATCGGAACCAGTTGCGGTACTAAATTGAGACAACTTACTTGTATTGACGACTTTTAAATTTAACACTAGAGTTCAGAAATGGAAAAATACTCTTCAGAAATTACAAGACATCGAACATGCATACTTTGAGTTTCTTACTAAAGCTCTAAAGTTCAGGGTGCCCTTTGACATTAAATATGATAAGCCTCTCCAGCCTAATCGATCTGTATAAGCCTACCGTCTCCAGTTACGTATACCAAGTCCTTAGAGTTCTTCTTCTACTATACGTCACTGAACCGAAGATGAGATCTGCCTTAGTTTCCCCTTCCCTCTGGTCTGGCATTGATGATCTTACAGGCTAGAGCTTCGGTGTCCTTTCGCTCTACATGGCCTAGCCAATTTAAACGTTGAAGATCATTTTTCGATTATGATTAATGTCGCTAGTTCATTGTTGTATCTTCCCCACCAAATGTTGTGTTCTTTATCAACACAAATAGGACCATAAATCGTTCGAAGGACTTTTCTCTCGAAAACATCAAGCGAGCTGTCTTCAGATTGGGAAATGGTCCATGCTTCTGAGCAGGACCGGGGTGATAAGTATTTTATTTTTGATCTCAAGTACCCAACTCTTGGTTCATCATATTGTTATGGGCTGACTGGCTGACTGGTGTGGCTTATTCACGTAATTTCGGTCTTCATAATAATTTAGCAGCTGGTTGAAATAGCCTCTTCAGATGTTTAACAACGAATGCGTTTCTACTACGGTATGCCCTTCGCTATCTTAATAGGTTTCTGTGATGAATTGTTTCTCCTGATCTGGTTTTATTTACACTTCTGTAAAAATTACGCCTCTGTTTCCTTTCGTAGCATCTTTGCATCTCTCCGACTTCACGCTGCAGTTCTTCTTCACACTCAGAGTCAAACCAGGAATTTTGCGAGGCTGATTGCGACTGTCGCAGAACCTCTAGTGCAGCGCTCTTGATAGCTTCTTGACATTGCGTCTCAAGGTCAAGGTTCATATCCACAGGTGTGGGGTTTCTCGAAAATTCTAGAGATACTCGCCGTCACCATAAGTTTTGGATATGTTCTGGCATCGTAATCTCTCAACGTTATATTTCCTCTCCACAGACTATGTCTTTTTGTGGGCGTCATTTGATATTCGTTCGCTGATCATTGTCAAATAATAATCTGAGTCAATGTTGGGTCTTCTGAAAGTTCTTTAACATCCATTATGCTTGAGGAGTGTCTTCCGTCAATTACTCCGTTGTTGATTGGGTAGCAGGTTCGACCATATCAGGTGACTGTCAATAAAAATCACAGCTTTTTGTTCTTCTCATGCCCGAGACATCCCATCGCATTTCCAAATTTTTCAATATATGTCCCGAAGCATTGGTAACCATAAACCACATTCACTACGGTCGCTTGCGTTATTTTCACTCTCAAATGGACACGGATTTAAAAATGGACTTGTCTCCGCCGATGACCATTGTTTTTCCATGTTGACTCTCCGACAGCTGCTCTCAAAATACGAAACGTGTTGGAATTCTGCGAGCTCTTCTCCGACAGTGATCAAGACTTGTGTCAACTTGTTAGTGAGTCTCAAAAATTTCGAATGTCGAGAGTAATGAGTCAATTATATGCGAGTTACTCTCGCGACTGTGTCCACTTGCGAGTTATCTCTTGAGACTTGCTCGCAGCTATCTTCCTCTCATATGGACACCCACATTTATAAATTAATTTGTCTCCGTCGATGACCATTGTTTTTCCATGTTGACTCTCAGACAGCTGCTCTCAACAAGATCGTCTCCGACAGTATGATCAAGACCTATGTCCAGTTGCGAGTAAATATCAAAAATTTCGAATGACTACAATTAAAAGTCAATTCTCCGCGAGGTACTCTCGGAACTGAATCGAAATCTGCTCGCTGCTCTCTTAATCTCAAATGGACCTTTAGATAGCTTGGTTGGATGAGTCATTCTCTACGGCGTGGCGTGTTGACACTTTATAGTCTTAAATTTGGCTGAATTGTGACCAGGGACTTGCTCACATTCCAAAATGTAGAACCATGAATTCTTGCATAAATCTTCTTCTTATATGGCAAAATTGCATGCAGCACTCACAGAATTTAATATTACACGATTCCATTCTTCATATCACGTCTTAATTCTATCCTCAATGCATGTTCCTTAAATTTTGGTTTAACTTCGCACTAATCGTTCGGGGAGCATAGATGGGCTCTGTCCAACATTTCGTTTGGATATTCAATGCAACTCTCAGAAGGGCATCAAATGCGGAAAGAAACTACAACGTTGGAATACTTCAATCCCAAGAAATCTACGACTTTATATACAGATATAAAACCTCGGTTCCACTGGTAGCATTGTCAACAAGCTAAACTGGTATCAAGCTTAACTGATATCCAGTATTGACGTTCAAAAATCTTTCTAAAAAAATAACAATTTGTCTAATTTGATGTCCGTGTTGATAGTCAAATCAAGAATTTCTTAAAAGTAAGGATATCGCAATTTCTTCAACTGTTAGAAGGAATGTTATCCTTTGAAACATAGCTTTTATAAAGTCTCATATTAATTTTTTTATATAAATGACCCTTAATTTGCATCGAAAATTAGACCTGGAAATCTACTTTATCGACCAGAAATTAAAAATTGTGCTAGACTCTGGGGAAGATCTTAGAACACACAGATTATGATGTTTGGAACGTTAAAAACGATACTCTAGACGCGACGAGAACTCAAGTCAAATACATCTACGGTGTGCATAACTCAAGTATGGAAGAACTTCTGCACCAAAACTTGGTATAATACCTACATTACTGAAGAAGATAGGGAATGGTATAGATATCGAGCTCACTGGAGACGGAGAGGCTTATTACCTGAAGTCAAGTGACATTCAGACTTGTAAAGTCAATAAAAATATATGTAAGTTACTCGGATTTTGCTGAAATATTCTTTGCAGATAAAAAGAATACTCAATTCATAGTTTATGCTCCACACTTACAGATTAAACTGTAGGTGTATAAAATATTACATTGGGAAATTTTCCTTATATTGTACTCGAAACCAATTAAAGTAAATAAAACAAAAGGACGAACATTTGTTGTTAAGAAAATTAAATAGAAAATTCAAAACATGAAAAGTTTTCCATCTCGAAGATGGAACATGTAGTTAAATTGATAGTAGTATATTCATGTAGTCTTGTATACAGCAAAGAAAGGAGAATATCGTCTAAGGTTGAATTTACAATAGTGTTTTGCCCAAATCCTATTACAGGACAATCGACAAGGTATTAACACCAACACACTATCTTGAGTCCTGACACAAAACACAAAGAGGACAAGAATGGCAAAGTGAAGAAGATTACTTATCATTATCAGCATTATTTTGGTAGTAGGAGTTGATGACGAAACTTTAAGTACAAAAGAAAGAAAGGGAATTCCATTAAAATTCCATCAGATCTACGTCTGCCGCACTGTGGTTCAAGATGACAAAGTTCGTAGCAAAAATCCATGATCTGATTTTTTATTTTTTTATTTTCCGTTTTTGATTTTTTATTGAAATATGAGAAGAGCTTCGAAAACACAATAAATCATATTTGTAGAATCTATACAGAGCTATCAAAACATGGTCGCGTTCGAACGTAAGGAAAAAAAGGCATATTTTTGTTATACAGATAATGTCCCAAAAATACCCTTCAAGTGTCAAATTAATATACTTTACTTATTTCAATATATATATATTTCAAATTGGTTGATCAAACAATATTTGCGTGTGATAACAGGTTGCAATTTTTACTAGGCTGTGGTGTTTTGTGTTTTCCTTTATTAACATAATTGTATACCCAAATTATCTTTCAATGGCCATGAAAAGATGGTGTTTCGTGCGGATGCTCACCTTGCACTCATCAGTTGACGACGAGTGAGAATTTAGTCAAACTGAGAAAAGTTTGTTACTCTTTGATTAACACCCTGTAACTTTTTTCCCACCCAAAAACAAAAAGAAGATAGAAAGATTCTTATAACAAAAGTATAATTATTCAGCAACTACCTAAGTATAATACATTTATTAAATCTCTCTAGGACAAAAAGTTGCCAAAATATATCCAAACTAGAAAAATTGAAAATACCCAAAACCAGATAAATCCAAGATGGAGGTGGTTTTCGTCGAAATGACATATGAACCAAAACCAGTAATTTTCAAAACAATTAAATTTTTTAAAAAACACGTTAAAAAGCTGTAACTATATGTCTTTAATATGTAAATTCGTTGAAAAGTTATCATTTAAGACCACTGTGTGACGGCTGTTGCTGGCCGTAATACATAATATAAATTTTTTGAAACTTTGTATTGCCACTTCAGGCTGATGTCCCTACGGTTATAGGGTAGATATTATTGTAATATGAGTTTCCTTAAATCTACTATCCTCAATTCAAAAATCGAAAGAGAAAAGAAAAGGAGCACCATCCCATCATGGTGGTACAAAAATGATGATGGAAATTCGTTGTTATTTTGTTTCATCTTCAGCCAAAATTTCAGTCCCTGGGGTAGTTTATGGTTAACATCGTCGTCATTCCTCTTGTTGTTGTTGTTTAAGAATAAACTAGGTTTGTGTGGGCTTTAAATTTTCGCGGTTGTTGTTGATGAAATGAATTAAATCACGCAGTTTGGCCACAGTGTAAAGCCTTCTCATTAAATCGAACTGAAATTGGAATCTAATTACCTATATTTTTTTTCAACACGCAAAAGAGCTGTCAATTCGATTGGAAACGCAAGAGTGATGAAGTGAATGCTGACAGTAAAATACCATATCCGAATTGAATAAGAGTATTTTGAAGGTTTTGATTTTAATTCGTTTTAAATGAATCAAATTAGTTTCGTTTGGTGTTGGATTGGTATGGATGGATTATATCACAGCGAAGTATTATGGAATTGTTTAAATTATCGAAGTTGTTTAGGAATTATTTTCATCATAAATTTTCTTTTTTGCAGCTCGGAATGAAAATAAATTTATTGAAGAAGAAGATGTCAGTATTGTAAACAACGTCGGAAAAATGTAGAAAATGTCCAGGCTGCTGCAAAATATTTAAAAAATTAAATCGACTACTGATGCATGTAACTATCCAGAACAGGGGGCTTATGGACGTTTTTTCGGAGTCAGCCGGGCAAACCTTATCGTGGAAGGTAAATCTTATGGAGTGATGTAAGTTTATATTACCATTAATCATATAACCTTAAGGAGTGTAAAAGAATCAATTGTATCATGACAAAATTTAATGCACGGAAATAATAGCATCTACTACACGACGCACAGTGGAAAATAGAGTGGAAAAAACTACATAAAAACTTAACCTCTGAACGGATTTTGTTGAAATTTTTTTCAAGCAAAATTAAATCCAAAAAACTAACTTTTTAGAAAAAAACAAAATGTTTGATTGCAGTATTAATTATTTATTTCGTCAGTTGGAGTTCTATAAGCTCTTACAGCTTTATTTATTAGCTTTCACTTATACTCGGTTTAACTTCGGTTTTAATACTCTGTCTTTACGCCACGTCAAACAAAACTTTATTTATAAAGAATTTGTTATCCATATAAGTTTAAACGTCTCATCTAGAACTCTGATTATGATAAACGTCAATGTAACCATGTGATCATTGACGTATTACATATGGACTGCCAGTAGCCAACTTCACACATGTTCCAACATAACTAGGGGCGGCATCAACAAATCCACTTCTTATGGCATGAGTTACTTACAGATGAATATGTTATCGTTTTCATTTAAATTTTAATGGCAAAATTAGTACACGTATTTAACACTAAAAGATGATGGCGTGTTTAGGCTGTTTCTAGGTGGAACAACTTTTTTTTGCTGTTTGTATGAAAATTTCATACTACTGGCGGTCCATATCTAGTACGTCAATGCATTGGATGTTCACTGTGTTAGAAAAAGAAAGCGAGAGAGAGTCCACAAGCGGTTAAAGTATTATGGGACCGAGTGGAATAGAACTATAACTGAACAAAAAAAAATCATATTTGGTTGTTTACATTCTGTGTGTTTTCATGTTTTTTTTTTTTTTTTTTTTTTTTTTTTTATTAAATACTTGAATGAATATTTTCTTAACCAAACCCTGTTTTAAAAGTCGTAAAATGCATTTTGTTCGCAAACTATGTAACAAAATAAACAAACACTTCAACTTATTAAATTTTTTCGTTTCACAATGTCATGTCAAAATGACATTTAGATACTGTGTTGTAAGGCTCAATGAAGATCTAGACATTATTTTTTGGTGGGCTGAGTCTAATAAACTAAATCTTAATCCATTAAAAACGTTAAGTATGTTGTGCTCTCGGAACCCAGTTAATTATCTTCATTTTCCTAAGGTTATTTTGAATGGCCAAGTAATTGAATACGTCAAAAAGGTGAAGTATTTAACTATCAAATAAACAATAGTTTAAGCTGCTGCGACGCTATTTCTGAAGTTTTGAGGAAAATTTATCTTGGTTCTAAATGACTTGAACAAGTTCCAGAACCAAAATTCAGTAGACAAGCTAAATTTTAATTTTAATTAATTTTTTAATCTATTATTTTTTAAATTCAATATTTTGAAAATTAATAAATTTTTTTTTTATTTCTTAACATAAAATGAAAATTATTCAGCAATTGCAGTTTTTTTTTTGAATTATTATTATTATTAAATCGTTTTATTTAAAACCTGCTCCAACAATTTTCGATTTTTTTAAGCTTATACAGGGTGATTGGTACAAGATGCACCAAAAAGCTTGAGCGTGTAGGTGGGATTAAGACAAGAAAAAAATCGCATGGGAGGGGGTCTATTTCCACCCGTTTAGGCGGGAGGGGCAATTTTCTAAAAAATTGACTTAAATCAGAAAAAAAAATTATTTAATAACAACGGTGCATGATACAAAGCCTTGTTATATCTTTTATAAAGCCAGAAAACTATTCTTTTATTTTATTTTTAAATTAAGTTGTTTAAGTGAAGAATTTTAAAAAAATTAATTCTCAAACTCAAAATTTTGAAAAAAAAATTAAAACAAAAATTTTTAAACTAATTTTTTTCAAAATTTTATGTAATTAACTATTATTTTTATTTTCAAAATTCAATGCTCTTATTAATTTTTAGTCAAAAACAGAAGACCGGATGCCAAAATGTATCTAAGTTTTTGAGAAATTAAGAAAAACTAGAAGTATTTTTTCCAAGAAAAACACTTTTTTTTTTGGTTTTTTTATTACACAAAATTTTTTTTTTAATTTTTTTTTCAAAATTTTGAGTTTGAAAATTATTTTTTTAAAACTGTTCACTCAAACAACTTAATTTAAAAATAAAATAAAAGAGTAGTTTTCTGGCTTTTCAAAAAGATATAACAAGTCTTTGTATCATTCACCGTTGTTTTTAAATAATTTTTCTAATTTTTGCAATTTTTTAGAAAATTTCCTCTCCCGCCTAAACGGGGGGAAATAGACCCCCCCTCCCATACGATTTTTTTCTTGTCTTAACTCCACCTTGAGCGTGTAGGTGGAGTTAAGACAAGACAAAAATCGTAAGGGAGGGGGGGTCTATTTCCCCCAGTTTTTTCTGTTTTTGACAAAAAATTAATAAGAGCATTGAATTTTGAAAATAAAAATAATAGTTAATTACATAAAATTTTGAAAAAAATTAGTTTAAAAAATTTTTATTAATTTTTTTTTTTAAATTTTGAGTTTGAAAATTAATTTTTTTAAAACTGTTCACTTAATTTAAAAATTAAATAAAAGAGTAGTTTTCTGGCTTTCCAAAAAATATACCAAGGCTTTGTATCATTCACCGTTGTTTTTAAATAATTTTTTTCTGATTTAAGTCAATGTTTTAGAAAATTGCCCCTCCCGCCTAAACGGGTGGAAATAGACTCCCCTCCCATACGATTTTTTTCTTGTCTTAACTCCACCTACACGCTCAAGCTTTTTGGTGCATCTTATACCAATCACCCTGTATATGTAATAAAATTTTCTACACACTTTGATTTTGGCACGAAACATAGTAAAAAGTAGTTTTAGTACTTTTAATAAAAATTCATATGATTTTTTTTAATTGTTCATTTAAATTTAAAAAAAAATTAAATTTATTTTAATGTAATTTAATTTTGTTTTTTAGGCAACTCGCCACAAAAGAAAGTTAGTTTGTTTATCGTATTAATATTTGGTTTTTGCATCAAATAATATTTTTTACATAACTTATAAGAACTTAAAAAAGTAAGTCGTTCATAATTAACATTTTATTTAAATTAATTATAAACTTTGGATTTCATTAAACTGGTTAACAAAAAATTCATTATAATATTAATTCAACCAAAATGTTTATGACGTTTGAGTTTTAAACTTATAAATTATATTTATCTGTAAAAAGATAAAACAGACATTGGTAAAGAAAACAATTTCCTCTCTAAAGTCAAGAGGTATGAACGAAAACGAACTTTTTCCAACATCAAAAAGTACGTTCAACTTGTTTTAAAAATAATTCCTAAAATTCTTCAACAAATAAAATGAAAAAAAAGGATATCAATAAAAGAACTTAGAGCCACTTTAAATACAAGGAAAAACTTTTCGATAAATTTTGTTTGAAAAACATTTAATTGATAAAATGAACAAAAATATTCTGAAGTTTGTAAAATCCTGTGGAAAATTCTTCAATTTATAAAATTGTTGGAATGTTGAATCGAAACTGGTTTGATATCCCAAAAGAAAACAAAAAACCTCAAATGGTACCTAGTTGCCTTCGTGTTTTAAGTTTAAAGTCTAATTGAGAGAAAAATGTAGAAATATTTTCGACTTCCATCGATTTTGAGCTGTGATTCGATTTCTTTGATATAATTTAATTTGTATGCATAGATTGAAATGGAATTGAAAAAGAACACTACGATTTTGGTACGTACAATAATCGAAAATCAATAAATTTATTTTGCATTTTTGATGTATTCTTCTTATACTCAATCAAATGAAACTCTTTTCACAATATTTCATTTGAAAGCAAATTCTTCTCTCTCTACTTAAAAGCTCAAGGACATTTAAGTGCATACTTTAAATTGCACAGACAAATAAACAAGTCCTTTGGAGTCTTGAAATTCAATGAATAGTTTCGATTACTTTTCTGTTCGCTTGCAGCTGTGAACACGATGGCCAGAGTTCGGAGTTTCGGACTCCAATATTTGCGGAGTAGGTTTACGTACTTACATATATCCTAGTACTTTTTATAACCTTCTGAATATATAAGCGCTGGATGAGCAGCTGTAGTCTAGGAACCCATTATTGTACAAAAAATTTGTAAACATCGGTTATGTTAAAATTGAGTTAAGGATCAACAAAACCAAGATCTGGTAGCTGTCAAGGTCGCAAAAAAAAAGGCGGTAAACTCAGTAGTGTACAGCTGAATTTTTTGTATACGAGTAGTTTGTGGTGGTAGACAGTTTGACCGTGGTTAAGACTTGGAAGTAAAAAAAGTATAATTAGATGTACTTAGTATTCGTTACATCACTGGTCGGGTCGTTACTCTTTTCGCTAATTGTGCTGTTATATCTGCATATGTAACAATTGAAATATCACGTCAAAATAATTCAACCATCTGCTGTTTAAGGTAATATTACAGCAGCGTGGTGGCATTTAAAACGCTCTCTGTTTAGCGGAGAAAAATTACAAAAGTAAAAAAAGTGTAAATTATGACCAAAGCGAAGTACATGCGATTTATTTTTTCACAAAATCAGAATAGTCACCCTACGGTGGACATGGAGGTTAAATCCGAACCCTGAGTCAAATGGCAAAGCAAAAATTGTATTGAAAATATTCTCTGGCTGACCATCCGGCAGCGGTGGTCCTGCTGATTCGTCTCTATCCTTACATTTTTTTTTGCGCTCATGGTTCTATCATTGGTTTTGTGACATCGGTCTTCGGTACCAGTACAATTAGATAGATAATCATCCACTTTCAATTCAATTCTTGAGCTGTTTTTTGTTTTTACATTTTTGTTCTTTCGTTTTATTGCTGATTCCTTTGCTCCTTCAAATACAATAATTCTCTTTTGAATATTGGCACGAAAGTGGAATTTTAATATCTATGCAGATTGTGATTGGTTTCATTAGTAGTTAAAGCACGTTTTAAATATCTAACTTTGCTCATTGTTTGGAAGAAAACATGAGAATGTATGCCACCTTAATCCTACTTTTTTAAGAAATAGTATTCAGGATATAAATGTACCAAAACTCTGATATCGAAAAGAGACTCCTAATTTTACCTTAAATAGCGAACTCAAATGTCAAATGTCTTGTCAATGAATGTAGTCCATCATCCTTACGATGGATGGATACAATATTTTTATGAGCTTCAATTAATGAGAAACAAACAAAAAAAGTCTTTAGGTTTGGTGTCTTGTCTTGGCTCTCCTGCAGTTTCTTTCTCTTGGTTGACTTTCTGTGGTTTTCTTAAAGGATATGGGGTAGTTAATTTTAGTTCTTTAAAATCAATGACGTTGTTTTAAAAATAAATGTTTTTAACAGCATATAACTGTTTAAATAGTACAGTGACATAAAGCCAGTCCGTCTGTCATGTTGTAAGTCTTTTGGTCATATTGGTTAGAAATGCCTCCAACAATTCCATTCAAACTTCAAAATTTCAAATGTGTAATAAAGTGCCGAAGTGCAATTTGACTAAATTTTAAAATTTCGATAACTTAACTGTTTAAGAGATTTAAACGAAATTCAATTCTTATATTTTTAGGATTTTTAGCTCAAATATTTTTGTTAAGTTGTAAGTTATGTAAAAAAAATATTTTTTTTTTTTTTTTAATTCAATATTTCAAAATCCTGTTGACGATTTTTATGAAATCAAGTTTTTAGGTGATATAAAATTAAGAGCATACCTACTATAAAAAATTTAAGATCTTGCATAATTAGTATTAATTATCAAGAAATTTGCACTTTTTTCTATCGATGCCACTTATGTGCCTATTCTTTATTTGAGAATCCGTAATCTCAAGATCTTGGTTTTAATTTATTTATTAATTAATATTCATACATTTCGTGCGTGAATTAAAAGTGTGATAAATTGGCGCCCAACGTGGGGCCTTTTTGATAATAAATAAAACTTCTACCATTTTTACAGGGTGATTGGTTTAAGGTGCACCAAAAAGCTTGAGCGTGTAGGTGGGGTTAAGACAAGAAAAAAATCGTATGGGAGGGGGGTCTTTTTCCCCCCGTTTAGGCGGGAAAGGCAATTTTCTAAAAAATTGACTTAAATCAGAAAAAAAATTATTTAGAAACAACAGTAATTGAAACAAAGCCTTGTTATATCTTTTTGGAAAGCCAGAAAACTACTATTTTATTTTAGTTTTAAATTAAGTTGTTTAAATCAACAGTTTTAAAAAAATTAATTTTCAAACTCAAAATTTTGAAAAAAAATTAAAAAAAAAAATTTAATCTAATTTTTTTCAATTTTTTTTGTGTTTAACTATCATTTTTATTTTCAAAATTCAATGCTCTTATTAATTTTTAGTCAAAAACAGAAAACCGGATGCCAAAATGAATCTTAGTTTTTGAGAAATTAAGAAAATACTAAAAGCACTTTTTCAGAAAAAGGTGAAATCTGGTTAATCTGGTTAAAAACAATTAACTGGATTAACCAGATTTCACCTTTTTTAAAAAAAGTGCTTTTAGTATTTTTCAAAAACTAAGATAATTTCTCAAAAACTAAGACACATTTTGGCATACGGTTTTCTGTTTCTGACTAAAAATTAATAAAAACATTGAATTTTGAAAATAAAAATAGTAGTTAATTACATAAAATTTTGAAAAAAACTAATTTAAATTTTTTTTTAAATGTTTTTTTTTCAAAATTTTGAGTTTGAAAATTAATTTTTTTAAAACTTTTTACTTAAACAACTTAATTTGAAAATAAAATAAAAGAGTAGTTTTCTGGCTTTCCAAAAAGATATAACAAGGCTTTGTATCATTCACCGTTGTTTTTAAATATTTTTTTTCTGACTTAAGTCAATTTTTTTTAGAAAATTGCCCCTCCCTCCTAAACGGGGGAAAATAGACCCCCCCTTCCATACGATTTTTTTCTTGTCTTAACTCCACCTACACTCTCAAGCTTTTTGGTGCACATTAAACCAATCACCCTGTATATGGTCACAGTGTAGAAGTATTTTTTTAAGTTTTGTTTAAAAAATTGATTAATTGAGTTAATAAGGCCAGTGGTTGCTATTACCGTAACACCGTTTTCTAACGTTATTGACTATAAACTCATGATTAATAAATAAAAAAATGTCTGCATACTTTGTCTTTAATTTGAATATTTTTAAGAAATAGATTTATAACTTTTTATAAAATTTTATATAATTTGTTCGTTGGTATTTTAAATTATTTTAAATTTTCCAGAACAATTTCCGACACAGTTACATAATTTTATTTGTTTTTCTAGCTAAGCATCCAATATGCAAGTTTGTGCGATCCGGTCGTTCTTATTATTTAATATCGAACTCATTTCAGTAACATATATTATTTTCCTTTCAACAAAAACGTACATTTTAAAGCCAAGCATAATTATACAACACCATCATCGCTGATGTGATGAAAATGTCATCATTTTCACTATAAGTATACTAAGTGCGTATGTAGCATACCTTCTCTTCATTCCCGCAAATAGCGTGTTAATATTTAGTAAAACGAAATACCATTTGCATATATTTATCCTTTTATCCTGAGCTTTGTATATATGTATAATATATCGAACACTTGTTTATATAAAATTGATTGCCCCAAGCGGCGAACACACGACGACGAAGGAAAATTAGTTACTTTCCCCCAATGTATTCCACTTTGGATACTCTTATGATGCTTCCATTCAAAGCAGGCAATATGAAAATCTGGAAATTTATCCAACCATCCAGAAACGTATACTATCCTCTTTATCGTTCTCTCGGTTTAGTGAGGCACATATCCCGGATGAACAAAAGAAAATCTCTCCATTTTGCAATATCTTGCTTGCATACACTTTGTATACGAATGTTTATACACAAGGACGGCGACTTAAGCCATGAGGAAATCCTATACAGATAAGTTTGCGTTTACTTTTAGCACTGATCTGGTAATTAAACTGACAAGAGGGCTTTGCACAACATCCCTTCGGCTGGAAGGTTCATCAACTATTCAACTTGACTATTGCACCATCAACAGGAAACTTTTCCATTCTATTTTTTTTTTTGTTTTATTTTCTTGGTCAATTTCAGGGAACACAAATCTTGACGAAATTGAAAGAAAAAAAGGAAAGGTCAATGAAGTTTACAACAACAGCAAATTACGAGGAAGAACATGAAAGACCACAAGTCAACAGAATTCAATGCATCTTCTATAAGTTCTGACTGACATGGTAGCAGTAATATTTTGCATTAAACTATACGTTCAGATGAGTAAACACTTGCAGCAAAAGTTTGCCCCAAATGTTTGGATATTTTATTAAATTTAAGCAAAATTTTAATGCAAAATCTTTTCAATAATATGTAGCTTCATGCATTTATTTCCAAACAATTATTTATAGTAATTTAAACAATTTAGAGAACATCGAGGGACGTCTATTGTATCAACAATAACCTTTAGAATTGCCGCTGTAAGAAGGAGAAATGCTCAGGAGATTCGATGATGAAAACAAAGCTTTCACTGGGGGTAAGTGTATTTTCATGGACCTTTAAATAAAAAATTTCCTAGAAAATAGTTTTAACTGTTAAGTCGCACCAAACAACGAAAAATTTCCCGACATCACAGTGGAACAAGTCACTTCTGATTCCTGAAGTGCTGATGTCACAAATCATGATAGTCTAAGCCCACAGCAATTTTTTCGGTCGGAAAGGTTACAGAAAAAAAAGTATGTGAGTCTATAGCAGGGGTGAAGGTCATGATAAAAATGCAAGTCATGCAGTTCAAGATGGTGGCTTTCGTGTGTTATAGCAGATTAAAGAAATCACTTTTTAAAAAAATGTGATAATTGGTATTATCAAACTTAGTTTTATTATATTAAGTGCTCTCAGCTCATAGCAAAAATGCTGGTCCAAGACGTTTCAAGTGTGGCAATGCTTCTGCCAGACGTTTTAAAAAGTGGCAAAAAATATTTTTTTTTTCTTTTTGACATAACCAAATAATTTCTGCTGCAATGTGTAGAAAAACCTTAAAAAATCAGTTTTGGAAACAATTGTTATAAACGAAATTGGGTTTCACTAAATTATTGACAATACCTCCCCGAACACAGATATGTGCTTCCAAGACAATTTGAGTGCAGCCAGTTTTATTGAATTTTTCGAAAATTTGAAAATTGTCTGGCAGGGCGTTGGTCTCACTCTATTCGTCTTGGACCCACATATCTGTGTTTGGGGAGGTATTCTCAATAATTTGGTGAAACCCAATTTCGGTTATAACAATTATTTCTTTTTTAAGGTTTTCGAAAACGTCTGGCAGGCCGATAGCCGCATCAAAATCGTCTTGGACCTTCAAATGAGGGGAGATTTTTCTACACATTGCAACAACACCTTTTAAGTTCAGATAATCTTCAAGGTGGTTTTAATAAAAGTCACAAGTTCCTTTTTATTTCACTCAAACCTTTCACTAACATAAGTTCCATTTATTCAACTTTTCATGTTCAAACTTTTTACATCTTAATTTAAATACATTTTCATTCCTGTTGTATTTTTTTTTTCTCAAAACTTCATACTCCCATGCTGTAAGACCTGTAACCGAGCAAAACGGAATCCAAACAAGTGAAATCACTAAACCTACCTAATTTTTTTTTTAACCAAATAAACTTTCCAATAACTACTCGTTTAAACTTTAATTTAGTTAGGTAAATGTAAATGTATTCCCATCACCCGCGTTTTCTTTCGTCTAGCTATAGAGAACAAAAAAAAAATTGCAAAGAGGTAACTTTTCGAATAAAAAAACAAACTTTATTCATGCCCCCATTGTGCCAATTGCTTTTATCGACTTTCTCAAATATAAAATCTGTCGATTTCGCACCACTAACCACATCCCCAAGTAAAAGTATGTTTCTCATGCATTTACACCAGGGGAAGAGATACAAACAATATTCCCTTACTTACTTTCTCAGGTGCGATGTTCCTCTGACAAGTCCTGGGGTACAAACATTCACCGTCACCGTGGAGCCTGCATCGGAATAAATAAAATAAACAAAATGTAAATGATAAAACCATGTCTTCCCACAAAAAAAAAGGACATTCGGTGTTGTCCTCCTTTTAGTATCTTTCAAATTTACCTTTCAATTCCCTAGCCAGCCATTTGGTGGCCAATATAACAGCCAGCTTGGCGTGTGCAAAGGCATCGCGTGCATGAAACTTCACAGCCCATGTGCCCACATTCAGTGGGTCATCAAAATCCATTTTTGCTGTTGCATGAGCATGAGCCGAAACATTTATGACCCGTCCATTCTCGGACTTCTTTAAATGCGGCAGCAGCAGCTGTGTTAACAAAAATGCTGACAGATAGTTGACTTGCAAATGCATATCGAAACCATCCACGGATTTCAACTCCGGATTGAAGATAACGCCAGCATTATTAACGAGAATGTCAACACGTTCGAATTCAGCACGAATGTCCCTTCCAAATCGTCTTACACTGTCAAAAGACCGTAGGTCCAGATATCGTGATTCGATGAAATATTCTCCATCTGTGCGACAACGTAACTCTCGCTTCAACATCGCTACAACACGTTCGGCTTTGGTGAGATCCTTGCATGCCATTATGATGTGGCCACCACGACCTGCCAACGCCTTCGAAATCTCCAAGCCAATGCCACTATTGCCTCCTGTTACAATAACTATTTGCTTGTCGATTTGATTCACGTTCGGACATCGTTGGCCACCCATCAGAGTCCTGCGGAAGAGAAAAACTTTCTTAATTGATGCGCATATATTATTAACAAAGAAAAAACAAAAGTTCTGGAATCAATATTATCCTTTCGCGCTTTATGTTTGTTTGGTTGTTTACGAAATTTACAGGAAAAAGTTCGTACAAGATACACTGACAGCTCTCTGCATACTTATTATTGCTGGAGCGGAACTTTCGGTGGCACTCTTTTTGATGTTTGCTTCCGAAGAAGGGTTGCGTTGTGAGAAGTAATGGGACAGTTATAGTTTCAAAATTATTTTTCCAGTCTTGCCACCACAGGGTTTAATTTAAGTCATTATAAAAACGAACATTTATTGGTATTCATATTGTTTTTTTTTTTTAAATTAATTAAACAAGCACACATAATTATTATTTGAGAGTGCCAAAATGTAAATGACAATGAACTGACCAAGTTATCGCCATGAGCGGCTAAGCGCCGTACCCCCCCCCCCAACACCTAAAACAAAATGACAACCGGGAAGGAACACCCTGAGGACGATTAAGTCAACCGACTTCTTAAATCAAATTTATTTATCACTAGTATATGTATTATGTATTTTGTTAAACTTAAGTCAGTGTTTAAGGTTAGGCCCCTAACAATAATGTAAAAAAAAAAAAACATCATAGTATCGTAAGTAGATGTAAGCCAAATTGTATATATAATGTTCAATAAAAATTAAATTAAAATTGAATGAATTGTTATCGCCATGAAGGAGTTGTGCCTTGGAATATTTGTCACTCCCTTCCAGAAGGCACTACTACCGGAAAAAATCTTGGGTGACGTTGGGTCATATTTAATCACATAAAAATGGTTTGAGAATCTCAAACACGCTATGAGCACGATAGGGCTTTTTAGGTAACAACGATATATCTCTTTCTCGTTCTCACAGAATTTTCAAAAACAGCAGTATGCCGAACAGCTGATTTTTTTTTTTATCATTGTTGACAAATTGATTGAAAACAAAAGCGGGAATTTTAAAGATTTGTGCGCGAAAATTGTGAAAATTGTTGGTTTTGCTAATTAAAATAAATTTCTAAGCCACGGAAATAACAAATTTCACACAAAAAGAATACCGCATTTAAAAATTATTTCCGAATTGTTTTCTGCAAGATCTTGAAGTTGACAGTTTGAAAAAAGCGCGATACATATTTCAATCTGTCTTCGGCATAGTGTGAGCTTTGACAAGATGGTAAAACTCCCTATTGATTTATTTATCGAAAGTCATCCCACTGACAATTAATTGACAGTTGACCAATAAATCAATGATGTTATAGATTTAAAAAGAAACCTCTTGTTGAAAAATTCTATGTATATAGTACCAAATAGTTTCTTAACCTTTCTTAAATCTATGTCTATAGTACCAAATAGTAAGAAACTTTCTTAAATCAACTAAAAACTTCAAACTTTTCATAACTCCTGTACAATTTCAAGCGCTCAACTTTTTTTCTTTGAGCATTTTAATTTCGTTTGCTTTTCTGTTGCGAAAGTTTATTGAACGATGAAGATGAAAACTTCTTCGAGTTCTGATTAATGAGCTGGGAAAATATTCAAATTGAATTAATGAAATGCAATGACTATGCTGAAGTTGATTGCTATTGATGGTATATTTTCAAAGGACCTGCTTCACAACACAAACTGTGCTCAGGCACTCTTTCCCTTAATTGAAAACTCGAATTATATGAATTCCAACAAAGTCGAAGACTAACAACAATATTATTCTATTTATGTTTATATTTTGTGTGTTTTTATTTTTACTAATTTGATAATTTAGATGCAAGTCGTTAAGGACTTGGAAGTCAAATATTTAAATGTTAATCTTTTTGAAAACCACATAATGGCAAATGGAAGGAAGAGGTCATTTCCCTAACCTGCTATTACTCGCTCCTGGGGTATAACTAATTAGCATAATTGATTCACTTAATATAAAGCAAGTAGAAAAAGTGAATTCAAAAAAATGAATTCAGAGGTCAGTGAGCTGCTCTAGAATCTTAATTATTGCAGCTAGGTTGAGAATGGGGTCAATGTTTTACGTTGGATGTTAAAACTCTCTAAATACTAAAAATGCACCATTTTCATAGTTCGGATTTTGATTTTGTATTGTAATATTTTATTCAGAAATATAAACAACTTACCTTATTGTAACAATTACTCCAACTGCCACAGCAATTATAAAAGGCCACCAAGTTTTCAAAGGATCTGCATCCTGGAATAATGATATTACACTATCCATTTGCAGGTTTAATTAGATTTCAATTGTATGGCAACTATTCACAAATCACATTCATGTGTGCTTGACACTTAACACATTTTATACGTTCACTTCCTGACAACCAAACAAACTGGTGAGTGTGCACTGTCAGCCGGACAGTTCAAAATGACATGCAGTTCAAACGATCGCAATTGTCAACTAATCCAACAAATATGTATCTTCACAATTTACATTCGGTCATAGATAAAATGAATGATTTCCTAGGGAGGCATATACTTTAAAGTCTCACTTTGCAATATTGTATATTGGTTCTGATTCTGTTCTGATTCTGATGCTGATTTTTAAGTTCGTATGAAAGAATGAATAAATTTTCTGCTGGTAGCGGTGTAGAACTGTAGAGGGGACATCAATACAAAAATCACAAAAGAAAATTTAAATAGCAAACAAAAATTAGGTATAGTATAGGAAAATACATTGTGATTGTTATTCTATTGCTGTTGAAGACTTTTAATTAATTCTAAATAGGAATATGAAAAAAATATAAGAATAATATATTATCCATTGCAACATACCTTAAGCATTAAGTAAAATTCCTGATTTTAACTACCAAAATCTTGTACAAATACAGGCTGATTGGTTTAAGGTGCACCAAAATCCTTGAGCGGGGTTAAGACAAGAAAAAAATCGTACAGGAGAAGGGTCTATTTTTCCCCGTTAAGGCGGGAGGAGCAAAAAATTGTCTTAAATCAGAAAAAAAATATTTAAAAACAACGGTTAATTTTACAAAGCTATGTTATACCTTTTTGGAAATCTAGAAAACTCTTCTTTTATTTTATTATTATGTAAAGAGGTTTTATTGAATAGTTTTTCAAATTTTTTTTTTTCAAACTCAAAATTAAAAAAAAAATTAAAAAATTTCAAACTATTTTTTTTCGAAATTCAATTTTCTTGTGAATTTTTAGTCAAAAACAGAAAACCAGATGCTAAAATGTCTTGTACTTTTTGAGAAAACCAAAAATTTACAAAAACCTAAAAAAAGCCATATTTTTAGTTCTTACGTGACTGGACTTTTATGTAACTTATGGAATACTAGCAGGTACCCGTGATTTGCTACGCTACGGCGCGTGGGAATAAACTCAAATAAGTGTTTTTTGCACAATAAAAACTCTCACACAGGGACAGGAACCGTAACTTTTCCGGTCGCCTTTATTAACAGTTTTCTTATTAAAAAGTACCTGTAAGGCCCGTTTCGCGGGTTCGGGGGATTTTAACTTTCGGATTTTTGTCCCACGGGAATAGTTATAAAAGTAACATCACTTTTAATTCAATGTCTCATCCATCCTCTGAGTTTTAGGTGACCTAGAAGCATCCTGTCGCTCTGCTTGTTCAGTTGTTCTAAATTCCGCTTGAAGAGGCGTATTCTGGATACTTTCATATAGCCCGAGGTTTTTTACTGCTCTAATAATGATTCGTTTTTCATTTTCTGGGCATGTTAAAAAAAACTAACAACCAATAACGTATTAGCCCACAATAGTATATGTAACTTACCTTTCTTTTTTTAATTCTGCACAAAAGTTACAATAATTGGATTATTGTAACTTACATGTTTAAAAAGTAAAAACAAAATGATGCTATGATTTCACATAGAATCCATGCATTTTTCAGTGATGTAAAGAACCCTGTTCAATTCACTCACCACTAAACTAATAACCATGCATAAAATTATTTCTATCCCTTTCTCTATTAAAAACAACAAAACAATCTATCCCACGGAAACTGTTAATTTTTCGGTATAAAAAGTAGCCTATATGCTATTTCAGATTATAATATATCTCTGTGCCGAATTTAATTTGGATCTGTTCAGCCGTTCTATAGTGATCCTTTGCTCTGTGAAAAACATAAAAAAAAGTATCCCACGGAAACCGTAATTTTTTTCTGGATAAAAAGTGGCCTTTGTGTTATTCCATACAATAATCAGCCGTTCTGGCGTGATTGAGTTACAAACATACATCCAAACATTCACGTTTATAATATTATATATATATAATAAATAAGAAGATTAAAAGATTTACCATCCTTTTGTTATTATACGGATATAATTAAGTGAAAAAGTACTGGATAAATACTATTCTACAAGATTTTTTCACTATAACACTTGGAAATGGACCTGCCAATTTAGTGTATTATAGCGTGGTAGGCAGAGGATGGAACCTATATGTTTTTTTTTTCAACTAAAATACAGAATATGTGTTACCTTAGCAGATATTAAAGGTAAGGAATGTTTAATAAAGATGTATTTTCAATTTAAATATTTACTAGCAACACATCACGATGTTAAACTATCCCCGAGAAGAATTTGCGGAGATAGAATTCGGGTACGTTTTAGCTTAATTGCGTTTCCCGGTTAAGTGCATTTTCTGTGACGTTTTAATAAATGCAAATATTTTTACCGTTTAAATGCATCTTATGTAAAATCAAAAATTGAGCGAAAGTGAAATAGATATATAAACGTTTTGTTAGTATTAAGCTCAAAAATAATAATAATAAAAACTTTAATTATTAAACGAACAAAAATCGAAGGGTTTTCGACTTTTTGGTTATAAAAAATTGTTCGCTCTAAAATCATCTGCAGGGAGTGAATATTGGAAAACGTTGGTGTTTGTTTGTATTTAATTTCTTCTAGTATCTAGTGTTTATCCATGGATTCGGTCGCGTAAAAAAAATACAAACTATATATTTTACTCACTGATAACGTAATTTTCTATAAGTGAAGAATTTATAACATCTCTGTTTAGTGGTTTAGGCGTAACAAACAAACAAACTAAGCATGTGTTTATTTTTTGTTGGTAAATATTTATTTAGTTTTTCTATAAGTCTTTTGGTCGACGCAATTATCCGGGGACTACTGTAATTGACAAAAATATACAAAACCTTTTTGGAAAATATTTAAAAAAAACTGTCTGACATAAGGCGTTTTTCTTTTTTAGCTCTGAGCAGAGCACGGAGTAGAGCCTGACTTTGTCGAGTGAGCTCTGAGCAGAGTACACTCCGAGCGCTGTTACAAAATTATTTATGAAATACACTTGAGCACTTCACTGTCATATCAATAGAAATCAACTCATAATCTGTTAAATAACATGAAAACTGCATGAAGATGGCCGCGCTCTACTTTGTACTTGGTCTACTCCATCATTTTATCCTGATCTTATAGAGCGCGCTCCGAGCAAGCTCTGATCAAAAAAAGAAACACAAGTTGAGCGCTCTGAGAGCTCTGAGCGCTCGGAGCTAAAAAAGAAACACAGATCCTATTTTTGACAGCTCAGTGCTCTGCTCAGAGCTAAAAGAAGAAAAACGCCTATAGTATGTAATTTACTTGCTCATATAAGAGGTGATGAAAATACCCCAGATATACATGTTTCAGAGGATAATTCTCATGTACCATCAGGTGTCAGGGTAAGGCCCTTACCATAACCTTATATGTGTCGCACTTATACTGACTATAAACTACTCCTTTTTCTATGTGGTTTCTGTATCTATTTTACCACTCTAATAAACACTTTCGTATTACTTCAGTTAGCTTTCATTATGTACTCTTTCAAGCTCACGTTCTATTTTGTTCTTCCAATTTCTGCCTTTTCCCATACACGTTATTTCCAACTGCCCCCAAAAATCGATAGAGGTTTCTCCTGAGACTACAAGAACAACTGGTTCTGATATTGTTCGGTTGTCGCTGTCCAGCGTTGCCAGACTTTTGTCAAGTTTTTTTCCCTTTTTTATGCATGCAAAATAATTTTTCCCCTTTTTTTGTACTTAGTTTTTCCCGTTTTTATTAACTTTTTTTATTACAAAAATAAAGAAAAATGTTTTAAACATAACAAAATTTGTATAAAAAAAAATATAAAGTCGATTTTTTTGTCTCTGATCGTCTCTCTCGCATTGACTTAAGTTTAATTCTCATGTGTTGTCGGGAGCTACCTTAAGCATTTTCTTGACTTGAATGATGAGGATAACGACGAATTCCGGCCTTATAAGCAAATTATACTTACATATATAAAATATAAAACTAGCTCCAATAGTTCATCTTCCTAACATACTGGCTTGTATATGCAAACACAAACATTCTTTTTCTATCTCTAAACCATACAATTCTGCAGAGATTTAATTTTTTTTTCTTAAAACTTAGTGCTTTTAACTCCAGTGTATATGAAAGACAAAAAGATTTTAAAATATGCTCTGACTGTACTCAGTCTGCTCAGAGCTATAAACGCCTAAGAGATTTTCTCTTTGATTTTTAAAAAATTCACAAACTCTTTTATTTTACTTCTATTTCCTAATTATTACTATTTCATATTTAAAAAAACAATTTTTTAAGGTATATTGCTCACATAAATTGATTTTAAAGTCAATAAAACGCCTTATATATCTATAACGTGGTTCGGCTACACAGCACATTTTACATATAGGTACAATGTTCAAAATATACCTCACCCAAACAATTTTTACCCAATGAATAACTTTTCACATTTCCTTTACATTCATACATATTTATGTAGGCAGAGATTTTGATTTTATAACGAAGAATGTATTTACATATTATGAATTTTTCAAAACAAATCCCTTCACACATCGAATACATTTTTTCAAAATCAAATTTTCTGAGAAGTAAACAAAACGACTCTCGTATCGTAACATCATTTTGTTTGACTTCTTAAAACAAATCTTTCTCTTAAAATCACCTTTAATGGAAAAAAAAACATTCTACAAAAAATATAGCTACCTTCATATTTTTTACTGGAAAACCGAGAAGTAAATAACCCCAAGCAATATTCGTATTCGATTTACTTTTCTGTTTCCGGAAATTCAATTTAAATCTCAGTACAACGATATTGCCTTATGTACCGCTCTTTTGGTATATTTGTAATATTTCTGGGATTTCTGTCAAACGAGAACGATAGATAGTGAGATCGTCCCAGTTGTTGTCTGTTGGGGGTGCGTTCCCATAAATTAACCTATTACCACCACCACTGCTCTTGTATAGTTGTAGAGTATTTAAGCGCAGTACAATATATTCCTCTTATGAACTGTTGTATGTACTGCGCTAAAAACTGAACAACTTTACTAAACAGTAATTTACTATAACAGAAATATTTTAAGAGCGGTAGGGTAGGAATTCGCGCTAAGGGTGACAGAACTGAATTTCACCAACAAAATAGTTGTCAAACGTCAATAACGCACCTCTTTTTATCAATAAATGAAATGAAATAAAATGAAAAACTTCTGTGATGAACAAAGTGAAACAAAAAAATTATTGAGCAAGCATTGCAAAAAAGGGTATAGACCTTCATGTGCCTCAGAAGTTGACTTACCTTGTCCCTAGCAGGCACGATTTGACTTTGTGGAAGGTCCAGCCTGCCTTATAACATTTTGCAAATTGTTTTGGTGTTACAAATATAAAAGTGCATACCAAAGCCAAACAGATATTAACTATAGCTAAACCCCTTTTCACACATTATAAAGTTAAAACTTACTGTCACGATCCAACTCAGAATTTTTAGTGTTTTTTTACATTAATATTCATTGTAAAACATTGGAAGTTCAGCTACCAAACCAGTGTTCTTTACCGCGTTAAAACTTCCCATAATTTTAATCATCTTACAAAGTAGTTCTATTTTTGTTTTTTTATTTTTTCTTAAAAAAAAAATATAATTTATAAAGCCACAATCATTAAATAAAAATCATTATTTTCAATTTAGCGTTATTTTAACTTGGTTTAAAGGGTAATTTTTAATAAATATTTTAGGTACGAAGACGTTGAAAATACTAAATGAGACCACATTTTCTAAACTACTACACCGATCTGGATGGTTGATACCATTTCATACTCAGCTTTAAACCGAACTACTTTCTGCATAGTCAATTTTTTATTTAGGATAAAACCAAAAAAAAGAAAATCATAGGATTTACAAAATGTAGGTACCATATACGATGAAAATGCTAAATGGGACCATTTCTTCTAAACTATTGAACCGAATCGGATGGTTGATACCATTCCAGAATCAGCTAAGAACTTTCCTACATGCTGCATTCTTTGTTTTTCGTTTTTTTCCTAAATAAAAAATGGTGATAAGTTCTAAAAAATTTCTGCAATCTTATGACAGAAATGTTTTGTTGATTCACTAGACGTATCGAAATGCTTGATACGTTTCTGATTACTGATTAAATTAAATTAAAAGCTTCATTAAAGGATTCTTATATAAACCTTTAGACACAAATATTATCTTGGGCTTCAAAAGAAAGCTCAACATTGAAATAAAATTTTATGCGTATGCGGATCCACTGCGGATCCAGCCGACTCCCAGAAGTGAAATTTTGTTGATTTGGTCATGCCTATATGAATAATATGAGTTGCAGAACTTTTTTATAAATTGACCTTAAAACTAATTTTTACATTTTTCCGTAGCAAGGTAATAAGAAAGGGAATTTTTTTAATTCTTGTAGGGAAATTACAAAAATCCCATTCAATCAAGTTGACACACTGAAAAGCTAAACAATAATTCACCTCCACTCAAACGTCAAAAATTAGCCAGTGGATACAATTTTAACGCAATTGACATACGGCGTTATTTTTCTATGCATACGGCCTAAGGCTCTAAATCGATCTTTTTGTGAGCGTTGTTGTAGTTCTGCAACAATAGACAATGATTGGAGATGCACTTCATGATGACAAATGATGCCTATAGTTTCGAAAGATTTGGCTATCTTTGCACGAGACGGTGACCCAAAAAAAAAAAACATTTAAATGGAAGTCAGGGTTCGAACCCAAAACCTTTCGGGCACTTCTATTTGCTTGAAGGAAAATATCCACAGATCAAGAATCACTGATGAAAACTAAAAAAAAAAAAAAATTGGAATTTCCATCGGAATCCGTTCATTGGAAATAATTTTTTGAACCGATCAATACAAATAATGTGCTTCAATGTTTTGTTCTGTCTCTATTTCTATTTCTCATATCTATTATAATGATCTCCTATGTAAAATTCTAAAAGTAAACTATTTTCAGGCGACAGCGCTATTAGTTTTTAATTGGCATGTTGAGTCAGAATACCAAGCTAACAATATTTTCTAATAACTTCATTAAACCATGCTGCAGAAATTCACCTAAGAGCTGAGAGTTTAAGAACATTTCACACAATCCCCCAACTTAATTGCTACTACCGCACGGCGCACACAATATTTGTTGTTTTTGTTCTCTGGTGCGATAGTTGTTGTATTTTTCATATGGATGGGGGTTCCATATGTTCACGTTGCGTTGTTTGCATGAGATACGGGGTAAAGGATGAACTCTACATAACAAATCTCTTGTATCATGCCACAAACTTTATATTTCCGATACAATTTAGCCTCTACAGAAACTACACGCTGACTTTGTCGTCATTAGAAACTATCCAATGAATAACTCGACCCGCATGCGAAGAATAGTCTGTTCTCGGTCTCTTCATCCGTAAATAATGATTGCCTTTCCTTTCTGACTATGTTGCAAACGACCACCGACGACAACGGCAACAACACCGACGACCGACGATGTGGTCGACTTTGATATAATAGTTCCTCGCTTCCCGCATCATCAGTGGAGTTCGGCTTCCTTGGACGAACACTGAAAACAGAGTTCCTGAATGGATTTGCCTCTGCTAAATTTAGTAGGTATAAGTGCTTGTGCTTGTTGATGATGGTTAGACTTGGGTATTTAGCTAAAAATTGAGCCAGAGAACTGTGCCAGCATCTCACTCCAGTGATGCTATTTCAAATGCGATTAATCATTTTGAACTTGTTGTGCGTTTTCAACTACTCTGCCACCACCGATGTTTCCTATTTTCAACCTCCATCAGAACCTTGTTTTATGCCATTAAATTTGGGAGGACCCAGAAAATCTTAACGAATTTGTATGGAAGCTGTGCCTTCATACAAAATACAATTGGTTTGAAGGTTTTGCAAGGGTTTCAGGACGGATGTATAGGAAGACTATAACCGGAAAGCAGAAGCCCATGTATATATATAAAACATCTCAGGGGGTTGTTCGAGGGGGTTTAATGAGCTTTCAATTGAAATAACGAGTGGCTTAACTCAAGAAACATGTTTAACAGAATTTCGGGTTGTCCCGGGAGCTATGACGAAAAAAAGGTGAACACGTGTAAATGTAGGATGTATACAAAAAAAAGTAAACATATACTTTAAGCCTTTAGGGAAATGTTTTACTACATTCCTTACACACACGTAGTGAAGGAAGGTATACATAGATATGAATTCGGGTGAGCTGAAATAATTTTTAGCTGATGCGAATTCCATTTAGATATTAATACGTGAAACTCATTTTCATCGTCCGTATTTGATTTCTTGTGATGCCTTATCCTGAGGTTGTGTTTGCTTTGTGGTATTGAATGCATGCATGTATGTATATTTTATTATTGATTTGGTTCAAGGGGATACAGGCGATTAAATTTATGTAGATTATGATTATAATCTCTTGAAGTAAAATGAGATTTCAAAATAATTTATTATTGATTGAAGTTACCTCAAGAGGAAAAGATATGTAATTTTTCATTTTCTATTCTGGAAGAAAAAGGGGATACACAATGGAAAAACAATGGAATTTGTTTGTTAAAGAAAAGGAAGACAAAAGTCCGGAGATCTTCATAGAAAGATTAAGGATTAAGATATTGCAGATGAGGATATGAAATTATGAGAAAATGGATTGAACATGTTCATCTATAACTACTTACTTGCTAATGGCTATTTGTTGTTGTACGAAGCCAATTTGAATAGCTTTTGGGCTTGCTTTTGTCTGTAAAATTTGATTATTTTCATCGTATAAATTCCTTTGTCTTCTTCTATTCCAACAAGTAATGGACTCCAATGGGACCACAACTCTTCCGACAGTTTGACGTCAGAAAACGTCGGCATGTTTTCATCGTCGCTGTTGCTGCATTTGTTTTTTTTTTTCTAGGAGTTAGCTTAGCTTCTACAGATCTTCTTATAGTTATAATTCGTTTAAGCTTTGTCACTTCTGCTGATGCCATGCGAAGCATCTTCATCTCACCGTAAATTTGCTCTTATACTTTTTATTCATTTTTCATCATTGTGAAGAGTAAGTGCTTTTCATTTTTCAGTCACCAGAAGATAGCAGAGTTTTTACACCACTTCATCAACCCTACGCTTTCTTACTTTTTTGCGCTTATTCAATAACCATTTACCTACTTCTAAGAAAGAATGAAGAATCGTCACCAATAAAGAACTGTTATAAAAAGCAAAGGACTCCAGTCAAGACGCTTCCATGGTGTACAACAACTTCGATTCCAGATCTCTTCGTTGACACATATGCATATATCCGGTCTCGTGGTTTTCTACCTAATTCTTTATCAAAATCAAAAAACACAGCAAACAAACACATCAGCATACAATCGATATAGCAATTTATTTTTTTATTTTGAATCTTAAACCCCAAATGGTGTCTGTGTTTCCTTTGACCAAATAAAAGTAGAGCTGTTAAAGGGTTAAATAATTTGGTTTTTGCATTCATTTGAATGAAGACTGCAACGAGATGAATTCAGTGATTTAGTTCACAGAATTCTGAATTAAGCATTTTCAAATCACTTTCATTTTGAATTCGTGATTTGAATCACTGACTTCGAAAATGAAATCATAAAGCAACGCGTTCAAATCCCATTAATTTTGAATTAATTTTTTTAAATCACTGAATTAATTCTCATTCAGTGATTTAAATCCCATTCATTTTGAATTAAGTCTTTCAAATTTTTTTTTTTTTTTTGATAAAACTGAGTATTTTCTAATGCGATTGTAATTTTTGTTTTATTCTAAAGAAAATGGCAACTAAGCATATCCTTAATCTTGAACGCTCTGAGGCCTGAATTATTTTTGAATTCAGTGCAATAGTCATCGGATCAGTGGCGGACTGGGTATAGCGCAAAAACACGTCAACAACGCGAACATCGACTGATTAAAGAACATGAACTGTAAGATCACGTCGAAGACGTTCAAATTACGAACAAGAACAAGGAAATTCACAAGTCGTTTATCAGTAAATTTAAATGAACGAATACGCAAACAAACACACTCATAATCGTCTTTAAATTTCGATGGACGTTACTTTCTTAATTGAAGCATACTTACAAATTTTCAAATATGGAAATAGAAACAGGGTGTTCGTAAACTTAAAACTAAAAATAAACGTCTAAATGTTGATCCCCGTTGTTCAATTACAAGAGCCGGTAAAAGAATGCAATCATTTCAGTATTGCAGTTAATTGAATTAAAAGACTTATTTTTCCGTTCTTTGAATTTATCTGAGTACTTCGACTTAAAAAAGAAAGTCCCAGTTAATTTTGATGTCTTTACTAAAATAATCGTTTAGAACAGTCAAAAGACTTAAAGTAAAAAGAATGCATTAATTTTAACAACTTGAATTCTTTGTAGTCTTTTAAAAGTCTTTTATATTCTTTTGACAGCTTGAAGTCTTTTTACTGCACTTGATCGAATGCAACTAAATAATCAAAAAGTTGTGATTCGGCCAGATAAAATGCCACCTGAGCAAAATTCAGACAATAAGTAGTTTTAATGAACGATGGACCCACAATCGATGAGGTCGCAATAATAATTGTGGGAGAAAGACTTCAACCACTTGATATTGTTCTGCATCGAAGGAACGTGTCTGAAACTCATCGTTGCTATGACGCCTTACAATTTATAATACCCTTTTATCACAGATTTATATGTGGTAAAAGTTTATGCTTTTTGAACATGTAGGCATAAATTTGTGTGATAATTATTCTCAGTGTAATATTCATGTACATATTTGCACTATCGTATATATTACCACCGTATTATATTTACTAAATGTATTAACTGTATGATTTAAAACATGACATTATGTTAAGTATATAATATTGTATGATTTTACCATTTAATATAGATAGATAAATATATACTTAAACTTTCATACGATCATGATCATGTACATGCAAATGCAACTTCTTATTGTTCTAACATGTAAATTTAGAAATAAAGAGTCAGTTCTTGCTGGCCTCTGAACAAGTTACATCGTCTTTTATATTATTTAGTAGTTTAAAACTTAAATCCGGATTTAAATTATTCACTTTTTCGTTTATTTTCATATAAAAACCATCTTTTGTTATTGTTTCTTTCTTTAGATATTTTTGTTTCTTATGCAGGGTGATTGGTTTAAGGTGCACCAAAAAGCTTGAGCGTGTAGGTGGAGTTAAGACAAGAAAAAAATCGTACGGGTGGGGGGTCTATTTCCCCTCGTTTAGGCGGGAGGGACAATTTTCTAAAACATTGACTTAAATCAGAAAAAAAATTATTTTAAAACAACTGTGAATGATACAAAGCCTTGTTATATTTTTTTGGAAAGCCAGAAAACTACTCTTTTATTTAATTTTTAAATTAACTTGTTTAAGTGAACAGTTTTAAAAAAATTTATTTTCAAACTCAAAATTTTGAAAAAAAATGTTTAAACTAATTTTTTTCAAAATTTTATGTATTTAACTATTATTTTTATTTTCAAAAATCAATGCTCTTAATTTTTAGTCAAAAACAGAAAACCGGATGCCAAAATGTATCTTAGTTTTTGAGAAATTAAGAAAAAATATTCATAGACATATTGTAAACTCGAATTCTTCTGAACTGGAGTCTAACGTTAACACTCAGGTGAGACACAGTTGTTATGCATAGATGTTTTGTCAGCTCTGTTTAGTATAACACGAGTGGAACGTGTTCCAAACTTGAGTTCCACATATGGAGTGAGTGGGATAGATTGATTTTTTATTAAGTAAGAAAAAGAAAGGTTCAAAACAATGCATGACAGGTTAAAACAGAAAATTATAAAATTTAAAACGCGGTACAAATATCAAATGAAAACAAAGAAAATGTTTGATAAAATACCGCAGTATCTAGTTTCTCCATCTCGATTATTATATTGCACAATGATATCCTCATTTGCGTGAATAATATACCTATTCCGTCGAATGTGTCTTATTGTAGGTATATGGATGTAGAAATATTACTATCTATTTATGCATTTGGTTTTTTGTTCGTAAAGTGGTAGTTACCAACATTTTATTTGCAAGAAAAAAAAAATCACTCGCGACACTTAAAAAATTATTTCATTTGTGAACCTATTTCTGACGTTTATCAGAGTTAAATATAACTTAAACATGGGTTCAGTCCAGTTTAAAGTTAGACTCGAGTTTTACGTTAAGACTTGGGTTTAAATTTTCTATGCATAGCAAAAACTCGAGCTTAGCTTAAAAGCAACTTGACAAGAACTTGTTAAACATCTATTAATATGGTCCAAAGTGTTTTATTTCGGGAGGCGTAGGATCATGTACACAAACCGATAGGTTTAGCAAAACTGATGGTCGGAAAAATGGCTATTTTCAGTCTATTTTGACGTTTTGGTTGGTTTTTAAAATAAGACCAGTTGAAATTGATGGTGATATCAGCAGAAATAGCAGATTATACAACAGAATAATTTGAAAATATAGGAAAATATATGAATTTTATTACCTATTCTTTTTGTTTTTCCAATGACAACTAACAAGGGCAGTCTTTATAAGTACATTTGTGGCATAGATTTAAAATACCCAATATTTTCACGTGGGCCGTTTTATGTTGCATGCCCCAGTAGGAAAAACGTCAGCGTTATATACACCACGAATAAAAAGACGAAAAAGCATTACTTTAAATAAATTTGTGTTTTATGTAGGTAACGACCAGCGAAGCGGGCGAGGGTACGCTAGTAACAACACGCCGAATGACAGAATTTACCTGCTTTCAAGTTCTAGAAAAGTGATTGTGGAAAACATTCGGAGTGTTGTCAAAACGGTCGAAATGTAGAACACTAAAAACAATTTGATCATATCCATATATTTATCTATAACACCTATAGATGTACTTAATTTTGCTAAGCTCGGCGATGTTTTTCACAAACCTTTTAAGATGATACGTACATATAATGTAGGTATGTATATCAAAATCCACTTTTTTAAAAAAACTGTACAAAAGATTACAAGTGATGTATCATTTCAAATACCAAATAGATTACCATGACTTTATCACTGTTATCACTATCTTTTTCTATCCTAATGATGGATTACTTAAAAAAAAAATATGTTAAATTTCAGAGCCATATCTTTTCCTCATATATTATGTATGACATGTTATGTTTGTATATTATGATTGTATATCTTTAAATTGACCCATAATACATATGACACCGATCAACATCATCACCGACATGGCTTATCTGAATAAAAGCCAGTAAAACTTACATCCTAAATATCAAATCATCATTTTACATGCGGATGTCCTGTGCTGTAAAATTATGTCACTCATTCAACCAAAAAAAATTAATTCAAAAAGAAATCGAAATCAAATTGGAAGAGGGCAACAAACACCCAAATCAACTGAGAGTGGCTCCCATAATATACCTTTTTTGAATACAAATGACCTGTCATGTCATAGGCGATGGCATGTTTTCTGAAAATATGAATCCTGATTGATGGTACACCACTGAGAGAGAAAAAATCACACAAATATAAGGGCAGGACACGAGGTCTAATGCTTTACGAACCGAATTGCACCTCTCTTCATGTCAAATCCTGTTGATTTCAATTTATTTTTTTAAGGACCACCCATTTTCCTAGAATCCTGTGTGTCCTTTAATTTGATTTTCATGATGCAAAATTGATGAATTGCTGATTGGTTTAATTTATTTTTGTCTCTATATCCTTGTTTACGTACACAAAGATGCATATTAATATTATTTTTATTTTTACAACAAAAACTATGCACCATTGTTTATGTCATTATACCTGTCGCTAATGAGTTTTGTTTGCGTACAATTGATTTCGTGCATCATTGACCGTACAATCAAATAAATAATCTCGAAATAACATTTGGGTCAGGTTAGGGTGATCTCGTTAATTGATTATAATCCTTGCAAAAATGCACATTATTATGTCCCATATAATGGCAAGCGCGGTTACAAATTTGTATATTTCAAATTGGTTGGGTTATTAAAAGCAAATTAGGGTCTTGCATTGTTTGCCTGATGCACCTGTAATCGGAGGGCAAGGATATGGATGGCGTGTGTAATTTCATGCAATATCTGCGGGTGCATTTATGAAATTGCCTTGGATTTATGTACATATAGATAAATGCAAATCGGTAAATTGCCACTTCCTGATTAAATATGAATGTTCAACTCTGACACTCCATTTAATTGAATTATACAATCGAATACAAAACATTACCTCTTTGAGGATGTAAAATTATTGTCATATTACTGTAAAAAATAAATCGAAGCGCTGTATTTTAATATTTTTTTCGTCCTTTCCTCGAAGCATCAAATTCAATTTCATTCAATCTATATATGGATGCATTTTTATAAGGATTCTTTTTCATCTTTTTTTTGATATTTTCCATTTAATAAGAAACTGAAAAATTCAGTGAGAATAAGTATGAAAAATATTTCAAGGAAGAGGAGAAAATAAGTAAAAAGGACATCTTTACAAATCCTTTGGGATGAATGATGATGAGGATGATATTGAAATATTATGTGGATAACCACTCATAAGAAATTTTGAAATAGGCAGACTTTTATATTAATTAAAAAAGACATATAAGAAATTGGTTATGAAATTCAAAAACAAGTATTTGTTTTCTTTTTAAGAGATAGTCCTTAGTGTTCAAATTCAATCACAGACTCTATTCATCATGTTGCTTGATTTTGAGACATCTTTTGAAAGGATTGATTGTGAAGGTGCTATCGAATAATCTAATAAAAACAATGTCTTATTTATATGGACAAAATTCAATACATCATTTATTCTGTTTTGTGTTGCCTTCAAATAACAATGTCAGCGTCTTATTTCGGGCTAAGTTCCTCTTTGTAACTCTAAAATTAAACGTTGTTGTTCACTTTCATCGTCCTTTTGTTTATATATCTCCAGACTATATATCCTACCGACTGCGCCAAGTTGTATTTAAATGTATATTCTTTATAAATGTTCTTCATGCGGCTATCTCTACACAACTGACTTTGAGCTATGTTAATTTTAATTATCTGAGAGGGAGAGAGAGGATAAGCAGCTTGAAACAATGTTACCAGCATCTATACATTACACCCGTCACCATCAATCGCATATCAATTAATGAACTTTTGATGCGATCAAAGAAAAACAAAAAAAAATACGGTGTGATCCTTGTGTCCTTCTGTTACATACAAAGTCGATTTTCTCCCTAGGTCTACAATGGTTCTATCTAGGGGTCCTGGCAGCACAAGAGATAGAATAGAGAAGACTTTATATCTCTCGATAAGAAAAAACGTGGCCTTATATACTTACAAATTGGCTTAACGCTTAGGTACTTACTTTCTTAAGAAAATGACAATCTTGTTCCATTTGCAATTTCACAATAAAAAACCGACTCGCAATAGAATGTATATTTTTGAAAATTTGTATATATATTTATTTATTTGTTTTAAAATTATAAACTTAAATCTGATGATGTAATGATTTTTTTTCCATATTAACTATTATTTTAAATTTTAATTTGTATCTAATTTATTTAGTTGTGGTTGTGAAATTTAGCTAGCTACAATGTTTTAACTTATATCATTGTATATATACAAACGTCTGAAAATAAAAGTCCACCTTAATTTATATAAGATAAAAAAAATAATTACTGAAGGTAAACTTTTATTTAAAGGGAAAATGTATAAATTTATAAAATGAAATGTTAAATTGATGATAAAGTTGCGCTGTGGCTTATAATTATATAACTCTATTCTATTACAATTTGTTTTAATGTTTCGTGTTGTGTATAGATATATGTATATCGATCCGATAGTGTTTTTTACTTAACTAGAAAAAATAGAACTCTTGAGGTGGATCTACATTATGCAAAAAGTTAAACTCAAAAAATTGTGTTAGCTAAAATTTTTTTTTTTATACCTATACGATTTTTTTTTATTTATTTGGGTAAGAAAGTGAAGATTTATATACAATTTTATTTTGGAATTTGTTATATGATTTTATTTATGTTTGTGACACAGAAATCACAGATTTGAAAATGTGCAACAAATTATTTGTTTGTTTGCGTTTGTTTATATACGTAAATATTTTTTTTTGTATTTTAACATATTCTATAAGAATCTAATGATAAAAGTTAAAATGCAAAAACATAATTAACTGAATTTCAAAATTAACATTAAATTTTATTAACTGATTTTAAATTTTCTATTTTTCTATTTAACAATTATATTTATATAACTTTATTTAATTTTTTGCTTAAATATTTTTTTTTTGTTTTTAAATATTAAAATTAGTATCACTAATAAGCTTTTTTGCATTAAATTTAATTTTTATTTTAAACTATTTTTTAATAGGTATGATAAAGTTAACTATAGTTAATTAGTATTATTTTTCTTTAATTTTATTGGTCGACATGATCGATTAAGTTTACTTGATTAAAGAGTGGTTTTATGTTTACAATGAAATGTGTAATTAGTTTTATAAAGTTTTCATTTAATTTTTTGTTTATGTTTAAAAGTTCTGTTTTAATGGCTGGCCTTGTTTAACTCAATCATATTTCAATTTTGATTTGTTCGTATATTCTTTAAGAAAAATTTTATATAAAACTGTATTAACTGCCTTTACGAGAGCGGGAACATTTGTATTATAAATTCTATGAAAACTAAACAAATAATATTATATTTCCCCTGGTCACCATTTATCTATTTATCCAATTAAAAAGTCAGGAAGCTGAAAGTTTTTGCATTTAAAGGTTTTGCATTTAATAGGCCAAAATAAGAGATAGAATTGCTGTCAATTACTTTAATATGATCTTGATGGGCTCCCTAAACATAGAGGGTTTCCAAAATTTAACCTATGACAGTCTGCTAGAATTCGTGTTTAAAAATAAAAAACTCACTACCAAAAAAAACTTACCAAACATGTTACTAATTGTAAGACGCTTTGGATGTAGTCGACCCAAGCAACTGATTATCATTTAAATAAGAAAGCTGCTTTCCAGTTGCGCTAGTTTACGAGAAATTCGCGAAAGTTGCGGTAGTGGACAATAAATTCGCAATAACGAGTGTCGCCCCGCTTACGCAATTTTTTTGAGTTGAGTTTCTCCAGCGTCCTCATAGTCGACTTGTACTCCCTCTAACCAGGAAAACAGAAAATTTTGTTATACTTATCTGCGAAGGCTTGTGAATAGATTATTTGGGGTTTCACCGTGCAAAAAGAGCATAAGATTGCAAAAGATCTTTCGGAATTCCTGCAATATTTTTTATTTGACCGTTGACAGTTCTTTGATTATAAAATCTATAAAGAAAATATGATGATTGCTCATCATCAAAGAACAAAAACTAAAGTGAAACAAATATAAAATCCCTTCAGGAGTAAACGAAGAACTGCAAGTCACAATGGATGTATACCTACAACAAGGAATCGAATTGGGTCCTATACTATTTAATATGCAGACTTTGATTTTTTTGCTTAAAGTCAAGATGCTAAACCCCAATGTTAGTTGTTGGATACTGCAGGAGAATAAATTATATATTGCTGAGAGGAAATGGTAAGTACATATAATAGCAGAATTAAGGTCTTGACCAAGTTAGCTAGTTTAATTCTGTAAGTCTGAAAAACGGTTAGAACTTTTTTTAAACGCATTTTGAAAGGACTCAACGTGTCGTTGCTATCGCAATGTAGGAGAGGCAGTGCTAAAAACTCCCGAGACTACAAATGCAAGGATTCAACAGCATTCAGTATTATTAAGACAGTGAGATTACTTAAAAGTGACCATATTAACTGGGTGTAAGTTCAGCCTGAATTTCCAATCATAATTTAAAATTTTTTAATTTTTAATAAATTTTTTTTAAATTTTGTTTCATAATACAGGGTGATTCATATTTATAATAAATTATTATATTTGACAAATTATTATCATTAAATTAAAACTAAACTTTTGAGCATTGAAAATTACAAGAAAGAACAAATAAAAACAATAAAAAGACTAAAAATAGTTTAATTATACGCCCGATTTTTGAAACAGAAAAAAACGTCTTAGTTACATCTTCTTTTTTTCTGCAATTGGGACGGCTTAATATTAACAGTCTACGGCGCAATCATGTCAATTTGGCGGTGTCTGTTAAGTCTGTTGTTTAAACACTTATGTCAAGCCACCATGGCAAGTTGTACATTTGGGAAGTTATGTCCAAAACATGACCGCCCTTAGACTGCCGACATCAGCCCTTATATTAGAAAAAGAGGATCAACGACTAAATAGTTTTTCAAAAAACTAAAACTACGTGTGACAAATAATTGTACTGTAAATCTTGTAAATCTTGTTCCGAATGTAGAATATCCCCCCTGTGACTTTAGATGTCGCGGTAGTAATCATCGATAAAAGAAGACACAAGTGCAACCATTACCATTCAATATCAAAGTACCACAGATTGATATAATTTGGTTTCATCTGACCGATAGAACCACACAACGATTGAAATTTTGAAGATGCATTTTAGCCCAGTCGGCAGTTAGGAAAAAATGGGGTTTGGTGGAATAAGGTCCGAGGTCGATGAAATTTTCAGATGTTGTTTTATGATGGTTAATTAACATTTTCTCAAGTTTTGAACCTTGAGGACCCTGTGCTTAAAGAGGGGGGCGCGAGATAAGTTTTTCCTCTATAACTTTTTATGATACGTTCTACGGCAAAAGCGTTCAGGTATGCTTTGTACAAAGTTAAATTCTCTACAATATTGATTTTCCAATTATGTTTCTATGTCATTTCGTTACCGAGATATGGGGTTCAAAAAAAGGGTAAAGGGTTGATGGAACTTCACACAATGTTCAGATGAAATTAGTTCTCACATTTAGTGGGAATTTACTTTACCAAAAAAAAGTGAAATTAGTTCTCACTAGTGGTGAAGTTAGTTTCCATGTGAAATTAGTTCCCGTGAAGTTAGTTCCCTGCACCTCCCAAAACAACATCTGATAGTTTCTTTGACCTCCGACCTTTTTCCGCCTGAAACTATTGTTTTTTTTTCGAAATCACGGGTCTATAAGATCAACCCTCCAGATTCAGGAAGCTCTCACAGAATAGAGTTTCAGAACTTATCGGTCAAAAAAATTTTGTAAAAGTATTTTTAAAGTAATGGGAAATTTTGTAAAGCAAATAGTTTGAACTTTTCAATTAGCCAAACTGTTTGGCGAATTTAATTAGACAATTCGCAAAAAGTAATACAAGAAATTCATATGAGCCAATTTTTTCTTGGGACTCGCAAGACATAATAGAGGCCTAATTTATATCGTTACATTTGTAAGATGAATCTAACAAAACAACATCGATAAGTACTTTTTGGTCACACTGTACTTTGTATTTGTATAATACCTTGATTCAAGAAGTGGTTATATGAAAGATGGTAATAAAAAATAATATAAATCAAATAATAACATAAATCACCCTGTATTAAAAAAAAGACGACAAATTAATACTTATATATTTGTTAATAAATTTTGATTTAAATATTTTTTTTTTAGTATGTCTTTAATTTTTGTTTTGTTTAATTGTGTCTTTTAAACAAATGTTTTTTAATATTTTTTTATATACAATTATGATTTTATGAATATGCTTTCGTTACTATATGCTCCGCAAATAAATTCATGCAAATATTCTCTATACCAGCTGCAAATAATTATAATTAAATACTGTCTGAGTATGTTTTTGCTATTTCTTATTTTTTTTTTATATATATTTTATGTGTGCCAAAGCTTTTTATATATATATAAAATAATAATATTTAATATTTCTTTTATATTAGAAAAAATATACATAGTATGTTTTTCTATGAGAATTTTGTTTTATGCTTTTATCAATTGGTGTTGCTGATTGTGAACGATGTAAATAAGGTTGTTCAATATAATTCCTATTCGTTACATTTTGGTTCCAATTGTTTGCGTATTCATTAGTTGATGTGATATTGTTAACATCTGTAAATAAATAAAATAAATTGTTAGTTAAATTTAAAATTTTAATTTTGTAATTAATATTTTATTAAATAAATAAGTAATTTAGTCTTCTAATAGTAATGCAATTTTATTGATTTTCTATGTCCTGCAACAAAATCGCTAGCAAAGGATGTGAAATGTTTTTAGTAAAATATAAATTCTTTAATACTATATTAAGTCTAGAATTATTTAGTGGTTTTGTTGAATTATTGATTTAAATTAGCTTATGGCTTTTGATCAATGAAAATATGGCGTTTCGTGCGGATGTTTACTATGCCAGTTGACGAGTGAGCACCTTCTCAATTAAATTCTTTAAAATAAACTTAGAGCTTTACGATATCTCGCAATTGAAAACCTCGAATAACAAAATCTCACTTTTTTTTAAATCCCGAAACACGAAATTTCGCAAATTTAAAATCCCGCTTTTTAAATCTCCATTAACATCTCTCACAAAAAAATCTCGCAATTTTTAACCGAAATCCCGCAAACTAAAATTACACTATATAAATAAACTGAATGCACCCAAACTCCCACCCACCTCAAATCCTATTGTGTGGCCAAGCAGGGTAGTACAGGGGGCAGCAATATGCCCCCCAATACCAACCTCAATGACTGACAATACTTTTTTAATTGTGAGATTTTAGTTTGCCGGTTTTTGTGATTGCGAATTTCTAAGAAACAGGATTTTGTTATTGCGAGATTATGAAAAGCAGAGATGTACAACATGATTTACGAAAAGTAAATGCAAAAAAAACTACTATCTAAGAAACTTACAACTAAGATTGGAGAATATAGGAAGGACGGTTCAAAAGACGGTGTTTTAAACAAGGAGTGCTGAGGTTGAAATCGAATAGATCATTCGAATTTACTCTTCGCAGCATGCGGGAGACCGGTTCATTAGAGCCATATGAAAGTATTTTGTTATGTCAAAAAGAAAAAAAAAATGATATTTTGCCACTTTTTAAAACGTCTGGCAGAAGCTTTGCCACACTCGAAACGTCTTGGACCAGCATTTTTGGTATGAGCTGAGAGCACTTAATGTAATAAAACTAAGTTTGATCGGTTATACCAATTATCACAGTTTTTTAAAAAAAGATTTTTTAAGCTGCTATAACTCACGAAAGCCGACATCTTGAACTGCAAGACTTGCATTTTTATCATGACCTTCACCCCTTCTATCGACTCATATACTTTTTTGTCAGTTACCTTTACCACCCAAAAATTTGTTGTGGGCTCTATTAGCCTGTTATATAATAATTTTATTTGATATTTTGATATTTATTGTGTGTCAATTTAACAAACATTTACAAAGAGTACATAAATGTATCTATAAAACGTAAATGTGATCTGTATAATTTAGTACTCGTAACATAGTTTTATAATTTCAATTTTAAAAATTTAAAAATTTAAAATTTACAAAAATAGATATTAAATAATTTCTTGATGAAGTTAATATTGAAAATTGTAAAGAAATTAAAGAAATAGCTAAAATAACAAAATAGTAATAAATAATAAATAAATAAAAACATTTAACAATAAAACAGTGAAAACCAAATGATAAGGCATTTAAATTCCTAAAACCTATGCTTAGTTGCCAGCCAAGAAAGAAAAAGAGAGTCACTAAAACGTTTTACAAAACAAAGTCTTATACCAAGAGGGAGAGCGTTCCATAAGCGAATAGCTTGAACAAAAAATTGACGTTCAGATGACAAACAAGTAACGCGAGGTTGAATTATGGTTAGAGCACGTTATGAATTTGAAAAGGTTAGTTTGTCGTATAAGTATTCAGGTTTACGTGAAATAATAATTTTATGGAGATATTTTATTGTGCAGTATTCAATATATTTGTCCAAAGTTAAGCCCAAAATTTTGGTTTTATATGCAGATATGTATGTGATCCCGACCTTTCAAACCAAACACATAACGAGTAACATTATTAAAAGCGACATTAAGCTTTCTTTTAGATTCTGCATTGCAGTACATAGACACTTCAGACCCGAATGACAAAATAGGAACTATAAGACATTTGACTAACATTAACCTTGTTTTAACAGGAGTATAATACTGTGATAAAGACAAGTTTCGCAGACATCCATAAATCTTTCCTACAGTAGTACGAGCATGTAGATCCCATCTAAGATTAGTATCAAACCATATTCCGAGATTTTTAGCTTTGTCAACAAACTCTAACTGCTCACTGTCTAAATAAATATTTGAGAAACCACTGTGATCTACTCCATTTTTAGATATGAGCATACATTTTGATTTTTTGGAGTTTAAACAGAGATCGTTTCCTTTGGACCACTGGTAGATACTTTCAAGATCATGGTTAAACTTGTATATGGCATCTTCAATAAGACCTAGTTTACAACTGAAATAAAGCTGTACATCATCAGCATACATATGGACAGAGGAAAAGGTAATGCTACATTGAAGGTCATTTATAAACATTGAGAATTAAAAGGGGCCCAAAATGGATCCTTGTGGTACACCCAAAGACGTATAATTAAAATCAGACATAGCATTACCTGTTACAACTGCCTGACTTCTACCAGATAAGTATGAGTTTATCAACAAGGCTGCAGAAGAAGAGAAATTAAATTGTGCCAATAATTTCGATACAAGTTTCGAATGGTTTACGGAGTCGAAAGCTTTAGAAAAATCTAAGAGTGCTAACAACGAAATATGATCTTCATCCATCAAAATTCTTAAATCATCAGTTAATTTTAACAGCGCCGTGGTACAACTATGCTTTTTACGAAAACCTGATTGATATCTTGAGAGAAGGGTATACTGCTGCAGATAAGATGAAATTTGAATAACCAGGGGACTGTTAAAAAAACGGTGAATCCATGACCTCTCGCACAAATGTATTTCTTAAAAGTGACATAACAAACAGACGCGAGATGTAAGCCCAGTTTTGTTTCAACGAGACTCGATACTTGATATTCCCTAGAGATGGGACTCAGATCTATATAGAAGTTATCGATATTTTTGACGTTTTCGATCTTTCAGGTGACTGATTAGTGATTACAAACGCGGCGGACAAAGTTTAGTGACTTTTTTAGATTGCTTAATAATATTGATCTACTTTATAACAATTCTGATGTGTTGTTTGATTTTGAGATTACAATGATAGTTTTTTTTTTTCAGTGTGGGTTTCAGTGTGGCAACTGAAATAGAAGAACGGCAATGATTCGGACATACCAGGGGACTGAGAAATAGACCCTTTGAAGAATTTTTTGAGCAAGAAAAAAAAAACTAAGATTTGCACAATTTTAATTTCGCATATAGATTTCGATCAGATTTATATTTATAAAACAAAATTAGAGTGAATGAATGCAATGGTTTGAAATGATTGTCGCGGGCATCGTTTGTAGAATCACCCTCTTAGTTTTTCTATTAAAAATTAATAGATTAATTCTTGAATTTTAAAGTAAAGCTTTCTAGCCCCATTACAATAGATTCAAAAAAACAATCGTAACATTTTATTTGCCACAAATGGCATCCCATAAAATACACAAAACAACCTAATAGAACAAAATTTGAATATATTTAATTATTATTATTGTTTTTTTTAACAAAGAAAACATCAAAAGGACTTCCTAACGGCTCTCGGGTGTCTTTCCAATTTATTTTCTGATTCTTGCTGCCGATATCAGTAGTTCATTTAAAAGCAAATTAATGCAGGATAAACACGTTAGTCGCCTCAGGCAACAGAAGGTTCGCCTTTTTTTGGGTTATCCGATTTTTTTTTTGTTTGCCAAAATGGGAATAAACAAAACAAAAACATAAAAGGACCAACTAAAATTGTGTGTTTCCTTAGAGCCCGGATATAGATATCTTCAAAAAACAAAAGGGTTCAGTTTTGTCGGCAAACCAAATCTGCAAGGCATATATAACTTTTTTTTTAAATTTACGACTTTCCTTTTTAGGATTAAATTTTTTTCTTCTTTTTTTTCTAAGGATAAACCACACCAAAGCTTATAGATAGTTCTAGGAAACTTTTTGGTTTATTTTTCTCAGTGGTTGGTTTAACATTTTAGTCCTGAATTATAATAGGGATACCTAGGGATGCAAACAAAAAAATCTGAAAAATATAGAAGGTAGAAAAGGGTTGAAAAATGGCAAATATATATTATTTCTAAATACTTTTTTGGTTTATCTAAAGGTTAATATTAAATAAGTAAAGGTTACAGATATTTTATGCGTGTACCTTTATGTACATTGACCTCGGAAATGGTCTTAATTAGGAAAAGTAGTCATAATTGCTGTGGACAGACGAATTTAAGCTTAATTAATTGCTGGGATTAAGAAAAGGTATACAGATATGAGTAACAAACTTGTGCCAAAAGGTTACTGTGAATATTTTGGTTAACCAAAGGCTTAAAGGTTATTTTTGTTTTTCTAAATTGAAGTTCTGAATTAAAATTCATATCAGGAAGTCTTGAAAATTTAGTCAAAGTAAACATAATTGACCCTTAATTAAAGACAAACCATGAAATTGCTAAGTCATTAATATTCCCTTGTTCATTTTAGTGCCGCGCTAATACACATCAAGTTGAAGCCACAATTTTATTTCTAATTTTATTTTTCTTCAAGTTTGTGGCACCATGTAATAAAGTATAGGTATATCTACAGTTAAATCGATTATTAATGGTTTCTGGTAGGATACATTGTGTAAATTAATTACAGACCTTTTATGTGGTAACTTTTGATCCAAAAGTTAAATGAAATAGGAAAGGTTGCTTGGGGGGAGGGGGGTTTGGCTTTTCTGGCTTTTATTTAATGTTAACCGCTAACGAGGAAAATTAACGATTTTGGTTTTCAAGACTTCAATTGCATGTACCTAATATTTTATGATATTGATTACTTATAATAAAGCAATTTTGTTTTAAGGCTACTTTTTTATTATAATTACATCTTTTTTTACTTCCAGCAATTTCTTTGTCAAGTTTTGTTTGATTCTTTTTGATGCAAAAGGCTTTATGCGCCTTAAGAAGACACAACTGGTGTGAAGGTGGCTTGGGGCGGGCGTGGAAAGGATGTGGTGGACTTATGGCACAGATATGGAGGGTGAAGATTGAATTATTTGTTCAATCTATACTACAACAAATTTATCTGTTAAACCGCATGTGTATTTAGTTAATAAACAAAGGCAAGGAAGATATATGAGGGGCATCTTTTGTTCCTAAAAAAATATTATAATTCATTCAACGTTATGCGGAAGACGAATACATAGCATAAACCTATCATTACAATGATGAAGAAAAGTTTTAAAAAAATAATTAGTATTTGCAACACTATTTTAAATTTTTGACTTAGAATGCGCATAACACGGAGATTCGGTGTGAACTGTTTTTTACTAAATTGACAATAGCCCAATATGATATTTAAAATTTTGGATAAAATAACACTATAAATAATATTTACCTTACAATATGATCTAAAATTTAAGCCGTTTTGTATGTTTAATTAATTTTTCAACTCTCAATCAAATGTATAGTTGGTTAAAAATCAAAGTTCGTACGTCATAGTCGTGCATTTTATTTCTGTTGAAATGACAAACAAATGTAATAAGAAAGGGTATTTCTTTATCAACTCCTTTTCTTTTTCAATTTCGATTTTATAAATTTTAATTACCCACACAGAAAAAAAGTTATATTGCAATCGAAGCTTTATTGCATTAAGTCAAATACATACACGCAGAAAAATGATCGGTTAAAAAATCGGCAAAGTTGACAGAACGTTAAGTATTTGATTGAAATTTGAAAAATGGAAACCCATCTTCGTTGCAAATGTCGAGTGCTCGGAGTGCATTTTTAGGAGTCGACGCTAAAGTTGAACTTCGTTTATCCAGAAGTCACGAGAATCATCATGAATAATTGGTGCAAATAGTTCACTTTTCATTGAAAATTTTCATTCTGTTGAGGAAATGTATATTAGTCAGTATGCTTATTATTCCCATGGAGGGGGTTAGCACCCCCAAAACCCCCCTGCACACGGGCCTGGACTGTTTTGCAGTCAAATCTGATGCAGAACAGTAAATGAGGTTGAATTTCTAAACGCAATATTTTGTTTTGATACAATGTATATCAAACTGATGATGACCAATAAAAGCAACTTTTGGCATCTCAAATAGGTCTGATGCAATAAACGATGCATTGCAACTGGGTCGCATTTTGCTCTTGTAGCAAACTATGGGAAATGGGATTAAAAAAAAAATTAATTTAATAAATTATGTGGATAGGCCAAAAAAAAAGTGATAAGAGATCTTGTTATCTGCATTTGTTATCAATTAAGGCAAAATTTGTAAAAAAAAAAAAAAAAACTTCTATCCCCGAATCTCAGTATTTTGATATAAAAACTTGCAACCACCACGACTGGGTCGCACAAACTTGCTCTTGGGGCAAGTTACTTTCGTGTTTACGACTGGAAAATTCATTTGATCAGCTTTTTTTATAAAGAAAAGATTTTCAGTATTTTATATTTTGAAATATTTGAAACAAATGTACATAAGAATAAAAAAGGTTTATATGAAAGATATAACTAGTTATCGGTAAAAATATAATTACTTGAAATTTAATCAAAGTTGATAGTATTTTTTTCGAGAAAATTAGATTTATCGGAATTTGTGTATCCCATGATTTGTCTAGTTTGGAATTCTGCATTATTAGTATTGCGAAAAATCATTTTGAAAAAGAGCTATAGACTTAGATTTGAAAGCTTCTTGTTAGAATTAAGAGTTATGTGTCAACCAATTGATTACTCAATTGTCTCTCATTCAAATCCATCCACTTTTTAATCTACAAAGTTTTTCAAAAATCGATAAGCTGGTAGGAATGCTGAAAATAAAATAAAGGGCATGACTGTGCACAAACTTGCTTTTGGGGAAATTTACTTTCGTGTCCACGACTGGAAAATTCATTTGACCAGTTTTTTTTATAAAAAAAATATTTTTTTTGTATTTTGAAATGTTTTTGTTTTCAAAAAAATCTTTTGAAACAAATTTATGGAATAAAAAAAGATTTTAAAAGACATCACCGTCAGTAAAAATTCAATTACATGAAATTTTATCAAAATTGATAGTATTTTTTTTTTTTAATTAGAATTATCTGTTTTTCAAAAAAAAAAAAAAACTTTTTTGATAATGAAAGTTTTTTTCAAATTTTGTTTTTCAGTATTATTCAATTTTAACAGTAGTTTAAGAAAATAAAATTCGTCAAAATCGTTGGAGCTGTCCAAAAGATAATCGGAATGATAAATAAGGGTTGTATGACAGGTACCGTTAATAAACTGTTTCTGAAAAAAAAAATAGATGTGCGAACATCACCATTGGCAAAAAATCACTCAAAATTTTATCGAAATTGATCATATTTTTTTCGAACAAACTTTTTCAAAAATTATTTTTTTTCAAATAATTTGTTGCAGTATTATTTAAGTTAAGCAGTAGTTTCAGACAATTAAATTTGGTCAAAATCGTTGGAGCTGTTCAAAAGATAGTCGGAATGATAAATAACGGTTATATGGGCAGGTGTCGTTAATAAGCTGTTTATGAAAAAAAATGACGGATATCACCATTGGCAACAAATAACTCGAATAAAATTTTATTGAAAATGATCGTATATTTTTTGGAGAAAAATGTATTTATCGGTTACGCTTATATGAAAGGGACCGTTATTTTGGTACCTAGGTCTAAAATAAAATAAACGTAACCGGGAATATTTCTCTAAGAATGGTTTCTACCAAGTTTGAAGAAAATCGGCCTTACCGTTAACAGACAGAAAGACAGACAGAGAGACAGAATTGTTCGACCTACTTTTTTCGTCTTCCCTATCATCGTAATGTCATGTTTGATTGTTAACTCAAAACGTTTTTTTTTTTACTGATAGTATACCTAGACATAATTGCAAGTAAAAAATCTTTGTACCGAGTGAGAATTGAACTGGCAAACACAACCTCCATTTTGTAACGAAATGCACAACTGAACTTGCCTTATTAATTTTGACGTGGAGGATATCAATATCATCAGGCGATAATATATCCTTTTCAAGTCACCTTCCTCCATAGGGATATAAATTTGTATTCACATTCCATTAATTCAAAAACTGTCCTTAACTGCCAAACAAAATCCATTGCCATATTTATTTAGTCCAAATCCTAAACAATCCCCAAAATAAATCTTAAAAGAACAAAAGCCGTCTTAATCCTTTATATTTTCCTAAGTATTATTATGTGTATAAAGATTCATTCATCGGAACGTAAATCTCTTTAATCCTGCAAAGGATTTTCGCATTCAAATAAACATTAAAAATCTCAAACAAAATGATTTGCTAAATCTTTTTTGCGTCATGTCGAAATTTTCACATATTGACGCTCACATATCCCACATAGAATGGCATTACCCATCAAGTGACAATGCGACAATGCTGGACATCAGACGCAACCTGGTGACAACGAATAAACGAATTCATGACAGACTAAATCCGCAACAAGATTGGTGGTCTTTTGGGGCTAACTCGAGCTTGTTAAATAATGCATTCGGGTAAAGTGTGTGTGGTGGTTTTCAAACCACACTGTAGGACCCACCCTGTTTTTCGCCTGAATGCGTGGTGTTTGGATTTTGCTTTCATCAACACTACGATAGGATTTATCTCATCATAGAGCCGAACCTCATCCTTTGAAAATTCTGTTGGTTTTCGTTAGAAACATGATGTTGGTTTTTGTGGAAGTTGCTTTGCTTAATTATATGTTCTCCACCAAAAGCACCATGTTCACCAAACAAGACTCCATTTCATCAACTAGACATCCTGATGATGGAGAGATGACCAACGTTCGTTTTGGTCTTTGGATGTTAATATCAACATCGATATGGAAGACTCTACGGTGAATTTAAGCAAAAGCTGAGGTTCGAAATTCATTTGGATAATTAATGGAAAGGCAGATTTAAAGTCGAAACAGTCACAAAAGAAATTGTGAAATATTCTGTACTTTTGAAGCTGATATGTGAATTTAAAAAGAAATGTATATCGAGGTATTCCCGAGAATGTTCATGAGCGGGAATTAAATTGATGACGATTATTTAATAGCATCCTGTCATTTAAACCGATAATCTCCAATCAATAGTCTGATTTAATGGTTTTAATGAAATAAGTTAATTTTCCGTGAATATTTAATTGATGTTAATTTTGGATTTATTTTGAAAAAAAAACCACTGAAAATGGTTAAAAGATTAAATTGATGAAGCTCTTGTTTAACTCCAGAGGCTGACATAACAAATATGCTATGTATCAGCAGGTGCTATAAAAAGTGCGATAAAATAAAAATTACATATACGAAAAACGAAACCGTGATATACTTGCTTTTTTTGGTGCTTGTATTTGTAAAGGGAAAGGCACTTTTGGTTGTGCTTTTATAAGAAGAGAAAAACTAAAGACAGAATTATTGAGCTTTCAGAATGTGAATGCGCTTGGTCATCTAAAGTCGCACCAAGGAAGCTTTTAACGAGAATTGAATTATTATTTTCACCCACTTCAACGTTAAGAAGGATATCTTTGGTTCTGGTTCTTTTTAGTGGCTAAAATAGATAACAGAATTAAAAACACTTTATAAAACTCTACTACTCAACTGGGCTTCAATGTTAACTATGTGTTGTGTATACTATTTTTATTTTATTTTATTTTATTTTATTTCGGGAATGCTTAGTAACAGTAAGATACAATATCTCATAACATAGTTATAAGCTAATTTTAAAAAAATATAGCAAAACAACTTAAGTTGATAAAATTGAAACCAAAATTGAAACAATTAATATTCAAATAAAAAAATGGTTTAATTTACATATTCCAAAAAAATGTTTTTGTTTGCTTAAATAGTTATAATTGCAGAAAATTTTGCATCCATAAATCAAAAGAGGGATTATCAAAGTCTTAGCGAAAAGTAAACGTGTTTATACTGGTATAAAGTACCAATATTTTACCGACAAGTCTGTTTATATGGTTATCCCATGTCAAGAAGCGATTAAGTCACTCCCAGATTTTTCACAGTATCAACATAATCGACGGTAGCATTTTTCAACACAATAGGAGGAAAATAAGCAAGTTCTAAACTTTTTATGAAATAACTTTGATTTTTTAAGGTTTAAAAATGAACAATTTATTCTGGACCAATTTAAAATTTTCTCTAGAATTTCATTTACACTAAAAGCTGTATGCTCACTAAGAATTAAGGGACATCTGATGAGGTATAATTGTAAGTCAACTGCATCATATGTATAGAACAGTTGTCAATTAAAGATGGTAGTTCATCGACATAAATAGAAAACAATAGAGGACCAAGTATTGACCCTTGAGGAACACCTTTGACGATCGGCAGAAAATTAGACAGTCGGTCACCAACTTGTACTGCTTTCTTTCTATTAGAAATAAGAACAAATAAGTTTCGTAGCACCTGATGAAAAGTTAAAATGGTTTACAAGTTATTACATAAATTAACGTGATTGATTCTTTCAAACGCCTTTGAGAAATCTAGCAGAACTAATAACGCTACTACTTTTCTTTATCCAACGCTTGCCTAATGTCATCCGTAATGTTCAAGAGTGCTGTGATACAGCTATGTTTTTTGCGAAAACCAGATTGTTTCAGGGTAAGCATTGAGTTCGACGTGAGGTAGATATTGAATTTAAAAAGAAAGTTCGCTAAATTTCATGGAAATTACGCCAACATTTTGGAGAAAATAAAAACAGAAATAAATTTTCATAAAATATATATACACTATTGGGCTACCAAATAATGTCGGTAGCTTCATTAGATGTATCCATTATCTCGTCAACAACAGTAGTTGTCAAAATTATTTGGACAAACATGGATATCTTTAAATTTAGGTATATTTAAAAAAACAAACAAAATATTGTATTAGGGCCAAGGTCAATATGGGAATATTTTATCGTACAGTTATTTATAATCATTGGATAAGTTAGCCAATAAAAGTAAAAACTTTCGTTTTATTGTGTCATAATTATTTTGACAGATTTTATTTCATCTAGAAAAATAGAACATTTAGGGCTTAGTGACAAATAAGCAAATAATGTATATTCCTTTGTCATAAATAAATTTCTGAAGTGGTCTTAAAAATGATTCGACGATTCTATGAAGCATTTCTGAAGGATTTTCTTTCTCAAAAATTAGTGTCATAATAAGTCCCATTTTTGTCTTCAATGACATTAAAGTATTGACTTTGAGGTATACAGTTCAAACCAGGCTTGTAAAAGATTGCAATCTTTTGGAATGCAATCATTAAAAATCATTCGTTGAATTCAATTTAAATATTGCATTCATTTATTTCATTTGAGACTTCAACTTAAAAATTCACAATCACCATTCATTTGACATCAAAATGATTGCAATAATTTTGTCCCCCCATTAATTTTGCAGCAATCAATTGAATGCAATCATTTGAGACTTCATGCATTCCTTTGCAGTCCTTGCATTCTTTTTGCATTCCAAGCATTCCTTTGCAGTGTCCAGCATTCCTTTGAAGTCCAGCTTCCTTTGCAGTCCAGCAATCCTTTGCATTCCAAGCATTCCTTTGCAGTCCAGCATTACTTTGCAGTCCAGCATTCCTTTGCATTCCAAGCTAATGTTACTTAAAACATTTCAAAGAATGCAAAAGAATGAGAGAAATACAGAGTAATGCTTGGAATGAAAAATAATGCTGGACTGCAAAGGAATGTTTGGAATGCAAAGTATTGCTGGACTGCAAAGGAAGCTGGACTTTAAAGGAATGCTGGATTGCAAAAGAATCCTTTCTGACAAGTTATCTTCTAGGTGATTCTTGCAACTCAAAAGAAATTTCATCGGTAACTGAAAAGTTTTTCTAGAAGGTTAATGGGTTGCTAAGACGCTTTTTGGCGAGTTGCATATATTTTCCAGTTTGTTTTCTTAGGTGTTAAAAAGTGGAACATTCAACATTTCTTACGGTATACGTGCAACAATTATTTTTTGTAAAACGCTGTGCATTATTCTTTCGCTAATGAAATTTTATTGAAGCAATTTGAATTCCAGCTTAAGATTTTTAGGGTTCAATACAGAGTTTTTAGCGCAGTCTATTTACATGGGCCCATCAATTTTTTACGTTCCTTTTTTGTTTTCTTACCTGTCCAGGGTAGATTAAAGACAGAATTAATTCTGTTATATGGTTTCGCGGTTGTTTTAGTACCTAGTAATATTTAAGATGCATATAATCAAGAAGAATAAAAATCTCTTTAAATACTATTTTTTATGCGTATCTTAAATATCTGATAAATTACTTGATTTAGAAAAAAAATTATTTTAATAATATTTGTTTGGCTTTGAAAAAAACAAGTAAAATAGGTCTTAAAATATTAGAATCAGACACATATTGTACTTTAATCAAAAATCGATCCATTTATGCGGCCATATCTCAAAATGGCTACCAAACGACCATGATTTGTTTATATATATATATATATTGTTAGGGGTTTTGTTATACCCCTACAGTTGATTATTAAAGCACAAAGACAAAACATAGGGGACATAATGTAACACAAAACGTGAAATTTTTTCTTCCGATTTTTTAACATCATCGTTTTCAAAAAATCAGTCATGCGAAATTTTATCAAAATTGATCGTATTTTTTTCGAGAAAAATTAAATTATCTTTTATGTTTATATGGCAGGTACCTTTATTTTCAGACCTAGTATACAAATCAAAATTACTCTTAAAATACAGAGTACCAAGTTTGAAGAAAGTTGGCCCAACCGTTTAGGCTGTAGGTGTCGATACATTCACACTGACAGACAGAATTTGTCGGACCTACTTTTTTCGTGTTCTAATCATCGTAATGTCATCGTTATCTCAAGACTTTTTTTTACGAATAATCGCAGGTAAAAACATTCAATTTCTGATTAAAAATCAATAACACACTGAGCCAAAAAACAACTTACAATCAAAAGAAACAACATTGAATCAAACCAATATTTTTACAATTTAAGAATAAACACGATTTATTTTAAAATAAAAATAGTGCAACTTTATAAACGTAATTTGATCTAAAATCACTTAAAAATAAAATTGTTTCAACTATGATTTGAAGTAGTTGATATAATATTTTTGAGTTCCCTGTTAATTTTTTTTAAGTCATTTAACTTCTTTAAAAAAAAAGTAATTTAAAATATAAGTTTACGTATTAAAAACAAAGAAATTACCTTTTCATTCAATAAAAGCTCTTAATAATAGACGTGTCTTGCAAGTGCTTTAAGATTTATAATCGAATTCCTATCACTTTGATTTAAATCTGTTTTATTTCAATAAAAGTAACTAAACGACTTTAGTACCGAGTAATTAAATTCTAAGACGTGATTTTTGTGTGTGTGTAATAATATTGAGTTAATAGCAAAATATTGGCGAGTTATGTAATGAATTTACACGACCAACATGTATAGATAGTCGTTAAGTTAATATGAAATTATCGACTGTTCTATTTATATTTATGAAACTTCTGTTGCCACACATTTAATATCGATAATATCAAAAAACCCTTCTTGGATAGTCTATTCCACTTTGGGGTATCATATTCAGCTTAATGAGGATTTAATGATTGTATTAGAAGTTTATCCGTATTCAAAGCTATTTTTTTTTTTTGTCATACCCTAACATTTAATGACACCACACACATCAGCTGTCACAACTTATATATATATAAAGTGACATTATGATTATATGACTTTGCATTAAGTTCAATTAGCTGTGTATTGGATTGGAGTAGCCAGCAGATATAGATCCTGTGAGTATGTATAGAGGAAACTCATTTGCTGGTTGGTTTGGTATTTGCAAAACGATGCATGCTTTAAAAGCAAATTGACAGAGTCATTTCCTGTTTAATTTGAAATAGTTCCAAATCTGTCGTCCTTGTTAATGATGTGTGGATTAAGGGATTCAGTAAGTGGTGTTAATGAACTCGTTAAAAACTTAGGTAACTATATATAGGTACACACAACAAAATAGAATAACTAAATTTGCTCTCAAAATTTAATGATTTTTGTATTTTTGGTAATATGTAATTTGTGTTTTTTCTATTTATTATAAAACAACAAACATATGGATTGAATGAAGATTAAAAGATTTGGAGCAATATTGTGAAACTGTGAAGAAGATTGATTAAAATTTTTGAAAATTTTCAGCAGAAAACCAAATAAAAACAATAAATAAAAGTACAGAACAATAATTAGACGGGCAGCTAGCGACAAAAATACTTACGTCATTTGATAACGAAAATAATTAGCCCTAATATCATCTACCAACAAGTGTGATATGTAATCGGGAAGTCTGCTAACCCTTCGGTGGTGGGTGTGGCCAGCATGCACTGTAAAGTTAAGAAATGTATGGGGACTTTTTTTTCACTGCAAACTAATAACACTAAAAACATAAATTTTATTTAATTTTTTTGTATACAAAAATAGAGATACAAATTTAGTCTAAAAATAAGTAAATGGGTTACTCTACATATTATTCTTTCAGTTTTTGCCACTTCAAAATGATCACTACGGCAACCCTCAGAGTGCTTTTAGAAGAGTAATAACTTATGGAAAACAAAAGAGTGCGAACGAGAGACAAACAACCCCATCTTTTCTGTACTGCACATTCAATATAGAGGACAAAGTAATGCTAGATGTCGATGGTTACCGACTGCTATATATAAAATTCTTTTTTTTTTCTTATTTCAATTATAAACTTTGCTTGACCACGAGCATAACACCTGAAAAGCTTTTTAGAAAAATAAAGTTCACAGGTTAATCTAGTATATTTACACATAATACGTGAAATCCGATTTTTATGATTTTTTGCAGAGTTATTTATGTTGTTGGCCAAATGAACAATGCAAAAAATTGTGAATTTCGAAAGAATTTCTTTGAAGAGTTTTATTTCGACAGATATTATTATATACAAAGCATACAAAAAATCCATCTAATCCATAAGGAACAGACAAACCCAAATTCGTAGAGACTAACCGATGACGGACGGCATGATTGGACGTACTTTTTAAGGCTTATGTCTCGAAGCATCGCAATGCTCATCATTTTAATCCATAACCTCTTAAATACGCGCTTGTTTTTCGAAAAAAAAAATAGGAGTTCTAACTTTCCATCTGCAGATTCAAAACTGCTTTTTCATTGATCGTAATCCAGTGTCATCAAAATGAAACCCTTCAATATCCTAACGACCGATGTTGCTGAAAATTACAGTTATTTTACATGGCCGTGAAAATTACCCATTATATAACACAGCCCCCAAAGCTTTGTAGACAAGCTAACTAACGAAACCTAACACCTTTTGTTACCGCTGGTTCCTTCTTAGGAATTCCTTTGCTCAGGGGAAATTTAGATTGCTTCTCGATTTGTCGGAGCATTATTAGTATTCAGCGCCTTGCTTCAAAATCACCGATTTCTCCTCACTTCCTGCGTTATACTTTCGTTAGAAAACCTCTTAACATTGTAATTTATCTTATATTAAAATTTACGACTTTGTGATTTATAATTAAAGGAAGACTTCGAACGTACACTGCTAATATCACTGGCTCATTGATTTTTCGCACCGAGCTTTATTTAATTAAAAAAATTAAATTGAAATAATAACAACAACTATTGCAAGTTGTTAATTTTTTTTTATTTAATTAATTAAACAATTATTTAAAATTAAAATGAAGCTTCTGTTAACTTTTTTTCTGAAACTTGTTTAAATCATTTAGGATTTTCCGAAAAAAAAATTGGGTTGAAATCGATTAATCTGTTCACTAGCGAGTTCATGAAAAAAATAACGGTTCTATGGGAGGTACCGTTAATAGGCTTGCGAACAATTTTCTCTTGCAACTACTCGAAAGACAATTTTACAAAAGAACCCATTTTTTTTTTTTTGAAGAAAAAGCCGTTTTCGAGAAAATTAAGCTTCTCTATAACGGTTATATGGCAGATATCGTTACTTTTTGAGCCAAAACAAATGAATTGTCTATCAAGAACCCTATACCTATACACAAATTTGAAGTAAATCGGTTTAGCCTTTAAGGCTGTAGTTGCTGATACAACCAGATTGACAGACAGACAGACAGACAAAATTTCGGGACCCACGTTTCTCGTCTTTTCTATCATCGATATGTCATGTTTGACTGTTATCTAAAAAAAAATTGTTTTGCACAAATGCATAACTTCCCTCATTGCACCTATAATCGCATGTAAGAATCAGTAATCGGCCGTACACATTTCAATACCCAGAATCCTTTTTCAAAAGCTAAATTACAAATAAAAAAAAAAACTCATAAAAACCAACCCGCATCACAGCCAACTTGTTTCATTTCCTCCACGTTCTTTCCTTTTATGTAACTCATGTAACTCTAGGTGGTCTATACCATTAAAATCTCTCATATCCTTTTCCTGAGATTTTAATTGAGAAATTTTTCAATCCTATCAATCTTTTGGAATGTAAATTACCTTTTGGCGAATTAATGGTTCGGTCATTTACCCAAACACACATTCATTAGACATAAAAAAAGGATACCAGGGACAACTTAATTAGTACCATCGATCTCTGTTGAGCTTTTTCTCTTAATTAAAATAACCTTCACTGCAATGGCTCTCCGCAAATCCAAGCTCAATTTAAATTTGGTAATTTAATTGAAATCTGCAAGGAACACATGGCGACTCACCTGTGCCATGGATACCAGTGTTATTTGCTAAATTGAAAAATAACATCTCACCTTTTCCGGGCACTTCTGGTGGAATATTTATAGGAAGAAAGCTTGAATCAGCTATTCAGCTTCGGTCCCAAATTGAAATATTTATTTGGATCATTTATAAAATGTCGATGACAGCAACACAACGAAAAAAAAAACGTCCAACCAAACGCCTTTTCCTCACACACATTAATATAATATCCTCATGATGATGAAATCAAAATCGATATTAAAACGGAGAGGGAGATAATAAACGGAGCGAAAGAGATGCCCTTGGCCAACCGCAAGGTTAGTAATTATATTTTAAGTGGAGCAAACCAAACGTTGCGCCCTCTAGGGTAAAGTTAGAGAAGCAACAGCACTAGCAAAACGTGGTAGGGCGTATAGAGTTCGAATACGAATACGAATACATCTGCTGCTCCACTTTCATAACAATTACAAAGTACATTAAAGCAGAGACGATTTTAGGTTCATTTTCAGATTGTTTTCAGTCCTGCCCTGCCATCATCGTTTAAGAGAAAGAGGGTTATGGGAGGAGGACGAGAATCAAAAAGACTGAAGAAAAAAATGAGGCCGAGCGTCAACGAGCTTGGGAGTGATTATGAAAACTATACCCAAGAATCAGAGAACGTGATGTGCTATGCATTGCAGCAGCCTGGCTCTTTCATACAGGAGATGACGACCGACAAACGACAACGACTACGACAACGACAACGCCAACGATGGCGACAAGGACATTCAGACTCAACTATTGGAAATGGAAAATTATGCCTTTTCTCATCCTTCGAAATTAAATTGTGCATAGGCATTTTATAGAAATGAAATGAAATGAAATCGATTTTTTTTCTTTATTTCTTTTCTATAAAAATGTATACATATTTATATTTGTTTGTACTGCCCTACATTGAAAATTAAGGACGACATTAAACAATAATCCCCGGTTATATTCTATGACCATTTAGGTGCATTAAAAAGCTAGAGCCAGTAGATAGGTTAACTACAATAAAAACAATGTATGAGAAAGGGTCTATTGCACCCTGTTGAGGAGGAGCAATTTTCAAAAAAAAAAAAAAAAATAAAGGGCACGATTGGGTCGCACAAACTTTACCTGATGAGGGTTGTAATACATCGTATAACATTTTATTAAACGTTACAAATCCATATCTTACAAAGATTTTTTTGACATTGCATAACTCATGGACGACATGCCGCATAAGCTGGGAGGTATACAGAAATGAAAAAAATGCTATATGTACAGTGGCGGATTAGCATATAGGGGCTTTTGTGTGGCACGTGACCGGGGCGGCAAATTTTTAGGGGCTGCAAATATTTTCAAACAATAATTATTTTCAAAAAAAATACTGTACATTCCAAGTGACAACCGAAAAATATACATGATCCATGAGCGGCAGTTTTCTAAAATCTGCCTGGTTACCGTTACCGTACAGAATAAAAAAAAAAATGAAAAGAAGAAAACAAAATAAACAAAATTTGATCATTCAAACTCTCGGTTTTTGTGAATTTCTCTCTGACACTTTTGCATGACATTTGTGTTTGTGTCAATGTACGTATACATATTGAGTATGTGTGGAAGCAGTGCTGTCATTTTACAAAAGCCTAAAAGAAGAGTTTTTCATAGATTTTGAGTACCATTTCCTGCCATCAAGAATGCAAAGAGACTGCCATCGACAGTATAATAAATTTGTTCGATTATTAAAGCATTTCTTTATACATATATTCTTTTTTAACATAACAGGAACATCAAATATCAAGTGGTTCCTGGTTTGAAAACAATACACTTACAAATTACTTTTAATATTATGGTACCAGTATGTTATTACAATAAAATAGCTAATTTTTCATGAAAATGTAAATAAATTTAAAGTTTTTGACAAAATAGTGAAATTTGAGAACAATATTTAAAAAACCATTGTCAAAATTGTATGGATTTAAAGTGTTTTAATATATGGGAAAAATTAACAAATTCTCTGTGACACATAACATCAGATCTTTCCCAATTGTTAGAGCTTTCAAAAATTCAATGGCCAAAGAAAAAGAATATAAGGAAATACATAATATTAAAGATATTGCCAAAATCAATAGGTAAACTGAAGAGATAGTAATTTAGACGATCAACCATTCGCGTAAGTAAAGAAATTAAAAATTTTATTTGTATCCAAAAAAAATACGTTATTGAATTTTTGCCGGCACAGGAATCGAACCTGTGCCTCCCCCACAGATGATCATTGCACTACGCAATTCTACCATTGTAGGTGTATGTTACCTCAATTCAATTGTTGATTATCGATCCACTTAGAAGACAACAATTTGTTCAACGGATAAAGAAGGGAATACTATTTTATAGTATTTTTTACTTCTGGCTTTATTTGTTGTCATTGATTGATTTCATCCGTCTGTAACTGAAATTTCAGTTATTAAAGTTGTTTGTTTGTGGAGTGGTAATTTTCCCAGTTGGGATTCGAGGCAAAACGATCTTATCTGTGCCTTCTGATAAATTTTTTGAATAAGATATGATAGGTAAAACATTTTGGTTTGCCTCAGTGAAATAATTAATAAGAGAATCAATATCATAAGAAAGTTTTATTTAAAAAAAAAGGTTATTGAAAATTTTAGTTTAAACTCTGCATTTTGGTATACTGGGTTAAGGTATTGCTTTCTTCACAGGGAAGGGCGGCAAAATGTTGGTGCACAGAGCGGCACTTAACCTTAATCCGCCCCTGTATATATATCCGCACTCCATCCATTGTACAATTACCGCTCACATTTTTTTTTTTGAAACAAGAAGAAGAAGACAGAATTTAATTCTCTAAAATAGAAGACAAGAGATAAGTATTGAGAAGGAGGTGAATAAGAAAACAACAACAATCTTTGGACGCACCAACACTATTTTGGCAGAAGTTCTAAGTAGCTATTTTCATGCTATATAGCCTTAACTCCACAGGTTATGTTGTAGTCTAATTCACTCTGTACATTTTATTCTTTCCCAGAAACAATAATCCTCAATTTTTGGATCTTCCTTCAAACCTACAAATGTAGACAACGTCAGATTCTCGTCATTTTATGAGGACCTTAAATAAATTCAAATGACTCAAAAACTTTTGGTAAAAATTAACATACTTATTAACGTCTTATCGACTAAACTAAGTGAATTTATAAGTGCAATTAACCGGGAGTTACTGTACTGCTCTTATGTGATTCTTTGTTATGGTATTCAGATAAATGTTTATGATATTAATGTGCAAAGTGTTGCTCGGTGGAACATTTGAATCGCCCGTTATTATTTATATAATTCAATGGCGTTGAAGTGTTGAATTAAATCGCTGAGTTTTTATTTTCAATTGATGTTTTCTATTTGTGATACATTTACGCAAAATAGTTGCGGTAGGCAAAATAGTTGCGGTAGTTGAAAGAAAGTAGAAAGATTAATGATCATCAATCAATTAACACTTACAATTATTGCATAAAATAAATTTCAATCAATTTATGGTAGCAAAAAGGAACTCTAAAAATATCTTAAAAAAACAATATCATTTTTGTTGTGTATGCTAAAATAAAATACATACACAATTATTTTTGAATATTTCAACATTTGTAATGAGTAATTTTGTCAGAAATATTTGTATGCAATTTAATTGATTTTTTTAAATTATTTTTGGGAAAAAGACAATTTTTTTATTTGATTTCAAAAGAACAGAAATATACTGTAGCGAAGCGTTACACTTTTCTTTAATTAGTTAATAAAAGCGAGCAACTACTGCAAGTTGTCTTGTCAGTTTGTCACCCACTTTGCATTCCCTACTTTCTCTAGAGACAGTGACAATTCCCATTGCTTTTTACTGTGAGAAAAGTCGTAGGTATTGCCAGTCAATAAAAAAGTTTTCGCTTACAAGAAATTTCCTAAGCAGATCGTTTATCAGCGTTTTCATGTTTTTGAAAAGAAGGATCGAAAGAATCAGGTCGATAGTTACAGGGGGAAGAGAATAACAATTTTTAGAGACGGGCTTGGCTGTTTTCCTTGCACTCGAAAAATAAGTATTAGAATAGGACAGACTTACACAGTGATTTTGCCCGGATAGAAATAGAAGCCCCCTAATACTGAACAATAGAGGAAATTTATACGGGCCAGAAGATATTTAGAGATGTCGACATTCTTGAGAACTCTTGCAACTATATTATGGTGAAATAAGGTTCTTCCCATAAAACCGTTTACTTTCTCATGTTCAAGAGGAGTCACATCGACATCATAATTCATTATACAATTATTTAACAGCCAGCGTCCAATTAGAATTCTTTCTTGCTTAATTAAAAAATCCCAGGTAGAACTCAAAGCAGCCAAAAGCGTTCTCATCCCTCAGCACAATGAGGATGATAAGTAGAGGACAATCACAAGTCCTTTCAGCTTCTTTGAATTTTTTCTGATTTTCTTGGGTGGTCTTGGCTTGGTAACAATCGGAAATTAAATTCTCTCAATCTAATATCCTCCTAAAATTGAACCCACTTTTTTTTTCATTTATTCATTCCTTCATGCACTTGATATATTAATTACATAATCTGCCCATTATATTTTCTAAAGCTGAAAGGAATGGATTACATTGCAATTGCTTACCAAGAAATTCTAGTATGGTTACCAATACCCGTGTTTTTTGGCAATCTATCTATATACATAATGTAGTGGGAAATTAAAAAAAAAAAAACCATCGGCAGCCACGTTTTTGTATATGAAATTTGGTACTTCTGAACTGTCAAACAGAAAGAATTGAAAAAAAAAAAATAATAGTCTAGTCGATATGTCGGAAAAACTGGGTCAACTTGCAAAAATTGCGAACTTTATGAAACTTGCACAGATTGTCCGGGGGTATACTAGGAAGAACCCCCTAATTTCTTGACCTCAAGGACCCTATGCTAACTTGGGGAGGGGCGAAAAACCCCTAATTTTTCCGACTTTTTTCAGTTCTTCGCTTATATTTCTTAAATTAAGCACTTTTAAAAACTATATTGCACAAATTATGTTAAGAACCTTGTATATAGAATAACTGTACATACACCACCTACTTTTATTGTAGGGGTCAAAATACCCCAAAAATAAATCAGCTGTATCTCCTTCAATATTGCGGGCCTACAGATATGGTTCACCACTTAATTTTTAGGAAATTTAATGGTCTTCAACTTTGTTATGCAAAATAGTATACAAAATGTGTTTAGTTTAAGAAATATAAGCGAAGAACGGAAAAAAGTCGTAAAAATTAGGGGTTTTTCGCTCCTCCCCAAGTTAGGCCAAGAAATAAGGGGGGTCTTCCTAGTATACCCCTGGACAATTTGTGCAAGTTTCATTAAGTTCGCAATTTTTTCCAGATAGACCCAGTTTTTCAGAATATATATATAGACTAGACTATTATTTTTTTTTTCAATTCTTTCTGTTTGACAGTTCAGAAGTACCAAATTTCATATACAAAAACGCGGCTGCCGATGGCTGATGCAAGATTCACTAAGCTCAATTTTTTCCAGGTAAGAGTACATAGCGACTGGACTATAAAGTCAAAAACACATATTAAACTAAAATGGAAAATGTAGAAAAAAATGTGGTAATAACAAATTGAAATAGTTGACTTCAATAACATAACTCATGTTATAATTCATGGCAAATTGGTATTCTTACAGACGTAATTGCAATTTTGTCATGAAAATAAAACAAAAGAGCAACTGGGGTTTGTTCGTAGAACAGATATGCTGTTCCATTTTTAGTGGAACCAAAAATTAATCATATACTTTAAACCAAAACGTATATATTAACGATTTATAGCTTTGCGATGACGGTTCGCACAAAACAGGTAATTTGCCAATCTCAAGATTACATTCCAACATATCTTTTAAATTACAAAATGTTAAATATATTGCTCTGCAAATGTCCCAATTGGATTTGTAAGAAACTGTCAAAATAGTAACAGTAAGTGTCAAACTATAACTTGCTTTTTTTTTATATATTTTGCGAGCACTCAAGGGATTATGAATACCCTTTATATGATTTGCACAGTACCAGCGTTTAGGAAAATCAAATAGGGGTTGAAAGGAGATACCAACGCACATTGTTTTTGAATGCTTGAAGATTAAAATGGAGGGGAAAAACAGAGCCGGGTAAAGCATTCCACATTCGTGTAGTGCGGGTAAAAAAAGAGTCTCTGTACTTAACTGTTCGTCCGAAGTTGGGCTCTATGGTGAAGTCATGGGCATTCCTTGCAGTACGAGTATTGCGGTTGAATTTTTTCAGGGGAGGAACGCAGCTGGCTATTTCGGCGGAGCACTCTTTATAAAAAAAAAGCGATAAAATAAGCAGAGGCAAGAAAGACTTCGGCGGTGTTCAAGTGACACAACGTTATAACCCTGTCCCCTATAATTTTTAAGGCTCTTTTCTGAATTCGATCTAGTAAATTCAAATAAGTTACATTAGCTCCTGATGACATTTCACACTGAATACTTAGCAAATGTCAAAATTAAATCTGTTCAACCACAAAGTGACAAAGCGCAAAACTTTGAAAAAAAAAAAACAAAAACGAACTTACATTTCAGGTCTGAGAAGATACTGTTTACTTTTTTTTACTCCAATAAATATAAAAAATGCAACAGGAGCACATTTTTGGATGGATATGGCAGATCATGTCCTCCTATGTATAAAGTTTCAAGAAACCTTTTCTCAAAAAAAAAAATCTTAAAAAAAAAATTTTGTTATAATTTGTTTCGAGATTTGGGTATGTTTGTGGGCAATCAAACATAAAACAAGATAATACTTTAAAAGTTACTACAACTTTACGATCATACCCCTATCGAGATACATGAATTTAATATTCTTACCAACAAAACAAACATTTTGATCGATACTCAAATAAGTCGAAAATCCATCTGCAGTAAGTGTGAGATCGTACTTCTCCTTTCATCGGTAGTGATCCGCAGTGAGATTTTTGTATGAAAAATCCTACTTCACTATAGGGGTAGTTTTCAAAAAAAAAAAACACGGGCAGTAAGGAGGAAGAAGATGCAGGACTTAAAAAAACTCTTATTACAAACAAATGCAACGAAATTATAAACCAGTTGGTAAATGTTCCATTGAAGAATTCAATACTATGTAATTTGTAGACGTTTATGGATTAGAAGATTTTGTAATATATATTTTTATGTTCAATTGTTGCCATAAGTGATTGCCTAACGGCAAGACTTACCTTAAGCAGAACAGTTTCGTGCTGGATTTACTACGGAATAAAAGTTGAGAATCCTTAAGGAAGGCTTTTAAATTGTATATGGTAGGCTTTTAAATTGTATATTTGACGTTTAAAAAAAAAAATACATCTATACAGAATTTTTAAACACAGGATTTTGAAAATCAAAAAAAAAAAGTTTTATTAAATTTGAACTTTGTAACCATTGATTTTTTACATCCAATAAATGGATGTCGTCAAAACCGTTTACAAAGAAAACTAAATGACAGCTTCGAACACCAACCTGAATGAAGCGATCAAATCATGTCAAATGAATTGTTGAATAAAGCCGGGATATCCCTGGCTATATAAGTGCCTAAGTTTTTTTTTGAAATCAAAGAAAGTTCCATCTATACATCATCCATCCTTGTATCTTTTTTATAAACTTTGACGTCAAAACACAAACAACAAAAAACATTTAACTGACCATCAGTATACGGTCCCACATGGCTAAAGTTAATTGGTCTTTCAAGTATCATTAGTCGATGTTTTGGATTTATAACACCTCTTTTATTTCCCACGTGGAAAACCCAATTTAAAATTTGAAAAAACTCTCAATGTCAACAAAACGAAAAAAAAAATAATAGATTAGATACCGTAGAAACCAATTTAGGTCGTCTAAAACCACAAAATAAAAGGAAGGTAGACAACTTACCCAAGTGTACAAACCAAACCGAACACAGAGTCACCTGTCACCATCCTTAAAAAAAATAACCCAATACAAGTCTTATAGATAAACGTATAGATAAACGTAACGATATAGAAAGCAGGAAGAGAAAAAAAGAAAAATGGCTTGCATCTCCTTTGGGGTGATGTTTATTTTGGCAAGCAATCAAACCAAAAAAAAAGGAAGGCAAGGACCTTCTTTTTCTAATAAATAGCTAAAACTTTTGTTTGTTTCCATTGTTTCCTTTTGAAAAAGGACAATAACTTAACGGTATTCGAATGCCCATAAAGATTACAGAATACTTTACGTTCCCGTTGTCAATCAATAGATAGACCATTTTGAATGCCAATCAATTTGTCAAAGGCCTTTGATGAAGAAAGAATTTTTTTTATTGGTTTTATATGCGGAGGAAGATTTAATTCTTTTTTCCTCTCCAGATAAAAAGGACATCGTACTCAAATTTTAATATAAAAATACCCACCAATTAAAACCAAACCAATTGAACTATTCGGGTATATTCTATTCTAATCTATTGGTATCAGCTTGCTTACCGAAGGGTGAGTTATTTAGGATCTCCAATTAACTTTGACATCGAAAAGGACATCAAGTGGGTATAAGAGAGAAAGGCTGAGAAAGGCTTTCGTTTAGTGGGTGTTGGATCAGGTTAAATGCCCTTCGGTGTGTATTATGTTAATATTTCGAGAGTTTCGCAAATAAATTTGGCATTTTTGGTCCTCAATTAAGTTTTTCATGACACAGGATTATTTCAGATGGGTTACGGGATACAAAGAGGGATGAAATGGAATTAAAGTGATTGAAATGAAAATTGACGTTTAGTCCTAAGGGTAATTAATAGTCGAGCGAGTTAATAAAGTTTTATTAATTTCAGCCAAGAGGACCATTATATAGTCCTTTTTGGGTAAACCTGACATGCAGTATTCGCTTTTATTTTTGCCAGAGATAGGTTATTAATAATATTTTTTGTCGCACGCAAACATTAATTTATTAATTGGTAGCGTGTCTTTTTGGTTTTTTGATGTATGTAAAATATAATTAATCATTTGGTCGTGAACAACAAAATGCATGTTTACATTGTTTTTAATATTTTTTTTTTTGTTTAATAATAAATTTTTATGTACAACAAGCGCATCATATTAAATTCACTGTTAATATTATTTTTACTTGTTCAACACAGGGCAAATATTGGTTTCATGTAAACAAAATAAAGTGCACAAATCGGCCGTACGAAGTTTCTCTTGTGGAAAGTTGCTTGCTAACACAAAAAAATAAATTTAATTTAAAAAAAAAATCAAATATAAACGAGAAATAAAAACTCTACTTTTTATAAATATTGAAGCCAAAATCAAAGTATGCAGATACATATAATTTCAGAATCGTTAACCCCTCTCTTGTAGTGACCAATTTATAGCAAGAGTAGAGAGTTTCGGATGTCAAAAATCTATTGGCAATTTTATGAAAAACTGATGTTTGTGTTTACAAACTTAACAACAACTTGTAGCCAAAATTCTATTTAGAGGACGTTTATTGATCAACGATCCTCAAAAAGTACTAAAACAATATAAAGTTTCAATAAGAAGTGAATAAGAATTATAGGGGGTCGCCAGATGGTGCACCCTCTGCGTTCTAGAAAATATGGGTGCATCGGCTTAAATGGCTACCGTTGGTTCTCATCTCCAAACTTAATAGCGGTAACCAAATGCTAAACCAGTTGGGGTGGAGGGAAAGCTATACGACCTTAATCCAATTTATAGGGGGAAGGGTGATACGTGAAACTTTGACAATTATTCTGTGTTTGTGTAGACTTTGAAAAAGCGTTCGATTGAAAACCATGAGATCTGATATGGGTGGCCATTAAGCGCTGAGGAGTTCCAGAAATCTACGTGCAGATGGTCATGGATATGTATGTGCTTTTCCCATTCGAAATTGGTGTACCTACACCAAGAAAGCGTCTCGAGTAGTTTGCTCTTTATTACAGTCCTTGACTATCTACTTGAAGATAACGTGAGAGACCCTAAAGTTGACTCGAGAACTTGATGTAAGGGTGGACGCTTTAGAATAAAATAGGTATCGCATAACCACCAAAAAGACAGAATATATTTGCTGCCCATTTTCTGATCCATTCTGGTCTCTTTCGGAAGTTTATTTACACGAAAAGTTAATAACTAAGCATCCTATCTCTAAACACAGCAGTAGTTCATCCAGCGCTTACATATACGGTTCACAATGTTGGACAATGTACACAAAGAATGAGAGCAAATTGACGGAAACTACTGAGATGAAGATATTTCGCATGAGAGCAGAAGTATAAATTTAGATCGAATCAGAGATAAAAAGATCCGAAGAAGCCTCCACGTCAAAAACACCATCGTTGGTAAAATACCACACTACATACTCAACTGGTACTGTCATGTACTTAGGAGAGATGCTAAGAATCTCGTCCAGAAAATACTTTCATGCAACACGTTCGGGTTTTATCGTTGATGAGAGGCATGTCCAAGAATTCCTGGAAAAAACAAATCCAGCGACACCAGCATACAATTGGCCTCACCCATAGATCGATTTTCCATTAAAAATACTATGGTTGCCAGTAGAAATACTGCAGTTGCGAGGAGAAATACTGCGGTTGCCAGTAGAAATAATGTGTGGTTAGTTGCCTGTAGAAATACTGTGGTTAACAGAAGAAAAAACTCTACGGTTGCCCGTTAAAATATTGAAGTTGCCTGAAGAAATACTACAGTTGCCCGTAAAAATACTGCGGTTAACAGTAGAAAAATTGCAGTTGCCTGTAGAAAATGATATTTCCGAATAAATACTGCAGTTTCCAGAAGAAATACTACGGTTGCCAGTAAAAATACTGTGGTTGTCAGTTGAACTTTGGTTAGCAATCAGAAGTACTTTTGTTTTCCAGTAGAAATACCTTGAATTATCCGTAGAAATATATTGCTGTTGTCAGTAAAAATATTGCGGTTAGCCCGTTGAAATACTGCGGTTTGTCCATAGAAATTAATGAGTGTTTTAAAATAAAAGCCTTTGAGACAAGGTATATTCAAATGGGGTATAAGTTCTGGGCGCCGATTCTGGATTTGTCAAAAGTGAATCGAATAAATTAATACAAATTGCAATTTCTTTCACTTGACTACTCAAGTAACAATTTAATTTTCATAAAGGCCAATTGAAGCTATTCTTTTATTTCTATAACAACTGTAATCAATCTTATAGAAACCTATTTGGCGCACGTAAGCAAAGTTAACTCTTCATAAACAATTTCGATAAGGCCTTATGAAGGCTTTGCAAAGGAAAGGCTTTTTGTTTCGCTAAAAAGTTGTCACAAGACTTTCTTAAGAAGGCAATAGTTTCTTTTTAAGTGTTTCGCTAAGGACTTACAGAAGTTATTACGGAAATCTTACCGAAATAAAAAATATCAAATAAAATTTAAATTAATTTTTTTAACGCCTTTTTCTTTTCTTTTTTTTATTTTGATTTATTATTCAGTTGTAAATGAGGGCGTGAAAACAATTTTTCCAAATATAAATTTTCGACATTTGTTTTCAGTTTTTCACAAAACAGGAATCGTAATAATGGTGAGAGAGTGAAAAAATTTTCATTTTTTTTTTACAGAACCAGGATTGGACCCCTTTCGGTAAAGAATAACAGTTTGGTCTTGATTTAGACATCTTTACAGCCACAGTAACGGTTCTTATAAGAACCTCTTTTTGCTTGTATTATAACAACTTAATTTAAATTACATTACCTATGATTTTCACCGGTTAGCTTCAGATCTCTGGGTCCCAGGACATGTTGGAGTTGAGGGAAATGAGAAAGCTGATGTTTTGGCTAAGGCAGGGGCAGTGGCACCCATGATTGGGCCGGGACCCTATTACGCGATAGGTGAAAATGTTATAAAAAATCAAATCAAAGCGGAAAAGGTGGCAAAAAGATCCAAAAACTGGAAAGAACTGCCTAAACTGAGACAAGCCAAAATGCTTCTTGGGAACTATAACCAAAAACGATATAAAGCTTGTATAAACCTGAGTAGAAACAAACTTAGAATCTTAACGGGTTTCCTCAGTGGTCACTGCAAACTTAAAAGATACCTAAACATCCTAGGTATATCCAGTAGTGCAACCTGCAGATTCTGCGACGACCAAGAAGAAACAAATCACCTTCTAGGAAAGTGTGGGGCGATAATGCACAAAAGAATAAAACATCTGGGAAGTTACCAGATAGAGGAGAGCGAATTACCCTCTCTACAAGTACTCCAGATACTATCATTCCTTAAAGATATTAAGATGGAGGAAGAGCTGTAGAATGAGTCAATCATCCAGCCCTAGTAAAGGGGGCACAATAGATCTAAAGGTCGCAGTGCACTACAACCCCTAAATTTATTCATTCATTCATTCATTCAGATCCCTGAAAAATGTCAACCGTATTTTACAAGTGTTAATACATATAAAAGCAAATCAGTCCATTTTCAAAAGCTTTAGCACTTTCATATACTCGTATATCAAATTTTTTTGAAACCTATGTTTCGTTAGAAACAGTGATATGACACATTTAAAAAAAAAAAATGTCAAAAATCTTAAATTACATTTTTCATTCTAAATATTTCACCCTAACCAACACAAATGAAAAATGATCCAAGTTCAACAATAAATCCCTAATTCTCAGCTCCATAATTCATTTTTTCTTATAATGGAATCAACTTGTTGTTCATAATATCCAAATCTGATGGATTTAGAATTATAAACTAATTTGCAACAGCTGCCGAAAATATTATTTACACAATAAAAGATTAATTCAATCATAAAAACTTTCTCTTATATAGCTTTTTATGTATGTTCCAGGGTTTTTGGAGGTCTTTTTCTATTTCTTTTTAGTTCTTCCTTATATGCTTCTGCCTTTTCTTCGTTTGATCCTCTATGGCTTTGGATTTGTTGAGCACATTTTCAACCAAAGTCAATTATTTTTCTTCACCATAAAAGCATAGTTTGCTTATCGAATATAAGATATCGACTGAACTTACATCCATTTATCTATGTATTAGCTCTGTGTCCGAAGAGATACAAATCCTGGAAATGCTTTTATAAAGTCTGAAAACTCTTTGCGATGTCTGAGAAGTTCAATAAGGGTGTGATGTTCTCAATTTTCTTCTTTTCAACTATTTAAGAACTTTGTTCTAAAGAAAGTTTATTTTTCCCAAACTAACACTTCTTGATTGTGACATTCATGTTAAAAAAAGAAAACATCTAAAATGACCTTGTTGTGGTGTGTCACCTCAAGAGATGGACAGAACTTATAGAATATTTTATTTATTTTTTTTTCTTTTTCTGATAATAATGGGAAAAATAATAAATTCTAAAAATGTGTCTGACAGCTCATCGAGGACATGAGTGTCCTTGGATGCTTATGTCCTTTTGGCTGTGCGTGAATATAATTTCAAAAATCAAGTGGATTTCAAAATCAACAAATATAAAGCTAATGCACTCTAACATTATGTGTCTTTGTAACATAAATATTGAAAAATACCAGTTAGCTAAGGACATCATTGTGAACATTTTCAATTTCATTGAAGAGGGCTCGCATGTTTGCCTATGCATATCATTTCATACATCATATATGTATATTCAAAAGTGGCACTCTGAAAAGCGATAAGGTATATTGTCTCGCTTGACAGGACAGGACACCTATAGGTAGGAGTAAAATAAGGACAGGACCTAACCCACTTGTATATCAGTGTCTGTATTGTTGTTTACCTATACGCTCTCTCCTTGTTTTTGTTTAAATGTGAACCACCACCTGTTTTTTAATGGGAACGTGTCCTTTTTGGTTCGATTTTTGTTTGAGTGGCAACCAAAGGCATTTTAACAACATCGATCGAATCGTGTTCTCACGAAATGAATAACAAATTTTCAGGCAAAGGTGGGTTTAGTTTATCAACCCGACATGGCAGAAGACAAAGGAAATTACATTTTCCAAAGGTTATACCTATAGAGAGGTAGGTCGTATCCTTGGACGTGTATCCGGCTAACTGTTGGATGTCGGAGACGAGGGTTGCACAAGAGTCTTGGCAAATGGACTTTTTGTTATTTTATTATTTTTTATTATTATTTTTGTTTGTTTTTATTATTATCTTGATAGCTCACACTCAAAGTCAATGAACACAATACAGAGTTATTGAATTCATCGTATTGTTATAAATTAATGAAGTACCCACCTATCAAAGACATTTTTTTAATATATATATAAAGGTTCCATTATTATACGATGGCTTTTTCATAATATTATGAAGATAACAAAAATATATTAATTTTAGCTTTGTATTGCCTCAGAGTTTTTGTCTTAGCCTAAAAGTATACTACAGATAGAATTTTTTTTATTGGGAATGTATGTATTTACATACATTTGTTGGTGCCTTTGTGGGAAATTATGAGATATTCGTGTCTGTGTATAAAAGAAAAACACAGGGGTGTTATTCGATGTTCATCTTTATTAAATACTTAAATTCAGGAAGAACCAATTGTTGTTAATTTATGGAATTATGGTCAAATAATAATAAAATTAAGAATTTCGCCGACTGGCACACCGCCCATGGATCAAACGATTTATTGCATCAACTATTTCCAGATCAAGTCATATCACAAAATGCTGATATGTCAAATGGCTATCATCAAGATAATCGTCATTTAATTTTTTTTTGGAACATTCATAAAGAGGATTGGCGGTTCCGTTAATCTACCACGTTGGCCGTAGAACTGTGGATCGGCGACTCCTGTATGATCGAGACATCGGCTCTGGAAACGGAGCAGAGCGTCTGCGGTTCAGTAGAGCTGTGCCCCTTCGGGACAGAAAGGACTTGGTTAAGCAAGTAAGACAATTCTGGTGGTTGGGGGACCACTTTGATATTGTGTTTGACCAAAGTTGTTGCCTTGGCCGTCCTACGTATTTTTAGGAATTAATAGGTAGACTTAACACATGACAGTGGTGGCACCAACAAAATTATAAAAAAAAAAAAAAAAAAAAACTGCATTTGCTCTTGTGGATACATATGTGCATATGGCGCTAATCCATATGTATATATATTCATATATGCATATGTATAGGTGTGTGTGCATTTGCATAGGCTGCTGCGAAACAAAAAAAAAAGTATATTCATTTATACGTAATTTAGTTTTATTTATGTTAATTTAGTTTTATTTAGGTAAAGGGTAGTTTTAAGTTTTTATATAAAAAATGTCAAAGAAAAACGAGTTTTTTTTAGAATTTTCTCGTTTAGTTTTAAATAATATTGAATTTTTAATATAAGTTAGTTTTTACGCCGAAATGCATTTTTAATATAGTTATAGTATAATTTAGAGCGCCCGCATGGGGCCAGTAAGTTAGTTAAGTTATTCTGTAAGCTAGTTTTTAAGGCTTTTGTCTAGCATTTAAGTAGTTATAAGTTAAATTGAAAATAAAAATTGAATTTACAAAAAAAAAAAAAAAAAAATGGCAGACGCGGGGCCATTTTCCGGATATTTTATCGCGCAATCACAATATCAGACCATGTCTACTTTACAAAAGTATCCAAATATCACAACTCACTCAAAATATATGTTTTTTTATTTTAATTGTAAAAATCTAGTTGCACATTATATTTTGTCTTGAGAAGATAATAACCAAATAACGAATATAAAACAAAAATATTCAGAAATTGGTCATTGGTCATTCTAGGATACAGGAAGTGGACGCTTGCGAAATGTTAAGTACTACTGCACTGTGTCTTTAATTAAAAAGTTAATGTTTATAGACTATGAAAACGTTAATTTAAAGGTACTACAGTGGGTGATCGTGCCTAAAAACAAAGTACCTACTTATTTCATGTAAAAACTTTAAGTAAATACTAAAAACCTCCGTCCATTACGAATTTTCCCCATATTAACACAACGTACTAGCTTTACTATGTTTTTTTTTACAAATTATGTTAATAACCTTGTATAACCTAAAATTGCTGTACAGTACACACCTACTTTTATTGTAGGGGTCAAAATACCCCAAAAAAACAATCAGCTGTATTTCCGTCAATATTGGTCCAACAGATCTGGTTTTATTTTTAGGAAATTAAATGGTCCTTAACTTTGTTACGCCATATAGTACACCAAATGCGCTTAATTAAGGAAATATAAGCGAAAAACTGAAAAAAAAAGAAAAAAATAGGGGTTTTTCGCCCTTCCCCAAGTTAGAAAAGGGTCCTCGAGGTCAAGCAATTAGGGAGGTCTTCTTAGTATACCCCCGAACAATCTGCGATTTTTTTCCATGTAAAAGTGCATATCGACTGGACTATGTGTCCTATATCCAATACAAATTCCAATAGAAATAAAATATTCAACTTTAATTTTGAATGTGTTTGTAATCGTATGGGCAGGTGTTCTATATCCATTTTGCTCCTTTTTTTTAAATTAAATTTAATTAATGTTAATAAAGCTTAAAATGAAAAAAGCTTTTGGGTGTTGATGGCCAAATAATCAAAGTTTCCAAAAACATAAAAACCCCTGTGATTACGCAGAAGAAAAAAGGCGAACCATGACTTAAAAGTTTAAAATCGTTCTCCTGAAAAGTTGAGATTTTGGCGTATAGGACAACTAAGTATTCACGTGATGCTTTGTTATTTTATTATTTTAAACGTGTTCCTAGTTACAGTTCAAGTTTTAAAAGTGATCGAATTGGACGTAAGAGTAAGAAAACAAATTAATTCCTACAATTAATATAAAATACAGTATTGGTGATTTCTTTCTTATCTTTATTCAGGAGTTCATTTACACACTCGGAAATCAGTATAGTCTTTCTCTTTGAAATTAATTCTTATAGTTTTAATTAATTTAATAATAATAAAAATAACAAGTTCAAAAATTTAAAAATTTAAAATAGAATCTATCTTTGCACCAAAAACCTTAAAAAAAATTTCCACTGCAAAAAAAAAGTAACCACCAAAGCAAACAAAAGCAAAGGACATTTAAAATGTACCACTCAGAAATGTGAAGTTAAACAGACAGTTGCATTATTTTTACGACATCATAATGACCGTATACCTACAACAATATTTTGCAAACACGTCATTCCATGATGGCTGCCATTGAACTTTCGTGACAAAACATTTAAAAAAGGAAAAAAAAAAACGATAAATTTACTCAAAGGCAAAACAGATATAAGCTCTGAGTAATGAACAGTATCTTTCTATTGTTCTCTGCCCAGAGCAACACTATTTGACTTTTTATTTTTTTTTGATAAAAGAGTGTGATTCTGGCATGTCATAACATCATCTTATGAACAAAGCACCGTTACTTTATACCCACGCAGAGTGAAGTGTCAAAATGTCACAATGTCAAAACGACAAAGGATCTAAAAGCCCCGGACTATTGTTTATGTGTGGAAAATTCTGAATTGGTGTATCTATCTGTCACCTTTTCATCCTTTTCTATTGTTTTAGGTTATGTTTAAGTTTGAGGTGTGAATTTTGTAAATTGTCATCCTGGTAATGCTAATGCTGTTCATATATTCAAAAGCAAAATCGTAGCAGTGACTTAAAGAATCTTCAATAAAATAGAGTTTTATTTCGATTGATTATTCAAAGGAATGTATTTCCAGCAATTTTATATGGGGATTCAGATTCAGACCTGATTAATTTTATATTATCAGATATATTTGCGAAATTTTGGGCTGAACCCATTTTTGGTGTACAAAAAATGTTATGATGGTTTTTATATGAAAAAAAGATGCTGAGTCCGAAAATTTTTAACTTGCTGACACTATTCTCCTAAATTTGATCTTCTGTCAGTCAGATATAATGTTGCAGATTAAGCTTCTACCACACTTTTGTTGCCCCTTTTTATCAAAAAGCTTTTCCCGGAAATTTCGAAAACAGTTTATTATTGTCTCACAAAAATTTAGTCAGATATACAATAAACATAAATAAAAATGGCTTACAAAACAGTTTCTTGTTTGTTCTAGTAAAATTGAAATCTCCTTTTAAATATTTTTAGATGTATATACATATGTATATCCAAAACATTCCTAACTTCCGGTGAACATATGCAACTCCGAAAACGTTATAAAAGCCACTTTTTTTTTTCTTCCTTCAGAATGAGTAGCTCATAATAATTTATATATGAAAAGTGGCCATATGATTTATTCTTAAAATAAAATTCCAACATGCGGCACACAAAATGTTATTTTAATTTGATTCTACTTTGTAACCCATTCATCTTCTTGGAATTGCTCTGTATGTTAAATGTCCTGTGACATGTAAAATTCATTTTATATTCATAGCTGTGCATGAAGCTTTATTTTTTTTTTAAATACAATATTCCGCACATATTAAAGCAATAAACTTTAAATTTACTCATAATTCTATAAATAAAGTTCTATGTGCATTTAGTAACATTTGTTTGTCTCTCGTCTTAAACCATTTGTTCTATAAAATTTATTTATTTTTAAAATCCAAATCCATCTTTAATATCTAAATAACTTAAAAAAACACTTAAAAAAGTATGCCAAACATATTACAAAGAAAGTTCTAAACATATAAATTCTAATAGTTTTCTTGTAGTTTATATAGTTTTTGTTTATGAAAGTTGATGCTTCCATCACCGTCATTTACATATCCACCTGACCCTTTAGGTAAATAATATGCTTTGCATGCATTTAATTAAAAATTCAAAAGCATATTACACATGCACCACACATCCATCGTAAAAAAAATCTCTTTGTCTTTTACGTCCTTCACATACATCACAAGAATTTCCAAGCCATGTTAAATTATTCCATCCTTTTTGACGCACTAAACTTAATTTTTCCCATATCCTTTTTAATTTTCACATCACAGCTGGTAAAGAGCAATTGACCTAAATTAGAAAATAACAATATATAATTTTACAAGCTTCATCCACAAGTAGAAAAGCCATAAATAAAATGTTTGCAAACAACAACAACGTTTTTTTTTTTTTGTATTTTTAAGTTAACCTAAATTTACATGAAACACATGCATATTAGTTTTAGAAAGGATGTTGTTTCCTGTTGTTTTGTCTTTCACTTCCGTTAACAGACAAAGATATATATATTCATACATAAACAAAAAAAACAGACCGAATCAAAAAGATAAAAACATAGTACGCGTACGCCACGGTGAACCGAATCAATTTGCGTCATTCCACTCTAGAGTTGAGAGCAATTTATGAAAACCCAGGGATGCAAAATAAAAATAATGAAATGCTTCATGGAAATAACTGACACATATGAATGCTGACGTTACCGTTATGTTATTTTTCTTTACTTAAGTTATACCAGCCGTTTCGTTGTCGTCGTCAGTATGCGAGTTGTGATTTATGCGACCGTTATGAGAAAAGTAATTTATTATTTAGAGTGTTCTTTTAAAATGTTTCTTAAAACATATTGGGGCATATTCATAGTTGTTTAAACTGCAGTATTTCTTAGCCTGGTTGTTTAAGCAATGTGTACTTTAAATAGGATAAAATCATTCAGTTTCATTTAAAACAGTTTAAACAGTGTTTATGGTATAACAACTTATTGATAAAAATGTGTATGTTTGTAAAGGTTAATATACTTCATTGGCTAAATGCTATGTAAATGAAATAGTCCAGTCAATAAAAGCAAACAAAAAATATATAAATGGAAATAAATCGGTCAGTTTTGAAACTTGGTACACTAACTCAGGGGTTCTGGAGACAATAAAAAAAAATCCCCAAAAATCCGACTGAAAGTGAGGAGAAACACTTTATTTTTTCGGGCCCTTATCTTGGAAATTGTTACTCAAATCAAAAATGTATCTTCTACAAAAATTAGAAGATACATTTCTCTAAAAAAAGATTATATATATTTTTCCCGTAACCGTTTTAATTTAAATAACCCTAGCGACAGTAAGGATTAACATGGAGTTTTTTTTTGGGTTTTCCCGTTTATTAAAGAAATTGTTTGTCATAACAAAACAAAATCTAAAACAAAAATAAATCTTATTAAAATTACTTAAAAATACAAAAAAAATCTCACGTTTATCGTGGAAAATGTTATTCGAAACAAAAACTTATCTTCTATAACAACAACAACAAGAACAACAACAACAACAACAACAACAACAACAACAAGAACAACAACAAGAACAACAAGAACAACAACAACAACAACAACAACAACAACAACAACAACAACAACAACAACAACAACAACAACAACAACAACAACAACAACAACAACAACAACAACAACAACAACAACAACAACAACAACAACAACAACAACAACAACAACAACAACAACAACAACAACAACAACAACAACAACAACAACAACAACAACAACAACAACAACAACAACAACAACAACAACAACAACAACAACAACAACAACAACAACAACAACAACAACAACAACAACAACAACAACAACAACAACAACAACAACAACAACAACAACAACAACAACAACAACAACAACAACAACAACAACAACAACAACAACAACAACAACAACAACAACAACAACAACAACAACAACAACAACAACAACAACAACAACAACAACAACAACAACAACAACAACAACAACAACAACAACAACAACAACAACAACAACAACAACAACAACAACAACAACAACAACAACAACAACAACAACAACAACAACAACAACAACAACAACAACAACAACAACAACAACAACAACAACAACAACAACAACAACAACAACAACAACAACAACAACAACAACAACAACAACAACAACAACAACAACAACAACAACAACAACAACAACAACAACAACAACAACAACAACAACAACAACAACAACAACAACAACAACAACAACAACAACAACAACAACAACAACAACAACAACAACAACAACAACAACAACAACAACAACAACAACAACAACAACAACAACAACAACAACAACAACAACAACAACAACAACAACAACAACAACAACAACAACAACAACAACAACAACAACAACAACAACAACAACAACAACAACAACAACAACAACAACAACAACAACAACAACAACAACAACAACAACAACAACAACAACAACAACAACAACAACAACAACAACAACAACAACAACAACAACAACAACAACAACAACAACAACAACAACAACAACAACAACAACAACAACAACAACAACAACAACAACAACAACAACAACAACAACAACAACAACAACAACAACAACAACAACAACAACAACAACAACAACAACAACAACAACAACAACAACAACAACAACAACAACAACAACAACAACAACAACAACAACAACAACAACAACAACAACAACAACAACAACAACAACAACAACAACAACAACAACAACAACAACAACAACAACAACAACAACAACAACAACAACAACAACAACAACAACAACAACAACAACAACAACAACAACAACAACAACAACAACAACAACAACAACAACAACAACAACAACAACAACAACAACAACAACAACAACAACAACAACAACAACAACAACAACAACAACAACAACAACAACAACAACAACAACAACAACAACAACAACAACAACAACAACAACAACAACAACAACAACAACAACAACAACAACAACAACAACAACAACAACAACAACAACAACAACAACAACAACAACAACAACAACAACAACAACAACAACAACAACAACAACAACAACAACAACAACAACAACAACAACAACAACAACAACAACAACAACAACAACAACAACAACAACAACAACAACAACAACAACAACAACAACAACAACAACAACAACAACAACAACAACAACAACAACAACAACAACAACAACAACAACAACAACAACAACAACAACAACAACAACAACAACAACAACAACAACAACAACAACAACAACAACAACAACAACAACAACAACAACAACAACAACAACAACAACAACAACAACAACAACAACAACAACAACAACAACAACAACAACAACAACAACAACAACAACAACAACAACAACATTAAAACAGGTAATCAATACATCGGGATCACGCAGACGATACGGTTTTTTATGAAAAAAAAAAGATTTTTAGTTTATCATATTTTGAAAATATTTTTTTAGAAAAAATCTTTTGAAAACAAAGTATGGAATACAAAATATTTATACGAAAGACATCACCACCGGCAAAAATTTAATTATGTACATGAAATTTTATCAAAATTTATTGTATCGGTTTTTGGAAAAAAAAACTAACTTACTAAAAAATATCTTTTTTTAATTTTTTTTCCATTCTTATTCAAACTTAGCAGTTATTTGTAGAATATTTCATTTCGTCACAATCGGTGCAGCTGTTCAAAAGATAGTCTTAGGAATAAAAAACGGTTATATGGCCGGTACCATTAATAAACTGATTCTGAAAAAAAAAAATCAAATGAAGGACATGACCATTGGCAACAAATCACTCGTATAAAACTTAATCGAAATTGACTATATTTTTTTCGAGAAAAATGGAATTATGTAGGTACCATTATTTTCTATGCGGGTCATTTAGACGGAACTCGAACGCAAATCTCTTTCCACAATTATCAAAATGAATTTTTATTGTCTCGCAATAGTTATTTGGAAAAAATTCTTTTGGTATTAAATAAACTTGCAATTTAAACTTTTCGCAAAAAATTTCGCGCATTTTAAAATGGCAATTCATTGTTTTAAAAAAATTTGTTTTCGTCAACATTTTCGTTTCTTTTTTTCTCGCCGTTTATTTACAATCACAATAAGAACATTTATAAAAAGTTACATGTATTTAAAATTCGGAAAACATTATTATATTCTGAATCCGTAAGAAACAGAGGAGAATTTAATGTTAACGTTGTTTTTCTACGAGCTTGTCAACTTTTAACTTTTGGTGTTTTGTAATACATAAAATTTTACAATATTTTATAAATTTTTGTATGCTTTGATACCATTACCATAGAAGATAATGTAGTAGATAATATGTATTTACCTATGATAGCAGACAATAACAGGTTATTGTTTGTTATGGATTAAGATTTGCGGTCAATGTTTTGTTGGATACAAAGACGTTAAGATCGTGCATGTCAAGATAAGTAGTTTTTTTATATTGCTGATAATTTCCCCTCAAGGTCAGTAGATGGTTACTCGAGCAGAACATGGTGCAGAGTTTTGATATTTATTTTTTGAATTGTTTTGGCTATCGATCTTTTACATGTAAATGAATTTCGAGCGAAAAGATCGAAAGGCAAAATAATTTAAAAGCTAAATAATTAAATGCATTGTAAAAAATTGCGTAGTCAATTCTTGACAAAAAATAACATTGCCAAAAAAAATCTGGCTTAACAATAAATTACCAAATCATCAAAAGCAGAATGATAAAATGACAAGCAGAAAATTCCGAAATGATCATTGCGAAGATTAAAATGCTAAATATAAAGCCAAAAACTTATTGAGTGGTATCTAATCAAGCAGGTAGGTATGTATATTTTTTTTAAAAAGCTTTGCACAGGTTCATTACCTTTAGCCATGTAGGTATAACCTTTATACAAACGAAATATTTTATTACATTCACAACATAAATTTAATAAAAAATAATGAAACAATCACATCGATTTATTATACCCAATGATATATTTGACTTTATTACGAGTATAAACATTAAAAACTTAATACCTATATATAAAATTGGTATCCACAATTCCCTCCCTTTGTCAATCAATAAAACACCTAATACACGAATGCAATATGTCTTCCATTTTCCATAGATATTATTTCAAAACAGTAAACAGGTGATTTCCCATGGGAAATTATTTTATGTTACGATCTCATAATAACCATCCTTCATATATACATAGATAACATTAGATACATATGAGCATGTCCTCTGTCCATTTTCATATAACAATATTGAAAATTGACGGCAATGGTTTTATTGGATTGGCATGTTGATGCTGACACACATCAAATGGTTTATGATTTAATTAGAATGTGAGGTTATTTAACAACTTGCAGTTTCGGTCAATTTAATCGAATTTAATTATTCATCAGTTTCATTTGAAATTAATCTAATCGATGTTCTTCATTCATACAATTAAAAAAATAATTAGTGAGAATAAAACAAATGGTGGTCTTTTTAAATATTTAAAATTGAAAAAAAAATTATTGAATTTATCCAGAATTTTAATTACCCTCGTGCTCTGGCAACCCATTTTACATTAGAGGTTATGTCAACGTGCCACAATTGAACTAACAAACCATAATCAAAGGACATTATGCATGATGTTTATTTTTGCGTAAATTTAATGTAAATATAATCACGTCGTCGCCATTATGGTTTCTATTACGTCAAATGAAAGTAGAAACAAACAAACGTGAAAAATATGAAAAATATACATTATATATATTAACCCAAATACGACTTCTCTCCTTCCATCCTGCTGAGTTAATTAAACTTTTGCTCGTGATATTTTTACTTGTTTTTTAATGAAAACCCAAACAAAAAAAAAAAGACTGACACGCCATGGCCGTCTAGTTTTATGCTGACGAGAAAACAATGGTTATTTTATTTATATGACATAATAAAAAAAAAAAATTCATAAGAATACACTCTCCTGACACATTTCCCTTGGGTTTATCTAAATTTTGCCCTCAAATCATTATTTTGGGTCTTCAACGAAGTCATTATACAATTTTTTGCTTTCAGATGCAAAACAAAGAAAATTAAAATAGATATCAATTTTTTTTAAGAAAAATGGATATTAAATAATTTGCGTGTCGAGGTAACCTTTCCAGAAACTGTATGTTGATTCAAGCCCTAAGCGTAAGCAAGATCCTTATAAGTACCTATACTCATAGAGAAAATATTAATAAATTTTATAACAAATAATTGTAAACTTATTTAATGAGAAATAAAATAAAATGCACGACTGGGTCGCAAAAACTTGCTTTTGCTGTTAGAATTAATTATAACAACATACTATGAACAACAACATTACTTGGCAGGAATTAAAGCTCTTGTATGTCTGCCACGTCAATTATCAATCTTCTATTTATAATTTCCTGTTTATTCGAAAAACACGTTATTTGAATTTCTGAACCAGGAATTGTAACTGGAGTTCCCCTTGTGGTCAATTTCCCTATAACCAATTCTACCATTGCAATTGTAGGTATATTTTATAATTATAACTATTTTGATTATTTTTTTTTTCCTTTTTTCTAAATCAAAACAAAGGACATAAATAAGTCACACAAACATTTTCTTGTGGCAAGTTGAAACAAAAATAAATTTAATAAAAATAAATATAATTTTTTTTTAAATAAATGAATTATTTTTTATTATTATTATTATTAAAATTAACACTATAACTTTTGCAAAATGTTGGTATTGAAGTTTTATTAAGTCACATAGATCTTTGAAAAAAAATGGGTTCAAATTTATTTACCTGTTTACGAAAAATGGGTTCAAATTTATTTACCTGTTTACGAAATAGCTCAAGATAAAATTAACGTTTGTATCGGAGGTACGGTTACTAGGATTGCCTAATTTTTTTTTAAGGCAATCGGATAAGAACCATCAGATATTTGTTTTTAAGAAAATCTTTGAAGTCGTTTTCAAAAAAAAAATTAAGCTTCTTTATAATGGTTATATGGCAAGTAACCATATTTTTTGATCTAAAAAAAAATTGTCCTTCAAAACCTGTATCAAAATTTGTATCAAATTTGAAGATAATGCTGATACAACCAAACTGACAGACAGACAGACACAATTTCTGTACTTTCTTTTTTCTCTTCTCTATCATCGCTATGACAGGCTTGATTGATATCTCAAACCTTTTTTTTCACGAATGCATAACATGCCTTATGTTTGAATATTGCCCCTCTCGAATAAACGGGGGATATAGACCCCTCCCCTCCCATACGATTTTTTTCTTGTTTCAACCCAACCTACTCGCTCTATCTTTTTGGCACACCGTATGTAAATCACCCTGTAATTTTTTTTTGTTTGAAAATCACTCAATGATTTGAACAAGTTTTAGAAAAAAAAGTTAACAGAAGTGCTTCAATTTTAATAAGTTTAATAATTTTTTTTTTAATTCAATATAAGAAAAATGGCTTGAGTACAAAATTTTCTTTTTTATACAATAAATGCTAACTACTTAAATTAAAAATCGATTTATTAAAAAAAATTGAAATTATTTTTTCTACATACCTACTTGTATTTAAGATTGAATCATTGTTAAAATTAGTTTCAACCCTTTTAATAAAAAATCATATGATCGTTCATTTATATTTAAAAAAGTATTAAATTTATTTTAATTAAATTTATTTTAAAAATTTTTAAATTTATTTAAATGTTTGTGCCAATTTGTCACAAGAGCAAGTTCGTGCGACCCAGTTGAGCACTTTATTTTATTTTCACTTCGAAATGTCTGTCTGTCTGTTCATCTGTCAGACTGGATGTATCGACACCCACAGCCTAAACGGTTCGGCGGATTTTCTTCAAAATTGGTACTCTGTATTTTTAGAGTAATATGCCCAGGCGTATTTTTGATTTTTATCCTAGGACTGAAAATAACGGTACCTGCCATATAAACGTAACAGATAATTCAATTTTGTTCAAAAAAATACGGTCGATTTTGATAAAATTTAACATCAATAATTTTTTTTTTAACGGTGATGTACAATGGATTTGTGGCCAAAGGTTGTGTTTTTCATTTTTTGCAGAATAAGTTTACATATTAACTGTAGCTTGCAAACAAGCCTTAAAGACAATCCAATTTTTCTCGTAAAATAAACGATCGATTTTTCTCTCAAAAAAAATTATCGATTTCGATAAGATTTTGTGTGACTGAGTTTTTGCCATTCTTGCTTAGTATCCTAAGACAAAGGTTAGTAATCTAACACAAGAGCGAGTTTTTCCGATCCAGTCGTGCCTTTTATTGATGTTTGTCAAATATTTCTTTTCGAATTTCTCCCTCATTTTTTTTCGAAACCGTTACTAACTTCGCTTTAGTAATAGTTAACCACCGCTAAAGCAAATGAAATATGGTGTCTCTATATGTTTTAAATAGGAATTATAAAATAAATAATAAAAGAAAGCAATGATTCCAGTTTTTTGGTTATCTTGTCCCAGTAAGGGGCGGTATTGAAACAATTTCGTTCTAGTCCTACCTCCTTTTATTGTTAAGGCTCTTTTCTGTATCCAGGAGATACCAAAAAGTTATATAACTGTCATATATGAGTGTTGTATTGAAGTTTTTTTAGGATTTACGCTTCACATAAACAACAGCCAGATAGTTTGTATCGTATGAAACCTAAGCACTTAGCAAAGTTTTTAGCGACTTAAAATATGCTGACATACATCAGAAGGTGGTTAGTGGTGTCCAACCTAAGAAGGGAAAACTTTTCAGATGCAAGTCTCCCTCATTGGCACTGGCATATATAATGCGTATAATTTTTTTAGTTGACAAAGGACAACATTGAGGTTTTAAAGGATTAAATTCCATGCGATTGTTAAAACCTCATTGGGCAATGCTATCAAAAATCCTACGCCACTGTTTCAGTTCCACATCCGAATAACAAGGTTTTCAATGTGGAAAGCTGGGGGTGTTGTTGTCAGTGAAACCTAAACCATTAGAGGTTTCATAAAGGTGTATGAGAACTCTTCATATATTTTTGTAGCATCATTTCACAAAAACATTCATGTACATTGTACATAGTAATAAATCTTAATTGTTTTTAAGAAACAGAAATGGTGTTAAAAAATTGTAAGTGTAGCTGATGTAGTTGATGAGAAATAGACCCCAAAAATCAAAACAACATAAACTAACAAAAAGCAATGTATTAAGACTTAGGTAGGTAAGATGGCGGTTTCGCAGAACAACTGTTCCGAATAAAACCAATTAGCGCGGAAAAGCGCCGTTTTGATACCATAACTCGTATGACTTAATTTTTTGTGATATAGTGGTAGTGACTGTTAAGCTAAGAGGATCAGTTTTTGGTCTGTGCCCGCAGTCACAAGGGAAGAACCTAGCTCACACTGTGTGCTGGGTGGTTCCATTTGGACTGAGAGTCGACCAATTAACTTTACACTAGATCAATATGAGGCTAGGCCCGTTCAAAGGCGGAACACCTGCCAGGTGTAAATCCGTGTTTTGATGCTTTCGCCGCAAGATAGAGTAAGTGCTAGTCCGAAAAGCTAGTCCTAAAGGTAAGTTCCAGAAACTTAAAAGGTGAAAGTTGAAATGGTGCTTTGAAAAGCTAAGGGCACCAGTTTTTGGTCTGTGCCCGCAGTCCCAAAGGAAGAAATTAGCTTACACTGTGTGCTTGGTGGTTCCATCTGGACTGAGAGCCTGCCCAATAACTTAACACTAGATCTATATGAGGCTAAGCCCGTTCAAATACAGTTTATACCTACCAGGTATTAATTAGTGTTCTGATGCTATTGCCAAAGATAGAGTAAGTGCTAGTCCGAATAGCCAGTCCTAAAGGGAAGTTCCAAAAACTTCCAAGGTGAAAGTTGAAATATAGATATTGCTTGGTTTGTTAGAGCCAACTGGTGCTGTTGAGAAAAGCGGTAAAATCATTTATCTTTTTATTCGACAGCACGTTTAGGTTGTCGAGAAACAGGCTACCAATGCCTGGAGGCGAGACCTAGCCAGAGCCGGACAACGGGAGTGGAAATGCTCAATAGTTTCCTTCTCCAGCGGATTTCTACAACTACGGCAGTAGCTGTTGAAAGGTATGTGCAGTTTAGCTGCGTGTTCGCCTATTGGCCAATGGCCAGTGACGATTGCAACGACCCTGGCCATGTCTATTCTGTTTCGTTTTATTAAATCATTCGATCTGTTTTTGTCAAAGGTTGGCCATATCTTTCTAGTTATTTAGGTTGCCAAACCTTGCCACCTCTTCGTTGATTCTGAAAGGAAATGGTCATATATTCTGCCCTTCACGAAGCCCAGTGGAAGATCTACTGATTCCGCCTGAGAGACGAGAAGGGCTGATCCCTGCCTAGCAAGATCATCTGCTCGCTCATTGCCTTGGATGTCGCTATGGGCTTGGACAAATACTAGAGAAATTTTTATACTATCACTGAAACCTGAGAGCTCTGCTCTGCATTGATGAACTATCTATGAAGACACCAGGCAGCTGTTAATTGCTTTGATTGCAGCTTGGCTATCTATACAAATGGCTACATTGTTAATATTATGGTTAGATATTGTTTTTTGTTTGAGTATCCTACAGGCTTCCTTTATAGCAAGCACTTCAGCTTGAAATATGCTGGCAGCGTCGGGCAGGCGGAACGATTGACTAATTTTAAGTTTGTCGGAGTGAACACCCGCCCCAACTCCGTCAACCATCTTTGAGCCGTCAGTGAACATTTTGGTGTCATATTCATTTGTCACCGTATCGTTTTTCCATTCGTCTCTGGTAGCAAAAAGCACATTGAAACTTTTATCAAAGTCAAGACAAGGGTATTGGTAGTCAATATGGACTGAGCGAAGATCTATTGGATCAAGACTTAATTCCAACTGGAAAAAATATGAAACCTTTTTTAAAAGAAGATTGAAAATTATTAACAAGGCAGTGCATCCATGCATCAACAAGTTAGAATGTTTCCAAAATAGAACTTTAAAAATGTGTGTTTATGCATAAAAAAACGAAAAACTCTGAACAGCTTAACTACAGAAAGATATATGTGTTGAATAATGCTCCTGAATGTCGCTCGTTTACACAATAGTTCCAACTGTTCTTTGTAAACACCTAATCTCCTTTGCCAACAATCTGATTGGCCTATCAGTTAAATGAATTATCACAGTTAAATGAATTTAATTTCAAATTGATTTACACACATATCCATAAAAATCTATCTTTTAACTTTTTTAACAAATATATTCACATAAAATCACAATATATTTTACTGTCACAATGGCATTAGCTCCAGCAGATATAAGCTTGACATTTTCCATAACTGATTTTTTTTTTTAACTTTTTTCTACATATTTATGTGTATAGAAGGTAGACCTATTCATGGTGGATGGGTTGACTTCGTAGCAAAGAGTTTCTTTATTTCCAAACCCAAGGAAACGCACGGTTAAAATATCGTATTCAACCCTATTTCTTTTAAGGATATTAATCTCCTTTTTGTGATTCCATTTCTTTTGATAAGAATTTATATTCTTAATGCCACGTAAAAGATATTATGTATCTTAAAGGTTTAGTCTTTTATCAAAACACAAAAGAAGAATCTTCTGCTGTGTAAAGTAAATAAAAGGAGGTTTTCTTTTAAATAGGTTAGTAAGATATCCTTATTCTATTCTGGATAAGTAGATATAATAAGGAAGCTTATTTTTATTTAATTCAAACCCCTTCATATTTTGTCTGAAGTCCTTTTTTGGGGAAAATATTACATGTTATATTTATAGATAAAGGTGGTAACAATAATTCTTTAATCTGGACCATTAAATTGGCTTAAGTACATTAAAGGAGCAAACTTGATTGTTTATAAAAGCCTTAAAATAAATATTAAATTTAGTAAATTATTGCATCCCTTAAATTTGATTTAATATTACATCCTTGATAATGTTTAGCTTAAGGGCATCAGCATAAAATGTGCCAGCATAAATAAATAATGTTTGTTTCATAATAACTTTGTGTAATTTTATATGTGTGTTACATTTAGTTGCCATATTTGTCTCGTTTTAACTTTGTTTGTTTTTGAAATTCAATTTTCAAAGTTTGACAAGGGTAAACACAGTATTTTTGGGAACCTACGTATCCTACCTGGGTTTTATATTCTGAAAGTTTCTAAATAATTTGGCTGGTAATATTCGTTAGTTAGTTTGTGTGGTATGGTTAGTTAGTTTGTGTGTTATTATGCTAAAAAAGAATTTGTCATGCAATGCAGATAATTGAAGAGAAATGGAGCACATTACACAAAATGTTAGTTATTGGCTTATAAACTGCGAACCATAAAAAAATCGATTTATATTTTGTGTTAAAGACCTGAAGAAAAAAATTGTTTAAATTAAATTTGAAGGTTAATTTTGAAAAGAAAACTCTACAAATGTACGACTGAGTCACATGAACTTGCTCTTGTAGCAAATTTGAAATTACTTTCGTGTTTATAACTTGGAAATTCGTTTTATCAGGTTTTTTTTTATCATAATTTTACTTTTTCAATTCTTTTTTTTGTTTGAAAGAGTACATTTAAAAAATAAAGGGCACAACTGGATCACACAAACTTTTTTTCGAAAAAAAATCGAATTATCTTTTTATAAAAAAAATTCAAAAATTACTTTTTTCCAAAAATTTTTTTTGAATATTTAATATCGATAAAATCAGTGCGGCCCTTTAAAACAGAGTCGGAGTAATAATAAACAGTTCTATATGTTAGGCCAGGTACCGTTAATAAGCTGATTCTGAAAAAAAAACTTTTCAGACAAAAGACATCACCATTGGCAACAAATCACTCATGTAAAATTTTATAGAAATTGATTGTATTTTTTTCGAGAAAATTAGAATTATCGGTTTTTGTCATTGACGTACTAGATATGGACCGCCAGTCGGTTGAAATTTTCATACAAACAGGCAAGAAAAGTTGTTCCAGCTAAAAACAGCCTAAAAACGCCATCATCTTTTAGTGTTAAATACGTGTACTAATTTCGCCATTAGAATTTAACTGAAAACGATAATATATTCATCTGTAAGTAACTCATGGCATAAGGAGTGGATGTGTTTTGTAAAATAAAAGTAGTTTGATAATAATTTCCACCAAAATATTTCAATAGTAAATAATTAATTAAAAAAATTATATCACTGCTACGCAGATTCCCTGCTAGTAGTTGATGGCTCCCCTAGTTATGTTGGAACACGCGTGAAGTTGGCTACTGGCGGTCCATACCTAATACGTCAATGGTTTTTGTCAAAAAAAAAAATTTTGAAATTTTTTTTTTTTGCTTACAGTAGGAGGTATTTAAGCTAAGCAGTAATTTTTGAATATTAATTTTCGTTAAAATTGTTGTAGCCGTTTAAAAGATATTCGGAGTAATAAAAAACTGTCCTATGGCACGTATGGCACGTTCCACTGGTGGTGTTCAATGATGAATTTCACTGATCAACTCTAACCTCAAATCATTGTTTTTTTTTTTTTTTTTTTGGTTTTGTTGGGCGGTGACAAATAAAAGTTTCTTATTTATAACAAAGAAATAAAATAAATAATGATAGAAATTCTATATACTAATATGAAAATTAATTTAAAAAGTTTTTTTTTATATTAAGAATATTCAACCAAGTAGAAGACATTGTCTCACTGTGTAGTCTTTTTTGCGGTCCTGATCTTTATATATTAATCCTTAAGAGTATCTCAATTATAAAATTAATTTATTTAAAATTTAATGCAAATCACATCTAACCAAATTTATACCTAAAACATATAATATTACTTACCACAGAAAAGTATTAAATTCAATTGGAACTTACCTGAAAATAAAAAGAAAATAATTTATTTAGTAAGCTGGTTTGAATTTTTATGTTAAGTGCTTTTTCAATAATTAAATGCCGGCTGTCATTAATTTAAATTAGCAACTTATAAATCGTCACCACAATGCAGAACTAGCCTAAGTCCATTTTTTGAAATTTGGAATTTTTGGGCCAGTACGAATCCAAGTCCAAAACCGTAAAAATCGAACGATCCGTTCCCGAGCTAATGAGTGGACACTCGTACGGCAGTTTCTTTAAGAACGAGGCTGCATGCGGATATTTGTTGGACGAAAAATGTTAACACTTTTGATTTTGTCTGATGACAGATTATATGTGTATTATGACTGAAATCGTTGAACTGACCAAGAGCAGTTAGCTTTATGTACATGGAGTAAATTAAATTAAAAAAAAAAATTATTTAAATTGTTAAGGGGGGGCTTAAGCCCCTCAAGCCCCCCTCTGGCTACGTGACTGCTCTTGACTAACGAACAAATTGGATTGGTAGTTAAAAGAAAAAATTAAAGTTTTGGAGTGAAGTTTGGGAGGCCACAAAACCTTTAAAATTAAGTTTCATTCATGTTTATACCCCGTTTAATAACATTTAATTTCGCTATTTTTAGTCTTTTTATTGTTATGGGAGTTATACACCTCATTCAGTAGAAAAAAATGTCCTCGCCAGAAGTGTAATTTTGTCTGAACTTTGGCGGCTTCTTCTTGGATTTTTGGCTATTTCAGGTAGCCATAATTGTCATTCATTGATAAGTGACGTTGACGCAATAACTTTAATTCGATGACTGTGTTCCTAATTCACAGCTATTGCTGGCGTTTTGTATATTCCAGCTATATTGGTCGTAGTCTATAGCTTCCATTGCTTCAAATGGATCTTTGATCCAAATACAATCCTACCTATGGAACAAAGGGCTGAGCTACATTTGAATGTTTGAAGTAAACATTAGGCAAGTCCTTTTATGATAACACATTAAAAATAAATTATTTTATAAATTATACCTTTAAAACATTTTGCTTATTTTCTATAATGAATTCATTAACAATCATGGTCAAATGGTCTTTCTCCTTACAATATCATTTCTAATAGTCAAACCGTTCCATTGAACTAAAATTACATAAACTATTTAATTAGAATACGAAAACAATTATTTGAAGAATTGTATGAATTTATGGTAATATATATAAAACCTCATGACAATTAAAGACCACAAAATTCAATTTCATAAACAATCGACAGGCGACAGGATATATCTTATCACAAGTATGAGTAATTCTTAGCACGTTAACAAAAACAACACACATTGCATACGACAAGGACATGGATTTCGAAATTAATTCATTTTTGAATATGATTAAGTAGATATATACATATATATTTATCATAAAGATCCCCATTTTAAATTCACATGGCTGGGTTTGCTTAAATGTCACTTTCTATTTTAGCTACTCCCTTACTTACATAATTTATTGATGTTACGTTTGCGGAACGAATTGAAAAGGACCAGCAAAGTCGTTTTGACAAAATTTTCAGTGTAACTTTTGTAGATATCTTTTTTTTTAAATAATTGAACCATGAAATTAAAAATATTCAAGGAAAATAAAACACATTTGTTTCCATATACCATATAATTACAGAAGGACCATACCCTTACTCTTAGCAATCACAGTTTTTTTTGGATTTACAAGGTACATATTTGCAAATTAATTACTTGGAATTCCTAACTTTCGTTATCTCTTATGAAGAGACTTTTGAAGTAGTTGATGACTTTAAATGCCAAAATTGATTATTCGGTAATGTACACATAATATGTGAAGGTAATTTGCGAATGTCAAATGCGAAAGAATCAATGACGAACTTTAAGTTTTGTGTAATACAAATATCTAACCAGAAAAAAGATATAAGATTACAAACCTATTGTATTTTAGCATTGTGGAAGCTATTTCAGTACGAAAAAGAAGCGGTGATTTAACCGAATAAATATCTATGTATATCCCATAATTTTTTGTTTGAAATTGAAACTAAAGGACACAATACTGGGTTGCACAAACTTGCTCTTGTTGCAAGTTGCCTGAGAGATTAACACAAAACAAAAAAAAAATATTTAATTAAAAAAATTAAACGAAAAAAATTTTATAAAATTTTATTAAAAGTCTTGAGTCTATAAATTATAAAGTTCCACCAAGATCCATTTGGGAAAATGAGGGATTCTTGAAAGCCGAAAATAGGGTTGGTATGGTGGCGTGTACTCAGACAGACTAAATTTAAGTCTCTCTTTCCGTCTCCCTGACCATTGTAGTGTGTTCCAAGCGGAAATTCTGGTGATTAAAGAGGTATTATCCTGGTTAAGGGAAAACGTGAGGTCTGCATATTTTCAGACAGCAATGCAGCCCTTAAATCAATCTGTGCTATTTCCACAAACTCAATAACTGCCCGCGACTGTCGATCATGTCTCATGGAGATGGCAGAACAGTTCAACATTCACCTCTTCTGGGTGCCGGGACACAGAGACATTGTGGGAAACTGCAAAGCCGATGAACTCGCCAGAAAGGGAACCCTAATGCCAGTTTTTCCTAACAAGGATAATATTGGTATATCTATCGCTACAAGCAAACTCATGCTAAAACAAAATGCCATAGAGAAAACAAATTTAAGATGGACAAACACTACGAGGAGGAGGAGGAGACTATCAACCATATCTTCTCTGCTCATGCCCAGCTCTCTCCCAAAGACGTAAATTAGACATGGGTAATTTCTTTTTCGACGATCCTAGCGATATGTCGAACGTAAACATTCTATCTTTACATCGCTTTATAAGAAGCTCCAAATGGTTTAATTAAAGAGGTACTTCCTCGCTCGTTTCGTGGTATCACAACGGACCTATCTGTGGTCTAAGTGTGTCAGTAGTCTTCCTGACAGCCACATAAACCTAACCTAACCTAACCTATCCGAAAATAAAGAGCAAACCAGGACTTTTTGGAAAAAAAGTAGGTATGGATTTTTTGAGAAATAACTTGCGATTTTACATTGGTAGTGGTATTATCATTGAGTTTATACACATAGAGGAATCAAGATAGTTTCAAGCTCACCGAAGTAGATATCTCTAAATGAGCATATATCGTGTAATTATTATTGCTCTTATTCCCTGTAACGAAAATCACTCAAACCGAACAGAACAAAATTCTTCTGCATACATTTGTATTTGTTTTTCTTTATTTCTTTTGCATTTTAACTCAAGAATAATTGCTGCAAGAGTACAAAACACAAGAAAGAGATTTCTCTATGTAGTATATAAACTCAATGGTACTATTAAGGAAGTACCATTACATTAATGTAAGTATGTAAAAAATAAAGTTTCCGGTTTAACAATCTAATACTATGTTCCCACCGACATGATTTAGCTCAATCCACTTGATTTAGCTAAATCATGTTATTAATTATGTGATTTACCATACATTTTCATGATTTACATTTACGTGATTTAGACTCGTTTTATTTTAAATTACGTATCTGTCATCGTAAATCTTGATATAAACAAACTATAACATATCTGCTTTTTAATCAGCGCTTTCTTCAGCAACAAAAAACAAAAACAAAACTTTGAAGCCATAAAAACATATTAAATTCCCAAAAAAAAAAACATATTGTTCTCGGTAAGTTTTCTTGTCCTTTTATTAATTATTTATAATTAAAAGCTATTTTAATCTTTACAGGAATGTCTCAAGACAAAACTAAAAAAAAGAAAGGTTTGGAAGGAGTCAAGATTTACATAAATGTCAGACTAAAACAAAAAATAGTTCGGTGGAAACGCCTTTCGTGATTTATAAATCATTTATTTAAATCATGTCGATGGAAACATGGTATTACATGACGATGACATTAAGACGAAAAAAGTAGGTACCGCAACATGAAATTTTATCCGTCTGTTTGTCTGTCTGTCTGGCCATCTGTCAGTCTGAATTTGTTGACACCTTAAGCGTTAGCGGTTGGGCCGAACATGATACTTTGTCTTTTTAGAGTAATATGCCCGGCGTATTTTTGATTTGTATGGTAGTTCTCATAATAACGGCATATGCGACCTGCCACTGCCATACAACCGTTGCAAATACAGATAATTCCTTTTTTCTGAAAAAAAATAAAAATAACACCTCTTATTGGAAAACCCTTTATAAAGGGCACAACTGGGTCGCACAAACTTGCTCTTGAGGCAAGTTACTTTCGTGTTCACGAATAGAAAACTCATTGAACCAGTTTTTTTTTATATAAAAACAAAATATTTTCAGTAGGTATTTTATATTTTGAAATATTTTTTTTTTTTTTCAAAAGAAATATTTAAAAAACAAAGTAATATATCTAATAAAAAAAAAACATTTATATGAAAGACACCACTTTCTGTAAAAATTTAATTACATAAAATTTTATCAAAATTAATATTTTTTTTTTAATATAAATAAGAATTATCAGTTTTCCAAAAAAAACTTTATCAAAAATTAATTTTTTTCAAAAAATTTGTTTGCAGTAGGTATTGAAGTTTAGCGGTAGTCTTAGAATAATAAATTTCGTCAAAATCGGTGCAGCCCTTCAAAAGATAGTTGGAGTAATAAAAAACGATTCTATGGCTGATTCTGAAAAATATTGTCAGACGAAGGACAACACCATCGGCAACAAATTATGGAAATTGATCGTATTTTTTTTTTTTCAAAGAAAATGGAATAATCGGTGATTACGCCATTTTTTCAAAAAAAAAAAGAAACAAATTGTTTGAGTTAAATTTTCACTTGTTCCACTGACAGATTCCAGGAAAAAAAAATCGTGTGTACTTTAATCAGGAAAACAGCCTGTCCACTGACACATTTTTACTTGCGGTTATAGGTACTATAAGGCAAGTCTTGTTTTAACAAGTTTTGAGATAACAATCAAAAATGACATTACGATGATTCTGTCTGTCTGTTGGTCTGTCGGTCTGTCGCTGTCGGGCCGATTTACTTCAAATTTGGTATGGTTTCTGGGGTAATACGCCCAAACCTCAATATTTCAAAAACTAGTTGACGGATTTCTATGAAATTTAGTTTTAAGGTGTAATAAATTAAGTTAGAAACCCGCATACTAATTTTTTTTTAGAAAAAAGGTTTCGAAAAAATATTTTTAAAAAATCGATTTTTTCGAAAACCAGTCCAACGATTTTTTTGTATACTTTGATTTTGGTTAGAATATTTGTAAGATATGGTTTTCAAACTTTAAAACTTTGAAGGATCTTAACTCCTTAGCACTTATCAAAACTCTTAAGCTCTTCTCGATTCACTAACATTTACAGGCCGACTCCACGAGCGATAATTTCTATCAGAATGTGTATCCTGCAATGAAATATTCAATGGAGTCGCGTTGTTTCTCTTTATTTTGGGATATCAGATATCTCTTTCTAAGATTTCGCCTTGACGAAGATGTCTGATATAAATTTGACAGATGAGTTTTTTTTTTCTTTTTCTAGATAGATGGCATTTTATCTCATTATTTTTTCTCTCATGCCGGTCGTTGCTCTTCGTTCGCTTGCATTTCGGTTGTTTTATTTCGGATTTTTTTTTGTTTTGTTTTGTGCATTTTAGGTAAAAAGGGTAATAAATATTCATTAAAATGCATTTAATTATAATTTTTGTATGTAGGTACCTGTACAATATACATACCTAGTTACAAAAAAAAATTAAAATTAAATAAAATCATTTCTTTAAAAATACTATATTATATATAATTATTAACTAACAAAGTAAAAACAAATACTTCAAAGCAAAGCGAAAAAACTATTGAAAGAAATTTGTCGTTTATCCGCGATGTTAGGAGACGCTAACATCTCTTTACACACTGGTTCCACTGGCCATGCCGATGCCCAACAACTCAACAACAATCTAGTCCACTATCCAATTCTCATTCGGTCTGTGTCTTGTCGATTAATTTTATTCTTTGACAACGAGTAAAATAAACATGCGTCCCTTTACCCCGTTTCCCTTTTCAAAAAATACAAAGTACATTCAAAATGAAAGAGAATGACAAACACCTGAAGAAATTGCACATGTACAACAAAAATTCTGCAAAAAGCATCTCACATATAAGAAACGTCAAAATTCATGTCCAAATTTTCAACAGCGCTTATGTCTTGTCGAAAAAATGGATTTCAACGACAAGTCACCTGATTGGATATGGATTTTCCAAACTCCATTGGTTTCTTTCATGGCGTGTTCAAAATTAGAGCAGCGTTCATGCCCAGTTAAGCCAGTGTGTTAATCTATGAAACGTTAAGACATGAACTGCCCTATATAGATATCATAGATCTAGCAAGCGATACAGATATAAAGTGGAGAACTATTTACTGCATGCAAGCGTTTATTGCCAAGAAGTCACCAAAAGCAATCCCTTATATTCGAAAATTTATCGGGTACTCACTTAAATCCGTGTTTGCTTGCAGCAAGCTTTCATATGTTGTCTACATTGTTGTGAATTGACATATGTAAATAGTTCTATCGCTGACTCTTAGGTGGCATCGCCATATTTCAAAAACAATAGCAAGACTCCGATTACTTCCTGCTGTAAAATGATTTTTTAAGACTTAAGAATGTGATTTTAGATCTTGATGAATTTCTATACTCCCCTATATTCACCCTTAAAACAGAATACATTCAGTTTGTAAACACTCGTAAGAATATATCTTATTACAGGATCAATATTTTTATTGCAAAATACACCCTGGCCTAGTTTATTTAGGGGATTTCCGCGTCTGGCATTGAGTAAATAAAATCACAGCAGCTATTTGATGAATTTCGTATGCGGAAGTGCTATTAAGGGTTTTTATATAAAGACGCAGCTATATGACAATACAATAGTGAATGTATATAGTTATATGGGGCGAAAAGGAGAATTGGATATCCTTCCATCATGTGGAAATGTTAACATTGAAATTATTTGCATAAAATTCCATTGAGATTCTATTTTCAGTTATGTAATATATTTTCATTCCAATAACATTGAAGGGATTTCTTCCTTACACTATATTTGTCGTCGTCTATAAGGATATATGTGAGTTGGAAAATGGAAGTGGAGGAAGAACAAAGCAAAAGCATGCGACAGGATCTTATTCAGGTGCTTTTACTCGATTTGTGGCTGATGTGGCAGTTAACACACTTGAGTCAAACAAAAACCTTATTCTGTGAGAGCCTGTTGTTGTCTTTGTGTGAGTTTGTTCGGATAAAATCCTCTTGTCTTTATGTGGTTGCATAGGTGATGTGTGAGTGGGTGTTGTGGGGATGGAGCCGCAAAAACTTGAGTGCCAGGACTGCCAGGTGCCAGGCCAGGGATTCAAGAGTAAAGCGAGTGTATTTAATGGTTAAGTGAAGTACCTGGTGGTGTTAGCTTTTGTTGTTTCATGGTATTATATGATGTTTTAAGTATCACACAGCTTTGTAATTCAATATTTTAAAGAACTGGATGTTATAAATCTGGAAAGATATCCTGACTTTTAAAGCTTTGCAAAGCAATCAAATTTTGTTTGTTAAATCTATAGCTTTAACTAACTTAAGAGTTATTCAATTACGTTTGTAATTCATTAAATGTTTTAATTGTTGGATATAAAGGATAAGCGTAAGAAGGATATTCGAATAAAGGAAGATATTATATCATTTGAGGTAAAATTTAAATGAAATTGTTCCTTAAAGATTTCTTGATTTCCAATTTATTTAGTTAGATACTAATTGGAAAACGTTCAGATGTATTGAAACAGTGGGGGGTAAATCGACTGGGTTTGAATAAAAATAAAAGACAGGATTAGGTCGCTTTTTTGTATTCTCTCTATCTACCAAATTTGATGCAAATCGGACCCCTTGTTTACGCTGTCAGTGACGATACAGACAGACAGACATAATTGTTTTTCGTCATCTCTATTATCGTAATGTCATGATTGATTGTTATCTCAAAACTTTTTTTTACGAATGTATAATTTGCCTTAGAGCACGTACACACATACAATACATATATAATCTCAAGTAAAAATACATAAGTTTAATATTATGAGTAAATTTTAAATCCTGCTTCATCGCTTATTATAATAGACCAAGAGCACACGCCCACAGCAAATTTTTGAGTCGGAAAGGTTACCGAAAAAAAAGTATGCGAGTCGATAGGTGTGAAGGTCATGAAATAAACACGCAAGTCTTGCGGCTTTTTTGAGTTGTAGTATCTTAAAAAATCACTTTTTTCAAAAAACGAGATAATATATAACCGACCAAATTTAGTTTTATTGAAAAAAGAGCTTCCATCTCATAGCAAAAGTGCTAACGTTTCAAGTGTGGCAATGCTTCTGTCAGACGTTTTAAAAAGTGAAAAAAAAATCTTTTTTTTCTTTTTGACGTAACCAAATACTTTTTGCCGCAATATTATGTAAAAAAAATTTCCTGTCATACCAAATATGAATTTCCAAGACAATTAAGATGCGGCCATCTCCTGCAAACGTTTTCGAAATTGACAAAAAACCGATTTTTGAATAATTAGTATAACCGAAAATGATTTTCAACAAAGTATTGAGAATACCTCCCTGAGTACAGATTTGTTGGTCCAAGACGATTTAAATGTGGCCAATACGGTCTGTCAGGCTTTCGAAATCCAGAAAAAATCAGTTTTTGAAATAATTGGTAGGTATAACCGAAATTGGGCTTCACCAAATTAAAGATCTGCTATGAATTGAATTATCATACTACCGATAGAAGTCGAAATATCACATAAACACCTTTTTCAATAGCGGACAACGCAGGCATTTTTTTTGTGAACTTTGTGGATTTAGACTCTCCAAATAGTATTCTTTTAAGCAAAATTATAATCTCGACTACATTATTTTTCGCATATATTTGTTAATTTTTTTGCTAATTTTACTTTACTAATTTTTTTTTTAAATTTCAGTAAATTGACCCACAATTAAACTAGATTAACCACCGTAATAAAACATAAATAAAAATCAACACAATAATTTATTTTTTTATAATGTAAAAATTTATTAAAATTTTTTTTACATATAAAAAGATAAATTATTGTGTTGATTTTTATTTATGTTTTATTGCGGTCAATAAGGAAGTGACGAAAATCAAATTTAATACCACTGACCACAAAGTTTGTTTAATGCTTTAGTAATTAAAATCTAAAGAAAATTAAATTAGTTTAACTACATTACATACAATAAAATTATATTTTAAACTAAGCAACATTTATTCTACGTAATAGGTATAAAATACTTTTCAAGTTTGTGAGCTTGCCGCAGATGATTATAAAAATGTTCGAATTACGCAGAAAAAGATTTTTTATAAAACTATAAAACAAAATTTCATTCAATTCTTCCTGATTGTTTTATTTTTTTTTTTAATTTATACTTTTTTAATTTGACTTAATTTTTATAATAAAATTATATTGAATATATTTGTTTCTAACTGTTGTCTTAAAAAAATTGTATTTTTTTAATTTTGATGCAACATTTTACAAATTTAACCTCAATTTTTCATAGTTAATTTCTTTCAGTTTTTCGGATAAAGAACTGAAGCACTAGATCATTCTATTATCTTAACAGCAGTGTCCGTAATGAGGAAATTACAACAATGAAGAATTTAATGCTTCGAAAACGAAATCAATACTTGTGCCTTATGGTTATGTAGTTAAAGTGAAACGTACACCAATGCAAAAATATATTAGTTGCATATGCTTACAGCTTACAGGTTTTCTACGACGATGCAAAACATTAAATTTTTTCTATGATCTGACTGTTGTTTGCAAGTCACAAATTCATCAAAATTAGACTGCAGTTCTCAGTATCTATACTCTTTTAAATTATATGAATCTCCGGAATAGAATCCAGGATAGAAACCAGAAAAGAACTTTAAAAATTATAAGAGATATACTGTAACATTTTTGTGTCCCTGTCGACCAACCATAAAAAGTGCCGTCATAATTGCCACTAAGAAACCTTCAATCTTTACATCCAGTAATGTATTTCATTATATTATAAAATGAAGAACAAATAATCTTCTCTGTAAATAAAAATACCAAAAAAAACTTAAAACAAAGATCTTAAAAAGAATTCCCAAACTTAAAGAATGTTAATTGATGAGAAAAGCATAACAAACGAAAAAAATATTCCGTATACAAATTTCTTATGACAATATTTTAAAAACATTGTACATTTCAAACAAAAACTTTTTTTTTCATCCTGTCATCCTTAAAACTTCGTCCTGGTACGTGCTTCATTCATGAGTGGAATGGGAGTTCATCAAAAAAAAAAACTTCTTAATATAGTTGCTTATTTATGAGTACAGCATCAACGTTTATATTTTTGCATTTTCTTTTTTTTTCGTATTGCGATTTCCAGCATTCGTCTTTTCTAAAAAAAAATATATAAAGAAACCACAAAAAGAAAAAAAAACTTCGTTATGTCATGATTTCAACTGTCAGTTTTGGGACGTGATGACGGTTTTTTTTTTTTTTTTTGTGTTTCTTTCCGTTTTCAACTTAACTGTTAAGTGGTAATTGATATTCCAATTATGAGATTACTTTTCAAGCATATTGATGGTTTTGCTTTGATTTGTTTCGTTTTTTATTTTGTGAAGAGGATAATTTGTTTAAATTATTATCTGATTATTTCAAAGAAAAGCGTTTTGAGGATGGAATGACAACACTGGAAGATGTTAGAGAGTTTTCCACAAAGAGTTTCGAATGATTTATAGAGTAATTGAACAGTTGGATAGTCTTAAAACTTTCGGAGTTGTTTTGTCATTGAAATCAGGCTAAGGTCAGTTTTAGATTAGAGTAAAGTTTGGATTAGGGTTAAGTTAAGTTTTTTTAATGTGCTCAAGGGGTTATGAATATCTCAATAATGATTTAACACTAGCGTTTAGGGAAATCTAATATAGCAAGAGATATCGATGGACTTTGGCATTTAATGAAAGAAAAATATTCGAAAAGATTTTTGATATTAAAACCTGTAGATTAATTTCAAAACTCTTTTCTGAATTTATTTAGAAGGCGTATAGGTTATAGGAGCACCTGACCAAACATTAGAATTATTTGAATTCTTTGTAAAAGAGATTATGTGATGTAAAAAAATTTAACTTTGTCGTACTAAACTTAATAATTTCGAATGTGATTTGTGAAGTGAGCTGTTCAGTTTCTTCAATGCCACTCATGAACACAAAGTTGTTAATCTGGAAATATAAAAAGCTGTATGGTGTCATCAGCGAAAAAAATTATCAGATTAGAAGTTTCAGAGACAAGATCGTGTATAAATATAAGGAAGAGAGTCGGAGACGAAACGGGTCTCTCGTGCACACCAACACTACATTAGGAACTATTATCTATAAGGTGCAATGAACTAACTTCACATCAGAATATAATAACTTCAGCACTATAGTGAGAAGTTAATTCACTTTTTTTTTTTGTGAAGTCTTTTCTCTTTATGACTCAGTTTTTCAGTGCGAGATTATTCCAGGGTTAGATTAACCTTGAGTTAATTTTCATTCATTTAATTTTTCATTTGAGTTAATTCTAATGAAAACACGATTTGGTGTCAGTTTGGGATCACAAATTAAATCAGAATCAACTCATCAATTTATCTGGGTTAACTCGGGATCTCAAACTTGTTAAATACGTGTTACCATCACAGTTAACTCGAGGTTAATCTAACCCTAGAATAATCTCGCACTGAAAAACTGGGCCTAAGAGTTAAATCTGATTTCTCATTTTTATGGAAGTTAATTTCACTTTCAAAGAGCAACCTGTTCGGAAAGTTCTTTGTGGTACATTATATGGCAGACGACAGCGTGGTAGACCATGCTTGCGCTAGAGAGATGGCGTAGACCAGGACGCCCGGAGCCTTGGGGTACGGAACTGGATGGCGTCCGCTCGAGCCCCGGATAGGTGGAGAGACTTGTTGAAATAGGCCAGGACCGTACCCCGGTTTCAAGCCGATGATGATGCTGATGAATTTCACTTTCGTGTATTCCCCATGACAGGTGATAATTCACTTTACAGATTTATATTATTTGTTTATTTATTCGACAGTTTCTAATCCAACTGTGCACTAAATTTGTTTCGACAAGAATTTCTACAACCGTTCTTATTACAATAAATGTTCTAATAACCATTTCTTCTCGTACCGTGAGGATTCCAAGATTCCTTCGTTTCTATAATAATAGTTTGTAAAATTTTTAAATTAATATCGCGGGGAGAACCCCAAACCAAAACAAAAAGCAAAATTACTTCCCACTAGTATAGTGAAGATAGTTCCCATGTGAAGTGTGTTCCCGATAAGTTAGTTCCCGGGAAGTTAGTTTCCGGGAATTCAGTTCCCTGTACAATTTAATAACAGATCATCTTGCAATGACGACATCAACCATAAAAGAAGTGGCAGAAGTGACTGCAGGAGACATTTGCCATCTGCTGCTATATGTCAGGATTGGCAAAGATTGATCAAATTCATCAACACCATCAGATATAATGTAAGACTGAAGACTATCTTAATTTTTTTTAATGTCAATTTGATGATCCTGACAAACATCATCGAAAAAAAGAAGAATACATTTTCTGTTGATTTGATAAAAAGATTTTTCCATTTAATAAATACTTTCACAATACTTTCAAGCAAGAATCTAACTATACATTCTCGTTCAAAAAAATCTGTACTCCCAACAAACGCAAATGTAATTAGGAAAATGAATACTGAAACGGTTCTTTGAACACATAGGTATTTCATTTTTCATCTCTTCCATCTTCAATTCATATCCTTGTACTCATGTGCATGTCTTGTAGAGCCTTCATATAATGTATTTTCCATAACTTTTTTTTTTAATATTAAACTCAAGCCATGACTCGTACCATACTGTACTTGGCTAACCTACTATGCCAACGAGTAAGGCAGAGTAGGAAAAGGACAACGCACCGATACATATACCCCCATAGTGATGGTCCACACATTGAAAACGTCTTTTTGATAGAAAACGTGTCCTATTATTCAACTCTAGAAATATAGTCAGAAACTAAATGTAGATAGAAATAGTATAAAAAACGCCAGCAAAAATAGCAAATCTACAAACAGTGGAAATCGAAACAGGTCAGTACAACGAACACCAACCGATGCATGCCACCCTCACTTCCATCCAACCATACTTTCCCGAGAGAACAGAAAGACTTTAAGGAGAAACTTTATATTTTTTTTTTTTTTTTTATACAAATATATGCATAGACTTTGAAACCAATGTCCTGTTTTTCTGTACCAACACATCCTGTCTCGTCCTTTAATACAAAATTAATTTTACTTCGGCCTCTTGCGAGTTTGTCGACCCATGTAATGATTTTTATTCGATTTTTATTTAAATGTGTGAGTTTGGTTCTTAAACTAAATTGGAAATGAAAAATAATTCGTATTATTTTTACTTTAATTTTGTTTAAAAAATAACGGATATCGGTTGTTTGTTTTGATCAAAAAAAAAAAAAATTAACATGAAATTTGACGTTAAAATGAAATCTACTTAAGTCTCAGATGCCACAAGTACTGACCTTTATTTCATCACAGGAGACAGGAATAAGAAGTGTCCTTAAACAATAAAGCTGTTAAATATAATCCCCAGAGAGATAGGTCAGAAGTGGGATTTCAGGTTGTATTCAAAGTCACTTAATTCAAGTGAATGCAAAGGATGTTTTTACATTCAGTTTTTCTTTCATATTATATCAGTTTTTTTTTTTTTTTTTTTTTATTTCTGCTGGGGTGGCCTTTAATTGGATCAACTTGAAGTTGAAAAATCTAAAAAAAAAATTTTTTTTAAGTATTTTTCTTTTGGAAGGATTTCGTTATGTAGGTATGTCCTGGCATAGGATAAATTGATGAACGAGAGAGATATTTTAATCCATCTTTCTAAATGGGTCGTATAAATGCAACTTCTTTAGTTGGGCTTGTGAGTGCAATGGAATTATAAGATACCGAGCAATTTTTTAATCTCCATTGAAAATACAAAGTTTATGACGTTGGTAATTTTAAGATAAAAAAACGAATATGCAACGTAAGTAGGAATAATAAAAGAAGTATAATGCTGGATGATGGATTTTGGAATTACAACTGGTTTATAAAATTCTCTTTATTAATAAAACTTGTGTATTTTTTTTTATACAAAACAAAATCTTTATATACAAGACGTCTATATAATATGGTTGATCATTTAATGGATACACACGCATTTCATCTTTACCATAAGTTTTGTCAACTTCCAATCTCACCTCCACCCGGTGACTCTTGGGTACTTAATATCCAAACTCAAAATTGGAATTTACCACAGTTCAAGGGTTTTTGATGGTAAATTACAAGAGATTTTACCAGAAAGTTAAAAAAAAGTCGATCCAACCAAATACAAGAGGGAAATGGCTCCGTCAAAAACTTGCGAAAACGATAATAAAACAACGTAAGAATGAAATCCATAGCACTCTTGCGGACGATATTACACTTGACTATAGCTGTTACCCGGCACGTTGCTGCCGCAGAAAATTAAGGGGGAAAACATTGATTTTGAAAGAGTTATTATAATAATATTGGTCTTACATTTTGCCAAAAGGTTTTAAGCTTATATATAAGAGTTTTCGAAAAGTTTACCCAGCGCCATCTATTCGGTAATTGAAATAGTCTTAGTCATTTCGTACAACATCATTATTAAAAAAAGAAAGTATTATTATTATCAGCTATCCACCAGTGGAAGTCCCGTCAACCTTTTTTTGTCGTCACGTACGTCGGAAAAGCTACCCCAGCGCCATCTTTGGTATAATTTACTTCATAAGTAATTTCCTACAACATCAGCTATCTGTCGGTGAAAATCCCGTCAAAATCGGCTTAGCCGTTTTGAGATTATCCGAGACAAACACGCTGACGGACAGACAGATAGTCAGAGAAAATTTTTAAAAATTTATGTTTTGTAATAAGTGCCTTATACAGGGTGAGTCATGAGCAATGCGACAAAATGCTAGAGCGTGTAGGTTGCGTTGAGACAAGAAAAAAATCGTATGGGAGGGGGGGGGTCTATTCCCCTCCGTTTAACCAGGAGGGGCAATTTTCGAAAAAACTGACTTAAAATGGGAAAAAAATTATTTAAAATCAACGGCTTCATTCACAATGCTGTGCGATACGTTTTTGAAAAGCCAATAACTTTTTCTTTTATTCTGTGTTTAAATAAATCTATTCTAAGAAATAGTTTTTGAAATATTAATTTTCAAAGTCAAAATTTTGAAAAAAAAATTGAAAAAAAAATTTCAAATTCATTTTTTTCAAAATTTTACGTATTTAAGTGCTAATTTTAATTTCAAAATTCAATGCTGTTATTAATTTTAAGTCTAAATAAGAAAACCGGATGCAAAAATTTTATGTCGTTCTCAAGAAATTAAAAAAAAACCAAAACCACCTTTTTCTAAGAAAAACATTTATTTTTATTGTAACGAAGCAATTTATTTATTTATTTAGCATTAATCTTAGTTTTTTACTTTTTTTTTAATTGGAGTTTTATGAGAACGTAATAAAATTAAATAGTATTGGAATAACCCTGGATTAATATTATTTTCATTGATAACTTCTGAAAACTGACCTGTCAATATTTTTGCCTTGGCCTGCCCGCAGCCCATGGGTTCTACCTGTTATGGGGACAATAGGGACAATAAAACCGCATTTTTTTTAATGAAAAAAAAAGAAAATTGCAACGCAAGATAAATAAAAGGCATTGCAGTTTTGCTTAGTAATTATTTCAAATTTGAATATTAACTCATTAACACGTAACGATGTCAAGCTCATACACCCGAGAAGAATTAACGGACATGCATTTCTGCTACGGTTTAGCTAATGGTCGAAGTCGTGAAGCCGAAAGACTGTACGCTGAAAGATATCCCGATAGGAGGTGTCCCCATCATAGCACGTTTCCAAGAATCCACCGACGTCTAAGAGATCATGTAGTGCTGGAGCATCGAAGAAGCGAAAGGCCAGTTTCTGATGAGTCAAGAATGGAGATCATATCGAGAATTTTTTATAAGTACTTCCAATAAAAAACATAGAATATTTAAATTAAAATTAGCACTTAATTACGTAAAACTTTGAAAAAAATGAATTTGAAATTTTTTTTTTCAATTTTTTTTTTCAAAATTTTGACTTTGAAAATTAATATTTCAAAAACTATTTCTTAGAATAGATTTATTTAAACACAGAATGAAAGAAAAAGTTATTGGCTTTTTAAAAACGTATCGCACAGCATTGTGAATGAAGCCGTTGATTTTAAATAATTTTTTTCCCATTTTAAGTCAGTTTTTTCGAAAATTGCCCCTCCCGGTTAAACGGAGGGGAATAGACCCCCCCTCCCATACGATTTTTTTCTTGTCTCAACGCAACCTACACGCCCTAGCATTTTGTCGCATTGCTCATGACTCACCCTGTATACTAATAAGTGCTTCATATGCATCTTGTTAAAAGCCGTTATTTTGACATTTCAAACAGACACTTCATTTTTATTTATGTGTATACGAGTAGATATAGTTTTAGCTATTTCAAAGTTTAGTGACCTTTCGAGATCTCTGAAACTGGAGATCGAAGAAAGATTTTAGAATATTTTCCGAGCTCTCAAATTTAATGCGAGTAAGCGGAACACGACACATCTTTGCTAGATTTCCGCAACATTTGTTTAAGAAAATCTCTAAGGAAGATTTTTTGTTAATGAGCGGATATTTAAATGGAACTCTAACAAAGATTATATGAGAACTGCCATGCCAGTTCGGGATATTGCATCATCACATCCGAAACAAGATCATCTACTTCTACAGCATTGGAAGGAATGAAACTCAGATTGACTACCATTTTGTAGTGAAATAATTAACATTGAAAGTAGATACTGGGAGAAGCGATAACCTATTACACTGCTAGGAATAGCAAAAGAACACTACCATAAATGGTACAATGGAACATGGTGGTGGAGTGATGAATTCAAAACAGTGATGACTAGGAAAAAAAAGAGGTTCAAAGCTTGGGCAATCTGCAACTCTGGAAACACAAATGAAACATTGAAGTGGTATTTTATAAGAAACATATGGTGCGACTGGGTCGCATAAACTTGCTTTTGGGGCAAGTAACTTTCGTTTTCACGACTGGGAAAATTTATTTGACCAGTTTTCTTATAATATCATAATATACTATTAAATAATATAATATGTACTTACATAATAATAATCTTTTGAAAACAAATGTATAGAATAAAAAAGATATTTTTATGAATGATATCACCGTCGGTGAATTCAATTACATGAAATTTTATCAAAATTGATTATTTTTTCAAGAAAATTAGAATTATCGGTTTTCGCAAAAAAAAAATCAAATTTATTTATTTTATTTAGGTTTAGCAGTAATTTTAGAAAAATTAATTTGGTCAAAATCGGTGCAGCCGTTAAAAAGATAGTTGGTGTAGTAAAAAAAACGGTTCTATGGCAGTTAGCATTAATAAGCTAACTCTGAAAAAAAATTTAGTGACATCTATACTTTAATTTAATTTAGATGACGGTCATCACCATTGTGCAAAAATCACACGTACATATAAAATTTTATCGAAGTTGATCGTATTTTTTTGGAGAAAATTAGAACTACCTATCAAGCTACCTATCGGTTTTTGACAAAAAAAAAAACTTATTCAAAAATTACTTTTGTTTTTAAATATTTTTGCAGTATTATTCAGGATTAGTTTAATATTATTAAATTTCGTCAAAATCGGTGCAGCCGTTGAAAAAATAGTTGGAGCAATAAAAAACTGTTCTATGGCAGGTACCGTTTATATGCTTATTCTGAAAAAAAAAATCATTCATATAAAATTTTATCGAAATAGATTATTTGTTACGCTTATATGGTAGGTACCGTTATTTTTATACCTAGGTCTAAAATGAGAAAAAAAAATCCGAGGATATTTCTCTAAGAATAATTTGTAACAAGTTTGAAAAAAAAATCGACCCAACCATTTAAGCTGCAGGTGTCTATACATCCAGACAGACAGACAGAACTGTCGGAACTAAGTTTTTCGTCTTTTCTATTATCGTAATATCATGTTTGATTGTTATCTCGAAACATTTTTTCAAGCAAAAAAGAACACCCAACTTAAAACAGAGATTACGGATATTGCAAATGATTTTTAAATGAACTGTTTCATAGACAATACTTTTCAACAACAACAACCAAACTACGAAGAAGTGCCTGACATCACAGTCGTAGAAATAAATCTCCAAAAACAGAAAAAACGATTAGGCTAGATGGGATACAATCTGATTTCTGAAAAAAAGATAGGACCAAATGCCTTATCATTGGAGGGAAAGTTACTTCCTCCCAATTTAGAAGGGGAAATATAGTACGCAGTACTGTGATTATCGTTCAATCAAGCTAATGTCACACACCATGAATTAAATTGCTGTTTGCAAAAAATAATAAAAACATCTGTTGAGCAGTGCGGGTTTGTTTCGGGTGGTAAATCAATCAAAGGCGCCATTCAGAATGCAGAAAGAATCAGAATGTTAAAACATCGTGATTATTTAAGTGATAAATGCAGTGCTAGCTGATTTTGAAAAAGCATTCGAAGGACAACCAAGAGATTGATGTATTAGTGGCCTTAAGAAAACGGGAGCTCCGAAAATATACGTGCGGATGATTTAAGAAATGTACGAGAAAGTCAAAACAAAGGTTGGATGCACTGCAGGAGGAATTGGAAATTCCTAAAAGTTTCCACTTAGGAAGCGTCTTGAGTCCTTTGCTTTTTTCACAGTCCTTTACACTGCAGTCTAACGGAATAACCAAATTTTGTAATACAATTAATGTAATTCTAAATTTTCGTGTCGGTATTTTTTATCTCGAAATTTTTATGTTGGGGTTTTGTGTTTCCGGATTTCGGTGTAGAGATTTTTTATTTTGCTTTAAACTATAGCTTCTATGAATCGAATTTTTTCAATTCATAATTTCTAAACTAGCTCAACTTTTTTTTCAAATCACAAGACAATATACTTAGTTAACTTATGGCTTAGTGTTTTTTTTTTTTTTTTAATTCATACATTTGCAATCGCAACGTTGGTGGTCGGAAGGTTGTGGTTCCATTCGAGATCATAACGTCGGAAAAGAGAACTAAAAATAAAAGAGGAAAAATCATCGTAATGTCAGATTTGATTAAAACCTCAACAGATCTTTTAAACAAAAACAATACTTACTCTATTGAACAAGTAAAAATAAACTGTCTTTAGTTTTTGACTAATTTTTCTTCAAAGCGCTTCTAGTTTGCGTTTCAACCAATAGATTTTCACACATTTTTCATACATAACCATTTACATAGTGTATCAGTAGATATTTATACTGAATGAATCAATATACATTTCGGAAATCAGAACACTGCCCTTTTAGTAAAATCATGTATCCTCTTCTAAAATTGTTGACAAAAAATACATCCGTTTCCGTGCTTATTAGTCATTTGTATTTCAAATAAATATCCTTATCAAAAATAAATATCTAACTTCGAACGAAAATAAAAAACAGAAACAAATTCGAATCCCTAAACAAAATGTCACTCATTTAAGTGCAAAGCGATTGTTGCCACTTTATGGCTTCTATTGTTCGTGTGCCAAGCACAATAAAATATTTGACAGGAACACGCCAAAGAAGTGTGTTGTTTAGGTATTCCAGAGCAACACCGCATGAATATTACATTGTATAGAAAAAGAATCAATAAATTATTTCTCCAAGAAAAAAACCCACAACGAATTTCAATTAGATTTTTCTCTTAACTGTCACTTCTCATTCCCCCAAAAACATGCTGTTATGGGGTTTGGTGTTATGCTGCTCTGCTTTTACTCCTGCGGCTAAGGGAATCCTCATTTTCTTCTTTGGCGATATCAATCTTAAAAAATAAAAAATAAAAACTCCCTGTTGGTGTCTGTTCCATTTACGTCAGTTTGGGAAAGAATGAAATATTTATGAGTCTCTATATAAAAGATTTACCTAGGATTCGTCGGATTTACACATTCAACCAGCACAAAAGACCCCTAGAAGCCCAATAGGGAATCATTTTATTGCTTAACTTCGACATATGTGTTAATTTCTTGGCCACTTTTTTATTTGGCCCTAGAGATTTCGGCTACAAATTGATACCTTTGCAGTTTCCCCTTTTCCATTTTGTGAAAATCAAGTTCGAAAGTTTTCATCGATGGAGATGGGAGGTATGGGTTCGTGTTGTAAATGAAAATATAGATAAAGGTGGATATATTTTATGAAAAGATTAAGGTCATGTTGTCAAACTGAATTGTGGAGAAAAATTAAAAATTAATTTTAACACATTAAGGGGAAACTTAAGCTGCAAAGTTTTTGGGAATATATTTATACCTGGCAGGCAATCTCTAGGGAGATTGGAAAAGTTAAGGTGTTAAGTAAAGGGTTTCACTTCCTTAGTTTATAAGTTAATCAATAATAAATTAATAATATGAATGTGAGACAATTGAAGTTTGGATATTTGAATGTTAGATTTCAAATGTATTTTCTTTCAAATTCTGTAATTTTCCAAGCAGTTTTATTTGTTCAAATGAAATAAATAAAGTGAATTTAATTTACTATACTAAGAACTTGAATTTAATAATAATAATACCTAATAATAAATTGACTTCAAGTAGTAAAAATACTTTAAGCAGTCAAAGAATGTAAAAGACTTTTAAGAGACTTCAAAAAATTAAAGCTGTTAAAAGTACTGCATTCTTTACTTTAAGTTTTTTGACTTTTATTTTGTAAGTTAAAGTACTGGTATAAAGAAAGGGAATGCATTCCGAAAAATAAGTTAAAAGACTGGGATTTCACGTCATGTAATACCAAAATACTGCAATCTTTTACAGCTCTGAGCTTGCCACAAGATGAAGTTCGTGCCACTCATTCGTGCATTTTATTTATTTCATTTATGATCAGTTAGGGTTGTACTTACTAAATTTATCACTGTGCTTCCTACCTATGTATAATAGTAAAAAGTACAAATTAAAAGCACTACTGCGAAAATTTGGAAATGTAAATGAAAAAAAATAAATAAAAATAATAAGTTGTACCAATGTTCCAACGATTTTTTCCCCAAAAAATCGATACATAAAAGCAATGCTTTTAGAATATTTAATTTCAACAAAATGTAAAAATGTGTTTTAAGAACATTAAATTTTGCCGAAAAAGATGCAACCGCAGTCGTTTGAAATTTTATTCGTAGTATTCGTCTTTAGTGTAATCGTTGTTCTGTGTAAACACACCAGCTTTTTGTTAGTGAATTAAGCCCAGATGCGAATAATCGTGAAGCACTCGACATTGTCGAGTCGGACACTAAAAAGACGATTGAGAAGATGTGTGAATTAAACAGCAACATTACCTGTGGATACGGACACTATTTTTGGCAGGAGTTATAGCTATTTCATGGCTGCTAATCATCAGACATCTTTAGTGTCGCTCATCTATTTATCCTAATCATTCTGGTTCTTTCTATTTTTCCCGTTCGATTTAAATGTCTAATTCACCCACATCTCAATGTTAACTGAATTATGGTTTTATGGAGCGTAAGGTATGCAGTCTAACAGAAAAATGTTATCTGAGATGTATTCATACGAAACATCCTTCAGATTATAATGAATTAATGAATTCTTGAACAGCGTCAAATCATTATCTAAAATTCTCCTCCTTATCCCTTCAACGGATTGTTGGCATTTAAATTGAATGGGGAAAATAAAAAGAACCAGAATGAAACAACAACAAAATATGTGTTCACTAATAAAAAAACCGTTTCTCAGTCGATCGATTATCATAAATTCAATTGAGGTAGCATAATTATACCTACAATGGTAGAATTGCGTAGTGCAATGAACATCTGTGTGGAAGGCACAGGTTCGATTCCTGTTACCGGCAAAAAATCAATAACGTGTTTTTCATGAGATTTTAAATGGACAAGCGACACTAATTAACAAAAAAGAGTCTGATGATTGATGGCGGTGGCGGCCACGAAATAGCCATAACTAGTGCCAAAAATAGTGTTGGTATCCACACGTTGTAAAAAAAACTGTTGTTTTAGTCTAACATTTTTTACTTGCGATTATATACTATAAAGGAAGTTATGCATTCGTAAAAATTAATTCTTGAGATAATAATCAAACATGACACTACGATGATAGAGAAGACGAAAAAAGTAGGTCCGACAATTCAGACTGTCGGTCTGTTTGTTCGTCTGTCTGTCTGTATCGACACCTACAGCCAAAACGGTTGGGCCGATTTTCTTCTTGGTAAAAAATATTTTTTGAGTAATATGACCGGACGTTTATTTTTATTTTTTGTTTTCCTGTGTCATAAAATAACGGTACCTACAATGTAAGCGTTACCGATAATTCCATTTTTCTCGAAAAAAATAGGATCAATTTTAATAAAATTTTATGTGAATGATTCATTGTCAATGGTGATGGCTTTCATTCAAAATTTTTTTTCCGGTGTAACTTATTACCGGTACCTGCCCTAGGACGGTACTTTTTTGATAACGATTATCTCTTAATTGGCTCAACCGATTTTGACGAAATTTGATATCCTAATAGATCACCTAAACTTGATCAATACAGCATTAAAAAAATTTGGAAAAAAGTAGTTTTCAAAAAGTCAGTTTTTTTAATTCCATTTTTTTTTTATCCGATCAATTTTAATAAAATTTTATGTGAGTGCTTTGTTGTTGACGATGAAAAGTTGACGAATTTCCCAGTTGTCTTTAATAAAGTAGCGTCGAATTCTCAGAAAAAAAATTGACATTTCTCGTGACCGAGACCATAAAAAATTGACATTTCTCGTGGCCGAGACCATATAGAAAAATTATTTTTAACAACAGAAATGGTTACAGTTAAAAAGACTGGCCCTATATGTCTATTACATTCATTGTCAAAAGGAAAGCTGTTGCAATGAAAAACAATTTGGTAAATTATAAAAACTTATAAGTAAAGAAAAAGGGAATATATTCTAAATTAATTATTTCCCTAACTTATTTTATTTGAAATCAGACAAATCTCAAAATAAGTCCTCAACACATACAGAGGCTGTAAAGAAGCATTGTATTTTTTCAACTAAGAGGTGGTCAGAATAACAATAAATTCTAGCATTTGATTAACATTTAACAACGAAGTTAAAGATCAGTTTCTTCACTTTAAAATTTAAGGAGATGGTAATGTTAGCGTTAAAAGCTGACTATTAAATTAAATATTCATATATGGGTTAATTATTACGAGTCCTCGTTATAAGTTAGTATTTAATTATTGGTAAGACTCAATATAATACTTGCACTCTTCAATTATTTTATTTTTTATTTCAAGTGGAAATTTAGAAGAAAGAAAAACAGAAACAATTTACATATTTAGTAAAATTTAAATCAAAAAAGCTTACCTGAAAATGACTAACCTTCATTTTATATACCATTAAATTAAAAATATTTTTCAATACATTTTCAAACAATGGAAAATGAAAACAAAAAAATATTCCAAGGAAAAAGAAAAAAAACCTTAATGTAAATAATTCTAACGATTTTTTTCCTCCCTAATCTGTCGTCTCTGAAATGATTTATTCTGAATCAAAACTTTTGTCAGCAAAAAAAAATTGTTTGTCTCGTTGAGCATTACTTTCGTCTTCTATTCAATTCAAACTTTTTCAAACAAACGAACAATATGTTATCCAACTTTAAACCACATTAAGGACAAACAAATATATGTATGTATATATACGAAAGAATAACGAACACGAAAATTACGTTAAAAAAAGAAGTAAAAAACAGTCATGACTACATCAGATGGTGTCTTTCGAGACAAATTATCGAATCTTGCAAGGATCAAACAATATGCTAGTCAGGTTTCAGAGATATTTGTCAGTGAGTTAATTAGTAGTGTGCATCCTCAAAATTAATTCCTTAAGTACTTATAAGTTGCTACTCCTTTATTTCATCTGACATACTGCGGTAGAAAAAAAAAAACAGTGATTTTGATGGAGTGAAATAAGTGAGTAGATTCATATGAGTATAGAAATGTGTTTTTTAGAGGGCCACCTAAAAAGCTTAAGCACACACACATCCTTTAATTAAGGAGCTACAGTTTGCGGAAAACAAACTAAACATTTCTCGTTTAAAACCGGAAGCTGTGAAATAAACTTCATCATTCGGCGAGAACGTTAAAACTTCCACGTGACTAGGAACTTCTGTGTCTTGTTTTCTTCTGAATTGCATCATTTTAGGTGTTCTAAAAGACGCTTTGATTTAAATAGGGTTGCCAGATTGAAATGAAAATGTCATACGTATCAAGTATGACATTTTCATTTCATTTTTTTTTTTTTTTTTTTTGTGAAGTGAACATATGTTTAAAGGTCTATTTTTATGCTGAATCACATGTTATTTCCTATAAGTTTTCATTTCAAGGAGTTTTGAAAAAAAAATAGATATTTCACAGATTGAGTGACTATACAGTTAACCAATAAATTGTGTGTTCTGGAACAAAAGTAATATTATTTTGGAAATAAAATCAGCTGCGAAGAATTATTTCATTGGAAAAGATGAAGGTCATTCAGGATTAAGAAAAACTAAAAAAGCAACAAAATTAAAAAGATTTTTAGCAAAGACTAATTTTACCGAAATGTATTGCAAAAAAAGACATAGCAGCAATCTAAGGATATTGAGTTGATGCATGCATTCATTTAAAGAAGGTTAGTCTGTGACGTACCTATATTATGTAAGAAATAGATTAATCGTATGTTAAATGAAAAAAATTGTTGTATTTCGTTTTCAATATCAGTTAAATAACCATACACAAGTACTACGCGAAACAACCATACTGATTATTACTGTTAGAGAAATCTTAAGAAAAATTGAGGAAAAAAGGACAACTCTACATAGTATGTTAGTTTGTTAGTTGAGAATCAGCCTCGTTAAACAGATGCACCTGACAGACATTAAAATTGTGAGAAAGAGATTACTAGCGTTTATATCAGAATAATATTGCTTTTCTACAATGTTAACAACATTACTGCCCAATGTATCACATTTGATACACAGCATTCAATTTGCATCTTTTTGTTTTAAAATTAATTTAAAAAAAAATTTAAATGAATTTTTCAAAAACTGTTTGATAAAAAAACACTTTATTAAAACAGAAAACAAAAGAAGAGATTTCTGGCCTTACCACAAACTACAATATGTGATGGTAGGTGTTACTGTTGTTTTGAAATAATTTTTGTCTCTTTTTCAGTTTGCGATACCTACTCGTTTTCCTTCTTTTTTTTTTCTTTTGAAAACTATATGTATAAATAATAACTGCACAGTACACACCGAGGTACACACATTCCTAACCTATTATTGTAGAGTCAGCAGATCTCAGTAATTAATCTCCGTTAATATTAGGCCTACAGATCTGGTTCACCAAGCAATTTTTAGGAAATTGGTGATGGTGCACATAATGTTCTTAGTTTAAGAAATATAAGCGAAAATTAAATGGGGTTTTTCGCCCTTCCCCAAGTAAGCATAGGGTCCTCGAGGTCAATTCATATTTTTAGTAGACTGTGAAGTAAATCAGTGTAAAAAAAAGGGTTTATCTACTAGAAAAAAAGACGAAATTTTTCTTCTTGGGTTTCGGGATGTTGAGCCATTAATCAGACTTAACCAACTCCCTACTCTTCGGCAAGTTTTACTCCGATATCAAAACATATTAAATTAATCCAAAAATGTGAAAGTTGCCGGCAAGTTCTAAATAAAATACATTTTCTATCCTTAAAGTGAAATTGTTAAACCACTCATAATTACTCGAAGAATCGTTTTTTTATGATAATTTTATCAAAAGCACTGTTAGATTTCTATCATTATTTATTTTTAATAAACAAAACCCAACAACACGGAACAAATATTTGTTCTTAAGAAGTTAAGAATCTTTCAGAACAACTTATAAAACATTTAATTTTTATTTTTATTTTAAAAACTATGAAAACAAAAAAAGTTTGGCAACCCTACACCTAAATGTTATGCTCGGCCTTTTTCATGTGATGCTTTGAAGTTGCATATTGTGCCTCAGGTGAAAAACGAAGTTTTATTTTTTAATACAGCAGTGGGTTTTTTTTTTTTTGCTTTCACTAAGGTGCTGCACCTACTACAGCAGAGGTGATAAAGGGTTGGCACTGCAATGCATATAGAAAACTTAATCCTTCCGGGAGATAAAAAAAATACTTTAGAAAAGCACTTGGTGCTTCCTGTTTCACGGGGTGTATTGTGTCTCGGGAATAGGATAGGATAGTAAAGGTGCAGGGTTAATCCCGGACATTAGCCTGAAGACTTTTTCTTTCAAATCGCGCGTTTCATTTTAAATGCCAAATAAAAGAAGCTTAAGTGAGCTTAAGATGAGGGGAGATCAGGATGTTGGAACAAAAAGGAAACAATAAGGATTGCATAAATGTAAATAATGTTTTGTTAGTTTTAATGGAACATTATGTGTATAAGGATAATTTATTGCATTATTTATTTTTTTTTGATTTTACAGGATAATAGAATTATTTATATTATAACACTTCAAACTTATATGGAAGTGATATAGTTTAACATGAGAAAAAAAAATCGGATACATTTTTTTTTTTCGTTTCCATTGTAACTTTTACTGCATTTAGATGTCATGTATTTACACAAGATGGAAGTAAGATATATGGAATGATTCAATTTGTACTCATGAATAGATGCATTTGAATAAAATAGAACGCCATGATGTCTTTCCGTATATGTTACTTTACGTGTTAAAATTAGATTAGATTTTTCCTTTAAAAATCCATACTTTGTGATGAGTATCGAAGACACAACATAAAAAGTCAATCCGGATAGGAAAAAAAATATAATGAAATAATTCCATGAAGATAAAATTTGAATTGAATATTCTGAAAATGCAATTTTATATAAAAGAGGAATAAGTTTCAGCATTGTATATACATTTATATACAATGGTTTCAGTATGAAGCAATTTAATAAAATGTACAGATCAAGTATACACAAAGTCAACACAGATTTTTAATTACAAACTTTTAATTGGGAATCTCAAGTAAAGTAGATTTTCGTTTTGGTAAAAAAAAAATGAATTTCAGTTTCGTAAAAAATATGCAATGTTGATCTTTCTTATATTCAAATATAAACATTTTTTTATTGCTGAACTAACAATTTGTTCATTGAAAAATAAACAGAGACACATATTGCGGATGTTCGATGCAGCATTATTATGACCACTTAATCCATGTGATGGGCAGTCTTTTTGATTACTTATGGTAACATGTGATGTGGTATAACATGACCATTTGGATATATCCAGTTGAATTTGTATTTGTTCGCAAGTGATGACTTATATTCAACCGAATTAATTTATTCATGTATGTTTTGTCTATCAGTTCAGCTTTCTTATTTACTTTGGCGAAATTTATGATTTCAATTATTTAGTTCAATATTTTGATAATTAATGAAAACTTAAGACCAAACAATCTAGAGAAATATGTAGATAAATACAGAGTAGATGCAGATGATATCGCTATATTGCTTAGCTATGGATTTCAACAATTTTTTTTTTAACATGTCTTCCACTATTTTAGACTACAAAGAAAAATTTGTTGTTCATTTGAACTAGATAGTTTTGTTTATTTGAAATAGGTAAATTTATTTGAACTTAATAGTTCATTTGAACAAAAAAGTTTATTGATATGAAATTTTTGACCAAGTTGAATGTTAGATTTGTACAACTCAGAAATGTTTTTTTTTTATTTCTAATCGGCTCAGTTGGTCGTGATGATTGTTAAATGAAAGATTATTTTCCTACGTTTCGAAGAATTGGTTGCAATTCTTCTTCTTCTTCAGGGTAAATCTTTATTTATAAAAAAGAAAAAAATATTGCACATACATTTTTGTGCATTTTTTTTTATATGTTATCATGTTTGTCCACACACACAAAAATATATGTGCATTAATTTTTTGTATTTTATAAACAATCATCACGACCGATGAGAAAAAAAACTAAACATTTTGTAAAAATCCACAAAGTTTCTTAAAACTAAATAGTTCATTTTATCCAGATAGTTCATTTAAAGTAGATAGTTCATTTAAACCAGATAGTTCATTTGAAGTAGACAGTTCACTTGAACTATATAGTTCATTTGAAGTAGATAGTTCATTTGAACTACCTAGTTCATTTGAACTACCTAGTTCATTTGAACTACCTAGTTCATTTGAACTACCTCGTTCATTTGAACTACCTAGTTCATTTGAACTACCTAGTTCATTTGAACTACCTAGTTCATTTGAACTACCTAGTTCATTTGAACTAACTAGTTCATTTGAACTACCTAGTTCATTTGAACTACCTAGTTCATTTGCACTAGATAGTTCATTTGAACTCAATAGTTCATAGTTATTTTGAACTGGATATTTTATTTGAACAAGATAGTTTATTTAAACTACATAGTTCATTTGAACTATATAGTTCGTTTGAACTTGATAGTTCATTTGAACTCAATAGTTCATTTGAACTAGATAGTTATTTTGAACTAGATATTTTATTTGAACAAGATAGTTTATTTAAACTACATAGTTCATTTGAACTTGATAGTTTATTTGAACTAGAAAGTTCATGGTCCGGCTCGAAGGACCATTTTCCAGACCTAAGCCGTAGGTTCAGGAATAAAATTGAAATTAATTGAGTTTGAACCTAGTCGTGGTCAAACCTAGAGAAATGATAAAAAATCAAAATTAAATCAACCAAGTCGTGGTCAACGTTTAAAATAAAAAACAGTTCTTAAACGTTATAAAATTATTTAATTTAATTTATTAAGGCTAAGTTGTAGCTAGTCTCTAGGAATTACATTCGCAAGTGTTTGAATAATTTTTATTTTGGTTGAAAGAAAGCTCGTACTCCTTACTGTACGTTATATAAATTTTTCTCACAGCTGATCGTAATATATAACAAAGGGTCAACAACCTTTGCTTGGAGAAATGATTTTTCTAAGATTGGTTAGTTATTTAGTATTTCTCTTTGACATTAGTTTAAGAATAAATACATATACAATTTTATCATTAATACCCCCATAAGGGTTCCTTGTTAGAGTGAGAGGCACTCATTAGCATTTTATATCTAAGCTAGTTGTTTAACTTTAAGCAATTTTATATAAACTGAAAGCAATGTCATTTTAGTATGAGAAACAAGGAAAGCTACACAATTACAACTTATTTTTTGTTTCAATTTCTACATTAAGTTTCGTAGTTATTTATTGTATTTTCTATTCATCGGTTCGTTTAAGTATCGTGCGTTTTTGTGAATATTTTACTATAGTAATTTATTTTCATTTGTGAAGGCGAATTGGATTAATTATTGATTTTGCAGTTTGCAATTTATGCAAATAATTAAAAATTTGCAAATCAATAATTAATTCATTGTATAATAACAAAATCATCATAAAAAATATTTTATATTAAAATCTGTGTTGTTGTTGTATTTTCTTGTGTTGTTTTGTTGCCTGTTGGACTTGGCGCCAAGGTTTGCAAACCTCAAAGGCAAAGGATTTGTAAAAACTGAAACCCATGTGTGGCAAGTACCTGTACTTACTGGAGCTGGTCAATACCGATTTAAAATTACCGAAATGAATGTAAATGAAAAATAGTTTTAGCTTGGTAAACAGTGAGATAAAGCTTTAAAAAATAAACTTTTTTTTCTCTCCGATGGACAGTCTAAAATCCCTATATGTGTTTTGTAGGAAAATCCACTTCGTCACCCACTAAGTATAATAGTGAAATTCTTCTTATACATTCATACATACTTGTATGACACAGGTTTAGAACTTCATCCAAACGAACCAATTCGAAAATTTCTACAATCCACAAAACATTCTCTTAACATAGACAACACCCTATTCCGAAAGGAACAAATGTTGCTAAGAAATGCTTAGGAGAAAATATAGAGGGATGAAATAAAGGTTCTTTAGTAAACAAAGGAAATATCTAGTACGCCAACCACTCAACCGCATAATTCCGAAACATAGCGAAACAACCACCTACGGATAGGCAGTAAAAATGTAGATTAGCTAGGACACCGGTCAGTTAATGAAAAAGTGAGGTATCCCAACTAGTAATACTCCCATTCACCAACGTGAAATATGGTCGCATAGGACAAACATACAATCTGTTATATTTGTTAGAAACTGATTCAGAAAAACTCTAATTGATGAAATATTACGTTTCAAAAGATTTACCAACTAGAGATTCACTAAATTAAGATATTTTAATGCTGCACGCATGAACATGAAAATCGTCAACACAATATCGGAAACGAGAAAACTCAGGAAAATTCAAGTAATTAGTTTGGTAACACGAAAAAAAAAAAGAAAATCTGATTCTAAATAGTGACAAAAATGACAAATTCAAGTTCCAACCTGCAAGAAAAGAAAATAGTAAAATCAAGAAAAATAATCAAAAAGGTAACTAAAGTACTTACTCAGTTTCGAAAATGACTGAAAAGTTAAAAAGTACAAGAAAAATACTCACCCGAACAAATATACGATAGTTATACTAATACGCCGAACCTAAATATACATACCTAATTGTTTACAATATAAATAATTCAAGAAAACCTAAAAATATAATGGACGAAAAATAATACTTACTCCGACAAAAGCGAGCGAAAACAAAACAAACCATTTTCATACATCCGAACCCTATACTCGTGACAACATAAAATAACAAATAAGGAGGAAAAGAATAAATCAACAAAAATTTGGGAATTACACCATAAAACTACGAGACAAAAAGAGAAAAACATAATCTCAAAGTAGCATGGGGAAAACAAACACACCAAATCTGAAAATACGCGGGCATCGAACATTCAAATAAATGATAGAAAAAAAAGATGGCCGGAATTAAATTTAATACTCGAACTATCTTTTCTAATAAGATAGACAGAGACCAACACCTTCTCATAATTCTGTCTCATAGATATTAAATCATGAAACCGCCATAAAAAGTACTGTTGTAGAAGCTCTGGTTTAGGTAACGTGCGACGTAAACCAGCCGAACAGTTCTATTTCGCACATACAATTTGAAGAAGAAAGACGTGTTTAAGTCCAAGGAAAAAGTAAGAAAAATTATAAATTTTAATCAAGTGAAAAATAAAAAGCAAAAAGTTAATAATAGGTAAAGTACCTTAATCAATTAAAGGAAATAAAGAAAAAGCAATAAAAATCTAAGAAACACAAAATCAAGAGAAGAAAAAGTCATACGCAAGGAATATAAATCCAAGGTAAGAAAATTTTTTTCATCCATTTTAACATTGTAAAATCAGAACACATGCTCTAAAATACAAAGAAAACTGGTCGTCTATTATGGATCAGACAATTAACCATAAAGAAATATTCAAGACGAATAATTAATTTGCGACAAAACCCATGTCCGTACAATATTTTTTTTTGTTAGTCCAAAAACACATGCGTATCCAATTCACTACGCAGATACCAGACACAAAAAATATCGTATTGGAACGAACAAGTGAGCAATGTGCCAGGATTTCGTGCATTCAATTGTCCAGTCCAAGTGCACTACGCAAAAACCACCCCCTAGTAAACTTCTGCGAAGCGTGAGATTCTGCAGAAAACACGAGGGAGTACTGTTCGAAACAATTGTGTTATGGAAACGAGATTCTACTCCAAAAATACAACACCGCAATAATCCCGCAAAAAGACATAAAAAAACCAGGTAAAAAAATAAAATCTTTTTATCGTAATATGTGATTTTACATTGAAACATTAATATAATGGTCAAACTAAGTGCCCAAAATAAGTGGCATAACGACCAAAGGAAAATTAAAAACGAAGATGATTCTTTCTCACGTCGTGCGTTAGTAAAGATCTCTTCATCATCAAAAAAGTAAAACGACATAATAAAACAGTAGATAGATTTAGGGTCAGCAGCTCAAAAATGTACCTACAAAAACACTAATTCATTTTTCTTTTTAAACAGATACGTTCCGAGTGGCAGCAATCTAGTCAGACGAGACTACGACCAAGACGTGACACCCAAAAGTCACTACGTCAAGGTCGAAGAAAGCATCCACCACTCGGACGACGTTATTTGGTTTCTTCCGAGGAGCCTAAAAACCAAATTGTTGAAAAATATCGACGACATAGATATTTTTGGAAATTCTATGTGCTTCAAATATTCATCTGCACGTAGGACTCGACACAGCATCGTAGGAATCATAGATTCATTCCAAGTGCAGAATGAAAAACATCATCTAGCTGAAAAATAAAGTCATCATGCTGAAAAATAACATCGAACCCTGCTGGAGTCATCTTTAAGCAGATGAAATGGAAAATTCAAAAGTGTAAAATGTGGATAAATGTATGGTAGCTATATATTTTACAATATATATATATATAAACAGATAGGAATTATTTGATATTCATAGGTAGTTTATTTTCTTGAATTTTAATATTTTTGAACCTATATTACACAAATGCACCTAACAAAAGAAAAAGGTGTGATAAAGTTTTTTTTTGATTACAATATCCTGAAAATAGTATAATTCCTAAAACAACCTATAAAATAGATAAAAGTGTTAAATTTTGGTTTACTGCCCTTATAAATATTTCTGAATTTTAAGCAAAATCAACCCCACTCAACAAAAAGTGGGTGGTATAACAAAAAATATACCTACATAAATTGTAATTTGATACAGTGGTACCTTTTGAAGAAAAACTTAAGTAAAATTGTTTTGTCAACGTAAATTTTTTCTTGTCAGTTTATGATGCTGGCTATTTAACTAAACAACAGAGATACTAAAAATTCTCGTGTAAAGTATCCTCATGTAAAATAAAACAGAGTATAGTATTTTCTATGGTTTTGAAAAATAATATGTTGAAAACAAATCATGTTATATTTTTGATCCAAGCGTAAAGAAATTTGCTAATACCTATTACGTCGAAGTGTGAGAATCTTGCCTGTGTTAAAATAACATCCAAGCATAAAAATAATAATAAACCAAGAAATTTATTGCAATTGCGAAAACTTAAATCGAAACTTAACACTAGAATACTTACCACTTACCTACATACCTACCTGGCGTAATTCAATCCGTGTCGCGAAATCTGAAATTAAAGAAAAAGATAAAAATAAAGTAAATTATAAATTCGTCATATCGTCCGTCTGAAAAATAATAAAAATAAAGTTCGGTAATTTTTAGAAACTCGTTGTTGAGTAAATTAAAGTGTACTTACTTGGAGTGTTAAAGTGTGTCAAGGAGGCAAATATCCTTCTAGAAAAAAATTTAAAGAAAATATTTGTGTTAAAGAATTTATCTAAGTCGTTGACAGAGGTTTTATATACTTAACTTATGTTGCCTGTCGAAAACTTAAATCAATTCCATATAAAGTAAATTAATATCGTGTGCTGAAAAATAAAGCAAAATTAAATCGAAGTTTTTTTTTATTTGTGAAATGTAAGTGATTTTAACGTTTGACAAAAGAAAGGTTAAGGCCAATTACAACTTAAGTAATTTGAATCAAGAAACTTATTGCCACAAGTGATTACACTCTAAATTTTTTTGTGAATCATAGATAAATTTTTTTTTTTGAATTCTGGTATAAAATTTTTATAGTCATTTCGAATCTGATTGAAGATTTTAACGAAATTTTTTGTTGAGATTAAATTTTGAATCTCGGTCATCAATACATACGCAACATACCTACGTAAACTTTTCCCACTGATCCCGTCTGTGAAAAATTCTGAAACTCTAAAAATTGAAAAAAGAAAGAATTGGTAAAGATAACTGAAAATTAAAAGATATAAAGTAACTGGTGAAACAATCCTTTCATCTGGTTTCACATTGGTAGGGTGCACTCTCCCTTCGTCGAACCTTTTTGCTTACACTTTTGATAAAAATATATTGATATTAATTATATTTTTTTTTATTGATTAAATTTTATAAATATTAACCCACGCTTGTTTCAGCTACGGTAAGGTTTGGATGTACCTACCAACTATATTGATGATCCTTCTGATCTAAACATTTTTAAAATTTTGAACTTTTGATATTGAAACATTCTTCTTTCAACTCTTGGGAGGGATACTTGTTCAGTGGAGGCGTCCTACGCATATTTTTGGTCCGTTTTAAAAATTCTGAGTGATCAGAATTTTCGCGCTTTTGTTGAATTTTTGTTTGAAATCTTGTATCGTATAAAAATAGGTACATACCTATTCGCGCATAGCTCGTGTTTAAAATAAACTAATGAAAATTAGTCGCGTTTGGTATCTGTTAGTCCTTTTAATCTGGGCTCGTTAATCGTCGACCTTGTCTAATATTGTGTGAACAATGCATAGATAAGAGGCCTAAATAAAGATTATTCAGGAAGCGAACGATCCATGGAGACGTTTTACAAATCGAGTTAGGCATTTTGTGTTATAAAACTACTATTCGTCGGAGTAGTTTGTAACTTATCGCGAAAGAGGGCTAGTGATTAATTTCACTAATTCTCGAAAAGGGATATTTCTGAAACAAAAGATATTTTTGTTTTGTTATCAGAAATTACTTTCTTTTTATGGTTGATTTCTGGAAAGAGCCTTCAGATTTTTTTTTTACAGACTTCACGTCTTAATTTCGATCTTTGAAACAAGTTCCATAAAATTTTCTTCTGCAATTCTCATACAACGTCAGAATAGTTAAATTGTAAAAGAGGTAAATTTGTTTTAGTTTGGAATATTAAACGCAAAGTAGAGGTCATTTTATTTTTGGAATAAACTTTTTTGAGATTGAAGTTTGAGTAAAGATTTTTAAGAAGTAATAAAAGTAAAGTTATTGAAGATTTATCTATAATAAGTTAGATTTTATTTTTTTTTCATCAAGCTAAATTAGTTATTCAGTTAAGAAATAATTTCTGAGATTCAAATTAAGATTAAATAATTTTCCTTATTAAGTACTAAGGATTTAACATTGTTAGAGTTAGTTTTTATAAGGAATAAAATTGTATAGAAATTTTATGAATTTAATAGTTTGGTTTTCTATCGTTGTCAAGTTATAGCGAAAGCTGATGTCCGTCCAGGGAAGTTTTTTTTTTTTTTTGAAGAACTAATTTTCAGATAACATGAAGGACTAAAACTTTAGCGAAGGGACGCGGCTGAAGACAGTTCAGCGTGAAGGCAGCAACCACAACGGAACACACACACAACCATGTAAACAAAGGATAAGGCTCATTCCATTCTTCTTTTCTATTAGTCAATTTGCGGGATATTTTCACACCAGATTTGTACCAGTGAAAGTATCAATGGGTAGTGTCCTTGAAGGACTAGTCTCCGACAAGACACTTAGGTAGGGAAGCGTGGTACTTGAGGGAAATCATCATCACCTGATTTCCCAAAACAATAGGGCCTTAGAAAAATTCCAAGGATGAAATAAGGCATAGGTTGGGAAGGGTTAGGCAATCCTTAGGGATGACAACATCAACATCTCGTCAATCTGTTAACGCTCGTGCTTCCACCTTAAAAAAATTATCTCTTTCTCGAACTCTATCACTGTACTCGACTCTCAACTCGGCCCCTTTGCTTTTTAGCATAGCAATTTATAAACTCAACAGAGTCAACAAACAGCTAGACTCCAGGTCTAACAAATGTGACACCGGCTACCACTCCTGCAGCACCACCCACTTCCCTGTACCGACGAGTTCGGCCCCGGCGAAAACAGCAGACCTGAAGCAGCGGTGTAGTAGTAGTCACCCTATTCATCCAGGCTTGGACGTGCCCCGTCACAGACGAGGTACTAAAAGTTGGTAGGATGGATAGGTTTCGGATTCGTTATAGAGAAGTAGTAGTAGTGGGCAATTTTGGGATATGTTTCGAGATCTATTAGATATGATAGGTAGGGGAATTAAAAACTCTCCTTAAAATTTTACAATACTACCTCAGAATTCTTACTCTACTCACGTTCTCGTGTTTTCGAAGTCAGGTCATTTAATCTCAAGGCATTTTGAAGCTAAATGAGTACTATTTTAGAATACTTTGGAGATCACCTGACTACGCCAGATCGTAAATCTGACGTAAGGTTTACTGATCCGTGGTGTCTATGAGATACGTATATTACACCAACATACGTTGAGAAGTACTCGACTGTGAGAAGAGGACGAAGGGATCTTACAGATCATCCACTACTGTCGAGTAGTGAACGATCTTAAGCATCACTTCATCTCCTGCTTTTCTCAGCCGACTACACTCTCATTTATTTTTATGAAATCGGATCCTAATAGGGATTTTTCGCACTCGCTACGAGATTGAATCAGATAAAGTAGGTAATACATTGCAACTGAGAGATAGATAATATTTGAAATACATCTCATCCAAGGTTTGGGGTTTTCTGGTCTTTCTGGTCTTTTGGGACTTTTTAGTTAACTCTCTTTCTCAGTTATAAACATCACCAAGCAACATCTTTTTATTTTAAGAATTATAATAATTATTTTTAATTCATATTCGGGATTAACGCGAAATTAAATCATTTAATTGATTTTTTTTTATTTTCCATATCAAAATCTCGAGTATGAGTTAAAGATTAATTATTTATAAATTTTTATTTTTTTTTCGTAGCGGGAACATCCCATGCCTCCCGTTACATAATGGCGCCCAAACGTGTGGGGCCCGAGTTGTAGTCACGTTGATAGTTTTTTGAAAAATTTGATAGATTTTTTTCTATTAGTAACTTTTTGAAGAATAATTTTAGTATGATGTAGTAAGTTTGTTCAAACATTAGTTTGAATCGATTAAGTCAATTTTGAATTTTTAGGAAGTTGGTCATGTTATAGAGACTTAACATCGGACGGTTTTCTGACTTAAGTGTCGGCCGGTAATTAGTAGAACTTGTTCCTGAATACGTCTGTAGCGACAACCTGTCAAAATTCCACTCCACTCTCTTAACATCTGATGAATAGTTTCAGTAAGGTTAGTTTACATAGGGATGTCCGTATTGGATATGTATTTAGTCCAGTAGTCCGTTGCTTCTCATGAAAACTAGTCTCAACCCTGAAGCAAATATCTTTTTAAACTGTTTAGTTGTTTGCAACTACGTCCGGTAAATAGTTGAACTCATTCCTGTTTACGTCTGCAGCGCAAGCCAAATGACGACGGCTAAATAAAAGATTAACCAATTTCAATAGACAAGTTATTTGAAAAATTTAAGTTTACTACACTTCAATAAAGTAATCCTGTAATTTATGAAGAAGATCAAATTAGTTAGTTTGATGATATAGTTCTAGCCTGATGTCCGCTAGGGGATGTTATCTACTTCCTTAGGTCAGTAGCAGCAGAGAGAAGTAAGAACAAACTAGTCTAAGGAGAGAAGCTAAGTAAATTTTCACGAGTTTTGTTAGTTATACAGATTTTTTTTTTTTGAAGAATTATGGAATGAAGAATTGTACGTGTGTTGTGGAGTTGCTCCTGAAACGTTGGAAGGCTTCAGTCGCGTCTCCGAACTTACAATGCTTGGAGAAAACTTTTGAAAAATTTAAGAAATTTTGAGAAAAATTTTAAATTGAGAAATTAATTAAGATTTAAATTTTGAGATATATTTAGTCGAGTGAGTTTTACTTGAAGAATAAAACTCATGGATCAAGTAGTTTAAGTATTGAGAAAAATTTTGATGCCTGGTGGCGAATATTTAGTTTTTTTATTTAATTTTGCCTGGTGGCACTTTTTTTGATTATTTAGTATTTTTAGCATTGCCTGGTGGCGTATATTTAGTATTTTGCCTGGTGGCACTTTTTGAGATATTCAGTTTTGCCTGGTGGCACTTTTAGTTTTAGTTTTTGTCTGGTGACATTTATTTAGTAAACATTTAGAGTTAGATTTGCCTGGTGGCACTTTTTAGATTTAGTTTTTTTTTGAGAAAATTTTTGAATATAGCCTGGTGGCAACTTTATTGATTCAATATATAGTTTAGTTTTTTTTTGAAATTTTTGGAAAATTTTAGATTTAGTCATTCAGTTTAGTCAAGATTTAATAATTTAGTTTTAAGTAGTTTTTTTGATTTAGTTTAAAGATAGTTTTTTTTTGATTATTAATTTAGATTTTTGAAGTATAAGTGAAGTTAAGGAAAATATTAAGAGGGTTTACCCTAAGCAAAAGTAGGTTAAGTTAGTTAGTAAGCTTAGATAGTAAGAATAGTTAGTAAGATTTAGATAGATAGTAAGATATAGTAGGAAAATATTTATTAGGATTTAGATAGTAAGATATAGGATAGTTTTTTTTTGAATTTATAGGTAGTAAGATTTATTTAAGAAAATTTTGTAAGCTAGAAATAGTATAGATTAATAAGTAGGTATTCTTTTGTAAACATTCTTTTTAAAGGTTTTGAAATAACAAAACTTTTCATTTTCCATAAAACTTTTTTTTAATACTTGCAATATCCTTAAAAACAAAATGGTAAATAAGCCAAAGAACGGTTCTACGGATAAAAAGAAAGGGGGTAGACCTCCTAAACCACCAGCTCCCAGCAGAGCACCCATACTAGCGACCCCAGAACCACATAACACTCGTTATAGGAAAAACCTCGACATGTACCATAACATGACGATGGATAATAACGCAGTGGCAGATCAGAGTCATGTAGAGGAGGCAGCTGGACCATCGAACACGGAACGAATCGGGGATGAGGAAGCACCATTAGTGGACTTAGCAAGGCATTTAACACCTGAAGGAGCTCAAGACGACACACTAAACCGACAATCTGACGAATGGGAAGACTACGTCAAGGAGATAGCGTTGGCAACCATAGGCCTAAACAGAGCAGAGGATCGTAAAAATCTTCAAGAAACGCTAGCCCAAAGTCAAGCCCAAATGTTAGAGAGAGTGGACCTCGTAGTTAAGAATGCTTTAGCTCAAATGAAGGAGTTAGCTCGCCCAACAGCCGCAGCTATACCACTGTGTGACTTACCCACACCCGACACTCGTAATTACAACACCAATAGAGAACCAAATCCAGAAGCTAATACCAGAAACAACATCCGAGAAACGTCAAGAGAAAGGACAAGAGAAATACCTCAGGAAAGTCTGAGAGAAGCGGTCAGGGAAGCATTAGGTGTACGGCAAAGAAGAGATGGCACACCACCTAGAGTTGATACTAACAGAAACAACATACCGGGATTCCCTAGAGAGTGGCCAAGACGCAACGTATCACCACCTAGAGCTGAACCTTCTCGAGGATATGACCCAAACTTTTACGAAAGACTAGACCAAATCCAATTCGACAATACGTCGATAAATAGAAATGTGAGAGCACCAGCACCATCACCAGCGACATCATTTATACGTTCTCCGCACTACCACAAATGGGGCATAGTATATAATGCCAAAAATATGCCAGTAGATGAGTTCCTGTTCCGACTTAATCGGGTAAAGGACAGCTATGGCGCATCTTGGGAAGAAATAGTGGCAAATTTCCACCATTTTGTGAGCGGAACGGTAGAGGTGTGGTACTGGATGTTCATGAAGAACAACCCATATTCATCTTGGGCCGCATTGAAGTTAGCGTTGATAGAGCAGTATCGTAGTCTGGAAACTGATTCCGAGTTGTCCAGACAGATGGCGGAAAGAAAACAAGCTCATGGCGAAAGCTTTGACTCGTTTTACGATGCCATTTTAAAGATCAATTCAAGGATGAAGAATCCTAGACCTAACGAGGAACTAGCGGAAATCATAAAACAAAACGTACGTAGACGTATGGGAGAGCTTTTGCTAACGTTTAAATCTACTAGACTCGCAGACTTGGTGTTTACATGTCGAGATATGGAGAGGTTTTTAGCTCAACATGATCCTATGAGAGCCAGACCACCTCCAATATACAACAACCCTCCAAGAAAACTCGTGCATGAAATCGAGATTCAAACTGATTCGCAGATAACCGAAATGCCTACAGCTATTGAAGCATTCCATCACAATAGAAATCGTGACGCGAAACCTAATTCTGATAACGTCAAATGCTGGAATTGTTTAAAGCCGGGACATACTTTTAGAGATTGTGCAGATTTGCAGAGAAGAATATTCTGTTACCGTTGTGGCAAACCGGAAGTTCTGTCACCCAATTGCAAAATGTGTCCGGGAAACTCGTCGTCGAGCCAACATTCATCCGAGAGGGAGTTGGCAAAGATGGGCAACTCGGGGAGTCCATTATAAACGTAGAAACAACCGATAAAATAACAATATTAAAAAACCCTGAAACGAAAAATATCTTGAAATCATCATTCACTAAATCTAGAATTCCTAGACTTAGACCTTTAAAGTCCTTACATCAAAGGCAAATTGAATACAACTTAGCTAGAAAACGTATATATACATATCCAAAACATTTGAAAAAGATAGAAGCCTTAAGAACTAAATTCACTGATAAACGAAAATTATATAAAGTAGTGTCTTCGACAAAATTGTCAAATTACAAGGACGATCCCCGTCCTTACGTGCAAGTAGAACTATTTGATGAAGAGTGGTACGGTTTGCTCGATTCTGGAGCAAGTGTTAGCTGTTTAGGTAAAGGAGCATTAAAAATTTTAGAAAGTAAAAACATCTCCTTTCAAAAATTCTCTACCAATATAGCTACTGCTGACGGCAAACAACAACCAGTGGTAGGAGTAGTCAAGACAAAAATTTCTTTTAATAGCAAAACACACACCTTAGAACTATTCATAGTACCGTCTTTAACGCAAAAACTCTACTTGGGAGTAAATTTTTGGGCCCTATTTGAGATAGCGCCTCACATAATTCCGTTTAAAGATTCAATTTCTGAGTTAGCTTTAGAGAAGCCTAATTTCTCTGAGTGCGAGCTAACTGCAGAACAGTCCGTTGTGTTGAAAAACACTGTAGAACTTTTTCCGTCATTCGCTGAGCGGGGACTCGGACGAACACACCTCATGGAACACTCGATTGATACCGGCGATGCGTTGCCTATTAAACAACGGCATTACCCTATCTCTCCAGCGATACAAGTTTTGGTGTACGCCGAAGTGGACCGCATGATTTCTTTGGGAGTGATTGAAGAAAGTTCAAGCCCATGGTCCTCACCGGTTGTATTGGTGAGGAAACCCGGGAAAAATAGAATGTGCTTGGACTTTCGGAAAGTCAATTCCGTGACAAAGAAGGATGCGAGTCCAATTGGGCACATAGAAGGTTTGTTAGCACGACTTTCAGAGACACGCTATATCTCTAGCGTGGATTTGAAAGACGCGTACTGGCAAGTACCGTTGGAGGAGATGTCAAGGGAGAAAACTGCGTTTTCAATTCCAGGCCGTCCATTGTATCAGTTCAAGGTGATGCCGTTCGGACTCTCCAACGCCGCTCAGAGTCTGACGAATCTGATGAATAAAGTTATCCCGTCCAACTTGAGAGATCAAGTGTTTATTTATTTAGATGACTTATTAGTTATCTCCAAAACTTTTGAAGAGCATATTTCAGTTCTAGAAATTGTAGCAAAAAGGCTAGATGAGGCAGGACTAACAATAAATGTGGAAAAGTCACGCTTCTGTTTCGAAGAACTGCAATACTTAGGTTATGTCGTAGGGCGTGGCTGCCTCAAAGCAGACCCGTCTAAAATTTCTGCAATTCTCGATTTCCCGGTACCAACGACTGTACGTCAAGTACGTCGATTCCTTGGAATGGCTGGTTGGTATCGGCGATTCATCGAGAATTTTTCTGAGGTAGCCGGACCGATGTCCGATACACTTAAGAAAGGTACAAAGTTTGAGTTCAACGAACAGGCGTTAGAAGCTTTCAACAAGCTTAAGGTAGCTTTGACTTCGGCGCCAGTTCTCCGCAACCCCGATTTCAGTAAGCAATTCGTGATTTTATGCGACGCTTCAGCAACTGGAATCGGATGCGTACTGTGTCAGAGAGATGAGACTGGCGCAGAATACCCCATTTATTATTATTCACAGAAGTTGAATAGTGCTCAACGTAACTATTCAGTTACTGAGCGAGAATGTCTCGCGGCCGTTAAAGGCATTTACAAATTTAGACCATACATTGAAGGTTACAGGTTCTTGGTGATCACTGATCATGTGAGCCTGAGATGGTTGATGAGTCTTAAGGACCCAACCGGACGTTTAGCTCGATGGAGTTTGAAGCTTCAAAGCTTCGAATTTTCGGTGGAGCATAGAAAAGGGACGTTAAACGCTGTACCTGATGCCCTATCTAGAGTGCACGAAGTAGAAGCATTACGTTTATCATCCTTAGAAACGCCCATCGAAAATTCAAGTCCATCTAAAGTGTTGCATCTTGATTTAAAGGATCCGTCTTTCAAGTCGGAAGAATACCTTCAGATCGTGGAACACATTAATAAAAATAAAGATCGTCTTCCTGACTTGCAAGTATCAGATGGTTATGTATACAAGAAAGTCAGACACGTAACAGGAAATCCAATTCAAGACGATTTGGCTTGGAAGATTTGGATTCCATCGCAGTTGAGCGAAAAGTTGATAATTGCGGCTCATTGCCCGCCTCAGGCATCGCATGGTGGTATCACCAAGACCCTTCATCGTCTTCGTAACCAATTTTATTGGCCAGCAATGGCAGCACAAGTCAAAATGTATGTGAACAACTGTGAAATATGTAAAACGACAAAAGCACCGAATTCTGTTCTTAGAACTGAAATGGGAAAAAGTTTTGAAGTGGAAAGGCCATTTCAACATATATATATAGATTTTCTAGGTCCTTACCCTAGATCGCGAAGAGGTAACACCTTTATATTTATAGCGTTAGACCAACTAACGAAATTTGTATTCATCAAACCATTGAAAAAGGCAACTACTTCAGAAGTAGTCAAATTTTTAGTAGATGATGTATTCTTGACATTTGGAGTTCCCGAGAGTTTGTTATCGGATAATGGCTCACAATTTGTAAGTAACGATTTCAAGACTTTCTTAGAAAATTTCGGAATCAATCATATTAAGACAGCCGCGTACGCACCACAAGCAAATGCTAGCGAACGTGTGAACCGCTCTATTTTAAGCGCTATAAGAGCATATATCGACACCAAACAACTTAACTGGGACGAACATTTATCGTGTATTAGCAGTGCTTTACGCACATCGTTGCACAGCGCAATCGGCATGACCCCATATGAGGCCTTATTTGGTCAGCGCATGATAGAGCATGGGGCCGATTATGCGTTGTTGAGAAAACTTGGTGGTCTTAATCAATCGGAAATTGACTGGCTGCCTAAAACAGCTCGAATGAATATTCTTCATTCTTATTTGAAAACCGCACTTAACCAAGCACATGACAGCTACGAAAAAGTTTACAACCTTCGAAGTAGGGCAGTTACGTTCAATATAGGCGACGATGTTTATCGCCGAAATTTCGTATTAAGTGATGCAAGCAAACATCGTAACGCGAAGCTATGCCCCAAATTCGTAAAAACAAAAGTTGTAAAGATTGTAGGTAACAACTTGTACAAGGTTAAGGATGCAAACGGATTTGAATCAGTGGTTCATACCAAAGATCTGCGTAAATGAGCAATCGAAAAAGTCATCGACGATTTCTTTTGTACAATTTACATTTTTTTTTGCGTTGATAAGCGTCATCGCCAGCTGCTCAGCCTGTGCATGAGACACATGGGTCGTGGGTAGCTATTAGTTATTCTGGAGTTATAAGAAGAACTTATAAAATAATTTCGTACTGCAATTAATGATTTTCGTTTCCATCATCAATGTACCTGTTGGCACCAGGGACATTGAAGATGTTTTGTAGGAAAATCCACTTCGTCACCCACTAAGTATAATAGTGAAATTCTTCTTATACATTCATACATACTTGTATGACACAGGTTTAGAACTTCATCCAAACGAACCAATTCGAAAATTTCTACAATCCACAAAACATTCTCTTAACATAGACAACACCCTATTCCGAAAGGAACAAATGTTGCTAAGAAATGCTTAGGAGAAAATATAGAGGGATGAAATAAAGGTTCTTTAGTAAACAAAGGAAATATCTAGTACGCCAACCACTCAACCGCATAATTCCGAAACATAGCGAAACAACCACCTACGGATAGGCAGTAAAAATGTAGATTAGCTAGGACACCGGTCAGTTAATGAAAAAGTGAGGTATCCCAACTAGTAATACTCCCATTCACCAACGTGAAATATGGTCGCATAGGACAAACATACAATCTGTTATATTTGTTAGAAACTGATTCAGAAAAACTCTAATTGATGAAATATTACGTTTCAAAAGATTTACCAACTAGAGATTCACTAAATTAAGATATTTTAATGCTGCACGCATGAACATGAAAATCGTCAACACAATATCGGAAACGAGAAAACTCAGGAAAATTCAAGTAATTAGTTTGGTAACACGAAAAAAAAAAAGAAAATCTGATTCTAAATAGTGACAAAAATGACAAATTCAAGTTCCAACCTGCAAGAAAAGAAAATAGTAAAATCAAGAAAAATAATCAAAAAGGTAACTAAAGTACTTACTCAGTTTCGAAAATGACTGAAAAGTTAAAAAGTACAAGAAAAATACTCACCCGAACAAATATACGATAGTTATACTAATACGCCGAACCTAAATATACATACCTAATTGTTTACAATATAAATAATTCAAGAAAACCTAAAAATATAATGGACGAAAAATAATACTTACTCCGACAAAAGCGAGCGAAAACAAAACAAACCATTTTCATACATCCGAACCCTATACTCGTGACAACATAAAATAACAAATAAGGAGGAAAAGAATAAATCAACAAAAATTTGGGAATTACACCATAAAACTACGAGACAAAAAGAGAAAAACATAATCTCAAAGTAGCATGGGGAAAACAAACACACCAAATCTGAAAATACGCGGGCATCGAACATTCAAATAAATGATAGAAAAAAAAGATGGCCGGAATTAAATTTAATACTCGAACTATCTTTTCTAATAAGATAGACAGAGACCAACACCTTCTCATAATTCTGTCTCATAGATATTAAATCATGAAACCGCCATAAAAAGTACTGTTGTAGAAGCTCTGGTTTAGGTAACGTGCGACGTAAACCAGCCGAACAGTTCTATTTCGCACATACAATTTGAAGAAGAAAGACGTGTTTAAGTCCAAGGAAAAAGTAAGAAAAATTATAAATTTTAATCAAGTGAAAAATAAAAAGCAAAAAGTTAATAATAGGTAAAGTACCTTAATCAATTAAAGGAAATAAAGAAAAAGCAATAAAAATCTAAGAAACACAAAATCAAGAGAAGAAAAAGTCATACGCAAGGAATATAAATCCAAGGTAAGAAAATTTTTTTCATCCATTTTAACATTGTAAAATCAGAACACATGCTCTAAAATACAAAGAAAACTGGTCGTCTATTATGGATCAGACAATTAACCATAAAGAAATATTCAAGACGAATAATTAATTTGCGACAAAACCCATGTCCGTACAATATTTTTTTTTGTTAGTCCAAAAACACATGCGTATCCAATTCACTACGCAGATACCAGACACAAAAAATATCGTATTGGAACGAACAAGTGAGCAATGTGCCAGGATTTCGTGCATTCAATTGTCCAGTCCAAGTGCACTACGCAAAAACCACCCCCTAGTAAACTTCTGCGAAGCGTGAGATTCTGCAGAAAACACGAGGGAGTACTGTTCGAAACAATTGTGTTATGGAAACGAGATTCTACTCCAAAAATACAACACCGCAATAATCCCGCAAAAAGACATAAAAAAACCAGGTAAAAAAATAAAATCTTTTTATCGTAATATGTGATTTTACATTGAAACATTAATATAATGGTCAAACTAAGTGCCCAAAATAAGTGGCATAACGACCAAAGGAAAATTAAAAACGAAGATGATTCTTTCTCACGTCGTGCGTTAGTAAAGATCTCTTCATCATCAAAAAAGTAAAACGACATAATAAAACAGTAGATAGATTTAGGGTCAGCAGCTCAAAAATGTACCTACAAAAACACTAATTCATTTTTCTTTTTAAACAGATACGTTCCGAGTGGCAGCAATCTAGTCAGACGAGACTACGACCAAGACGTGACACCCAAAAGTCACTACGTCAAGGTCGAAGAAAGCATCCACCACTCGGACGACGTTATTTGGTTTCTTCCGAGGAGCCTAAAAACCAAATTGTTGAAAAATATCGACGACATAGATATTTTTGGAAATTCTATGTGCTTCAAATATTCATCTGCACGTAGGACTCGACACAGCATCGTAGGAATCATAGATTCATTCCAAGTGCAGAATGAAAAACATCATCTAGCTGAAAAATAAAGTCATCATGCTGAAAAATAACATCGAACCCTGCTGGAGTCATCTTTAAGCAGATGAAATGGAAAATTCAAAAGTGTAAAATGTGGATAAATGTATGGTAGCTATATATTTTACAATATATATATATATAAACAGATAGGAATTATTTGATATTCATAGGTAGTTTATTTTCTTGAATTTTAATATTTTTGAACCTATATTACACAAATGCACCTAACAAAAGAAAAAGGTGTGATAAAGTTTTTTTTTGATTACAATATCCTGAAAATAGTATAATTCCTAAAACAACCTATAAAATAGATAAAAGTGTTAAATTTTGGTTTACTGCCCTTATAAATATTTCTGAATTTTAAGCAAAATCAACCCCACTCAACAAAAAGTGGGTGGTATAACAAAAAATATACCTACATAAATTGTAATTTGATACAGTGGTACCTTTTGAAGAAAAACTTAAGTAAAATTGTTTTGTCAACGTAAATTTTTTCTTGTCAGTTTATGATGCTGGCTATTTAACTAAACAACAGAGATACTAAAAATTCTCGTGTAAAGTATCCTCATGTAAAATAAAACAGAGTATAGTATTTTCTATGGTTTTGAAAAATAATATGTTGAAAACAAATCATGTTATATTTTTGATCCAAGCGTAAAGAAATTTGCTAATACCTATTACGTCGAAGTGTGAGAATCTTGCCTGTGTTAAAATAACATCCAAGCATAAAAATAATAATAAACCAAGAAATTTATTGCAATTGCGAAAACTTAAATCGAAACTTAACACTAGAATACTTACCACTTACCTACATACCTACCTGGCGTAATTCAATCCGTGTCGCGAAATCTGAAATTAAAGAAAAAGATAAAAATAAAGTAAATTATAAATTCGTCATATCGTCCGTCTGAAAAATAATAAAAATAAAGTTCGGTAATTTTTAGAAACTCGTTGTTGAGTAAATTAAAGTGTACTTACTTGGAGTGTTAAAGTGTGTCAAGGAGGCAAATATCCTTCTAGAAAAAAATTTAAAGAAAATATTTGTGTTAAAGAATTTATCTAAGTCGTTGACAGAGGTTTTATATACTTAACTTATGTTGCCTGTCGAAAACTTAAATCAATTCCATATAAAGTAAATTAATATCGTGTGCTGAAAAATAAAGCAAAATTAAATCGAAGTTTTTTTTTATTTGTGAAATGTAAGTGATTTTAACGTTTGACAAAAGAAAGGTTAAGGCCAATTACAACTTAAGTAATTTGAATCAAGAAACTTATTGCCACAAGTGATTACACTCTAAATTTTTTTGTGAATCATAGATAAATTTTTTTTTTTGAATTCTGGTATAAAATTTTTATAGTCATTTCGAATCTGATTGAAGATTTTAACGAAATTTTTTGTTGAGATTAAATTTTGAATCTCGGTCATCAATACATACGCAACATACCTACGTAAACTTTTCCCACTGATCCCGTCTGTGAAAAATTCTGAAACTCTAAAAATTGAAAAAAGAAAGAATTGGTAAAGATAACTGAAAATTAAAAGATATAAAGTAACTGGTGAAACAATCCTTTCATCTGGTTTCACATTGGTAGGGTGCACTCTCCCTTCGTCGAACCTTTTTGCTTACACTTTTGATAAAAATATATTGATATTAATTATATTTTTTTTTATTGATTAAATTTTATAAATATTAACCCACGCTTGTTTCAGCTACGGTAAGGTTTGGATGTACCTACCAACTATATTGATGATCCTTCTGATCTAAACATTTTTAAAATTTTGAACTTTTGATATTGAAACATTCTTCTTTCAACTCTTGGGAGGGATACTTGTTCAGTGGAGGCGTCCTACGCATATTTTTGGTCCGTTTTAAAAATTCTGAGTGATCAGAATTTTCGCGCTTTTGTTGAATTTTTGTTTGAAATCTTGTATCGTATAAAAATAGGTACATACCTATTCGCGCATAGCTCGTGTTTAAAATAAACTAATGAAAATTAGTCGCGTTTGGTATCTGTTAGTCCTTTTAATCTGGGCTCGTTAATCGTCGACCTTGTCTAATATTGTGTGAACAATGCATAGATAAGAGGCCTAAATAAAGATTATTCAGGAAGCGAACGATCCATGGAGACGTTTTACAAATCGAGTTAGGCATTTTGTGTTATAAAACTACTATTCGTCGGAGTAGTTTGTAACTTATCGCGAAAGAGGGCTAGTGATTAATTTCACTAATTCTCGAAAAGGGATATTTCTGAAACAAAAGATATTTTTGTTTTGTTATCAGAAATTACTTTCTTTTTATGGTTGATTTCTGGAAAGAGCCTTCAGATTTTTTTTTTACAGACTTCACGTCTTAATTTCGATCTTTGAAACAAGTTCCATAAAATTTTCTTCTGCAATTCTCATACAACGTCAGAATAGTTAAATTGTAAAAGAGGTAAATTTGTTTTAGTTTGGAATATTAAACGCAAAGTAGAGGTCATTTTATTTTTGGAATAAACTTTTTTGAGATTGAAGTTTGAGTAAAGATTTTTAAGAAGTAATAAAAGTAAAGTTATTGAAGATTTATCTATAATAAGTTAGATTTTATTTTTTTTTCATCAAGCTAAATTAGTTATTCAGTTAAGAAATAATTTCTGAGATTCAAATTAAGATTAAATAATTTTCCTTATTAAGTACTAAGGATTTAACATTGTTAGAGTTAGTTTTTATAAGGAATAAAATTGTATAGAAATTTTATGAATTTAATAGTTTGGTTTTCTATCGTTGTCAAGTTATAGCGAAAGCTGATGTCCGTCCAGGGAAGTTTTTTTTTTTTTTTGAAGAACTAATTTTCAGATAACATGAAGGACTAAAACTTTAGCGAAGGGACGCGGCTGAAGACAGTTCAGCGTGAAGGCAGCAACCACAACGGAACACACACACAACCATGTAAACAAAGGATAAGGCTCATTCCATTCTTCTTTTCTATTAGTCAATTTGCGGGATATTTTCACACCAGATTTGTACCAGTGAAAGTATCAATGGGTAGTGTCCTTGAAGGACTAGTCTCCGACAAGACACTTAGGTAGGGAAGCGTGGTACTTGAGGGAAATCATCATCACCTGATTTCCCAAAACAATAGGGCCTTAGAAAAATTCCAAGGATGAAATAAGGCATAGGTTGGGAAGGGTTAGGCAATCCTTAGGGATGACAACATCAACATCTCGTCAATCTGTTAACGCTCGTGCTTCCACCTTAAAAAAATTATCTCTTTCTCGAACTCTATCACTGTACTCGACTCTCAACTCGGCCCCTTTGCTTTTTAGCATAGCAATTTATAAACTCAACAGAGTCAACAAACAGCTAGACTCCAGGTCTAACAAATGTGACACCGGCTACCACTCCTGCAGCACCACCCACTTCCCTGTACCGACGAGTTCGGCCCCGGCGAAAACAGCAGACCTGAAGCAGCGGTGTAGTAGTAGTCACCCTATTCATCCAGGCTTGGACGTGCCCCGTCACAGACGAGGTACTAAAAGTTGGTAGGATGGATAGGTTTCGGATTCGTTATAGAGAAGTAGTAGTAGTGGGCAATTTTGGGATATGTTTCGAGATCTATTAGATATGATAGGTAGGGGAATTAAAAACTCTCCTTAAAATTTTACAATACTACCTCAGAATTCTTACTCTACTCACGTTCTCGTGTTTTCGAAGTCAGGTCATTTAATCTCAAGGCATTTTGAAGCTAAATGAGTACTATTTTAGAATACTTTGGAGATCACCTGACTACGCCAGATCGTAAATCTGACGTAAGGTTTACTGATCCGTGGTGTCTATGAGATACGTATATTACACCAACATACGTTGAGAAGTACTCGACTGTGAGAAGAGGACGAAGGGATCTTACAGATCATCCACTACTGTCGAGTAGTGAACGATCTTAAGCATCACTTCATCTCCTGCTTTTCTCAGCCGACTACACTCTCATTTATTTTTATGAAATCGGATCCTAATAGGGATTTTTCGCACTCGCTACGAGATTGAATCAGATAAAGTAGGTAATACATTGCAACTGAGAGATAGATAATATTTGAAATACATCTCATCCAAGGTTTGGGGTTTTCTGGTCTTTCTGGTCTTTTGGGACTTTTTAGTTAACTCTCTTTCTCAGTTATAAACATCACCAAGCAACATCTTTTTATTTTAAGAATTATAATAATTATTTTTAATTCATATTCGGGATTAACGCGAAATTAAATCATTTAATTGATTTTTTTTTATTTTCCATATCAAAATCTCGAGTATGAGTTAAAGATTAATTATTTATAAATTTTTATTTTTTTTTCGTAGCGGGAACATCCCATGCCTCCCGTTACAGTTTTCGGGGAATACTATCAACTGTCCAGACATCTTATACCAATGGAAACCAATTGAAAACGTTTAACAGTCAGCTACAATTATAACACCAAAATTAAATAACCTTGTTGACTTAAGGAAATTGTGAATCCACAAAATACTGAAATTGCGCTTTAAAATCTAGACTTTGTTGATATACGTAAGTAATTTAAAAAAATAAATCGGTTTATCAAATGAGTCATATAGACCGATTAGATATCCTATGTGGCGGGGAAAAATGTCGTTGTTAGAAAGCAGCTGACTTTTTAGGAAGAAAGAAAAGAGAGCACGAGAAGCGAATGGTATCGAATCAGTTAAGTGTCTTAAGGTGGCAGTTATCCTAAAAAGTTCTATTAAATGGTGAAAAAATCTATCTCAAGCCACAAAGGTAGAACCTGTCAGAATGGGAGTACAAATTATTGTTGTAATATTTGTACTGGAATGTCAGTTCGAATATATGGTAAAATATAGAGAGATTTGCGCTGAGGATATAAAAAGAACTCTTTACGACAAATAAAACAAAAGCTTTAATACAACATCCTCAACCATGACCAAATGTTGATGACCAAAGTTTCTGTATGCAGTGTTCACCCTACTAATATGAAGTGCGATTAGCAGTTTCCAAACTTAAGTCGCACTAAGCTGCTGGTGCAGATGGCTTACCAGCCGAATAATGCAAAACTCCACGAGATGACAAATCAAAAACCATACACTATCTTATCAGTAGAATTCGGTCGGACAAAAATATGCCAGATTAATGGAACCTCGCTATATTATTCTCTACCTACAAGAAAAGATGACATGCATATGACATTAAATATATTATTGAATGTGGCTAACGTATTGGATGGAAGGCGGCGAAAAAAGCAAAATTTGCTATTAATTAGGACAAGACGACGTATATTGTCACCAACGTGATACATTTTGACAAAATTCTTCGAGAAACGATTACCAGTTCAATGACCAAACGAGGCATAAATCTTCTCAATGCTCGTAATTTCTTCGGGCTTTAAACGCATTTACTTTAGTAATGTCTTCCCTCAGAGAAGCAATCATGTTATACAAGAATCTGATGATTCTTGTTCGAATAAATGGGGCAGAAACATGTGCCTTGTCAAGAACGTATGAAAATTCGAAAAAGTGTTTTGAGAGGAAAATTTTTGGGGTGACTTGGTTGAGTGTGTATCGAAGAAGTTGCATATTCAAAGGAGATGCATTTTCAAACACGAGTTTTGATCAGCCCAAAAATCTGAAAATAATGTGGACGAGTTTTCGATTCTAAGCAACTTTGTATGAAAAACTAAACGTAAGTCATCCTCAACTGTGAGCTCCATTTTAAATAAATAATAGCCATTTTAAAATTAGTTATAAACATAAATCTGGTTAACGAATTTTCCTTCTATTCGATGACGTAAAAGTGGAAAAAAAATCCATAACTGAACCACAACGCATTTCAAACAGTTTTTTTTTTTTTTTTTTGGTTTTTTTATGTTTGTCCATTATATTTCTCTGATAAGTGAATTTTAACGACAAGGAATTCAAATTGATCATTGGATTTCCAGTTTATAATCCAAACAAACCTTTGTTGAAGGGTCAAAAGAAAATACAAATCAATAGTCATTGCAATGCAATTTCAAAGCAACCCTTATGAAAGAGCAGAAATTCTTTAACAAAATACTTCACAATGATGGCAGATATATTTCCTTTTTATTTTTCACACCTAGCTATATGGTTGAAAACGCACATACATTCTGTCACATTATCACGGTCGATGTCTATCTATATGATGTACGTATGTATATACGAGCATTATTCATTACTAATGCCCATCCACATTTCCAAGGACATAAACGAGAAATAATAATCATTGTAATCCTAGAACTATATTCTCCTTTCTTTTCCACTGTTCACAATATTATCACGTTCGGTATAGTTCTCTATATTTTTATTAACAGGATAGATCCTTGTGGCTGTCCAAAGTGATGATGGTAGCATATAAATACCAACCACAAAAGAAGGAGTAGTGACTTTGTTTTTCATTGCTTCTTCATATCTATGAAAGTATCTGTATATCTCTATCTGTATCTATAAACATTATACTGATTACTATAAGTTCTATTGCCTTTTTTCTCAGAAAGGCTCTATTTTTTGTTTCTGTTTTGTTGTCCTTCGTTTGGTATTTTGATTCATAAAGTCTAAAGGCGAAAATCATTTGTTATGAGGGGATTGCATTCATTTTGCTTCTTCATTATATCCACATAGATGTCTGAAGGGATTTTTTTTTCGCGTACCCTCTTGAGCTTGAAATTATTATACCAGCTTGTGGTAAACAAAGATATTTTAATACTAATTTTATTTATAAAATAATAAAAAAAAAAAGTTACAGTGGAAAATAATAAACAAAACTTACGAAGGAAATACGAAGAAATTACAGTTTAGGGTAATTTAGAAATGAGACACAATAAATGTGACTTTTGTTAGGGTGGATATATCCGTCTGGTCTAGTGCTTCACAGTTATAGATTTTGCATGCAAATGGTTGAATTTTTACTTATATAATGTGGAATAAAGTAACCGTTATTGCAGGAAAAATAAAAAGTTATAACAGCTTCCCTCGTGAATTTTTCTTTTTATTTAGTTAAAAATAAAAAATTCAATTTCAATTTCCATTTTATTTAAATACGGGGTGGGGTACAATTAAGATTTAGATATTTTATTTACTTAGATAATAATTTTATAGTACTTAGATAATAAGATACATTTGAGTTAATCAACGTACATATTTCAGGTATTAAATATTTCCCTTCGTGTCTATCCTTTAAATTCTAAAATAACACCATTGGAAATTTCACCAACAAAAGTTTTGGAAAAAAATCCCAACAAGAAATTGTCATAAACAACTTAAAGTTAAAAGGAAAATGAACTATAGAATTCATAGAAAGTACAAGTTCTTGAACATATTTAATTTTCAAAATGACCAATATATAAAGTATGCAAGAAATTTTGGAACAAAAACAAGTTCGTGCGATCCAGTCGTGCATATTATTTTTTCTGTAGATAAGGATATGTCATATACGGGAAAACCATAAAAATAAAAAAAAAACGTCAAATTATATTGAAAAAGTTTACTATTTTTACACATTTTCTCAAAACTGATACGATAAAAATTGTTAAGAACTTTTTTGTAGAGAATTATAAAGCTACAACTTTTGTCGAATTATTTATTTTTTTTTTCTGGGTTAACGGTTGGGCTGATTTTCTTTAAATATGGTATATCTTTAATCTTTTATAGGGTTTTGGAATTTTCGCTCTAGGCCTAAAAATTACGGTAGGTACCTACTTACTATATGCCGGTTACAAAAAAGATCATTTTTCACGAAAACGACTGTAATGATTTTTATTGAACTTAACATATGAGTGATACGGCAATAAAGGAATTTTAGATGGTTTAAAACGTTAGTCCTAGAAAACTGTTTTAACGGTTTGTTCGAATGTTTAATTGAACAGAATAGTGTAACTGTAACTGCACTGTAGCACTATCAAAATAGATACAACGCCAATCCATTAATACGCCTGGAATGTGAAGCTGCAGCTGTATACATTGCTGTAGCTGTAGTGCAAGTACAGGTTAACATTTGTAAAAACCATAAAATACCATTACAAAGTAAAATACCGAAATGAAAATTGACGTTTTATGCTTTGACAGCCCTATACGTGCTATAGCTGCAGGCTACACCATTCTATTCACCAAGTTAGCGGATCTTAACCAAGTTTATTTTTAAAATGGCCAAGGTAACCGAATGATAATGGCGGATATAATTTTTTCATAACTTTTAAAAATAAAAGGTACGACTGGGTCGCACAAACTTGCTCTTGTGGCAAGTTACCTTTATGTTACTGGTTGGGAAAATCAGTTGTATTTTAAAACAAAAATTATGTATTTTAGTTTTTCAAAAAAAAAATTTTTTTTTTAATTCTTCTAAAACATGTACATAGGTATTATGCAATAAAAAAAATATTTCATATGGAATACATTATCGTCGGCAAAAAATCACTCACATGAAATTTTATCGGAATTGTTAGTATTTTTTCCAGAAAAAAAATGAAGTTTCGGTTTAAAAAAAAAGAAACTGTTTCAAAAATAGCTTTTTTTCAATTTTTCTTTTGCAGTATTATTTAAGTTTGGCAGTATAAGCAAATCACATACATACATGAATTTCATCAAAGTTAAAAACTTTTTTTTTAAATCAGTTGTAGCAATACTTTTAGAAAATTAAATTTCAAGCCGTTCAATCTCAGGTATCGTAAATAAGTTGTTTCCGAAAAAAAATCGGTCACGAGTATGACAACTGTGGCGCCTAAACGGGCGCATACCTCATGGGTGACATCCAGTATAAGCTGGAAGGTATGCTGAAAAGAATAAAATGCATTGTACCCGAGTGAATATTGAACTGGCATACTCTGGGTTAACAGCCAAGCACTCCATCCATTGTAACTATTGGCAGCCACGATCGCCCAAATAATAGATTTTCTTTCCGAGACAAAAATAATTATCAATAGCGCTGGTAAGTATCGTTATTTTAAAACTCAGGCATTTTTTTTCATTGTGATCAATTATTTAATTCACTTTATTTAATAATTAGGTTGTAAGATAAAAAAAAAGTATTAAAGAACAAAGTTTAATCTCGGCTTCTTATTTCGATGTTACTAGGCGGCTTCTCGATACAGTCTAATCTTCTTCTGACTTGATAAAGTTTTCCTCTATGCTCTATTATCATTGGATACGGACGGACTCAGGGGAATGCAAACTAGCATCCCACATGTATTCACTTTAAATACGAACGAAAATTTTTTGCATAATACTCAATACCCAAGAAAAACAATAAATACCAAGTCAATCAAGTAAGTACAACCTGCTCATATGTACGTTTTGTTTTGAAATCCACATAATTCAGGGGGAAAATCTAATAAAAGATAGTTTTCCATTGACAAAAATAAAGTCGTAACCTTCAGAAAAAAAGTGCGTATACACCACAGTGGCAGTTTTCAATTTTTTTTTTTTTTTTTCATCAACTAGAGTGCAAGAAATCTTGAAACCTCATCTTAAATTAATGTGTATGTTTGTGTGTACGTGTTTTTTCTTTACTTTACAGCTCATGTATTAAACATGCAATGTTACTTATATTAAACCTCGTAGAAACAAGAACAAGAACGCATAGTTTGTGTCTGTGTGCTAATAAAACATAATTACGTGCGTGTCATGCCAAACATTAATTACGTACAATTAGAACGGAAAGCTCGCTTGTATAGCAACATCTTTATAATTCATTATCATCAGATTCACTTCTCTTTTTAAGCACAAAAGATCATTATACTCTTATCTGTGAGGTTTTGTGAGTGTGTGTTTGTTTTGTGAATTTAATTACAATGGGGGTGTAAAATGAGTTATGTCATTGACAAAACAGGAACATTGTTGCGATTCTTTTTTTTGTTATAAAACTTAAACAGGGTGTCTTATTTTATACACAATTTAGAAAAACATTATGTTACTTTTTAATCCTTTCTAAGAACTTTTTTTTTTTTGTTTTCAATTCTCAACTGAAATCTTACTTAAAATACAAACAAAGAAAGATGAGAGAAATATAGTAAGACCATATGAGAGAAAACAAAAAACCTTAAATGAAACCCCTTGTAGATTCTCCTTGAATAGGTTTACCTTCTGTTTATTGTCGTAGACTTTTTTACTGTATGTACTAAGATTGTGTGTATGATTTTATGTGTTGAACATTTTAATGTGTGTGTCTATAAAATACCAAAAAGCTCATTATGGGTAAGTCCATTAATGTTGTTGCTTTTTGGAAACCGTACACAAAGTATAAACTTAGGGTGGCAGCAGCGTAAAGCAAACAGAAAGCATTATACTTGTACTTATATTCAAGGTAAATAAATTTTGGTCAAGTATTTTCATTTATTTTAGGTAATAAACAGTTTTAAATTTTATAAAAATAAATTGAAGGCACAAGGAGTGCCTAATGATGTCAAATGTTGACCTTAAATGTTTGTCCTGAAAATAAGCTGGTCCTTGATAAATAAAGTAACCAAAAAGAAAAAAAAGAGCTCTCCAGGCACGTTTTATTGCTCTGGCAATTCAACTTATAAGGATATGGCATAGGTTAAATAGTGTACTCTCGTTTAAGATATTTAAAATGGTTTGCTTTGAAATACTTTTTTGAGCAATTAGGAATTGTTATTTGAAGTGAAATAATTTTGAGGTCCAGCAGCTTATTGGTAAATGACAAAGTAACAATAATATAACTTTGATCATAATTCGAGCAACAAACACAACCAAAATTAAATTCAAAGGAATATAAAGGTTGGTAATTTTTAATAGAATTTCTAGCAAAGTTGCACGTAGTTTTTTAGTATCAATTTTTTTATCCTCAATCGCCCGATTCCTTATCTGCGGCTGCATTTAATTCTGGGATAACTTTAACTTAGTAAGTAGACGATACATAAATGTTCAACCACGTATCGTTGGAATTGCATTCGAAGGTGCTACGCAATTTTGTCATTTGACTTTCTCTACTACATGGCAATGCTTTAACGCACATTTAACAATTTTTGAGTCTTGCACGAAAAACTGCTTGATTTTCCAACTCGACACACGAAACTAAATGCAGCACAATTTTAAATTCTGCTTTAAGTTTTCAGATCCGTAACTCCATTAGCAGATACAAAACTACCAGAGAGGTTGTTGAAAACTTCAACCTGTTTCAATCACTGCTACACTTCAATGGTCAACTTTCTGTTGCACTGATTCACTTAAAATTGCAACAGTTTTCGGAGATATTCCTCTTCTATCCAAGATAAAGCGATATTTATATGATTGAACCTTTATCAAGCTTTCTGAAACACACAAAATGACGAATGTCATATTGTATATGGAACTCTGCTAATTATTTGAAAATGATACGAAGAGTGTTGATGTAATCTACACATGATCTTTCGCTACAAAAACTAGCTCGATGCCATATGAGTAATGACTATAATTAGTATCCCCTTAGTATATTTCCTTTGTTCTTTCGAGAATTCTAGAATAGTCGTTTGTTAAAAGGAAACCGGATTATTATCCTTTGATACGTTAATAAAGAAATCTTCACACCCTCAATGAGAGTGTTTATAAAGGCCCTTAGCGGAGCAACGAAGTTGCGGGACTGAACTGCAGAAATGGAGTTAAATTCATTTGAACCTGTTCTATATGAAAACTGTTTGAAGAAGGTGCCTGGTAAGTAGTTTTTTAATCCAATAAGTAAACGAAGTGTTTAAATGTGAATTTGAAACAAGGCGATAGTAGTTAACATAATATTAATCAATCTTTCAAAATTATGTTTTTTAACTCGTTTTTGGATATTTCAGTAGTGAAGTAAACATCGCTCTTTTTCATTCTTTCTAAGTGAGTATCGTGTTGTAATCTTCAAATAGTTTAACACCTATCTCCGCTGTATCATTAACAACACAAACATTTTGGATGCATCTTTTGCCTTGAAGGTAATCCACATTGTCATTCCAAGTCTCAGGAGGTAATTGCATGAAAAAGTCCTTGATATCAAGAACATAGAGCGTTTTTAATGATATGTGCGTTGCAAAGGCTTCTAATGTAACCTCTGAGGCAAGCTTAGTAGAATTACCTCGTACTGAACGAATTTAATTTTTGAACAATGGCCTGTTTCTCACCATCAGACAGCTAGTCAGGGAAAATGCAACTAGTACATCTGACAAATACCATAAATGACGCTCTAAGACACCCCTAGCTGCTAAGCGATTTCGGAATCAATGGATTCGTACAATTTTAAAGTTTTCCAAAGTTGTAAGTCATTCAATGGTGCATCTGCTGCCAAAGGCGCTTCGATCCAAATTTTGGTGTAGATAAGCACACCAAAACTAACAAATCGAACAATTTGTTTTTCTTCTCTCTTGGTTAGTTCAAATGCTTGTAAATTATTTCGAAAGAGACAAATCTTCAAAGCATACAGCAATTTGGCCATCCAACGAGCGTGATGAATCGGATCTGGAGCAGGCCAATCTATCTTCGCAGGTGGTTTGTTCAAAACAATCATGGTTAGCTTTATTAGCGCAAGAGTACTTTCAGCGAATTGTTCTGCGTTCTTATCGAGGTCAAGAAAATCGTAGTGCTCCTTTGGTAATGTTAAGATAAATATTTTTAAAAGCATTATTTCAAATACGGGATGACGGCAAGCAAGCCACAAAAGATTACGTTCTGTCTTTTCTTCTAAAAACTCATCATTGGACTTATCCTCTAACATGCTAGCATAACTAGAAAGAAATGCTACTGAAGCTGCACTCAAGTTCTATTTTTTGACTCGAAACCACCGGAAATGAAGCATTAGTTTTAGCAGCTATTTCTCTCAATTCTTCAGATCTTTGTTTCCTTTTCAAAGAACGTTCTTTGACCTTTACTTATTTATTGTCGATTGAGGTCATAATCATCTTACGTTCTTCTCTTTGATCGATGAGAAACGCTCTATCTTCGCCAATTTTTATTAAATTCATAGCACTTGCATGGGCTATATATCAAAAAGTTTGTCTAGTTCTTTTGTAAACAGAAGATCTCTTTTTTTTTGTGCTTCAGAATGTCTTTCTCTATTTTTCTTCAAAAGCAGCCAGTTCTTATGAAAATTAATAAGTTTTTCAACGCTGTGATTTTGTAGTCTAGTCTGAATAATAGATTTACTCCATACTTCTAGAAGTTCTTCAGTAAGTACTTGCCCGGCAACTTTCATATTTTAGGATTCATTTAATATGTTTTGATAAAGCTTGCCGAAGAGTAGGGAGTATGGTTAAGCCTCATTAGTGGCTCAACATCCCGAACCTCAAGAAAAAAAATGTCGCCTTTTTTTCTAGTAAATGAACACATTTTATTACACTGATTCACTTCACAGTCTACTAAATATGTATCAAAATTATTTATAAAACTCTTAAAGAGTTTATTTTAATATGTATTAACTAGTTTATCACACGAAACGGTCCTTTTTCAAAAAGTAAAAACTATTCATTTAATACAGAAAATTCAAAAACAAACACAGGATTGAGCACCCCTTTCTACTTGAGCTATCTCGCTGAAATATTAGTATGTTATTACTATGGATACATGTAACGAATTCACGGGGTGGCCAAATGATAAGTAACAAACAAAATTTGTTGGATAACCCTACTGAAAATTTAGCTTTGCTTGAACATTGGGACATGTTTCTTAAATAATATTAGACTGCCATTGGTATTTCCGTGATTCCTGTAATAAAAAGATGTTAAACATTTATTCAAAATATTTTTACCTCTTTGCCTAAATTCTTCGATATAGAACTATATTTTAAGATAAATCCAAAACATTTAGAAACTGATGCAAAATTGTTCTTACACGACGCGACGCGACGTGAAGGACTTCAAGTCATATTTTTTTTCCATAACGCTAGATTCTCTTTTATTTAAACAATCTTATATTTTTGTACAATGCTAAACTATTAATAAATACAATATTTTGTAATTTGTTTGTATTGATATTTGCGAGTAACATTTTCTGGTCATTAAAATTGTAAAATTCAGTGTGGCTAAAAATATAAAAATTAAAATTATTTACAATTTCCTTCATTTCAGACACTTCATTGTGCAAAGAGGAAACTACCAGTAAGACCTTCGTTGTGTCTTTGTGTGACACCAAACTTAATTAAAAGTGTAAAATTATGTCAAGAGCTAACTCAGACTATAAAAATAACACTTGTTAGTCCCGCGAAATTAATATTTGTCCATTTCTTATGCTTATGATATAACTCCAGAAAACTAAATGTTTACTGAAAAATATCTGTTCAAAAAATTAACTTAAGGACAAAACGCACTTTTTCTGAGATTACCCTGTTCTTTGCCACCTATAAAAAATAAAACTCTGGCTAAACATTTCTTTGATGACTTCGATGGTATATCTGCTAGTGTCAACATTTCTCTTAATGTGTTCTGATTTGAGAACCCACAAACGGGAACCAAGATCAATTCGACAATTTTTTAGTTGACCTAAAATGGTCTTGCAAGTTTTTGTTAAGCCAGTTTTTATTTTACTAAAATATCACTTCCTTTTTTATTCGCATTTCTTTTATCGCCAAATTTAACTTCGCACATTATTTTATTATTCACTTTGTCTTGATCGATCTTGTTTCGTATTTATTAGATCTATTAATGTTATTAAGCTTTAATTTTTGTTTGTCTTTTTCGATTTACTTGGGAAATAATTTTTGACTTAATGCTACCCCACAAACAACTAAAAAACTACACCCTCGCCTTTAACATCTTAAATGACTCGTTCTATAGGCTGACATGCAAATTCAAATGTATCCACTATACAACGCATATAACGATTGGCGAAGAAACAACATCACGAAGGCATTTCATTTTCTGTGATAAAATTTGACCTTGTAATAATATTCTTGTGTATCTAACGAACAGGCGAACATAGAGGGCGCGCGTTATTCCTAAAGACACTTAATATCATTATCCTTTTACAATGAATGTTCTTCTACCTACACTACTTGAGGGTGTTTGAATTTATATGAAAATCCTGAAAGCTTCATGAATTTTTTTACACTGTTTTTTTACATTTTTCCGGATGTATTTTGTGGATTCAATGGATTTTTTTTCACGTATCTACTTGTGTATGAAAATAGGATTTTCCAGCCAAGGGGTACAATTCCACTAAGCATATGAATGCTGTCTATAGATGGACGACATTTCCTCATATTATTTATCTTGTTTTTGAAAAAAAAAAAAAATAATTTAAGTAGATTAAAGAAATAAATTTTATTTAATGTGAATTATGAAGCTATTCTATGTGTTGGTATGTACGGGACAACTAAAAAAATCTTTTGAATTTATTGCGTGCCAGAACGTAGATATAGGTTATTTAAATTGCCCAAAACGACGTTTAATGGTGGTACTTAATAATAATAATAATAATAATAGATAAAAGGCTAGAAGGCCTTTTATGTTTGGTGTGAAGTAATTTCTTTGTAAAGAAAAAGAATATTTTCGTTCATTTTTCTTTGGGCAATGAGCTCAGATTTATTCATAGCAACAAGCTATAAAAATGTTTCACAATGTGCTAATACGGTTTAAAGGCAATCATTGTTATGAAGCTGTGTCTTAACTAAAATGGTCTGAAATTGAAGGGATTTTTTAAATTAGTTTTATATAAAAGTCACGTTTAAAAAATTGTATAGTGAAATTTACTAAATTAGGAGAAAATTATTAAGTATAAAATCAAAAAGACTAATTGCACGATGAATTCGTTTTTAGAAACTTATCCAAGCGGTTTGCTTTGTAGATTTTTCTTTTTTAATAACCAAACAAAAAATTCACATCCAGTAAAGACAGGAATCGTTGGCAAATGATGGGAGGAGTTCCTGGAAAACATTTTGTTTGTGAATTTTCGATGTAATTTCGACTGCTGTGAAGTCCTTGCTATATTTGAACAGTTATACCATATAGTGTTTCATGAACTTAAAAGAGAATATTTTTGTGTAATTCTAAGAAGAATTTTTGAAAAACGTTCTCCAATTAAACTGTACTGCTAAATATGGTTCGACAATAAAGTTTCATACAACAACACATAAACACTATGAGTCGAGTTGCATGCAGTTTTGTCTCATGGTGTATCTCTGGGGTTAATGTCACTACATGTTTGCCAACATTGCTCTTCCATACAAATCAACATAATATTCTTCGTTAGGTTCAAAAATTGACTTGGTTTCGGTTTCTTTCACTTTTTGAATGATCTTCTGAAAAATTTAAAGACAAATTGACATGTCAGCTATCTATGAATCTATAAGTTCACTTTGCTTGTAATTTGGACTTTGAAAAGGAACAAATATGTACTGTTATACGTACAAGCTAATATATGCTAAGAGATGACTGTAGAACCATACCTCACTCGATACATGGATTTTTTTTTAAACAACATATAACGGGTGATTTTTTAAGAGGTTTAGAACTTTTTTTTTTTTTTTAAACACAAAAAATTCGAAAAAATGAATGAAATATTTATTTGAATCGATAGTTTGAACCTTGCAATTTGGTGTCAAATCGCACGATCTAGGCGGCCAATTGACCGGCCCGAAACGTGAAATTAACTGTTCACCAAACTCGCCTCGCAATTGCGCCATTGTTTCGCGTGCTGTGTGGCATGTGGCACCGTCTTGTTGAAACCACATATCATGCAAGTCAAGAACTTCCATTTCGGGCAAAAAAAAGTTTGTTATCATCGCTCGGTAGCGTTCACCATTGACAGTAACGCTGCGATTCGCATCATCTTTGAAGAAATATGGCCCAATAATGCCGCCGGCCCATAAACCGCACCAAACAGTGGCTTTTTCGGGATGCATTGGTAGCTGTTGCAATGCTTCTGGCTGATCTTCACTCCAAATGCGGCAATTTTGCTTATTTACGTACCCATTCAACCAAAAATGAGCCTCATCGCTGAACACAATTTTCGATAAAAAAGCATTTCGAACATTTCGAACCGAGCACGAATTTTGATAGTAAAATTCAATAATTTGCAAGCGTTGTTCATTTGTAAGACAATCCATGGTTAAATTGCAAACCAAACTGAAGCTGTTTGACAGTGACACAAGGTACTAAACACACGTCAGCTGTCAAAACCAGTGTTGCCAAAACCAAACCAGCTAAAAAATCACCCGTTATATGTAGATTGTAGGTAATGTATATAAGAAAATAAAAACAATAAAAAGACTAAAAATAGTCGAATTAGATTTTATTAAATGGAGTATTTATGAATGAAATTCAATATTAAAGGTTTTGTGGCCTTTACTCCAAGCATTGCGTTTCGCCCTAGTTTGATGGTGGGCTCATCAGCTAGATGACATCAAACCCAATCTAGTACGCAATAATTGTCGATGATTACCGACTGCTTTATAAAATTTACAGAGAAAACTCCCTGTGAATTATATTATTCTAAAGAACTTTGATTAAAGTTAGACATTAGAAAAATTATGATGTTATGCTCGTGGCCAAGCGAAGTTATAAGAAAATAAAAACAATAAAAAGACTAATGTATATACATTTTGCAAAAAAAAAATCATATTAAAAATTCCACATTTTGTATATAAATTGTCATCTTTGTCGGAGATGGTATTTTTTGCATGAAAGGTATATTAACAACCCAACGCAGTGTGTCTTCCGGTCTGCCTTTTGACGATCAGGCTTTTGCTTTTTCTGCTGCAATTGAACAATTTCAAGAAAAATTAAATACACGAACTTGCTCTTGTAGCAAACTATTAGTGGATAGGGAAAATTTAAATTGCTGAATTATGTTGGAAAAGTAAAAGGTGGCCTAAATGTGAGGTGAAGTTGTATGGTATAAAATGGCTGCTTAGCCAAAATCTTTAAGTTCCATCGTGTCGAATGCTTAGATTATATACCATACCAAATTTAAAAGAAATCGGGTAAGCCGTTGTCAATGTAAGGCCAAATTTGTTAAAAACCGTTAACACGAAATCTCCGTTATGTGCATTTTTAGCCAAAAACCTAAAATGCTGTTATATTAGAACTAATAAAAATATCACGTACAAGAAGTTTTATTGAAATCGTTAGAGCCGTTTTCGAGAAAATTTGTATAAACTAAAACTGTTATATGGAAGGTACCCGTTTTAGCCGGGTTAAAACAAAAATTCAACTTCGTCCTCTAGGGAATCACCAAAAAGAACTTCGCACGAAGTTTGAAGATAATCCGACGAACCGTTTAGATTGTAGCTTGGTAAACATTACAACCAAACATCCGCACATCCGCACAGACAGACCGACAGACGCACTGCTTAACGAAAACTCCTTTTTTTGTCTTCTCTATATCATCGTAATGTCAGGTGTGATTAAAACCTCGAATTTTTTTTGTATGCGAAACCAATACTTGACCAATTGAGTAAGTAAAAAAATTGCTTGTATCGACTGAGGTTGAAACCTCTGCAAAACCAGCTCTCAATCTAGTATAGTGACTACCTTCTTACTCTCATAATATGGAGACCAAACTTTTCGTCCAAAACGCTATTTGTTTGTATGGTATGATGCCTTTGTCTGAACTAAAAGATTTCAGAGGTATGCCTACTTTTGATATTTTTGCGCTTACCAAAAGCGTTTACCATAACTTTATTATGGTCGATAGGCTCTATCGTATACCTACGCTCTTTAGCCAAAAACTACGGACTTTAAATACAGACTATACATATTATACTATACTATTAAAATTTGGTTTTCATTGTCGGACACAACAATTTTAATGTCTCACGAAACAGCATGTCTGGGGTTTAAGATTTAATTTTGATTTCTCTTCTGAAGTTTTCTTTTCTTAAAAAACTATTTGAGAGGATTGTTTTTTATTTCTAGGCCAGGTGCGTAATTGCGATTGCAATCGCACGATTATACAGTCGCAAAAGAATAGAACATATTGTTTCAAGCACGCCCGCATGCAACTGAAAAATCACGAATTCGTCAATGTAAATATTTGCGATTTTTTAACTGCAATTAAAAACATAGATATTTTCCAAAAACGAATCAATAAAATTTTGAGCGTAACTCAGAAAATCCATCGGAATTTTCCGATTTCAGTTACCACTTGATTGAGGCCATTGCGAATATTGCATGAAAAAAGATAAAATCGTATTAAACTACTTCAAATATTTGAGAAAGAGTATCAAGCCACATATTTTTCATAATTTTGAAATCAAATGGTGTCTGGAAATACGTTGACAGTGGCTGTAAAAGTCGATATAGACCGACAGCTAAAGTAAAAATACCTTAAGAAAAACTCTAAATTCGGCGGCTTAACTGAAATTTACTCTGTCAGCGGCTAAAGAGCCTGGTTTACATCAGCAACCGGGGATGTAAGCCGGTTGCTGTTCCTAGAAGTGATTTTGCTTTCTGACGGCAAGTTCGTTGCAGATGCAGAGAATACCGCATATTTTGTGCATCGCACTCTTCATTCCTAGCACTGTCGATGGTTTAGCACAGGACATTTTTCATGCTAGATATAAAAACTTTTATCATAAGGATGCATAAGTAAATTGTTATATTTTTTTTTTAATTTGAATCAATTTCCTGCAGCTTATTTCGTTGCTTAGTAATAACGGGTGATTTTGTAAGAGGTTTAGAACTTTTTTTTAAAAAAAAACACAAAAAATTCGAAAAAATGAATGAAATATTTATTTGAATCGATAGTTTGAACCTTGCAATTTAATGTTTAAAGATAATTTCATGCAAATGTTGACCGCGGCTGCGTCTCAGGTAGCCCATCCGCTGAGTCCAATTTTGGCATACTCTTTCACACATATCGGCCGGTATCTCACGAATGAATGCATGGATGTTGGCTTCCAGTGCGTCAATCGAAGCGGGCTTGTCCCTATAGACATTAGCTTTGACATACCCCCACAAAAAATAGTCTAATGGTGTCAAATCGCACGATCTAGGCGGTAAATTGACCGGCCCGAAACTCGAAATTAACTGTTCACCAAACTCGCCTCGCAATTGCGTCATTGTTTCGCGTGCTGTGTGGCATGTGGCACCGTCTTGTTGAAACCACATATCATGCAAGTCAAGAACTTCCATTTCGGGCAAAAAAAAGTTTGTTATCATCGCTCGGTAGCGTTCACCATTGACAGTAACGCTGCGATTCGCATCATCTTTGAAGAAATATGGCCAATAATGCCGCCGGCCCATAAACCGCACCAAACAGTGGCTTTTTCGGGATGCATTGGTAGCTGTTGCAATTCTTCTGGCTGATCTTTACTCCCAATACGGCAATTTTGCTTATTTACGTACCCATTCAACCAAAAATGAGCCTCATCGCTGAACACAATTCGCGCGCGATGAACATTTCGAACCGAGCACGAATTTTGATAGTAAAATTCAATAATTTGCAAGCGTTGTTCATTTGTAAGACGATCCATGGTTAAATTGCAAACCAAATTGAAGCTGTTTGACAGTGACACAAGGTACTAAACACACGTCAGCTGTCAAAACCAGTGTTGCCAAAACCAAACCAGCTAAAAAATCACCCGTTATAAAGTCTTAACTAACAAAAGGAACAAAAATCAATTGCTTCAACACTTTATTGTGGTTTAAACATATACAATTACTAAAAATAAATTGCACTGCAAATTAAACCATCCAATCCGTTTGCATATTTTTAAGACTACACCCTGCCTTCCACTACACACAAAAACATATAATATTCATCAACAAAACCCTAATTCATTCCAGCAGAACCAGCAAGATGGAGAAGCTCTTAAAAATATTGAATGCGTTGCTCAAAAATTATAATCTTGCATCACTTCCGCCATAATTTACCAACATCTTTTCAACGCGCACTCCAAATTCTCATCATTCAATGTGCCGCTCCATCGTTTTCCTTGGTATCCTTGAATACAAGTGAAAGGATTTTCTCACTTCTTTGGCAAAACATATCCTTAATTTATGTTTTCCATTCATATAACGCTGTTGTTGTTGTTGTTGTTTGTCGTTGTTGTTGATGATGATGGAAGTCCCTACGCTATGCTTATGAAATTCTTATTCTTTCATCGCTCACAATCTCAGAAGCATTAAGAAGCAAAATATCGACAAGAACACTTAATGCATCCACCATCTTAGCTTACGAACACATCCATATAGGATATATGTTCTTATCTTTTAAGGATGTTGGCAACGAATGGGGTCGGATATTGGATGGGGTTGCTGTACTTACTCTTTTGGTGCACTTAAGTATGATTAAAATGATTTTTTAAGTGTAAATAAAAGAATTTTATTTTCATTGCAGATTTCTCTACCGTGTGCAAGGTAAAGGGGTAATGTTGTTGGAATCATTACTGTGTGATTAGGAGATAATTGGTTTTATAATGAATAACCACATGTAAATTCGAATGGCATGTCAAAATCCTTTTCTATATGTCTCAATAGAAATGTCGTTCTTCATGCTGAAGTCGATTGGAACCATAAGTTTCTCAGTTCACTGCTTCACCCTAGAATTTGTTTGTGCGGCTCGCCGGGTTGTCTTTAAAAACTTTTTTTGTTTTGAATTGTACCTCACGCCAATTCAAAGCAGATAACCGGGCTCATGGATGATAGTTCTTCTTCTTCTTCTTTTCCGACGATATTATGATCTCGAGTGGGATCATAACTTTCCCACTTCACCGCTTCTCTACTGATCTGCTTGTGGGGTTCGTCGGGTTGACCTCAGAAAGTGTCGGCAAGCTTCCCGGTTATGGATTGTTCCATGTCTGAGGCCAACTGAATGCTGGTGTCGCTGCATTTGTTTTCTCCAGGAGTTCTTGGGCCTGCCTCTCATCCGCGATTGTATACTGGAACGTTGTATGATAATGCTTTTTGGACGGGGTTTTCAGCGTTTCTCCTAAGTACATGACAGTACCAGCTGAGTTTGTCGTGCTGCATTTTTTGAACGATGGTTTCTTTGACGTGGAGGCTTTTCCGGATCTTTCTACTCCGTATTCGATCAAGCTTTGTCACTCCTGCTGTCATGCGAAGCATCTTCATCTCAGTTGCCGTCATTTTGCATTCATACCACTGGTACATAGTCCAACATTGTGAACCGTATGTAAGCGCTGGACGGACCACTGCAGTGTAGGGCTTTCCTTTCAGCTTAGGGGGCATTTTCCGGTCACAGAAGATGGCAGAGTTCTCACGCCACTTCATCCACCCTACGCTTACGCGATGGTTGACGTCGTCATCACAAGTTCCTTTCTTATTGATCATAGATCCGAGGTATTTGAACTTTTCACACTTGGGAAGCACAGTTCCGTTCAAATAAATATCCGGAATAGGCCTGAGTGAATCAGAAAATGGGCAGCAAAGGTATTCGGTCTTTTGGGGGCTTATGCGATACCAATTTCCCTCCAGAACGTCCACCCATACGTCCAGTGCTCGTTGCAAGGATGAAGGATCTTCACTTATGATGACTCCATCGTCAGCAAAGAATAACTGAGTAACTTTCGGGTCCCTCACCTTATCTTCAAGTAGAAAATCAAGCACTGTTATAAAGAGCAATGGGCTCAAGACGCTTCCTTGGTGTACACCAACTTCGATTGGGAAATTTTCGGTGACTCCTGCAGTGCATCGAACCTTTGTTTTGACTTGCTCGTACATATCCATGATCATCTGCACGTAGATTTCTGGAACTCTTCGTTGCCTTAGGGCCACCCATATCAGATCCCGTGGTTGTCGATCGAATACCTTTTCAAAATCAACGGATGATAGTTCTTGAGCCCCAGAATGATAATCTCATGCTACTCACCACTATAATTTTCCCCACAGTCTACAGTCGGCCGTGCATAGGGATCCAAATAATACATCGATGTTTGCCATCGATGTTTGCCATCGATGTTTCAAATCTGAAATTTATCAATATTATTTGGATCGATGTTTTAACATTTTTAAGAACATTTTTATGAACATTTGCCCATTGTGGCTACGTCAGTTCCAAGTCAAAGAACCGATGACTCTCTAAAAATTAAAAACAAGAGAAATGAGAAGTTCTTTACTTTTACTTTTAAGGCTTTTCAAAAAATATCGATGTTTTTTTTTTTTTGGAACATCGATACCTCGAAACATCGATGTATTGTTTAGATGTTTGCACCCCTCGATTTCAAAAACTTCAATATAATTTTTTGGTTTCCCAAATATTCGCCTTTGTGAATTCGAATGTACACAAAAGTATATTCGTCCACAAGTTTGACATACAGCACTCTCGACCAAGTGGTTTTCTTTGTCCAATAGATCCACAAAGAACCAAAAACAAAAACATCAGGAACTCTGATGTTCGTTCATCTATACTTGTCCTCAATTGAAAAAATGACACACAAAAGTGCTTATAAATACAAACTTGAGCTGACATCGACAATTCGACATGCTGTTGTATATGTTGATGATGGTGACATCAGACATGCCATGCAAGTGAGCAACGTTTTCATAAAAAGAGCCAAGCACAGCCATCAGGTGCAGGTCAATAGCCCAACACAAGGGGGTCTCATGTCTGAACGCATCATTTAACCAATCGATTATATTTTACTTGGTATGTAGTATATGCACTCAAAGCTCGTTGGCAAATTCACCCACTCTTGTGAATTGTGATGACAATAAAGGTGAATCGTCGATCGGGGCACCCCTGACAAAACTTATTCTATGCACATAAATGGGGAAGTGTTTTCATGGGAAGCTTGTGTATTTCTTAACAAGCTGTCAATATTCACTTCACTTTCATATCCGTGACCATTAACAGGTGATTTATAAAATATGTATAAAGTGATAGATGAGGTTGAAAATAATTTTGTGTCGTTTTTATATGTAAGTATAGCAAAATTGAGGTTAGTTGACAAATTGGAAAAACATATAAAAAGGTGGAAACGCCAATTATTTTATTTGCAATAAGGGGGTAAATATTTTATATCCAAGGAGTAGGTATCTATATATTGAAACCTTCTTTTTTGAAATTCATTCAACCAAAATAAAAATGTTTGTTATTTTAAATTCTTTTTTTTTAATAATTATTTTCCAGTAATTGACTTAATTTTATAAACTAAAAAATTAAAATATTGTAACAAAAGAGGACACTACTCAAGGTATTCAGTGCCATTTCAAGATTTCGTAATACATTACTATATTTCACGGAATAATTCGTCAGTGGATTTTGACTACATGTGAATTTCAGCAGAGATTCGTCGGTTCTCCTACGCTAACATTTTAAAAACTAGCAGCTTTATTTATTATATTTCGCTAAAAAATGCCATTGAACGGTTTATTAGCTACGCAACGTTAAATCATTTACTCAGCGTTAACTTACACTTTCGAGTAAATTCTTATTTGTTACTAGGAGCTTGAAGCATCCCATCTAAAACTCTGGTTATGATAAACATCAATAAAACAATGCAGTTATTACACTGTTAGAGAGGAAAAGTCCATGAAGTTGTTACAGCGTTATGGGATGGAGTGGTATAGAATAATAGTTGAAATTAAAAATCTTATTTGTTTATTTACATTCTGTTTATTATATTTCTTTTCATATAGTTTTTTAATACCGGAATGTATCTATTAATCGAAATCACGCCACAACTCTTGTAAATGTTTTGGATTTTAATCTCAAAATTACGTTTCGATAATTTGGTGTAAAACGGACATTTAGATGGCAATATACGTGCATACGCAGGCTCTAATTCACCTATGAGGTAATTTTAACTTACTCGGCCTCTACCCAATATAATTTTTTTTTTATATAAATAAGGATTTCTTGAGTAGAGGCATATTAAAGGCCGCGTACTCAATCGTTAAAATGAGTTAATAAATAAGGCTATACATCTTTAGGTCAATCATTTCGAAGAGAACTTGAAGTAGAAATATGACTTGTTCGCTTTCGACAACTGCTATAGATATAGTTGGGCAGTAAAGCTTAACAATAAAAAAAACCTAATATTAAGGCCTGAGCATAGTTAATAGTCGTAAGCTAAATGAAAATTTTATAAAAGATGCCGCTGTATCCTTCCACAGCTGGGAATGCGAAACTTCAAATGGGTATAAAGATAACAACAAATAAAAAACACGACTGAGTCGTGCAAAAGCTCAGACTTAACAGAAATAAAGGACACGACTAAGTCACACAAACTTGCTCTTGGGGAAAGTTACTATCGTTTTTTTTCTCCAATTTTTTTTATAAAAAAAATTATTTTTTTACATTATTTTTCCAAAAATATCTTTTAAAAAAAGTTAATGGAAAAAAAAGATTTATGGGAAAGACGTCACTGTCGGTTAAAAATTCAATTACATAAAACTTTATCAAAATTGATAGTATTTTTTGGAGATATATAGAATTATCGGTTCTCAAAAAAAAAAAAAAAAAACTTATTCAAAAATTACTTTTTTCTCAATTTTGTTTGCACTAATTTTTTTTTGCACCAAATCACTTATATAATTTTTTTCGAAATCTATCGTATTTTTTCGAGAAACATGGATTTATCGGTTACGCTTATAAACGGTACCTACCATACCGTTATTTTTATACCTAGATCAAAAATAAAAAAAACGTTCTGGGTTATTTATCTAAGAATAATTTGTACCCAGTTTGCAGAAAATCAGCCCAGCCGTTAAGGCTACAGTAGGTGTCGTTACATCCAGACAGACAGAATTGTTGGACCTACTTTTTTAGCCTTCCCTTTCATCGTAATGTCATGTTTGATTGTTATCTCAAAACTTTTTTTTCCTTATAGTACCTACATATAATCGCGAATAAAATGGCACAACTGGGTCGCGCGTACTTCTCTTTAGTATTGTAGTCTTTTAATTTTTGTAAATAAAATAAATTTTTAAATTCTTTTATTTAATTTAAAATGCGATAATTAAAAAAATTAATAAATAAATATAAAAAACTTTGAAAATTAATTTATAACACAACAGAATTTTCCGAAAAAATCGTGGTAAACCAGTAATTTTATATATTTTTTATAAAAATATTACAATACATATTTTCACCCAAACTGTACGTCTAGTTTCAAAAAAAAAAATAACTTTTTCGAACAACTTTTTAAAAATATTTTTATGAAAAAGTTTGAGTATTTGATTTTTAGCAAATTAAAAATTATCATGCGTAAACTAAAACAAATTCATCAAATAAAAAAATTATTCTTTTATGTATTTGTTCATTGATAATTTTTTTTTCTTTCATTTATGTAGGTACCAAAAATTTAAATAAATTATAAATTGTATACCTACTTTTTGTTGCTAATTTCTATTAATTATAATATATAGGTAATAATTACATATATTTTGTTAATTTCCATATTTGAATTTTATTTATAATATGTATATTTTGTTCTTAATTTATATAAAATTGAATTATCTGTCCATATGTTAAGTACTGTAAAAGACTTATATCGTAGTCTTACTTGTAGACGGTACACCTGATACTAATCAATTGAATTGAAATTGAATTGAATCAATAATTGCGGTTGTAAAAAATGTTGTTCATTTTTAGTAGTGGTAGTTTTACTATGTTTTTTTGAAAACAAGAAAAACAAATTCAATTAACTACAAGCGATTCTGTTCAAAATTCAATCACTAAACTTGAGTTCCAACAAAACCGTGTGCTGGATTTTTTCAAAGTCCTCTAATTTTGTAGTAGCTAAAACTACAAACGAAAAATAAAAGTATTAGGTTCAATCAACCACTTACGAAAATCTATAAGAATCAAAATAAATATTGATTTTCCAAATTTGGGTGCAAAGTTCACATAGCTCGGTAGCTTTAAATAGTTTTAAACCGACTTTCTTGTCCACTTACGTACCAATTTTAACGAAATACGATATTCAGGTAGAACTAGTAAGTCAAAATAAAAAATTTATCAAAATAAATTTTTAAAAAATAATAAAAAAAAAAACTGTTGAAATACAGAAAATAATCATTTTTCAAGAAATTATTGTTGCTATTCGTACTAGAATGTCAGTTTTATTACTTACAAGAAAAATGGTCAAACGAACTTGCCATCAGTCGTTAACTTGCGAGTGCGTCACGATCAAGTTCGTGCGGCCAGTCGTGCTTTTAATATTTAGTAATATTGTTTTAAAAAAATTGTATGAATGCATTTTATTATAATTCTTTATTAATCATGGAATAATTCACGAGTAGAAAAATAAAATACATTGCCATTGCCATACCTAAACCAAATTCCATATGTTTATTTTAAAATCGTTTTTTTTTTAATTCAAAATTTGCCTTTAACGTACCATAATTGTAAAGTAAAAATCACTGCATAATCAGTTAAACCAGAACCTAAAGGGACATTTGTTGTACTTGATACATTGGGTAAAAGTTTAGCATGTAAACTCTTACCCCATGTAGGTAGGTATCAAAGGACAACCCTCTTGGTTCTGAAAAGCCTCAGCACAGTTTAACATAAATAATTCACTTTACCTTCCACAAAAGAAACTTCAATTAAAACCAATTTTATTAAGAACTCACACTAACATATGCTAAAAGGTTAAATGCATTAAATGTACGTTCGTTGAATCGTGCGTCGTCGTCATGTCGTTATTCTAACAATTCGCCAACATAATCGACTCTTCCATATAAAAACAATTACGCTGCTTTTTAACATTCTTGTTTGTGCGTGTTATTTTTTTTTTCGTGTGGCTCTGTATTTGGCTGGTTTTATGTTCCTCAAAATGATAATGCCTCATGGTGGCTGATTTTTTATTACCTTTCGCTTACAATGCCTTGTCTGCCTTATACTCGGTAGCTTTTTTGTAATGGTAGTATAAAGAATGAAAATATGAATGTAATAAAGTTTGTCTACTGTCGAATGAAAGCCAAATGTGTCAGTGTTTTGTTAAATTAAATTTGCATATTTTTTTGCCTAACAATGCATTAAATTAATTTAAATTTTATTCACAAGACAATATGGAAAAAGCAGTAGTAAATGACATTCCGCGCATTTTCAACTCAACCGCTGCTGTGATCCTTCAGTTTTATATATTTTTTTTTTATTAATTTTTTACACACAAAAATTTAAAACTGGCATTTCAAAATGAAAACTTTTATCCTTCACATTCTGAATAAATATAATTTTACCCAACAAAAACAATAACAACAAATAAAAAATGCAATTTAAAACATAAAAACTGTAAAGTTTTGCACTCTTTACTTGGACGTATGTACATATATATTTATGTATTGTTGGTTGAGTGTATATTATATATCGTGAATGCAGAAGTCCTGTTTTATTTTTGAAAAAAAAGTAATCAAGAAGTGCAGCTGCTCTTCGACTCTGATGAAATTTACACTTCACTGGGACTGGAGGCTGGATAAATTAAAATATGGTGCATTCTTTTATGGTGACCATCTGTTCTGTATAAAGAAGCAATTTTAAGCTGTCAGATAGGGTCAATATGAAGTTTGAACTTTTTAGGAGGTAACAAATGAAAGTAAAACTTTAATTTAGCAAAATATTATGATTACAATGGATTGAAATATTGATAAATAAATATGAGATAATTTTAATCGTTTCAACTTGCAAAGTTAAATAGTACTGAGAAGTCCAATACCAATCCGTTGCAGGTCTATACGGAATTGAGTCCGAGTCATAATTTGGATGACCGAGAAACTGGGCATCAGTATAGTTATTCCCTATTCTATTCAATCTTTTTGTTCCTTTTATTTATTACACCAGTTCACAGTGTTTGTTTGAACTTAAACTGTATATAGTACAAAATTTTAAAAACAAAATCAAAGTTTAAATTCTTTCTGTGAAGCTGAGTATTACTCTTTTATAAACGTCACTACATTCTTTTATTGTTTTAAATTTCAATGATAATGGTCACCCCAACCACATGAAGGTACAATAACAATTCTTTTAATTTTACAGTTTTCATTATTTCTTATATTATTTTATTCTTATGTTCTTTACTTTTGATGAAAGCTATGAAGCTACAAAAGAAATGTATGCATTTTTACTTAACCCTTTATTTATCTTTGTTGAAAGGGCCACACAAAGTTTATGATATTGATATTTCGTTTTCTTTTTTAACATGGGTTTGTAAGGCCTTATTCAAAATTAAATTTTTAAGAAGGTTTGCACGCCATTGAAAAGAGACGTCATAAACTAGAATCAACCATACTGAGATCAACAATATCTGTTTCCATGAAACTAAAAACCGATAGTGACCTTAATGGGAATTTACAGTCGTTTTATATAATGAAACGAATCAGGTGTATGTTTTAATGTTAAAATTAGTGTCAAACTTATTTTTATCCATATTCAACAAAAAAAAATTTTTTTGATAATGTATAAGTTATTTGAATCTATAATAAATTTAAAATATTTTTGTTTCCTCAATAACATCCCTGGAAATACAAGGATAACAGAAAATCAAAGATAAAGTCTGCAAAACTCCTGGATTTGAGGTGCTGAACTAAGAGGGCTCTACAGAGTAGAGTATTTTGCGAAAAATAGCAAAATTCGAAAAATTGATAAACTTTGAAAAGCTGAATCTCAAAAACTATTAGGTCTACAGATGTATAATTTGACTGGACTATTAAGTAATTTATTCAAAATTAAAATCGTTTTGCAATAGCTAGGGGCTCTGTGATACCTACCAGTGTTTGCAACACGACTGGGTCGCACAAACTTGCTCTTGTAACAAAAAAAAAGTGCACGACTTGGTCGCACGAACTTGCTCTTGTAACAAGTTACGAAATAAATAAAATTAAATTTAATAATTTTTTTTAAATAAAAATGAAAAATACGAATAAAATCAAATGATTTGTTTTTAAAAGTGCTAAAACTACTTTTTAGGAAGATTTAAACGAAAATCGAAGTATGCGAAAAATTGTGTTGCCTGAATGCAAGTTTATCATCAAAAAAATAATTTCAAAATCGTTAGCGGTGTTTTTAAATAAATCGATGTTTACTTAATAATTTTTATAAAACTTTTATTTACGAATTTAAAAAACGACAATTTAAAGTGGTAAATTGCTAATTGTTAAATAAATTTTTTAATAAAGCCGTTTTCCAAATATTGAATGTACAAAAAAATAAATTAAAAAATTAATTAAAATTGAAACTAAGCATTTTTGCAAAATATTGGTATCGAAGTTTTATCAAGTCATCTAGGTCTTTCAAAAAAAAAAATTTAAATTGAAATCGATTGACCCGTTCACGAGGTGCAAATAGAAGCTGTAGCTCAAGAATAAAATAACGGTTCTATTTTTTTTTTTGCAAATTAACAAAAGACAATTAGATAAAAACCATCCGTAATTTTTTGAAGAAAATCGTTGGAGCCGTTTTCCAGAAAATTAAGCTTTTCCAAAACCGTTATATGGAAGGTACCGTTATTTTCTGAGCTGAAAAAAAATTATTAAAAAAAAAAACGTGAAATATGTAGGTACCAACAAAACCTACACAATCGTTTAAATAAATCGATTTTCGAGAAGTGGTCGAGTAAGACAACAACAAACTGTGTACACCAAAACTATTTTTGGTAGGAGTTATAGGTTTTTCATGGCCGCCACGGCCAATCATCAGAGTTAGGATCCTTTTTGAATTAGTGTTTACAATCTCATGTTTAATCGAAAAACACTTTTTTGTATTTTTTGCCGCTACCGGGAATAGAACCTGTGCCTCCCCACAGATGGTCATCGCACTACAAAATTCTACCATTGTAGGTAGGTATACCACCTTTTAAATCAATTTTTATTTAATAACTATAGCTGTTACCTGCCGCAGAATAAAGAGGGGGGAAACCATTCTTTTTGAAAGAGTTATTATAATCCTATTGGTCCAACATTTTGCCAAAAGCTTTCAAATTCATAATATAAGAGTTTTCGCAAAAGCGACCCCAGCCCCATCTATTAGGTTATTTGAAATAGCTTTAGTCATTTCTTACAACATCAGCTATCAACCAGTGAAAATCCCGTAAAAAACGATCGATCCATTTCCTGTCGTGGCGTGCGTGCGTATAGGTCCATAAATACATCATTTCAAAAAAGCTACCACAGCGCCATCTAGGGGATAATTAATTTCATAAGTTATTTATTAAAACATCAGCTATCTGTCAGTTAAAGTCCCATCGAAATTGGTATATTAGTTTCTGATCGGATCATATACACGAATATGCGAAAAAAAGCGACCCGAGCTCGATAATACCCGCTACAATATAAGCTATCGGTCAGTGAAAGTCCCGTCAAAATTGGTCCAGCCGTTCTCGAGATTAGCCGGGACAAACAGACAGACAGACAGACAAACATTTTAAAAATGTGTGTTTTGTTATAAGGGCTGTATAATGCTTTCATATGTGTGTAGTAAATTACTGTTATTTGTTTATATTTTGAATTTAATTAATGAAAATTTTATGTCAACCCGTTTTCCCAATATTGAATTTACAAGAACATAAATTAAAAAATTGAATAAACCTTAGCTTTTTTTTAAATAATTTTAGAGTTTAGATTTGATCAAAACATTCAGGGATTAAGTCATGTAATATTAACGATATCGTTTCAATATTGCTGTTTCTATTATATCCTTATACAAAGATAGAGAGAGCAAGTTTGAAACGATATCATTAACGATGTCGTTAATTTTACATGATTAGGCCCCAGCTCAAGAAGAAAAATGTGACTCTATGTGAGATATCGTTAGTGGGTTTGAAAAAATTTTGTTTAACAATTACAAGACAGATAATTATCAAAAAACTATCTTCATTATTTTTTTGTTTTCAAGACAATCGTTGGAACCGTTATCGAGAAAAATAAGCTTTTTCTCAATTTGTCCCGAATAGTCTATACAAACCATATACTGAATTTAAAGCAAATTGACAAAAGGACTGACAGACAGAATTTGCCTATCCACTTTTTTCGTTTTTTCTATCATCGTAATGTCATGTTTGATTGTTATCTCAAAACTTTTTATTGCGTGCGAAAGCATTATATTATATTATCGTTCATCGCAACCTATTATCGTAAAGTAAAAAATGCAAAGCAGGAAGTCTGAAGCAGAAAAATCGGGCGATCCGACCGGCAAGAATAAAAAAACTAAAGGTGACTTTAGGCGACATTAGGCGACCCATAAACACGAGATGTTTTTTGTACAAAAATTGCTAATTGCCCTGTTTTTTATTTCTAAAATTTCTGAGATCCCATATGCTCAAAAATATAAACACAATTTCTCAGCAAAGTTTCTCACTTTTTCTAACAAAAAAGTCAGCTTAAAATTTGAACAAATTTGATCAAAATCGTTGGAGCCATTTTCGAGAAAGTTTTAAAAAACTTCTACAACAGCAAGTACCCATTATATAAAAGGTTCAAGTTTTTCCCAATTTTTTTGGAAACGCGTTGCAAAGATTTTGATAAATCTCATTTAATATTAATATTTTTTTTAAAACTTCTTCAAAAAAAAGGATTTTAAGGTTTATATATAATTATTTCTATTTTTACCGACTATCTCTTAAATGAATTCACCGATTTTGATCAAATTTGACATTCAAGTAGTATTGCTATGACTTAGAAAATATTTTGCTTGTAACTTATTTGTTCGACCCAGACATTCCCTCTATTTTTAACTAAATTCTACTCAATTTGAAAATGCAAAAGGTGTACAACTAAATACTTTTTACTTCCTTTTTGACACCTTATTTCTCACACCGAACATTACTTTCAGTCGTTTATTTCTTTAGTGCAACTGTGTCGGAAAAGTACCTACATATAATATTTTTTTTGGCAAATTTCCCAATGCAATTAGTGCATATTGTTCTATAAATTACATTGTGTGTATATAGGTACTTCCGGAATATTGGATAATTGCTCCTGGCTATTGATAAGTTACGTGACCGATCCGACATATCGTGTTCCAAATTAATTGTATATGAAGTTTCCTACGCTGGTATATGTAAAGTTGTATGTTAACATTCAGGAGTATTAAGTTACGGTAAATGCACGTTGTATACACAAAATAAAAAAGTATAGGTAACTGTATAATTATTTGGACTGAGTTATGGGTAGATATGCCTAAAAATTCAACCTACTTCCGGTTATAACAATAATGGAAGTTTTTTTTTTTTTTTTTTTTGTTATATCCAAACCAAGCGACCTGAAAATGAAAACATTATATAACATCCAGTGTGGAACATTTGCACGCTAGAAAAACTCACTGCGGTTCTGAGTTTTTTTCTATAATAAAAAAAATACTTCAATATTTTATGTGAATTTAACTCGGATGGGGGTAAAGGCATTTTTTTATTTTATTTTATTTTCAATATTAGAGGTGTTTATTTTTTAATATTTTTATTTACAATTCACTGGATTAAAATATAATTTTTTATTTCATTGGAAAATCTATTCATGATTTCTATCTGACAAACAGTTATTGGCGTCTGTAATCCGGAATGATTTATGTGGCATGTATATTTCTATTTGTCAAACCAAAACTTTTGGCTATGTCCAATATAGATACTATATGAATATGCCGATTAATGGATTTGGTTATTTTATTTCGGTTGTTAAAAGTTATGAAAATATTATTGATAACCTTTGCTTTTTAATTATAAAACAAAAAGAAAGTTTTTGAATTGACATCAACAATAAATTAGTAATTTTCTTGCAGATTTAGATAATCGTATATTATGTATTTTGTAAAGTCACCATTAATTTTGTTGCATTAATTTTTTGCATACAATTCATATGAAACCCGGGATTCCATAAAACAAACATACAAATGAAAAATGTACAAGTAACTTTTTTTCGTAATAAAATTAATTAATAAGCAAGGTGATTCGTATAAGGTGTGAAAAAAAAAGTTAATCGTGTAGGTTGAGTTGATACAAGAACCAAATCGTATGGGAGGAAGGGAAGTGTCTATCACACCCCCATTTAGGTGGGAGGGTCAAATTTCTAAAAAAAAAATTATTTAAAACAGAAAACAATTTATGTATGAAAAAACAGCCCTTAGGTAAAACTATTTATTAAGAAAAAAATTGTTTTAAAAATTCAAATGTTATATTAATTTTAATTTAAATAAATCCAAGTGCGGGTATTTCTGCTACAAGTTCTTCCATTTTCCAGTTTCGAGTTTTACAACGGTATTTTTCTGAGTTCCTTAAGTATCAAACTTTTGATGTTTCATTTAAAATATACTTTACAGATATGGTCTCTTCTTCCTTCTCGACAATCGTTTTATTCAGGTAGTGTATCTGGCAATCGCAGTATTTCTACTGGCAAACCGCAGTATTTCTACTGGCAAACCGCAGTATTTCTACAGGCAATCCGAATTTTTTCTAAGGGAAAACCGCAGTATTTCTGCTAGCAAACCGCAGTATTTCTACCGTCAAACTGCAGTATTTCAACTGGCAGATCACAGTATTTCTACTGGCAAACCGCAGTATTTCTACCGCCAAATCGCAGTATTTCTACTGGCAAACCGCAGTACTTCTACTGGCAAACCGCAGTATTTCTACCGGAAAAATCGCAGTATTTCTAAAGGCAAACTGCAGCATTTCTACTGACAAGCCGCAGTATTTTTACCGAAAAACCGCAGTATTTCTACTGGCAAACCGCAGTATTTCTAAACGGCTTTTAATCGGCTAATACAAATTGTATGATTAATTTGTATATTATTTAAGCTTCACTTAGAGATTCTTTACCACCGTTGGAAGTAATCTCTGTAAAGTTAAATTTATTGAACCCCTAAGACTTTAGGTTATATAAATTTCCGGTACCAAACAACAATTGTTCATACAATTGCCCGTAAATTTTCATCATCCGATACTCTCTTAACCCTTCCTCTACTTGCTCTAGGTTAATTCAATATACCTCGTATCCACGAGGGGTTATTGGGTGGAAAGTGTACTTATGGTATGTACATTTCTTAAAGCCAAAGATGTTATTTAATATCAATTGTTTAATTTTTACCTCATATTACTTATTAAATTCACCATCGATGTGCCTTGATCGTTGCATTTTTGTGTTCCTTTGCTGAGTTTGTGCTACTTGTTGACCTGAGCTTACCACTCTCTTTGACATTGTTGTTGTTGTTTTATTTCAATTGCATGCCTGCCTAATGCAAACATGTTTTTTAATTTCTAATCAATCAGTAGAGGTGTGTAAAATATGCCACAATTGACATACTGTTGCCTTTCAGATGCATTTTTTGTCGTTTTGTTCATGTAAGTTTGTTAGTTATAAAAATAGAAAAAATTAATGTAGCGATAAACCGCTTCATTACAATATTTCAAGCAAATATTCGAGTTCAAAAAATACCTCCCTCTCCCTATAAGAATGAAATTCTTAATTCGAAATTGTAAACCACCCCTAAATAAAGAAACTTAAACTATAAGGTGCATTAACTCCACACTTTATCGAAATTATCATTAATTTTCGATTCGACATCACAAAAAAAAAAAACACTTCCCTTTCAGACCATATAAAATACATGAGCAAATCCTTTCTCTTAACAAAAAAACGTCAGAAAAGAAACAAAAACCTTTAATAAAATAGTCATTTGATTTGATGCTGTGTGCCATTATGAAGGGCGCGGTTCGGTTCGCTTCAACTATACGAAAGCATTTTCGCACATAAATATTGAACAGAATAGCTTTACTATCTTCGATTTCACCCATTTTATAGCCATCATCGCAGGGAGTGAGCCTTGAATCGATCCTTTTTAAACAACAAATCTCTATATACAAGCAAAAAGCATATGCGCATATATTAGAACTGCCCTATCCTCATTTTCGATATGTGCATGGCATAAAGGATTTGCAAAACGGAACGGAACCCCAGAAGAACAGCATAACTACCCGACCATGTTATACTCCTTGGAATAGGTATATATGTATTCGTTTTGAAACTTAAATCCAGAATGTAGGTACACGTATAATATGTGGAAAGTATAATAACCCAAACCAAACATTGTCCTTGTGCCATTTTGCCATCACACCCACCTTGGGATTCTTGAAAGCAATGCTATCAGCAACGAGAAGCAATAAAATTTTATTTCTCTCAACTAAGCCACACGGCAGCAGCGACTTCCCAAAGCGTTTTTGACGCTGTTTCGGTGTTTATTTTTTTTTTTTTTTTTTCGTAGATATTTGTAATGTTTGCCTCGTTTCGGAATACGTAATTTGTTTTGCTTTAACATTTTCCCACAACGTGTGATGCCTTTTATTCAGCTTGTATTGTATCAACGGAATCAAATTATCATTTAATCATAAAAACAATAAATTCAACCGTTTTTTTTTTTTGCACTTATTTCTGCAAGCTATAGGTAGATAATAATTGTAAATGTTATTTGCAAACTCCATTGTATTTCACACACATTGTTGAGTATATAATAAAATATTTTATCGAACCTTTTTGTTTGACTTATTCCAGTCTGAAGTCCTGAAATATTCATGCGTTGTTCATTTGTGCATTAAAAATATAAATATTCTGAGTCGTTGAAAAACGTGCGGAAAATTGGTTGAACAAATATGTATAGGTATCCCTAGAGAATTTTAAATGATAAACAAATTGAATTTTATCTTCGTATTGTATCCTCGATTCTATAAGGAGTTATCACCTTAAACAAGTCTTTTGTTAAAATAGAAGGTGACGCAAGTTGAAAAAATGCTACAAAAGCCTGAACTTATTAATAAAGACTCTAACTAGTTTGTTACATCTAATTACCAAAAAACGTACGTACTTGAATCTGCCAAATGTTTACCATGCCAAAAAAAGTATTATTGTGAAATGTTTTCATGATACGTTTTCGCATAATTGCGATTGTGACTTTATTTTTCGCGAATAACAACTTCGGTATTTGTCAAAAATTCGAAAAGTTAAAAGATCTATTTTCGCCGCTGCTCATAAAGAATATGTGCTCTATTAATCGTATAGCGTTTTTCATTTACAAAAAGATTTGATCTTTTTGCATTTTTGGTGTTTCATTTAAATGAAAAGAGGGGAAAAAGAGCAAATTTCAACAAGAAAGAAGTGATCTCCCAAATTTGGCAGATTTCATATAAACACTGTCACATGAAAACATTTAAATGTCGGATTTTTGCTTGCGCGTTCTTTTTTATCCTAAAACTATTGGATTGCTTTGTATTATTTTACCTTGTTGGACGGTATGTATATTATTGCACTCAAGAAAATACAAATTCATAATATTTTTCATAAATCTTACAATTTTTTTACGTATTTGTACAAATATTTAAGTAAACAAACAATGGTAATGAATAATTTTACTTGTAATTGAATGGAATTGTAAAATATTAATGACATACAAAACACAAAGCTATCCTAGATTGTATGATGATCGTTTGGAACGCAGGCATATTATTCACACAGCTTATGCGTGTTTAATCTCTGTCTTCACACTACGAAAAAAGCAGCCCAACATGTTTCATTTAAAAGAGCACTTCTTGATTTTGAGGGAAAATCTTTGAAATTTAAATGAAAAACGCTATTAGTATCAGAACATTTTCGCCTTGCAACATATCTATTAATGATTAGCCTTGTTTTTTTGCACAAGTCTCTATAGACATGTGTGAAAAAACGATATTGGGAGTTAGCCCACAACATTCCCATATAACCACATGTAATTGTGTCAGTAACGCAGAAGTCTATATGGACTTAGCTAAGTCCCGATAATTATCGTGAGTTAGCTAAGTCCATGGACTTGTGTTGTTGTTGTATACACGTGTTATTGTATTACGACTGCTGTAATTTTTTTCCACACAAGTTTATATAGACTTGAAAAAAAACACAGCTATTATAGTTGCTTCAATCACGTTGTTCATCATAATTTGACTTGAAAACCCCTGAAAAAATTGTTGATATACAGGGTGATTGGTATAAGGTGCACCAAAAATCTTGAGCGTGTAGGTGGAGTTAAGACAAGAAAAAAATCGTATTGGAAGGGGGGTCTATTTCCCCAAATTTTCTAAAACATTGACTTAAATCAGAAAAAAAATATTTAAAAACAACAGTGAATGATACAAAGCGTTGTTATATTTTTTTGGAAAGCCAGAAAACTACTCTTTTATTTATTTTTTAAATTAAGTTGTTTAAGTGAACAGTTTTAAAAAAAATAATTTCAAAACTCAAAATTTTGAAAAAAAAAACTAAAAAAAAAATTTAAACTAATTTTTTTCAAATTTTTATGTAATTAACTATTATTTTCATTTTCAAAATTCAATGCTCTTATTAATTTTCAGTCAAAAACAGAAAACCGGATGCCAAAATGTGTCTTAGTTTTTGAGAAATTAAGAATAACACCAGTGCTGAGTTATTATCCGTGTGATTTCTATCGGCATAAATAGGGAATGGAGAAAAAGGTAACAACTAAATGTACGGGCTGTACGGCAAGACTGACTTTGTCACAAAAGTGAAAAGCCAACGATTATAAGGCGGTTTGGTCACATAGAACGTATGGCCACAAATGTTCTGGCCCGGATATAGTCTTTTAATCCAACCCCGTGGGACAGCGTAGCAGGTGAAGCACGCAAGTGTAAGACTGGAAGAGGATCTCAACCAACTTGGTTTGTGGAATCGGAGACTAGAAACCAAACTGACTGGAAGAAGCTTGTTGGTTGATCACTAAGTCCACCCAGAACTGCAGCACCACCTTAAGTAAGTAAGTATATTTACAATTTAAAGCGAGTAGCGCTAATAAAGTTATGTAAATCATTACAAAATGGTAAAGAGCTAAATACATCATAGGAAGTTATTAGATCACTTGTTCATGAACATTTGCTGTCTACAACAAATGTCTTTAACTAACTCTTAGGTTTCATAAGAATAAGAAACAATATTATTACGACTCTGAATCATATATGTTGTTCCCTTAATAGATGCCTTCTACAAATGTAAACAAAACATTTTCCACTAGCCTCTGCTCCTTAATTCAGGTGAGGAATTCATTGATTAATTGCTTGTAATCTTACTTAATGCAAGAAACGTTTCTATGCTTCCCCTAACCGCAGCCCACAACATGATTAATGAATGACAATCGGGCGTGTCCCTGATCCAACTAACTAGGCCTTACCTTTGACTGTCTATTAATAAGATAGGTAATTAAAGTTCACCTGACAAGGGCACACAAGAGTCGAAAAATCCACCTTTATCATATGTCAAGCTCTCTGTCCGTCCTATTTCCATTGCCATATTTGAATCGTATCGTCTGATAAGAACAACAAAACGAAACAAGCACATAATAAGCTCGTTTGTGTCGACCACCTTAGTCTTACTGCATTATGGAACATTATTGTCAGAGCTATTGTGACCTATTTTGTTCACCACCCCCACCTACTAACTCTCCACCCCATTCCAAGTCCCTGTCTATTACGTCCTGTCAACATCATGACTGTTTGCCTGTGTATATTCGTGCCAGCAGAATATATTCGTAAAGTGAGCTACATATCACGAGGGTTCAACGGTTGTTGATAAATTTTCCGTTACAATAACCCCCCACCATACCTCGCCCAAACATTGTGCTTTCCAAAATTTTGTGGACGGTAATGCACGTTTCTTATGTGCTTTTTCCGTTTTCCTTATCTTTCCTGTTCTTTTCGGGACCGTATTCAGTTTAAGTTTCACTTTTCTGCGCGCTGCATGGTTGCTTCAAATATGATTTTTAGGGACATTTGGCCCGGCATTAAAAGGGAGCAGATATTGGCCGGCTTTGAAGTGAAAGAGCAAGGGTGTGTAAGTATAGGTAAATGTTTGAGGCGAGATTTAACCAAAAAATGAAAATCCTTTACTATCAGCTTCTATTCCATTTAACGAACCGAATGGTAGAATCAGCAAGAACCACCGGAGGTAATGGCATTGTTCGTCAGGACATAAAAATGTCACTGTCAAATAGCAGCTCCGTGGAGCACAAGAATCGATAGTCATGTAATCGATTTAAGTGCACAGTAACTTTTGAAAATATCGAAGCAGACACTCTTGTTTTTTTTTTTTCGTGGGTATTGTGTGTGTGTTTTTTATGAGCGTTCGAATTCCTTGTGCTACAGGATGTGGTAATGGGATTTTTATACATATATTTGCGGTTATAGATCCGAAATAGGGCAAAGCTCGAAACAAATTTTAATGCAAAGATTTTGTCGTGGGGGTTTTTAGTTCAATTTATGAAAGACTTTGCTGGATCCATATTTTGTAACTATTTTTGGATCACAAATAATGTGCAAGGCTGTGTTGAGATTTTAAAAATGCAGTTTGACATTTAAGGGTAGGTTTTTTAAGAGTTGTCTCAAAAATAGAACGAAAATATTTCTATGATTTAGTTTCAAATAAACATGAAAAGTAAGTTATTTCCATATGTTGTATGGGCTAGAATATTTCTGTGAAGAAGCGCATACATTTAGGCAAATCACATCAAGATTACATTTGTGATGATTCATTTCATATTATCACCTACAAGATTGGATGAGCTATAGGATTGCAACGACTGGAGATACCTAACGTGTATATCAAGGATAAGATCAAAAAAACAAAAACCAAAGTCAATCTGGGAAACTGTGATGTGATAAGAAATTTCACTTTTCACAAAGACTTTTCATGTTATCACTTCATGAACTCGCAAAATGCGAACATATTATGATAAACAGCTGTCAACGTGTGTACTAAAAAGTACTAAATGATACACACAGAGAAAAAACAACGTTCAATCAGAGAAAACCACTTTGATTTAAAAAAAAAAATTAGCTTCGAATACGAATGTTTTAAAATCAAAGTATGTGAAAAACAAAAATAAGAACGAAACTTAGTTAAATCAAATATACCCGAGCTTTATGGTACTTTACCATTATAAAACGAAAATAAAATACGATCTATTAAATTTAAATTTACCTTTTTTCTCTCAGTGTAGGTATGGTCTGTCGGCGCGTTTTTACTGCTCTTCACAGGACGATTTGATTGTGATAAAATATTTATCATTATGAAAACTTTTTTTGACGTTTGTTTTCATTTTTTCATAGATCAAAAATCGAATTTAACGCTAAGGCGTGATAAAATTTATCATTTCACAGTTTCACAGATCGGGAATCGACCCCCAGGACACTTAACCAAATCCTTGAGAATTGCGTTCACAAAATCTCAATTATAGCGGTAATTGCGGGTACCTCCGCGGTGAAACCAAAAAAAATTTAAGTAGGTATTTTTTTAAATTCTAAAAAAAAGGCCAAAAATATAAAAAAAAAAATGCCAAAACGTGATAGTTGTATGGGTAGCTATCATTAAACTATTGTTTAGAAAATAAAATGGCCGACTTAGTCGCACGAACTTGTTCTTGTAGCTAACTATGGGATTGGGAAAATGAAATTTACTAAATTATGTTGAAAGGTGGTAAAGTGGCTTAAATGTGAGATGAAGTTGGATAGTAGCTATCATTAAATTGCTTTTAGGTATTAAACAATTTAAATGCCAACATTTTGTGTTGAATGTTTAAATGAAATAACATACCAAATTTAAATGAAATTAGAAAAACTAAAAATTTTAATTCGACTATTTTTAGTCTTTTTATTGTTTTTATTTTATTCCTAAAAACTAAAACCGTTATATGGAAGGTAACCGTTATAGCCGGACTAAAACAAAAATTCAAATCTGTCTTGTAGAAAATCAATCACCAAAAAGAACTACACACGAAGTTTGAAGAAAATCCGTCCAACCGTTTAGGGCTTTAGGCTTTGTAGCACGGTGAAGTGTGAACAGACATCCGCACATTCGAAAATACAAAATACTCACTGACAGACTAACTGACCCCATGACAAAACCCTACATTTTTGGAATTTTTTAGAGGATACATTTTTTTTTTTTTTTTTAGCTAAAAAATTATCGGTACCTGGCATGTAACGGTCATTAAGAACCTTAATTTTTTTCAAAAACTGATCAAACAATTTTCTTAAAAAAAAAATAGACATGGATTTTGTCTGATTTTTTTCCTGAGTTATCTCGTGAACAGCTTGATCAATTTTAACGCAAACACTTTTTTTTAGAAAGATCTAGATGACTTGATCAAGATTCAATACGAATATTTTGCAAATGTGGTTTGTTTAAATTTTAATTAATTTTTTATAATGATTCCGATTTTTCCGGAACTGTTTGTCACATTAGGTATAAGCATTGAGAAATCATGTGTAAGTTTTAAATACTGCTCGTAGGATATCGTTACTATCGACTTGTTTCTTGTAGCAATTATTCTTGAGTTAAAATAAACAAAAACAAATACAATTGTATGCAGACAAATTTTGTTCTGTTCGGTTTGAGTGATTTTCTTTATAGGGAATTAGGGCATTGCTCGATAAGCTCATTTAACGACATCTACTTTGGTGAGTTTGAAACCATCTTGATTCCTCTATGTGTATAAACTCAATGGTATAAGGCACGTTATATGAACATTCGCAAAAAAAAGTTTTGAGTTAACAAACAAACATGACATTACGATCGTAAGACGAAAAATGTAGGTGCGATAATTCTGTCTGTTTGTCTGGCTGGATGTATCGACACCTACAGCCTTAAGGGTTGGGTGAGGTTTAAAAATAACGGTACTTATCATATCAGCTTTGACAAAAATTCTATTTTCGTCAAAAAAAAAAAATGCTACCAATTATATGAGTAATTTGTTCCCAAAGGTGATTTCTTTCATGGGAATTTTTTTGTCAGAATCAGCTTATTATGGGTAAATGTCATAAAACCGTTTGTTTTCACACACCGCCTATCTTTTTAACAACTGCACCGATTTTGAAGAAATGTAATACTATAAAACTAATACATACTGAAAAAAGTATAAAAAAGTCGTTTTTGAAAACGTTTGTTTAAAAAAAAAAAAAAACAATAATTCTATTTTTCTCGAAAAAAATAAGATCAATTTTGATATAAAATGCCCACAGTTGAGTCTGCAAATTTGGTGAGATTACTAATGTATTACTTGTTCAATAGGTCAAGTATATTATGGTTTTGTGTAAAAAAAAATCGAGGTTTTAATCAAAAATAAATTTAAATTTTTGTTTTAGCCTGAATATAACTGATACCTCCCGGCATATAACGGATTTAATTTTATCCAAAAACAGCTTTAATGATTTTAATGATACTTTTTAAACGTTATTTTTGGAGTGCTAATAAAATAACAGAATTTCAGGTGTTTGGCTAAAAATGCACATAACGGAGATTTGTTGTTAAATTTGCCTATAAACTGATAACGGTTTATCCGATTTTATTTAAATTTGGTAGGTATAAACAATAATGGTTTTATGATAGCTACCATATACAACTTGATATCACGTTTAGGCCATTTTTCGTAACTTTTTGCGTTTCCACATAATTTAATAAATTAAATTTTTCGTTATCCCTCAGTTTGCTGAAAGAGTCGTACATTTAAGTTTTATAAAATTGCATCTATTGAGCTTTCAAAGGGCTGTATGTAGGAGAGGAGTTTGCGAATAAATTTTCAACTAATATTAGTATCTCGACACTCGTCAGCGTACGGTATAGTAGACCAAGAAGGGCCGACAGCAAATTTTGGGAGTAATGGTATAGCCAAAATGTATTTACCTATATAGGTACGTGTAGATAGATGTAGACGATGTTATATAGAATTCAACCGTTTGGCAGGTTTTTTTCAGCCGGAGGCGATGATGGGCGTTTGAAAAACTTAATTTTTCCGGTTTCGATGTGATTGGTATAACCACTTGAATGCCAAAAGGTAGTCAGACGCCCCCCAAAGTGGGCGAAAAACAAACTTTTAATGTCTAATATAAAACCAAATTAATGATACACTAAAAAATCAAGAAAAATCTCCTGATTACAAAAATGTCAGTCACAGACTCATAGATAATTTGATTTTGATATTGCACTGGAAAAAAATCTAGTCAGCAAAAATATTACCTACTTTATTTTAAATTCTATTTAAAACTCTACCAGAGTTTGCTCGTTTGGGCAGAAAACGAGGTTAAACTTGCCTTTTTCTTTTACGAGTAGATACAATGGAGCAAAGACGAACATGAAATCATAAACCATTTCCTCTGCCCATGCCTGATGGTCTCTACAACCAAAGAAATATTTCTATGCGGAAATATTTCTTTGATTATCTCGAATCAGTACCACATTGTCTTATATAGCAATTTTTTTTTTTTTTTCGAAACCTACACATTGTCTTATATAGCAATTTTTTTTTTAACCTATACTGACTTAAGTGTGTTGAAGTTGAGCTGATGGCTCTTCTTCAGCACCCCGGAAAACTAACCCCACCTATGTACTAGGTTACGTGTATTTTAATAACAGATCAGGCCAATTCTTTGTTCCGCAGTTTGTTTTCATATTTGTAGGGTCCCTAAAAGAATTTGGATTTTTCAACGTATATGCTCAAGGCTTTCCAGTTACATAGAGGCAGAATGGCATCAAGCACTTCTCTCCTTTTTTACTTGTTTTCTTTCAAATACATAGATATTAGGAAATTTCGGAAAAAACTGCGTATGCAAAGTTGATCAAAGGTTCAATAATGTTTTAATAGATATAACAGTTCGAAAGCCAGGCCGTAGATTAAGGTGAAAAAGAATATGTATAAAATATCAAAAATGTACTTACATTGAAATGAAGCATATTCCATTAAAGACTACGTACTTGGCGACTCATCACCTGGTGATGCAATATTGCTATCGGAAGTTGACAGTGGTCGGCATATTCCAATTCGTATAATTCCGTTGGGCATTCCTTTAAGTATCGTGACAGCTTCATCCAGCGACAGGCCATGTAGACTTGAATCACCAACACTTACCAAACGATCGCCTGGAAATATTTCGTTGGTAGCTTCTGCTGATCCTCCTGGTATAAGACCACGTATCACAATAACTGTGCCCTCAGAATCCAAGGGGTCCTGATAGTCTAGAACTGAGAAACCAAAACCGCGTTCAGTCTTTTCGATGTCTATGTACGTTATGTCTGTGCTCCAGAGAGCCAATCCGGATACATTTTCCACTGATTTGGAACGTTGCTGATCCGTCAGGGTTGCCGTACTCGAGGTGTAGAGTGAACTCTCTGACTGTGCCTTGGTTAAAAGGTTCTGTAGTGATTGGTGTCCACCTGGTAGAATGCTTCTTGTCTCGAATGCTTCTGGATTTTGAGAAGTATTAATGACAGATGGCGCTGATGGTCCCCGAGCACATACCAGTCGCACTTGTGTTGGCAATTCTTTTAAGATCTTAACCACTTCTATGTGTTTCAAGCCTTGCAACTTGTGTTCGTTGACTTGGAGCAGCTCATCACCTGGTCGCAGAATGCCCTGCTTTCCCACCGGTCCATCCTCCAATATCGATCGAATATAGTGATGTGGTCTTTTCTCGATGCCTCCTTCTACGTCGACGGTTCCCTCAAGGCTGATTCCTAGACCTGAAAGTTTATTTATTTCGGCAACTATTATTTCGCTCTCAGGACACTCACTTTTCCAGGCCGCAATTTGCAGCGAATCCACGCTTTCAGCGGTGGGAGTAGGCGTGGGCGTATTCTGTGCGGATTGGGGCGTCGGTTTTTGTGACGGTGAATGTGGTGAACGGGGGCTCGGCGTCTGGACACCTCCGTTCATTTTCTCACTTAAACTACTACTGCCGTTCATTTGTTTATTTAGGAGGACTGTCGTCGGCGTGGTCGCTACCGTTGTCACACTACCATTGCTAATCACTGGCACTGGCTGGCTGCCTTTAGCCTCACCATCACCGTTACTAAGTTCATGCTCATCGTGTGAATCACTACAACTGCTACTGCGATCCAACACAAGGGACATGTTGGAGTCGACAGTATCGCGTGATGGCATCATGTCTCCGCCATCAATTGCGGGCGCACAAAGGCAGTCCTCTGTCGCCAAAGAGTCCGCATCGGATTTCGGCGGCACCCATGACAGTGTTGCTATTGAAGGTGATGCGGGCAGAGAAATTTGCGACTGGGTATCACTCTTGAGTTCAGTTAAGGCGACTTGAAGGTGTTCGAACTTTCTACCACGCAAGAAACGTTCGAGCGTTAAATGTACAATGATATCGGTGTTTCGCAGAAGTTCCACTGCCTGGTGGTTGGTTACACCGGCCAAAGTTTTACCATCAACTGCAACAATGCGATCGTTGATTTGAATTTTTCCACTCATTTCAGCGGCACTGCCTTCAATGATGCTCTTGACAAAGATACCGGAGAGATCTTCCTCTTCGCAGACATATCCCGCCACTGTGATACCCAGTCCATAAACGTTTTTCCTCAGCTCCACCTCGTACGTCTCGGTTTCGGGTGAGTCGATGTAACTCAGTGGTGTTATTGGTGATGCATCGCTGATCACCGTCACTATTCCAGGCGTTGTAAACAACGTCTCAATGCGATCCGTATCGCTGCAACCCGAAGACAATTGCTGTCTCTGGCACATTGATGGCACTGGAAACGGCACTATATCCAAATGCTTGGGGCAGGCACGTGTATTATGCTGCGAATCCATGGGTATTGGCGGCAATGGCAACGGCAAGTCGGCCAACTCAGTGTCCGGTATTGGCATTTTAAAGCCGCCAACCATACTTAATGCGGTTATATCAGCAGCACCAGCAGCAGCAACAGTGCAATTATTTGCTGCAGCAGAAGAACCAGCAATAGCAAATTGCGGATTTTGATACAAATGTCGGGACAGTTCTTCCGGGTCGGAGAGGAGCTTAGTTGGAATAATTGGAGCATGACTGGCCAATGTTTGATATTCAATGGCCGTCGGCTCAACTGGACGTGCCACAATCAATCGAACCTGAGCTCCAGTCTGACGAAGAACCGTTGCTACTTGCTCGGAACTAAAACCACGCAAATTCACTTCACCAATTTGCAGCACGTGATCACCGCACTGCAATCGACCGTCCCGTTCGGCCACACCGCCCGGTATTAGCCCCTTAATTACCACGCCCGTACTCCGGCCTCCGACCAAAATAAAACCCAAACCATTGCCATCGTTAACGAGATCAATAACCTCAACTTGTGACCATTCCGTGCTTAAAACCATTTCGCCAATTCGCACAGTTCTTTTCTTCCCGTTGCTGCTGCTACTGCTACTGCTGAGGTGTCGTGTTGTTTTTCCAATTGCGGTGGTGTCATGACGCGTTTTGAATTAAATCTGTATGACCTACTCGATGCATGAACATATGTGTTTCCGATGTTCCGACTCTATGTCGAATCGAAGCAGGACGTTGAACCGTTCAGCAGAAAATTGTACGTGAATTTTTTTTTCACATCTCCCGCAGCGTTGAAGCACTCATAGGGGCGTTATGTGGTGGCAACAGCTGCCAGGAAGGACCTAATTCCGATGGTCCATGGCAAGCACGAAGCACACCCCAACAACGACGACAAAGACGTGCCTTAAATCAATAAAGCGTTTTTTCTTCCCGAGAAACGCTGCAAATAAAAAAAAACAACAGAAGGAATGCGTCAGAAGAAAAACTCTTTCGAAAAACTTTCGTACTCGGTCGGCGATAATGTTTCGGCCAAGAAGAGAACCGTTACCTCACGATTACTCCATTGCAGCGCACACAACAGGAGAGCTAATTATAATCAGGGACAAGGGGTTGTAAGGGACGACACTTCCCGAGAGGGTGGTAAAAAGAAACGATATATTTTCCTCGCTGCTTACATTTTCCTGCTCCCGTTTGCTTTTTTTTTTTAATTATTTATTTGAACAAATATTGCACTTTTCCTTTGAAAAATAATTTACTCGTTCTTTGAACTATTTTCACGGAAGCAGGATTTATATTTTTTTGAACACAGTATTTGGCTATAAAACTTTGTGTACACTATCAAGTGTTTTTTTTTTTTTGCTTTTCTATTTTTGAATTCGCGCGAAATTGGCGTATACACCCGCACGTCAGGAGTTTTCTTGGCCGATTGGCACTTGCGGGGTTGAATTCGTAGAAACAGTGTGTCGTTCGAAAATATTGTGGAAGGTGTTTATGGTGCATGGCAGTGTCTCAGAAATGTGGGACACTAGCTATGGATGACGAGAGTAGTGAAAAAAGGCCGAGATATGAGGTTGTATAGTTATGCGGTCTGTTGCTCTGTTGGTATTTTGTATACGGAAGTTGTATAGTAAAGTGGGGCTTTTGTGGATTGTATCGTATAGGGAATAGAGCGCAGGATTTTCAATGATAAATAATGGAGGAGAAGTTGCGAAAGCTGTTTTGTTTATTCGAATACGAAATTATTTCGGATGGAGCTTTTCATAAAATATGGAAATAGCTTTTAAAAATGCAGGGTTGTTTCGAAGAACGTTAAGTAAGCTATTGAGGTATAAATTGATTCTTATTTTAAATTAAATTTGTTAAAGCGAAATTTGTTTACATTTAGTTTTTTTTGCAAACACTTAATAATAAATGAAAACTTAGCAGCATTTTTTGACTAACATGAATTAAAAATTCAAGTTATTTAAAACACATTTCTTTTTAATAATATTTTAATTTTATTTCGAAGTAAATTACAAAAAATTGCAACTACTCCCGGCCACGATTATTTCAGCTAAAAAAATATACCGTAGCTGTCAATTTTGTGGAACGATTGGAAGATTTCGCTTCGTCGAAAATGAGATATCGAATTGAAAACGACCCGCTCGTATTCCCTTATCAGGCCACTATAATTTTTATGAAAAAAATCGTTACAGCTTTTCGTTATCGTTTTAAGCTTTTCCAAAACCGTTATATGGCAATGCTCTTATTAATTAAAAACAGAAAACCGGATGCCAAAATGTATCTTAGTTTTTGAGAAATTAAGAAAAACTAGAAGTATTTTTTCCAAGAAAAACACTTTTTTTTTTGTTTTCCCAAATTTGACCTGCTCAGATCAATTATTAATTAGGGAATTATCCCTTTTTTATTTTTTATTACATACCATCCGATTTTAATCAAATAATTAAAAAAACAATTAACTTTTTACTTTACTTACTAGTTTTACTTTTAGTTTTTTTTTATTTCTCAAAAAATAAGATACATTTTGGCATCCGGTTTTCTGTTTTTGACTAAAAAAAATTTTTTAAGTAATAGAATGTTTTTTGTTGTAAATTTACACTTCTACAAAATTGCGTACTTACCTCATAACAAATTTATTGTTTTCGATAACAAACCATTTGAAAATTGAATTGAAATTTATATTCTGCAATACAGCAGCAAATAACACAACACTCATTATAAGTTCAATTAATATTTTAAAATGCATTAACACAAAACATTTTACCAAACAAACAATTTACCAAAATAAAAATTATTTCAGTATATTTGAAATAACGAATATCCAGCTGTTTAAAATTTCACGAAATTTGATTTCGAAAAACATGCCAAAACGTTCGAAATGTAGAACACTGGAAAGCGATAAATCAACTTCGAGCTTTTTTGTGTTAATTTAATAAGAGCACAGTCGAAAATTTTCTTCCCATTATTAAAATTATATAATTCACACGATTTGCAATTTCGATTTCGATTTAATTTCAATCAATTTTTGGAACTTAGCTGCCTGTATATGTCCATTACCTCTCACGGGTCTATCAGCAGGAAATAATTCTCTCAAAATTAAATGAAACAAAATGTTGTATATTTTACAAGAATTTAGCTTAAGGGTAAATTTTATTGTGGTGTTTTCATTTTAAATTTTTTTTCGTATCAACATTAATTTCTTTTTGTTTTCATAAACTTGATAAAAATAATTAAAAGAAGGCATATACCTACATAATCATTATGTTTCCTTGAATTCTCTCCATTCAAAATATAAATATATGCATGTATATATATTTTTCACATTTTTGTTCGCATGACAACATTGGCAAAAATATTCCAAAGACAAAAAAAATTAATTAACATTTCAAACATTATTCTTTTCATAACCAATATCCTATTTTTTTTTTAGCTTATCATATTTATTATTTACATATTTTTAGTAATTTTGTTTTTAAAAAATAAAGTTATTTTTATATTGATTTTATTTTAGAATTTAGTTTCCGATTTTTGTCATCATGTCAGTGATTTCGATTTGTGTTTATGGAAAGCGGGGTTATTTAATGTATTTTTGTATTTTATTTTATTTTAAATGAAAGGGAAGTAAAGATATATAAAAGAACAATACACACTATTTTAACTTAACACATCAAGCACAACTTAAAACTAAAGCATACAAAAGAAATTATAATAAGAACTATTAGGATGTCCGCAAATATAATGAGTGCTTTGTCCTAAGTTTAAACTTAAAATAATATCCAGTTGTAACTGCATGACAAACTGGAAATGTTTAAAATCCAATATTGGTGGATGAGAATGGAGGCGATGTGGGAGCCTCTGCTAATCACTGTCTTCTTTCCATTTCTGACGGGCCTCGACTTTAGCATCGGGCACCAGAGAACTTTTTACACCTCCTAAGATGTTTGTGGTTGCTTGTGTGGCAAGGACTGCGGGTTGCACAACAAGCTGTGGTATTTGCCGAATTATACCACCAAAGGCGCCAGTGTATCCTTTTTGATCGTGTTCTAAGACAGCAGTTTCAATAAGAGCATTTTTAGTGTCGTTTAATCCCTGAAAAAGAAGAACACAAATTGTATAGAAGAATACTAAATCAAAGAAATGTGTAAACTTTATCTTGCAAAAAAGTAAACAAATATAAATTTAAAACTAAATTTACAGCACTACAAATAGAAAACAGAAGTTTGCATGAAAATCAATCTTATAAGCATATAAGTCTTGCGAACTCTTACTCTTTTCACGTGGCGGTGATTTCTGAATACTAAATACGCTCGAGTTTGGAATGGACTCCTTAGAAGAGTTTTTGGTGGTTAGTTTTGAAACATACGAATGTCTAGGATATGGACGGAATTGACAATTGATGTTGGGTTTAGATCAGGAAAGCTTACCATCGACCAAAATATCTGCATTACGAAAGACACTGGAAAAGACCCAAGAACAACAAAGCCGATACACGCGGGATAGGACTTTTGCAATACATTTTGATCGACTTCAAGGCAGCGTAAGAGAGTATTTCTAGAGATGAGCTTTGTGGAACTATGTCTAACAGCAGAATGACATCAACGCAGAGATCAAAGGAAGAATTACTCTTGCCAATCGCTGTTTCTTCGGGCTGAGAAAACATTTAAGTAAGGAGACTTTGTATAAGACATTGATCATCCCAGTTCCGCTTTAAGAGAAAGGTTCCTCGAGTGATTTTTGGTCCTGTGTGTATCGGAGGAGTATGGAAAAGAAGATTTAATGACGAGCTATACGGGCTATATAGCGATATTAACCTGGTCAAGAAGCTGAAAATACAGTTCCTGATATGGCTGGGTCAGGTGGAGCGGAAGGACACCAACGCGCCAGCCCGGCAAGTCTTCGAGTCTACTCCGGATGGTGTACGCATTGGAAGAACCTTAATAGATGGCGCAAACAAGTGGAAAACGACTGGAGAGACATATTGGTTGAGGCCGAAGTCTATCTAAAGGAAGTAAGTAGAATGACGTTGGTCTTAAAAGCAACATCTTTCAAAGACCGATAGAAGTGCTAAAATATGCCGATGACATTGATATTATTAAAAGAACAAGGCAGCATTCCGCAATATTAAGGCGAACGCATCTAGATTGTGGCAAAATATACTGCTAAACGATATGATGGGACAATTGTTATGTCGATGTATAAAAAGGAATGTGCTTATTTAGCTTGACTGTGGTATAATTTGCCGCAACGATCTGGGCTAATCGCCGTCTCTTTAAAATAAGAAAGCAATTGTATAAAATCCTGATTGATTTTCTAGTATAACGTGTGGCCGAGAAAAATATGCCACATAAACAATAGCGAATTAAATGTATTGCGGAAAGTGTCAAATTGATAGATATTGTTAGAAAAAATACAATCTGATACCACCTTCTGTTAATTTAAATTGTGAAGACGTTTTAAATAGCAGGTGGTGCAGTGTTTTCTATATTTTATGTTATTTGTATCCTTATATAGATAAATCGACAGAACCCTCTCTTCCTTTTGTTAATACTTACATCTTTCACAATTTGATATGCATTAACAACTCCTTCGCGAATATCTTGCGGTCGATGTGGCCGCCTACGTTTTCCTTTACGATTATGTCGAATACTCCGTACGGATGGACCTGGCGATACCATATCGTATGCTGTTTCGGCAGTAAACTATAAAAATAAACAAATAATTTTATTAAATTTATAAATTCAACAAAGAAATAACATTTCAACTAACCTGCAGCAATTGAATTACTCTAGAAGTTATTTCTAAAGCGGCGAGTGCTGTTCTCGCAGTGAAACTTTGTGCTCCCAACTGTAGTCCTCGAACGAAGCGACCATCTTTTTGATATTGCTCAAATGGTAACCAGAATAGATCATAGATTCCTTGGACTGTATAAAAATAAACACATATATGAAAATAATAATTAAATAAATATAGGTAGAATAAAGCAATAACAATTTTCAGACATAAGGATAACAACTTACACAGCTGAACAAATGCGTATGTTGGTCCAACACCACTCAGAATCGCTGGCACTTGATTCTTTTTGATATCCTGTAGCCATTCTTTACATAGATGTGCTATTAACTTATCAATTCCAAGTAAACCGTGTCTAAAAAACAGTTATAAAAATAAGTATCATTCTATATGGATTTTAAATGCTTAACTTACTTATAAATAATCTTCCTTAGTTTGATTTCGGAACACTGTAATTGACCAAGACCCATTAAGAAACCAACTATTGGTCCTCTTGATAGTTCAATACGCCTGCCATGATAATCCAAACGAATATTAACTTCCGGACTAAAGATCACTTCGCGGAAGTAAATGGGTGCCTTTTTGTTTCCGCTTTCTTGTACATTAGGTGCCGTACTAGTAGAAGGCTGTTCCTTTCGATGAGATTTTTCTTCACCTTCCATAAGAAGATCCAAATTTGTTGAGACCATTCTACGTGCCTGCAGATCTTGCACTGCTTCTGGTAAGTCTTCAACCATCATTACCGGTGGCTGCAGACAAGACTGTCTTCTTGATCCAGAAGCAACTTCGCTATCACTACAAGCTTCACCAGTAGAACTTAAATCATTAAAAAACTGTGCCATAAAAAGAAGCGTATCTTGGTCAATGTTAAGTCTCAGCGGAAGCAAGGATATACGCAGGGAACACTCTTCAGATATGCTGGTAGTAGGATGAGGCCGGACATGCAATGCTTTTATAACAATCATATGTTGAGAGCTTTTATTTGGCAGATGTTTGGCACTTGGATGATAAAGGAACTTGTTGATCTCTGATGTTTGCAGACGATCACGAACTTCAAGTTCACTTATGACAAGAACTTGACGGGATGCTTGAGTCGTATGCGTTGGATAAACTTCATGGGAGCAACGAACTTTCGATAGCTGAATTTCAACAAGTGTCTCATGATTCCGGTCAGGGCCGCCGACCGTTCTCCAGCAGAGTTTCTCCTTCGGTTTCTTTCCGTATTGGATGTTTTCAGCACCTTTAGAGTACGAAACACCATGTTTGAAGGCATCGGACATGGAAGGTTGTGTTTCTGGACGGCTATAGGAAAAACAAATTAAACTTAATAATGAACTGAGTTAATTAATCGAAAATCAGACTTACATTTTTTCCTTGTCCTTCGCCTCTGTTGAAGAAACTTCAGTGGATCGCAAAGGGAAATCATTACCTCCATACAAATGCCACGTTAATGTCATCTCGCATAATGTGTATCGATATTCGGCCATTGGGAAATTCTCTGGTGCCTGAAGGAGATCAGGTTTTCCTGCTGGTAACTTAAAATGGTTGTCCACCATACGTAAGGGATCTTCAGATATAACTAGGTCTCGGATGCCACATTGTGACTGAAATTAAGATACAAAAATATTGTGTTAATGTTTTCTTACCGACAAAAAGAAAGTTGCAGTTTATTTTAAACTTGTCGGCAACACTAAGTAAATACATAAAACATTTTTATAATAAACTGATCGTGATCATCTATATTTATGCAATGAACACACCATGAAAAGGTATACTACGCGCAAAATTCGACAATGACAAATTATTATAATAAGGAGAATAATAACATTGAAGTAAGTGATTATGCTATTAAATTATGTTGGTAACACATAAACTGAATGCCGAGGGAAATATAATAATGATGCTCAACTTATAAAATAATTTATTACTTTGTTTAAATAAGTTTAAGTGTCATTATTTGAAATCAATTAAACAAACTCACCAAATAAGACTTCTCCTCGTCGGCTATGACACAAAAATCATCATCTAAACCCATGCTGCTCTGTCTCATCGAAGGAATCTTCTCTGTTTGCTTAACATCACCCAGATCCTCTCTTACTTGTGGCAAAGCTTCCACAGCGTCTTCTTCTTCATTTATATACGAATTTTTCATCACAGACGTTTCAAAATTGAGTAAATCTTGCAATTCATTACTGCTACCACTGCGTCGTATGGCTTGGTAAGCCCACTCATCAGAGCTGCTGTTAGTACGAGATAGTCCAGGAACTGGTGACGCTTTAATTTGCTCTCCAGGCGATGGTGTTGCATCAAGTTTCTTATCTAAAGCAACAGCACCATCTTTTTCCAAACCCAGATTACTTTCATCAGGAAAAAAGAAAATTTCAACACCTCGATCGAATTTATGTTCTGCATTTTCCTCTAAGGTTGTCTTTGTAACAGTTTCTTGCACAGCTTCGGCCATCATCAGATTCACTCGCTCCTGCTGCCGAGCAGTTATTTCAGGTAACGAGCTTTTTCTGTCTTTCATTGAGAACAAACTTGCATCACTGTAAACCGATGATTCCATCGATGAAGTCATACTTTCGTCATCTTCAACATTGTTCACTAGATCTCCATCACTAGCCACATAGGCAATAAGGGTCGCCAGAGCTCGTCCAGAATCAAAACAACTTCGTATGTGAACATCTTGTATGGATGTTCGTAGATCAAGTTTCGGACTTCGATCAGATGCTTTCTCATTCAAACGCAACGAAATATCAAGAAGACCAAGATCGATCACAGGGACTAGATTGCATGATGGCAAGGCGGTGATTTTGTTATCGGGTTTACTTGTTTTAGAGTCCTGCAAATAGAGTTATTATACAAATTGAACTAAATCATGAGTGCGAGTTATTTACATAAGGAGCCAATGAAAGTATACACTCCTCGGCAATGAAACGCAATGTGCAACCAGAAACTGATGAAACAATATTACTGCTCATCATAAAGGAGCCAACTTCTATAACACTTCGAAAAGGGAAGTTTTTGGGTCTGAAAAATACAAAAAAAAAAGGAATAATTTATAAGGCTCTTAAAGCGATCAAGAATTTGTGTAACAAACCGATAGTCAATTGCACAGTCCCACAAGTGAAGCTGTATCTCTGTAACAATTCCAAAGGGTTTGTATCCTTCAATTGGATAATCCTAAAGAGAAAACCATATCATTAATAAAGATTCCATTAGAAATATATAAACTTCTTACTAAAACGTCCAAAAAGTCTATCAATTGATTCAGCCAAGTGTGTTGCGACAGAGCCGGATTGTGTCGCAATGTTGCCTTTTGGATTCCTGCTGTTATTTTCAAACGCTGCAATTAAGTAAAAAAAAAATGGCAATTCATTATAGGATACAGCCTGTTATGGTTATTAGTCTTATTACCTTCAACGATTGGTCGGGAACTTTTTTTATTTCGATGGCTAAAGAAAGCATTTCACGATTGATGCAACCTTCACCATTTCCTTTTGTGAGATCTGGCGGAGACGAATAAAACGTTGATTGCATATGATTGGGTATACAACTGAAGTCTGGTAGTCCTGGTTCAGAATCTCTAGTAGGGATAAGACCTAGTAGCAAAGAAAAAACATAGGAAAATCTTTTCGATAAATCTCTGAAAGTCACAACTTACCGCAGTGAAATATTTGAAGATCTTTGGTGTGCAAACACAAATAAGCCATATTCTCATTGCCATTGAATCCACTTACTGAGAAAATACAAAAGTTCTCTATCGAAATCCTAAACTCACCCAATTGATTTGGCAAAACCCTGTTCTCAGCATCTCGTACAGGAGGAAATAGAGTTAGCACACCTTTACCAACTAAAAATTCAAACGAACACAAACTCGTTTTCATTGCTGCTTGCGAAGAGATACTACGTTTGCTACGTTTCTTTTCATATGTCGAGTAGTATATACTGTCCGATTCGTTGTCTGAGGGTCCACTTTCAGGTTCACAACCACCACAGCAATCATCTTCGGACGATGAATAATGCTTTTGAGTTTTGGCATCGTCGGTGTCATAGGGATGAACTGGTGATGTAGATGGCACATACATTGAATCCATCATTCCGATATTGAGTAGACTTTGTTCTATCGTTGGTGCTGGTGGTGGTTTAGCTTTCCTAATAAAACTCGGAGAACTTGGCTCCCACATAAGTAAGTCGGTATTGACACGGTTGTAAATGATTTCGTAAAGTTGTTTAGAACTAAAAAAAAAAAAAAAAAAAAAAGATGGTACTTCTATTATTGACATCACAATTTACAAAACAAACCTAAGTTTATTGTATTATTGAAATGGTAGAATAATGCGATAACATGGTAACGTTTTAAAGTAGAGAAAACCTTTGGAAATAGTTCGTAGAAAATATAATCTCTTAAAAGGCATTATCAACAACAAAACATGTAGAGCAGATCCTGTCAAAACGACTAGTATTCCACAACCATTAATACAATACAAAATGTGTGAAAAAACGAAACCTCTCCCAGGAACTGGAAGAATAAAGTGAATTGTCGTGGTTTTTTCTGTTTTTTTATTTTTTTTTCAAAAAGTATCAGCAATTATCATTCTAGAGCAAATTAAGATAAGAAATGAGATTAATCAGACAAAAACAATAACCTTGCTCAACTTAAGGAACTGTTAGGATGTGGAAATAGCAAAAGGTATGGAGAAAGTTTCAGTGATTTACTGATGTCACAAGAAAGCTGGGGACTTAATACCATTATCGCAGATGTTGAATAACAGAAAATGCAGTGCAGGGAACGCGGGCCGATCAAACCTATGTTCGGATGTAGGAATCCAACTTTAGCACGATTTTGAGGTAAATGAGTGCATGAACACATTATCGTATGGAAATTGGACACTTTCCACGTTCACGTCAAATAAACGCGATGCGTTCGGCCACCGCATTGCACGTACAATTGTGTCCGTATTTACGATTAACCGTAAGTCCTTATTTACGTGCACGAATTTTTGCTAACCGAATTGCTGATGAATTAAATACTTGAAAGCTTACCTCACTTGTATCACCGCCGTCGGAAGACTGATTTTTATTTGCAACTTAGAAGTTTTCATAGCCGTGTCACAAAACTTTCTCATTTCTTGTGAATCTCCTGGCAAAAGGATTGTTTCACTTTCTTCTTAAAAGAAAAATAATAATAATTAATTGGTAAACAAAAAAATATCGTAACAAAACTAACCTTTATTTATATTGGGATGTGGTGTATCACTTTGACGACACACCCGTTTGGAACTAAAGGGCACGTATTCACGACTACGGCGTGTATACAAATCACAGCTCTCGCCCGATGTCTCAGCACTGTCACTATCCTCTGTGCAACACTTTAAGAGTGTATTTAATGTTTTTTCGCTAGGGAACTCAATCGTTATTCTAAAAAAAAAGACAATAAATTGAAATGATTCCCAGAAAGTGATTTTATCAAAAGTACCTTGGATAATCCACATTAGGTTCATTCAATGATGGTATAGTATTATTCACTAAATTGGACTTAAGTAAATGAATTTTGGGAATCGATGGACTCTCCTGTAATAGAAAAATTACTTACATTATATTATAACCAAAAATCGTACAAATATAAACATACCACGTAATAGACATCAATTTCATTTGCGAGGAACTCAATCAGCAATGAGGAGATTTTAATACGAATCTGAAAGAACGACAACATCAATAAATCCTGTCGTACATTCTGTTTCCACCATGGCACCCGATTCGGGTCATGTATTGGTCGACTGTCTGCAATTGGGAATCTCAGCCTCAACTGTAATATTGGGGAGGATACATTGAACTCTTTTATAGGATCTAGATGTCGACTTTCGTTCTTTTTTATTTCCTCTGTAGGAGGTGTATCTGCACTAAATGGTGACGAACAGAATATTGCAGACAATCGGTCATAGATTGATATATCCATTTCGACAGTGCATTTGTCCAGACTTATGTCGAACTCTGTTCGCGGAGGAATAGGTGCTTTTCTCCTTCTACTATTTGTATTCAAAGACGGTGTTGTAGTTTTCATTTGAATTATAACTTCGGGACGTTTGTGAAATTCTTCATCACATTCTTCAGTACGCTCAAATTCTAGCAATGGTGTAGCAACATTTTCTAGAACTTCGAGCAAATCCACTCGCGTCATCGAAATGGAAAACTTCATAAATATTAAATTCTTATTGCGTTGTTGTATACCCTCTGCAATGATTGGAGCTGCATACATTTTCAAATGGTTCTTTTGACAAGAAAAGCCAACAAGTCCCGCCTTCTCATCTATGCACGAGAAGAAGTAATTTGAGAGCCTTAAGAGATGCATTTCGCTTTCTTCGCTCAACGGACTGCCTATGATTTCTGTGCTACTGCAAGCTAGTAGAATGTCCTCATGCAGAATAACTGCCGTCACTGAAGCTATGGTTACATTAAAATTTGATATATCTCCACTTGCTTCCAAGTTCGCCGCTTTGCGGGCAAACTTTGATGAACACGTTGTTGTGGTGCTGCTGCTCATTGAACTGCCGATAGACTCACAGTAATCGCTTCCCAATGTTGACCTAACATCATCATTGCTGTACATACTTGGTGCTTTTTTAGAGGACGTCCCACGATAACTGTAGTCCTCCGATGGCTCACCCCAGTTGCCCTGACCTCCAAGAATACCTGTCATGTTTGAGCTGAAGTTTTTATTTGTGTTCAAACCAGCTGCTTGTGCTTGTGAAGAATCAGGTCGACCAGAAATAGGCATCTCTTTGAGAGTCGTTGGGGTCTCACCAAAGAAAGCATCACAAAAATTCGTCACCAAATGAAGCTGCCGTGGTGTTGAGAACACATACAAAGCACCTAATTGAACATCCAGCGACACTTTCGGCCCGGTGACATCTTCTGTTTGTTTCATCTTAATCTTGATTTCCTGCTTCCCATCAATCCGCACAATGGGAATGCACTTGGAATTGAAGACCTCAATTACAGGCTGTTCAGTTTCATCCTCTTCGGGATCAGTATCTTCTTCGTCGTCGGCGGTGAAAGCTGTGGGTGTTCTCGAACGACGCGAGAACGAGGATGAACTAGATGAACGGGAAGCAGCCATCGCCGACTCTTGTGTGCGTTTGAAACTCTCTGTGTAGGAGAGTTGATCTGCCGTTGAGATCATACTATAAAAAGTATCATCGACACTCGCGTCTAGGTCGAGTGGATTTCGAGTGCCTTGTCTACTTTCATCTAGAGATTGTTCACTAAGGGGATTGCTTTTGTTTGCTTCTGAAACCCTAAATTCCTCTGTGTAAATTGTTATTCCTTCCATGCTGATGCTGTGCGTGGCAAATGTTGAAAGCGTTTGAATATGTTGACTGCCATCTAGACCATCTACTTCTTCTCTGGACTGCAAATCCGCTTGAGTATTTTGTCCCTCCTCACCGCCATTGGCCGCTTCATTTTTATAACTCAAACTTTGAATTTTTATGACTATAGCTATGCCTTTGCTACTGTTCGGTGGAAGGTATTCCAGTCTTATTTCTGTATTAAGACATTTTGCCTTTATTCTATTAAGAACTTGAAAAAAATAAAGAAAGAATTCACGTAAGAAAGTGTTTTTTTTTCGAAAACAAATTAACCTACCACTATCGATAGTTTGAGCGAATTTTTCAAGACCTTCTATCGAATTACTTTGTGCATTAAACTCAAAATCTTCCTCGTCGGATGCATGTTTCTCCAAACATTCCTGTGCCAATTGCATGGAACTACTTACAGACGACCACATCGATTCAAGCATTGAACTACCATCGGTTTGTCGTTGCACTGGACGCAGGGATATGAAAAGATCACTCACTTCAATGGAACTGTCATTGGTCATAATTGCATTCCATGGTACTTGGACTGTAATGAGGCCAATATGGCCTCCTGTCACTTCTACGCCCCATCCTTGGGTCTCGCACAGTTCATTTAGAGACTGAAAGAGAAAAATAACAAGAAAAAAGTAAGATTTAAAAACGAAAGGGAAAAAATATGGTTAATAAACGAAGTGAAGCAGATAAGGTAGGTAGAGAAAGAAAATATAATGGAAGACACAAAAGCGTAGACCAGCTACCATGGCCCAATTAAGAACTTGTAGATAGAAAATAAAGCAAGGAATGACATTGTTATCTTTCGTCCTTTTGGTATTATAGGTAAAGATTCGGTTTGGAACTTTTGTTAAACATAATGCGGCATATTCATAGTTGTTTTTAGACTACAGTTGAGCCTGGGTTTAAGCAATGTAATTAAGATATGATAAACTCGAGTTTTCCCTAAAAACAGCCCCAATATGTGTGTTAATTCGTAAAAATAAAAAGACAAACGATGCAAACGAAGAAATTGTTGTCTATCAAGGAATGTTACTTTCCGGCGAAATCTACTTCCAAACGCCGAGGATAGTAAAGGACTTCATTTACCACTACTCTGTTTGAAATTGCAATAAGAACATACGCATTTTTTTTTTCATTTAGGACCAAGTTCTCTACAACAAGCTTTACGGGTTTTATTGCGACATATAGCTATCTTGCAAGGAGGATCCGAATTTAACAAAATCAATTTTTGCGTCATCATATTTCATGTGGAACGAATGGATAGCAATAATTAAACCCTTACGATACTTAAAAAAGTCATACCTACCAAAAGAGCTAAAATAGTTATGGTTGTACAAATATATTTGTGTAACATATTGTGCAGGAGACAAATTGTTTTTAATTTACTGACACGAAGAAGACTTGTGATTATAATTTTGCACTCCTACTGGCATTTTACGTTTTACGTGTGCGAGTGATAGGTATTTACTGTGATGAGAACTTAGCTTTTAGTTTACGATCGCTTATATCTTTTTGCGATCTTATAACTAGCCACATGCCGGGCCACAATTTTATCACTTGCATGGATCATGAAGTTTTTGTTTTTTTACTTTGTATATGCACATTGTACAATGTGCATTGTACATGCATTAAAAACTCAATAATGTTTATAATTTTTAAATTGAACTATTTAATATAGGGTTATCGCGAACGCGCTCTACAAAAAATATGCTTTCCTTTAGGGAAAGTAAGAAATCTATCGATTTTAAAGACAGAGTGATCCAATGGGCTTATCTCACGGTACATTATGGCATATTTTGCATTTGGATTTGCATCAACACTCTCCACTAAAAACTGAGGAAAGCTGATCACAGAATACGTAGAATATATGCCGAATGGTTGCGTCTAGATGATAAATTTTAACACAATATTTTCTTCATCTGTGAAACGCTTTTTTAACTAGATTCACATATATAGAAAATTCCCATGCAACTGTCAAAAGACCATTATTTCTCAAAGAAATCCTGAACGAGCTATTTCGTGTTTTGCTTATGTGAACTGTCCAGCTATTTGAGTTGAAGTTATTGGAATGGACCTATGCAAGATATCGTGTCTATACTACAACTAGGTTTATATGCAATGCGACGTTCTATAGCTCTTCTTCTAGGTCTGTATTTTTAAGAAATTTTAATATTTGGAGTATTCAGAGGACAGAGAGAATGATCCACAATCTTCTATTTTGTAGAATATTGTGTCCAACTTCAAATATGCATATTGTAAATTTTAGAACAGCCATTATAAAAGTAAAAGACTTCTCTAAATTTCAGAACATTATCATTTTAATATGAATTGATAAGTTAAAAGTTAAACTTGTCAACACTAAGAAACCCTATTCAACCTTATCTCCCAGTCAAAATAACAAACAATAAAATACGATTTCGTTAACAATTCTGTTTACCAAGCATTCATCAGTCATCTATATATATTCAATTTCGTATAAACAACACAAAAAATCTAATCAGGTCATTTGTCTCCGGCCATTCATTAGATAAGCAAAGTAAGGCAGGTACAAACACATTAATTTGACTGAATGTTCTGATATATATAGAAAGCGAGTTTGACAAATAAAAACATAATTAAATGAAAGATTGAGTCGCAGGAACTTGCTATTCAAAATTAATAAGTGAAAGGTATTTTCAATAGAGACGCAATTGTTTTGTATTTGAATGCAAACGCATGCATTTTCAGAATGCGGTTTCAAACAAGATATTTCTTTTTTTAAACCAGACCTTTAGCGTAAGATTCCGGCGCACTGCGGGGTCCAGACATAAGAACTAGAAAAATGAACTTGTATCTTTACTTTTTCTTTACAGTGTATTTATCTCAAGTAAGAACATGCTTGCTATTTAAATTTGTAAGTAGGTCAACGCCACCAGCCAGCCACCACTCATAAATTAGTATCAGCCAGCAGTTCGTCGTTCGGTGATAAACAAAATCGCTATGAAATTAGTTATACTAGTACCGGCCAGTGGTCAAAACTCGACCTTTTTTACTAATAAATATTTTTGTTACAATTTATTTGTTATTAAACATTAACACGTTTAATTAACAGAAAACAAAACACGAAACGAATAAAAACACAACGCGAAACGTCAAAGCAAAAGACGCGATGGCAAGCGTTCAACGGACACAATGAATCTGTTGTGTTCCGTCGGTGTTCATAATATTTCGTAGTTTTGTTTGTTAATTACACAGGTCATCAACTTGTACTCCTCCGTCTTCTCCCGTAGAAAATATTTTTTACACGCGCTTCTCTATACGTGAATACGTGTGAACAGCTAAATGCAAAATTGTAAGAATGTATGGTCTAGCCAAATTTGACAGTCCCATTTGAAATGCACGGGCCCGCATACAGAGTTAAATCTCTGCAGTTTTAAAAGTTTGTAGGTTAAAGTGGGTGGAGCCTCCTAAAATAATGTTCTATTTATTTATTGTTCTATGGTTTATTATTTTTCGACCTGAATTTTGGTTATACCTCCACGCCAAAATAAGATCTCGGCTCTTATGGCCAATTTCTCCAAACACTTTTAAATATTTATTAGATTGACAAATCTTAAAATGACATTTTTCAATTTCACCAACCACTTTCAGTTTTAAAAGATCCATAAACTAAAGACCCATTTTGTTCCAAATAAACTTTAAAGGCGTTCCAATATGCAAGACCTTTGTCTTGCCTTTAAAGACGCCTTTAAAATTTATTTCAACGTTGAAATTTTGTTTGCTCTAATCAAAGAGACCCATGTGTGGTGAATAAAAATCCGGGATTAGCATTAAGTTTCCTCATTTTTTTAAAATTCACATCCTAATGTAGTTGGTGCAAACCATTGAAAGAGACGGAAGTGTGGTAAATAAAAATCCGGGGATGGCACCTCATTTTTAAAAATTCAGCTCCCAATGTTGGTGCAACCCATTTTAAATTAACATGCCAATACATTTTATTACCCCGTTAACTGAAACGCTTTAATGTGTATTTTGGTGCAATTGGGAGATTTGTTCATTTGGAAGTTCGAGGGCTAACGTCCACTCGAATATTACATTACAAAATATCGCACTTTTTAGATCGTGAATACCTCTATTCTTCTCAAATAAACTTTTAACTTAATTGCCCTTCGAGATTTGATTATACATTTTTAATATATTTTTCACAAAGTCAATTTCACAGAAATAGGTCAAAAAAAAAAAATAAGCAAAAAACTACCAAATAGTATAACTATGTGATTAGTGTCTAAATATTTCATTTAGATAGATTCTAACTTATAAATAAACGTCCATACTCTTGATATCGTTTGGTTGATTGTTCAATATTCAAAAGCATCCCCCCTGCAGTGTATTTATTTTAATATGTTCGATACAAGGCTCTCCTGTTGTGTCAGTGCTTTCGAATACTGAACAAAGCTAAATTCATTGACACTCGGGGACAGATAGTAAAGCAGACTTAACAAATCATAAGGCGCCTTCTACTAAATGGCTTATTTTTGTTTTGTGGCTTTTTTATGTAGGTTCGCTCATGCACTCATTTATATTATTGTTCCTTTGAGCTTAAGTGCGTATAATGTAAGATTGTAAATCAACTAGCTGCATAGTGTTTCTTTTGGATCGGAGCATATGGGTGTATTTATTTATTAATATTAAAACTTCACCCTATTTTTTCGCTGTCTACCATTTTGAGTTAAGGGGTAGTAAACATTGTCTACATTGCAGCCGCAACTTAATGAGATTTGTTTATCGGTTGACTCTTATCTAATTTCAGCTATAGAATTCAGGAAAAAAGTTGAATTGAGTTAAATTAGTCGATGTGATCGCCTTATGTAAAGAGAAAATTCAATGTTTATTACAAGTGACTATCAGAAATGTGACAATCAATTGTCACATTAAGCGATTTCACCTTTTGCAACATGTAAATAAGCTAAAGTAAAGTTATCTGAAAACACTAACGATTAACTATTTTCGGATGGAGTCTCCACAGCCGTTTTATAACATGCGTTGCAATTTTTCTTCTGATTTTTTTCTTTTCGGTTGAAATTTCCTAAACGAAACGATGACTTTATAAACGTCAAAATAACTAAGGACTGCGTTATCCACGGTCATAAAGTCAGATTTTCGATCGATGTTACCTATCATCGGCATCGGACAGATTGCGTGATTGTTTGGATGCAGGACAATCAATATTTAATATTTTTTTATAAAACGACTCTGGAAATGGTCTACTCTGCAGGACCAGAAAAATCAAATTCTTGTTGATGTTTATGAACAGTATATATATATGGAAATTGTACTTAAGTCAACCATTTATGTCGACTGCAAAATGCTAATATTATTACAAAGAATTAGAAAATAAATTCGATTTTGTGTTACCAATACACATGATGTTAGCGTATTGATTTTTCCTTGCAATTTTTTGTGTACCAACGGTTGTTTACATTTGTTTCTAATTTTGTTCTCAACATTCCGATTTGCATCTTGAGACAAATACAATGCAAAAGATAACAACGAAATTTATTTATTTCTTCTACTTATTTGTGTCGATAATATTTACCAAACACTAATAATAACGACAAGCTTATCTTGAATTAAAATTAAATCAATATTATTAATCGAGTTAGGTATAATTTTTTTTGCAACTTGTTAAAGTTGAACATTATCAATTTACGCAATTTAAAAAATAAGTCAAGCATCTAAAGTTGTAGTCAATAGAGCAACTATGTAGGTATATCATTCAAAATCAGAACTATCTTAAACTGGTAAGGTCGCATGCCAAACACTTGGTTTATTGTTCAACCGGTTATAAATTAGTTTTAATTAGACATTATTATTTTTTATTGCATTATTAATAGTAAAATTGTAATCGTTTACAACTATAAGAGCAACTATTATCACATTTTTTGTTTTCCTTATTGACTTGTTGGATTTGTTAATCTTAGTCTGCTGGCTTGTTGTAAACCTGAGCGCATTACCCTTGAATTATAATTACGTTTGATTTAGTTTAACAATTTTTTCTATCTTTGTGTGTTTATGATAAAGTCAGCAGTCGGAAGATGTTTTGTGCATGCATAGTAAAAAGAACTTTAATTAATGTGAATGAACTTATCGCAGATACGCAGACATCCCTATTTCCGTTGTCGTTCGTTCCATAACTTTTTTGACACGACAGATTTGTAGTAGATTTTTCAACGACGAAAAAGGATTTAAATGTATCAAATTGGTTGGCAACACCTATATAACATTATTAATCTGTCAAAACTGAATAATTTTTTTTTAATTCCTCATTCGTGTTCGCTTTTATTGTTGGATATTTTTATAGTAAATAATGTCGAATTCCTTGGATTTTTTCAGATTTGATCGGAAAAGTTTTTTTTTCCTTCTCATGGATGTTGAAACAACGAAGTTGCTTTTTTTGTGATTGTATTGTTTATATTTTATAGACGCGATCTAAACATTTCATTGTAACGCACTTAATTCACAATTTTTACTATTAATAACGAAATTCATGTTCAATAGATTGTTTTAAAATTATTTTATTTGGGAAATCCCTTTTAAAATAAACCAAATTACACAACTGAAAAGGCTCGTCTGTCAGAAGTAATCAAATTTGTGAAGTATGTGTGCAAATAAGTGTGAATCTTTCTATCAAATCGAGATTGAAGAAAAGTTGGTCTTAGGAAAAAAAAAACAACTTTTTCTTGTCCATGGATCATGATTTTCGGAGAAAGAGTCCGACAAAAATCGGCTTTAGTCCGAAAAAAGTCGACTTTTTATTTCCAAGGAGTTCGACATAAGTGATTTATTTTAATAGACGGGAGTGACGTGTACTACAATACAAGTAGCAACAGTGACGAAGACCAAGAATTTCAAAACGCTAAGGCAATTCACTGAGCAGTTAATTATCATACTGAAATTCATAAAATTTTGGACTATGTCCACTAGTGGAGTACCTACTTATGTTGATTGTAGCTAATCCAAATCAGATCTCTAAAAAAATCATTCTCTTGTTGCCTTTACCTACTTCTTTTGTATTGTGAACAATATTTTTTTACTTTAAATTATATGGCGGTTCATCAACAAGACGAGCGTTTTAAATTGTTCTTGGCATGTTATTTTTATTCATATATATATAAAAAAAAAACGATTATTACATCTTCAAATATGTATATTTAATTTTAAAATAAATAAATAAAATAAAATAAACAAATAAAATAAAATAAATAAATAAAATAAAATAAATAAATAAAATAAAATAAATAAATAAAATAAAATAAATAAATAAAATAAAATAAATAATAAAACGAAAACTTAGCGTTTTCTCGTCCTTTTATTTATGTGTCGTTAGATAAATACGCCTTTAATTCATTAGTCGTTTTGTTTCATTTCGTTTCCAGAATGCAGAATGGCGACGTTCTACAACGTTTGACATTTGTATAGGACGTTGAAACGACACTGAGCTTTCGAAAATGACAAATGGAATGCTGATTTGAACTCGTCGTATTTTTTAGAGTCGTTTACGACAACGGTAATATGGGTGATTATATGCATACAAATTAGCATTTTAAAACATTTCACATTCATGTTGGGCGGTTAAAGATTAATCACTCACAAAAATAAAGAGGAATAAGCAATTCAGTATCCGCCTATATTGGAAATTCTTTCCGGGTTGAGAAACCGATCGTAGGTCGGTCCCATATGGGATTGTGTTGTTGCAACCTACCGATTACTTCTCTGTCTTCAAGTGATCAACTGGTGATCATGAAAGGCAACAAAAATTTTTTAAACTGGATCGTTTTAAAGCAACCTATTCTGCGTAGAAACGTTCTTTTGGTTCTGCACTCTAGTATGTAATTGGAACCCAATAATGTCTTACCTGTTGGACCTATTCTCATAATTTTTTGTTTATCTATAAATGTGGTTCCGCTTTGAAGAAGTCCTGGCTCATTATTATTCCAATTTCCAAGCTTTTGGGAACTAGAGCTTACAAAATTTAAAATTTGTTAAACATTTTGAAAAAAAAATAGATACCTACATATATTATCAAAGTATTTTTTTCTATTTTTCTAGGTTCAACTGAACCCAAGCTTGATGAACAGCCAATTGTTATTCCTAGTTAGTATGCTCTGCAACGCCAGGAAAAAATACCGATATAAAATTTCAACGAAATGAAGGTCGGACTCGACGGTATTTTCGCAGAGTGATTTATGAGAAGAGTCAGTAACATTGATCGAACTAATTTTCATATATTATGATGCTCGTGATTAGTATGGACAAAGGAATTGCTTATGAAACATTTGGAATGACTTAATAATGCAGTTGAGTTTATGCAGTTGCTGGTTCGAATAAAAACTTATCTGAAAAATAAAATCGATGTCAAATAATCAGGGGGATATTCAAAACAAGATTGTTTTTGTGCTTTTCCATTTTTCTACGTTTGTGTGCGTTTTTATGAAAAAACTATTAAATACTTTTTTGTTACAATTTGTATTATCTACAAAATGACATAAAATTTTTACTTGTAGTTGTAATATCTTAGAAGTTAAAAGGAAAAAAACGAGTAAAAAGATAGACTTGATATCATTAGTTTTCGCATTGCTCGCTAACTTTTAGATTTTCGGCGAAAAGTACTAAACAATTTTTAAAAGAGTATTGTTTCCCAAACAAAATGATTTATGCTTTTGTAAGCCTCGGTTGAGTTTTGACCTCATTACGACGTGCGGAATAGTATGAAATGCATATATTTATGTTGCTTTTTACTTGCAATTATTCAGGGTGACTTGCATAAGATGGAACAAAAGACTAAAATGCGTAGTTAAGGCCATCTTATGAGAGGAAAGCTTATGTCCCCTCGTTTGAGCGGGAGGGGCAATTTTCTGAAAAATTTAAAAAAATATATTAAAAAGCAATAAAAGCTTATTCGACAATGTTCTGTATACATTTTGTTGATTTTACAGCTAAAACGTATGTCTTTGATTTCGTGTTTCATTAAAGTAATTTAAGTTTATGATTTTTGAGAAATAATAGGTATATCAAAATAATAATATTGAAAAAAAAAATTATCTAAATTTTGTTTCTCAAAAAACATATAGGTACTTGCATAAGAATTCACCCTGAATAATTGCAAGTAAAAAGCAACATAAATATATGCATTTCATACTATTCCGCCTGTTGTAGAGAGGTCAAAAATCAACCAAGGCTTACAAAAAATATATCATTTTGTTTGGAAAAAAATTCTCTTTAAAAAAGTGTTTATCGAAAATCTAAAAGTTAGCGAGCAATGCGAAAACTAATGATATCAAGTCTATCTTTTTACTTGTTTTTTTCCTTATAACTTTTAAGATATTAATATACAAATATTAATAATACAAATTGTTACAAAAAAGTATTTAATAGTTTTTTCATAAAAACGCATAAAACCGATGTCAAATCAAATTGACATTGGGTGGTATGCGAAAGATTTTTCTGTTTTAAATCTCATTTTTCTGAGCTTGCCAATTTTCGTATGCAGAATAATTTTACTTTTTATACGAAAGCTGGCAATAGTTAAGAAAAATGAGACATTCGCTCAGAAAAATGAAATTTGAGACTGAGATAAAGCTTTTCGCATTACACCCATTTGATTGAATTAAAAATGTTCGTTATTGTTTTGGTCGTTGAACTTAAACAAACCAAATTATTTTGTTGGTGTATCAGAAATCTGATAAGATAAGATTTGGAAATAAATAGGTTTATGACACCTTTATCGATAAAATTATAGAACGCAAGAAAAATAATATTTTATAATTATTTCTACAACACAATCAGTCAATAGGTTCTCAGCATTACCAAATAGACAACTTACCATTTACTCCAAAGTTTCGACATTTGTTTAAAAGTAAAGCAATTTTCTCTGTTAAGAAATTATTTATAGAAACATTTTTAAATGCGCATTGCTTTCTACCATCTACGGATCTTGGAGAAGACACATGAATATCCACCACATTTTCATAGATTTCATAGCCGCTTATATGGTAGTGATTAAATAACTATACCGTCGTTTTAGTATCACTTCCAAGCTAATAAGACGTTAGATAATGCACCGTCAAAATTGGAAGTGGTTTCATTGAAAACTTGAATACAAGAAGACAAGGTTATGCACCATAATGTAGCTGTGCTTGAGAAAGTACGCTACTTCCATTCCAAAGCATCAGGCATCTTGGATTTTCCGATGGCTTAGAATTACGGGAAGAAGCAAGCAAGTAAAATTGATCTTGTAGTTAACAAGACGAAGTATATGCTTTCCAGTGACTCATTACGATTCGCAACTGGCGAATCGCCGCGTCTAACGATAATCCCTGATTTAAATCTTCCTGTAAGTTTACGAGCAATTACATAATTCAACCTTGTTTATTATCCGCTGAACACCCTCTCATAGATAAAGAAAGACATTAGTAATTCTTATAACTCATTCTCTACTTTAGACACATCATACACCAAACATATATGCATGTAATTAAAGAACACATCTTTAAGTGAACTAAATTATCTTATGTTTAACTATCTGACCAACCCATATTTTTACGCACGTGCCAACTTAAGTTTTCTGTTTTCTAATTAACGTCACCTTCAATTTAATTAAGGAGTGGTTTATGTATGCTATTTTTTTTTATATATCAAGATACACCATGGCTAAGCTCAGTTGTATTTATAAAAACAATTTGTTTGTTTACGTCTAGAAGAAGATTGTAATTAAATGAATACATAATTATATAATGTAAATACCTCTATATATATGTATATAATAAGACCAAAACCAATAACAAAAGCTACACAAACAGTTTTGCGAAGCAGGTACTTTGAAAAAAAAAACTTTCTTAAACCTAAAGTTGGATAAGCACGGTGCAATGTTTGTTTTACATCGATCGATTTGTCATATTAAATTTCGATGTACATGATTGAACTTCAAGCATGTTAATTAATCATTGATGTATCATGAAGGTGTGCTTAAGACCATTAAGTGTTGTGAAATAAAAATCTACTCAAAACATATTTGTATAAAATTAATAGTTTGGAACGATGGCTATACACTGTTCAATTAAAATTTTCAGTTCAGTTCAGTAAAATGGAGTTATCAATGGTCAAAAATCATAACAGTGATAGTGAAAGGCAAATATCCCATCTTACCTGAACTAAAAATGTATATTGGACTGTGTATTTTGTAGTGATTAGTTGATATATTTATCTAATCCTTCTCTGTGCGCTGCTAGTTCTACAGGACTGTAGAAGACCTAAAATTTGCCGGAAGATCCGAACGGAAAAGACCAGATGCACTTTATGAAGACAAATGCATTTTTGGAAGATTTGTGACTTTCTTACTAAAGAAGTCTTATCAAAAATAAAAAAAAAAACTTCTGGTATAGCATTCAGTTGGCTTGACTCCTTCTTTTTCTTCGCCTTTTCCGACGTTGCTATGATCTCAATTGGCATCACACCTTTCTCACTTCTCCACTTCAATAGCTTTTCTCTCTTTGGAGATTTTCAACACCGCACTGACTTCTTCGACTGTGATGTCGGGCACTTCTACGTAAATTGGTGTGGCTATTGGAAAGCATCGTCTGTTCATTCAAAATTCCTTCGCAGTACTCTCGATCTAGGTAGGTAGGTAGCTAGGTCTTTCAACAGGAAATAATACATTTATAAGAAACAAAGATATTTAAAAGAAGCAGCAATAAGAAAACAATGATATTATATGAAAATAAACGAAAACAAAAAATATTTTACATCTGGATTTAAGTTTTAAACTACTGAATAAAATGGCCGTCTTGGATGTCTGCTCTGTTTCTATTTGGTAAATCATTCCATATGTTTTGTTTTAGATGTACCATATCTTTAAATTTACATATGTATTACATTTTGTCAGCGTTTGCAACATTTTGTTTGATTCGGATAGGAAATGTTTATACAGTCTAATGCATTTCATGGTTATCAGCGAAATGTTGATTAATTCAGCCTAGGAGACGTGAAAAGCTTATCCCTGTTTTGAAAGCTCATTCGCTTGCTTTGTATCGTTTGAATACTGAAGGCTTTCCAACTGAAAGCACTTTGGCTAGAAATGCATAAGCAGCATTAGGCAGATGGAAGGATTGATTAACATTTATTACTTTGACGAATTTATTCGCCGAATTCCATCAAAAATCTTTGAGCCGTTATTGGAAATTATCATTTATTACCATAAAATTTTTGTATTGGTCATTGGTGGATTCAGAATAACACGTAACCTTTGCCAGCGATTAGTTAAATATATTAGAATGAAAGACCACAGTTTCGTTTGCCAATAATATCATCATGTGTAAACACTAAAATGACAGGCTAACAAAATAATAAAAGCATTCAGGATATCAAACATTGAAAAACGCGTTTCCGTCAGGCATTACTCGAGATTAATCTTACCCTGGATTAATTTCGCAATGAAAAACTGGGCTTAAGACAACATTAAAATAATATAGATTCAATGTTTCGAAACTTAATACAACAACAAACAACAACATTTTTTCACACACCACTGTAACTGTAGGAACCTACATATATTTCAAACACTGGTTTTTTTGTTTGTTTACCACTCAAGTCATATGAATCACATATTTTTCAACACACCATCCATGTTCAAATTCCATTCCGATCTACGATCGAATTGATATATATATATTTTTTTTCTTTTCTTGAACTTGATCGAAATGCCATGTGCGTTGTTTTTGTTGTATAAGGCAATCACGCATACAATACAAATTTATGTGACCAACCAGCCAAATAGGAAACAAAGCAAAACAAGTTCTAAACTTTTATACACTGTTTTACAATTCAAAATAAAAAATATTTCTCCAGAAATAGCCTTGAAGTTTCATGAACGCGACGAGTTAACAATTTCATTTTCATTTTTACAACTTGCGGCCAAATGTTGTAAGAAATTCAACTAAAAATATACTTAAATAAATGTTTGTATCTTAGTATATTTATGGCATTTGCTGTATTTAACTTTATGCGTAAATAGGTCACAATAACTTTCAAGTTATCATTGGCAAACGCGTGTAAAACATTATGCATGATATTTGATGATGTTTGTCATAAAGAAGAATTTTAACAACAAAGAAATCCAAATATAAAATAATAATATATAATTATTATTTATCGGAGTAGCCGATGAGTGTACTGATTAATGTGCAATTCCCAAAAGCAGATGTATTTTTATTCAGAAACGCAAATTCCTGGCGCACGTTTAGCACGTACCGGAAATGATAACATTAAACTACGTCTCACGAGAAATAAATATATTTATGTAGAATTAGCCTTGGCAGCTTTACATTTTTAAGTCGAATGATATTTGAGTTTTGAGATAAGAAGTCTAATGAACTACGGACAGCGAGTCTAGAGATGCACTTTTGTTTATCAGTTTTGATTTGCTTAACAAAAAAGGAACAGTGATCCAATTACATTGTATTTTGTTTATACATACACTCGTATCTAAAAAAAACTTTTATTAAAATGTGTATACCAAGGTATTTGTTTAAATAATTGAAATTTAAACACACTCATGTTAGTTTATGGGTAAATATTATTTGTAAGTATCTAACAGGTGCATCGAAATATAATATAACAATATTGTTAGTATTCCAAATAACACGAGTTCAGTATTTAATTTGGTAAGGGCAATCAAATTCGTGTAGCTGATTTCAACAACTTTCTGTGGTGCTTATCTCTGGTTAACATTTTCTAAAACAAAAACGCCATTTTTGGATGTTTAAAATGGTGCTTATCTTGGTTGAAAATGGTTCGGATATTAAGTATGTGAAAAAATATTTTAATATCATTTTGTTTTGTTCCGGAAATGCAACTTTAGTGTCGTTTCCCAGCCAAACCGTTGACATCTGACCGAAAATATAGTTCCCACGACCATTTTGACATTTTTTCATTCAATGTGTGAGCCATGTAAATCGTTCCAGTGATTGTTAAAATAGAGACGGATTAAGATGTGTCTACCGAGTCTACGAAAAATGCTTAACTTCCGCTTAAAATTTGAAATTATTAAAATTATATGTTTCCGGTTCGGATTTTAGATAAACTTAATTTGATCTTCTACTTGTGTAATAATATCGCATAAAAACATGGCGTAAGAACATAACATCAAAAACATTCCTTTGACTGGCTTTTATTATAGAGAGGATGTGAAAGCGAGTTTGTTTGTTTGAAACGCCTTTACCCCGAAACCGATCATAAAAATTCTATATATTATATTTTATATATTTTTTCTTTTACTTTGATAGTTATTTAAAGACATCAACGCGAGCGATGCCGCGGGTAAAAGCCTTACACATAATATTGTCAGGCACGACAGTGACTTGCTTAGTAAATTGCACTCTTAACCAATCCTTTGTGTACTTTGATAGTCTTACAGTATTTAGTTGCGGTCCAGATTATTAACACAAACAATAAACTTGATTTTTTAATTCCTCTTAAGAGACAGTGTTCCTTAAATAAACTAAATTCTTAATCTGGGTTTGAACCCAGATCAATGACGTAAGAAAACTGACTATTATCTAAATATCTATGCCATTGATTATATTTACATTTTATTCTGCATGTTTAAAATACAAACGGAAAACTTCATAATAATATTAAGACTTTGACTCGTAACTACTATAACTACTAAACCCACCTTTGTAACATGCGCAAAAGATTTTATCGATGTATTCATAAAAACAATAGCAAACCAAAGTGTAAGAACTTACAATTTTGTTTTAAATATGGCATCAACAAAATACCGCTACTTGAAATTATAAAAATTAAAATACTTTATGTGAATACGATAAAAAAAAATTATTTGTTATTATGGGCTCGGTGACAATCTACGAGGCATCTTTTAAAGTTTGCATATACCGATGACCTAACTATCATTGGATGAACAAAGCAAAATGTAAATGATGCGTTCGTCAGCATTCAAGAGAAAGAATTTTAAGTGGGTCTAGTGGTAATGGAGGATAAAATAAATGTATTTGTTTGTAAAACTTAATTTTAGCCACACAAAATTGATTGGAAATGCGAAGGAATTTTGCAATGCACGCGATCCATTCTCGATGGCTTTCATAAATCTCCTTCGCAAACAACCTTGTGGTGGACCACAACTGTAATGTCGTTGTCGATAGAAAATAATTGTCTTTACCTTGGTTCTTTTGTAACTTACAATAGCACCCGAGCTTTGAAATCAAACGAAGGATCACTCTTGCTAATCACTTCTGTGCGCTAAGAAAGCAATTAAATAACAAAGCCCTCACTGCAAGAACAAAATTATTATTGTAGTTATGTAAATTATTATCAAATTATTACGTTGATCATTGCTGTCCTTCTTTGTGGTGCGGAAACGTGGATATTGTTGTTCATTAGATGAGGAAGTGCTTAGTGGATTTTGTCAAAAGATCTTTCCACTGAATTTTGGTACGGTATTTGTAGGTAATGTGTGACGCAGAAAAAGTCTCGGATTAGACGGTACAATGAATCTAGCCAGAAGGATGCGTATTCAACGGCTCCGATTGTAGGGCCATGTAAAGCAAATGTCCAATTAGATTAGTTTGGTTGTCAGATTTTGTTCTCTCCTCGAAGAAGAGCATTGTATTTCCAACTATTCTTTGAGCTATTCACTTTAAATAGTATTCGATAGACTTAACTTTTGCTTCTCAAAGTTCGCCCATGTTTTGTGCTGAAAGCAGTACCTATAAAATTCCATGTTCCAGCTAGGGCTATTTTTGTTGCGATATATTCGGAAGATTGATTTAATAGCTTATTAAAGGTATTTTTTCAATTATTCTAATGACGCCAATAAAAATTTTACCCAATTCATATAATGTAGTTACTGTAGCTATCTAAAGGCTTTTTCTCTTGTGACTTTGTGAGTCACTTTACAGCTTTCAAAAGCAAGGACTTAGGTTGTACAACAAACAAAAACTGCTATGTAAGTCTTGTACGTTTTCATTCTTCAAAGATCTTAGTTCCTAGATTTTGTAAAACTCTGACCTTATGGACGACCCAAACCGAAAATACCAACAATCGGAAACAATCAGCTGTCCTTAATCAAAAAAAATTACAAACATTTATAAAATATGTGGAATGACCTTCATTCCCCTATTTAAATAGGTTTGCATGATAAATGCAATGTCAAATAACATCTGTTCTGTATGCAAAAAGCATAATCAGGATGTCCCCAAAATTTCTAAAATCAAAAACTTAAAATAATTACTAATTAAGACTGACAGTAATTAAAACAAGCGATAAGTAATAATAAATAAACATCATCTGCATAATGTATAAGCGTAATAGGTATATTGAATTGGTTTTATTTAAGAAATTCTTATTGTGTTTATTAATTTCAAACACGAATGTGATAACAATCAAGTTTTTTTTTGTGCATGCCATATTGCCACTACTGCCTACATTAGAATAATTATCCTTGCCTGTCAGCAACTTTCCATATAATAACATATTGAATTAACATTTATAGTGAAGAAACCAATCAAAAGCAACACTAGTGAAAGTTGAAAGTTAAATGCCAGGGTTTTCCTTGAAAATTGCATTTTTTTACTATTAATGAAAAAATAATACAGCCACGTACATAATGTATAAGCATGCATTTAAGTTTGTTTTTTAGGAACATATTATGCAGCCACTAAAGGGTATTAATCATCTACAAAATGCAAACATCTAAAGATGGAACAAAGAAATGAAATAATAGTTGGCATTTCATATTGCTCCGAAATTGTGTAGATACATACTTTATCCAAGTGCTAAACGTGTTCGTATTCACTTGGTTCAACAAAATATACTTAAACTATATACTTTTCTTTGTAAACTGGATAGTCTTCCAGTTGAAGTTGAAAAGAGTATTTCCATTCCAACTCGTCAGCTGTTTTAATTACGAAGTAACAAAACAAGTTTATGTACAATCAAGCTCAAAACACCTGATCTGATCATAACAGAGTGACCACAACACACTTTCAGGCAACTCATATGAGAGACCCTGAGTTATTGACAGTAAAAGACTAAAGAGAGAATGGAACTACAAATAAAGTAAACAAAAACAATGAGAATTCACTGGAATATTGCGAACAATGTGCAGTGAGTCACAACTTAAAGCTAAGTTAATTATTTTTTAATGATCAGGTGCCGTTATAATTAAGATCAATTCATGATGGAGTTTTAAATACAAAAATATATAGTTGTACAAAATTAAATCTATACTTTGAAGTTGGTACGTTCATAAACCAATCCATAATTAAATATATGATGAGATGAGGACTAAATTTGTCTTGGGTTTTGAAAAATACTACAAACAGGTAGACTTTTCTATTAATGGAGTTTTGCAGATACCTGTATTGTAAATTTACAATGTCTTAAGACAGACTTAACTTGTCTGATATGTATGTGATAGATTTAGAAATACATTTATTTACTTCATCTGGTCATAAAACAACAGATTTGCGTGTCAGGTAAGTTCACCTTTTGTTTTTTCTAGAGATAATCAAATCAATACAAGATAAATCCCTTCTACAGAGAATAAAAACAAAAGGAATATTAAAACTTTAACTCAGGTAGATATACAAAACTATTGCAGGTAGAATTTGAGACGGCTTCGAAACCGTTGTAAAAGATACATATATTATCACAATTTAAAATTTGTGCGAGCGAAGCGGTACTCCATAGCATGAGAAGTTGTTTGTGATAAGATATAGTATTAATTCGTACACATTTTTAGCGTTGCGCTCGAGAAGGGTTACCATATGAACATCGCAAAAACAACTATTAAAATATTTTTTGAGCACTGTGTGTACTTCAAAGCAATCAAAAATAAAAATAAATTGAAAGCTTGCAACTACATAAATGAATAATAACATGTCACTTAATATTAAAATGCGATCGTACTCAGGCATATCCCTGCTAAATGTCGCATATAAATACGTGTAACATGTTTATATATCCATCTTTGTTTTGACACAAATTAATCAAAAAGTGTGGGGTTCGGCCCGGCAGATTGTCCATGGATCAAATCTTTAAACTGAGGCTTAACCTGGAAACGACAAATGAATTTTTTAGTCAACAATTAGAAAATGCACTGGAGAATACTGGTGAATACTTTTTCCCAACTATTCCAAACAAGGAGAGCGATTCGACAAGGTTTTCACTATCATGTGATTGTTTCAATCTCGTTTTGGAGCAGACTTCATTGGCGGTTGTTTTCCAACGTCTGGCTTTATAATTCGATTTGGCTTGTTTAAGGATTCATCTTAGAATTCATATCATTTTTAATTTAGTTTCTTCATTTTTTATTTTCTCATTAACAGGATATTGAAATCATTATGCGGTATTCTAAGATGAGATTAAAACTTTATAATCTTCTGTAAGTGTAAACTATTATTTGAAAACAAATGCACGTATTTTACTTACGTATCAGTAAGTTCACTCTATTTTTTATTTATTTATTTTGAAACTTTCGACATCTTCCTAGGTACATATTTGCCGTTTTACATCGTATCATATAATTGAGCATAGATCATTTGAAAACCATCACCCCTAAACTAAATAAAACACAAAACAATCAAAAGTTAAAGATCAAATCAATTAGAGAAACAGAAAAACAAATGCAACTAACTGCCCGGTGCAATTTCTTTTTACAATTTCTATTACTGCGAGTGACCAGTTTATTTGTACTTGAAAATTGTTATCGTTGTGCATTCATTGTCCCCTTCAATCATACACATACATTATAAAAAAAAGATTATTTTCACCATATCGCCATATGGAAGGTAATCATTTCAGCGGCAAATAAGGGAGTATAAATACGTATTGCAAAAATAAAGAATATACGTATGTACCTATGTACTAAATACAAGCTAGTATTCTAAAGGCCATGAACCACACTAAGGAGAACAATAAACAAAGAATCAGTAGAAGTGGTAAAATCTGGTAGACAGACTGAAGTAATTTGGTGTCGACCATACTGGGAGTGCATATTTCGAAACAAATAGGTATATGTGCAACCCGAATGGCAGCAAAATAGAAATAAGTCAGTAATGCAGAAATGAATCACTGGTTTAACATATAAAATCTAGACACATAATTTATCTTATTGAATAATTTTTTAAATTTGAAATAAATAAATTTATTTCACAAACTAAAAACAAATGGGTAAAGGTATTTTGTTAAATGTGTTTTCCCACAAAAATTCAAGTGGTCTCGGTTGAGACGACAACTTTCCCACTAATCGCTTCAAGTAGGGATCTGCTTGTTGGGTTCGTTGCGTAGGCCTCAGAAAAAATCAAGGTTTACAAAATTCCAAAAATCAAGGATTTTCCTGGACCCCTTGTTTGATGTCTTGAGTAAATTCTACAAAGTACCCGTAATTTGTTCCCGGAAGTAAACTTTTTTAGGGAAATTTTTTGCAAATTTCTTGGAACAATTTACTATCCCATCAATCATTTTCGAGAAAAAAAAGTTGTCAAACTGTTAAAAATCTGTTTTTTACAACATTACGAGAAGGAATTGATGTCCAAAGTGCCATACATGGAAGCTGTTGGATCCTTGCTGTTTGCTGCTCAAACTACCAGGCCAGACATAAGTTACGCCGTAAATTTGTTAAGCAGGTATAGCATCAACCCAGGGAAGGCGCACTCGACAGCTATAAAGAGAATCTTTAGGTACCTTAAAGGGACAATCAACCTTAAACTTGTGTATCATAAAGAACCTACCTAAGTTCGAGGATTTTGTGATGCTGAATGGGCAAGTGATCTCGATCAACGAAAATCAACGACAGGATATATTTTCACGATGCAGGGTGCTACGATTTCATGGTCATCCAAGCGACAGCCGACTGTTGCACTCTCAACAACTGAATCGGAGTTCATGGCTTTGGTTGCTGCTATTCAAGAATCAATTTGGTTGAAACGCATGGAAAAAGAATTCCCGATTGCGCAAAGGATACTAATCTTTTCTGTGACAACAAAATGCAATTCAACTGGCAACAAACAACGTTTATTCTGCAAGAATCAAGCACGTAGAAACAAAAACAAAATTCGTTCGTGAGAAAATATAAGATGGTGATATAAGGCTACAATATATCCCAACCAACGAAATGTTAGCCGACATTAACAAATGCTTTGCCCACTAACAAGCATACTTTAGATGCAAAAAGATTAGAAGATTTAAAATATTTTTAACTGCAATTATTCATTCAGAGAAAGTGTTGTTTTTTAAAATGAATCATGTAAATTCAAAATATTTTTCCACTTGCTTCTAAATCACTTTGCTATTTTAAATCAAGTCTTCCTTGCAAACCGTCATTTTATAATTAATAAAATATGAACACTTTTTCTATCATTCTATTCTCCAACTCCAAGTCGGTTGTTTCATTTATTTAACTTGGGAACTTTCTAGTCGTTTTTCTTCACAGAACTTTCTGGTCATTTTTCATCATCACTATTTAGTATTTAGTGCTTTTTCTAATTCGAAATCGTTAATACATATTTTTTGATTTGATTGAGGTCCGGCAATCGGGGAAGCCAAGACATATGTAGCATCAATCTTATGCTTTCGAGCCATTTTGCATTGTCTGCGACACTTTAATTTAAATTATTTTTGGCAAAATGGATTCTGTTTTGGCGATGCATTTGGATGAGGAGTGGAACTTCTCTGCGGTGTCTTCTATAAAGATTCTGTTCCTCTAGTTTTTTTCTAAGTGTTCTGTCTCTTTTGTGCAAGGATAGCTCTAATTTTATGTCCAAAGATGACTTAAAAGTATTTTTTTTGGATCCATTTTTTTCATGATTTTCAACAATCTGTCTATTTTAGCACTTCTTGAAATGTATTAAATACAAACGTTTTTGATCTTCCAATAATTTTGGCTAGATCCCGTAAAAAAATTATTTCCGTTTTAATTTATGCATGAATTCTAACATGTTTAAGGAACAATGGCCTCCACGACCCATTTAGATTTTTTCCAAAACTTTTTTTGTGCCACCAATGTTATTCGATCGCACCAATTAAAAAAACATTCTTTTTCAGTTTTAATCTAATTTTATTTTTTATCGTAATTTTTTTGGTTCACAATACCTACCTACCTTGGTGGCCCAATTATGTCCCCAAAAGTTAAGATTGGTCAGGGGGCATGCTGCACCCCTGCCTGGCTCACTATAGAATTTGACAAAGAGTACCTACCTTGGTAGGTATAACCTTTTAAATTCAAATACATAATAACCTATCTACAAATACGTTACTCAAGTTTTATACCTAACTGTTTTTGTAGGTATTGTTTAAGGCCCAAGAAGCAAAAGCAATAAAAATAAAACAATTTTCTACACCACACACTTTGACTAACTGTCAATTTTATATCTTGTTATTGAAAGATGGGTTCCATCGCAGTAAACAAGACACAAAGAAAGCAGTAAATTCTTTGTTTTCTGGAAAAAACCAGCCCCACCACCCCAAACTAACTGGATTCTTAGAAAAAAAACATACCTAGGTATCGAGAAAAAATAACAAACTTCTTTGTTTGCAAATTATATACCCAACACCAAGAGACTGTGGAATAGAATATTTTTTTTTTATTTAGGTACGTGTTTGTCATCATTATATTATCAATCTGAAGGCTTGTTGCTCTTTTATGCTAAGGATGATAAACACAGAACACCCAAACTCCAAAACTCCTTTTAGAATAAAACAACTCACCTTGCAATTGAGGGCAACATCCTTGACGGTCGCCTTGCCATTGTATAGCTCAACATTCAGCTGTTCCAAGTTGAGTTTCTCCTCGAGGAATTGGCCAAGGTATCTCTGCAGGAGGTATCTGCATGTTTTGTTCTTCAACCCGTCCCATACATTAAACCAAGGCAACATTGCTGCTGCGTGTTCTGTTGTTGTTGTTGTTGTTACAATTACAACAGTTACAACACAATTCCACTCTTATCTCTCTATCTCTTTCACCCCCGCACAAGTTTTCTTTTTTACACACGTCTCTGTTCCTTCTTCCCATGCACTTTACTATTTTTATTTTTTTTTTTTTTTTCAATTTTTCAAATGTTTTTCAACACGACACTTCTAGACGAAAACAAAGTTGGTAACCTTTTATTCTACCAAAACTTCAAAACATTAATAATATAAGATTTTCTTTTGGTTGCAAAATTTTTAAATTAAAAATTATTTCAATAAATTGTTGGGTTAGAATCAAAATACGCAGTAAAAAAAATTCTAAATTTTGTTAGACGTATTGTGTATCTTGTCACGTCTTGCCCCCGTGCGTTGTTTCATCTGCTGTTGCTTTATTTTCTTCTATTTTATTATTTTTTCATTTTGTGTAGGGGGGATCGTTTATTTCACTACACAAAGAAAGAAATTTTATTCAGTGCAATTCACTTCACACGAACTTTCTGTTACGCATTTAGGTGTTTTCTTTTTTAGCATTTGTGATATTAGATGACAATTTTAATAGTTTTATTACAAAGCCACCCAAAGCAATTTAGATTTCTGCTAGAACTTGGCATTATCCTCGATTTTATTTATTTAAGACACTTTCTAGCAGCAGGAAAAAACTTAACTTGATGTGCGATTATGGAAATTTTCTTTGTCACTGAAAATGAAAAGAAGAGAATTTTTTAAAACTGGCAGTGAAATTAAAATGGCACGGAAAAAATATAAGTGGACTGTAATGAAATCGGCACGGGAAAAGGTTATAGGACTGTGAGAAAATGAAATGGCAGAAGTCAGCGAAAACAGGAAAAAAAAAATAGAAGAAGTAACAAAACGACAAATGAAGAGGAGGCAACGAGAAGAAGTTATTTTATAGTACAGCCCGAAATAGTGTACTTGTGCCAGTTTAAAAATCAAAAATAGTTTTAAGAAATAGAACGAAGTTTATAAAAAAAACTCGGATTTTTTTGGTGGGTCGGAAAACCAAATAGATATTTTATTTTGGATTAGCACAGCTTGGCTTAGAAAACATTCGAAATCAAAACAAAATTATGTTAAACAAAGAATGCATTAATTTCTTTAATGCACACGTCCGCGTCCTAAGACCGTAATAAGGGTATTCATCTAACGACGTAAATTCACATTTGATGTAAAAAAGTGTCTTTGCCTCATACGATTTCATGAATACCGCATGAAAGCTTTTGACGTAAATTGGTGTTAATCGTATTATGACGTCACCATCATTTTCAGATTAGACAAAATGGTGATTAGGATATATAGTGAGTGAGCTTTTTTATATTTTTGCTTATCATTTGTTTTTATATAAATTTTTTGTGTTCCTCACTTTTTGAAACTTTGTAAAAACTAAATTCTTCTTACTGTAAAACGTTTTCAACGGGTTAAGGTAGAACTATAATGCGCATAAGCTAGCATGACCTATACTGTCAAATTAAAATGAACTGTTTCTTCATGTTTATACAAACATGTTGAATGCATATTGCATATAATGAACATGTGAAACTTGTTTTTAGTACCTACTGTGTTAAAAATGCATAATTTATTTTGATCAATTTATTTGTCGATAAAATGGATAATTTATGCAAATTCGTAGTCTTTATTTTCGGTAAGATCCAGTAATTTTTTCAAATTCAAATTTTTCCTCTAAGGGATTACCTTAGAATTTAAAGAAAATCCGTTTATCCGTTTAGGCTGTAGCTCGGTGACAGACAGACCGACGGACGGCATGACAAAACCTACTTTTTTGGGCTTCTCTATCATCGTAATGTCAGGTTTGACATTTTGTTTTTACACGAAACCAAATACTTGCCCTATTGATAAAGTAAAAAACATTAAAAACCCTCTCGGAAACCAAGATTAATTTGTGTTTTATTTTGTCTACGTTTTTCCAGCCGCTGCTTTCCAACAGATTCTACAGGTCAAGTTTGCCACAATATGATCATTGGTTTGGCTGCCACAAAACACCTTGTAATTCGAGCCAAATAGTGTTAATGTGCACATGTTGGTTGGTTAATTTACCCACTATTCTAAATTAAATCAAAAACTAATTGTCTTTGTCTTTTTTAGTTCCACCTCGGATTGTTAATGCATTTCTTATCAGATAAGTAAATCCCGCAGTCAGTGTATTCACTTTAGAATTTTTTGATAAAAAAAGTAAGTAAGCCATGAGACTTTTACGTTAAGAGCGATTTATAAATATGCATCTCCATTGAACTTATTATTACAATCAAGCAGTAAAAGTATGACTATCAAAATGCATTACGGATGCCCCAAACCAACGCGACACCACGACAGCGACAGGGCAGATTTTTTTTGGATCAAATTTTAGTTACACCAGCAACATATGGGAGAGCCCACACCAACGTGACGTGACAATGAACGTGCAGCGATTTCTAAAAACACGGTAAAAACATTGAAGTATGTGAAATTGAGTTGAAAAAAATTGCGAGTGTAGCGTTGGTGTGGGCATACTTGCGTTTCTCTCTGTCCCGGTGCCTGAGGTAGCGATGGTTTGGGGCATTTTTTAAAATTTGAATAAAAATAAAAAATACGATCCCATAGAAAATTCGACAAAGGTCTTCAAATACAAAACGAAACGTTTTCAAAAAGCAATTTTCGGGGAAGAACTGATGCTGTTATACGATACGTAGCTATTCCGAAACATATTCTTGAAAGAAAATAATGGGCGTTTAAAATACTTTTCGGATTTAATTTTAACCTTTTTGGTAATATATACATATGCACAATGACGGGAAACTTTTCCGGGTTTCACTGTAAAATACAAAGTGAAGACAAGATGAAATAACATAAAATTGTATATATGCAATTAGCACAGTACATAATGCGAAATGCAATAAAACATAATCTATGTACCTACCTGTGCAGCATTCAAATCATATATTCAAATAGGTAAATACAAAAAAAAATATGTATTCAATTCTTCCTGGGCCTCTGGGGTTCCCCTACTGTGTTATCAGTTTATCACCTTTTTTTATTATTTTATTTTTTGTGTATCGTAGCGTACGTTGTTTGTTTTTTTTCCTTTTTGTTGTTCTTTTCATGTTTTATCGTCGAGTCTCTTTTGAATGGTATTCGGTGTTTCCTGTTTCACTGAACGCAATGAGTTGATCCTTCTATTCCGGATCGTACCTAGAAAAACTAAACAAAATTGAAAAAAAATGGGAAAAGAATAAAATGAAGTGTTGCTGATGCGAGCAGACTATCATGTTTCATGCCGTGGACAAGAGAATACATTGGCAAAGTGACCAGAACCCTTCTTACCGGCCAAAATCGTAAATTTAAACAAAATGTTTATCTTGTAGTCCAGGAAAATTAGCCAAAAAAGCAAAATTACGAAATAACTCGGACAAAGCTGGATTTTGCTGGACACCTTTGATTTTATGTCTTGAGCAAATTTTCAAAAGTACCCATGATTTGGCCAGGAGCTAAAGTGGCCGATATTTAATATCTTGCGAAATTGTCCTAAAGTATGAACTTTTTTACAATAAAATGTTGGGTAAAAATTGTAACTTATATGATTTTCTACAAAATGGTCTTGACAGAAAATAAATAAAATAAATGACTGGGTCGCACGAACTTACTCTTGTTGCAAACAATGTGAATATAAAAATTTTTAAACATACATTTTTGTAGCATATCATATTTTTCGTATGTCATATGTTGTTTAGCTAAAAAATTTTAATGCCTTAAGCCGCGTATCGACTATGTGCGGCTGCCGCGCGAGCCATGTTCGACCGCGGCAAATCAAAAGTTTGGCTCGCGAGCCAATTTTTGAGAATTTTGTGATACAGCGCGGCTGCCGCGCGAGACACATGATCCAATGCTTGCGAGACAAAATTATTTATTATTTTTTTTGTAATTTTACTTTGCTTTGGGAACCAAACGAACACATAATATCAATTTATAAACTTATATTAACCAGAATAGCCTTTTTTTTTTGTTTTTAACAGTCACTGTTTTGTTTTCTTAACCACCAACGTAGAAAAGCATCCAACACCGTCCCAACTGGTCGCAAACCAAACACTTGCCGCGCACAAAAATTCATCGAAGTTGGCTTGCGGCTTATCATGTTCGTGCGCAGCAATGTTCGAGCTGCCGCGCGCGGCAACCAGGAATCCACTATGGGCGGCTGCCGCACGAGCCAATGTTCGATGGTTTGCCGCGCGTAGTCGATACGCGGCTTTATGTGCCGTGCCATATACTCATCAAATATATACTTACTTAAGGTGGCGCTACAGTCCGGGGTGGACCAGGCCTCAACCAACAAGCTTCTTCCAGGCGGCACGGTTTCTAACTAGCTGCCTACAGTTTCGCACGCCAAGTTGGTTGAGGTCATCTTCCACTTGCGTTCGCCACCTGCTACGCTATACTGCGCCGTCCCACAGGGGTTGCATTCAAGGGCCATCCAAGCCGGAGCATTGGTGTCCATTCGCTCTATGTGACCGAGCCACCTTTGGCTTAAAATATACACAATGCTTAAAGATAAGGTGACGGATCTGAAAATGTATCAGTTCTATGCTAAATTTGCAAAAAAATCAGAAAAAACATACATAACATACAATTTAAATTTTTCAATTTTTATTAGTAAGTTATTCATAGTAATTAAATCTATTATTCCTCTTTATCAATAGGATGCTTGTACGGCCGACATTCTGGATATTTATCGGTGAGAAAACTCTTCAATTCTCCGTAGTGAGCAGTTATATCTATTCTCACTTTATCTTGATTCCTCAGATATTCCCTCTTCTTAAGATACAAATCGTGTCCTTTAGAATTAACAAAAAATGGTGGAAACTTCTTTCGCTTTAACACAATTTTATCATCCATGACGTGCTGAGTGAAATCCATTACTTCATTAATCTGAATGTCTTCCTTCTTTCTACATACACTGGGACTGGCCACAACACGGGGAAGTCCACCGAATTCCTTGCGAAACTCAACCAAATGCAATCCCTTCTCTTCGGCAATCTGTTCGTGAGTTTTCTGCTGCAACAGACCAATGAAAAATGCTTTCACAATGTGCTGAAGGTTAGTTGAACCTTCGACCTTGGCATGTAGATCCTTAATTCCAATGACTTTGCAAATAGATTGAATAGCTCGATGGCATACCAACCCGTATCCCTCAGGTTTCTTTGAGACGAATATTTTGGTTTTTCCAAATTGACAGAAGAAATCATGAAAAACTGTGTGATTATCGCAGAGTTTAATATTCATCAGCTTCTGTCCAGCACGGTTCTTTGATTTTCTAAGAGCAGCACGAACTTCACTAGCTTTGGCCAGAGAGAACCCAGCCAAACCATTTCCGTTGCCAGTGACTGAGAGAACGGAGAATCTTCTTGTCCTTCCCATGTTGCCTTTCATGATGAAGACAATCTTGTTTTCTAGAACAATTGTGTCGAAACCTTCAAAGTTATCCTCGCCGACTGGATCTGGTGGCCCAATGCTGCGACCAGGCATCTTAGAACCAGACCAACCTCGATCTATGGGGCTCAGTTTGATGGCACGGAATCCAGTCATTGAATCACGCAGTTTGATAAGTTTCTTCTGTCTCTCTGGGTCATCAGGCAGGCGTTGTTGTTTAACCAATTCTTTGCCTCGAATAATAGGCGAATTCAGCCCTGGCCATTGAACATTTGTGCTTCCCACTCCGATTATTTGACCACGATTCAAGTCTTTGACTAGTTTCCTGCCTGCACCTCTACCACGACCTCTTTTCTTGCCAGCATTACTCACGGAAGTCACTCCACGCCAGAGATCTTCAGCAGGAACTGGAAAAGAATTGAAAAGAAATGGTCACATAACCACACAAATAAATTGTGATGTATATGAAGAGACGACTTACGTTTGTTGAAGAAACTCGTATTTCGAGTGGCACATACTGTTGGCAGTGCACTTTGTAAGAGGCTGCTTGTGTATTCTTTTTGTTGAATTATATTTGCGGTTGTTTTACAAGTTATATTTAATTTTTGAAATGATTTTAATAATTTGCTGGAAGTCGATAATATTCGTGCTGCCATTTTTTTCGCTCGACTTGGGCTTACGTTAAAATGACGTTTCTTTACCTTACGTTATGTAAAATGACATTTGTATTTATTGTACAGCGGATTTTTTAGATAGATTTATTTTCATACTTGTCGTGTAGATGGAAGCACCCCAGAGTTCACTTGTACTTCCCTTTTCCAAATCAAACTCAAGTTTTGATTATTAATATTTAATTATATACATACAAAAAAAGAGGCAGAGAAAAATTTTATACGGCCATCGATTCGCCATTTGATTGCAGCCAATTCTACATCATTAGTTTTTGAATACATCATTTTGAAGTTAGCTATAATTGACGATTTGAAAAATGCTTGGGTATGTAAATGCTTGGGTATGTTTTGATTGGCTTGATTTTAAAAAGAACTTTGCGAAATTGCTTCAGATGCATAAGATTTAGTGTGTTTTCCATAGATAGCTAAACAATATAAATCTTTGTGAAACCAGTAAAGTGCCTTGCACATGAGACGCGACCAGCGAATTGTGAATGGTAGCGGATTTTAACATTTTATTCACATGAGATGTCGCCGGCAGCTTCGAATCGTTAATACACAAACAGATAAATTTGACGTTAAGCTCGTGGGAATTTTTAATTCGCTGATGTGTGGATTATTCTAACGTTTGCAGAACTGATGGTCGGGTACTTTTGGTCGACGTTGTTATGTGTATCTTTATTTCAAAGCTATAGAAATAACTTGTAACAATTTTTATTTTTAAATAGTTTTTGAATACACTGTACTTCTTAAAAAGTTAAGTTATTTAAGTTAAGTGAACTGCACATTTGGAGGTTCTTACATTGGAGCTGCTCCATGGTTGTACTATAGAAATTTATATATAATGCTATGACCTATGAGAAAAAATTGGTCAAAAAAGAGGGTCTCGTACTCGTCATAGCATGCCTGCACGAAGAAACAAAGTTATTTATTTTTCGTTTAATTGTGGGGGTTTCTTATTGAACCATTGTATATACATTTCCATGGTATTTTCATGCTGAATAATCACCGCCTGGCGATCTTAAGAAACATGTGAATAACACATTTTAAGGTTCGTGCATTTACTAGTTGTCTATTCTGTTACCCTGACAACAGTCGTATATGATTTTTATTTTGTTTACGACTCTTGAAATATTGATTTTAGGGCCAATAAAATACTTAAAATATTGTTTATTTGTTTTGTTGACGACTATTGTTGAGTAACAGAATGGACACTTAGTAAATGTAAGAACCTCCAAATATGCGGTTCACAAGTTTCTTTAGATGGCGTTGCTCGATGATTGTATATAATGTACAATGATTGAACTTTGAACATTGGATCAAGAACATAGCATAATTCTAGGAGTTTATTAAATGAAAATAATTAATTTGTGTTGGGCTTGGAATTCAAAAACTTTAATTGCTCATAACTTTTTCCTATTTATTTGAATCAATAATTGAATCAATAATTCAACAAGTCCACTAAATTTAATGCTAAGTCTTCTACTTAGTTGAAATTATTTTTATTTATTATTCTATATTTATTAATTTTTTCAATGTAGGTATATAGAATTTGTATTATAACAAAAACATTTTATATATATTTTTCCTATTTATTTTAGCACCAAATGTGTTATGCAGCAAAATCCCATTCTAAAATATATTTTTCTATATTTTTTTTGAGCGGGTATAGTGTCGAGAACAGTTTTTAAAGATACCGGAAGTGGCCATTTTCTGACCAAACGACCTGAAAAAGATTGTCTGACCATCAGTTTTGCAAATGAGTATATGTTCAATGCGTCGACTAAAAGTTAGTCAACGAGCTTTAGGGCCAATTTTTCATTCGTCAGTTAAACAGTCAGTTAGATATGAGAAGAATAAAATTAACTGACTCTTTAACAGTCTGATAACACTGTCGGATTTTTCAAGCAATAAAAAAGAGTCAGTTAACTATTCCAAGGAATAACAAAGTTAACTACATCCAACTTCAAAGTGTTAGAGTGAGAAAATCCCTTATTTGTTTCTTAAGTTATGCGATCGAGTGGGATAGACATACGACTTTGAAATCAAATGTCATTTTCTATTGTTTACTTTAAAAAAATCAAATCTAGCTATCAAATTTCTGATTCAGTTTTTTGTTTAATTTTTTTTTTGTTTAACAAATCAAATTATCTATTATATATGTAATATAATAAAGCAAGAGTCTGATTTGGTCATCGTCATCACCAAGATAAGCAGTGTGGGACAAATGGAGCTAAAAATCTCTATCGAGTTGGTTTCGAAGGAATGGCAGATCTGAAAGGTTTATTACAACAATGATTTGAAAGTGAAAGTTAAGAATACATCTTGGGCGTACAATCCCCTGGCTGTGACCAAAGTTGTGAGTTTTTTTCTGTTTTAATCATAGCGAAGTTTTATAAATTTATTTGTGTTTTAGGCCTCATCGACGTCGGATGGTAATTGTGTCCCAGTCACCTTGAATGGAGAACGTGTTTGTCGGTTTTTGAACCGAATGTCTCGGGTGATGCTACCGAAGAGGGTGTCAAAGCTGCTGCCAATGGTTATGCGGTAAGAATCATAAACATTTTTAGATTCTTCAATGTTTTATTAATATTTTGTTTTATATTTCAGACCGCTGTGAAGAATACCTAACTGGAGCATCACCAGTAACATCTGGCAGTAGCTTGGCAGATGTCAACGGAGAATTTGCCGGAGTGGAACTGGCCAGCTTGACAATGTCAAGAACCGATCACATTCCAAAATCAAAAGATGAACGACTCAATAGTATTTGAACCTGTCTCTGGCTTTTAGAGGCTCGCAAATAAATGCACGATAGTCGAACGTGTCGTCCTCCGACCTCTGTCATCTGTGATGAGATACAACAGCTAAAAAAAGGCATTCTGCCCGATATCGATATGTACCTAAAAATCATTGATAGCTTATGTTCGGGTGATTCTATTTCTACAATAGCAGATGCGAGTGCATTGCGTGGTAAAATTGGTCAAGTTGCCGAAACATTGATCTTAAGAGCAAGAAGATACTGCTGCAACCAAGTCAAGAAGAAAGTCGAGAAGAAGCTATGAAAAAATCTCTTCGTCTATCATGTGTGCAATTTATCAACGAGTTTTATTGCTCAATATTGCTTATATAGTAAAATAAAACAACTATTAAAAATATAAATACCTACATAAGCCGAATTTATTTATCGATTGCAACTTCCGTTAGAAATCAAAGTGTTTTGTGACGCCTATGCCGCATTTCCTGCAGAGCTGTTATACTCGGAGAATTTGAGAAGTATGTTTTCGTTATCGTGCGAATTAGTGCAAAAAGGGTATTTTATCCTAAACTACGACAATGGTATTGACTCAGAACACAAACAAAATCTTGAAAAATTGCGGAAACTTATGAATGGTAATAGAATAATGTTTGAAGATGATGAAAACAAAGAAGGCAAAGATGTATTGCAACTGACTTTCGATGAAAACCCCTCAGATATTGGAAGTGTTGTTGAGATACAGGTTAACGGTAAACGAGCACATTCGATTGATGCAGATGACAAAGCATCTGTGTCCAAGCGTAACAAACGTCTTTTCGATGATATTGTCGATTTATTCGATGATGAAACTGACACTTTTAAACGTCCTCTAGATGCTAATCCAGATGAAACCCATTGTCCAGTACAGACGATATCAATAGTGACTACAATTCAACATTTGACGTTTCATCTTTAGAAAATAATAAAGCCAATTTTATAGCTAGTATTTTATCAGAAGATAATTCTAGTGCATCGAATCGGCTACACCTTAAAAAAGGTATGTATGAGAAAATAATTATTTTGAATTTGTGTTAATAAGTTGTTTTACAGCTCTTCTTAAATCAAACATTAATCGAGATTCAGTTCTCAAGACAGTCACATTGGGAATTCAAAAAGAGAACAAAAAGTTTAGTCCAAATCGAGTTCGCAAGAGTCCAAGAAATACAACAATCACATCCCGAGGTATTAATAACAAATAATTTCTGTGTTCGTTTTATTAAAAAAATACTCAATTTAGCATTAGCATCAACTGCAAATTTTCTCAAGAGACAGAAAGCTAAAGCTACCACCAGTACAACAGAACCTGCAATAGTGCGAATAAATAGATCGGCTTCTTTGAGAATTAAGAAAACATAAGCTCATTAAAATATTTATTGGTAAACGAATTATAATTTATGAGTTGGGGTCGAAATTCTGCCGGGGTTAAAATTCTGGGCCTTAAGGACGCAATGGCTGTTGTGACTCTTTTTATGATACCACAAACGGTAGACGCATCCACACCCGCGAAATCTCCTATTGAAATATAAAAACTTCCAGTCGCATAGAACCTCAGAGCTATTAATAGCTGTGAAAGGGGCGAAACACATTGATTTCTAGAACAAATACATTTTACAAAGAGGAAAATAGTTCACATTTAATTTATTTGGTTAATCGTACCGTTCAGTGTTATGTTCTATTTTTTCTTTTATCAAAGTTAATAGATACTCGACCGTTTTTTTTCTCAAACGAAATCTTCTCCGAAAGTCGTTGTCTTCCCATTCTTCAAAATGATCTGGTCTTCTCCTCACAACTCTTTGTTTTCTGGAAACTTGGCGTACTAAACCCAGTTCAATTTCTTCTTGAATTATAATATCTTCTAAAATATCAAAAAACTCCATCGCTGACAAATTATTTTACTTTTCCAAAATCCAATAAACGGTACTTTTTTTGACAGTTCAACAATTTATTCCTAGGAATAACTTCTTAACTGTCTGCGAAACGAACAAATAACTTTATTCCACAGTTAAGACATTTATTCCTAGGAATAAGTGCTAACTGACTGTCGAAAAATCAAAATTTTCACTAACTGAGGAATAAGTACTAACTGACTGTTTAACTGAGGAATGAAAAACTGGCCCTTAGTTGGCCAGATCTTCTCAAAAGTAAGTTCACATTTAGCTGACATTTAGTCAAGAATTAAGCCTAAAATTTTTGCACTAAAAAAATTAGTTGGTTCGATGTGTGAACGTCAACAACAGCTGATTCGTTATTTGAAGAAGATATTACACAGAAAAGTTGAACTTTGTTTTATTTTGTAGTTAAGTGTTGCAAATATTATTTTCCTTTTTTTTTTATTTAAGTAAGTATGTCAATTATTTTGTTAGGAGAAATAAAAAAGAAACGAATGTTATATAATTAACAAAAAAGCCGAATTGAGGTATGTAGGTAATAATTATGAAAAAGAAAATAATGGCAAACTTTGAGTAGTATCATTGGCTCAAATTTTTAAACGATTTAGCATCATACTAAAACATATTTAACATAATACTAAGTTAAAAAACTATTGATATGTTAACTAGTAGAATACTAAAATATGTTCTAGTATGATGCTAAATCATTTAAAATTTTGCGCCATTAAGTTTATACTCTCATCCCTATTAATACAAATTTATTTCTATTTGGTGTTTATTAATAGGAGGGGTGTAGGTATAAACTCAATTGTAGTATTGAGATAATTTTGACAGAAGGATCACAACACAAATCACTTCAAAAATATTTTTAAAGAAATATGCCCCGATTTTTTTTTTTATTTTTGACCTAGGTATAAAGAAAACGGTACATACCGTATCGGCGTTACCGATTATTCCATTTTTCGAAAAAATACGATTATTTTGATAAAATTTTATTTGAGTAATTTGTTGCCAAAAATGATGTTTCAGTCTCATAGAAAAATTATATTTCCAGAAACAGCTTATGAACGGTGCCTGTCCTGTCATAGAACCGTTTCTTTTAACACCGACTATCTTTTGAACGAGTGCACTGATTTTGACGAATTATAATGTACCAAAAGTACTACCAAACTACGAAACAAAATTTTTAAAAGGCAGTCATTTTTGAAAAAGGTTTTTTTTTAAATTGATAATGCTATTTTTCTTAAAAAATGCGATCAATTTTGATGCAATTTCATGACATTTAAATAAAAAAATTAAAATATAAAATACCTATGTACCTACAAAAAATCTTTAAAAATAAAAAAACAAAATGATTTTTTTCGGAAAAACGATTAGGAAATTGTTAACACAAAAGTAACTTACCACAAGAGTTATAGTTTGTGCATCCCAGTCGTATCCTTTATTTAATTTGATACTACACTACTGGTTTCAACGTAATAATTGGTTTACGATATTTCTACATATATAAAACGACAATTTTTAGAAACTGAAAAGCAATTATTTTCTTAATGTAATATAAGGAATTCCAGACAAGAAAATCTTGCGTTAATTATTTATGTTTCAATTCTGAAGGAAAATGTTTGCTGGGATCAATTATATCAAAGTGGAAGTTAATTTCATTTCCTGCATAAAGCCATAGTAAGCGCATATTGTGTTATGATATATTTTGTACATTGTCTATATGTATTTCATACGCTTCTCACGATAAAACAATTGTAACGCACAAACGCATTTATCAATTAATTTAGTGCGTATACTCACAGGTTATTGATTTTAATAATCCGCTCGAATTTAATATCATTGGAATTTTCGTATAATCTAGAATATAATATCTGAGTCTCCTGGCAATAAGCTGTTTATAAGTAGAATTGCCATTTATGATACACTTTCGAGTAGATATCAATAAGCACTTGAAATTATATCATTTTGGATTCATTGGAATTAATTTGCATTTGCATTTGTGAGAAGATTAAAATTTTATTATTTTTCACGTACGTGTGTGTAAGTATAGGTATATGTATATTTTTATACTGGTCACTGGTGTGTGTATGGTGGATATAAAATTATGTATATATTTGCTTATAATAACGTAAGCAATTAAGCGTGCACTAATATATCGAACTGAGTAGATATCATAATAATCCTTGTTTATCTATTTTGGACAACAATTAAAATTTGTTCGAAGAAAATTAATTATAATTTCCTAAGGTAACGAATCTTTACGCCAATTTTATACTAAAAATAAAAAAATTTTTTTTTTTAAAGTGGTTTTCGTTATTATTGATTTTCACAAAAAGAGCAAAACATCATCTGAGACTGAGCGAGCATTTTTCTTTTGACTGAAAATAAAGGAGAACATTAAAAAAGAAAAAAAAATGACACCAAGTTGCTAGTTGTTAATTTTTATTAAATTATTAAATTAATTATTTAAACAATTTAATTTAGAAAACAATAAGTTAAGTAAAACAACAGCTTGCCGTTAAGTAAAGTATTGAATAAAAATTAAGTTTGAAATTTTGTTTTTAATCTCTTTTTTGCATGGTACCATTAAGTTAGTCATAGAGTAATCAAGATGGTTTTAAAATCACCGAAGTAGATGTCGCTAAATGAGCATATGGAGTAGGTAAGTAAAAATGAATTATTTTTCTTCATTTCCCTTGCCTTTTAACTCAAGAATAATTGCTACAAGAGTAAAAAAAAACAGTCGATAGTAACGACATCCTACGAGCGGTATTTGAAACTTACACATGATTTCTCTATATGTTTATAAACTCAATGATGGTACCTATACCAGCTATAGTAGATAAGTACTAAGTGTAAGAGCTATAGCGAAGCCAATAAAATACTTGTACGTCATTTGATAACGAAAATAATTTCTCCCAGCGCAGCGTGTGGTATTAAATTCGTAAGTTTGCCAAGCCTCCAGTGGTGGGTGTGGACACTTTCTGTCGCGAGGCATTATTTAAGCCGTCTATCCCTCTACACTTTCTGTCGTGAGGTATTATTAGCCGTCTATCCCACGACACTTTCTGTTGCGGGGCATTATAATAAAGTAACAGTCGAATTGCATTATCATAAGACCCGTATATGAAATAAATTGTTAGAAAATCTTCGTTATAAATAAAAAACTGGTAATTGGTCAGAGTTCAAATCTTCAAAACTCGAGTTTTACTGTTTTACCAGCCTCGACCTAACCTAACCTATGTAGGTATTTATTTTAAAAGGGGTTTGTTTTGGTGGGTGGCATATGGTAGGTATTAAGTTGCTTATCGGTTGGTAGGTATATGGAAAATGTAAAACTTCGTTACAAGATATGGCGACGAAATACAAGCATACATTTTACTATGGGGAGGGGTCTATCTTCACCCGTTTAGCCAGAGGTGCAATTTTATAAACATAAAATATATTTATTTTTCAGAAAACATCCCTCCCTGCTAAATGGGTTGATACAGACCTCCCCTCCTCATAATAAAATATTGTTCATGCGTATATACAAGATCCCATTATCAGTTTATTAAAAAAAATGTCTCCATACATTTGTTATGCATTCGTAAAAAAAAGTTTTGAGAAAACAATCATACATGACATTCGATGATATAGAGAAGACGAAAGTAGGTCCGACAATTCTGTCTGCAGTGGCGGATTAGCATATAGAGGCTTGTGGGGCACGTGCACAAAACGGCAAATTTTCTAGGGGCGGCAAATTTTGGCAACCAATAATTAATTATTTTCCAAAAATTGCCAAAAAAATGATTGGATGTATGCAAGGTCCATGAGCGGCAAGGTCCATGAGCGGCAAAGTTTTCCAATATTTCCCACCCCTTAAAATAATTATATAATGTACTGTACATTGTACATTCGAAGAGCGGCAAACTGAAAAAGATACAGTGAATCAATAGTTTGCCAATATTTGCCACCCCTTACCGAAAAGTACCTATAAAAGACCTATAAGAGCGGCAAACTTTTTGGCGGCAAAATTTTAAGGCATGTATTTAAATCAAGCCAAAAAATTGCAAAAGAATTGAATTTCAAATTGAAAAAAGACTTACAATAAATTGCTAAACAAAAAATAGCAAAAGAACATATACTTACCATATGAATTTTGCGAAACGGTAATTGCGAATTGATAAAAATAAAAAATAAAATAGAAACCAACTTGTAAATTGCCAATTAAAACGAAACAAAAATTTGCTAAATAAATTTCGCCAAACAATATATCGACCTAATTTTGAGTGGGTGCGAGTTTAGAATTTTACAAAAATTACCAATGAGGTCCATGGACCTTATGACTTAATGTCCATGATGGACTTTGTGTCCATTTGAAGCAGGTATAATTTCCATGAACATTATGTCCGTGGACCTTATGTTATCGCACCGGTCTGCTTTGTGTTCAAAGTATGAAGGTAGGGTGACGTGAAATAGCGCCAAACGAAATAACGCAAAATTGGCTTTATTGCGTTTTCAAAAATGAAACAACACAGAATTTTTTAGTTTGGCTTAATTTCAATTTAAAAATCGAAATAAGGCCAATTTGGCGTTATTTCGTTTCCAATCAACGAGAACAAGAGATATTTCAGGTTTGCGGCGTAGAAACAATGAGGTTGGTATGGGGGGCATGCTGCTCCACTGCAAACCCCCTGCCTGAGCCTACGATCGGTTTTGGGGTGGGTGCAAGTTTGGGTATATGGCAGAAATGTTTATTCAAAAACTTAGCATTTATACAAACTTGCATCCACCCCAAATCCTATCGTAGGCCAGGCAGGGGGGTTGCAGGGAGCAGCATGCCCTCCATACGTACCTTACTTTTTATTATAAAATGATTTGGCTCTATTTCCAAAATTAAACAAATGCAAAGTTGTAAGAATGTATTGATTAGCCAAATTTGACAGTCCCATTTAAAATGCACGGGCACGCATCATACAGAGATAATTTTTGCGGTTTTAAAAGTTTGTAGGTAAAAGTGGGTGAAGCCTCCCGAGATAATGTTCTATTTATTCATTATTCTATGGATTGTATGAAGTAGTCGAACTGTATTAATCGATTTTAAAAAGTGTTGCCACCCTACGCGATATGTTTTCTATGAATAAGAGGCTGCCAAAATATCTCTTACTTCAGGAAAAGAATTTGATTTCAATAAGCGCAATAGAAAAAGAAAGCTGCAAACAGACGATTCAAGAGAAGGAGATGTTCAGCTGAGAGAACGACACAAATTCGAAACAGAAACATTCACACTTTCACAGTCATTCTTGATCAGATCAATGGAAAACTAAGCGAACGAAATACCACCTATAAAAATATTTTTGCGAAGTTCCAAATCCTGGAGAATTTAGCTGACAAAGACGTTTCTAAAGCAATATTGTTATGGAAAACGATGAAAATCTAAGAGATAAAGATAAGCTACATTCGGTGGGAAAAACTAATTCGCGTTTGTGTTTATGTAGCTTTGGCAATATCGAAACAGATGCTCACAGTAATTAAAATATTACGATTAAAATGTCAAGCTATATACGCATTAATAATTTGCAGACAATTTTTCCAAATGTAGACATCACCTTCAAAATGTACCTTTCTCTTTTTGTCACTAATTATTCCTCGGAACGATCTTTTTTACCAATTAAACGCACAAGATTTTTTTTGGAAAAAAAATATTACAAATTATAAAATACTTATACCTACCTAGGTATACTGGTGAAATTAATTTTCCAGTCGTATATGAACACGAAAGATTAATTACCACACGTGTTGTGAGATGATAATTTTTTCGTTATTATATAACGTAAGTACTTAAGTATTTAAGTCGCTGGCTCTTCGTCTATATAGCTATAGTAAGGACAAGAGTTATGAAATCGTGAAAAAAAAGTTTTGAGATAACAATCAACTATGACATTATACGATGATAGAAAAGACGACAAAACTGGGTTCGGCAATTCTGTCTGTGTGTCCGGCTATCAGTCTGAATGTACCCACACCACACTTACACTTAACTATATGTACAATGTACACTGTACAGCCTAAACATGCTATAGGCCAATTTTTTTTTCAAATATGGTACTTTGTATTTTTGAGGAAATATGCCCAGGGGTATTATTGATTTGTATCCTCGTCATTGATTCTTCTTCTCCATAGGTACCTACTCATTTGATACACACAGGACCAAAAATCACTCGTTACATATAATTCCATTTTTCTCGAAAAAAATATGATCAATTTTGATAAAATTTTATGTGCGAGTGATGTTTTTCATCTAAATTATTTTTTTTCGGAAAAAGGTTTTTAATGGAACTTATTTGTTATAAATAAAAATAAAAATTCTACAAATTGAATTCCACATATTACTATTGGGTCTTCCATGAAATAGATGCTGCCATCGAACTCCGTGCAACACTATACATACTAACTTCGTAAAGGCCCTAGCCCTAACTTCATTTTTACTTTTCGAAAATGAAGAAGAAAAAACTGTTGCGATAAAGAACGTGAAAAATACAAAAAAATTATGTGTCTTTAAGCTCAAGTTGTGCTTTATTTTGTCTATAAAATATAAAATAATAATACATCATAATAGCAATATACCCTGACAATAAACATGTCGCATATAAACTCAAAAAAGAAATTTTTTTAGATAGGGCCTTTACAAAGTAAGGGGCAGTATAATGACCTCCAATTCCCAAACCGGGAAAATATTAAACAAATCACAGGAAAAAGTGCATCTATAGCCAGCAGTCATCACAACCTATGATGGCGATGTTTCATCAGAGAAGGATAAAGCCAAAGTTCTTGCTGACTACTTCGAGAATAATATTTAATCAAACCTTCCATCGGATCCGGTATTCCTGATGGAAGAAATACGTCTATCCTACGTGCCCTAACAATTCAGGAGACCGTCCAATTCAGCGACAACAACCCTTCGAATGATCCTGTTATCAACGTAGATCTTACCACTCCGGAAGAAATTACTGAGATCCTGCATTTAAGCCATACCCAAAGAAGTCAATAGGACCGGACAAAATATCAAACTTTCTGTTAAAAAGACTTCCTCAGTCAGTGATGATGATGATATTCCAGCCATATCTCACTCCGATATCCAGCATGAGCAAGATACTGGAAGAGCTGATACTCCATGGGTTGAAGACCTTTGAAGTGATAACCCAGCATAGTTCCAGATATGATACAGTTTGGATTGATATAAAAGCACTCCACTATTCATCCATTGCTAAAATGTTGGCATGACGCGACGTTGCCGTCAGTCAAACAACCTCCAAGTCACCGTCGGGTGCTTTCTTGACATCGAAATACATTCGATAGTGTGTGGATCAGGCCCGTTTACAGGGGGGTTTGGGTTGGGGTTCTTACCTCCTCCATGGGAAATAATAACCATACTGAAGTATATACCTTTCCTAAACAGAATGAAAGTTTTGAATGAAAAGTGAACTATTTGCATCATGCTCTTCAATTATGCATGATGCGATTCTCGTGACTTCTGGAGAAACGAAATTTAACTTTAGCGTCGACGCCTAAAAATGCACTCCGAGAACTCGACATTTGCAACGAAGATGGGTTTCCATTTTTCAAATTTCGATCAAATACTTAACGTTCTGTCAATTTTGCCTGTAAAAAAACAAAAAAAAAAAAACGAACGGTCTTTTCCAATACATGTTCGTTCAGAAACCAGGCGATATTTCAATGAATGTGGGGAAAATGGACAGAGAAGGTTTTTAAATTGAAATTTATTCATTCCAAAACAACTTTTACAAAAGCAGACAAAGTTCGACCATGGGAGCACCTCAAAAAATTCAATTAAAAATGACTGAGTGAAGGTTCTAAGCGTGTTATAATAGGCTGTAACTTTTACTTACTCTTTGGTGTTTTGTGTTCCTTATTAAAAATAATTTCTAATTAACTGAAGGTCAACTTGAAGAATTTGCAAAAATGAATGCACATACTAACTACCTGTTACTCCCCGTTAGTGCACCAACAAATCAACGTAAGTGTCAAAAAAAGAAATAGAAGTAATTGCCAGTGTGTAGGCATACCTATTTAAGATACATTCAAAGGACATCACCCTAATTTTTGAGAGCCATTCGAACGATTAAAGCCAATGTGAGAAAAATCGATGCACACCGAAACCAGGTTAATTTTTGTCCAGTCAATCAATAAAATCGGGGTTAAAGTCAGAATGTAGACCTATATTGAAGGCCTAATCGCTGAAATCGCCGGACATCATCCGATTTTAGAGAAATATATTAACGATTATAGCCACAGTCCTACAGGCTGATACTAAACTCGATTTTTGCCCTTGACTAGGAAAACAGTTACAGGGTGCATTTGCATTACTTTTTTTGACATCGACTTTAATCGTTAAAATGGCTATCTAAAATGGATGACGTTTTGATCCAATAGCGCTTATAGGTATTGAATAGGCCTACACGCTGACACTAATTTCTATTTCTTTTGTCGACATTTACGTCGACTTTTTGTTTGACTGGGGAAATAGTTATAGGGTGTAAATCGTGATGTTAAAATCGATCAAAGTAAAGATGTTTTCTTATTTTTTCAAATGGCAATTATCCATATTTTTTGGGATACTGTACGCCTACCTATGCTTATAAATGCGTGCTTCATATAAAATTAAACTTTTATTTATGAAAAATTAAAAATTTCTTGTCGTGTTTAATGAACTTTATAACCATGACCAAAATGCAAATCCCCCCCCCCCCCCATGAGCGATTCCTGCGCACGGGTCTGGTGTGGATAGAAGGAATAATACATAAACTTTTCCAGCTCAGATTTTCAAATACTCTATTTAAAATAATTAACAATTTCCTTCATTCCAGAACGCATTCTTCGTCTAAATAGTCCAATAAGTAACATCCGAGCCGGAGTTGCACAGGGATCCAAACTAGGACCATTCCTCTTCAACATCTTCACATCTGATCAGCCACAATCTTCTGTATGCTGATGATTCCTTGACGTATGTATGCGAGTTTTATGTCACCGCGATGATTGCTGATGCCCGGAGAGTAGAAGCGCAGAAAATAAGACTTTTCTTTACCGTACCAGCGATGGGGGATTCAACTCTGCAAAATCCGAGTTAGTTTGCCTTAGACGCCGTATTATCTACCGTTTCTATTGGAAAAACCGTTTATGTTCCTCCCCCGAATCGAATCAATCAATTAAAGTCAAGGTGGTATGCATGACCGGATGACCTTGACTTTAATTGAGAGGAAAGCACGGGACAAAGATAACAAACAACTATACTCGTCCACTCCCCGTCGGTATATATTACACAAATAATTCATAAGCTGTAAAATTACAAAATGTTCCCTGCTTCTAAATCCTAATTCATGTAAAACATCTTCTAATTTCTCATTGAATATTCAAATTCTCTTACAAGACACATTGAACTTTATATTAAGAAACGCCTTCCAAACAACCATCAAAAAACCATCAATTAACTTATCTCCTTGTAAAACAATTTAAGCCTCTCTACTCGAACACCAACTATAAATGCATAATGTCTCGCTGTGGGCTTATTTACATCTTACAATATTGTAATCCGTATCCTTGAGCTGTTGTAATCCCTTCAAGCAGTGTGATCATCAATCAAATTGATACAAACGAAAAGGAGACGAATATTTACATCACAGTAGGTATATATAGGTATAGATAAAAGCACCACCACACCATCCATACTATCCCCAAATAACGGTTTATCAGCAACAGGACTCTCTTGAAAATTTACACATCGCATGTGATGATACATGCTGCAAGCGCTATTCCCTTAGTTCTTTAGTCCTTTTGGGGAAAATGCTTACCCTCCAGCTTGTTTAATGGGGTTGCACTGTTCCGCCCACTATATATACTCGCACTCTGTGATGAATCCGGCTGAATGGAATTAATTGAAGCATTTTTGACTTCTTTTGTATACGTCCTCGAGTGGCTTGGGATTAAGAACGCACCCCGTCGAGTCATTTGTGTGCCGTGATGTATATAAGCAGACAGACTGCCATCAGTCAAAAGAATGCATTCCATTCCCCACCCACACACACGCCTTGACTCATTTTGCAATAATGGGTCCCATTTAGTGCTCTATTATTGTTATACTGCAATCAGTAGCTCAATTAGTCGGGAATTAAAATACTTAACGGTTCTATAACATCTTGTCACATTATCGGATTGTTTGAGTCCATTGTTGCAACTGCATGGGATCGTCCGTATCGTCACAGAGAACTCACAGTATAGTCGCACAGTGCATCCGTAGACATCCTGGAGATGTTGAGTGGTCGGAGGTTCACAATGGAAGAGAAAGACCGCACTGATGTGCCATAATGTTACAAAGAATCGAAGATAATTGGACTCAAATAGGCTATTGCTTCTGTTCTTGTCTCCGATAAACAAAACATTGTTTTCGTAATTCGCAATGAACTTAAAATTGAAATTGGGTCCACAAATTTCAGATTCCATCAGAGATGACAATGATGCACTTAATGGATATTCGCATCTTTGATACCTACCTTTCATAATTGAAAGGTAGGTATATATAAACAAAACACATATAGAATCGTCATCTTCCTGATTTTCTGCAAAAGGGTAATTGGTTAGAAAATTTTAAGAAGATCCCCTTAACTGATGTGCGGCACAATAATTGCTTCTTTGCGATGACACACCAGATAACTAAAGCGATTATACTTTGATACTGATTTAGATAAAATAAGGGATGAATTTGTAGCTCATCGGTAGCAGATGTTTTGTATTAGGTATATATATGATTACGGGAAGGAAATGCTGATTTTAAGATAATAAAGGATACAAAACGTTAAGGGTCAACTCTTGAAGGTTTTATTTTTCTCACCCTTTAATTGCAGGTAAACATATATTCAAAAACTTGCTATAAAGAAACTCTCCTCAAGTCATAGGGATAAAGGACAAGTTAATATTGTTTAAGACCATAATAAGTATAAGAGGTGGAACTAACTATTTTTCTATACTAAATAAATTATGCTTTCAATTTCGTCATAACAGGCAATCTATACCTATCTATCGGAAAATTCTATAACCTTTGCCAATGGCAGAAATTATCAGTTTTGTTTAAATATTTGTGAATAAAACAGATGCAGCCATGGAGTGCTTAAGGTTTTACTTTTCAGTATTTTTTACTATTTTTTTTACAGTTGTACAAACATTTGAACCGCAGTTCAGCTATTTTTATCTGCCGAACTCGGCTACTTAACTATATAATCTAGTTCTGGTTAAAGGTACATGATGTACCTATATGTTATAATAAGCAATTGCAAGACTTTAAAAGAGTTGAACCACAGTTAATACCTGCCGCAATCAGTTGATAAAAAACTTGAACCACGTTGAACCACGAGAGCCAGTTGTACAATGCTGGTTCAACGTGGTTCAAGTTTTTTAGAACCAGTTGTGCAATTGTCGTTGAAGTTTATAACCCACCAATTTTGACAGATTAGCTATGGAAATCAGTGGTTTAAAAATTTGAACCACGTTGAACCACAATTGTACAACTGGCCCTTACCCACCAATTTCGGCATGTTAAAATGTGGTTAAACTATCACATCAGTAGCCGATTTTTCAATATAAAAATAGCTGAACTGCGGTTTAAATGTTTTTACAACTGGCGAATTTTGAGCAACGAGAGAAAATTTTTGCAGCCTTGTCGCCATTATTCCAAATGTCAGAAACAAAATGGGTGAACCGGAACCATGACGCGTTGGTGATCATAAGCAAACAAGATATGGGAAGGAGTGTTCCCAATAAGGAATTTCTCCTATCATCAAGGTGGCAGCTGGAGAATTCACCAGATAGAATCAACGGCGACGTCTACGGTTCTACTCGCAGCTCAGACATATAAGTACTGATTGAGAACTGGCTCCCCACCCTTGGAATTACACTATTGGTCGTGTCTTCTGGTTGAGAGTCGTATCCATTCGAGTGACTTTTCGGCCAAGTAAAGCCATTTTAGTTGCGAATCAACAACAATACGGACTAGCAAACGAAATAAGGACAACGAACTTTGGATCTGCACGTGTAATGTTCTGTCTCTCAATATAGAACATTCGTGGAGCTGAACTATTAGCGAAGGCCCTAGACTGATACAAAGGAGAAAGATAAGTCATGAGGACACCAAGGACGAGTTCAAAGAGCTCCTGGTCAAGACATAAGAGTAATGTCTTAGCTATATGACATTGAAATTGTCTTAGGTGAATTAAACGCCAAGCTAGGAAGAGAAGACGTCTTTGGTTGCATAATCGGAAAATATATCCCATCTCAAGTAACGGACTCGGGTATAGCGTATATATCGACTTTGCTGCAAGCGCGGGGCGAAAAGTTGTGATATAGCTAGTACGCAGTTCTCGCATTTTGATATTATTCACAAGGGCACCTGCTCAATCCACATTGGAGTCGACGCAAGGACTTTTTCCCAGTATCATGGATGTCAGAACGTTCCGAACTTTGACTCGAATTACTTGGTGTAGCCAAGGTATATAATGCTATGTAGATTCAAAACAGAAAGAAACTTGAATAAAATGCTGGAGACAAAGAGTTAGACGCAGTTTGATTCCCGATAAAGCCAAATCAAATATAAATGTTTTTTGAACATTGTAGTCCGAGAGTTAGCGACCGATTTTGGGACATTATTTTGGCGCACCTGAATGTTTGTCCAGTTATTGCTTCAGGGCCACTCATTAATTAATGACAGTTATGGCTGCCGGAAATGGCCGGAAACCAAAGATACAGTCCTTTTAAGTATGCAGAAAAAATAACCCAACTATGGGTAAGTAATTTTGTCACGAATTTTTTTTTTCAATAAAATGTAGTTTAAAACGTTTAAAATTATAATGTACCTTGACATTATCATACCGGAAAAGGGTTGCCAGAGCAACTCAAAAAACAGCATAAAAACACTTAAAAAAGAAATTTATTGAGTTTTTCGAGTTGCTCTGGTAACCCTTTTCGAGCTTGATAATGTTATGGCAGTTAAAATTTATTTTTTTAAACGTATTAAACTACATTTTAGTGGGAAAAAATGTCGTGCCAAAATTACTTACAATAGTTTTCTGCACTTTGAAGGGCTGTATCTTTGGCTTCCGTCCATTTTCGGTAGCCATAATTGTCATTCATTAATGAGTGGCTCTGAATCAATAACATTAACTTATGGACACAAATTCATGGGTTCCAAAATAATGTCCCAAAATCGGTCGCTAGCTCTCTTAATATTGGGTTATCTACCTAAATATCATAGCACTACTGAAAATGAGTAAAATTATCGCCCGGGTGCTGGGTCGCCTTAAAACAGCTGTCTATAATTTCTCCGTTAAGAATTTGTGTTTCAACAATCATCAGGTCATACTTCTCGCTCGCATTTCGATTTATTTGCTCTGATGCCACTAGATCACTGAAAGCATTTTAAATATCTCCATATTATAGAGCATAAGAAATTAGCTGATCCTGCAAGCATCTCGCCTTTTAATATATACATATATAAAAACAGCTTACTTCAAAGAATACCCCAACGAGCATAGCGCATGCAGTGGTCGGACGTTTCATTATAACTTCTTTTATAATAAATTAAATTTATTATGAATCCTTATGTTATACCTTGAGAAGCTATATGATGATGATTCATATAATTTTTTAAGGACATCTTAAAAATATAATGAAGACGAAAATATAATTCTATTCATAATTCTCGGTGCATGATGCATATCCAACCATATTCCATCAAAAGAAAAAAAAACTCCTTCGAATAAATATCCCTAAGGGTCGAATTTCCTTTTCATTTATATTAAAAAGGACAAATACAAATCATCTGCTCACTCAGCCTTTCAGTGTCATTCAAAAAATTCCTGGCGCTTTCATCACCTCTAATTTTATTCACTCTTCTATTCATTCACTGCTTGTCAGTTCCATCAAGAAGCTAAGGCACTATTTCTATCGCTAGCTTTCAATGGAATCTTTTGCCACATACATTTTCTATTCAAAACCGGGGTCGTGTAAAGCCTCCGCCGCCAACGTCCTACATAGCAAAAGAGATGCTAATCCTTGTGTCCAAAGTTTCAATGTGATGGCCAACAACAACAACATCAGCTATTTGAATTCCATGTCCCACACGCGCTGAGTGCCCAGGCAACTAAGAACTACCTTCTAACCGCACAGGGAGAGTGTATGAAAATAAAAAAAAAAAAAAAACACACAACCGGACAGAGTCCTTAAAAGTTCGTTATGCTATAAGTTAGAGCGTCCTTCAGCAACACCTCCTCTCGAGTGGCTCCTCATAGAATGAGAGCGAGATCAACACAGCCCTAGAACCAGATGAGAACGAGACACAGTTTGGTGCAAGGACTCTCTAGAAACCTGGTCAGTGAGGCCGGCAGCGGTGGTCCTGGTCATCATGAGCAAGTGTGTATGGCCCTTGAATCCTGTTGGAGTACATAATGCACTTAGACGCTGCTGATGCTGCTGCACATCATCACGAGGGGTTGAAAATGAACAAAATAAAAAAAAAACAGCAAATTCTATTACATAAAAGCCAAAGCCATCAGTCGCGGCACACGATACTGAAGAATACCCTATCCCGCATTCAAATGTGATAGACACACTACACACCGCGAAATGGGGCTATTTGTGATGAGAGTTGCTCCTCCACTCATTTGAGTCGAGCATCATTCAGGATAATGTGCGGGAGTGTCTCCTCTTTAGAACGACAAATGTGTATCTGTGATGGTGTGTGTGTATAGTATTAGTGTTGAACGAGCGAGACAAGAAGGCAACTCGCACCCGCTGAGAGGCTGTTATTAAAGTTGTTTTATAATGGACATTTTTCAGAACTTTTGTCCATCAGAGCTCTTGTCTAAGTATATGTGAAGAGGTTATAATATATAGCTAAGTTTTTGTAAAACATTTTCTGAATTTTCGCTTTGCAGAGAGCAGTATAGTGAAATGAATAAAAGAAAATTTGTTTTTATTTATATGTGGTAGAAGACTAGAAGGCCATCTTAAACCATGAACTCTTTTAAAGCCATAAAAAATAAAAGTCATAAAGATTATCCTGAGCATTAAAAGAAGTATAGGTAAGTCTTGGAAAACTTATATAAAAATCTTTCTGCCTTGGGTCATAATCTATAATAATTTTGTAATTTTGTTTCTTGGTATGTATCCTGCTACTAACTGTTATTTTGTAAGTATCGAAAATGAAAAGTTTTTTTGCAAAAAAAATTTTGGAGTGCCGCAAGGAAGTCAACTGGTTCCGATTCTTTTTATCCCTTTCTATTATTAATGATTGTTGTTTTTTTTTGACACGTAGACAGTTTTATAGCTTTAACCCCGCAGTTAATCGACCTAATATTAATCCTAGTAAGTACATACATAATTTCAGGAATAGATGAACTTCAGCGTAATTTTGTTCGTTTATACTTTAAAATGGCATTCCTTGGACATATATCCTTATGATTATAAACATCGAATTTAACTTCTGTAGTCTTAACAAAACCATAGAATGTGTACAAATCACGGTGGACACTTCACTTATGTAGGTAGGTATACATATCAGATCTGTAAAAGAATGAAATCAATTGCGAATGCATTCACGTGAAGTCTAAAATTAATTTGATATAAATGATTTAAAATCACTAAATTCGAAATGACTTCAGAATTCACCTTTCTTCATTTCCCATTTACTTTGAATTAAGTGATTTAAATCAATGAATTCAAAATGATTTCAGAACTAAGCATGTTCAAATCCCATTCATTTTGAATTCAGTGACTTAAATCACTGATATTATTTTGCACTCACTGACTTAAATCACTCAATTCGAAATGTATTTATAACAAGTATTCAGAGTGTTAATCAATAAAATCAATCAATATAAATAGCCTTCAGAATTAAAAATGTTTAGTTGCCATTCTCTTGCGAATGAAAAAACATATCGGTGAATGCAAATTAATTAAGTGATTTAAAAAAATGAATTCGAAATGAATGGCATTTGAACACGCTGCATTCTCAATTCATTTTTGAAGTCTGTGATTTAAATCACGAATTCGAAATGAATGGCATTTGAAATTCTGAAATCAACTCTAACAGCTCTTTAACACTTTTACAGCTCTGGTACATACATATATAGTGTAGTATAATTCACATGTAAAATTATACCCCAAAATGAAGTGCTCACATCAGTGCACTGATTCATGAATTGTATATCTACATTGAATCATCCACCTGGGCCCTATAACACAAAACATAAAGTACTTGTTTAACAAATTTCACATGTGATTTCACAAGTGAACAGCGAGCTTGAAGTATTGTTCGCGACTGTGAATTATTGTGCGCCGACCGCGCGCCGACCTCCGCCACCGCCGCCGCCACTATGGTACCAAAAGGTGCGATCCATGTCAATAATCAATAACTCTTCTCATTCTCAATATTTTTTTTTAAATTTTGCACACATATAATATAATATGGGGGCTATCATATAAAATAAACACAATGGGGTTTATTCGTTGACACTGTGTAAGCTGTTTTTAAGAAAAACTCGAGTTTATCCTATTTAAATTACATTGCTTAAACCAAGGCTAAGCAAAACTTTAGTGTAATAACATCTATGAATATGCCTCAATAAGTGTAAATATAATATTTTTTTATTTTTTAATACTTTTAAAATAAAAAAAAAATAAATTTATTTACTCAAATTCATTGAATTAAAAAATAAAAAAATGCAAAATATCTTTGAGATCACACTGCAAATTATATACTAATTTCAAACACCCTCAGCAATATTATATAACAAAATTTAGCATGATGCGTCTTCTAGAATCTAGATAAAGTCGCTTTAAACAAAGAATGTTCGACTAAAGAACCCGTTCATAGTCTCTCTTGTGCAGTTAAAATAATATGTTGATTAAGATGGCTGTATCACCATAATGATATGGCAACATCCATCAAGTTTTCCGGTGAGGACCTTCAGACCAATTTTGTCAGAATTTTTTTCTGAAAAAAAAATGTATGCAGTTGTTGCGGAAAAAGAATCAGAAATTATAAAAAAGACTTCTTGAAATAAAGGATACGACTGAGTCGCACAAACTTGCTCTCTGGCAAGTTCCCTGAAGGTTTAAATTACAAACGATACATATGAACAAATCGTATATGAATTTTTTTTTAAATACTAAATATCCATGTTGTACAACGATTCCAACCAAAATCAAAGTATGCAAAATTTTTTCTTTATTTATTTTTCTTTTCTTTAAAGATTTTAAAATAATTTTTCGAAAATATTTTTTTTAAAAGAGTACACAAAAGTGCTAAAACTTATTTTTACAAAGATTCAAGCCAAAATCAAAGTATGCAGAAAATTTTGTTGTCTTAATTTTAGTTTACCAAAAAAAAAAAAATTCCAAAATCGTTGGAGCGGTTTTTAAGTATTTTTTATAGGAGGTTTATAAAAATACGTATATAATGTTATGTATGTATATAATTTTTTTTTAGTAAAAATGTTTTTCTACACATTTTTAAGAACGCCATTTTTAAGTGCTTAATTGTTTGCATTTTTTTCAAACAATTTTTTTTTCAAGTGGTTTAAAAAATTAGATAAAACTAAAATTAAGCTTTTTTGCAAAATGTTGGTATTGAAATTTGTTCAAGTCATCTAGACGGTGGGATGACATAAGATCCGAGGACATAATGTCCATGGACATTATGGCTGCTTCAAATGAACACAATGTCCATGGACATTAAGATCGATAGGAATTAGTCATAAGGTCCAAGTACAAAACAGTCATAAGATCCATGGGTCTAGAAATCTTTAAAGAGGAACCCACTCAAAATTCGGTCGATATTGTTTGGCGAAATTCATTTGGAATTTCTTTGTTTCACCTTGATTGGCAATTAACGTTTGGTTTTCTATTAATTTTGTTTTTTATCAATTTGCAATCAACATTTCGATACATTTTTTTTTTTGTAATTTATTCTTTTGCTATTTTTGGTTTGGTAATTTATTGTTGATCTTTTTTTATTGGCATTCAATTCTTTTGGAATTTTTTCGCTTCATTAAATTTCGCGCGAAATTTTAAATCATGTAATTTAATGAAGCGAACAAATTCCAAAAGAATTGAATGCTAAATAAAAAAAGCTTAACAATTAATTGCCTAACCAAAAATAGCAAAAGAACAAAAAGCCGAATAAATAAAAGTGAAACGAAAAACAAAACTATGCCATATAAAAAATTGCTAAGCTTCAAAAATCTAATCAATCAAAAACTAATTGGACATGGCGAAATAAAAAATTCGAAATGATTATTTTGTGATACTGGCAGAGAATCAACGCGCCAACATTCACCATACAAAATTTTAATACAGACATTGTGTCCATGGACCTTATGACTCTTTCCTAATGTCCATCGATATTATGTCCCCGGACCTTATGTCAACCCACAGATCTACTAGACCTTTAAAAAAAAATTGGTTTGAAATCGATTACCCCGTTCATGAGATAACTCAGGAAAAAATAACGGTTCTGTAGGAGGTACCGTTAATAGGCTTGCGATTTTGTTTTGCGATTTAACAAAAGGAAATCAGAAAAAAACCCGCAGCAATTTTTTTCAAGAAAATATTGGGAGCCGTTTTCGAGAAAATTAAGCTTTTCCAAAACCGTTATATGGCAGGTATCGTTAATTTTTGAGCTAACAAACCCTACATACCAAATTTAAAATAAATCGGTTAAGCCGTTTAGGCTGTAGGTGCTGATATATACAGACTGACATACAGACAGATAGACAGACAGAATTTCCAGACCCACTTTTTTATAGTAATATAAAATGTTTATTTTAACACGGTCAATCATAATACCTGCGGCTAAAATAAAATTAGCTCAAATTTGTATGAAAAGTAGCGGATGTTTATATATATGTTTCACCGACGGACAGTTAAAAATTTAAAAATATATATGGCAATCAACTCAAACCATGATAATTATTGATTATAATAGGTCATCATCATGTCACTATGTGTCCAAAAGGTTAGATGAGATGCAAAAATACGATTCTCGTGTATCTATGTACGTAGATATATGATTTGAACCAAATATTAGATGCAACTGGTGAGTCCTTGAAGTAGACGCACAGAGTACCAATCCCCACACTCTTTAACTATTTATATTCATCCATAACATGGCATTGCTTCGTAGAGGTCGTCGCGGATGGATGGAATATAGATGGCTCTTAATATAAATGAAAAACTTTTCGAAAGCGCTCCTAACGTAATCACAGAAGATTGATGGTCCTTGTCGCTATGATGTTGGGAAATGCCAAAGCCGCCACCGCCACCACCGCCGACGCTGCCACCGACGCCCACTGACTGCTATGATGCCGTCTCGCTGCCGACAACTTTGCCCTCTTTTCCATCAAAACCCCTCTTGAGAGGCTCTACTACTCGCTTTGGGTGAATGGCTGCATATAACCGTTTACGTGGAATTATAGGCAGTATAGTATCAGCAGATCGGATTCTACACAACTCCTATATGTGTGCCTCTGTGTATAAATGCAAAGCCATAGGAAGAAACAGGCTGACTGGCTGATGGCTGGTTATTGCTGGTTGAAGGGCACAGTGCGGTATAGAATGTGGTTAAAGGGAGACTACTCTACAATCCTGAGGTTTGTTGTTCTTTCAAGGGTCATAAAAGTTCACCCACCCTTACTTTACAGAATATAAAAAATTAAGGCCGGTTAAACTGATAAGGAACTCAACTACAGGGTAGGTAAAAGAAAAATGTGCCACTGTGCCAGCGGATTCTATGTTGGCTGCCACTTCCCGGGGAACCAGGGAAAATATCGGAACGGATTTACGTTTTGAAAATGGTGTTTTTTTTTCAATGCCCTGTATTTATGTATTAAGTAAATATATACCTATGCCATACCTATAAACCTAGAAAAGTTCGAATCTTAGTGGGATTGTGCTGTGTGAGTGGGTTTTAATTTTTTTTTTTCAAGTTCAAGTTGTTGTGGTCTATCTGCATGCAAAATATAGGGTTCAACTTCAGACTATATGAGAGTTCTTATAGACATAGGGTTAACGTGCTGCAAGTCAGGAAGCTTTGGTTACTAGGTTTATAGAAGAATTTTTATAGACGTTTTGTAGGTAGGATATGGCACAACTTTGGAATCAGAAATAATGATAGCGATTGGTATGATGTCAAACGAAAAATGGTGTCATGAACTTGGATTGGAAAAAAGTAACGAGGATATAACTAGGTATAAGATCTTTTGAGGCCCAAAGATTGATTGATTGGTTGATAATTTGATTTTTATTTATTTAACTGTGTGGCTTAAGAGTGTGGCTGTGCCGTCTGCCTGACTGACAACAATTTTATTTAATTTAGATTTTTTTAACATCTAATAATTGATGGTATCTTCCATCGCAAGTATAAGTAGATCGTCTCTGTGTGGAATGAAATTGAGACTTAGAAGCTCTTCGCGCAGTTTTGCCACCATCGATATTTCTTCAATCTTGTTTTCTTCTCGAAAATAGTGTTTGGGACCTAAGTTGTGTTCCAATCGACTGTATATTGATCTGTGTAGTGAATTAGTTGCTTCAGCTTTAAAGTCAATTCTACACTGTTCATCTATTTTTTAGACAAGCTGGTATAAGTTTTGCCTTACATTGATCTGGTGTTTCTAGACCGATATTCACTCCACAGCTATTTGCCAGTTCCAAGCAATCACTATACCAACCAATTTGAGTACTTACAGTTCTAAGAACAGCTTTCTTCGTGAGGCGTTCATTGGGTAAACTCAAAACACTTACAACATAATCGACTTGTAATTTTAATATCTTGGTAAATAAAAGTTACAGTCGGCCGTTTCCAACATTCTTTTGATAACAAATCCGAGAAGCTTTTCAACTGTATCATAGCGTTTACGACCTCATGCTTGTGCAGCGTAAAACAAAATGGATTTAGCAACAGCTTCAAACACTTTAAATTTGCAGCTATGTGCTACATTTTTATTCATGAAGCATGTCCTCCACGTCGCATTAATTGTAGCTTTAGCTTTATTAAGTTTTTACTTCAAATGTGTTTCCATATTTAAACTACTAGTAAAATACACACCAAGATACTTATACTGTTTTACGATCTCAATGTTTTCCCCATAAAGGCCCAAAGATAAGTTGGTACATGATGAGCAGTTTGAAGAGATTAGGCAGATACCTATATAATATGAGAGTTCTGATAAAGAAGATTTTTCGTTGAAGCTAAAAATAAAAGAATCTAGAACTAATATACCAACAAAAACAAAGTTAATTTAGGTTATTCTTTTATTTTTCACAAAAAATAATGTAATATTTATTATAACAAGTAAAAAGTAGTATATTTAAAAAAAATATATAATTTTAATTACCTAAGTCCACTAGCTCATTAGCTAATTTTAAGTTGACATACTTTTTGGTAAGATGACATACATACCTCCATTTATTGATCTTCGTTGCGGTTGTTTTGTCTGTGTTTTTTTTTCAAATAGGTATTTGGTATTTTCAAAATTTATAAAAAATAATTTTTGGCAAATGAACGTCTCTATAACTTTTCTTCATCATCAGCCGATATGTAGGTATTCTAGGTATTTTTTTTTGTAACTTTTTTGTAAGTTACGGCATTGTATATAAATTTCAATCATGGAGTAGCGCCATCTAAACAAACTTGTGAACCGCACATTTGGAGGTTCTTACATTTGCTAAGTGTCTATTCTATTACCCTAACATTAGTCGTCAACAAAACAAATTAACAATATTTAATGGCCCATATTGATAGACATATTGTAAACTCAAATTCTTCTGAACTGGAGTCTAACGTTAACACTCAGGTTAGATACAGTTGTTATGCATAGATGTTTTGTCAGCTCTGTTTAGTAAAACACGAGTGGAACGTGTCCCAAACTTTGGTTCCACATATGGAGTGAGTGGGATAGATTGTTTTTTTAGTAAGTAAGAAAAAGAAGGGTTGAAAACAATGCATGACAGGTTGAAAACAATACATTCCAGATGTTTACGATATTTTTTTATTGATAATTTTTGCCTAGGAACAGAAAATTATAAAATTTGAAGAATATCAAATGAAAATTAAGAAAATGTCTGATAAAATGCCGCAGTATCTAGTTTCTCCATCTCGATTATTTTTTTGCACAATTATATACTCATCTGCTTGAATAAACTAGGACTATAGTGAGGCAAATCTTAAAAAACGTCACTAAAAAAAAGTTCAACGGCGGGCGTTAAATCAAAAGATCTTGGCAGTCAGTTGAAGTTTCCGAGTTTCTAAATAATTCGACCTCTGAACTTTTTCCGTAAAACATTTGAGAGTGAGCTGTTATTTTTGAAAGTGGTATATAAGTCCACTATTAAAAATATATTAGTTAGCGGTTATTTTAGTAAGATATTGCCACCTTCTATCCATATTTATCATCATTCTTTTAATGGCGTTCATACATTTTTAAGATAATATTTTCCGTGAAATGTTATCGCAAAAATATATTTTTTGAAAGTGGAATAAGTCAATTCCTGTTAGGTAATCATAACTAAAACAATTTTCTTTTGGAAATTATTATTAATTATAACGACTTAAGCAGATCTGCAGATATACTAAGCTGCTGCTGGTTTTCGCTTTTATCTTGGAAACTGTTCAAATCAAAAAATGGTCTTCTACAAAAATAAAGCTTAATAAATATCTTTAAAAAAATATGTATGTATATATTTTCCGTATCTGCAATAGTTTTTGTAATAACCCTAGCGGCAGTTCAAATAAACATGCAGTTTTGTTATGGTATTTCCCATTTATCTTAGAAAGTTTTTGTCCTATAAGAATAAAATATTGCACAAAAATAAAATTTATTGAATTTTCTTAAAAATGGCATTTGTTTTAATTCTTTATGTGAAAGTTTATAAAATAAATGTGTCGGCAGTTAAGAGAAACACGTAATTTTTTCGAGTTTCACGTTTACCTATCTTGGAAAATGTTACTCGCTTCAAAAACTAATTTTCAACAAATATGAAATCAAGATAATTTTCTACAAAATCGATAATATAATATAAATCGATAATATAATAAGGCTCATCTTAAGACGTAAAACGACGGAAACGATATACATATGTACTTGTCGTAAACGAGTTGTCAAATTTTGTATGGGAAAGTTTCCCTCTGAACATATAAACCTTCATCACCAATTCGATGCGGAAAGCGACGATGTAAAGATGTAAAGAAGTAAAATCGCCATTTCTGTTTACATTTCACGAAGGCGGGAAACTTAAACTGCAAATCTTACCCTTTATGAGCGTTTTGCAGTAGGAACAATTTAATTTTATGTAGATATAAATTTTAAAAAAATTAAGAAAGTGAGAATACAAAAAATTATATAAAAACAAATGATAAACAAAATACAAAGTAGCTCACTCAATAGCTATATCCTAATCGCCATTTTGTTCAGTTTGAAGATGATAGGGACGTCATAATACGATTTATGCCAATTTACGTCAAAAGCTTTCATGGGGTGTTCATGAAAATGTATGAGGGAAAGATTCTTTTTTTACATCAAATGTGAATTTACGTTGTAAGATGAATACCCTTAATATATTTTTGGTAAGTATTTGGTATAAACATAACTCAATGAATGCTTTTTTTGCTCTTGTTGTTAGTATGTTGCGTATATTGATCAGTTATGTAAATAGGTATTATTCCAATTTTAAAAATTCCAAGAACTTGTGTTAGTTGGGTACCTACTACGCGAAAAACTGCAAAATTTGGGGATTTTTTTCACTTCTTGGCTTTAAAAGTTATAAACAATGCGTTTTTCAACAAACAAATGAAATAGGTTTTTTAAGCTAATAAAATTTGCAACTGTTTTATTATCAGAGATTAACCATATGGATCATCCAGTTTACCCGCAAACACAATGACACTATCGGGTTCAATAATTATCGTGATCCAATTTTTAATTTAATTTCTCACCGCCCAGAGCAATCAATTTACGATATTTAACTTTCAAGTTTCTGCACCTGTCTGTTATGTCAAGTAGGAAGATGCCACATGTGTAAATTAATATAGGAACTTAAAAACACACCTACATACATACCTACATATGTGCCAAATAAAAAGAAAGGCGAACGAGGGTATAGTAATACATTTGTATTGAACTAGTTTTATTCTTTTTTATTTTATTTCTTTTAAACTATAGAGGTACATGAAACCACTTAAATTATATTTTGCCGAATCAAAATTTGCCACACTACACCATGGCTCGTGATTTTTATTTTCACAAAAAAACTTAGAACTTTTTATAAAAAATATTTTTATGAATGCTCGTGAAATCGTGTTATCACGGTCAGCTGAACGTCATTAAAATTTGAATTTTTCACTGGCGATCATATTTTTTTCTTCAGCCGATCCCTACCAAACATTGCAGGATCAGCCGCTGGGAAAGTCTGATAATTGCCTGCAAACTTCATCAAAGTCGGTCCAGCCGTTTTGGATTAGTATTATTTGAAAGTTATTTTTTTTGTCAAGTAAATTATATTACTTGACAGTGGTCTTGGCCGTCATTGTCTGCTATAACGATTGATGGGCAATGAAAGTCAGGTTGGAATTTTTTTTCAAAAAAGGCCTTTTTTTCCAAAAGTATAAGAAATAAGTAATTTTTATTTAATGTTATAAATAGGTAAGTAATATATAAAACAAAACAAAATTTAAAGTGAGTTTTCATCCTTTTTTCCTTGTGGCCTTCATTCGACCAGCTTAACCTAAATAAAAATATTGGTAACACCGCTCGTCCTATAATGAGGAAAGTCATGCAAAATAATATTATGGAAAATTCAATTTATCACGAAAAGAATGAATTCTTTTTTTGACTGTTTGCACTCTTGGAAGTCATTCAAAAGCTTGTTACATTTTTTGAAATCTTAATCTTATGAAACTTTTAAATGCGGAGCTTAAAGCTTTCAAGCTATGCGTTTTAAGAAGTAAAATTAAGTCAAAAAAACAAATTTTTCGTTAGATTGAATTGGGACAGTGAATTTCAGTTTACTGATTTTATAACGTTTGTTAAAAAAAGAAACAGTTTCTTATTAAAATAATGCAAGAGTTAATCATTATCTATTTCTTTTTGTTTGTAAAACGAATAAAAATCAATCTATTTCCTGATATAATGTATAGATAGGTAGGTATATATGAACCTACTTAATTTTGTAACGTGAATTAACTTTTATGCATAATGAAACAACTTATCCGAATTGATACACTCTTATTCTCTTTGAATGCGCAGTAATGAATTATTTTATCAACTTAATGACTCATTTGTTATTTGACTTAAATTATTTATCAAATCGAAAAACTTTTTATTTGATATGGTAAAATGAGTTCATTGACTAAATTAACTGGTTAATTGTAGCAATTATCTATTAACTTAATTTCAAAAAAAAAGTGCTAGCACTTAATAAAAATTAAAGAAGTAAGTACCTATCTATATATTGTAGATTCTTACATCTTATAGATACCTCACCATCTTGTATAGATACCTCACCTATCCACCTGCAGACAATGTAGGTAGGTATATACATACCTATCTAATACCTATATATGTTTCTGCCTACCATTATGTAGGTCTAGGTACCTACCTTACATTTCTACCAGTTTCACTCCCACAATATCCTGTCTACGTTACCTATGTTGCTGTTTAAAAATATCGACTTTCCTATTCCTTTTTATAGCATTACATCCTGTGCCAATAACATGTAGATACCTATACTTTAGCATAAAAAGTATTAGGTACCCACATTAAAGCTATACCTAGTCCTACATATAAATTGAATTGCGCCTCTCCGTTTAATGTAGGAGACTAATACACACACCTGACACCATAGCTTGCTCCACACAAATCTAGTTAGTTTTGGAGTCTAGCTATGTGTAATGTTAGTTAAAATGTCTAGCGACTTAATTTCCAAACAAATCTGTATCTATTTATCTCTACCACAACCACAAATGATTTTTTTTCATTTCAGGAAAAAAAATCAAAATCTAGGTATAAGTAGGTATCTATCAAAAACTGTAAACCGAAACTACCGAAACCGAAATTATAGTTGAAGTTGAAGTCACAGGTATATTCAGTGATAGGTATCTACCTACAGGTACATTTTTAGGTCTACAAAAATCCTTTTATTATGCAATTAAGAAAAATCCATTCATCCTTTTTATGTTTGCAATTGTAGCGAAAATGATTAATCCCCAACAACTCTGCTGACCACCGTCACCGCCACCGTCCAAAAAACGACAGGTCAAAAAGAAAAACTAACGGATTTTATGCAATTTCGCCATTAAATGGCAAAATCAACATTTACAAAAAAAAATAAAACAAAACCCGACCAAATGGGGGACAAGCGCCAGAAGCAGCAATAACACACACGAAAAATAAAAGAAAAAAAAAACACTCAGGAAGGATAATCAAACATCAAATAATAGGCAACATTAAATCCACCATTCATTCGAGCAGAATCACAAGGAGGTACACTTTATTCACACCTTTGCTCAAAAAACCACCCATACACTGGTCGAATTGCTACGAAATATGGAAGGAGTACGTTGTTTTTTGTGTGTGTGGGTGTAAATGTCATAAATCATTTCTTTGTGCGATTGTGTGCGATGACAGCAGGCGCTGTGCCGGTAGCTGGCACACTCCTGCATTTCGATGAAAGCCAATTGAAGTCGCTTGAGTGGCAAGAGAGGAACAGTTTGTATCATCTGGTTGGTAAGCACCATTGTGTGCCACGCCTATTTTGTGTCTGATCAACACACACACAAATTGTAATGGAAGTGTGTGAGGGAGAATACGAAGTAGAAAGAGCTAACAGCAGTGATGGATTTGACACATTTTATGAGTGTGGGTATTTTTAAGTGGGGAAAAAAGAATCTGAGCCATGTTGCGAAACGTGTGGCAATTTCTCTTTGGCATTGCGCCGAGATACATCGTTTATCATCATAAACATCGTAATTTTTTTTATTCATCGGGCTGCAGATACACAAACGGATAAAATAATGAAGACATTTTTTTTATTTGCTTTTGGAAAAAAAGGATATTTTTTTGTCAATTGTGTGCGGTTGAATTTTGTTATTTTCGTATATAAATTTACTTATCTACCTAACTAGAAGTTAAAGTTTTTCTGGCCATGGTTTAAGGATAAATCTATATTATGTAGGCACCTTCAGGATATAATCTGGGTTATGGATCCTATACATAATGTCTAAGGAAAAAGTAAAGTTGCGAAAGTGCTTAGAATCGGAAACTCCATAGCGAATTATAACTGGAGTTATTTGATGATAGACTGTGCTAAAGTAAAGTATTCAGGCTATGACAGCACATGCAGAACAGGTAGGTCATCTTAAAAAAGGCGTAGGTGAGCTACTACATCCCAATAAAGGTTGGATACCCACCTTCACTCAGCCTCTCCTGAATATACACACTCTCTCACTCTCAACCCGTGCTAAGTATCTAGGCGTTATTCTCTACCCTAAACTTAACTGGAAAATGAGCACCTATTGAATAACGGGTCAAAAAAGCCAGCAATAAGCTTAGCTTTTTACGCCTGCCCCTCCAGTAAAACATTCGGAAACAAGTGGGGTCTCTCTCTGCAGTCGAAGATGGTTTTATATGGATATACACCGCAGTAGTAGGTACGTCCCAGTCCTATGCTAACCTATGGATCGATTGTCTGGTGGACTGCTCTAAGCAAAGCCTATAATATTGATAAGCTCTAAAGGTACTGCTTAGTTGACTGCACTGCTTATATAGACTTAAGGAAATTTGTTGTTGCACCGATAGACCTTTTGATCACTGCTGTAAGTATATAGATAGTCAGGCTGCCATCAAAGCCATTGATGCTGCCTCCATATCTTCAAACATCGTTCAACAATGCTTAAACAATTCTTAGCTCGCGACCTTTAACGCTAACGTGAAGGTCACTTTAATCTGGGTCGCAGGCCACAGTGGTGTTCAGGGAAATGTACGGCCGAACGAGCTTGTCCGGCAAGTTGCCCTTCAAGGATCGGCCCTTCACAGCTCACTTGCTGAAGTAGTTAGTATTCCGCTGGGAGCTACGAATGATTTGACTAGTTGTGCCACGTCAAGGCCCACCTATGACAGATCCCGCACAAATAAACTTTTATGTAGATATCGGTCAGACATATAACCAGAATCATTGCAGTTGTTATACGGGTCACTGGCCAATAGGAGAGCATCAAGGAAGAAAGGGTATATTCCACACAATACTCACTGTCGTAGCTGCGATGATGAAAGGGAAAAAGAAATAGTAACCCGCTATCTATACCCTGCCTTGGCCAGTCCAAGATGCCAATTTTTCTATCAGTATTTCCCACTCCCACTTTATACTCATTACTGAAAGTTCATTTAGGAACTTTCTCCCTTCTTTTTTTGCCATAGAGTTCTCGGGCTGCTCTCTCAGAGGCTCTGTAGGCCTCGTTCTTCGCTGCATGCGCCAACCGGCATTCTTCATCAAACCAGGAGTTTCGTTGTTGACGCCTGGTGAAACCGAGCACATTAGAGGCGGCATTCTGATGGCTTGTTGGCAATGTCTCCACTGGTCATGTGCACTTGCTGCTGCTGGCGGGCTAGTTAAGAGATTGGTAGAAACGTGGTCAGCAAAGATTCTTGCGGTCTCTTGCGATTTTAGCTTCGTGATATCAGACCTTCTCACAGCATCAGCTCGGCGCTGCGGGGCCAAGGATATCCGCATTCGTACTCGAGATACTACCAAGTAGTGGTCAAAGGCTTTGTTTACCCCACGGAATGTTCGAACATCCAGGATACTGGAAGCATGTCTGGCATCAATTGCGATGTGATTGATTTGGTTGACGGTCTTTTGATCACTGCTCCGCCAATTACCATTGTGTAAGTATATCAAGGTGCGGGAAATGGGTGCTCGATATGATGACATTTCGCCGCAAAGTCTATCATCCTGTATCCGTTGACGAAAGTGTCATCCTGCAGGCTGTGTCCTCCGACAGCTTAACCAAAGATGCCTTCCTTTCCGATTCGGGCATTGAAGTCACACACAATAGTTTTGGCATCGTCGGGCACATATCGGACGCATTCTCTAGGAGGTCATACAACGCGTCCTTGGTTGGTTTATCCTTCTCTTCGTGGGGGGCGTGTAAACAGATCAGCGAGATGTTTATGAATTTGGCTTTGATGCGGATTGTGACCAAGCGCTCGCTAACACTGCGGAAACCCAAGACTTCTTGCCTAAGTCTTCCTCGTATCACAAAACCGCATCCAAATAGACGCTGACCCTGTTCTTTATAGCACGGCCCGTGGTAGATATCATACGATGTCACCCTCCGTACTTCCTGGATAGAGTTGTAAGCGTGACGTTGTGGGGTACACTCATGCTGAAGTGTTTTGTGTCTAATTATCATTAATCACATTAGTTTTTCATTATACTTACAAAGTACATTCTATATTTAATTGTGTAAAATCAGAAGTACCTTTACATTATAATCAATAATGTCGTGTAAAGCTTGTAAAGTTCGATTCATAAATAAAGATTCAAAAATCAAGTGTACTAACTGCAGTGAACTTCATCACGCAAACTGTGTAAAGTTAACACCCAATGAAGTGGATTGCATTAAAAAAAGTCAAATTACATGGCAGTGCCCACTGTGTTCAAGTGCACAACAAGCTTCTATATCAGTTGCAAATTCTGCACTATCAAAACATACGCCATTGAAAACCACCCCGCCTGCACTGACTAATCATACCACCACAAGCACTCCACCACCAACATCCACCGCCCAAACCTCAGAGCTCACTACAGACAACGTGAAACCTGCTCTTACTTTGGAAATGGTTCATGCCGATATTCTTTTAATTCAAAGTATTCTTAAAACACAAATTGATACACTTACTGCAAAAAATGTAGAGTATGAAAAAAAAATTATATCGCTTGAGGGAAAGGTCAACAACCTAGAACAACAGTAACTAGGAAACAGCATTGATGTGTTCAACGTTCCAAACACCATTCCAACAATGTCCAACACCGATCTTGCAATTAAAATTCTTTGCGATGACTTGAAGGTAAATGTCACAGAAGGAGACTTAGATCAGTGCTACGTAAAAAAAATTGGGGCATATTCATAGACACTGTTTAAGTTGTTTTTAGAAAAACTCGAGTTTATCCTATTTAAATTACATTGCTTAAACCCAGACTAAGCAAAACTGTAGTTTAAAAACAACTATGAATACGCCCCATTAAACTGACCAAACCACCAGCTGATGGCAATGCAACAAAAAATATTTTGCATAATAAATTTGCATCGCGAATCGTAAAAGAAAAAGTAATGAGAGCGAGTTACAAAAACAAAGCGCAGCTTAAAACAACAATCGTGAGTGCTGGAATGAAAGAGGAGATGATGTTCGTCAACGAAAGCCTAACATATGGCTCACGTCAATTAATGAAGGCAGCAGCAGCAATCAAAGATTCAAAAAAATATAAATATTTGTGGGTAAGGAATGGGATTGTTTACATGAGGAAAGAAGAGGGTTTTAATTTTGTTAAAATAAATTGCATTTCCGACTTAAATAAATTATGAGTACTAGTAACATTTTAAACAACCATGTAAACAATCCTATAAGCCCTAATGTAAATGACCATACTTATAACTGTGTTAATGATATGAATGTAGTTTTATTAGAAGAATCTTTTTGTGTTCATCAGAATATTCGTAGCCTGAGAAAAATTTTTGATAATTTCTTAGTGCACATTGAATCCTTAGTGAAATTGCCTTTAGTTATATTTATCAGTGAGATTTGGATATACGAAAATGAACTGAATAGTTATGTTATAAATGGGTACACCTTATACGGCAATATTAATGAAACATACGCTGCTGGCGGTGTAGCAGCTTTTGTGAGAAGTGATCTTTTGTGTGATTACAACCAAATTGTATCTACCAGTGCTGATATTTTGAATGTATACATTTTCTTTTTAATAATAATTGGTATACTTTTATTTGCATTTACCGTTCGCAATATGTTACTAAAAATATTTTTCTCGATGAACTTGAAAACATTCTCAAAGCTAAAAAAGAAAAAAAACCTTATTGTACTGGGAGATGTCAATATTGATCTTTTGGATTCATTTGATAAATATACGGAAAGTTATTCGCTCTTAATGGCTTCATTTGGTCTCAAAAGTGTTATAAATGAACCTACCCGTATTACAGCTACTAGTGCTAGTTGTATTAACCATATGTTTGTGCGTTTCCATAGGAATAATCAATCTGTATTTAAAAGTTGTGTGTGCGATTACAAAATAACCGAACACCATTTTTGTGTTTTAAGTATTTGCAAAGTTAATTCAAACACCCTATGCCAAATAAAAAGGAATGTAAAAATTCGAACAGACTTTTCTATGGTTCGGGACAAGTTGAGGTATGAATTTTGGGAAGAAGTTTTTCTTGAAAATGATCCTTCTAAAGCTTTTTGTTTATTCTCTTCAATCCTGAATAATCATATTAAGGACTCCTCTTGTTTCTAATAGACACTAAAAAAAAAAATGTTAAAAACCTGGATGACACCTCACTTATTAAAGCACATAGAAAATAAAAAAAAAAATTGCTATAAAATGTAGGAAACATCCACTTAATTCTAGTCTTAAAAAATATTATCAAAAACTATGTAAAAGAACAAAAAAAAAAATGGTGGATGACGCTCGCAATTCCTACTATAATAACCGTTTTAATAGTTATAAAGGTAATGTCAAGATGGAATGGGAAGTTGTGAATAACATACTAGGAAAACAACCAAAAAGCAATGAAATTTGCAATGTATTAATAAATAACAGTGTTGTTAATGATTCCAGCATAATGGCTGATAATTTTAACTAATAGGAATTTTAACTCATTTTTAAAAAACCTTAGATCATGGCTTTTCACTATTGATCATAATGATATTGAATTATTGCTTAGAGTAACTACTTAATATTCTTCTAATATTCATCCGTATCTATGAAATTTTAAATTAATTTTAATATTTATATGTATTTTGTAACAATTTAATAATTTTCTTACTATTGATTCGTAAACGCAAAATAACTTAAGTAAAGCTGATAGTACCCCATGTCAGTTATTTAATCCGTTTAAAATTCTAATAGAACAATCAACACTAACTTTATAGTTAAGGATTGTCCTTATTTGTTTTTCCACTTCACAATTAAATTTATTATTGTTTATTCATTTATGTATGTATGTCAAATTTTTGTAAATTAGATTTAAGTGAAATGGATACAAAAATAAAAATATAATAATAGCTGTTACATCAGCCCTTAGGATATCCAGGGTCTCCACTAATTGTTTGGCTGCACGTGGTCTGTACAACGACAGTACATTTCAGGTACAGATCCGATATTCGTTGTTCATGTTTCGTTTGCTGGGGTCGTCAACATTAAGATCATCCGTATCCGAGGTTTTGTTGGTGTTTCGGAACTAATGTGTTTTTTCCATTGTAGGAAGTTACCCCAATGCAACCCCTATCCTGGAGGACTGGACTCTTAGATAGCTCCACGAACGGGGAGCCGGATAAACCGCTCCTTGTTATAGGCCTGAGCTTTGAATATGTCGTAGTAGCTCGTTGATGAAAAGAGAAAGCGCCTTAATGGAAACATTCCTCCTCCCCTCCTTACTGACCTAAGCCCTAAATATACCAGAGTTAATCACGTAAAGTCTCTGTCGTCCAAAAAAACTATTGGTGACACCGTTGATTCTGATGAATTCATCCGCCGCACACCATTCTGATGGGCTCGTCTAAGACTTCAGCCGACTTATTGGGAAGCAATAAAATAAATCAATTATTCACCTTTTCCGTCGGAACCATATCTACAGCCGTGTAGGCACTAGGTGAGTTATGTCAACTATAAAAACCATGTTTTTCCTTGTTTGCCATCCAGCACTTTTGACGTTTCAAAATAAATTAGAAAAAAAAACTATCAACCGTGCCGCGACTGCGCGTTTTGTGAAGAAATATTTTATTTTGAGGTGTTAAAAAGCAATGAAGTTAATTTAAGTGTTTGTTTTTTGTGTTCCTTTTAATAATTTTCCAACCAAATTTTAATCAGCTGATGCAAATGGATATGGATATAAAATATGAGAGTGCTATGCAGCTTCATTGTGTGCACGCAAAAAACAAGACTTAAGACACATTTTGACATTTGTTCCAGCTGACATTTGTTACAGTTGCAGCAGTCTATTGTGCTCAGCCAGTAAAAAGGAAAAGGAATTAAGATATATGTGTGTACTATACTGCATTCTGAATACAGACAAATTCTAATTAGTAGTTTTGTTTGCATAATTTTAACGTAGGTGAACCAAATGAGGCAAAACTTATTTGTTTTCTTAATAACTCTCTTATTTTATTGAATATGTAGGCAAACTAAATGGATAATGAAAAAAAGTTCGAATATGAATGCAGAAACGAGCACTAAGGTTTTAAAAAAATAACGCAAAATATTTCAATCCATAATTAAGAAAAACCTTCTGTTGGGCCTTATTAGGAACCTGTGCTCCTAATAAGGCCCACAAAGTTTTTTTCTCAAATAACATTAAATTTCTTCTTCAAAAAGGCAAGAAAAACAGAAAAAGCAAAATAGTTTATAAAACTTTTATTTTTAAGTTCTTACTTATAAATTTATAACATAAAAACGTCTGATTTACAGAAAAAAGTATCAAAGTAAATCTTAAAACCAAAAGTAAAAAAAAAATAAATTATCGTTTAAAAAACAATAAAAAAATCAGCATTCTAGGTGAGCAAAATAATAATAAAATAATTGCGATTATGATATTATAACAATAAAACTTAGCGATTTGCGTTCTAAGCAAATCCACCTGGGTAGTCAAATGCCTCGTCTTCTGCGGTCAACCCAACGCAAAGTTTATGATATACCAAGTGCCGAAAGCCTGGCATTGCATCATTTTATCTATGTATCTTGCAGGTGGGACAATACAACGCTCCTCTTCCATGATTTTGCTTGATTTCCCTTTTAGACGATGACGGTTTCGGTGGGGAAGTTTGGAAGAAAATCGAATTAAATTTTTCATATACTTAATAAGATCCACTCAAATTCTTCATGGGCTTTGTTAAGTAAACAAGAGTTGTACTAAACTAAAATAAATGTATACAATAATACTCATACCTGTTAATATTGTCCACAAAAAAATAATTTTGTTCATTCACTTTTTTATAAAAGTGTTTTTATTTTTCTAAAATATCACTTCACCAAAAAACAATATTTTGCATTTTTCGTCTCGACAATTTTAGCCCTGAGCATTAAGCACGTTCGCTTTTGGCTGTTTCGTTTTTTTTTTTTGTATTTCGCTTAATGTTCGTCCGTCCGTCATTTATTAACGTGCAAAAAATCGCTAAGACACAAACAAATTAAAGGTAAATAATATAAATGTCCGATTCGATCAAATTTAAAACTTCAATTGTAACGGAAACCGCTGTAAAATAATAAAATAATAAAGGATATTTTATTTTATAACTAGGTACCTATAGGATACCTATAGAAAGAACATTTTACTAGACTGCTGAAGGGCGAAGATATAATCAATATTCTGCTGTTATAGGCAGTTTATTAATTTTTAACGATAGTGGCCATCATATCCGTTCAACTGTCTAAATAAATTGCTAGTGTGGATGGCCTACCAGCTTAATAGGTCAAAGTAGGGAGCCAGCACCAACTCATTTGTCAAATTTGTTCCGATGAAAGTATGTCCGATGAATAGAACCTTTGGCAGTATGCGCTATTAAAAAAAGGAAATTCTCTAAAATGTACCAACTATACCGAGGAATAAGCCTTCTAAACTGTCCGCTAGTTATACTGGTGTGATTTGATTGCATTGCCACCTTATTTATCAACGATCTGACTGGTCCTCTTCGTTTGGTTTAAGGCTAGGCAAGTCAACTGTTCACCACTTCAACAGATACTCCACTCCAACTGACTTTATGAAAAACACCAGAAATTCCAATTATTCCATATATTTACACCGCTTTATCGTACAAAGGCGGCGCTATTAGGTATAGCGTGAATGCAGACGAATTACCTCCGCTTCCTGATGGGAGGAGTGATCAAAAGAAGAGTAATTCAACTCAGCCTTTACTTCGGGCTCAGAAGGCATTTAAACTATAACTGTAAACTATAATGCGCACGAGCTAGCATGATCTACTGTCAAATTAAAACGAATTGTTTCGTCATGTTTATAGAAACATGATAAATGCACATAATGAACATGTGTTTCTTTTATTTGTGTTAAAAATGCATAATTTATTGTTAAAATTATTGATTTATTTATAAATTATTTTAACGAAACTCAACGAAATGGGCATATGTCCATAGTCCATTATAGCCAACACGCCATAAGAATGTGTGTATTCGCTCATTTCCACATGCGATTTTGACAGTAGCTCATGCTTACTCATGCACATTATAGTTGAGCCTTAAGGCTCTATCAAAGGATACGTTAAGTCCTTGATCATCCTAGTCCTGCTGTACCTATCTATGGGGCAGAAAAGCATGGATCTTGAACATTTCGTATTAGAACTTGCTTGTATGTTTTGGGAGAAAGATCGACCGAGTAATTTTTATAGATACATGTTCGTATCCAGAGAGTGTGGTGAGAAGCTTAAGGATCTCAGATTGCTAGAAAGGCTTTGAGTATTAGAAAGGTATAGGTATAGTAGGTACCAAACTCTCGCTCCTCTCTATGCCTTCAATAGTTTAGTAGGTAAGGTTACCTACAGGACCTTTTCGAAATCTATCACAATTTAAAAGAAACATCAGAAAAAACGATTCTTCCAACAATAAAAAATAAAATAAAGGTTAGTTAAAGAATAGACCCATAACTACTTACAGGAAAAATACCCATAAATGTAACACTTACAATACCGAAAAAAAGAAGTCAAAACTCCATGCATGCATGATGAAGAGCAGGCGCTTATGTCACATTGCATTTTCAATTTGCCTACTTGTATATGTCTACCTACCCATAAAGGTGCTATATCTAACATATGCGTCCTACCTTTGCCATCAAACGCTCTCTATGCTTTGTTTTCCTTTTTTATACGAATTTTGTTTGGTGTCTTTAGTGCCACTAGAAATTTTGTTAAGTACCCCCTTCAATTTTTATAGCTAGATAGGTTGGAAGAATGGTATATACAGAATTATTATGTATATGTAGCTTCGAAAACACATCATCATCTGCTACTCTTCGATAGTTCGAAGGTAGGTTATACCTACCTACCTATTTCAATTTCAAATCGCACATCATAGCCGACGAATGTCCTGCTCCCGCCATCATAACATAACACATCTTTCAGTCCATCCGTATATACAAACCTACAGAGTTACGCATCAAACAAAAATTGCAACAACAGACAAAACAACGACTAAAAGAAAAAAAAATTCAATCACAAAATCTAATTTGAGAAATGAAATATATATTGCACACTTTAAAGCACCTCACACAATGAATACCTACCTACCTAGCTACTAAAAAAAAATGGGTCCAGCAAAACTCCAGAGATAAAGGTGTGTGGCCCATTGGGTTGACGCCTTTTGAAAATTACCTTTTCATTGATTTTGGCCTCTTCTTCTCTATATAGATCTCACTCGTACTCAATTGAGCGCCCTTTTAATCGCCCCTCTCGCCATTTCGTTCATACGTTCGTTATGCTTATGCTACACGAAATACGGTATAGATACTATATGAACGGTTCTCTTCTATGGCCATTGTGTTTGACACTCACTAGCCTCTTCTAAAAGTACACGCTCGAGTGCGATGACAAGTTTTCATAAAATATCCAACAGACGCACACATTCATAGTATCTATGGCGATACACTCGACGAAACGATGCATGGATAACGAACGAACACACTCATGGACCAAACGGAAGGCTCCCCGGCTCATTCAAGCCCACATAAGTGGGATGGTACTTTTCGGTTCTCATTATTTTCCAACACACACTCTATGATGCGACAATGGGCAATGGGAATGACGATGAAGACCGATGTCACGCGACGACAACGGCAGCATGGCAATCCCATCATAAAACAACGGTACCCACTGAAATGTGAAACAAACGGAATACCTCATCGAACCACCGCACACACTCAAATAGCCAGATACAAATGTATCATCTCGACACTCAATGCAATGGTGGAATTCGCTCTCTCTCTATGATGTTGTTGTTGTTTTAATTTCGTCGGCAATGAAAAAAAAAGTAATTCGGGCTCACCCCTTCACACGCATACATAAAACCTGTCCACCCAGGCCCACCTCTCCGACTACTGCAACCATTATTGTTTTATTGAATTTTCTGTTTTTCTCACTCTCTCTCGAAGGATTTCAACATTGCTTCTAGTACAATCAGTGGTAAGTGCCATCTCCCTCTGTTAACTAGAGGGTTGCTTCAAAATACAATTGGAATTGGAAGTTCATGGTGTTGTTCGGATGCAACTGTGTGTGAGGCATAAAACACGTCGCATTATTGTTGGATGCTGTGTGTTTTGTTGTTGTTCCTTTCTTGTAAAAGTACTAGCTATGGAAAAGTTTTATTCGAGGGCTATCCAGAAGCCATCTGAGAAGCACTCGTCAGTACTGTTCAGACCTCTTATTTCATTTGACGGAATCGTGTCGAGTGGATATTCATAATAAATTTACTGAGAGCTGAATTGTTTTTTCAGTATTGTATATGTTGTTATTTTTTTCTGTTGTCTTGTTCGGTTCTATCTGCTTTAAGACCGTTTTTTCGGTTCTTCTATAGGTAATTTGTCGTGCCGCCATTTGTAATAATCCACTAATGTCAATCGTTGAAGTCCTCTTCGTCGCGTTGTCGTCGTGATCGTCTTTTGATAGAAGATAATCATCTTAATTATTAATCCTATGTCGTCGTTGTTCTTTTTCCTGAGTGTCGTTGTTGTAGTGGTCATCTTTATGTCATCATCATTATCAAACTCAAACATCAAATTGCACAAATAATTAATATCAAGAACAGTGAAAAATCCTCATCAACAAAGTGTGATAGTCCCTTTGACACTTTTTGAAGAACACGCCATATTCCTGCTAATCTGTCGAGGGTTTTGAATATTTTGTTTTTGTTTGCTCTCTCTCTCTCTAAATGCAAGAAAGGAAGTTGGATTGCCCACGAAGTGCAACGGTACTTTAAGCTATACTTGACGCGCCATCATCATCATCATCATCATCATAGACGAAGACCCTTCTGTGTCTGTTTTTGATATTCTAGTACATTTTTAAGTGTGTGTTTTCTATTGCATTAACGTCGCGCCGGCCATTGAATTTATTGTACCTATAAAACAAATACTTACCGTTATTTTGTATATTGTTATCTGAGTGAAACTGTATAAAAATTCAAGTGCAATTGACATGAATTAACAAGCAAAATAAGTGGCAATTTATTATTGGAAAACGAAAGTGCATCAATTTATTTAAAATATTTGTTTGTTTTTCTGCAAATTAAAGAAAATATAGAAGTGAAAATTAATGAACGGAATCAACAACTGCCATTTTCATTTCAATCAACCATAATTAATCAGACTTCTATATTGGATAAATACCTACTATGCTCTGTTATAGGTGGGTATTTTTTATTATTTTTTTAAAAATTAGTTTTATAAATATTCTGATGAGCCGTCGTCGTCGGTCGTCCCGTCGGTAAATGGTTTATTTTCAAAAATAGCTAGGAAGCTTCCTAGGTATACAAAGCAGGTATCTTCCTATTTGTTTCTTTTTGTATTAGATATTCTAGTTCAACTTTTAAAATAACTTCCCATATGATCCAGGTTATGTGCGGCCAACTGTTATGAATAGATGGAGCTGTTTTTCCAAAACAATAGGTATTCTTTTTATAGGCCTACCTAAGGGCCCGGTTATAGCGATCAGGATTCAGGAAAACGAAACAGGAAAAATTTTCAGATCGAGAATTTATTATGTTTTCATTTGTTTTAAAACAAAAATGTTTCACGATGGCAAATAACTCAAAGAATTTTTTGTGATGATAAAATTTTGAATAGAACAAATACTTATTTTAAAAACCGCATTTATTTATTTTCCTGATGGAATTTAGTTTTTCGTAAGGAAATTCCATCAGGAAAATAATCAAATCTATTTGTTACAAAAAAATACGTGCATAATTGAAATTTTTATCATCGGAAAAATTTGAGTGAGTTATTTAACATCGATATGCATTTGTGTTTCAAATAAATTCACCGGCTTCTAACGACCTACAGCTAACTCTGTACATTTTTCATATCTACTTCATATACAATTTATATATCTATATAAAATCAATAGACAGAACATATTATTGTTGAAATATTTAAACTCCATTATCTAAGGCCAGCTAGTATTATCTTATGTAAGGTCCCACATTTAAAGCTTAAATACAATTCATCTAAATTTTTTTCATCTAAATTTTGTAATCTTGTGTATCCGATTGTAGATTCTAAAGTTTACTTATTTGGTTAAAATTCGTTTAGTACTTAATGGCTATATATTTTAGACTTAACTTCAACACAGTAAAAGTTCCTACACTGGAGCTACTCCTTTTTTTTTTTTTGTTAGTTTTCAGATGATGAATTATTTTATTCCACCGTTTTACACTCATCGCAACTAGTTAAATTTACTTAAATAATGGTTGAAACAAAAGCAATTCCATATTAGCAAACTAAAAACTAATTGTAGAAAACCCAAACACTGTGCGACACTTTGACTTTCATATTGCGACAAACAAAAGTTTTCCTAAAATCCCATTTAAGTGTTGTGTTTCAAAAAGTCTTATTATACTATTTATAAAATTATTAGATAGGTATGTCTATGTATGCAGAAAACGAAATACATATTGTAAAAAGAAATAAATTAATCAAACCTGCCAAACATGTATCTTCTTTTTCATTGAATGTCAAACATGTATCTACTTTTTCATTGAATGTTTTTTCGTTTGCAGCAAACAAATTTATCAGAATATTGTTTACTGCAAAATGTTTTACCTTTATGGTTTCAAAAATTTAGCTTGATGTTGCAAAAGAACAAGAGTTGTAACAAATGAGGGGATTGTTTTCCATAACTACATGTTTTAAAGCGATGCTCTAGTTAAAAGCATATACAAGTTAGTAACATAAATATAACATTTGCCATGTTTGTCGAAATCGAAATAAATCGATTAAAATTTAGATTTAACTTCTATTATGTTAATATAATTAGGTCAGTAAAATTAGCTTTGAAACTTAGAAAAAAATACTTTGGTCGGAATATGTATTTATGTTTTAAAGATAACCATTTAGAGAGTCTAAATCCACAAAGTTCTTACAAAAAAAGTCTGCATTGTCCGCCATTTAAAAAAAAAATAGATGAAATGCTATTTTCCGACTTTTGTTGGTCGAAAAATAATTTCCTTTTTTTTAATTTTATGAGGAAAAATATTTTTTTAAATTTTTTTCACACAAGTATTTTGTCAATAATGTTATTGGCAAAAAACTGTCAACATTTTGGAGATAGATATCATTTTTAATGATTATTTCGCCTCCCGTTGATCTAAACAAAGTTAAATCTAACTAATTTTCGGTAGCACTTTAAATTTCCGACATGTCTGTATATTCAAAGTTTCTGTACAACAAAAAAATAATTAAAATATATCATTCCAAAGTTCATATTACTAACAAGCTCTCGCACCGTTCGTTGTCGGATATATTCTACGAGAGGCGAGAGCATCAAGAGTCTTTGGATTCTTCTCATAGACAGATTCAGTGGCTTTGAAAAACCTTTAATGAATAAGTATGGAGCGTTCAAATAAAAAAATATTGGTTATCTATATAATGCAAATCATTGAGGCCTAGAAGCAACCCGGATGCGGAGACTTTAAGAAGTTTTTTTTTGCAGGAGCTGTGTGTAAGCTAAGTGGAGATGTAACAATGATTTAATTTACTCAATTCGTCCTTCTTTATTATAAAATTAAAATTTTGTTTTTGATTGGATACATTTCTCAGAAGATGTTTTTAAATTATATATGACTTACATTTTTAATTAATTCCATGAAAAGGTCTACAACAATTCAACAACATAGTTTTAAATAAAATACGTGAGTACTTCCACAAATGTAAGTTCACGATTTTACGAGCGAATTTATAAAAATCAATATCATTTAAACTATGAAGAAAATTGTATTTTTAAAGAATATAGGTTTATTGTTTTACCAATTTCTGGAAATATTTTTCTATAGGTAGGTATGGATATGGAAATATATTTAATATGATCAAAAAAAAAAAAAAAAAAAAATTGGTGGTAGCGCCTTTAAGTTGTTGTTGTTGTTCAAAAACATTCAAATCATTATGCTAGTTATATGAGTTTTTTATTCACTTCACTCTTTAAGTGGTTTGAATCGAATCAAGTGCGTGACCAAACTTAACTTTTATACAATCTACTAAAATGTCGGTTGTCATTAACCATTAAAAAAATTTAAAACCTCCATGTTGCGAGCTAGGCTCCAAAGAAAACTTTTTTGGTACTGAAGGAGCGGTGACGGCAAGCTTATTGTGGTCCTACATGTATCGAAGAAGTCCCCTGTGGAACTTAAGATTTAAAAAATGGCGCCCAACGTAGGGTCCGAACATACAAATAGAATTTAAAAGTCTAATGCTCGATACCGTCGAGCATAGCCGTGCAACAACCAGCGCTCCGCTGTCGCTGACACTGTACCAAAACAATCTTCCTATTTAAAATGTTCGTTGACAATTTAACTGTCACCATACAAAATTAAAATTTTACACCCCTACGTACATAAAGTGAACGACTGGGTTGCAGGAATTTGCTCTTGTGGCAAGTTGGCACAAGGATAGTATACAATAATTTAACTAAAATAAATTTAATACTTTGTTTTAAAATATAGGTATAGGGACCTATAAATGAAAAATACGAATAAATTCTTATGATTTTTTATTAAAAGTGCTAAAACTACTTTTTAGAATGATTGAAGCTAAAGTCTAAATTTTCAGAAAATTTTGTTCTATATATAACGTTAAACGCTTTTTAAACAAATCCATTTTAATTTATAACAATACCACTCGGACAAACGGCTTTCTGCCACGTCCTGGAATTATTCTATTTAATATGGCATTACTGAATCAATGTTAAAATTAAGTTTCTTATGAATAAAAATCTTATACAGGGTGAGTCATGAGCAATGCGACAAAATGCTAGGGCGTGTAGGTTGCGTTGAGACAAGAAAAAAATCGTATGGGAGGGGGGTCTATTCCCCTCCGTTTAGCCGGGAGGGGCAATTTTCGAAAAAACTGACTTAAAATGGGAAAAAAATTATTTAAAATCAACGGCTTCATTCACAATGCTGTGCGATACGTTTTTGAAAAGCCAATAACTTTTTCTTTCATTTTGTGTTTAAATAAATCTATTTTAAGAAATAGTTTTTGAAATATTAATTTTCAAAGTCAAAATTTTGAAAAAAAAAATTGAAAAAAAAATTTCAAATTCATTTTTTTCAAAATTTTACGTAATTAAGTGCTAATTTTAATTTCAAAATTCAATGCTGTTATTAATTTTAAGTTATGTTATTGAATTTTGAAATTAAAATTAGCACTTAATTACGTAAAATATTGAAAAAAATGAATTTGAAATTTTTTTTTCAATTTTTTTTTTCAAAATTTTGACTTTGAAAATTAATATTTCAAAAACTATTTCTTAAAATAGATTTATTTAAACACAAAATGAAAGAAAAAGTTATTGGCTTTTCAAAAACGTATCGCACAGCATTGTGAATGAAGCCGTTGATTTTAAATAATTTTTTTCCCATTTTAAGTCAGTTTTTTCGAAAATTGCCCCTCCCGGCTAAACGGAGGGGAATAGACCCCCCCTCCCATACGATTTTTTTCTTGTCTCAACGCAACCTACACGCCCTAGCATTTTGTCGCATTGCTCATGACTCACCCTGTATATCTAATCTAATCTAATCTATAACAATACTCTAAACAATGCCTGCTTGAATTCTTTTTACTTATAAGAACTTTTGAATTTCAAGTGGAAAATTCGAAATTATTATTGAATTCAAAAGTTCTTAGTAGTAAAAAGACTTCAACCAGAAAAGAAGACTTCCAGCAGTAAAAAGACGTTAAATAGTTAAAAAAAGACTAGGTACATTTTATTGAATGCTATCGTAAGACTTAATGACTGCAAAGAATGTAAAAGATTTTTAAAAGAATTAAATTAAAAATATATTATATAAATTAGTTAAAAATATACTACATTCTTTTATTCTCTTTACTTCATCTCTTTTGACTGCTCTAAACGATTGTTTTATTATAAAGACTTCCAAATTAACTATGAAATTTTTTTTAAGTTAAGTATTCAGATGAAGCCAAAGTACTCAAAAATAATTCTTTTAATTCAATTAACAACAAAAACCGAAAGGATTGCATTCTTTTACAGCTCTAAAAGAAGAAATATTAAAAAAAACAAAGATTATTATTATACTGTATTAAAGCTTAACTACTGCATTTTAAAGTGAAAGTTAATAGACTTGAAATAGTATAAAAAAGGAAACCAATTTGAATGCGTTCGGCATTAAAATATGAAAAAAGAAAATTGTTATGTTATTGTATTAGTTCGAAAATTAAAAAGTGTTTCTCGAATTTTCTTATTACGTTTAAATATTTGTTTGAATTGAATAAGTTATTATAGTTTTACATTAATTGCCATTTTGAATCATTTTGGCAATAACTTTGTTTGATATGGAGTACCTACTTATGTGCTTTGTTGTCACATAACCTCAAAAAAAAATTAAAGAAAAAACTCTGCAGTGGTCTGGAGTGATCTATGTGCCAAAATGAGATGATATAAGGCGACGCGGAAACTTATTATAAGGCGACGCGGAAACTAATCCTTCAAAATATTTTATTGTGCTAATGATGTGTGTTTACTTTGACCAATTGCGTGGTGGTGGAAGTTGAAGACTCGTCATCCGCACAGCGCCGTTTTTTTTTGGCAGAACAAGACGATTTATCGCTTTTTATGTCGTGTGTTGTTCCAATTTATTTAAAATGAGTGATAACTAATATAATTCACGGTATATGGCCAGGAAATTGATGCCGAAATTGTCTAATATTCCGTAAAATAAGTTGCCACAAGTATATTCTTTGGGAGTCTAATGCTGTATGACATTTCGACGTCTATTATGCGTCTCTTTTATTTCAAAAATATTAAAATAGAGCTGTCTGCTCTGCCATTTGCACATGTTAAAGCATCTTCCATTTCATCTCGGTGAACCTGTGTGCAAGAACTCTTGTCATAGCTATGTAGAAATCAGCACATATTGCGCTCTATTATAAATACCTATACAAAGTTTTCTTGAAGTAATTTGCCTATTAAGAACATTAAGCACATAGAAATTGCATCTACGATATAAACACAAATATCTGAACCATCTTATACCGACATCCATCAAATAGTTTCTGAAATATAGTTAAACAAATGCCGGAGATAACTATTCTTGTTCTCAATCCTTTCAAGTTATTATTGTTCGTATTTGGTGCGATATTTGTATTACTTTCTTAACTTCCTAAATTGTGTTCCGCCATTATATTTGCTTGTCAGCATACAAAAGAAAAAAAAACTCAGAATCTCAACGTTAACCCAATGTACTATATGTATATGGCAGTTAAAAAAAGAACTTAAACCTGGATGGCTTCATTTACATTTACAAAAAAAAAAAAACTGTCAACACTCCTTACAAAAAGAAAAATACCATCACACATAAGAATTTACAATTCTAGATTTTCTTAGCTCATTATTTATATCTTATTGCAAAATGAGAGAAAAATTTCACGAATACCAAAAAAAAAAAAAAAACAGCTCGCGATAAGCGCGCGCATTTCTATTTAGAACAAACAGTCACACAGGTAATTCATAATTTTCTTCAATTAAAGATGCAATCTCACCTCACATCTTGTGGTTCCACTTCCACACAAGAAGATGGAGACACATTTTTATTTTATATTTTGTTTGTTTATATACAAACATTTGGCCTCACTCTCTTTTATTCATTCACTCCTCCACGATGCTGTTTCCTTCCTTTTATTTGTATCTTATGCGCCATCATCAGGATTCAGGATAAGAAAAAGTAACAACCTTTCCGCAGATGGATGATGATGATGGTGATGTTGTGGTATGGAAATATGCATGCATATATGCAAAAGGATATCATTTCCTTATATCCTTTTTTTTATATGTATATTTAAATGCAAATAAAATATACATGTATGTATGTAACTTTCTAATTAGAAAGGAAAAATAAGTACTCGGATATAAGGAATAAAAAGGACATTTCTTTTCGTCAAGATGATGACACCATGGTTCTTATTTCTTGTTGATAGGTGTTGGGATTTAGTTTCCATCGTCGGGCTCTTAAGGACGACGTTTATGCGATTCTGTCTGTTTTGATAAAAAAAAAATTATTTAAAATAAATATTCATTAAATCCTTTGTGCCCCTGATGTTTAAATATTTCTCGCGTCTAATAAAATATTTATACAATCTTTTGTTCGTGTCCTTTTTTTTCTTCCAGATTATAGTACAAGGATAATGGATGGTGATTCTTATAAAATCGTTTAAATAGATTGTGTTATTTTTTCATCAAAAGTGTGTCACGATCAATTAAAAAAAAAAAATACATATATAAAAAGTGTAAAAATAATTAAACGCATGCTTGAAAAAATTTTGAATGAAAAATCACGCAAATAGTGCTTTTTTGCGAATAAACGCGTATGTCGTCAGCCACCCTGGCCAATATCCATCAGAATAATAATTCTGGAGCCTTCGCGGAGGATCCCGAACATCACGAAGATACGAGTAGTCTTTTAACAGAATTAAATGGCGTCGACTTGGTTATGAGTTTATCGCCCAAGTCTGCCCAACATCAGCACCAGCACCAACAACAGCATCAACAGCAATCAGCACTGACATCCGTTTCGACGTCCGTGAACGCCGCCGCCGCTGCAGCCGCTGCTGCCGCCCATCACCACCATCACCATCATCATCATCATAATTTGAGCAATCTCCAGCACTTACAAAATCTGCACCATCAACATCAAAATACGCTCTTGAATAGCAGTCATTCAACGCCGTTTAGTGTGACAGACATTCTGAGTCCGATTGAGGAATCCTATCGCAAGCTGGAGCTTAGCACAAATCCTCCATCGCCATATAGGTGAGTAATTTATACTTAGAGAACCCTCTTCACACGCATTTGAAAAAAAAAGTAATATACCTAAACCTACCTTGCCATAAAAAATATAATGTAAAAGGATTTTTTTTTCATTTTTTTTTCATTCTTGTAAATAGTGTCCTTAAAGGATTTATGAGGGTTTTATGCCATCTTCTGTAGGGCTTTCGAATTAAAAATGAGTACTTCTTTTGCCTGATGTGAGAGAAAGTGAGAGAGAAAAAAAAGAGAGAGACAGAGGGATGAGGCCTGATGTGTGAGAGGTGTTTTTTACGTATAAATAATATCCTTTAATACGTTTTTAAATTATTTACTCGCGCGATAAATAATTGATGTCATCTGAATGAGGACATTGATGATGGAGATGCGGCGGATCTGAGATTCTAAGAACGTATCTACGTTGTTGATGTGGTGCTGGTGGCATTACAAGAATATTTCATCGCAAACTGATAAAAAAATATGCGACTCAAATTAAGCTATAGGTATGTTCTACTTCTTCTACATATATATCTATTCACTCTCCACTTTAAAAAAAAAAAGATATATAATAATATGTGATAATGGCGGATATAGGAATGGTATTTGTTGTTTAAATATTTAAATTGAATTTATAAAAAAAATACCTTGTATTTTTAAAACAAAAATATTTAGCTTTCCCATGTTACTTAATTTAAATTTTTATTTATTATTTTCTTTTATGTTAACCTCCTTTTCTATACCTATTTTTTTTTCGAAAACAAAAATTGATTAAAGTTTTTAGAAAATCCAACAATGTTTTCGGTTATAGGTTATAAGCATCTTTAAATGCAGGGATAAAATATTAGGGAGACAGTATTAGACAAATTGGTATTCATTAATATGAGTTGCAATATTTGGAAATGAAAAAAAAGACAACAAAATTGAAATGTTAAAATTTCGCAAGCGGCAATAACACATTTTGTGCAAAAAGGGTGTAGAAATTTGAACCAGTAATGTTTGACAGTAGGTACATATATCCATTTAAGAATTATTATTATTGATTCATGAAGCAGCATACCATAAAACAAAAATAGATGTGGAAAATGTTCGTACAAGATTTTTCGATTTAAGCTTAGCTGCTGAAGTGAAATTTTCCGTCGTCTTCAAAAACAAAGACAAAATATTAACCAAACGGTACCAGGAAAATTTTAATGTAGAGTTTCACCATATGTAAAAAAAATACTTTTCAAAACACACAAAAAACACATAAAAAGAAGATGAATCCATTTTATAGGTAATAATAATAACCCACGAAAAAAACATGAACAAAATAGAAACGTCAAAATTTCGCAAGCAATTAATGTGCCGGTCAATTAAATTGTGTGCGAAAAACAAATGGATACAAGTGGAGACTTGAACCGGCTATATACCGGTTGCACCATTTTTCAGTCAGGGTACCACAAAACTGAAAATTTACTTTTTGTTTGATGTTACGCTGCTCTGTTACTGAATAGGTAATACTAAAATAGCAACCAGTCTTATTGTGAATTTCGGCCGGAAAATATTTCGCCTGCCGAAAATCTGTTCGCACGGAATTTCAAACATCAATATGTTACAAATAGCTTATACTTTTCACAACTCGTTCGCTTCCAAAAAACAAGTGAATATATCTGTACCTGTACCTAATAAAAATGAGTATCGACATTTTGTTTTTGCCGCAAAAAAGATCGCAATAGGAGGAATTTTTGAAACATTAAATAGTTATTTCAATAAGCGGAAAGTGAAATTTTTATTTTTCCGGGTGGAATGCCATTCGGGCGAACTTCACAAAAGGCTGGACAATGGACATATGTTATTGTTTAAGGGTTCAGGTCTGGACTCATCCGGTACATTGATAGCTTGCAAAATTTTAACTTTTCAATTTTTTATAAGTTTGTTCGATTATTACATCGAAAAGACGTCGCACAAATTTGAACATATAGGCATCCCATCACTGTATAACATCTCCGCATCGGTACTATTCCGCAAGTGTGAGTTTTGTCAAATTCGCAATCGTGAGTGTAGTAAATTAAAATTAAAATTAAATTAAAAATGGACACAATATCAAAACATAAGGCACTATCTTCAATAAATCATCGCTATAAGCCATATATGATGTATAGCATAGAATAAGAAAATAAATAGAATAATCTTAAGTAGACTCCGCCCATTATATCTACAAAAATTTAAGTATGGAAAAATGTACATATGTACCGTCCTATATATATAGATATATGACAGGGAAATGTTTTTTATTGTAAATTACAATATACTCAATCCATTGTCTGTATTTTATTCACACGTAGGTATTCACGGAGAGGAAACCAATTTTTTTTTTGGGAGTAAAACGGAGTACGAGTTGTCTACCTGTGTACTTAATAGTCTGAATATCATTTTAAAATTTAATCAAAAACGGGTAGGTTTTCTAATACGGATTCAAATAGTTTATTTAGTATTTCGGGTACAGAAATAAAAGTACTAAGATTTTCTGTATTAAAATTCGTTAAGTAATATCGAAGTAAATTGATTTCGCCAGTCTCTTTTGAAAATAACACACCCAATAAAACAACATTTGTTGAAGTCTTTTTTTTTTTTTTTTTTTTTTTTTTTAAATTCATTTTTATTTTCCATTTAACTTATAACTAACTTAAATGCTAGACAAAAACCTTAAAAACTAGCTTACAGAATAACTTAACTAACTTACTGGCCCCATACGCTCTAAATTATACTATAGCTATATATTAAAAATGCCTTTCGGCGTAAATTCAAGTGTAAATTAAAATCTATATTACTTAAACCTAAACAAGAAAATTCCTTAAAAAAACTTGTTTTTCCATGACATTTTTTATTTAAAAACTTAAAACTACCCTGTACCTAAATAAAACTATATTAACCTAAATAAAACTAAAATATACGTAAATATACGTAAATACCTTAAAACTACCTTAAAACTACTTAAAAATACTTACTGTTGAAGTCTTTTCTTTTTACAAATGGTTGGTATCTTACATCTACATGTTTTTTTATTCATATAGAACACACAGGGAAATTTCGGTGGGTTTAACAAAAAATAGGAAATTTTCACGTATTTTTTTTTCTTAAGTGCCCTTGCACTTGTGGTATATTACAACTGTATAGTTTTCAGAGAAAGCTGAACAAAATTTATATAAGAAAGTTCACTTTTGTTTACAATAAATTATAAGAGAGCAGTGTTGCATAAATGTAGTAAGTATGGGAAATAGTTTGATAAGAGGTTCTAATTATGATGAATAAAGTTTTTTTTAGACAATGGTATTGATCTTGAATGGGACCCCATAACTATTCCACTTCATCACCGCAAAATTTCGGGACATCTCCTGTTTGTTTGTTCTAATTGTTTAAAATCCTGCTTCTCCTTCTTCCGTAATTTCTTGAAACGTTCGACAGAAACCGAAAGTTAAGGTGTAATAAATGTGCGAACCATTGAAGGGCGAACTATAGTAGCAGAAGGGCGATTCCGCTGAGGACGATTTTCGACATCAATTTCAAAATAATGTTTTTTCCTACTTTATTCTAATGCCACTTCAAAGAAAAATTTCTGAACTCAATAGAAATATGCCCGTCCAAATATTCGATGATTTGGTGAAAACTGAAAATCAATGTTTTAAAAAATTTGCTGAAAACATACATTTTAAAATTATAATTTTGGTCATATATTGACATATTTAGACCCAAAATTTGAACACTAAGTGAAAAATAAATGCACTAGCTTAGTATACAAATTTGTTTTATCATTTATATCGTTCATTTCAGTGCCCATAATGACTTTTAAAGTTACCTAATTTGGACGCGTTGCACCCGCGATAATAAGATGTTGCACCCGCTATTAAGCAAGTGAATTCAGAAGTGAATAAATTATTGTTTATTGCTATTTTCTAAAATATTTCATTACCAAGTGGTTTATTCGTTTATCAATTTTCAAAATAAAAACGTAATATGTAGAAAAATGTTTCACGCAATTAACAAATTAAGTGCTTTTTGTACAAGGGTCTGAAAACATGGGATATTTGTGTTGCACCCGCAATAGTGTTTTAAACATTTCTCATTGCTTTTTGTACGTATTATATGATCTTTTATAAACAAAAAAAAAAAAAAAGAACTGCATAAAATGTAGCCCTTCAAATACTAACTTCATTAAAAATGTTTTTTATTATATTAAAAAGAAACCCTCAAAGTGTCTAAATGTTGCACCTGCGATAATGGAATCGCCCAGAACTTGATTATACGCTCATTAACACTCCAATTTGTAGATTTCATAAATCTAAGTCCGAAGCAATTTGATCTGATAAATAGATTAACTAATTTTTAAACAGAGTTTAATCTTGTGTTATTAAGGCGCTTTATTTTTCAATGAGACTAAATTTCTTTTGGTACTTTGCCTTTTGTGAGAATTTTTTCAAGCAACTAAAATGCTCAGAATAGATAAAAACAAACCTCAACTTCAACTACTATTAGACTTCCACTTGAATACATGACGAGTTCAACATTAATTCCATTGAGATGACATTCATGTAAAAAATTCCTTTAATTAAATAGTTATATTTATGTATGTAAATATTAAATACCAATGCCGAAAACATTCAATTAAAAAAAATATATAAAATTATTGAATTTTAATAAAAGGTTCACTGGTGGCGTATACGTAACCAAATTGATATTTTTTTCATAATATTGACTGATGACATTATTTACGCCAATTATCCCTCGATAATTATATGAAAAATGATGTTCTACTCCGCTCCAAATTGGTCAATTATTAGATTTAGCAACGCTTTAAAGACCCCAAAAACGGTATTATTTTTAACATGTTAGAAATTTTTTTTGGTTTTATTAGTAAAAATTAGAATAAAGAGTTCCTGGTATGAGATTTAATTTTTGTTTAAAGTTTAATTATCGTTTTTTACGACGGCAGAACAGACTCCTTAGTGATGTGATATATTATAATATGTTTGTTTGAAAAACAATTTATTTGGCTTTATCCGGGATCGAATCGGTTTTATTCGAACTATTCTTAATATAAATTTAATTATAAAGCGTTGGGTAAGTTATTTACCCACTTGGTGACTTGTTGACCGTGTATATGTACCTTGGAGCCACCCGGTTAAGTTTGCAAGCCTTATATGCATTATATCCCAACTAGACCACAACATTTAACAAATTTTTGTTTCGGCAGAAAATAATCAAGAAAAATAAGTCGGTTAGTAAAATAAATTAAAAACAAAAAACTCATCTCATAAAAACTATTAAGCGTAAGCCGAAAAAATAAAACGACCAAAGGTATATATAATTTTATATACTTGCTCAAAAGGGCAAGTATTGGTTTCGTGTAAAAAAAAATCAAGATTTTTATCAAACCTGAAATTACGATACTACGAAGCCCAGAAAAGTAGGTTTCTGTCTGTGCGGATGATGCGTATGTGCGTATGTGCGGTTGTCTGTGCACCGACCTACAACCTAAACGGTTTGACGGATTTTCTTCAAACTTCAAATATAGCACTTTTTGGTGATTCCCAAGAAGAGAAAAACGGGAGGTACCAGTTATAAATACCCATTTATAACGGGTACCTCCCATATAACGGTTTTAGTCTTTAAAAATTTTCTCAAAAACGGTTTTAACGATTTTGATTAAATTTTTTGTAAATTATATATAGACTACTGTTAATAAAACTGCATTTTAGGTTTTAGGCTAAAAATGCATATAACGGAGATTTGGTGTTAACGGTTTTTACAATTTTTTCCATAAATTGATAACGGTTTAACCGATTTCATTTAAATTTAGTATGGAAGTTATTGTGATTATTTAACACAAAATGACATTTAAAGTTTTTGGCTAAACAAACGTGTTATAATAGCTACCATACAACTTGGTCTCACATTTAGGCCATTTTCTGATATTTTTCTCCTTTTTGAACATAGTTTATTAAATTGATTTTTTTTAATCCTGTTGTTTGCTATGCAAGAGCAAGTTCGTGCGATCCAGTCGTGCATTTTATTTCCATTGATTACTACCGCTGCTTCTGTATATAATAATATACTTAGAATCATAATGAATGTTAGCGCGATATCTTATAAAGGCAAGTGAAACAAAACCTAAATACCTATTACTCAAAATAACTTTCTAGCTCAAAGAAATAAAAATATTAAATATTCTTTCTTTAACTTTTTCGCTGTTTTTATTTGCCTCAAACCAGTGCCAGCATTAAATATTAGTCAGTAATTCTTATTGAAAAGAGCATATTTTTGAACGTATAGTTCGTCTTCTCTCGTCATTGATTCACTTATACAAAATATAATTGATAATTAACCTGTACCCCATTTTATTGGTTCACTTCAAAATTATACATATCTCCGTTCTTCTATGTGTATGTTGCGGTTGAATCCAAATAATTAAGGATAATGTAAATTTCATATTGATGTCTTCTATGGTCTATAAGCAGTGTTAATTGAAGAAATAGTCAGATCAGATCAGATGAGAACAGTGCAGAGCAGATCAATAAACAACTGTGAATTGTCAGATTAAGTTAGAGCGGACAAAGTGCTCTAGCTAGCGCTTTCTCAAAATCAAACTGGAACAATCTCATCTGCTCTGCTCTAGAAAAACTGAATGATCAAGCAAATCAAGATGAGTTTAGATTAGAAAATGTATCACTGAACAGTACAATTTTGCCCTTTCCTACCCATGTCATTTGAAAGCAGCTCATTTAACAAGACTATTTTTCAGATTAAAATATTCGAACGTATTTAAAAAGAAATTGATGTTCTTAAAATAACAGTGCTTGATATAATATATTTACCCCTTAAGAAAAAACGTAATTTACAACAAAACGACTCCAACGATTAAGATACAAAATTTCCTTTTAATGTTTGTTTTTCGTAAAATAACCTTTGCAACATTGATTTTGGGGAACTCAAAACTGTTGCTGTTGGTTGGTTTTAATAATCGTTAATTATAATTATATAAAAATTTCGAAACCCCGCTCCATTTTTCAGACTTTGATTTTCTAGAAAAACTACATATAACATTATAACGAAATTAAATAAAGTCAAACTCAATATTTGTGAAAATTTGTGTTTCCTATACCAAATCCATTTTGTCATTCTTATGTCTCTACTATCATCTCATACTTTTTTAAAAAAAACTAACTTCAAATTTAAAACATATAGAAAAAAAATTACCATGGGTTAGGTACTAAACTAGAGTATAGTTTTAAGATATAAAGCTATAAAAAACAACATTTCTACCTTTATTTTATTTATAACAAAATGTCTACAATATGTTTTTCTATTTTATTTCAGATCAAACTCTAGCGGAAGTAGTATAAATTCACCCAGTGCATTAGGAAGTAGCGGTATGGCGAATCCATATGCAATGGGTCCACTCTATCACAGTCCGGGTGTGCAAAGTTATTGCGGACCAACAGATAATCTATCTCTGGCCGGTCATTACACGGACATGCGAAGTTCAGCTGGATGGTATGGTTCAACAGCTAACGATCCCCGTTTTGCAAGTAAGTTTTTTTTTTAATACCTAAGTTCAATATGTATCTACATTAATTTAGAATTTTAAAAAAATCATGAATAGATGATTATGCTAAATCACTCATAAGTTCCCCCCTTTATAAATTCTGACGAAATCAAGTCAGGAATCAGAGTTGAGGAAGGTACATACATATAAAGCTAAAAAAAATCATCCTCCAGTTTGTTTGCCAAGCACTTAAACCGAAAGCAAATAAAACAAATTCAGTTTTGTAAATTAATAATTTTTAACTCGTCAGCGTGTTTGATGATTCAAATATTGAATGTTAAAAATAAAAAATAAAAAAACTAACTAAATTAGTTGTTTGCTTATATGTATAAGACATTTGCTCATTGGAATTTGTTTGAAAATGCTAATGGAAAACTTATTTTCCCAAATGGAATGATAGAGCAGTGCTGGGTGATTGTTTTTTTTTTTTATGGCGTCGGATTATATTAAATCATTGTTAGTGTTCTGATAGTTTTTCGACTAAATTGTTCACAATATTTGTCTCTGTCAGCTTTTGGAAAAAGCATCCAACACGTACCCTTTAAAATAACAAATCTTCCATAAAACATGATCCCTAGATATTGTACAATTTTGTGAAAAACAACTAAAAAGCTGCATAAATCAATGCAAAAAAAATACAATTCACCACTTAGAAATGTAGGTACAAAATAAGTCCTTTTCTCGGTTAGGATTTGTACTCTCAATCCTTCAAATGACGTTTTCTATTGTATTCCCTGAATAAGAGCACATTTTTCATAAAAAAACGAACAAAAGAATCCATGAACTCCATTTATACATATATAAAAATAAAAAAATAGAATGATATACCAAGTTATGCAAAGAATATCTCCACACATCTGTGTGTATAAATATAGGCAGTACAGGATGCTTTTAACGGTGATGCTTTCACAGACGCGAGCATTTAGTTGGTTTCGTAGTTTTTTTTTATATCCAGTCGCGTGTTTTTTTTTTCCTTCAGAGGGCATAACTATTAGAAAAACACATACAGAAAAATCCCTTCTCTTCTCATAAATGAACGCCGAATAAATGAATGAATGTGTAAAAAAAAATATTAATATACTTACGTCATCTACCTACGGATTTCCTGTACCTCTGAATAATAAATCGAGCACAAATCGCTTAAAAACCTATCGCTAAAGGATGACACAACACAATCATTTGATTTATTCCCTGTTTGGAGGATTGTTGTCTATATATTTTTTTTATTGTATTTTTATGAATATGAGGGCTCAAACATATGTTTAAAATACATATATACAAGAGATAATCCTTAGAATGATGATAATATTTGCTTCTTTTTTATTTTTTTTTTATTTTTACTTTTTGCACAACTCTAGCAAAACGACAGACGCCATTTTTTTTAATGTATTTGTTTAAAAAATGATGGTTTTGTATGCAAGCAAATTAATCGATGATTTGTGTTTGCTTTGGATTACGATTGTGATGACGATTGAATGACAGCAAAGTATATTTTAAGCAAATAAAATTACTATCTACAATATAATGGATATACATTATTGAGAATGGGTTTCTATCTAAATCGCGTTATTTACATAAAGTTTAATGAAATTCAGGAAGAGGGTTGGTGGAACTCCTTCGTCCTTTTACATAATAGGTATTAGGTATATATATAAAACATCACAAACCTACAAATTATGGTATAGGAATTAATGATATGTTTCCGCCAAAAGTAAAACCCTGTTTTTGAGAGGAGAAGGTTTAGTAACGTTTCACCGGTCAAATAGATTTTAAATTAATTAACTTGACACGAGGTCTTCTAACTCAAAAACACAGCATCAGGGATCTCGTTAAAAAATTCTATAATTATTTGCTATAAAATGCACTTTTTCACAAAAATTACTATTAGTATATAATTATGCAAATGAAGTTTTTTATTTGGAGAAAAATTAATAAAAATAAAAATTGAATTACAAATTTTATTGAAAAATTCACTGTTGACATGACATCTAAAATTACATTTGAAATGAAAGCGTTCAATCAAAAGTGTGTGTGTTAAGTTCTTTGCAAGAAAATTTATAAGAAATTAGTTTTTAATTAGGAAGATTTAATTTGTATGATAAATCATACAAAGACTTGACGCCAACGACAATAAATTGTTATAATTATAACAATAAATGTGATTTTGAAAACATATTTGAGTATGAAGAAAGCTCAACCTGAAAGTCTTACTTTCTATAAATTCATTTGAAAATCCGTATATCGGTAGCAAGGGTGTATACACATACACATTTCGGTAGAAGTTTCTTGATGTTTCAAAAAATAAATTGATCAACTTTAACTGTTTTCTAATATGTAACCAGGAACCATTCCGAACATTTAGGTTATAGAACCGAAAGGTATAAATAACGGTGCCATGACATTTGACCAAGCGTCATATAACCAAATTTACAAATTTGGTCATATGACCTATCACAATGCGTACAGCCATTTACCGCTTTACCAAAGTGTCATTTGTATAATTTCACTTTCAATACAGTTTTTGAAATGGCGCTCATCCAAAAGTTTGTTAATATCTAAATCTTCCAGAGGAAAGTGGTGGCAGATAAAGTTTGGTAACAGTAAGAAAACGAAAAGCATATAGTTTGATGAATGGGAGATCAATTTGGGGTGTGAAAATTCAAAATTCGCGCGAATTTACGTGGTACGGTAAGAAATGAAAAGCGTACCTGGTTCTCAACGTCCAATTGATCATTTTTGATGCATTTGTACAAGATGCTTCTCTGTCCGCTTACAAAATATATTTTTTACACCCACAATAAAAATGACTTTCGCTTCACTGTCCAATGTGTCATTTCTGCACACATTTTAAAATAAGCCTTGCAATTAGAACAAATCTTACAGTGATCCCCAGTATCAAGTGTGGTTGCAAAAGGGCAGCATGCCCTACATAACCCATTCACTGTTTGCTTTTTGTCCCTATTAAAGAGTATGGCTAAAAGTCGCAAAAAGATAAGGCCATATGACAGTTTGGCAAAGCGATAAATGGCCATTATTACAAATATGGCCATATGACGGATTTTGAAAGTGTCAAATAGCCAAATATGTATTTAATTTCAAAGTAAAAACATATTAATAAAATCAAAAATGTTGTTTTCATTGCAAAAAAGAAAGAGAGAGAAAAAAAATTCTTTTTATTACAGATTGATGTCAAATGATTGACCGTTTAAACGTCGCTTTACAGTCCATGTAATATAATGTCAATGGTGACAACCTATCGAAATATTATACATCAGTTTTGCAAATGGCTACAAACATTGACGTATTAGGTATGGACCGCCAGTAGCCAACTTCACGCGTGTTCCAACATAACTAGGGGCGCCATCAACTACTAGCAGGGAATCTGCGTAGCAGTGATATGATTTTTTTAATTAATTATTTACTATTGAAATATTTTGCTGGAAATTATTATCAAACTACTTTTATTTTACAAAACACATCCACTCCTTATGCCATGAGTTACTTACAGATGAATATATTATCGTTTTCATTTAAATTCTAATGGCGAAATTAGAACACGTATTTAACACTAAAAGATGATGGCGTTTTTAAGCTGTTTTAAGATGGACCAACTTTTCTTGGCTGTTTGTATGAAAATTTCAACCGACTGGCGGTCCATATCTAGTACGTCAATGGCTACAAACCTCAGTTTTTTTTTTTGTAGCAGGGAGATTTACACTGAACTACATGCATGACAAGTAGGTAACCTCTTAACCATTATGTTCTCTTGAAACTCAACGTTGATTTTCGGTTACAATTTATCATTATCATGGTCGCCGAGGATCCCTTCTATTTGAACGTCAACTATAGTTTTTAATGCTGTAAGTTGATGAATTTGGACTGGAGGACTGGAGGACCAGTGCTTTCAGTGCGTGACTCAGTAAATATCCAACCTTTGTTATGAGTTATGACAGTTATAAACTGAAGGATAGTATAAATGTTTAAATAAAAAGTTATTAACTAACTAGTCTCTTTTAAATAATCATTTCCTTTAAAGTGATGCGATTACCTATGAGATTCGATTGCAACGCTACTATTAACATTTCAAGAAAATAACCCTCTTTGTATACTTTTGTCTCTTGTCTGTGAACAACAATTTCCTCTCCGTTCAACAACATTCATTCAAATGTTAACCCGTTTTGTTTGTTTACTTTCATCAATTCTTATAAGTAAATCAATACTTGGCTCAACGTTGATAAAATATTATGCTTTTTCTTCTAACAATATACTCAAAATTTCTGAGAATGTTTCCTAGAAAACTCTTTGACATACAAGAAAATTTGATTGAAATGACACGGCCATCTTGAAAGGATTTCATTTTCAATTTTCCAATATTATTCTTTGACCACTTGAAAATGGTATAGCATCAATTTCTGGACATGTCCCTTTCAGTGATAGATGCATGCATCATCCTTTGAATCAATACCCATTTTATCCATATCATGTGTTTGTACAGAGAATTTGTCATCGGACATTCGAAATGTGTTCCCAATAATAACATTAACATCCAAAAACCCACACGAATATGGAAAAAAAAATCTACCATCGCCAGAGAAGAGAAATCAAATCAAAATACTGAATGATTTTCGTGTTATTTCTAAGAGAAGCTGATGCTGATGTGGGATGTTGACACAGTGCGAGGACCAACAATGACGATGACAGTGTCTTCAGTATATTCACATCATACCTACCTATATTTATACCTACTATCGTATATGACCGTTTGTTTTGTCATGTGTCAATCGCCTCTCCGTTGTATTTTTCTTTTTTTTTTTAATTTCAGCAATTTTTTAAATAAACATTGAGATTGAAGTTTTTATTTTTGGGATTTGAATTTTTTTTTTTGCTGAAAAAAGAATAACAAAACCTTGGACTACCGATGCAGCATACATGTGATCAATGTGTTGATGGGATTGTTGGGTTTAGAAATGATAATATTTTCTTTTTCCTTAACAAATTGGTTGATGAGTTATCCTTTCAACATGTTGACCATCTTCGCAGATATTTTTTTGCAGTTTTGATTTAAGGTTCAACCAAAATAAAAGAACGTCATACAAAACTAACCGAATAGAAGAAAAGTATTATTACCTAGCACTTCAATAATGGCGGATATCTCAGATTCGTTCCGTGTTCGTTTACTTTGGCTTTCATTCGTAAAAATCCAACTATAATGTGAATGACCAAGCATGAGCTACTTTCAAATCGCATGTGTAAATGATCGTTGGCTAAGGATACTAAAAAGAAATTAAAATAAATAATGGCATATTTCTATAGCGTTTATATGGCAGGTACCGTTAATAAGACGATTTTGAAAAAAAACTGAAAACTTTATCTTTGGCCAAAAATTGTTCACACAAAATTTCATCAAAATCGATCCTATTTTTTTCCAGAAAAATTGGATTTTCTATAGCTTTTATATGGCAGGTACCGTTAATAAATGATTTTGAAAACAAAATTCTAATGGAAAACTTCATCCTTGGCAAAACATCATTCACACAAAATTTCATCAAAATCGGTCGTATTTTTTGGAGAAAAAGTGGATTAACTTTAAGGCTTATTTGGCAGGTACCGTTAATATGAAAACTTATTTTGAAAACAAGAAAAAACATAACCGTTAGCTAAAAATCCATTATACGAAATTTTATCAAAATCAATCGTATTTTTTCGAGAAAAATGGAGTTGTTTGTAACGCTTGTATGATAGGTACCGTTAAAAAGCTAGTCTTAAAAGAAAATTTGACCAAAAATATCACCGTGGGCAAAAAATCAGTCATACGAAATTTTATCAATATCGATCGTATTTTTTTTTCGAGAAAAATGGAATTATCTGTTGCGCTTACGCTTATATGTCAGACCTAGGATAAAATTCAAAAATACGCCTGGGCATATTAATCTAAAAATACAGAGTACCAAGTTTGAAGAAAATCGGCCGAACGGTTTAGGCTGTAGGTGTCGATACATCCAGACAGACGGACAGGCAGACAGACAGAATTGTCGGACCTACTTTTTTCGTGTTCTCTATCATCGCGATGTCATGTTTGATTGTTACAAAACTTGCCTTATAGTACCTATAATCGCAAGTAAAAATATTTCAAAATTTATTGACCAATTAATTGTTGACATCTTAAATGTCATTTGAAATGAAAGCGTTCACTCAAAAGGGTGTGTTCAATAAATTTGCAAGGATATTTACAATAGACTAATTTTTAATCATGAAGATTTAAGATTTAAATTTGTATGGTAAATCTAGTGACTAAATGGAGATGACGGATAACTCTATTCGAATCGCGATTAAGTGCTTGGTGGAAACATAGTGCCTTTTAAAAAAAATATTTATATGTTCTTTTTAAATGTTGTTATCTCCATGCTAACATAAAAAATAATAAATAATAGAGACACGATTAACAGAATGACTACTGTTCGATCGTTTTTAATCTTGAACAAGCCAGAGCTGCTTCATTAAATACAGCTACACTTATTTTATTGAGAACTTTCTGCCTTTATTTTTCCTTGCGTTTCATTAAGCGCTGAATGTTCTACAAAGTGTGTTTGTTTTGACAATCTTACAATTCAAAATGGTGTTTGAGAAATTATATATTTGATATTAAGGGTCTTACACCGAGCTGAAAACGTATTTTTCGGTAAAAAAGTTACAAAAACACAACATGTCCAGTTTCTTTTTGAAATTTTAATTCTGGTAGCTGGTATAGCTCTCAAAAATGATCTTAACTTTAAAATCAAACTAACCAATATCATACATTCATTGAAACATCACAAATACATATGTACATTTGTCAAAAACTATTTTCTAAATATTGTCGCTATATTAGGGTGTTGTTTAAGACAAACACTTATCAAGATGGTGTCTCACAATTAAAACTTAACTATCAATCGACTTTTATTCCAATTAATCAGCAACATTCTCAAGTGTAGCTTTGGTTAGTTGAAATCACCTTATTTTAATCCAAAAGGCAATTCCTTATCAAATTTGATAAAATAATATCAAAGCAAAAGTCATCATCACCAACCACACCCGCGCACCCTTATTTGAATTCCAAGCTATAACAAAATAATGCAGTTCCATTTGAAAGGAATAATTTTATCCACCCTTTTTCATCTTAAATCTACAGATACGTCACTTTAGTAATCAAATAAATTATAGACAACAATTCCACAGAACAACACGCACCCTCTGGCCACACACCCCGTATATTTATACAACGATGATAGACTTAGACCACATTAAACACCCATTTTGTTGAGTTTTATAGTCCCTTAACCGTTCGTCATCTCTCTGTGTTCCCCCTTCTTTCATCTCTTTTAAGTGAATAACATTGTATCTGTTGAATATATTTGTCTTTCATCTTCCCATCTATGGCCTTTTTCATTTGTTTTTGCTTCTTGTCTCCATTTTTGTACTGTCATCATCGTCATGTCAGTTTGGATCGGTTGTCCTGCTGTTATGGGGCTGTCATCATTTTAATTTTCTTCATAGCATGGGTTTTAATATTTGATTTAGACTAGAAACCTCAATTTCGAAGGTAAACATTATCTTTGGGATAATGTCAACAAGAAGAGAGGGTAAAGTTAAAATTTTCTTCCAAGAACTTACCATTTTTTCTGATGACTATAATATATGCTGACCTAGAGCCAGCAAAAGAGTTGACAAGTCCGTGACAGCCGCTGATATCAACAACCTGGAGCGATATGTATTCAAGAATGGTCTAAACCACTTAAAAGTGTGCTTACACTAGTTAATCATCAGCTAAAGTGGTTGCCTCTCTAATTGTCAACCTTTTTTCTCTTATCTTTGTTTATATTAATAAAAGCTACTGGTCTTCTTCTATACTTATCTTTAGTTGTAACCGAAATGGCGTTAAGCCACCAAAAACGGTAGTTATTATAGTCAACAGTTTATAGTATTTCTATTTGTTTTGTCAACGTGATGACAGCATTCAGTAACAGAAAATAAAACCTCGAACAGGTTAATTGAAGTCACAAACACATGTCATTACAAATAATAGAAAATCGTGTTAAAGTTGATGAAACTAATGATAGTGTCAGGTTACACCAGCGCGCAAAGGAGAGTTTAAGTCCCCTTTTGTGAAAGCGAATATTAAGTGAGACGATAGCAATGTGTGTGCATGATAAGGGTATTTATTTATTTATAGTCGTCATGCACCCCTCTTGTGGAGTAATTCGATATGATTTTTAATTGTATTTTTTGTTAAATAAACGTTTTGTAAGTTAAGACGCACCGTTGTCTGAGTTAACACTAACTTGTCAAAAGGAATCGTGGCAAATCCTTATGCGGATCGCATTAGGAATATCAAATTTCAGGTGTCTGGTAGTTTTTATGAGTTGGATCTATTTCATGATGTACCAAGAAGTGTTTTATTTTACATATATTTGCTAAATCTATAAGGAAGAGGAATACAAAAAAAATATCGACATGGAAACAGAAATTTAAGGAAAAACATGTATAATCTTTGATAAAGTTTTTGAGAAAGAAATGTTTGCTTTTTGTGTATGACTTTTGGTATATGATTTGATGGTACTATACAGTATTGCATTAAAACTTAACTGGTCAGTATATATGATTCCCCGATAGTGACAGATTTGAGCGCTAATATTCGAATATAGGAGAACCAAAGGAAAATTCACAATTCGGCTTGAGCTGTGAAAATGAATTAAATTAGGTTTCTGATTTTGTTTTTGATAGTTGCGATCGTCCATGGACCTAAAACCAAAATGTCAGATGGGAAGCTACCTCACTGTCTTTCATTTCAAGCTGAAATGCACGCCACCCAAGCCTGCACCTCTTTCAACAAGTTTGAAGGTAAGCTTTACATGGGTATCGTAGGAATTAAGCCTTTACCCCACGGTTAGCGAACCCGCACAACGTGTTAATTTAGACGTCAACCAGTGCTTTGAAGTAGTTACACCCCAGTGGCAATTTTGTGAACATGTGGGTATGTCCACACACCTAGCTTAGGAGCGAGGTCGACCTACACACCTCTTGCATCCAATTGCTAATGCGTTTCCGCTTGAATAACCACTAACCATAGCCTTCACGAGCTCCCACAAGGGGGCCAAGCTACAAAAGCCACAGGAGTTGCTTAGCCTGGAGATGTAGCTAAAGTCTGTTTTAACCTGGAACCAAACTCAAGTCCCAACATCTCATCTTCCGTCAATTCCTCTTAACTTGCTCAATATTCGACGGTAGTAACGCTCGTTACCCAGTTTATGTTCTGGGGATAGAGTAGTTATCTACCACCTTTTCGGGTGGCCTCCTTGAGCTAAAAAGACCACTCTGCTTATTTACTACTAACGCATGGCGATAGCCCACTGTCAACAACAAAACACTCATGTTATGAAAGCTAACTATCAAACGTTGAATGAGTCATCGTCGAGGTCACTTTCGTGATTCCCCTATCCTAACTACTTGTGCCTGATGTAGGGCCGTTACCCAGTCATTCCTGGGATATGTTTCCAATAGAACACGGACATGACACTGAAGATGTTTAAAAACAAACATTCAGGTATGTCCTTCCTGATTCTTCACCAAACTTAAGGCTTCGTTCACTGATCAAGACATAATCATATACAAATTTCTGCAAGGACACTCTTGTCCTTGCACGTCTATGCTCCTCAGAAAAATAGGAACTATTACTTTTTTTGGTGAGCAATGTGTATTAGTAGAAGTAGTAGGAACCCCTTCTTTTTGCGGTTGCTCCTAGCCGTGTAACGTCAAGCGTGTCGCCGCCATTACTATTGTACCAAAAAAAAATTTCTGCGAACCTTGATCTCAACAGATGTTCTTGGTTCGTGTTTTTTATATTACTCGCAAGACGAATACCCGAATCCAACACTTCTTAGTTGACTATGAATCCAGCTTTTTCATTAGGTTGACAGATGATAGAAAATTCCAGTCAACAGCTTGTGTTTCCCCACTTGACAACTTAAATAATACTCAAAGAATTTCTGCAACCACGAAACATTTTATGGTCTATGAGTTTTCAGTTGTTCTTCAAAAGCCAATTTCAGAATATTTGTGGAAATCTCAAAAACATTTAACATCAAAAGTTTTTTTTTAATTTATATTTTATGTTGGAAAATAAAAAGGGTTTCACACAAAACCTAATGTAATATCATAACACCTATTTCGGTTAGGTGTCATCTTTCCAAGAATAATGTAAGTAATTCCCTTATACACTTAAGATATCATTCAAAGAAAACCTCAAGAAGAAGACCCAAAACCTATACCTAAAACAAATCTTCTGGAAGAATAAAAAAATAAAAAACTTTCACCTATCATCGACTCATTGTTGTCATATACAAATGATCCCTTCATTATCTTGACATTGGGGGAATATAAAAGACTGCGTCTATTTCTCACACATCGCTATCAAAATTGTGAACAATGCACCACAATGAACCAATGACTGGGCAAGTTCAACATCAATTTGATACGACATAACTGACACTGATGAGTTGTGTAATAAATTAATGACCGTGAATTCATGATGATTTTGATACCGGACAAATATTCAGCTTCCATTCAGCAGATGTTTAACCTTCTACACATCAGTGGAACGTCTTTCTTTGACAGAATTCCAGCTAAAAAGCATAATCCCAACCGTTTAACACCAAAAGATACATCATTTAGCTTTGTTTTGATTCCAAGAAATATTCAAATCAAAATACTATTTAATTCTGTCCACCTTCACAGCTCCATATGCAGTTAAAACATCTCCAAGAAAGTCCAAATGAAAACGTGTGGGAGACTAGCTATGTGCATAAAGTTAAATATCCGCTTTCTAATTAATAATTCCTCACATAATTAAGTAAACATCATCAAGGGGATTTATTTTTTATTGTTAATATTTTTGATTCAAATATTTGTATTTATTCGATAAAAATTGTTTATATTTTTTCCATTTGTTTTGTTGGGATGGGTTTGTGTGGTCTCTCGCGTTCATCTTTGTCCCTGATGTTGGGTATTTGTCTGAGTGCATTGTATCTATAGGTCTAGGAGAAGGTGAACCTCTTGACAAGATTGTTATATCAACTCAAACGTACTTGAATTTTTGTTGTTTTTGTTGATTTATCAGAATTGTATGATGTCTGACGAATTGAATGGGTGCGATAGTTATTCAACTTGAACTTGAAGCAATCATAATAGAAATAGATTTATGATTTTTTGTATTAAAACATTTTTTTTATGTTATGGTTTCTTATAATAATTCAAGGTAATACCTTTATATACTTTTAGTTTTTTTCACGCTATTGCTACTAGTTTTTTTTGAATCTGGAGAATAGCCATAAAGTCTAATGTTTTGGTATTGGAAACTCCTCATGAAATATGAAATTAGTTAATCTAAACTTTTTCTCAAAAAAACCCATCTGCAGTTGCATCGGCAGATGCGTTTCTGTATTTGAAATATAGTACTTTTAAACTGTCAGACAGAATGAAGAAGTAAACAGAAAAAACCATAAGAATAGATTTTTTTCAATTTAAACTCAAATGGAAAATTTAGAAATCGAAATAGTTAAATTTTATAACATAATTCATGTTATAACTTTTTTACAGACATAATTGAAATTTAGTTATTTTGCTGTTACAAAATTAACAAAAAGCAAATGGGGTTTGTTCGTAGAATAAATATATTTTGCACATGTGTTATAAATTTAGTCAAGGGTACACTCTTATTGAATTCTACTCACTACTCCATAATTGTCATGATTAAATTCGTACATATCTTTCAAGCATACAAAATGTGAAATGTATGTGACTGTTAGAACTGAATATAAAGCAAATGTCAAAATTGGATTTGTAATATTGAACAATGTTGAACAATCGTGGTTCAGTTAAACCTTGGTTTGAATTTTTATAAATGTGGTTCAGAGTAGGTTCAGCCATACAAAAATGGATTATAATCACACCTAGAACTAGATATCGTTTAAGGGCAAGTCGTACAATCGCTGTTGATTTTGGGTCCAGTTATTTTTAATTTTCAAACTGTGGCTGAGCTCTGGTAGAAGATTCAGGTATTTGAACCACAACTAATTCACCGAAACAGGTGAGTCAAAAACTTGAACCAAAAGTGATCCACGATTATATAACTAGCATTAAGTAGCCGAGTTCGGTAGACAAAAATTGCTGAACCATAGTTCAAATATTTGCACAACTAGTCCAAAAAAATCTGTCTTAAGAGTAGGTAAGCGTCAAATTTATTGCTTGCTGATGACAACTAAAGTTCTCACTGAATACTTTGCAAATTTCAAAATTCAATTTGTAAGTACATCATATCTGCCAAACTGTAGGAAGTGTCAAATATTAATTTATAACTTACTGGATGACAGTACCATCTTAATAATGTGCAAATGTCAGAACTGGAATTGTAAAAATGTGTGAAAAGAGTACGTGATGTCAAGGCTATAACTAATGACAGTTTGTATTAAATACTGTACATACAAATTTAAGAATTGGACTGGTAAAAATTTGTAAAAATACAAAGTGTCAAACTTATTACTTACTGATGACAGTTCGCACTGAATATCGCGGCCGATTTATTCCATGTTTTCCCGTTTGACCCAATAGATTTTCTAGTTTTTGAGTTTCTCAACGCCACGCACTTACTTCTTCGGACTAGTGTAATTATAAGAACTTCCAGTGAACTTCCTGTGAAATTATCCATCATGTACCTGAATGAAGTTGCCATTGAGTGTTTTTGATATAAAGCTCATAGAGCAGTGGGTACCCCTTCTTCCTGTTTCACCCGGATATGACCTATAGTACCTAAGTGCGGAGAACAGTTTATCATTCCCGGTCGTTTCTGGTGGCTCAAACTAATATATTTGCAACTGCTGAATATTGAATGGTTCTAAATTGTAAGCAAGTACGAAGAAAGAAAATAATCACGCCTATTACTGAATCCGCAAAATTTCACTCCCCGAGAGTCGGTTGGATCTGCAGTGGTTCCGCACTCGCATAAAATTCTATTACTGAATCCGATGAACGAGCTGCATTATCGATCCATTTTTGAAACTGTATTATCGTGGATGTCAAAAGTTGACATTGGGCGCGTGCAAAGTGCACACGAGATAAGCAATCGTAGACACTTTAGTATCGTAAAATACATAATATCGCAAAATAAGCTTTTTTTTAAGATTTTAACGACAAATCTTTATCCGTTTGTGTTTCAGCAATCACTGGACCGATTCACAAGGTTTATATATGTTGTTACATAGAGGAAATGTCCAACTTGGTCGTGGGGACTATATTTCTGGCTAAAAACGACACCAACTCCGAAATCTATTTCATTACGTATCAGAACATTTTAATTTGTATCTTAAACTATTTGACAGAACAGTGCTTATTTAAATCTGATTTAAATTAAATTCGATACTATAGATAAGTATTATAGCCGCGTTTTTTAAGCCATAAAGACATGTGTGAAAAAAACGACATTGGGATTTAGCCCACAACATTACCGACGTTCCCATATAACCGACGTTCCCATATAATTGTGTCGGTATAGCGCAGAAGTCTCGATAATTATCGAGAGTTAACTAAGTTTATATGGACTTATGTTGTTGTTGTATTCAAGGGTTATTTTATTACGACGTTTGTCGTTTTTTCCACACAATTTTATATGGACTTACAAAAAAACACGTCTATTATGTCGACAATCAAAATTTTAGGCTTAACTCCACGCATCATACAAGCTTTTGAATATGAATTTGCGATTTTAAAGTATGCAAACAAACAAAATTTCTTATAAAAATCCACTTGACAACAAAAAAGTCAGCAAAATTTTATCTAAATACGTATATGTATATAAATCATCAGTTTATCAAAAATTAAATCCCAGTTGACATTACAAACCCCGACGTTCCGAACCTTTGCATATATAGGTACAATAAAAGCTTATAGCCAACTTTTCTATCGACTAAAAACCAATATTCAACCGTAACAGGAAAATAAAGCAAACAAAAAAGAATGCATGTTTATCAGGAAGTACCTGTGTACTCAGCACACACATACACTCGCATACAAAAGTTAAAAAAAAAAATTGAAGGGAAAATCAATTTCGAATAAATTTTCATAAATTACTCTATTCGCGCTGAGATTGTTTACCTTTGACTTCAACAGCCAACATAGGTCCCTGGATGATGATGGCAATGTCACAGGGATTTAGTTTGAGGTGAAAAGCCATTTTGCTTCATTCTCCATACTGATGGCTGGCGGAAACAATATGGAAGGCGGAAGAAGACGCGCCACACGGAAGGGACTTTCGAAGTTTGTTGGGTTGACTTTTAGCTTAACATTCCTCTGTGTGGTTTTATATTGACATTCTTTATGTCTCGCTATATAAAAGAAGCCAAATCAGCAAATATTCCGGATAGAAAAACGAAAAACACACACACAATCATCCATTTAAACACATATAGAAACATAAGCATAATAATGCAATCTGGGGTACTTATGCCTCATTGATTTTATGGAATATTTTAATGGTCGCATAAATATTTATGAAAATTTTTAGTGATATTTATAATTTTGATGATGAAGAAAAGATTCGCAAAATACGCAATCTTCTGTCTTAATTGTTTTAACCTCAGGGCCACACAAACAAGCAAACCCGTTGCATTACACTCATACTTTTTCACTCTTCTAAACAAACGTTGTTAACTTGCTGAACAACTGTCAAGTAATTTTTCTTGACATTAGCGGAGCAAGAAAATTTGACAGGACCTGGCAAGTAATTCTAAGGAACTAGTCAAAGTACCCATTTTAGACGTTATTTTTGTTACTTGCAAGAATATTCAAACCAAAATTTAGTTACAGTTACGATTTTGGGACCATATATGCGGAAACTTAATTCGGTCCTGATCGGAAATATAATGCTTCTAAAGATTTTGTCAGGCCAACTGAAATTAATTTAATATTTAGGAGAGACACAATTATTAAAGTTCAAATACCTTGGACTGCTTGACTGAAAAAGGTCTATTACAATTGTTAAATCTGTCAATGAATACGACAAGGCTTGACTCAAAGATTCACTAATCTTAGCCCCAAAAAAGGATGCCACAGAGGGGTGCGGATCGTCTCTGTTTATTAGGTTTATGTAATTCTTTTACCATGCCAACAAACACATGTTTGTTAAATTAATGGCAAATGAGTTTTTCTCTTTGTTCATCTTTTTTTTATTATTTTGGGAACAATAATTTGAAAAATAATGTATTTTTCGCCTTAAATATAGTCCCCACGACCAAATTTAACATTTTGAACTTCCATTCATTCCGTCTGTAAACGATATACAAACACAACATTTTATTTAACGGTATTTTATATAATACTCAGAGCATTGACGTACTAGATATGGACCGCCAGTCGGTTGAAATTTTCATACAAACAGCCAAGAAAAGTTGGTCCATCTTAAAACAGCTTAAAAACGCCATCATCTTTTAGTGTTAAATACGTGTTCTAATTTCGCCATTAGAATTTAAATGAAAACGATAATATATTCATCTGTAAGTAACTCATGGCATAAGGAGTGGATGTGTTTTGTAAAATAAAAGTAGTTTGATAATAATTTCCAGCAAAATATTTCAATAGTAAATAATTAATTAAAAAAATTATATCACTGCTACGCAGATTCCCTGCTAGTAGTTGATGGCGCCCCTAGTTATGTTGGAACACGCGTGAAGTTGGCTACTGGCGGTCCATACCTAATACGTCAATGACTCAGAGATCTTTTCGTGGAAACACACAACGTTCTTCAGGTGGAAACATGCTCACAGACCATACACAAATAATTGTAATAGAACTGTAGTAGATTTTCGTTAAATTTTCTAAACGCATGATTTATTTTGTTTCATTAACAAGAATTTTAACTCGTGAGTTATCTCTTATTCCATGGTGTAGTTAAGTCATGAGTTAGAAACGAGATAAGCATTTTTTGGTGTTTTGCAAAAACTTGTACTGCTATAAATTCTCGTTTTATCACCTATACGATCGTTAAGTTTATATAGCTGTTTATCATTTGCTTGCAAAAGTTGCTCTTGAAAGAAAAGCTGTCTATCGCAAAATGAATTCTTCAAAAAAATATACCTACTATATAAAAATAGATGAAGATAATATTTGAGTGCCAGATAAAAACTGCGAAATGAAGTTTTTGCGAAACAATCAAATGCAAGATAAAAAGTTGCTTAGAAAATTGTCAAACAATCAAATTCCAAATGATAAAATAACAAGACAAAAATATTTCGAAATGATAATTGCGATATGAAAAATTCGCAAATAAAACCCCGAAATGACTCTAATCCGTACAACAGAAATCTTTTGATCTGTAAACCTTTCAATACGAAATGAATGTCTTTGAATGTGCGCATTTTTTCATTATTTAAATTATTTCTATCTTTTTAATTTTTTTCCTTGACAAGAGTGTGTTTTAAATATAGGAAACGAACACCCACAATGTTTTTAAAAAGTCTTAACTGTATACATATATTTCATTTCTTCTTTCAGTCTCAAGATTAATGGGAAGTTCAGCGGGTGGCTCAATGGGACACATGGGTAATATGGGAAGTTTAGCGGCGTGCAGTGTCGGTGATTCAAAACCAATGCAATTTCCGTTGGCACAACGAAGGAAACGACGAGTATTATTCACACAAGCGCAGGTTTGTATATAAAATTAACTTTAAACAAAACTAAAAATAAATTAAATTAAATTAAATATTTGCAAAAACACATTTCCGTCGAATATATAGAAAGTATTCGTGCGCGGAAGTCGAAGAAATTATATTACCCTGAGAAAGAGAAACAATTTCGTTAAAAAATTAAAAAGTGAAATGGTGCTGCACTTTCGTTTCGTTTGTTTGTTGAAGTTGAGATATATACAAAACCAAGTTGCTCGCCCAGAGACCAGGCCAAGTGGCCTCTGTCAAGACTCTCAAAGTCTTTCACTTCAAGTGGTTCTGTTTTTTCTTTTTGTTTTATTTTTATTATTTCTTTTCCGCCTGTCTGTCTGTCTATCATTTGACAAATGAAAATCAAGAAGCCATGCCATCATCACATCTTATTTCTCTGATTTTGAAGTGGCCATCGCCATCGCTATCGCCAGCCGTCCTCGTCCACTGCTATACACCGATAGGATAGGTATACTTTGATCTGAATTCATTTTTGGAGGAACAGGTCTTTTCGCTTTCCACCCACGAATGTGTGTGGTTTTTTTTAGTTTGTCAAAGAAGATTTTTGTCGTTTTTTTTTTTTAAAGAGTTAAAAACTTCCTCTGAAATTTGGTTGGGTTAACGTTATGGTCGTTTGCTTTGTTTTTTTTATTTTGATTTTTGGAGGAAGCCATTATTAATTTAATCAAATGACTGAGTTAAGTCTGAGTCAATATGATTAGTCCATTTCAGTTTTAGGAGCAGATATTGAACTCTATCAAGTCTAGTGATTTATATACATTTGTGAGTACGAAAAGTCATGAATAAAAGTAAAAGTACATTAGAAATTATTTAAATACGAAAATGTGTAACTTAATGTACGTTTACATAACACTAGTATCTACTAAGAAAAGATAATTCATGCTCGGAAAAAAAACGAAGCCTTAACCGTTTCATTACAATACTGCCATAAAAATCGAAAATCATCGAAAATTATGCTTTAAAAAGAGAAGAATTTTGGTGAAATGCACGGATGAGCTTTAAGACCACATTAAATGTCAGATATAATATATAAGATAGAAATTAAATCTTTTCACTGAAACTTCTTTATGGAAATTACATTGAACGCGCCGGGAAAATACAAAGGACGAACAACTCAGACCCCTCAACTTTTAAAGTTTCTTAAGTATCTTTCATAACATCTTCAAAAGAAACAATTATTAAAGGATCTCCTTGATGTAAGTGAAGTTTTATAGCAAAAGCGTAGGTATTCAAATCCCCTGAATTTATTATTGCAACGAAAATACCAGTTTTTTTTACCGTTCATTGCGCAGTCGTTTATTTTATTTTAAACAAAGGTGTTGCTGATCTAAAAATCACCTTAAAGTGTGGGAACAAATGGATATCGTCATCGACAAAGTCCTCAAACAACAAAAAAAATCGTTCATGCCGAAATAGGCGGTCTCCTTCCAATATGAAAAAAATTTTAAGTAACCAGCTACATGCATTGCGAGTATAATATCCTTGAGAAGACACTAAGAGAGGAAATGTTTTTGAAGGGTCTTCAAATAGATAATGGAATGTATTTCGTTTCCCACAATGGACATGTAGAGAGGCAGTTGACGATAACTTCCTTCATGGTATCTTTCCAAATCTAATAAGAGACTATACTTATTGAGCTAAGACTTAGGTAATGAATTAACCAGACTGCCCATCTTGAACCGATTAGGTCAAGTTAAAAAAGAAAATAAATAGAGAAAGGGTGGCTTGAGTCTTAACGTTCATAAAAAAAAACTCCAAACCATCAGATTATTATAAGGCAGTTTGACCACCTGGATGTAGTTTTACAACACTAGTTGTCGAAACAGACCTGGATACTAAAAATAGAATAAATTCAAAGCCCTTAATTTAGGTGCTTGAAAACCTTTCTGCTGTGTCGAATTCTGGCAACGACTTTTGAACTTGGAAATGCTCTGCCAACATTTCCAGCAGCTAACAGGCTTTTGTGAATTTGTGTCGAACGTAAAATCAGCTCAGATTCATATTGAAAAATTAAGACAGATGGATGAACTCTGTTATTGCGGGTGAATAATTATATGTACTTTTGAAAAATAGTTGGTCCTGACTCCTGAATCTATAAACCTCCACATTATTAAATTCTATTAAAAGATGACTAGGATGTCGGATGTAGATTTAAAAACCTCATACAACCTTGATATGTTAGACGATAAGCTTTGTTGCGTGAAGAACATAAATTAGGCGTTTGTGTTAGAATAAAATTGCGGAGACTGTTCGCAGTGTCCTCCGAAAACTTCGAAATCTGTCTCTACAAATCTATGTAGGTATATTAGCCCATTAAAATTAAAATTTTATTTCGAAAAAATTCGGGCAAAGCTGAATTTTGCTGGAGACCTTTATTTTTATGGCTTGAGCAAATCCTCAAAAGTTTTTGAGGGGGAAAGGAGTCGAAATTCATTTTTTTGCAAATATCTCAGAAACTATGAAATTTTGCAAAAAAATATCTTGGTAAAAACTGTAGCTTATATGAATTTCTAGAAAAAAAAGTCTTAATACTTTTCATCGTACCAATGAACCAATTTCGAAAAAAAAGTGATAAATTGTTACAAAGTCTGTTTTTAGATAACATTTCACTTTTTGTATTTGGCGCTTTTTGCTTTATTTTTATGTGGTTTTCCCATTAAGACTAATCTAAAGAAAAAAAAAAAATAAAATGCATGACTGGGTGACACGACGAGCTTGCTCTTGTTGCAAACTATGCGGGACTATAAAAATGTTGATCCATGAAATTATGTATCATAATATTTTTCCTTTTATGTTTCTTAGCTAAAAACTTTAAGTGCTATCTTGTGCTGCATATTTAACCAAATATAAATTAATTCGGTTCAGCCGTTTTGAAGTGCCATTAACATCAAATCTTCGTTGTGTGCATTTTTAAACAAATTCCTGAAATGCACTTATATTTAAAACCTTGCAAGTATAAGGTACCTATAAACAAAGTTTCATGAAAATCGTATGAGCCGTTTTCGATGTATAACCCTGTCAAACTACACAGAGTATCACATTTAATGCATTCTAATGACAGTTTGAATGAATACTCTACAGTCAATGGATTCGTACAAATCTGTCAAACTAAAAAGTTTCAAATTAAGCTAAAGATTTCTAATGACATTTGGTAATGAATTCTACCCAAACGGCAAAATAAGATTAATACAAATCTGTCAAACTACAAAGTGGTCAAAAAGCAAATCTGAACAAAAATTAAACCAAAGAAATATCTTCGATTTTTGGTTTGAAAAGAAACTTTATGTGAAAATCTAAAATCAATTAGGATTAAATCTCTTAAATAACCAAGAACAAACACTTCTGCTGAGATTTGTTACAGAATTTATTCATATTAACATCTAAAAATGTAAACATCAAAATTCTATTCGACACTCGTATAAAAGTTGAAACTCTATCCGCAGTGAGATTTAACTTGTTTTTTTCGGTAGTGGTTATCAACTGGTAAATTTTTTATACTTTAGCTAACTTTATGGAATAAAATCTTTCATATCCTAATATGAATTTTTTTCCCAATTTGAATTTTGTTCCCAACCATATTATTTTGTCAAAAATTACAAAGATGAAGACACTTTTTAAACGTGCTGATTGACTCTTCATCTTAATAAGATAAACCACGGTGCACGATAAGGTATAGTTTGTTAAATCTCCATCAATGAAATAAGGTAACCAAAATTGTCAAACGATAGAAAACGACAAAAACCGTTCCATCATCAAAGGATAAAATATGAAAAATATCGTTATCTATAAAAAAGTTCGTGCTGTTCAATATTTTATTAGATGTAGATATGTTTAAAAAAAAATCTCTAAAGAATTTTATTCCATACAAAACGTTCTGGGTCACGTACACATCAATCTCCTTAATCTTTCAAGGGAATATAGGCAAAAAAAACCCGCTTATTCTTCGATTTAAAAAAAATATTTGTCGCATATAATGAATAAAAGAAAACATCCTGCATCTTAAGCTTTGTAAATATATCCACTATATGATAATAATTCTATACTCTGCGAGAAGATGATGTGATGTGAAAAAATTGTTTTTTCATTGTTATAACTACAATCCACCCCGGAATAAACACTTGCATCTTTATAAGAATGAATATATCGACCGAGCTATGTATACCCGCATCTTAAAATGAAAAATCTCAGATCCATCAGTGGCGATATTTGTTAGATTTTTGTTTTTGTTTTGTTCTTTCAAGGCAAACACAAAGAACTTAGTTAAACGACAACATGCTGCTCAATGAATTCATGAACACGAGCTATCTGAAGAATTCATCTTTATTGTGCTTACATACATACATAGATATCAGATAAATATGATAAAAGAAGCTTTGCCGCTATTTTGTTGCCCCAATGCAATTACAATGGATGGGAAGTGATTCAGAGTTTCTGGCGGATATTTATTAGTGCGAACTATATCTTTATACCATGCGATTATAAATTTAGTTAGTAATTCTCATTATAAATTAAATTAGCGGCACATTTGTTTGATGTTTCAGAGTGTCTGTCAATAAGTTAATTTAAATTAGTCTACCAAATTGAAATGTCCACATAGGCAGATTTTTTGGGAATTTAATAGATATACCTATGTGGAATAAATTGTAAAAATTAATTTGAAGTTGGTGTTTTTCCTGCAAAACAGTCAAATAATTAGTGTAATAAACAGACAAACCAATGCAGTGCGAAAGTTTTAAAAATGAAATACCGTAGAAACAGAAGATCACTTAAATTTCCCAGGACAAAGTAAGGTTAAAATTTTTCAGTAGCATCGATTACCAAATACATACACGACTGGGTAGATACTAATTTAGCAACCCCATTTTTATGAGCATTTCGATGAATTTAATAACTTGATCTATTAATCCGAAGAATGTTTTAATTATCGTGCTATATTAATTTTAAAAAGATTTAATCTTCTTCATTTTTTTCTTGTTCGTTTTTGTTATCTTCTTTTCTTTCTTATGTTTTTCCATTCTCTTGATCTTGTGCTTCTCATTTTACCTCTACTTTAGTTTTACTTCTCTTGTTATTTCTATCTCTAATTCTACTTCTACTTCTTTCTCACCTTCGTCTTCTATTTTTACTCCTACTCCTATTTCTCGTTTTACTTATTCTTTTAATTCATTCATTATCATCATTCCGTTATCAACTTCTACCTCTTCTTGACTCTTACATCTCTTGTTACCTTTACTTCTACCTCTACATGTACATTAACCACTCCAAGGTAAGCATAAAGCTTCGTGGACAACACATATGTATATATTATAAAATGAATAAAAAATAATTCCAAATCTAAAAAAAAATCTTCCCCTTCCTTCACTTGTTCTTCTATTTCTACTCATAGTTCTATACTCATTCTACTCATTCTTAATTTTTTACTTCTCTTTATTCAGCTTTTGCTCTACTTTTACATCTAATTTACAGCTAATTTTTGTCTACATCTTTTTCCAATTTAACTTCTTGTTTTACTTTTATTTCTACTCCTGATTGTACTTCTTCTATTTCTACTTCTACTGCCACCTCTATTACTACTGCGACTTCTATTTCTACTACTACATTTTCTTCTATTTCTTTTTTCTTCTTCTTTTTTCGGCTACTGCTAATTCATTTTCTACTTATTATATTTGTATTCCTATATATATACTTACTACTACTTATACTACCTTACTCCTAGAGTGGAATTCGTATACGATTATATGACCGTTGCTTTAGTTCTACTTCTATAACTGTGTTCAAGTAGCTGCTATTGGAAGCAATAATTTAACTTTTCCTCAACTTGCTTTACTTGAAATCCTGGGGTATTTCATTCGAAGAACTGATTATATAATATTGTCATCTAGTTTCTTCAATGTTTGTATGATTCCAATAGTCCTTAATCACGATTCATTTTTGGGAATCATTTTTGGACGCAGGATCTTTGTGGATGTAACGCTCACAAGTTAGTACTAATTAAAGGAAGCAATATTATAATCTGGCTCGGTTTCCAGTTTACCCTGGGATATAAAACAATTGGTCAAAAGTTTATAAATTTTTCAAAGAATTATTTAAAATTTGAATGGAAAGATTTAGGAATTTCATTGACACAAGTCATATATCGATAAGCTGAATAATGGGTTTTAACATAGCATCCAGTTTCACTATCAGGTCTAGTTGGAATTAATTAACTTTGATATTCAGTACCAACTCTTATAAAAAAAAAACCTACCGAAAAAATAGAAAGTTGCATTCCTATCTGAAAAAAATCAAGGCTTTACTTAATAATTGCGTTGCCAAAAATAATCATTTACTTAAAGTCTTTTTTCAGGTGTACTGTGTACAGTAAAATTCAGGGATCCTTTCATGATTCGCACTGCGAAATGCTTTACACGGATCAAGTTGTCCTTCTGTGATGTTCAGATATTCTATACCAATGTAAATCGGTAGATCTCGTTCATCTTTTATCGGATTTTCTTATAAATACTAGCACTGCAGTTTTAAATCATATTAAGTGTACCTATATTATGTAAATATAAAATTTTATAATAAGTCAACCCGAGCTTTTTTGACATTTTCCTGGAATCTATAGACACCAACTTCAAGTCATTTGACTAAGGTCAATTGCTGTACATATAGATATATACTCTTAAATAAACTTTTATAAACCCACTGCCAATAATAATGTATTTTGCCATGTCGATATCATACAACCCCAACGAAATATTTCAATTTGAAAATCGTTTCTTTGTTTAATTTTTAGAAATTTAAAACTCATTTCAACCACTTGACACAAAAGCAATACAGTTAAGTTACATGATGGACGTTCATCGTCGTCAGGAAAGTCGGTCCTTCTTTTCCTTACCAAACAACTTCCAGCAGCAATTTGCTTGATTTACATTAGAAAAAAAAAGCGCTACAAAAATATTCTTTATTCTCCCCTGGTAACAAGGATTAACGCAAAATGAATGAAAGTTTGTCCTCAAATTTTGAACAAATATTCACTTTTAACCAATCCGCGTGTACGGAAAAGAAGTTTTTTTTTGTATTTATTCTGTTTTTTTTTTTTTCTTGTGTGGGTGTGCATTTGACAAATAAAATTGTAAAACTAGGGGATATTGCAAATTCCTGTGACATGGAATGTTTATTTGCTTTTGTTGAAATAAGAATCATATTTTATCCTTATAGCATTTTTGTTTTGTTTTTTTTTTTCAAATTTGATGAATAAAATCTCCAGACTAATGAATGTGTATAAATGTATTGTTTTATAAAACAAAAATTAAACCTTTAAGATGAAAAAGATATTGTTCATTTCATTCATTTCTTTAGTATTTTTTTGTTACCTTAAAAATGAACAAGAAGGTCAGAGAAAATATGTATCAGGGAGGAGATACAAAACCTACAAGGAAAAGGATGAACAAAATATTGTATTTGTCTTTGGATCTAAAAAGATCCAAAAGTTTTCCTCATTTCTATATATTCGACCCCCATATCCACACATAATAATATGTAGCTATGGAGAAAACAAGAATCCTTTTTAGTAAAAAGCATTACACGCATATAAAGATAGATACAACGATGAAGAATGAATGTCTATTTGCGGAGCACTTAAGATGCCAAGTTTTCTACTAATACAAACAATAAGAATAATAATAATAATATTCCTCTGCACGGTCTTATGCTCTGTTCACATCGTAACCTTATATAGCTACTGGTATCTGGCATTTAGAATCCCAGTATAGATATATTTATAACATTATACATTATGTGTATTGTGTGGGCAAGAATTCCAAAAAGGAAGCCATCATCAGCTTGGAGTTTCCATATCTTTCGTTTTTATATACACAGTTCATAAGACAAGAATACAAGATACATTATTTAGATTTCGTAGATGTTTTGTTATTTTTATTTTTTGTTCTCTTGTTTTGGTTGTTAATTTCGATCTTCTTTTATTTTTGTTTAATTTGGAGTTGGAGCATATTGAAGAACAACAACGGGTTTTGATCTGATGGTCATTTTGTGCCACTTATTCGTTGGTGGGAGCAGATATGTAAATATGGCGGATCTCGAGATTATTTTTGTTAAGAATGGATTAACTGTAGCCGTAGGGTAGCAAAGTAATATAACAAGTCAATCGAAATTGAAGAGTGGGGAGTTAAAAAGTATGAACGGACAAAGTAACGAGTTGTAGGAAATTCCAAAGAAAAAATCTTGTCATAAGAACAAAATGAAAACACTGTACACAGTGTCTGATTTCTAGGTGTTGACATACAAGATGTCCCAGGAGAATAGGAAGGTTTTATGATAGAATCGGTTTCATCCTTGAGGAAGAGTAATTTTTTAGCTGATGTGGCCGTTTGGTGAATCTTAAACTGGCGATGGAGATTTTGTTGTGGTTATGGTCATGTATGAATTCATACAGAATTCATGAATATGAAAAAAGCGTCTTGAGTCCTTTACTCTTTACATATAGTGATTGACTTTCTCCTTTTAGCAGATAGAAACGATGAAGAAATACATATATGCCACAGGTACATTTTGTTTGGCAAAAGAATTTTGAGAGGCGAAGGACAAAATACAAAAGATAGATAAAGGAGAACACCTGCCATATTGGCATAATTTCTCGGAGTACTTTTCACTCTTTTGGGGCTGGGTTTTCATAGAAGTTTTGGCGAATTCTCAAACAATATTCCATTATCATATCCTAAGACGATTTAAAAAAAAAAAATCTAAAAAAAAAATGAAGAAGAATATGAAGACAAGGCTAGACATGTATTCTAAGTTCTAACCTTTCTTTTAGATGATAAAGAATCAAGAGTTCTAGCTTGGCATTGGGTACCACTAGAGCGCGACTAACATAGTTGTTTTTATAAACTATAACAAATAATTGCTGCACTGGTTTTTCACCAGACTTTTATAATATGTGAACTATTTTGAATGCATCGTTAGCCCTGGGATACTCTTGATTAGCTGCTAAAGACTTCAGCAGTGCTTTCGTTTAATAATGACTTTAAGACCCCCACGGCGGCATCATCTCGGATCTATTCACGGCTAATCGGCCAACCCGACTGTTATTATTTCCAGTGGCGAATACAATATTTCTATTGGCAGCCACAGTATTTCTACTTGGAAGCGAAGTTGTTCCAAATGGCAAGCACAGTTTTATTGTCAATTATAGTATTTCTATTGACAATCACAAACTTTCTAGTGGCAACCACAAGATTTGTATTGGCTACTACTTATTACTACAGTATTTCTACTGGCCACTATAATATTTCTACTGGCCACCAAAGATTCACTATACTATGGCAATCGCAGTATTTCTACTAGCAAGAGCACAATTCTATTGTCAATTACAGTATTTGTACGGACAACCACAATATTTCTAGTGGCAACCGTAAGATTTTTAGTGCAGTATTTCTTCTGAAAACTGCAGTATTTCTACTGGAAAGTGTAAAGTATTTCTACTAGCAACCGAAATATTTCTACCGTAAAGCACAATTCTATAGTCAATTTCAGTATTTCCATTGACAAGCACAATATTTCTAGTGGCAACCGCAAGATTTCTACTGTAAAGTAAAGTATTTCTATATGGGCAACTCAAATATTTCTACTGACAGGAAAAGTTCTACTGTCAATTACAGTATTTCTATATTGACAACCCAACCACAATATTTCTTGTGCCCACCGCAAGATTTCTACTGGCAACTACAGTATTATGACCCAATATATTCCAAACAATTACCTAACATTAGTATACTATACTAACATATAGGAATACTAGCTGGCAAAATATTTACTAAAACTATATACGAAAACTTCTTACGTATTTTTAAACAAAAAAATCATTCATCAAATTATAAAAAGCAAATAACTAAACAACCTTCATCATAAATGTCCTCTCTAAAATTCCAATTATTTAAAACCAAACACAAAATCTGTATGAAATTGAATGCATTTATTTTTCTTTTTTTTTAATAATTAAAAAATGCATTGATGTCAAAGTCTACCAACAAAAGGAAAAAAAAATATTAATATTCACTTTTTTTCTCTGTTTTAAATAGGTACACGTTTGTATTTACTGTTGTGTATCTGTATGTATTCCATATTCGTTATATTGTTTAACATCGAGTTGCCTCTGCTGTGCTATCCGATTAAATTGCAATATTGGTTTCGATGAGAACATAACGTATGAAACGTGAGCACTTCACCGCAAATCGCAATATTCGCGTTATATGCGGTTCATTCCCCGTACACGACGCGTGTACCTAACCTACCCTTATTTTTTTTTTCGAAATCATCAGAGTATTGAAATTGAAAATTCATTATTGTTAATGGATTTTTCAAGTACCAATATCGATGCTTGTGTTGCTGCTGCTGCTGCTGTGACTCTCCTCAAATAAACAAAAAATACTTATAGAAGGTACACCAACCTTCATATATATGTGAGAGATTTGTGTGCATTTCGTTTTTATTGTTGAATGTTGGTATATGAATACAAAAGTTTTATTGGATATTCGCGATTGAGTGCAAATATGACGGTTAAAACGAATATTGTAACAATATTGCTACTCACTTTATTCGTTTTTTTTTTTTTATTATTATTATTAAAAAACAAACAGAGGAGTTAATGTAATGCGAGCAAAAGATCTCCTTGTTGAATCCTTTTAACTATACTCAACCAAGTGTAATTCACTCTTCAACCTATTTTTATCATATTTTTACAGGGTGATTTGATAAAGATATAAATCAAGAAGATTTGTCCCATCAATAATTACGTTGCTTTTTATGTACATAACTAAAAGGTTTTCCAATAAGGACAGTTCGAACTGTCTGTGGTGGCCATGCTGCGGCCATTGCTGCTCAATCGTCGTGTAATTTGCAACGATGATTTGGCATTAGAGATTGAATAATAAACAACGAATTTGACAGACGCTGCCAAAACAACATGGCCGCCACACACTGTCAACTGATAGTAAGTATGATGTGAATACACATTGCATTTACGCGTGAGTTCCATATGCCAGCGATCATAATAACGTTCACCTGACTTTTTATTATTCTGTTGGTCTCAATTCGGGATGAACATTTACCCGGGATGAACATATACCCCAACCAATAGGTTTTTTCAGCCAGGTTTTTTTTTTCTAATTTAGGTTTTTTTCTAACTTATGTTTGCAGTATTGAACCCCAAAAGTTTTTAAAGATGATTTTCAAAATGACATGACAAGGTCGCATGACAATTTATTTTCTTGGTGGAATTATTCGCATCAAAGGTCTCATTGAAATCATTTCGAATCTTAACTCAGCATTATTTTTCCAAACTTTAAAGATGTCAAGGTAAGACATGGTGCTGTAGAGCTCATCTTTTATCTGTTGTTATAAGAAGCCTTAAATTCGATGAAGAGGTGGTTTGTATCGTGGCATCGACTTTGTGTTGTTCTTGGGGCTGGTCTAAAACTGAATTGATAAGGACCTATAAAGATCAAGCCGTTGAATATTTATTTTGTACTTATACTTTTAGTTGTTGTTCTTAATTAATCTAGGTTCGGTCGGCAATATTAGTGCCTGGCTATCTTTAATTTGAAACAGTCCATTAGGTCTCACGGGCATTTCGTTTCATTTGCCTGTATAGAAATAATCTCCTCCGAAGTCAATACATACATGGTATAGCCCCCACGTTGGGCGCCATTTTTTTTTTGGCTCATATTTTTTAATCATTCAAGAAGTAATTTGTCATTATCATTGTTCTTATATTGATGAATTCATTATCCAAAGTTGTATCACCTTTATTTGGGATAGTTTCTTAACACCGCTATCGTTATACCCCATTTTAATTATATAAACATTCCGAATTATCTGATACAAAAAAAAATAATTCACCCTGTAAAATAAACTTTATTTTAGTCATGACGGAAGACTTTTTATCAATAACAAAAATCCGTTGTCATTATATTGACCAAAGAAAAACACGATGCGATGCAAAACGAAATACTGTTTGGAAGCGCGCTTTGCAAAATCGCAAATAATAATTTAAAAAAAAAATTCTTTGGAGTGAATATTTTTTTGTTGTTACAACAAAATGCACTCATGCATTGCATAAATATTATCGTGCGCCTTTTCCCATAATGATCATGACAAATAAAAATGTTAGCTTAAACTGTCAACCGAGGCCGATGACGATAAAAAAAACCCACGAGACGAATGATTCGCAAACTTTAAGTTCTTTACATTCCGCATTCGGCGACAATGACAACGACCGTACGCTGCACAGTGTAGCTAAATATACTTGCATAAACACAACCACAACATAACTTCTAATGACGTTTGATTTAGCGTTGCGGCATATTGATGCTTCATTTGGCCTTTTCAGGTAATTTCGCTCAACGGATGGTTATCCTCCACGATACGCGGTATATACGCACGGCCCCACTGTAGTGTGCAATGTACTTTGCACGCTCACTGTATGTATGATGTGGACAAATGGCAAATATTTCATTAACTGTCAATATTTGTCTAAATGACAATTAATTGACGTTAGCAGCGTCTTTCGTTTATAGAAGAAGCTATATGAAATACTTGAAATATACTTACTTAAGGTTCAAAGAAGGGGGTAACACAAATGCCTTTGTGGTGATGACGATGATGATGTGGGTTAGGAGCGTGCTGATTGATAATGCGGATTTTATAAATCATATTTTTAAAATTTTGTCAATTGAACATTTTTATTTATTTTTATTTTATATTCTAGGTCTACGAACTGGAACGAAGATTCAAACAACAGCGATATCTGTCAGCGCCTGAAAGAGAACATTTAGCAAGTTTAATACATTTAACGCCAACGCAGGTAAGTTTTTGAAAATTAAGATATATATTGCATTCAAAAAACTACATTTATGAATAAGAATAAAATTTCTTTATTTAAAAATATTCTGAGACTTATATTTCTTTTGTTGAATAATGTACATAAGGTAGTACGTGATACCTATAAGGAAGAAAAAAAATCATTTATGATAGTTTCTGAAATTAATGAGGTCCCACGTCGGGTGCCCTTTATATAATTGTGTCATTTGGTACTTATGTCCCAGAACAAGAATTTCGCTCGAAGATACGTTTTGTTGCATTTTAATTCATCGATACTGTATAACTTTCTATCTGTAACTATTTCTGTTTATTTTTTCCGTGAGATCCTTTCTCATCAGCATCAAAGAACCTTGATGCTTATGAAATAAATGAATGACCAGGTCAAAAATTTCTTTTAAAAAACATTTTGTTTAACTATTATTTAAATTAGATACTTATTAACTCAAAATCCGCATTGTAAAACGAACTATTTGCGGAATTTATGTATCATAGCTTAATAAATTAATCCATTGGCCACCTAAGAAATGGCGACATTAGTTCGAATCTAACAAAGGAACTTTTTCCGGAATTATATGACATAAATTCCAAAATAAATGCAGACCACATGTTGGGCGCCACACGTAGGAGAAAAGTATCGAATGATAATTACTAGTGGTTCAGGTCAACAATTTATAATTTCACTATAATTCATAGCTTATATCGGTATCCGATATATTTCTATTATTTTTTGTTTACGTTGGTTCGTTTCTGTTACAGAAATGACGACATTAAATTTAAGTCATCAGAAGAAAATGAACTTTTTTCCCAAGACTGAAATAAATTTTCCCTAGTTTGAGTGCCATTTGCTAGGCCCCCTGATTGGGACCTACATTAAAAAGTCAAATACAGAATGATACTTGTGGCCCAGTTCAAGAATTTCCTTAGAAAACACGATTTTTATACTATAATGATAATATAATTTTGTTTACTATAATAATTCTATAACAAATCTACAATACTGAGTTAGATGATTGTTCCCGTATCTGTAACTAATTCCCTTATATTTTGATCACGTTGTATTGTTTGTAATACAGAAATGGTGACACAAGGTGTGAGTCATCAACACCAACAGAATTTTTTCCGAAGCCATTTATCATATCTTTTTAAATAAATGGAGTCCTCACGTTGGGCGCCATTTGTTATGCACTCAACGTGTAGGGGAGAGGGCTATGGAAAACAGAAATACGTAATAGTACTTGTGGGCTTGTGGCCCAGGTGAAACATTTATGAAAACATGTGTTGTTTTACTTGGATCGTGTGTCATAGAAATAGGGACGTAAGGTCGAAATATTCAGCAACAAAGGAACTTATTCCAAATAGCTTCATAACTGCAGGAATTGGTCACCTAAGAGATAGCCACGTAAGCTCGATGCCATCAAAAATAAAGCAACTTTTGTCCTTAGTTTTTTATCATAGGTTCCTAAGTAAATGCAGGACCTACGTTGGGTTCCATTTGTTAGGCCTTCACCGTCATATGAAAAAAAAAGTACCAAGAAGACTAATTCACTGTGCACAATTCACTGTGGGACAGTGCACTATATTCACTTATCCTTTCTTAATTTCTCATTCAATAAATGCTCATTTCTTCCATATTTTAGAACTGAACTTTATCAACTTCGAGACGATTTTACTCATATTAACATTTATTTTTTCCGTCAGCAAATCGAAAGATTTTAAAAATCAAAGGACTGTTTTTTTTAATGGTAACCTCAGTCGTGCAGAAGATGCTGTGTTAAACCAACAAAGTCAATCGGGTTATTTATTCTTAAAATAATATTATGACTTAATCAAATAATGAACAATGAACATTTCGTGCCAATCATCAACCGTTATAACTTTTAAATCCTAAAACAACATTTCCTATTGAAAATGTCAAAAAATAACACAACAAGAAAAAAAAAATCAAAAATCAACAACTCTCTGTTTAGTTAATTTCATCTTATTCATACTTTGAATATCCTTATTGGATTAAAAGAAAAAAGGACTTGTGTAAACATCCTCCTACTACAACTTTACCTGTTATATACGACTTTCAGAAGGGCATTTTAAATCTTGTGTGAGGTTTTAAATGTTAATCTGCAACAAAAACAACACAGCAAGAAATTGTTGCAATAATAATAATACAAATTTCTAATTATGCTAACGATAATCCTTGTGGTCTTATGTGAGGGATAATACATTTCCCACGTAATTATATGCCTTAGCGTCCCACTCATATTTTTATTAGCTATTTGTGTCTATTTGTGCATTGCGTGCGAATTTTTCTTCTGGTGATTTGTCCGTTTTAGGACAACATAATCAATTATCCTTTTTATCTTTATCAGATTTTTCTTTAATCTTTTGTGTAAAATTCTAAGGCCTTCTGTAACCTGCTACTTGTGTACCTATAGAGTTCACCACGCAGCGCGTGAATTGAATTGAATTTCTTTATGAATGAAAATAATATCTGTGTATAAAAAAAAAGAATATAGGTATGTATAGTATCTCAAAGATTCAATGACGATGATGGTGATGTTTTATCCCTTGTATGATGATGCGATCCTGGATTAAAATGTCAAATATTTACCCGCATTATTATCGGATTTACGCGGGTTATTCCCTTTTAGGTTAAACGAGCTGTGAATTTGTAAAAAAAAAACATGTTGGATGGATATCCTTTGCATTCGATGCATATCCTGGGGGTTTTTCGTTACTTTGTTATTGTTATATATTTTTTTATTGACAGGAAGTATCGAGGTATTTATATACGATGGGATGTGTTGCTGATCAAAATTTAGGGATTGTCTGCGTCTGAACAAGTTGTAATAATATTTAGAAAGATTCACAAGGGAGATGTTAAGATATATTTTTTTTCCTTTTCTTTTGTTACTTTGAGAGGAATCAATCATGAAGAAGTAATTTGCGGTGAAGGACTTTTTTATTGGTTCCAAGAGGATGGTTGATTTTTTTTTCTATCGGTATAGTGGCTTATATTCTGATTGTTTCTTTCAGATTTATAAAAAAGTAATTTAATTGTAATACAAATTGTTGTAAAAAAGAAGAAAAATAGTTTGTTGTTTCAAGCTGGTTATCTTTCCCTTTGTGAATGATTGGTGGCCAACGCTTAACACTTGTCGCGTGTCGATTAACTTTCGTTCAGAAAAAAAAGAAACAGACCCGAATTGTTCCTTTTGGTTTCCATTCTAATTTTCCATTCAAACTCATTTGTTTAGAGGTGGATAAAAATTCATTCAACATAACTACGATTACTTCACTCACACTGTCACTGTTTCTGAAAAGATACGGTTGAGATTACCGACATGGAATCGCTGCAAATTTCTTGAGGTATACATACAGTTTAAAATCCATAACTTTCTAATCGAAGAGATTCGATATTCCTTTGATGTTTTCATTCATTATCCTGCCAAATGACATACTCCAGAAAAAAGAAACACAAATTAATGATTTATCCACACCCAATCACACCAAATTTACTACAAGAAAAGTTAACAACCACCAACGGCATTCTAAATCTTTCCCATTTTGCCTGTTAAATAAAAACAGCAACACAAATTACATGAGGACTAATGTGATAACAAGGATATAAGTACAACAATGATGATAGTAATCAACACATTTAAAAAACCCAATTGTCGAATGGTTAAAACTCCACAAACCGACTACCGGAAGACGATAAACGTCAAGCCTTCTAGGCAATGAATCCCTCAGGCTATCGTTATGCCATCACTATATATCAACCCTACAATTAGGTTTCATTTTCGAACCAAAAGATGGCATTTGTAAGGCTAACACAGAAAATACCACTTAAATTAAGGGCAAATGCCTGGTGGGTAGTCTATATACGGCAGCTATATATAAGTTTTGGACATCCCATTAGATTCCGGTGACAGAGTGCGAGTGCGAGGGCTGAAATTGAAATCGAAAAAGCCAGACTGATGATGTTTTTTGGGTGTTTGGTGAAATTCTATTGTCATGACACTCGCAGAGCAATTACCCTAAGGCTGTGTTATTTTTTTAAAACACTTTTTTTTATTGTTAAAGGAAAAGAGGGTGAATTTTGTTCGTTCTTATACCAATGGACAGATACCATGTGGAAGAGATTTGTATTCTATTGAGATCCGATAAGGTTCTATTTTTTTTTTTATCGTTTTCTTTTTTGGTAAGGGATGAAAAGAAAAATATCACAAAATCAATTACCGTTAAATAAATCTACCAAATGTAGTTAAGTTGATTTACGCATCATTTAAAGAACAAGTGGGGGTTTTAATTTTGTATGTATATGTATGTGCATTTGATTTAAAAATGAACTAATTTGCTTGTACATAATTATTTTTTCTGATTTATGTAGTAAATAACTACCTGTGAGAATATAATTGGTAAAATCTGCGTATACAGGATGGCTCACTAAACGATGTTCTGTTATTATGGTGTCTTTAAAATGAAACGACATATTTTTTTTTTTTTTAAGTTTTTTGTGAGCTTTTATCCATTACTTTTTGAAGATGATAAAGGTCAAGTAGGTCCCGTCATTGTTGATGAACGCTTAGTCTATTTTTAGCATTATGTTCTTACAGAGTATGGAATAAGCAGAAAACAAACGCGCAATAAACCCCATTCACTTTTGTGTTTATTTGATGACTCAAATGTTATAATTATAATTTAAGTTCTATCGAATCTGTCAAAGCTTAATGTGTCAAATTGCAATTTTATGACGGCGTGTCCAATACACCTCACCTGATTTAACATATTCCAGTCCGTCTTGGTCCAACACAAAGTATAAGTAACACAGAAAAGATTCACCAAACATTCCAATATGAACACAGTCAATAGTTTATGGTTGAGGTTTGAAAATAATATTAAAAAAAGTAGTCAGTTCTAGTGCTGTCAAAGCACGAATTGTCAAAATCCATTTCACCATTGACAGGTAAAATACTATTGCTGCTCTTGCGGCGAGTGAATTCCGGTCAAATCTAACAAACTATCAATTGTGTATATAATGCTTCGGGATGAGATTCCTAAAATGAAGAGTGATATGGATTTTGACAATTAATCGTTTGACAGCTAAAATAAATGTTTCAACCATAATGTTCATACTTTAAGGCCCAACCATAATAGTCGAAAGCAAAAGGAAGATAATGTCACAGTTCTACGTCAAGTTTCCTTAAGTGCCGTCAATTTCTGCATTCGACCATATTGGTCGGATGCAAACGCAAACGAATTTTACATGTGCTGGCTTTCAAATTTACGTACGTAAACTGGCTATGGAGCGTTTTTTATGTACATAAGCGAAAGTGAACGAAAATTGAACGAACCGGAGCAATCCGGCATTATGTGGGCGCACTATATTTTGTTTGTATTCGGATATGTTTTTGTACGATCCCAGCGTACGCAATGATCCTCCTATAATGGTTGAGCCTTTAACCTGCATGAACCGTTAAATTGTATTTAGACACATTGTAGTATGACAGATAGAAGAAAACTAGACACATTGTGGTTTGACATCAGATAGAAGAAAACTTGATGTTTTTAAAAAATTTACCCGAACTGACATACGGAAATGATTTATGTGGTTTTTATGAATGAATACAGGCTATTGCAGTGCGAAGTGCGATCAACATTCAAATAATAACAGGTAGAAACGTGTATATTTCTCAAACTTGTTTCCGACGCCATCTGATATGAAGTTCAATTAACATGTACTTATATGTATCTTCATTTTATGTTCAGTTATAGAGTTTTCACACTGACCTGAAAACGCTGTTTGGAAACGAAATGGAAACACTAAATACTGAACACTTGTATACTCGTTAAGTTTTCTTTTGGCATATTAATTATTTTGTAAACAGCTGTGAAATTTGTATTTCCTGAAAAGATATTTTTATGTTGAAAATTCCTGTCTTTAGTTTTAAATAACAATAGAATTATTCAAAACTGATCTTAATCCTTTTTAACTTTTTGCATAAGCAATAGGCAAGCAACTAGTTAACTCAGTTTCAAAAGTTAACAACTTAAATCATAAACGTTTTTTTCAACGAGATACTCTGCAGGTCAGAACCAGAACATGACAAAACATAATAACAGTTTTCTTACATGTTTACAAATTTTCTCTATATCTATCTGTTCTGATTTAGAAGCAAATCGAAAATCCTTCTAACTATTAACTATTGTGAACTGCACTAGTCTCCATTTCTGAATAAAATGTTATCATTTTATTACATTTTAAATGGGTATATTTAGGTACTATTCTGTTTGCTACAATTGGAAGCAGTCATATTTATATTGAACACAAATTATTTCTTTTGACAGCTCTCTTTTATTTGTCATTCCTGACAGTTGATTAAGTGCCAAATGTTTCAATAGTTATGTGATTATTCAGTTCATCTTACAATTTAAATAGCTTTCGACAGGTATTTACCTCGTTTATATGCGTCTTGAATCAAGCTTGAAATAAGGTTCACCTCTTTATAAACGGGGATGAGTTGAAACGAAATATAGAATTTTCGATCGCACTCAAGCAGTGGTGTTTAGCAAACTTGTGTTTTCACGAAAACCGCGTTTTAGGTCGGTGTAATATACCTATTATTTTTACTTATATACAAATGTATGTATTAATATACAATTTTGTTTTTTGTTAATTATAGGAAAACATTTTGTTTTAATATGTCAGGAAGTTTTTATAGGACGACTCTAACAAATGGCACCAAATTCAAATTGTGCGTACATTTTAGAGCACCCTAATGTATTCAGCATCTTTGTTCAAAAATGTTCTTAAAAAAATGGTAGAGTATAATAAATTTATTTCTACCTCTTTCATCTTAACAACCAACATTTTAAAAATTCTTTTTATTTCATTAATTAATTTCTTTTCATTCTAACTTTTATATTTTTTACATTTTATAGACTATTTAGTCTAATTCACATTTATTGTGAATTCATCATAAAATATTCTCTGTAGAGAAAAATTAAGTACAAGAGTGTCTTTCATATTTTATAAAATTAACCTTATCGCCTCGAAATTGTAAAGCCTTCCGTCAATGGAAAAATTGAGTTGAATTAGTTTTGCACATATTTACAAAAAAAAAAAAATATAAAAAAAAAATAAAAGTGAAGAAATGCAAAACAAATTAAGAGCCCATTTCTTGCCTGTCCCCCATCAACATAAAAGCCTCCTTCTCATCAGCATATTTACCTATCCTTCCCATCCTTTGAAATGTTTCTTTTATGCAGAAAAGGAACCAAAAAAAACTGTGGTGTTTTGATGAAGGGTCTTGATGAGGAACAACATCCGAAGCATTTCCTCAAGTAGGTGCAATGAAATGATGCAAATACCGTGGTGCTACGGGCAAAGGTCCTATTCAGAGCCAACTAACCCGACCTTAAGTACCTTCAGCCTTAGTGTTATGTCACAATAATTCATAACTCCAACCAAGAATACACAGCAAAAGGGATGCACCATACCATCACAACCGCACATCCTTTTTATTTCGCGCACCAAAGCAAGGAGCTTTTTAATGCAAAATGCCAATAAAATTATCTCTCTAAGCGATGCACATGATTCGGTTGCATATATGCGGCTTATAAGTATCCTGGCTTCTCTGTTGGGGGCGATTTTGCATTCTGCATCTCTTATGTTGGCCTCGTAAATGGTAATTCATGAAGAAAGCCCAAAGACCATATACCTGACAAAGGTTAACCATACATACATTTTTTGTTGTTGTTGTGAGGAGAGGATGTTGGATAAGAGAACAAGGAAGACACGTGCTTTTGAATGGGAAGGACTTTCCTTTTGGTCTTTATTCAGAATGGTAATTTTAAAATTTCTACAGATTGCATTTCTTGGATACGTTAAAAGGGTGAGTGTGAGGTTTTTGTTTGTATCACACAAAATGCGCAAAAATTATTTCTATCTTCTTTTTTTTTTGGTTTAAGTCTGAATACAGGTAGCACTTGAAAAAAAATTACCCGCACATAAAGAATATGATTTTACATTAAAATATACAAAAATATGAAATGAAAACCTCTTGAAGGCTTGATAAGTATACGAGTAAAACAGGAAACAGAAAGATAACTTGTTTAATGCATGCATCAGGATCAGGCTGTTTCATGATGTATTTATTTCTTTTTGGCGCCAAGTAAATATAGTATTTTCGCTTTTGAGAAAAAGGATCTATTAATAAAAAAAAATTACGTTGAATAAAGGCTAAGTTAATTAAAATGATCTCATAGGTTGATTAGAGCCTGCGGAAGCCCATATTAGCATCTAAATGTCAGTTTTACACTAAACAATCGAAACTTCATTATATAAAATAAAAAATCCAAAACATTTACAAGAGTTTTTGTGCATTAAATGCTTTTGAAAATTTTCGGAAAAGATTTCGATTAAAGAAAAAACACATTCGAGTAGGTATTTATAAACTTTAATAAAAAAACATGGTTACATTGACGTTTATCATAACCAGAGTTTTAGATGGGACGCTTTTTTTAGATTTTAAATGCTCAAAGCGTTCAATTGAATTTTAGCGAAATCTATTATTATTTTTGTATTATTAGTGAATTTTGTGAAAAGATTGCATTTTATAGGAAGCAGTAATAGAATTTGTGAGAAGCACTCTTCATGGCATAATGATACTCTTGGAGGATTTGTCACTTCCTCGCAAGAGCCAGTGCCCCTGAAAATAGCATTCGATATTATCGAAACTGAAAGCTGGGCTTGAACCCAGACCTTTGGCGTGATTGTCCGATACACTAACCACTATGCCACGGGGCACTACCTCCAATCCTGTAGAACTAACTACGCAGACAAAAGGATTGGTAGAGAGTTGTAAGTTACTAGGCTGTGGTTCTTCGGAGCTGTCAGTGCCACTAAATTTATTTATTTTATAATAGAATTTGTGAAGGAAATTCTGTTTTGTTTTGGAGTTTTAAAACCTCTTGTAAAATGACTTTGTACATCTGTTTGACTGTTGGAAACACTACTAAATCTTGATCTCTCAAAACATGGTTTTATTTTTGGTAGAAACATAGCATTATATTAGAAAATTTTCGGGTGGGTCTGTAAAGGTACATATTTTTTGCGGGTATGTACTAACTAAGTAAATAAACTGAATCTTTTGAAAATAAGATCAAAACATCAGTAGAAGTAGGCAATAATAATAATTAAACCAAGTAACCCTCTGTAAAATATAAACATCTATACAAAGTAAGCCACACGACGGACGACTTAAATTTCACACCGACTTTATAATGTGTTTAATATCATGAACTGTGCAAATTATGGGCTTTTTGTCGGCTTTTTCATATTTCCACTCATATACGCTCGGTGCTTGCATGTTTTCACGACCTCGCGCTCTAGTGGGAACGACACTTTGTCAGCGTTCAATTGGATAATCGTGTTTCCAGCTTGGCACAGAGAGATCGAGAGTGTAAAAAAGGTGCCCGATGTCGTCTTGTTACTGGGGGTTACTACATATACATGGGCTGCATGTTTTTAAGAGGAACTAAGCCTCAACTGTGTTTTCAGCGTCATTCTACATATTTTTTTTAATATGTAGGTGCCTATTTATATTTTCTTTTATTTATTAATATTATTCACGCTAAAATGTAGAGTAACGGAACGTTTTATGCATATATGGATGCTTAGAACTGCTGCTATTATGCCGGTTATACTCTGAAGTATTCACAATGATTGACGTTAAAATCCACTTAAGAGCCTTTTTCATTTGAACATAAATGAGATGAACGGGGCGAAATAATCAAATTATGAAAAAAAATTACGATGGAAGAAAGAAAAGAGAGCAGAATCTGAATGCGGACGAATAAAATAATTTATACTCGCGTATAAAATATGTATGTACTTCAGATACACTTCAGGTGGCATTGTTGAACGTAAAACGCTTTGGCTAATGTGCTAAAATGTGGAATGTGTTTTGACACGAGTTTATAGTTGTGGAATAATTGAAAGAAACCCGATATGAGATTCTTAAATTCATTTCAAGGCATTTAATATTAATTTTTGCATTTCCTGTTTATTTTTTTTTTTTGGTAATATTATGGTAGACTCTATATATATATTTAGGTGCTTTAATGATGTTCAAAGTTGCAAATATGAACAATTTGAAAATAAAACCTGAGAACCATATAGCGGAAGCTGTCATAGCTATTGCAAATGGCAGCAACAACTGTCAGTTTTGATTCGATATTTTTTTTGTTATAGGTACCTACAAGCATCAGACTTTAACCATCGACAAACCGTAATGCATTGACATATTTACATAGACTACTAGTATCCAACTTCAAGAATGTAACAATTAAATTGTCATTAGCGCCCAATAATTCGTCGCAATCGGTACAATGAATAAAGGAGTGTCAATATGAGAGTGACCAACGACAAAACGAATGGACGAATATTCGCTAATTTTGACGTTCATTCACATAACTATTTTTTATTTGCTGCGAAAGATCACCGTCAACCACATATCAAAACAAACAAAATAAAAATGAGGTTATGTTCAACGGTAGAAGCGTGCGAACAATTAATTCGTTCGGATGCGGATGGTATGTGGAAGGTGAATAATGATTGACAGTTCGTTGCAATCACCTTGCAGTTCACTACGTACAATTTATTTTACTAAAATTAACTTATTTAAACGAATTAGGTAAAGTGCATTAAAACTATTAGATATCTTTTAAAATTCATTCTCTTTTAATTGATGTGGTTTTAGGCAAGAACTTGATTGTGAAAATTTTTAAAATCTTGATTGTGCGTTCATTCTTTGTTCGCTGTCAAGCCTAGTATGTCAGCTGAAGTAAAACGAAATTTAAAGAAATATTTTTCAAAACACACAAAAAAAAAACAAATAAAAGGAACAACTTCATTATCCATTTTATAATAATAATAACCACAAACAAAATAGAAACGTTAAAATTTCGCGAGCAATTAAATTTTGTTTAAAGAGAGTGTAGAGAATAGTACAGATTGGGACCGGTTATCTACCGTTTCACAGTGGAGCTGCAGCTGCGTACCAAAAAAACGGAAAGAACGGAAAATTTCGTTTCTGATTTTACAGTGTCATTTTGTATTGGATTTTTCGTTTCCCTTTAGTTGCATACTAGGTTTAAGTCCAATGGACTTTCCACGCGCTTAGTTTATTTGTTATGTATTCTATGGACGAAATGTCACTTTCTGTAATTCGTTTGTAAACTAAATTTTAGAAAGTGTTTTTATGAAAATTTCCATCGACTGAAGTCCATGTCGCAGACTATTTTCTTCAGTGTTTTTGCAACGCAGCACAATTCTTAGCACAATGACATTTAGCCGTCAAATAGACTGTAACTAAAGGACACGTAGTAATCATATCGCCGAATACGCCAGCGGTGTATGTATACGCGGCTATATGGTTGACATAATTATAGTAGCTGGTAAAAACTCATAATGTGTTTTTGTTATATCTTATCTACGATGTTATGATCCAGAATGGGGTCAAACACATTCCCAATTCACCAACTGATCTGCTCGGTGGTCTCGTCGGTTCGAACTCATAAAATATCGCCAAGCATCACGGTTCCATAACCTTTCCATAACCGGTTGTTCAATGTCTGAGGCCAACCGAATTCTAGTGTCGTTGTATTTGTTGCATAAACTGTCAAAATAACTATTTCTCACCTCAGACCTTCGATTCGGTCTGACTGTCAAAAACAGAAAAAGTTTGATGTGGAGCTGTCAAATGCAAGACCAAGTAGAGAGTAGATCTAAACATGGGCGTTGCAATGGCGTTCATGATAAATACGATCAGGCCAAACCCACGTAGGTAGATCGACAAGTTTAGCGGCAGCTTTGGATTTAGGTAAATAATAAAATGAAATTGACATAAACACTTACCTACATATATTTTACCACATCCCTAACTTCTGTATTTAAAAATGAATGCATGACTTGGTGAAGATTCGCCGCTAAGCACTATTTACACTAAAATTTTAGAACAAATCTAAAAATGTGGCCGCAACCACAAAATTGCAAATGTTTTCATTTCTATTCCTGCTCAGAATTTTGACTCTTTGACGTTTTTCAATAATATGCATTTCATGGAAAATTTAAATATTTCGTGGATTTTGCACCTTTTGTAAATATACTTAAACTTTTGTTAAAAAAATCTTTAAAAAAAAGCTCTATGCTTTGTGATTCCTCAAGATTGAATTAAGAAAATGGGATGTCAAATTAAAGAGCTGTTAATTCAGCGATTAGGCACCTATTCCATGCGTGTTTCAGCAATTTTAATTTAATCCAATTACTATAAAGTGTTTCCGAAAAAAACTGTTATCAACTCAACCATTTTTAATTCTTTTGCAAATGTTTGTACACATACATTATATCTACCAACCCTAAATTAAAAAAATGATAATGAAAAACCATGTACCAGCACTACAATACGGTAGGGTAGGTCCTACTATATATTTTATACTTTTATATATTTATTATAACAAAACCAACTGGTATGAAATTTATTTTATTTATAGTTTTTTTTTATTATTATTTTAACACAGACGAGCTGCAAGGGGAAAAAGCATACAACAACGCAGCCACTTGAAATCACGAACGATTATATTATATGATGAATTTTTGTATACGTTGCCTTTTATTCCCCTCCCCTTAAAATACCGAGTTCGTCCTTTTTGCAATTCGAATGAAATTTATGATGTTTCGTTCATACAATTCCAGCTCTTTCCGATGTTGGTGGTGTCCTGAATGTGATATTTGTTTACCAGTTTTATTTTTCTTTTCTATATGTTGATGTTATTTTATTTTTATCAAAAGCACGTCAGATGGTACTGCTGCTGCGTCCTATCAAAACCATATACAGGATGGTGTTGAACGAATTTCGTTTGTTCGTATATATTTTCTACCTTAGCGCGACCTAGAGGGCCCGAAAAATGGGCTGAACAAAACAATACAAAAGTTGAAGTGGTTTGCACTCTCTCAAACATCTGCCCAATGGATCTACATACATACACTATTTTTGTTTTTTCATAAGGTCTTTGCATATTTGTTTTAACGGCAGTTATTTTAATTTTAACGAAATTAAAAAGAGCCTATGGTTTGGACATTTTTATATGAATTTAGATGTAGAAAGCTAAGAAAAAGGCTGTGACTCAATTTAATTAAAATATTTACTGCAAATGTAAATGCTTAAAACTTTAAGAAACTTTTTCGTTCAATGTTGCGGTGATTAGCTGATTTGATTCTCGATTTCTCACAAAATTATTTCCACAAATGCTAGCTTCCCCAAGACAAATGATCTGTTAAAAGCAATGTGCATGCTTCCTAATATAAATTGAGTGAGTCATTAAGGTTTGGAAACTCAATGCACCTACATACATATACATATGTTTATATTCGATGGTAAATATTTAAAGCGTTTTAAAACATTTTTCATAATAGTAAGGGGGCGGAGGTGACCGTAGAGCACTTTATCTTATCGCGACTTCTTAAAAACTGAACATTAACCGATAAGTTTAGTGGTTAAGATCTTTTACAGGTTTACGTTTGGTCAGAAAAAGGCCACTTCCGGTCTCTTTTTTTAGCTGTTTTCAATTTCAACACTATATCCGCTCGAAAAAAAATATGGTAAATAGATTTAAGAAGCGGATTGCGCTCTATAACACGAAAATACAAATTATTTGGTGCTGAAATAAGTATGAAGAAAGTTATGAGCATTTAAAATTTTTGAATCAAAACACAATTTGATTATTTTCATTTAATTAACACCTAGAAGTATGCTATGTGTTTCATCTAATGTTTAAAGTTGAATCAAAAACTTTACGTACATACATTCCCAAAATCGCATAGAAAAATATAATTTTTTTTCTTCGTGCGGGCATTATGTGACGAAGACTCTTTTTTGATAAAGAATTTTATATATAGGTGCAGGGAGATCATTTTAATAGAAATAATTTCCCCTGTTGTGAAAAATAATAATCGCAATGATCATTTCGCAATTTCTTGTATTACATTTTATAATTTCGCATTTGATTGTTTGACATTTTTCATTTAGCAAGTTCATATTAAGCTTTGTAAGTTAAAAATTAATTTTGTATTTCACCTCGTAATTTTTATCTGGCATTTATAACTATTTCGTATTTTATTACGAGTATATAGAGTTAAAGTTGTTTTGTCTTTAGATATTTTTCATATGTTAATAGATTTTATAAATAGGTATGGGTTTTTTTTTTGGTAAATATTTCACTTCACGAAATATTAACCGATAATCATTTCGTAATTTGTTGTCTTGCATTTTTTCATTTCGCAACTGATTGCTTGGCTGATTTCATTCGGCAAGTTCTTATTGCGTGGTATGTAGATAATTGAATTAGTTCGCAAACATTTCATTTTGCGTTGTTCAATTCGCATTTTATTATTTTTTGGGCTTTTAAATTATTTTGCCTTTCGATCTCTTACATATTTAAATATTTTAGATTCACGGATTTCTTTTCACAATTTTTCACTTCTCGATAATCGTTTCGTAATTTTTTGCCATGCATTGTTGCTGTACCTATATAACTGTTTAAATCTTTGATGTTCACAATTTGATTTTTAAGTTAGGAGAATTCAATGTTTGTAACAAATTCTTACAAATATTTTCGCATCTGCACTTCTGCAGTAATTTCGTCGCCTACTTAATTTTTGTCGCCACAATCTGATTTCGTCTGCAACGCGCGATAAAAAATAAATCCTTCTTAATAATAAAACAGAATGCCAATACTTAGTACCTATCTTCTTATTCAAAAAGCAAACATGCATGGCTAGATAAATACTGGTTTGAATCGATATTTAATTCCAGTAGCCAAAGAATCAAAACTCATAAGTGTTAAAAAGGTCATATGAAATGAACAAAGAAAAAAGAGCTGATCAAAAATATTGAGTAACCTTGCCTGGTAAAAAAAAAACGGAAAAATAGATTTTCAGATACATCAGTTTTTTTGTATGCCCTGAATTAAGTCATAATCTCTTACAAAGAAAATCACTAAACAAAAAAAAAAGTATCTAAAACTCATGTCGCACCGCAATTCAGTGGCCAGCACTTGAGTCTGATGCGACAGAATACTGTGACGGATGACACAAGTATCTATACTTTATCCACTTGAATGTCTTTTATTTGATTCCACACTTCCATTGCATTTTCACACAAGGTATAGGTAAAGTATCTATACAAAATATAGGAAGGATAGATACTCTCGACTCAAAACGAGTTCGAATATTGCTACATCATCATGATTATTTCGAAGGATATTTCTCATGTTGTAATCTGGGTATCTATATGAGAAGACAAAAAGAAAAAAAAATCTTTGGCTCATTGTTGATAAAAGAGCCCTGAAAAGGGCTAAGATGACAATTCTATTACTGGCACAAAGTACTTAGCCTCCTCTTACTTTCTGATCAACCGGATCACAGAGGTGTAAATGAGAATGTGATTTTTTTTCCTGTGATTACTCTTGATTGTTCTCCAGTCTTCGATTTTTCATTGAATATTGGTATTTAATCGGACTTAAAGGCTTTTGTTTATTTTTGGAGATTTGGTATTGTGTTAAAATCTCATTACGAGCGTATTCAGGTGGTGAATATTGTTTGTTGTCACACTACTTCAAAAATGAGGGGGCATATAAGAAACTATTCTTTAAAACCAGCTTACACTTTTGCCAGAGTGTTCACAATTTTATTTTTCTAATTATCATTTAGATTGTAGATTTTTGATTGAATTGTATTTTTTTTAATTCATTATTGGCTTTTTTTTCTTTTAAGGTGAAAATTTGGTTTCAAAATCATCGATACAAATGCAAACGACAAGCCAAAGAGAAGGCTATGGCTGAACAGAACCAACAGAATCAGGTAAATATTTGAATGCTCATAATGATAAATTTTAAATAAGAATTAATCAAAAATAATTGAATGATAGAAGTTTAGTGGTTTGAGTGTTTCTTATCATTATTGGGAGTTTTCTCTAGCGATACTAACAGCATCTGGTAGGACAACTGTCAAGAAAGCAAATATGATCTGACAGCATCTGGGCAACTGTCAGAGACACTTTTTTACTGGAGAAGTTATTGTTGTAATTAACTGTCAAATTAAAAAAAAACAAGTAATGATAAAGATGATTTATTTCTCAAACTGTCCAATACAAATCAAATTGTTTATTAATGTTTGAAAGGGGAAGGGTAAAGTTGAAAGGGTAGTCAAAATTGGTACTGAATGGCAGTGACAAGAATTGAGACTAACGCTGCAATGTGTTGAGTACTAAAAAGACAAATGACAGCTTGCCACATCGGTCATATGAAAAACTAAACTAAATCATCGATTCTGTCAAAAATTGTATCGATTAAAAGTACAAACAAGTACCTATAGCATCCAATGCCCTATAGGCTATAGATTTAGTTGGTTTTTACTAAGGCTGCACTAATATTGGTTTCACTTCATTCGATAATAAATTATGAAGTTAATACTGAAGAAATCGGTTGGACAGATTTTGTAGAAATTTTTAGACAATTTTAAGATAAGCCCAGCGGGTATTCCTGTGACATTTGGTTTTGCTATAGGATAAAAAAAATAAGATAAGGCCGAGAAACGCCAGGCTACGTGTAGTTAGTTTTTCATAAGAAAAGGTAATGTCGTATATCGAGCGATTGATTTATTTTGAACACGGATAATTTTAAGAAAAAAAATATTAAGACATTTTTTGTAGGAAATTTATTTAGCTACATGTTTGCCGTAAACTTTTTTTCTATCAGTGTTAGTAAGGCAAAAACAATTCTGGGGGCTTTTGTCCCCCGTAAAATCGAAGCTTCTGCACGAAAAACAAATTTCTTAGCCGAATTTTTACTTTTAAGACTGTGAATGGTTTTGTTCTGAATTACAACCTTTAAGAAATTTGCCCAAGTTTTCGTCTATCGATCAAGGAGATTAAAATTTATTTTTCTTTTTTGTTAAGAAGAATTTCGTTTGGAGCGGAAGTTATCTTAAAATTTCTTTCGCTTTATTTTTGGCATTCTTTCACAACCAAAAACTGTTTAATGCCAATTTTTGGTTTCGTGCCTATTTTTTTTTTTAGATATAAACTAATTAAAATTAAAAAAATAAAATGAATTTCAACTTAACAGCTTTATTAAATTTTGTTTTTCTCTTTGTTCTCTTTTCATAAAATAATTAACTTCTTCGTCATGTGGGTATTTTTTGTTCAGTCAGCGAGTTCACCACGACGTGTCGCTGTACCAGTTCTAGTCAAAGATGGTAAACCTTGTTCGGGCAGTTCAAATTCAACGCCCCAACAGCAGCAGCAACAGCAGCAACAACAACAGCAACAACAACAATTAGGTGGTGCCAGTAATGGCGGTTCGACTGGCAGTGGCAGCAGTTCGGTTGGTGCAGTCACAAGTGGCAACAATCTGCTAACCGGTGATGCCCCACACACCCACTCACCGGACACATCATCCACACTCCTGGCCACGTACAATGGTGCCGTATCTGGGCACAATGCCCAAATGCTCCAGCAGCCCTGCAATAATTCCCTAATGTCAAATAGTCTGGCCATGGCCTACAGAAATCAAAATAATTTCATGGCAAATTCACATCAGCAGCAATGCGGAGGTTATTTACCACTGCAGGGTAGAGCTTGGTAATAATTAAGTGATTGTATCAGTTCGTTTTTTAATTAGTTTTCTTTATTTGTTTTTGTTTGATTATTTTTAATAATATTTTCAAAATGAAGAAGAAAAAAAAAATACTCAAAAAGTTATTTCTAAACCACACACACACACACACCACTTTCGAATTTAGACCAACTTTGCAGGTCGTAGTTTTTTGCTAATTTAATTGGCAATTTAATTTTTATTAATATTAATTTTTAAAATTATAAAAAAATGTTTAAATTTAACATAATAAAAAAAAAAAGAAATAAAATCTCACATAGACAGAGAAAATGTTTTTTGTAAATACAAAATTTGTTTCGAATTAGTATATAGTAGGTACATATATATATATAATATAATATAACTTAAGGGAAAAAAGTATAAGAAGAAAAATAAAAAAAATAAAATGATAAATTAGTTGACATTAGATTTAAAATTTAGTAAAATGATAATTTTTTGTCTTTTCCACTTTAAATATAATGTAGTTTTTTTTAGTCATATAAGCTCAATATAAATGTATAGAAAAAATATAAAAAAATTATTAATAAATAAAATAAAATGCAATGTGAATATATTTTGAATTATTTCTACATTTCGAGATCTTGAAACTGTTTCGAAAAAATCAAGCTTTCCATAGGTTGGTCTTTCGTTTCCAGAAATTGCAATTTTTGAAATAACAAGAAATGCTCTTATAATCAGAATTCAGATTCAGACTTTACAAGGTAAGTTTAAGATTAAATAACCACAGTGGCTTAGCATGCATCTCTGCCGCCCATGGACATATTCCAAATTTGCCTCCATATTTCACTAACTTAAATACACCACTACAACTACACTATGAGCAGTCAAATAATTTCTTCACACTTAAGTTTTGACAATTGTGCAAAATTCTCTAAAGAAATTTATTTTAATTTAAATGTCCTTAAATGTTTTCAAGACCAAAGTATCGGTTGAGAAAAGTTTTAGAAGCATTTCAGAAAAATTTAATAATAAAACATTTTATACTATGTTTCCCACCTAACGAAATTGAGCAAATTCAGCAAATCTTCCGAAATCACTCTCGAAATTACACAATTTCTCAAACAAGAAATCATATCAATTTTAACGCAATTTCAACAAAATTGCTTTGAAATCACGTTTCATTTCAGGTCATTCCAGTAAAACTAATGAAATAAACAAACAGAGCTAGCAAAATGAGGCAATTCCTCGAAATGTCAAAAAATAATATACATGGCTTTGCATAAGCCAGAAAGAGAAAACATGTTTTTCTCTTATTCTTTTGATTAAAAATGTCAAGCAAATCATCTCAATTTAGGTGTGAACACTTTTTGTAATTTCGAAATTGAGGACTCAAATTGTATAATTTCGATTATGTGGGGACATAGTATTAGAAACATTTATTTTATCTGAAATATTTGTTTCTTAAATGTTTTTTAGCAAATGGGAAACGTTTTTTCAATAACGTTTCTTTGAGTTGTACACACCTTAAGAAAATCTTTCTGAAAAGTTTCTTAAGAAGTTTCCGGACCAAACAAACATTGCCTTAGGGGCCGGTTATAGCGATCAGGAAAAACCATCAGGAAAAATAGAAAAATAGAATAGAATGGATTTTTTATAACAAATGTTTGTTAAATTGAACATTTTTTTGGCACAAAAAATTCTCTGAGTTATTTGTTTTAAATCAGATGAAATCATGGCTAACTATGGACTTGAACATTTTTCCTGATTCATTTTCCTGAAAAGTTTCGTAAAAGTTAAAATTTGTAAAAAAAAAAGCCGTTCATAAACATTTTGTAAATGTTTATTTTGGTGTGGACGCTTTAAGAAACATTTTTGAAATGTTTCCGGAGTGGGTAACATTTTCGAAACATATCTAAGCTTTTAAGAAAAACGTGTCTTGAAACGTTTCTGAAATGTTTCGTGTTTCTCATTTATTCACTCTTGTGACATTTTCCATTTTTTAAAACAATACATTTTTAACTTTCTCCTATGTCATCTTCAGTTTATGACAAGTTTAGGTGTTTTCATAAACGTCAGACTAACAAAGGACATTTTTAAATAAAAAAAAATGTTTTGTTTTTTTATTTTTAAGTATTTTGGACTCTTTAAATCAAATAAAACAAAATGTGTTTTCATCAATTCTGAGATTGCAGATCTTAGTTGGTACCTACTTATGTCTTTTATGAAAACACTCTTTCCCATCGCGAATGGTAAAGAAAGAAGCAAATAAATGGAAATGATTTCTTTTTATATAAATGCTTCTTAAATGATTTTTTAAAATGTTTCCGACACACTTAAAAATGATTCTTAAATATTTTTATAATGCTCTCTTGATCCGGAAGCTTCGCTTCATAAACATTTTGTAAATGTTTCTCTCTTTCCAATCACGAAACATTCCAAGAAACATTTTCAAAACATACTTCTGACATGTTTCGGAAAAATTTGTGTTTCCCATTAAAAAAAAAACAGTTCAGAAATGGTTTCTTTGGTGTGAACGCTTAAAAAAACATTTCTGAACTTTTTATAAATTAAAAGGGAAACATTTTCGACACAAATAATCGTTTTTTAAACAATGTTTCTTTGAATTGAACACACCTTAAGGTGAAAATACTTTTATATTGCAATTAAAATTTTTGAGAAAATTTGGATTTAAGTTTTAAATATTGAACTCGTTCCAAATGTTGGATACTGAATTTTTGTTTACATTTTGTTTATGGCTTCAGAGATTTATGTGTCCACTAATCGGTCATTAAATTTTCTGGGATCCCTTATCATTAGTTTTTGAATCAAAAAAATATTTTAAAAACCAGCATTCTGTTGGTCTTTCTGGCTGGAAGGGTATCGATAGTTTGTTTTTTGTCTATGTATTTTGTTAATCTCTTGTCTAGTAAACGAATCCTAAAATAATCAAAACTTGGCAACATTCAAATAACAAATTGACCAAGCCTTCTAAAACGTTAATTTCATTTTTATGTTCATTTTGATCGCTGTTATATTTAACTTAACTTTTTGTCTTCCTTCTAAAATTTAACATAATCTTAACGCTGGAAAATAATTTTGCATTTCAGTTATCAATCAGTTACAAAGCAATCATACTCTTTATCATATTAGTTTCATTTGGTATAATGCTTTTCAATGTATAAACGTGAAACAAATTTCTAGTTTGGATTTTATCTTTGTTTAGGTACCTATTAGGTATTTTTTAAAAAATTATAATAAAGTTTTAGAAAAATTAGATTTTTCAATCCAAACAAAACAAAAAGAAAAATAAATAATATTAAAGTAAGGTGATAGTGTAAACGATACCATTTATACATATATTTTATAAAAATACTAAGATATACGTATACAAAAAATTAAATTTCAATAGTTAAAGTAAATTTAAACAAATTACAAAAAAATTATTGTAAGTGATAATAAAACATTTTTTTTGTCAACTTATAAATGATTTATTATACATAAATAATTAACTATTGATAAAAAACAATTATAAAGAAATGATATATGTAAAACATAAATATACAGGGTGAGTCATGAGCAATGCGACAAAATGCTAGGGCGTGTAGGTTGCGTTGAGACAAGAAAAAAATCGTATGGAAGGGGGGGTCTATTCCCCTCCGTTTAGCCGGGAGGGGCAATTTTCGAAAAAACTGACTTAAAATGGGAAAAAAATTATTTAAAATCAACGGCTTCATTTACAATGCTGTGCGATACGTTTTTGAAAAGCCAATAACTTTTTCTTTCATTCTGTGTTTAAATAAGTCTATTCTAAGAAATAGTTTTTGAAATATTAATTTTCAAAGTCAAAATTTTGAAAAAAAAAATTGAAAAAAAAATTTAAAATTCATTTTTTTTCAAAATTTTACGTAATTAAGTGCTAATTTTAATTTTAAAATTCAATGCTGTTATTAATTTTTAGTCAAAAACAGAAAACCGGATGCCAAAATGTATCTTAGTTTTTGAGAAAATAAGAAAAACTAGAAGTATTTTTTTCCAAGAAAAACACTTTTTTTTTTTTGGTTTTCCAAATTTGACCTGCTCAGGTCAATTATTAATAAGGGAATTATTCCTTTCTTATTTTTCATTACATACCATCCGATTTTAATCAAATAATAAAAAAAAACGAATTAACTTTTTACTTATTTTACTAGTTTTACTTTTAATTTTTTTTTATTTCTCAAAAACTAAGACACATTTTGGCATCCGGTTTTCTGTTTTTGACTAAAAATTAATAACAGCATTGAATTTTGAAATTAAAATTAGCACTTAATTACGTAAAATTTTGAAAAAAATGAATTTGAAATTTTTTTTTCAATTTTTTTTTTTAAAATTTTGACTTTGAAAATTAATATTTCAAAAACTATTTCTTAGAATAGACTTATTTAAACACAGAATGAAAGAAAAAGTTATTGGCTTTTCAAAAACGTATCGCACAGCATTGTAAATGAAGCCGTTGATTTTAAATAATTTTTTTCCCATTTTAAGTCAGTTTTTTCGAAAATTGCCCCTCCCGGCTAAACGGAGGGGAATAGACCCCACCCTCCCATACGATTTTTTTCTTGTCTCAACGCAACCTACACGCCCTAGCATTTTGTCGCATTGCTCATGACTCACCCTGTATATGTATAATGACAAGAAACAAAAATATCTAATAAATTTGTATACATACTTTAAACAAAGAAAAAAATGAGAACAAAATCAACAACAATGTAAAATAAAATTTAATTTAAAAAAAAAAAAATAAAATTTCATAACTATTTTAGAAACATTTGTTAAATTAAAAAAAGATTTCTTAAATGTTTCTTAAATGTGTTTCAATGATTCTATAGTCTTGGAGTTTAAGAAATATTTCTGATATATTTCTCTGTTTGAGCGATGTCATTTGCAAAACTTTCAATGTTCGCAAATGACACAAGGAAAAGTTTACATTTTAAAGTTTCGCAACAGGTGGAGACTTGATGTAGCTACTGAAGGACTGTGCAATTCTCCTAATCGGTCTGCAGATTGCGGTTAATTTCCCAGAGAGAGAATACAACAGGCCCTATTTTTTTATGCCCCAAAACGCGACACCATGACAGCGACAGTGCGACAGTTCGATACAATATCAATTTTTTTTCAATTCAATTTTTATTAAGCACATAATTTACCTTTTTTTATGTTTATAGGCATATTGTTTAAAAAGTTAATTTTTAGGCTCTTTTATTCTTATTACAAAAAGATCTACTAACCGCGACAGTGACAAAAGCGGCGTCACGTCGACACTGTCGCATTGGTGTGGACTGTGTGCACTCTCATATGCCGCTGTATAATTAAAATTTGATCCCGAAAAATTCCCCCAATCGGTCGCGGTTTGGCGTTGGTTTGGGGCATTGGGTTGGGGCTGCCTTTATATGTTATCGAAGTAGGTTTTTTTGTTGAAAGGATTGACATGAATATATATTAACTGAATAAATATATAATATTACAATTAACATATATTTTGGTTTTCATTTTAGTCCAGTTGCTATATCAAAAAATTGGCCTAAAATTGAAAAAAAAAACTAACTGAACATTTCTTTCTTTTACTATTGTTGTTTGTCGTTTTTAAATCGACCTTGTGCTTTAATTGAAAGTTTAGTTATATTACATAACTACATCAAAATACCAAATTCCAAAATTATGTATCTATTTCTCAAAAATCATAAACTTATAAATAACTTAAATTAGTTCTTTTTGTTAATGTTAGAATTGAAGTATACTTTGCGCCGCTCGCACGCCTAAACTATTGATTAAACAAAAAAATATTAGGACATAAAATGTAAGAAATTTTATAAGCTTTAATGTGTACTTTGACTTTTTTGACCTAAAATAAATAGAAGAGGAGATATTGACTAAAATCTGTTTTTGTCAGTCATTTTTTCAAGATAGCGGCTCTAGCGGCGGAGATACGAGGTGGCAAAGTGAAAATTCGGAAAGAGCACCCCAAAATCTATGAAATAGCTTTTTTTTTAATACTCCTCCAAAACTTTCCACCTCGACCCCTTTTTTGGCCCCAAATGACTGGACTATTAGTAGGTATAACTTGAAACTTATTGTAGGAAAAAAATATTTGTGTTACAAACAAAATTTATGAATGATAAAATTAATAAAAATATATGCTGATTTATGTGTTTCATTTCTATTTTCACTGCTAAATTACTGTCTAAACATTAAAATATAACAAAAACTTTGTAAAATGCCATTTTAAATTGTTTACTTTTCATTTTGCTGCACCAATTATATCAGTCGAAGTCGATCACCGTCATAAACAGCTTATCAAGATTTTTTGTTATGCTTGTTTGCAAAATTTTTGCGCATCTGCTAGTTTATGAAAATTTGCAATAATGAACACTTGACAATTGAAGTGATGCTTTTGTGAACGTTTTATAATATGTCTATTCGTACAATGATCCGTTAATGAATTTACCCTTAGATTTATCTTACGTTTTTCTAGGACCACCCAAGGACTTTTAGTATTTTTACCTACAAACAAAGCTGAAAGTTAGTTTTTCTGCCATCGATTTTGTCCTCCAATTCGTTGACTAGGCTAACTGTCTTTGTTCCTTGTAAACATCCAAAAATTTATGAAAACGAAAAGTCGATCGATAGACGCAAAGAAAATAAGTGGAACGAAAATGATTTTCAAAACGCACCAAAATATTATTTTATGTTTAAATTGTTGGTATGTAGATTAAAATGTTAAGTATTTCTAACTTAAAAAAAATAAAATCCGATCAGAAAGTGTGATGAACTAAAATAAACTTTTAAAACAAAATTTGTAAAATCGCAATTTTGCCGCACAGTGGGGCACTTTGTATGGGAGAACGGAAAAACTCAATAAAAACTAAGCCCACAGATTTCGTTCAGAATTTCCGGATATCATTTTCCACTACCACGCCCACTTTTAAAATCTATATATGCTCATCAAAAATCCATATCAAACAAACATTTACATAAAAATAGTTGTTTTATAAGAATTTCGATCACCTAATATTTTTCCCATACCCACTTTTTGCTCGTTTTCATTTAATTCTCTTTTTAAATTTTTTGTAGGTGCTTCTAAGCTAAAATGTTTTAACTAATGTTTTTTAATTTTTATTTTTCTTGTTTTGAATCTCAAACTTAGAAACCTGATAATAAACTTAAATTAAAAAAATCGTATATTATTTAAAAAAAAGTATTAAGTTACTAAATAAAAATAAATGAATAAATTTAATGGAACCCACATACATCTCCGAAGAACCACGGCCACTCTCAAGTCTCAACCAATCCTTTTGTGTGCGTTGTTAGTTTTACAGGATTGGAGGGAACCAACGAATTTGAATGACTCTTGGAAGCAAGGTTGCCATTATGTTGCAAGTGAAACAAAATTGTTACACTTTCTATTAATTTTATTTATTTTTTTACTATGTTCCTTTTTTCCTATTTTGTTACACTTTTTCCAACAAATGTTTTTTTTTGTTTAGTTAGAAAAAAAAATGGTCATGGTAGATGCTAAACTAATATGACATAATGCATAGTATCAGAATACGAATACTTTTGAATCTAAGAGAAGAGGCAGAACAGGTGCCAAAATTCTTGTCTAGTTAGGTACATATATGAAAGGTATATAATTTGTATTTTAGATCTTGTAGACTACTTATTCCAGCAAATTTAGGGGACAGAATTAATTTCCTTCAAGTTTTGAAGCAGGAAAACAGCGCTTTTATATTTGAAATTTTTATTTTAGATTTTGGTTACAATTTTATTGCTTTTGATACGATTTTTATAAAATCTTGTTACACTTTCGCGAAGCCCTGCGGCAACACTACTTTTTAAGATTTGTCACTTCCTCGCAAGAGGCAGTGCCTCTGACAAAAATATTAGGTGTAGGTTCTCAGGGCTCGAACCCAGACTTCTGTCGTGATAATCCAACACCCTAACCACTACGCTACGGGGCACTACTTATTAGTTATTAAATAACTAAGTTTTTTTTCCAAAAAAATCAGCCGAAAACCTAATTTTTAATTATTTGTCTGTTAGGCACATTGCCTTTAAAATCCAATAGGTGTTGAACGACACTAGTTAGAAGAAGTAGAAAATTAGGAAAGAATTTTTTTTTTGGTACTATGGATAGAGAGCTAGTTGATTTTTATTTTTCATTGCATACCTCATGGGTGACGTCTAACATAAGGTATGCTGAAAAGAAAAAAAATTATATGTTCCCATGTGAGAATTGAACTAGTAACCTTTGGTCTGGTGTTGGTGTAAAAGACAAGTACTCTATGTATTGAGCCATTGCCACCCACAATCTCGTATCTCAGAATGGATTGACAAAAATTGTATTTTGAGATAACCCCTTTTCGTTTAGGTGCCCTCCTATACGTATAAACGTGCTCTAAGTTTGGTAACTTAGAAATAAATTTGAATAAAATTTCGACTCATTCCAAATGGACAAAACACAAAAAAAACTAAAAAAACTAAAAACATTCAGTTTTTTCCGCGCTTGTCCTACTGTTCAACGTTCAATTCTAGACTGATTGCACCTGAGACATTTTAATATAGAATTTGTTTTACATTCAACCCACCTTCAAGCAATCCCATATACTACAATCAAAAATTAACGAAGGTAAAAATCCTTAATAAATCTCAAATCAAAATAATCCAGTAAAACCTTTATAATGATTGTTGTTGAACGCGATGATGTTTTTCATTTCTTACAAATATAAACAACACACTTACCCAAAAGAGATGAAATCAAATTTCCAATATGACAGGATTAATCCTCCCCACATGCAAACAATTATATTTGGAAAACATTCATTTCTGGGGTATTGCTCGAATGTTTCCCAATGTGGCCCCTTTTAAACCTGCAAAACTCTGCCGTCACTAATCACCGATTAATTTAATCGCGGACTTAACCTGAATTGTGTGCACGTGCCCTTAGGGCACGTGTAGGTTTATACAAGGACAGTGGAAAAAATATTGTTCCCTTCATCATCGTCATTTGAAACCTAACAACATAGCCAGACGCAGACCTGAAGAGAACACTTTCTTCCCTTCGTGTTGTCCTCGGAGCTTCCTTCCGAATCTATATCGGAAAAGAAAAAGGGCTCATGGTGATGTTTCACACATCATCATCATCATAATAATAATATCCAAAACTCGATGACGCACGAAGGATCTGCGATTTATTATTTGGAAGAATTTATTTGATTCCTTGCCGGTGTTCGAACACGTTCCCATATCAGGACGCGCATAAACTTATAAGGACATTCGACTGGCAAGAGGGGTGGGCGATGGCACTGCTATTCGACACACCTCGTATAAATCTCCATTGACGCATAAACGTATGGAAATAGGAATATCTTCGGAAAGTCCTTTTTTTTCTTCATATACAAATCGTGTGCGATATAATTTTGATGTTGCCTTTGTTATGACAGGATATGTTTTCCATTTGGAGATTAATGAGTTTCGCATGATATCTGGTGGTTCGTCGTCATCGTCCTTGATGTTGTTTTTATTGATTTAAGTTGCTTTTGTTCATCAGAAATATTTATTCTTTTGGTCTTTGTCTTGTGGGGGTTGTTGATGTTGTTGGTTTATTTCTTAGTTTATGTCAGGATGAGGCGTCATGCGGAATTATGCAATCTTTGTTTTTTTTTTATTTTTTTTTTTTTTTTGTAATGTTGGCACACAACAAACAAAGCAAAAGGAACCGACCTTAACAAAGGCAATTAAAAATTGATCCACTGGTGTAGGGGTAGTAGATTCTGTTGGTTTTTGCGGATTTAATGAGAGGAAAAAGGTTGACGAAATCTGTTAGAACGGACATGTTACCAGAAAAAAGATTATTATGCTGCTGGCAGTGGTGCTTCTTGGTGAAATGGTGGCGAAGCAGAGTGGATTGTATTCTTTTGTTTATGTTTATTGCTCTCTAATTGCTGCTCTGATGCCATTGGGTTGGTTTTAATTGGCAAAAGAGGGGAGTGCATAATTTACATTTTTATATGAAGCATTGTATTTACATATACATACATATGTAAGAAGATACATCGCATTTGTGTGTACACCATATGAATGTAGTCTTCTAATGAGGAGTTCGAGATCAGAAGGTCAAAAACATTATTATATGTATTTAAAAACAATTTAAAGTAGGTAGGTATGTTTTACGCTACCGTCCTTATCTTACAATTTCCCCAACCATCGAAATAAGAACAAACTTAGCGGACGGAAATTTCCTTTTGAAACAATATTTTAAGATCTGTGAAACCCTTTTGAGTAAACTAAACAAAAATATAAAAGGCGGGTAGCGCAAAAGCTGTCCCTGGCGTAGTTTCACCCGATGTTCTTTGACTTTGACATTTGTTTGGACTTGTTTTAATTTATAAAAACAAACTTATATACAGTCAAGGAAAGTTGGGTGACAAGTGCCACGTATAAGAAGACACTTTGCGTACGTTGAAAATGTTTATTTTTATATTTTTAACTCATAAGACCATTAGAACCCTTATTCCTTACATCAATTATTAAGTGACACATTCAAACTCTGCGTGATAGTCAAGCGGTCATAGAGTCCATATATATTATATATATGTTTAATAATTGTGCACTTTGTGATAAAAGCATGAGATTTTTACCAATGATATTTAACCACAAAAAAACGACTTTTATTTATTGGGACAGTTCGAATTTTCGCCCCTTAATTTGGGCGGGACAAATTTATAAAAAAAATTACTTACAATGGAAAACAAATATTAAAAAACAACGGCAACACTTACAATATCGTGCTACATCTTTTTTCAAAGCCAAGAACTCATGTTTTAATTTTTTGTTTAAATAAAGTTTTGTTTTAAATTTGTAGTTTAAAAAAAATCAAACTAAAAACTTAGAATTTTTTTTTTTCTTTTTAAATTAAAATAATTTTTTTTTATTAATTTTCTGACAAAATTTTATTAAATTTTTCGATGCTCTAATTAGTACTTACAGCATTTTCATTTTTGTTAGAATATTAGAAGTGTGGTATTTCAGAGGTGCGCTATAATGCCCACTGCGCCATAATGCCCGAACTTACCCTATATCGTGAATATCTCTACCACTTGCATAGTTTCCTCTAGAATAGTTACCGGTTTACACGTAAAACTCTGGAGAGCTTGACTTAAGTCTGGCATCGAACTCCAGGACCGGCGTTTTTCCTATCAACAGAGAGCACTCATCATAATAATACCAAATTGGACCGGTTATATCAATTATTTAATTTTTGGAAAAAATGGATTTTTTAAGCTACTATTACCATTATCTGCAAGACTTGCATTTATTTCATGAGTTTCAGCTCTGCTGTCGACTCATATACTCATTTTTTCGGTTACCTTTCCGACCCGAAAATTTGCTGTGTGTGCTCTTAGACTAATAGCAGTTGTATAGCTTAGTATCTGCCATTTATTATCAGGACGTATATACTTTCATAATGCTTGAGATTTTTCGAAATCTTGCGAATAGTTTTAGCATATTTTCGACATTCTTGATACTCTATGAAGCAAAATATCTTCCTTTATATTTTATAAGTATACTGAATTGCTATACGTTTTAGGATGTTTATACAAATTTTGATGCAACAAGTTAAAACTTTTTTAAAGTTTCAATAATGCTTTCAGAAGATGCCTAATCTTTTTAAAAGAACTCTATAAAGAGTTTTATTCACATGTACATTTCCAATGAATCACATAAAACATAATAGACAAATGAGATGAAAGACACGACAATTAGTCATGGAACGATTCAAAACTGGGATGTTTGCTGACGTTTTTTGAGGTGAAGATGACACGACTTCCAAAGTCAGATCCTTGGGTTATGCGGCAAATTGAGGTGAAAAACATCGTTGGGAAAATAAGCCGAAGATCAGGAAACAAAATTTGCAATTAAAATCGATATAAAAGTAGCTTAAGAATTACAAACCCAGTAGATTTAATAAAGAAGTTTACGAAAACTGTAGCTTTCATAAAGATTCTATCTAAAATAGGAAAACCATATCAGTATCATGGAATAATAACTTGTGGTCAAAAACAAGCGGTAAGACAACAAATTTATGGGGTCATCCCTATTTGTCGAATTCTTAAACGGCGGGAACGAAATTTCATCCAATGCAAATGCAGTATTAAGTTCGGCCACAATAGAAGTAACTTGATTCTTTGAAATTTTAAATATCCTTGTTTTTATTTTAAGACCAATTTGATAAAAAAAAATTGTTTTGTTTACTCAAGAAAATATCTGAAGTGCTCCATTCCGTCGTCAATCCTCATCAGATTCGTCGCTTTCATCTTTAGCATGCAAAGACTTCGTTAAACCTTTACACTAATATTTCACCTTAAAATACACAAACATTAATAAAAATAACTGTCAGATAAAATGTCAAAATTACCCATAGCATCTGATCGTTTTCGTTCATCAATGAATTCAAGCAAACGACCAAAAGATTCGCCTCATTTGTTCCTCAAACGTGAAGACAGCTTGGACAGTGCATCACAGTGTATACAACTGGCACGGAACCTCTTTTTTATAACAGATGGCTATCAAAAGGTAAAAACCCATACAGCATTGGTCTTGGAGCGATGAGCTCTCTTCAAGTATAAAAGAACCCACGCTATAAAATGAAAACAAAAAGTCTTAAACACCCAACAAGACAAACAATAATGAAGAAGCAAGACTTACAAAACAAAAACGGACGTTAATTTTATGTCCAGTCATAGTTGCAGCGAACCAAGTCCGAAGAGGGACCACCCGTATTACCAATTCGTAACAATTGTATTGATGGGCGTCTTGAAGTGGGAATGCATTTCCACGGACACAAAAACACACAAATTGAAATCTTTTCGACCTCAATCATTATAGAGGAGGAGGTTGATGATAATGGCCGATAGTGTTAAATGTCACTTTTGACATTCGTGTCGACAGCCTGATTATTACATCGAGATTGTAAACGAAGAAGAAGAGAGTGAGAGCGAGAATCAATTTATGGAATGTTTAGTTTGACTCGATTATGAATATTTTAAAGAAAAGAAGTGCGACAATGGAAAAGGGTAAGAAGGACGATGTATAAGAAATTTGCAGATTTGCATTTTCAACAACACTCTCCTTGAAGATCCACAAATGTAGAGCGTTAGTCATGAAACAACAAAGTGGGTGCGATGATGGGGTAGATTGGGTGGATGAATGTCCTTAACCCTGTCATCGAGATAAGACAAGGCGGTTTGTTAGATGTTATGTAGAGGTATTGGCATGGGAGGGACATTTTTGTATAACCGCATTGTACCTATGAATACAAAGCTTTTATTAAAATTCTCTAAAAGAAAAGGGTGAAATATCTTAAAGAGGGTAAAATGGATGCATAGATTGGTGTTATTTGCTTTGAATGAATGGGACTTATTGATGAATAATGATGTATAGGTACATGGGTATAGTTTATAAAGAAGAAATCAAAGATGTTTATAAGAAAAAGTAGGTATATTATATACCTATGTATGCAAATGCATCAAAGAAAGCTTGCCAGGGTAGGGTAGGTACCTACCCTGGCAACGCAACTAACTGCAATCACAAACCATATTTCTTGTTATTCCTTGTCATTATAAAATGGCATCATAAAAGGTATAAAACAACAATTTTATAGATGAAGTAAAATCAAAAATTCTGACAAAATATTGGCGTATCTATTGTCGTTTTAAGCAGCTCTCTTGAAATCACCCTTTGCAAATCCGACATTTTTCAGCTGAGCTGGTTTGAAATAGAACACGAAAGTAGGTAACTCATTCTGAATCATACGTCAGTATCTTATTTTTCTTCTTCTTTTTCTGTCAATTGTGACAACTCAAAGCAAAAGAGAGAAAAAAAATATTTTTCTTTTCAACCTGTGTGTTGATTAATTGTTTTTATTTATTTTTTTTTTTTGTAGTAAAAATAAGTACTTTAAATTAAATAATAGGTTATAAATCATAATATAATTTTTTAAAATTAATTTATTTGTGTTTGATGTCATGGCTCTTTTAACGAATCTGTCAAAACAAGCAAATATAATTGAACGCTCTTATAAAGTCTTGAGGTGTGAAAGAGGTGACTATACGAAATTATGAGAACGTAGCCACGTATTTCGACACCGAATGTAATAGATTAAGTAATAGAGCGGCGGGTAGTAAAAGACGTGTTCAACTTGGTTATTGGAAAGCAAACACATTAACTGGTCTTTAAAATTTAAACAGCGTGTTTATCTAAACGCGTGGTCAGCGATTTGTTATTGGTAAGGGGCAAAAACAAAAACTTTTCAATAAAAAAAATATATATAAAAAATATATTTAAAAACAATAAAGCAAACATATACATAGAAGCATCTATCTAAACGTAAAACATGCAAAACTATTAAATTTAAGTTCCGTAACTTGAAAAGCTTATTTGCATTTTGTGTCGCTATTTACATGATCAATAATGAAAATGAAAATAATAATGCGTGACTTAAATAAAATATTAAATGCGTAGCCATATTATGGGTAAAGCCTAATACGTTTTGCATTTTGAATATTTAATGTGCATACGACTTGTGATGAAAAAAAAAAAAATTGTTATGGTTTAATGGATTTAAGTTTGATCATCATCACTATTTTAAATTTAAATCAATAAAGGGTTCTTAAGTGAAAAAAAACCTTGGATGTAGTGTACAAAAGAAGTTACAAAATTGAAGATATAGATTCAGATAGCATATAACATGAACATTGAACATTAAGTAAGGTTCTGCAGCGAACTACAGTATTCATCCAAAAAAAAAAACTTACTTATTGGAAGTTTTAAGGAAGTACCTCAATAATTAATTGTCTTTTCAAAATTCAATTTGTTTTTTTTTATCCATTCGTGCAAGGTTGACATCACCGTTTCAATCACTTACGTCAAACCGGTCTGTATAAACATTAAGCCATATTTACAATAAATTCTCAAACAAACAACTTTAAATCACATGGAGGCAAATAGCTCCGAGCCAAGCCGAATTTATCATTGTGTAAATGGCTTCAAGTGGATCCGTTGGCTTGGTGTGATTTTTGGAAAGTGTAAAATTTAATAATCCCGAATCAAAAATGACAGTTCATTAGGATGGAAAAGTTTGATGTTTTGCCACATGTCAAATAATTTTAAAATGCATTGGCTTTGGATGGCTCGATAAAGTATGCCTCTTCAAATGGACTGAGTAAAATTTTTTTTATACACTTTATATAGCTTAAAATTTTGGACTGGAGAGCCGTTCGGCCACGGTCCAAATTGCTCCGATTTGAGCCTCATGGCTCTGTCGTGAATGGCTTCAAAATTGTAGGAGTATTTATAATTTTAGGGTGAAAAGAATATAGGTATTATATTGCGAAATAATTGCAAATATGATTTAACAAAAAAAAAAGTCTACATCTATTTATTATATTTATTTTTATTTATTTATTTATTTATTTATTTATTTACTTGAGAATGCTTAACACAGTAAGATACAATATCTTATAATTTAGCATTAAGCTAATTTTATAACAGAGCTAAAAACTTAATTCAATTAATTTTAATATTTACAAGCAATACATATTACAAATTGAAATTCAAATTAATTCATAGAATTTGTGAAAAATATAACTTTAAGGCTTTACTTATACTTGTAGTGTTCTGTAATTCTTTAATATGAAGTGGTAAGGAATTCCACAGACGCATAGCATATACAAAAAATTGTCGTTCAGAAGTCAGAAATGAATAAATTATTATATTAAGTTAATTTTTTAAAAAATCGATCGAATTCAAAGAGCATCGACATAATCGTCCATTCTGCGCGTATACTATATAATCTAAGTTCTAAACGTGAAAGCCGTTAGTGGAAGTGTTCAAAAAGATTTAAAACTATCAATTTTACTTCAAGTTTATGAAATTGAATTGCACAGCAAAAAGTAGAGCTTATATCGATTAGAAATCTCAATAGGGAAAGAAACCCAATGGACAAAATCCAATAATTGCTTAGCTTTTGTTGCATAACTTAATTTGATTTTGATTTTGCTCCATTTTTTTTTTTTTTTGGATTTCGTCTATGGGGATTTTTTCTTTTTTGACGAGTCAAGTTTTTCGCTAATGTCATCGCTTTAGCTAAATGCTAACTGATATTTTATTGGCCTCAAATCGTAGCTATAATCAATGAGTAAAGGAAATGTCCGATATTTTTCTTCGTATATATCGGTCGACATAACATGCAATTTTCTTGCCATTCTCGAATTCGAGGAATATTGGAAAATAATTCCAATAAATGCTAAACCTGAATGTTTTTGAAAAAGGAAGAGAAAGGGGAAAGCAGCATTTAACAAAAAAGAAAAATGATAGTATCGAAAAAGTAGTCGATTTTTGGCATTGCCTACTTTTAAAATCGTGGACTGACAAACTTCCATAACCAAATTTACTAAGTTGCCTTGGAAAGTCGTTTGGTTCCGGAAACTTTTTCAATTTTTCGAGTAGATATATTGATACTTATCCCCGTGCTTCTTGGACAGTAAAAATGAAAGTTCTATTTTCGAAAAACCATTATATCCACTCGAACTCACCGCATTGGCGCCATTTACGCAAGAGATGCTATCTGATCTTATTTGTTCGAGTACACCATCGAGAAAAATGACTACTGTTCCTATTGAACGATATACGTATAAAACCATAATTATATTCAACGAGTTTTTATTCTTGTAATTTCATGAATTAAAACTGGAATCTATTATTGTCCGACTTTGTCACTAAATTTATTCAAAATGCAGTTTGAAGCGTCCAACAATAGTACATTTATACGGCGCGGCACGGCACGGTTTGATAGATTTCTTCTTTAAAAATTAATGGAAAAAACCCGAAGTATTGTTGGGCCACCCTGTAGATTTAGCACTGTGGTGGTATAGGGTCTCAGCACTCGTTTCCTTCCGATTCTTTATAAGTGTTAATCAGCATGAGCAATGAACTCAGCGATTATTTATTATCACGGGCGAATGACATTGGATCCATATTTATATATTTAATGTTCCTTATTTAAACATGTAGCAACCAAAAATATATAATCGAAGCACTTTATAATCAGATACAATTAAAAATCAATTCCCACATCGAAACTGCACATAATTATATTAATTACAAAATATTTGAAACCCTTGCATGATGCATGATAAATCATCACTCTAACCCAAACATATTTAATAAGAACTGTACGTAAGTTAGTGCCGATAGTCGCATATTGGTCGCTTCCAGAGGGGCTTCGTATAAAATTCAAATTTCAACGAGTGTTGCGCACCATATTGTCACGTAATTTGGAACGAATTAATACAAACAAATAAAAAACATTTTCCCTATTCACTTAGCGCTAAGTTTCGTCCCTTCTTAATATGGACATGAATAGGGTTCATGTTTGGAATTCTTAAACAGAAATTATTCCAATCAAAAATTTTATTTGGCTGTGAAATAAAAATTACTTCAATGCGACAAGTTATGACAGTTTGTATTACGAATTCGATCCGACCAGATATCTCTTTTCCGGGATTACTGCTAGAGTGTCCACCAGATAAATATACTGCAGCATGAGTAGATTTGTAAGTTTTAATATACGATTTCATAAAGTTTATGTTATTTATTTTTTGTTTCGAAAAGATAATCACTCTTTTGGCTATCATAGCCACAACATCTGCGAAACCTTACGTTGTTAGTTACGCACCTGGATACTTCGGTGGATTCATAGCACCTTCGTACAGTTACAATTATCCGTACTACAATTATCCATTTACACCAGTCACCTATGTTGAGACAGTTCCAATTGAAACTATAGTAAGTGGACCTCCTCCTCCAGTGGCAGCTATTCCGATTGTTCCGGCGAAATTGACCGCTAAAAATGCAGCACCTCCACAAAAAATTGCACCGAAAGCTCCACCAGCAGGTGCTCCTGCAAAACTAATAACAATTACAAAATCTGTACCTGCACTTCCGGACTTGCAAGGACTTCTGTCAGCATTGCCAATACAACAACTTTTGGAACATCCGGCAGTTAAGAAGTTGGCTGAGTTGAAAACAAGCAAATTGGAGGTAATTTCCGGTCTCCAGAGTGCCTTGCAAGAAAAACTGGCACCCATCGCTGCTTTGTTACCTTAAGTGTCAAGATATTTTACCAATACATATAAAGTGAAGTTAAGTTAGTTTAACACTATAAGTAATCTTTGTATAACAAACAAAATGAAACGAATAAAATCATTAAAATTTTGAAAGCTAGCTTTTGTCAACAACGAAATAAAGGTGTTAGTTCAGCAAAGTTGTGTTAAAAATGTGACGAGTGATTAATTTCTTTTTGTACTGTGAGCAAACATTTCCAAAATTTAATAGGTTAAAGAATTATGCGTGTACGGAATATGAATTTATCTCACCTCGCGTCTCAGTTATTATAAAGATATTTTAAATGCTTTCATTATTTGTAATTCAATGTGGTTGATGTAAGGTACTTATGTATATCTAAACAAAATTATTTGCATAAGGTTTGACAAAAACCTGAGCGTGGTAGGTTGAGATGACACAAGCATATCAAAAGGCATGAACTTGATCTTGGGGCAAGTTACCTTCGTGTTACCAACAAAGAATAAAGCACTCATATAAAATTTTATCAAAATTGATCGCATTGTTTAAAAAAAAAAATGCAATCAAAAAAAGTAACTTTTTAGAAAAATACTTTTTTCAAAAATGTTTGATTCTTAGCAATTCTTAGATATAATCGGTAATTGAAATTGAAATTGAAAATTGATTAAAAAGCTTCTTCGGAAAAAAAATTATCGAATATAGTGTAAGGAAAATCAATTGTCAAACTTAAAATTTTCGAAAAAAAAATTTATTTCAAACTATTATTTTTAAATTTTACGTAAATAAGTACAATTGAATCAAAATTTAATCAGCAATATAAAACCGAATAATGAGTTTTGTAATTTTTGAGAAAATAAAAAAACAACGTTAATCACTTATATTTAAAAAAAAAACTTCTTTTTATTGTACGTTATTTTTTTTATTGACAACACCTTAAAATTCAACTGCCAACTATTTTTTTTTATTACAGCCAGTGCGAGGGGGTCCATATAATAGCAAGGCAAACCTTCTATTGGGCTTCTTAATCTCGACTAAACTAATTTCAGTTTTAAGTTTTTTTATGAAAATAGGCCCTAATTTAAAAATTTAAAATTTGATTATTTAAATATTGAATACATAGATACATAAATAATTTAGACGATAATTTTCAAATAGAATGCAAAACTTTTGATCCAAAAACAAAAACAGTAACTTGCACGCAAGATTCAAAATCTGAGTACTATACTGCCGCTAACTTCGTAAACGCTCTATCTGCAAAATTTTATTTTTTGAGTTTGTGACATATTTATTGTTCGCGTATTTTTATTATGATGTATTATTATTTTATATTATATACAAAAACTAAAGCACAGTTGCAGCAAGCGTTTTGGGTCATCACTCCATCATGAAAATTTTGCTTGCAGCAAGCATTTAACCTTGACTATAGTAATCCGATTATGAAACTAGCAAGCAAGTTCTTGTTTTTGTTTATGGCTCGGTTTTTTGATCAAAGCTAACTTGCACCAAACGCTTTTTGCATTGTCACACCGCATCCACACACATTACCGCTTCTTGCAAGTGGTGTGTAACGAAACGATAAATGTGGTATTTTGAGATTCCATTATTTGCCAGTAAAATTTTAACTTCTGAGAAAGTCTATTTAGGATTTATTTATTCATGTAAGAAGTTGTGGAGTAACTTTTAAGAAGAAAAAAGATAGATATCAAAAAGTTTACACTTATACCTAAGTAAATTGCCACCTAGGGCACGTGCATGCTTGCCACCCCCCCCCCTTTGTTACGCTACTGATCGGACTCGCTAAAGGTTGAACCTAGACAATTTTTTTTGCAAGGCATTGAGAAATGCAACAGTGCATCTTTGTAAGCAGTTTAGATTTGGTTGTAAATATCAAAGGGTACCATCTTGTCCTGTATATCGGAAGAAGGCAAGTAGGATTATCAATAAAGTCAAAAGAATTGGCTGAGAGTAGAATTCACTCAGGCCTTGAGTCTCGCTCTTTATAAGCTGCTGTTATACAATTTAATTTATGTATATTGACAGAAAACGATCATGCAACGATCAAAATAAAATCAGAAATAAAAATCTAATCCTATATTGCTTCTTGCTTCAGCTAATGATGTTTAAAAAAAAACAACAAATATTTGTGTTTATCAAGTCTTGCTTCTAAACTAAAAAAGTTTTTTTTATTAATTATGACGTTACGATTAATTTATGCGAAATATACCTATAAAAGCTTCAACTCTAATCGAAAGCTTTCGGTTTAAATAAAAATATTCGGAAACAAAATGTTTATTTCACAATTGTGTATCAACTAAGTCGTACACATCGCTGAGTGAAGTGCTTAAAATAGTGTTCTTTAAAAAATCTACATAATTTAATTAACATCTCATTAGATATCTCGAAGCTATAAAAATGATGAAGTTCTCGCTAGTTTTACTTGCTTTTGCGTTAATTTTCGCTCTTACTTGTGCTCTGGACTGCACAGATGATTCTTGGTCAGAATACAAGGTAAGTCTAACAAATTATTAAAAAAAAGATTGATATAAAATTTGAATTATTTAAAACTTAAGGAAAAATTCAACAAAACCTATGATTCAAAGGAAGACCACTTGCGTCATCGTAACATTTTTTGTGAACGACTTAAGTCAATTGATGCACATAATGAACTTTTTAAACGCAATGAAACAACCTATCAGATGGGTGTGAATCAATTCACAGATTTGGCTAGTGATGAATTAGCAAATTTATTTGGACATCACGGATTAGTGAAGGAAAAAAATATTAATAAGGAAAATACTTCTCCATCACCATCAGTGGATGAATAAATTTGAATAAATTTTGTATAAAACAATTTTATTTGAATAAAAAATGTTATTATATGTTTACCTATTTTGTCATTTATAATAAACATCCGCGTTTTTATTTAAAGAAAAACAGAGGCGTATTAATGTTCAGTGAAGACCAGGCTTAGGGGCCGGTTATACTCGTAGCGATCAGGAAAACGAAACAGGAAATTTTTTTAGACCGATAGTTTCTTATGTTTTTATTCGATTCAAAACACAATTGTTACACTTATCGATGGCAAATAACTCAAAGAATTTTTTGTGGTGACAAAATTTTCAGTTGAACAAATACTTATTGTAAATAATGCATTTATTTATTTTCCTGATGGAATCTAACTTTCCTTACGTTAATAGATTTTTTACAAAAAACATGTGCGTTATTGAAAATTTTATTATCACAAAAAATTCTATTAGTCATCGATAAGAAAAATCGTTTCAAAAAAAAACAGAACATATTTAATTATGGATTTGAAAAGTTTTTCTTGTTTCGTTTTCTTGATCGCTATAACCGGCTCCTTAGGTATTCAGTTTTAAAGAAAAAAAAACATTGTTATCCGAAAGAAATCTCAACTCTTATAAAATTGTGAATCATAAATTGTTGGCTCACGAAACATTCTTGCAGCAAAAATTCGTTTTCAATTTCATAACTAATATTTATCAGTTTTATTAAAAGGTTCTTGCTAAAACTATTTTTTCATTCTTAATCATTTTCAAAAACCAAACATTTTACTAACCCAACAGAATATTTCTTCTATTTAGTATTTCTTATTTTATATTTAACTATAGCGGATACCCAGCGTGTGCTTCTACGCTAAAAAATAAATTTGTTTATGTTTGAATATTTATTCGGACCCAAAAATGGACATTTCTTAAAATAAACTGATTTGTTTTTATAATGGTAGGTTTTGGTTCATGTTTATATATATCTTAATTTTGCCATGCAAGCAAGGATGACCATTGTAATGATGGCTTAGAAAAGGAGGCAATGATATCGAAAGGTGTTTTATGAGAATATAATAGAATTCAAATAAAGAATGCAAACTAAAAGTAGATTAGATTAGATAGATGCGATCAAAATACATGCATTGACAAACAAATTTCCAAAGAGAAACTTTGGAAGCATGTAGAACAGCTTGTCAATCTGTTTGTCAAGTCAATCGATTTGTACTTGATAAATTCAGCGGCATTAGAATTTGATGGTTTATTTTGCTGACATTATCACTCTTTGGAGCCAAAATACTTCGTTCGCAAATCTTTTGCAATATCGCGAAAAACTTTCTGGTCAGCATTTTAAATTGATGACTGCATTTGGAAAAAGTTTGGCGGAAATGGTCTTTCGGTGCCGTGAAATAAGGCCAAGTGTAATAAGGCCAACTTTTAAAATTTGGCCTTATTTCACTCTTGAAAAGTGAAATAAGGCCAATTTTAAACAGATGGTCTTGTTTCACTTTAGCAAAGTGCAATAGGGCCAATTTATTTTGTGATAAAAGGCCAACTTAGTTCATACTATTATAGTTTGTAACACAAAAAGTTTTCATTAAAGTGATGATTGCTTCAAAAAGCATGTGTCTTACAAAAAGAAAACATTAAAAATATTTGGTCAATTAAATAGAATAGAGATCAATTGGGTAAGCTTATATATTTTTTACTGATAGCATTACTGTTTGTAAGGTTCAGCAGTGTATTTTGAGTTGAAATCGTATCACCATAGTTTTACACACGTCGAGTCGCGATCGGCGCTGAAATATGGGAAACATAAATAGTAATTTAACAATAAATTTTAACCATGAAAGGATCGAATTTGTGGTGTCGATTGTTCCTTATTTAATTTTTTTTTTCGCTACGCTCATGCTTCTTTTTCTTGGCCAACAATACGCGGCTTGCCTGATAAATGAAAAACGTGTATTAAGTAACGATGACAAAATCTCGAATAATTTCAGTTTGTGGCGTATAAAAAGTGGTGTAGGTATGAGGGGGCATGCTATGTCCCTGCTCCCCCCTGCCTGGGCCTGTTATAGGATTTGAGTTGGGCGCGAGTTTTGGTGTATGCAAAGTTTCTTTTGGATTAAGTTTTTATTTAGTATTGAACTGAAATTCGAGACTTTCATTATGTACTATCCGAAATTTTTGCAATTCGAGATTTTGTACATTTCGCTAATATCCCAAATCCAATATGAGTTTAGTTCACATTCAAATGTGAATCAAGACCACATTTAAAAACGAAATTACACTATATGGAGCTAGTTCTATTTCAAAATTAAATTTAAGCCATAATTGGATTATATGGCTTTAATTCGCATTTGAAAGTGAACTCACACCATTTTGGCGTTAGTTCGTATGGTATTCGTTCAAGGCACCGGCCTTATGTTGCAATCAAATATGGCCCTTTGATTTAGCAAAGCGACAGAATGTCATGTCTTCGAATATGGCCTCATGATGCTTTGATAAAGTGTCATAAGGCCATATTCGAAGGTATGGGCCATGACACACGGCCTTATGTCACGGCACCATCTATATAACCTATTTACGGACTGAGCCCAAATAAACATGAGACATCTCTTTTTTGTATGAAAAATCTACTTTTTTAATGGACTAAATGTGCCTAACACAATGTTTTAGTGGCCTAAAACCATCTTGGCATAATTTCCTTTCAAATGAAACTGGTTTGAGGCTCGTCGGTTAGTTGGTTTCGTAGTCTATAACGGACAGTCAGGTAGAAATATTTTTTGTGTTTTATATATGTAATATATAATTTATAGATTATTTTTTTTATTTTAGAAAACACAGTTTTGATTCAACAGTTCGTTCTTTAGATAACAAATATTATCAAGAATGAATAAAGCTATATAGTTGGAATAACACAGGAAAACGTTAGTCATAATAATTTTATTTCAAGAATTAATTCTTGGAAAACCAAAACTATGCCATTTCTTAAGAAGCGAATATTAAAGAGCTTTCAAGTATTTGTATATACTAAATTGTTTCAGCAAGTAGTTTCGCACAGTATGCCAAAGAACTCAAGGTCAGTCGATCTTCAGCTGTGAAAGCATACGGACGTATTGACGACTTTCCCAGCATACATAATAAATCTCGGTAGTTCAAGTTGAGTTAAATTCATTTTAAATATTAAGTGCTATAATTGCACAATCAGCATCGGCAATTAACTTACCAATTTTAAGCGGCGAGGTAGCCCAGTTGGTAGAGTGGCAGAGAGCGGATCCCAAGCGCGTGGGTTCGATTCCCACCAGGGCCAAGGCTTTTTTTTTTTAAAATTTTGGGACGAAATAATTAAAAATCGTCACCAACAACAAAAGCAGATGGTTAAAAAAACGGGGACATCGAAAGATGGTCCCCCAACAAAAAGCACTTTGAATGATGCAACAGCCGATATAGCGGGTTCATCGACAGATGTAGCCACCACGGCCCCAAAGAAAAGGAAAAAGACAAGGAAGAATCTGAATGACGATGCAAAGCGCTATTCCCAAGCAACTACAGCTGAGCTGCCAGCTGAAGGGAGGGAAATGACGCGCATAGCTAAGGCAACTGCAGCAGAAAAAATCCATCAACAATTGGAAAATACAGTGTCCGACACCGCCGATGAGATGGAATATATATCGGATGGTGGTGAAGGGCACTTCACAGGAGACAGCAAGCTGCTTGACCTGACGTCAGCAGCTCAATCATCAGACTCCGAAAAGGAAGAGAGAGCTGAGGAGGACGAAATACATTCCCTCACAGAGCAAATAACGCGCCTTACTGAAATTGTTCAAGCTCTAAAACAAAAACAAGAGGCGCGTAGAGAAAAAGAGAACCTTGATGCTGTTGAGCGCAAAAAGATAAAGGTCCTCGAGGAGGCTGACAAAGCAGCACAACAGCGGGCGAAAAAAAATGCCATGCAAATAAAATCGCAGACACTTCAACAACAAATGATAAGGCAAGAACTAGAGCCACAGCCATCACAACCACAAAGCAACAACAACAAACACAACAGCAACAACAAACATGCAAACAACAAGCAGAACAACAACAATCACAGCAGCAGCAGCAGCAACAACAAACACAACAGATGTCCCAGCAACAACAGAGGACGAACCAACAGCAGCAGAACCAACAGCGGCCGAATCATCAGCAGCAGTCACAAACCAACAAAAATAAAAAAGAAAAAGTGCCACCAATCAACACCTACAAAATGGAGCTACAGGATACAATAAATCTGTGTAAGTCAGCCATAGGCAATAATTTTACAATTAAAAGATTAAGCGCAGATAGGCATGCTATACACTGCTTCACAGTTGAACAGCATAAAAAAATAAGAAGTCTTCTTAAAGATTCAACCACAGAATTTTTTAGCTTTACGCCAAAAGAAGACAAACTCCAAACGGTCCTCTTGAAGGGCATAGATTCCTCAACGGAACCACAGGCACTCTTGGCTGAGCTCCGCAAAATGGCGAACGACGATCTCGACTTTATCGGAGTCAAGCCATTTACCACAGTAAAGGCCAGACGGGAGATGCGGAAACTACCGTTCTTCCTGGTCCAGATCTCACCCAAAAGCAAACTGGATAGACTAAGGAGTATTTCCGTCCTAGACTACAAGGTTGTAACTTGGGATAAATTAAAAAGGCGCGGTGACATGCTTCAATGCATGCGCTGCCAAAGGTTCGGCCACGCCGCAGCGAACTGCGAAATGCTGTCACGATGCGTAAAGTGTGGAGAGAACCACAAGTCAGGGGAATACAAACTAGGGCAGGAACGGGTTATCGACAGAACCCAGCTTAAATGTGTACTTTGTCAAAGCGGAGGACACCCTGCTAACTATCGGGGATGTCCAAAGTTTCAGGACATGAAAAAAAACAAAATACTCTCAAAGCAAATAGTAGAGGAGAAAAGGCCACCAGCTCGTCCTCTCCCAACGCCCGTCAACCCCCAGATTTCTTACGCCCAAATGGCGTCTGAAAGGGAAAGAACGGTACAGCCTCAACCAATGGTAGCCAAACAGGTCCCCGTGCCTAAGGCGCCGGCGAAAGAGGCGGATCTAATGACTGTGCTGCTGGCCATTCAGGGTCAGTTAACAGGTCTTCAAAAAGAGATCCGGGAGCAGGCAACTAGAGTGGATCATCTCTACTCTATTCTGCCGAGCTTAACGCTTAACGGTTAAAGGCGCGCTGCCAGATAGACCCTTAAAAGTCCTCGCTGTAAATGTAAATTCACTGATTAGGACCGAACGAAGAGCAAATCTCTTTCACCTCTTGCAAGAGCAAAGTCCTGATGTGCTTTTGGCTAGCGAAACTAAGCTAAATCAGAAGTACAAACTGACTCATAATAACTACAAAATCGTAAGAAGGGACCGGCCAAACTCCTCACAAGGGGGTGGGGTCGCAATCTTTGTACGAAAGAGCATTAGTCATAAAGTAATTTATAAGAATGAAGTGCGCAGGTTCGGGTTGCTAGAAGCCTGCATCATATGCATTCCTCTCCACCAGGGGAAACGAATGTATGTAATAGCGGTGTACGCACCAGAAGCACCTCAGCCAGCTAATTTTACAGCAGAACTCGAAAAACTTTTTGAATGCCTTAGATTGAATTTGGAGGAGAACTTTTATCTCATGGCCGGTGATTGGAACGCCAAACATGAAGATTGGGGAAATCAAATACAAAATCCTAGAGGGAACCATCTATTTAATTGGATGGGTCGGTACAATATTGAGTATAGAATCGATCTTTTTGCTACAGATAGGCCGTCATTTCCAAGAAGCGGTGCATTTCTGGACCTACTGCTAATTGACTCAAGACTGACAATTACTGATACAGTGACTCAAGATACAAAAAACTGTTTACAAACGATTGACTACGACAGTGACCACAACGGACTTTTTGCTGTGATTCAACTTCCAAACGAACTCGTGGAGTTAGAGGAGTATGTGCCTGAGCATACTTACAACTACAGTAAAATGCGATGGTCACGCTTTTCCAACACCTTGACAAGAGAATTACGTTTAAAAAACATATATCCACCTAATGACAGAAATTTAACAAACGAAGAGATCGACGGATACCTACTACAAATGGACGAGGCCATAAAACAAACAATGAGTACGACTATTCCACGTTACAAAGAACAAGACGCAACTGCCAAGTACCGAAACGCGACAATTGACGCACTACACAGACAAAAAAGTGGACTGCTTACAAGACTAAAACTTTTGTACAGACGGTTCACTGATAGACATAATTCGGAGATTGGGACTCTGAAGTCTTCGATTAAAAACATCAATCAATTAATAAAGCAGAATTATAGGTTGACTATTAATTCCTATTGGAATAATAGAATTCGGGCTATTAACTCTAGTGACCCAAGTATGTTTCCTAAAATTAATAAAATTTTCAGACGGAAAGATCAAAATGACCTTCCGTGTCTCAAGCTTCAGAAAACGATTGAAAACGAAAACTTACTTTTGAACTCAGGCATAGATCCAGGGGATGCCGTTTTTAATGATGATTTCTTCATTATCGAGGATCCTAAGGAGAAAGTGGAGGCTTTGGGGGCTGCTTTTCAGCAAGTGTATAAGGTGAATACCAGTATTCGCCCAAATCATGAACTGGAAAGCAGAGCCCTGCTGCACCACTTCGACCTTCGAAATGATATAACGCAATGGCGATCCGAGAACCGCTCTTTTTTGGGGTTCAATGAAGAACACTTGGCAAACGCCATCATCGCCGAGCGAAACGGGTCTGATTCCCTGTTAATTTCGAAGCTAGAACTTCAGATCATTTTCGATTCATTGAAGAAAAAGAAGTCGGCAGGAGTAGATGGTATATCCAATATTGTACTACGACTTCTACCTCAGGATGCAGTCGACATTTACACCACATTGTTTAACAACGCACTGAATAATGCATATTATCCAGTGCGTTGGAAGACAGCAGTGGTACATCCTCTCTCTAAAAAGGGAAAGGATAACTCCAATCCGGCAAATCTACGGTCGATAAGTCTCCTTCCGAGTATCAGTAAGGTATTCGAAAAAGTTCTCAATAGGGCTTTGTTCAAATGGGCTGAGGACAAAAATATTATTCCTGATAAACAGTTCGGCTTTAAGGCAGGACACGATACCATTCATGCCGCGTCTAAGCTTGTTTCTGAAATTCAATGGAACAATGCGAAAAAACAGTGCACGGGTGCCTGTCTGGTTGATTTGGAGAAAGCTTTCGACACCGTATGGTTAGAAGGTCTGTATCTAAAGCTGACCAGACTTGGTATTAGTAAATCATTATTGTATATACTTTATGATATGCTCAACGGTAGAAAGTTTGTTGTCAAGAGTGGCAGTGTAACGTCTTCCAAAATATTTGAAATAAAAAATGGTCTGCAGCAGGGAGCGGTTAACTCGCCGATTCTTTTCAACATTTACACTAGCGATCTTATAAGTAGTCTAACTCATGCAATTGCGTATGCCGATGATCTAATAGCGTACAGAACAGGTCCAAAAGTTGAAGTTATTAAAATTCTTTTGCAGCGTGACTTCGACAAGATTCAGCAATATTGCGATGACTGGAAGTTGAAAATCAACTTTCAGAAATGCGAAACTATTCTGTTTAGAACCCCTTTGTCTAGAGCTTCTGCGGATACGAGAAAGAACTGGCGAAAACTTGTGATCGTTGGACCCCTTGGACAGCCACTGGCAAGTAAAAGTGTCGTGAAGTACCTTGGCATCTGGCTGGATCAATATCTGTATTTCGACAGACATATAGATGCTGCTCTGACCAGGGCTAGGGGAGCCTTTGCCCTGACAAGACGCCTGTTTTACAGCAGCCATCTTGATAGCAGGGTGAAGGTGATTTGTTACATGGCTCTAATCAGGCCGATGATTGCCTATGGATGTCCTGTGTGGTTCAACGTTGCACCATCTCAAATGGAAAAGATTCGGGTATTTGAGAGGCTGTGTCTTAGACACTGCCTTGGATTGCACAGAACACCAGAGTCGGAGTACATAAAATATTATTCCAACGAGGTTCTATACAACAGGGCTAACATAAACAGAATAGATAATTTTTTAATCAAGCTGATTCGGGGTCATATTGCAAGAGCGATGACTTCAACTAATGGCTTGATTTTCGGGGCTTACTACCCCAAAGATGAATACTACGAAAGTGTGTGTCTAAGCGGATTTATCCCACCCGACGCTTTCCTCTTTTTAGACAGTCGAGGGCTGATACAAGATAGTTCGGCGGTACCGCTGATCTACCACGTCGGCCGAAAAACTGTGGATAGGCGACTCCTTTATGGTCGTGACGTGGTCGCAGAAAGCGGAGCAGAGCGCCTTCGGTTCAGTAGGGCTGTGTCCGACAGAGACCAGATAGATAGATTGGACCAAAATCGCCAGTTCTGGTGGTTGAATGATGTGTAAAAAACTAATAAAATTTAAAAAATAAATAATAATAAAAGTTGACTTATTGAGTTTATTGCCTTGGTTTGACTTACGCAGGTTTAGGCGTGTCCTTGGCTTTAAAAGTAGGCTAGGTTAGTAGAAAACAATTATGGTGGCACTAAAAAGAAAAAAAAACGGTTGCTGTGGCTGTTCTAGTCTTAAGTTATTTTAAGTAGTTTTAAGCGTAGTTTTAAGTTTTATAAAAAATAAAAATGATAGATATAATAAGTTTTTTAACAATTTTCTTATTTTTAAATAATAAATGAATTTCGATAGTATTTAAGCTAGGTACGCCGAAAGGCAATAATTTTAAGTTGGTTATGGTATAATTTAGAGCGCTCGCATAGGGCCAGTAAGTTAGTTAAGTTAATATGTAAGCTAGTTGTTAAGGTTTTTGTCTAGCAAGTAAGTAGTTATAAGAAAATTGAAATATAAAAACTTAACATACAAAAAAAAAACTCAAGGTCAAGACACGGTGGAGACACAATTAAAGATTTAAATATTATAGTACGCAGTCGAACCCGTTTAAATCAATTTCAATCAAAATAAAAGGCACGTCACACGACTGATGGGTCGCACAAACTTGGTCTTGTATCAAGTTACCTAACAGCTTAAAAAACGCCTTCCATCGCGAAATAGTTTGAAATAATTTTTTGAATTACTTAAATTAATAATCTAATATAAAATAATTAAAACAAAATACATAAATACTAAAAATAACTTTGGAAATTAAGTTCTTTAATTTACATTTATTCAGATATATTAAAATATATTATATTACATTTTTTTTTAACAAAATCCAGTTTAAAAAAAAAATCATTTTTTAAAAATATTTTTAAGAAAATTTAAAAGAACCTTTATTATAATAGGTAATATAATATAGGTAGGGGAGAGGTTGGCACAGTGAGGCAGCACGAACAGTGAGACAATCAATTTTTCTGCTCCCCCATAGCACACAGAGATATTTCGATGCCAGCAGTATAAGTTCTTTTTCATTGCGTAACTCTTGTTCCTACTCCGAACAACATCCAGTTACGCGGCTGCTTTCGGTAAGTGAAGACCGGAAAAAAGGGTTAAACCAATTTTTGTTCTGTTGCGAAAATTTGTATAACAACTTACGATTTGCAGGTAGATGAACCAATTTTTTTCTATATGCTCTATATTATGTGTTTTTTTTTATCCTAAAAACAAAAAATTATGAAAGCCTTGCCAGTTTTTCGTGCAAAAACTAAACACTGAGACAGATGCAAAGAACGAAAATTGAAACATAAGCATGGATATGAATCAGAAATTTATATATGTATGTATCTAATTTTATAGATTTTTACAAATTATTATTACATATGTATGAATATTATTTATATATAGAAATACATATGTACAATAATGCGTTTTTTTAAATTTATTTAGTTCAAATCGGTCAAGCCACCACTTTTTGGTGATTCCCTAGAGGAGAAATTCGAATTTTTGTTTTACCGCGGCTATTATTGGGACCTGCCATATAATGGTTTTAGTTTTTAAAAAAATTCTCAAAAACGGCTCTAATGATTTTGATAAAACTTGGTGTACGCTATATTTGCAGTAGTTTTAATATAACTGCATTTCAGGTTTTTGGCTAAAAATTCACATAACGGAAATTTGGAGTTAACGGTTTTTACAAATTTGTTCATAACTTGGTAACAGCTCAGTCGATTCTTTTTAAATTTGGCGCAAATTAGACTTGACATGAAACACAAGATAGCATTTACAGTTTTTTTTATAAAGAGCCGTTTAATGATAGCTGCCATACAACTTGATGTCATGTTTAGGACATTTTTTGATATTTTTCCAACTTTCTTCAGAATTTAATAAATTTTATTTTTTCAGTCCCATAGTTTGCTACAAGAGCATGTTCGTGCGACCCAGTCGTGCATTTTATTGTTATTAAAATTAGTAAAATAAAAATATATTAATGGATGTGGAGTTCATGCAATTTTTTATAAACGTTGTTAGACGAATATTTATTTTGTCTCACTCTTCGGATCCAAAACAAACAGTGAGACAGTTCGACCTTCTGCAACAATTTAACTCATAAGTAAATTTTTTTGTTTCTTAATAAACAACGAAAAAATCATTTGAAAAGCTCAAAGGAGTTCGGAGATATCACTGTTTAAAAAAAAAGTGTCTTACTGTTCCGACCTCTCCCCTACTGTTAAAATTGTTCCTTAGGAAATATGGTTCAAACTTTCTGAAAGGTGTTAAATGCGGCGCATCACTCATATCAAATTTTATCAAAATCGTAAGAGTTGTTTTCGTGAAAAACATAACCGGTATATGGCAGGGACCGGTATTATAACGCCTATAAAAATTCCAAAAACCACCCTGAAGGTCATCCTAAACACCCCTAGATACCAAGTTTGAAGGACATCGGCTCAACCGTTTATGCTGCAGGGTGATAAGTACAGACAGACAGACTGACAGATAGACATACTGACAGATATGCACAGACAGAATTTTCAGACCTACTTTATCATCGTAATGTCATGCTTGATTGTTATCTCAAAACTTTTTTTTCACGAATCCAAGACTTGCCTCTCAGTGGGATTTTTTTTTTAAATCCAGATACGCATCGAACATGTCAAACTGAAGTGGGTACAAGTTTTTTTTTTTATTTTCATAAAAAAATATTTCCATCGTATTTCAGTCTGAAATACTTATTCGGAGTTCGGACAACAAAATAACAGAGAAATCTTATACAAACTTCTGTTTGAATACTCGAACTTTTTTTAGAAGAGACCGCACATAAAAAAGTAAAAGCGAAGATTTGTTTGTTTTAAATTGTCTACCACTTTGACCTTAACATTTTTTATGTAATATAATAAAACACAAAAATTCCGCCTATCCGAATACTAAGAAATTTAAATATTGATTTGTATTTGCTTATATAACTTTTAAAATGTTAAAGATATGTATATCAATAAAATGTAGGTAAGAGGTATGTAAAACAGACGAGAATTTTAATTTTCTACAAATTTGTTTTCGACAAGTTTTTTGTCAGACTATCGGTTTTAGAGATAATTAATTTATCAATATTAAATGAACCAATTTTTGTTTTGACATCTGTGTATGGGTCAAATTAGACGTTTCTAATTTTTTGCAGAATTGTTTATGATGTTGGCTTAATGAATAATCCAAGTTTGTGACCTCAAACGCCGAACACAACTTTGTCAAAAATGGAAAAAACTGCGAAAATTTCGCATTTTTTTCAGATTTTAGCGATTTTAAACCTAAAGGACTAATTTTTGACAGTTCCTTAATTCTTTCAGTACACTAAATAGATTCCGAGATACAGCTTTTCAAAATTAATCATTTTTCCGAAATACTTGGTAGAGACTTCTTAGTCCAATACCTTAAATCCAGGAAATCTGATTTCTTACAGACTTATTTATGATGTTGGGCTTATGAACAATCCAATTTTTAAACCTCGAGCGCCTAAGGGGTAACTAAGTCAAAAATCGAAAAAAAACGAAAATTTCGCATTTTTGTTCAAACTTCAGATATTTTTAACCAGCATTTTTTCTGCAACTCAAATGATCGGCGGCGTTTGTGGCTGTTATAATTTATGTTTTGTTAAAGAAAAATATAGCTACTGTTTACAATGATTAAAATTATGGGTAGTTTTAACGCGGTACAGAATATGGTTTGGGAGCTAAACTTCCAAAATAAAAATAACAAATTTGTTTCACAATGAATAGGAATGTTAAAAAAAGTATAATCGTTTAATTTTATTCATTGTTTGTTAATATCATGAGTTAAAAAAAAATGATATTTATGTTAAAACAAAAAAAAATAAATTACTTTGACTGTCTCTTTCACTCCTTCATAAGCATATAGAAACATTACATAAAAGTCCAGTCAGGTGAGTAGGTACTGAAAAAATATTTTTTCATTTTTGTTATTTTTGATGCTCTCAAAAAGTACAAGACATTTTAGCATCCGGTTTTCTGTTTTTGTCTAAAAATTAATAAGAACATTGCATTTTGGAAACAAAAATTAAATTTAATTACACAAAATTTTGAAAAAATTACTTTTACTTTTTTTTTTAAATTTTTAGTTCGAAAATAAATTTTTCAAAAACTATTCACTAAAACAACTCAGACAAGTTACTTGTCAGTTAAACTTTATACAGTGTAGACCCAAAAATAAATAAATTATTTAATATAAATGTAACAATAATTATTAAACCATTGTTCACCTGATGATGTCCATATACATGGACGAAACGTCGTGACAAACAAAATACTTGTTTCATTTGACCTAAAGCCCATTCAAAAATAGCTTACATATAAAACAACTTTATTTAAAAAGAATCAAATAAAATATTTCTGGCTTTCCAAAAAGATATAACTTGGCATTGTTGGTTGCACCGTTTTAATAATTTTTTTTCTGCTTTAAGTTTTAGAAATTTTTTTGGCACACCGTATGTGAATCACCCTGTATTGGGATAAATGTTATATCGGAATTACATTACTAAGTTGTAATCATTTTTACTGAGTTCGTATAGAAAGTGGTTAACTATATCCAAGGTGTTTTTATGTCGGTATTTGAAATATTTACATCCGTTTTTACTTGCATTGAACTATAATTTGAAGTTTCAACTAAATATCTAACGACTTCACAACGAAGTTTTCGAGTATTATCACCTACATTTTCTTCAAGCAACAGAAGTCAGTGCCAGACATAGCGATATACATAGATAAATATTTAAAAAACATGAATATATGAAGGTTTATCTACATATATACAGCACCAATGGTATTTGCTTATCCTACAATAATTTTCTATTTAAGTCAAACGTTTCCACATAATTCGATTCTAGTTTGGCTGAAGAGGGCACGATTTTCAAATTGAACCAGCAACGTTTTGAGTGGTTGCCACTCGAAGTTGTCAATCAATTTAAAATACATATATGTATACTGTACACCGTGTAGTCGTCGTCAGCAGTCAGTGAGATACCTCGCTCCAGCATCACCATCATCAAACCTGGGAATCTTATTTGATTTAGATATTTTTATTTCTGTATAGTTCATGAATGTATATTATAGGTACAATCGTGCGGATTGGATGATGCCTTGGACTTATGAGATGCAAATGAGTTAACCCAAGCAATTTCTATTCATTCAATATTATTCAGCAATTTGTTGTGATGCTTAATGATTGGTTAATTGTTTGAGAATGATGATTTTGAGAAAATATTATGTATTTAAACAATTACGCATTGATCCAGCATTTGGCATCAAATTATTATATGCTTATGATGGGAATGCTTTCGCTTTTATGCAAATATTTTGTGAGAAAACCCACATTGGTACTCGACTGAAAATACATTTATTATTTTTAAAATAGTGACAGCTTCTTGAAATAAATTGTTACAAGTTAAAAAAAAAATACAATGTTAACAATGTTAATTTAATAAAGAGATTTGTCGATATACTTAAATTTCTCAAATATTCCGTTCGATTTTCACGTATGGCTTCTTAGGTTATTCTCCTCTCCGTAAAATAAGAAATATATAAGGTTAGGAATTAGAAGCGAATATTCTCCTCACCGTAGGTTAAGAAATATATATAAAATAAAAATCAAGAAAAATGAGTTTCCGATTCTTTTATTTCTTAAAAGGTTCGGGTTTGATGGCAAGAGGGGTTCCGATCGACTTTCAAGTTTGCCTTCTTTGTTTATTCTCCTCTCTTAAAATAAGAAATGTATAAGACTAGGAATTAAGAGATAAATAAAATAAAAAAATCCGCGTTTATTGGCAAGAGGAGTTCCAGTGGACTTTCACGGGTATCTTCCTAGGTAATTTTTCCTCTTTGTTAAATTAAGAAATATATAAAATTAGGAAATAAAAGCGAAATAAAAGTGTCTCAGATTTTTAAATTCTGTGAAACTTTCGAGTTTGGTGACAAGAGGGGTTCTGGGTAACCTTTACTTGTGCTTTCCTATGTTAAGAACAACCCCTCCATAGAAAAAGAAATATATAAGATTAGGAGTTATGGCATTCTTTCCTTAGAATAGAAAGGAATTATATAATTGGATAGGGAATTAAGAGCAAAATGAAAAAGTTTCCAATTCTTGAATTTCGTATAATATGTGGGTTTGTTGGAAATAGAGAGGTTTCGATCAACTTTCACGAGTGCCTTCTTAGGTTTTTTCTCTTCTCCACAGAATAAGAAATAAATAAGATTAGGAATTAACAAATGGCAAAACAAGAGAGTTTACGATTTTGGAATTTCCTAAAATGTTCAAGTTTGTTGGCAAGAAGGATTACGGTCACGTACTAACGGATGGGAAAACTATTTTTTTTTTTTTGGCGCGGAAGGAAGGCTACAAGTTGACAGTCTGTGTATACGGTCGGTCTCCTAAGTAAGACTTTCCGTATATAAGAATATAAATACATTCTTGATTAGCAAAATATTCTTTTTAGTTTTAGTATTATAGATATGAAACGTAATGTGTTTGACTAAATACCAACTGATTTTTTTAACAAAACATTTTTAATCAAACGAAACATTACATCTCACATTGTGAAACTTCAAGCTCCGGGTGTACAATTAGAACATTTTTTTTTTCATCAAACATAAAGGATCTTCTACAAATTGCAAGAAACGCAAACGGAAAGTACAAAATGCAACATAACACAAAAAAAATTCTTTTAAGCAATAAAAGTTCCCTTTGTAGTCGTTTGTAGCGAGTTGCAAATTCATTTCCTGCACATACAGCGCCTTTTTATTTCCCTTTTCCACTCTATCAGCGTTTTTTTTTTTAATCTTTTTCTAGTTTTTGAAGGATTCCACTTGTAATATCCCTTTGTTGTGGCATTCTGGCATGTCACTCTTTTTCTTTATATAGGAGGCTGTGTTTTACTACATATGGCACTTTTATGTGTGTCCTTTTTATACCTACAAATATATTATCAAGCTCTTAAGAATCACACTGAAAATGCAATGAAGGAAACGGAATCATTTGTGTTTCTTTGCTTTTGCAAATGTTGATATGAAAAAAAAATAATTAAAAGGAAACAAATTTTTAATGGATACGAGTTTGATGTTTTTTTTTTTAAAGGAGAACGAGTAAAAGGATTTTTTTTTTGAGGATAAAAGCTACAAAACATCAACATGCTCGAACATTCTAAAAGAATTCAGCTTCTGAATTTCAACAACCCTCGTATTGCTGATTGAATTAAGTTTTAAAAATCGATCAGAAACTGAAAAAAAAATTCCCACAGGATACTCAAGTTAGCCTCTTTCGTCCTGCGAATTTATATAATTTTTTGACATTTTCACTTGACCGAATCGATTAAATTAAATAAAACTTACATTTCCATCGACAAGTCAATTCAAATTGAATCGACAAATGCCGGCGGCGGCAACATATTTTATACAATTCCATCGAATGTAAAGAGTCCTTTTGATAAGGAAGGTTGCATTCCGTCATTCGTTAGCTCTTTGCATCATTATGCGATGTTAATCAGAGTAGTAAGTTACTTTAACTTGACCAAGATCGAGATTTTCTATCCCTGATCGTCCTGAATCATGCTGGGCGGTGTGCCACAGGGGTGTATATTGTATAGTGTATAGTTTCTTTTGTTATAAGATGTAGCGAAGAAAAGCACCCCGGTGGTGGTTGTGAGTGAAAAGACGTGGAAATGTTCATTTTGAGGCCCACAATCATGTATGACTGTATTATGACGAGACGATAACTGTGGGATCTTTAAGGGATCATTCGCATCAGCCACCATATAGAGAGACTTTGAAGTGAGTTACTTCACGGGTGGCACTTGCTGGATTATTTTTTTTTTCCTTTTGCCGTCTTACAATTGAAATTTTCTGTGAATGCGCATTTGGCATTTTTGTCGAAAATATTACATCCTTTTCAGACGAGAGCATTTCATTCCATTACAACGATTTTCGTGTGAAAGTATTCGCGTGAAGTTGTACATTTTTACGGATGATTGGATACTGTTTGTGTTTGATTGAATTGCTTTTGATATTCAAGCTAGAGAATCAACGATAGTTGGCGTTTTGTAATGTCCTTTTTGGGCAGAGCGCCGATTTATAAGCACATGTTGATAAAATGTGAAGTGCAACAGGAGAGGTTATGAGAAAAAGATTGATTTCGTTTTTCTTTGCTTATAGAGTGTCGATTTAAAATGCATTGTCCATTGAAATGCACATTTTAATTTGAGTACCAAAGTTAAGTGGATTGGAAATCTTCATTACAATGTAAGAGCTATATACAATGAAGCGAGGAAGGATGTTTAATAAAAGAAAATTCATGTAGTTTTTTGTTCGAAAGTTGAATTTATTTGCCAATGAATTTTTTAAATAATAAAAAGATGTTTTGATGAGGGGTCTACAAATTTAAGGGACATGTTGCCAGAGGCACGCATAATTTTACAAAAAAAAATATTTCAAATGTGGGTAATAAAATTAAATATATCTACCTAAGACAATTCTGCTTTCCTGTATGTTGAAGAAGTTTCTATCCATTAATTATAGGGATCAAGTAGAAAACGTCTTATCCATTACGAATATAAGCAAATGGGCAAAGAACAATGGTTTAGCAGTCAATCTGCAAAGAAAAACTGTAGCTTTTTACTGGAACATATTAGTTTCTTGATCCCCATCAAATAAGGAACTCCGATAAAAGTGTCTAATCATGAGAAGGACCTTGAATTAATGAATTAAACTTATCTGGAGTCTCATCTCAACATAAAGAAAAAAAAATGATTACATTATTGTGCATACGTATAATGCGACGAGGCTACCAACTATAAAACAAAAAACAAGGTATAAAGAATGGCGAGCATCGGTACCACCGTGCCAATAAACTCCACCCCAATCTGGATTCGAAGCTATATTGCCTATTAGTTCACGAAAAAGAATTGGGAGCAATTAGTTTTTTCGATACAAACTGATAGCTGGAAAAATATCCCGATACGCCAATTATAGATTCTATAGAAATATATATAGAAATATAAAAACACAATTATGTCTCCCCAAACTACTTAACACCTCGAGTATATTTTCATAGACTATGAATGAAAGACTCGCACCACACCACACTAACACAAAAACTTTTTCTTCTTATTATTCTTCTTCGTGATTATGTGGAGAGTGCTGTGATAATACGTTTTGGACGAATTTCTCTTATGTGATTAATAAGTGATAACCGATACACAAAAAAGTTTTAACGGTACGGGCGAAGGAATTAGTCCATATTGAGGACTACCACCCAGAAGGTTTGCCTATATTCGAAGTAATAATGGAAGGTAAATAGGCGGATGCGAAAATGCAAATTTTATCAAATACCTATTCTGTCTGCTACGGAAAAAATTATAAAAGAAAGATCCAACACACCATTTCTGAGGATTGCATCAAATATTGGTCTATATACGATAAAAATCCTAGAGTTGTGAGGGTTAAGTGCAACAGATCAGCTGTTTGGACAAGCTTTAATTTAGCTTGTCAAACAGCTGATCACTAGAAATAAAAAAAAAAACTATCAAAAACCCACCTCTTATAAAGCCGCAAGAATTTACACGTTTTCCATATGACGTTGGATATACACAAGTTGGACATGTTTCGAAATGAAGAAATGTACTGCTTTCTGACATGTTTTCATGATATCCGCAAAAAGAAACGCTTTCTATTCCCCAATTCGAAAAAGGTTATATAGGAGTTAAGGTGTGGGGTGCCTTTTTATACAATATGACGTCTTTGAGTTTGTTTTTGTTTTAAGCCAAATACTGTAAATTTCGTATAGCAATCCAGCTTTAGCTGCAACAACAAATTTTTTGAATTTCTTTATTGAATCCTACGCAGCAAGACAACGCTCAGATCCACAACGCCCACTGCCCACTTGGTATATAATCATTTTTTGCTTGTGAAAATTATAGGTAGTATTGCCGTCGCCACCATATTCAACTGATATAAACATAATTGACATATACCTAGTCATAACATTTAAGAGATGCGTCTAATCAAAGTCAAGGGACGCAAAAGTATCGAATATTTTTGCCACTTGTTTTGAATGAAGATATGAAACTTGGAATGAAGATGCAAATTTAAGTATGACATTTTTAAGTGCTATAAATATTAGACAGAAACTCTCTCATTTTTTTAAGAAAATCGTTACAGCCCTTTTCGAAAAAAAATAAATTTCTTCATTACGGTTATATGACAGGTATACTGTTATTTTTTAAGCTATTGAAGCAAATCGGTTTAGCCGTTTAGGCTGAAGTTACTGAAACAACCAGACAGGCAGAATTTCCGCACACCCCTTTTTCTTCTTCTCTCATCGTATAATGTCATGTGTTTGCAAAACTTGTCTTATATAGTACCTATATAATCGCATCAAGTTAAAAGGAATGTGTCTAATCAAGTGAATCGCACTGTAAATGGCAATACAAGCTGAGAGTCAGTCTAAGGGAATATTTTTGCGTCACGATAGTATTTTTCTGTTTGAAGGTTTTTTCGGATCTTTTGATTCCATCAGCTATCAAAATTTGTCTTTCGTTGTTTACGGTGTTGCTATCCAAACGCTTATTCCCCCAGTCTTTAGAATGTTTCACATGCGACTTCAATCTGAGTGTCATTTCCGCCACTGTTTTAATAAAAAAGTGCGATCAGTTGTGAAAATCTAGTATGTTTCTGTTGTTATACCTTCGTAATATACGTAAAAGAACATCCGTATGCTTGTTTCTAGTGGTCGCACAATATGTCAAGTCGACTTATTCATTATCGATTAGAACCTTGCATAGCATTGGTATTGCCTGGCGGGGTAGTGTCTCTTTTATTAGTGCCTACTTCCATTATGCTAAAGAAGTTTTTTTTTTAAATTTCACGTTACTTTTTTTCTGATAGTGATTAGATCACTGATAACCAATACACGAACCTATCTTTAAAGTATTATTTGCCCAGGAGTTTTACTTTCGTGTTTAATTGCTATAATGTGATTAATCGCTTAGCCACGTCTTTCAACTGGAGAAACTTACTGTCTCCTGCCGTTGGCCCAATCAGGGTTCATCCACCACAATCTCTCTTTCAGCACCCTGGGTCAAGTGCTGACAATTCTTATACTGACTTCAGCTTTAGAGTAGTTCTTGTAGTAAGGTCTCTGTTTTACAGGCGGTTGGTGCCAAAGTTAAATCTCTAAGTTGAATTCATGAATGAAAGAATACAAGATTACGACACTTTGTTTTTTTTTCAGCTTTTTGTTGTTGTGTTTTTGTCACTTGTGACGTAAGCACAAACAGAAAAACAATTAAATGGTGGAATCTTCTTATGACTTTAACCCAACCAATGAGAAAAAAATGTGCAAGGTGCTTACGTCACAAGTGAATATTACGTCACAAGTGAAACAACATCAAAGTAAAAATGCCAAAGTGTCGTAGTCTTGTATTCTTTCATTCATGAGTTGAATTCATCCACCGCACACTATCCTTCGGATAGACTAGTCCCATGAATGGAAGAATATCTACAAGATTACGACACTTTGGCATTTTTACTTCGTTGCTGTTTCACTTGTCACGTAAGCACATCATATAGGCTGGAGTAAAGTCATGAATGAAAGAATAAAAGATTACGACACTTAGTTTTTTTCAGCTTTTTGTTGCTGTTTTTTTGTCACTTGTGACACAAGCACAAACAGAAAAACAATTAAATGGCAGAGTCTTGTAATGACATTACCCAAACCTATGAGAGAAAGAGTGCAATGGGCTTACGTCACAAGTGAAAATTACGTCAGAAGTGAAACAACAACAAAGTGAAACTGCCAAAGTGCCGTAATATTGTAATCTTTCATTCATCAGCTCCTCCAATATTTCAGCTGAATTATAGATATAGCTAGTTATTTCCAACAGAAAATAATAGAGTCTTGCTATTTTTGTCTTTTACTAAACACTGGCGATTATTATTGTTTAGCATGTCAAGTCCGCGGATGAATGGTGACAGCATCCGTTGGTTACCACTTGGGGGTCAAATAACCACAATTATTGGCGTGTAGTATTCGTTAAATCACTGGATCACCATGTTGACACTCACTATTACTCAGTGACTAACATATTTCTACAACAACCAACCGCATTCTTAAGATCCCTGAATAATTCTCACTATTTTTTGTCCTGTACACTTCATCAGGTCGGAAGAGTTTTTTGGGTTATCCTCTAAAAGTAAATCGTTCCGTTTAGATTTAATTGCCCAAATCGTTAGCAAACAAAATTCGATATCAGCAAAAAAAAACAACAGCTTATCTGCTCAACTTTATGTTAATTCAAAGTTCTTTCTTATAACAATGTTCACCCTAAATTTTTCTGAAGTCCTTAACTGAATATGTATGAAACATTCTACTGCACTCTGTGCAAATCTCTTTACGTATACAATTCTTCCAACCATGGTATTAATTTGTTACCATGACTGTCGCCTACAAGTCCTACAACACGATAGATATGGATTCACATCCACACGCCATTATATAGGTTTACATAGAAATACCTAGCTATAGCGATTTCTAATAAGAAATTCGAATCGCATTCGTTCCATTTGAGCGATAGAATTTGTTGCCAAGTAAATTTGATTTATTTCGTTGTTTGGTAGCAATTTTTGGATGAAGCTAGTGGTGGATGAGGGTGGGGTATTTTATCCTGAAATTGGAAAACTGCTATTTTGTCAATTTTCACCTGTGTGATGTCTGTGTGTTTGTTAAGGGATTAGAATTAGAAACACTCGAGTGGACTGCATTCGTGCGTATGTAATCCAGTTAATATTTAAGGGATTGTAATTGTGATATTGGAATGCTATATATATATGATGTCAAAGGAAGTACAACAATTCTATGGTATTCCAAAATATACTTAGATATGTTTTCGAGTTAAAAATATTCAACAAAGGATATTATTGCTTTACTTTGTTTAAATTAAATTAATTCGTTAGGTATTTGATGGTTAATTAAAAAGTTGAAGGAGGAATGTAATAAAAACTAGATTAGTTTTATGTGGATGACTTTAAGTAGATATACCTTAAAGTCAATGCAATAGCTAACTTTGTATCTGTTTGTCACATACATAGTTACAATTACAATGTATATCCTTTAATTGTTTTAAGTATAACTGTATTACCCAAACATTTACGAATTAATAAATTATTCTGATATCAATGAAGTTAATCTTGAATACCTATAGCAGTCTTTTTTATCAAAGCTGATCCAACCTATGGGTTTTCCAATAAATAACAGTTTTGGAAAAAAAACATCAAATCACCATGGCTGTCACAGACTTCTAAATCTAACATCGATTGTTCTCTACAGAAACACCCTTTAAGATCAATTAATGAAAATGAAATCGACCAACGTTTTCGCTTTGCAAATTTAGTATCTACCGTGCGAATTGCTTTTGACGTTTCCTATTTTGATATTTAGTTGTAATCTCTTGTGTTTTTTTGTATAATATAATTGGTCAGTGGCATAACCACGGCAATTGATTTGCCAACCTTGGTTTTTCTATAGCTTGGTTTTTTCTTCTCTTTATTTTGATACAATTAAGTTGTTAGGGAAATAATATCAGTTCACACTTTTCATGTAGGGTTACATTTTTACGGCAGTGGGAGCGATCAACAAGGCATTTTGGCAGATACAACTGTCAAAAATCTGGCTTCTAATTGGCCAGCTGTCATAAAGATTCATTTGACGTCGATTGACATTTAGATACGTTTGTTACGTTTTGATCTGAATTTTCAGATGAAAATTTTTATCTGAAAATTCAAATGACAGCTAAACCAACTCAACAAAACAAAATTGCAATAATATGAATGCTTATTCGAAAATTTTGTCGGAATTCCTCATTGGAATACCCGGGACTGGGATACAACTTCTATGTAGAAATTTTGAGTTCGTTCTGCAATGTTTTCGAGACGATAACATTACAGAATCATCAAGCATACTATTTCATCCCAATAAATTATTGTATGTAAAAAAAAACGTCTGTTTTTAAAAATATTAATCCAAATTTAAAAAAAATTGTTTTGTAGTCCACTTGCAAATAACTTCTTCATGGGAATCACTCATTTTTAGTTTCTGACACAACGAAAGTTCTTTCTACATTTGATTCAAGTAAAATCAGAAAATAAACACAAGAATTTGATAGAAAGAAACTTTTGACAGTTACCTGACATTTCAGATTTTTTTGATTGTTCAGCGTTACGTTTTCAGAACAAAATTTTCATATCTGTCAAAAATTTTGCTGACGAATGCGGCCACACGTGAGAACGCTACACTGGACCCGACGTGCTTCCTCAGCCTCGACCAAAAGCACATAACACACACATGACACAATCCTGCTGTAATATGTGTCTGTCCCTTAAATTCACGTTTAATTAGAACTCAGTGTTTTTCTGTTTGTAGAGTTCAGTGACAGCTCTAATTTCCCCTGACGCATTAAGAATTAGTTTTGCTCCATGATCTTTGTAGCATGAGAATGAAAATTTGTTCATCGAACGACTCAATTTTTTGACTCAGTTAGGTTCTACATATGAAATAGAATATGAAACCACAGTTTTACACACAAATTTAGATAAGTAGTTTTTACACGATCTTTATCATTTAACTGACATTTAAAACGTTCATATTTAAATTAACATCATACCAATTACTCTTGTTAGATATGCAGTAACATTTCGTGCTTTTCGTCTAGCACAATTTTTATATTTCTTGCCAATTAACGGGGATATGATATTTTGAAAGGCTTAAGGCTTTTTCTGTCTTATTTAAATTTCCACCCTTTTTATCGTTCTGCAAAGAGCGAATGGTGTGAGTTCAAGAATCCGAAACAACATTGTTGTTGTTTCCCCTGTTTCCGTTTCCCGGAATGCATCGGTGAAAAGGAAAATCTGCACTTGGTCACAGAACGAATACAATGCATCCGCATCACGTACGTGACTTCACAATTGAGCCCAGAAAATTCTCCACCCCCATTTTATTGTCTCTATGACAAGCGGCAAGCGTCATCTTATAGTTGTTGTATATATCGTCTTCGTCATCCTCATCCTTAATTCCAGACCCAGCTCAGCTGCATCGGCCTCGGAACTCGCAGGCGGCAGCAAACCATCAGTACTTCACATGACACCACTCTCGCGCAAGATGTGCTCACGGATAATAATGCGGATACCGACGAGAGGTGGTTGCGCTGTATGATTTTGCTTTTGTTGTGAGGCGCTAGCAGGCGAAATACACACCACATCCAGGATATGCACTTGATATTTTAAGTTTGATTTTTTTTTTTTGTAGAATATATTTTTTTTTTGTTCCTTTTTTTGTTTGTTCTGCAAGTTATGGTATACAAAGGGATGCAGGATATATTTCATTGTTTGCATGATGGAAGGACAAACTTCCGAGAACAAGAGAAGATAGTAGGTATAGGTATATACGGATGGTGTACCGCTTCAGGGGCCGCGCAAATTTACGGTTGTATGTCATGCGTGTGGAGAATAAAAAGAAAATTAAAATCCAAACAGATCCTGCAGGATTCAAAGTGTCTCATTATTTCGGAGAAATTCCCATTTCGCATATGCAATACACAAAAACATCCACATTACGGTCGACTGGTGAATAAACTTTCTGCCATCAGGAAGAATTAAGTGATATCAATTTTAAGAATATTTTTTATTATACTATGTGTGCTTGGGTCCAGGATGATGACCCACCACCCTATGCTTGGGACAAATATTCAATTAAATCATTTCTGCCACTGACAGATCCAAATGGTGTCACTAATGCTTTAAAAGCTGCGTATAGACCTGCCAGAATCCACATTTATTAGCCCATACGTGTGGATGGGGATGACATTGCTGCTGTTGTTACAGCGATGCTGCTTGGAGGAGGCGATGTCGACGATCAATGAGGATGACCATTACACAATTTCACACTGACAAAACCTTTTGTTGTGCGGGATGCGGTCAACAAATTTCCATTAATTTTATTTTTCCTACTTTTATCCTTCGGTTTGTTTACTTTTTTATTAAGGGGGGTGACACACTATTAAGAGTCAACCATTTATGGTGTATCTACATGCTTTGGCCTATGGTATTTCGAAGTGAATATATATACAATAGCATATATTTAGTATTATGGTCAGCCGGATTGAATTAACAAAATAACTTCTGGATGTGATGGTGTAATGGGAGTAGGAATATTTTAAAGAAATCATTTCACTTAAATTGAAAATTGGGTAATTTTTTTTTTGTTAGGCTTTTCTGAATCTTTTTGAATGCTTGGAATAGAAACCAATAAAATGTATAGCCAAGAGAAATCTTGTGATGGCACCAATGATGGCTTATAACCTCCAAGTCATGTTTACTTTCCTGACAAATAATTGAAGAATTTAATTCGAAAGAATGGAATGGTTGACTAGGCCATGTTGTCCTTTAGTTTTGTGTTACTTATATGATGGAATGGATAAAAAGAGGTTTTAAAGCTACAAGTTAGTAAAAATACTTGATACGAAATTTCCGTTATTTGTATTTCTAACCCAAAACCAAAAAGGCAGTTATACTAAGAGCAGTTGATATATTACGTTCACAAAGGTTCATCCAAATGTTTAGAGCCGTTTTCAAGAAAATTCGGAAAAACTGAAACCGAAACATGGATGGTACTCGCGGTTATAGCCGGGCTAAAATAAAAGTTCAAATTTGTCCTCTAGGTGTCTAGGGAATCACAATAGCTATACCTACACGAAGCTTCAAGAAATTCCGTCAAACCATTCAGAAAGTAGTTTTCATCATGTCGTCCGTCGTCGGTCTGTCTGTGCGTATGTGCACCGACCTACAGACTAAACGGTTTGACGGATTTACTTAAAATTCTATTTTATATCACTTTTTGGTGATTCCCTAAAGGAGATTTTATAATTTTGTTCAAGCCCGGCTATAACAGGTACCTCCCATATAATGGTTTTAGTTTTTTTCAAAATTGTCTCAAAAACGGTTTTAACGATTTTGATAAAACTTTTTGTACGTTATATTAGAAGTACTGTTAATGTAACTGAATTTCTGCTTTTTGGCCAAAAATGCACATAACGGAGATTTCGTGTTAATGTTTTTTTTACAAAATGGCCTTAAATTGATAACGGCTTAATCGATTTCAGTTAAATTTGGTATGGAAGTTCAGTTGATTATTTAACACAAAATGGCATTTAAAGTGTTTGGCTAAACAAACCTTTAATAATATAGCTACCATACAACTTGATCTCACGTTTACGACATTTTATAATATTTTTCCCCTTCGAAAATAATTTATTAGGTTGAATTTTTTTCAAACCCATAGTTTGCTACAAGAGAAAGTTCGGTGACCCAGTCGTGCATTTTATTTTTACACGAAACCAATACTTATGCCCTCGTATTAGCAAGTAAAAAGTTTTTTTAAGTTAAGTTAAAGCTCATGTTGTTTTATCTATCGTAAAATTAAAAACAATCGAATACCAGTTAACCACAATAAGGATCTTCTTAAATTAACCAATTAAGTACATAACTTCTATAGAAGGTATAGAAGGTCTTCCTTCAGAATACAACATTCAGATCTTAAGCGACTTTAATATTCCTCCAAGCTCATAACATAACTAATCCATCTTTTCAAGACTTATTCTTGCGAAAATCATATTAAAAATTCACGCTGAATAAATATGTATTTTCCAGGGCGCGCAAATCTGTACCCGAACATGAATAATTCCAGTTGCACAGGAGTGAACAGATGACAATTTTATTTTTAATTTTTCTATTACTTTACTGGTGGTCGCAAGTTGACTCAGCGTGGCCTCCGTGCTGCAAGTCGTATTAAACGAAATTAAAGCTTTTTCAACATTGCGGGCTGATGGAAAAAAACATTTTTCATGTCGTTTTTATTTATTTTTTTGAAACTCCTGACGGATGTAATGCGGACTATGCGAATTCCTTATATACAGTTCGAGTCAATCGATTAAGGTCACTGCTTAAATTAATTGGTAAAGCAGTGTATAGATACTTGGATGTTTGATTGTTCAAAGACAAATCTATTGTTAATTTTCAAATCGACATTACCGACAATCATCAAATCCTTAGGGTGAATCTATAGGTAGTGCGAGAGTTGTGTTCCAACTCCAGATCATTTATACATCCTCCGAAAAAAGTAAACTTATTGGTAATTTACAGCTTTTAAACTGTAAACTTTAAATAGCAATAAAATAATTTTGGCAAAAGTATCACTTTGTTTAAGCATAAACAAAACAGGCATGACATTTATGACATTCCACTGAATTTTAAGTTAGTTTTGTCGTTCAATGGTTGCGCTTCAACTTCAATTAAATTCTTAATTTTAATGAACGCACCCATTAGTTTATACTTTTGAATGCATATTGCATACATCAGTACTTCATGTCCGTCGATTTCTTTCTCTTCATGAGTGGGATCCCAGATACGATTATAGCTTTAACCAAAAAATGATGCAAGAACGCAAAAAACTTTTCCTTAAACCTTTTTTTAAAACCTTTGCCTCAAAACATTTTTTTGTGAAAATCCTCTTGACAATGACACCAAATTTATTGCGTTTCTGATGTACAATTTTGATTCAATACGATTGGTGGTGTTTTATAAGTTGGTCATAAAAATAGGTGTGCTCCAAATAATATTGCAGTTCCTTTTAAAATTATTTTGTAGATGGTACTAACTTTTGAGGTGGGTTGTATTTTATCATTTTACTATCTTCAACCAATAATTTTGTTATTAATTACTCTTTTAATATGGTTCAAAAAGTCCACTACCCGCCCGAAGAAAAAATTTTGGTTTTGCGACTTAGAAATTAGCGCGAAAATAGAGGAAGGCCGAAAAAGATACAAGTTACCATTGATCGCCGCTTACTACTTTTTACAGAATCAAACCTTTCTGCTTCTTCCAGAATTATAGACCCACAAATTGGTAATGAAATCAGTGCACATACATTCCGCAGAAGGAAACAGAAAGTTAATCTTCCATTTAAAGCCGCCAGGAAAGTACCATTGTTGAGGCTTAACAACATAAGGAATTTGCCTTTAGCAATACAAATTGGAATGGACCTTGAAAAGGCGTAATACCCTATGAAAGTGTGAAGTGATAAGACAAAACCAAATTTGTAGTCTTCTGATTCTTGGGATAATGTCAGGATTCAAAAAGGTAAGTTCTACCTATAACCCTCGACCACCGAGGAGGAAAGGTTGTTTTTCTTGATTTGGCATCGTCTCAATCTTGCTTTTTATCAAACATCTTGACAATATATGGGTATAGGGATATATTAAACAATGTAATGCTGCCATTTATTGTGAAAAACACGGACTTCGGATGACACGTTCAGCAGGGCAACGATCCGAAACATACGGCAGGGGAAGTTAAATATTTATTTCGAGAGAAAAAAACGTCTGTTGTCTCATGGCCAAGCCAATCCTCACATCTTTATTCAATTGAAAACTTGTGGAGTGCTCAAACGAAGATTAAGAGGCGAATATTTAACAAATAGGAACCAATTGTGGAAGGCAGTTAAGAAGAAATGTTATTCCACACCTCAGAAAACGTGTCAAAAATTTGTAGAGCCAATGCCAAGCGCCGATTACAAAAATTTGTGGATAATAACGGAGGATAATCTGGCTATAAAATCAATAAAGACTGAAATTGAAAAAAAACACAAAAGTATTAGTTACTACGAAAATTACTGATACATTATAATTATTTGATTTGAAAAACTTTTACTATGCTTTATTTTTCACAATAAAGTCAGGTTTCTAAATATAGGTGTAAAAATAATATTATCCTGAAAAAATATTAAAAGAAACAAGTTAATAAAAAAAAATATTAACGCACTGATTTTATTGACCGGCTGTGTATATATGTATAGGTATATACCCCGGAACTCATTCGCCTACTGTCCCGGTGGGATAATTTTAATTTGCAATAAAAATTAGCACTAAAATATTAAATTCGACCTCAATCGAAAAACACGGAGTGTACATTTCGCTTTGTTTAATATTTGTATCTATTCAAGGGTCTCTCCAACCATCCATTTAAAATTCCATCTTTCATTTTATTTTTTTTAATGGAAGGTGAATTCAAGTAATGTTAACCTCCTGTCTCCTGATGTCAGGCAACGAAAGGATATTATTTTTTTTTTTTTTTTTTAATTTACGTGTGTAATGCAAGAATTACATTCTTTGAGTTGAGACTTTGGTTGCGGGGCGCGTATACAATTTTTCAAAGGTGTGCTCTCCTCATTGTGAGCCCATGAGCCATCTCTCTCTCAAGAGGTTAATTACGTTCCTTTGAGACATTTATAATTATAATGAAATAAAAATTTAAATAAAAAGGATTTCGAGTGGCTATACATAGTATTTTATCGTCATTCGTCTCCATCTCTTTCGTCCTTCGAATCCCGTCTGTTAAAGAAATTATAATATGGGTGAGCGCGGTATTCTAGGAGGGTATCCTTTTTTCGAATTTTGTTCTCTCTGTTTGGTTTACAAATTGGGAGATGTTAAGCGTGATAATTAATTTTGAAGGGGCACCTTCATCATATAGTCCTACACCCAGGACGCGCTGCTAAACCAAAGCTCCAGAAACATCTTAACAAATTTGTGCTTGCATCCGTTTGGCTCCTGAGCTATGCCAGCTCTGATCCGACGTTGTCGCTCGTCGTCGTAAATCTACAGCGCTTCCTGAACTTTGATGTGAATGGCTTAACGCTGATGGTTATAATGGTTACTTTATTTTTTTCTTTTTCAGTAACTGATACACATGGTTTTAGTTTTTAATTACTGTTTATTGGATTTCTTTTTAATTAAATGTGTATATGTATAAACTTTGGAATAATTATACGAATGGAACGAATGAACGGTACTTCGGTCTCTGTGTGATAGGGTCTGTGTTTGGGAAGTTGAACTTGAAGCGAGTGCATAAGTTGCAATTATGTTTTATAAAGTCTTTTACTTAAATTGGAATTTAATGTAAGGATCATAGAACTTAAGGACCTCGTGTTCTATGAAAAGTGGGAGATGTAAAGCAAATAAAAAAAAATATAAAACCTTTTGACTTTTCTAATATTAGACATTCTTTTGAGAAAATTTAATTAAAGTAATTATTTTATTTTATACATAATGGCCGGATGCACAGGTATAATTAGTGCATTTTTCGAAGATGGTTATAGGTGTGTGCATATTTGTTCATATATTATTCTATTTTTCTCAATTAATATCTTCTTGGAGAACGAATGGTATTTTTTTCCATAATTATTTAAAATGGCTTTGATCAAAAGAGGACTCATTACATTAGCATAGCGGTTTTTAATTAAACTCTAATCGTGTTTCTCCATTTAATTTTGCATACTTTTAGGTGATATATACATATGCAAAATGCAAAAAGATGCTCATAATTACCGATTTGTTTTCCATGCAATCTATAACATTGACAAAACTATATCCGCCATCTGCCAACTATCAACCCATCTCTTTCTTTCTTAAAAAAAATTTTATCTCTTTTTCGTTTTTATTCATTTTGCATACCTAGGCGCAATTGTGCCCATTTGGTCCTTCACATCATGAAGAAAGTATTTTTTTAAAAAAAATTAAAACACTCAACTTGATAATATTTAATTTAATTATTGTTTATTTTTTTAAAACTAAACTAATAAGTAAAATTTAGGAGAAAATGTGCGAAGAATACATATTATACCTACCTACCTCAAAATGTCAAATTTAAAAAAGGTTACAATTCACTGAAAAAAGATGACAATTCACTTAAAAACCGGTATTATTTCAACAAAATTGCGTTGAAATAAGGTACATCCATAGAACAATAAATAAATAGAACATCATCTCAGAAGTCTCCCCCCCACTTTTGCCTACTTTCAAAACGGCAGAGATTTAACTCTGTATGCGTGACCGTGCATTTCAAATGGGACTGCCAAATTTGGCTAGACCATACATTCTTACAATTGTGCATTTAGCTGTTCACACGTATTCACGTATAGAAAAGCGGGTGTACAGTTTTTTTCTACGGGAGGAGACAGAGGAGTACAAGTTGATGACCTGTGGTTCTATTTCAGGCTATTTTGTTTTTATAGTGATGAACAAACTAAACAGAACTAACTTAAAACAAAACATATTTTTTCCCTCATTCTTTTGATTAAAATTGTCAAACCAAATCTTCTCAATTTTAGTGCGAACATACTTCTAGCAACTTCGAAAATGAGGTCTTAAATTGCGAGATTTGTAACAAAGTGAAAGCCGGCATTACAAAAGTATTTAGCCGACTGTAGTAAAAATCAGTTAAACTATACAAAGTATCAAATTTTATACTTGCTGATGACAGTCCGCACTGAAAATTGTATCTATATACAAACCACAGAGTAGCGAATTAGGTTAGGTTAGGTTTATGTGGCTGTCAGGAAGACTACTGACACACTTAGACCACAGATAGGTCCGTTGTGATACCACGAAATGAGCGAGGGAGTATTTCTTTAATTAAACCAGTTGGAGCTTCTTATGAAGCGATGTAAAGATAGAATATCAACGTTCGACATATCGCTTGGATCGTCGAAAAAGAAATTACCCAGGTGTAATTTACGTCTTTGGGAGAGAGCTGGGCATGAACAGAGAAGATGGGTGATAGTCTCCTCCTCCTCCTCGTCCATGCAGCTTCTGCAAAAATCATTAGAGAATACGCCAAGTCTTATGGCGTGTCTTCCTATGAGGCAGTGTCCGGTTATGACACCAATTACGGAGCTAAGATGTAATCTGCTCATAGATAACAAACATTTAGTACGTTTCTGATCTAATTTTGGCCAGATTTGCTTTGTCGCTACGCAGGTAGTAGTGTTTGTCCATCTTAAATTTGTTTTCTCTATGGCATCTAGTTTTAGCATGAGTTTGCTTGTAGCGATAGGTATACCAATATTCACCTTGTTAGGTAAAACCGGTAGTAGGGTTCCATTTCTGGCGAGTTCATCGGCTTTGCAGTTTCCCTCAATGTCTCTGTGTCCCGGCACCCAGAAAAGGTGAATATTGAACTGTTCTGCCATCTCCATGAGAGATGATCGACAGTCGCGGGCAGTTATTGAGTTTGTGGAAACAGCACTGATTGATTTAAGGGCTGCCTGACTGTCTGAAAATATACGGATATCCGATACAGATATCACGTTTTCCCTTAACCAGGATAATACCTCTTTAATCGCCAGAATTTCCGCTTGGAACACACTACAATGGTCAGGGAGACGGAAGGAGAGACTTAAATTTAGTCTGTCTGAGTACACGCCACCACCAACCCCATCTTTAGTTTTTGAGCCATCAGTGTAAAAATGAACTGATTCATCTTTCAAGAAACTCTCATTTTCCCAAGTGGATCTTGGTGGGATGGTGACTTGAAAATTCTTGTCAAAAACTAGCTGGGGTATAGAGTAGTCGGAGTGACTTAATTTTGGTCCGAATGTTTTCAGAATAATGGAGTGACCAATTGAGTTATCGGTCCATTGAGAGATGGCTTTGAGACGAACGGCTGTGCTTGCGGCCGTTTGTTTGCTAAAAATATCAAGTGGTATGAGATTAAGTAGAATGTCAAGAGCAGCTGAAGGTGTCGAACGGAGAGCTCCGCTAATACACATACAGGCTGACCGTTGGACTTTACTTAATTTGTTACGATATGTAACTTTGTCTAGGGCAGTCCACCATACTGCTACCCCGTAAGTTAGTATCGGTCTGATGACCGCTGTGTAGAGCCAGTGGGTTATGTATGGGGATAAGCCCCATTTATTTCCGATGGCTTTTTTGCAAGAGAAGAGTGCTACTGTGGCTTTCCTAACTCTTTCCTGTATATTTGCTTTCCAGTGTAGTTTTTTGTCCAGGATAAGACCTAGATATTTAGCTTCATCTGAAAACCTTAGTGGAGTTCCCGTAATTGATGGGGGACTTATTTGGGGAATTTTATATTTTCTTGTGAAGAGGACAAGTTCAGTTTTGTTTGGGTTTATACCCAGTCCGCATTTTTCTGCCCATTTGAGCATAATATTTAGAGCATTTTGCATTAATTCAACGAGAATTTGAGCATGTTTTCCCGATATTGCAATGGCAACATCGTCGGCATACGCGATCACTTTGAAACCTTCTTTTTCTAGGCTTTTTAACACCTCATTTACGACTATGTTCCATAGAAGTGGGGAAAGGACTCCGCCTTGAGGTGTACCTCTGCTGACAGATCTTCTTTCATGAGTGCCACCTAAAGATGAATTGATAATTCTACTTTCTAACATAAGATTAATTAGGTCATTCAGTGAACCATGTATATCTAGTTTCTTCAGTGACGCTGTGATTGCTTGATAGCTGACATTATTGAAGGCGCCTTCAATATCGAGAAATGCAACTAGAGTGTACTCTTTATGATGTAGTGAGTATTCGATGGTTCGTACCAGTGTGTGTAAAGCCGTTTCTACCGATTTTCCTTTACAATAAGCGTGTTGTGCAGTAGATACCAGATTAGGATCTATAGCATTGCGCAGATGGATATCGATCAATCTCTCTAGGGTTTTGAGAAGGAACGATGATAGGCTGATTGGTCTGAGATCTTTAGGGTTAACCTGGGAGCATTTACCGGCTTTGGGTATAAAGACAACTTTTACCTCTCTCCATAAAGAGGGAATGTAAGTAAATTTTACGCAACCAATTAGGATGATCTCTAGGATGGGTGTTATGATATCCGAGGCAAATTGAAGCTCGGCAGGTATTATGCCGTCGGGTCCGGGAGATTTGTAAGGATCAAAGCTGTAGCCCATTTCAGTTAATCCTTAGAAATCAGACCAACAATATTTGTATGTGTGTTGCTTGATAAAAATGAATCAATGCTATTTATATTTTGTGAGCTACCTGGAAAATGGTTGTCTAGTAGCAGGGTGAGCGATTCTTCGCAAGAATTGGTCCAAGAGCCGTTAGCTGTCTTTAAGGAGCTAGGCATTGTAGGATTTTTTGATAGAATTTTTCTTAATCGTGAAGCTTCTGAAGTTTCTTCTATTTTTCCACAGAAGTTCCTCCAGGAGGTTCTTTTATTATTTCTTAATTCTTTTTTATAAATTTTTAGGGATTCTTTATAAAATTCCCAGTCCAGACTATTTCTAGAATGTTTAGCTCGGTTAAAAAGTTGTCTGCACTTTTTCCTGAGCAATTCTAGACCCGAGTTCCACCAACGTGGTTTCTGTTTTCCTCTTATTTGAGTAAGGGGACAAGAAATGGCCATTGATTTATTGAGAGCTAGGGTGAGATCTTTGACTTTATCATCAAGATCATTTTTATTAGAAGGGATACTTAAGAGTGATGGTTTAACTAATCTTACTAAAGAGTAGCGAATTACAAAGTTTTAAAAAAAATCAATTTAAAAAAATAAATAAAATTTCAGATTTGACGAGAGACATGTGTTGAGTCTTAGATCAAATTTCACAAACCATCAAACATGCAGCTTTTCTGTTGAGATTTGATCTAAATTTTTTTTACATTTGGAAACATGAAAAATGAAAAAAGAGAAAATCTTTGGATGGAAACGGCAAATTTTATGTTCTGGGTCGCACTACGACGGATTTCCAGTTCCGGAAAAATGAAATTTTTGAACATTTTCAAAGTTATAACTTTGTGCGAGTCCGCATTTTCGAATAGTTTTAAACTAAATTGTGTAGTCGACATTCTCATTGGTTTTCAAAGCAAGAAAGTCGGCATTTGAGATGGTTTTTAAACTTAAGTGTTATGCTATGTTCCCACCTAACAATATTGTGCAATTTCAGCAAATTATCCGAAATTACTTCCGAAATCGCACAATTTTTCACACAAATACGCAATTTCAAAAAAATCATCTGAATTTTCGTAATTTCGATATTGAAGTCTCAAATTGCACCTACCTACTATGTTCCCCACTTAAAAAAATTTCGCAATTTCAGCAGACCTCCCGAAATCCCTCTTCACCACAATTTCCAATACAAATACACAATTTTGAAATCATCTCACACATCTCAACGTAATTTCAACGAAATTACATTAAAATTACGTTTCATTTCAGGTAATTCAAGTATAACTGATAAATAAAACGAACAGAGCTAATAAAATGTGGCAATTCCTCGAAATGTCAAATAATAATATTCATGGCTTAACATAAGCCAGAAAGAGAAAAACATATTTCTTCTCTCATTTTTTTGATTGAAATTGTCAAACAAAATCTTCTCAATTTATGTGTAAACAAATTTCGTAGTTTAGGTTCGAAATTAAGGTGACAAATTGCGCAATTTCGAACTAGGTGGAAACATAGTATTAAAGTCGTCATTTTCGCAGATTTTTATACTTATAAAAGCAAAGATAGTATCGGCCATTGACGTACTAGATATGGACCGCCAGTCGATTGAAATTTTCATACAAACAGCCAAGAAAAGTTGTTCCAGCTAAAAACAGTCTAAAAACGCCATCATCTTTTAGTGTTGAATACGTGTACTAATTTCGCTATTAGAATTTAAATGAAAACGATAATATATTCATCTGTAAGTAACTCGTGGCATAAGGAGTGGATGTGTTTTGTAAAATAAAAGTAGTTTGATAATAATTTCCACCAAAATATTTCAATAGTAAATAATTAATTAATGAAATCATATCACTGCTACGCAGATTCCCTGCTAGTAGTTGATGGCGCCCCTAGTTATGATGGAACACGCGTGAAGTTGGCTATTGGCGGTCCATACCTAATACGTCAATGGTATCGGCATTGTCAATTGTTTTTAATTTTAAGTGTGAAAGGCGGTATTTGTGCAGGTTTTTATATTGATTGAAGCAAGAAAGACGACTACAGTCGGCATATTTCCAAAGTAAGTCGGCAAATTCGTAATAAAAGTCAGCATTTCAATAAAATCCACCACTCCACGGCTCGACCTCTCGGTAAATGAAAATGAGAATATATGGTATAGACAACGCTGTGGATCTGGAAAGATCCCTTTACCTGACTGCTTAGCGACAAAAATAGCTAATATTTTGCACATACCATTTAATTTGAACGATATGGTGACCGACATTTCCTTCCACCTCAATTCATTACAAGATTCCTGGAGCGGATGAACTTTCAGTTGAACTATTCTAAAATTTGCCAACTACAGAGGAATAAGACTATCCTTAATGTCCTGGTTTGTTTTCTTTTAGATCGATAAAAACTGATTTGAAAAACTTAAAGATGAAGAGTGGCATCCCACACGTCTCTAAATGATGTTAGATTTTTCCCAATTTGGTTAAGAATAAGAAGGACCAACATCATTATACACTTATTTATTTAAAAACACAAACAAATGTTAATATTTTATTAGGTACCGATAGATAATTCGGCATTTAAGAAGATTCAATTTAAAGCAGCCCCATCCGTTCCCTATACACATCATGAAAACAATAAAAATGCCAAATAATAATATTGCATTATGAAGATTCTGCCCTGTAAATTTACAACATCAATAAAAGGACATCTATCTGCTTCGAAATCCTTGAACTGATGAGTTATTGAGAAAATCCTTATTATATATAAAGAAAATGGCGAAATCCTTTTTTGGTTTCAGCTGAAACAATACCAACTCGATGATTTCGATTGGTTCACTTTCATCCCCAACATTCTGTTCTGTACCCCCCCCCCCCTTCCCCCCGTATATGTTCAATTCAAAATGGATCTACTTTTGCTGGTTTCTACCACCATTTGCCTATATTTTATTTGCTCCAAAATACACGTTCGTACCTACATATAGTTTTATACAATGTATCGAAAGAGGGTCACATTCACGTGAGCACTTATGCGCAGGATACCGTTTCAGATGTATCTGTGTGGTTGTGTAACAATGGGTTTTAAGATTTAAATCCCCCCTCCTACTGCCTCCCCAACTGGCTCAGTTAAGGTAGGTACATCTCTATATGTATAAGTTGCTCCATAATTATAAATGTATATAAAAGTCTTTTGTGTTCTATTTAAAGCTCGATATGCATTCTTTTGTAGCTGACTGTGCAATGAGCATCAACAAACTATAAGGATTCCATTATCCTTGCGTTTTATATATGTATGTATATAGGTATTATTTATATGTAGGTACGGTATATGCAAACCTAAATAAACCTTGCAAGTACTTTGCTTGTCAACGTTTGGTTGACGAGCTCTTGAAAGCTCACCTCGTTTATCGAATGGTAATGTGTATAGTTTTTTTCCATTAAACCTTTTTTCAAAACTGACTGAATTCGAAGACGAAAAAGAAAACAGATTCTGCTGATTTAGCCAAATCTATATGGGTTTGTGATTTTAATGCAAGAACCAAATGTCTACATTTTGTTTGTGTCTCATTTATTAAGTTTAACGCTTGCGTAGTTCCATGCTTGACATTATTTGTACTCTTGTGTCGGTTTTGGTTTTACCAAAAAGCCATCCGAAAAAAAAAAATTTATTGTATGAGTGTGCGGATCTGGGTGGAGATGATTGGGGATAACTTTTATACCAAACCAACCCTTAAACAAAACTGAAACGAAAATAGCTCTAATTAATTAATTTATTGTTTGATATACATATATTTTTTGCATTTATTGATTTTCAATTTCCAAGGAGTTCTGAAAGTTATTTTTTTTCCTCTTTGATGTGTGTGTCGTGTGAATGAAATTTTATCGGTTTTTTTTTAGAAAGAATAATTTATGTATGTATCTACATAGGCATATATGTTTGGCATTCTATGCCAACTTTGTTGGAAAATAATCGATAAAGTTTATAAACGTAAAAATGGAAACATACCATTCATATTTAAAAAGTTTATTTAACATGATTTACATCATATTTGTAGGGTGTAAAACAATTCCTATTCTATTCTTAAATAGTCCAGTCAAATTGTCATCTGATTGTATGGTGTAGTGTGCGTGAAATCCGATGTCGACTAAATGAAAAATCCAAGTTTGTGCCCTCGAGCGCCGAACGCAACTTGGTCAAAAATCGAAAAAAAATGAGAAAATTTCGTTTTTGTCATATTTTGGTGATTATAACCCTAAAGAACTAGTTTTCGGCAGTTCCTTTTAAGGCAACTTTTAAAGTTAACCAAATTTGCTACAATATGAGACTTTAATTGTCTTTTTAGAACCAATAGTCCAGTAGGTACCTGAAATCCAGGAGTTCTGATTTCTTGCAGACTTATTAACGATGTTGGTTTAATTAATATATTAAGTTTTTGACCTCTAGCGCCGAAGTGCCGTAAACGCCATTTTTACATTTTTGGGAAATCGATTTTTTTAATTTTTTTTATACAATATCTGTTTGTAAATCCTCTTTTAATAGTTGTTATCAGAAACCTTCCGCACGTTTTAGTTTTAAAAATACTTACATTTTTGTTCAAAATGAGCCACCAAAATCAACAGTTTCTTTTTGGTCCATACACGTACGTCAAAAAATCGAAAACATATGGCATTTCAATACTAAAAACGTAATATAAACTCCTTGGGAAATTTGACGTATGTGCCAACCATTTTTCGTTAACGTCAAATATCTCACCAATTAGAAGCGATAGGAACAAACAGATAACAGTTTTGAAAAGAGCGCACCCAAAAACATAAGACTGCATACCCAGTTCAAAAAACGCAATTTGGCGTTTACGGCACTTCAATACTAGGGCGACGCTATGTCAAAAATAAAAAAAAAACATGAAAATTTCGGATTTTTGTTCAGAATTTTTTTCCCAAAAGGCTTAGTTAGAGGTACCTTTTTACAACGGTCTTAATGCAGACTATATTGGGTACAATAATATAATTGTCACATTAGTTTCCGAGATAAAGCTCATCAAAGTTTGTAAAAAAACTATCATATCGCAAAAGCGAATTTCTGAATTGGCAGTCTTTTAAAAACAAACGTCTGCAATAAAAAAAAATTATGAAAGACACTGCTTTTAGTAAAAATTAAATTACATGAAATTTTTATTGAAATCGATATTATTTTTCAAGAAAATTAGAAAAAAACTTTTTTAAAAATTAATTTATTTCAGAATTTTGCTTACAGTATTATTCAGATTTAGTATTTTTGGAACAATAAATTTAGTCAAAATCGGTGCAGCCCTTCAAAACATAGTCGGAATAATAAAAACCGGCTTTTCAGATGAAGGACATCGCACCATTGACAACAAATCAGTCATATATGAAATTTTATCGAAATCGATCGTATTTGTTTCGAGAAAAATGGAATTATCGGAATTATATGGTACCGTTTATTTTTATACCTAGGTCAAAAATAAAACACCCGGGGATATTTCTCTAAGAATATAATTTATATGAACTTTGAAAAAAATCGGCCCAACCTTGAGGCAGACAGACAGAATTGACGGACCTACTTATTTGTCTTCTCTATCATCGTATAATGTCATGTTTGATTGTTATCTCAAAACTTTTTTTTTACGAATGCATAACTTACCTTCCTAAATTATCAAGTAAAAATGAGTATCTACTAATTATGGAATACCAAAAATAGAAACTAATTTTTAATGCCAATAGAGTATTTGAATCCAAGTCTCCATGTTCGAATCGGCAAAGACGAAACTTTCGCTTTAAAGTCAAAAAAGTTTCGTGCAAGTGGGCCTAAGGCAATTAATTTTTAATTAGTTCTTCAATACTTATACAATTTCTAGAACTTACGAACGGTATGAGGTCCCGCTAAAAATAACAGATTTATATGATTTTTTATCCGATTTATCTACTTTTGATATTTCTCGGATTTGATTATTGATTTTCTCACATCAATTTAGAACTAAACCCGTTTAAATATAAACACAGTTCACAAAACAATATGCGGAACCAGTAGTAGATCAATCAATCTATCAATTGAAGTAAAATCTCAAAAAATCAAGTTAATAAAAGAGATGACAAAAAAAAACTTCAAATTATTCTCAATGGACTGCGAATAATTGAAGTTGCTTAAAAGAATACTTCAATTATTTACAAAAGTATTTCAGTTGCTTGGTACTTCAGAAACACTTTATGAATGAATACCTTGAATTGTTTCCTAGGTCTAAGATCAACAACAGGATCAAGAGTAGGTACGTACTTATAGTTATGAGAAACTATATAATATACCGTGTCATTTCGAACTTGGCATTTGCAGCTATAAATTCTGACACTTAAATAAGGTTAAAGGTCTTAAGATTGTGTACCTTTTGGTTATTTCCCTTTTTCAAAACAAAAAGTAACGAGACTTTTATTTAAAAAAATTCAAAATTCAAATTCAAAAATATAAAATAACGACAATTAAGTTTCATGATATATTTGAGCCCAAAAAGCCACCCTCATGTATCTAACGCCAGCTGTGCTTCCCAGAAGTCAACTAAAGTTTTCATCGGCTTGATTACCCACACTGAAATTGACGTCGTCACATCTGTCACATTACCTGCGGGTCTCAATTTCATAACGAATTCCATTTGTTTTAAACAATAAAAGTAAATGTTCAGCTTCATCACACAATGAATTTCAAGAAAAAAAATAATATTTCAGATCCCACCGTCATCGTCATCATCATCATCACTAAGCAATGCCATCAAAAATTGTTAAACAAAAATGTATTGAACATGGATTAGCGAATATTTGTAAGAAGCTTCGACACTTCAAACCCAACTGACGGAATCCTTGCTGACATTCATATCCGAACGTTGCCATATACTAGCCATCATCAGTCCCTGCGTCATAAGGCTTGTTGTCAAGTGGTCCTTGTTACTCAATTGGAATGGGTTTCTAAGAGTTATGTGAACAAAAAAAAAAAAATATTACATGAATAATTTAAGCTATAAAACCCCCGAAAAATATACAACGAAACTGAAATTGAAAAGAAGTTCAAGTGACCACTTGAAGCTCAACAATTGCTGGTAGCAGCACTTCCAACAATATGCGACATAGAGACCCCCATATGACATGAATTTCCAAGTGGCAAGAAGGGAATTTCTCAAATTATTATATTTTTTTTTTCTTCACAAGAGAAAAAAAGTTTTTGGACAAAATTCTTCGATCAAAATATGATCACAGATCGTTCTTCACTCAAATTAACCACAGGGGATGGCAGCGAGCGGAACGTTTTTTGTTCTCAAATGAAATTCATTAGTGCTGTATAGTTGATTGTATATTATGGAATTCGAATCAGTCAACATTTTTAAAATCCGAAAAAAAAAATAAGGGTTGATGATGCAAAACGGAACTAAAAGTTTCAGTTCCGCAATGCAATCAGTTAAGGGATGTCGGACACGAACGACAAAGGCGATGCTGATTAACGGATTGCTGCCGTCTGGCTGTAACTTATTTTTTCTTTTGCTTTTGAATTTGAGTGAAACTCACAATAATGATGATGATGGCGCGATGAAATTCAAAAGAAACGAATGATTTGTCGAGTGGCATTACTTCCGATTGTGAATAATAATTTAGCAGCTTATGATTTGTTCCTATATACTGAAAGAAGTGTGGTACTTATTTGAGTTCAGAGTCATATAATTATTATATGGCTTTGATGGGATGGAATATTGTTCTGTGATTATAACTGCTATAGGACTAATCTTGGAACACTTAAGTAGTAATCGATTAACGCATGAATTTAGCATTGAACTTGACTCTAATAAGTCTTATAAGTACTTTAATGTCTAAAAGCGATCATCGATCAATTTGTGTTTTGACAATACCAAGATCATCTTATTAAAATGTTACTTATGTAGGTATGTATCTTGAAATACTTAGAATATTATCACGTCCGTTTTTTTTTTTTGGCAACCTATAGTTATAAATAGTGAAGTTGAAGTGAGAAATTCGCAAAAAAATCGCACCGGCACTCGCTTTTTTGTATTTGAAATATGATGGGTAGTTACTTCTGAACTGTCTGACAGAATAAAATAAACAATATAGGGACAAGAAAAAATTTGTTTGTAGGCAAGACCGTTTGTTCCTTCAATATGAGACCTATTTGCAAAAGTTACAGACATAATGAGACGTCTTCATCTTTACTTATTCCAGCACAAACTTCGTGAGCCCGTCCAGAACGCGTGGTGCATGATTTAATTCAGTCATCAGTTGGGTTTGATTTGGAATAAAGGTCCAGGCAGAAGATGTAACTCCAGTCTGTAACACCAATGTCCTCATTCTCTTTTACAGCAACCTTATATAACAAGCCTGTCGTTTAGCCGGATTTCACGATGACTTGCTTTTTCTTTTCTTTATTATTAATAATCAGAGCTTTCAGCTCAGATTTATACGCCGAACCGTGCAAAGTAGCAAAGATGAAATTTGGATTCAGCGAGCCCCAAAACATATGTAAATACCAAGTGACATAAATATACTTTCGTATTTTTTCCTGGTTTGACTGTAGTATTGTTATATCACTTATCAGTATCACACGCTCATATCACGTAGTCCACCATTGTGAAAAGCATTTTTCGAGGTGTTCCAATGGTCGGATTATGTCCGATTTGGATATGTTATTCGTCCTTCTTTTCGTTTTGTAGTACGCAGCTCCACGGTGAAACGGTTAAAAACCCGTTCAAGTCTCCACTTCTCTCTACACTCTTTTCGCACACAATTTAATTGACCGGGATATAAATTGCCTGCGAAATTTTCACGTTTATATTTTGTTTGTGTTTTTTTGTGGTTATTGTTATTATAAAATGGATTTCTGTTCTTTTTATTTGTTTTTTTTTTTTTGGGTGTTTTGAGAAATTATTTGTTTACAAAGGGTGAAACTTTACACAAAATTTTTCCGGTGTAGTTTCGTTTACATTTCGTCTGTGTTTTTGGAAACGATGGAAAACTTCGCTTCACTTTAAGCCTAGTATGCACTGAAGTCAAACGAAATTTTCCCCAAAAAATAATGAACAAAATAGAAACATCGAAATTTCGCGAACAAAGCGAGTGGAGACCACGTAGAGACTGGAGATTACCGATTCCAGTCTCTACGTGGTCTCCACTTCCGTTTCACAATGAAGCTGCGTACCACAAAACGAAAAGAAGAACGGAGAATATCGTTTATGATCACTGTGTCATTTTTGTATGGGATTTTTCGTTTCAACAAAACGAAACGAAACGAAATTTTCCGTCGTCTCCAAAAACACAGACGAAATGTAAACAAAACGGTATGGACAAACTTTTATGTAGAGTTTCACCATTTGTACAAAAATTATTTTTCTAAACACACAAATAAACAAATAAAAAAAACTGATCTCCATTTTATAATAATAAAAAAACTACTTAAAACTACAGTAAAATATTGTATTTATACGTTTTTAATATAAGCCAATAAAAAGTCATTAAAACTAAAAACTAAACTAACTAATAATAATAACCACAGAAAAACACGAACAAAATAGAAACGTCAAAATTTCGCGAGCAATTAATGTCCCGGTCAATCAAATTGTGTGCGAAAAGAGTTTAGAGAGTAGTGAAGACTTGAAATGGTTATCTATCGTTTCACCGTGGAGCTGCGTAGGTACCTCAAAACGAAAAGAAGGACGGAATATTTAGTTTATGATTTCACTGTGTCATTTTTGTATGAGATTTTTTGTTTACTAGGCTTAAAGTGGGAAGTACTTCACCTCAAAAAAGTTAAGTTATTTCCCACTAGTCTAGTGGTAAAGTTATTATCCATGTGAAGTTATTTCTCACTTAAGTTCTTTCCCTGCACCAAATTTCAAATGGTAAACAGCTGAAATACCCAATGGTTACACTTAACCAGAGGCAGAGCTGAAAAGACTGTCCCTTAATGTCTGACCCTTTCGAGCCAGTAAAAATGAATTACAAATCTAGCTTGCCTTATATTTCGTTATAGTATTTCTTAAAAATCAAATTACGAAAAGAATTGAAAAAAATATAATTAACACTGATAAACTTTAAGGTGAAATCTGAACGATTTAAATTTTAAGCACATAAAGATAATGATAATGAATTTCCCCTGAATTTCTCATCTTTTTTTTTTATTTATATAAATGAAGGTATACGAACATTTGAAATCAAAATATTTATTTTACAATTGAATAGCAAGTCGATAAGACAAGACAAATCAAATTAGCATCAAATAAGTTAAGTACATATTATATAAAAAGAGAAGCTACAATGAAGTTCTCGCTGCTTCTTCTAGTGTTTTTTGCCTTTACTTGGGCTCGAGGTTGTACAGATGATTCTTGGTCAGAATATAAGGTGAATCCAGTAAATAATTGTAAAAAAAATATGTATGGATAAAAAAATTTATTTTTATTTTAGAAAACATTTAAAAAAGCTTATAATTCACTGGAAGACAAGAGTCATCGTGAGATTTATTGTAGGGCACTTCAGTCAATTAATGCACAAAATGAACTTTTTAAACGGAATGAAACTACCTGGGAGATGGGTGTTAATCAGTTCACAGATATGAGCAGTGACGAACTAAACAAATCCTTCGGAAACCGTGGTAGGATTACGCAGCAAAAAGATGTTCATATTTCAGAATCAGATGATGAATATTGATATCCCTTTTTGCATTCTGACTATTCGTGTTTTCGTTGATTGGACAGGAGCGTTTTTGGGTTCAGTGGCAACTGTGTTTTTTTATTCAAAACGCTTCACCTTCGTAAATATGTTTTTAGTTTGTTTTCCATTAAATATACACAAACAAAAAAAAAAGAAAAAGAGAATAAAAAGTTATAAAATTTATAATTTTATACAAAACGAATTGGTAACATTTTTTCAAAAGTATAATTTGAACCACAGTGCCGAAATGTATCAGACGTACAAACATGATAAACGATACTAATGCATTTTGGGATGAGTGATGTAAATAAACCTCTACAAAATAAAATGCACGACTGGGTCGCACGAACTTGCTCTTGTAGCAAACTATGGGATTACGAAAAATTGAGTTTTAATAAAATTTAATAATAGTTATCATTAAACGACTGTTTAGCGAAAAACTTTAATTGTCATCTTGTGTTAAATGTTGCACTTGAATGTTCTACCAAATTCAAATGAAATCGGTTTTGCCGTTATCATTTCATGGCTAAATTTGTAAAAAAAAATCGTTAACATTAAATCTTCGTTTTGTCCATTTTTCACAAAAAACCAGGAGCCAGATTCTGTATGGAAAAACCATCGAAAGTTTTCGTCTGTGCGAACGATTTTCTGATCAGTTGCTATGAAATCGTTCGCACAAACGAAAACTTTTGATCGTTTTTTTTATACAGAATCTGATCCCAGCACACCAAACATAACGCTCACAAAGTTTTATCAAAATCGTAACAGCCGTTTTGGAGAAAATTTGGAAAAACTAAAACCGTTATAGCCGGAAGATAGGTAAGTACACGTTATAGCCCGGCTAAAACAAACATTCATATTTCTCCTCTAGGGAATCACCAAATGTCTTATACACTAGAAGTTGGAAAAAAACAACCGTCAAACCGTTCCCGTTTTTGTGTTAGTTTAATAATCGAAAAATGGCTTGGTTATTTTTTTTTTCTTTTTTTTTGTACATTAAGCGACCTTTACACGGTCAGTCATTTGACATCAATCTCTGTTGTAGTTACATAGTCGCATTGCCAGACCTAATTAAAACTCAAACAAAGTTTTTTATTGTACATATGTACATACATATAATAAACGGCTGCCTTAAGCTCGTATCTGCTCCAGAACGAGATTGAAGCTGTCATCAAGATACCAAGTTAAAGAACTATTCAGGTCATATAAACTACATATATATCATCCCTATCGAGGTCTCCGTTCGGAAGAAATTTTTGTACAAAATCTGAGAATTTTTAATCGAGCTATCCATTCTGACACACAAATCGGAGAAACTTCCGAAAGAATTAAACGCAGGCTATTGGTGTGCGATGCAAAGCATTGAGAAATTTTTTTTTGACAGCTACACGGAAAACATTTTCCGAAGTTCTCCGACAACAAATTGCTGCGGAACATTGAAAAAAAAATATTTTTAAAAAGTTGTTATTGATTCTATTGAAAATAAATTTGTTTTGTTATTTAGTAGCTATGCTTGTTTTTAAAAGGCTACAAAACAAAAGAAAACAATCTTTTGGAATTGTTTTGATTTAATCGTGTGACGGTATGAATGTTTGTACATTATTCCATTCTAACTTCATTGTTAATAATAAATGTTTTTAAATTATCAGAATATTTTTTAAACTGTATGGGGCTCCACCCACGGGATTAATTCATCTTCGTAGAAAACCGATTTCACCCTCACACAATCACACACGGGATGAATTAGGCTGGGGGAAAAAATGTATACATGAACCTCTGCCATTTGTGTTAGTATTAAATTGTTTGAGAGAGAGCCAATAATATTTTCGTATCCTAGTAACTGTTTTCACGAATTTACACTTTCAATAAGAAAATTAATATATTTTCATTTCCTAGCAACTGTATTTACTCTTTCGTCAACAAAAATGAAACGAAGTGAGAAAATAATAATTTTGCAGGCCTCATGCATTCCGAATTCGTGTTGTGCGGCTGAAGAAAGAATCTCTATACTAGTGATGTAAACGTTTTCGTTATAGTCCTATCACCAATCAATTTCAAAGCTCTGAATTCTATCCAGGAGCTTCAGATAGGTTTTAGGAGCACTATACCTGCCCAGACCTGACGGATGTATGCTTTATAAATAACAACCAGATCATGTGGGGTAAAAAATTTCTTGCATAGTCGTAAGAAACCTAAGAATTTCGCAGCGTTTTTGGCGACGTCAAGTATGTGGTCGTTCTACTGAAGGAATGCAAGTGTCACTCATGGATAGTGGCATTGGGAGTATATTTCGCTTAAATGACAGAATGCAGCATTGAGTTTTCGAAGCATTAAATTATACGTGGTTTTTGATTCTTCATTGGACAATGCTGTCAAGATCGGAATTTAAAGAGATTAACATACGACGCCGCTCCAATTCTGGTTTTCCGTATTTCGTCTTTCGAGATATGACAAATGACTCAACGACTGAACCTTTCAAATGCTTTGTTTGTTATTATTGCAAATTAAACTTTAATATATACAAATTTGTCGAAAATTCAACATCACTCAATATTTTGCTAGGCATAAGTTCAGTTCAATGTCAATTCAGTATAGATTCTTTTCTTTTTATATTTTTAAACCCTTTATTATATTGACATTGTGTTAATTAAATTGTTAAATATAAAATTGGGGGTTGCGGTAAAAATATTTGCTCATATGTAAACAAACTTTGAGGTAATAATTGTTATGGTAAACATTTGCTTCCAAACTTTACTAATGCTTTCATCACATTCATGTTCATACATATTGTAAATGCAGTTTTCAGCTGCAATTTGTGTCAATTTGTGATACAAATTAAGTTAGTAATACTCCTTTAACCAACCTGGGAAGATGAATATCTTGGACAACGTTTCCTCCATAATTGTTTTCATTTTATTCAAAAAGTTGTTTGCTTCCTCAAATTTAACAGAATTTATGAATCTTCGCCAAAAGCGAAGCATCGTTTATCAAGGTGGTTCAATAAAGGTACGAATTTTTTTGATCAAAAACATTCCTTTGAGAATTTGAAGTACATATTTTTAATTAGTTTTCTGTATCCGGCATTTGGCCTCTGTACCTCGAAGATCGTGTGAATTGGAGACAAGTGAACTGCATTGCAAGCTTACAAACTCAATACGATCTACCATCAAAGCCTCTTAATTCATTGGACAAATGGGAGCTACCATATGGAAAAAGCCTACGCACTATGCGTAAGGAATTTGACAGAACTGTATCGTTAAGGCCAGATCCTGCTCGTTTGTTTATTTATGCAGCTTTGGAAGAATTTATGAACAGAAATGGTCGAAATGGACGAGAATGTTTGTTGCGCTCAATATGTGAAAATGCTCAAATCGATGAGCATGCTGATGTATTCTCAAGGATACTCAATGTTGTTCTGACGTATTGTATTTGCAATTATTCTGCATTATTATTTAAATTTTTTATTGAAATTTTAGTCCGGGAAAAGATTATTTGGACGAAGTCTATAGGGATGCAGTAAAAGCGGGTAAATTTGGAGCTGATTGTTTTACTTCCTATCCAAAATGTTTGTACGGCGATAATTTTTTGGACCGAATTGCTGTTGTTACTACCTAACAAAATAGGTAAGAACAAGGTGATGCACTTCTTAAAGTAACATTTATTTACTCCGGAACAAATTGTGGAAGTTTTGTTTTTCATTTCTAACAAAAAAAATCATCATTAATCTTGATTTTCAAATCTTTTCGGTTTGAATTTTACATTTTTATAATTAAATAGCTACTACAACTTTCTAAAACTTCTTCTATTATTTTTTTTTTTTTTTTGTAATAAATGTAAAGTTCAAGAATTTACTTGAAAGATAAATGAACACACCTAGTTTTTGATTTGACAGATCTAAAGAAGAGCGATAATTGTGTTGCGTTGTTTTTTCAAAGGGATTGCAAAATTAAATAGTTTAAACAATCTTTTGGACGTGTATTTGTTGTGAATATTGCAACTTGTGAATAAATTAAATCGTAGTAAATTGTTAAAAGTTAAATTATCAGATCCTTGTATGTAGGTACCTACAATAAACCACAAAAAAAGATACTTCGTTGATCCATGAAATGAAAAAAGTAAACACTTCCGATCCGATCAATCCTGACAAAATCAAAGGAATGCCTACGATATTTAAATATACATAAATAAATATATAAGTTTTAGTAGCAAATTAAATTATATTTTTCGGGTGAAATTCAAAATAGGCGAAAAGGGAAATTTCAATTTTTCCGGGTGGAATGTAATTTGGGCGAACTTCACAATACAGTTGAATAAAAATTGGTTCGTGAATTTTTTTTTCTTTCATTTCAAACTTTGTAGGTATGTTAAAAAAAACCGTCTTACCTGTTATTTGGATTTTAGCCTTTCTTTTCATACAGTCCAGCGTGAACTTGTCCGCATGTCCCGCAACTACCATGTTTCTCAAGCATTCATGTGTCTCCATTAGCCAAAATATAAAAGAATATCCAGGATCACTCCAAATCCATTGGAACTTCCAAGTACAAAGTTCATTTATCAACATTATAAACGCTTCTGTTCCTAAAGTATCTCTTTCTCTTTTTTGCTTATATAGATTCTTAAGTTATTTCAGGCTGAATAAATAAGCATTTGTGTATGTATTAGTGTAAAAAGAAATCAAGGATTTCTTTTTAAAACAAGCACACCGTTGCCGTTTTATGTTCTCAATTCGCCCCATATACCATTTACCATGACTACTTTAGTTGTTCTTGATGGTGGGCCAAGAATAAGTTCCCCCCGCGTTGTTTTGTTCCACTGGTCCTCCTCCTTCTTTTTCGAGAAACCAAACTGTCCTTTATCTTTAGCCAGGTCAGGTTTCTCATAAAATAGAGTCTTTCGAATTGTAATTTCGGTTTTGTAATTTTTAAACTTAAATACACTCATTAGAACTAATTTCATTATTAATTGTTGTTTAACTTAGATTTCACCATATTTAGATTAATGTTTTTAAAATGAGTCCTCTTTCGCCAGTGTTCTACGCAAATGCTAAGAGTCAGTTGTTGTGTGACTGGCACTTATGACAACCGATCTACAACTCAATACTCACATTACTTCAATTATGTATTGTATATACATTGTCCGGCTGCATTACTGCATTACTGCAGCACTCCAACTTCTTCTTAAGCATAGGGCAGCAACAAGATCCTTCAATCTGTCGCGATTCACCAAATCTAGTCTTAGCTGTGGCCATGATTGAATTTTTTGAGGCTAAGGTTCTTAAACTAAAGATGACGTCTGTTTCCCTGAGGATTCTATTCGAAAGATTTTTTTCCATTAAAACAAAGATACAACTACAAAGTTAACCAATATTTAGATGTCTGCTGGATGAAAAAAGGTAGTCTTTTCACAGTCGTCATTCGGTAACTGGTTTTGATTGTTAATACCAAATATAAAAATGACAACTAAACAATAGATGAGTTGCTGATTTTGTCATCATGACAGAGTTCAAAATGACGGACAACATTTTTGTTTCAACACAACTGAAAAAGTTGTCTTGTGTAAACGAATAATTTGTTTGGTTATACATATGTGGGTTGAGTTGTCTTGATGACTTGATGAGTTGTCTTCTATAATAAGAGCATATATATATATTCCAATTGTGTACTTAATGGATAAGGATGACAACTATAGAATTTGTTGAGTGAGTTTTTTTTTAAAGAACAAATTTCGAAAATAAAAACAGTATTAGGTACATTTTGCTAGTCTCTTTAATTTGTTTGATTTTATATTTTTTTAAAAAGATGCATCTGGACGGCACATCAAAATATAAGTTTGTAAACTACATAGTTTACAAGATTTATCAAATGCAACAATAATATAAGAAAAGTGCTTATATATGTATAAGTTTTATTTAGTTTTTTTTTTTGTCAGTTTCTTAAATAAAAATAATCCTAATTTTTTGTTTATCAAAGTTGTACGTTTTACCTAACGTATAAACATTTATAGATACACAATTTTTTTTTGTTTCTTTTTAAAAAGTCTTTGTTTTAAATGTGTTTAGTATCTTCTGTTGTTATAGCCGCCTCTATCACCACCTCGGTTATTGTTGTATCCACCAGAGTTGCCAGCATTTCTATAGTTATTATTGCCATAATTTCTCTGGTGCTGATTGTTACCTCCGTAGCCACCACCACCACCACCACCGCCACCATTGCCGCCTGGACGACCTGAACCCCCAGCTTGGACCCAGTTACCACCACGGCCGCCACCGCCGCCACCACCACCTCCATAGCCACCTCTACCACCTTGACGATTGTTATCATATTGCTGGTACTTATTGCCACCACCCCCTTGTTGATAATTGTTGCCACCACGTTGCTGATTTGAGTTGTAACGATCTGAAAAAAAAAGAATAAAGAATTACGTTGATATTTGATTAAAATCACATTAAACACAATTTTATTATAATATAAATTTGAAAATTTTAATAACTTGTATATCGAAGCCAAAATAAAAAAATCATTAGTGATTGTTTTAGTGTTCTTTTTTTTATTGCTTATAAATAAAAATTATTTTCATATAATATTTTTTCCTATCGACAATAATAATATTTTAATTATTTTTATTTTGGTACACTTAAATTTTATCTTAAACATTCGAATTCATTTAATTTTTTTTTTCTTTTCACTTTTATATGTAATTGAAATTTTGAAAGGAAATGTCAAGATTGACATAAATGTCAAAATAAAACACGAAATAGTTTGGTGGGATCGCCTTTCGTAATTTATAAATCATTTTACTAATTAGTTCTTGCAATGTAATGTAACTTAAAATTTTAATATTAACGTATAAGATTTGTTATCTGACGGACAGAAGTTTTCTGATTATTTGTTTCTATTTTGATCCATTTTACTTGCGCCACAATTATGTATTTATCAACCACATTACCACCGGCGCGTCTCAGCACAAGCACCGCCATTTTTACTGTTTAGCATTTCGTATCAAAATCAAATCAAAAGAGAAAACACGAAACAATAAATTCACAACGAAATAGCTTTGGACATTAAATATGCAACGAGGAAGCATTGGTTAATTCACAAGGAGATAGCGTTTGACACTAACCCCCCTATTAATAAACACGAAACAACAATGAGTTAACGCTAACACTTCATAACTCGTTATTTCTATTTATAAATGTGTGTTACGTTCAAATGATGAAATAAATACGAAATTACTTTAACCCCACCGAAATCGGCAGAATAACTTTTTGATATGAATTTCTGTAAATGTTCCCTTTCCAGAATATTTAGAATATATTTAAAATTCACTGCATAATGTCGGAATTGGTGCAACATATATAAAATTTAAATGCCGATAAATTTTACTACTCCGATAATTAAAATGATTTTAAGTGTTATAACTGGTGATTCAAGTATGTCAAAAGATTTGAATTTTAGTACATTATATTGATACTTAACCTACTACTAAAAAGAACTCCACTTATGTAAGCCGAGTTTTTTTTGGCATTTTTTGGAAGTTCATATAGAGTGATCGAAAAAACGACATTCGAGATCAGCCCACAAAATTACCGACGAAATTTGACGTTCCCATGTAACATACAGTATATAGTTGAGCCGGTAATACAATTTGTATCGGGACGGGTCTTAGCTAAGTCCCGATAATTATCTGAAGTTATAGCTAACTCCATATGGACTAATGTTGTTGTTGTATTTACGTCGTTTTTTCACACAAGGACATTATTTCTGATACGCGCTCTCTTAGAATAGTTTGGAAGCAACAGAGTGTGAATTTTAGGAAATAGAAAAACTCAGTGATAAATTCTATTTTCAATTCAATGTTACTCCAACCAGTGATGTCGTATAAAATAGTTTTGGAGTGGTGTTGCAGTGAAAAATATGTATTTTTCATAATATGCATGGTCGGAAAATTTTCTGGGCTCTAATGAGAGAACGTAAAGCTCTACGCTTTACAATTTTGTATTGTTTTTATACATAATTATCCAGGAAAATATTATAAAAGATCCCGCATTCTTCCATCAGAATTTTCAAAACTTAAGTCTTCCATGGAATAGGACAAAGTTCTAGAGACAGGAGCTAATTAAAATCCTGTATAGTTAAATGCAATCAGATGAAAACAAAATTAACGTTCAATAGCAGAGAAGTGTTGTGCTCTCCAGACTCTAAAATCCGAACCACCTCGACTATACCTACTTGTGGTTTTTTTTTTTATGTTTCAAAAGATGCGCTTCCTTCAAAATACCATCTTAAATCCTTTTTCATAGAGGAAAAGATTTCTAAAGAAAACACAAACCAACCGAAACTATATAAGAATGCAACTCATTCGTTTTTCCCATCATCAATCGACTTGACTACTTTTCATCACAAGCTAATTCATGCAATGGGTGTCCTTATTGTTATAGCACAGTGGCGCAAGGATCCTTTACGTAGCAACAGCAGGTAAATAGAAAGAAAGAGAGATCTGTAGATAAATATAGTGTATAGTTCGAGTTCCTCCAGGAAAATGAGTTTCAAAAGTAAGTAAGCAGTTTTGCTCCTTCAATTGATAATAATTGATAATTCCCAATGTAAAGGTTATTATTGTGGGTGAATAACTGAGCTCTTGTCTGCGAGTTTAAATTGAACAAAGGAACAGGGACTCTTATCGTAGAGGAATTCAATTTTATTTGCGGTCGCTATGCAATTCATCGGGTGGTTTATGCTTCTTTCTTCGAGCGACGACACTGACAATGGATTTAAATTGGAATTGAATTAATTTAATAATTACAACGCAATCAAGCTTACGTAAGTGCCGGTGTAAAAATAAATATGAATTCTGGATGGCATTGTATTGATGATGTACACTAGTCGTTCTAAAGGATTTTTTTTTCTTTTATATGAAAAAAGGATAGGTAATGACATTTGAATGAGACTGAGTGAGTTGAATAAGCCAACATAGGAAGAAGTACCTGTTTGGGTTATCTTCTTTTGTGTTTGAATTTTCGAAGATATTGTGCAATTTTTTTTTTTTTAAGAAAATTTCTATTGTTTGCATCATCATTCAGCTTATTTAAAGAAAGGAAGTCAGATGAATGGTGTTTAACAATGGAAATGTTTTGATTATGATATCAATTTGTATATATTCGCATTTGATTTAAAGTTTGTGTGAATGAAGTACCTACATATAAATATTGTTAATTAGGTACTTTTTAGTATTTGCAATAAAAATTGATCCTTTGTTATAAACAACTCGAATCATCCCCTTCATCACTCGTCACATCATGAGCAACTGTATAGTATTAGCATTTATCCAGTCAAGCTCTTAAGCTATCGGATATAATTAGTTTGGTTAGTGTATATTTAAAACACGCATCGTTACGGCCATATTATTCACTTTACTCATTTCTTAGCCAAGTTTAATATTGTTTGTTCAAAGAAAATATTTACAAGAGTTCTTGCACATTAAAACGGAATGCCTTTTATAATTAATAAAATACATTTGGAGTTAATAAAAAACTTTATCAAAACTTATCGTAAAATAAAATGCTCGTGGTTCACTACTTTTGTAGAGAAAATAAAACCAAAAAAAATCGCGGTTTTATTTTCCTTACAAAAGTAGTAAACCACGGGCAAACGTTATCCCTTAGCACATATGACCACCAACAAAGTGAACACTCATCTGTAATACAGTGTGTTAAGAGAAAAATTCAATTTGTTTTTTTCCATACAACGATTGCGCGTGTCACGTTTGCAAGCGAACTCTCAGTTGGTTTATTTTCCATATAACGTTTGATTGTATCTATCGACCGAATTCCTAAATAACAGTTGTAAGTGCAAGAACAAAAAGGTGCGACACTTTTTTTTAGTACTTTTCAAAAAGTAGTGAATACCCTACCTGCAATCCCGTCAAATTTTTGTGTGCGAGCAAACGTTCCACGGGCAATCGTTCTGCGGGTAATAATCCAACTGTCTCTTCACTTGTATTCGGTTCACAGATAGGAAAAGATTTTTTTGGGGAGCGAAAGGGCGGGTACGAGTTTACTATACCTATGCTTTTTTTAGACTATGCGAACTTAATGAAGAAAAATAAAACTGATGTATAGGAAATAATGGATGTATAGAATTCTTTTATAAGGTGAAAAATGAAAAAAAAACATTTTTTTGGTAACAAAGTTGGCAAGATAAAATGTAAGTGGTATCCTATATGACTCAGTCTGCCATGATCTGTGGCGCTAAATTTGACCAATGGTACTGATCAGAGCAGTGATTTATTGCCATAGATCTGTGACTAAAGAAAATCCCACATGAACAAATCTAACGGGTTCAAACCACACGATCTCGAGGTGGCCAATTCACATCGAATCAGTGTGAGAACATTTTCAGAAATCGCTCTTGCATCGTCCCAAATTATATATTTTCCCTTGTTGACAACCACATTTTTAAAAGACATTTTTTTCATTTGCACATGTTGTTAAACGCTATATTTCTCCAAGTCAATACTTATGTCATATTCGAGTGGTAGTTGATCAAAGATTGTTTACATTTATTTTTTGTAACCTCAAACGAAGCAAAAACTTTTAACTCGTTTTTTCAATATTTGTTCCTTATTTACACTCAATATTTAAGTTCTCGAAACATAAAAAAGAAATGAAAACACACTGCGCCTTTTGTTTTATATGGCTTTGACCATGTGATCGATGTAAACAATATATATGTGGTAGTAAATTGTGACAGCGCTCCCAACACTTCCAATTCAATTCCGGAAGGCAAATTAGCACTCCCAAACATAACTCCGAGCAGCCAATCGACCAATTTAGGAAGTTTTTTTTTTCACTCGGAGGGCACTCCGAACTTCCACTCGAATATGAAATTAATAATGACAGCTAAATTGAAAGATGTAGGTATAGCCTCAACAATGACCTATCAAAGTTCGAAACGCTTATATTGATTTTTGTTTTCATTAGTAGCTTTCAACAAACTCAACAATTTTTTTGTATATACAAACTTAACAAATAAGTTAAAGTTTTCCTGAAAGAAAAAATATTCAATCCTTTTTATGATAAGCTACAAAATGCTGTTCTCATTATACATATAATCTTGTTTATAATCTTAAATAGCTCTGTTGTCATTTTCATTTTCAACGTACATACTTTATAAATTTGCACTTTTCTTCGTTCCGAAAACAATAGATCACTTCTCAAACCATTGTTTATTTTATGACTATCCAAAATACTAAGGCTGCTAAATAGGTAAAAAAAAACTAAGCAAAGCAATTTTAAATTCAATTCGAAGAAAGAACAAACAATCAAAAAATGAGCATTAAGGAACAGATGAGGTGCGAACAAATGAATTCGATTGTTATCATCTATCGCACTGAGGCTTTTCATTTGGGGGAGTGCATGCCACTCATTCTTTTCACCTTATTCTTTATATACAGCTTCAGTTCATGCATCATAGACATGCATCATTTAATGGCTGAGTGAGTGTTGAATGCACTGAATGCACTCACCTCTTCTTAACTTATTATAATGCTTCGCAAGGACTTTATAAGCCTTTTTGACTATCCAAGTTGAGTATTTGTGTTGTGAGCTCCTTTTTTTATTTTTTGTATGCCTACGATGACGACGCCCGCCGAAGCTTTTTCTACTTTCTATTTCTTTCAGTAGGATTTTTTTTTTTGCATTGCTTGCTCTCTGCAATTTTCTCACTCGCTCTCTGTGCCGCCTCTTTGAACCTTTTCGGCTTATGTGCTTGTTGGTTAAAGGTGCATAATATATTGTGTTGACGATGATGGCGTGAAACAAAAAAAAAAAAAAACAGGAGTCCTTCAATATGCTTGCCGGAATCTTTTTGAGCTCTGACTTCATTCATAACAACAAACTACCTTTGCGATGACGCCTCCTCTCCAAAATGTGAATGTAGGAAAAGTGAGAGCAAAGTGGTTGAGCGCGATTAATAATGTTGATTGTGGATGCAAGTAGCCATAAGAGATTGGCGCATATCCTTTGTGTTATATGTGCTTGTAATTGCTTGAGTTAAAGCAAGGATGAATGATTTTTCAAAACATTAATCTTTGACAGAATAATATACATACCTACCTTGTTGTCAGAATTGTAAGGCAATTCATATTTCAAAAATATTGCTTTCGAAATTAAATGTCATTTTAAAGGATCATCTAATCTTCGAAACGTGAATATACATAGATACAGGGACTGGGATTGGAGATAGCATTAGGTTGCTTCTTTTTCAACCACACGATTCAACCTTTTCTACTAATGTGCTCGATAACGATATCTACAAGAAAACTTAATGGAAGCAACTGTGTCACATATAACACGAAACGAAATTCGGCAATTTAGGAGCCAGATAAGAATTCTCGGGGTTGGGTACGGAAATCCCGACTGGACAAAATCCCGACTACCAAAATTCCGACTGACGAAATCCCGACTGACTAACTACTTTTTTTTGGTAAAGGCAATTTAAAACTGAATTTTTCAATATAAATTAATTGCAAAAATGTTTCATAATTTCAGGTAGGTATCGTTTTTACCGGTTATTTTTTATGTATTTAACTTGTTATCTAGGGTAGCATTTATGGTATTCAATGTTTTTTCGTCAAAATCCTTTCTGTGTCAGTCAGGCTCACGCAACTTCGTTGCTCCGCTTAGGTTATGTCCAGTCGTCTGGCAGGCGCCTGAGTCCAATGTTTCCATATTCCACAGCACCTGGGTGGCCCGCTTCGCAGGTTCAAGGAATTTTAACTCCCTTTTTGTAGTCAGTCCCGCTCACGCAACTTCGTTGCTCCGCTTAGGGTATGTATGGTCGTCTGGCGGGCGCCTGTGTCCAAAGTTTTCAAATTCAACAGTACCTGAGTGGCCTGTTTCGCATCGTATTTTCTTCCATTTCAATTCCTATTTCAAATAATTAGTGTAAAAGCAAAGAAATGTTACAAAAAGGTGCTAAAAGTGCTGAAAATCGAAATTTTTTATTCGTACCATTCCGATTTCGTCAGACGGGATTTTGGCAGTCGGGATTTTGGCAGTCTGGACAACATTCAAAACATTTCAAAAACTCCATCAAAAAGCAGAGCGATTTACTACCGACATAAACTGTATTACCGGCACGAGCTATTTGTATTTCTTATCGATATAGTTTTTATTGAAAAGCCATATTTTGTTTGTTGTTATAATGACGTGCGTTAATATGTATCCAATGATATTTTTTTTTTCAACATTAAATGGAGTTGCAAAAAAGTAAAACTACCTATTAGCCGCGTTTTTTGCAAGTCCATATAGAGTTGTCAAAAAAAACGACATTGGGGATTAGCCCACACCATTACCGACGAAATTTGACGTTACCATATAACATACATGTGATTGTGTCGGTATTTATCGGGACTTAAGTCCTTATAATTATCTGAAGTTAGGTAAGTCCATATAGACTTATGTTGTTTTATTTACGTGTAAGCTGATGTCGTTTTTTCACACAAATCTATATGGACAATATAGAACTTGCAAAAGAACACGGCTATTATGTGGTTATCTGAGTCAACCAGTGATTATGTTTAGATTGCGCTGAAATGAGTTCCACTTGAATTAATTGTGTTCGTTTTGACGAAATCAAATATTTCACACTTGACGCGACGTCTCCGTCTCTACTAGGCAGTACTGACATGTCTGACTAAAAAATCAAAGAACGTTGACAACAAAAAAATTAGGTGTCAATGCAAAATGCGATTTTGTGATTTATGTATGTAACATAAATCAGTTTATCATGTCAAGCCACAAAGTGCACGGAAATCAATTAAAAATTTTCAGTTGACATTTCGAGATTTGTATGTAGTATGTGCCACAAAATTCATCATAAGGTATGTCCATATATTCAGTCAAATCAAAATATACCAAAAAGAACTATATTGCTTTTCTGTGTGTGACAGTTTGCACTTAATGACCCTGATTACACCAGTCCTTTTTTTGTACGTGACGTGTTTCATCTTTCTGACAGGTACGTACTATGGTGATTAGACAGTTCTTGTTATTTGCCCGTTTTCATTCATCATTTTCATGCCGGAAAGCAAAGTTGTGAAAGTTTTTTTTTTTTTTTTTTTTTGAAAAAAAAAATATTATTGTTAAGTATCATTGCTAATACTTAGTTTCTTTTTGAATTGTTGATCTAATTTTCAACAAAATTTATTATAACACTTGCTATATTTAATGTTCTTAAATAATTCAATTTCGCTTTCCGGTGTCAAACAAGAAACGTCAAAGTTCCACCAGAAAAAGTCTTAAGATTTTCATACGTGCTTTCGTTACTTCATTCCTCCTTCGATTTTACACACTTCACCCAAAATGTCAAAAAGACGTATGACGAAACGTACCGAAAAAGGACTGGTCTAATAAGAATCAATGATAAAGACGTCAAAATATGGATGACATTTAGACCTACGTATGTGTAATATTTAGTTCGAACTTTTACTATAAGACTTAGATTTCGAAAAGTAAACGTATTAAAAAAACTTTCGACAATATTAAAGGTGACATCTTAAAATCTTTAAATCAAATACATCTATTTCATAAAAAAGGAAAATTTCGAGTTTAGGTTGCAGTAAAAGAAATTGGCCTTTGAAAATAAAAATTGTTCATAATTTATAAGCAAAATTATAAATGTATTCCAACGAAAATATATAATTGTTTATCAAAACCCATTATTTTATTATTGCATCCTGATATAATTTTCCCAATCCCAATGACAATTTTTTTGCTATGTCACGTCATTTCTGTCACTTAACGAACATTTCGAGTTCGAAACTCGCCCATATCAACAAAAATTAATTTCATCGTATACAGCACGTGCGACCTCTTCAGTTTATAACTTATAACCCCAAAGCATTGTGAGGAATTTTGATTGCAAGATACGCGCGACTTGTCGTAAAGTTTGCTTTACACGTATTTATGTTAATATAAAGAATGAATTCATATAGCCATCATCATCATCATCATCATGGTTAGAATGTTGGGACAGCCGACAATTTGACATTTCATTCTGTCTACAATGAAATTCTCAAGTATCCGTACCCTGCACTAAGCATTTTCAATTCATAAATAATACTATACCATAGTACATTATTATATCGGCTTCACACTCATCGTCGTTTGGTTGGCGGTCACTCAGAAGCGTTTTTAGGAAATTGGAAAACAATTGTATTTGCTGAGTGTGTGCAATTTATACCCTCACAACAACAATGACTGGAGGACGAGGACGACACACGTTCACAATGGGGGGTAATTAGCAAAATCTTTTATATAGTAAACATGAATCAAAAGGAATGGGCGGGATATATGAAACAATGCAACGAATAAACCATGATATTTGCCTGCTGTCAATTAGAGATTAAATCGATTGACATTTTTAAGTTTATTGAAATATCAGGAGGTAGTGTTTTTTTTAACCGATATTACATGCTTAAAAAGTCCACAAACGAGAAATAATTTTATTGAAATTAACAAAACTGTTAAATATTAAATTTAACCTTAGCCTACTTTCAATGAAGCGGTGAAGTGGAAGGGTTGTGGTTCCATTCGAAGTTGTCGAAAAAAAAGTGTACCTATGTAATTAATATTATAAAAACTTATTCATTTAAATTTGTGCATCTACTCTATTATAAAGTTCTAACTCACTTAAGAACTGAAATCAATTGATAAGACAGAGGTGTTTAAAAAATAAACATATACTTTAAACCAGAAAGTATCAATGATTTATTTATCGATTTGCGATGACAGTTCGCATAAATAATCAGCAAATGTGAAGATTAGATTTGTGAATATCTTTCAAACTGTCAAAATGTCAAATGTATTACTTCTGATGACAGTTAGCACTATAATATGCAAATGTTGAAATTTTATTCTTAAGGGCCTGTTGAACAATCAGTGATGCAGCCGTGGTTTAAATTGTTAAGGGCCAGTTGTACAATCGTGGTTCAAATTTTTAAACCACTGATTTGAATAGATATTGCTTGGAAGATAAAAATAGCTGGGGCCCGGTTTAAATATTTGGAATACAGAACCTAAGAATCTGTCAAAAGATTAAGTGTCAAATTTATTACTTATTGGTGAAAACTAGTTTGCACTGAATATTCCTCAAATGTCAAAATTGGATTTGGACATAGCTGTCAAACTATAGAAAGATTCCAAAATATTACTTTCTGATGACAGTTCTTACTGAATGTTGAGGAAATGTTAAGATTGGATTTGTAAGAAAGAATGTGGAAATAGTAAGGGTCTAAACTATAAATTGGTGATGACAGTTCCCACTGAAGGCTTAGCAAATGTCACAATTAGATTTATGCGAATCTGTCCAACTACAAAGAGACAAAGCGCAAAACTGACTAAAACCGTAAAACAAAAAAAAACTTAAATTTTCTGTTTGACAAGAGACTGTTTACTTTTTTTATTCGAAGAAATATTAAAAATGCTTAAACAGTAAATTTTTTGATGAAAATGGCAGATGTTATCTCCTTCTATATGCATAAATTTTCCAAAAACCTTTGATTTTTCTTAAACAACAACATAATTTGTTTCGAGAATTTGGTATGTTTGTGGGCAATCGAACGTAAAACAAGATCACACTTTGAAAGCCAATACAACTTTACGAACATTCCCCTATCGAGATGATATGAAATTAATATGTAATATGTATGTATGTATGTATATTGAAATAAAAGTTTGATAGAAATCTTCATCATAAAAGTATTTATTTAATTACATACTTTTGGAACCACAAAATGGTAGAATGCAGGTTAATATTTTTTATTAACATTTATGATTGAAAACAGTGTATTATTTCTATTTTGTGTGGTCGTTTCCTTTCTCTTTGTAGTCGTTTTGGTTTCCATGAGCTGCCAAAACTACAGATTTTTCCCAATTCTTAAGTCATTTCACTGCAATTAACGCCAAATTGACATTTGGGAACTTCAACCTGTTTGTTTCTTCCATTGAATTGAATCTGAGATTTTTTTTATTAAAAACACCATTTCTTAAGTATGTACCATTGACTTCATCAATGTCGTTTGATATAAAACTGTTTAAAATAACTTTCTACGTCATCGACATAACCCAACACACAAATAAAGCCAATTTGTCTTCTGTTCACCGATTCTCCAATTCTTGTTAAAAGTAATTATATAACTAACCATTGAATAAGGTTTTATAACCATAAAGACATTTTTATATTAATGGTGAATGAAAGCACCAGACTTTGAAAGGCTGCTGCAATTCCCGAGCTGATTGTTCCACATAATATCATTTTCTATACAGTTGCCCTATTCGTCACGGGCGTCGAATAAAAAGCAAAAATTAATTCGTTAATTAAAAACATTTTTTAACGTTCAACATTGATGTTTGCTCCTGCCGCCTCCTGTTTCTATACACAGTACGTATAGTTACAGAATCATCCAACCAACCAGCCGCGAAAAGAATCCTTTCACAGATCCCCACTCCTCTCACAAACAAACCAACAAAGCATATCAGGCACAACATCAACATTGAGATGAGCGGAGGGAAATTCAGAAAATAAAATGTTTCGACCTCGGTAAAATATAAATAAAAGCAAAAAAAAAGACCTGCAGCAAAACATCCTTTCAATGGAAGAGAAAAAATATAATTTAGTATATCCTTTTCATATTTTATTTCAATTTAATTTGTACCGCTATTCATGATTTAAATAGAAGCAAAATCACGGGACACCGCCCCCGTTTGCGACGCGGCTCTTGGGCTTATTAGTATAAAGCGGTCGCGGCAATAAAGATGGCACATCCATGCCCACTTGATATTAACCTGGAATTAAGTTAAGTAAGGAGCACCAGGTATGATGCCATGAATGAAAAAAAAAAATATATAAATGTACGCGAAAAACCGCGATGCGTCTTTATTTTGGAGCCACTCAAGCATCAAGAGTTCTGGATGTGCTGCAATGAGAGAACGTCAACAACGAATGACGAAGAATAAGAATGACGTTAACGTGAATTGAAGTCGTCATTTTCAGTTGCAATTTTATTCACGTGAATGAGTCCTGTGTCCTTTAATTGGTGGCATATTAAACAAACAATTTTCATTTTCTTTCAAAAATATTAAAAATGGAAAAATAACCGTTAAGGATTTTTATTCATTGTTTGTGTTGCCAATGTAGAATGAATGCGCGAGGAACAGGAACGTGTCTTAACATACTTCAGTTCTTTTTTTTGGTTTAATTAAATAGAAACTGAATTGAGCTTATTTCTTTTTAAAAGATTTTCCAAGACAGGAAATAGTACCTAGAAGGACTACAATTTGAGTCTGCAACTGAGTTATTGCAAAATGCATTGCTTTGCTATATAGGCAACAAAAATAAAAATGAAAGGATTGTAAGTGAAAATGGACGTTAATTTTAAAGAAAAATGATTCTTTCTTATGTCATTCAATACTCTTGTTGAAGTCCAATAGAGTAAAATTTGCGCTCGATTTAAATTGTGTCTATCGGTTATTAAAACAACCATAATAGTCGCTATCACGAGATCACGACATCCCGACACTAGGAACCTTAGTTCAATGGTAACCCTAGACAAAGATATCATTCCTAACCCCATAGACGAAGCAGTGTTTTCACCGTGGCTTATCACCGTGGCTGAATGTATACCCAACCCAAATTGCCCCGAACAGCACCACTTGAGAACCGGGAGTCCGGAACAGAACAACCCGAGAGCCAAATGTATTCTTACAATTTGTATTAGTTATAAAAACAAAACATTACTCGTGTTTCCATACAAAAATCTCAGTGCGGATCACTATAGAGATAAAAGGAGAAGTCAAATCTCACTGCTGATAGATTTTCGACTTTCATTCGAGTATCGAGTAAAATGTTGGTACGAATGATACTTTCATGTATCTCGATGCGAGTACGTTCGTAAAGTTGTAGTGGCTTTCAAAGTGTAATCTTGTTTTATGTTCGATTGCCCACAAACATGCCGAAATCTCGAAAAGAATTTTCTCATGTTTTTTAGGGAAAATCAATAATTTATATATGTATGTATAGAAGGACATTACATCTGCCATTTCCATTCAAAAATGTGCTGTTCTACATTTTCATACTTCTTCAAATGAAAAAAAAGTTAACAGTTTCTTGTCAAATTTGAAAATAAAGTTCGTTTTTGTATTGATGTTGTGCTCAGTTTTGCGAATGTCATCAGAAAGTTACATTTCACACTTTGTATTTTGACAGAGTCTTACAAATCCAATTCTGACATTTTTGTACATTATTTATTTTGAACTGTCACCAGCAAATAATATCTTTGACAATATCTAGTTTGACAGATATGTACAAAGTACAAATTCAATTTTGACATTTGCGGAACAATTAATAAATTTGAAAAACCAAAATAAAAAAAAAATAGTTTTCACTAAGGACTTGTTCCACAGTCTCTGAGTAAGTTTCAAGTAAAATACTCAGCAGTTATTATTTGTTTGTTTTGTTGTTTTCTGTAAAAGAAAAAGTTCTGAAAAGCTTTAATTGAAACCTACTTAGATTTTTGTGAGACATTTTGAGGGTGAATATCTCTTCAGCCAATTGACTTAGAATATTGGTGAAGTAATATACAGGGCCCGTCAAATGAAGTGTTACCATTTCAAAATACTGTGGTTTCGTTACTTTTAATTATTTTTCATAAAACTACATCTAGTTTTATGTTTGATATAGCTTTCTCTAGCACGGATGACAGCATCAATCCTTTTAATGAATGCATTGCACACTGCACAAATGTGGTCCTATTGTATTTGTGACCCTTCCGGCAAAGCGCTGACTTCAATGTTACCACATTTTCTTGTTTTTTATTGACTTGTTCTCTTGGAGTGACATGGTTTTCGGATAATGTGGTTCCCCCAAAGGAGTGCAAAAAGAAATAGGAGGAAGAGGACTGATTGTCTCCAAAGGCGAACTTATTATATTTCGTTAGTGGTAAGACAATCACATCAATATTTCGCCAGAAGTCGAACGTTCAACGCGCTAATCATAATACGAGCCTAATCCTTACATAATTTGTATCATTACTTACTACTATCCTTTTTACTTGCCATAGTTTAAAAATGAAAAGAGAAAAATATAGGTTCACCATAAATGTTTTATTTTACATTCAGAGTTAAACAAATAAAACAAAAATTCCAAAAGGCAACTACTGAATAAGTAATTCAACCAAGCGGTTATGATTTTTTGTGGAACTTATGATTCCACGATTTAGCAAGCACCGCATCCGCGTAAGGGATAACCACCAACACCAGCAAAGATCAGCAAGACTTCTATCATCCCAGCATCATCATGGCCAGATAGGGAAAGTGAATTTCAAGTGTACCTACAAACCGCTAAGGAGGAGTCGATTACAATATTTTGTTTTATACAGTTTTATGTAACTGGAGATGAAGAGGGCTAACAAACTATATTCAAAATAAAAAAAAAACGGCCAAATGAACGGAATAAAACTTAAAATTGAGAGCATTTTAGGAAATTGTTGTTTAACGTCCGCACTTGAGGTTGAATGATGAAGTACTTGATGCCTTGTGCCTACGAATTTGGCGGTTTATGTTTTAGAAGCGTTCTTCTTCCCTTTTTTTATTTGTTTGTGTTTTATGCAAACTCTTTTATTTTCAAGTGGATTTTTTTAACAGTTTGGCCTTCTTTTGCCGAAGCTGTTACTACCAATGATGCTGTTTAAAAATTGCAAGAGATGTGTCAGTTTTATTTAAATGAAGTAAGGCAGAGAGGAGATGATTGAAAAGCAAGAAATGTAAGTTTAACAGGTAATTAATTATAGTAAAATGAGAATTGCTACATTACATTGGGAGTTATCGATTGACACTATACTATTTGAAATACTGGTATCGTGTTTAATCTCAAATTGAGTTGTGATAATACAGTTCATTTGACGGATAATGCAGTTCCTCTCTCTGATAGCAGAATGAAAAAGTTCAGTGAATGGGATCGATTGGGATTATGTGAAATGTTTATGTATAGATATTCTGCTATTGTCGTGAATCGTAAATAGAATTTATCCGCCTAGTTCCCTTTCGCTCTGTCTTGCCATTTTGCTATATGAACTTTTTAGACTTTTAACCACTTTCAATCAGTGCAATTAGACAATCAGACAATCAACAGAGAAGTTCGTAAAAACATAAGAAAATCAAGAATTATATGCGGATTTAATTGTTCACAGAATGAGTGAGTTCACTTGAATAAAAGAATACCAACATTACCGACGGAAATCTATATTCCATTGACGTATACTAGTATCGTCAATGCTATGTTCACTTCAAATAATAGTAACTATAGTGAACATTCCATAAACATTCCCCCCAATGAATAGCAGAATAGAACTGATATTGTGCCATTCCCGAAAATGACATTCACATCAGAAGCTAATAATTTTATGTGGGTAAATGGTTTTAAGTTTTACTAAAGGGAACATTTTATCGCCGCTTTTTAGCACGGTGAATATGGATATTCTGTAATTGTTGAATCAGACGTCTCTTCGATTTCGAGACGAAGTTTACAAAGACTGACTATCTATCTGCTAGTTATAATTTGTGAAGTTTCTATTTAAGATAACAAATGCATGGAATTAATATTTACCGGCAGAAGATTGTTGTTAAAATAAAGCACACTAGAATTTGTTTTAAACATTTTAGATCCAACATTTAGTCCTAAAATTTGTAAATTCAGTCTCATAAGCGTTTTGCTTGTACTTTTAAAAGACATAAAAAGACTTCCGTTGAAATATTTACGACAACAATAAAATGCAAAATGTCAGTGTGTTTTTACTATTCCTCGAATTTATAGACCTCAGCATGCGACAGCATAACATTTTAAACGACTTCTTATGAAGTTAATTCCTTCTATTATAATACAATATTTTAATAACATACAAAATATAAACTTCGTATTAAATGTCTCCTCATTATCATAAGAAATATTGAAACCATTTAGTTATTTCGACGATGGCGTGCACGCTCCAAATTTTGATCGAATGTCAAAACTTAAATTGGACGCCAAAGGTTTGCTTAAGGACACGCGACATCTTTTGTGCGTCGTATCGCTTTTGACAAATATGAATTTCATCTCTCTGGCAAAGTGTCAAATATAAAACAAATATATACTGTGTGTATGCAGAATGTCCTGTGAACAATTGACATCGTATTCGCCTCGCCACCCACCCTCTAAAGTCCTTCCTTGATCCATCAAAAACACCATCACACCACGAATTTATATCATCAGTTGGTTCAGTGTATATGACGCGTGTAATTGGAGGACAATAGCATGTCAGATTTAATCATAACCAGGCAGTGACAGCTTGCAGCCAATAAATTCCCTTCTTCCTTCCGCCAATTATTATATTGCCGTTGTTGTTGCTTCTGGTGTTATTGTACACCCTATTAAATGAGGCAAATATCCTTTCGTCCTCATATGACAGAACAAAGTAGGTTGTTGTCTGGTTCATTCTGTGAAACGCTCATCATGCACAGAGGCATTTTCTTCCCTTTGGCATTCGACAGGATTATTTGGTGTTGACTGAATGGAATTTGATAGAGAGAACTAAATTTGACACCCTCTTGGAATACTTGGGAGAATATTATAATGTGTGGTGTTGGTGGGATGCAGTGTGGTGTGGTCTGACCGAGAGGGTGGTTTGTTTACTTATATGCGAACAATTGACATTCAAAAGAAGGCAACACAAAACAACCCATCAACCAGAAACCCATAATTACAAAAATTGTGTGGTAAAATTTTGTCTTAAATAAGATACTGTAATTTATTGTGAAACAATTATTGTTAAACGGTTTTCTTTATTAAAGACTGAAGACTCGTACGATGTAGCTACTTTATACCTAGTATTGAACGATTATGTGAAGTTTTTTATTATAGAAAAAGAAAGTCCGTCCCTGCATTGCACCTACGCTGATCCGAAATGTGATCACTTGTCTTTGACTTCCCTTAATTATCGGTGCTATTCTATTATTCACCAAGTGGAATTTTCCTTGAATTTTCACTGGGTTTCTATTCTGCTACATTCGAAGTGAATGGGGATTTATGTATATTGATAATGTTTACAAATTATAAATTGAGGTTAATATCTATACTGAAAAAATGCATTTATTGCGTTATGTTAATTTATACCAATTGAAAATTTGTTTGGCTTCATATTTGTAGAAAATTAGTGATTAACATTTTTCAAGATAAACGTGAAACTCGCTTTTACATTTATTCGTATGGCCGACTTGTACTCGTCTTGCCGTGACGAAGAAATTGTAACAACATTGTTGCTTTGTAATTAAACATACGTATTTTTTTCTCTTTAACTGCTGATAGATTTAGTAATCAAATAAATGTCATTATTTTTAAGGAAACTATAAATAAAGACGAGAAACTGTTAAGTTTTAAGATAAATGGGAACACCTGAAAAATTGCAAGTTTATCCTAACTGCCGCTAGGATTATTTCATAAACTGTTGCACATACGGAAAAAACATATATAATCTTTTTTTTAGGAAACCAAAAAACATATTTTTTCACAGACGCAAGCGGATTTTTGGAGTCTTTTTTTTTTTGGTTACCATCAGACACCCCTGTGCTAAGTTTCAAAACTGTTGAAATTATTTTCATTTGAAAACCTTTATTGACTGGACTATTACACTTTTTAAACATATATAAATTTAGTAGCACTGACAGCTCCGAAGAACCACAGCCTAGTGACTTACACTCTCAACCAATCCTTTTGTATGCGTTGTTATAGTTCTACAGGATTGGAGGGGATCTACAATTTTTCGTCGAATCCGAACGACTAAGTTTAGGTGCACTTTTCATGACAATGATACTCTTTGAGGATTTCTTACTTCCTCGCAAGAGGCAGTGCCTCTGAAAAAACATTAGGCGTATTTAAACCTGGTGGCCAGAAAAAATTATTATTTATGAAATAAAACATTTTTTAATGAAGTTCAGAATTTTTAGGAAAAATCATGGAAAATAAGAGCACGAAACATTCTAAATCAAAAGCATAGCATTCCCAACGACTCCCGATATCCCGAGTTGATAACGTTTTATGGAAATTTAAGAAAATAAAACCAAAGAAATCTTGCGATTTCTGTAGAAAAGTATTAAAGTTTGAAATCTCGAGTTAACTCAAAGTTAACTCTATGTTAACTCAGTAAGGGCCAGTTGTACAATGGTGGTTCAAGTATTTTACCCCCCGATTTTGAAAGACTAGCTATGAAAATCAGTGGTACAAACCCACCGAATAGTAGTCAGATTTTGTTTGGGGTCAAGCTTTACAAAGGAAATCGTTCAACGGGATATAATAAAACTGAGTGTTTAATTTTTGTGCGGGCAAACTTTATGCGGCATCATATTTGTGTTTGGAAAACCGTTACAGTTTCGATTAGGGCACACCTTTGCGGTCCTATAAAAAAACTTCTGTGATTGTTTTTTTTTTTTATCCTTTCTATTCTACCCAATTCGCAAGTTTTCCGGGGTAGCTATTAAAATTTTAAATTTAAAAAAAAAGAAGTTTTTTTTCGGCTTACTTAAATGTACCCAAGTTATTTTGTTCCATTCAAACACATTATTTATATATATTTTTTGTCTGAGATATCTTGTTTTTGCTCTCTCAATTTTTACTTGCGATTATAAGTACCTATACAATACTTAATAAAGCAAGTTATGCATTCGTAGAAAACAAAGTTTCAAGATGATAAAGACGAAAAAAATGGTCCCACACCTGCAGCCTTAACGGTTAGGCCGATTTTCGTCAAACTTGATATAAACTATTTTAGAAAAATATCCCTGGACAGTTTTTTTTATTTTTTACCTAAGTTTGAATAACGCATATAAACGTAACCGATAATTCCATTTTTCTCGAAAAAATACGATTAATTTCGATAAAATTTTATATAACTTTTTTCTAAAGGTGATGTCTTTCATGGTAATTTTTTTTCAGAATCAGCTTATTAAACTGTCATAAAATCGTTTGTTTTTGCACCCGCGATCTTTTGAACGGATGCACCGATTTTTACGAAATTAAATATGCTATGGCCCACTTGTACTAAACTTTTTGACAGTAACCACTGATTTATCCATGCATATTGCATAGGCACTAGCCATCGATAAAAATATAAACTCGTTGCAAAATCTTAAATATTTATCCATTCATTTTTCTCTAGATAACTTTTTACATCAAAAGAATTTGACTAGAAGATGCTTTCGGTGAGGTTCGCATGAGTATGTGTACCAAATGTTGTTGTTTTTTTTTTGTGGAGGTTTTCTGTTCCGTTTCTGTTATTATTTTATATATTTGGTTAGCTGTGTTTTCATTCGTGCAACGTAAAATCGAAAAATAAATAATTATCTATTTAATCCTGGGTAGCTAACTGCGATTTTATAAATTTATCCTTTGTTTTCGTGCAATTGTCCCTAAGATTACTGCTAAACTTGAAAATACAGCAAGCAAATTTTTGAGAAAAAGTAATTTACAAAAATCGTTAATTCTATTTTTTTCGAAAAATACAATCAATTTTGATAAAATTTCATGCAATTGAATGTTTGCCTTTCATAAAAAATCTTTTTTTATTCCATACATTTGTTTTCAAAAGATTTTTTTGAAAAAAAAAAAATAAAAATATAAAAATATAAATAAATGAATAAATATAAATATTATATAAATATAAATATTATATAAATTTAAATATTAAATAAATATAAATATGTATTATATAAATGTTTCGTCAACACGAAAGTAAGTTGCCACCAGAGCAAGTTTGTGCGTCCCAGTCGTGTCTTTATTTTTTTAAAACAGATATATTCTTCACTTCAGCTTTCAATCTGCCAACGCATATATCATCGGTTGTATGTGAGTTTAAAGATAAAACCATTTTCGTGATAATTTTCCGATTTTACAACACATCTTTGGAAAATCAAATACTTGAACACGTACATTTGCGGCAATTATGCGCACTCATATAGGTGTTTCGCATAAGTGCACAGTTTATGTGTTATATCTACAAATGGATGGCTTTCACGTCTGCCCGACTCCAACCAGTGGCATAAGGGATATTCCTTCGCACGGCTCTGTTATCTGGGAACACAATATATACATTTCTGTCATATTTGTTCTATGAATTGCAAATTTCATCTTTAATGTATTTTTACAAAGCATGCATACACTCTGCACTCGCGATGAAGTCCTGTTCCTGATGCACGGTTAGGTGAACAAAGTACATCGGCTATCGACTGTGGAATTCATCGATTGATGTAATTACTACAATTTGACAAATCGCACATTTTCCAAAAACTTAAGGGTATCGATGAGTTCAAGAGGTCTTGCGTGTCCTGGGAGTCTATTTGTCAATGACTTTCATGTAAAAAGGGGGAGCCTTAGATGTAAAATGTTAAAAGCCAAACCCCAATAGAAAGTTTGTTTTCAAGTATGCCGTCAAATGCTGCTGTTAGTGGTGGTAAACAATAGGATTCGTTACGAAGCTTGGAATAGAAGATATATATGCACGTGAAGTGTTTCTGCGTCATTCTACTTCCAAAAATGGGTTGGTTTTTATGAAATACATATTTGCGGGGGTTGAACTCTATAACTTTGGAAGTTCTGAAAAGGGATTTGAAATCAGAATACCTATGCTATTACCACAATGGTTTTGTTTGTCAAGTTTCAACACTCATCGACACGCTTATTTGGTCTTGAATAAGGTCTAAATTTGTTTGCTAACGCACTTGAGAACATCCTGATGAATAAAGAAAATCAAGTAATGAAGGAAAAATACTTTTTGTACAGATTTTGACAAAAATAAATTACGTATTGTTTCGATTTTTTTTTTTATTAAAAGAATGATTGAATGAATAATTATGGAATTAATGTTGTCTTGCATTTGCTTGTACTTTAAATCCACCGTATTTCTTATTGATTTTCATAAAATCTTCAAAAGTTACAGCATTATCATCATTCATATCTGCTTCCTGAATCATTTCATGAAGTTCTTCATCATTTAAGTTTTCTCCCAGATCTAAAGCAACCCGTTTGAGATCTTCAAATTTGATCTGTTCACTTCCAGAAATATCGATTAATCGAAAACTTTTCATAATTTCCTCTTTAGTATCTTTTTGGGACATTTTAATAGCCATAAGATGAAGAAAATCATCGAAGGAAATTTTTCCTTTTCCTTCTTTGTCGATTTCAGCAACCATTCCACGCATTTTTTCCATTTTTGGTTCGTAACCCAAGGCACGTATTGCTACGCGTAGTTCTTCAATGCCAATCCAGCCAGTTCCATCGGTGTCAAATGAATCGAACGCTAATTTTAGATCGGCTTTTTGTTCGTCCGTTAGTTCATGTGTGGGACCGATTTTTCTACGTGCTGCTAACTGTTTTTGCTTTTCAGATTTTCTTGACCATGACACTGAAGAACTTTCATCTTCCATTAAAGACGACATATGTAGTTGTTTTTGCTTTCGATTTAAAAAATATTAAAAAATTCTTTATCAAACAATTTTCTATAATAATTAATGTTACATACGTTTTCTGACAAGCGAATTGTTTTTTTTTTTTTTAACTTTTAAAATAAATTTGCTTTTAAAAGTATTCAATTCGTCAGGGTTACAGTTAAAACACAAACTATCGATTTTTTGATAATTAGTTACATGTAACTTTCTCCAATGGTAGAACTATATCGACCAATTGCTTATCCGTACTTAACTTCCATGATCAATCTTTTTTCAAGATGCATTCAGCTTTAAGAAAGCGAAGTGGGAAAATTGTGGTCCAGTTCGATATCATAACATTTTCGGAAAAGAAGAACTATCCAACCGACCGACCATCCCCTCCTGCTGCATCCGGAACAAACAGACAGACTAAAATATTATAAACTGATTTTATGTTATAAGGACCGTATTCTTTCATATGCTGATAAGCTGATAGAACTTTATTTGTATTTATGTGTATTGTGTATAAATGTATAAATATGCACTGTGAGGATCACCTTAAGCAGGCGGTATGGGATTTTAACTGCCACTTATCACAAATCACCTTAGCCGGTTGGGGCCCGAGGAGGCCAACTCTGGTTCTGTGAAAAAATGAACCATTATTTCGATTTACGTTCTGAAAAAAGGTGAAACCAAACGTCAAAAATGTTCATATAAATAAATTGTATTCACGCTCTCATTTAATAAATGATTTTTTTAGTGAAAGAAATTTACAATTTGTGTAAATTTATTCGATTCACTTTTTTACAGAACCAGAATTGGCCCCAGCATTCACAATAACAAAGAAAATGCACAAAGAGACACCAAAAAATATTCACCACATCAAATGATTTTGAATTCACCACTATGTTTTCATTCACTAAACAAAACTCTTATTTTTTGTACGAAGTGAATCGAAAAAGTGAAAGCAATGCATGAATGCGAATGTGAAAACGATTTGTTCGAATCTGCGTGTAGTGTTCGTCGGGTTATCGCAGAAAACTTCGGAAAGCCGTTTGGATTGCTCGTGTCATTGATTTTCTTTCTTGGAGAATTTTTTAGGCCAGTATTTTATTCACGATAGAATTTTATAAGTAAACATTCCCTCGGATTTTTTTGTTTCTCATTAGATCATTTGTCATGCGCCGCATCTTTGTCGCTTCACTGATTAAAACCGTCTGTCACGTTTAACAGTTTTCATTGACTTTCAAAATGTTTAGAAAAAAGCAAACAAATGAAAAGTTACAAATAATATCCAACCGGTTACTTTTAGTTAAGAAATTCATTCTACTTGATCTTGATTAAAATAATAATCTTCTCATTAAGTAAACTATTCATGTAAAAAGAAATATAAGAACTTCATAATAACTCATTAAAAATGATTGATCAATAGAAAAAGAGTATTTCATATTTGAAAATAAAAAAAAAACACATAAAAAGAGTAATTCATAATATGCCATTAGTCCTAAGGATGTGCACAAACCAAATGTGGAAATCTCTCATACTGAATACTTTATAAGTGGATGGGTGACATCTTTTGCAAAAGCATCACATACGTGCTCTTTCATTAATCAGCGTATATTAGAAAAAACAAATTAAAAATTCATATTAATGAATATAATATACATATGTATGTGTGTAGGTTCATACATATTATATACCTAGCAACCTCACAACCACTTAACATATCAAAACTCTGGGCTACCGACGCCACCCGAAGCTCCCAACCAAAGTATAGTATCGCAATTTTGTTCCAACTCACTGGAAGCTAAATTTATCCCACTAGTAGATTCGTGTGGTACATATTATGTGGTTCCCTATATATTCTCATTGCATTCCACCGCAAACCCAAGCAGCTTAAGACTTGGTGATGATGAAGACAGTAGCAGTACTGCTTCTAGTAGTACCCACTTAATATATACCCTAAAGCTTTATCAAAGGTATATGTGGTACATGAGGCAAAAAATAACCACGTTAAGTGCCATGTTTCGCTAATGAGCAGAAATAAGAGTAAAAAACTGAGAATTCACAAAAAAAATCATCTACTTGTGATGATGATGATGATGGAAGGACGACAACGACACACGACAACACGTTTATCCTACATGGGTTTGCATTTATTTTAAAAGCTAAAATTTTATGCGAGATGAGTTTACTTTGTATAACATCATCTTCAATATAAAATGAATTATTTTAATAGAATTCACTTTTTAACGCATTTGTTGATGTCCTTTGATTTTGCCACCTCATCGAATAACATCATCAAGAAAGATATTCAAGCTCAACAAAAGCGGAAACACTCAAAGAAGTGATGAATACACGTATTAATATTTTTATTCGTTGATAATACTAACATCAACAATAATATACGTACAAAATGTATAACGGACAAATTTTACCGTTAGCTACGTATTTAAAAAAAAAAAAGAATTCAAAAATAATTGTTGTATCGTGAAAAACAAAGATGAAAAGAATGCACAACCAACAAAGTGAAGAGGATCTATTTTTTATGTTTCTTCGTTTCAATCGTCTTAGATGCCCCCAAGGGGGTATTCTGCACCCACTCTTCTTTTCTACATAAATGAATATGTTCACAAGGGAGGAACTAGAAATAATTGTTTCTTTTTTGTCACACACTGAAAAAGAGTGAAAAGCAAGAAGACTTTTTTTATTTTTTTTTTTTTTTTGTTAAAAATACATTTTCCTTTGCTTTGTGATTTGTGAAGTTGCTGATTATGAGACACTTCCGATTATTTTTTTTTTTATAAATAATTCTGCAGTGTTATTTGACATCCACATATAACAACAGCGACGAGTTAATTGTCCTTTGTGAGCAAAGTGGGACTAAAGAAAGAACAAGTCTATGTGAATGAATGTCTATCTGGGTATGTAGATGGCAAACAATAAAAGTTTTCTAATTCATAATGTACAAATGTTATAAAGCATATGCAACAAACAAACGTTTTTAACGATTCCTTTTTATTTTAATAGTAATCATGTCATTATTTTATACTCATTCATCAAAGAAAATTATAACTACACTGCAGAAAGTAAGAAATTGTTTGGACAGTTAAAATTAAAAACTGAATGTCATTATGAGTTGTCTTAATAAACCTTTTTTGTAACAGACTTTTTAAATTCATTCGAGATTATCAGACGAATTGATAAAATGCTCTATTTTATCACCCATACTACTTATATTTACTGCACCTTAAGCAGCTTTGAAGAGGCGGATTAAGAAAAACCTGATATGTTAACTTGAAAAAACCTAAGTTACGGTAACAATACACCTCCGACTGGACTATATACAACGGTAACAATGGGAGTAACTTGGTCATATAGTTCAAGGAAGATTTAACAATAGTTCTCAGGTCTAACCAACATACCTAAAAACTCCATCCTGGCTGGAATTTTTTTTTAATAACTTCAAATTTTATTCACATAATCACTGAAATTCAATTTTTTTCTTGCAGTACACTACCAAGGGATGCAGATCACGAACCAACGGAAAAGTTTCTCACGCTCATTACAAAGCGGTGAAGGATAAGATAGGTACTAAAATATCTTTCAGAAGAGATCAGCAAAGGAATTGAACACCGAAAATAAAGAGTATCAAACTGTGAAAGTCGAACTTCAATGCACCCAAATCATGATGAGGAATCAAATACAAAGAAACACTGTATCAGAAAAGGGGAGCGTTATGATATCTCGCAATTTAAAATCTCGAATAACGAATCTCGAAAAACAAAATCTCACAAGTTTAAAATCACAAAATCTTGTTTTTCAAAATCTCGAGATGTAAATTCTCGCACACCAAAATCCCGCAAACTAAAATCGCACTAAATAAGTACTAAATCCAAAAGAAACTGGATACACCCAAACTCGCACTTACCCTAAATCCTATAGTGAGGCAGGGGGTCGCAGGGGGGCAGCATGCCTCCCCCCATACCAATCTCACTGTTTTTACGTCGTAAACTGACAATACTTTTTTAATGCGAGATTTTGGTTTTCGAGATTTTATTTTGCGGGTTTTTGTAATTGCGAGATTTTAAGAAACAGGATTTTGTAATTGCAAGATTATGAAAAACGGGTTTTGTATTTGCGAGAAGTTTCAAACTGACATAACCAGCGCGTATTCCAGGAAGTCACTGTCAGATGTCTTTTCTACAAAACCAGCTCTGACCACAACCAAAATGTAATAAGAATAAGAATTTGAATGTCAAAAATAAATGTTTTATTAACTATTACTAAATATACAGTTGTAGTCTTTTTTTTTTTAAAACCACATATGAAATGATTATTTATAAAATATATAATTAGAATACAGCACTAATAATTGTGCGACTATGGCGCAAAATTATAGTCAAAATAACACGATCCTAAAAAGTATTTAACACTTTGTTAACGTTTTTTCAACTTGTAGACCGATAGAGCTAACTCTTTGATAAAAACATACTTTAAAACCAGGAAATCTTCATTTTATCTTTTTAGATCCGACTCTAATTTGTTGACAGATAAACTACCAACGTTCTCAAAAGAGAATGAAATTACACACAAACACTGTTTAAATCCAACAACAAAATCTCTTACTGGAAGTTATTACTGGAAATTCCATAAATTGTTTATAATATGATACAAACTTATTACCTGGTGACAATGTTAAGTTAATGCTTGTTAGGATTAACTTAAATGATTCAAAAGGAGGCGACTATAATTTTGCGCCATAATGTTTAATATTATTAAATAAATAAATAAATAAATAAATAAATTATTGTTAACCAATGTCTTAATTAACTCTTACCTACATTTTTTTTTTTTTAATATTCAAATTAACCCTTTTTTTCGAAGATCCTTAAAAAACTATCCTTCTTTTTTGAGTATGAATAGGGATTTCACCTGTTTGTTTTAATTCACAGCATTTTACCGTCTTTTGTTACTTTCAAAATATTCCAGATTCACCATAGTTTGCTGGCCCTGTTTCATTAGCTCACATCTTCTTTCAAAGAATTTTACCAATATGTCAAAGTGAATAAACTTTTTAAAAGAGAACGAAGCAATAAAGTCGAGAAGAAATATGGAAACGACCGAATAAGGAAAAGTACTTAATAACTTTTGCATGGTGTTATACTTGTTTCACTCATTGTTATTTTAAAAGTAAGTAATGGTTGAGAATGATAAAGATGAAACGGAAAAGAACTTAACTTTTTTTTAGACAATTAGCACGCGCACACGAAAAGAACAATAACCAATAGAAATATAAGAAAAATATATGTGAAAATTTAAGCTACTTGAACATTACAAAATTTAGCTAGTAACTAGAAAAGAAACTTGATGAGGTTTTAATTAAAAATAATATTTTTTTAAGTGGAAATCAGTGATGCCAAACTTCATTATTTTTAAATTTAAAACTTCAATAAATTGAAGAATTTTAAAATAATTAGTTCTTGGAAGAAAATGCTTTCAGAAATTAGTTTCAAAATTTTGAGTATCTCTTATAAGAACCAATTCCAAAAGCACGCTAAGTATTAGTAGTCAAGCACTTTAACATTAAATATGGATTAAGAAGTGTACACGATATAACGGAAGCCGATCACCAGACCAATTAGGCCGTTGAATTTTACACAGGGTCGACAGGGTCGACCCAGGTTTTCTTGACATCCACATTAACTGTGTTTTTCGGTTCTCAAAAAACGCACAAGGATTGGTTTTGTGTGGTTGACAGCTGTTGAAAGAAAGAAGCAAAAAAATATTTGTTTCCAAATTTAAAACTTGAAATTTGTTGCTTGTTGTACATTCCATAACATAAAACAATAATTACGTTTTGTTTTATTTATATGTTTTCCGTTTATTTTCATTAAAATCAATCTTTAATTTTTTTTTTTTGGCTCGCAAAAGTAAAAAATACTAAATAGAGCTACTTCAGGGCGAGTTGAGGGCAACCCGGGGCAACCACTCCACAGGTCTCAAAAAACAAAGAAATTTTTCACGAGGGCGAGTTCAGGTTTAAAAAAAAACGCTTCAGGGCGATTTCAGGGCGACCCCAGGGCGACTTCAGAGCTCAACGAACACAACTATTAATCTCGTGTTTATTCGAAAAACACTTCATTTGATTTGGCTTAGGTCGCGATTCGAACGCTGAATCTTGCCGTTACCAGGTTTTTTTTTTCAGAGATACTTGCACTACACAGTTCTAACACTCAAGTTGTGGCTTCTAAGCTAAGCTCAATTTCTGTTCCTTTTAAATTAGTATGTCTGTTATTTTTAAGATACAAATTGGTTTCCATTAATGTTTTTTTTTTTTTTTCAAGAACTGCGACCTAGAGTTCTTTTGTGTCTGAATGGGTTGGTTGAACTAATTCTACAGATATTCATCCATTGGTGTGAAAATTCATCTTGAACAAATACATAATTGAATTTGGAATATTTTTAGACAGGGTAGATTGCTCTATTCTATCTGGTAACCTCCCAAATGGTTTTGTCTTTTGTTCATTGATGCACCACATTTACATAGTAAAATACTGCTGGATAAACCAAGAATTTATAAATGCATTTTATTAGTTTGAAGTGACCAGAGAAATCCCGTGATGACTTTTAATTTGTTTTTACTGCTTCCTAAAGCGTAGGCCATTGACGTACTAGATATGGACCGCCAGTCGGTTCAAATTTTCATACAAACGGCCAAAAAATGTTGTTCCATCTAAAAGCGGCAAAAATACGCCATCATCTTTTAGTGTTAAATACGTGTACTAATTTCGCGTTCAAAATTTAAATAAAACGTCGACATATTCATATGCAAGTGACTCAATGTCATATAGAGTGGATTTGTTTTGTAAAATAAAACTAGTTTGATTACAATTTCCACCTACTTATATTAAACTTAAATGATTAATTAAAACAAGCGTAGCACTGCTACGCAGATTCCCTGCTAGTAGTTGATGGCGCCCCTAGTTATGTTGGAACACGCGTGAAGTTGGCTACTGGCGGTCCATACTTAATACGTCAATGGCGTAGGCATACTCATTTCACTCAACATAACCGTTATCAGTTTAGAATATGTCTTGAAAAACAAAAACTTTTAAATGATCGTCTTTTAATGGTTTCACCTCGGGTTTCACCTCATTTTCTTTTTCTCTTTATTACTTCACTGCAGATCTGCTTGTGGGGTTCGAGGGGTTGATTTCAGAAAACGTCAACCGTTTCATGTCTGAAGAAAACTGAATGCTGGTGTCGTTGCATTTGTTTTTTCTAGGAGTTCTGAGGACTGCTTATATTTCGCGTTTTTTACTTGCGATTATAGCTACTATAAGGCAAGTTATGCATTGATTCGTAAAAAAGTTTTGAGATCACAATCAAACATGACATTACGATGATAGGGCTTTTTAGGTAACAACGATATATCTCTTTCTCGTTCTCACAGAATTGTCAAAAACAGCAGTATGGTGAACAGCTGATTTTTTTTTTTATCATTGTTGAAAAATTGATTGAAAACAAAAGCGGGAATTTTAAAGATTTGTGCGCGAAAATTGTGAAAATTGTTGGTTTTGCTAATTAACATAAATTTTTAAGCCACGGAAATCACAAATTTCACACAAAAAAGAATACCGCATTTAAAAATTATTTCCAAATTGTTTTCTCCAAGATCTTGAGTTTGACAGTTTGAAAAAAGCGCGATACATATTTCAATCTGTCTTCTCCATAGTGTAGGCTTTGACAAAATGGTAAAACTCCCTATAGAGAAGACGAAAAAAGTGGGTCCGGAAATTCTGTTTGTCTGTCAGTCTGTTTGTAACAGCAACTATAGCCTAAACGTCTGAACCGATTTGCTTCATATTTGGTACGTGGGTAACAAAACTTTGAAAAAAAGTTTAGTTTTAATTTTAATTAATTTTTGAATTTTTTTGTAAATTCAATACATATTTGGAAAATGGAAAATTTATTGACAAAAAAATTTTATTTTTTGTACAATAAATGTAATATATTTAGCATTTAAAATTGTCATACTAAGAAATGTCTGCATACTTTGAATTCGGCTTGAATCTTTGTAAAAAGGAGTTTTATCCCTTTTTTAAAAAAATGATTAAATTTTATTTTATTTTCGTGGCAAATTGCCTCAAGAACAAGTTCATGCCACCCAGTCGTGCACTTTATTTTTTCTGTCAACCATAGATTTAATGGATAGTAACCGAAAGTTAGAACTAACCTACTCACCGTTTTGGGTAAAGCAAAATTATTGAACTTGATATTTCAAAAGCATTTTAAGGAGTTTACTATCAAGCTGTTTTATCAAAAATATGTGCATTTCATTTTCAACTCAATCATAAAATAAATGCTAAACAAATCTGTCATATTTATCTATCAGCGATGTGAGTAAACAAACACGCGGTTGTTTTTGTCGATCGAATAACGTCCTAATGACTTTCTTCTCAGCTGTCAGTTGTTCGTTCAGTGATACTTTCAATGAACAATAATAATTTAAACTTACCACTATAAGTATTTGGTGGAGCAATTTGGGCATAATTTTGTCCTCTATTGTTGCCACCGCCTCCAGTGTAATTATTGACCATTCTATGTCCAGCAGCCCCTAAGGATCCTCTTTGTGAATTACGATTGAAACCTAATCAAAAAAAGATTTTACTCACCATCTTTTAAAAAAATAAATCAAAGATCAAGTCTTACCAATCATAGGCCTATAACCTTCTTCTCTGTCTTCAGGTCCCAATACATTTGGAGGATCAACAGCCGCTTCTAATCTCACTGCTGGAAATATGAAATTTATATCATATTTCGGATCCCTGTATCTCACAGTGATAACATCATTTTCGAAAATATTTTTCAATCCTTTAATTGGAGATTGTAATAAACTAAATATAAAAAAAGAGAAAATTAACTTCCCAAATCAAATAACTGTTACCAAAGATATTTATTTACCCCGTTAATGGAATATTTTCTTCAGCTGATAACATCAAGCCACCCATTCCTTGCATTGAAATGGGAACTTCAACTTCAATCGAAATCTTATTTGTGTATTGTGCCTTCAATGTTTTGTAATGATCGTTGCCAGTTGAAATATACAATCGGCTGTCCCCGCATTTGTTGCGCCTAACTAAAAAGAATTTTAATAAGTGATTAAGAACAATTTGATACACCATTAGTGTTTATGTACTTTCAGCATCGGTGAGCATATTGTAGTATGGCTTCAAAGCCTTGAATAATCTTCGTTCATCTACAAAAGGCAGAAGGGCCACACCCTGCCAGGCAAACTTTTTGCCATTCAAATCAATTTTAAAATCTTCGGGGTAAAAGTCAATTATCGTAGATTTCTAAAAGTTTCAAAAGGTTATTAAAGAAATTTCTGAGTGTTTATTATTTTTTTTTTCTCTCTCTCTTACCGGATTCGACATAAGATCAGCCCATGGAGCTGGAACATGAGAACTACTTGCTGCTGGAAATACACCCATCAACTGTTCCAAAGGATTGAACTGTGAAACAGAAACTTTTGTAAACTTTTTATCATTACCTATTATATGTAAATTATACCGGTTTGGTTCCCTTTTCAAAGGCTGTCGACAAACCTCCAATGTTTTTGAAATCAGAAGCAAAAGGAGCATAATGGTATGGGAAGTACCATTTCCATGAAGCACATCCCTGGTAATAGTACTTTAGAACCCAACTCAAACCACGTACATATTGGAGCGCCACTGAGTAGCGGAACTCTAAATTATCGGGTCCAACATCGAATTTGGATTCATAATAGCGATCTTTGAAACCATCCTCCCAGAGACGCACTTCATCGTGCTTTTGCTCGTCTTCTTCATCATCATCTTGTAAGCCAGCATCTGCTGATGTTCTTTTCTTTCCTTGTTGATGTTGCTGCTCCTGTGGACGCAATAAAGCATCCAATCCAGCTCTGCCTCCAGAGTTATTGCGAATATTAGCAGCCTCTTGTTTGTAATTATCAATCATTCCTGGTTGGTTACCCCTTCCAACAGGTTGGGCTGCAAATTGTGTATTATTGTATGCAGATATATTTCCCTCGCGTTGTTTCTTTGCTTTTTCACGTGCCTGGAACTGTTTCTCACGCTGTTGTCTATCTTTGAAAATTTGATCTTCGGCATTTCCCAAATCGTTCATAATCAATTGCACCCGATCAAGATTTACCTCGCCAGAGTCCGTTATGTAACCACCTGTTTTATAGACACACTTTTTGTACAGTTCTACAAGTCGATCGACGGCACCCTCACGAATTTCCAAACTCGGCAAATGAGGCAGGAAATCGTTACCAACAAAGAAACACATGAAAACCCAATCGTCAAGAGCCCGTTCAAAATCATATTTGAATGGCAAGCTAGGCATTTGTAAAGTCCTTTTGAGATACTCACGTAAGACACTCAAACGTACAAAAATGAATTTCACTTCCTGTCCGACAGGTACATCGGGTTTAAAATCAGGAGTTGCACTGGGGCCATTCAATCCCTCGCACTTATCTAGCTCGTGACCAAATTGGCCGCACATATCGCATGGACGTGGTTTATTAGGCAAAAACTCTTCACGGATAATTGTAAAGTTTGGCTCGTGTGTTGCAAGTCCTAACATAATTAGATCAGCGTCGGCTCCACAGAGAACATGTTGAGTATTGGGGTCGTGGTCGGGTTGGGCTCGCTGCTTACGAATGTAGTCCATGATTTTGTGCTCACCCTCTCCGGGGACGTTCGCATCCGACAAAATAACCTTTACACCCTTCCATGCTGGATTATTGTTCAGACGCTCGTGTATGTAGTACGAAAGACATTCGCTTAGACGCTGCATGAACGGCGTACCTGGCGTAATACAGTTGGAATCAAAATGTTCCTCTTTAGGTTTTTCTGGGGGTAGGACGCAACCTGAAACGAGAATATTAAATCTACACATAACAAATTGACTTTATTAGATCACAATTAATGATGGCACTCAAAAAAATGTTCACAGACGCATAATTTTGGCTCTGGAAGAAGTCAAACAAAATCGACATTAATTGCACTATGAAAAATGAAAATATGTCGTCGAAATTCAAGTGCGACTACGTTCAGATTTAGAGCTATGCGATCTTTGAACAAGTTTCTAAGGAAAACCTCTTATGTTCGACAGGTCAAACAGCCCACAGGAAGCCAAACAACTAGTGGAGAACCTGGATAGTCTAAAGGCCGTCTACATAACAGCTACCCAGGAAGTGGGATGGGATGGAGACCATACGACTGATGAAATCCTGTGACCTTTCTTACGACGGGTGCTGCTAAGAGCATGGGTGCTGCTAAAATATGAGGTCAATGTTATTCTTGCCTACTTAGAAATACCAACTATCTATAGAGGAATAAGTTTTTTGAACGTCGCTAGAAAAATCTTGTCAACTATTCTAATTTGTGTTGGTTTAAAGTAATTTTTCGACCGAATATTTACACGCATCGGAGGAAGATTTTAACTAAGGTGGAGATTACCCTCAACCAACTTGGGAAACGAATATTTTTATCGACTAAAATTACTAAATAAGAAATTTAAATGTTCACCGCTTCATGTAGGGATTAGGGTATAAATAACAAGCTTAATTTATTAGTCCTAATTATTGTTTTATTTTCTAACCTTTAGCAAGAAGTTCTCCGCGAATCCGTTCCATTTCTAAGCGTTTTTCCACTGACTCTTTTGCAGCCCTAAAACGTCTCGAACGTTGTTGATTCATTTTGGCTCGCGGTGCAACTCCATCAATTGCCATATAAAGAAGTTTTCTTGGTCTAACAATTCCAAACAAACGATCAATACACTCAAAAATAGCCACCATCATCTCGTCTTCATTCCGGGGAGGCGGCTTATCCTCCGGATGAGTACACGGATGTATAATTCCATTCATGTCCAGATACAAATTATCAAACTCAACATTATTCGGATTGGGTAGTGTTGGATCTTCGTAGTGGTTACGTCCCTCATCATCAACAGTCTATAATTATTTAAAATGATAAATTATTTAAAATGATAAAATTAAGCGCCTTGTCCACATCATAAAAATATAAAATAATAGAGGTTATGTTTTATTATTTTGGCTTATGATGGTTATTTTTTTATTTAAGACAAACCTTGTTTTCAACACATTCAATAATAACACTTGGATATTTGCGGCTCAGCCATCTGAAGAATGCTGGTACTCCCATTATTGATAAATTTTACTCTGTTGTTTTTAAATTAAAATAACAAAATCGTCAAGTGTTATTAATTATTTGTGAAACTTTATTATAAAAAATTATCAAAGTTGAACAAATGAACACGAAGAAAAGATTTCTACAGGAAAAAACCAGCGTCGTGTAATGAAAGATGGCCGACAAATGTCAAACGTAACGTAATGGTTAATGTGGAACACATTGACGCACTAGATATGGATCGACAGTTGGTTGAAATTTTCATACAAATAGCCAAGAAAAGTTGTTCCAGCTAAAAACATCCTAAAAACGCCATCATCTTTTAGTGTTAAATACGTGTACTAATTTCGCCATTAGAATTTAAATGAAAACGATAATATATTCATCTGTAAGTAACTCATGGCATAAGGAGCGGATGTGTTTTGTAAAATAAAAGTAGTTTGATAATAATTTCCACCAAAATATTTCAATAGTAAAAAATTAATTAAAAAAATCATATCACTGCTACGCAGATTCCCTGCTAGTAGTTGATGGCGCCCCTAGTTATGTTGGAACACGCGTGAAGTTGGCTACTGGCGGTCCATACCTAATACGTCAATGGTGGAACATATATCGAGTCAAAAAGAGTTAAGCAATGTCTGCATCATCCATGGTAAAATCGAACTAATCTTGCGCACATCAGTCAGACTGCTTTTAAATTAAGCAACTTATCAGTTGCGACTTACGTCAATTTTGTTTTGTGTTGCTTCCGAGTCTCAGCATCACTTTTAAACCTTGCAACTGCATGCAACAACTTCTCCCCAATGTTTTTTCTAAATCCTTTTCATTTTATTTTCCCTATTTAACAGCACGAACAAATCTCATGCAAAAATCAACCACCCGTCTACGAAGGACGAAGATGAAATAAAACAAATACACAACATAAAGAAAAACACAAAGCGTACTGACCGACAGAGTGTGCAACACGAACTGCCCGAGCAAGTCCGTCTTCCCCGGCCACCACTTACGTTTCCCTCCATCAAGCTCAAATCAACGAGTGAAAAACTAACGAGTTGCACGCTGGAGTTGCTTAATTTAAAAGCAGTCTCACATCAGAGAAATTATTTTTGTTTGTGTGCTATTACACTTTGCGACAGGAAGCTCGCCTTTTTTTGAACATAATGAGTACGAAAGAGAAAAACAATTAAAAAAAAATAGCCGACGGGTGAGAAGAAAAGAGATAAAAGAGTATTGTAAAATTAGAGTCATGACACTCTGAAACACAGTGTAAGTGTGCTATTTACACCTTGCAAGAGGCTCGCCTCTTTTCTTAAATTCTTCTTTGAAAAATATTCGGTGAGGCTCACGCTGTTAAACTGTGTTTCAGAGAGTCATGATTCAAATTTTACTCTGTATGCATGCCCCATATACACATCGTATTTGTATTAAATCTCTAATATCGATAACTTTCATTATATATTGCACATGTCAAGTTATATGTACTCTTTAATGACTTAAATTCCATTTTCAACATCAATCTTATTGTACTATTTTATTAAACTTCTCGTAATATGAGCAATTTCGCTCTTACAAGAATTAAATTAACATAAACAGAAACAAAAACAAAACAAAAAAAAACAAACGTAATCACTGCTTTATAATGCATATTTAAGTCTTAAGTTTAGGTTAGTAATATTTGTATATAGTTCCGAAAGTGGCAAAACGTTACAAATTAAATGTTTCTGAGCAAAAGCAGATTAACATAAAATCAAATTAATGTCAGCCAAGAGGCAAACACTAAAGTTCAGCCAAGTGCAGGCAATACATTTTAGCCGTGAAATTTCTATTTCTTAATTTAATTTATTAAACAATTGTTATTAGTATCAATAAAGAAAACTTCAAACTTCTGTATGCATGCCCGTGCATTTTAAATGGGACTGTCAAATTTGGCTGATCAATACATTCTTACTATTTTGCATTTTGCTTTTAACACGTATTCACGTTTAGAAAATCCCTCGACAGAAGTGAAACTTAACAAGAATTGCTCTTTCGGAATAGAATTTTCGGCGTCGTATGTTAAAAAGTTTTCATGTGAAAAAAAGTGTAAAAATGTGTGACCATGCACAGTTCGCGTCTCATTTGCAAGGCACTTAAGAATTCATTCATTTTATTATTCTATGACGGCTTTTACATTTAGGATATGTTCCCACCATAAAAAAGCCTTGTTTTTAGAGAAAAAGATTTAGCAGCGTTTCCACCGGTCAAATTATAGTTTATAAAATAATTAACTTGGCAAGAGGTCTTACAACTTGGAAACCCCGAAACATTTCATTCAGAAATTTTATATTTATTAACAATAAAACGCACTTATATCACAAAATTCGTTTTTCGTTAGTTTTTTACTTGTTGATTCGACTTTGACGGAGAGAAACGTATGTGGTTGCCGGGAAAGACGGAGTCGCTCGGGCAGTTCGTGTTGCACACGTTAGCACTACAAGTAAAGTTGCATTTAGTTGCAAAGTCTAAAAGTATTTTAATATATTTCTTTTTTTATTTATTATTCACGATATGAAAAAGAAAAAAAATACGAGTTTCTTGGTAATTGGAGTTCGAGTCGTTCATGGGTCGTAAATAAGTCGAAGTGTAAGCAGGCATTAATGTGGAACGCATTAAAAAAATGTCAAAGACGTTGCTTAGACTGGGAAATTTGAGACCGGACTCACAAGAGTTCGTAGGCGAAAGAGGTGAGGGGTGAGTACTCTCGTGAGGCAGCTTCAAATTATAAACACCGGAAGCGTGAGTACTGTTCCAATTCCAAATTCAAGTTTTTTCCCATTTTGTACATTATCTGCTTGGCTGCCGATGTGTTAACATCGCAGTATTTTCATAATTAAGCTTAATGCACAGTGATAGAAACAGAATTCTTTTAAAAGGAAACAAATAGAAGCATTAATAATTATTTATCGATGTTATCTTCTTTTTTAAAGTGCAGAAAATTCGCGTCGTGCAACTGTCTCACTTCGCAAAAATTTCACCCGCTTAAAGTGAGGCGTCCTCAATTGAGTACCTGTGTAATCACCAGAGTACTCACCACGCCAGACTCAAATTCCCCAGTCTAAACACGGTCAAATGCATGACAGCCGCCTCGCCTGTCTGAGTCTGACCATTTTATTTCGACTTTTCATGTAAAAGATGTCGATTGTCGACTTTTAACAAAAAAAAAATAAGTAAAAGCTGCACAGTGTAAACGTTTCGAGTTTGTTTTGTTTATTACAAGGATAAAATAGTCAATTCAATAATGTGAGTTTGTTTTTGATTTATGTAATTATCTTTTAAATGAAATCTATGGCTTGATTTTTTATGTGAAAATGAAATGTGTTCTTAAAAATTCTTCAAAGTCCCTGTTGTCTTTCAATGCCATTTCCAAATTCATAATAAAGAGACGGTGGCTTAGCGCGCGGTAAAACCATTTGTAAATTGCTATTTGCAATTCAAAATACACGTTTTGTAGTAAGAAATTGACATTTTATGGTTTAGCGCAGTTTAGCGCTAGAAATTTGGTGATGCCACTTTAAATTTTTGTGTAATTTGATCCAAATGTTTTAATATTTTTTTTACTTTACTAATTAATTAATGCGATTTACTTTCCTTTCACTTGATCTTGTTCTTAAATTATCTGATCTAAGAGTCAATCAAATTCTTTCCCAAAGTATTTTATATTCAATGACCAAAAGTGGAAATGCAGTGAAGAATACGCTTCGGTTCAAAGTACCTACCTGTTTACTATTATGTTTCTGCAGTCCGTTAGAGTTTTGAATATCATTTTGAAAAATGTATTTTACTAGTAGAGTAAAATTTGCATGCGCTACAAAACAAAAATTAATTAATAGCAAGTAACTCCTAAGTTCTCATTTTATTTTTAGTAATTCTTATTGGTGATAATAATAAAAAATATTCACAATTATAGTTCTTCGTCTTATCTGTGTAATATGGTAGACAAGCTTAAAGCATTCAGCCGATGTTATACTGGATCGTTTTATTGAACATTTCTTTATTCTACTTAGATTTTCCTAGTACCACCATACTCCTATTATCGTTTATTGGTGTGTTTTGTTGTTTTAACAATAACTTATGAAGTTAAATGATTTTTTTGTATGGGTTGAACCGACATTCGACTAGTTTATTTATACCTCTCTAGGAAGGAAATGGTTGTTCATATACTTTTAACTTGGTCCCAATGACTTGTGCTATTGTTTTTTGAAATGATATTATCAGTAGGAATTTATCAATTTTTTGAACTCGAATGCGAATCTATCAAATCTCCAAGATAGATATTCTCAATGTTCTCATAACACCTTCGGTTTAAGGTTTTGGTTGTAATTCAAACAATACTTGCATTTTTTATTTTCAATTTCAGTTCAGTTCATTATCCAAACAATGGATCTTGTAACCTTAATTAAATCAGTCAAACAATACCCATACCTTTATAACAAAAAGATTATTTGTGATGTTGACCTTAAAACGAACAAATGGAACGAAATAGGGAGAATATTTGGTGTAACAGGTAATTCTTTTTTTTAAACAAAAAAACAACCATGTTTAAATTTTAACATAATTAATTCAAGGTTATCAATTATCAATTCGTTGGAGATCAATTAAAAATAAATATATTCTCCTGAAACGAAGAGAGCAAGCTTATCCAGGAACTCCCTTAGGTCAACAATTACAAAAGTATAAATACGCTAAGATGCTTACATTTCTGGATGATTGTATTCCAAAATATAATCGTATGCCCCCTGCAAATAGGTAATATTGAAATATCTTTTTTGATAGTAAAATATTTGCACACAAGTATATCAGGCTCTGTATTTTTTGTTTATTTAAATTTCCCGAAAACCCAGAAGTGTGAAATCCCGAAAAAGTTTTCTTAAAATCCCAATTATATAAAATGAAAAATGTGAAACAAATTTTCATTCTATATAATATTTAGGGATTGCGGAAAAACATTTCGTTGTTTTCCGTTTTCCATATGAGGGATTATCTTATTTTATGGCGATGGTAATGAAGGTATGTTAACAATTTTATTTATCAGCAGTAGGTAACCCTCTTTGAAACTATAAAGTAGTTTAAATTTCTCTTCGTAGTCAGTTTAACTTCAACTAGGTACTTGATTAAAAAAAGGATGTTGTTGTCAGCGCAGAAATAAATACATGTAGACTTATTCCTTTTTTTAGGGGAAAAGCAAAAAAAAATGTATTAAAATTATTTCCAAAATCGAAAAAAAAATTCTCGGAACGGATAATGAATTCACATTTAAATTCAACTTCTTACAATATTAACTTGTGTTCAATAATGTTTAAATTGCTTGCACTTTTAAACACATACAAATCACGAGAATTTAAGTTAAGAAAAATTGTTCAACTAATTGTAAATTGAAAAATATATTTTTTTCAGTTTTAATTTTGGGATTTTTTCCTTTCGGGATTTCGGGTTTTCGGGCTTTCGGAATTTCGAGATTTTGGGTTTTTGGGGTTTCGGGTTTCAGGATTGTGTCCGACTTCCATCATTTGTTCCCAAATGTTGTTTAAATGGAAACATAATTGTTGTAAAGAGAATATGTTTCGTTGGCACTGTCAGAGAACTCAAATACCATAATAAGATATTAATTACAGTAAAATACACCACACCCTAACAGAATGGTAGCATCCATCTCTTGCAAGCCCTTGCTAATATTACTTTGCAAGTCCCGTTTCCAACTCCTAGGTCACTATATTAAGCGGTCTTAAAGTAAAATTTATTAAACCCTAATTTATTTTTCTATGAAAAATGACCCCCTTTTTGTTTGTTGCGGATTCTCCCACAATATTCTTAAAGCAGCAATTCCTCTACGAGCTCAATAATTTGACACACTCTTCTCTAATCCCAGGGCATAGCGGCATGATAGGAAATCAATTAATGGGGTGAGAATGTTCACCGTATTAATCTCAAAAATCTTGGATAATTCTCACGATTTCGGATTGTTCTATGTTTTAAGACCAATTTAATACTTTGTATAAGCTTTGAAATAAGCTTAGAAAAAGGAAAAATGTTTCAAATATACATACATATGTAAAAACATTTCAGTTTTAAAGCCCATTGGGAATCCACACATGGGACTAATTCATCAGTGGAAAAATCTGTTTTCAAGGAGAAAGAAGTGAAATGTGCAGTATGAAATAGACTATAATCTTCCACCAGTAGAAGAACGAAGTGAAAAACTAATACACACAACTTTCTAAATTTTTAGGGCTGCAAAATTATTGTTTTCTCTCATATAGTTCATTTTTGTTGACGAAAGAGTAAATACAGTTGCTAGGAAATGAAAATATATCAATTTTCTTGTTGGAAGTGTAAATTCGTGAATACAGTTAGCCCCTTCGTCCACTTGAGCAACGCAACCGCAACTCACAAGCAAATTTAGTATAAAAAAAATCCACGCAACTTTCATACGACGAAGGGCTTTACTAGGATACAAAAATATCAGCTCTCTCAAATAATTTAATACTAATACAAATGGATAAGGTTTATGTATAATTGTTTCCCCCAGACTAATTCATCTAGTGTGTTCTTGAAACAACGAGTGAAACCGGTTTTCAACCCAGATGAATTAGTCTCCTGTGTGGAGGCCCATTATTTTCTATTATTTTCCTATTTAAGAAATCATTCACGAAAATATTAATACGCGTTAGTTTGTTCGAAAAAAAATCGTATTGTTTCATTTATAAAAATACAAAGATTTGAAAGGAATAAGCCACAGATAACCTCAATTTTAAGGTAATGTACTAAATAGATTTATTTCAAACTTTTTTCTTAAGGCCAAACTTTTCAAAACCTCTCCTGAGACCGGGTCATAACTGGGAAAGAGAACACACTCTGTTGCTTATAAAACAATTGTCGTATTATCCTGTAATTTACGACAATTCAAATCCTCATTACACAAACTCTAATCAACGGTGGGCAGCGATTAAAAAAATAACAAATGTACTAAAACGATACAAACCACAATTAAATGAAATTTTGGTATCAAAAAAAATAAAAACAGTAAGAAGCCAGTATACTAAAGAAAAGAGAGCTCAAAAACAATTAAACCCTATCCAGGCGGCAAATTATAAACCAAAACTATGGTTTTACGAAGAATTAAAATTTCTCGAGGAAAAGCGATTCTCCAAAAACATTATTCGTCCAAAGGAAACAGATTCAATCAATGAAGAAATGACAAGAAATGAATTTGGACAAGATGAATCGGGTGACAATGAAGAGGAAACTTTTGATGATGATGAGGAATTTAACAACATTGATGAATGGACATCTTCAAGAGATTCTACTAGACCCTTCGAACAGGTAGAAGTGAAAACCTTAGATACAAATGAAGTAGAGAAAGAATCTTTTGAAGATACAATGGAAGAAATGTTTTATCAAGAAGAAACAATAGACGACGAGCATAACAAAGGAGAATCAAGAGAATATTGCAGAAACCAAGGGAAAACGAAAGAAAATAAGCGTTTCGTTGTACGAGATGACTTGTATGTTAAGTGTACTGGTCTTTTAGAGAGTCTTTCAAAAAAAGTCAAACCGTATAATTCCACAAAAAGTAAGAAAAGTGGCAAACGTTATTACAAATTATTTTTGTTTTAATCACTTATTTTTTTTAATAGACGACAACACTATAGGAAAAGAATGCAACTGTAAAAATGCTCCGGCAAGTAGTTTGTTGGGCAAAATGATTGAATCAGAACTGGCTACTGTTTCAGAACAAATTTATGTGGATGCTAAGTGGAAGATAATTCGTATACTAGAAGAAGCTCAAAGAAGAAGTTTGCGTGAGAAGCAGAATGAAACTACATGATTTTAAATTGTTTTTTTTTTATCTACATACATACTTTGTTTTTAGATAATAAAATGTTCGTCTTTTAGCAAACCAACGTAAAACGTACCAAATATTTTTTTTAAACTATTAGACAAATAATGAACAATATAAATTAATACCTAATAAATTAATAAACAAAAATACAACGATAATATTAAAGTTTATCGTAAGTTTTTTTTTTTAAATGTTTAATCTTAAAAATCAAGAATTTATTTATTAGTGGGAAGTGTAGAGGGAACTGGGAGAACAAATCTAAAGAAACCATGAAATTTACCAGATTTGCTTCAACTCTTCTCGGAGTAACGTGTTTTTATGTTCTTTTTCGAATTTCGATGTCATTTTTGATCACTAATAAGTAAGTGAATAATGAACAAAGTGAAAGAGTTTTTTTTTATTATAAAATAAAATTAGGATGATCAATAGACCCCAACATTTCACAACAAACCCAATAAAATTGAATAAATATGTTCACTTTAATACTTATTGCAACTTTTATCTGATATTATTATAAGTAGAAACTTATTGATTTTTTAAACTTCTTAATAATAGTATATTTTTTAATCCTTTATTTTAAACTTTTTTCTTAAGGCCAATCATTCCAAAACCTCTCCTGAGACCGGGAAATAACTGGGAAAGAGCACACACTCTGTTGCTTATAAAACAATTGTCGCATTATCCTGTAATTTACGACAATTCAAATCCTCATTACACAAACTCTAATCAACGGTGGGCAGCGATTAAAAAAATAACAAATGTACTAAAACGATACAAACCACAATTAAATGAAATTTTGGTATCAAAAAAAATAAAAACAGTAAGAAGTCAGTATACTAAAGAAAAGAGAGCTCAAAAACAATTAAACCCTATCCAGGCGGCAAATTATAAACCAAAGCTATGGTTTTACGAAAAATTAAAATATCTCGATGAAAAGCGATTCTCCAAAAACATTATTCGTTCAAACGAAACAGATTCAATCAATGAAGAAATGACAAGAAATGAATTTGGACAAGATGAATCGGGTGACAATGAAGAGGAAACTTTTGATTATGAAGAGGAATTTACCAACATTGATGAATGGACATCTTCTTCTACTAGACCCTTCGAACAGGTAGAAGTGAAAACGTTAGATACAAATGAAGTAGAGAAAGAATCGTTTGAAGATACAACAGAAGAAATGTTTTATCAAGAAGAAACAATAGACGAAGAGCATAACGAAGGAGAATCAAAAGAATATATCAGAAACCAAGGGAAAGCGAAAGAAAAGAGCCGTAGCGGTGTACGAGATGACTTGTATGTTAAGTGTACAGGGCTTTTGGATATTCTTTCAGAACAAATCAAACCGTACGGTTCCAAAAAAGGTAAGAAAAGTGGCAAACGTTATTACGATTTTTTTTATTACTTATTTATTTTTTTTAATAGACGACACTATAGGAAAAGAATGCAACTGTAAAAATGCTCCGCCAAGTAGTTTGTTGGGCAAAATGATTGAATCAGATCTGGCTACTGTTTCAGAACAAATTTATGTGGATGCTAAGTGGAAGATAATTCGTATACTAGAAGAGGCTCAAAGAAGAAGTTTGCATGAGAAGCAGAATGAAAGTACATGATCTTAAAAAGTTTAATTTTTAATTATGTACATATGTAGGTACTTTGTTTATAGAGAATAAAATGTTTGTCTTTTAGAACTCCAACGTAAAACGTACTAAATATTTTGTTTAACTATTAATTAGACAAATAATAAACATTCTTATATTTATGAGGTTATGGTAAATTTATAAAACGGCCAACAGGTCAAAGATCTCGACGCAAGATAGCTATCTAAACCAGCTGCTGAAGCTGTGGTTTTGCGGCCAAATTGATGAAAGCAGCTGGCGATGAATTGGTTAGGAGCTGGTCATACGTGATTGATCCTAGGAGCCAAGTGGTCGGAGCTGAGCCAAATTTTATTGTATTATATTTCTTCAAGTGGCTCGGTAGGCTCGGCTGGATTTTCGGTTGAAAATCCATCGAGCCGTAGCCAAATTTCAGCTCAAAATGAGGGGAGTTTTCGATGTCTATTATGTAATATTTATATTGGGCTCGTTCAGTACAGTATGCATTAGGAAACTACATATCTAGTCAATTTCACAAATGCCATTTGTTGAAATTTACTTTTGAATTTTACTTTGAAGAATTCACACTGCGGAGAACAAAAAATATTTGTTGGTTGTAAAATGTTTAAGAAATAAAAATAATACACATTATAAAAGAAGGTACCCATATAAAAAAAAGTAAACAAAGTTGAATTTACAGTGTAATTACAAACTTCAAATCAGCTGTTTTTGTTTTCGACTTAATATTTAGGTAAGTTTAACTAACTAACTTTCCAGTCAAAATTCCAATGAAATAGCTAATACTATGTTCCCACCTAACGAAATTGCTCAATTTCAGCAAAAATTCTGAAATCACTTCCGAAATAACAAAATTTCCCATATCAATACGCAATTTCAAAATCATCTCAAATGAATTCAATTTCTACAAAATTGCGTTGAAATTGCCTTTTCACAACAGATTGTACTAGTTTTTTGCAAATTTTTAAGCGAACAGAATTTTTAAACTGACAAGAAAATTTGAAAAAAAATATTTGAATTAACTGTCATACAAATTTGAACAACATTTCAAATTTTTGAAAAAGAAAAATAAAATAAATAATAAATAATGTCTGCTGTAATCTCAAAAAGGAAATATAAAAAAAAAAAAAAATGGTCACTGCCAGAAGAGGAGCTTCTTTTCGAGCTATGGGAAGAGCATATTGGGGAGCTAAGAGGATCCCGGAAGAACAGCCACGTATATCAAGAGATGGCTGCAGCCCTAAGCGAAAGAGGATTAGTATGTTATAAGTTGGTTTAAAACTGATTCACTCATGTTTTTAATATTTTATTTTATATATATTTAATTGGTTTTGTGCAATGTGCAAAATATTTTTTATTTGGGATTTGACAGCTTGGATTTTTTGACGTAAACTGCCAAACAAAATCATTTTGATTGTAGTGTGAACACTTTTCGCAATTTTGAAATTGAGGTCTTGAAATTGTGCAATTTAGTGCTAGGTGGGAACATACTATAAGCTAAACAAGTTTTGTGACAGTTGACCACAGGTCATCAACTTGTAATCTTCCGTCTCCTTCCGTAGAAAAAAAATTTACACGCGCTTTTCTATACATGAATACGTGTGAACAGAAAAATGCAAAATTGTAAGAATGTATGGTCTAGCCAAATTTGTCAGTCCTATTTGAAATGCACGGGCACGCATACAGAGTTAAATCTCTGCAGTTTTGAAAGTTTGTAGGCAAAAGTGGGTGGAGCCTCCTGAGTTGATGTTGTATTTATTTATTGATTATTCTATGCAGCTGACCGATCAGAGACCAAAAATTAAAATGGCCAACTGTAATCTTAGCTTAAATATCTGAAAGACATACTGAACGATAAAGTGGCATCACTTTACATTTTCTTTTGCGCTGGAACATTGCATACCCTGTTTCTTGACATCCCATCTGTTTTTTTTTTATTTTTTGACAACTGTATAAAATCATAAAAAGTTTATTTATTATAATCAAAATTTAATATTTCTTGCTTCTATTCAAACTAGCTATTTAAAACGGCGATGCAAATTAAAACACACAAAAAATGTTTCAACGGAGGTGTGTTGTAATTAATATGAGATCAGCAGTGGTTTTGCTCCTTGCCATTGTTGTCAGTGGAATCAAACAAAGTCAGACCGGTATGTTCATTTATTGTTTATTTGTTTTTATAAAAGACAAATTTATTAATTTTCTTACTTTTTGAAAGCAATCAATAAAATGGATGTTGACACAAAAACTGAAATTACAAAGAATAACACAATTGATAATGTACCGCTTACAATTATTGTTAAAAATGTAAGTCAAGTAACGTCTATGTAGGATTTTTCTAAAGTTAATAATTTATTGCTTTTTCGTACAATTAAAAGCAATTAAATGAAACCTCAGCATGCTCCATTCCTGTGCCCTGTAATACCTTAGCTCTTACTTGTCTTCATTGCAACTACAATCGTTCTTGCATTTATGGAAAAGATGTTAATGTTACTTGTGAGGTCGTTTCTAATAATCAATGTCTAGTAAGATCAAATAAAAATAATTATCAATGTTTATCAAAGTATGATTTAATTTTGTACTCTCCCAGGGTGAGAAAATATTCATAAAACAAATGAATTGCCGATATTGCTATCAGACAGAACACTGGCAGCATTCTTGCTTGCTGCGGGGCAATTGTAATTCAATTGATAAGTATTACAAGTGAGCAATAATCAAATTCATAATAAAAAGTATTAATTTGAATAATTTTATTTTACAGAACAAATTGCACAGCACACAGTGATGTACTTTGCTTGGGACATAGAACATTTAGCAAAAATGTCAAATGTAATTGGACACAGGGATATAGATGGAGCACCGCTTTAATTATTAGTTTAACACTGGGGGGATTTGGAGTTGACCGGTAAAAAAATAATAATTATTAAGTTCCTTTAATTCTTCTTTCGTCTATTAATATACACAAAACTGATTTTTTCTTAAAAAAAACCACTGGGTTTCTAAAAAGATGAATTTTTTACCTCCTCTAATCTGGCTTCAATTTATAAAGTGTATATATGGAAAAGGTAGAGTATAATTCTCATGTTTGGTAAAGAGAACCATTTATGTACATATCTGCAGTTATTGAACAGAATTCAAAACAGTTCATAACTGAAACATTTTTTCCCTTGAACATTGTCGATATGTTTCCTGTTTTTTCTTTATTTTATCGGTTCTTTTATAAAAAGTGTTCTAGCAAGTTGTGCTCCTTCCCTTAAACAATTCTGCCGTAATTCTCGCTTTGCAAGGAACGCTCATCTGTTTTTGTACATGTGTATCTCCTCCTTCAACCTCTCCGCATTTCCTAAACGCTCGCGTTGTTTTTAGTAAAATATTATAAGCTTAGTAATATGCTTTTCAGTGCGTGTTAATTTAAAACAAAATCCGGAAACTCATAATTCCGTACGTAGGTTATCGAAAAAGCGGTATGAAATACTCTTGTCATGGTGCATCAATGTATTTTTAATGTTCTTTGTTGGCCAATACGAATCTATCAAACCCTCTTTTTTATAGAAAATGTATCTATAATATATGCAAATTTTGAAAAGATCTGATTCAGCAGGGGTATATTCCTATGTTTGAGTTCATTGCCTCCTAGAGTTTTATCTATAAATCCGCAGTTTTACTTTTAGATTGGGGCTGTAATTTTCGTAGACATTAAGAATAGCCGACGTTAGTACATTAACATGTTTTTCTATAAGTGAGCAGTAGAACATAATGAGTTATGTCAGCCCTATCATCGAATGTAGTTATGTCAGCCCGATCGAAGAAAAATAGTCTTCGATTTTTACGAAATGTACGAATTTTGTATCATGGTAACCGTTCCGATTAAATAATTTTACATGCCTCAAAATCACAAAATCACAGCAACGCGCAGTGAATTCATGGTGTCAAAAGATTTACTGACTAAAATGTGTAATAAAACAGTACAAAATATTTTTTACTGACTAAAAAGACTAACCCCAGTCAAAAGTACTGCAGTTGATTAACTTTATGTCAATTAACTGCTTTTATAACCCGCACAGTAAAAAATCAAGTTCTTACTACTGACTTTGCAGTTAAAAAACTGGCCACAGTATATAATAACTTTTATTCAAAACATAAGTTAATTAACTGCGACCATACTGACTGCATTATCAAAGTACTGAAGTTTTTACAACTCTGCCAAGAAGGCCAATTCAATGCTGGCGCCATTGCATTTGTTTTTTCCAAAAAAAATCAGACCTGCCTCTCCTTCTTCGAGATTGTAATTTAATTATACATTACTTTCAATTAGCATATTATCTACTAATGCCTCATGCCCTGCGTACTTATTAATTAGTGTCCTATTTTATATTTTAGATTCTATCTTGGTCACTGGCCAGAGGGCATTGGAAAACTCTTCAGTTTTGGCGGCTTAGGAGTTTGGACCATAATTGATGTTCTTCTTATTTCTCTTCGTTATCTCGGACCAGCTGACGGGTCGTTATATATATAAGCAGACTATTAAACATAAAAAAAAACGTGATTAAATTTACATATTCATTTATTTTCTCATTTTATTTTTAAATATATTTTATATAATATAATATACATTTACACACCTACATTTACTTAAATAAACGTTCTCTTTATTCTGGAAATTCAAAACAAAAGCAATTCTACTGATTCGGGAGTGTGTGTTGTTTAAAATGATTAAACTAAAAAATTGTTTGAAGAAAATAAAATATTTCTAGAATTAAAAAAAAATATATATATATAGAAGCTGTTTTTTTAACGCATACGTGTAGTTTTTTTTTTTTTTTTTGTGTAAAAATTTATAAATTGATTTTGTCACAGATTTAATTTCAATCAGAGAAAACTTTATACAAACATTAATATATTGTTCCCCTTTGACTTGTTGTCCCATTTAATTGCGTTCCGCCTTTCTTCGTGTATATAATTTATTGCTTGTAAAAAAAAGCCTGCGTTCCATTGTTGTTATTATTTTATAGAATAGCAAACTTGATTTTAAGTTGTTTGCTGTACTTCATTGTTTTCAATGAAAACCAATAATGGAACAAGTATTGAGAAGAGAATGGTGACAAGGATAAGGACGAGGGTTGAATACCAGGAAAAGAAAACGTGATATTGTATTCTGAAATAAAAAAACAAAACAAATTAAAAAACAAAAAAAAATAGTGTGTAAAAACCCCAACCCCACCTGCAATACCAGCCCAATATTAAAGAAAGCGTGACGAATATTATTCCACCGTACATGGCCATTAAATGACCACTGGTTGATTCATGAGTTGAAAAATTACCAACTAATGGGACATCATTGTTGTTTGGGTTAGTGTCGCCAGCAGAATTGTTTATATTTGATGGATGATTTTCTTGACCTGAAATGATAAGAAATTGTAATTAAATAAAATAAGTAGTTTTTTGTTTTTGTAAATTCATTTTTTCAGAGTTCTCAAAAGTAATATAAGAATGAAGGTGGACCTTCAAATCAAGATTAAGAAAGCTAAAAAAAATTTAAGTTGACTAACCACTTTGATATAGCGATGATGATTGCTAAACAAAGCAAGGAAGATAGTGTAAGCTTGAACAAATGTAGAACCTTGATTTCGCCAAGAGTTCAATTAAAGCAGAAATTTATTATGTTTTATAAAAATTCTGAAAGTTTTAAGAACCATAGAAAACAGTAAAAGCCATAAGTAAACGAAATTGTTTACGAATGATCGTTTGATTTTCTGGATGATTCTATTGGTAACCTGTCCCATAATATTAGCTAGTTTCCTACATCATTATACATTTGTATCAGATGGAAAGCTAGTCTATTCTACGTTTGAGAGATATTTTTTCAGAAAATAAGTGTGTGAGTGAAGGACTCAATATAAGAACTGAGTAACGAGCGCGAACTACAGTTGATAGTGAAATCAATGAATGGAATATCAGATGGTATTTAACTATTTTGTTCCCAACTCATCCAAAATTGAGTAAAATTTTACCTCAAATGACGTTTTAACAGGCATTTTTGATAGAAGATTTGCCAGCAGAGACACATCACAAGATGATGTTACTATCCCACTTTTATGGAACTTATTCGCAATGTTACAATGGATGGAGTGCTTGTTTGCTAACCCAGAGGGTGCAGGTTCAATCCTCACTCGGGTACAAAACATTTTTTTCTGTTCAGCATACCTCCCAGCTTATGCTGGATGTCGCCCATGAGGTTATGCAATGAAAAATAAAAATCAACTAGCTCTCTATCCATTGCACCAAAACAATGGGTACGTTCAATACTTAAGTTATGTTGAAATGAAACCATTGAACGACAAAACTAACCTAAAATTTAGTGGAATGTCAGAAATGTCATGCCTGTTTTTTTTATATTCAAACATTTTCTTTACTTACCGCCTTTACTTTTGAGAACAATTGAAATTGTATTTATGTTCATGAAAAAGTTATGTTTGAAGAGGTGACTACTCACTTTAACTTTTGAAGATGAACTATTTGGTAATATTATTATTTTACAAATATCTTTGATCCTTAATCAAGATAAGCAAACTTAATCAAGATGCCAAAAAGAAAAACAGAAAAAGCACAAATATCACCACCTTTTTAGGGACACCAGAATTGGCCAAAGCTGAATATGTAGACACGCTAAAAATATGACGTTTTCTCAATCTCATCTACCTTGCTTATGTCCTGCTTTCTCCCAAAGGAGTAAATTATATACAGTGAACTGACAAAGGCAGAGATTCATTGTCTACATCGCATTATTAGAGGCTGGAACTGGTTTAATTAAAGAGGTACATTCTTACTTTTTCATGTGCTATCAATGGGCACCTTAATACAACCTAAGCGAGTTAAAGAAAAGATAGAGTATATTTGCTCAAGTAACACAAGTTGGCGTCTAGCAGTAATAAATTCTTCTTGAATCATATTTACGCTTTGCTAATATACCTAATAAACAAACTTTTTACAAAAAATTAAGAATTCTTTACTTACCTAAACTAGAACGGCCACTTTGTTGTTGATTTTGATTTGCTGCATTTGGATTTCTACTATGAACCAAACAATGAACAACACAATTGTCAAACAATCCGCATGCTTGTAATGTTTTCGAATCTGGTTGCAGTACATGTCCGTTAAAGACTAGTCTTACAAATTTTTGAGCACTCAATTCAAGTGTGAAGTTTCTCCTTAAAAAAAAAAAAAAAAATAAACAAACTATGGAAAATGTGATATTTGAAAAGTTCTTACTTTTTAAAATCTCCAATATTTTCATTCGGACATCCTTTGACCAATTTCATATCGTCATTTAAGTACTTCAACTTAATTCTAAATTCATCTTTTCTGTCTGTCGAGGTGGATTCTTCTGTGACAGGACAATCTTCACCACCTTCAGCGATGACACTTTTATCCGAATTGGTTTTCTTCTCATTTTCATTGTTCTCATTTGAACAGTTTTCGGCGTTTATCCGAAAGTCAGTAGAATCACCACCACCTACTTCTGCCGATGGACTCGAACTGGTAATAACAGCAGCTTCAACTCCAACTTCATCTGGCTGACGCTCGTTTTCGTAGAATGCTAAACGCCTCCTCCGAATTCCTTCGGCTGTGTCCATGGCTTCGATTACCTCTTGCTGACCTGTGGTATCTTCCAACAATTCACTAATGCCTTCTTCGAATGACTCTAAAGTGCGATAGACGTTTTCGTTTAGTTGTTGCCTAACACTAGCTAGATCATGAACTTCTTCAATGACAACTTCAAGAGATGGTGGAGGTTCGGGTATTTGTTCCACGTTGTTTCCCACTTCCGCTTCGGTTGGTAAATTGTTTCTAGTTGTACTATTGTTCTCAGGACCTGCAACTGAAGGTCTATCACTTCTATTTGCATCTGGCACAACTGGTGCTATTCTCCAATCAGTGCCTGGCCTTAAATTTCGCTGAGTATTGGCCCCAATGTTAACCAGTAAACGACGATTGTTTTCGATTATTAGAACAGCATTCGGTTGGACACGATAGTCGCGCACGTAAGTAGACTCCCACGCTAAATAAACAATAAAGAGCACAGCAAGTGCAATTAGGAAATTCTTAAATTCAAATCCAATGAGCAGTTCAACGAAGAAAAGTCTCATGATTTACTTTCGCCGCCAACCCCAAGGTTCCTGTAAAGATCGAAAAAAGATACTAGAAATCAATTCAAATGACGTGTTTTTTGTTTTGCACAAATACGTTTTGCATAAATAGCAATAGGATTCTAATTGGAGCAGATTAAAGTAAAGAAAAACATACAAAAAAAACATTTTTATGGAAAATGAAGCAAAATTAAATATATATTCTTAATCCAGATGGTGTTGAAAATTGTACTTTTAAAATAATAGTACCTATTATTGGTTTATTGTGTTATTACTTTTATTAAATAATCGGTTTATTAAAACATTAAAATGAAATATTAAATAGTGTTTTGATGATGAAAATTTTGGACTTTATTTTTATAACACAGAAAAACTAGAATTTTGCGAGACCGAGAGAAATGGATAGTGCTGTTCGATTTAAAAGCGCAAATGGGAACGAAAATATTTTAATAGAAGGTGGAAGCACAATGCAGTCTACGATAAAAAAAACTTTACGTTATTGAGGATTGATAAAATTGAAATGCTCAATCGGTAGCACAGGTCATCTACTTGTAATCCTCCGTCTCCTCCCGTAGAAAAAAATTTTACACGCGCTTTTCTATACATGAATACGTGTGAACAGCAAAATGCAAAATTGTAAGAATGTATGGTCTATAGCCAAATTTGACAGTCCCATTTGAAACGCATTCAGAGTTAAATCTCTGAAGTTTTGAAAGTTTGTTGGCAAAAGTGGGTGGAGCCTCCTGAGTAGTTGTTCTATTTATTTATTAATCTATAGTTGGTAGTCAAAATTAGAACTCAGTTATCTTTGCTCTTTAGTACAAACTTGACTAATACAGCGTATATGGAAAAGTTTAAATGCGCTTCGGGTTGTCAAAATAAGCACTAACTAAAAAAATTTTACATGCGCTTTTCTATACGTGAATACTACTTAGTGCAGCTACAATGCAGTCTACTGCCATTTTGCAGAAACTGTTTTTGGATGCGAAATAATAAAACAGATCTATTAAGATTCCGAAACTCCGAACTGTCACTTTCATAAAACGTCATTTTGGACAAAAAAAAAACAAAACCACTCCACGAGACGAGTACTGTTGGCAAAACTTTGTGGTTTTGCATCAAGATAGCTTCCGGAATTATTAACTCCCTAAAAATGCATCCCGATCTAACCGAAAGAATCCTTCAGCAACTCAACATATCTGATAAGGTTGACACTCTTGATTTGGTGCCAATTTTCGGTGAAGATCATCAGAAAATCATCGGTGCTTTAAAAAGTATTCAAGCTCACGGAGAACTTGTCCTTGCTGAACCAACTTCAAGAAAATCACTAGAATTGACTGGCGAAGGTGTTGAAGTTGCAGCCAATGGTAGCCATGAAGCTGCTGTTTATAATGCTGTTCCAGCAGATGGTATATCTCAAGCTGAGCTAATGAAATCCTCTCCAAATGCCAAAGTTGGCTTCAGCAAAGCTATGTCACATGGGTGGATCATTGTAGACAAGTCGGTAAGTCCTCCATTAGTGAAGAGAAAAGTTGATAACATCCAGGATTCGGTTATGGAAAACCTTAAAGCTGTGGCCAGTGGAACCAGCGATCTCGCAACTAATGTTGTTGCCGAATACAAGAAAAGGAAACTTCTCCAAGAGGTAGTCACAAAAAGTTTCATCCTCAGCAAGGGACCAGAATACTCAACAACTCTGACCAAGCTTGAAACTGATCTTACCGTCGAAATGCTCGCTTCTGGATTGTGGAAAGATCTTAAGTTCAAAGCATACAACTTTGATGCGTTGGGTGCTCCACCAGTACGAGGACATTTGCATCCTCTTCTTAAGGTGCGAACCGAGTTCCGTCAAATATTCCTGGAAATGGGTTTTTCTGAAATGCCAACCAACAACTACGTCGAATCGTCTTTCTGGAACTTTGATGCCCTCTTCCAGCCGCAGCAGCATCCCGCTCGTGATGCTCACGATACATTCTTTGTTAATTATCCAGCGAAAAGCTACAAATTTCCCCAAGAATATCTAAAACGTGTGAAGAAGGTTCACTCTGAGGGTGGTTATGGATCCCAAGGTTACGGCTACGATTGGAAGATTGAGGAAGCACAAAAAAATCTGCTGCGAACTCACACAACGGCAGTAAGTGCCAGAATGCTCTACAAACTTGCCAATCAAGAGGGCGGTTTCAAGGCGGCCAAATATTTCAGTATTGACAGAGTGTTCCGTAATGAAACTCTTGATGCTACTCATCTGGCAGAATTTCATCAGGTCGAGGGAGTGATAGCTGATGTTGGTCTAACACTTGGTGATCTAATTGGAACTCTGTATGAGTTTTTCCGAAAGTTGGGTATCACCAAATTGGAATTCAAGCCTGCATATAATCCCTACACCGAACCTAGTATGGAAATATTTTGTTTCCATCCTGGTTTGGATAAATGGATTGAGGTATGTTCTGTTTTTTCTCAATCATTTCATTTTGTTTGACATAATATATAATTTTTTGTAGGTGGGTAACTCTGGAGTCTTCCGACCGGAGATGTTGCTCCCGATGGGCCTTCCTCCAAATGTGAATGTTATTGCTTGGGGCTTGTCGCTGGAACGACCAACCATGATAAAATATGGAATAAATAATATTCGTGATCTAGTTGGACCAAAGGTTGATCTAAAAATGGTTGAAGAAGGACCAATATGTCGTTTGGAACGTTAGGTTTTGTGTCTGAGGGTGCATCTCTCTTTTAAAAATAAATAAATTAATATGATATTAAGACTTGTTCGTCTGCTTCTTCTTATTATTTTGTCTACAGTCTGGGTTAGACTATTGTCTCCGGGTTAGACCAGACTCTCCTGCGATCTTCACTAGAGTGCCTTCGTAGATCCCACGTTCATTATTGTTCATTGGCTCTACCAACCATCGGAGCCGTTGAATACGTATCTTTGAATCTTTCTGACTAGATTGTGTATTTCATCTTTGACAGCTCCACATGTTATCGACACATACTGGATTTAAAATCAATCGAAAAATTCATTGTTCAAAGTGACCAAGCACTTACTCATTCGACCTTGCCAAAGTCCAAGTCTCCTCGCCATTGAAGACTGGGATGATATTTTGATTATTTAAGGGAGGTCTTCCTTTCGTAACCCTATGTTGAGTAGGCATTTAATTGAAGCTACTTCCGTTTGAATAACGAAAGCATAATTTATTTTGTCTTATTAATAACGCATAGTCAGTGCTTGTACCGTTCTTTACAAGATGTTGCCTTCGTAATATTAGAATAAAAATCAAAAACGAACGTTTCGGTCACGAATCCTACTTGGAACTTCTTAGTGTAACTTCCAAAATGCTTTACTAGCTTTGACCTACTGAGTTTATTGCTTGCTCGAATATCTTAGCACCAGTCTTCGCTTTGTAGATTTAAGAAGACAAAATAACATAGAACATTTTCAGAATGTTCTTTCAAAGTCAGATGGAGGCTATTATTTTAAACTAGAATTTGAAGAATGACGCTTTTGCGAATATTTCTTCAATCGAGTTTAAAATTAAAAGAGGCCAATGAGCTTTTAGTAAATTAGTTTTAATAAGTAGATTATAAGCATTAAAAAATTAAATTACTACAACAATATTATTAACTTGAAGTCGAATATAACGATACTAAATAGAAAAAGGAATCATTTCAGTTGGTGTGATTATGCACATTTAAGTAGATGGTGCTGTTTATTTATTTGCAACGATTTCAAATTTAATTCCATGATCGTATTTCTCTAATTCAGCAATCATATTGGTTTTTGAGAAAGCAGCTCCTGGTGGCAAAACTCCACCTCTAAAATAAATAATAACAAATATATAAAAAATCTTTAAATACAAAAAACTCTCTAACTTACGTTCCAGGCATTTTGTCACTGTCCTTCAAGATTGTAGTAGCTGCAACCAATAGAGCAACACAAGTAGCGCCATAGCCTGGATTCGATCCAGTTACTCTGGCAACCATGTTCTTTGATGGTGGATCAGTAAACTGATCAGTTGGCTCAGCCAACTTGTCTGACTTTGGCCATCCATTACCTTTGATTGTGATCTTGAAGCGGGTTGCATTAGACTTTGCCTCACTAGGACCTTCGTGTGAAATGAAACCAAATGAGAAAAGTTTAGGATAGTTGAGGAGCATTTGACGACCAAATGCAAACTTGGTCATGATTCCAAAGACAATGCCAACAAATGCAACAATAAAAGCTGCCATCATGGAGCTGCAAAAAAAATCAATCAAACATTTCATACTAAAAAGTCACAAATTAAGCCTTACCGGAAACCAACATAGGTCTGCACTTGGATTGGGCGTTTCTTTTCAGTTTCAAATAAAAATCTCTGAGAGCGCTGAATAACAGATTTATCTGATCCAGGGAACGGTAAACAAACTCCCTCAATGACATCTGATGTATGAATAACAGATCTGGGTTTAAGCTTTGGCTGGAACTTTGGCAATGGTCTTTGGTACAGCTTTGATCGAATGTCACGAAGCTCTCCAGCATGAGCCAAACCATAAACTGCCGATTCCCAGGTACCATAATGAATTGACGCACCTCCATAGCTACCACCGGTTGTGTGACTTTCCAAATAAGTTTCAACCGAATTAATAACTCCTTCAATATCAAAACAAAATAAGAAATTAATAATTAGCAATTAGATGTAACAAATTTTAAAAAATTGCCTTCGAAATTCTTTTCCAAGAAAATAACACCCAAATCTGATGGGATACTATCAAAACCACAGGCAGACACAACATATACACCCTTCTCTTTGGCCAAGTCATTGTATTTTAATTGCATTGTCTCCATGTATTGTGGTTCTCCGCTAACGTCAACATGATGGGTACCAGCCTCAACACAGGCTTTAACAACTTGTTCGCCATAGAAGCGGTATGGTCCGCAGCAATTAACAATAATCTACCAAGAAAAAGATAACGGTTATAAATAAGGAACTTTATCATTTTAATAGACACACTTGTGCAAAGCTTGGTCTAGTGATATATTTTCAAACAGAGTCGGCTGAATGAGGCACAGCTTTATGCCAATTATTTGGCGATAAATGATTGGTCACTTCGATCCTATGGAATCACAAACACAAACACAAACAAAACAATAACTTTCGTCATGAATATGTCATTCAAAACAATACACAACAAATAAACAGAAGTGTCATCAACTTAAAAAGTACGGCGGATGATGGAAAAATTATCTTCACTGGCTGCTATTAACAAGAGCGCAACTTTCTTTAGAACTCAAAGAAGCAGAAATGCTTACGAGATTCTACCATAGAAATAGATCATAAAAATTATCATGTTTAATTTCTTGTGGATTACGATAAAATTCTTCACAAGTGGCGAACTTTTGAATGAACAGTTGCCCTAGTTACATAGGTACTTTCTATTAACCGAATCTACGGAAAAGTTCCACACATCACAGTCGAAAAGTCAGTGGGGTGGTGAAAATGTATAAAAAAATGGGAAAGCAATTGGGACAGATTAGATATTTTCTGAGTTTTGGAAAAAGTAGTAAAGTATTGGGCTTGGATGGCTCACTTTACAATTATCAGATCAGTTAGTAGACAGAAAGTTACATTTTCCCAATTAACATAAGAAAATGTTCTTTTCCAGTAAATCAACCCAGATATAATCCAGAGTATAAGTGTTCAAATGAAAAATATTGCTATTCCAGTTGGTATTGGTTTATTTTCAACAAATATTCGATTGACAATGCCAACCAGAAGATATACCATATAAAATTCTCAATAAAAGTTTGTGTCATGTGCTTCAAGTTATTAAGACCGTTCGCACTCTCCTTAGACGCATAAATTATTTAGTGGATGGAAGTGACTAGGTGCGTAAATATATAATAAACCAAATAAGACAAAAACATTTATGCGTTTAAGGACAGTTTACTGTTTACACTTGGAAGAAACGCATTGGAGTATAATCCACTTAAAAAGCTTATAAACAGCTTAAGTTAAATTTTGTATGTTCTTTTTGGATTAATAACATAAACCTTAAACTAATTAAAAAAATTTGTTTTCTGTTATAAAATAATAAATTTAGTTTTTCTATTTGATTATTTTAATTTGAATAAATCCAGAATGAAAGCCAAACATAAGTTTTGTCTTTTAATTTCCTAGTTTTGGTTTTAACACGTTTTGAAAAACTATCTATTTGCGATCCAATCATGCAATCCATAAATTTGTTTCCTTGAAAAACAAGCCTTAAAATTACACAGTTTATTTTTAATTAATAAGACAGATCACTTTTAATGTAATTAAAAGTGTTTCATAATAATACTTTACATAAAAACTTTTCGAGTAAGGTGGAATTCAGATTCTATTGTAAAACAAAATACATCTATAAAGATATAAATTTATAAAAACTTACTCGTTGTTCACACGAAAAATTTTTCGTATACAATATATTTCTCATAGATACATAGAACATATCTTAACAATAGAAAGATAAGCTCTTGATAACTTACGATGTTTAATATGACGTAAGCGGTGTGTTTTGCGCTGTTGAAATGAAGCAAGAAACAAGGGAGAACATTTCACCACTTCATTGTAGGATATTTTAGTGCCACCCTTTCAGGTATGTGAGGGCATGCTGCCCCTGCAAGTTTGCGAGTTTGCATACATACAAAATTTCTAATATATTTTAGAAACATGAAACGTCTGATTTTGAAACGCCGATATAGAATTGTCTGGTGGCACTGAAGTGTCCTGCTTCAGTTAAATTCCTTTTGTATCCAGCATTATCTACAGATACTAGACCCAAAATTAATCAAAGTATTTTCCGCTCAAGGCATTTTCTCATCCGATCTTGAAACACTGAGATAATCAAAGTCTTATAAGCCATATTTAGGTTAAGCGCTTCATTTCTCAATTGTTTTCTTATTCCAAAGAGACTAGCAAGGTGATCCTTCGTTTAATTTCAAAGCTGCAGGTTTTTATCACAAGTTGTAGCAGATCTAAGGTAAACGATGTTGGGTCGCACAAGCTGAACTAATTACGGATGAATTATTTCAGGAGAGGAAAGCAATTGGATATCGAAACACTATTTATAAAAATATTGATAAAATATAAAAATGATAAGAATATTTAATTTTGCAAAAAAAATTCTTATCTTACGAAGAAAAGTATCAATCAATCGCATTTTCGGATGTTGAGAGAAAGATATAAGTTATAGCATTTTTCATTTAAATCTCAAAGATTTCCCTCAAAATCAAGAAGTAATCTTTTAAATAAAACATATTTGAAGTGTGCACTCAATAAAACTCCATTTTAGGTTTTTTTTTTCTAAAATTAAACATTACGGATATGTTCTGATTCTATTTGAAACACTTATTGAAAACTTATTTCTCTCAACCTGATAATCCTTACAGCTCAAAAACCACAAATTTTCCGATTGAATAATTTAAACCTATTCGGAATAAAATGTCTAATCCTTTGAAGAATAATGTTTGTGATCAAATCAGAGCAGGAATGGGAAGTGGGGGAGGGGTGGATTCACAACCCATTTTAAAGAGTTCTTAGTTGGCTTCAACGCACTCAACATAGCAGGATTACTTTTATATAAAATTTTGTGTTGTAATAAAGACAAGATATAATATTTTTAAAGACTATTGTCTGCTTTGAAATAAAAAAAACTCGATATTTAACTTATAAAACCAATAAACCAAACAAAAATGGAAATTTGATAAAACAAATGCAACTATCAAAAAATTCAAATAAAATACAAAACAAACAGTTTAAATAAAAAGAATCAGTAGATCAAAGTATGTACCTATAAAGTTTACAAAATAACATTTAACTTTTGCTTACAAATTCAAATAAAATACAAAACAAACAATTTAAATAAAAAAAATCAATAGATCAAAGTATGTACCTATAAAGTTTACAAAATAACTTTTAACTTTTGCTTGTTTTAGTGTGAACCTAGCTTAACAAATAAAAGCTATTTTAAGCGATTACTCACCTTTGCCTTTGATGCCATTTCTGAAAGTGATTTTTCATCATTAATATCAGCAATAATAATTGGAATTTTAGATAAATCTTTGTCGGCCTTTGTGCCCATTTCTTTCAAGACTGCTTCCAATTTAGCCTTTAGAAAAAATTTATGTCATTCAAATTAAATATTCCAAAATAGTTGTTTGTCTCTCACCTGACTTCTGCCGGCAACACCCCATTTTAAATTCTCCAAAACAGTACATGCCTCCAGTACACAATATTTTCCTGTAAACCCAGAGGCTCCGAATATAATAACATCGAGTTTCTCAGACATTTTAACAAAATTATCTAAATGAACCTTCAAAAAAGTCAGGGAACAACGAAACTCACTGAATTACTAGAAGAAAAAATAGAACAAACAAGAATGCCACCCAGTTATATAGTTATAATGCAATGCAACCAACGACGACGACGACCGATGAAAAATGAGTTTAACCATGAAAAATAATGATAAATAATTAAATATATAAAAAATAAACAACAGAGTTAGGTAAGTAACTCTATTATCAATGTTAATGGAGTCAAAGTTTAGTAATTGCGATTACGATAACAACGATTGCCGAATTCAAAGCGATATCCATGAATAACATGATTACTCACCACAATGCAACGATTTGTTTTTATTTTTGAAATTATTTTTTATAAATGTTGAAAAACAATCCCTAATAAAGAAAGACTACACAAAGAGTAACGACAAAGCCGGTACGTGCGTCTGTGATGGAGCTTGCAATTTTACTGGAACTGGATATGTACTATGTAAAAATATCTTCAATAGTCCTACATGGAATATAATATAATATAATAGCTACTATCTATAGGAAAAACAGATGTTAGTTCTAGATGTTTTATAGGGAACGATTGACCGGCGAAAATCTGAAAATGATGTTAAACAATCGAAATCAAGCACGTATTATTGAAAAAAGATATACACATGAATGTTTATGCATGTATGTACGGTTGGAATAAAGTACACGTCTGTGATACAAGTAATTGCTCATATTTATTCTAAGATTACATTTAAAACTCTAATATCTACATAGGTAGGTACGTGTAGGTCGACATACCAATTATAACACTGTGGTGTGTCAAGTCAACACGCTTATATTTAAGTTGGATATGCTGGGCTGGATAATTAAAAAATGATTTAATTTTTAGGAAAATGATTTCAAATTTATAGATATACATGCTTATTAACACACATGCTTATTAATACACATTATTAACTTGTGTTTAAAAAAAACTTTTGAAATAACGAAGAAGTAAAGGGACAGTTGTATTTAATTTTGGTAAGTAACTAAAGGACAGAAGAATCAAAAGCTAAACGAGAACAATTCAAAAATTGCTATCAATTTGTGTTCTTATTAGTTGGTTTATCAATTGAGCCGAAGAAATTGTTAAGGATTTTCGCGAAATATACTTTAGTTAATAATAGGGTTGTTTAACGTTTGAACTGAGGCGCTTTGATCGTTGTAAGCACGCACTGCAGTATTTTACGTCACATTTTTTATCCCGCAGACGCTTTGGTTTGTACAGCCTTTTCCAATCTAAACTTTGATTTCGGTAATTTAGAAGATACAAAGCAGAGCTCCATCAAGTTTCTTAAGAAGCGATTACCGGAACTTACCATTACATATGTGGAATAGAGCTAGTGATATGTGACACAGCAAGTTTCTGAAAGCACAGACAACAAAATTGTACAAATGTCTCATACCAGTATCAAAATATGAGGTATGATTTTTCCTTAATAAACAACGTCTTATTAGACCAAGATTTTTATGAAGTAAATCTATTAAATCTCTTTTTTTCTTGAGAAGTTTCTTATTTTGTCTTTTTGCAAAACCGATGTAAGTGTTTAAAGAATTTATTAATATAAATACAAAGAACATTATTAAACGATCCCGTAGGAACAGAGCATTTTGCCAAATACACAATTATTTTAATACCCTCGGCGATGAATATTTTAGAATCCGATTTCGGCTAATTAAAATTTTTGTAATAAATAGTCTCATTTATGGAAAATTGATACACAAGTTTTAATTGATTAGTAAGTACAATATTTAATTCGATAATATTAGTTGTGTTCGTTGAACCCTGGGGTCGCCCTGAAGTCGCCCCAAAGCGTGTTTTGAAAAACCTCAACTCACCCTGGGTTAAAATTTCTGTTTTTTGAGATCTGGGGTGGAATCGCGTAAGATGATAGTTGATTGTCACATTTTTGATCATCACTTGTGATCAAATTGATTTTTCCTTCTGCGTAAGGTGATCGCACATCCACCAATTCAACTCAATTCAACTTTGTTCAATATGTCAGTGACATTTGTGAAAAACATTGTTGCCGTAGTCATATTTTTAAGTAAATTCTTTGAAATTGTTAATTTTAGTGAATAAATGCAATAATTCCAAATTTAACCATTTAATTTCCATTGGTGTATACTCATATGTTAAAAGAAATATTGTTTTTGATGATTTGGGGACTAAAATTAAAAAAAAGTTGAAAATTTTATAATGTTTTTTATGCGTGTGGTAACTCTAGTCACATTGCCACAAAAATGAAAATGAAACGTCAATTTCATGAGAAGATGACTATCACAATATTTTGGTGATTGGTTTTTAGCTATCAATGTGATGATCACCTAACGCAGACAGAAAGTGTAGATTTTAACTATCACTTATCACAAATCACCTTTGAGAACCAATTGACAGCTCTTGGGGCTGTCAAGAAAACCTGGGACGACCCTGGGTAAAAATGGTAAAATTCAACGAACACAACTATTATTTTTAATGACCGTGATTTCTAACATTTAATTGTTATTTTCAGTAGTTTTGCAGTTCCACCAATAAGTTTCACAATAAGTGGTTGTTAATTTTATCAGCCAGTTAGTTTATCAGCAACATAAACGGCCATATTATTCAGTAGTTTAAATCTTAGATCCGGATTTAAATTATTCTTTTTTTCGATTATTTTTATATAAAAATCATCTTTTCTGATTGTTTCTTCATATATATGTATGTGTTATTTTGTGTGAACAAACAATATTAAACTTGGGTAAAAAATATGTAAAGTGAAGAATTAATTTTTTATTTTATGTATTTATTTTATTTTACATCTGGGTTTAACGAGTGAATAATATGGCCGTAACTGTTGGATAGCGATATGTCAGATAACTGTATTAAACTGGCATTGTGATATAAGAAAGTCAGCCCCATAAATATTTCAATGTTTAAATTACGTTAGCAATAGAACTGATAAAAACCTATCTATCCGTTACTTAATAAACGAAAATACTACGAAGCAACACAATGAGAGCCGTGGATCACTTATTAAACAAAAATTCTATGTATTATGTTGTATGAAAATCAAAACAAATTCAGATAACTTTTATGCTTTTAAATATTTTATAGCAACATCCATAAAACTAAATTACAAAAATATATTCAAACATACATTAATTTGTTTTGTTTCTAAAAACAATACTAGTTCCTTAGTTGATATTAGATACAAAGTCGATAATTTGTTGTTCATCTATCTACATTTATGTATTCAAAACGCATAAGCAAGTATCTGAAGTGCGAAATGTGTTTATTTCGGGTGCTAAGCGTAATTCATTAAAAAGAGGAAGAAGACTTTGCACATAAGATATAGAAAATGATGTCATTAATGAAACAAAACCAACAAGTAATGTATTTACTATTTTGGAAGTAAAGTAATAGTTACATGCAGCCAACGCACTACCTGGAAACAGTGGGTGAATATATTCAAATTACTTATTATTTGTTTTTCATTCTGTAACCCACCAGGTGCAGTGAACAGCACTTTCACAGTAAAATTAACAATGCTTACTTTTGGACTTTTGCAAAATGCCAAAATAACTGAAATGTATTCACTTTTTGCGCGAATATAATACTATTGTAGTTTCATAGATAAAGTTGCTTGCATGAAGCAGAATGTAGCTTTTACCAGTAGGAATCGATTATCAAGTTCAAAATAGAAGATATATCTAACCAGCAAACTATTAAGATAATTGATCAAAATCAGAATCATTCGACCTACAATCTTCGGACTTGTGATTGCTGGACTTGGTACCAGCAAATATGGATAATACGTTATAAGTAAAAGAAAGATACCTGACCTTTGATCACTATTTTAATTGAGGTTATAGGTACTTTAAGGCCAGGGTGACAAGTTATGCATTCGTAAAAAATATATGTATGATAACAATGAAACATGACATGATGATGATAGAGAAGACGAGGTTTCACCAGTAAAATAAGTTTATTGTTAAAAAAAAATTATAATTTCACACATGTCTCCGTGCCATGATACTCAGGTAATTCAAGCTGATATTTATCTTGTAAGGCTTTCGGCACAAATCGTCCACCCAGATAATGATGATCCCCAACGAAATGATTCGCACACATTTTCGGAGCAGTCAGTGAGATCAGCAACTGCGGCTCAATAGAAAATTCATCAATTTTACCTTTTTCAACATCCCATCCACTTGGTATGTCAATGCTTTATATAAAAGAAACCAAATGTATTTAAAAAAAAAAACAAATTATTTTCTTCTTAAACCTGGCAATAGGAATCTTCTTTGAAGCCATTACATTAAGAATCGGCACAAAGTTTTCCCTAACTGGGGGTTTAAAGCTGAATCCAAATAAAGCATCAACAAGTAAATTATATTTTGTCGAAGCCTCATCAGGACTTGGACACTCATCTATAAAATCAATGCCCATACGAACACACTGATGAGTGAGATTCTCGTACAATTCTTTAGCTGTTCGCTTGGGATAATAAATTGTTGGATTAAAATTCATCAGAGACAAATGTCTGGCACAGACAAGACCATCGCCACCATTATTACCAGGACCACAACAAACCAAAACCGATTGGAAACTGAAAGCGAGATTTAGTTAAAAAAAAAAAAGATGAAACGTGTGAAATTAAGAGTAAGCGTTTAGCTTACCTCTCTGCAGGGAAACATTTAGCAATGGCATGAGCACAGCTCAAGCCAGCTAATTCCATAAGTTGATCAACGCTAAATTTATATTCATTGAAAAGCTCCAAATCAATATTGGTTGCTTCGATTTGATTGAGGAATTTCATTTTATTTCGGAAAGTGCAGTTTGATGATTTGATAAAACAAAGGGTCTGTAAGTGAAAGGGAAAACAAAATTTAGAATCAGTTTCATTGTAGTAATTGATATTGATTAACCATTAACACATTAATTTGGAATTAGAATTGATAATACATAGTTTTTAACCCTCGAATGCATTATAATGGGTCTAAACAACTGAATGTTTGTTTTTTTCAACGAGCCGTTCGAACAGAACATCCGGTTGTCAAGGGCATGAAAATGAGCAACCAGCGGTAACAAAATATTTAAGCACAATGGCAACTGCCAACTGCTGTTCTGTAGGCAGAATGGTGACGATCTGCTTTTGATATTTCTCTATTATTTTTTGAAAATAAAATAACACTAATTACTAACACAAGGGTTTCCACTTTAAATAATGGATACTAGATCCAATGAATAGTATGTAATGCATATTACGCACTGATCTTGATCGTTATACACACCTGTAGATTATTCTAAGCTTAGAAACCATAAAGAAGGTTTAGCAGTTTAAATTACTGGGTATTATGGTGGAACGAACTTGCAACAGATTAAACAAAACCATGCATTTGGGGAAAAAATGTTTTTTAAACATGCGGTTTGTTTTCTATCATCACCTTCTTGGTGTTCATGACATTTTAATAAGGTTCGTTCTAGCACTTCTCCAAAGCCAAACTTCTATCCCAACAAACCTAAGAAAACAAACAATTCCTAATAAGAAGAGGTTTTAAGTGAATGTATAATATGTTTTTATTTAATTTCAATTATTTATCCATACATAAACTTATCCTAAACAATTTATGTATTTCTTAGTTCGTTCATTTCATGGCCTTATTCATCTTTCCATAGTTTTGTTGCATTTGCTGCAGCTGCTGGGCCTGCATCATTTTTTGCTGTTGCTGCAATTGCGATTGCATATGCTGTTGTTGCAGTTGATTTTGTGTCATCCCCATCTGCACCTGCATATTTGGCGGCATGGGATTCATATAGCCCATCTGGTGACCTGGACGAATCTCTCCCTGACCAGGTACTGGTTGCTTATTGTAGCCCTGCTGTTGCTGTATGTCTGACAAACAATTCTTCCACTCTTCCAATCGATTATAGTGTTTGTTGATTAGAGCTTCTTTGCGTGTGATTTCATTTCTTAATTCTAAATTATCATCCTTAATTAGCATATCCGGCTTAAGAGTTGAAACGAGAAAACGTTTTTGTAAAAAGAATGCTTCCATCTGTCGAGCAACATCAATAAATTTATTTGTCGTCTTTTGAACTTCCAAATCGATTTCTTCTTTATTGTTGCCAGTATTTGATTCTTGTTTGGTAAGTGCATGCAAACACGATTGAAATGCTTCTTCGAATTCATCCATGAGGTTGCCATTTTCATTTGTTGATGATGCCATATTTGTAGGTGGTTGGTTAATTGAATTTGTGGATTTCAATCACACAGAACACGAAAACAGCACAAAACACTTTAAGAAAATAAAAAAAAAACGAGAGCATTGATAAACGGTAAACAAACTTCTCGAAAAGCAACAATTAGTAACACAAGAAAAATAAAATAAAGAAAATTTAGGAAACATGAAAACAAAAAGGAATATCTGCTTTAAGAAAAGGAAGACGACAAAAGCGCCCCGCAAGCGAGAGTTTTGCTGAGCGCACGAAAAAATGTGTACACAGATTCGTTCTGATTCCGCAAATGTGCCTGTGAGTTTCTCGCGTCACTTTTGAATAACATTTCTCTCAGAGCGTGAGCATAAAATATTTAAAATAACAAAAATAAACAAAAAACAATACTGAAATTAAATTCAGCTCACTAGGCAACGAACAAAATTTATTCAAAAAAAAACACGGAATTAGTTTTTCAAAAAAAAAAGCTTTGGGGTGAACGCAGGGCGAACCCAGGGCGGCTCCAGAGTTCAACGCACACATCTGACAAAGCTTTGGAATTCGACAAGTACGCTGACGCTAAGAAAATAGGGAAAATAAGTAAATTTCATCTTAGACGTTCAGATTCGGCGGAAAACTGTAGGTGCCTCCAGGCCTGAGAACAAACAACACAAAAGGATTGGATTGAGGCCTTGGCTTTTGTCATAAAGCTTTTGTTATTATTTCTCAGTTTAAAGCTTAAACCTGAACTGGTGAACAGCAAAATTTATAACTGCCAAATTTAAGATAATCTTCCTGGTAAAGCAGATAAAAAATAATTAAGCTATACTTAAATCTGAGAGAGACGAGGCTTACAACGAAGTTCTAATTTTTAAAAGCAGTCGTGATGGCCGGTACGAAATTGATTTAAAGTATCAATTTCGTCTCGGCTTCCTCTTCTCTTAAAAAATTGAAACAAAGCGGATGGAAAATCACTGTAGAAAAATTTAAGAATCTACGATATCTAGAAAACGTAATATCTGAATATTACTGTTGGGATTATTACATTTTTTTCATCCTTAAGTCATAATTTTCATAAACAAAAAAAATACAATATGATTTACACGAACTCAAGTAGTCATGACTATACTCTTGTTATTTTGTTAAGCCCACTGCACATCGCGAACAACATAATCTTGAACACCTCGATATCATTATTAAGGGGAGGTAAGGGATCGAGTGAGGCAAAGAATTTGACAATTCGTACCAGTCGTACCACAAAGTGGTACGACTAGTACGCCTTGAAATTGTTTCCTATAACTTTTATTTTCCTGTTTGTATTCTGTAGAATAATTTGGTGTTTTTGGATCTTTTCTAGTGTGCTGGTAATTGGTCGATGGTATAAATTTCTGTCCATGAATATAGTTTAAGATGCACACACAGAACCCCATTTACAATCTTATATAATGATTTCTCTATAATTGGCTTCCTTTTTTAAGAAACGGACACACGATGATGATGTTCCATTTATCGGGCACGGACATGATAAACTCCGTCCATATTTTAATGATGCGTTTGTGGACTCTTCTTACAAAATCAACTCCGGCTACTTTAAAATCATCCGCCGCAATAGCTATCTTCGGCGGAATTATGTTAACCATCATCGTTTACAAGTCTGCAGACATTTTATTTCCTCGGTACCGACTGCGACACAGGGTAACAACTTATTGATAACTTATTTAAAATACAAATTTGACGAGTAATTCCATTTTAAATTTATAACGAGATAAATGAAAAACTAAACGCAAACTTTATTGCTTTGTTCTGAATGCCTTAATGCAAGACTTTTGGGCATGCTACGAACCTGGGTTTCCGAAATTTCAAGTGGAAACCTATCCCAAACGTAATCCAACTTGATGTTCCAAAACCGGCAGTTCCTTCATGGGCTGTATGCGCTTTCATATAAAAACCTAAACCGAATAAAATAATACTAGGAACTGAACAAAATAGTTAAATGGTTGATAAAGACATGGTATTTTACAATATTTCATCAGCAGTTAAGATTTTATTCAGAAAATAATAAAACGTTGGAAAAATTACCACACTGTAGCCCAAAATGCACTTTCTTTTGTCGCGTGTTAAGTGCAACTGCTGCATAATTCCGACAGCAAATAGAAAAAAGCAAATAACAGGAGATTTCTACTCAGATAAAAATAGATTTATCTGATTTAAATAGATCACGGCAGCAATAAAAATTAGACGATACGTGTCTATTGCTTTTAATTAAGGTGATTATAACAGAAATCAACTACCTTTGCCCATTATTTTATGTAGATGAAAAAGAAACATTGTCAGATAGGGTAATCAGATTTGTAAAGCTGTTAAATTGAGGACAAAAGATTTGGGCTGCTTGTAGAAGCTAAAGAACACTTAAGGGATTCCAAATGACGATGACGATCGTTATTGACTGAAATGAATTTAAAATAAACTCTGTTGGTGCAGTGAAGATACCGAGGTTAATAAATGAGGATAATAAATTTACACGATATTTAACAACAAATCTCTTAACGTTACGACAAGTGAGAGACAAAATGTAAACTATGTATGTTGTATATAATTTAATGGAGCCAACACCTTTAATATTTTCCATTTAAATACCTATATATTTTTTTTTTATTTATTATTTATTAACAAGTACTTGAAAGTAAATTGATAATTAAAATCTTATAAAGCTTAGCTGCGAGCTCTTATAAGTTAAAAGATATACATATAAGCTGATTTACTAATTCGATATTTTTTAAGTTTGGCATTTTTAAGGATTTTATATATGGATAATATATAAAAACATCAATACACGTACAAAATGTATATGTTTATAAGTTTGTCAACAAGTTTTATGAGCAACAAAACTGTGTGCATCGAAACAATGTGATAAGCTAGTCGATATATTTGAAGTACTTATTTGAAATAGTTATCCAAGATGTATTTCTTTGTTTATCTTTTTTAATCTACAAAAAGTGGCGTCTAAGTAGAACATAGGTACACAATGTAATGTCATATTCGAATGGACGTTCTGGGGGCTCTTCGAGTGAAAAAGAAACTTCCTAAACTGGTCGATGGGCTGTTCGGAGTGATGTTTGGGAGTGCTAATTTACCATCCTGAATTGAATAATGGAGTGTTGGGAGTGCTGTCACAATTTACTACCATATATATATATATATATTTTACATCGGCCATATGGTCAAAGCCATTATGGAACGATACGCGCATTGTTTATATTTCTTTTTTAATAATGAAGGAACTAAAATAATAAGTAGAAATAACAACAAGTACTGACAAAATAGTTTTTAATTTGTTTTTGCTTCGTTTGAGGATACAAAAATCGAATGTAAACAATCTTTGGTCAGCTACTACATACACAATGGAAAAAGGGAGTGTTTTTAATGATCCATTGGAATATGACATCACAAACAAATTATTTCCGTGGGATTCCATAATAATAAAATGCAGTTAACAATTAACATATCCATTCATTGTATATTGAAAGTGAGTTTTCTATGGCTAGAGTACAAATTCCAATGAATTTTGATATAAATCCTATCATCTTCTATTTGTCATTAAACTCGCTTGTCACATCTTCGTATCTTATCAAACTAAAGTCAAATGTCAAGCTCTACATAAATAGACAACCTTGTCTTGCTTTGGTACTCGTGTTCGGGACACCAGCCAAGATACCCAGAAAGATTTCTACAAGAACAACAAAAACCAACAAAAATCAGGCTGCATGACGACGAAATTATATGTGTGATGCAATGCAACATATCGTACATGGGTGTTTGCGTATTGCATTGCCAAGTCTGCAAGGAATAAACTTTATTCTAGGTCATGCAACTCTATTTTATTGAAACAATAATGTATGTTTTAAGGCATGCAGATTGATCTCTTTCTTTAGATATGTATATATTTTATATAGTAGAATTAACAGTTAAACAAATTCTGCCGGTAGTTTGATGTACATTTTCCATGCAGTAGTTTTAAATTAAATATTTAAAATTGAACTATACTAATTATGTTGTATTATTTTTCAAAAAAAAAACATTCGATAAAGAGGGAAATATATTTTTTAAATACCAAAATGAAAATCAATTATAAAACGCAATAAATTTCCATGCAATATGCAAACAAAACCCAAATATTTTAAGGTCTTCCAATAAAAAATCTTTGATTTCATTCTTTGTCATTTTCATATGTTAATATTATATCAGTAAATTACCTGGATGTTTTTAATAAGTTTATTTCTTATTGATAGCATGTAATATGCTGTTTATTTAGTAATTTAAAAACTATTTGTAAGCGGCTTCGGCTTTGTAAATGAAACGCACTTTAATTTTTTTTATTAAAATTGATTTTGACATTTGTAAGACCTATTCACAGTGAAATGAATAATTCGATAACAGAAATAATCAATCGAACAAGTAAGTGAAGGCTTACACGGGTTGCATTTGGGGAAATTAATTTTTAAACAAATTGGGGCATATTCATAGTTGTTTTTAAACTCGAGTTTTTCTTAGACTGTGTTTAAACAATGTAATTTAAATAGGATAAACTCGAGTTTTTCTTAAACACAACTTAAACATCATCTATGAATATGCCCCATTGAATTGGATTTTAGTACTTGCGAATTGGTGTTGAAAATGAAGATGGTAAGGTGAAACAAAAGTAACCGATCTATTTTGATTACTACGTGTTTTGACTTATAGACCGTGTTTAGACTGGGAAATTTGAGTCTGGCGTGGTGAATACTCTCGTGATTACAATCGTTCTCAATTGAGGACGCCTCACTTGAAGCGGGTGGAATTTTTGTGAAGTGAGACAGTTGTACGACGCGACGAACTGTGGTTAACCGACTTTCGAAACAACTTGTTAAGAAAATTCTATGGTGAACAAACCAGAGATTTAACCAGAGCTGAAAAGATTGGCCCTAAACACGGTCATAGGTCCTCTTCACACTGGATGATTCAACCGGGGAAACGGATACTAAGGTATGAAACGGAATAAAATCTGGAATAACGAAGATGAAAACTAATATATATACATCATATACATCTTTTTAAATTATTTTACTTTATATAAAGTAGAGTAAAATTTCCATATACTACAAAAATTCTTACAATTTTGCATTTAGATGTTCACATATATTCCCGTATTGTAAAGCGTGTGTAAAATTTTTTTCTACGGGAGGAGTATGAGTTGATGACCTGTGCAGTGTGCACTGGTGGTACCGTATAGATTATATGGTATATACGGATAAACCAGATATAAAAGGAAACATTCAAAACTTACATCTTTTGATCATAAAAAAATCTATTACTATTTAGTACAGAGCTGTCAACGCATACTACGCAAGCTGTCTATGTGTCATGGTATTGCCAATATAATGGTATCTATAAAAGCATTATTTATAGGTATAATATGTGGGCCTTACAAGACACAATATTATATTGTACAATAACCGATACTGCGCAATGATATTGACCGTGTAAGGCGATTTTGCGCAATAATTCCGGTTTGATCAAATTAATTTTGATCCATTAAATTAAAATACATTTAATTCTATTCGGAATTGATTATTAAAATATTTCAACATTCGTAAGGCAAATAAGCACTAGGAGAACACAAAAATGTGTGGTCTATAGAGCAAAATTGGTTTCCCTAACTATTAATATATTAACAAAAAAATAATATTGAAAACAGAAAGCAGTAAACAAATAATAATAATATTGAACACAGTATAATACTGGGCAATAATATTGCACCGTGTGAGGCCAAACCATTTTCAAGCAATATTTTTGTTTGGGCAATATTTTGCATAATAATATTGCCTGGTGCAAGGCCTGCATAAGGCCCGCATAATGACCAGTTTGTTCAGGTTTTGATCATCTTTAATCAAGTATTATTCCTGTTGATAATCATAGAATGCATTTGGTATTGTAATGCATGACAATATTGGTATATTGGCAGCATTTTCTGTTTTATATCTTGACATTTTTAAACAAAATATTGTAAAGCCAATTTTACAAGAACACAAAACATTATCCGAAAAATTGCCAGTAGTGTAAAGTGGGCCATAATAAATATTAAAAAAACATCGATAACACAATCAAGGCCCGTTCACAAGCCTTGTTAAAAAATCGACAGCGCGACGACGTTCATCTAGCAAAGAAAAAAATAAAAAAATCTTTGTGGAAAAATCTCCTTCTCCGTCGACATAACAAAAGAAAAATAATTGTTATCCGTATTCCACCTGCAAATAATTAAATAAACTTTATTCAACATGAAAGGATTAGGTTGGACCAGTTTAAAGAAAAATCCAGCTGTAAGTATAAAAAAAAACTTAAAATTAGTTTGCATATTTTGAGAGATAAAAAATTAAAAAAAAAATGTGTACCTCCATGCTTACATAATCTCGTGACATTTCTCACAAAATCTTCTTGATTTTTTTAGTTTTGCATAAACATTCAAAAACTATTATTATTTATATATAAAATATTTCAGTTGATGCCAATATACGCTTGTATAATTGCTGGAGGCATTGGAGCAGGCTACTACATCTTGCGTTTGGCCACTAGGAATCCAGACGTTACATGGAACCGAACATCCAACCCTGAACCATGGCAAGAATACAGGAGTAAGCAATATAAGGTAAATAATCTATTTTATATTTTAAAGAATCGTTTTAATCAATGATAAATCTCTTTTTTAGTTCTATTCTCCAATCAGGGATTACAGCAAGACTGAAAGTCCTGCACCCAAATACGAGTAAAATTGTAGATTCAAATTTCGAATGTTTATTGTAAGGATGAAAGTGTTGAAAGTTTAATAAAGTAGTCTCCTACTGAAACACAAAAAAAAATAGTTTTGTAAAAAATAAACTGCGCAATTAAAAAAAAGTCAGATTCTGCTTCTGAGTCGATCGGTGCCAAGTTTAATTCATTGTCATGAAGCATTATTAAAAATAATAACTGACCGTCAGCAACTCACTTGCCAATAAAAGCTAGGTATGCCTAATTAACTTTATTGAAGAAATTTTGTAAGTAGGTAATGATGGTTATCAAGTTGTTAACTGTTTTAAGTTCAATGGACGCAATTTATTTTTAATCTAAACTTTTCATATAATGAGCACTTAGAATTATATTAGTGGCGTTTTTTTATCGAGGCTGATTGCATTTTGTAGATTATATTGTATGAAAATTGTGAGTACGTATGCCAAGCAATAAAAGCTAGCAATGTTTGTATATTGTTAACTCATCACAAGGCATCCACATTTGGTTTTACTTTTTACTATAAAGATTTGCCTATGATGGGTTGATGATGACTTGGTCGACGATATTTTAGATAGAGTTCACATAAAATCCCGAACTTAAAATGTGAAATCCGCAACGAGGCACTGCTGTTAATTGATCACATTGTGTTTGTTGGTCATGTGTGGCAGCCTGTTGAGTAAATTAGGAATGCCAGTACCGAGTCACTTAATGCACAAAGCACAATGCCGGACTATGGCAGAATATGGAAATCAGCAAAGAAAGAACAATGAAGATTTTCGGAGCAATTTTGGAATCTTTTTGATATGTCTGTACCACCCCATTATTTGCAAATTGCAACTTAAATCAGCTCTGTCATTATATGTTGCGCTATCTTAACCAAAGGGAACCAGTTGAGCAAGGCCATTAAAAATGTCTAGAATTTCCTTCATTTTCTCATGGACTAAACATTGCATGTTCGCATATGGGAACGGCATTAACATTGTTTGTATACGCAGCAGACAATAAAATAAACAACATTGTTTATATCAAAGCGTTACACTGACCTAAAATTTGTGAAATATTATCCATGCCAATGAAATACATTGTAATCAATTTCATTCCAAAGTATTTTTATTCTTTCAAAAACCATGCTAGACTTTTGAAATGGACATTTAATCAATTTTAAGCGGAACGAAGTTCGCCGGATCAGCTAAGTATCTATATATGGACTTAAGCCTAGTATGCAGCGGATTTAATCAATTTTAGGCGGAACGAAGTTCGCCGGATCAGCTAGTATCTATATATGGACTTAAGCCAACTTAAGCCTAGTATGCAGCTGAAGGCTAGTATGCAGCTAAGTGAAACGAAATTTTCCGACGTCTCCAAAAACACAGACGAAATGATACCGGACAAATTGAAATGAAAAGAAAAATCCCATACAAAAATGACATAGTGAAAGCATAAACGAAATTTTTCGTGGTAAGCATCAGCTCCATGGTGAAGCGGTTGATAACCGGTACGTTAACGTTTATATTTTTCTTATGTTTTTTTGTGGTTCTTATTATTTTAAAAAAGATTTCTGTTTTGTTTTTTTGTCTTTTGAAAAATATTTTTTTACAAATGTTGAAAAAATTTATCAGGAATCGTTTCGTTAGCATTTCGTTGTTTTTTTGGAGACGACGGAAAGTTTCTGCTCGCGAAATTTTGACGTTTCTATTTTGTTTTTGTTTTTTGTGGTTATTATTATTATAAAACGAAGCAGCTGCATACTAGGCCAAACAAAAGTGTTTTTCGCAATATCTTAACCGATGAGCATCACATCGCATCGGCAGCAATAGTGTTAAGCATCAGCATCGCAAAAAATCATCTCCGATCTGAATCACTGCAAAAATAGTTGACGTTTCTGAATGTACCCATATAGGGCTTTTTAGGTAACAACGATGTATCTCTTTCTCGTTCTCACGGAATTGTCAAAAACAGCAGTATACAGTATGAATTTTTTTTTATCATTGCATTGTTGACAAATTGATTGAAAACAAAAGCGGGAATTTTAAAGAAAATTGTGAAAATTGTGTAGTAATTTTAAGAAATAAATATAAACATTGAGAGAATTTGTCTTTCCACTTATATTGAAAGAAAAAACTAAAGGAATAAAACTAAATTATCAATTGTTGGAAACAGGAGCCGATTACTTCAAGGAGAGTATTAAATTGGAAAAAGATAAACAACAGTATGGAACTCTCTCAATATGCTAGATCCTTAGATCCATGTAGCAAAATTCCATATTTATCGAAAATCCTGTTTTCGTATGAAAGTAAGATATTTTCAAAAAATGTTACATCTTATATTACCCACAGGTATTTACTTTCAAATAAGTCAAACTGCACGGGAAAGGAGAACAAAAACAGCAACAGTGTTTGCAAAGCTGAAGGACTATTCGACGCAGGATGGCTGAAGGAAATGGCTCTAACTTTCGTCACACAAGCCCATGTGTACATTGTCTTGGGGAAGGTACTTAGGTTTTCTATAAATGAATAGTCAAATTGCGTTTATTAGTTTTTTTGTATCTATTCAGGTTTTGCATTCCCAGCGCCTAAATGAAGTAAAGTACACGCAGTGTTGTGTTTTAATTGTGCGATATTTTTTACACCCTTCTCTTATTTGGGAAAAACCGATTGCACAATGAATGAAGGATGTATTATGTTTATAATATAAACAAAAAATTAGGATTAAAATCATAATTGCAATTTTTATGACACTTTTACCAAAAAGGTCATAAAATGTACCTGTTTTTTTTTGTTTCACTTGATTAAGAATAGTAGCTAAACCTGCCTTTTATCGTTATTTAAATCAAATAAAAGGGTAATTGGAGTATAAGGGAGCTTAAAAAAACAAAAACAGTCGATTTATTTGCCTTAACTCCAGGGTCTGCGTTAAGGCTCAACCATAATAGTCGGAACAGTGCGTACGGGAACATCCGAATACAAGCCCATAATGTCGAATTGCTCAAGTTCGTTCAATTTTCGTTCACTTTCGCCTCCGTTCGTAAAGAGCGCTCAATAGCGCAGTTTACGTACGTCCACCAGCCAAATAAATGTGAAAATTGTTTGCGTTTGCATCCGAACATTATGGTCGGTCGGCTCAAGGAATTGACGACACTTAAGGAACTTGACGTAGAATTATGACTAAGTTTCCTTTTACTTTCGACTATTATGGTTAGGCCTTTAATTTAACGTAGCGAGAGCCTTAAATTTTGAGCAGCTTTCACTCTTTCAGTAGCGCCCGCCTTTCCTGACATGTTAGTGCTTGGCGGACTCTTCTCTTTTGATTTTTTCCATACTTCTCCGGGTCCTAAAGATAGTTGAGTACAACAGTAGTGCCTCTTTCAATTTTGCTGGCTTTGAAACGGATGGATTTGAACATTTGAGCTTTCTTCCCGGTAAGCTCAATTTTTTTTCATTTCCGCCTTGGTTAGTGTCTTTTCTTTACCCATAGTTGAAGTTATTACCTTAACTAAGCTCCCTTGTACTCCAACTACCCTTTTATGTGATTTAAATAATGGTTAAAGGTAGATTTAGCTACTGTTCTTAATCAAGTGAAACAAAAAAATAGGTACATTTTAAGAACTTTTTGGTAAAAGTGTCATAAAAATTGCAATTATCAACTTAATTCTAATTTTTCTTTTATAATATAAACAAAATACATCCTTCATTCATCGTGCAATCAGTTTTTCCCAAATTAGCGATTGGTTTGAAAAATATCATAAAATGAATACACAACACTGCGTGTTCTTAATCACAAGACATGAAGTGTATGTAATTGACGGAAATTTTTGCAGTAAAATTCTGTTTCACAAATGTTCATCATAAATTGTATGACTACTGTATGATTATCATTCATTTAATACAGCAGAATAATTGGCTGTATAGGTAAAAATAAAATACTGATTTTTTGTTTATTAACATCATCCTATATAGTTTTATAATAAACGTAATGGCCAAATATTGTTTATTAGGCAGAGAAATAAAACAATTGCAAGCTTTAATTGATAATGATAAAATATTCATTATTTATTATTATTATTATTCGTCACGTTTGTCATGTTATTTTCCATGCTCGTTGCTATGCCCGTTGCCATGTAGTTCAAATATAAAATATTTGACCTGCATCTAACTAGAGCATCTACGTCTGCCTCTAGAATATTGTACAGAAACCTTAATCATCAAATACCTACCACAGAACACTATTTTAATGTTAAGTACTCATCCGAAGCAATAAGCATAATTTTCTGAACTAGGATGGGGAAACCCTTAACCTTAATTTCATCCCTCTAGAAATAACTTAAACGAAATTTGTAATCTATATGTAACAGAAGAACGTGAAGATAGTTACCACATTGACGTACAAGATATGGACCGCCAGTTGGTTGAAATTTTTATACAAACGGAGTAAAAAAAGATGTTCCAGCTAAAAGCGGACTAAAATCGCCATCATTTAGTAGTGTTAAATACGTGTACTAATTTTGCCATAACATTTAAATGAAAACGATGACATATTCATATTTAAATGAATCAATAACGTGTGAAGTGGATTTGTTTTGTAAAATAAAAGTAGTTTGATAACAATTTCCACTAAAGTAGTAGATTATGGCGCCCCTAGTTATGTTGGAACACGCGTGAAGTTGGCTACTGGGGGTACATGAATGAAAGAATAAAAGATAACGACACTTTGGCATTTTCACTTTATTGTTGTTTCACTTGTGACGTAATTTTGACTTGTGACGTAAGCACCTTTTCTATTGGTTGGGGTAAAAACATAATAATATTCCACCATTTAATTGTTTTTCTGTTTATGCTTACGTCACAAGTGACAAAAACAGAACAACAAGAAAGCTGAAAAAGTGTCATAATCTTGTATTCTTTTATTCATGCTGAGGGTCCATATCTAACATGTCAATGAGTTACAACTTCAATGCTGTATGCCCTATTTAACAAGAATTACGACGCTTTTACTTTCGAGAAAATCTTCTATCTGTCATCAGATTCTATGATATTTTTAACGGCGCTGAGGTATGGTCATGCTTGTACAAATTTTGCAAACATGCTCTAGAGTCTGGCCTTTCGTTATAGCTTTTCTTAGTCCTCCTATGGCCAGTCTTTCCAGCTCTGGTTAAATTTAACCATATGCTGGTAACCATAGAAACACATACAAAATCTATGGTTAACAACTGAAATAACCAGGGGTTACAATAACAAGTAACTAGTGCTGAAAAGACTGGCTCTTAGTCCTACCAGCTATGAAGTTTAACTTTAATGTTGTTCATCTTAACATTCTGAAAAAAAACCCATCAGTTTATTATTCTCCCATTAAGAGCATTTTTTAATTCTAATTTGTATTCTATAGGTATCAAAACTTTATTAAATTTTTATTTTATTTTATTTTTATAATCAAAATCTTTCTTTCGATCTTAGGGGCCGGTTATAGCGATCAGGAAAAACCATCAGGAAAAGTAGAAACAAATGGGAACAGGAATTTTTTCCTGATGTGCGTTTATAGCGATCAGGAAAAATGTGTCAGTGAACAGGCTGTTTTCCTGATTGAAATGCACACGAAAAACTTTTTCTGACAGAAATCTGTCAGTGGAACAAGTGAAAATTGAACTCAAATAATTGGAACGATTTGTTCCATTTTTTTTAAATATCAATCAGCTGGCACGAAAAATTAGTTTTCGTCAGGAAAATAAAGAAATACATTTTAAACAATAAATAATTATTCTATAGTAAAAATTATTAGCAAAAAAAATTCTTTGAGTTATTTGTAGTCAATAAGTGTAGTATTTGTGTTTAAAATCGATTTAAAACAACATAAAAGATCCATTCGAACATTTTTCCTGATGCGTTTTCCTGATCGCTATAACCGGCGCCTTATTAAATTTTTTTTGTTATATCATATGGGGCAGAAAAATTTGTACCAAATTTAATTGAAAAAATAAAAAATCTATCTATGTTATTTGGCATGTTGTTTTGAATTATTTTATTTTTTACAAAATACACTGGAATCATACAAATATTCCAATGAAATATGTGAATCTGTGTTTTGATGTAATGTATGACAATCGATTTGTTGTATGAAATGTATGTCATGTATGATCTATGAAACAGGCCCTGAAATGTCTGGCCACAAAGTGGCCAAAAATTCATAAACAAAATAATAAATAAACACCAATAAACAAATATTTTACTCCTAGGTCTGTATTGTGTATATCTTAACATTTCGAACATCAAAAAACATATGTTTTTCGCTTTTTCGGAGAAAACAGAAACGATATGGAATGAAACTAAAAATGTCTCTCTTTTATTTCAACAATTTTCTTATTTTGTTTTAATTCGCATCTTCTTTTATTTCGTATTGGTTTGGTATTGGTTTATCTCAGCAAAAAAATAAAAATAAACACAAACAAATACATGCAAATACTAAAAGAAAAATTTTACACCAACTTGGAAACTTCTTTTATCTTGCAGAACATTTTATTCTCTCAGTTCTCGCAGATACACAGTTGGATTCGGTCGGATTTCGGAATAGTAAACTTCTCGTTGCGCTAGTAGTGTTTATTGTTGTTTTGTGCACAATTTATATCTCATCTCATGTAATAAAGTTCTTCTTTTTTTGTTGTTTGCCTTTACTTTTCAACATTTCATCTCCTATATAATCCCTATGAATTGAAATAAAAAAATACCATCACCACGAATCACCGACATCAGCTAAAAAAAAAAACTACCTTATCGGATGGGGATAATGTAATACATTTATTTATCCGCGAGCAAGTTCTTTTGTTAAATTGTAAAAGATAAAATCATGAATAAATAAAAGTTTTAAGTCGTTTTCGTTTTGCATTTTCTATCGCAAAATGCTATTCTTGAGCGAATTTCTGTGCTGAAAAAAGAAAAAAGGATAGTCCACAAGAAAAGGGAGTACCTACCTACCTAGTTAGTGAAAAAAAAAATTGCAGAAAATCTCTGCTAGTGAAGATAAAAATAAAAATCATTCCTTTTATGATGAGAATGGTAGAGGACTGTGTTGTGTAATCGTTTCAAATTATAGGATTAAAGAGCAAAACTTTGATCCTACGCAAATTTATTAAATAAAGGATAATATTGTAGAAAATCTACATTGATTGAATCCGAAGACTCAATTCCAGCCCGAAAATGGTTTTAAATTTTCTCGAGGGTAAGTCCCATTTCCAGTATACTTATTGATGCTCAGGCCTCTGTGTACATACATACAAAGAATTTTCCTTTTGTACATAATTATGTAGGTACAGCAGAAGATATTTGCATAAATACATAATTGCTGTCGTCAACTGATGGTAGAGGACAAGGAATTCCTGGAATATTTACTTTTTTGTTTTGAACATAATGGTTACCCACATTTTTTCTATATTTTTGCAAAGTGTACCTAAGAAGATACATACCTTTTTCAATTTGGTTTGAAAAATGTGTTGTCCTTCTTGAAAAAGATGAATGAAAAAATGTATAACTTTTGAAAACACACCCTTCTTTATGTTTGCTTTATGTTCTCTATTTTCTATCGTTCACCAATTCACCACCACGTCACCATCATCTTCTACCCACATACATACAGTGACAATAACAACTAAAATGTAAAGGATATTTCAAAAACAAGGATATACAATCAAGTTACTCTGCTCTCTTATAAATGAATAAGTGTGATAGTATTGGTGGTTGTGTTGTGTTATGTTATCGTTTTGTGCAATGTCCCGTGCTGTATCATGTATGTCGTGTCTTTACTTTACCTATTATTATTTATTCCTGTAATTTAAAGGGAGAGAGTGCTGTCAGGAAATAACTTTAAAAGAGAATATGATTTAGCAAATCGTTTTTTAACCTGTTTCATCCAGGATGAAGAGGATATTAATATCCTTCATTTATGTTTTCGATAAAAAACAAATGGGTTGTTAGGTCCAGTTTTTCAGTGCAAATAGTAATGGAATAGGTACGTGTTTCAGTTCAACCACACAACACTACAATAAGCCTTGGTCCACAGTCGAAACCCAAAATAAAAAAAAAATATAACTACAATGATGGTACGACAAAAACATCCCCAAAATAATGAATTTAAACGAAAGCATAAAATAAGAATGCGATTTAACTCCTTAAGCTTCCATAAGACTGTCCTTGCAATGTGTCCTTGCAATGACAGTCTGACGTCACAAGCAAACTTGTCATTTCACCGTCATTTTCCACCGTGTCATTGTTAGCTACAATAATGACAATCACACTAATGACACAAGTCTGTCATTTTTGTCCTAAAATGCAAGGAAAGTCGAAATTTGTCATTGTGTCATTTGCCATTTGTTGTCATTGCAAGGACAAGCAAAACAATGACGATCACACGAATAACAACTTTCAAATTGATGGTGACCTGAAACAAAAATGACAGATGTCATTTTTCACAAAGACGATCACACGACATTCATAAATTGTGTCATTTTTTTTTTAAATATTAAGGTTTTTCGACTAAAATCATTCAAATTTTAAATAATAAATATTAAATATGTAATTCTGATTACAGTGATTAAAAGAAAAAGTACAAACAAAAATATAATGGAGATTCATTCATTTATTTAATTTTTTTTTTGTTTTATTTCATTATTTTTTTTTTGTTTACGCACCCGAAAAAAGCACAACTCATAATGATTAATTTAAACAACTGTTTTTGTTAAGAACTCATGTTTTATAAAAAGATTTTAAACTTCTTTAATTAAAAGACAGCCATTTTACATTCAAAAGCATACTGTGATCGTGAGCTACAATGACAACAATGACAAAAAATGACAAGGCAGATATTTCTGCCGTGTTCTTGCTGGGACAATTGTCATTGCAAAAACAAGCTCACCACAAAAGTTGTCATTGTGTCCCACGATTACCTATACGGTCATGGAAAATTGTCATTGCAAGGACACAAAAATGGTTGTCATTGTGGTTGTCATAATGACTGTCCTTGCAAGGATAGCATGTCACAATCACCATCACACGATTTTAGGACAAATAACTACGTCATTATGACGTCAGACTGTCACTTCAAGGACACTTTCAATGACCGTCTAATACTAGCCTCAAGCTTCCTTCACATCCATTGGGTTTCATCATTGCATATAAACACTATAGTAGCTCTGTCCTCGACGATATATATACAATGGAAATATATATACAATGGTTTCATTCTGTTCGGCCTGCATTCGCTGGTTGTACCTGCTGATCTTTAAAACTGTAGTATTAACCTGCCGACTCAGATCCAAAACCGTACTCTTATAGAATCTCATTCTCTGTAACATAAAGATGTAGGTAATCATATACGTAACATAAAGACTTAATCATAAATTTCAACACATTGTTGTAAATTACATATTATATATATTTCACCGTAGAATTAAAAATTTGTTTCCTCTGTAACTTTTTTTTAAAGTGTTTTTTTTTAACAAACTAACAGTGTGAATAGGTGCAGACAAATCAAAGCTTTCGAGTGGCATCATTAACGCGATTTTGTTAAAAATGTTGCTTACGAAAAATTGGCGGTTAGGGCTCGAAATGTATAAGAAAAGCTTTAGGTAGTATTGACGCGCGACGTTCAAATAGAGTAACATCTACTTTCGTCAAACTTTTCTCTTTAGAGATGAACATAAAAATCTTAGTCGCGAAATAATTTTAATTTATTTTTATAAGTGATTTCAAAAACGTTCGCTTTAAGTCGGACGTTCGATTCGCTATTCATGAATTCATGATAGGAGTCTAAACATCTCTGACATGCCAGCGATCTGAGTTTAAATCCTGCATAACTGTAAAGTTTTTTCGGTGACACTGACACCTATATTACAATGAACATAAAGTGACATATCTTCCAGGAGTTAATAAGACCGCAATTGAATTTAACTTATATGCAGCTTGTGACTTCAGTGCAGTGGTGGAGTGGAATACGTAGGTACTGCAAGTAACACCATTGAGTTTATACACACAGAGAAATCATGTGGAAGTTTCAAAATTTGCTCGTAGGATGTCGTTAATATCGACTTGTTTTTGTTTTTACTCTTGTAGCAATTATTATTGAATTAAAAGGCAAGAGAAATAAAGAAAAACAAATACAAATGCATGCAGAAGTTCGGTTTAAGGGATTTTCGTCATAGGGAATTATTGCAATAATAATTACTTGATATACATCTACTTCGGTGAGTTTGAAACCAATTTGATTCCTCTATGTGTATAAACTCAATGGTAACACTTAAGAGAGTACTGGTGACGGCGAAGTACCTACTTTTCCCCACAAATACGAAATAAAAAAAATATTTTCTAAATAAACTTATGTAAGACTAGGTAGTCTATAAAAGAAGTCTGACGATCCGGTTGGACACCGTGAAATAGCTTTAATTTTTGTCGAAGAGTTTCAAGATGTACCTAGATAGTAGATATAGGTAGGTATATCTTCAGAAAATGCATCTCATTTTAACCGTCCCAATTAACCGTAAATACCTACTTATCAATTTTTTACAAAACCAGTTTAATCGAGGTGCTAAATTTTCGTAACAAAAAATTAAAGCATCTTTATCTAGCCCAGTCATCTGGTAGGTACAAGGTACCTATGTCATTACTTTTCAGACTTCATAAATCTATCCTTCAATGTATTTAAAGTCCTTTTGAGAATACTAATGAATCAACAACCATATATGGAAACAAAAGGGTAATTTGATTTGAAACCTGCACTGAAACTGGGCAAATTATATTAACACAAACAAAATAACTATAAATATTATTCCGCACTCTCCTATCGCCTATCTCGTTCGCAGTACACACACCGTACCACAATCTCTTTCTCCATTATATTTATAACTTTGTTTTGAAGTGCAATTCTGTAGATACTGCAACCTGCAACATAAAAAGAGAGGAAAACAAAATTGATAAAACAAAAGCAATGAACAACGAAGCTAAAGTTGCTTGCCCTAAAAAGGATAATAAACAAACTCTTCTTCTACCACTCCTTTTATTAACCTGCCATTTTATGCCTTGCCACCTCTATAACGTTTAAATACACAAGTCCAAGCTCCAAGCATGTGGTTTTTTGAATTTTATAACCAACACAATCATGGAAGCCTTTTAAACATTTCAGTCTACCCTTATTTTTGTTGATATTTTGTATTATAAAAGTACCGGTACAGAGCTGCCGTTTCAGTAACGCTATTATTATACAAAAAGTAGTACATAATAATGAAAGATATTAACTAAGGTTAGCAATTTGATTTTGATCCGTATCCAAATTGTTTCTTTTGTATGCTCTTGTCTGCTTTTAACATCAAAAAAGCTTCGTAAAATTATTCATCTAACTATTGCCCTGACTGATGTTAAAAATGACTTGACCATTTCGGAACATGTTGACCACTGATGATAAAGCCAGACTATAGTCGTACCGGACTATAGTCGTAAGGAGTGACGAATTGTGTAAAATAAAATTTAAATACATTCATATTGACATTTTGAAAAGATTTAGATTGAAATGCAAGTATGTACTACAAATATAAAAAGTAGTACAACCACACAGCCCTGTTTTTATCTCCTTTATTGCCTTTTCTGTCTGTATTCAATGTTTTGGCAATTTGAATTATTTGCACGTAGGTACCTTTACATATACATTTATAATCCTCTCTTCCTTCTAAATTAAAAATTTAACAACAATAACAACACACAGGACTATGTCAAGTATGTGTGAAAGTATTTTGACAACAGCGAAAGTCAGTGCATGAAACATTTTCTGTTTATGTATGCGCATTTAAACAAAAAAAGTAAATAGATGCATGCTCCTTTTATATTTTCGGTCTTCCGAATAGTGCCTGGCACAACACAGTATAATACTCTTTCATGTACCTACATGGAAATCCGTTTTTTATACGCATGTATGTAATGTTTTACAGTAAACAAAATAAAAGTGTGGGTACTGAATTAAATATAAAATAGAGCGAAATACCTACCTATACCTAAAAATTAAAAATTTAAGAAAATCAAATACCTACCTAGCCCAGTCAGACATCGAAGGTCGCAAAAAATCGCAGATCGCAGATTATTTTGGGAAGTTGTTAGGGTAGATACCAACAGTGTAAAACCAAGTTTGCACTGTTTGCAGCTTTGAAAAGCTTGTGCTATCTTGTTGATGGTGGTCAAAAAACTTACACATTTTTGAATTTTTTCAGTTTTTGCCTCAGCTAGGTATGCACTTTTAAAGTAGACACGATTTTCTTAAATTTAAGCTCGACAGCAGTTTGTAGGTAGGTAGGTATACAAAGTTTTGAAATACAACACTTCAAAGATTGACAATTTTTCCTAAAAAGTTCTATGTAAATTGTAATTTAAGTTGTCTTCCTATCAAAATATCCTAAAAGTCCCTTCCTACGACTGAAAAAAAAATCAATCTTTGAAGGCGATTCTTTTTTTCGCCTGTTCGACTAGTTTGGTGCCCATCTATGCTTTACAGCTTTACACAACTATCGTTTGAGCCTAGTTTGATCTATTTTTTTTTAATAAGATGTATTCGCATAATTTGGTGTGAATATTTGACATCAAGTGATTAAGCGAAAAAGTTTTCGTTTGCTTGCTTAGTGTGCATTATTTGGTATGAATGCTCCCATTTACGCGTGTATATATGTATGTATATTTAAAAGTTTTATTTGTTTCTACCAGTTTTGTTCTATGCGGTGGCGTGTGAAACCAGCCTTCCACGAGTTATCAAAGAATACAAGATCTCTCGTTAACACCCCTATTCACAATAACCCTACATTCAAACCTGTACCTTTACTTCATGTTAAAATGTGCAGTCTATAAAACTTGTAAATAAGGCTATATTAAATTGCTAACACCTGCTTGGAATATTTAAATTTATAAATCACATTTTATTTTTGAAAAATTTCATAGAAATAGTCTGTTACTATCAGATAAACTATTTAGTATAAAGTTTCTTAATTGTGCATTAAACTCGTAATGAATGAAATCTCTTTTTTTTATCATTAAAAAGTAGGTATAATTATAGTTAGGCACCTTTTCCTAATGGCTTTGGGGATTGAAGTTGCAAGTTATAACGACTTACAATTTGCATTCAAACAAATAATTTGAAAAGTCAGTCACGTTCCCTGTAGACGTTATTATATTTAATTTTTTACTTTTTTTTCAGAATTTCTAGACTGCAATTTGTAATGAATTTGTTGGTGATTAACAGTTTTTCTTTTGTTTTGTCTATTGACAAATCATTTGAATTTATCAACAGAAAATATTTTACTGATGTTATCTGGACAATGACTTGTTCTTGGTTCAATATACGAGCTCGTAGGAATATGTATAGAATATGCAAAGTTAAGGCTTGAAATTGTGTAGTATAGATGTAATAGAGACAAGGAAAAAAAGGGGGACAATTCTTCCCGTTTGGAAAAAGTTTTTGAAAAACAATTTTGGTAACTCATTTTACTAACATATTACAAAGGACTTTAGACTTGTTTAATATGTAGTCTATAGTAAAACTAAAATATTTAAACATATTTAAATACCTACCATCGAGTTCATGTAGGTACAATGAGTTCTTTGCTTTGCAAAGCTGCCTAATTATAATTAAAACCAGTTAAATTAGACAAACATATTTACAAAAAATTGACAGGAGATCTTTATTGTTTCATTTACCTCTTGGGGATTCATGTCCATCAACTTAGCGAAACAACTTTGGAAACAAAAATCCCTAACATAACGAATTTGCCGCTTTTTGCCGTTAATTATTTGTGGAATTTAAAATTTTGCCGCTCTTTTTGTTTTTTTTTTAAACCATGGGTTCTCTAACTTGACGTCAAGTTTAGCGAGACAACTTCACAAAAAATCACCCTATCGAAAAGTAACTATAGGTTGTGAATTTGCCGCTTGTTTACCGTTAATAAGTTGTGAAAGAAAAAAAAATTAAAACTTTTTTTTTTCATTAAAAGAATTAATTTTAAATTTCTTAATGTAAGTGTTTCACTTTTGACGTCAAGTTAGCAAAACAACTTCACTAATAATACTATCAAAACATGATTAGATGCTGAATTTGCCGCTTCTTGTCGCTTATTAGTTCTGAAAGAAAATAATTTACCGCTTTTTTTTTTTATAAAAAAAAATTATTTTTTAATAAAAAAAAAATTATTTAAAAAAAAAAAATATATGTTTCGCTAACTTGATGCCAATTTTATATGACAACACTAAAAATAACACTATCGAAAAATTATTAGGTGCTGAATTTGCACATTTGATGAAAAGAGCAGTAAATTATTTTCTTTCACAACTAATGAGCGGTAAAAAAGCGGCAAATTCAGCATCTAATCATGTTTTGATAGTATTATTAGTGAAGTTGTTTTGCTAACTTGACGTCAAGTTAGCGAAACACATATCTATAAGTAGGTATATTAAAAAAATTAAAATTATTAGCTTTAATTTTTTTTCTTTCACAACTTATTTACGGCAAAAGTGCGGCAAATTCACAACTTAGTTACCTACTTTTCGATAGTGTCATTTTTAGCGAAGTTGTCTCGCTAAACTTGACGTCAAGTTAGAGAAACCCATGGTTTAAAAAAAAAAACAAAAAGCGGCAAAATTTTAAATTCCACAAATAATTATGGTTAAAAAAAAAGAGCGGCAAAAATTTCTATTCCACAACTAGTTAGCTGCAAAACAGCTCTTTATGTTAACGACTATTCTCGTTATGTTAACGACTTTTTTTTTCAAAGTTGTTTCGCTAAGTTTTTGGACATTGGGGATTCTTAAACCACAAAGTTCAAATAAAAAAAAACACTGTTTCTTCCGCCATATTGAAAAAGGCGTTAATGTGATTTTTTCGACTTCTATTGGTCATGTAGGTAATAATTTAGGTAGGTATTTTTTTCAGGTTTATGAGGAAAAATATTTTTAATATTTTCTACAACTTTGTCTAACAATTATTTTTGACAGATTTTTCCATAAAAAGTTATTGAAAAAAAAACTGTCAACCTTTTGGAGATGGAAATCTTTTTTAACAATTATCTCGCCTCCCGTTGATCTAAACAAAGTAAAATTTAAATCAATTTTGGTAAAACTTTAAATTTCTGTATAGGTATTCAAAGTTTCTATACAACAACAAAAAAAATAAAATATATCATGACTTTCATGACAAAGTTCATATTATGCAGCAAATATTTGATTTTTCATGAGGAAACCAATAACAGAAATACTACCTATAAGATGATAGATTTATCCACCTAGAAGGACCTCAATTGTTTCAGCAAGAATGTGGAGCACACTGCGCCGAAAGAAAAAAAATTAAAAAAATAAACGAAGAAAACACCTTGCTCCAGTACAGTAGGTACCTACCTAAATCGCCGAAGTGAAATTGAAATCCTTCATGGATTTACTGCGGTCATTTTAACAACTTTTGGGTTATTCTCATATCTCATGCCACCACCTGCATGTTTCAAAGAAAAAAAGGGCAGATGCTAAAAATTCACCTGCTTTCATATTATACACGATATTTATGCAACCGGACTGACACGAGATGATATTGAGATATGATGCGACTTTGAACAAGAACAACTAGGTATTCTTGCTTCTCCCCTAAACGCGGTTTCGCAACCGTAAACCATTCTTATTTCCCCTATTGAATGAAGATGATGAATGTGCGGAACGCTTCCAATAGCAGTGAAGCATGATTCACCTTAAGTAATTATGTATACAGCAGCTTGAAAGTTATTTTTCCATTCTTCAGTTTTTTTTTTATAAAAAAAAAATGTTTCTTTTTCTTTTATCGTCCTCTACACATTTATTTCTGATAATAGGTCTTCTACAGTCAGACTCTTAAGATAAATTTCTTGTGAATCAAAAAAGAGTTTACAAATTCATTTGGAATTAAGTTGGCCAATTGCTGTTTGTTTCTGCTAACGATATTATAACACGTTTTTTTTTTCTAATTAGTCATGTTGAAATGATAATATTATCGACTGATAGTTTACGCCTCATTTAAGAACAAATACATCGAACACTTTACAGGGTGACCAAGAAACACTTATACACTCGAAGTTGTTTTCCTGTACGAATGAAACGAATAAATTTCATAATTTTTTTCAAAATGTTTATTTGTTTTAAGATGATATCGGTGAAGTTGATGTAATGGTTTTGGTAAGTAAACTTCAAAAGATAAGTTATCAAACTCTTGATTTGTCTGTGGATTTTTAAAAATTTAACGATTACATTTATTTAACAAATGGAATATACAAAATCTATTTCCCAGTATAAAATTAGAGCTTAACTTCGAAACAATTACAAGCCATAACATTGGTTTGACATTCAAGTTAAACATTCAAAACAAGATGGCCAAACAACATAAAAAGTAAAATACGATGATACATAATTTCATTAATAAAATTGTTTTTAGTCCCATATAGTTTGCAACAAGAGCAAGTTCGTGGGACCCAGGTGTGCATTTTATTAAAAAAAAAATTGACACTACTATTGAAAAGTGCAGTGTTGTCGAAAAACAGACTTCCAGCTAGGTTCCAGAAATCGAGTGAAATTAAACCGATATCGAAATTGCAAAACGAGTGAGTTTAATTTCAGTGTTCCACATTTCGACCGTTTTGGCAACTCCGAATGTATTCCGAATTTGGTTTGTCAAATTGTTTGCTTGATAATACATTTTGTTTCTAACAAATTTTTAATATTATTGTTGTTTATAATATGTGCTGTATTAATTGCACCGTAATGCATACTAAAAAATATAAATATTATACATAAGAAATAATAAAAACACGAAGGCTGAGAGATATATGTATACAAGTGTAGATATCAAAAATCAAACCCATTGAAAATTGAAATGCCAAGAAAGGAAGTTAAAATTTGTTGTTAGCTACTATTTGCTTGGATTGGGAGGATTTGGAATTCTCGGAAGATGAATCAGTTCACTTCTATACTGATGGCTCAAAAACCGAAGATGGGGTGGGTAGTGGCGTGTACTCAGATAAACTAAATCTTAGTCTCTCATTCCGTCTCCCCGACCATTGTAGGGTGTTCCAAGCGGAAATTCTGGCGATCAAAGAGGTATTATCCTGGATAAGGAAAAACGTGGTATCCACATCGGATATCCGCATCTTTTCAGACAGCCAAGCAGTCCTTATATCACTCGATGCTGTTTTCACAAACTCAATAACTGCCCGCAACTTTTGCACATCTCTCATGGAGATGGCAGAACAGTTTAACATTCACCTCTTCTGGGTACCGGGACACAGAGACATTTTTTGAAACTGCAAAGCCAATGAACTCGCTAGAAATGAAACCTTAATACCAATTTTACCTAACAAGGTGGATATTGGGATACCTATCGCTACAAGTAAACGTATGCTAAAACAAAATGCCATAGAGGAAACAAACTTAACATGGTCAAACACCACTACGTGCGTAGCAACTTAACAAATCTGGCCAATACTAGACCTGAAACGCACTAAATGTTTGTTGTCTATGAGTAGATTACATCTTATAGCTCTCTAATTGGTGTCATAACCGGACACTGCCTTATAGGAAGACACGTCACACGATTAAGCGTATTCGCTAACGACTTTTGCAGAAGCTGCAGAGATGAGGAGGAGGAGGAGAGTATCCTCCATCTTCTCTGTTCATGTCCAGCTCTCTCTCAAAGACGTAAATTACACCTGGGTAATTTCTTTTTCGACGATCCTAGTGACCTTAAGAATATTGATATTACTTCTCTTAATCGCTTCTAACTGGTTTAATTAAAGAGGGACTTCCTCGTTCGTTCCGTGGTATTACAATGGACATATGGTCTAAGTTCGTCAGTAGTTTTCCTGACAGCCACATAAACCTAACCTGCTATTTGCTTTTAAATATATTTATGTAGGTGCATATCATATTACTGTCTTTGTACTTTTTTGGCGGTACTGCAAATTGTCGAGCAAGTCCTACTTGCAAAATTTTCAATTCGCAAGCGTCAGCTAGACGCAGTTTTACGTTTTCTTGGCGAAGGAAATATCCAAGATCGATTCAAATAAATGCTGATGACTTTTCCATAGAATTTTGTTATCATATTTTTAATCGCGTCTCTTCGTTTCCACTATTTCACATTGAATATGTACCGATTTCGGAAAACGTGAAATCGAAATCGATGCGGTGAATTCTAGAACACCGAATTATATTTTCGGTCGATTTAGATTTCATTTCAAGTGAAAGGGAAATGTGGAACCTAGCTGTTTGTAACAATTTAATATTTTTTCTCGGAATCGTTGATGAAAAAGGACCATCTGTATAGAAAATGATAAAGCTACAATTTCTGAAAAATAACCAAAACACTGAATTTCGACCCCTTCCCCCCTTTAAACAGGATTTTCTAGACATTAGAAATAAAGGCGTCGAATTATTTCGTAATTTTGCCTTTATTTTGTCTAATTTTTCACTGTTGTATTGTTGAGTTGAAGATTAAGCGATTTTATTATAGTGGTGCCTTTACACTTCACTCGGTTTCCTGGTGATTGAGAACCATGGGTATGACACCCAAGGAGATTTGCTTCCACAAGTAGATGGCAGTTCCTCTCTTACTCTCAACTTTTTTTCACAAAATGAATGTTGATCCACTTGGTTACCTTTTTTTCAATGAGGCAGCAATATGAATTGTTCTTTTTCATGTTCTTTTTCATTAAAATATTTTCTTTTCTCCCACAATATACTGTAACGAATTAACGTTATGAAGAACTATATATAGACGCAGTTTGTTGATGTGTATTCGTAGATCATCGAAATTCGCCATGGTGAGCCCTCTCCAATACCAATAAAGGAAGGACGGACCAAAACAACCGGTCATCAAAATAACAGTCCTCCATTTCCAATTTCTCATCAATTGCGAAAGCAACTCTTTAATCATACTTATGTACGATCGCTCATTTTTCACATTAAATCATTTGCGTCATCATCAGCCACAGCGTTGATACTGTTCCTCACTCTTTGATTTGAGTGGTTGGAACGCACAACTATAGTTTTTGACCAGTTGGCGTTGAACGAGTAGAAAATCTACGCCGAAATGCACGTTGCTAAATCACTCACAAAATATGTAACTGAGATACATTTTTATATTAATAAATCTCAATTAATTGCAACAGAAAATAGCCTCAAAATCGAATATAAACTTTTATCGGAATGATCTGGAAGTTTTAAAGATTTTACAATGTTTTCATCATTTTATGTGCTAAAGATTTCTTCATATCATCAAAGAATAAACTTCCGACCAACACACAAATAAACAAATCCCATAATGAGGATTTGACCCGTATAGTCGTGACTATAGGAAGTTGCTTTCTTGCCTTTGTCGACTTTATGTTATAGTACGGAACAAAGCCTACTTAACTCTCACAACCATAACCACTTTCAATATTTATTTATTTTCTTACTCACCTTCGCTTTATTAAAGAGTGTATCTTTTCCCCTGCATTTCAGACTTTGGTCTTTTGAAGAAATTCTTCGAACTTGAAAGACTGATGGTACGGCCGTCATTCCATTGCCACCCGGTTGGGGAAAGACCAGTGCAATGAGTCAGAGAGACAGACAGTTAAATATTGAAATAATAAAGTCGCATTAGCGGGACTGTGAGATTGTATAGTCACGATTTCGTTTGTATAATATCAATCGGAATCATTTCCAATGAAAATTTATAAATAAAGTAGGTACCTATCTATGATTGTTTATAATGATGTAAAACCAACAATACCATCAAGTTCAGTGTGTTTATTTAGTGGCCAACTGGCTGGCCATTGAATAATTAAATAAACCAGTTATTGTTGCTCCATGCGGTGGTGATCATTATCATCATGGGGGCAAATAGTTACCTACATTTATGTAAGTTGCGGATAGTTTACAGTTTTGTGTTGAATACTAATTACATGAGTCAAAAATATTGATGACGATTGTGTTTAAAACGAGATAGATAACAAGTGGAACTTCTTTTTGAAAGATTCGTGTATAGGACCTACATACAGTGGCTCAAAGCTTATTTGATACAGTGCTTGTTTTTTAAGTTGAGCTGCAATAACTTAAAAACGAAAGACAGCATCGACAAAATTTAAATGCAATTTTCAAACAAAATCCTTGGTTATTCAAAAGAAACTTCATTTAATAAAAAAAGAAGAAAAATAACAACATAAAGTAAAAATTCTTAAAATATTGCAATATATCATAGCATAGCTTATTTGATACAGTTGTTACAAGTGTTCTAAACTGTTGGTATTAATTTTTTTTAATATTTCGTGTGGTATCCCTTAGCCTTTTCAAGATCTTTGAGCCTGTTTGGCATCGAATCCACAAGTTTTTTTGTTACATCAGGGGTTATTTTTTGCCATTCCTCCAATATCACCTTCTTCAACTGGTCTTTGCTTGATATTTTATGCTCCCGAATCTTATTGTCCAACAAAGCCCACAAATTTTCTATGACGTTCATGTCAGGTGACTGGGCCGGCGGCGCCATCAAGTGGGGGCAGTTCCAAATCAGCCAGGTCTGCACAATTCCTGACTTGTGCTTCGGGTCGTATGTATATCTACTGCGCATCGGTTTTTAAGTAGAACACTTATAAAATACAAGCTTGGTTTAAATAAACGTTGTTAGTTTAGAATTGGTTTCCAGATTCGAATTAAAACACAGTTAGATACTTTTATTCTTTTACTTCTTACGAATTTCGTCGAAGAGAAGCAATAACTAGACAAACATTTAGGAACGTCAAAATAATGTCCGAAAATCGGTCGCTAGCTCTCGGACTAATAGGCTAGGCATGTCCCACAAAATTAAATTTGTTAATTTGACAGAAGCAAAATCCTTCCCTTAGGTACACATTTCTCTTTGCAATATTGACTTTGTCAAAAACATGGTGGCATTTGTCATTTCGATGTGTTTTTCTTTTCATCAGATTGTATTTTTTGAGGTTAGACACGCCTTACCTATTTGACATTTTGACAAAAGGAACATGGAAAAACATTCTTTTCTATTTTTGGCCACACTTTTATTGAAACATACATTGATAATCATAAGTTTATCCATTTTTATTCTAAGGGGCCATTTAATAGCTATCATTGAAACTCATAATTGAAAATTTTATTTTTCAATTTTAAGGCAAATTTAATTTGGTGTTAATTTGTATTGAAATGAAAGTAACGAATTATAGGTTCAATTTAAGTTTAATTCGTGTAATATTATCACTTTTGTGATTTAAATGCTAGAAATTCGCGAGTTAGGTATCTATTTTACTAAATTTTTAAATTAAACTTTCGTGAATTTTGGAAACTACCTATTATTTATTATGAAAATATTTTCAACACTCATAAAGAATTGCATTCTAATATAATTAGGTACTTATTTTAATACCTTACTTAACATATACCATTTAAATATGAATATTGCTTATTTACTTTTAAATTAACAAATTTGTTTATTTTTCTTTTTACAGGTCGATTGGGCTCCACGCCTGATAAAGGTGTGACAGACATGACGACCATATCGGATATCGATGAAAATGGCATTAATCAAAATCTCAAAGTTCGATACCAAAGAGATCAAATATACGTATCCTTTTTAAACAAAAACAAAAAATACCTATGTATCAATAAACCAAAATAGATAACTTTATTTACAAAAAAGAATCGAATTGATTTATGTTATTTTATATTACCTATAGGTACCTCTCTATGGGTGAAAAATTCAAAACATTAAAGGGTTGCCAGAGCAACTCTAAAAACAATATAAAAACACATTTATTGAATTTTTTGAGTTGCTTAGGCAACTCTTTTCCGGCATGATAATGTTATGGTAGTTATACATTATTATTTTAAACGTTTCAAACTACATTTTAGTGAATTTTCGTGCCAATATTATTTACCATATAGTTTCGTCATTTTTAAATTTATATTTTATAACAAAATATATTTTGTTGAGATGTCAGAAGTAAAACACCTTTTATTAAAGCTTCATAAATAACTATGTTTTAAATTATTTATATTTCTTAATTCAAAGTGATAGACTACAGAATATTAATATTTTGAAATATTTACCCATATAATATGTATTCAGGGTTCAATCCTTAAACAAAATTTGTTAAATTAGCTTAAATTAAAAAAACTAAATAAAACTTAAAGTAGCAAGCAGTTACAAAGAGGAATCTACACACAGTTCATGAAAGAGTTTATTTCCGATCGCAAAATATTATAAAACTGTCCCATCGGCACTGAATGTTCGGTTCTTTGACCGAAAATTCCTGCACCAGTCCAGTTCGACAAATTAAATTTGCCTGAAGCTATCCAAATGTTACTAACTGTTTATCAATTTGTAATTCATTGGTCTCAAAAAAGATAAACTTAAAACGATTTTTGTGTGATACTCTATACAAAACGACCAAGTTATCTCTCATTTTCTATAGATAAAAGATAAAACCGGATCGGTGACACACTTAATTGGGCAAAAAAAATAATTGTTTCTGTTGTGGAACGCTAACTTTATTTACCTAAGTTTTTTGACCTCAACATCTGCCAAATAAATACAAATTAAATTTATTGTTCGAAAGCAGTTAAGTTTTTTTTTTGATTATTGCATTTTTCGAATTGTAGTTTTTTTTTTTATTATAATTGATTTACCTACACTTATTTAAATTTAACATTGGGCTTTAGATAGCTGATGCGGGCGTTTTGGTGTGCTAAAACAATAAAATTTAATGAAATTAAGGTGTAAAACGTTTCAGAGTGTTGGTATTACATATTATTTTTTAGCATATATGAAACACACAGTCGAACAAAAAGTATAATTCGTCTTTTTTTTATATTTAACTTTCACGTGTAACGTAAACTCTACTGAGAAGACCTTTGTGGTAAAAATACACCTTGCTGCTGAACCTTCTACGCAGGGTCACACAAAAATGCCATCTTTGTGTGATTATAATCTTTAATGACACCAATAAAATTATTGCATTCATTGACTTTACTTTGATACTTAAATTTCAAAAACGGCAGTCACCATTCATTTGACATTAAAAAGATTGCAATTATTTTCCCCCCTTTACTTTACAATTACATCCATTGAATGCAAAAATTGAATAATTCAAGCATTTTTTTCATTTTTACTTGCTCAATAGGGCAAGTATTGGTTTCGTGTAAAAAAAAATCGAGATTTTAATCAAACCTGACATAACGATGATAAAGAATCCCAAAAAAGTAGGTTTTGTCATGCCGTCCGTCGGTAAAACTGTGTGGATGTGTGGGTGTTCGGATGTGCGGCTGTCTGTTCACCGAGCTACAGCCTTTACGGTTTAATGGATTTTCTTCAAAATTTTAAATTTTGTTTTAGCCCAGCTATAACTGGTACCTTCCGATTTTGATAAATTTTTGTGTACGTTATATTTATAGCACTTTTAGTATAAATGCTTTTCTGGTTTTTGGCTAAAAATTCACATAACGGTTTTTACAAATTCGGCCATAACTTGATAACGGCTTAACAGATTTCATTAAAATTTGGTATACTACCTACTTAATTTAGACATTTAACACAAGATGGAATTTAAAGTTTTTGGCTAAACAACTGTTTTATGGTTGCTACCATACAAATTCATCTAACGTTTAGGCCATTTTTTGATAGTTTACGCCTTTCAACATAATTTAATACATTATTTTTGTTTGTAGTCCCATATTTTGCTACAAGAGGAAGTTCGTGCGACCCAGTCGTGCATTTTATTTTACATTCTTTCCGTGTTTTACATTCTTTGCATTATTTTGCATTCTTTGTATAATCTTTTGCATTCTTTGCAATCTTTGACATCCTTTGCATTTTTTTGCAAAGACGTAAAATTAATCAATTTTCTAACAAATCGAGCAGACACTTATTCGATCTTGATAATATCGACGTCTCGGTAACATAAAACATCAAGTTCGCAGTTCAACTGAAGTTGGTTCTGCTTGAATGCAGAATCTCATTATATACTGATAATGAACATTATGCTGACAATGAACAAGCTGTTATCTATAAATGTATAGTCAATTTTGTAAAATAATAAAAAAAAAAAAAAAAAAATTTCAACAAATTTTTTTTTTTTACAAAGTCGAATTTTATTTGTCACCACTGTTTATGTTTACTATGCAAGCGTTAGTGCGAGAAGGTTATGAACTTTATATCCGAATCTTTTTATGGGTGACATATTTTAAGGGTAAATAGTTCCATTTCAATCCAACCACTGTGTTTGTGGTGAAGCCTCACAGTGAAATTTGAGCTATATCTATGTTCGTTCAGTTCGTCCTGTCCATGGTCCCTCTGTGTGTTTAATGTTTAACTACTTTAAAAAGGATGTTAGCTAACGGCATATTGCTTAATTCTGACATTTCCTCTAAAATGGTTTTCACATGCATGCGCGTTGCTCACAGACGGATCCCCCACACAAAAGTCAGGAACTGATATAGCACACATATTTACACATTTGAAACTCTGGCATGGGACAGAAATAATTTTTCTCCCTTTGTGTGTTTTCCTTTTGGAAAAATTTTTATTGGACTTTATTTTTATCCCCCTGCACCCGTTTGTCGCCAGTGAAAAAAATCATTGGAGTAGAGAGAGTGAGAGAGAACACAAAATAAAACCTCTAATATTAAATATTTAAAGTCGCGTGGATAAAATATTGGATGAATACCAAAATTAAAGACTGAGTTCAATGATTGCATACAAATTCTGTTCTTATGTGTGGTAAGGTATATACAATATAGACGATTTGTCTGAAACACTGAATGTCGGTGATGTATGATAATCTTTTGGAAATCGATTTTTATGTTGAAACGAGATTGAACGAATTAGGAGCTATGGTATTATTTTAAAATCTCTCCTTTGAAAACAATAAATTTCAACAAAAGTGTCAAACGATAAAGTAAATTGAACAAAAATATCAAATGGTATCAACAGGAGTTAATAGATTCTTAAATAGGGAAGTGATATACTTTCTTGGGTTATTTGTTTGTTTCTTTTGAAACAAATATTTTTGTAGCGAAAAACTTTTAAAGGGACTTCCTGTCGGAAAGAATAAGTCTAGCAAAAGAGTTTGTTGCCCTCATCTTTGCAACGTGACTTGGTAATTTTTTGTATGAATTTTGCTCTTGTCGGCGGAGCAACTCGATAGGTTTTAATATGGTGCATGGAGTTCTTATGCAATATCATAAATGAAAGAATACAAAATTACCACACTTGTTTTGTTTAGCTTTTTGTTGTTGTTTATTTGTTCCTTGTGACGACCTATAAGCACAAACAGCAAAACAATGAATTAAAAGGCGAAATCTTGTAATGACTTTACCCAAACCTATGAGTGAAAGAGTGCAAGGTGCTTACGTCACAAGTGAAACAACAACAAAGTGAAAATGCCAAAGTGTCGTAATCTTGTATTCTTTTATTGATGATGCAATATTATGTCGAATTCCTTGGAAATAAAAAGTTGTCAATTTCGGACTATAAAGTCGCTGTATATATACTTTAATGAAGCTGTATACCGAACTTTTGCAAACATTACTACCAGCAAGTTCTTGTTTTTTTCAATAATAATATTTATATTCTGTTGGTTCATGAACACACAACATAGAAGATCACTATATTCAAGTTGCTGTCAAAGTCAGAAAAAGTGTAAAATAAATGATTATTCCATAATAATATGGCTCTGAATCACAGTTGTCTTGTTAAAAAAACCTTTTATAATTTGGATATAAAGGGTTTGTTCAACGAGGAAACTGCAATTCAGAACCATATACAACATAATAACCTAGATCGCAAGATTGTCAAAACAAACGTACTGAGCTCAATTATTGAATTGAAGTGAATTTTTTTTTAGACTTCAGGGTTACAATTTCTTTCTTATACTAAAATAACAATCCAAATGTCAGTTTGAACATAGTAAGATGGCGGCTATAACATGGTGTCTTCACGAGCAAGATTTCATAGATTACCATCTGTCACTTTCTATTTAAAGAAAGATTGCTGGAATGCTATAAAATGTATGGTGGGCATTTGATAGTTTACTATTTCAGTTCAATTACGAAGAAAACAGAATAGTCAATATGAAATGACAGCTCATAGAATACTTTCTCTAGCATGCTATAAGCTGAGCAATATACTCCGAGAAATTTTTCATAGAATACTATTTTCGGTCCCCATAGGCAATTTTAGTAGAATGCAATCTGGCATTCTATGAAATCTAGATCGTGGAGACACCATGTAAAGTATTGCCTGCTCTTTTAATTGTTTTGTACATTTATGAATACAATGTTTGCCTCGTGGCGTTCAATTATCTGTTTTTCCTTCTCTTGCTCACTGAGCTAATTAATAGTGGTATTTAATGACAAATAACTGAGAGTTGACAAATTTTTTAGCTGTGTTCAATAAAATCGCGCCAAACAGAGAATAGTAAAAGTTTTATGTGCTCAGCGACAAAAAATTATATTCTGTTATTATATGAGCATTTCCGGAACAATTCGCAAAAGTTTGAAACCAATTTTCTACTTGTCAAAAATAGAAATAAATCCAAAGCACAACCAAATCTATTTTGTAATTCCAAAAAAAATTCCCTGGTTATAAACTTATGGAATAGTTTTAAGAAATTGCAATGTTGTGGTTTTTTTGCCCAACATTTTGTATGTTGTTAATTTAAAAATTATTGTGAAATGCATATAAATACAGAAATATAGAAATGATAAAATTTTTCATACTGTAAAAAAACAAAAAATTAGGGATTCTTATCTAACTATACGTCCGGTGAATTTAAAAACACGTATGTATCCCTCACTCAAGGCTGTATTTACTGTTTGTGTTGACTAAATGATAACATACAAATATATTTTTATTTGAATTTTTGAACATGTTTATTTGTTGAGAGTGTGATCTAATAACATTCCATAATGTGTTCGTATACAAAATATTTGAATAAGCTGTAGGTAAATCATTGTTGTTTCTCAAAACATAATCTATTATATAATAATTTATGTTCTTTAGTCGACGAACGATCTAAGCTTTTATTTTAACACAACATGACTTTGGAATTAAGATCTTATAGAGCTTTATTTAGTTAAAACTTTTTAAGTTTGTATAGGTACAATGTCCATGAGTCCGACAAGGCAAAGCTGTAAGGCATTAAGCTGTTAAGCGGGTAATTTTATGTCACATTTCTTTGTTATGAATGGTTTGGTAACTAACTAAACTTAAATTAAATTCTTAAAGCTATCTTATTTTCCTGATTCATGCAAACGCTGTTAAAGAATTATTATGAAACATTTTGAAAGTATATGACACAACAAATGCAGTAAAAAATAATTATTACAATTAACCCTTTTGAAAACCCAAAACTCAGTTTAAACTTCAGAAAATGTTACACTGCATGCATGACAAATGAGAGAATTATACTTTAACACATTCTCCATGCGAACGTGATACTTTATATCGACAAGACAATCTTTAAGGGCCAACTATAATGGACAGAGGAAAAGGAAGCGAACTTGTGGAAACAGAGCAATCCGCTATATAAGCCACAAGATATGAATTTCTTTTACATATACATATATTCGCTCAGTTACACGGAATGAATGAATGATTGTCCAATTTTTCGTTTTTTTATTAAATAAATCACAAAACGCAACGTCGCCTAAAATGTATACCTAAATGCAAAATCACCCAAAAACCGATTTGGGCCATTCTTCATTTATTTTTGAGCGATTTTTCATTTTTGTTTCTTAAAATTCTCGAGAAAATTCTTAAGATATATGTAGTTTGAGGAATTTTTCATTATTCTAATATTGATAAGTTGAAGTGATATACAATCGAAGGTCCTATAATTATTTTTTTATACATATACCTATAAAAATACATTTAATGATTTCGTTTTAATTTCAATTCATTATTTTGTGGGCGTTTTTAAAAACATTTATTTGGGCTTTCTTGCATTTGTTAAGTTCATCCAAAAATGTTAAGTGATTCTTGATTTACATTTTTTTATAAAATCATTTCGGGTGATTTTTATTTTCATACAAAAATAACTGTTTTGAGCTATTTATATTTTTAAGCGATCTGACTTTATGAAAAATTACCCAAATAGGATATAAAATAAATCATCCCCCAAGAATATTTTTGGCCGATTTTTTAATTTTTCAGTTTGGGCGTTTTGTTTTTGGGCGATTTTTTGCATAGCCAAAATTTACAGAGAAAACTATCGTGAGTTATATTTTTCTAAAGGCTTTGATTAAAGTTAGACATTAGAATTAGGATGCTCGTGGCCAATCGAAGTTAATATATAGTTTCATACATAATATGTAATGTATTATGTATACATAAAGTTGGAAAATAAAAACAATTAAAATACTTAAAATATCCAAATAATTCACAAAAAGTTTCTCTTTAAGTTTTATATAGCAGTCGGTGATCACCGACAATAATTGCGTACTAGATATGGTTTGATGTCATCTGCAGCTGACAGGACGAAACGCATACTTTGGAGTGAAGCCCAGAAATCCTTTGTTTTTATTTATAACTTTATGCTGTATGTACGTTCACAATATACCTACACTATCAGACCTATCGAGGTATCGGTTCGGAAGAAGTTCAGATCGGAAATGATTTCAGATAGGAACTCAAATTGCGATCGAAGTACCTATCCCTTTCGGAACAGGATAAATAAATTATATAAACTCACTCATTTGACATTTTCCATCAGAAGCTTCATTCACTACAGTTTAAAAAATATTCTGATAATTAAAAAACATAATTAATAACAATGAAGTTAGAATGGAATAATGTACAAACATTCATGCCATCGCACAATTATAAATCAAAACAATTCCAATTCCAACGCGGGCACGCGAAGAAGAATATAAAGAGCTCAGAAGAATAGAAAAACGGCTTCACAGACAAAAAAAATCAGCCTGGGAGAAGAACTTAATCTGTGAAATAGAAAAAAGCCGAGAGCGAGGTCCGCACCAGGCGCAGAAGTTCTACCAATCCGTCCGAAACATGACGCAGTACACACCACGCTGCACATACTGCAAGGACGGAGAGGGAAATCTGATCACCGATCCACAAAGCATACTGGAGCGATGGGAAGTGTACTTTAATGAATTGCTAAATGGTCAACTCACTGCAGAAGTGGAGGCTCCACTGCTTCAAGACGAATACCCTATGTTGCCGTCACCAAGCATAGAAGAGGTTGAGAAGGCTATAGACCGGCTAAAGAAAAACAAAGCCCCGGGAGCTGATGGTATACCAGCCGAATTATTTCAACACGGTGGGCCAGCTCTACGTCAGGCAATTCATGATATTATAGTGCACGTGTGGGAGCATGAAGAAATGCCAGAATACTGGCGAAAAGGTATAATATGCCCCATACATAAGAAAGGAGATGTCACAACGTGCAGCAACTATAGAGGTATCACGTTGTTGAGTACCGCCTATAAGATACTCTCCTCTATCCTACAAGACCGGATAACCCCATACGCTAAAACCATCATCGGACAATATCAGTGTGGTTTCATTCCAGGCAAATCAACAACTGATCAGATCTTTATCCTTAGGCAGGCGATGGAAAAATGTCTAGAATTTAACATCCCAACATACCACCTGTTTATAGACTTTAAGGCCGCCTATGATAGCATAGCCAGGGTAGAACTTTACAAAGCCATGAGAGAATTCGGCATCCCAAATAAATTGACACGACTATGTAGGTTGACCATGACCAACGTAACAAGCCAAGTAAAAATAGCCGGATTGCTATCCAGACCAATCAACATCTTTAATGGACTCCGACAAGGGGATGGTTTGGCCTGCCTCCTCTTCAACCTGGCGTTGGAGAAAGCAATCCGTGACTCTGGCACGGCAACAAGAGGGACCATCGTCAACAGGTCCAGCCAGATACTGGCTTACGCAGACGACATCGACATCATCGGGAGAACCGAGCATGCTGTACACGATTCCTTCATCCAGATCGAGCAGGCGGCACAAAATCTGGGGCTGCACATTAGTGAAGGTAAAACAAAGTACATGGTGGCGTCGAACGCGAGAGGAACAGTTGGTCAAACAATCAAGGTAGCGGAGCACGAATTTGAAGTGGTGCAATCCTTTAAATACCTTGGGTCAATAGTAGCAGCCGATAACAATATAGAAGAAGAAATACGCGGGCGGCTTCTCAAATCCAACAGAGCCTACTACAGTCTGTCAAAGCTCTTCAAATCCAGAAATCTCACTATAACTTCAAAACTACTGCTGTACAGGACCATGGTCCTGCCAGTACTCACATATGGATCCGAGACTTGGGTGCTTAGCAAAAGGCACTCTGACCTCTTAGCCGCGTTCGAGAGAAAAGTCTTAAGGAGAATTGTTGGCCCCATATGTGAGGAAGGACGATTCCGGAGACGGTACAATCATGAATTGTACGCAATCTACCTTGAAGCAGATATCGTGACAAAAATTAGGCTCGGTAGACTTCGGTGGGCAGGGCACCTAGCTCGCATGAGCGAAGAGGAACCTGCTCGGAAAGTTCTTTGTGGTACATTCTATGGCAGACGACAGCGTGGTAGACCATGCTTACGCTTGAGAGATGGCGTAGACCAGGACGCCCGGAGCCTTGGGGTGCGCAACTGGATGGCGTCGGCTCGAGACCGGGATAGGTGGAGAGACTTGTTGAAGGAGGCCAGGACCGGACCCCGGTTGTCGAGCCGATGATGATGATGATGAATTCCAAAAGAATGTTTTCTTTTATTTTGTAGCTTTAAAAAACAAGCATAGCTACTAAATAACAAAACAAATTTATTTTCAATCGAATCAGCAACAAATTTTTAAATTTTTTTTTTTTTTTCAATGTTCAAATCGGACAAAATTTCTTCCGAACGGATACCTCATAGGGCTGTATTTGTTTTTCTTTTAGGAAAAGACTCTTGAAGCGTTTCCGGTGACAGCAGCTTCAACTAAAAATCTTTAAACGTCAAACATTTTTTTAGTTTATTTGCTTATGTGAAAACTGCAATTGTTTAACCTCGAAAATAGCTAAGAAATATTGCCGTTTGAAAAATAGATGTAAGTCTTATGAAAAAACCTAATAATTTGACATACTGAGAATTTTAATGCAAGAAAAACTTAGGAACCAACCAATCTTTTTAACTCATTTGTGTTTATATCTTGGTTGCTCCCTTAACGCCGTCGCTGCTCTAATTTTGTTATCACTTTATCCAGTTAGGTAGATGCTACAGATACATAGGTATATTATATACCCTTATAATTATTGCATCACATGAGTGCTTTTGCTCACCTTCCCCATCCAACACTATTCTCATTAAAATTGACCCAAATTTAACTTTTAATCATTTTAATTACAGTTTAAATGTAATTTATATTTTCCTTAACTCATAATTATGATTATCAACCTTAACAGACATACACAGGATCGATTCTAGTAGCAGTCAATCCTTACAAGGACTTGGAAGTCTTCACAACGGTAAGTGCAATCAACAGTTTTTTTTTTGTATTATTTTGTTTATTTAAACTTCAATCAAAATCAAAGTGCATAATGACAGATTGTATAAACAAAAACTACACATAAATGAACCGCAATAACATTTCAATCTAAAAGAGAAAAATATAAAATTACAGATACTTAATTATGATCTATCAATAGTAGAAGTATAAAGGGATGTCATGACTTCCCGCAATCACTCGGGAAGTGCTCGATAAGCGGAACCTTTGATAGTTTTTTTTTTTTTATTCTACCAATGGAATGAAAAGGGGACTTGAAAGTGCTCCTATATAGTATTTTGGAAAATATAATTATCATTACGTGGTGGTATAATATGCACAAACAAAATGGCTATCTTATTCCGTATAGGTTGCGTTAAACAGAAGAAGATTGTGTGCTATAAAAGTTCTAAAAATAAATTTGTTCTGCATATTGGACTCTGGTTTTATCAATGCGGGACGCTCCACACGAGAAGGGAATTCAATGCATGAATAGAATCCCGAGACTTTTTTTTCGACTCAATGGTTTTAAGTAAGTCTGTGTCTAATGGGAAATTTATGGATTTTGTTCGTGTGAGGCGCCAAGCCTTTCCTTTTTTTTTCTTTTTATTATGAAAAATGTTGTACCATTCAAACATAATAATGATATGATGAGAATGACCGCTAACAATGAAACACTGATGTTTGTGTTAGATAGAATCTTTATAGATATTATATCGGATAGAATTTAGAATTATGATTGTTCTAAGTACATTTAAGACCGAATGATTTCCTTAAAAGGCCCAAGGGTTTTGAGTACATATAAATATGTATGTATAGTTCTACGCGTCGTCGGATATTCAGATGATACCTGGGCCCCTATTCAGATTCTGTAAAAAAATATGTAAAAAAGCTTATCGTTGATAAATATTATTTTGCGATTCTGGTTCAGTGTAACCGTAAAATCTTCTGTCGAAATTTTATTATTTGAAAAGTTATTTATCATCACAAAATTTGTATGATAAACTTAGAAAAAATGAAAATAAAAATAAATTTATTAGAGGAAAAGCAAAAAACATGTCGAGTTGATTTTTTAGAAAAAAATTAAAAAAAAATATATAATTCATTACCATCATACCAATTAACATTAACATTGTTAAATAATTTGCCTTTAAATTAAAAAAGAACATTTTCAATAATAGCTATAACTATTTTTATTTTATAACTATTGCTATTTGCAAAAATGCTTAGTTTTAGTTTTAATTAAATTTTTAATTTATTTTTTTGTAAACTCAATATTTGGAAAACGGCTTGAATACAAAATTTAATTTTTTGTGCATAAAATGAAAACTATTTAGCACTTTAAATTGGCATTTTTTAAATTCGTATTTTTTTTTTAATAAAAATTATTAAAAGCATCGATTTATTTAAAAACTGCTCTAACGTCAACAAATTTGTTTGCATACCTTCTTTGATTTTCGTTTAAATCTTCCTAAAAATTAGTTTAAGCACTTTTTAAAACAATTGATATGATTTTATTCGTATTTTTCATACCTATTAAAAAAAAATTATTAAATTTATTTTTATTAAATTTAATTTTATTTATGTGATAACTTGCTATAGGTATAAGGGCAAGTTCGTGCGTCCCAGTCGTGTACTTTATTTTTACTATGATGCAGTACCTACCTACTTGTTTTGTCGTTTGCGACGCTATTAGAAAGTCCTGTCTGGAAAAGCTGTTAATTTGAAAGTCCCTAACAATATGTACTAAACTGCTAACCTATCCACTAATCTTCTTTTTTTATTGACTTATCTCCCCTCTATGAGCTATTAGTCTTGCAAATTATGTGACCAACAATCAACAACCACCTTCTTCATCTCCAACGCGTATGTTAATAAACTTGACATTAACAGATACCTTAGCACTTCAAACATATACTTAAGCTCTAACGTCAAGATCAAGATTTATTTCATAGAAAGTACATAAAAACAACAAAACTTTAGCAACACAGGTGAGTGTGCTTTTATCGTACATATTCAAGTTGAACACAATAAACCACAGACCATAATTATGCACCTACCTTATAGCTCATTCACCGTTACTTGCAGATGCTTCACAAAAACCCAGCTTATGTATTTAGTGCTACATACATGTGGCTGGTGTGATTTTCATTGAAAACTTGTATAGGCGTAATCACTGATACACTCCGAACTCACATTACATACCTCACTTTTTGTCGGGGGATAACGTTGTTTAATCATAACACACTAAGGCCAGCATATGGGGCCGGAGGAGTCAGATTACCTACTCACTGCACTAAAAACACGTGCCGCATGCATTCAGATTGAAAAAGTTTTTTTTTTTTGTTGTGATGCAGATAATGCCAATGCACTGTGCCAAGGTTTTTTATGTTGTAATTTGTAAAAATCATTCATCCCACCTTCACTTCTTAAACATACCTATACCTAGTTGTTGTGTGTTTTTATTATGTTTTCTTCTCTTCCTGGTTGAAAAGAAACAAAAAAGAAAGAAGAATAAACACACAAAGCAAACAGAAGCTCATCCAATTCAATCGGTTGGATAAATAAAATCCCTGCCAAGAGCTCTATACTATATATGTCATCAAGTGCAAAATGGCAGCTGCCGCAAAAAAGGCCAGAAATTAATTTCATTTAACCCCCTTTTTTGAACTATAAACCACCAGGATATCATGTTACATAGTACGGTGACGATTATGACGACGCGACGACGACGACGGGACGGTACAGCAGTGGCGGTGGCGGATGTTTGACGAAACTCAGACAAAAGTCTTTAAGGTATATTTATGTGGGGTGACAGACGAACTGACGGCATGTCTCCATTTTGCTCTTTTTATCACTCCCTGATTCCCGATGAGAAAATGCAATTTTCCGCACATCATCACAGCATCTCCACCATGTCGAAATACGGCTTCTGAAAGGGGAGAACTTATATTGCAACATCGTTGACACTTTATCTTAGATAGGAGTAGATGCATCATCTTCTTCTTTGATTAGCCATGATTCAATTAGGCCTTCCGGCCTGAAATTACCTTTACTGATTTGTCTTTCCGTTTAAAGTTTTGATGTTTTCTTTCCCACATATTTCCACATGCTAAGTACTTGATTAATGCAGGCAGTAAAACAAAAAAAAAACATATATAAGTCCCTTATTTAAGCCATGTTTTGATTAGTGAAGTCGATTTAGGCTTAAAAAGACCGAGTCGCATGAATTTTTTAAAGCTTTTCATTGTGTTGAATACATTTTGTTTTATTATATTAAATTAATAAAATAATTAAAACATTTTAGTATTCAAGCGACCCCCCTAAAACATGACATGAGTCATACAAAAATGCATCATCTTTAAATTCCTTAAAATTTCCTGGTTTACCCGGTAAGAGGGGTTCCGTTCGCCTGTTCAGATAATTGTCTACTATATCATGGTATTAATAAAAATAAATATTATATCTAATTGTTATGCAGACGTTATTTTATTCGTTATTTCGTAAAGGTACGTACCTATATTTATGTTCTTTCCAATAGAGAGAACTAATTGAATAATTTATTAACACATGCAATTCCAATTGAAATATAATTTTTCTTTTGATTCACATATTAAACACAAAATACAGATGCAAGTGACGTGACACCAAGTCTCCACTGGCAATAATTTATTGCAAAAAATATTGCAAGCATTGAAAATCTTCATTGGAGACCACACATATAACAATAATAATAATAATAATATTTTAGCTATGTGTCTGTAAGGCACATTGCCTTTTAAATGCAACAGGTGTTGCACGACACTAGTTAGAAGGAATAGATAGATAGGAAAGAATTGTTTTGGTACAATGGATTGAGAGCTAGTTGATTTTTATTTTTCATTACATACCATTATTGAAATTTAAATATTTTATGGAATTAATGTTGACGCTGTATTTTTAATTTGCATCTTCAAGTTGGTATCCAGGGCAGTATGTGTCAATAGGGGATTGGAGACTATACGTGTGGCGCTGCAGTAGTTAAGTTTGGTCTAATTTTGACTACCCATGGGCCCTATGGCGCATTTCAACTTTATCAATCCTCAATATCTTCGTGTTAAAATCAAGTTCTAACGGGACTGTAGGTGTTAAATATAAATTGCAATGCATTCAAATAATTTTTGATGTTTTATTAACAGATAGAAAAAAATGTTTGAGAGCGGAAAGAGGGGTACGAGTTGCCCAATATGTCGGTATTAAGTTCTATATTGTTCACCAGTCTCAGTTACCTTTAAAAACAAACTGACAATTACTGCAACTTGCAAAAGTTTATACCTAGCATCTTTCGGTAGGGCAATACATTTTCTGTCACTCTGTTTATTATTCGAATACCTACACAGATGTAAGAATAAAATAAATAAAATTTCAGTTGGAAAAAGGAAATTATATTATAAAATTATTTGGTTTCCACATGTTCTTTATTTTATTTTTTTCTTTGCTTCAAAAATATTCCTTTCAGCCGCAAATAACCGTATTGGAAAAACAATTTTTTTTAACCACATAAACTCTTTAAAAGTGTCAACTCTGCCATGCAGTTCAAAGAGCCCAAGACTGATTCCTTATCCTTACCATTCTTTCTTTGTAAATCCCTATATATCATTCATCTCAAAGTGCATAGTACTTCTAAAAAGGTCCTCCATCTTCATCTTCTTAGTCTGTTTTATAAACACAGAAAAAAGAAACCCTTTGGTGTGAGATGAGATTGACTTTGGGCGTATATGTATCTTAGAGCTAAAGCTTCTTTAAAACATGGAAACAAAATCGATAGTTACTAAAAGAGTTCCTCTGTGGCCTCATAATAATAGAAGATGAATAGTACAGCAGGCTTTGGATAGAAAGAATATCATGTTCAACAAGTGAATTTTATAGTTCATAAAGATTTGCTTTTGTTAGACGATATGCTTCATCATACGACGGAACAGTGTCTGGTTGTTGCTTAGGGGCATGTACCTCTGCTACCTCATTGAAGTCTGTGTCGTGGGTGTTTTAATTTACCTCTTTTTACTTGGCGTAACATGCTTAGAAGCTCCAAGTCAAAGTTAAATGAGTGACTTTCGGTTAACGGTAGATTGTTTTTTTTTTAGATAAGCGTTGAAAAAGTTTATTTTTTGTCAAAAAAGAGAACAAAATTCTATTGAAAAATACTGCATGAATGGAAATTGGGCCACAGCACGACCTGGTAAACAGATTTTTGTGGGGACAAAAGATGTTAGGTAAATGTGTGACTGTGTACCTAAACACTTGTTTGGGCGGAATAATTTATGAAGGAAACGCGTTAATTTTAAAGAATATTCCAAAGCAGGAAGTGTTAAGAAGAAAGAAACAAGAAAGTGTGCTCTATTTTTATTATTTATGATGCCTCTAGCTACATCTTATTGTGTTTTTGTGTGTAACAGCGATAGCAAGTGTTGAAAAAGGTAGACTTAACTTGTTTGTAGACTTTACTTGTTTGCAAACATTATTTATCGAGTTATAAGAAACTTTTCAGATCAAAATTTGCTTTATTTTGACATTCACGTCATTTAACAAATATTTGTAATAAGCTTCCAAAAACCATTCCATCTGGTAGCAAAATGAAACTTCTTTTTATCTGGAATTAATTTAGAAGAATAGGCAGGTATATAATCATTAATCACTATAGTATAATTATAAATGAGTAATTGATGTTTTTTTCAGCTACCTGGGTTTATTTTTTTTTAATAGTTTGTTCAAGTTTGCTCATTGTAACCTTATAGTTTTACAAATTTGTAGGGATCTAATTTAGATTTTGACAGATTCTTACAAATACAATTTTGACATTTGCGGAGTATTCAGTGCGAACTGTCATCAGCAACCAATTAATTTGACATTTTGTAGTTTGATAGAATTATGCGAATCTTTGACATTTATTTTGGGTATTTTGTTCTTTAACAGATTTGCACAAATCCAATTTTGATGTTTATCGAAAAGCTGACATATTGTCACCCAAAGCAATAAATTAATCTTTGATATATATTTATTTGCAAGTAACTATTTTGGTTTCACAGAATGTGAATAAGTTAAGGGCTCATATGAAGTTTATAAAATACCTACATTAAGGTTCTTACTACTTTTATGGAGCAGACGAAGCAGACGTCGGAAAACTTATTTTTTGAAACTCCAATGGTAATGGAATCCAAAATGGGTGTATTCTCAAGTGAATTCATAACGTCATAGGGGGCCAAACGTCTTATTTCTACGAAAAACGCCATTTGCTTTTGTGTTAAACTTGATGGCAGCAAAATAACAAAATTTCAATTATGAATGTAAAAATATTTTTTTCCATTTAAGCTTTTATTGCGTTCTTCTCTTTATTTTTTTTTTCAAGTGTTGTTTTTTTTTCATTTCGTTTTGTTTTAAAGTTTTTAGTAGAACCATATTTCAAATCCAAAACATTGACATTTTTTCACTTTATTATGTATCAATTGCAAAAAACACTTGTACTATTTTGTTTTACGACATCGCCCAGGTAGACAAATTCGCTTAGACTACCTCGAAGTTATAAGTTTTATCAGTTTGGCTGGGATACCAAAATAGAACACGACATGATAAAGTTCTTCTGTATAATAACACTATAAAAGAAGGCTTTAAAATCAATGGAAACAAATGGATAAACTATAACAAATCCAACAAAAATCACACATACGCCGTAGTGCACTAATAGACTTTTATGCTTAGTTAGTATAACGGCGCGGGACTAAATGTATGTATTGTTTGTCCTGAACAAGATGACGAAAACGGGTGTAGTATATCATCTATTCATAATATGCAGATAAACATGCATATATTGTCACTCTTTAAAAGCAATTCAGTCTTCTAAAGAACGGAATCTGAGACAATAATCTTCACATCATCTTTTCATGGAATTCTTGAAGTGAATTATTACGTACATAAGATGAGGTAACATAGACAAACAAGAATGTTGTAGTATAATGAATTCTGGAAATATTTCTAATGTCTTCATTGAGATGTGGAAAGAGTTTATTGAAGCTTGCACAGATTTTCTGTTCTGCATATATGTAATTTATTGTAAAATGGTTATGCCACGCAAACATCGTTTTATGTTATTAGCGTGGTTGATTTTATCGTGTTACATATACACGTTCTGAACTCACTACATCGATTAAGTGATAACGTCTATGAACCTCTCCCACTCTTTTCAAACGAGCGAGATAATGAAGACAAAAGACAAAAGTATCTTAGATTTTTCAAAACTGACAGGATTACTTTGACATTTTCTATTGTGACACTTGTAGTTAAGATTTTTTTTTTGCTTTGATGGAACCAATATTTTGAAAGTTTTCACAAGTTTGTTCAATTTAAATTCAGAATTCCAACTAAGCATGGACATCTCAAATATAAAAGCATCATGAGATCATTAAAAAAATCTGAGTAAAAAAAAAATCCTGGCGCACTTCTCCGTGTCTTTCTTATGTCGAATTTCTTGGATTTTTTCAGATTTGATCGGAAAAGTTGACTTTTTTTTCCTTCCCATGGATGTTGAAACAACAAAGTTGCTTTTTTTGTGTGATGTATATTTTATAGCCGCGATATAAACAAGATGTTCACATTGGACGTACTCATCCGACACATTTTGACGTACATCCAGTCCGCCGTGTTCAGACATAAAGTAGTGTGAACACAATAGATGCACGAAACCACACGAAACAAAAAAACAAAATATGTGAAATGAGCCTAGATGTTTACAATATTCTTTATAGGCTCATGCTTAATTGCAATTTCCAATCAAAAGTGACCAAATTTTGCGAAAACTTTCAAGATGTTGGTGCAAAAAGCGAAAAAATAAAAAATTACAAATGTCAGAATAGGGAATGTCAAAATGCATCCATGAGAATTTTAAAAAATCTAAAAATCCGGACGCGAAATCCCGCCTTTTTCTAACAACAAAGTGGGAATGGGACAAAACATATAGACGTCAAAATGCGTCGGATGAGTACGTCTAATGTGAAAATCGTCATAACTATAAATGCCAAACGACGTCAACTGAATTTCTATGACAGCTGGCCAATCAGAAGGCAGATTTTTGACAGTTCTATCTGTAAAAAGACGTCGTTGACGCGCCCAATGTATGACTACTAGCCCAGATTATATTTCTAAGAACTCCGAGATTTCCGTTTGCTCAGAAATATAAACACAATTTCTCATTGAAACTTGCCTATTGAATTTAAAATTAAATTATGATTCAGTAATCAGTTGATACTGTGCTATCAACGTTTACTTCACTTGAACATTATATCATCTCCTTTGTATTGCGAGTACTATGTTATCCATACCATGGTATTTAAACCACCTTTGTGTTTTTATTATAAGGAGAACGATCGTGTCAATTAAGACATCATTTGACATAAATTCTAACTCTCAACTGTCAGAATAAAAGTCCACCAACTTCCATTTCATATTTAAATGACTTTAAATGACGTGTGCAATTGTTATGAGTATTGTTGTCATTCTTATGATTGATTTGCAATTTATCAATAGTATACTTTATTCAATTATTATAAAAAAGAGGTCATTCGCCATTAGTATATTGTTTCCTTCAACGGAAGTTCGTTAAAAAAAAAAACAATAAACAAATAATTAATAACTGCATTGTTTTATTATGTTGGCATTAAAGTGTTGTCTAGAATGACAAACTGCTTGGGGATGAGAAGACAAGCAAGCTGCGCCTTTTATGCGCTCAAGTGTCACGTAATGCAATAAGAAATGCAAGTGCGGCAAAAGGAAAACGACCAATATTCAGTGGTTTGAGTGGTGTCGTTTGTTGAGGCGTCGTCGCGCTTTTTTATGATGAGATTTGTATGTTACATACAATAAAAAAAACAAATAGACACAACATGCTGAGTTAACGATTTCCGGAAAATGATTCTAAGCAAAGTTAAATCAATTATGAACGGACAAGTATTTTTTATATTATGATGACAATCGGAGTTTGTAAAAAGTCGCTGCAAAATTTAAGAACTTAATTAAAAGTGGATCCATTTATTATAGCATATCCGCATTGACAGACCGACAAGGACATCATAACGAAATAAATATAACTATAAGTTTGCTGATACCAAGAAATACTTGCTGTGGAATCAATTGCTTCAAATATCTTCAACTATATAAATAGTTGTGCAATTTTCTTCAAAGCCACAAATGGCAATTATTTACCTTGCAGGTATTACACAGGATGCCATTTATGGCTTCTGTTTTTTTTCTTGTTACCTTTTTACTCGTCAAATAAATGTTATTAAAATGTTAAACGAATCCATTTCATTTGCTTAGAACTCAAAACACTTTTCATGAAGAAATAAGCTATTCTGTTTTTTGTCTGCCAAAATATACAATACACAATATATTATTAGATGAAAATAAAATGACTCACAAGAGTTTCCGCCTTAACTTTCATTATTGTTATGATTTTCGCATATAAACATACTTGTATAATTTATACATATTCTATTCACTACCCATCCATTAACTGAAAGGACATCTCTGTACGATGACAAGGTATGCAACATAAATATTTACGTTTTCAGAACAGCGCAATGCCTATGGCTCCAGTACAAAAAAAAAAAAAGAAAAAAAAGAGGACAGCAAAGGCATTTTAGTTTCTCTCGGGATGAAGGGCGTTTTCATTTTATCTTAAAAAGGACTCCTAAACTAGAATGTGTATAGAATGTATGTGTCTGATGCTCCGGCTGTATAGAGATTGTGGTAATAATTCTGCAAAAAAAAAGTCCTTACGTAAGCAAGACATTTTAAAGTGAGAAACATGAAATATGAACGAAAGCTTTACACTTAAGTGTAGAAATATGGGGATTGGAGAATCGCTGGTTTCAGGTCCTTGGAATTAGGTCAATTACTGATGGTGAGGGTGTTGAGTATGTGTGAGAGTTTTTTTTTCAATTTCTCAAACCGTTTTTTTTTTTTTTTATAAGAATCTTTTGAACCAGATTGTTACATAAGAAACTTAAGTGCAGGTGAAAATTATGCTTGTGGTGATGAGACTGTGGAATTTTTTCCTAAAGAAATTTAATTTTCTTCAGTGACACAGGCAGCAGACACTTTTTGAAATATGTAATTAAAGGAAAGCAACATATTTTAAGGAAATGGCACATTCTTATAACATTTTAAAGAAGAGGATGTTTTAAAAGTTTCAAATTATTAAAAGTAATTGACATGAAATGGATATAAGTGTATAGTTTAAATTTAACTAAACAAAATAAATGGTTCAACCAGGAAATCGTGTCAAAGTAATTGTTCTTCTTTAAAATAATCAACAAAATTAAATAAGTTTTGGAAAGTTATTGAATCGGAGGTTAGTTGGATAAACTGCATTTTCTTTGTAAATGCAATAATTTCTGCTCCTTTTTTCAATCTCTTTTAAATTCAACACCATCATGTCAAAATTTTCATTCATGTGAAGATTAGTAATGTGAACGCCGATGTGTTGGTCCATCAGGAACTGCTTAATACCTTCCAAATATGACTTATTAGTTTAGTTGGAATACCAAAACTAGACGCGTCTCTTGCCAGGATCTGAACGAGTGTGGAAATCTTGCCCACAATGAAATGAAATGTCGGCAAACCTTCCGGTTTTGGATTGTTTCAAATTTGTACCCAGGAGTTCTTATACGTCTTCTTATAGACCTGTATCTCATTATTTGCGCGGTTTTAAGAAAAAGTCGCTTGATCGATATTAACTTTAGAAGCCGGTTTTCAGATACATACATTCAGTATAATAGTTTTGGACGTGAAACCTTTTTTGCATTCTAACGTTCGATCAAACTCTGTCAATCTATGCATTCATTACTACTTCCTTGTTTTCATTTCAGTGGCCTGAATTGGCTTTCCATATGCTTACCGTTATATACTACAAGACTATATTTGCAGCCGCAGGGCGTCAAGTTAATTTTTCCCATTTCGTCGATGTTAGTGCTTTGTTTTTCTTTCGTCGAGTTTTTGTTTGAGAGTAAGAAACTTTCTATACTGTCTTTCTATGGCTTGCGAATTGTTAACCCTATTTCTTGATTTTCACATTCGATAAGAGATTTTCGGCGGCATGTCTAAGTTATTATACTTTTTCTATGGTGGGAACATTAGTATTAGTTGTGGCTTAGCATTTATTGGAAACCATTTGCAAGATAATGACAAGTAGTGACTGAATTTTGACAGATATAATGACAAACTGACTTTCGTGTAAGCGCACCATTAGAATTTATTGGGGAAATAAACTGACCACAAATCATCTGTCATCTACCAAATGAACTGTCAGTATGCAAACAGTTTTGCCAAATTAAAAACTAAGTACATAATTTCTGTACTACATATAGGTTCCTCAGTTGGTTCGTATTAAATGCAATCTGGATGTCCAATTTAATAGTAGTTAAGGCCGTATATACATATTATAAGGAATAAAATAATGTTTGAAGTCTAAATGCCAAATCTAACTGCACTGTAAAATTAGCTTTTCATAAAAAATCTGCTACCAATTATAAAAATACGTAGGTAGGTACCTCAAAAAAGCAATGTAACTTAGCTATAAAACAAAATTAAGGCAAGAATGTCGAAGAAACTATTTAAAAAAATATATTAGACCAACCCTAAAATCATGGAAACAATAGATTAATAACTAAAAAAATGATTCACTTGGAAGAAAAGTTTACCCTACGTTTTACTAAAAGTACACATCATATCAACTCGGTTTATATTACGTTCATTCAATAAATAAAATTGCAGCCCGTACGTCATACCATCAACTTCATAGGAAGCTATTGTACGCCACGCATCTACATCACTGCAATAAAGATTATGTCATTAAAGACAATAGGCTTTAGAGTGTTGATTAATTTAACAATAATAAAACTTGTAATACGATTATCGGGGTTGATTATGATGGTTGAATGGCTGGATGCACTTTTCCGCCATCAATTAATTAACCTCAAAACACCCTCCATCCATGCGATAATGTAAATAAAGTCTGAGCTGAACAGCCAAAGATTATAAATGGGGGACTTGCAATATAGAGAAATAAGTTCGAAGACAAAATTCATATTCGAAAATGTCAAGCAATGCACTCGAGTCATTTGAAGAGATCTTTATTCTTTGTATGTTGAGTTGACTTGAGCAAGGTACTAGAGACCGAAGTCAGATGAGAATTGAAGAAACACTCGTGTTTGCATGATTATCTTTCCAACCAACAACGAACGACTACGGGCGACGTGACAGCGGCAAGGCGGCTAGCAGCTTAAATTGAAGAAAAAATGATGCATGGGAACCAAAAGTGGAAAAACTTTGAATCATTCGTCTACTTGTTGTGTTTGCTGTCAGACTGAAGTCTGGAATTTTATTGCTTTACCCGGTGATGTAGCTAGCTTAATTAATTTAAGTCATCGGCTGGGGAAACGGTTATATAAATATTTAAGCTGAGATATCAATTATGGCTTGAGTTGGATTGGATTCGGTTCGCTGTAAAAACAATATTGACGACATAAATATTTACGTACATAGAGATATGTAGGCATAGATAATAATAATGATTGCTTTATAAAGTTAAGCCGGCAAACAGATGTTGACTTTGAATTGGAATTACTGACATTGACCAATTAAAAAACTTGTGCGATATGTATCTATGGAGTTGGTTACGCTTGGGTGATAGATGGCGTTAAGGTTATGGTGAAGTGAAGTAATTAAATTTGTTATGTAGATGAGTGAGAAAATGGCAACAGAACTATATTTTCTTATAAACTCACAATATTAGCCTTACTGAGTAGAATGAACTTGCTATATTAATATCTTTTGGTTGACTTATTTCTTTTACTTGCGTTACTATATCCATGAGTAAAAAATAATTAAATTTTTATTTTTTTTTAAATTTGAACACCCTACAGCCGATTTTACACTCCGTCATTACTATTACGTTATTTACATTCTTAGTCTTATTCCAGCCTTTACTTACCGTTAAGTAAATTCTTATTTATAAAGAATTTTTAGTACATATTGGTTACTTATATAATGTACGTAACTCTAAACTCTAAAAAAAAGCATCCCATCTAAAACTCTGGTTATGATTAACGTCAATGTACCCATGCAATTTTCACTGAGTTATTGAGAGAAAGTCCATAAGCTGTTACTGCGTTATGGGATCGAGTGGAATAGAATAATAGTTGAAATATAAAGTCATATTTGGTTGTTTACATTCTGTATGTTATATTTCTTTAATTAAAGTTTTAAATACTCGAATTTGTCTTTTCTTAATTTAAATCTTCTCCGAAAATTGTTCAGGGCATTTAGTTTTAATGCACGAGAACTGTTGTAAATGTTTTGGATTTTTTTCGATTAGTTGGTTTAAAACTGACATTTTGGTGCTAATATGGGCTTACACAGGCTTTAAACAACCTATGAGGTCATTTTTACTTACTCAGCCTCTACTCAACATATTTTTTATTTATAAATAAGGATTTCTTGAGTAGAGACATTAAAAGCGTGATAACTTTACTTAATCGTTAATATGAGTTTATTAATATTTTGTTTACTTAACCCAAATCTTCTCCGAAAGGCGTTAATTGCATTTCGTTCGCAAACCTATAAATTACACAGCCACTTGAACTTATTCAATTTGACGTTTTACAATGTCATGTCAAAATTACAATTATATAAACTAAAACGACTTTACTAGGGCTTGAAACCAATACTGTGAAGCAGTTTTAGCTTACATCGCATTTTTTCCAACAAAAAAAAAATTAAGGATACTTTGATACTTTGAGGCTCAACAAAGTAGCTAATAAAAATATAAAAATGGAAAGCCAAGAGAGCCAAATAAACTTAAAAACAATTGAAAAGGTAAGAAATATTTCTAATCAAAATAAATTATTAATTTTATACAATTCGCAATCAGATACTGGTGTGGAAGCAAAATATGAAAATATTCTTTGAACACACTTTGACAGTAGGATGGAATTCTATCACATTTTTTTTTTAAATGTCATATTACACTGTGGGATAGTGTGGAAATAGATTTAGCTTGATCTGTCTGTAAGTTGGATTTTCCAGAGAAACATAAGTTTGAAAAACTTATGTTTTAACACACGAGATTCTGGATCCAATGAACAATGATTTAACAAAGCAGCACACGTGTGTAGAATATATATAATGTAGACATTGTTTGACCTAAATAATCAAAAAACAAAATTCCTTTGGTTTAAGCAATCAATAATAATCTGTTGCTGCACTAACAAAAAATAAATGAAAACAAGAGCAGCTGACTTGTTTGTTCAACCCCAAAAATCTATAGGTAGGTATACAAATAGAAAATTCAACCGGAAAATATATGTGATATAGACATTGGAAATTGCGCATACATCTAAAGTAGATACTTATACTATATAACAAATAATCCTCATCATCATCCCCATTAAGACAGGAACGGTCTATTTATTTTCTATATTTTGTATATTTGCTGCTGGAAAGATCTAAAAGAAACTATGTATGCATGTATATGTAGATATAGGTATAAAAATAGATACATTATCTGCCTATAAAGATAAAATTGAAAGCTTAAGCCAAATAAGTTGATGAGCGTGTATCTTTTATAGATTTGGTTACACAATTTTGAGTTGATGATTTCCTCGAATACAGGGTGGGCGAGTTGATTTATTTTTTATTAAAAAATATTATATTTATTTATGATACATATAGATTGTTTTTAAGGGAAAAATAACACACATTTAAAATTAAGTCATTCAATTTTGTAAGTACTCATGCCAATAAATATCATGTTCTTCAACACACGTATACCTACATATACGATTCGAAAAGAATATGAAAGCTTTGGGAAATTAATAATCTTTTGAAAGTTCTAAGAAAATATTGTATGTCAAGTATGTATCGTACATTTTTCAATTATTTACGTTTTATTTCTGAATCAAATTCTTTTTTTTTTCAAAATTAGGTTACAAAATTCCATCTTGACAGATCTAGTTGTGGGTTTTGAGAAGTTTGAGTTAAATGTCAACAATGACGGCAAGTTTATTGTAAATAGATTTCTTCCATGTCCTTTGTTTCAGGAGTTCTACGGTCTGCCTTCTTTCTGAACGAAGTGGAACGTCTTATGATAATGTTTTTTTTTAACGCAGTTTCCAGCCTATCTCCTTCGTCCATGATTGTTCCAGCTGAGTTTTATTAACGATTGTATTTTTGAAGTGAATGCTTCTTTGGATTCTTTTAGTTTTAATGCGATGTCACTTTTAATTCGATTGTCACATTTGCTGAGATGCTAAGGTTATCTCATTTCACATCGATTTACTTTCATACTTCTTCTATATGCATTATCCAACATCCCCACAGTACGTAAGCGCTGGACAAAATACTGCTTATACTGCAGTGTAAAAATTTTCTTTTAATTTATGGGGAGTGCAAAAGATGTTTCCCATTCACGCGATTGTTAATGTCTTCATCACAAGACCCGTTGAAATTAATCATATACATTCAAGGTATTCAAATTTCTCACACTTACGAAGCACTGTTTCGTTCAAACAAATGTCCGGGATAGGCCTAAGTGGATCAAAAAATAGGCACCATTAGTATTCTGTTTGTTTATTTTTTTTTACTCATTTTGTTCTGAAACGTTAACGCATACAGTATATGTAACTTACTTAAGGATGGATCTATTGTCGGCAAATAATATCTGATTCACTTTCGAAATCGTCACCTTATCTTAAAGTAGACAATCAAAAATTCAAATAAAAAGCAAAGGACTCACGACGCTTACTTGGTGTCAAAACAACAATACTTTTATATCTCAAGATCGTCCGCACATATATTTTTGGAACTCCTAATGATAAGGACCACTTTTATCAAAACTCGTGGTGGGTGTCGATCGAATACTTTTTCAAAATCAACCAAAGAAATATTTAAATCGATATTTTCCTATTCTGATTCTTACACTTTGGACGAGAGCATTTCTCCTTCTTCGAGCGAGATTTCAATGATAAAGCTACCTTAAATATTCCTTGGCAAGTTTCTCTTTTCGATACATGAGTGAAAACATCAAAGAGAGATCTTTGGAGTTACCTTCTAACTATAAAGCCACATAGCACACATTATTTTTTTGGGGGGTAAGGCTTTTCAATGTAAACTCTGTACAGTTTCTTATTATCATTGACAAAACCATAAGCAAATTTCATGTCATCCAGTAATAAATAATTTTAATTAGTCTCTTTATAATTATTGATGTATCCAAAAACCTCGCCAAAAATTATAATACAATTCATATGTAGAATTTATAGGATAACAAAACCATATTTGAATTTTTGAATTCAGCGGCTCTACCTTTTCGAATATCATATTCGCTCCTACAAAATAGGTACAGAACAAATTGAATTTTTTTATGATTAATTTAACGCCAACATTTCCTTAATGCTTAATGTATATTGTCACGAGTCATGAATCTTTCCGTGAAGTAATTCCAACCGACAATAAGGAACACCTATTAAGGCCAACTTTAAAGGGTGATATATACATTTAGACAAAAAAAAAAAAAAAACATTTCTTTTCAATCATTTACTTGCCTAGAATATTAAATCGTTGTTGAAGTTTGTCTCTTATCCAGAGCGCCTGTTCTTAATTACAGATTGTATTGTAGCCGTATCCCTTAAAAAGATACACCAATCTAACCAGTTTTTTTGTTTGTTTTGTTTTGTTAAATTAAAGCATCAAATCAAACCGGGTTTAATATGTGTAATGAAAATTACTATTAGTTTGCAATTAAGGTTTTAATTATTCAATGTTAAGCGAAGCATTGAATATTTGCCAGTGTTTGAGAGATGAATTCTTCTAGCATGCAAATCATAACGTTAGTTTTATATTGCATTAATGGATGACGGAGTTGCTTCACACTCCAATTAAATAATTGTGGTGCAGAAATGTGGGCCAACATAATTAACCAATTAATATACGTCGTATAGATTGAGATGTAGTTTGTTTTTGTTTTGTCTTGTGTTTATAGTGTGGTCAGTGAAACGAACTATCTACAATTATCAATAATAAAATACAAAAATCCTCCAAACTAATTCACTGAAAACACTAATAAACATAAACATGTTTTTAATAGAATAGTATATGATTACCTGAAGGCCTGTATAGCAAGGTTTAACTTATAGAAAACCCTAAACATTTTAATGTATGGGTAATCTGACATAAATATTTGTTTATTTTTTGTAAATCAATCATAAATCTTTGTTTTGGTTAAGATACTTATTATTTATACATATATGTAAATTTGCTTGTAAATTACACTTAACGGATTTAAATAATTATTGCTTTATCTTACTACAAGGTGAAGATCTTTAAGTCTCCTTTCAGAGCCCGTTTAATTACATTTTACAAAAAATTCGAATAGACCACTTCAAGATCCAATAGTGATAGAGTAAGAATTGCTCGTAAAGTAACTTTAAGATCAAACGAGCTAAGATGATATTTGTCAGTATAAGGAACAGATTTTTTAGTTGACTTACAGTTCGGAGAGAAACTGGGCCCTTTTTTTATAAAAATTGACAGGTGCGACAGGTGACAATTTTATGGGACAGAAAAAAATTTACAATTGAAATTTTTTTAAGTATGTAGTTGTCAATTGTGACAGGCAATTGAGTTTCTGCCTGACACTTCTTTTGAAGTGACAAATACGTTATTAAATGATGAAAATATTTGCCCAGTTTTGAATAGGGTAGGGTGGGGCTAGTTTGACCACTTTTTACTTGAAGTCTGATAAATATTAACCTAGTCATAGTACAACCATAGAGCTGGTATTAAAATATAGAATGGGATTCTGGCTTCTGAATTAAGTTTTAAAATATTTGAAAAATGTTACATGAGAAGAATAATGCTGTCTTAAATGGATCAAGTCCAGGTGGTCCAACTTGCCCCTTTAGCGGGGCAAGGTACTTCTTAGTACACACTTTGACAGCCATTTCTCATAACTTATTCGAGAATCGCAATATGCGAATTCACATGAAGTGATAAAATGAAAATTCTCTGTAAAAAGTAAAAAAAATAATTTTTTATCACTTCATAGCTTCACACAGTGGGAATTGACCCCCTCTTCAGTTGAGATGACGGAGCAGATTTGCTGAGGGCTTAGAATTATAAACTGGCCTATTATTTATTTAAGTAAAAGTGATGAAGAATCTCAAATAGAATTTAAGAAGAAATTCGCTGGTCTGCTGAAAATATGTCAATACCTAAACGTTTTATGCATTTCGTGAAATTTGCTTGTTTTGTTGGAAGAAAATTGAAGAAACTTATGCACAAAAGCATTACTTGCCTAAGTAATAAATGTATAATCGAGAATAAAAATAAAAAAGATATAGGTGCAGCTTATAATGTGTGTAATGTAAATTCCTCATAATCTGACAATAACGAAATTGTTATGAAAATTTTTGTCGTTGTATTAACCCAACAGTTGTGGCACCTGTCAATATATTATGAAACCAAAATTTGTCAGACAAGTGCAACTTTGTAGAATTGTCACATGTCAGCTCTGTGCAGCGAAACTCAAAAAGTTCCTTCAATTTTATGAGCAGTACGTAACAGTCTGATGCCAAAGTATTTGCTCGACTATCAAATTCGTGCACGTAAACTGCTCTCACGTACGCACATAAAAGTAAACAAAAGCTTGCCGAAACAGGGCCATCCGCCATTTATAATTTACGCACTTATTTCTCTACTTAACATAATATTGGCCTAAAAAAAACACCGTAAAAAACAACGAATTGAACTCAAAAGTAGCAGTCAACGAAACGAATTCACCCACATCATGAAACTTTTATTCGACCTAGTTGTACTTAATCAACCCCAAGAATTTAAGTTACAAACCAAATTACAGGTATGTATCTTTTTGTTCATCAACATAATAAAAGTAAAAAATTAAATTATATGAAACCACCAAACTGAAAAAAAAAAACGAAAACACAAAGTAACAAATTTATGTTACATAACATGAGTTATAATTATGCAACTCACAAGAATTTTTATTAAAATTAAAACCATTCACAATTATATTTTCTTTAAAGAAGAAAAATAAAAACAAAAACAAAAACACAGAAGAATTCACGTTAAAGGGTCATAAAGTCCTTCTTGTAAGGTTATCTCGAAAAGGTAAAGTAAAAACATATTTCGTTATACCTCCTGTATTATGCACTTTGAAGAGACTTTTAAGTATGAGCATTCCATGTTTTATAACTTGAAACACAGAATCCACTCAACTTCAGTATTTATCCTTCATAAGAATTTGTTTTTTGAAAATAAAGTTAGATATACATACGTGCGTGTAAATGTCGCAACATCATATAATGCCACACAATTAAACGAAATAATTGTGTTGCAATCGCATTTTGAAGACAGTGTTCACATTTATATTATTTACCTCTGCAGTTAAACATCATAATTATTTATTTTCATTCAACCTCTTTTGTTTTTTTTTTTTTTGTTTTCTTGCAGGAGTACGTATTCAAGTATCATGGGCAGAAGTTGGGAACGCTGCAACCTCATGTGTTTGCTCTTGCCGAAGCCGCATATAAAAACATTAAGGACACAAATAGAAATCAGGTAAAATATAAATCTTAAGGACGCATATACGCATTGAAAAATGGAATTATGTGTTAGCATAACGACGAACAGAAAAACAGACAGGACAGACAGACATTATATTTGCTTACACTTGAAAATTCTTTTACTTATGTTAAAAGTATTCTGACAATATACTTGTATGCATAGAAAACAACAAGGACTCGCTGAATAAAAGAAAATTTATGCGTTTTATATAGCTGAATACGAAAATGAAAAACCCACTTTGCTATAATTATTATTTTTTTTTTAACATTAGGGGGCTGGATGGATATGTTTTTAAAGATGTTGTTTGTTGTTGTGCTGTTAGTAATTACTTGGATTTGGATGAATGCTCCTGATGTGAAAATTGAAGTGTTGATGTGATACTTAAGAGTGCAATTATATCGAAGGGGGAGTGCAGTGGTTATGGCATTTTGAACGAACATTATAAATTCGAAGGAAAAACCTTGGTATTTGGTAGAAATAACCCTGGAAATTGTTGAAATGTATGACTTTTCATCACATCTATGCGTTTTTTGAAATTAACTGTAGCACACCGCAGTAACCCATCAATTAACAAACTTTCCTTAGCTTTTTAGGTTTTTTTATTTTTACACAGAACCATACTCTCGTGTTCTGAATTTCAATCCAAAAGGAATTATTAAAACCGATTTCCGATGTATTTTGTAATTAAATTACTTTTGACTTTTTAATTTTTCTTGTTTTCGAAAAATTCCAAAATAATTGGAACGTAAAAAATTAGGTATTGTGTTTAAATTTCAAAGTAAAATAACTATTTAACTAAAAATGGGTGAAATATTATTATGTATGTGATTTCAGGGTCGATCCCAAAAAAAGATAGAAAAACTTGGGTTTTGAAAGTTCAAACTCCGATCTGTTACCAAGTTCGGTAATGCCTGGCTGACTTCATTTGTAGAAAAAAAACAATGGAAAGCGTTTGAGCCTCTTAAAACCAGTATATGGCCGGGTAGCTTGGGCGGCTCCAGCAAAAGCAGTGGGAATCGTTCCTGCTTTCAGCTAAGTGCTGAAACACTAAACAAACGGCGGGTTTTTTTTTGAAGAGGGCTATAGCGAAAATAATAAATATGAGTTCCACTTTGAAGAAGTGCAACTCTTCTACATTTTGACTAACTACATTTAAACGTAGACAAAGCACAAGCGTGATTTAATGATGATTTCCGCCTCTACTTGTCATATTTCCTGGAATAAGTCACTTTGAAGGCTGACGAAATTTCCATACATTCATTATAGTATCATGGCTGGCTATTGTCGGTATAGTTGCTGTGTCTGGTAATTTGAATTGGAATCCGGCCGTTAAAATTCAAATGGCGGATTTCATTGAATTCGGTATGTTTCGCACGAAACGGTACAAACCATGAATGAAAGAATACATGATTACGACACTTGGTTTTTAGTTTAGCTTTTTGTTGTTGTTTTTTCGTAGCACAAACATACAAACAATTAAATGGCATGGCGGAATCTTCTAATGACTTTACCCCAACCTATATGAGTGGAAGTGTGCAAGGTGCTACGTCGCAAGACTTACAAGTGAAACAACAACAAAGTGAAAGTACCAAAGTGTCGTAATCATGTATTCTTTCATTCATGGGATTGGTACACACTATTTCTTTTATTATATGATTGAAAATTTAGTACATTTTAAGTTTGTAAGATATTTGTATGCCAGAAACGAACGTCTTTTTTTCAACTATAAAAAATTTAAGTAGATAACCTCGTTAATAATATTAATTTCTAAAAAATTATCGATTTTAAGACTGCTTCATAGCATTTCTAGATATGAGTTCTACAGAAACTTGTTCTTCATTTGACTATGCAGAATATTGCTAAATATAGCACCGTTAAGCTCAAAAACTGCACCGAGACTTTTGAAGTCAACAAAGGATTCATACAAGTTACTCATAAGACCTCTTCATCATTTTTTAAAATTATTCATCACTCATCATTCGAAACTCGGATGTAAACCTTCATATACGAGTCAAAATAATGATACATACCATTAATTGGAGCAAGAAAGCAGGCCTTATCATTGAAAATGACTGGGCTTATTTATTTCAAAAATGAAATCAAATAACAGCATTGTTATTAAACATGATTAACCATAAATTGAAACTAAATTTTTAATTGAAACATTTTGTCAAAAATATATTTATAAACCAACTTTTTATCATAATACTGCATTATTTAACAATAATTGTTGCCGCATTACTTGATTTGACAATAAGCAAAAACTGAGCTCCCTCTTCGAGTTGAAATGATTTTTTAAAACAAAAATCTGTTAAAAGAAAACTAGCCCCTTATTTTACTTCCTTATGTGTATAAATCGCTAATGTCCTTTAATTACCAACAACACAAACAAAAATGTTTCTGTATGTACAGGAAGCATTAAATTTTTTTCAAACTAACCCTTGTTAGGTGAAAAGTGTAAGTTTCCCTTCTGTTTCCCTCATAAATTCTTCACTTTCTTTCTATAAAGTTCATGACCTTTTCACGAGACTATGTATGTGCTGTACATATAAATTAACACTAGCCCACTTTTTCACATATTAAACACAAAGACTGCTAGACAAACAATAACAAAGAAAAAAAAAATAAACAGAATAAATTATTAAACATAATCTTCATTAATTCATTTAACTTTTTTTTCAGTCGTGTGTTATATCCGGTGAATCAGGTGCCGGAAAAACGGAAACGACCAAAAAAATTTTACTGTATTTGTGCACAGTGACGTGCGACGTCTCCACATGGGTGCAAAATCAAATCATCGAAGCTAACACAATACTGGAAGCATTTGGTAAGTGAATCTGCATAATATATTTTATTATGACTCAAAATATATATTCAGATAATAAAATGTCAAACTTTTTGTTAACCTAGTTTAAATGACCAACTCAAAATGAAACAACCTTACAATTGGTTTGATTTTTCAGGAAATGCAAAAACCATCCGCAATGACAACAGTTCTAGATTTGGTAAATTCATGCAAGTTTGCTTCGATTCAAAATGGTCTATCCGAGGATGCATTATCCAGGATTATCTACTGGAACAGTCCCGCATAACATTTCAAAGTCCCGGCGAACGTAACTACCATGTGCTGTATCAGCTTGTGGCAGAAGGCCAAAACAACAAAGAAATGGCCAATGCATTTCACCTCAAAGAACCATCGTTTTATCGATATTTGAATAGTTCGGGTAATGTCCAAATGGACATACCGATGGAAGCGAAAAAATTCGAGGACCTCCGGATGGCGTTTAGTATTTTGCAAATTCAGCAGCCAACAATTGACGGCATTATTAGGGTGCTGAGTGCGATTTTATGGTTGGGCAATTTAGATTTCCAAGATATCGATGGTGAGCGATGTGAGTTGGCTGTGAGTGATAAGGAAATAGTTTCAACCGTGGCAGATTTGATGGGATTAAAGACCGATGATGTGCAGCAAGTTTGTTTGAAACGACAAATAAATGTAAGGGGCAATATTACAGAAATTCCATTGAAGTTTCAAGAGGTAAGATGAAATATTATTTTTGTTTGTAATTTTTGTTTCAATAATTAAATGAATTCTACATGGATGATCCAAAAAGACCCAAACGAATCGTGATTTATTCCTTAAATAGTTACAAGCATTACCCGATCTTGAGAAGTATAGCTTTGTATGGTTTGGCGGCGACATGTATTTTGCATCTGTTTACTTCATAAAATATTGATTGATTAGGTGTTTGAGGTAATTTCCCGATGCGATGTTTTATTTAGTTAAAGAATAATCACTCCTATATTTTTTAATTTCAAAACATTTCAAAATTAATATTAGGTATCTAAAAAGCTGCGAAATTTCAGCACTCTCCAAAAGAGATTTTAGTAGTAATGCTGCCGCCCATAGGTCTTTTTACGAATCTGTCAAACTTAAACTTAAACAAAAAAAAAAATTGGTAAATGACAACTGTGGACAGCTGATAGTTATAAGAGGAAAATTTTGTCAAAGAACTGGTGCCTTTTACTAGTTTATAGTTTTCGTGAATTAATGAATTAATTTAAATGTCTAATTTTCATTACAAAAACATTTCAGTGACTCAATTTAAAAGATAAGCAAGTAATTTTTCGAAAACCAATGAAAATACAACATTGCTCTGTCCTCTAAATAATTAATAAGGTATGTGCTGTTTGTTTTTTCCTTAACAAATTATTTTTATTCTTTTAAACAATAAATACTCAAGCAACAACAAGTTTCAGTTCACACAGAAAACTCTAACTCGACCCAAGCAATGTATGTATTTTCATAGGTTTTCGAGAAAAACTAATTGCTTGTCTTTTAATGGAGTCACTAAAATGTTTTTGTAATGAAAATTACACTTTTAAATTAATTAATTCATTCACGAAAACTATGAACTAGTAAAAGGCTCCAGTACTTTGACAAAATTTGCGTCTTATAACTATCAGCTGTCCAATGTTGACATTATTATGTCTACAGGTATGAGAGAGACGACATACAAAGTATGAGAATATAGCTGCTTGTTAAAAAACCCAATTAGGATTAATGTGCTCTTTTGACAGTTCGGAAGTGAACTTTTGTTCCGTTCTTATATTAGTGCCATTATAGGTATTACTGTAAATACTACAAATTCTATATTTTATTATTTGATTTAGAATGTATTTACATGTATGTATATAAAGTTCTATTACATACTTATTTCTAAACTTAGGCCCGTTTGCTGAAACGGTTCTTAAGTATTTATGTTCAGCAAAAGTACTTAACTTACTTAAGAGTTAAGTAGTACTGTCAGGGATTTATTTAGAACATAAATACTTAAGTATCGTGTTAGCAAATGGCCCTTAATTTACTCAAAGAAAGTTTGCTTTGTTGTATACAAATGTCATATAAACATAATCACTTAAATTAAATTTTAGTTTATGACCCCCTGTTTTAATAAAGTCTACATATTGATGACACACATTACAACAAATTTAAACATAACACGCAGCACCAATAAAATAAATCGTCACTCAACGTTCAAAACCAAAAAGAAGATATTATATGGTCGATGATAATATTGATTAATCGAAGTAAATTTTAAGTCGTCGTTTACACTAAGTTAATCTGATTTTATTCTTTTATTTTTGTTCTACAAAAAAAAAAATAAAAAAAGAAAATCTCAATAACGATAGCTTATTTTCGATTGCTTTATGTTTGCCTTAATGACAATTTTAAATCGAAATAAATGTATCTGTCGCTTTTTTATCGTTGCGTGCATCAATTCAATTTCTATCACAATTCACAACCCACAAATTTTATCAAGTTTGATATAAATGCGACTTTAAGTTATGAGGGGATTAATTTTAGCTTGCCTTGTGGATAATGACATTAATATCTATTGCAAAGGGAAACATTCTTGTGCCACATCTCATGAAATTCTTTTCAATCAATAACATTTTTTTATGAACCAAAACTACTTGCTTTAGTTTGATTGGTGACGCATGGTTAAACGTTATTGAAAAATAGGAAGAGGTTGTTTTGTTAAATTTGTTTCAAAAATACTTGTTTCTTGTTTTGTTTTGGTAATTACTTGATCGTCAATAAAATAAAGTATAGGTATCTTAAAAAAAAAAAAAAACGGACCAATAAAAGAATCCAAAATAAAGTTAAAGCATTTGAATAAACACAGGGTGGAATTTTTTTTTGAAGTCTCATAATTGTTTATGGTGTTCGTTTTTTGAGTAGGTCTAGTTACAATGGAAGAAATATAATGAATCGTTCCAAATTTGAATAGACCGACAAAAAAAGGAATCTCAGTACTTTTCTGTACGTCTGAAGTTAGTTTATAAATTAAAATCATGACCTTTTCTTGCACTACGATTATTGCAGTTGAATAGCGTCAGTGAAAAATTAAGCTGGTTAAATATGTACATGTAAAAAATACTTGTATATCTTTATGTTCTCGAAATCGGCTGGACAGTGTGGAGAAAATGTTTAGGCTATTTTCAGCTAAGCCCAGCAAGTAATCCTGTGATCATCGATCGGAAAAAAAAAACGCCAAAAGAACCTTAAAGAATTTTTTCGTCATCAGCAAACCAATAATGGTGCTGAAAGTTTCAGTCAGAAATAAGAATATTGTTGGTAAATTTTTGAAATATGTAGAAGCTTTTTTTCTTCAAGATAAAATTACTTTTTTCTTTACACCTAAAGAAATCTTAAACCAATTTTTCCAGCTTTTAAGCAAACATCTTGCAACAATTCATACATTCAATGCATTTCAATTTCAAACTATCGTATACAAAACATAAGTCTATACTTCAATAAAGATAACAGTTGGCCTGTGCTTGTAAATATTTTAAGTCCAGATTAGGTTGCAATACGTTCATTCAAATCATTTAGTTTTCAGTATTGCATTCGACAATACAGGCTACATTACAATAGATAAGACTATAAAAAAGGTGTTGAAGATTCACCCAACAAATGGACCACACAGTCATCTTGGAAAGTAGGTTCATTACATCTTCACTCAAAAATGTGGAGTTCTTGGTAACACAATCTACGACTGACAGGAGACCACTTTCATAAAACAATATTATATTTTAAACATGTTCTTGAACGGTACAACTCTCCATTTTATTTGGCAAGACAGACTCATCAGACTCGTTAAGCCGATAAGCGTATTTCGAAATTAACTTCTGTGTTCTTTTTGGCATGTATACTGAATAAGGAAATAACTGATTGACATAACCATGTATCCTAAGTAGATACGTTATTTTCAGAGATTTATAAATTAATTAAATTTACAATGCTTCCCCTATATTATTTCTCTTTATTTCAGGCTCGAGAAAATCGTCATGCGATGGCAAAAGCTCTCTACTCACGTACATTTGCATGGCTGATAAGTCAAATTAACATCTGCATCAATCCCGGCCAGGATTCCACTCGGTTCCTTGGAGTCTTGGATATCTTTGGATTTGAAAACTTTGCAGTAAATTCCTTCGAACAATTGTGCATCAACTATACCAACGAAAAACTCCATAAGTTCTTTAACCACTATGTGTTCGCCCTCGAGCAGGAAATTGTAAGTTAATCAAAAATTTAATTCCCATTTTTTTTCTTAACTTTTTACGACTTCATAATTTTATCAGTACAAACAAGAAGATATCAAATTTTCTCACATTGAGTTCACTGACAATACGTTGTGTCTGGAACTGATTGAGAAACCACCACGATGCATACTTAAACTTCTCACGGAACAATGTCACATGCCCAAGGGTTCCGATTTGGCCTACCTTACAAATTTACATGGTGAATTCGAGTCAAATCCGAATTATGTGAAAGGCGCTGATCGACGTCACTGGGAAACCGAATTCGGAATAAAACACTATGCCGGCTGCGTATTGTACACGGTGAAGGGATTTGTCGATAAGAATCGGGACGTGCAACAGGATGTTTTATTTGATTTTATGAGTCGCAGTGATAATGTGTTCGTGCAGGAATTGTCTTCCTATCAGGTAAAAAATATAAAGAAAACATTCCTACGTGATATTTGTTTTGTTTTCAAAAACAATAACGATGGTATTTTCCAGGATCTTCTTTCAATACAATCACAAAATCAAATTTCCTCGGCAACTGTACAAAGAGGCACCTCGAAGGGCAAATTAACTGTAAGCGATACCTTTAGAGTGCAATTACAATCGCTGGTAGATGTACTTCAAAATACCAATCCATGGTAAAGATTCATTTGTTTCTTTCATGAAAAGATCTTTTTTTTATAATCTCTTACATATTTTTTTTATATTCGCAGGTACGTTCGATGTATTAAGCCGAACTCAGAAAAATCACCAAACGATTATAATGATCAACTAGTCTTAGACCAACTTAGATACTTAGGCATGTTAGATATAATTCGGATTAGACGTGAAGGCTTCCCCATACATCTGACATTTGAAGAATTCGTAACGAAATATCGATGTTTGACGAAACAGAAACAACGTCTGCCTACGGCACGTGATCAAGTTTTGGCTGTGATAAAGGAATTGAATGTGCCAACGACTGAGTGGCAATGTGGTAAGACCAAAGTGTTTCTACGAAGTCGGGCCCATGAACCGTTGGAAGATGTAAGAATGCAAATTATAAATAAGAATGCTCTGGTGATACAGCGATCGTGGAAGAGGTATGTTGCACTGAAGAAGTATCAAAAGATGAGAAATTCCGCTGTTAGAATACAGCACGCTTATAGAGGATGTAAGTTGCGTATTGAATTTTTGCGAAAGAGGAGGGCTGCGATTGTTATTCAAGCGCATTTGCGAGGAGTTTTTGCAAGAGAGGTAAGCTATAAACTTAAACAAATTTTGGCTATTTCAGATAAGATAATTTTTTTCAAAACAATTACGCCCAGATTATTTTGAGATATAGAAAAAAAAAAATTATACAGAGATTACTTAAAAGCAATAACGTTGAATTGGTCGTTGTCGAAAACGTGCGTATGAAACTAACCTTACGAAACTTGGGAGAAAATCATACAGTGGGCAGAATGCGAAAAGCTTCATCTCAGTCTCAAATCTCATTTTCTTGGGCTAATGCTTTGTTTTTTTTGAGGATTTCTAGCTTTTGTACCCAGTTGGCCTCCACACACGAGACTAATTAATCCGGGGTGAAAACCGGTTTTCTAGGAGAGGGAAGTGAAGTGGGCAGTATGAAATAGACTAAAATCTTCTAGAAAACCGGTTTTCCCCTGGATGAATTAGTCTCGTGTGTGGAGGCCCAGAGTCTCCATTCTGGCAGATTGATCAGGTTCTTTCAGTTTTCGTTCAATTTTGCTTTGAAATTTTCTGGCGTTCAAATTCGACCCTTATGGGCGACTCAAGAAATTGACGGAACTAAAGGAAACTTGACGTAGAATTTATTATGAAATTAGCTTCCGTTTACTTTCGACTATTCGACTATATCAAGCATGAGCTACTATCAAAATTGCATGTGTAAATGAGCGAATACACACATTCAAGTGGCATTGGCTATATAATGAAGATATGCGCATTTTGTTGAGTTTCGTTAATCATTAAGTTCGCATGAGGTGTGAGATTTAAACCATTCTTACACATGTAAATATGACAGCTGCATGCACTTGACAGTCCGACAATCGGATTGTCAAATGACCACAGCTATCAAATTAATTCAGATCTCATCACATATATTCGTAAAGTTACAAACGACTCCGTACGCACCGTTTTTCCATTACCTATGATAAAGGGTTTACGCCCAACCATTATAGTCGAAAACAAACGGAATATAATATCATAAATCAACGTTTAGTTTCCTTAAGTGCCATCAATTCCTTGAGTCGACCATAATGGTCGGATACAAACGCAATTTAATTTAGCATGCATTTGGCCGACCGTCAAATATACATACATATGTACGTAAATTGCGCTATGTGGCGCTCTTTACGTACGGAAGTGAAAGTGAACGAACCTGAGCTATCTGCCATAAATAATTTCCTTGTATTCGAATAGTTTCGTACGGACGTTCGACTATTATGGTGCAGTTGCACAAATGCGATCGTTTAAATCTACAATATTTTTCTTTTACAAAGCATAACAACTGAAATACAATCATAAACAAAACCTTATTCCTTGTTCTTATTTAGGTTGCAACAGCATTACGTGAGATGCGTCGTGTAGACGAAGAAATGCGCAAGCGTGAACGAATCGAAGCCGAACGCAAAAAACGTGACGAACAAGTTCGCGCAGATAAGACATCTGAAGAAGATCGCAAAGCAATTGAAGAATGTGAAAGGTATAGTCTCCAATTGTTTATACATTTTAACAAAATTAAACTTTTATAGTAAAACAAAAAATAATTATCTTACAAATCATTATAAAATCAAACACTCACCGTTTTTAGTGCATTTAATTTTGAGTTTATAATTTAAATAATAATTTTCTTATTTTCTTTGCTTTAAATGCAACATAAAATAAATAAAAAAGTTGTATTATTATTTTTACATATTGAATTCATTAAAAATTTGCATTATATGTGGCTTTTAACTTTTCTGCGCTAGGGTAATATAACATTTGGATTTTATTTGTTTGATTTTTTTCGTTGAATCTGCTTTGGCGCTTGTAAGCGTTTTTTCAGAGATTTTACTGTTTTAGTTGCTTCATATATTTGAGTTTTATAAATTTTCTAAAATAGGTTTACTATACGAATTGGAATAATTATTACTATTTTATTTCAAATCATAATTTTATTTTTAATTTCGTTTTTTGTTTGTGAAACAACAAATTTTTATTTAATTTTTTTAAATAAAATTTTGAAGCATGCACAGTATTGGAAGCGCTGACGAGGATGGTGGAGGGTAAGTTGTATTACTGCAATGGCGAAAATAGAGTGTTATTCTTTTGCTACTTGCAATTTAATAAAAAAGTGTTTGAGTTTGTAATGCATATTTAGCACATCGTATGGTTTGCACTTGTTCGTAATTTTTATGCTAGTAGCACCAATGACGTAAAATTTAAACCCACCTGCACCAGTATTTTAAAATTTGTTTAATATCTTTAATAAGTATAAATTCCTGGCAAATATTATTTTTCATACCTGATGCAAATTTGTATAGTTATTAGAATCTGACAGAATGAATAGTTAGACTTTCATTGAATTCAATTTACGAATTGAACAAATGTTGGTGCATGTTAATTTTTACAGCAATTTTTGGAAAAAATCCTCGGAACTTCTTGTGAATTATACGTTAGGTATATGTATAAATTCAACAATATGTTTTTTATTTTTATAAACGTTTGTTGGTTTAGTTAGAAAAAACCGATATACATACATACATGTAGGTACATTGTTTTGCAGTAAATTTTGTACTCGTCTCAGGCCGGCTACAATGGTTACCTCCAATACAACGGTTTAACGGATTTTGTTTTTTTCTAAAATTTAGGAAAAACGGATCTAAGATTTTTTGTTTGATAACTTACTGCACACTCTTAGGATGCATAGCTTGCGCCCGAAAATTCGATTTAGATTGAGAAGTGTTTAAATGAACCAACAGCAAGCGGATCATCAGACTCCTATAGTGGTGCTGGTCTATGATAATCTCTTGTTTATTAAAAAAAAAAAAAACAATTTATTTTATTAGTCTTAAATTTTCCTGTCACATAGCACAGCAGCTTCTTCAAATAAGTCGTGTATTTTATTTTATTTGGTTCGATTTGAAAGTGGTTGATTCGGTGTCACTGGAAAAGTGCAAAACACTTTTGGTACGTACCATTGTTCTATGTTGCTCTATTGGCACTGAAACGATTTTTTTTTTGATTATTCCCAAAAAAAAAGATGTCCATTTGGTCTGAGTGCTTTGTGCGCGAACATGTTTTATGTAAATAGTATGAAAGCTATTGCATATAATATATATCCAAATTCAGTTGTTTATGGATTTTCAAGAACACATTAGTCAGTGAAGAATATGGCGGTTATGAACACAATTAAACCTTTTCTTTCCTTTTTGTTTGGCATACTAAAAGGAACTTCTTTATTTTTGCAAAAATCGACATTATTTTTAATTAATCAAAAGTCATTACAATATTATTTTTTAATGTTGGTTGTTAAAAAATTGCATGCAATTTAAAATGAAACCTCTTTATCTTCGATGAGTAAATGCAATAGTTTTTGGAAACTATTCAAAATTTTACAAAATTCTGCAAACATTCTTTTTTTGAAAATTGGACATTGAATTTTCAAATCAAATACACACCTACATAATGTACATTATAAAGCGTAGGTTTAGGACCTGAGAACCTTTAACTTCTTAAGTTTAATCTTCAGCAAATCCGAAAAAAAAAATACCGAGGAATTTTGATTAAAAAAAAAAAATAATAAAATCAATAATTATTTCTACAGATTAGCTGGAATTTATAAACAGTTGTTTAATCAGTACCCAAAATCTCAAGAAATTTAATTAACTTATTTTCTACCACATAATACTGAAATTAAAATTTGAATATTTGTAGCTTGTTGCACGGTGTGAACCCTTTTTTCTCTAAAGAAAATTTTACACAATTTTTTTTTAGTTCTACATAAATATCTTTTATCTTATTAATGTTTATATATTATCCATATTTTTTTACAGAATGGTTCAAGAAGAGATGATTGCTCTATCTGCAATGGCCGAACAGATAAATTCGAAATTAAATCAACCCATACCACCTCCATTACCAGCATTTGACGGAAATAGCAGCGAGAGCCTGACAAACGGTCATAGTACGCCATCAGTAGGGGAGACCCATCAGCAGAGTAATGATTCTGTCGATTTGGACAATCTATTTGCTTTCCTCAGTGAAGTCACACCAAATACTTCATCAAATCCACTTCTAGAAGAAATAAATGACAAGATGGACAGTCTTGTTCATGATTTAGATGTTGAGGTATGAAAGCAATAAATTCGGTTCGTTTATATTTTACTAATATGTGTTTAATTTTAGTTGGAAACTGTGCTCCTGCAAGAAATGGAAGGTCTAGCTATGGAACGTCCAGTCAAAACACCACCTAACAAGGGTGTACCAACTTTACCAGAGCCTACAATGCCACCACCGCCACCACCAACAGCAATCAATGGCACAGCTCATCCACATACTCACTCACATCCTCCACATCCGGTGCAACCTGCTCAGACTCCAATCAAACTAGCAAAACCAAAAGACCCAGAACCAATTTACGAAGCTGTCATTCCTAAAGAAATACCTCCTCATCCTGAGGTATTTGAAGCTCCACCTCCTCCACCACCTGTTGCACATCAAGACCACAATGGAATGAATGGTAATCTTACGACTTGTTCCCAACCACAACCACCCCCGCATAAACTAAGGCCAAAAAGTCCAGCAGTCACAAATATGGCACGATCAGCCAGTCCGGCATTACAGCGAACGCCCAGTGGACCCATTAGTCCCTCTTCACCGAAACAAAGTCGACCTAGTTCTCGAACTTCATCGACCGGTGGTGGACATCAGTTTGCTGAACGTGAGCAACGACGCAAACACCGCGTCGAAAAGAAACTACAAGAAATGCAGCAAATCGATGTCTCAGAGAAGGCTAAGGATCCACTTCGCGATGACCTGTATTATGATATTCTTGAATTTGCCGAAAACCATTTCAATATTCATGAAAGAACCCCCGAGGGCACAATAATGGCTACACTTACTAGAAAAGGCAAAAAGACTTCAGATCTGGTTCCAAAGTATGAAATGATCACCTATCATCGAAGTGATAAGATTCCTTCATCGCACATTCACATGTATGATCCGGAAAATATTGTTGTTGCTTGTAACATCTTTCGGGTGAGATTTGGAGTGCTTTTCAATATAATTTCCACTAATTTATTCTTTTCGTCGTTGTTTCAGGAACTTGGAAAATATATTCGTGGTGAGCTCAATGCTGAAAGAGAATTACAAGTGATTCAATACATCATTGGTCAAGGTATCGACAGAGAAGAACTTCGTGATGAGATATTCGTTCAGTGCATGAGGCAATCGACGAATAATCCGCACTCAGAGTGGACTGATCGCGTTTGGTTGCTTCTGTGTCTGACTATAGTTGCGTTCCAGCCAAGTAAAATACTTTTTAGGTAAGAAATTAAACCTGATCGCATTATTAGTCGTTGGTTTTTATAACTGTCTCTTATAATAGGTATTTTGTGAGTTTTCTCAAAAAAAATTTGGAAACTCTGGATGGAAAGCTCAGACAATATGCGCAATGGTGCTTCGATAATTGCAAATGCACTAAAGTGTCACCCCGGTTACATCCGCCGTCCAGTGTTGAAGTAGCGGTAAGTTGTTGCTTCTTGGAACTATACATTCAAAAAATCAAATTTAATATTTTGTATTCATCAGGCTATGCGACGTCTCGGTACAATTGTTTGTCGATTTTTCTTCCTGGATGGTCGAACAAAAGCAATCGATGTCCATCCGACAGACAGTGCCAGTGATGCTGTAGCAAAGCTAGCTGACAAATTAAATCTATGCAATACCGACGGATGGGCCATATACCAGTCCCGTCCGGATGGAGAGGAGCACGTCAAATCCCATGACTATCTGTACGATATTATAGCTGCATGGGAAATAAAGCAAACAAAAGCTTCCTCCGGAAGTTCCACAATGCGTCGTAATGCTGCAACTTCCGGTTCTGGAGAAAATCGTTTCGTCTTTAAGAAGCGTTTATTCAAAACCACAAGAGAACTATCTCAAGATCCTGTTGAAGTTAACATGCTCTATGCTCAAGCTGTTTATAGTGTTGTGAAAGTAAGAGAATGAGCTTACGAACAATAAAACAAGAGTTATTTATAAATTTGATATTCATTTCAGTGTGATGACTTCCCAGTAAGTGAGAAAGTTGCACTTCAATTGGCTGGCCTGCAGGCTCAGGTAGCCCTTGGAGATCCATCAAATCAACCCAAACCCGAATACTATACAGACGTTAATAACTACCTACCCGATCGTATTTCGAAGACTCGTGAGGAACAATTTTGGGTTCCCATTCTTGCACAAGCCCATCGTCAATATGGTGCAGCACGCACTGAACTGACTGCTAAAGTTTTGTATTTAAGCTGTGTTATGCAGTATCCACTGTATGGCACCACTATGTTCCAGGTGACATATCGTGGCTACTGGAGCTATGGCAATAGTCTAATTCTGGGTGTTAATTGTGAAGGTATCATGCTCATTCAATCTGAGGACAAATTTGTTCTTTACGATTTTAGATATTTTGATATTGAATCGATCATGCTGGATCCTAGTGATAGCTTCATTACGATCAATTTGAATCGAACCATTCAACACCAGACATCGACTACGCCAACTAGTCCAACGGCAGAGCAACAAAGGTGCTTTGTTTTTGAAACGTCACAAAAGAATGAGATTGGATCACTGATTGTGTCCTATTATCCACCATTGTCCAATTGGATAACAGAGAATGAGGTTCCCCCGAAAAAGTCCAAAGGTATCACTAATGAGGACCGTGTGCGGTTATATCAGAATGTTGTCATTTGCCGACGTCAGTTAATTGATGCTGAGGTTATGAGAAAACCACAAGATACTAGTGGCGGTTTCTTGAGAAACACTCTAAGGCGACTTTCTAAGCACCGCCTTGAGAAATTACGTGCTGAGCACGGCAATGCTGTGCAAGATCATGGAGAGACTTATAAAGGTTTTCCACATGCCTTTTGGGCATTTAGTCGCCAACCCTTGCCACAGAGCTTGAGTAAACTGGCCGATGCAGAAGAGAATGCGATGTTGCAAATCTTTCAAGCTATTCTAACGTATGCTGGACTGGGAACAAGTGGTAAGTTGCAATGAAAATTTTCCAATATTTGTAGATTAGGTAATTTTTCTCTTTAAGGTGACTCTGTACAACGAGCTGAAGATGAGCACATCACTCTTATTCAGTCGATAATGGATCGTTGTATGCGTAAGGAGTCCTTGCTCAATGAATTGTACCTTCAGCTTGTCAAACAGACAACTGATCATCCAGACCCGAACTCTAGAGTTAATCTCAGACATTGGGCCTTGCTGTCGTTGGCTTGTAGTGTTATTCTACCGCCACTAAAGGTGCTCCGAAAATATCTGATTGGTCATTTGAAAAGGTGTGCTAGTGATTCAATCACAGAAGAAGGCAAATATGCTAGATTTGCAGAAAGGGTAAGAATTAATAAATAAGAAATTCGAAACATATGATTTACTAATCCAAAACTAGTATTTAATCCTAAAATTTCATCTTTGTGGACGGTACTCGCAAACTAGAAATGTTGCATTTTCGAAGAAATACTTTTCGAGTTCCAACATTAATATTTAACAAAAAAAAAAAACTACTAAAAATGTGTGTTGTATATAAATGTTTCGATATTTTTGAATTGTTCTTTTAGTGCTTTTTCAAAACCCAAGGAACTCGACGCCGTCAATGGCCACCAAGTCGTGAAGAAATTGTTTGCACAATCAATCGTCGTCCAATTTATGCCCGTTTCCATTTCATGGATGGGCAATATCATTCGGTTGAATTCCATCCTAGTTCGACATCAAATGAAGTTATGGAATTGGTCAAAAAGAAAATTGGTCTACAAGAAAATGCTATGGGTTATGCCATATATGAGGTTCTAGGAAGTTCCGAAAGAAGTCTTCTGCCAGAAGAAAAAGTATCCGATGTTATGTCGAAATGGGAAAAGTATAGAAATGCAGCCGCCCAAGCTGCTCAACAGAATCAGGTTTGTAAACAAAAACAATAATGAATTATAAATGTTCTTGAAAACACTTGATTGTAATTTTTTCAGCAGTCCAGTCCATCGGCGCCGCCTTGTCGTCGTCAACACCACATATTCTTGTTCAAAAAACATCTATTCTTCGATCATTATATGAATTTGGATGATCCTGTTGAAAAAGAGCTTCTCTATCATCAAGTACTGCATGGTTTGCGAAGTGAAAGGTTCCCTATTACCGAAATGGAAGCAATTATGCTCACCGCTCTACAAGGACAACTCGAATTGGGAGATTGTGCAGAAATTCTTCATGATTATCGTATCATAGCTAGTCACTGTCTGCCACCCAGATTTGTTCCAAATATTCCTCACGAAGCAGTGGCTATGCACCATCAAAGCTTACGTGGTATGCTTCCAGCTGAAGCTAAAAAATCCTTCCTTAATCTTATACAAAGTTGGCCCCTACATAAAGCCACCATATTCGATGTTATGGTAAGTTGTTTAAATACAAAACACATTTTTTTTTAGTGATAATTCCATCCAAATTTAGCAATCTTTCACGTCCAATTGGCCACGTGTTCTGTGGCTTGCTGTGGATCAAAATGGTATTCATTTGCTAGAGCATCGTTCAAGGAACACACTTTGTACATACGAATATGCTTCAATTATATCATATTCGCCTAATCTTAACTGTCTGATGATAATCACCGGTACCGATAAGAAACAATCAAAAGTTATCCTTACAACTTCACAGGTATGTCTCTATTTGATACTTATTTTTAATAGAACCTTTATTGATTGTATCTTTTGTCTGCAGGCCTTCCAAATTGCAAATCTCATCCGAGAATACTCTCAAGTTATTCAATCAAAAGCTGAAACAGCAAACAAAGGTGAATTACCACCGCCACCAGTACCAGAGCATGCTGCTCCATTGAAAACTGCCAACACCAACTCTACTACCACTACGACACCATTCGTTGTGGCAGAACACCGAAAGAGTACCTCGCGACCTCCATCGATGATAAAAACTCCAAATGCGGCCCTTGTAGCCCCACAACCTAGCTAATATAATCTTTTTAGTAAGTGGGGATGACAAAAGAAATGTTGAGTGAAAGAGTCTTAAGCGACACACAGTAGAATCAACACACACAGTATTTCGACCACTTACAAAAAACTACACAAAATACACTATAACCGCTTTTTGCGAACAGTATCTATATTATAGCATTTTCGCTTTTATAAAAAAATACAAAATCAAAAAATCTGTACAGAAAAAAGTGTATATGTATTGTATTGTAATTATCTATTATTATTATTTGTTTTTATTTTAGAATCTAGAACGTTGACTGATTGTGCAAATAAGTGAAAGAAAAAAAATCTAGTTAAAGAAAATAGTAAAGGACAACATTAAGAAAGGAAATATTAATTATAAATAACTTTTTTATGTATAACCATAAAAAAAAATTAATGAAAAAAACCCATAAGTGAGATTCTCAATTCAAATAAAATGTATTTATGTTTATTTTATTTTTTTTTGTTTAAATTTATTGTAAAAAATATATTTTCAAGGTGTATATTGTTTTATTATTTACTTGCTATTATTTAATAAAGTTTTATTTGTACATGAAATATTTTTTTTTTAATTAAATTAATTTGAAAGTCGCATCGTTTTAATGAAAATTGGATTCATGGTTTATTAGCAGCAGGATATTGAATCGATGTTGGTATGCCAATTAAAGTTTGTACATTCCGTGATTTTGACAAAATATTAGATTTCGTCAAGCATGAAATTCATCAATTTAGTTGCATAAGTTCTAACTAAATCTATTTTTACTTCTGATGAATGTTGTATAAGTTCTAACTAAATCTATTTTTACTCCTGATAAATGTAATCTTCAGATTGGCATTTTTGTTTGTTTTAGCTTTAACTTTTTCTAAATTTTGTCAACACAGTTTATTCAATTTTTTCCAAATTTTACTGCAGTATCTTGTCTATATATACGATTTTCGGTCATTTTAGGCCCTGATTTTTTCGACAAGGTCTTTCCCATTGCGGAAAGAAACAAAACCTCACCAGATTGACTGCTTATTTTGATTTGTTATCCCTAAAATAACAATCAAATATAATTTATCCTTTTAATCTGATTAAAACTAAAATGGAATTTGAATCGATGATTGGGTGGCACAAGTTATAGGTAGACAGTTTACTCCCCTTTAGCTCACCCCGCAGAGTTTAGGACTTTTATTATGTTAAATACTTTATGCAGCATGAACGATTTTCTGTAGGAACGGCTTAGGTCCTTGGCCCCTGCTCTGCTAACGCACTCTATACTTTCTTTTAACTAATCATTGATTGGATTAGGTATTTTAGTGATCTTTGTATCATTATATATATGTATTGTTGATTTTGTGTTTACTATAAGCACCTAAAACCTTAATGGCTGCGATGATTTACTTTGAACTTATTACTTAGTGTTTTAAGGATGGTGTACCCAAATGTATAAAACAGGTTGAAATATTTTAATAATGTTTCATATCAGGTATTTGTTGGCAACGGAAATTTTCGCAGAAAAAAAAAACTTATTATAGTGGCTGGCAATACTCTTCTTGCTTATGTTCCTAATCAGACATCCCTTTCGGCAATAATCTTATAATATTTTAGTAGATTTTATACAAAAAACAAAATTTAAAAATTTGGTCGATCGGTTTGATTAAGATTATCACGTTGTTACATCTAAACTACGTATGGCTGCATTTTCGTCGCATTTTTTTCGAAAAAAAAGTTTCGGGCATTGTGTCAATTTTCCAAAAAAAAATCATGCATTTATCATTTTCTTGTTTTCTTTCAATTTTAAGGCATTTGGCAACCATATCATCACAAAAGTGTAATGTGTTTCATAACACTAAACAACAAGGTTACTTGCCATAAGATCAAGTTCGTTCAATGCATTGGTGTCTATTATTTTCTTTTAATTTTATTCGACTTTGAAAACTAACAGCATTTACGTAAAACAAAAGAACTGACGCACAAACCTTAAAATATTCATGTTACAAATCAAATCGTTTAAAATTCAGTATTAAAACGATAAAAACAACATGTTTGTGTAATTCAAATTCAGATATGTTTACTAAGTCTTCAGCTATGTTATACAAACCCTAGTTAAGCCATTCATACATAAATTTAAAGAAGAAGAAGATTTGGACTTTTTCGGTTAAGCTCTTAGATTTTTTGGCAGACATTTATTTTTTGTTTACTTTTGTATGTTATTTCTCAACCAAGGGTTAGCAGAATAGATACAAAAATTGAAATAAAAAGAGTATACAATTGTTTTGAAGGATTTTTATTGAAGCAAATGCGCTGTCATCATTTGAACTCTAGTTGCATTGAATCAGAACGAAAACACGGGTTTTTATAAACACACCCGGGAAATTGATTATGAATAGTGTTTATTTAAACAACTTGGCTAAAACTTCAGTTTAAAAAGTCAAGACTTAAGTAATTCTCAATGAATATGAACCAAAAAAGAAATTCTAATAATTTAATTGATGATTTCAAATGAAAAGTATTGCTTTTATTGCTATTATTAATTCTTTATCTAAACTTGCTGATATTTAACATTGAATACACTTTTAAGTGCCAAAACTATGTACATGCTTTCACTTGAAAATAATTACAAATTAGACATTTAAAATATTATTTTATTTTACTCATTTTCAATGTGTATATAAAACCTATAGACTTATTCTATCTTAAATACAATTCCAGCTTCCAGTAAAAGAAACTAATAACACTGAACTCACAAAAAAATACATACCTTACACATATATATTATAAACAAATACATAATAATAAAAATTTAAATTAATATAATATTATACTATTATTATTACATCACCTACACAAAATAAAAATCCTATTTTCAAACAAAAATACAAAATTATCTAAACAGAAACTATAATAATATTTTACAATAAATTTCTTAATTAATAAAAAAAATGTAATAAAAACGAAAAATCGATGATTATTAAGACTGTTTAAATTAATTTTTCATTAAATCAATTTTGATACTTTTCGTAACAAACAAAATTATGAAATTCAAATTAAATTATAATATAAAATTATATATGTAAAGTATACATTAGTGGTAAATATTAAAACAAGCTAAAACCAAAAACAATCAATTTAAAATCTGGGTTATAAAATCTATTTAAAAAATTAAATCAAACTTTATCTCCATAGAAAACAAAAAACAAAAAAAAATATTTAATTAAATAAACTGTTTTCTTCAAGAAATCATTTTAACAAACAAAAATTTTAGCTAGCTTAATATTACTTATATACAATTATAAATTATCTATGGTATGGTGAAACAACAAAAAAAATATAAAGGAACTAAATGGAATATGAAGCGAATTGTTAAAAACTGTTTTTAGGTAAATTTATTGAAAGAACTAAAATATAATTAATATTTTAAAAACACTATTTTAATTTACTGCCTATATCACTAAAAAAATATTTCACCCGTTTTCTTTTAATAAGTCCTTTAAGGTGTTCAAATTCATCATAATAATAATTTCAGTTTAAATTTTCTACAAAAAATATGCTTGCATATATATTTCAAAACAAAAACAATCCTTCGTATACAACTTTTTTATCATTTACGAGTACAAATTCTTTATTTGAAATGTATAAATTCCTAATCCCACATCTACTGTGTCCCTCTCGCTATAAGTATGTAATATGAAATAAGTATAATATACTCTTTTCTTCTTATAATAAGGTACATCTGTAAGATAAATTTTATGTTTAATGAGTGCATTGTTTATTTGAATAAAATTATGTTATCATAAAAGAATCATTTTATGTATTAAAATGCAATGAATAATTAATTCTAATATTCTTCTTTGCAAAAACGTGCAAGATATCTACACTTCAATTGATAAAAGAAGAAGAAAACATTATATATATTAACGAGTATTACCGCACATAATTATTTATTAAAAAAATATTAATTAAATAGATTATTTATATATATATACATATATACAAACAAAAATAAAACTATGCGATACAATTTTATTTATAAATATATTAAACCGTTAACATTATATATGAATACAAAATAACGTTCGAAAACATTATACTTTTCGTTTTATTTGTTGAAACATTTTACATAACGGAACTGATTTAGTGTGAAAACTATGCTAGATGGTGTTCCTTCGGGAGTCAGTGTCTACTAAAATAGTTCTGGAAGAGATTTTAAAAAAGTTTTAACTGGTAAGTTCTGCAAAAAATTGAAAAAATATAATCCAAAAAATTTTAAGAAACCGATCGGTTAAAAAAAAAGTTACCCAATATTTTAATATTGCACATTCATGCTTATGGCATAAGCGGAACGATAAGCTCTTATCGTGCTTAACACTTAAAGGCTGTCCATAACTATACTCCAGTGGCGGAAATGTAACTCTGATTGACTACGATTTGGTAGCTTAAAGTTGTAAAGCTAGAGTGAAATATTGCAGTGATGGGCTGGGATAAGCGAGAAACACCATCACCAGAAGTGGCAGAATTTTTTTGTATGGAGACGAGTAAGAAGAACAAACAAACAGATAAGAGGCCTCTGGAAGAATCAATTGCTACAATTTGGAGAAAGCAAAAGACGAAGCACTTATTTCTAGCATGCATTATTTTCTGTACCAAACCATCAACAGACTTCAAAATGAATATGATTCTTTGCAACGAACAAAATCATAGCTATGAATTGCAAAAAAATGGCGGTGGAATCTTAAAGGCAAAGCTGTGGTGGCTGAAAAAAAAACTGCTTTCAAATTTTTGGTCAGTGTGCCCGAGAGTGTGCCTCTCTTATATTAGATGAAAAAGCACGTCTTGAAAAGAAGCAAAACAATATGTGTGTGTCCAACTTAAACCATAGAGAGTACGGAAAGCGAGTATCGGTAAGTGGAAGGAATGCTTTTAAAATTTCCTCTCAAATAAAGTCAGGAAATTTGTTCACCAAAGTTCATTACCAATGCTTATAAGGCTAACTTCTTATGAATGACGACACAATTCTTCACAGGTGGAAAAGAACTTTTTCTCAGACTATTTCCTGTGGTGCTACGTCAAGTCTATGGTCTATGCCAACAAGCCAGCTATGATTGATGAACTTCGTACGAATATCGAACGTGAAATTGCAGCAGTATCGGCCAATTTATGCTTGAAAACCGTCGAAAATTGGGTTCAGCGTCTGGACTTCTGCAAGCGTTCCCGTGGTGGCCATGTAAAAGAAATTGAGTTCCATACATAATGGCATCGAACATACTTTCACAGGAATAAAGAATTTCATTGATATCCAAAACCATTTTTGTTTCATTTAAAAAAAACTTTTGTAGCGCTCTTATTGAAAACCCCGGAGCATATATTTTGTATGGCAATACCATTTTCTTTATTTCTTAACATCAAGTCAATTATTTTGAAAAAAATTTAACAGTGAGAAAATCTTATTTAATAAAGTGATTTCAAATCGATAAATGTTCGTGCTAATTTGTGAAAAACGACGACGTGCTCCCTAAAGTGATTAGGTAGAGGTACCTTACGTTAAAATTCTTCAAGGAAGTTGTTTCAACGTTGCGAGCCACTCTCTTCGTGACTTACAAAAGTTTCAAATGTCCTGTAACTTTGTCGATTTCGCTAGCAGCAGCTGGTCCAATTGCCAGCACAGTCTTTGAGTTTGGTTCGATTTGTGTTCGTCCGGCATCATGAATGACGCAACAAATCAAACCATTAGCTTCTGCGGCTCTGCGAATAGTCTGTAGTTCTCTCTCGCTTTCCACCTATAACCGACCTCAGTGAATTATTTATAATGAATTAAATTTGAGAAAGAAATATTTTACCTTCAAAGCGATTTTGGCACAACCAGTTTGTTCCCATTGACGAACAAGATTGGGTTTGTGTCTCATTGATTTCTGATAAGCTCCGACAGCCCCATGGCCACATTGTGATCCTATTTTGCCTTTTCCCATTTTCAGATCGTTTCTAACTACAAGAACCATTTTATAATTATTCGAAAAGTCTGAAAAAGACTGAAAACACGAGTAAATAATTTTAACATTGACACGCATCGATTTCTTACCATTACTCCAGAGGAGCTAGCTTCGTCTTTGGATGAAATTTCTTTCTCATCGCCTACTTCAGTGATATGCTTTTTGATTGCATATTTGTAGCCGACGAAAAATGATAGTAACACAGCCAAACCATTTATAACTTGGGTAGTATCCAAGAGTTTCGCATCACCACCCATTTTTATAAATTTTTTTCAGTGATGAACACGTTGTAGACGATGATACTGTATTAAAACAAAATTCACGAATGACAATTTAGAACCAATGGAGGAGAACTAATTTACTTTTTATTCAGATCAGCAAGGATGTCTACCAGGACCAGACAATGTGGTTTTTGCAAAAAGGATTTTTATAAATTCTTTCCGACGTCCTTGCTGCTTTTTTTACAAGAACATCTTCTGCATTTTTTTTGATTTCGCAGGTGACAGATGTCAGAGAAATGTCATCTATTATACCAATCCGTTTTGGAAAATTTGAAAGTTTGAATGGGTGCGTTCCGGCATTTATTTAATTATATATCGTAAGATCAGAAAAATGTTCGAGTCGTCGAAAACCTTTTTTTAATATCGTAGTTGATTGATAGAGAACAAAGGTCCAGTTGTACAAATATTTTAACCGCAGTTCAGCTCTTTTCATCTTTCAAACTCGGCTACTTAACTAAGATCTAGTTCTGGTTAAAGGTACATGTATATTATAATAAGGACCAGTTGTACAATCGTGGTTCAAGTTCTTAACCCACCGATTTTGCCAGATTATCTATTAAAATCAGTGGTTTACAAATTTGAGCTGCCTTGAACCACAACTGTACAACTGGCCCTTAGCGATTGCATGCCTTACATGAGGTGAACCACAGTTTAACCTGCCGAAATCGGTGTGTAAAACAGTTGAACCACGTTGAACAACGATTGTACAACTGGCTCTAAATATTTCTTCTCATAGCCTTTTTTTACCATTACAGTCTGTTTAGACTGAGAAATATCAATCCTTTTGACAACTTGTTGGTTGCGGACTGTAGTGAGCGGGTATAAATGAATTAGCCTTATACATAGAACAATAAATAAATAGAACATCAACTCAGGAGGCTCCACCCACTTTTGCCTACAAACTTTCAAAACTGCAGAGACTTAACTCAATATGCGTGCCCGTGCATTTCAAATGGGACTATCAAATTTGGCTGGACCATACGTTCTTAAAATTTAGCATTTTGCTGTTCACACATATTCACGTTTTTCTATAGATGAATACGTGTGAACAGCAAAAACAGCGCGTGTAAATTTTTTTTTCTACGAGAGGAGACGGAGGATTACAAGTTGATGACCTGTGACCTTATATCAAAGTTTTCGTATTCGGAATTTATTTCATTATCTGCTTGATTAATGATAAGCGTCTGGTAAAATATTTGATTTTGATAATTATGCAAATAAGATTCAAAACTTTGAAAGGTTTTAGACAACGTGCTACGAAAGTAACCAAACACAGCTTATATTACAGATTGATGTCAAATGATTGACCGTGTAAAGGTTACTTTAAGGTCGCCCCAAACCAACGCGACAACGCGACGGCGACAGCAGCTATTGTGAATATTTTATCTCCAGTAAGAATTACTATGGATAGAAGGAGAAGTAAGACCGTGTTTAGACTGGGAAATTTGAGTCTGGCGTGGTGATTACTCTCGTGATTACACAGGTCCTCAATTAAGGACGCTTCACTTCAAGCGGGTGGAATTTTTGTGAAGTGACAGTTGTACGACGCAAATTTTTTGCATTTCATAAAAGAAGATAACATCCATAAATTATTATTAACGCTTCTATTTGTTTCCTTTTCCAAGAATTAATTTTTATCACTCTGCATTTAGCTTAATTATGAAAATACTGCGATTTTAACACATCGGCAGTCATGCAGATAATGAACAAAATGGGAAAAAACTTGAATTTGGAATTGAAACAGTACTCACGCTTCCGATGTTTATAATTTGAAGCTGCCTCACGAGAGTACTGACCACTTATCCCTCTCGTCTGAGAACTCTCGTCAGTCCGGTCTCAAATTTCCCAGTCTAAACACGGTCTAAGAGTTACTTGCTATAAAGCAATTGTCGTTTTTGTAATGCATGGAAATTTTACTCTACTTTATATAAAGAAAAATAATATTTTTCAATAAAACACACCTATTTTTTATTTATCCTTTGGTAGCCCAAAGCCAACGCCACACCGCGACATCGACTTGGGACATTTTTCGGGATTAAATTTTAATTACACAGCGGCATATGAGAGTCCAACACCAACGTGACAGTGTCGCCGCGACGACGGGAAACGCGGTCGACAACGTTTTTGTTGCTGTCGCGTTTAGTAAATATTTTTGTAATCAGACAAAAAAGAGTCTTATAAATAACTATTTTGGATAAATAAACGATACAAAAACATAAAAAATGGCAGCTGCGGCAGCTGCAGTCGGCTGTCGCTGTCGCGGTGTCGCGTTGGTTAGGGGGCATCCTTTAAATTGTAGATTGATGTCAAATGATTGATCGTGTAATGTTCGCAATACGTTCTTGTGTTGGAAACTGGCTCTGAACTGATTCATATGAAAGGAACGTAATGTCGAATTCCTTTGATTTTTTCAGATTTGATCGGAAAAGTTGACTTTTTTTCCTTCCTATGGATGTTGAAAAAACAAAGTTGCTTTTTTTCTGTAATTGTGTGGTGTATATTTTATAGACGCGATCTAAACATTTCACTTAAGTTCACTTTATTGACATATTGCGCTATTAACAACAAATTTCACGTCCAATAGATTATTTTAAAATTATTTTATTTGATAAATCTATATTAAAATAAACCAAACTACATAATTAAACTGCTCGTCTGACAGAAGAAATCAAATCTGTTAAGTATGTGTGAAAATATGTGTGAATCTTGCTATCAAATCGAGATTCAAGAAAAGTTGATCTGAGGGGAAAAAAAGCAACTTTTTCTTGTCTATGGATCATGATTTTCGGAAAAAAAGCAACTTTAGTCCGAAAAAAAGCGACTTTAGTCCGAAAAAAGTCAACTTTTTATTTCAAAGGAATTCGACATAAGAAAAAGACGACAAGAGTTGAATTTTAAACTCTCTCTTTCGAACTCATAAGAGCGCTTTTTTTTAAAAATCTGACAGCAGTTAAAATAAATAAAAAATATAGGATAGGTGTTTCTGTTTGTTCTGTAAATTCAATTTCAATTTTAAATTAAAAAAATTACTTTTTTTTGCTGCTGAGAATTAAAATATTTTACTATGGCAAATATATCAGAATGCTCCAAAAAATTTAAAAAACTCTGCGACAAATCTGTGGCTTTAACAAAGAAAGAAATACGTGCAGCTAAAAGTTTTTCCAAAATAACTAAAGACTACTGTAATATGAAATGCAATTAAAAAAGCCAAAATAATTTTACTTTACATTTATTTTCACTGTTGCAGCAACAATAAACGATCATTTTGTCGAAACTAAAAAGAATTTGGATTCCATTAACTATGTACTTGAAAAGAACACGCAGGAAGTCCAAACTCTTCAGCAAATTCACAAAAATCTTGGGGAAGAGCTGGTAAGTTTACTATTATATCAATTTATTAGAATGTGTGCCAAGCCAACCCTAAAAATATGTCTTTTATTGAAGAACAAAGTTAATAATGATATCCAAGCTATGAAAGAGAAAATAGCTGCTCTGAAAAAAGATGGGTCAGGAGGATCTGAAAAACAAAAATCACTTCAACAGGAGTAAGTTTCAAAATCAACCATTAATGGTTTCACTATTTATAAATAAGAACTCTAATAATAATGACTTTTTATTAGATTACTTCAACTGTCTATACTAAAAATGTGTACCAAAACTCATATTAGTGATAAGAAGACTCCAAACACTATTCGTGGATTTACAACCGATTCGGATCATTCAAAAGTTACTCCATTCGAGATTGATATTGGGCGGATGACTGAAAGTGAAATTCAAGACGCTATTTGGGAGAACTGCGCACGTTCCAGTACACATATGAATGAATGGGAAAAATTATTTAATTCTTAATCAAAATTATCAATAAAATTGTTGTAGATATAAGTATGTATGTGGGTACTTTATTATAGCGTCTTTTGTAAATAGTGTTTATTTTAGCTTATGTGATGAACCAACGTTGTATATCAAATTCAAAACAACGGATTCATCAATATTTTCTTCAGTTTTAATAATGTTTGTTGTGAAACGTCCACTTCAAGATGTCTTGCATCTATAACAATTATATCTGTGCCGAATATTGAAGAGCCATTGGTTGACGGATGCCTGTAATGAACTTAAGATGCCTTTTGAACTTCGGCTAACAGGTTACGTTAAGTTTAGCGCGTTAATTGAAAAGTCCATCAGCTCAACTCCAACACTTTTAAGTCAATGCAGACCTATTGTATTGCACTTTTGAGTGCATTTACCAATACCTCATCTTATCATACTCGTAGTCCATCATACTTAAATCAGAAAGCTTATTGCTTTAATTGCTGCTTATAGAGAAAATTGTTATATTGGCCATCGGATGTTGCCATCGTCGAGGCCACTCTGTTACACTTCTTTTATTGGGTAGTCTGATTAAATTTTTAGAGCTTCTGAGATGAAGATGGAAGTGGTTGAAAGTTCCATAACATTATTTTTATTCCATGCATCTCTACTTGGAAGCTTTTGAAAGGTTTTTCAAGATTTGTATAAGGAAAACTGTAGTCAGATTTTTCATTAGTTCCTATAGAGATATTTAGAATTGTAGAGTGTCCACTGGATCCAAAGAATTTCGTTTGGCTAATTTTGACAGCAATTTTTCTGGGGATTCTTTCGCACAGAGGTAAACAGGGAGAATGTTGAGTATGGTTTCTATCCCTGCCGTTGATGTCGTACAAAAAGAAGTTGTTAATCCAATGCATGCAAGTCTCTGGATAGTTTGAAGACTTTTTATCAGCTCTCAGCTTAACATCTTTCGTATGTTAAGCTGACTATTGCAGTGAACATCAATAGAACATAAAATTGGTTTTCGACCCCATTTTTTTTTTTGAAAACTTCTGCTGCACTTTCGTTTTTTCATCAAGAATGAATTTATTTTATTTGGCGTTATCAAAAAGATTGAATTGTGGAATGGTTTTCTTGTTCGTCAAGAGAAATAGCTCTATTTTACGAGGATTAATTCCCAGACAACATGTTTGAGACCTCTTATCAGTTTGTTAATAGCTCTCTGCAGTAGGTAATTGATAGTTGGAACGTAGGTAAGGTTGCGGTGCTAAAGAACACCTATTCCAAAAGAACCCGGAGAGCACTTTTTTAATGTGGTCCAATGACTTAACTCTTAAAATGTCAAACACGTCCTTTTATGTGTGTGGAACAACAGCCTATTTAATTTAAGCTGGAAACTTGATATGTGAAATCAAATAGAGGTAAAATTAACCCTCCATGTGGGATTACTTAAATTTTTTTCTATGGCACTTGTCTCGATGTTGTTGATGCCTTCAATTTTAATTCGTAAGTGTACTGTTTTTGGTCGAGAGATTTTTCTATATCAGTCTCCAGATTTTTTCCACGCTGGCTCTTTGGTAATAATGAGTTTTATGAAGGATTTTAGAATAAACAATCAATCTATTGGCGTAGTGTGGGTTGCTTTACCGGCTTTGATAATGAAGAAAAAACTTATTGCCAATCAATCCGGAAATAAAAATTAAACTATACTCACTTTTACAAAATTGTGGATGTCCTGAAATTTTTTCCTAGTTGTGTTATGTCAGTTTTAAAAGGGGCCTCTGTATTTATTATGAATTTCCTCACCATCTTTGATTTTTTACTACAAAAAAATGGTATGTACCTAAATTAACCCTGCGGTACCAGTCCCGATGACTCCTCACAATAATATCCACTGTGTTATCAAAATTAGATGTTTTATTTGATCAAGCACGATTTTGTGTACAATTTTAAAGTTTAAAATCGGACCATCTAGATTTCTGCACTAGGTGTTTTTGCTAGCTCCCAAGAGTGATCTTTTGATTGATCTCAAAGTTGGGGTTGCTATTGCAGAAAAGCAAATGCCTAAACTAAAAAAAAAAAATCTTTAACTACTTGGGCACTACAGTTGTCCGCCATTACGTGTAGAACTCCTTGATGACACCAAACACTTTGTTCCCCTGAAGATGCTTCCGTTCAAACGTTTCCCCGAAAGCTGACGAACGCATCATTAAACATCCGAGCTCCGAACAATACTAATCAAAATAATATCACCTCTTGAAACGTTGTTGAAAAACTTCTTGGACAGATCTTGTCAGTGATAGTTAGCGGTAGAAGGTAGAAATAATTTGTTATTTATATACAAAGGTAGAAGTTCAAAACTGGAATCAATCTTCTCAATATAGAATGTAGATGGATGTGCTTGCTGGAGTACATATCACTAGGTTATTTGGAAGGCCGAAACTCATCACATCGTTTTCAAACGGTAGACTGCGAATTAATGGGATTCGAAAACATATGCCGTTCCGAGGATACCCCCAAAGCTTAGGCCTTTGAACCTTGTCGATGATATCTGTTTCCAGCAAGTGAAATCAGAGTACTAGACCCAGCTGTGATTATCAAAGACTTTGAATGGAGTATCAAAATCACACACCCATGATAACATTCTGGTAACAAATGCTAATCTAAAAATCGAACAATCTAACTAAGCTTGTTACGCCTTTTGTAGGTATACTTGCAGTTCAATTCCCACTAAGCAAATTTGTTTGTGCCTTATGGGCTAAGAAATTCATGAAATAGAACTTTATTTGTTTGTTTACAAAAAATCCAACTTAAATTAACCCTATCCAAATGCTTTGCAGTGTATTTATCGTTATCATTATTTAAAAAAAAAACAATAACATACACAAGGCAAGCAAAGCTATCAGATCACGTCACCAAGAAATTCTTCGCTATCAAGCAACAGCATTGTTAAGGAATTCGATTTGAGTTAACTTCCATAGTATATTTGTATCACAGCCATCAGTGCGGAGGAAGGGTGTTCTATTATTGAATACACTCAGTTCCAAAGAGAAGCGAATAAGTGAGTATTATAAGTGGTGGTGGTGTGTCATGCGAGTGAATCGCCAAGTTGTTCTTATGGAACTTTGTTTTTTGTTTGGTTTAGTTTCATCAACAAAACACATTTCATTCATTCAACATTGCGCTTTACGCTATAATCACGTAAAATCTAAGGCATTCTTTGTATCTTCTGCTGTAAATATTTAAAAGTTCTTCAGTTAGTTAGTCTATTGAAACCAGTTGAACAACAACCAGTGTCACTTGTGTTGCTTTTAAGTCAGTTCAATCTACCGTGTCAACTCAATAAAAATATTTTTAAACTCAGGTACATACGTTTTGATATCTGACTTTTAAATATATTTATATAGTTTATTCATATCTATTTCAATTCGGCTGATGTCACAACATATACAAAAATAAAAATAAAACCTAATTAAATAAAACACCCCAAATAAGACTTAATTACGACGGTATTAACAATTAGTTCTGTTGAATTTTTTTTTCTTGGATCAATTTGATATAAAGAAAAGAAAGCTGGTACGTGATATGTGTGGAAGTTAAAAACGCATTTTTCTAATATTTTTGATGGTTGGTGACGCTATATTTTTTTTCACTGCGCCCACTAGGCCACCGCAAAACAAGCAACAAGTCTACACATAGTGAAAGCGTGTGGTGTGACAGTGATGCGTCGAACGCTCGTGCAGGGCGTTTCCCCAGCGCTTGTTTTTGACTTGAAGTGATCTTGAAATAGAAAATTATATAAAAAATTCATTGTTTTAGAAAAAAAAAGTGTAAATTCTGTTTTTCTTATTTTTGTTTACAGAAAAATGAATCCAATTTGGGCCATTATCTGGTTGATCATTTTCTTCTTCGTCTCATTTGTCGTTGCTGGATTCTCGGCTTTCTTGTATGTCTTTTTATATGTACTGGTGGTGTGCATTCCCGGTTTATCGGTAAGTTGCTGTGTTTAAGAGTATCAAAAAAACTTGTTTTACTTTTTTTGTTTTTTTCATAAAAGTTTTTTGTTTTGTTACGGTCAATTGTGGACAGCGGTATACAAAAGTTGTAGGTCGTGGTTCTGTTATTGAATAATTGTTATTGAACTTGAACTGCTGAGTTAATATTGAGCTAAGGTGCGCGCGCAAATCAATTAATATTGAATACATTATTATTTACTGCTATGAGCTATCGATCAACATAAAACAAATAATTTAAATTGAGGGTTTTTGTTTACATTAAGTGGACAGAACGTTTTTAAAAGATTTGGATGCCTATATTTGTGCACTGTGGCGGATGTGTACTTTTTAAAAAAATTTAATAGATTATATATTTTTGGTTTAGATTTTTAGTAGGTAATGAGTTTATTTTTAAGCAAATGAAAAAAAAACTTGTTAAATAGGTTGCATTATTGTTAACTGCATACACATTACCGGCAGTTCGTAGTCTGCAAGGCAGGTACGATAGAGAGAAGATCAATATGAAACTATTTTAAAAGTTCTAGAACTACGAAATGTAAAACACACCTGCCTATTTTTTTGGCAATCTAAGTTGTGTTATATTCATCTTATAATTTTGCATCCAAATTACATTTTTACCTGTAGTTAAATGCTGTACTTATATCTAATCACGGACATACAAAAGCCCGAATATTTGTTTCGTATAAAAAAGCGAGAAAAGACATAGTTCTTTTTGTTCATATTTCTTTTGTGACAGTTTTTTTTTGTATCCGTGAACTAGAGCTCCTGGGGATTCCATTAATTTTATCTTTGGTTCGCGTTCATAAAGCGGCTATATAAAATATTTAAATGTCCGAATATTTCTGTGTGTCCGTGTATTCTGATTTTCCCACTTGTAAGTATGAACATGAGCAATTTATCTTTGTACTGCAAAGTTATAGTTAAAAACGGTTATGTTCAGTTTCTTCTGAAAAACTTTCATAAATTTGTTATCTTTGTACCAAAAGAATAGTGGCATAAATTAAACACTTGTCTTATTTCATTAGTTAATTCTTTAGCGAGATATGTGTTACGTTGTTTCACTCTTATCTTAATTATTTTATTATTTTGGAACTCCAAAATTTGACTAAATTTCTTATCTTAAAAACAAAACAGTTATAATTTATTGCTGTTTAGAAGTCATCACATCATCCAACATTTAAATTTTCCTAAACATTTTTTTAAATCTTATCATTGTCACAATTGAACTTAACCTCACTTACTTAAAATCTTTAATCTTATCTACTAAAAGAGTCAGAGAAATTAATTGAGTAAACATTTAAAAAAATATGAATCACATAAAAATGATTAATAATATTTAGAATATTTTTTCTTAAGAACTTTGGCTTTGGACAGAAAAGTAGAGTACATACCTATTTTTTTTGCACCTATCAGTATAGGTATTTGAAATTTTGTGTATTTTACCCAAACAATATTTAATTTTAGTCAGATATGGCCAACAATATTTACCATATTTTCTAACAGCACTACCAAAATGCGTGAAATGTTGAAATGTGTTAGGTCTTTAGATTAATGCTAAGATTAATAATTATGTTACCACTTTAACCTCAAAATTTGCAATCACCATTCATTTGACATTAAAATTATTGCAATCATGTTTTTCCCCATTTATTTTACAGCAATCAATTGAATGCAATCATTTGAGAATTCATGAATTCTTTGCACTCTTTGCCTTTCTTGCATTTTTTTTGAATGTTTTGCATTCAAACTTTGTCACTTGTTTGTAATGGGGAACAGAAAATAAAAAAAGAATTTAGCTTATCCATTTATCTGGACAGACAACATTTTTAACAAAGAGGAACCAATGAATCACGATTAATTAACATGGTTAATAGTCAGCTGGGTTGTAGAAATTATTGTCGTTTATAGGTTGTCCTGAATAGTGGACAACCCTTCACAACTAAGTGATGTTTCAAAACAGTAGAAGTTATTCTGATAAAGATGATCTAAGAAGATTCCGGATACTAGTAACATACGGAAATATAATGTTCGACAACTCCTACAATTCTATCTTTACATCGCTTTATAAGAAGCTCCAACTGGTTTAATTAAAGTGGTACTCCCTCGTTCGTTTCGTGGTATCAAAATGGACCTATCTGTGGTCTAAGTGTGTCAGTAGTTTTCCTGACAGCCACATAAACCTAACCTAACTTAACTTCTACAATCTCTCACTCCTAATATCACCAAAAGATGTCTTATATATAGCACAAACAGTGCTTTTATAATTTATACATGACGTTTAAATTAAAATCGTCCAACGGTTTAATTAAAGCTGTAGTTCAGTGTCCAGACAACCGCACAATGCACATATGCATAATTCGCACAGACAAACCGACGCACGGACGGCATGACGAAACTTATTTTTAGGCTTCTTTATCACCGTGTCAGGTTTGATTAAAAGATCGATTTTTTTACACAAAACCAATATTTGACCTATTGTCTATTGAGCAAGTAAAAAACATGCTATAATTTTCAAATTTTCACGTTGTTCTGGGTATTTAGTTTCTTAAAAATAAATGTCAATTTTAAAATTACTACATAAACACATAAATAATCCATTTTTAGCATATTTTTTTTTTAATATTTAAAAAAAATATAATATTTTTTTCTTACAGGGTGTCACTGACATTTTGCTCCAAGGAATACAATTTCCACATTTCTGCGCAAAGGCAATGATGGAAGGCAAACCACTTTGTTAATAATTAGTTCGAGAAATATTTAATTTTTTTTTTAATATCTACATATATAAAATAATGTACCTATTTATTAATTTTGTTTACTTTTTTATACGTCGTTAAATTTCTTTTTAGTAAAAACTACTTACAGAATTTGATTTGTAATGAACTCAAATAAAAAATAAATAATAAAGGTTAACAAGTACAAATGAAGTAATACTTAATCTTGTTTTACTCATAAACGAATAATTTCTGTAAACACTTGCTTGAAAACTATAAAAAAGGATTAGTTGATGAGGGTTAAGCTTAGAAATATGGTAACTCTTTATTTTGTGTGTATAAGTAGTTATAATCAGGGCCCGGATTTTTATGTAACTAAATATTTTTTTTTTGACAGTTAAAGAAGCCAGTTAATAAGTACGTTATTCGAATTAAATAAATCGCTTTAAGATGGCAATCAATCGTTAGCACATATTTTTGCATATTTTGCTATAATCGCATATTTTAGCTTATTTCTCACATATTTGAACAATAAATGCATATTTACCGTGCATATTTCAACAAACGAAAAATTAAATGTAATATGTACATTGATTTACATTTACGAAAATGCAAACGGACTCTATTTTTAATCTGCAATTGAATCAATCACTATTTTCAGCACTAAATAAAATTTAGTTTGAATAATTAAGTTTGCGAGTTTTGATTAAATAATCAAATAAAGTTTTCTTTGAATGGATGTTAATATGGGTGTTAGAATTTTGTAACTTGCTCTATTGAGCAAGTAAAAAATAAATGATCCTACTTTACTTCCCGGCAGTATACCCAAATAAGTTAGGAACTTTGCATACCCAAACTTGCACCCACCCAAACTCGTGCCAACCCCAAATCCTATAGTTCGCCAGGCAGGGAGGTTGCAGGGGACAGCATGCCCCCCTTACATATCTCTAATGTTCAGTGAAATTATTTCTCATACCGTTGTATTGACGTGTAAATTGTTACTTGTAGACGTGCATGAACACTGAAGTCGTTTGTTTGGCGCAGGGACATAGGCCTGCGGGACACAAGTCCCAAATTTATTATTTGGAATCTAAGTGGGTCCAAATAGAAGCACATTTACCTATGTGAACAAACAGGTCCCCGGGACATAAGTCCCAAATTTATTTTTTAGGGCCTATATTTCCCACCGAAGTTGGACATAAGTCCCAAATTTGATTTCGGTGGGAAATATAGGTCCCAAAAAATAAATTTGGGACTATGTTTGTTCACATAGGTAAATGTGCTTTTATTTGGACTTGCAGGTAATCACACTAGTATATTTTTATTAATCTTTAAATAAATTATATGTTTTATATTATTTTATCTGTTTGTTGTTACAACCATGAATAAGACTGAATCATTTTCTTTTGCTACAATTTTTTTCATTTACCTACTTTTTGATTATTTAGATTGACAGAATGATAGCATATTTACGAGGTTCTTGGTTAATACGGGCCGTATATGTGGAATAGCATTGTCTTGCATAAGCACATAAGCAGATCGCCAAATATCTGTGAAATTGACCCCAACAAATTGTAAACCTATTTCAGCCCATACCATAACACTTGGGGCTCCAAAACGGTAGACTCGATTGCGTAGTATGGTTTTATCACTAAATTGAATCCCAATTGAGTTTGTAAGGCCCGCGGGGTTACCTACGGTTCGCTCAAAACGTGCAATTATTATTCGAATGAATCGATATCCTTGGGAAGTTGTGGCTCTAGTTTTTTTTTGATCTAGGCCTCTTTGTTACAGTCCCGGTTTCCAGAAACCGTTCCCCACTTTTGGAATAGCTTGCCTCGAAATACCGATACGACTTGACTTGCGCAGTATCCATGACACCGAGATTTTAGCATTAAGAAAGTTTAATCCCGAAAAAATTAAAGAAAAAACATTAAGGAAGTAAGCGACTACGCTTAGAATCGGACTGAGTAAACAATGCGTGCAGGAATTTTACATTGCTTATTTTGCCTCCTCACTTGGAAACAACGGTAAAATTTTTGCTGTTCAAATCGTTGATAAGGTCTCATAAACATTCAACCAATAAAATAAAACGCTTTGCTTCGACAATGTTTGCCAATTAAGTAATTTTTAGACAAAACTCAAAGTAAATCTTGGATGGGCCCTGCTTCGTTCTGAGTAGTTTAGTTTTAACGAACACAAAGATAGGACATGATGATTGAAAAGTGTCTTTTTAAGATACATGTACCATTACCATCCTAAAAAATATTTAAAACTGATTGGTGCAACTGCGTATTCAAAGGTCTTGAAACAACTATATCTAAGATATATAACCGTCAAAGAAAAATTCAATTTAGCTGAAGAACAGCTCCAACGCTTTGTAGAAACGATTATTGAGAGTGATTATAACGGCATCATAAAAAATAAATATAAGTCTCAGAAAAAATATAGAACGATAAATACCAAACCAAATCCAATTTTAGCTACCCAGAATAAGGATATCCCTTCAAAACATGAATATTATTATGGTTTATTGCATCTACAAAGCTATAATAACGGATTAGATGATGTGCTCAGTATATGACTCATTTTTAAAAATTATAGGTACCTGATCCTGATGTCCACTCAAGATATATTTTTTGTACCTTACCTACTGATATATCTCTGCAAGTACAAGGGCGATGCGGCGCCGAAATGTGTCAACTGTTTCTCTATGTGTAATAGTCATAAAATATATTTCCTGTACAAAGTTGAAGCGTAGGTATTCTAAGAAAAAACAATAAAAGGATTTCCCTACAAATCGATATGTTACCAAAATTGTGAATTTCACAAAAAACAGGAGATTCTTTTAAAATGTTCGTTTAATAAAATATAAACTTTACAACTTAAAAAATACATTATTAGGACATACTCGTAAATTACTTATTACATTTTTTAAAATCATTAATTATTGATTAACATTACATAAAAGGTTTGGAATTTTACAATTCCAACAGTCGGTGGGCTGATAAATCAATATCAGATGGTAACGCAGAAAAGTTTGTGACCCAGCTTTCTTCACTTGCTGAATTTGGTGAAAGACCACAGCCACTATTAGCAGCATATTCACGTGGAGGTTCATAGGACAATTCATTGCCCATAGAAAAATCCAAAAAGTTTGGGATGTACTGATCGAAGACATAAGATAATCTGTCATTCGAAGGCAAATCGGCGAAATTCTGGGAAACGTAGTTATTAGTTGCATTTGTTGGATTATTCTGATGCATCGGAACTGATGGGATGATATTATGCATTTGGTAGGGATTGATGAATTGTGGGACATCCAGATTGTCATTGACATTGACAGCTTGATAGTTAGTCTGCATAGGTTGCTGAGGTTGTTGCAGATGTCGTTGAACTTGCACTGGGGCTACAACTTGATGGCCAGAAATCTCTCGCTGAGGACTGTATTGCAAGAGCCTCTGCACAATGCCATCATGACTCTTGTCATCACTTTGAGGTTCAATCTTCACAGTTGGGTTTCCAAAGTTTTGATGTTGCGGTGAAACTGGTGCTGAATTACCTTGACTTGAGCCCGAATCCGAACTTGGACGAAACTTGATGTAGTCGGTGATGCCACGAGCAGCATCTTTCTTACTCTTCATTCGACGATTCTGGAACCAGATCTTCACTTGGCGTTCGGAGAGGTCAAGTCGTTGGGATATTTCAATTCTTCGTGGACGGCAGAGATATTTGTTGGTATGAAATTCTCTTTCCAGCTGGATCAATTGATTGCTGCTGAATGCAGTACGGGCACGCTTGCATTTCTCTTTGTTTGGTGAGATTGTATCGGATTTCATCATAATCTGGTTTTGTTCAAAGTTGGAATTCATCTGGAAATATAAAAAAAAAAATTATATTTAGTAAAGTTTCTTTAAAATGTTGAATCACAAAAAACAATCACTTGATTTTATAAAATAAAAAAGTAGGTATTTCTTGTAACGTGAAACTTACAATTTCCAAATGAGCTGAATAAGGCGGTGGTGAGTTTCTTGGATAATTTAAATATTCTTGCTTGAAGGACATCATTGTTGTTATTTATTTTTTGAAAAATATAAATTTTCTATCAAAAGAGCTGTTATCCTTAGAAAGATTATCGTAGGACTGTGCTTCTTCAAGGTATTGCGAAAGTATTTATACACATTTTCTTTTCAAATGATATTTTCTTAGAACATTTCGACAGGTAAATTTTCTTTCAACAGGTTGCTAATTACCAACAAAATGTAAAATTTTACTTGTGTTTGTGCAAACTGAGCTATCATTGGTCAACGAAATGAATTTGTCCCTCCTTCGTTGATAAAACTTGTTGAAATCTGCCATGTTTTTGGTCGAATAGTTCTCATGGCAGACATCATATTGAAGATTTACACAGGTAGTTTTTTGTTAAATTTTGGTTTTCGGCGCTATTCCGGACTTCTATTTTATTTAAATTGACTAACCGTATAAATTGACTTTTAAATACATCATGTGGTTAATGTAAATGATTGGGGAGCAATTTTTGATTTTCAGGAAAAGAAGCAAGGACTTTTGGAAGAATAAAAAACGATCCCAATAGTAAGAAATGTGTATATTTTAATTCCCTTTTTACTGATAATTGAATTATTAGGGAAACTGAGGTGAAAAAATACCTAAAGAACTTTAAGCTCGAATCTCTATGCTATGGATTTGCAATTGTCAACTTAAGAACCGAAATCTTTAAGAAAAGTATGAGAATCATTTGGGAAAGTATTCACGATATCCCGCGGTTCATGTATTCATAATGGTATATTTTCATCGTGTTGTTTTGTATTGATACCGGAGTATACATCAAATTACGAAAACAACTTTATGCGCATTCAATATGTTCCGTGGTTTTAACATACTATCCATGTTGACACAAAAATTTATTTAAACAAAATTTAAACCTTCTATAAACCTCATATGTTAGGTACATATAGATATTATAGTTTAATCAAAATGGATGAATGGCGAAGAAGTAGTCCATGATACCAACTGAAGTGTTTGAAATGCCACACTTGACTGAACTATACTGCAAAGATTTATTTCTTAAAATACATTAACATTAATTAACTTTTATTTATTTAATGTTGATGATGGTGTAAATTTCGGTCATCTGTAATCATTAAAACTGAATTCAATACTCATCTATGCGGAAGGTTAGTTAACGTCATTATTCATATTTAATTACGAAGCTGATATTGAAATTTTATGACATAGATAATATGTATCAGTACGTTCCTATGTTTCCAACTGAAAATAGATTTTTACATGAGTTTCATTTCGAAAGGCTTTTTTTTTGTAAAAGAAACCTGTTAGATTAAAAGTTGACAGCAATTTTCGGTTGTGATTGACAAAACCAATTAAATTGACTATGTTTGTCATTTTTAAAAACTTGCGTCCACTTTGGACTGCTGGGACAATTCCATGAGAAATTCTGCATCAACAATGCATTTTTTCCAGAGACAAATTAATCTTGATAAGCACAATGAATTCATATATTAAGCGCTATGTGTAGTTTTCAATAGGCTTTCAGCCTGCAGGAAGCATTTGAAAAATGTCAAAAACCCAACGAAAAACATCTAAAAAAAAACTTTTAAATGTAACGTAGAAGATAAAAAATTTCAAGTATGTAACATAAGCGTCCACACTAAATGCTTTTTTTTTTTTTTTAATATTTCTGAAATGCAGGTGCGCTATAGATACATTAGATATAATTTTCTTGTATGCGTTTAAAGGCCATATTTTTTTGCCATAATTTTGTTGCCATAATTTTGTATCGTCTTAAAAAAGCTTTTATCGTGTACCTTGACGTTAACAAAAAATATCTTTCTTCGTTAAATACTTAATTTTAGAAGATATATACATGTCTTTATATCTACGTTTAAATAAAATTGATATCTGGTTTAAATCTTGATATCTACATGCATAAATTTTTTTTAATTTTAATTTTAATTTTTTTTTATTAATTTTTTTTTTAATTCGTCAATTTATTATTTTCGAGTCGCTTTTCTCCAGAAAATGAGTAGTAAGGATAATAAAAATAAAAGTCGACCACAGTTTGAGTAAAACCCCATAGATTTTACAATAATTGAAAAAACCTGCAGCAGACAATATAAAATTATTTATGAGTTTTTACCTATACAGTTCTAACAGTCGACAACATGATTTTTTCTTTAAGTACCTAAATAGTTCCTCAATAATTAAAAAAAAAATGTTTTCCTTTCCAAAATTAAATAAAGGGCACGAATGTGGGTCGCACAAACTTGCTCTTGGGGCAAGTTACTTTCGTGTTTATGACTAGAAAATTAATTTGACCAGCTTTTTTTTTATAAAGGGAAGATTTTCAGTATTTTATATTTTTCTTTTATAAACAAATGTAAAATAAAAAAAGTGTATATGAAAGATATAGTTTTCGGTAAAAATATAATTACTTGAAATTTTATCAAAGTTTTTAGTATTTTTTTTCCAGAAAATTAGATTTATCGGTTATGGCAAAAAAAAAACTTTTTCAAAAATTACTTTTTTTCAAATTTTTTTTTGGAATTTTATTTCAGTTTAGCAGCAATTTTTGAATATTAAATTTCGTTACAATCTGTGTAGCAATTCAAAAGATAGTCGGAGTAACAAAAAACGTTTCTATGGCAGGTACCGTTAAAAAACTGGTTCTGAAAAAAATTTTAAATGGTGGACATCACCATTGGCAACAAATCACTTATATAAAATTTTATCAATCGTATTTTTTTTTGAGAAAAATAGAATTATCGGTTATGCTTATATGGTAGATACCGTTATTTTTATACCTAGGTCAAAAATAAGAATTGTGTATGCCAAGTTTGCAGAAAATCGGCCCAACCGTTTAGGCTGCATTTGTCGATACATCCAGATAGACAGACAGACAGAAAATTGTAGGACCTACTTTTTTCGTCTTCGCTATATCATCGTAATGTCATGTTTGATTGTTATCTCGAATTTATTTTTTTTACGAATGCATAATTTGTCTTATTATACCTATAACGCAAGTAAACAATATCAACATTTAAACAAAAAGAAAATTATTTTTTTTTTAATTTTTCGTTCTAAAGGTTTCTTATATACATAGTTCTGGCTTTAGTTTCATACGGACACTTGTACACGACAATTTTTCATTATTAATTAAAACAACTGTATTAATTTTCAATCAATGTCCTTCTGGGGCGATGAAAGGCGATGATTTTTATCCTGTTTAAAAACAAGCACTGCTATTTGCATGAGCCTTTGCCATGGGCTCTCATATTTTAAACGTGTGTCGTGGGCAATATAGGTAACGAGTTTTTACTTTCACAAATCGATGAATTGGGACATGATTTATAAAAAATCTAAATCGTTAGAGTGGTTCTTAAATTAATTGATTTTTTTTGTTGTAACATTTTACAGCAGTTTTGACACACAATTAAAGAAATTTTAAGTTCTTTTTGGGAAAATTGCCGCTAACTAGAAAGTAATAAGTCTTTCAAGAATATTATGAAAGTGCTTTATAGTGCTTGAAAAGGATCGGCTGCATGTAGTAATACACTAGGACTTGCTTCGTCATGACACTGTCGACTAAAAAAAAATTCTCTATGTGGCTCTTAACCAATCGCTAACTACACGTTTATATAAACACGCTGTTTAAATTTTAAAGACGAGTTAATTTGTTTTCTTTTTGATATAACCAAGTTGAACTCGTCTTTTTACTAACCGCCGCTCTATTATTAAATCTATGACATTCGCTGTTGAAATAGGTGGCTATCTTCTCATAATTTCGTATAGTCACCTCTCTTTCGCATGAAATGAAGAACGATTCTTCAACACACAGACTGAAAAAAATTCTCTCTTTTGCCTTGAGTTGTCACAATTGACATTACAAACTCCCCGCTTTATCTTCTACTCCCCGCGTTTGTAATGTCAATTGAGACAACTGACAACTCAAAGCAGAATAGACCGAGAAGTTAAATATGAGTTTCTCTACTATAAAGCATTGTATATAAATTTCTATAGTACAACCATGGAGCAGCGCCATCTAAAGAAAGTTGTTAACTGCACATTTGGAGGTTCTTACATTTACTAAGTGTCTATTCTGTTACCCTAACAATAGTCGTCTACGAAACAAATTAATAATATATAATGTATTTTATTGGCTCTAAAATCCATATTTCCTTGATAAGAGTCGTAAACAAAACAAAAATAATATATGTTTACGACTGTTGTCAGGGTTACAGAATAGACAACTATTAAATGCACGAACCTAAAAATGTGTTTATCACACGTTTCTCAAGATGGTCAGGCGCTGATTATTCAGCATGAAAATACTATAGAAATGTATATACAATGTATAAAGTTTAAGCCGGCGATAGCATTATATCCCAGTCAAACGGTGGTTTCACGTTACAAAAAATATACGTAAATGGATTTTTTTCGAATTATATGTTTTTTAATTTTGTTGTGATAAAATTTCAGTTAAGACGCATAGTTTCCGAGATGTAAGCAAAAAACTGAAACGGCGGTTTTTGCGCGGATATCTCAAAACGCACCAGGAAATTTTGGTTTTCGAAAAAAAATCCATTTGTATATTTTTTGTAACATGAGGGTGATTTGAACTACGTTTTGACTGGGCTATTAAGCTGACTATTAAATTGATTATTAATATGGGTAAAATAATTTACAGTCCACTTAAATACTTTAGTCACGTTTAAATTTGATTATTGGTAAGGCCCTATCTCTATCATCTTATAACAGATTATAAAGGCTTAAAAAATAATTCTTAACATTCGAAAAAATAACGCTCGGTATACAAATTTCTCTGCTGACTCAAAAACTTTAAGCCGATTTTCTGAAGAATAAAGTTTGTTTCTTAGTTATGCCGGTTTTCTTAAACAGTGGCGATTTACTGATTTTTTTTTTGCATACCTACTTTAAATTATATTTTAACCTTTTAAGATATTGATTTATCACGTCTAAAATAACTAATAAATAATTTGTATTTATTTTTAATATTAAAATATTTACGAACGATTGTGATCGCTATTTCAATGTGAAATTTTTGTAGCTTCCAGTTCCTTAGGACCTGTTTTTCAGTGCGAGATTATTCTAGGGTTAGATTAACCTTGAGTTAACGCTGATGGAAACACGTTTTTCAGCCAGTTTGAAATCCCTACTTTACTCAGAATTAACTCAACAATTTAGCTGAATTAATTTTGAGTTAGCTCCGCGGATCTCAAAACTAACTGAAAAGCACGGTTAACTTGGGGTTAATCTAACCCTGGAATAATTTCTTTGCCAGGGACATGTAAATGTAATAATGTAATATGAAAAGAATCTTAAACCTCCAACCCACCTTTCGTTTTCATCTAATCGCCCTGACCAACTCTAAAATATCACCTTTTGGATTTGGGAGACTCGGATATTAAAACAAAATGATTTGTATCTTCTAGGTTCCATCTACGTAGTTCTTGTTTTGCTTTATTTGACAAACTTAAGATGTGGTGTACCGTGGAATGTCCATATTATTAAAAAAAAAATTATCGAGTCGTTTTTAGTCATGTAAATGACGATATAGACGAAAACTACACTCAACCTATTAAGTAGGTAAGCTAAAAAAACAAACACGTGGAAGCTTGTTAAAGAGACCTTTTATTTTAATCTCTCTCACTAGAGTGTCCTTTATTTTTTTACAAATGATAAGTAAAAAACGTTGGCTAGCATCTCGGATTTGATTTTTTAAATGTTAAACGAATAATTTAGCAGTGCATTCTTATGTTATGTGCACTAAGAAGTTAGAAGCTTTCTTACTTTTTTCCAATTTAATTTAAATGTTTGTATGAAATTGTGATTAATTTGTCTCTTCTTCTTTGACAAAAAAAAACACATTAATTATATAAGTTCTCGTGTGGAATCCTAAGAATTTTGATCTCCACCTATTTCAATATGTTATTTATTACTTATAATCTCAAGCTCAAACTTCAAATACATGTGTATATTTATTTTTATGTAGTCAAATTAATCTAATATTATCAAAAAACTAATTTAATGTCAAAACTCTGATTATATGTATACAAGTTTAAGTGTTAAATCATTTTTTTACATTTTAATTTTAAAAACGAAAAGTTCCTATTCATGAATTTCGCTACCTATCTTGTTATACAGTTTTCTAGAACCATCAATCATCAAACGCACTACCAATAACTTTCAAACTTCTATTCCAATATAAATAAATCCGAGCTCGTACATCAGCTCTTTCGTTTATATGGACTTCTTAGTTTAGAACTAGAAAATAAAGTTCTATAAGATAAGATAAAGACTAATATAAGAATATCCTATAACGTTTTACATAAGGTAAGGTATATATGCCGAGAGTAATTTAAAGACTTTACAAAATAACGAACTAATTCGGAAATATAACAAAACGAAACGAAATTCCTAAAATGTTATCAAATATTCTTCTTAAAAAAAAACGAGTACATACGTTTTGATAAGCCAAACTCTTTCTTTGTGTATTTAACAAAATTAAATAACGAATCTATAGTAACATTTTTTTTCATTTAATGATATTTATAAGAATGTGCGTATCCTTTGTAGAACAGTTGTAGACAAATTTTTTGTTTATTACCATAATAATTAAAGCCAAATAAAAAAAACCCTTCCAACACAATAAACCGAAGGCAGACTCAAGCCCAAAACCACAATTCACATTAGTCTCACTCCTTTCCTCAGTCAACTAGCAACATAAACCACTATGTCACCGAAAGCAATCAAACTGTTCCATAAAATCCAAGACTATAAGCCTATATAAACCGTCTATCTCGCGGCTTGTCTCGCCGTCTCTGCCAGTAGTCGGGACATAGAAATTATGTCAACCTCGGCCATATATAGCGACGACACGACGCTCTTAATAAAACTTTCAGATTGGAACTTAAATTGGGTGCGCCAACCTTCGAAGACATAAAGTAAAATTAATTCATATAGCAACCGACACAACGTCGACTGCAACTATGATATTCAATTAATATTCATAGTCAGTCGGGCTGTGTAGTGTATTTAGCATTAATCCTGTCAACATGTCGCATCCTAGCGCCAGTCACAGGTAACCAACCAGCAAGCAACATCAACAAGGACGAAAATTATAAGACCTGGGCATGTATGTAGAATGACACTATTCGCAAGCATTCGCACACTAATGACTAGTAGACACATGACTGGCTTAGAAAAGCCTAAACTTACCTATACAAGTATTGTTGGGTGATTCCTCTAGATGTGGTGGACAAAAGGTGATAAAAACATCCATAAACGATGTTTCCTTGGTGGCGCTAGTAAGATTTCAAAACAGCAATCGTATTTTTAATGATTGGTGACGCGCAACCAAGACGAACAAAAATAGTATAACTGAATTTGATGCATTTGAATTCTTGCAACTCACTAATAGGTTTTGTGGTTGCGTCAACGAGAAACGATAATTACACCTCACAAAAGGATGTTTTTAGGAGGCGCACGCAAAAACATCAACAATTGGCTTAATTTGCAATTAATATCCGTAATCCTTGAAATTGTTTGTTTTTGAAATTAGGATTTGGGTTTACTTTTGATTTTCGATCGTTTGTGGTAATCGTCAGCACACAATGCTACCGTATTGGAAACTGATGAGCTACGGGTAGTAGGGGCTACACCTGTTGAAGGTCATCTAATAAAACTGGATGATGAGGTTGATAGAAAATCAGCTTGAGGCGATAATGACTTTATTATATTTTGTCCCCACTGTAATGTTGATGAATTCATTTGTTATAACATCAAATTATTTCGAAACAATGCAAGCTCTGACAAATGCTTCTATGGGTGGGAGGAGAAACATTTTATGTTCAGTTCTTGGTAATGTGTGGTGGGGTTTTTTCTATGTTACGGTTTCATAGCCAGAAGCATTTTATTTTGTGTTTGTTTGACAAAAGAAGTCTTATTTGGTAGAACTTGAATTCCACTTAACATGAAATATAAGATTGTGCTACGAATGTGGGTTTATTATCAATCAGGTTTTGACAAAAAAAAAAAAAAAAAAAACAGACTCCAATGTAGTGCAAATACGAATCGAATTTAAATGTTGTCAATATAGTATGAAGACCACTTCCACTATTTTAATTATCATAAAGCTCGCAAATGTACAACATTATCGAACTTCTATTTCACAAAATAAGAGAACATATAACAAACATTACGACGGTAATTTAACAAATACATTTGTTTCCACAATAGTCCTAGCATTTTGAAAGATTTTTTCTAAATCCTGTTCAGGACACTCAGATATGTTATAAGATCATCTGTTCAGATTGAAGAATCGTTTACTAAAGTTTCGAAGGCATGTCTCCTTTATAAATTATCGACGGAACAAAAGGTCCTTGCAAAGATCATAGAATAACTGAGATACAAGATACAACACTCAAACAAGAAGTTGAAAAGATCTTATTTAACTTCCGTATTTAGCAGTGCGAAAGTTTATTTATAATCCGACGAAGAAAAGATTCAACAATATGCAAACAATTTCGATAAGAGAACTTGATTAATGTTCAGCTGAAAGTTTACCAGCGTTTCCGTGACCGTAAAAAGAAGGGGTTTAAGTATTATCGTCCAACTGTTAAAAGAAAATGAATGTCCCAGAAGTTCCATGTCATTTCAATAGGATCGTAACTTAATCTGAAATATTAGTTTCTAAATTCGTCATTATTATGCAAAACATTTTCGATGATTAAGAAACTCTATTCTCAAACAATTCTCATAAAAATAAAAACCATTCCATTTAACATTATTCGTAAAGCACAACCAACAATTCAATCAAGATTTATAACACAATACATAAGTTAATTGCCTAATAATACTGTTTGTTCATTTTTGGTTTCGAAAGTGACATCGTCTATTAGTTGACCTGAATTGGAAAAAAACGCGACTCAAATGCATTTGCAAAATCGCGACAAAATTAATTATACCCTGAGTTGATTCTAATTTCGGCGTAATGACGAAATACTTCCGGACTGTAGGTTTCCGCCAAAAGATATATTTCTTCTCTATTAAAGGAAAGGAAAATCCAACACCAACAACGTCTGGTTGTGAATTACATATTTAAAAGTGATTATGAACCTATTGGATAGTTAAAAATGTCACGATGGCAGAATTGAAATGATTTTTGATTTCTATGTAATTACGTGTCTATGCGGAGTTCAAAAATAGTATACTAATGCAGTAATAGAATAATGTAAAAGGAAAATATTTTTGAAAGTGACCTTAGAGCTTATTGGTTCTTTTCTATAGGGTAATTGGCGATTGCAATAATTTTTAAACTCGAGTTTATTAATGAAACTAAAAATTGTACTGATAAACTATTAAATCCTGTTGATCAAACAACTCCATGAATTTATTTATTTTATAATATTTCATTAATTTATTAAAGTTAATTTTATATAGTCTGTCCACTAAAAATTGGCAGTACAGGGAAGATAGGGATGTTTGTCTCTCATTCGCACTTCTTTGCTTTCCATAAGGTTATCTTCTTTCAAAAGCTTTAATAGGGTTGCCGTAGTAAGCATTTTGAATTGGAAAAAACTGAAAAATATGATGTAGGGTTACCTTTCTGCTTTTTTAATTAAAATTATTTTCTTAATTTTTATTTATAAAAATGATATGAAATTTATCTTTTTCCACACCACCAAGAGGTAAGATAGTAGGCGCTTTTTTGAAGGGTATCCCCAGTAGGCCTAATCCCTTTTAAATTATGCAGGTTCTTGTTAATCTTTTTTGTCGCTTCTACAATTTCTTTTTTTTTTCGGCGCTTAAGTCTTTCGATGTTTTTGAATCCATTATAAACTAGATGAAGGAGCACAACAGTAGCAAACTTCTCAAAAAATTTACGTTTTTAAAAAAAGTAATATTTACAACACTTCACTTCACATTAATTTCAAAACACTAATCACAAAAATAGGTACACGAAACATCAATACCGACCGGCCGCGCGCTTTAAAAATCTACGCAAATAAGAAAAAATATACACGAAATATCAACCGACCGACCGGCACGAGAATCTACGCAAATAAATTCTTTAAAGACAACAGCTTACCTACATTTTTGAAACTGCATTTTAAGATTTTCCCCACATAAAAACACAAACATGATCAACAAAAACACTGCACGATAACACTTTTGTACTAGTAATATGCTCATCTCAATATCTCATTACCATTTCATCAATAAAAGGTATTTTTAAGCTCTAAAATCAAAAGTTCCTCAACAGAAACTCAATATAAAAAAATACGAAACGAGTTACCAAATTGACAAAGGTATCTCTGTTCGAATGGATGTTAAAAGAGGGTTGAAATGCATTAGCCAATCAGTGCGTATTCAACTGTACGCTAGGCAGGTCGTTGTGGGATCCATGTAGGATGCGATAGAAAAATCATTGGCGGGTAAACATTTTTCAAATGGGGTTTCTTTCAATTCAGTATGGTGCACAAATAAGGCGCGCTACTGATTTTAAAAAAGCTTCCCCATACCCAAGTAACAATTTAATTTTTATAAAGGCCAATAGAAGCTATTTTCTTATTTCTATAACAACTGTAATCAATCTTTTAGAAACCTATTTGGCGCACATAAGCGAAGTTATAACTCTTCACAAACAGTTTGGATAAGGCCTGGTGAAGGCTTTGCAATGGAAACAATACTTTGCTACGAAAGGCTTTTTGTTTCGCTAAATAGTTGTCACAAGACTTCCTTAAGAAGGCAATAGTTTCTTTTTAAGTGTTTCGCTAAGGACTGACAAAAGTCATTACGGAAATCTTACCGAAATAAAAAAATTCAAATAAAATTTAAATTAATTTTTTTAACGCCTTTTTTCTTAAATTTTTTTCTTTATCTTTTATTTCGATTAATTTTTTCTGAGACCATATTTTCTTCGTTCAAGTGCTCAGTTTCTTCAATGCCTTTTCTGAAAACTAGATATTTAATTTAATTATTATTGAAAAAGCTTACTTGCCTCAACCAGGGATCGAACTTGCAACCCAACGCACCCCAGTCAAACATTCATCCACCAGGCCAATGTTATGTATACAGAACGAAGATCGATACATGGTATAACCAGTTGATACCATGTAGGTACCTACTTTGTACTACAGTAACAGATATGTAGCTATACAGTTCGATTTAAAATTCAGCATAAGCAGTTTTTTCAATTTATAATTATTATATTAACTGCCTGTTGGTAAAATATAATAGAAAGCCTATTTGGCGCAAAATATCCCTTTGATAATATTTTTATTCGAGCAGTTGTGTGTTCATAAGGAAATTAGTTTTCTTTAGTTTGTCATCAACAACTAAGCGAAGAGATAATTTTTTTATGTGAGCTATAACAAACACACCAAGTGGCATATTTTCCAAGTGGTATTGCAATAGCTTTCTTAAGGGAACTATAGTTTTCTTTAGTTTGTTGTTAACTACTAAAAGAAGAGATACTTTTCTTATGTGAGCTATAGCTGTCATTAACAAAACAAACCACCTGTCATATTTTCCATGTGGTATAATTATGTACGCGAGCAATAGCTTTCTTAAGGGAACTATAGTTTTCTTTAGTTTGTTATTAATACTAAGAGATGAGATACTTTGTTTATGTGAGCAATAGCTTTTATGAAGAAACAAATCAATGTAGGCACATTTCAACGTGTATCTATGTACTTTTATGCCAACAATAGCTATCGTTCGGAAATTTTGTGCAAAATAAAGTGTTGTGTTATTGTGTTATTGTGTATCTTTTAATATTAAAATTTAGTAAATCGTGAAAACTAAACGTGTCTGTACACATGACATTTTGACGAAACCTAAAACCAATATAAAAAAAACTACTACCTGGCGCGGGGAATGTGACAACGACTGCATATAGCCGCATTAAATGTTTAGCAACCTTAAAGAAGTCTTGTGATAACTCTATAGAAGTTATATGGGTTATCGTAAATTTATATATAATAAATACGACGTATCAACATTATCTTACAATAAAACGTTTTAAAATTTATTATTGTATATAACTAATAGTTACATTTTATAAAACAATGATGACCTTGAATAAATAAAATTCTAAATCACACGTTTTTAATTTGGAAGAAATTATTTTGACTGTTCGAATTGCTTCGATTAACAAGCCTTTTCATTGATTTCGAGTATAAAGCTTTATACAAGCCTTTACATTTAGATTTTGTCTGACTAACTTTGACAAACCTTACAGCGACCTTATGAAAAGCGATTGTATCGTCCCTCCGTATGGCTTGCGAGTATTTTCTGCCAAATGCTTTAAGAAAGCTATTATTTAAAAATTTAAATGAAAAACAGTTAACATCTTTAAATAAGCCTTATGACAACACTAAAGAAATAATAGCTTACTAATTTTTTGAAATTGTACCTTACACAAGTAAAATTGTTAGTTGGGTAAGGCCTGTACTGCCAATTTATAGAGGACAAACTATAGGGTACCTACACAGTGAATTATTTTCCCTCTCTTCTTATTTTATAACTAGATCTTACCCGGCTCATTGCTGCCGCAGAAAAAAAAGAGAGAAAGCGTTGATTTTGAAAGAGTTGTTTGTTATAATTCAATTGGTCTAACATTTTGCCAAAAGCTTTTAAGCTCATATATAAGAGTTTTTGAAAAACCGACCCCAGTGCCATATATTCGGTTATTGAAATAGCCTTAGTCATTTCTTGTAACATCAGCTATCCATTAGTGAAAGTCCTGTCAAAATTGGTCCATCCGTTGCCCGTTCAGTCGTTTCTTTGAGATAATTTACTTCATAAGTTACTTTCTACAACATCAGCTATCTGGCAGTGAAAGTTCCGTTCAAATCGGTCCAGTAGTTTCTAATAGGTTCATATATACGAATATTCGAAAAAAGCGACCCGAAACTATTTTACCCGCTAAAACATTAGCTATCGGTCAGTGAAAGTCCCGTCAAAATCGGTCCAGCCGTTCTCGAGATTAGTCAGGACAAACAGACAGACAAAATTTTTAAAAATTTACGTTTTGTTATAAGAGCCGTATATGCTTTCATATGCTTCTAGTACAAAGCCGTTATTTTGACATACAAACAGACACTTCATTTTTATTTCTGTGTATTGATTAATCTGAAATCAGAAAAGAACACAATTTTACTTCATCTGACATTAAACCATCAGTCTGGATCCTGTTATCGAAAGTCGAAGTCGGTTTTTGGTTTTCGGTTTTCGTGTTAAAAAGAGCTGCACAGATAAAATATAAAAAAAGAAGATTCCAGAAGGTGTTGCACAGATAAAATATAAAAAAAGAAGATTCCAGAAGGTGTTTATCTTTTTAAGCTCAGAGCAGTGCAATGAGCTGTCAAAAATAGATCTGTTTATTTTTTTTTAGCTCCGAGTGCTCCAGAGACTTGTGTTCCTTTTTTCGATCAGTGCTTGCTTAGGGCGCGCTCTATGAGCACATTATAAAATGATGGAGTAGACCGAGCACGAAGTAGAGCCCGGCCAACTTCGTGTATAGTTTGCATGTTGTTTGACAGATTGTGAGTTGATTTCTACTGATATGACAGTGAAGTGCTCAAGTATATGTTTTAGAATTAAATCAGAGAGTTCGGAGTTAGGAGAGTACTTTGATTAGAGCTTACTCGACAAGCTTAGAGCTAAAATAGAAAAACAACTAGAGTTCGAAGAAGACCATCGCCGGATAAAAAGAAGACTTCTGTAGTAGGGAGAAAGTAAATTTGATTAAAAAATGTTATAACTTTTTAACAAGTCGTTTATTAGCTTCCAAGATATCCTACAACTTTAACTATAATTAAGGTTGATATTTTCTTATATCAACTCGAAAATATTCAGTATAACACAGTCATACTTCCATAAACAAATTCCTAGAGCATGGTTTCCTCTTTAAGTCGATATTTGGTTGACGTATGAGACGGTGTTCATATTTTTCTGATGTCTTCTAGTTTGTTGTTTGTTTTACGTTCCAATATATACGTATATACATTACGTATACTTATTTTTCAAACCTCTTTTAAAATATTGTTTTCAATTATATGTATGTGAAATAATTCCAGACATTTATGATCTATTTTTTTTAAATCACTCCTTGTCTTGTGTTGTTTCCCATTTTGGAAATCCTTGGTATCATAAATGTTATAACACCAAATTTCATTTAACAATGACTGTATTCAATTGATGCTAAGGAGGCTGTGTACGTACAATATGGATAGACTCTGCTGTCTGTAGCCACCATGACTATACGGATGCACCAAACCGGCGAGCCGTCGCGACCAGGTAGCTTATTGTTTAAGAAAAGAATTCTCACGAAACCTTACGTTCGCACGTACTAAATAATATGTCCTTCAGGTGACTTTCGATAATCGAGATTTGCAAAACAAAGAAAATGTGAATTCTCTTAGCATATGGTGGCACCACTACCAATTTTAGTATTGTAAAATCAAAAATAAGTTTTATTAAAATGGGCGGAGGAGGAACACTGTGTAGCGGATTTTCCTTTTTTTTTTGAAAATAAGTTTATGGTTACGGGTATAGAGAACCATATTTTCATTTTTCAACCGTCTATTCTCAAGTAAAACAATAGAATTTATTGGTGTTTGGTGTCGCCAGAATAACAAGATGTTATTGTCTGATTATTTAAAAATATTACTCATAATAAATAGAGAAAACATCATAAATATAAATAAGGACTTTTCCACAATCTCGAAAACATCATAAACATAGGGTTGTTTTTAACCAATTCTATTTTATTATAGAGTTGATGACGTAATTTACATTTATTGATATCTAAAGTTAATACATAGGATGTACCCCAAATATTTGCACGCAACTGACCCTAAAAGAATTGTCAAAAGAGTAGGTGTAAAATGTTTGCTGATGACAGTGACGAACTGAATACAAAGTTGCAACCACAAAGATGATAAACTGAGCAAAAACTCAAAACAAAAAAATTACTTCAGGTTTTATAAAAGTCTCTTTATGTTTGAGGCCTAGTTTTTCAATGCGAGGTTATTTACCAGGGTTATATTAACATCGGTGGCGGGAAACAAGTTTTTCAATCAGTTTGACATCCCGAATTGACTCAGAGTTACCTCACCAAATTAGCTGAGGTAACTCGAGATCTCAAGCTGACTGAAAAACGTGTTGCCGTTAACCGTGCACTTTTAGGCTTTTTAAAAATGGCAAGTAAAAAAATTAAGGGCAAGTTACCTTCATGTTAACAACTGGAAAATTTGTTAACTTGTCGACAACAAAGCACTCACATAAAATTTTATCAAAATTTATCGTATTTTTTCGAGAAAAATTGAATTAAAAAAAATTCAATTCAATTTCAGTTTTTTCTCGAGCAAAATACGATCAATTTCGATAAAAATTTGTATGAGTGATTTGTTGCCAATGGTGATGTCTTACTTTTGATATTTTTTTCAGAATCAGCTAATTAACGGTACCTGCCATAGAATCGTTTTTTATTACTCTGACTATCTTTTGAACGGCTGGTCGATTTGACGTAGTTTAATATTCAAAAACTACTACTGAACTTAAATAATACTGCACAAAAAAAAATTAATTAAAAAAAAAAAAAATTGTATTTCCGAAAAACTGATACATAACTCAAATTTTCTCGAAAAAAAGGGACCAATTTCGGTAAAATTTATAACTGATTTTTGTTTTCCAATGGTAATGTCTGATGTCCTTCATCTGATTTTTTTTTCAGAATCAGCTTATTAACGGTATCTACGTAACAGTCATACAAGTTTGTTTTAGCAACGACTATCTTTTAAACGGCTGCACCTATTTTGACGAAATTTATTACTTCGAAAGTACTAAAGTTAATAAAAACTGAAGAAAAAAATTAAAAAAAAAAGATATTGAAAAGTATTTTTTGAACCGATAAATCTTTTTTTTTTCGAAAAACAATTAATTTTTTTTAAATTTTATGAAATTATTTGTTGCCGGCGACGCATATATTTTGATGTGATGTTTTTCATATATTTTTTGTTAAAAAAAGTTTTTTTTTGAAAAACAAAGATTATTAGAACCAATCACCTGGGATTGTATTCATCTTCATCTTGATCTTTCTTCAAGCTTCTATGAATTTGTTTTCCAAAAATTTCTGGATATTGTTTAAAAAAACACCGACTTTGATAAAAAAAAAAAAACCTTTCATTTTCATATACCTATACGTTTAGAACACTATAGTCAAGTCAGGTGGAGGCGTTTAAAATTACACGCGTTATAGCGAAAAGCCTATCAAATATTTCCCTATGATCCACCCTTTCCAAGATTTAAGTGCGTTAAAAGCAAAAAATGCAACCAGTGCAACTAGGTAGGCCCATTCCAGAAAAACGCTTTAAATAAAATATGAACGAAAACCTTCCATTATGAAATTAAAACCAGTTTACATAATTTAAGAAAAGCCCAAAAATGTAGGTCCAAAATATCATTGTTTTGAAATATTCATAAAAATATAAATAAAACTTCATTATTTCATTGAAAAAAAAAATATAATTTCTTAGTATATTTTTGTTTATTAAAGTTAATAAAAGTAAGTTATATAATATTTATATAAGTAAAAATTTACTTGTACATTTTTTTAAAATCAAATCAAGAAATTATTTACCAATATCGTTAATTTAATATAAAAATGTTAGTTTCGGATCTATTATATTCTCAAACGATAAATTTACGCTTAAAGGAACCTTTGGTTGATAATCGGGTTGGCACTCTTCCTTTTTAACCGGAGCAGTTTCAAAATATTGATAGAAATCTGTTTCATTATTTCTAGATTCTTCTAAATCCTTCAAGTAGGCAGCTACATCAAAATGATTACCGGTTGAAGACTCCCACAAATTTTCGACCTTCATCGTTTCCAAAACTCCGATTGGTTTAGCTGCTGAATTTTCTTCTTCTTTTCTAATTGTTTGTTTGTTTGGTTCCGTAAATTTAAAGTATTCCTCGATATTTGTTGGATCCTCTTTATTGAAGTTTTTCATTTCATTTTGATTTAGTCCCAGGACATCTTCTAATGAGAGAATCAGATTACTTAATGATTCGGATTCCAGTTCGAGTTCTTTTTCGCTTTTATAGGGTACGAACCCAGAATATGAAATGGAATCAACTGGTTCCTGCGTTGGAAGATGGTGTCGTGATTGATGAACTGTATGTTGTTGCTGATGATTTTGCAAGTTGGCGCTGAATTCGTCAGGCGTCGCTAGGTAAATTTGTGGGTGGCTAAGATAAGAATCTTCATGTTGGTTATACGGATAATGCTGATGAACAGGTTGCTCAATTTGAGGATACGAATTGTACTGCTGATACCCAGATCCTTGGAAGCATTGTTCTATACTGTCTTGAAACTCCATTTGATAAGAATATTGCTGCTGTAAGTATGAATAATTTGGTTGTTGTTGTTGGTGTTGTTGTTGTTGTTGTTGTTGTTGTTGTTGTTGTTGGTATTGGTGGTGGTGGTGGTGTAGGTGTTGTTCTTCTTGTTGTTGTTGTACAGTGGCAGATGGGTTGATGGTGGTAAGATGGTGTATCGGCTCCGTCTGGTAAAGTGATTGCATCTGATTAGTTTGTTGGTCCTTCTTTACTCGATTCGTTGATTGAAGAACTTTAACTGGGTGCTTTTGTACAGTGGCAGATGGGTTGATGGTGGTAAGATGGTGTATCGGCTCCGTCTGGTAATGTGATGGCATCTGATTAGTTTGTTGGTCCTTCTTTACTCGATTCGTTGGTTGAAGTACTTTAACTGGGTACTTTTTATACCAGTTATATTTTGTATTTGGTGACTTGGTCACAATTTTTTCTTCAATTTTATGCAGTTTCTGGGAGGACTCGATGACGATTTTGTTTTCATTATTTTTATTTATTTTTTTTAATTTGGCCCGACGGTTTTGAAACCACACCTTTACATGTCTGTCGGCAATTCCTAGGCGGGTTGAGATTTCTATCCTTCGTGTTCTATGTAGAAATATACAAGTGTCAAATTCACGTTCTAATTCCGCTATTTGATCACTGGTAAATACTATTCGTATGCGTGAGCCTTTAGATTCCTCGCATCCTGTCAGAACTTTGTGTGGATGGTTCATCTTGTATGGTGCTGTTATTGAGGAGTTCTGTAATGAAAAGAGAAGGAAATATAAGTACATATTTGCAATAATGTACTGAAAGTTTTAAATTCTAGAGAAAAGAATTCAGCTTACCCTAGAAATGGTTTTAGGAACTGATTTTTAAATTTTTAAAATAAAAGTTTTTTTAGCTCATTTTCTACCCAGCTCAATTTTTTTTTATTTTTTTAAATAATAAATAAAAAAAAAAAACAAAACAAAAACAAAAAAACTAAACATAATTTTTTTTAAACAAAAAATTAAATAAGCGAAAAGTATGGATTTAGTTTTAATTTATTTTTGGAACAAATACTGAAGTGTCAAACAAAATATGGATTTTGTTTGGTGGCGTGAACGCCTCAACGAAATTTCGAATTCTTGTTATTAGAAATCTTAATTTTGATTCGGTGTGAATCAATCCCACAAACCCGAATTAAGAAATATTGTCTGTCTGACGACATATATTCTTAGCGGAGGAACGAATCAATTCATCTATTTTATTATTCATAAAAACAAAAAGTACCTATAAGTATAGAAATTAGCAAATAAACTGATAATATAAAGAAAATTAGCTCCGGGACAAATCATGTGTCCTTTTTGAGATTTGCATTAAAACAAAGGTCTCCAGCAAAATCCAGCTTTGACCGAATGATTTCGAAGTAAAACCAAATCAATTGGCTAAATCAATTTGTATACAATTTCATTTAATTGAATTTATGTATTTCATATGAATTTTTTACTTGCGATTATAGGTACTATAAGACAAGTTATGCATTCGTAAAAAAAAAGTTTTGAGATAACAATCAAACATAACACTACGATGATAGAGAAGACTGTTCTGTCTATAGCCTAAACGGTTGGGCCGATTTTCTTCAAACTTGACATAAACTATTCTTAGTGAAATATCACCGGAGATTTTTTTTATGTTTGACCTAGGCATAAAAATAACGGTACCTACCATATAAACGTAACAGATAAGTCTATTTTTCTCGAAAAAAATACGATCAATTTCGATAAAATTTTATGAGAGTGATTTGCTACCGATGGTGATGTCTTTCGTCTAAAAATTTTTTTCAGAATCAGTTTATTAAATGTATCTGCCATAGAACCGTTTTTTATTATTTAACCAATTTTAACGAAATTTAATAATCAAAAACTAATGTTAAACTGTAATAAAATTTAAAAAATGTAATTTTTGAAAAAGTTTTTTTTTTTTGGCAAAAACCGATAATTCCAATTTTCCCGAAAAAATACGATCAATTTCGATAAAATTTTATGTGAGTGATTTGTTGTCAATTGTGATGTCTTTCGTCTGAATTTTTTTTATAAGAATTAACTTATTTACGGTACCTGCCATATAACCGTTTTTTATTACTCCGACTATCTTCTGAAAGGCTTAACCGATTTTAATAAAATTTAATATTCAAAAACTACTGTTAAACTGAAATAAACAAAAAAAATTGAAAAAAATTTATTTTTGAAAAAGTTTTTTTTTTGACAAAAACAATATTAATACTTTCGAAAAAAAAAAATACGATCAATTTCGATAAAATTTTATGTCAGTGATTTGTTAAATGGTGATGTGTTTTATCTAAGTTTTTTTTTTCAATATTCAATATTTTTAATATTGATCAATACTGCATTTAAACATTTTGGAAGAAAGTTTTTTTTTAAAAAAAAGTCATATTTTTTTTTTTGAAAAAAATTTGATCTTTAATATAATTGTATGTGAGTGCTTTGTTGTTGACAGTGAAAAGTTGACGAATTTCCCAGTAGTTCAAAGGAAGGTTACTTGCCCCAAGAGTAAGTTTGTGAGACCCAGTCGTGCCCTTTATTTTTATTACATACATTTCAAAAGATTTAAAAAAAAATAATATTTCAAAAGTTGGTCAATTGAATTTTCCAGTCGTCAATCCGAAAGTAACTTTCTACAAGAACAAATTTGTGTGACCCAGTCGTATCCTTTATTTTTTTCAGAATCAGTATACCTATTAACCGTTTTTTATTACTATCTTTTTAACGGCTGGACCGATTTCAGCGAAATTTAATATCCTAAAAGCACTGCTAAACGTATTTAATATATACTTCAAAAAAAATTAAAAAAAGTAATTTTTGAAAATTTTTGAATGTTGTATTGGTCAATTGTTGCTAATAGTGATGTCTTTCATTGGATTTTTCTTCAGAATCAGCTTATTAACTGTATAGAACTGTCGTAGAACTGTTTTTTTATATAAAAGACTGTCTTTTGAACTGCTGAACCGATTTTGAAGAAATTTAATATTTCAAAAGCTCTGTTAGGCCTTATTAATACCAGCAACCAAAAATTTTGAAAAAAAGTATTAAAAAAAAACGATCATTATTTGTTTTTCGAAAAAATAAGATCAATTTTGATAATATTTTATATGAGTTATTTGTTTCCAATGGCGATGTTTATCATTTTTTTTTGTCATAAAAATACTTCTAACGATAAATATTTGGTTCTGGTACCTACATTTAGTACAGTTTTTAGATATTTTATTTTTAACACATATCGAAATAAATTCCAGGTAAAGATATTATTTAAAAATGGATCCATGCGAAATATCAGTTCAAATTTAAAATGCTTACAAATTCATACCTTCTTTATTTCAAAGAATTTTATTTGGCAAATCTAGAGTATTAGTTCAAATAGCTACTTCACGATTTTAAAATATACAGGTACCAACCAATTGAAAGAATTCATGGATAACCCAAAAAATGTGGAACTCACGTGCCATAAAACTCTAATCTGAATATCAAAGTATATGGAAGGCATTTGAACGTAATATTACAGAGTATTAAAAACAAAGCAAATCATGCAGAACACCTGCATCGCGGTCCAGGTAGTTATTACGTTGATTATTTTTTTTTTGCAGGAAAAACTCTTCCTGGATCTACTTAAACCTTTCTAATATTTTATTATTTGGGAGAATTGCATATTTTTATGATCCGAATTACAATACTTTAGGATGCAAATCTCGGTATTTTACGATGTCCGTTTTATGACTTTTAAAATCCGAGCGCCTGTGGAAAAAATAGAATTCTAAAAATAAGTTGTTGTTTTTTTTTTTTACCTTCCTGCTGCTGTAGCAGATCAGGAGAAAAACATTTTCTCAATCTTAAAGAGCGTAGTGAAAAAATGTTCTTGGTTGGTCAACAAATAGAACAAAAGAAAGCCTCATCTATTTCCGGTGATATAAAATACAATTTTTATGTAAGCTATTAACGATTTATACTTCCGTTGCGGTGACACATAATAATATTGTTTTTAAATACTATTTCGGTAAATAGACTAATAAATGCTTACATAACTTCCTGTGGGTATATATATATTTTTTTTTTGCAAATACAGATTTTTAAATAATCGCATAAATAAATACCGATGAGACATTCTTATGTTGAAAATGGTTTCTATGTCTACGTCTCTACGATTCAGAAATTCATCTTAAGGTTCTTGCATGTCGACATAGATTGGTTGGACAAAGAGCTGGTTTAAGGAATTCAGAGGAATAGGTGTCACCGCCGCCGTCGTAGAATAGGCTGGTAGAAATAAGCATAAGTGCAATAAAATATAAACTGTTTGTATATAGTGTTTGGGATTTTAATATTTTGCATGACAAATTTATTTACTTATGTCCAGTTGCAACAAAATACACTAAGCGCCATTTAAGTTTGGTATTATATGCAATATACAATGGGCCTTACTAATAATCAAACTTAGTAACAACTTAAATAAAATCTCCACACTTTAGACAAAATTTGCACCGAAATTTTCGTAAAGTGTGGAGATTTTTATTTAAGCTGTTACTAAATTTGATTATTAGTAGGGCCCAATATATCTGCACGGAGAATTTACATCTGCGTGGTACCAACTAGGCGTAAATTTTAGAAAATTAGATTAGAAAAAATTATCCACTACTCGTGGAAGCTAACAAATCTTTCTTCCAGGACTTTTAACGTTCTCTTTGCCATTTATCGAGAAATTTAATAACCAACTTCTTTTGAGGTGCTCTTTTTGTCAAAAAAAAAAAACAGTTTTTCGGCCATATCTATTTTTATATTTATTTGAGGTCAGAATCGTCAAGGTATATATCTACAATTTAAACAATAAGAAATGTCCTACATTATTTAATGTCACAATATTTTATTGTACGATGAATAGTTTCAGTGTACAAGCGCCGCAAAGCCTTCTTTAGCAGTTACAGTGCAGCTCATACTTGTAGAGCCAAAACAAAAACAAAAAAATAATGGGCACGACTGTGTCACACGAACTTTCTGTTCTAGCAATATACTTTACTTCTTAGAACTTGGAAACATCTAAGTTTTTCCAAGACAGTTTTCTTAGAAACATGTTTCCAAAATGCTGAATCTACATCATAAAACCAGTCATCAGAGACAAAGTTTAGGTTCCATAATGGAACAGAATACCAATCCAATCATTATTGGCAACACTCATATAATTTTTTTAAGAAATTGATCGGATTTTTTTCGAGAAAAATAAAATTCAAAAAAACTAACTTTTTAGAAAAAACTTTTTTCCAAAATGTTTGATGGCAGAATTAATTAAATTTAGGAGCACTTTCAGCATATTTAATTTAGTATGAACCAGTTCAGCCGTTTAAAAGATAATCGGTATTGAAAAAGTGCCGTTCTATGGCAGGTACCGTTAATAAGCTTCTCCGGAAAAAAATTTTTAAATGAAAGACATCATTATTGGCAACAAATCACTCATATAAAATAAAAAAAAAATATCGGATTTTTTTCGAGAAAAATGGAATTTGAAAAACTAACTTTTTAGAAATTTTTTTTTCCAAAATTTTCGATTGCAGAATTAAAGATATTAAAGATTTGTTTGCAGAACGAAAGATATCATCACTGACAACAAATCGCTCATGTAAAATTTTATCAAAATCGATCGTATTTGTTTTTCGAGAAATTTGAAATTATCGGAGACTTATGTATATATAAGGTAATGGTAGGTACCGTTATTTCACGACCTAAATAAAAAAAAGGTCCGGGATATTACTAAAAGAATGCTTTTTACCAAGTTTGAAGAAAATCAGCCCAATCCTTTAGGCTGTAGGTGTCGATACAGGACAGACAGACAGACAAACATACAGACTGAATTTTTCAGACCCACTTTTTTCGACTTCGCTATCACCGTAGTGTCAGGTTTGATTGTTATCTCAAAAGTTTTTTTTTGCACGCATCCAAGACTTGCCTTATACCTAGTTCCTATAGAGCAAGTAAAAATGGCGGTATGGTGTGAGGTTTGTGTTAGCTACCATATTGAAAAACAATTTTTTTTTAAATCGGGGCAGCCGTTAATATGATTCTTGGTGTAAGAGAAAATGTTTCTTTATCAAGTAGGTACCTGTAATAAGCATTTTCAGAAACACATCACCGTTGGTTGTATTGGCAAAAAATCACTCTTATGTATCTGAAACTTTAACTTATATGAACGCTCGTCTATATGTGACAGATTGACAGCCCATCAGAATAGTAAAAAAAAAACCGATTGTTGGATTTACTTGAGCGCTCCAGATTAAGATATACTGTGGGTGAATAACATGCTGAAGAGTGTGCATATCCTTAATACCCTGCAAATAATCGTCAGATTAAAGGTCAGCACAGCACGGCTATAGGATATCAAGTTAAACCATCTGCATAATAATCTGACGCGCTCGATTATTTCAAAATTGCAATTTTTTTTTGCATTTTCAAATGGCCACCGCACGAGTTTTCTTCAATTCCAAAACGTCAGTCTTTGAGCTTCTTTTGGGTTTACTTAACATCCCCTCTGAAAATCTGACGTACTCGAATAAATAGTAAACCATAGTACCATTGAGTTTGCACACATAGAGGAATCAAGATGGTTTCAAACTCAACGAAGTAGATGTCGCTAAATGAGCCCATCGAGTAATTATTTTTTCCCTAATTTCCTGTAATGAAAAATACACAATCCGAACCGAACCTTATTTTTTTGCAAACATTTGTATTTGTCTTTCATTATTTCTCTTACCTGTTAACTAAAGAATAATTGCTACAAGAGTAAAAGAATAACAAGTCGATAGTAACGACACCAAAAGAGCAGTATTGGAAACTTACACATGATTTCTCTATGTGTATAAACTCAATGATAGTACCTACCTAACCTACCATATATACAATATACATATTATAATAATCGCAAGTAAAAAAAAGGACTATTTAATTGATTGTAATTTTTAAATAGTTAACTGCTGTCGTTTGGAAACCCAGAGGCGGATGTACTATATATTGCCATCTATGCCTCGAAGTAGAAAACTACTTCCAATATGTAATTGTGTTTTGTACTGTACAAATGGTTTGTGCCTGAGCTTAGCGAAGTACTACAGTTTAAACTGTTATACATTGGAAAAAATTATTATTGTTTAATTGCGTTTTGAAATCATGGTGATTGAAATATTTTGACTAAGGTCTCTATTATAAGATAAGTAATGCATCCGTAAAAAAGTTTTAAGATAACAATTAAAACGCACATTACGGTGATAAAGAAGATCTAAAAAGAAGGTCTGCCTGGATATCAACAGTTCAACACCTACAACCTTTTACAGGCGTTTTTTTTTTTATCAAACGTTACAGATAATTCTATTTGCTCGCAAAAAATACGATCAACTTTGATTTTTAATTTTTATTTGCCATTTATAGTACAGGAAAACGGCAAATTGTTTTCGATTAATTTTTTATCGGACAAACGATTTTCGAGATTATTAGGTCAAGACCATTTTCAAAATGACGCCCTTAGTACACGAATCTGAATTAAAAAAAAAATATACACATAAAAAGATCCCATCTAAGAGCACAAAATGCACAGTTTGTGTTTTTTCCCGTACTAATGTGCAAGATTTGGATTATTGACATACATAACAATTAATCATTCCATAACTATGATAGAAAATAAAAAATAGAAAACTACGTCCGACAATTCTGCCTGTCTGTCTGTATGTATCGTCACTTACAGACTAATCGGGTTCGCCGATTTGTTTTAATTCTGGTAGATATTGTTTTTATAATAATATTACCTACCATACAAGTGTTAGCGAAAAGCTTATACTTTTCTCGAGAACGGCACTAACGATTTCAAATAAATTTCTCATGTCTTATTAATAATAAGAGGTCTATCAGATAGTGGAGACGAAACTTGCAGGAAAGTTCGTCTTACGGTCACTGCCATACAATGGTTTTTCTCATATTTCGCCTTTCTATAACGGCTGAAGCGCTATGAAAAACAAAAGGCACGTCTGTGTCACACAAACTTGCTCTTGTGCCAAGTTACGTAACAGCTTAAAAGAAGCGTTCCATCCACGAAATTATTTCTGAAATTCTTTCAAATGATTAATTTAGAAATAATTATAAAAAAAAAATAAATAACTTTGTAAACCAATCTATAACAAACCAGAGTTTCCCGAGAAAATCATGGTATACGCCAGTAATTTCAGTATATTGAAATATATTTAACAATTTTGGATTTTTTTGATTTTTTTTTGCACGAATTCATAATTTGCCTGATAGTACCTATAATGGCAAGTAAAAACATTAAAAGGAATTCTTGTTTTAAGAATAATAATATGTTAATCTGTCACAGAATTGTTATAGAAATGCTTATATTTATTGAAAACGTCTTTCTTTTTATTTGCGATTATAGGTAGGTACTATAAGGGAAGTTATACATTCGTGAAAAAAAAAGTTTTGGGATGACAATCAAAGATGACATTACGATGATAGAGAAGACGAAAAAAGTGGGTCCGGAAATTCTGTCTGTCTGTATTTCAGTTTGGTTGTATCAGTAACTACAGCCTAAACGACTGAACCGATATGCTTTAAATTTGGTATGGAGGGACCGTTCCTTTAAGAAGGAATTGAATTTTATAATGGTTTTGGAAAAGCCTAATTTTCTCGAAAACGGCTCCAATGATTTTCTTCAAAAAAAAAATTAATGATGATTGAAAAAAAAAACGTTTGCTAGCTTATTAACGGTACCACCCATAGAACCGTTATTTTATTCTTGAGCTATATAGTGAACGAGTTAATCGATTTTAATTTAAAAAAAAATTAAAAAATACCTAGATATGACTTGATAAAACTTCGATACCAAAATTTTGCAAAAATGCTTAGTTTTAGTTTTAATAAATTTTTTATTTTTATTTTTTTGCAAATTCAATATTTGGAAAACGTCTTTACTAAAAAATTTTATTTTTTGTGCATAAAATGCAAACATTTATCACTTTAAATTTGCGAAAATTTTTTTTTATAAAAATTATCAAGTAAACATCGATTTATTTAAGAACCGCTCTTACGATTTTTGAATTATTTATTTGAATAAACTTGCATTCAGACAAATTTTTGCATACTTTGATTTTCGTTTGAATTTTCCTAAAAAAATAGTTTTAGCAAACAATTCATTTGATTTTATTCGTATTTTTCATTTTTATTAAAAAAAAAAAATATTAAATTTATTTCTATTAAATTTATTTTTATTTTTATCGATGTGGTAACTTGCTATATGAACAAGTTCATGAGTTCCAGTCGTGCACCACAAGAGCAAGTTCGTGCAACCCAGTCGTTCACTTTCTTATTTTTGTTTACAAATTCATTAATTTCCTTATGCATCTAGATCTAAATTCGCAAGTAAAAAGCGCATTTTTCTTGATGCGGGGCCCCAGGAAATGAACCCACGATCACGAAGCGGATTCCCTATCGTAATAATAACTGAGATTTTCCAAGTACTTGCCACTTATGCATATTTCGTTTAGATATTATTTGTCTTTTAATAAATGGAATGCAGTGAATAAACAATTTGTTATACAAGAACTTGTGTGTTATTCATTCGAATCCCTTTTTTTATTAATCACTAGAAAACGCTTGGCGAATGTGAAATACTACTTTAAGTAATCGACATAAACTTCGTGAAAGTCTTGCTGTTAAATTTATTGAACACAATTCTTATACAAAAAAAGATCTCAAAGATATACAAAGCTATAATAATACCTCTCTAATGTATGCTTCATCAATTTAATTGAATCGTCTGCTTCCAAGCTGTTAATTTCTTTACTTTATTTCTTAACTTATTTTACTTTTATATTTTTAACACTTTTTCTTAAATTAAATAAAATACAATATACAATATGGTGGAAGTTTATAAAAACATTTGAGTAAATAAAGCTTCTTCAAATGGTTTTCGAAGTTTCTTTTTCGAAATTCTCTTTTAATTGGGAAAAGTCCAACCGCAACTTTTTAACAGTGTTGAATTTTTGCCCTAGTCGCACACTTATGCAGAGAAGATATTTGTGTATTGTATGTGTGATGGTTTTTAAATTAGTACGCGCTGTAGGAGAAAATGGGGTAAATTCTAATATGGAACATAGCAGCCGTGTTTTGTTGGTAATTTTTAGTTAGTCAGCACTGGAAAGAACCAATAAAACGCTATATTCACTTTTGTATCTACTTTTTTATTTTATGTCAAAGTTGGTATTTCAAATAATTTTATGGATGTGTCCGCAAAGTATGGCTGTTTGTATATGCCGAGTTGGTCATCTTGTACCCCACCTTCCAATACAAACAAATAAAAACCGGATAAAAATCATTATTTAGCTTGAATATTACCAAATTAAATTCCAAATTATATAACTTTATTTAAAAAATCTGCTTTAACCAATTTTTATTTGTTTTTAAGCGAAAAGTTCAAAATCATCAAAACTTTTTTGCAACTATCGTAGGTTGAAAGCTTCTTACTTCTCCCGCAAAAAGGAAAACACAATAAACACAACCATTAATAATCATTGAAAATGGAGTAAATGTCTTAAGCTGTCATAGGTGCCACCAACCTTTAAGCACAAAATGTATTGACATTATATTTCGCGCCAAAAATTTCCAGGCATTCCAAAATTTTATCTTCACTTTAATGTTCACTTTATTTACTGACCAATCTATCGCCACTTTTCGTATCCCAAACAAAATCTTGCTAAAGTGACTAAACATTTACCAATAAAACACGCTTAACATTAGAGTTGTCGAATTAGAGTAATCAAATTCTAAACTGTCACATGGTTAACATAGAACAGGACCCATGTTCTGTAACTCTCACATCGAATAAGTTTTCGCATAAACAGTGCGAATCAGAACAAAACTATGATGGAATGGGCCAAAAATCTCTTTTTCGCATTCAAATGTTTCTGTAACTTGTTTTCACTCCACCAAGAACAGCATGAAATGAAATTATTGGAAATACTGGAAAAATGCGAATAAAACTGTGTCTGTTAGGGGCCGGTTATAGCGATCAGGAAAAACCATCAGGAAAAGTAGAAACAAATGAGAATAGGATTTTTTTCCTGATGTGCGTTTATAGCGATCAGGAAAAATGTGTCAGTGAACAGGCTGTTTTCCTGATTGAAATGCACACGAAAAACTTTTTCTGACAAAAATCTGTCAGTGGAACAAGTGAAAATTGAACTCAAATAATTGGAACGATTTGTTCCATTTTTTTTGAAATGTCAATCAGCTGGCACGAAAAATTAGTTTTCGTCAGGAAAATAAATAAATACATTTTAAACAATAAATAATTATTCTATAGTAAAATTTATTAGCATAAAAAATTCTTTGAGTTATTTGTAGTCAATAAGTGTAGTATTTGTGTTTAAAATCGATTTAAAACAACATAAAAGATCCATTCGAACATTTTTCCTGATGCGTTTTCCTGATCGCTATAACCGGCGCCTTACTCTGAAGTCGAAAAATTTTATTCGATTTATCTGTCAAAATAAATTGACCACTCTCAACCAAGTGAGAAAATATTAAAGTTGAATTTATTTTTTAGAAAGAATGGCAGAAAATAAATTTATTTGAATTAGATTTTTGTTGTATTATTATAGGTTAATTATTGTATTTATCCATAAAATAATCAAAGGATTTCTAAAGAAGGAAAGAGAAATTAGCTAACTATATGTCAACACATTTGGAGTTTTTTGTGTTTAACTTGCAAGTCAAAATATGAAGTCAATTTTTGTTTTTAAAGTTTTTAAATCTTGTAAAAGCATTTTTGTAAGATTTCCGTGACTTATTAAAAGTTTAATAATACATTGTTCAAAATTTTCGCGCTCAACTGTGAATGTAAAGGAAACATTCATCCTTCCATTGGAAACTGAAAACTATAATTTTCATGCATACATGTTTTCGCATCATGTTATAGACACCGTTTATTTTCCAAGATCGAGAAAAAGTGGACTATTGTGTTCCTTTTTGAATAGAATGAAAAACTTTTCGACCAAATTACAGAACATGAGTACAGGAAGTTACTTCATATTATTGATATAGTATAACACTCTCTCTTTTTAAGATTTTTTACACCGAACAATTAAATCGCCTCCATATTCATATACAGTTTTGTGATCAGGTGGTTAAATGTTAAAAGCCCATTTAAAAGTTCTTGGACGATTTTAAAAGTTAAAAATGTTATAAAAAGTCAGAAATTTGTTTCACAAATTGAAAGAAAAAACAAAAACTTTAACTTGTCAAAACAATTTTTTGATTAAGTGTTCTAAGAGTGATATGCCATACAAAGATACATAACCGGTAATTTTATATATTCCCGAAAATGATCAATTTTGATAAAATTTTATATGCGTGATTTATTGCCAACGAAAAATGCAACAGCGGTGTTTTTTTTTTTCAAGTTTAGGCCATTTTCTGATATTTTTTCCCTTTGAACATAATTTACTTGCTAAGTTGAACTTTTTTCAATCCCATAGTTTGCTACAAGAGCAAGTTCGTGCGATCCAGTCGTGCATTTTATTTACTTTGTGTACATTAAATATAAACTATTTATTACTTAAAGTTGGCGTACTTCAAATTTGTAAAAAAAAATTGTTTTTATAAATATTATTAAGTTTTGAACTTTTTATAATATAACAAACAAATCTTAGTTTTAAACTTTTTATCGCCTTTAAATAAAAAAGTAAGACCATGTCATACAGAAGTAGATACACGAATTTTTTGTTATTTTTAATAGCGAATAAGTTTTGCAGACTGTTTTCTCATACTTTGACCTTGACATTTGTTATGTAATAAGAAAAGGAAAAAAGTTCCGCTACTCCGAATACTAAATAAGTAAAATATTGAATTTTATTTGTTTATAACTTTTAAAATATTAAAGACACATTAAAAAAGTATACTTATGTCAAAAATATGAGAGATTTGTACTCAGAAGGCACCCCTCTACAACACATAAAAAATCTCGCTGAGAGCACAACAAAATGCACAGTTAATATCCGGTTTTTTTTATAAATGAATTTTTTCATTTACTTTCTGAGTTGCAGTCGGTGATTGTGCAACTTGTTGATCGCTTCCCAGTTTTTTAACATATTTTTCGGAATGTATTCCCATTCTTTATACCAGTACTTTATACTTACAAAATAAAATCCCAGTTAATTTTGAAGTCTTTACTAAAATAATCGTTTTGAACAGTCAAAAGACTTAAAGCAAACGGAATGCAGAACTATTAACTGCTTGAATTCTTTGTATTCTTCTAAACGTCTTTTACTACGTGAAATCTTTTGACTGTTTGAAATCTTTTTACAGCTTGAAGTCAATTTACTATATACTAAAAACTTTAATAAAATAAAAAATAGTAATAGCAAATTGACTTCAAGCAGTAAAAAGACTTCAATCAGTCAAAAGACTTCAAGCAGTAAAATTACTTCAAGCAGTAAAAAGACTTCTAGTTGCCAAAAAACTTCACGCAGTCAAAAGACTTCACGTAGTCAAAAGACTTCAAGCTGTAAAAAGAATGTAAAAGACTTTTAAAAGACTACAAAGAATTAAAGAAATAAACTGCATTCTTTTTACTTTAAGGCCCTTATTCCGGTTCACGACTCACGAGTCGAACGTTTACCACGAGGCGAACGTTTTGCCGAATGCTTTACTTTAGTTTAAAGCGAAGGAATTCGTTTCATTCACGAACTTTCGCAACTCTATTGACGTTTAGGGCGAAGAACTTTTCGAATTTTCGCGATTTTTCAATACCAATATAATGCATTCGCCAACTTTTTTACGATGGATTAGTGCACTTATAACATTTCGATTTCCTGGTTTGTAACGGTTTCCATTTGGATATCACAGAACCACAGTTTCCTCGATCTTAATTTGAGTGCGAAAGTGAAAAAAGGTATATAGCATAATACCTAAAAGGTCATCGTTAAGTTTTACATCTCTAATACCCAGTTTCACCAAAATACACCTAAAAGCATTTTAGTTAACGAAGTAATAAAATTTATTGGCATTTTAGCTTAAAATGGTTTGCACCAATATAAGAAAGTAAATTTTTAAAAATGAGGAAACTTGATGCCAACCCCGGATTTTTTTTCACCACTCATGGCTCTCTTTCATTAGAGCAAGGGAGAGGAGAGCATATATCAATCGAAAAATTTCAACGTTATCTTTGTCTTGCATTTTAAGACGCCTTTAAAATTTATTTGGAACAAAATGGGACTTTAGTTTATTGGCCCTTTTAAAAATGAAAATGGTTGGTGAAATCGAAAAATGTCATTTTAAGATTTAACAACCCAATAAATATTTAAAAGTGTTTGGAGAAACTGGCCATAAAAAAGGTCAAAAGGCCGCGATTAAAGTCTCACAAGTGTAAAGCTGATTTTAATTTTATGTATAAATTCAGGGTTGGGGTCAAAATCCCGAAATCCAAAATATCGAAAAGCCAAAAGACTGAAAACTCAAAATACCGAAAATTCAAAAGACCCAAAAAACAAAAGACCGAAAACCCAAAAGACCGAACACACAAAAGCCCGAAAAAGTTTTCCCGAAATCCAATAAAATTATTTAAAATGAAAAATTTTCGCAAATTTTTCATTTTACATAGTATTTCGGGATTTCGGGAGAACTTTTTCGATTTTTTGTGTTTTGTTTACTTTCTTTTTTCATATATATACCTTTTGAGGGTGGATTAGTTCTCTTACTTTAACAGCACCTGGGTGGACCGCTTCGCGGGTTCAAAGGATTTCTGTAGTCAGCCCCGCTCACACAACTTCGTTTCCCCACTTAGGGTATGTCCAGTCGTCTGGTGGGCGCCTGAGTCCATAGTTTCCAAATTCAACAGTACCTAGGTGGCCATAACTTATATGCCCCCAACATTTAAGAGGGTAATCCTACCGGGAATTAAAGTAGGGCTATTGTTTTGGTATTTATAACAACATTTTTTTCTGAATTTAGGTGAAAGAGAATTTTGTTAATGATTAAAAAAATTATTATGTTTTTTTGTTCAATGAAATTACCTATTTAAAAAAAATTAAAATTTAAAAAAAAATTAGTTTTCGTTTTTTTTGGGTTTTTGAGTTTTTGGTCTTTTGGATTTTCGGTCTTTTGGATTTTTGGTCTTTTGGGTTTCGGTATTATGTCATTCTCCCATAAATTCATCATACTTAAATTAAAATAATTTGTTTTAATTTTTATACCGAAAATATTAGCAGTAGATGAAGTTATGGATAAAGACATTTAGGATTTTAAGACAAAAAAATAACGTAAGTTAAAAAAAAAAAAACATTATCATTTAATAGATATATATTATTATATTTTTTAATATATTTTTGTTTCTTAAAGTTAATATGTGTGTATTATAAATTATCATGTATTTTTAGTTTATATAAATATTTTTTTTTTTAACCAAATTAGAAAATTATTTATTATCTTTGAAATAAAATGTCGTCTTTGGATCCGCGATATTTTTAAACGATGTGTTTACATATAACCCCATCTCTGGTCGTTAATAGGGAATGGAATCATTTGTAGATTGTTCTACATATTCATCGAAGCTTTTTAAAAAGACAAATACGTCAAAATTACCGTTAAATGGTAAAACACTGTCTCCGGTGGTTGAAGACTGGTCTGGCAATAAATGATGGTCTTTAATTTTATCTAAAATTGCGTTTAGTTCAGATATAAGTTCATCTTCTGGTGCTTTGTTATCTTCTTCAGATATAAGTTCATCTTCTGGTTCTTTGTTAACTTCTTCAGATATAAATTCATCTTCTGGTTCTTTTTTAACTTCTTCAGATATAAGTTCATCTTCTAGTTCTTTGTTAACTTCTTCAGATATAAGTTCATCTTCTAGTTCTTTGTTAACTTCTTCCCTAAAAATATTTTGCTTCGGTTTTTTAAATTTCAGGAATTCATTAATGTCCAGTGGCTCATCTTTTTCGATGTTGCTTAGTTGATTACGGTCCTCTATTGAAAGTATCAAATCACATAATTCTGTGGATTCCAGTTCCAATTTTTTTTCGTATTTCGCGGAAATAAATCCAGGTTCAGGTTTAATTCGAAGTTTCTCATCATTCTGTTTTTGCAGATGTTGATGCACCTTGGCGCTGAACGTTTGTAGTGTCTGTGGCTCACAGTGGGGCTGGTTGGGGTAAAGCTGCTGATGTTGTTCATAGTCATATTGTAGAACAGGATGCTTAATTTGTTCTCTTTGTGGAAAGGTTTCATGCTGCTTATAACCTGAGCCTTGGAAGCATTCTTGTATTGTATATTGGATAGGTATTTGATTTAGCTGTTGTGGATGCAAGGATAAACATGTTTGTTGCTGTTGAGGAAGTTCAGCTGAAGAGGGTATGGTAATGGTTACATACTGAATTTGTGGTTCCATCGGGTGAACACCAACCGGTAACAGAGGAGTTTTTTGATTCTGTTGATTTTGAGTCGTTTTCTCATTTGGATACTTCTGATGGTAGATCTCGTTGACGATAGTATTTTCTTCATTATCCTGTCTTCTCTTTTTCGAACGACGATTCTGAAACCATATTTTGACTTGTTTCTCAGATAGATCTAGACGGGTGGCGATTTCGATGCGACGTACTCGCGTCGTATACATATGAGTCTTGTATTCACGTTCCAATTCTAATAGCTGATAATTTGTAAAGTTTGTTCGTATTCGTGGGCATTGAACGAAATATTTGTCTTGCTTTCTATTTTCATTCAATGGTATTTCCTTTGTTTGACTCATTTTATTGTTCTGTAGTTAAAAATAAAGTCGAAAAATCAATAAAAATTTAAAGAAATATTTTGTATTTAGTAGTAAGTAAGGAATGAATTCACTTATTAACAATTATTATTCGTAACATTTTCAACAGTTTGTATAAACATTCAAGCTTTGGCTCAATTTTTATTTATATTTGCAAAAAAAACTTTATTAAAACATTTAATTTAAATTAAAAGAACTTTGATTTAATTAAATTACCATTATAAAATCTGTCCAAACAGATTGATAACTACTATTGCATTGGTTATCCATTTTGTGTTCTATAATAATTGAAAAAAGATTCTGTGTAAAAATGTGTGTCTATTTTAGATAAAATTAGAGTTTCTGAAATAGTTTTTGTATATAATTGTTGTTATATTGTACTATTTGTACTATAGAATGTCAGTTTTTATTACTGACCATTCTGTTAATTTTCATTGAATGTGTTTGAACAACAATAACAACTTAAAGGCGCTACCACCAATTTTAAACTAATTTTATTTACTCGTTTACGAATATTATTATTCGTTTCTTTCTATCTTTGGCTGGAGATATAGCTATTTCAAGGATTGCCAATTCCTTTCATCAGTCTGCTTTTAGTGGTATTGAGCTTTAATCCAATTTTATTGTGAAAAACTTTTTTCACATGCACCTCGTGAGATTCGAACCCACGCCTTCAGATTTTACTCAGTCTTCGAAGTCGTATGCAGTATATATGTAATAATTGTTTCACAGATTTTTTTAAAATCAGGTAGAAGGGGCTTTTTTGATTTGAAATTCCGGGAACAATGTATATAATTACTCTTATGTTAAACGATATATTATACAAATTCTAATAATTTTTGTTTGTATAGAAAATGCTTAGTTTAAAATGTGTTTTTTATTCAATAAGAAAGACTAAGTAAACGAAAGAATTAATGCATGAACGTGGATTTGTTAACATTGAAAGTATGAAAGTTTGGCAATGCGTTGAATGTTCTAGAATACTTTATGTTGAAATAGGTAGCGGAATTCATGGAGGAACTTTTTGTTTTTAAAGTTAAGATAAAATAAAATGCAAGACTGTGCCGCACGAAGCTATATTTTAATAAGCTATTATTGGAATGGGACTACAAACAATAATTTAATTTATTAAATTATGTTGAACGGCAAAACATTTCAGAAAATAGCCTAAATGTGAGAAAGCTATAATTAAACGATTTTTTAGCCAAACACTTTTAATGTCATTCTGTGGTAAATGTCCAACTTTAGTGCCATACCGAACTTAAATCAAATAATTTCAGTCGTTAACAATATGTATGAACACGCATTTTTGTAAAATACATCAGTTAGCACCAATTCTCCTATTTGTACATTTTTAGCCAAAAATCTTGAATGCAGTTGTTATATTAACAGCACTGCAAATTTGACGTTCATAGAGATTTATCAAATCGATAAAAGCATTATGTTAGGAACACGTTATAAAGCTGCTAACACAAAAATTAAAATATATTCCCTAAGGCAAGCCTCCGTTATTTTTAATTTTGAGCTTAATTTTATAATTTGTGTTTTGAGTTATCATATTTTCAAATACATTAACTTATTTACAACTAAAAATAAAGGGCACGATTGGGTCGCACAAACTTGCTCTTGGCAAAGGTTACTTTCGTGTTCACGATTGGAAAATTCGTTTAACCAGTTTTTTTTTAATATTTTATATGAAAGACATGACCGTCAGTAAAAATTCAATTACATGAAATTTTATCAAAATTGATAATATTTTTTAGAAAAAAATTAAAATTATTGGTTTTTGGAAAATAAAGTTTTTCAAAAATTATTTTTTTTCAAAATTGTATTGCAATATTATTGAAGTTTAGTAGAAGTTTTAGAATATTACATTTCTTCAAAATCGGTGTTGCAGTTCAAAGGATAGTCGGAGTAATAAAAAACGGTTCTATGGCAGGTACCGTTAATAAGCTGATTTTGAAAAAAAAAATCAAATGATGGACATCACCATTTACGTTTAATTTTATATGGTAGGTACCGTTTATTTTCATACCTAGGTCGAAAATAAAAAAAAATTCCGGTGATATTTCTCTAAAAATAGTTTGTCGCAAGTTTCAAGAAAATCGGCTGAACCGTTAAAGCTGCAGGTGTCGATAAATGGAGACAGACAGACAGACAGGCTGAATTTTCTTACCTACTTTTTTCGTCTTCTCTATCATCGTTATGTCATGTTTGATTGTTATCCCAAACTTTTTTTTCACGAATGCATAACTTGCCTTATAGTACCTATAATCGCAAGTAAAAAACACGTCTTTCATTAGTGAAACTGACGTATAGCTATTTAAAATAACACAGCATGATATTTGTTGTCAACATTTTTGTTTAACTCATGCTTAGTAAAGTAATTTTTAAGCATTATTTAATTTTGGTTTGAATATTTCTAAGATTAGATATTTTAGATTTAGCATTTCTAATAAAATTCTATGTGATTTGTTTCGTATTTTGTGTCTATATTTTAAATAATTTAAATTATAAGAAGTAAGCTCTTATAGAATAATTATTATCTATTATTGCCAGAAAAGCAGATGTGTCTTTTATTATTTTATTTTCTAGCTTTTAAATAATCGCAAGTAAGAAAGATATCTCTTTACAAAATACAAAAAAAAAAAAAAAAACAACACTAATGATTTTTGTGTCACAATCAGGAATTGATCTGTCGACTTTTGGATCTTAAGGCGGAAGCTCTACCTCCCCATAGCCGAGATTTTGAAAAATATTGGCACTTATAACAATTTGGTTTCTATTCTGTTTCTTTTAATTTTTTTAATTGTTTTTTTTATTATTATTTTTTATTAAAACAACACTTAAAATAATCGACCTACACTTCGTAAGTTGTACTTTAAATAAATTGAGAACAATTGGTACAGAAAAGATTTCTTATGAGAAGACTTTATACAATTGCTAAACAGCTTTGTACGATCATCACTGCAAAACCGCTGCACCTACATATTTGGCTAATTATTTTTTTGTTGTGTTTGTTATTGTCAGGACATGGTTTGTATGAAAACAAAAATTGGAAAAAAGTACGGAAAGGGGTTAATTTGTGTGCAAAACGTATCTAGGGAAAAAAAAAACACTTTGTAAAAACAGTAGGATTTAATAAGGAACAAATTGACATATTGATTTTCATTTTCATTATAAAAAACATATTTGAATTTTGTGAACAAATTGTGTTATGTATGTACATATGTACATATGTATACATTTGAATTACCACAATTTCCACTGGCAACGTAACCGAGCGGTCTAACGATTTAATGATAAAGAAATGTCGTGTCAAGTATATGTACATATTTGAAATACCGTTATTTCCACTGACAGAGTAACCGAACGATCTATTGCGCTGCCGCTGTCGAGGCTCTACAACCGCTGACACGGCTTTAAGGTCCCCATTATCTATGATTGCGAATCGAACGTTCGCCTAAAAGCGAACGATAAAGAAATCCAAGATTTATTAATATTATATGAAAGCGAGTTACGACTTTCCAATAGAGAAACACCTCCTTTTTTCAAAGTTTTCCCTTTTGATGTGATAATAACAATTTAAAAAACGTTCGCTTTAAGTCGAAAGTTCGATTAGCTAATCATGATTGGGGCCTAAGACTGGCTAATAAAGAAATAATCAACCCTATCACAGGCTCCATTGGAACGATTTCGTTAAGGCTATACGAATTGCAGAAATAACCCAATATACATAGTCTATATACATAGGTATTAGTGAACATCATTGCGATGAGTTATGAGAATGACAGTAAGGAATAAATGCTGTCAATAATTGCAAATTGAAATCTTTGTATGAACGATTGCATCTTTGTATGAACGATGCTTTCTTTTTGAAATTGTTCCGAAGGAGCCTGTGATAGGGCTAAATGGTATAAGAAGAGTGACGACTGACGAGCGAAGAGATTCTTGACATTTATATTTTACTAAGGCATCAACAGTCCTTTTAGGAGACGTGTGGTTTTACTGGCGTTTGAGTATGGTTAGTTTATAGACACCAGTTCGAAAGGGGTTACGTTTTTAATTCCATATTTGCGCTGTCGGCGTTTTTAAAACAATACAAAAAATTAATAATATCAGTAAAATAGTTTGCTTTCCAAGTTTAAGACAGTTGCTCTCTAAACATTTTGACTAACTTTTTAAAATAAATTTGACAGTTTCAGGTTTCAAGCTATCCTTTTTGGAATTTTTATTTGAGTTTAAAATTTACATTAACGATTAATCGATGCTAAAGAAGTGTAAAACTCATTTTAACTTATAAATAAATCAGAAAATGTTAAGATGCTGCATTTGCCTTGGAGCATTTTTATGGACGCGATCATTCTTTGCCAGCCACTTTTGCGCTCACGAGCCTCAATCATCCCCATTGAAAAAAAGTAAAAACAGTAGGATGACATTTCCAATGGCCTTATTTGCTTTGCACAAATATTTCTCAACTCACAGCGTCAAAGGAAAATATTGTTTAATATAACAAAAACCGTGTTATTGTAGTGACGAGGAAGAACATGAGGATATTACCCACTACCTCTGTGACTGCCCCAGTCTAAGCCATCTAAGAAATAAAACTCTGGGGAAATACTTCTTCGAAAGCATCAAAGAACTATCAGAGTGCCGAATAAAAAATCTATATAGATTCGCAAGAGGAAACGGATGGTTGGACACCCCGGGATGATACTAAGGAACTAAATATGGACTACGAGTATGGTAAGATGAGGAATTGGTTAACCCTCAAATGGGCATCAAAATGGGTCTACATTGACCTAAGTGAGTAGGGGTTGAGCTAATGGCAGTGAGAATTAAATATGTACATAGACGATTGAATATATAAAATTCAGAGTGAAATTAATTGCCGAACTCACTTAGTTAGTCAACTATCCAACTGCAGTGATAATCGTGCTACGCAATTTTAATCAAGTAAAATTGTGCAATGAAAGAAGGCTCAATGTTAAAAGGATAATGATCAACTTTATTAAAGCATCTATAATCATAGGAAATTTTAAAGGCGAGCAAGTTTTATTTCCAAGAATATCACTTAATCCAACTGACATCGCTTTGGAATTTAAGAGTGTCCAGTGCTATTCGGTTTCTCTCCGGATAGGAAAGGCAAACAATATTATAAATTACAAAGCATTGCAATAAATTTAATTGTTATTTATTTAATTGATATATCATTTCATTTATTGTTACTGTAAATGGTAGATTTCATTTAAGAATTGGTAAAACGATATCTATAGCCGTGCGAAGCAGGGACGGGCAGCTAGTAGTAAATAAAAAGTGTATTTCGCTTACCGCTTTAATAAATGTATGCTTCTACAATAATTTGATTGTAGTTATTGTCCGTTTCAAATCTTTTTCATGGCTTCACTTTAATTTAACTTTTTTCGCCACTGTTATGTTTGAACTTATTTTATGGTTCACTCTTTTATGTTTAACTAAATCAAATACAATATACATTTCGATGGGGGTCGATAATTAATAATTTATTGATCAAAGTTTCTCTAAATGAATTTCGAAGTATATACCTCCCCCCTCAAATTCTTGGGAAAAGTCCCAACAATTTATGAACGGTGTTGAATTTTTACCCCTGACGAGTTGCACACTCATGCAAAAAAGCTTTTTGCGTTTTGTGTGTGTCAAACTGTCGGAGTACAAATTAGTACTCGCTGTAGGAGAGACTAAGGCAAAACTGGAACGCAACATTAAAAAGTTTGTGTTTAAATCAAATAGACTATTAGAGTAATCAAATTCTAGTTCACATGGTTGAGAAAGAACAGCAAGTGCCTAACTTATTCGTGATGTTACTATAACACGTTGCACTGCTTTTTATTTAAGGTTGTTTATAGGTCTTCCCTGAAGAATTCCATCGCCTCCACCTCCAACTCCATCGACCACTTCAGTTTCATCTTCAAAATAATTAACAAGTTGAAACCATAATTTTTAACTTTTTGTTTTAAGTAAATTATTATATTTTTCATAAGTATTAAAAATTATAAACATTTAAATTATGTACAACAACTTTTATTTTTTTCAGAATATTTTTTTACAGAATATTTTTTACTTGCGATTATAGGCAAGTTATGCATTTGTGGAAAAAAAAATGTTTTGAGATAACAATAATCAAACATGACATTACGATGGTAGAGAAGACGAAAAAAGTGGGTCCGGAAATTCAGTCTATCTGTCAGTCTAGTTGTATAAGTTGTATCTTGAGCTATCTCATAAACCGGTTACTCGATTTTAACTCAAAAATATTTTTTAGAAAGCCTTATAGTCTTTATTTTAATTAATTTTTCAATTTATTTTTTTTTTTGTAAATTCAATATTTGAAAAAGCGGCTCGTCCACAAAAATTTAATTTTTGTACAATAAATGTAAACTATTTATCAAATTGTCATAATTAAAATTTTCAAAAAATAACATTTATAGAAATTATTAAGTAAACATCGATTTGTTTAAAAAACGCTTTAACGATTTTGATATTATTTTTTTTAGTAAACAAAAATATCTGCATACTTTGCTTTTGGATTGAATTTTTGTAAAAAGAAATTTTATCACTTTTTTGAAAAATTTATGTTGTTTTTTTCATTAATATAAAAAAAATTATTAAATTTAGTCTTATAGAATTTTATTTTATTTTCCCGCCAGCTTGTCTCAAGAGCAAGTTCGTGCGACTAAATCGTGAACCTGTTGAGCAAGTTCGTGCGACCCAGTAGTGCATTTTATTTTTTTCTGTAAGGTACCTACCATACCATAAAGTATATATAGGTATACCTCATCACTTTGTTGAAAAAAAAAAACTTTGGTGAGTAACATTTTCGATAACAATTTGATGCTTTTATTAAAAAAAAAAATTCAGCTTTTTGTGTTCGATTTAGAAATGATTTAATTATTGCCCACAAAAAGTTGATTTAATGTTCCATTCCACAATTTTTCAAACAATTGGTTTACACTTTTTTTTATTTATTTTTATAAAATTGTTGCATGCAACAAAATTAATTTAATTTAAATTATCTGAGAATTATAGAAAAGAATTTTTGCTATTAAAACCTGGATAGTGATTTATTGTACATAAGTGTTGTCATTGTTTTTTTAATATTTTTTTTTTACCATTTTAAGTAATTTTTTATAAACTTACCCGTACCACGTAAAGGGGGGCGAGATAATCTCCCTCTCCCATGATAAAAAAAATGCAATTTTGGCGCCAAAATTATCATACTCGTGCCAATAGAATAGAAAGAAGTAATAGTTTTGTCTTCTTCTTCTCCCTTGTCTTTTCCTACGATATCTTATGATCTCGTTCTCGATTGGGATCACAACTCTCTCAGCTCTCACTTATCGCGCTTCACTACAGATCTGCTTGTGGAGTTTTTCGGGTTGACATGACAAAACGTCGGCAAGCCTCCCGTTATCGATTATTATACATTTCTAAGGCTAAGGAATGCTGGTGTCATTACATTTAATGTTCTCCAGTTCCTAGGCCTTTTTATTTTTGCGATTGTAACGGAACGTTGAATGATAGAGCTTTTAGGACGGGCTTCTCAGCATCTCTCCTTACCAAATGAAAGTACCAGCTGAGTTCGTCATGCTGTAGGTATTTTATTAACGATGGTATTTTTGGCTTTTTCGGATCTTTTTACGTCCAATTCGATCTAAAGCTTTGTCACTCTGTCATGCCAACAAGCATCTTCATATGAGTTGCCGTCAATTTGTTCTTAAATATTTCATGTGGACTGTTAACCATTGTGAACCGTATGTTAGCGCTTGACGATCGACTAACGGGGAATTTTTCGGTAATGCAAAATGCCATAGTTCTCACGCCACTTCTGCCTTAAAATCTGCCCTAAAAATTCTTAAAAATTAAATTTTTGTAGTTTAAAATAACATTAAATATGATTTAGCACAAGCTTATTTGTCAACTTAATTATTTGATGTGCGCTAATTTTAAAGTTTTTGATTAATTTGTCGTGTATTCAATAAACAAATAAAATGCAAAATTCGTCAAAAGTGTGTGGCCTCTTATCGATTCCCCTATAACGTTATAGTATACTTTGTATCTACATGCACTGTGAATTGAACATACTGAATGTTTTTATTGCCATTACGTTAATAAATAAAAAGTTTTTTAGTTGCGATTATATGGGTACTGTAAAGTAAGTTATGTATTCGTGCAAAAAAAAAATTGAGATAATCAAAAACATGACATTACGATGATAGCGAAGTCGAAAAATGTGGGTCTGAAAATTCTGTCTGTCTGTCTGTCTGCCTGTCTGTTTGTCAGTCCGTGTGTATCAGCACCTACAGCCTAAACGGCTGTACGGATTTCCTTTAAATTTGGTATATGGGGTTTGTAGACCATTCCTTAGAGGAGAAATAGAATTTTTTTTAGCTCAAAAATTACAGTACCTGCGATATAAAGGTTTTGGAAAATCTTCATTTTCTCAAAAACGAGTTCAAGGATTTTCTTCAAAAAAATTACAAATGGTTTTTATCTGATTGTTTTTCCTTTAACTGCAAAAAAAAAATTGCAAGCCTATTTACGGTACCTCCCATAGAACCGTTATATTTTTCTTGAGCTATCTCGTGAACAGGTCAATCGATTTTAATTTAATTTTTTTTTGAAAAGACCTAGATGACTTCATAAAACTTCGATACCAACATTTTGCAAAAATACTTAGTTTTAGTTTTAATCAATTTTTTCATTTATTTTTTGTAAATTCAATATTTTGAAATGGTTCGACTAAAAACATTTATTTTTTGTGCATAAAATAAAAACTATTAAGCACTTTAAATATGCATTTTTCAAATTCGTAATAAAAATTTCTAACATAAATTATTAAGTAAACATCGATTTATTTAAAAACTGCTCTAACGATTTTGGAATAATTTTTTTTTTGGTTAACTTGCATTAACAAAACAAAATTTTTTGCATACTTTGATTTTCGTTTGAATCTTTAAAAAAATTGGTTTTAGCACTTTTAAAAACAATTCACATGATTTTGTTCGTATTTTTTATTTATATTAAACAAAAAATTATTAAATTTAATTTTATTTATTTGGTAACTTGCTCCAAGAGCAAATTCGTGCGACACAGTAGTGCACTTTATTTTTAATTATTCTCTTTTTTTTTACACAACAACATTTTGTGTAGTCTATTGTATTGCATTTATCGAAATGGGAATAATATAAAATGCAGAAAATTATAGTTTTCGCGAAGTTAAAATCATAAGCAAATTGGTTGTAAAGATAAATCAAGTCGTGATATTGAGCTTATTTTTAAGTTTGTGAGCTAGGAGGTAATTTGTTCTTGTTTTTGTATAAAAAATTGATTTTTCTATACATACACACACAAATTTATTTAATTTATTGTTGTCATTTTATTTTGCATGTATTTATTCTGTTATTTAGCTTATACATATAATTATCATAATTGGCGCTTTGTTGTCTGATTGAGATTTATTTCTGCCATTTAATTTAATAACGTTTTCTTATTTTTGATGAGTTTTTTTTTTATTTCAGTGTAACCACTTGTGAGTGGTAGAAATATAATTTTTTTTATATTTTTTTTTAAACCATCGTTGATTTCTTGAGCAATAATTTTTTGAATTCTTAATTTCTTTTTTTATTTTTTGTCTGATAATTTGTTAAGGGTTACCAATGTTTTTTTTCTATTTCCTTAATTTTTGCTTCTATATATTTACTTCTTGTAGCTTGATTAACAAAAGTTTTAAGATAAGACTACGATGATAGAAAAGACGAAACAAGTGAACAAGTAAAGTGGAATCGGCAACTCTGTTTATATGTCTCTATCAGTTTTTGGCATTTGCTGCATAAATGGCGGGGGTGAATTGCTTAAAATGTTGTATGCAATGTTTTTATATAGAAACTATTTATAATTGGCATTCTGGTTTTGACGGTATATCTGTTACATAAGAGTTGTTACATTAAAGTATTTTTTTTATTTGTTTAAACAACAAAAGCAGCATTATTTCATTTTTATTATTGTTCAAATATTTGGTATATTATAGTTTCTATGAAACATATAACTTTAGAAAATGGCCTCCTCTGAATCTTCATCAGCAATTGATTTTTGATGATTATTTTTCGCAAGTCTCGGTGTTTATATCGACCTACAAGTGAATTGCCGTTTCCAGTGTTTTTAAATATGCAAACTATCCCAAATAATCACAATATAAAAACAAATTTTTGTGTAAAACCAGGAAGAGTTAAGGTACACAGGTACAGTCATATACCGCGTTGCAGTTGCTTATACTTGTTATTCAATATTACGTTCCTGCGTTCCTGAACTGCATTTGCAAAACCTTACTTAGTTGCAAATTAGAGTTTTATTACATACCTATTCTTTAAATTGGTATCGTAAAATTATTAAGTAATTGAACCAAATTATTGGAAATGTTTGTTTAAAAACAAATAAAGGGCTTGACTGGGTCGCACATACTTGCTCTTGTGGCAAGTTACCTGAGAATTTAAAGAACAAAAGGAATAAACGAAAAAATCGTATGAAATTGGATCAATTTCGATAAAATTTTATGTGATTAAATAATTGTCAATATCGATGTCGATGTCGAAGTCTTTCATCAAAAATTTTTTCCGGAGTAGCTTATTAGGGGAACCTGCCATAGAACGGTTCTTTTTGATACCGATTATCTTTTGAAACGGCTTGAACGATTTAAACGAAAGTTTATATTGTAACACGTCTCCCAAGTTTAATTAATACTACAATCAAAAATTTTGGAAAAACGTATTTGTTAAAAAGTTAGTTTTTTTAATTCACTTTTTCTCGAAAAAAATCCGATAATTTCTGAAAAAAAAATTTACGAGTAATTAATTGCCAATGGTAATGTCTTTCATCCAAAATGTTTTTTTTTAGTAGCTTTCTAACGGTACCTGCCCTAGAATGGAACTTTTTCGATACCGATTATCTCCGAATTTTTGCGAGTGCATAAAATACGCAGGAACTCAGGATTTTTAGTACTAATTATTTTGTTCACTTTCTTCGTAAAGAATTTGCAAACCTTCGTAAGCATAATACTCGTGACTTAAATCAATCTCTCGAGGCCGCAAACAAATATTTGTTCATCTTTCGAAAAATTACAATTAAAAGCAACCCTCTGTCATGAGAGATTAAACAACATCCTATAGATTAGTTATATGTATAGGTAATCGTCTTCGGGACGAATCTCCTTAATTTCTCGAATCTTGTCGACGCTATCGCCAATTTTAAATTTCGCAAAACTTACTAACTTAAGATGGCGCTTACAGTCCAGGATGGACTACGGCCTCAACTAACATGTCTCTCCAGCCGCTTCCAATTTTGCACCCCATCAGGAATGGACTCGTCGGGCTGATGCGTTGGTGTTCATACGTTCCACGTGACCCAGCCATATCAGCCGCTGTATTTTTATCTTTTTGACCAGGTTAATAGCGCTGAATAGCCCGTATAGCTCGTCATTGAATCTTCTTCTCCATACTCCTACGATACACACAGGACCAAAAATCACTCTAAGAATCTTTCTCTCAAAGCACCCAAGTAACTTCTCATCCGAGTCTTTTAATGCCCATGCTTCAGCCCCATACAGCAAGACTGGGATGGTCAAGGTATTATATAACGTCTACTTGGTTATATGAGAGAGGGCCATACTACTTTAATGCTTTTTCAGCCCGAAGAAATAGCGATTGGCAAGAGTAATTCTTCGTTTGATCTCTTCACTGATGTCGTTTTGCGTTGTTACAGTGGATCCTAGGTAGACAAAGTCCTTGACTACTTCAAAATTTTATTGAAGATGTTGAGATTCCTTTCTCGTCTAAAGCATATATTTAGTTTTGTCTTCATTAACAGCTAATCACATCTTTTCCGTCTCTGATTCAACACCTCCTTTTCTTCGGGTTTTGCCAGAGTCGATTCAATACCCAAACCACTTCAGCAATAATACCTACTTTCACGTACACAGAAGCTGAGGAGTTTATGGAACTGATAATACCGAAACCAACAACGATCAAAAAAGTTTCTGAAAACTATAAGTCGGCGGAACTAGACCAAAAATGATCACGGGTTTTATTCTTCGCCCAAGTATGATATCGTTGAATGTAGTTTCCTAGACTATAACTGGATTTTCCTATCCCTTCTGATGTGATTCAGACTCCTACTCTCACCTGCACGTTGTGAACATCGGGCGCCTAGTACCATAACCTGAGATCGGTGTAACCAATCCCTTTTGAGGGTTTTGGTGGCAGCGAACGAGAGAGGGGGGAGGAGTGTTTGCACTAAGGCACTTTCTCATTTCATCAAGACGGCAGCGGAGGAATTCCCCAGATGGATTCAACGGTGGCGTCTACAGTTCCAGTCAGGTTGAACTATTTAGTGAACACCTTATACGGGCTACTAAGACATATTCGGAACTCATGCCGATAAGGAGCGGTTGATCCGGCACCCCGCCTTTGGAGATATACTATAAAGGTCTGGTCCTCCAGGTTTCGGGTCGTGCCGTCGGGGTGACTTTCCGGCCACGTAAAGAAGTATTAGTTGCGAAGCAACAACAAGCCTCGGATATAAACGGATTTACTGTTGACGACCCAAGCAAACGAAATAAAGACAGCGAACTTCGGATCTGCACGTGGAATGTCCTATCACTTTACAGACAACGTGCAGCCGAACTATTAGCGGAGGCCCTAGAGTTCTGCAAAGCAGAAATCACAGCCATCCAAGAAGTGCGATGGAACAGCCGCGACTTTTTTTATGTGGATTCGTAGATAGAGGCAGGCTTGGGAAAGAAGTCTTGAGCTTTAACCATGTGAACGAGCGCCTCAAGACGATTTGCATCAAGGCTAAATTCGATAACATGTCCCCACAGACAAGACATACGAGCAATGCCTTAGTTATGACATCAAAATTGTCCTAATTGATTTAACGCCAAACTAGGAAGAGAAGACGTCTTTGGTGGAATAATCGGTTAAAACAGCCTGCACAACAATACTTCCAGCAATGGATTCAGGCTAATCGACTTTGCTGCGGGACGAAACATTGTGGTAGCTAGTACACAGTTCTCGCATTTCGATATTCACAAAGGGACTTGGCGACATCCTGATCAATCGACCGTCAACCAGATTGACCACATTACGGTGGACGCGAGGCATTCTTCCAGTATCACAGATGTCCGAACGTTCCGAGGAGCCAACGTTGACTCGGACCCCTACCTCGTTGTAGCCAAGATTATGCTGAGGATATCGAGAACAAAACCGAAACGTCGAAATACTGTGAGGAAATTCAATCTCGGCCGGCTACAATCGCATGAGATCACTAAGTCCTATGCCGCCCATCTTCAAGCATCGAAAATCAGTGGAAACATTGCCAGGAAGCCGCCTCTGATGTGCTCGGATTAATACAACCACCACAACAAAATCCCTGGTTTGACTAAGAATGTCGGCAAGTACATGCAGCCAAACAACAGGCATACAAAGTGGCGCTACAAAGAAGGACTAGGGCAGCGCGAAAGGTCCAAGTGCAGAAGAGGACAAAAAACACCGACTTCTCAGAAGAAAAAAGGTCTAGGTTTAGTTTAGATATAGTGAATATAACTATATCTAAACTTGAGAACAATAAAGATGCTGGAGCTGATGGCCTTGCGGCCAAGCTGATCAAAGCAGCTGACGATGAATTGGTTAGGAGTATGCACCAGCTAATCTGGAAAATATGGTCAGGGGAAAGCATCCCCGATGAATGGAACCTTAGCATCTTTTGCCCTATTCTGAAGAAAGGTGATCTTCTGGACTTTACCAACTACAGAGGCATTTGTCTTCTTAACATCGCATACAAGATCTTCTCTGTCGTATTATGTGAATTCTTGAAGCCATTCATCAACAATCTTTTATGTCCATATCAGTGCGGCTTTAGGCAAGGAAATTCTACCATCTACCAAATATTCGCACTACTTGGAAAAAAGACAGGAATTTCAAATCGATACCCACCATCTTTTCATTGATTTAAAGGCTGCGTATGACAGCATCTATAAAGACGATCTAAACTCGTCCGAACCAAACTCGTCCGTTTGTGCAGGATGACGATGGAGAACTCACGCAGCTCCATTAAAGTCGGTAAAGACTTCACCGTTACCTTTGATGTCAAGAATGGATTTAGACAAGGCGAAGCACTGTCATGTGACTTCTTAAACATCATCATTGAAAGAATAGTGCGAAATTCTCACGTGAACACCAGAGGCACAATCTTTCAAAAGTCCGTCCAATTACTCGCGTACGCCGACGATATTGACATAATGGGAAGAACAAAGCGCGTGATGTCAGTGATTCTTTTGTGAGTATTGAGAAGGATTTAACGGTGAATCAAGACAATACCAAATATATGCTGCCAACAAGAAAAGACACCCAACACCGACGTCTAAGACAAAACGTCACCATAGACTGCAATAACTTTGAGGTCGTAAAGGACTTTGTGTATCTAGGCTCCGCTATCAACTCAGTCAATAACACCAGTGCTGAGATTCAACGAACAATGACTCTTGTCAATCGCTGTTCCTTTGGGCTAAGAAGGAAACTGAAGAGCAAAGTCTTCTCTCGAGCAACTTAAATGTCCCTTTATAAGACACTTATCATACCCGGTTTTATTTATGGTGCAGAAGCATGGACATTACTAAAGGTGGATGAAAAGGCTTTAGGCTGCTTTGAAAGAAAAATTCTCCATGTGATTTATGGTCCTGTCTGCGTAAATGGGGAATGGAGAAGAAAATATAACAACGAACTGTAACTGTAGGCGACACCAACATCGTCACAAAAGTGAAAAGCCAAAGACTAAGATGGCTCGGTCACATAAAGCGAATGGACTCCAATGCTCCGGTCCAGATGGCCTTTGAATCTGACCCCGTGGGACGGCCGGCGCAGTATAGGAGGACAGCGTAGCAGGTGGTGCACACAAGTGAAAGAGAGCCTCAACCAACTTTGCGTGCGAAACTGGAGGCAGCTAGTTAGAAACCGAGACGCCTAGAAGAAGCTTATTGATTGAGGCCCTTGTCCACCTCGGACTGTAGCACCACCTTAAGTAAGTAAGTAAGTAAGATTCGGACTGGATTTGCATCACAAAATACATGCGTTCAACAATAATAATATAAGAGGCAGCAAAGTTTCACGATAATCCACGCAACTCGGTCAAGGTCGAGAAACATTTGATCGAAACCCCTGATGCCGAAAATGGTTTTTACCTTTTTTAAATGAGCTAATATAGTTCCGGTACTTAATGTTGATAATATCACTCAAGCCGTTATCGAGAAGTTGAAATCTAAAGAAACAGTTGTATGATAGGTACCGTTAAGCGATTTTTAAACAAAGTTTCGGTTGGTGTTGGAACATTTAATAGGTTTTTCATATTTTATTAAACATGTCAAATTTTTTGTTCAAATCGCTGGAGCAGTTTTTGATAAAAATAAGATTTTTTATGTACATTTATATAACAGTTTTTTAGCAATTCCATATATTCGAAATTCTATTCGTTATTGTAATATTTTAAAAATTTAATTTTAAATTAATATTTTAAATGTAATATATTAAAAAAAAACCAAATAAATATAATAAAAAAATAAATTAAAATTAAGAAAAAAATAAAATAAATAAAATATTGTAATAAAAATAATAAATAAAAATAGAGAAGCAAAATCATATAAAAGAGCGATTCCAACAGAACAAGAAGTCAGACTGTGATTGGATCTCTTGCTGGATGGGTGCGTCCGCTGGCAAGACGATCAATGATACACCAACTTAGGTGTGTGTATGCAGAAAACTCACATTAAAGAAATTAAATTATTATTAATGCATAATAAAACAAAAAATTGTGACATGGGTATTTTAATATTTTTTATTGCATCGGATTAAAAATAGACTTTTCAAAGCAGTCTAACAAACATCCATCAATAAAAATGTTTAGGATTCCTGCAATTAATTTTTTTACGTAAAATTTAGAAATAAAAAAAAATACAACGATTTATTAAATCACTAAATAGAAAATACAATTTTTAAATACAATTTGATTTTCTATTATTCTAATACATATTCGAATAATATTTTTTAAATATATTTGTTACATGTTGATTAATGTTTATATATGTATAACACTGGTTCTATAAGAATTTTTTTTCTTAGAAATTTTAAATAATATATTTTTTTGAATACGATTTTTTGTTCAACCCTTAGTCGTCTTCTATTGTCAGTAAGAGGTAATTTCATGATAAGGAATTAGTCTTCGAGCTTGTAGGGCAATCCAGAATATAAAGTGAAATCAAATAAATCCGATTAGTTCAGATGTTGGTTCATTTCCTAGTTCGTTTTCGTCTTCTTCTTAAATTGTTTCTTCTTGCTTATCTTGTCGGGGTTTTGTACTTTTCGAATTGGTGTATGTAAATTGGCTCTTTTTTTTGTTATTGTTATGTTAGGTTTTTTCTATTCTTGAGAATCTATTTGCAATGTTTTTTTTATTTTGGGCAATAAATGGAAAATTAAAGCAACTGATTCAGTGTTATTGTGACACTCTTGATGCATTTCGTATTTTCTGTTGATACTGTTGAGTATTGGACGAATCATTTAGAGAAAAATCGAATTTACAATTTGTAGATGATTGACATTGATCAAAGCTATCTAATTTAGGTTAATGGCTTTGTCACCAGATATAAAAGAAGATCTAAATGTGAATAATAAAAACATTTAATCTTTGCAAAGAACCTATCTGGACCGTTTACCTGATATAGCTAAATTGAGAATAAAAAGGTTTCGAGCAGTTTGCATCATTGGCTTTCGCACCACAGCAATGGCAACCTAAGTATTGCCCACTACTCCGAATACTATTAGCATGCTGTACATGACAATGAGTATATAAAACCAAGCACCATCTATACTTCGTTCTCGTGTGAATCGTTCTAGTAAAATTGGATCCAGCTAAGTGTTCGATGAATTTGTATTTTCATTTAGACTTGAGAATAAAAAGGTTTCGAGCAGTATGCATCATTGGCTTTCGCACCACAGCAATTGCAACCTAAGTATTGCCCACTGCTCCGAATACTATTAGCATGCTGTACATGACAATGAGTATGTAAAACCAAGCACCATCTATACTTCGTTTTCGTGTGAATCGTTCTAGAAAAATTGGATCCAGCTAAGTGTTCGATGAATTTGTATTTTCATTTAGACTTGAGAATAAAAAGGTTTCGAGCAGTATGCATCATTGGCTTTCGCACCACAGCAATGGCAACCTAAGTATTGCCCACTGCTCCGAATACTATTAGCATGCTGTAGCTTTTATCAATAATATGCTGGATCTGTGTCTTTGGCTGGTAAACAGTAAGGGGCGTCTGTTGAGTTTCTTGTGGCTGCGGCATTTTAGTCACTTTTTGCTGGGGTAATTGCTTCGAAGTCGTTGGCATCTGCACGAGAACCTGTGGATTAAAAGATCTATTAGTATTAGAACCCAGTTTTAAACATTTGATACTTTTATACTTACAAACCACTTCTGTCTTAAATGGCTTTATAACAGGAAGTGGTTTTACTTCTCCCATATATTTGGTCGACAAAGAAGACACGACATTCTTCACTAAATCTCCTTGGGTTGGAGACGATTTATCGTTAAACTCTTTGTATCATCCTTCCCCAATATTAAGGTCTTGGTTCAACGATTTTGAAACCATAATTTCACTTGCTTTTCATTTAAACCTAGACGTTCAGAGATTTGTATCCGACGTGCTCGATTTAAATAAATGCAAGTGACAAATTCACGTTCCAAAACTATCAGCTGATCATTTGTGAACGCTGTTCGAATTCGTCGACCTTCTTCATCTCGATAACCGTTTTGCGGAATGACGTTGGCATTTTTATGATTGACCTCGTATCGTGGTTTAATTGTTGGATACACTGGAAGGTTCTGGAAGTAAAACAAGAAAATAAATACAAAAATTAATATCAGAATATCACTTAATTCCTAAAATATGATTTTGTATTTGAAAAAAAAAAAAAAATATCAAAAGATGCATTTATGTAAGCCACTTAATAACGTTGATTTAAATCCATTTTTACTGGTTTTATAAAGATTACTTATAAATCTTCACACTGAAATTTTTTAACAAAGTTTGTCACCAGATATAAAAGAAGATCTAAATGTGAATAATAAAAACATTTAATCTTTGCAAAGAACCTATCTGGACCGTTTACCTGATATAGCTAAATTGAGAATAAAAAGGTTTCGAGCAGTTTGCATCATTGGCTTTCGCACCACAGCAATGGCAACCTAAGTATTGCCCACTACTCCGAATACTATTAGCATGCTGTACATGACAATGAGTTTATAAAACCAAGCACCATCTATACTTCGTTCTCGTGTGAATCGTTCTAGTAAAATTGGATCCAGCTAAGTGTTCGATGAATTTGTATTTTCATTTAGACTTGAGAATAAAAAGGTTTCGAGCAGTATGCATCATTGGCTTTCGCACCACAGCAATGGCAACCTAAGTATTGCCCACTACTCCGAATACTATTAGCATGCTGTACATGACAATGAGTATATAAAACCAAGCACCATCTATACTTCGTTCTCGTGTGAATCGTTCTAGTAAAATTGGATCCAGCTAAGTGTTCGATGAATTTGTATTTTCATTTAGACTTGAGAATAAAAAGGTTTCGAGCAGTATGCATCATTGGCTTTCGCAACACAGCAATGGCAACCTAAGTATTGCCCACTACTCCGAATACTATTAGCATGCTGTACATGACAATGAGTATATAAAACCAAGCACCATCTATACTTCGTTTTCGTGTGAATCGTTCTAGAAAAATTGGATCCAGCTAAGTGTTCGATGAATTTGTATTTTCATTTAGACTTGAGAATAAAAAGGTTTCGAGCAGTATGCATCATTGGCTTTCGCACCACAGCAATGGCAACCTAAGTATTGCCCACTGCTCCGAATACTATTAGCATGCTGTAGCTTTTATCAATAATATGCTGGATCTGTGGCTTTGGCTGGTAAACAGTAAGGGGCGTCTGTTGAGTTTCTTGTGGCTGCGGCATTTTAGTCACTTTTTGCTGGGGTAATTGCTTCGAAGTCGTTGGCATCTGCACGAGAACCTGTGGATTAAAAGATCTATTAGTATTAGAACCCAGTTTTAAACATTTGATACTTTTATACTTACAAACCACTTCTGTCTTAAATGTCTTTATAACAGGAAGTGGTTTTACTTCTCCCATATATTTGGTCGACAAAGAAGACACGACATTCTTCACTAAATCTCCTTGGGTTGGAGACGATTTATCGTTAAACTCTTTGTATCATCCTTCCCCAATATTAAGGTCTTGGTTCAACAATTTTGAAACCATAATTTCACTTGCTTTTCATTTAAACCTAGACGTTCAGAGATTTGTATCCGACGTGCTCGATTTAAATAAATGCAAGTGACAAATTCACGTTCCAAAACTATCAGCTGATCATTTGTGAACGCTGTTCGAATTCGTCGACCTTCTTCATCTCGATAACCGTTTTGCGGAATGACGTTGGCATTTTTATGATTGACCTCGTTTCGTGGTTTAATTGTTGGATACACTGGAAGGTTCTGGAAGTAAAACAAGAAAATAAATACAAAAATTAATATCAGAATATCACTTAATTCCTAAAATATGATTTTGTATTTGAAAAAACAAAAAAAAAAATATCAAAAGATGCATTTATGTAAGCCACTTAATAACGTTGATTTAAATCCATTTTTACTGGTTTTATAAAGATTACTTATAAATCTTCACACTGAAATTTTTTAACAAAGTTTGTCACCAGATATAAAAGAAGATCTAAATGTGAATAATAATAACATTTTATCTTTGCAAAGAACATATCTGGACCGTTTACCTGATATTGCAAAATTGAGAATAAAAAGGTTTCGAGCAGTTGCATCATTGGCTTTCGCACCACAGCAATGGCAACCTAAGTATTTTTATTCCTTTTATTTTTACTATGTTTTTTATTGGAAGTACTTATAAAAAATTCTCTATATGATCTCCATTGTTTAGAAGGCATAGATTATATCTCCTTGTAATGGCTTCACATAAGTTTATGCTTGACAAATTTTCCTGCAATTTGACTCCAGCGACTTCAATTCGTTCCTTCAGTTGTTCCAATGATACTATTTAAACTTCGTAAACATAATTCTTCATAAATCCCCATGCATAGAAATCTAGGGGAGTTAAATCTGGTGACCTAGGCGGCCATTCCTTCTGTCTTAAATGGCTTTATAACAGGAATTGGTTTTACGTCTCCCATATATTTGGTGGACAAAGAAGACACGACAATCTTCACTAAAACTCTTTGTATCATCCTTCCCCATAATTTAGGTCTTTGTTCGACGATTTTGAAACCATAATTTCACTTGCTTTTCATTAAGACCTAGACGTTCAGACATTTGTATCCAACGTGCTCGATTTAAATAAATGCAAGTGACAAATTCACGTTCCAAACCTATCAGCTGATCATTTGTGAACGCTGTTCGAATTCGTCGACCTTCTTCATCTTGATAACCGTTTTGCGGAATGACTTTGGCATTTTTATGATTGACCTCGTATCGTGGTTTAATTGTTGGATACACTGGAGGGTTTTGGAAGTAAAACAAGAAAATAAAACCAAAAATTAATATCAGAATATCACTAAATTACTAAAATATGATTTTGTATTTGAAAAAAAAAACATATATTTTAACATTATTTTAACTAATAATAAATTATTAAACTATTAAAAAACGCCAGATGATGAAACTTTAAGTTTCGAAACGCGTCGCAAACCAACAAATAAAATAAGTTGTGATACAAGTTGAAAACAATATAAATATTAATAAATACGGGTGATTTTTTAAGAGGTTTAGAACTTTTTTTAAAAAAAAAACACAAAAAATTCGAAAAAATGAATAAAATATTTATTTGAATCAATAGTTTGAATCTTGCAATTTAATGTTTAAAGATAATTTCATGCAAATGTTGACCGCGGCTGCGTCTCAGGTAGCCCATCCGGTGAGTCCAATTTTGGCATACTCTTTCACACATATCGGCCGGTATCTCACGAATGAATGCATGGATGTTGGCTTCCAGTGCGTCAATCGAAGCGGGTTTGTCCCTATAGACATTAGCCTTGACATACCCCCACAAAAAATAGTCTAATGGTGTCAAATCGCACGATCTAGGCGGCCAATTGACCGGCCTGAAACGTGAAATTAACTGTTCACCAAACTCGCCTCGCAATTGCGCCATTGTTTCGCGTGCTGTGTGGCATGTGGCACCGTCTTGTTGAAACCACATATCATGCAAGTCAAGAACTTCCATTTCGGGCAAAAAAAAGTGTGTTATCATCGCTCGGTAGCGTTCACCATTGACAGTAACGCTGCGATTCGCATCATCTTTGAAGAAATATGGCCCAATAATGCCGCCGGCCCATAAACCGCACCAAACAGTGGCTTTTTCGAAATGCATTGGTAGCTGTTGCAATGCTTCTGGCTGATCTTCACTCCAAATGCGGCAATTTTGCTTATTTACGTACCCATTCAACCAAAAATGAGCCTCATCGCTGAACACAATTTTTCGATAAAAAAGCGGATCCTCGGCCAGCTTTCCAAGAGCCCATTCACCAAAAATCCGGCGTTGTGGTAGGTCGACTGGCTTTAGTTCTTGCACCAGCTGTATCTTAAAAGGCTTTACGCCCAAATCCTTCCGCAAAATTTTCCACGTAGTGCTGTAACAAATTCATAACTGCTGGGAACGGCGCCGAATCGACATTTCGCGGTCTTCTGTCACACTAGCTGATACGGCCGCAATATTTTCTTCACTACGCACAGTACGTAAACGTGTTGGTGGTTTAATGTCCAACAAAGTAAATTTGGTGCGAAATTTGGTCACAATCTTCCGAATAGACTGCTCAGAAGGTCGAGAATGCCGATCATAAAATGGAAGCAGCGCGCGATGAACATTTCGAACCGAGCACGAATTTTGATAATAAAATTCAATAATTTGCAAGCGTTGTTCATTTGTAAGACGATCCATGGTTAAATTGCAAACCAAACTGAAGCTGTTTGACAGTGACACAAGGTACTAAACACACGTCAACTGTCAAAACCAGTGTTGCCAAAACCAAACCAGCTAAGAAATCACCCTACATAAACATATAGACAATAACACACTTAACAAGTGAACAATCATATAAAATTAGATGTCAAGAAATCTTTTTACATACAAAAAAGAAAACTACTGACGCACTTAGACCATATATAGGTTCATTGTGATACCACGGAACTCATGAGGAAGTCCCTCTTTAATTAAACCAGTTAGAGCATCTAATGAAAGCGATTAAGAGAAGTAATAGTCGTGTTTTGTTGGTAAGTGTTTAGTCACTTTAGCAAAATTTTGTATGGAATACGAAAAGTGGCGATAAATTGGTCAGTAATTAAAGTGAATATAAAAGTGAAGATACAATTTTGGAATGCCTGGAAATTTTTAGCGCGAAATATAATGTCAATACATTTTTTGCTTAAAGGTTGGTGGCACCTACGACAGCTTAAGACATGGACTCCATTTACAAAGATTATTAATGGTTGTGTTCATTGTGTTTTCCTTTAGGGCGGCGTGTTGCGGAAGAAGTAAGAAGCTTTCAACCTACGAAAGTTGCAAAAAAGGTTTGATGATTTTGAACTTTTCGCTTAAAAACAAATAAAAATTGGTTAGAGCAGATTTTTAAATAAAATTATATAATTTGGGATTTAATTTGGAAATATTGAAGCTAAATAATGATTATTTATCCGGTTTTTATTTGTTTGTAGTGGAAGGTGGGGTACAAGTTGACCAACTCGGCATATTCAAATAGCCATACTTTGCAGACACATCCATAAAATTATTTGAAACTTCGGCTTGGCATATAGTCAAGAATACCAACTTTGAAATAAAATAAGAAAGTGGATACAAAAGTGAATATAGCGTTTTGTTGGTTCCTTCCAGTGCTGACTAACTAAAAATTACCAACAAAACACGACTAATATCAATATTTTTTAGGTCACTAGGATCGTCGAAAAGAAATGACCCAGGTGTAATTTACGTTTTTGAGAGAGAGCTGGGCATGAACAGAGAAGATGGGGGACGCTCTCCTCCTCCTCCTCATCACTGCAGCTTCTGCAAAAATCGTAAGCGAATACGCTTAATCTTGTGGCGTGTCTTCCTATAAGGCGGTGTCCGGTTATGACTCCAATTAGGGAGCTAAGATTTAATCTACTCATAGACAGCAAACATTTAGTTCGTTTCAGGTCTAGTTTTGGCCAGATTTGTTTAGTTGCTACGCACGAAGTGGTGTTTGACCATGTTAAGTTTGTTTCCTCTATGGCATTTAGTTTTAGCATAAGTTTACTTGTAGCGATAGGTATACCAATATTCACCTTGTTAGGTAAAATTGGTATTACGGTTCCATTTCTGGTGAGTTCATCGCTTTTGCAGTTTCCGGCGATCAAAGAGGTATTATCCTGGTTAAGGAAAACGTGGTATATCCACATCGGATATCCGCATCTTTTCCGACAACCAAGCAGCTCTTAAATCACTCGTTGCTGTTTCCACAAACTCAATAATTGCCCGCAACTGTCGCACATCTCTCATGGAGATGGCAGAACAGTTTAACATTCACCTCAGTATAGAATGATGAGTTAATAATTCTACTATCTAACATTAGGCTTATAAGCTCATTCAGTGAACAGTCCACATTAAGATTCTTCAACGCCGTGGTAATTGCTAAATTGCTGACGGTGTTAAAAGCGCTTTCAATATCTAGGAACGCGACCAGAGTGTACTCTTTATGATATAGTGAATATTCGATAGAACGTACCAGTGTATATATTTCATTTCATTTCATTTCATTTATTTCGCATAATATATTTGACAAAGACACATTAAGATTTTATATAAGGCAGTTTCTAAAGATTTTCCTTTTGAATAAACGTGTTGTGCAGTAGATAAAAGATTAAGATCTATAGTTTTACGCAGGTGGATATCAAGCAGTCTTCCTATGGCCTTAAGAAGGAATGATGATAGGCTGATCGATCTGAAGTGTTTCGGGTTGACTTGGGAATATTTACCCGCTTTGGGTATGAACACAACTTTTACTTCTCTCCATAAGAAGGGTATGTATTTCAGATTCATACATACATTAAGAATAACCTCAAGGACAGGTGTAATGATATCCGAGGTGAATTGAAGTTCGGCAGGTATTATGCCATCGGGTCTTGGAGACTTGTAAGAATCGAGATCCTTAGTACTAACCTTATTGTAAGTAATATTGGCAATGAACCTACCTTCATTACCAAAAATCGCCAAGAAGTATTAGATATCACTCTTGTCTCCGATTCGAGTCATCATAAGATTATGAATTGGAAGGTATCTAAGGAACATTCATTTTCGGATCATAGATACATCCAATTCAGTCTAAATGATATAACTAGAAAACTGCCAGCCTTCCACAATTATCGAAAGACCAACTGGCAGCCATATAGGAAAGTTCATCAAACCTTCACTTTTAAGTATTCCCTCAAATAAAAATTATCTCGATGACAAAGTCAATGATCTTACCCTAGCCCTTAATAAATCAATGACCATCTCCTGCTCTTTTATTCAGGTAAGAGGAAAACAAAACCACATTGGTGGAATTTAGGGCTAGAACCGCTCAGGAAAAACTGCAGGAAACTTTTTAACCGAGCTAAATATTCTAAAGATAACTTAGACAGGGAATCATATAAAAAATCCCTCAAAATTTATAAAAAAGAATTGAGAAAAAGTAAAAGAACCTCCTAGAGAAACTTCTGTGGCATAATAGAAGGAACTTAAGAAGCTTCTGGGCTAAGAAAAATTCTATCCAAAAATCCTTCAATGCCTAGCTCCCTAAATACATTAAACGGCTCTTGGACCAACTCGGAAGAAGAATCGCTCACTTTGCTACTAGACACCCACTTCCCTGGTAGCTCTCAAAATATAACTAGCATTGATTCTCTAGTGTCAAGCAACTCCAAGAAAAATCAACTCGGTCTGGTTTCTCAGGAAAAATTAAAATAAGCTATAAACACGCATCGCACCCAATAATGAGACATATCTTCTGCCTTTTTGCACCTTCGATGAGATTCTTAAGCATGTCGCCAGGGAGAGGGCCGAGTTGGTCGGCCGAGATAATCTGAAGTGATCCAGTAAGTTCCGTTTTCAGTACGTAGACGTAGTGTAGTCACATCTCGATTGCTGTAATTAGGGAGTAAATATACATTAAAATTACTTTTTACCAATATGCATGATCTGGGCTCACCTTTGTCCGTTGCATACGGCAAGTTATATCCCGGGGTCCTGAGTCCTTGAACTATGGAGTTAGAGATCCAGGGTTCTTGGATCAGTACGACATCTTCTCCTGTGTTGGTTAGCCGGAGAATAAGGGAGGCCGAAGCCAGTTTTGAGTGTTGGGTATTAATCTGTAGTAACTGCACCATCTTGGTTACAGCTCGACAGACTATAACGCCCAACACCGTGCGATCAAGGTCTTCATCAGACTCAGATTCTGACCGTAGAAGTTCGTCTTCATTTATATTCATAGGATCTACGATTTCCATCTCTGAATGGTTGTCGACGGTAAGTGTTAGCCTCTTTGACGGATAGCGGTTTTGTAATTGTAGGAGTCGATCCAAGGGATGAGGAATTCAGTATATCTACCCCCATTTCTGGCAGGTCGATACCCACGTCCTGTGCATCTACTGGCTACGTGGTTTGACTTTTAGGAGGCGCTGAAAGTGCATGTTCCTCATCTTTTTTGTAAACCTTAAGGGTAATGGTGGACCATCCGAACCTTATCACGCATTTAGTTAACGCCAAGGGAGCCAGAGAGTCCTTATTGATTACTATTATAGCAGATCTATAAGAACCATCTGAACCCTCCAGTTTCGCAACTTTCCAGTCCTGAGTAGGTAAGGATGGGTTTCCATATTGAATCATCTTAAGGATGAGGTCTTTGTATGTGAGTTCAATCGGAACTGTTGTACGTGCTCTTGGCCTGCAAGGGATATCCTCCTTTGCTACAACCTCGAGCTTTGCACCAGGCCATAGGCCTTCTAGCCTGCTGACAGCAAGCTTATACAGATCGCACGATCTCACACCATCAAAGGAAACGAACTTGACACAACCCTTACCCTTATATCCTTTGTACTAACCTAACCTAATAAGGTTAGTACAAAGGATATAATCAAAAAGAGACTCACCTCTATCGTTTATGTCTGTACTCCTCCATACTATGTGATGGGCGTTCGCATCGCACTAATGAGATATCTTCTGCCTTTTCGCATCTTCTATGAGATTCTTAAGCATGTCGCCAGGAAGAGGGCCGAGATAAGCTGAAATGACCCAGTAAGTTCCGTTTTCAGTACATAGACGTACTGTAGTCACATCTCGATTGCTGTAATTAGGGAGTAAATATACATTAAAATTACTTTTTACCAATATGCATGATCTGGGGTCACCTTTGTCCGTTGCATACGGCAAGTAATATCCCGGGGTCCTGAGTCCTTGAACTATGGAGTTAGTGATCCAGGGTTCTTGAATCAGGACGACATCTTCTCCTGTGTTGGTTAGCCGGAGAAGAAGGGAGGCCGAAGCCAGTTTTGAGTGTTGGGTATTAATCTGTAGTAACTGCACCATCTTGGTTACAGCTCAACTAACGCCCAACACCGTGAGGTCAAGGTCTTCATCAGACTCAGATTCTGACCGTAGAAGTTCGTCTTCATTGATATTCATAGGATCTATGATTTCCATCTCTGAATGGTTGTCGACGGTAAGTGTAGCCGGTAAGTGTAGCCGTTTTGACTTTTAGGAGGCGCTGAAAGTGCAAGTTCCTCATCTTTTTTGTAGACCTTAAGGGTAATGGTGGACCATCCGAACCTTATCACGCCTTTAGTTAACGCAAAGGGAGCCAGGGAGTCCTTATTGATTACTATTATAGCAGATCTTTAAGAACCATCTGAATCCTCCAGTTTCGCAACTTTCCAGTCCTGAGTAGGTAAGGATGGGTTTCCATATTGAATCATCTTAAGGATGACGCCTTTGTTTGTGAGTTCAAACGGAACTGTTGTACGTGCTCTTGGCCTGCAAGGGATATCCTCCTTTGTTATAACCTCGAGCTTTGCACCAGGCCATAGGCCTTCTAGCCTGCTGACAGCAAGCTTATACAGATCGCACGATCTCACACCATCAAAGGAAACGAGCTTGACACGACCCTGATGCCAGCCTGCATGCTCAAAGGTTGCAGACTCCCCTTTCCATCATAACGGTCCAATAGGAGGCCTGGAGTTTGTTCAATATCTTTACCCATTGATCATGAGAGATCGTGCCATCTGCATTACTTCTGTCAATGACTGCGAATATGGATTTATCCTTCATTACCTCACTGAATGATAAATCTGTCCTTGTAAAGGAGGGAGTGCCGGTACTATGCACCTTGGGTCTTTTGGGTTTCGGGATGGTTCCCTCGAAAAACCTTTGTTACTTTGACGTTAAGTCATCGCTGGTCTGGATTTGGGCTAGAGTGTTTTTAGCCCAAACAAGTCTTTCACTTTGCTTAGCATTAAGTTCGGAAGCCGGCTTACTACCGATCTTCTATACTATCTTCTTAGCGTTCCTTCGATCTCTTTTGGAGGGAATTTTTATCTGCTCGTTTGGAGTAGAGCTATTGTTTGCAACTCCACTGAAATGGATTTTGTCCACCGTATTCGGCGGAAGGTTGCCTAGGCTTGTAGAAGGAGGGTTGTGTGGGTTTTCACCTTCCCTGCTGGTAGTGGCGTCTAGATTGTGGGGCGCTCTACACTCCCCAGAAGGTATTTCCACCTTTCTGAGGACTGTGGTCGTCTCACGATTCCTCCCCCTTTTTTTTTTAGCAATTTTCGTTGTTATGGCGTTGTCTTTTTTATTGGTCACTGGCGACTTATCCTCTTTCGAGGCCAAGCCATCGCCGGTAGTTGCGACACCTACCGACTTTTGAACGGATATCAACGTTCGCTTTTTATTAATTTTTTTTCGACTTTTCCATAATTTCATTTCAAGTTTTCTAACATTGAGGTATTTTTGAGATATTTTAGTTGTGAGGCTCTACAGCTGGATTGCTGGAGAACCGCACGTAAGCACCCCCACCATGTTTGCCCGTGGTTTACTAGTTTTGCAGAGAAAATAAAACCCCAAAAACCCATTTGCACGTTTGCCCGCGTAACGATATACAGCGGCACGTTTGCCCGCCATTTACTACTTTAAAATAAAACCAAAGAAATCGCGCGATTTATTTGGTTTTATTTTCAGTACAAAAGTAGTAAATGGTGGGCAAACGTGCCACGGGATATCGTTACGCAGGTTATTGTTACACGGGCAAACGTGCTACGGGAAAATGTTCACGGAAAACGTGCTGCGGGAAAACTTGACAGGGGCAAACGAGCAGCGGGAAAACGTAGCCAACCCGCTGTTCACAAGTTTCTTTAGATGGCGCTGCTCCATGATTGTACTATAGACATTTGTATACATGCCAATCCCCAAGAAGCCATCAGAAGATTGGGAAAGGATTTCCTGTTCTTTCCTCAAACACTGGAGTTTTGCCAACTACCTTGGGGCAATTGATGGAAAACATGTTCGCATGTTCGCCGCTCGAAAATCTGGTAGTTTTAATTTTAACTACAAAAAATGTTTTTCAACGGTGCTTATGGCTGTTATTGATGCGGAGTGCAAATTTTTAATGAGGAGCATAGGAGCGCATGGTTCGAACGCTGATTTTGGGAAAGCATGGTTAAACCATCCTCAAACACTAATATTGTACTTGCTGATGTGACATTTTTTTTTGTATGTAAGTTTGTAATGGAGGATAAATTTAGGGTTGATTTTAGCAACATTCGGGGCTGTAGTATACAGGCCTGCTGTTTTGGCACTAAGTGAAACCCATGTAGGTGAAAATACTGCGAAACTGCCTTTATCCCTCTCTTACTATGGTCTCGCCGTTTATATTAGGAATGATGTTGCTTACCAGTTACAACCACAATACGGTTCTTTTTTTAATTCGTTTTTCAGTTTTATGTGGTTAAAATTTTTCGTCAATAAGCATTTGATTCATATATGTTTTATATTTATCGAAGCCCAAATTTGGACAGTAAATACACTCAATGAAGAACACACATATGGCATCCAACTCTGGGGTTGTACAAACAAAAAAAATGCTGACACCATTCAGACATTCCGAAACAAAGTCCTTCGTGGAATAGTAAACGCCCTATGGTAAAAAAATCTTAACTTACCATCACAACGATTATCAAAAACACTTGAGCTAGTTTTACAAAGCAATACAACGGATATTAGCTGAGTATTGTTGTTGTCTATTGCGTTCTCTTTTATTTCTCATTCCGAGGAAATTGTTGTTGCTTTTTCATTTTAGTCGATTATTGATGAATTTGATGTTAGTGCCCCTGACAGTTCTTTGGCAATAGTACCAAAACTTGTCGTTCAAACGGTCTTGTAGAATGAATACTAAGTTTCTGGGTATTTGATTTAAGCCGAACTGATTACCTTACCAATGTTACTTCCCAAGGCTTTATCTCAAGAGGTGTTCTGATATATGTATATTGAGTGCAACACAAAAAAATTGCATCCATCTGCTTTCTTGAGTTTCTTGGACCTAAAAGTTTTGTGATGCTGAATAGACTCTTCGTTTTTTATCGGATTAGAAATTTTAGACCGAAAAAGAAATAAAAGGCACGACTGGGTCGGACAAACTTGCTCTTGTGTGAGATTACTTACCTTTGGCTTAGGATACTTAGCAAGAAACTATAATAAATAATCGGAAATAAAAATTGTTTCTATAGCGTTTTTAAGGCAGGTACCGTAAATAAGGTGATGTTGAAAAAAAATTTCAGACGAAAATCTCCGTCATTGGCAACAAATCAGGCACACAAAATTTTATCAAAATCGATCGTATTTTTTTTCCAGAAAAATTGGATTTTCTGTAGCGTTTATATGAAATGTACCGCTAATAAGGTGATTTTGAAAATATATTTCTAACAAAAAACTTCATTATTGAAAAAAATCAGTCACACTAAATTTTATCAAAATCGAATATTTTACGAGAAAATTTGATTGTCTTTAAGGCTTATTTGCCAGGTACCGTTTATATGTAAACTTTTTCTGAAAAAATGAAAAACACAGCCTTTGGCTGCAAATCCATTGTTCGAAGTTTTATAAAAATCGATCGTATTTTTTTCCAGAAAAATTACGTTTATATGACAGGTTATTTTTAGACCTAATATAAAAATCAAAATACGCCTGGGCATATTACTCTAAAAATACAGAATACCAAGTTTGAAGAAAATCGGCCTAACAGTTTAGGCTGCAGGTGTTGATACATCCAGACTGACAGACAGACAGACAGACAGAATTGTCGGACCTTCTTTTTTCGTGTTCTCTATCATCGTAATGTCATGTTTGATTGTTATCTCAAAATTTATTTTTTTACGAATACAAAACTTGCCTTAAAATACCTATAATTGCAAGTATTAATACAACAATACGCTGCTCTTGGAGGGCAATGAACCTACGCTCTAAAATGTTTGAATAACAAAGATGAGACACACAACTTGATAGATCCCTCTAGCATTATTGAACCTTTTTTATGTAAAACCATCAGACATAAAAACCACGAAGATTTTCTTCTTATTCTTACTGATGTGTTCCGTGATTAGGAGATATTTGTACGACTTAAAAGCTGGATTCTTCAATTTGACATGCAAAACTTCAGACGGGTGTGTTGACATAGACATCGAATCCAAAATCGAGCTTCTGATACTCAATATAATGTACCTTTCCGAGGTTCAATCCCAAAATCAAACCCTTGCAACTACACTACATGGGGATTTCGCAATACAGAAGCTGTAGTGAGATTCCCTTTGATTACTAAATCTCTACTTTCTATCTACTGCCATGTTTTTGGCATTAAAATGTATACCCATTTGTGGTAATCAACATTGTAAGTTCTAGGTGGATTGTTGATGTTATTTCTCGGGTTGGCAGTAAAATTATAGTTAAGAACGTAATTTTGTATTGCAGGAGAAGGGCGGAAGTGGCAGTTGACCTTTGTACGGGTTGTGTCAGGTCACTTTATTTCTAATACTATTTCCAAATTTTGGTTTTGGCCATTCGCTATTCGTCATGCACATAATGGCCCGTTTGCTCTTTGTCACGTAAAGCAAAACTCACGTTTGATCTTTGCTTGTAGATCGGAAAGCTAAGATGTTCGATTCTGTCTATAAGTAATAACAACTGTATCGGTTTGATTGTTACCTCAAACATTTTTTTTACAAATGCATAACTTGCCTTAAAGAACCTATATTATCGCAAGTAAAAACTGTTTCAAACGAAATGGTGTCATGTTGCTTAAGAAATTGAGTGAAGAAGAGCCGGAACTATATGTTTTAATTACAATTGTCTCCTCCTTCCAGTTTAGATCTTGGATGCCAAATTCTTCAACAACTTTTCCCCAAATATCTAATTTTGATTGGGGCATTTTTTATTCCGGAACGGTATCAATCCAGGGCGGTTGACGTTCTTACCTCAGCAACTATTGAACTTTATTACTCTTGGAACGTCCAGCTGTGAATGATAAATCGCTCTTGCTTTACAAAAGTTAGTTTTTTATAGTTTGTCCTCTATAAATTGGCAGTACAGGCCTTATGGGGAAGCTTTTTCAAAATCAGTAGCGCGCCTTATTTGTGCACCATACTGAATTGAAAGAAACCCCATTTAAAAAATGTTTACCCGCCAATGATTTTTCGATTGCATCCGACATAGATCCCACAACGACCTGCCTAGCGTACAGTTAAATACGCACTGATTGGCTAATGCATTTCAACCCTCTTTTAACATCCATTCGAACAGAGATACCTTTGTCAATTTGGTAACTCGGTTCGTATTTTTTTATATTGAGTTTCTGTTGAGGAACTTTTGATTTTAGAGCTTAAAAAATACCTTTTATTGATGAAATGATAATGAGATATTGAGATGAGCATATTACAAGTACAAAAGTGTTATCGTGCAGTGTTTTTGTTGATCATGTTTGTGTTTTTTATGTGGGGAAAATCTTAAAATGCAGTTACAAAAATGTAGGTAAGCTGTTGTCTTTAAAGAATTTATTTGCGTAGATTCTCGTGCCGGTTGGTCGGTTGATATTTCGTGTATATTTTTTCTTATTTGAGTAGATTTTTAAAGCGCGCGGGCGGTCGGTATTGATGTTTCGTGTACCTATTTTTGTGATTGGTGAGAAATGGCACCGGTGTGTCCAACACGTCGAGCAGGTAATTGAGCCGAAAATGTGGGAAATTGACGTTTTTTCGGAAAACGCTGTAGAAAGCCTTATAATAAATCTAGATGAAGAGAGCAGCAACAGCAGCAGTAACTTCTCAAGTGATAAAAATACCTTTACTTACATATAAATGTACATATTTATATTTAATAGATGAATTTATATTTATTTTTGTTATGCTTGTTTATTTATTTTGCTTGTTATATTAATCTTTATGAATAAATTCTTTATTTTTTGTTTATTTTTTATTTAAAAGGGATTAGGCCTACTGGGGATACCCCAGTAGGCCTAAAAACGCGCCTACTATCTTACCTCTTGGTGGTGTTGAAAAAGATAAATTTCATTTCATTTTTATAAATAAAAATTAAGAAAATAATTTTAATTAAAAAAGAAGAAAGGTAACCCTACATCATATTTTTTCAGTTTTTTTCCAATTCAAAATGCTTACTACGGCAACCCTGTTAGAGCTTTTGAAAGAAGATAACCTTATGGAAAGCAAAGAAGTGCGAATGAGAGACAAACATCCCTATCATCTGGAAGTGACGAAAATCGAATTCAATTCATTTACGCCAAGGGAGGACAGGAAGAACCTTCTGTTACTGAAAGGTATCCACCATTCGTATGCCGCCATCGAAGTAGAAGAGGAACTACGAATTGAAGGGCTATCAGTCGTCAAGGTGACACAATTTAAATCGCGGAAGGCACAAGGTAAAGCCTACAACAACTTTGTAGTAGAGTTGTCAAAGTCAAGTGATATTAGAGAAGTATATACTAAGACCCTAATAATGAACCAGGGAGTACACTGGGAACGACTGAAGTCAAACGATGTTGTTCAGTGCCATAACTGCCAAAGCTTTGGACATGTTGCCACCAACTGTGGACGTCAGTATGTGTGTGTTAAATGCAAAGAAAATCATGGACCTGAAGAGTGTCAAAGAAAGGAAAATACCGGATCAGACGTATGGTGCGCCAACTGCAAGAAGGAGGGTCACCCAGCCAGCTTTAAGGGCTGTCCCACACTAAAAGCTCGACTTACTGAGAGGAACAAGGCGATAGCTGAGAAAAAAGCGCACAAGGAGTTTGTCGCAAAGTCGGCATGCCTGGTTACACACCCAAACGTCAGCTACGCAGCAATGGCCAAGCAAAATACGGCCACCAAACCAGTTACAGTTCCAAGCCAACAGCAACCAAACAATCTAACAAAGACAGTGCCAAGCAAACCAGCCAAACATACATCAGCTTCCCCGTCAATGAACCTCAACAACGAAGTTCAGCGTATCTTTGGGTCTAATCTTCTGTCAGTTATGGAGAAAGCTCGAAGTGCCGTTCCAAAACACTACAGTCAACTGAGCGAAAAGGAAAAGTCAATGGCATTGGCCACCTTCATTTTTGAATTATGTATGTAAAGAAGCTCCGCACTCTGACGTATAATGTAAATTCATTATACAGCCTGGAGAAGAGGACGTCATTCAACTTGTTCATGAAGAACAACATACCGGACATCGCCCTTATCAGTGAGACGAACGTGACAAAGCGTAATAATATCAACATCGCGGGATATAAAACCTACCGACAAGATAAAACCGAAGAACGAAGAAGAGGAACGGCAATTTACGTCAAAGGAAAATTCTCTCCCAACACAAGCGAGGTCATTATAAAAGGACTGAAAACCAGCGAAGCCACAGCCATCAAGATGACCCTAGGTAGAGATGAAACCCTTACAGTCATCAGCGTCTACTTTCAATGCGCATCCACTGCAAGGAACATCAAAAGTGACCTGAATATCCTTAACGGGATTCTAAAGCGAGGCACCTACGGAATCATTGGCGGTGATTTCAATGCAAGACATCACCTATGGTTGGACACGGTAACAAATTGCGAAGGCAGAGCTATTATTGACTGGATGGAACAAAACAGTGAAGAACATTCACTGGTGGTTATATCACAACCTAAACCAACCTTTCCCAGGACACCATCGACGCTGGACTTCTTCCTGGCCTCATCCAACCTGGTACATATTCTTCCAGAGTTAAGAAATTACAGCTGCTCAATAGTACATAGTGACTCGGACCATGAAGCCGTCCAACTGTCAATTAACCTTGACCAACCTCTAGCTCTAGCAATAGAAGTACCTGAGAACTATATAAATTACAGACGGCTAAATATTGAAAGACTTCAGAGGGACATTGAAGAAAATATAACCCTCCCACCTTCAAACAGGAATTTGCTGGATAGTCAAATCGACGCAGCTATAGATAACTTGGAAAATGCTGCATCTGGTGCACTGGACAATCAAAAGCGGCCTAGAACATCAAGGGATAGGTACCAACACCTTCCTCAGTACGTGCAGAATCTCTATGCTCACAGACAGCGACTGAGGAAACGGCTACAAAGGATTCATCAAAGTGAACTCAACACAACAAGCAGCAACTACCGAACAGTTTTGTGTGAACTTCAGCAGGTAAACATCATGTTCCGGAACTGCATTAAACACCAAAATAACATCCAGTACCAGAAGAGACTGCAAGCAATCAAGCCAGGGCCTGATGCCTTCAAAAACATCAACAGGATTATTGGGAAACAGCCACATATTCCGGAAACAATCATCTGCAATGATTACAGTGAAGCAACCTCAACCCAGGACAAAACGGAAGCGTTTGCTAATTACTTCGAAGAAAACTTCAATCCAAACCCACCCGACGACCCGGTGTTTCTACGTGAAGTTGAGTCATCCATTCACCGGACTCTACTGCCGGATCCAGAAGTTATCCATTTCAGTGAAACCAATTCAGCAAGTAATCCGATCGAGAGTCCACACCTGTGCTGTCTGGAGGAGGTTGCTGAGATCATCGGTAATTCTAAACCAAAGAAATCAGCTGGACCAGATGGAGTCTCCAACTTTGTGCTGAAAAGGCTACCAAATGCAGCAATGATCCTCCTCACAATCATTCTCAACAACTGTGTCAACAACTGTTACTTCCCCCAGAGGTGGAAAACAGCTAAGATCGTGGCAATTCCGAAGAAAGGTGCATCCAACCAAGTGTCCAACTACAGGCCGATATCGCTTCTCAATAGCATCAGCAAAATTTTGGAAGAAGTTATTCTCCGGAGACTTAAAAGATTTTGCAGTGAACACTCAATCGTCCCCGATATGCAGTTTGGATTTCGAGAAAAACACTCAACGCTGCATCCGCTGTTAAAGTTTCAACACGATATCACCACAGCCCTCAACAAGAATCAAGTCACCGTCAGGTGCTTTCTGGATGTCGAGAAAGCATTTGACAGCGTTTGGATAGAAGCGCTTATTCATAAACTCTATCTATTGAAATTACCTCCGCCACTAATAAATTTTTTTTTTCTTTTCTTTCTTTCAGAAAATTCTTCGTCCAAATAGGCAAGCGAAAATCGAACTTGAAGAACATCAGAGCCGGAGTCGCCCAAGGATCAAAACTAGGCCCCTTCCTCTATAGTTTGATGACATCAGATCAACCCGCTCCAACTGAATGCGATAATATTCTCTATGCTGATGATTCGCTAACTTACGCTGCCTCAAATTCACCGCTTATAGCAGTCCGGAAAGTAGAGGCTCACATCCATAGACTCTGCCAATTTTACAAGAAGTGGGGGATTCGGATCAATGCCACAAAATCGGAACTTATATGCTTCAGAAGACCTTCAATGAGAAGAGCCAGCTGCACAGTAGCCAATATAAGAAAACTGGTTCTGAAACTTCCTGACGGATCAACCATACCAGTCAAACCGAGTGTAAAATACTTGGGGATCCATTTCAATGAGCTGCTCAGGTTCAACCCGCACTCAAGGAATGTCCTCAAGAAAGCCAGCTCAAGAAAGCCGTCTGCACCCATTAATGAAAAAAAGAACCGGACTAAGCCAAGAGACGAAGATGCTTCTATACAAGCAACTTCTGCGACCCATCATCAGCTACTCGTTTCCAGCCTGGTTTACAATTTCGAAGACAGCCATGAGTGAACTCCAAGTATTTGAAAGGAAGATTTTAAGAATATGCACTGGACTTTTCTTTGACCGGCAGAGACAGAGGCACTACAGGAACGAACTCCTATATAAAGAAGCAAAAATAATTCCGCTGGACAAATATCTAGTGATGTCGACAAAGAAGCTAGTTGGTAACATAATCAACCACCCGAATCAGCTAATGAAAAAGATTGCCATCGAACATCGACATCCTGAGCCAAGGTATCTCAGCGTTATGGAAACCATGGACGAGAACTTTTTTACGGACAACGACAACGAGAACGCAATCTCGTTCTACGCTGACACAAGGTCAGTGCACTACCGCGGCTAAGCGCCGTACCCCCCCCCCAACACCTAAATCAAAATGACAACCGGGAAGGAACACCCTGAGGACGATTAAGTCAACCGACTTCTTAAATCAAATTTATTTATCACTAGTATATGTATTATGTATTTTGTTAAACTTAAGTCAGTGTTTAAGGTTAGGCCCCTTATGTGCCAACAATAATGTAAAAAAAAAAAAACATCATAGTATCGTAAGTAGATGTAAGCCAAATTGTATATATAATGTTCAATAAAAATTAAATTGAAATAAATTGAATCCCTATCTTTCCTGTACTGCCAATTTTTAGTGGACAGACTATAGTGGTGCCAATTCGGAAGCTTTGAAAATGTTTCTAGTACACTGCTTTCCCAAAATTATACCTGTTTTTTTATTAAATTTAAGGTATTTTTATCTTCTATATTTTATTGTTGATCACAAAGACGCGGAACGTGACAAGTGCTTAATAGACTTATTTAATAGAATTAACTAAAATGCCTTCAAACTGTTGAAAAGTTAAGCAGTGAATTAGTATTAAATAAGAATTGAATAGGTAAATCTTCATTTATAAATTTTTTCCCGAACCCCAAACATTTTATTTATAGAGAGTTTATGAGTTTGTATAAGTAGGGAAATCAACCAAATAAACAGCTAGATTTTTGAGTTTTTAAATTTACAAAAAAAAAAAAATTGAAAAGTTAATTAAAATTAAAACTAAGCATTTTTGCAAAGCTTTGGTACTTAAATTTGATCTAATCATCTAGACGTTGATGAAATCACCACCGTTAAAAGGTTTCGAGTGTTTGACTATATACACTCCGACAAAACGAAACTCGCATGCACTGCGCCGTTTCACTTCTTTGAAAACTTTAGTAAACATGAAATAATATTTTTCCAGTTTTAAATGAAACTTCTTCAATTTTCGTTGTCTTGAAATTCCGTAGCTGTCGTATTTAAATGCTGTTATATTGGAATTAATTTTATGAAATTCCCTATAGTGTGTTTTCTGATTGGAAAAAAGTTTTTGTGTGTGAAAACCTGATAACTCAAAATACACTTAATTATAAAATTTAGCTCAAAATAAAAAATAACGTAGGCCGGGCCGTAAAGCTACTCGTCGCGAGTTTGACATGTTTGTACTAGCCTTAGGGTACATATTTTTGTTATTTTTCTAAATATTTTCCAGTATGGGTATAACCTACCATATCACCCTTTATCCGCTTGACATTGAGTTTCGGGGCACCCTGTAGATCGAATTATCGCTTATAACGTTCTTTTACTCGAAGAAAAATAATGTAATACTTTATTAATTATTGACAAAATCCTTGAGTAAAAAAAATCCTCCTGGTACACCTAGTAAAACAGGTAGTAGGAGGAAAAAAAAAAACTTTTGGGTTTTCCTTTTTCAACTGGAGGCGCTTGGATTATTATTCATGTGTCATAAATGGGAATTATCGTTTCCAAACTATCCTTAACAATAGTAATTAAATTGTGTGTAAATCCAGGAGGAAATATCGAGCTGACTACCTGTACCGCACTGAAGGTATTTATAGCTGCTTAAATTGTTATTCAATGTTATATACGTTTCTGGATCATTAACCTGCCTTCCGAAAAATTTGGTTCTGGATTAGAGTTTTATTGTCCGTACAATCCAATTTTATGGGTTATCCACAATTTCTTTGAGTTAATACCTTCTTACCTTATGTAATATATTCAAGTACTTGAAAAATATTCCAAATTTGGACATATCAATTCTTGGAAATAAAAAAATACGTTTGCAGATCCATTTTTAGAAAAAAAAAACATTGAAGTAAATATTTCAAATTTTTACCGATTTTTCGCATGAATTTTAAATAATATTTATTTTGTTACCTACAATTTAATGATGTCTGATGTCATAAATATCTATGTACAAAATATAGTCAACTTATTTAATATTATTTGACTATCATTTGAATATTTATAGGGTGCATAGTGCATATGTACAACCAATGTATTGTGTTTTAGTATATAGTAAATTCAAACTGTATTTGATTAATGAAAATATGTTATGGACGAGTTTTCATATACTCCGATCATTAAAAAAATTAAATTTCGAGATAAATTTCCCCTTGTTTTACTGCCCACAATAAAAACAAAAGTAAGCAAAAAACAGATAAGATAGGAAAAATAGGTGCAGTGCGTGATGAACGATCCCCATTAGTCCAGTCAAAGCGTAGTTAAAATCGCCCATGTTACACAAAATATACAAATGCTGTTTTTTCGAATTCTATATTTTTTGGGTCGCCAAATCTGAATCTGAAGAAATGCAACAAAATTTCCTTGTGCGTTTTGAAATATCAGCGAAAAACCGTTAAGGCAGACAGATAGACAAACAGAATATTCCAAAAAGTTATTTTTTTGAATTTCATTTTTCTCAAAATCAGATTAATTTTTATAAAATTTTATATGAGTGATTTTTTGTTAATGATAATATCTTTCTTTTCCGAAAAAGCTTACTTTTGAACGGCTGAACCGAATTTGACTAAATTTTATATTCTAAAAGTTCTCTTAAGACTGATTAAAACTGCAATAAGAAAAAATTGGAAAAAAGTTTTTTCTAATAAGTTATCAATTCTAATAAAATTAACTGTCAATGTTAAAAAGTCGTCGAATTTCCTAGTCGGTAACACGAGGCCACTAGGCGGGAAGTTTATGCGACCTAGTCGTGCCCTTTATTTTTACTGCACATAAAACACTTTCAGTTTAAAAAAATTAAGACCGAAGCCTATTGTCTAGAAAAAGCGTTTTTTAAATGAAATGAAATTTGAAATTTAGGTATTCAAATTAGAAAATGAAAAAAAAATTTCTAGAATTTGACTTGTCACAAATTAATAACAAACATTAGTAACAAGATGAAAGCACTTGGAAAAAAATTCTTTCAGTAAGTAAAAAAAAGGGTAAAAAAGTCTACGGTTTTTTTTAAAGCACAATTTTAAGCAAATTATTAAAAGTAGGATTTTTTCAAATGGTTTATTAAAAGAAAAGTGACTTTATGCGTATGGTGTGCTTCGTTAAAAAATGTTTGGAAAATTAAAATTTTGCAGTATAGTAGCTTATTCCACAGTTTTTCTTTTCATTTTCACAATTTTAATATTTAGAATTTTGTTTATTTCGCATTCGACGTTTTGTTTATTTACGTTTTGTTATTGAAATCATATAAAATAATCATTTGAGTTTTTTATTTAGCATTTTTTATATATATAGCGAAACATTATTTGTGGAAAAAAAAACACTCGGACAAATATCAAACAACTTAATAAAAAATAGGAACAGCAAATTGCCAAATGGTTAAAAATGATTTTTATAAAAGGTTAAATATTAAACCGCCGAATGTTAATTGCAAAGTGTATAAAAAATGCATACAAATAACAAAAAATAAAAAGATAATTCAAAATTGTGAATCAAATGAAATATTTTAAAATCGTAACAAATAAATTCCAATTCCAAATGCAAATTTATTCAAACAATGGTGAACCGATTTCATTTAATAAAAAAAAAAAAAATACGTCATGTTGTAGAACTGTGTATTTGCAACGAAAAACTATTTGGTATGAGTTGACTATAAGTTGATACTTTAGACTTTCGTGTTTAAATTGTTTTAAAAATACTTTTTTTTTCGCCTATTTGCAGTGCTGTTAAAAAATATAAAAAATGTCATGTTTTCCCAGATCCATAGAAGAGGATTTTATAGAAGAATCAGATTTTTAATACCATAGTGGCATATAGTTGTTTAAAGTTTGATTTAAGAATATTTATATAAGTTTTATCCAACTAAACATCCGTTGATATGAATGAAAATATACTTTTTGTTATAATTTTTGCTTGCTTTTTATTATATCAGCACAAACTCAAAAAGTATTGCACGGGGAGCTTGTCAAGTTATTTTATATTTTGGCATCACCTTGTTAAAAAATTCAATAGTTTTTAAATTTGAAAATCTAATTGAATTAATGATGAAAGTATACCTATAATAGAAAAAGCAGTTAACAATCATCAGTATATCTATGTCGTAAAAGGATGCTGAAATAAGAATGTTTATGGTTTTAATATTTGAAGTTCAATTGAATCATACTATTGCATTCATAAAAATCTTCATTATGTCATCTAGCGGATTATGAAAATTCAGATGAAAACTTAACATCATGCATCAACAAATTATAATTGAACATGGTTCAAATAATAAAGAAATCACACTTTCAAATACCACAACTACAGATAAAAGATATTTTTCATTTCTATTTCATTTAATATTGGAAAGTATAAGCACTTAAAACATAATTCATGTAATGCAAAATATATCTGACAATATTGCACCGCCCATCCATATTACCACATTATTATACCTACACTCCTACACAGCATTATGTGGACCACAAAATTCTTTTGTCAAAGATCAAAGTAATGAATAACCATCCCTTTTCACTTCACTTTCTTTCAAGATACAATACCCACACAGATGTGCTATGCACTATATGTTATCTCAGGTATCTCACTGACAACCTTTTGCTAAGGATCGTGAGCTGTGATTCGTTAGTTAATTTTTCAAAAAGATTACTTGCAAACGATTGGCTAAATAACGGCGATCCGCAAAAAAGGATTCAGTGTACTTTTCCTATAAAATCAAGGAAATTTTTAACATTTGCAACAATTCAATAAAGAACGTGGTCCAGACCATACACTATTGTATAAATAACGTTTTCAAATATTAAAATATTTAACTGTAAATATTAGAGAAATAGATACATTTTTTTAAATAAACTTTGTGAAAAATATTTATTGTGAAGTGCATTACCTATACTTATATCAATAAAAATGGAAAACAATCAAAGTTACCAAATGGCGTATACAAATTTTGCCATGGTAAGTAAAATCGAAATTATCCTTATTTGTAGTTTAATCATAATACAATTCTTGAGAATCATAAATTCCTTACATTCTTGCAATCTTAGTTTGGTTTGTCATTCGCAAGTTTTTTGTTGTTAAAATATTTGCCGTCATGTCTTCGGTGTTTGTAGGTTATATTGCAGTTTAATTATTCCATCTTCAAATAATCCTCGAACAAAATAATATAAATAATGGTTTAACAAGTTGTTGTGCTCCCAGTCTGTGTATATGCGTGAAATCCATTTTTTCTGTTTTTTGGCAGACTTGTTGGCTCAATGAATAATTTAATTTTGTGACCTCTAGTGCCAAAAGCAACTTTGTCAAAAATAAAATAAAAAACTGCGAAAATTTCGGATTTTTTTTTTAGACCTTAGCGATTATAACCCAAAAGTACTAGTTATTACCTTTTTAGGATTTATAAGCGCTAAAATCTGAAAAAAAATTTTAATTTTCGCGGCTTTTGCGATTTTTGATATCACAAACTTGGATTATTCATTGGGCCAACATCATAAAATGTCTGCAAAATATCATAAACATCGGATTTTACGCACATTTACCCCATACTCTCAGGCGAAAATTTTACTGGACTCATTTTTTTTATTTTATAAGGCTTGGAAAAGTCGTTTTGTAGATTCACAATTATTTAAAATCTGAAATTTATTTAACGAGTTAATTTTTTAAAAACTACTTTTCAAAATATTTACATATATGTATGTACGTATTGAATACACACCGAAACGGAAGAATAATAAAATATAGTAGTCTTTGTTTTTTTTTTATAACGTGTTTCGATTTGTTATCAAATCATAGTCAGGTGCAACAAAATTAAAATTAATAAAGCTATTTTGAAGCTTATCAAAAATTACAAGAATTTATCAATTAAATAATTTTCAAATTTTGAAACAATTTCACAAGTGTCAGCAAAACCAAAACAGTCCCTAACGGCATTATTATGCAGCTAAGGTCGTGTGTAAATTGGGTTAAATTTTCTACTACGACTAAGTTTTGACGTTTAGGCCGAGGTGGGGTAAAATTTAGCCATTTTCTGTTTGAGTTGGGTTAAAAGGATTTCTTTAAATACTACTTTCACTAAAGAACCCTTAAGATTTAAGAAATTTCCCTGAAAAAAAATTTTTTTTTTCTTTCTATAAGTTTATTAATTCTTTATACAAAATCCAACTTGAAAGATAAAATGTTAAAAATTCGGTCTGAAAAATGTAACGAAATATGAATTTTACTAATTTTTCTTGGTTTATTTCATATTTTGAAACAAAATAGTCCAAAATCTTTGCAATTCCCATTCCCATTGTGAACAGTTTGGTTATGCATGCTTATGCACTATCAGTATATGAACACAAGTTTTCACAGCTGCCAAAAATTTCAAAACAAAGAAAAAAAAATTCGCATTGTGTTTTTTCTAAAAATCTAACGAAACAAATCTGTTTTTGCAAAATAAATAGCAATTCGAGAAAGTATTTTATATTAATTCTTTTATCCTTTTTTTTTAAATATCAACGCATTATTGCGTGGAGTCACCTAAACGTTCTGCAACACGTCTGCAATAAATAAAAAAAAAAACAATTTTAGGCAACAATTAATAATTTTCAAATAATCAGTGTCACTTTTGCGCTATATTATACAATTTACACAATAATTATTAATTAATATCTACATTATTTATTAAAAAACCTCCAGTCGTTATTTATGTTCGGATTTTTTTTTTATCCAGCTCACTCCATATTTTTAAAAGTTCTTTTTTTTCGTCGTGATACCCTACGCCTACACAAACAAGAATATATATATATATAATTTTATTTATCAATCGAATTAATTCAAACATACATTTATTATAATGGTTTCCCAGTAACTCTTGCCTATTTTGTGCTCACCACGTTCATCTTTTCGCGCTAATATTTTACCGTTGTGATTACAACCAAACGGAAAAAAAACAAAACAAATACAATCTTCTCTCTCTATCTTGAAACGTTAAATTTTAACCCATTGAGCTTGCTCGAAAGCTCGCTTAATTTTAACCCATTTTATTCACCACGATAGTGTAAAAATTAAACCAGTTTAACCCAATGTACACACAGCCTTATTGATGAATATGAATACCCAAACATTCTTTTATAACACCATTTTGCTTGATATCTCTTTCCTCATAAAAAAAACTTCCCATAATTTAAATTATTTTCAAATATGAAAACTCGTAGCATTTTTAAAAAAAATATCTATATTTTTTCGATCTTATGCCCAGTTTCACCAAAATACATGTAAAAACATGTTAGTTAACGGAGTAATAAAATTTATTGGCATTTTAACTTAAAATGGTGTGCATGTGCACCAACACTATGAGGTGAATTTTAAAAAATGAGGAAACTTGATGCCAACCCCGGATTTGTATTCACCACACATGGGTCTCTTTCATTACCCCGTGGCTCCACTGAACATCAACGATGACACGAATATCGGTCTGTCATCCAGATAATAGGGAATTTTACCATCTTGTCAAAAAATATGACAGCTCACACTATACAGATGACAGATTGAAATATGTATCGCGCTTTTTTCAAACTGTCAAACTCAAGATCTTACAGAAAGCAATTTGGAAATAATTTTTAAATGCGTGAAATTTTTTTTGTTTGAAATTTGTGATTTCCGTGGCTTAAAAATTTATTTTAACTAGCAAAACCAACAAATACATCTGTATATACATATAAAAGTGGCCGAAATAGTGACAAAAACATTATTAACATTAAAAACTATTCAACACAAAAACATTGTTGGTTGTTACTAAAAACTATTCGATTATTGTGTAGGTAGTGAATTTGTTTTCAAATTATTTCGACACCAAAACATTTGTTTGTGATTACTGGTTCTGTTGAGGTTGCACATCCTCTTTGTATGCCGTTAAGGGCGTGCAAAATTATCGCCACATGAGTGCATGTCTCAAATAGACCTGCTTTGCATTGGCAGTGGGCAGATTCTACCTTGCCACTCTCCGTAATGATGATCCAGGCCTCCAAAGGTTTTTCATTTAAGCGCTGGGAATGCAAAACCTGAGTAGATACAAAAAAACTGATAAACGCAATTTGACTATTTATTTATAGAAAACTTAAGTACCTTCCCCAACACAATGTAAACATTGGCTCGTTTGACGAAAGTTCCAGCCATTTCCTTCAGCCATCCTGCGTCGAAGAGTTGCTGTTTTTGTTCTCCTTTCCCGTGCAGTTTGACTTATTTGAAAGTAAATACCTGTGGGTTATATAAGATGTTACATTTTTTGGAAATATCTTACTCTCATACGAAAACAGGTATGTATCTTTTCCAATATTTTCAATTTTCGATAAATATCGAATTTTGCTACATGGATCTAAGGATCTAGCATATTGGGAGAGTTCCATACTGTTTTTTATCTTTTTCCAATTTAATACTCTCCTTGAAGTAATCGGCTCCTGTTTCCAACAATTGATAATTTAGTTTTATTCCTTTAGTTTTTTCTTCCAATATAAGTGGAAAGACAAATTCTGTTTATATTTATTTCTTAAAATTACTACAAAATTTTCACAATTCCCGCTTTTGTTTTCAATCAATTTGTCAACAATGACAAAAAAATTCAGCTGTTCTGTATACTGCTGTTTTTGACAATTCCGTGAGAACGAGAAAGAGATATATCGTTGTTACCTAAAAAGCCCTATCCAATGAAGACCAATAATTGGTTACTTTGTCTCCATTGGATTATCTGATGACAGGTCGTGTCATCGATGATGTTCAGTGGAGCCACCGGGGTAGAACAAGCGAGAGGAGAGCATATCAATCGAAAAATTTCAACGTTCTCTTTGTTTGGCATTTATAAGACGCATTTAAAATTAATTTGGAACAAAATGGGACTTTTAGCCCAAAAAAGGGGTCTAGGTGGAAAAATCAAGGGCAAAAAAACAAAGTATGCAGCTTTGGTTGGACTCGCGAGGAGGTAAACATACTAAAAGTACCCGATCCTAGGTTGGACACAAAGGAGTGCAGTGGGGCTTTAAATTTTTCGTTTTTTTTTCTTGAAAGATACCTACTTAGGTATATAGAACTTCGTTCCCCAATCTCGATGTCAAGATAGTTTGTTAAATTTTCTTTGTTAACAGTGTCAAACTCCAAACAACAGGTCCAATTTTAGGTTTTGGCTCAAATCACTGACTCCCATGGTTGACCTCCTATTGCCGAAATCATAGAAATTGTAAACAATTAAAAAACTGAATTGTTTGACGATCCATGTTGTTTAATTAATCAAAAGGTGACCTTATAAATCCTCCCTGATATAAAAAAAAACACTAATACTTATGTCGAATTCCTTTCAAATGAAAAGTTGACTTTTTTCGGACTAAAGTTGACTTTTTTTGGAAAAAGATTGATCTGAGGGGAAAAATTGCTTTGCACATACTGATAATTATTTATTTTCCTGCACTTGTACTGTGGTTTATTTTAATACGAATTTGCCTGAATTAAAATTACTGAAAATAATATAGATGAATGTTGTAAATTGTGCAATTTTTCAAAGAAGGTCAAGTATAATAAATGCTTTAAATCGCTTCTAAATAAATATACACAATACAATCAAAGAAAAAAAAAAACAATTTTTTGGTTCAAGATCCATAAGAAGGAACAAAAGAATTGTTTCCGATCAAATCTGGTAAAATGCAAGGAATTTAACATTAATTAATATTTTAAGGATCACTTTTCATTTGGAGATTATCCGGGTTTCAGGACTAAACTTAATCCAGTTTAACCCTGAAATATATTTTTTTAGATAATTTTAGATCCAGATTTAAATCCTTGACTTAACTTGAGTAAATTTTTGTTGCAGTGTCATTAAAAAAAATATTCTACTTGTTCAAGTTTCAAATTCAATGATTGCAGAGCATTAGTTCATAAAAGCGGAGAGTAAAGATTTGGAACAAAGGCTAAACCACATTTGTACAATCGTGGTTCAACGTGGTTTAAGTGTTTACACCGATTTCGGCGGTTCAACTATAAAAATCCGTGACTTAAAAACTTGAACTAAACTAAACCTCGATTGTACAACTGATAATTTATCTGATGATATGACACACGATCGAATTCAATGTTCTTAATACTTTTTAATCAACCGGATGATAAAATGTCTTGTACTTTTTGAGAAAATCAAAAATTTTGAAAAACTACCTCATAAGAAAAACAATTTGTTTAGTAATCCCCTCTGACTGAACTTTTATGTAATTTAATGAATATTAAAGGTAGAATTTGCTTTTGGTTTTTTTTTTGAAATATCCAGAAAGTATTTGCATACAATGAAATGAAAACCTTCTGGATGAATGCTTTCCACATGTTTTTAAATTGAAAAACACCTGAAAATCGATCTGTCAATTTTGCTTATTACGACGGTGAGCGGAGACACGCACCGTATCGATGGTTCCTTCACCTTTTTGTTACAAGAAATTGAAAAGAAATTGATGACAAGGCATTTTTTCTTTAAGATTTATTTTAAATTTTAAATAATTTAAATAATTTAACTAGTCGAAACATCAAAACATCACAATTTGTAGAGACGCACTTTATGTCCGTTTGGCTTATGTTTGAGATTGGCACGAGTACAATAACTTTGGCGCCGACAATTGATAACGGATTTTTGTAGAGGGGTCAAATACAAATTTTTTTTACTATGGGAGGGGGGTCTATCTTCCACCGTTTGGACGGGAGATGCAATTTAATGAAAAAAGTACTAAAAATTTAAAAAAATCATTAAAAAATAACGGTAATATCTACAATTGAGAATTATATCTTTTTTAAAAGCCAATACTCCGTTTTAGTAGCCAGTTTTTAAATCAAGTCAAAACTATCCATAGTTTTTGAAAAAAACTACTTTCAAACTCAAAATTTGGGAAAAAAAACATTAAAAAAATTTTTAAATTGTATTTTTTCAAAACTTTGAGATTTTATATTATTATTTTTTTTCTTAGAAATCGTTGCTCATATTAAGTTTTAATCAGAAACCGAAAACAAAAAAAATGTATGTCTTCTAGTTTTCGAGAAAATTAAAAATTACCTAAACTACTCTTTTAATTTAATTAATTTTTTTTGCTTAAGTATTTTACGTGGTCTTAATAAAAATAGAATATGGATTAATTCTTACATAAATTAAATCTAAATTATTATATTTTCCCAACACCCAGCCTTACGGCGTATCGACAGTGAGGTATGTTTGGGGGGCATGCTGCCCACTACAACCATCCTGCCTGGGCCTGTGATAGGATTTTGGGTGGGTGCAAGTTTGGGTATATGCAAAGTTTCTTTTAGTTTCTAAAATTTTTTTTTCAATGTTTTGAAAAATTAAACTTTTTTCAAAAACTATGAATAGATTGCACTTGATTTGAGAACCGGCTAATAAAACTGAGCATTGGCTTTCAAAAAAGATATAATACTTTATTGTAAATATTACCGTTAATGATTTTTTTTCAATTTGTAGTACTTTTTCATTAAATTCCCCCTCCCGCCCAAACGGGCGGATACAGAACACTCCTCCTATAGTTAAAAATGCTTGTATTAAACTTTTCTATTTTTACGATCAGAATAAGACCACGTAAAATACTCAAGCAAAAAAAAAATAATTGAATTAAAATAGTAGTTTTGGTAATTTTTAATTTTCTCGAAATCTAGGAAAAATAAAATCATTTTCTTTTCGGTTTCTGATTAAGAATTAATATGAGCAACGATTTCTAAAAAAAAAATATAATATAAAATCTCAATGTTTTGAAAATTACACTTTAAACATTTCTTTTATGTTTTTTCACCAATTTTGAGTTTGAAAGTAGTCTTTTTCAAAACCTATGGATAGATTTCACTTGATTTAAAAAACTGGTTAACAAAACAGAATATTGGCTTTCAAAAAAGATATAAAACTTAATTCTAGGTATTACGGTTATTTCTTATTGATTTTTTTTTTCATTTTTAGTACTTTTTACATTTAACTGCTTCTCCAGCCAAAAACGGGGGGAGATATACCCCCCCACTCCCATAGTAAAAAAAATGCTTGTATTTGTCCCTTCTACAAAAATCCGTTATGAATTTTCGGCGCCAAAGTTATCGTACTCTCCCCTTGAGATCGTGAAACCCAACGACTTTACACTATAAAAGATATCCCAATAACAGGTGTCACAGTTGTAGCACATTTTTTTCAATTTTAGTTAAAAAAAAAACAGGTAAAAAACATCGGCACGTGCGTCGGTCGACGCGCACCGCTCACAACGCCGTAATAAACAAAATTGATAGTACGATTTTCAGATGTTTTTGAATTATAAAACGTTAATCATTAAATTCATTAAATTACATAAAAGTCTAGTCAGGTGAGGACTAAAAAAATGTTTATTTTTTAATAAGAGATGGTTTCCGTTATTTTTGATTTTCTTAAAAAGTACAAGAAATTTTACCATCGGGTTACCAGTGTTTGACTGAAAACTAAAAAGCACATTTTTGAAACAAAAGTTATACAAAAGTTATACTTAAAAGGTTCACTGTCCCTATACAAAATTCAATTTTTACACCCATACATCCACAATAAAAATTGACTATCGCTAAACTGTCCAATGTATCATTTCCGCACAAATTTTAAAATTTGTACCTGGTTCTCCACGGCTAATGTATCAGCTTTGATACATCTATACAAGACGCGTCACTGTCCCCATACAAAATTAGTTTTTATTGATAAAAAAAGGGTTTAGTTTTTTGTGTAAACATGATACATGGAAGTATGAGGTCGTATTATACTACCCATACCTCCAATGTTTCAAATTTAACCATTGCTGATAATACGAATTATTATTGAAATTACAGCAATAACTTTTATGTATTTATTTTTCTTTTACTCTTTGACATTGACATGTATATTATGTGTGTTTTGGTAATTTATAATACAGTCAACTTCATTTATCTGCACTACGTTTTACAGAAAAATGTATGTTGGAACACAAAATTAAACAAACAAAAAAATAATAATAAGTATTAGTTAGATGAAAGCTTAATAGTGTCGCACTTTCGATTCAGTTAAGAGGAGTCGATTGTAATGTGAGATTTTAACATGCAAGACTAACGATAAAGAGTACACTATTACTGTTATAGCTGCAGTTTCAATTTCAATGCAAATAATGAAAAAAATGTAAGCATTTGTCGTAAACAAGCTTGGGGCAATCGAGGTAATGTTCATCATAAGAATGCAGATTTTTAAAATGTGCTTTTGAATAATTAGATACTTATGTTTTTTCATACAAATGAAGTTTTTTTTTTTAAATTACAATTTTTTGTTTTTGACTATAAAATAAATAATTGTTTTTTATAAAAAATAAAACTTTTATGTTTTCTAATTAAAAACACGTTTTCCATGTTTTTAGATTATTATTAAATTCTAACCTTAAGCTACATATTTATGTGCAGATTTTGCCCTTAATGTATTGTGATCACATTGAAAAATTGTTTGCAAAAATTTGTGATTTTGTATCAAAAATGATACATTGGACGTGGAGAACCTGGTACAATTTTTAAAATGTGTGCAGAAATAATACATTGGACAGAGAACGTGTTAACTACACAAATTTTTTAAAAAACTTATTTAGAAATTTTCTTTTTAAGTTTAAAATTAATTTTTAAACTCAAAATTTTGAAAAAAAATCAATTTTTTTTTTAGTTTAAAAGTTTATTTTTCAGAAAATAATTCACTAAAACAACTTTATTTAAAAAGAGCGTAAAAGAATATATTTCTGGCTTTTTTAAAAAAGATGTTGCATGGCATTGTATAGATTGTACCGTTGCTTTTTTTTTTAATAATTTTCACTTGCGATGACTTATAGGTACTATAAGTCAAGTTATGCATTCGTGCAAAAAATAAAATTGAGATAACTATCAAACATGACATTACATTGATAGAGAAGTCGAAAAAAGTGGATTTGAAAATTCTGTCTGTCTATCTGCCTATCTGCCTAAACGGTTCTAGGTACCGATATTTCCTTCAAATTTCTTACATAGGGTTTGTAGACCATTTCTTAGAGGAGGAATTGAAATTTGTATTTTTAGCTCAAAAAACAACTATACCTGCCATATAACGGTTTTAGAAAAGATTAATTTTCTCAAAAACGACTTCAACGATTTTCTTAAAAAAAAAAATAACAATTTAATTGTCTATTTTTAAAATGCGAGCCAACGGTATCTCCCATAGAACCGTTATTGTTTTTTTGAACTATCTCTTGAACGGGTTAATTGATTTTAATTTAAAAGTTTTTTTAGAAAGGTCTAGATGACTTAACAAAACTTCGATTTCAATTTTTTTCAAAAATGCTTAGTTTTAGTTTTAATTAATTTTTTAATTTATCTTCTTGTAAATTCAATATTTGGAAAACGGCTTGACTAAAAAATTTTATTTTTTGTGTATAAATTTTTTACGAATTAAAATAACGCCAATTTAAATTGCATTGTTTTTTTTTTATAAAAATTATTAAGAAATTTTACTTAAAAACCGCACTAACGATTTTGAAAATATTTCTTCGGTGAACTTGCATTCAGGCAGCAGAATATTCTGCATACTTTAATTTTGTTTTTAATTTTCCTGAAAAGAAGTTTCACCACTTTTAAAAACAATTCATATGATTTTGTTCGTATTAAAAAAATTATTTAATATAATTTTATTTAAAAAAATAGTTTTTGTTCAATAAATTAATCTATTGAGAGAACAAAAAATTGAGGTCGAATTATATAAGTTTGGTTTAAGTATTGAATCCTTTTTGACCGTAAAAAGATTTTAAGAGAATCTAAATTTTATAGCGAAATAAAAAACAATTTTGTAATTCGGGATTCTAAAGCTTTCCCTTTAAATATATCAATGTTATACTATATTATATATGTTTAAACATACACATAAATACAAATTAATCTGTTTGTTATGTCAAAATAACGGCTTTTACAAGATGCATATGAAAGCAAATGCGGCACTTATAACAAAACATGTTCGGCTAATCCCGAGAACGGCTGGACCGATTTTGGTGGGAATTTAACTGGCCGATAGCAAATGTTGTAGCACGTACAATAAGTTATTTTAATATCTTCCTAGGCGGCACTCGGGACGTTTTTTTCAAATATTCGTATATATATGAACCGATCAGATACTATACTTGACCGATTTTGTTGGGATTTTCACTGACAGATAGCTGATATGTTATATATATGATGTTATATATAAAGTATTTTATGGTATTTAAATTATTTCCTAGATGGCGCTGGGACAGCTTTCTGGAAAATTCTTGTTTTTGGCATTGATGACTTTGACTCAAAATTTTTATTTAATGTTTTATATAATATTAAATAATAAAACAAAGCTTTAGGCAACATTTTGGCCCAACATAAGATTATAATAAAAATAACTCTTTCAAAAACAATGTTTTTTCCCTTTCTATGCAGCACCAACGCGCCGGGTAACAGCTAGTCAAATATAAATACAATGACCCTGACAACAGTCGTAAGAAAATCAATTTAAAAATATTTAAAGTATTTTATTAGTTCTCAAATCCGTTTCGTTGAGACTGTCTACAAGATTTTTTGTCCTAAAATATACGAATCAGTAGTAGAGTCAATTAAAGTAATGTAAAGTACACATTAGTGCTTTGCCACCTTAAAAGAAACGGCTATTGTTGTTTTTTCAAAAGGTGATCGATATAGATCATCTCTCGTAAGTGATCGATACAGATCATCTCTCATCAAGTTTTTCAGTGCTCATTATCCATCCATATTACCTTCTATTTATAATTGAAAAATGCTTTATTAGTAAATTAAATTAATGCTCTTGAAGTTCGAAAAAGAAAGTTAAGTAGCATACATGCAAAAATAAAAATTAACATTTAGCAACAGTTGTTGTTATCATTTTAATTTCTTTTCTTGAACTTTCCATTGATCAAAGCTTGTTGCCAAAAGAACCTTTTTAAAGAATAAGCTAATAACAAACTGCATAAGATCGTCTTGCTTCAAAGGTTCTTTAGAAGGAAAACTATAATAAATATAGCCGTGTTTTTTTGGAAAAGCCATTAATAGTATAGTAAGATTTGATATGAAATACAAATACAACATCGGCTGTACGGATACTATCGATAAAATGTAAAGTCACATCATACTATGGATCAGTGGCGTTTCCAGAAAAAAAATTGGGGGGGGGGCACCTGTATAATTTTTCAATAATTTTTTGTTTACTTTTTATTTTTTTGTAGTCCTTTAAGGTTAGTAAAATAAGTGGATCCATTTTTTTTCTCCTCTTTGGTCCAGTTTTTCAGTGCGAGATTAAAATTAAACCTGGGTTAGGTAACTCACCGAATCGGGTGAGATAACTTTGGATTAACTAAGCAAATGCTTTGGATTTTGTATTCTCAGATTTTCTTAGGTCCTTCCGCATGAATCCTCTACCTACTTACATTCAGGTTCTTGGGTCAATTGGAGATAAATTTATGCCCAAAGTTAGCTAACTTTAGTTTAGTTCACAACTGAAAAACCGGCCCTAAGAAACCGTAACTGGCATAATCCATAAAATTAAACTTTTTGTGAACAACATTTTATTAATTTGTTATTTTAATAATGAAGACAATAAATAATAATGAATTTTATTATGTTAATATAACATCATATTTTGAAAACTTTATTTTGATTGTTGAAATAGTTAATGTTCAATTATTGTTTTTTGGGAAAATCAAGTCCATTCTCCTATTTTTCGTGTTGGCAAATTGCTCAATAACTTCCTCAGGATCTATATTGATTTCTCTGTGAATATTCATGGATGCTAATCCATTTAGACGTGCTTCGGAAGTTGTTGCCCTCAGCCAAGTCTTTAACCTTCTCAGGACGGAAAAAGATCTCTGGTTCTGCTGACGTAACTGGAAGTACACACAGTACTCCTAGTATCTTTCTTATATATGGGAATTTTATATTACTGCAAACGGGAAGAGAAGCTAAAGCTGTTGCTGGGATATTTTCTCCATTTTTCTCCTCCCATGTTTGTTTCCATATCTGATAGTAGAATGAAAAACAGAACTTTTTGGTTACCGGAAGAATGAACTACTTTATCATTAAAGTGCAGTTAGACAGATCTGGAATCGATTTCCAGACATTGAAGACATTGACATTAATTTGAAGTAACACGACAAAAAGAACTCAAAATTAAACGATTTAACAGTTAAGGTTTTACTCATACGTACAAACCGAAAAAAAATTGATATAATATATAAAAATAAGTTCAAATCATAATACCAATGACTGATTGCATAATGTGAATAAATAAAAATACGATTTCAAGAAAAAATTCTCCATTAGTCAAAAATACAAATAGTCCTTATTTACTGGCAGTTTTTCAAGTTTCGAATTTTTTAATTTTGGTTTAAAAAACAATCAAAAAAGAACAAAAAAGGTCTTTCTTATTTTTCAATGACCGGTTATTTGACCATATTTTGTTTTAAAATAAAAATAAAAAACAAATAAAATTAATAGCTTTGACTCAAATTGAAAGTCATAATTTGAAATATCAGGATACGAAACTGATTCTACAGCTTTTTTAACGTCTTCTGAACTAGCGAGATTAATAAAGCTGGGTAAGAAAATCTGTAGTTGGCAGATAGACAAAAATTGATTTCCGAAACGTTCGCTGAGCTCTAGTAAGCAATGGTCAAGGAAAGGAATATATAAATTAAGTTTGTAATACTGCTTTACATTTTATTCTCCTTCCTGGATAGCATTTGCTCTTCTGACTTGTTTCCCACACGTTCTAGGAGCTTTTGGCTGAACCTCAAATCCTTGTGATATCTCCATTATCTTTAAAAATAACAAACCGAAGGATTGATCCATCTCATCGCGCCTTCCTTTTAAAACACTTTGTAGAGTTGTTACAGACTTCTTTGCTTGGAACAGGTCAATGTTTCTGGTTTGCAGATACCTTGTCACCGGTAGCATCGCAATCCACTTACTTCAGAGCAAACAACTAAACTTACTAGGAACTCGAAACTAAGTATTGCTTGTAATAGCGAATACGCCAAGGAGTGTTGTGTTCCCAGTTCATTTATTTCTTCCAAGCTTTTGACTATGACGTGTAAAAATTTTAAGAAATCAATCAAAACTGTGTGTCGCTCTATCCATCTAGTTTCACACATTTGCTTCAAAACTGTTTTTTGTGTTTCGTTGCATTCTGCTTCTAAAAGATTCTTTTTCAAAATTTCTCTTCTTATATCTCTATCCCTCTAAATCTCTAATATTTACGAAAACAGTTTCAGTTATTAATGTACATAATGATGAAATCACCTAAATAATAACATGATCCTGGAGGCTTGGTGGGGGACCGCCCCCCCCCCTCAATACGCCACTGCTATGGATAGACATTAGACGAAACATAAAATGCCGAATTACGGCATCAGTGAGTATGTTAGTAACTTTCATACTTTATCGAGCTATCGAATAAACACATTGGTATGATGTCTTACGAAGTATCTCGTATCGAATGCAGTATTTATTGTACCAGAATAATTCTAGCACATTCCTATTAAGTGTCATTTGCTGGCTTGTCATTGGTCTATTTGTGTTGTTTTTATTTTAGTGCTAGCATTTTAAAAATAAATAGTTGTGTTCGTTGTATTGAACCCAGGGTCGACCCTGATCGACAGCTCTTGGAGCTGTCAAAAAAACTGGGTTTTTTGGTGCTCAAAAAATGCAAAAGGGTAAGTTTTGTGTTGTTGATAAAAAGAAAAAAACAAAAAATAAATTTGTTGCTTTTGGTACATTTCAATACATGAAACAATTACATTTTCTTTTATTTGTATGTTTTTTATTTTTTTTTCATTAAAATAAATCTATAATTTCTTTTCTTTGCATTGCAAAAGCAAAATAAAATATTCAATTGTAAACCTATGTTTGACAACACACATGTCAATTTGTTTACATCAACTCGCCCCAGCAAAATACCTAGGTCTACTTCAAGACGAGTTAAGGGCGACCTCAGATTTAAAAAAGCAGAGAATTTGTTACCCAGGGCGAGTTGAGGTTTTTCAAAAAACGCTTTGGGGCGACTTCAGGGTGACTCCAGGGCTCAACGAACACAACTAATGTGTTTCTTTCATTTTTTTGCATAAATGTTTTGCTTTTTGTTGTGTATTTTTATTGAAAGGAATTTAAGAAATATTAAAATATATTTGTTAGAACTCTCCTGCATTATTTATTTATAATGGTCTTGTGTTCTCCAGAAGTAGTTTAATATTTGTTGTTAAAAAGTGGCGCTGGGGCATAAAATCAGTATGAAATCGTCCTGAAACACTTTTAATTAATATAAAACAAAATAATAGTGAACAAACCAAATATCTAACACTTTTCCAGCAAAATTTGTAAACAAAAATTTCCCATACGTCTGCTTCGCATCTATCGTATGAAAAAACAATCGTTCACTGACAAAGGAATGCCTAAAAATCAATCCGATACTCGATAGCCTGCTCGGTATCTTAAGCAATAATGCCAATCGAAGATATTTCAGTGACGTATTGGCTGGTGACTGATGCGGTAATTCGACCCCTGATTCGTTTTTTTGGGAATTCTCAACTGTACTACATATAGAAGGACTGTAAAATCCACAAAAAAAAACACCACTAAAGTTTTCTGAACGAAATATTTTTATTAAAATGAAAAAATATATAAAAAACTTTAAACACAATCAAAATAAAATAAATCAGTTTTGATGTAATTAAAATTTCTGTTACAAGTGAAAAAGTGTTTTATTTGTAGTTAAACAAATATTTTATTAATTAAGTGATATTAATTTTTAGTTTTATTTTCTTGATTTACTTTCAGAACCCTCCAGTGTGTCGAACAATAAAACCACGATACGAGGACAGTCATAAAAATGACGGCGTCACTCTGCCAACATTTTCCAATGGAGAATGTTATCGGGATGAAGAAGGTCGACGAATTCGAACAGCGTTCAGAAATGATCAGCTGATAGGTTTGGAACGTGAGTTTGCCACTTGCATTTATTTACATCGAGCACGTCGGATACAAATTTCCGAACGTCTTGGTTTAAATGAAAAGCAAGTGAAAATTTGGTTTCAAAATCGTCGAGCTAAGAGCAAAAGATTGGGCAAGGATGATACCCAGAGTTTAACGACGATTAAAACGACTCCAACCCAAGGAGATTTGGTTAAGAATGTCGTGTCTTCTTCGTCCCCAAAATATATGGGAGAAGTAAAACCACTTCCTGTTATAAAGCCATTTAAAACAGAAGTGGTTTTTAAGTATAAAAGTATCAAATGTTTAAAACTGGGTTCTAATACTAATAGATCTTTTAATCCACAGGTTCTCGTGCAGATGCCAACGACTTCGAAGCAATTACCGAAGCAGCCACAAGATACTCAGCGGATGACCCTTACTGTTTACCAGCCGAAGCCACAGATCCAGCATATTAAAGCCATCATCACCTCTTCGTCTGTGATTTCACAACAACGGAAAAGACATCATGGAGAGCAACAGCAGCAACATCAAGAAGACCTACAAGCCAAAGCGGAACCAGTTGTTTCAACGCCTGCCAAAAGACAGAAAAAAATGGAACAAGAATCGACCACGTTCTCTAGGACTGGATTAGACGAAAATCAGAAGATAAACAAAATAGAAAAGGAGGAATCGTTCGACATGAATGAATTCCTTAAATTTAAAACGCAGCAGAAATCCAAAGCAGCAGATGAACTGTTTGCAGTTCTAGAGGAAGTGAATCAATTGCCGGGTAATTCTTCAATCAGAGACGATTTCGACGTTGCTGAATTTATAGAAGGTTTTGAGAAATGCCAATCTGCAAATTGTGATTTTGATTTCTCTCTAAATGATTCAGCGATGGAACAAAATCTGTTAAATGATATTAAGGACACGGATATAGATTCATTGCTGCAATATTGTGATAATGTTCCGGGTTTAAATTTAGAAAATCAACCAGAAGCAGCGATTCCTCCTTGTATTAGTATATCTTTTGAAGATATGTTTGATCTTGTTTAATTATTATACTTATTTTTAAAATTATCATTAAGAGAACCAGTGTTATTATAATATTTTGTTAAAATTATATAGTCATAAGTAAAAAATATACTTATTATAAAAAAGTTTATCTTTCATGTATTATTTTATGTACTTATTTAATTAAGAAAATAAAAAGAATTACTAAATTATATTTGTCTGTTTATAAATAATAATAATTATTTTTATATTTTTTTAAATTTGTTTCTACAAATATATTTTTGTCTGATTTCCAAATAACCAAAAAATTATTTGCAGAAAAAGTTGATAATAGGATGTTTCTTATAATCATAAAAAGATAATTTAAGGGGCCGGTTATAGCAATCAGGAAAAAGTTTCAAATCGATAATTAACTATGCTTTCGTTTGATATTAAAAACCAATGCGATACTATACGGATAACAAATAACTCAAAGAATTCTTTCTGCAAAAAAAAATTCCCTTGAACCATTATATTTTGTAAAAATGTTATTTATTTGATTTCCTGATGAAATTTAATTTTTCGTACCAGCTGATTGTCATGTCAAACAAAATGAAACAAATCGTTCCAATTATTAAGAGTTCCGGTTTTCATTTGTTCCACTGACAGATTTGTGTCAGAAAAATAAAATACGTATGCATTTCAAGCAGAAAACTTGGCAGTAGGCAGTTCTGTGGGTTTTGTTTATATTTTTTTCTTAATAAGTTACTATGAGTATAATTAATTGTTGTTTAAATAATATAATAATATATACAGTAAAACCCGCTTAACTGAAACCCGCTTATGTGAAAAACTCGGATATCTGAACAACAATTTCCTTCAGAACTACATTTCATAGAATGAACTCCGCTTAAATGCAACATGTGTAATTATACCTTAAGCAATCGAACAATAAGAAAACAATAATAAACATGCTCTGAATGCATCCATTTCACTGACAGTGACTGTGATAGATGTAAGTTCTGATTTCTTGCGGAATTTATTTGACGATGTTCACATTGGACGTACTCATCCGACGCATTTCGACGTACATCCAGTCCGCCGTGTTCAGACACAAAGTAGTGTGAACACAATGGATGCAAGAAACCACACGAGACAAAAAAACAAAATATGTGAAATGAGCCTAGATGTTTACAATATTCTTTATAGGCTCATGCTAAATTGCAATTTCCAATTAAAAGTGACCAAATTTTGAGAAAACTTTCAAGATGTTGTGGCAAAAAGCGAAAAATTACAAAAGTCAGAATATCTAATGTCAAAATGCATCTATGAGAATTTTAAAAAATCTAAAAATCCGGACGCAAAATCCCGTCTCTTTCTAACAACGAAGTGGTAATGGGACAAAACATATACACATCAAAATGCGTCGGGTGAGTACGTCCTATGTGAACATCTTCTTTATTTTCATTTCTACTTAGGCTGTTTAAAAATTGTTTTTCTTCCTTGTGTGCAATATTTATTTATTATGTCAGCGAAAGAGGTATAAAATACAAATTTTAAGTTATGAAGTGAATGTAATTAATAATCTAAAATTTCAGCTTCATGGCAAAAGAAAATTTTTAAGTTTTTCCATCAAAGACAAACAAATTACATACAAAAATGAAACCATGTGATTAAATGTGATTCTGCTGTTAATTTATTATTTTTATATTTAATATACTAATTTTGTTTTAAATACGTTTATTAACTTTCTTAATTTATTACTAAAGGTACTTTTTCATGGAAAATTTAAACGTCTGTATAGGATTTATTCAACTGAAAATTTAATCGGCTAAGGTCCGCTTAGCTGAAATTTTTGTTTCAGTTATCCGAGGTTCGCTTAAGTGAAAATTTGTTCCAGTTATCCGAGGTCCGTTTAAGTGAACACCCCGGTTAACTGAAACTTAAAATCAATGTTTAGTCGTTTCGTTAAAGCGGGTTTGACTGTAACGATAATACTTATGTTGTTTTTATAGCGAAAATCAATAACCAAGAGGTAAATCGCCTTCAAAAACCTGAAATGCGGAAATTTGAGGTAAAGCTCATCATGGAGTTGAAAAATCATATATGCTTGTATGACAAGAACTACCCAGTGTATATTTTGGGCAAAACAGGCAAGATTAAAATTTTGTTATAATATTTTCGGTCGGTTTCGACATCATTGCATGATTTATTTAGGACCTAATTCAAAATGGACACGAATATCTTAAGTGGTTCTGGAGCCACCGCAACAGTTAAATGGGTACATTTTAAAAGCTTAAGATACCTCATTCCCTACATCAATTCAAGGTTCCAGCAGAGTAATTTTTTATTCAATTCTTTAAATAAATATCTAATACCATATTTTTTGGTTTTTATTTTAAGTGACTGTGGGAATTTCAGCGAGGAGTTTAACTCCATGACATAATCCTGTCCTTCATTCCTGAATGCAAACCAGAAACTATTCTGGATGTTGTTGGGGACGATGAGGAAAATATTCCCTCGCTTATATCAAGCCGAGCCCAAAAACAAACAAAAGCAACAAGAAGACGAGACCATTGAGACAGTCCTCACAGCGATTGAAAACTGTGACAAAAGGAAGGCTATGGAAATCATCAAGTTGAGCACTTTAGGCTACGAAAACAAGTAAATTTCCAACGAAATATATTGGAAGTTTTGGATGAAGAGCTTGCCCAAGAGGATCCAGAATAATTTTTTGAAGTGATACATAAGTTTTTTTTTCTGTGTTATTTTTAAACCTCATGAGTCATGATGTGATTTATTTTTTTTATACCGAATTGTGAATTATGTAAATAGTATTTGTTTAGTTTTTTTTTATAGCTTTTGAATATTTTGGAGTTATTTTAGCATAAGTTTTGAAGAGATACATTTTTTGTATACTGATGTGAACTATTAATGTTACTTCTTATAGTCTTTTATTATTTTTTGTTTTATTGATATTTTAAAAGTTTTAAAGTTATTAAATGATTATTAGTTTATGAACTACATAAAAGAAATATATTTACAATAAAAACATCAACATTTAATTTAAATTTAATTTATTCCATTGAAACTCTAGATTTCCTTGGTTAAAACCAATTTGCAAAGTTGTTTCGTATGTTTATAGAGTTCGATGAAGGTTCATTTATTCTAGCCTCTTGGTCCACTAAGTTGTTGATGGAGTTATCGGTGGCATTAGAAGCCGTCAAGGTCATATTTTCTCTGGTGCTTTGCAGAAAATTGCTTAAAACGCAGCAACATAGAATCATAGGCTTAGCTTATTCTATTTGGAATTCGAGCAGTTTTAATACCACCCTCCAAGTATATGCAGTATGCACGAGGATTTTAAAGGCGCTCTCTACTATTTGCCTTGCTCTCGATAGTCTGAATCAGTCAAAAACTTTAGTGTTTTTGTTTTTGTACATGTATTAATGTGAATAATTTACCTTTAGTTATATATTCTCTGGTTGGTCGTCAAGTGTGCACCTGGAAATGGGGTCATCAGATTTTATTTCAGACCAAACGTTTCGTCTCCGACAAGGACGTAAGGCTGAGGAGTAACAGTACCAGATAATGGCACATCAGCAGGTACAAATAGTGTTTGAGGATGGTCTAACCATGCTTTCCCAAAGTTGGAAGATAAAAACACGGTTGGGTCGGCGATCGGCCCATGCGCTCCTATGCTCCCCATTACAAAATTGTACTCCTCATGACTGCATCAATAACAGCCACAAGCACCGTTGAAAACCATTTTTTGTAGTTAAAATTAAAACTAAAGCTTGTATTAGACGACGTGTAAATCGTACATAATTATGTACGCGTGACGTCAACGAAAGGTACAACATATTCATTGCATATTGGTTTCAAAGCGCAAATGTCTCGAACCACATTATATGTGTTTTAAACGATATGTCTATTATGTAAGAAATCTACACAATAAATATGTTTCTTTTACCCTAAACATAATTTTATTAACATATACGTACATAACATATGCTATATATTTTTATGTAGATTACACGATGTGTCAATCCTCATATGCTTATATCGGCCATGCTGTATGTAGAGTAAAATATCCGCCATCTTTTTTTAAAGATTGTATGTCAAAAAAAACGAGAAGCCATTTCATATAGAATAAAAATATCGCGCTGACGTTTGTAATTTATTTTATCAAGCTTTATTTTACTATTTTTTACTGCTTTTCATTATTAATATGTCGAAAAGAAAGTGGGCCGCTGTTTGTTTGTTAACAAAGTATTTAGAGGAAGAGGAAAAGAAAAAAAAAAAACAGAAAGTAGTGCGCGAAAATATCATATGTGGACAAAAAAATGGGTTCGGCTTCGTGAAAGTGAAGGATTTTGTCAAAAATTGTTGCTGGAATTGCTAATTTTCTTCTGCGTTATGTCACGTTATGTCAACTTCAGATTTCAGTCGTTGACATATTTTTTATTGCGACATATTTGTGTATCAGAAGAATTGTATGTTAAAAGTTGTATGTAGTATGCTATTAGACGATATGTTAAAATGCACAAATATTTTTGCAAAATGGACTCTACATATTGCTGGCATAATAAATTTTATATGTAGAAGTTACACAATAATGTCTATTAGACAATATGTAAACATTGAATAAAGAGTATGACGTCAAATTGACGTCAGAGGTACATGATTATGTACGTTTTACACGTCGTCTAATACAAGCTTAACAGATTTTCGAGGGGCAAACATGCGAACATGTTTTCCATTAACTACTCCAAGGCAGTTGGGAAAATTCCAGTGTTTGAGGAAAGAACAGAAAATCTTTTCGCATACTTCTGGCTTCTTGGGGATTGGCATTACAAAATTTTGGCAATGTTTATTAATCGCTCTTAGAGTTTGGATTATACACTTCCTTACGGTTATCAACAAAACTTGCCACATTTACAAAAAATCTAAAAGAAATAATAGGAGTTACTTGCAACAAAGGTCACTTCAATTTTTCTTACGTCGATACAAGCTAATTTTTGATTATATATTATGCTGCCATATTTTTGACAAAATAAACGGAATTTGACCTTTACTCATTCGGAAGAACTCGAAAATTTTCATTGGGCAGTATTCGAGCTTATGAATCAAAGAAAAAACTCTCCTTTTTGTCTTCGAATTCGATATAAAGGGTGAACTTGGAACCTTCGATTTCGTCGCGAATGTTTTTTTAATAGAAGCGAAATTGTTGCAAAGTATATTGATTTTTTTCTTTTTAGCACACGCCGTTTATTTTGCTTCCAAATATTTTTACACTTTAAAACCAATCTTTTGATAAATGTCAAACAAAAACGTCACATAGGCTAACTGACAGCCGCCAACTGACATATTTTTCCTAATCGCTATAAACGCTAATCAGGAAAGAAATTCAGTTTTCTACTGTTCCAATTTTTCCTGATGGTTTTTCTTGATCGCTACAACCGGCTCCTTATTCAAGTTTGCCATCAGACAATGGCGTTTTCATTAAGGTATCTCACTTAATCATCCAAGCACTTAGTTTATGAAGGAAGAAAGTTTTCTTTTAAAAACCAACCAATGATAACGTCAAAATAATGCAGCGAGAAGAACACCAAAACAAAAGGATGATCATCGAGACGCTGCATATCACAATGAACAGGAGAACCGATATGGTCATATGGAAGACGTCAGCCCACACTACAAGCACTTGGTGGAGAAGAGGAAAAGAAAAAGCTCTGCAATATGATTTCTGTGCGTTATGTTTGCATAATTTTTCGTGTTATATTTGTCGGACATGTTACTTGTCAGTTAAACTTTATACTGTGTAGACCCAAAAATAAATAAATTATTTAATATAAATGTAACAATAATTATTGTAAGTTGTATCTGTACGCTGAATAATTTGTAAGTATTTGTTAACATATATGTCAATGCTAATATAGAAACCATTGTTCACCTGATGATGTCCATATACATGGACGAAACGTCGTGACAAACAAAATATTTGTTTCATTTGACCTAAAGCCCATTCAACAATAGCTTACATATAGTAACAAAAAACGTCACCAACATCTTAAGATACTCATGTTTAACTTCACGGTTAAGGTCCATTTTGTTCAGTATAGGGTTAAATTCGAGTTAACTAACCCAGTAATATAATAAACTCTAGTGTTAAAATCTCGGGTTAATTTTTCGTTTTGTTCACTTGGAGTTAATTATTATTCTTGTTGAGTTAGTTAACTCCGAAATCTATTCCATTTTTCCTAATAGGGAATCAAGTAGAGAGAGTGAAACAGCATTTCATTATATTTGCTACCTATTTCCTTTTATTTTTTTATTTCGTATGATGAAAATTACAACAACTACAATATATTAATATATCTACTCATTTTCGACCTTTTTTCTGATTTTTTTTTACATTTGTTTCGTTTTTATAACACACATTTTATTATACACATTCATTTTATTTTATACACATTTATAACAAGTTGAAATTTCAAGTAAGGCTGAGAGCTTTTTTATATTTTATTAATGATATCGACATTATTTACAAAATAAGACCGAAATATTATGTTAATCCATCCACTGAGAAGACGGCTTTTTTATTAGTGACGCACATTTTGTTGTTTTATTCTTGTTCTTTATTCCCGTTTGATTTAAATACCTAATTCCCACACTTCTCAATATTAATTGAATTATGGAAATAGCAATATACCGAGGGGTTTGTCACTTGCTAGTTTAGTGGTTCAATGATTGCAATATTTCAAATGACTTCATATGATTTCAGGTGATTTTAAGCAGTATTTAAATTGATTTCAAAATTTTGTGATTGCATTGATTTCAAATAAATTTACTGATTTCAAATGATTGCAAATTAATTTAAGTGATTTCATAGTGATTTCAATTCATGATTTCATTATGGCATTTTTGATTTCATGATTGCAAAAAAACTTAAAGTAATTTCAAATATTTTTAATGATTGCAAAAAATCATTTGAAATTGATAACCAAAATTTTTTTTTAATTTCATTACTTGAAATAGTGATTGCATCTGATTTCAACGTGATTTCAAATGATTACAAGTATAAGTGGTCAGGTGATTTCATTCGTGGCAAACCCCTCGCAATATACCCAGCCAAACAGCAGTATGTTGTCCTCAATGTAATCATACAAAACACCCTTCAAATTCTAATGAATTATTAATTCTTGATTTTGACCCGTTACAAATCTTTTACTAAAATCCCTTTCTCTATTCGGTTAACGAATTTTTATCATTTAAATCAAATGGCGGAAAATAAAAAGAACCAGAATGAAACAATAAAATGTGCATCACTAATAAAATAGCCATCTTCTGAGTGGATGGATTAACAAAAATTGAGCTGAGGTTAACATGCGTAATGCGATGACATGTGTGTGAGATCCAGGTTCGATTCGTGGCACAGGAAAAAATTCAATAAAGTGTTTTTCGAATAAACGTGATATTGTTAATAGACGAGCGACACTATAGGAGTCTGATGATTGGCGTTGGCAGCCATGAAATACCTATAATTCTGCTGAAAATTGTGTTGGTGTACACAGGTTGTTCACCCACTTCTTCTCAATCGTCTTTTAGTTGTCGAGTTCTTCACGACGATCGCATCTGGGCTTAATTCACCAACATAAAGCTCGTGTGTTCACACAGAACAACGATTATACTACAGGCGAATACTACGAGCTCTGCGAAGAAATTAATGAGCAGTGCCCTAGTTATGACATTTAATTCATCTTAGACGTTTTTTACATTAAATTAAAAAAAGAAGACATATTTGGTTGTGTAGTGGAATAGACGATCTGCTAACAAACATATCCGACAATAGCTGCAACAGCAACAGATGCCCGGGTAATTTTCCAATAGAGTCTCTAACAACATCGTAATGAGTTTTATGTCGCTCTCATTAGGTAATACATGCAATTGGCATTACTTCCAAAAAGAAGTGCTCCAAAAACCAAAGATAACCAAACCCTGCTTCGAAAGAAACAAATGAATCATTTACAAATATTGCAAAGAGGAACTTGAACTGATCGTGACTCGCGAACTCTTCGTTCGAAAAAGAGAGGCACAACGGCTTCTCAAAGGAAATAAGAATAAGCACCAGAAATTATTGAGTAATTCGTAATATGTAATGCTTGAAGAGAGATTCGGAAGTTTTACCAAAATAATAAAGAGAACCACCCAAGTTCTAAGGACTAGACTGCAACCTGCAAAATCGATAAGGGAAACATTCCATTAAAACCAGAGTCAGATATGGGGATTTGGAAAATCAATCGATCAATCAAAGCAATCTTATTTTTTTAATATCAAAGACGAGCAAAACCCCACTGTTAGACCAATTATTGAATTCAACCTAAAAAGCTGTGCATTAGAAAGTAGAAATATGTTAAATTTATATAATTTTAAGCCCAATGAAGCAGCTAAAGCCTACAGCCTTACTGTCGAACTGTTCCGAGCAGCAGACAATGACTTTAAGTTAAGTATGCAGCAACATGCTAACATCAGATCGTGTCCGATAAGTTCGATGAATAGAATTTCAGTATTATTTGCCTGGTCTTTAAAAAAGAAAACCTTCGAAAATGCACATTAAGATCGCCCATAAACCTTTCCTCTCGTATTGTGCGAATGCAATTTCATTATATGAAATTATGAAATTGTTTTAGTTTGCATATAAAGGAATGATCATTGATCATTAAAGACCATTTTAATAAAACATAAAATTAAAAACATTTCAAAAGTATTTCTTAGTAAAAATTGCTTTTCATCTAAAGTAAGTTTGACCATTTAGTAAGTTTTCCATATTTTCTCACATTATGTCAATTTTGGCTGAAATCGTAATTGCCGTTGTCGGGAAAAATTAATTTTTTTGTATATGTATTTACAATAGTACATATAACGTTATTTTCGTAGTTCCATAAATTCGTATTTTTATTTCTTGTTACTATATTTTAAAAAGTTCATTTTATTATTATATTTTAAATGTAATCAAAAATAAATTAAATAAATATAATAAAAAAATTAAATAAAAATTAAAAAAAAAATTATATAAATAAAATATTATAATAAAAATAATAAATCAAAATAGAGAAACAAAATCATATAAAAGAGCGATTCCAACAGAACAAGAAGTCAGACAGTGATTGGATCTCTTGCTGGATGGGTGCGTCCGCTGGCAAGACGATCAATAATACACCAACATGCAGAAAATTTACATTAAATAAATAAAACTATTTTTCATGTATAATAAAACAACAAAATTTGACAAATATAATATGAATAATATTTTTTTATATATCTTTTTGACGTGTTGAATAATAATTTTTCAGAACACTGGTTTTTTTTAGAAATTTTAAATAATATATTTTATTGAATATGATTTTAAATTGAAGGTCTTCTCCTTTAATAATTTGTTCATCATTTGCTTTAATTAATTACAGTAATTCTTTGATATCACCAAGAGTTTCTTTGTTTTTGTTTTTATTTTCATTCTGGGGTTATCCCAGCATACCTTCAACGGTAAGGATTAGATCATTCAATGATAAGGACTCCAGTTCTAATTGGTCTTCAAGTTTTTAGAGCAAATCCAGAATATAAAGTGGAATCAAATAAATCGGATAAGTTCAGATGTTGGTTCATTTCCTAGTTCGTTTTCGTGCTCTTCGTTTGATTCTTCTTGGTTATCTTGTCGTGTTTTTGTACTTTTCGAATTGGAGTAAGTTAATTGGCTATTTTTTTTGGGATTGTTGTGTTACGTTTTTCTATTTTTTGGGAATCAATTTCTAATGTTTTATTTTTTTATTTTGGTGGCAACATATCGATAATCAGAGCAACTGATTGTGACACTCTTTATGTTTTTTATTATTTGCTGTTGATAATGTTAAGTTTTTCTACGAATCATTTAGAGAGAAATCGAACTTACAATTTTTAGATGATTGACATTGATCAAAGCTATCTAAAAATTCAGCTTTGTCAGAATTGACGCGTAGAAGATTGGTCCGGAAAAAATCAATTTTATTGATTACTCCGGGATCCCGCTGTTTCTTTATTTCCTCCTGTATCCTTCACGTTAAATTTCAGATATTCGTTCATATTTATTGAGATTGACTCCTCTTTTTCGATGTAGATGAAGAGCTTAAAATTGAAGCAACTGGTTGTGGTTTACCGTTTACCTGGTATAGCAAAATTGAGAATAAAAAGGTTTCGAGCAGTTTGCATCATTGACTTTCGCACCACAGCAATGGCTACCTAAGTATTGCCCACTGCTCCGAATACTATTAGCATGCTGTGCATAACAATTAGTATGTAAAACCAAGCACCATCTATACTTCGTTCTCGTGTGAATCGTTCTAGTAATATTGGATCCAGCTAAGTGCTCGATGAATTTGTATTTTCATTAAGACGATGTGCGCCAGATATAAAAGAAGATCTAAATGTGAATAATAATAACATTTAATCTTTGCAAAGAACCTATCTGGACCGTTTACCAGATATAGCAAAATTGAGAATGAAAAGGTTTCGAGCAGTATGCATCATTGGCTTTTGCACCACAGCAATGGCAACCTAAGTATTGCCCACTGCTCCGAATACTATTAGCATGCTGTACATAACAATTAGTATGTAAAACCAAGCACCATCTATACTTCGTTCTCGTGTGAACCGTTCTAGTAATATTGGATCCAGCTAAGTGTTCGATGAATTTGTATTTTCATTTAGACTTGAGAATAAAAAGGTTTCGAGCAGTATGCATCATTGGCTTTCGCACCACAGCAATGGCAACCTTAGTATTGCCCACTGCTCCGAATACTATTAGCATGCTGTACATGACAATGAGTATGTAAAACCAAGCACCATCTATACTTCGTTCTCGTGTGAACCGTTCTAGTAATATTGGATCCAGCTAAGTGTTCGATGAATTTGTATTTTCATTTAGACTTGAGAATAAAAAGGTTTCGAGCAGTATGCATCATTGGCTTTCGCACCACAGCAATGGCAACCTTAGTATTGCCCACTGCTCCGAATACTATTAGCATGCTGTACATGACAATGAGTATGTAAAACCAAGCACCATCTATACTTCGTTCTCGTGTGAACCGTTCTAGTAATATTGGATCCAGCTAAGTGTTCGATGAATTTGTATTTTCATTTAGACTTGAGAATAAAAAGGTTTCGAGCAGTATGCATCATTGGCTTTCGCACCACAGCAATGGCAACCTAAGTATTGCCCACTGCTCCAAATACTATTAGCTGAATCATTTAGAGAGAAATCAAAATCACAATTTGCAGATTGGCATTTCTCAAAACCCTCTATAAATTCAGCAACGTCGAAATCGTCTCTTATTGAAGAATTACCCGGCAATTGATTCACTTCCTCTAGAACTGCAAACAGTTCATCTGCTGCTTTGGATTTCTGCTGCGTTTCAAATTTAAGGAATTCATTCATGTCGAACGATTCCTCCTTTTCTATTTTGTTTATCTTCTGGTTTTCGTCTAATCCAGTCCTACAGAACGTGGTCGATTCTTGTTCCATTTTTTTCTGTCTTTTGGCAGGCGTTGAAACAACTGGTTCCGCTTTGGCATGTAGGTCTTCTTGATGTTGCTGTTGTTGCTCTCCATGAAGTCTTTTCCGTTATTGTGAAATTACAGACGAAGAGGTGAAGATGGCTTTAATATGCTGGATCTGTGGCTTTGGCTGGTAAACAGTAAGGGTCGTCCGCTGAGTATCTTGTGTCTTCGTCACTTTAGACACTTTTTGCTTCGGTAATTGCTTCGAAGTCGTTGGCATCTGCACGAGAACCTGTGGATTAAAAGATCTATTAGTATTAGAATCCAGTTTAAGACATTTGATACTTTGGTACTTACGAACCACTTCTGTCTTAAATGGCTTTAAAACTGGAAGTAGTTTTACGTCTCCCATATATTTGGTCGACAAAGAAGACACGACATTCTTCACTAAATCTCTTTGGGTTGGAGACGATTTATCGTTAAACTCTTGGTATCATCCTTCCCCAATATTTAGGTCTTGGTATGACCATTTTGAAACCATAATTTCACTTGCTTTTCATTTAGACCTAGACGTTCAGACATTTGTATCCGACGTGCTCAATTTAAATAAATGCAATTGGCTAAGTGTGGCCTTTTTATAAGCTGACTGTATGTGTTGCTTAAGTTTTCACAGTCAGATCTACGGTTGATGGCATTTTTGTGGCTAATAATGTGCAACATTTCCAGCAACATTCTTTTGGAATAATGTTGCTCCGTCTGCAAAACTTCTACATTATTAAAGTCTGCCCTATGTTTTTCTTCTAAACAGTGCAGAGCGAGAGCAGTTTTTTGTACAGCTCCATTGTTTAAGTCAGATTTATGACCCGAGAGCCTGCTCTTCAATTTCAGCTTAGAAGTCCCTATATACACGGAAGAGCCTCTTGGTGATGTAGAAAAAAATAGATTCCATTTATTTAGGTCAAAATGGTTTTGACTATGAGAATTTATCTTAAAAAAACATAGCAAGATTTTCTGTTAAAAAATAAAAAGTTAACATTTATGTATGTTACCCTATTGATATTTTTGAAACATTTGCGGTAATTCGTTATGATATGACAATCCAGTAAGAGCTTAAAAATCCAGATATCTTATTGATATCCATAATGGTAAGAACGAAAAGAAATTATCCTATCTTCATCTTGTCTGTGTTGCAAATTCCAAATGAACAGAGTATAGTTGTGCAAAGTGCAACCAAATTAGCATCTATTTATATAATGCAAGAGAATTTAGCACAAACATATTTTTTGAAAAATTGAAATTTTAAAGCCAAGTAAGACATGACTACATTCAGAAATATGTACCTATGTAAGTTTAAAAAAAATTGCCGAAATAAAAAATTGATTTTTTTTTCACTAAGCAGGCAAATATTTATTAAATATTTTTTTTTGTTTAAATTTATCAGTTGTTATATGGAAGGTAATTTTATTTCTTATATTTTTTTTTAATACATGTACAAATAATTAAAACAGCCATACATATCCTATAAATAATTTTACTATATATATTTAAAATAGTTTTCTTACAATAATTATTCTTACAAAATAGTTTTAATTCGTTTAAATAAAAAATCGAAGTTCTCCGAGTAATGAAAATGTATTTGATATTTTACCGGACCAATCTTCAAGAGGGGAGCTGATTTTTTAAGAGAGCATCAAAAATGCCAATCTGAGAAAAATCGCTGAAAAATTACTAATTGTAAATTAAATAATTCCATAAATGATTCAGCGTTAGAACAAGAGCTGTTAAATGATGTAAAGGACGTTGATATAAAATCATTGTGGTCTTATTGCGATACTGTTGCAGTTATGTGGAATGTCAATCAGAGGCAGTAATTTTTCCATGTGTAGTGAGTTTATTGTTTGAAAATATAATAAATGGTTTTCAAAATTAGAAATCATTCATCATATCCTCAAACGATATACTCACAAATGGCAGAGTTACTGCTTCTGATTGACAATTTACTTCTTCATTCATGATCGGAGCAGTTTCGCAATAACGCCACAATGATTCCATATCAACGTCCTTAATATCATTCAAAAGCTCTCTTTCCATAGCTGAATCATTCAGAGAGAAATCGAATTTACAATCCGTAGATGATTGAAATTGTTCGAAGCCTTCTAAAAATTCATCTACGTCAAAATTGTCCCTGGTTGAAGATTGGTCCGGTAAAACATCAATTCTATTGATTACTTGGAGATCGACTGTTTCCTGAGTTCTTCTTTCCGTTAAATCCTCCTCCTTCACGTTGAACTTAAGATATTCGTTCATATCAATGGACTCTTCCGAAACTTCTTCGTATTTATAGTTCCTTGGTAATTGAACCAGAACCTGTGGTTTAAATTTTCTTGTTGAAAGAGTATTTAGTTGCTGGGATTTGATTTGTGAATCAGTTGCCACTATTGCTTTTAAAGGTCTTATAACTGGAAGTTCATTGCTGCTACAAGAAGAAACTTCTCTTATTGCATCCACCGGCTTGCTTACACTTTTAGTGTATGTCAGTACGTGGTTGGGTTTGGTAATTTTGTTGTCGACACTGGCCAGTCTTTTGTTCTTTGCACGACGATTTTGGAACCAGATTTTAACCTGTTTCTCGTTCAGTCCTAGGTTTTCCGAGATTTGAATCCGTCGTGTTCGATGTAAAAACATACATTTCTCGAATTCCCTTTCCAACCCAACCAGCTGATCGTACGTAAAAGCGGTACGGATGCGTTGACCTTCATCGTTTCGATAGATTTGAACGCCGGCGTTAGATTCGCATGTTGATGTAATTTTTTGATGATCCGGAGAGTTCTGCAAGTGCAAATAGAAAAAGAAATAGAATAATTAATATTACTAAGTATAAATTAAATAATAATTTGTGTTTGCAAATATGTAAATTATTAAAGAAACACTTTTCATTTAACTTACCTTAGCAAAATTAGTATAAGCCATTTGATACATGTTGGAATGATTATTCATTTTTATTTGACGTTTGAAAATTTCACAATACAAAAACAATAGTACACGGAGCAAAATAAAATTCTTTGTTTAACAATTTTATATTTTAATATTTACAATTTAAAAATTAATAGTCGAACACGGTATTGACGTACAGATATGGACAACGGTAATAATTGAAATGATGCAATTTTTAATGTGATCCTTATTTATACAGTCAAAATACACTGAATTCTGTTTTGCAGATAATCCGTTACTAATACCTACAAACATGTGTTTAACCCAAATATTTTTGGGTAATCCTTTTTGAAAATCTACCAATCGAATCATGGCTCATGAGCATTCACAACAGGTAGTTGATGCGGTGCATATACAGGTACAGGTGTCCTGAGAAATAGTTGGGATTGTTGAAAATTGTGATTTTTGAAGGAAGAATTTTAGTGTCCGTAATGCTGTGTTGGTAAATATAGATATGCGATATTGTCATGTTGTATATGACCATTTTAATATATTCAAACGAATCAGTAATAAATAAAAAATATATTTTTGCATTATATGATTCAAATGCTTTCCTCTCAATATTAAACGAAATGAAATGGAAATATTTCTTTCTAATTTTATAAATGTTTATTACCAATCACAAAAAAAAAAAAAAATGCTGAATGGCGTGAAGTTCGATAAATAAAGCTTTTAAATTTAAAAGAACGCCTTAAATTAAGTCCACTTGAACCGGTACCAGTATTATTTTACATATTTAACACAAAACGAATAAAAATAAAAATAAAAACAAACACTAACTTAAATGCATTTCGAAGCTCTTGTGCTTTATCCTCAGCAATCACGACTAAACGTTGGGCACATAAAATTGAAGAGTTTATATGCCTTATAGTTGTAGTACCAAGTAAAAATTTATTAAAATTAAAATTAAACGGTTTTCAAATGTTTATGCTGGTATCGAAATTTGATCAAGTCATATATATTTTTTTAAGCCATTCACAAGAAAGCTAAAAAGCAAAGTGCATGACTGGGTGCCCAACCATGCTCTTGTTGCAAGTTGCCACAAATATAAAATTAAATTTAATTAAAATAAACTTAATAAATATTTACTGTTTTTAAATCATTTTAATTTTTATTAAAAGTGCTTAAACTTTGTTTTTTTTACAATGATTCAAGCCGTAGTCAAAGTATACAATAAATTTTGTTGCATTAATGTGATAAATAAGAATGTGAATGGATTTGAGAAGGAAATAATTGAAAAAATAGTAAAGAAGCAATCCAATAACATAAGAAAAAATAACATAACAACACTCTTTAGTCAAAATGAAACAACAACAAAATATCGTGCATCATTTTCATACATACCGACAATAACAAACCATTTAAGGAAAACATTAGAAAAAGAAAACATACGCATAGTTTACAACAACAACAAAAAAACTTAAACAAATTCTCGGCTCAACCAAAGACGAAACATCAACAAGTGAGAGAAGCGGCATATATGAAATTGCAACAAAAAATACATAGGCCAAACGAAACGGAGCATCAAAACAAGATTCAAAGAACATATTAACTGCATAAAAAACAAACAAGTTAATCGTTCTTCTGTTGCTGCACACGTCTTCGCTTTATGTGACAACAATGAACCCCCCCATAACATTGGTCCATTCGAAGAGAGCGTCCGTTTGCTTAAAATGGTACAAAATCCCAGAAAACTTGACGCGTATGAATCACTTCTAATTTCTAAGATAAAGAATGTGATGAATGCAGACAACGGAAATATTTTGTCTCCCTTATTTGACCTCTTATAGAATTTCATGAAAATGTAAAGCTTTAATGTAAACTGTTTATGTTTTGCTTTGTTGTAATTTTTTTCAATTGTTTTTATTATTTTTGTCTCTTTTCTCTTTCTTCGTTTTGCAAGTAAATATGTTTTTTTTTTGTTAGTAACGACTGTTAATTGCTGATGATGAGCTGCATGTCAACCCGAAATGCGTTCAAATAAAACTCGATTTTAAAAAAGTAATTCGCGTTTGTGTTTTCCTTTTTATTTTGAATTTTTACTTTGTAGTTGTGGTCAATAAAGAATTTTTTGTTTACAAATTCAATTCAATAATCTCGACCACAATATCGGTTCATTTCTTTCAAGATTAAATTAGAAAGTTTTGCATTAATATAAGTTTCCTTAAAAAATTATTCCAAAATTCTTAATAAATCGATGTTTTCTCATAGTCCAATCTCCTTACAGTCACAAATTAATTACAAATTTTTTTTTCAGTAAGACTACTTTTAAAATGGCGCTTTAGTACAAGCTCGATTTTTTCTACAAATGACAAACAGGCTTCGAATGAAAATTAAGTTTTTTTCCCATTTTAATATAGTATTTCTAAAAATAAGTTCGTATGCGTGCATTTGTTTGATGAAAAACTAAAACCCTTTTGATTTTGCCTGATGACTGATTATAATTGAAAATGACTGACGTCCTCTGACTGACAGTGTAAGGGCCGCTTACGCTGGGAAAATGTAGCTCTAACTCTATGATCTATCGTCTATGTAAGACCAATGGAATGTATGTGAAAGAGTCAACAAAACCGCCACTGTGAAGATAAATGAATTGCCGTAGTTAGACCTAATGAACTATTCGATATATTTGCAAGGCAGCCTTGCACTAACTCATGATGAAAATACTGCCAAAGCGTAGCATGTCCTATAAATAGGAATTGTGTCCCCTAGTCCTCAGATCATGTGACCGTCTTAAAATATTCATAACAGTCTGTGGTCCTAGACTCGGAATGTCATTGGTCATATTTCGTTTTTTTTAAAGGGAAATAAGGCTAATTTGGTGTTATTTTTTTTTAAATATCGGCATGACGACAGAAACTGAAAAAAAACACAAGAACACCAAGTCCATACACACGACTTCGAGGCATTTCAAGAAATGCATAATCATTAACCATGTCTTACCTTGGTACTCCAAAGGTTGCGATGCAATGTACAAAATTGCAGGAATTTTCGAGGGTTCTTGCCCCCCACCTGTAGTTACGCCACTAGTTGTAGGTATTATAGCTGGATGAGCAGCTATTTGTCCTCTCCAATCAAGAACACCAAGCAAATTAAGTTCTTTATTTTTTATTTATCAAAAAGCAAAAACTTCAATTTATTTAAATAAAAAATGCAAAATTAGGTTGGGAGCAAAATGTAGCACCATCACACTAAGTTAATTTTTAAGTTTTTTTTTTAACAAAGAGAACAGCTAGCAAGATGGACCAATAAAAATGACGTTTGAAATGGTAATGAGAATCAACTTTCTACTAACTTGAAGTTGGTCGCATTTTAACGAATGATTAGGGTGCGTCTCGATTTTCAAGTTCTTTTCAGGTTTCCAATGGCAATAATAATCGCGATTATTTTATTTCAAGGTTCAGGTTTTGATGCGATTTCATTTTACGCGATTTACTCTCAAAACTATTCTATTAAATGCGAAACTGCTACAGTATCTGCTTAGACCAATTGGGCAATAATTAAATTAGTTAAACAATGATTCAAAACTAAAATAAAAATAAAAATACAGGAAAATACACCTGAGATAATACGTCATGTGTGTCAAATACGGTATTTCTGATTTTTTACAGACTTGTTTTTTATGTTGGCCCAATGAATAATCCAAGTTTGCAACATTGCATAGTATGAAAAAAAGCGAAAATTTCGGATTTGACGAAGAGGTACACTGATGTATAAATTTAAAGAATATTGTAAAATGTGTGAGAGACTGATAGGTACGTAGATAGAATTTGATTTAAACAAAAATCAAAAAAATTAAAAAAAAACTTTGTATTTTCAGGTAAAATACTCAAATTTTTATGTATTTATCGTCAAATGTATCAGTATAGTGGATTTTTAAATTTTAACACAAAAACCAATTGTTGAATTGCTATATGTAAATGTACTTTATAATTATTTTCCCAAGAAATGGATCTTGAAATTTATTTTTTCCGAACCACCTCATTTTTCTCCAAGAATGCTCAAATATCTACCTGAATATTTTAAAATATCAATTTAAAGAATAGGTGTAGTATAAAGGAAAAAAAGTGGAACGCTATAAAACTCTAATCCGCAAAAGTTTCGGGAAGGTATAGTTCATAGATTGAGGAACGTAACATTGAATCACAAGTAAGCTACCTTCAGGGGCTACAGGTAATCGGTACAATAACTCTTTTCGGATTTGCACGCTCATTTACGACTTATTATTATTATTGTGTACAGTTTGCATATTTTTATTATTCGAGTGACGGCATGTCCCATTAATGACATTTAAAATCAAAGCGTCTGTTGAAGATCTCTGAAAATAAGGTTTTCTTAGACTTAATGATATCTGGTAACAAAACTGCTTTATTTTGCCATCGAATTAGTAAAAAAAGGCATATTCTATGTATTGTAATTATAATTTATATACCTACTAGCTGACCCGGCGAACATCATTCCTTCCAATTTTTTAATGAAAATAGGAACTCCTATAGCATGCACGCACACGTGGCAGCGAGACGCACGTGAAATTGAAGGCGCTTAAATTCGAACGGCAAATCGTTCCGAATAAGCGGAATCCTTGGAATGAGAACATCTTGGCCTTTGAATTTCCCCTCAAAATCGTGGCTTGAAATATATTTGATTTTAGATTCTTCACAATCATATAATCATTCAAATAATCTATAAACATCCTTGTTTTTTGCAAGCCAAAATCGCTCATGCCTTCAGCCAATCATGGTCATAATTCTGAGCGGAATTCGGAAAAACATTCACAATGAGATCTTCTTCTCTTTGTAAAGTTGCAAAAACTCGGTGGAAAATTAATCATGTCGGTGATTAAGTCTACTGGAATCACACAATTGTGATGATAAACTCCACAGTGATTTCGTAAAGCAACTCGGATGTTCGATTTCAGATGCAATTTTTTCAATTACCGCCATAGAGCCATGTTCTTTAGGCAAGCGTTCAATTCATCTACTGGAGTTGATCTTGGAATGACCAGGCCGTTTGATGAAACGTCGTTTATCACTATAGACCGAATCGTCGTTTATGATTCCGATAATCTTTCAACGTGCGAATTAGAGCTTCCAATGCGCTTTTGTAAGCCATTATGCATTCCTCCCATGCAAAACTTAGCCAAAATCTTTGAAATCATGAATGTTTTTTCAGTTCCACCGGGCGCATCAATTTCACTTTTCAAAATTAAATTTTTCTTTGAACAAAATTACCAGAAATCACAAAAAAAAAAAAACAAAAAAAAAGTTGTCACGTGACCCTCGACAAAAGTGAAGTGAAACTCAAAAGATAATATTTCTATATAAAAATATTATTCGATGTGGTATGTTTTCTAGGCCCTAAATTGTTTATTTTTTTCTAAAACTGAAGCACATTCAAAATAAAAAAAACCCGAATATTACCTACGAAATAAAAATCCTGTATTTTAATTTTGATTTATGTATGTTTATGTAAAATAATTATTTCCTTTCCCTCGAAATTATGAATCAATTATTAGTTTAAAATATAGATATTTTAAATATTAGAGATTTTGTCAGTCGGGATTTTATCATTGGGCATTTTATTAGTTGGGATTTCGGATATCGGGATTTTCTAAGTCGAGATTTCGTACTTAAGATTTTGGTTCGGGATTTTGGTTGTTGGGCTTGGAATTTTTTCAGTCAGAAAAAGTGTTATCAGCACCTTATTGCAAGTTATAATTGCAATGATGTAGGCTTCGTTCTTGCTTCACCGCAGCTCTTTAAAGAAGATTATTTCGGTAACGGGATAGAAAAAAAATATCTTTTATTCTCTGTCCTTTTGTTTTGGCTTGTTCTTGTGCGTGGTTTTTGTGGATTTCGATTGACAATTTTCGTTAGGTACATCTTTTATTTTTTAGCCTTCCTAAAGAAGATTCACTTCAAAAATTTAATTTAATTGATAAACAATTCTCTTTCGATTTTTTTTTAAACAAAGTTGATTTGTTGTATCAGATTTTTGCAGATACACAGATTATACACAGATGATTTTTATTGAAGACTACCTACCCTATGTTCTTCCTTGGGTCAATACGAATCCATCGAACCCAAAATATTGGAAATTGAACAATTCGTTCTCGAGTTACGGCAATCTCTTTTATATATAAAGACTAGCTGTTTTTCGGCCCGTTACTGACACAGAGAAAAATAAGGGAGAAGGCATTGACTTCGAAAATGTAACTATAATAATATTGGTCCAAAATGTTGCCAAAAGCTTTTAAGCTACATAGAAGAGTTTTCAAACAAGCTACCTCAGCGCCATCTTTGAGATAATTTACTTCCTTAGTTACTTCCTACAACAACAGCTATTTGTCAGTGAAAGTCCTGCAAAAATCGGTATGCGAAAAAAAGCGACCCGAGTGCCATCTAGGGAGTAATTAAAATAGCCTATGTTACCCGCTACAACATCCGCTTCAATATCAGCTACATACAACATTAGCTATCTTCAGTGAAAGTCCCGTCAAAATCGGTCCAGCCGTTCGCGAGATTATCCGGAGCAAACATAGACAGATAAGAATTTCAAAAATTTATGTTTTCTTATAAGTGCCGAATATGCTTTTAAATCCGTTATTTTGACATACAAACACACTTCATTTTTTTTATGTGCATAGATAATAAAGTTAAATTCAATATGTTGGGAAAGCTACATTTAAGTAAATATATTATCCACCACCACCTTCTATTATCAGGTCAAAATTTTGGCAAAGGCTTTATTTTTATAATTTTTGTTTTAATTATTTACCTACATTAACATGGTGTGATTTTGAGTCAGGTTAGTCCATAAATTAGAATTTTCTTGAAATAAGCAACCCCAGCACAATCTAGAGGGTAATTAAAATAACCTAAGTCACTCCCTACAACATCAGCTATCTGTAAGTGGCAAGTCCCGTCAAAATCTTGCAAGCATAGTTTCTGATCGGGCATAAAAATTATTATCTATCTGCCAGTAAACGTTCCGTCCAAATCGGTCCAGCCGTTCTCGAGACATACAAATTTTAAAAATGCGTGTATTGTCATAAGGGCTGTGTATGTGTATGCTTTCATATGCGTGTAGTAAAACATCGCACAAAATAATTAACGAACTAATAAATGACAAAACCAACCAACTAAAATACAACAATAATCCTAAAACACAAAAATCGACAGATGGCAACCATACAACCAAAATATACCATAGCATTACTTTCATACCAACTCTAACTGACAATCGGAATCTAAATGAAGCAATAAAAATAAACAAAGAAAAAACAGCATTTGCACATAAATCGAACTCTACTCTTAACAAAATTTTTACAAAAACAAAACCACCTCTACCAAAAGAACAACAAAATGACGTAGTATATGAAATAAAATGCAATGGGAAGGAAGATGAAAATTGCAGACTCATATACATAGGAACAACAAATAAAAAACTAGCAGTAAGAATAGCCGAACACAAAGCAGACGTAAAGAAAAAAAGATCATCGACTGGGCTCTCACAACACATAACAGAAAATGGAGTATGGACACACAGCTGATTTTGACAATATCAAAATACTTGACAAAGAGAAATACACCAACAAACGATACACTCTGGAAAATCTGAGAATTCAACAACATATAAGAAGAATCATGAATTTTAAAGAAAACAAAGACAACATCAGCTCGATCTACAATGCTGTGATAAATTAAATATAGTCTGTGATAGTAAGTTTTTAATTTCTGTTTTGTCTAGTTTTTAAATAATTTATTATATTTATTAGTTTCTTTTTTTTTTTTTTTTACACTATCAGATCTTATTCAAATGGAGCTTAAAGCAAGCATCAGCAGATGAAAGAAGATTTGCCGACACATAAAATGTGTCCCACTGGCTCATCACTTAGTGCAGGTGTTAGTTGTTAGTAGGCACAATGCAACAAAAACAAAAACACTTGCACATAAAAAGATGAAAACATATAAAGACAAAATTAAACAAAATTACACAGAAACATTTAGGATCGTGGAGCACTGGTTCTGAAGATAGTTTTTAAATTACTTTTATTTAAATTAAAATCCAACACACCATTGTTCAAGTTATATAACTTACTCATCCGCGTGAGAGGCTCATGCATGCCATAATTGGTTCTGTGATGTTCAATATTAAAAAGCTCAGAACTTCGAAGGTGGTACGACCGTCCGCGGTAGTTAAAACCAATTAAGGCTAACAGGTCCGATGAATCAATTTGTCCAGAGATAAGTTGATGGAGAAAAATTAAGTCATTGTTTACTCTACGTTGATATAAAGATTGTATCTGCAAAGCCTAATCCGATGCTCGTATGGTGGCAGGTTATAAGGATCAGCCCATGGAAGGCCTTTAAGAGCAAAGCGAATAAAATTATGCTGGACTGATTCAATACGTTTCTTATGGATTTCATAGAAAGGGGTCCATACTTGTGAGGCATACTCAAGATGCGGCCTAACATAACAGTTATACAAAGAGAGGGTAACGTATGGATCGTTAAATTCCTTTGCCCACCGTTTTATGAATTCAAGCATAGAGTTCGCCTTTTTTACAATAAGGTTAACATGTTCAGAAAATTCCAGATTAGCACTGAAATTAACTCCTAAGTCCTTAAAACTAAAAACACGACTAATTTTATTTTGTGTTATACAATATTCAAAATTACTTGGAACGTTTTTCTTTGAGAAAGTAATAGTTTGGCATTTTATAGGATTAAGAGTTAACCCATTTTTATTACACCATATACTGAAACTATCAAGATCAGCCTGCAAAAGAGTATGATCATTGGGAGATTTGATTGATTTATAAATTTTCATATCATCTGCAAATATGAGAATCTCACTAAAGCGTATAAAAGAAGAAACGTCATTTCCGTTTAGTAAGTGCAATATAAATGTTTAAAATTATTATAAAATTCAAAACAATTTATAAAATGTAACTTGATGACATAAGTGAGTAAATATTCAAATCTATAGCCCAAATAACAATGTTTCTAACAATGTTTCTAAAAATGTAATTTGTATTAAAGGTCTTAATAAATTAAACACCCCTGAAGATGTTGGCAAAAAACCAAACGAAACGTCGGGAAAATTAATGAATTTGTCTTTTAATTGCTTTAAAAAACCTAGGATCAAAAAGCCCAAATTTAAAATACACATTATTTAAATAATACAATGTTGATCAATTCAAAATTTAAAAAAAACACATTTCTATATACATATAATTATTATTCAAATCTAAAAAAAATCACACTTGCAAATAATTACAGTTCAGTGATATAATTTCCGTTTCCATTTATACAGGGTGAGTCATGAGCAATGCGACAAAATGCTAGGGCGTGTAGGTTGCGTTGAGACAAGAAAAAAATCGTATGGGAGGGGGGGGTCTATTCCCCTCCGTTTAGCCGGGAGGGGCAATTTTCGAAAAAAACTGACTTAAAATGGGAAAAAAATTATTTAAAATCAACGGCTTCATTCACAATGCTGTGCGATACGTTTTTGAAAAGTCAATAACTTTTTCTTTCATTCTGTGTTTAAATAAATCTATTCTAAGAAATGGTTTTTGAAATATTAATTTTTAAAGTCAAAATTTTGAAAAAAAAAATTGAAAAAAAAATTTCAAATTCATTTTTTTCAAAATTTTACGTAATTAAGTGCTAATTTTAATTTCAAAATTCAATGCTGTTATTAATTTTAAGTCTAAATAAGAAAACCGGATGCAAAAATTTTATGTCGTTCTCAAGAAATTAAAAAAAAACCAAAACCACCTTTTTCTAAGAAAAACATTTATTTTTATTGTAACGAAGCAATTTAAGAAGCATTAATCATAGTTTTTTTAGTTCTTTTTATTCCTTTTATTTTTACTATGTTTTTTATTGGAAGTACTTATAAAAAATTCTCGATATGATCTCCATTGTTTAGAAGGCATAGATTATATCTCCTTGTAATGGCTTCACATAAGTTTATGCTTGACAAATTTTCCTGCAATTTGACTCCAGCGACTTCAATTCGTTCCTTCAGTTGTTCCAATGATACTATTTCCACTTCGTAAACATAATTCTTCATAAATCCCCATGCATAGAAATCTAGGGGAGTTAAATCTGGTGACCTAGGCGGCCATTCCGTGGGGCCCCTTCTTCCGATCCAACGGTCACTAAAATGATCATTCAGCCAGTTTCTCACCTGTAAGCTGTAGTGTGCAGTGTGCTGGAGCACCATCTTGTTGGTAGATTAAAGTATCTGCTATAACCAATGGAACGCTGTCTAATTAATCGGGTAAAAGGTCTCGTAGGAATTGCAGGTATGATTCTCCATTAATAATGGAATTCAAAAACCGGGGCCCGATCACAGTGTGTCCAACAATACCAAGCCAAACATTACAACTAAAGCGGTGTTGTGATTTGTTTTGTTTTTTTTTTTGTGTGGATTGGCGCTACTCCAATAATGTAAATTGTGGAAGTTAGTAACCCCATCCCTAGTAAACTGTGCTTCATCCGTCCAGAATATTCTTCTAAAATAGTTTTGTTCGGTTTCATTTCTAAGTAGTAATGTTCTACAAAATTCGGTTCTCAATAACTTGTCGTTTGAGGTGAGTTCCTGAACAGGCGTAAAGTGGTACGGGTGTAAATTTTCCGCCCGAAGTACTCGACATGCTCTAGATTGGGACACTCCATAGCATAGTGGATATCCTTCTTGTACTGACGGAGGGATTATTTCGGACAAAATCCAGAATTCTTTCATCTAAGATTCTTGACTCATCAGAAACTGGCCTTTCGCTTCTTCGATGCTCCAGCACTCCATGATCTCTTATACGTCGGTGGATTCTTGGAAACGTGCTATGATGGGGACACCTCCTATCGGGATATCTTTCAGCGTACAGTCTTTCGGCTTCACGACTTCGACCATTAGCTAAACCGTAGCAGAATTGCATGTCCGTTAATTCTTCTCGGGTGTATGAGCTTGACATCGTTACGTGTTAATGAGTTAATTTTTTTCTTGTCTCAACGCAACCTACACGCCCTAGCATTTTGTCGCATTGCTCATGACTCACCCTGTATTTTGCTTTCATATGAAATATATATCAACTGATCATTTTTTTAACAAATACAAAAAATAAATAAATATTTTTTAATTCCAGAACCTTCCAAGAAGTTTATCAATGACCCCGCCATACGAGATTCAGGATACAAAAAGGATTATTCAACAGGCCGTGACTCGACGAAGTACACGAACCGCCTTTACACCTGATCAGGTAATAGCCTTAGAACTTGAATTTGCTCGGGATATATACTTATTTCGAAATCGTCGAATGGAAATTGCCAACCGTCTTAATCTGAAAGAGATCCAGGTTAAGGTCTGGTTTCAAAATCGTCGATCGAAAAGTAAGAGACTGGAAAAGGAAGAAAAAAAAATATTATAAAGCCTTCAAAAAATCGTGAAGGCTTTACTATCGTACTCTGCACATAAAATAAAAATTAAAGATATAACTCCTAAATCAGAGCCTTCTCTCAACAGGACAAAAAATAATACCACGACTACTAACCACCAGACGAAATCGGATTCTTCCACTCTTGTTTTTCAACAACAGCAATATCGACAGAGGCTTGAAACTAACTCATCCTTGCAGTTGCAGCCGCTGCAGTACTATGACTATCAAATGCCTCAAATCGGAATGGAACAATTCCTTTCAAGATCAGTCAATCGGCACTATCAATATCAGCCATCTCCGCAACCTGTACAGCAACACCATCAACAGCACCATTCGCAGCCCCATTTTCAAATTCTATCACCACAACAATTTAGCGCCAATTTTGTACAACCACCACAACAACAACAAATTGATGAAGTTCCTGATGTTGACAACATCGATGGCTCCATGCAAAATAATACTAAGTGACTTTATACAATTTTTCAGGAGAGAGGTTTAAATTTTTTTTCGTATAACTTTTTTCTTTTCTAACAGATCTCCAAGCTTAAAACGTTAAATTTATTATAATTTATGTCCAGATTTTTAAGGCATAGTGTTGAATCGGTCAAAACATAGGATCTATGTTATAATGCACTTAGTATTATGTTGACTGTACAACTCAAACTCGTTAGTATACTATGTGATGTTAAATTTATTTAACATGGAATAAATCAAATTCAAAACTATTTTAAGTGTACTTAGTATGAAAGTGACTGGAAATCAATTTAAAACTAGGGACTTAAATGTCAGTTAGAATTGTTTTCATTGTTTTTTACTCATTTAAAATTTATAAAACATAAGTTAGTATAAAAGAAAAACAAACGCAATCATGAAGAATAATTATTGTTTTTATTTCAATCCAATCAAAATAATTTAATGTTAATACTAATATAAACATAAGAGTTCCTATTATAGACAGAACATGTTAGGGTTGTAAGTAGTTTCATTCATAGAAAGTTCATTCATCATCTGAATCTGATGCAACTGGGACAAAAGATGTGGTCCTGAGAGATCTGTAGAAATGTTGGTAGGTTTTTGGAATTAGGTTTTGATCACAAAGGCAAACGAGGTCCAAATATTTTTCGACTCAATGTGTTCTTTGACAAAAGTTTTTGAGATCTCTCTCACCTCATTAACAAGTCTGAAATGCTGGCCTCTTTTATCAGGGCTTATTATAACTCCTTCATTTTTCCCAATTTTATCAAAGACATCAAAAAAGTATTTAAAAACATTGTTTGACAACATTGATTTTTTTTTCAATCCCATTTCTGACAACAATTAAATTATACATCCTGGTGCAGGTTCTTTTTGAATTTGAACCGACCAGAGTTCCTTTTTTATCTTTAACAGCTACTAGCCTTGCCAAAAAATCTCATTGTCTAGTTCTGCATCCAATTTTGTAAAAATTCTTAAAAAGTTCATACCTTTCATCTTCGGATACTTTTTCTTGACAATTTATCCTGCAGTTTCCTCCACAGCCTTTTTGCATGGTTTCTTTTTCCTTTGAAACTCCTCTTGAAGAAATGTATGGCTTTCCTGAATTTTTTTTTAAGATTTTGGATTGATTTCTTTTCCATAGTTTTTCAGGAGATCAATCGGAACCCTTGTAGGGTACACACGGTGGCGCTGCCTTTGCGCCACCATCAAAGTAATAAAAAGTAAAAAGCAAAAAGTAACTAGAAAAAAAAAAAAAACCGTCAATTAAGTGGTAGCGACGGTGGTCTTTGGACCTCCGTCAATTTTAAGATAAAAACGTAACTCAAGTTAGTAGTTTCAGGGTGGCTTGTCCCCCAGTAATTCGGACTGCTTATAAAAGCAGCAAATACGGAGCTAGGAAGCAACATTAGGGATTGGTGTTCAACAGCGCTCCAAGCAACCAGCAATGGCCAGGATGGAAGTAACATTTTGTGAGAGATGTACAATAGCGCTCCATATAACGACATCGATGGACGAAAACTTCCCACCCAGCTAATATTTTACTGCTAGACCCAACGGTACATCAGGCATCGACTACAACAGTAAAGTTTATAACGTGACAACAATTTTATAACGTGACAATCCAGCGTGCAACAGTGTTTCTGTCTTCATACATATAAAGTGTTCAAATATTTAAGTATACTGTGATAGTTTCACTTTATCGTTTTGATATTTTAATGTAATATAATTTGTTTCAATCAAATTTTCATTGACAACTTAATAATTAATTATTTACGTATATTCCTAGGGCGGTCTCGCTCTATCAAGCTATCTAATCATACCATTTATAAGTGTTAATAATTTAAACATAATATATGCATTGCATATATAGTAAAAGTACTGAGCTCTCGCTCTAACTTCAAAAGAAATTTTATTCTCAATGTAAATTATTTTATTTTAGTGTTAGTTTTTAAGGTATTTGTAAATATATATGTGACTTTCCGTCTCAAGCAAAAAAAATAACACTTATGAGCAAAAGTAGTGTAACTATATATCTTTTATATAATAACTGTTCGCCACGAGGCTTTACATTATACACAACTGAAAAAGAAGGCCATACATTACAGCCACTTTTGTACTCGCTAAAGCGAACAAGAATTAGAATTAGAATAAGACAAAAATGTAACTCGAAACTAAAAGACTCAATAAAATTCAATTCAATTCAAAATTCCATAGTTTTTCATTAGATGGTCGTTTTCTTCCAGTTTTTGTTTTAAGATTTTCTGGAGTATCAAATGTAAGATTTAGGCCAACAATTCTTTTTTGAGGGGGTGTCAAAACATTAAATGCTGACCTTGAAAGGCTGGAGTCAGAAGAATATTCATCATCCGGGTGGTACTCGCTTCCGCTATCAACGAAGGGTCCCAAATCATCACAAGAATCCATACTAAGAGATGTAGGAGATTTTGTTGGATTGTCTACATTATTGTATAGTATTTTCGAATGATTTCTATAATTAACAAGCATTGTTAAATTATATTTACCTGAATTCGGGATGTCAATTAAGACAAAATCTTCAGTTTTATTTGCAAGAACCTCTTTCGTTTCATCTGAATCATAGTTATATACATATATATCAACATATACCATTTTTTTCGCCCTGGAAGTCATTATTTCATTTATTTAAAATAAAAATTTTATAATTCACTTGGCACCAAAACACGACTGCACAAATTTTTTCCAGGCACAAACATTATAACGCTAGTTAGTATATGCTACGAAAAAAAAATAAATCACTTCATGGCATACTAACATACATTTAGGTGCCATCTTCTATCTCTTTTGTACACAAGAAAAAATACTAAGTGACACTTAAGTGCTTGGAAATACTAAAAGTTCCATGCAAAATAATACTATGTGTATATAGTATGAATGTGATTATTAGAAATTTTCTTTATAAAAATACTAAGTGCAGTTAGAATGTTTTTGTTTGGAATAAGTTATAAAATGAGGCGTTATACTAAGTTCTTTTTTGTCAATTTCTTTATAGCGGATTATTCGATTCGCATGAAAAAAATATGAAAAATAGAAGCTGATACGGGGATTCCAATGGTATACATAACTCAAAACTATACTATGTGCACTTAGTATGTTTTTGCATGGGACCATCGACATACACCATGAAGTGTATTCAACTCAACATCAAGTTAAACCTTCAATCAAAAGCGAGTAACACGTAAAACTGGATTCAAACTCACTCTTAGATGAAATCCTATCAATGGAAGAAGACGAGCTTCAACGAATGAGAAACTCAACCCAGAACCATTCTTATAGCCATCACAGACCACATCACGAACCCTGTTTTTTTTTACAAAAGCCCCTCCTATAGCCCTTGACAACGTGTGACCATTAAATCATTAAAAAAAAAATAAAATAATTTTAATACTGATATATGAATTAATTTTTCTTTTTTAAAACTTTTTCTACATCTCTATCTGCAAACTATCTTGTGGTATTCATTACAGGATTAACTTCAGGAAATGTCAATATTTTTCAAAAAAAACCACGATCCATCACGAACTAGTTTTAATGGCAAATTGAAACGAAAATAAAATTAAATTTAATAAAAAAAATTTTATTTTTTTTTAAATATAAATCGAAATAAAAGGCACGACTGGGTCAGACAAACTTGCTCATGTGTCAGATTACTATTCTTTGGCTAAGGATACAAAACAAGAAAGTATATTAAATAATCGCAAGGAAAAATAGAGTTTCTTTAGCGTTTTAACGGTACCTGCCATTAGGCAAGCCTCAGTTAAAGAGCGGTGTTTTGCGAATACACCGTAGCCGAATATCCACCGCACAAAAGGTTCGAAAGAGACAATTATATGGTCATTGATAAATGTTCGAGGAAAAATAAAAAAAAAATTGTTGGTGAAAAAGAAAGCGAAAAATTATTTTCGAACTTAGGGCCAATCTTTTCAGCTCGGGTTAAATATCTGGTTTGGTCACCATAGACTTTTCTTAACCAGTTGTTTTGAAACTCGGTTAACCACAGTTCGTCTTTTCACCATTTTATCTACATTGGTTACCAAACCAGGGATAGTTCCAGTTTTCCAGTGGTCCAGTTGTAAATTCCTTCCAATATTTAATGTTTGAACTGTACGAAAAACATGTTCCCTTGAAGACAGTTTTGGTGCGCAATAAAAATTGTCCGTGGTTTACTACTGAAGTACTTAGTTCAATAAAAAAGCGACGTAAATTGTACTCGAAGTGGAAGCATAACCCTTCCACCGTCAACTGGGAGATTTTCTGTCGTGCTCGTAATAATTCTTCTTTTGTTACTCGAAGAGCCAAAAAAAGATTTTTTATGTCAAAACTTAGCTCGAACCAAAATTCGCGTAAGCTTTGGACAAGTTTACGTTCTATTGGGGTTGGTAGAAAGGAAGTTGTTGATAGTTATCCTGATCCAAATGATCTGAACAAGGCTTTTGCATCGGATAACTTACAATCATCGAACTTTGCACCCAACAACAACTTATTATATGGTGCTTCAAATGAATTTGACTTTGAGGTCATCACGGAGTTTGAGGTTCTTATGAATATTCGTTCTCTGAAGTCGAATTCCGTTGGGGAAGATGGAGTTCCTATTAAGTTTATAAAAATTATATTACCACATATCATAACCGTTCTTACACATATAATTAATTATTGTATAACCTGCTCATCATTTCCGGACTGTTGGAAACTTGGTAAAGTAATTCCTGTTCCCAAAAAGCCTCATCCTACTTCAAGTACTGATTTTCGTCCTATAAGTATACTTCCTTGCCTGTCAAAGATTTTCGAAAAGATTCTGGCTAAGCAGATATCTAACCACATTATCCAAAACAACTTATTATCGTCTGTACAATCTGGTTTCCGTCCGAACCATAGCTGTTCTACAGCAATGGTTAAGGTACTTGATGATATCAGAATCCAGTATGACAAAGACGAAGTGACGATATTGTGTTTGCTTGATTTTTCCAAGGCATTTGACAGGGTGAATCACGACATTTTGTGTAGTAAACTTAACTTATATTTTGGTTTCAGCAGTAGATCTGTTCGTCTAATTGAAAGCTACTTAAAACAACGCAGTCAAAGAGTTAAAGTTGATAATAATTTCTCCTCACCAATAAATTTAATAGCTGGGGTGCCGCAAGGTTCAGTTTTGGGTCCTACATTATTTTGTATGTTCATCAATGACCTCCCACATGTATGCCAAAATGTTATGTTTCATCTTTATGCAGATGATGTCCAAATATATCTTTCTCGACCGTTTAATTTGCTTGAGGACCTTATCTGCAGAATAAATGAGGATCTTTTAGGTATATACAATTGGACCTTGAACAATGGTTTGACTCTAAATCCTGCCAAATCGCAAATAATTGCAATTTCCAAAAGGAAATTCGATATAGAATTCCTTCCACCTGTTTTTGTTTCTTGTTTTCAACTTAAGTTTGTTGACACTGTCACCAACCTTGGCTTTAAAATAAATCGGTCACTTTCAGCTAATGACCATGTTAATATTTGTATCGGAAGAATATATGGCGGTCTCCGTAAGCTAAACCTGTTCTCAAAACTGACTCCATTAAGCACTAAGTTGAGATTAGTTAAATCGTTGCTACTACCTATCGCGGAATATGCGGCTGTTGTTTATTGTCGACCCGACTCTCACTGTCGACACAAATTGCTTGTTGCTTTCAATGATATGGTAAGGTATGTTTTTGGCTTGCGTAGATTTGATCATGTTTCACAATTTCATCAACTTATTCTTGGATGTACGTTTGAAGAGTTTTTTGATGCAAAATGTTGTATCTTTTTGCATAAGATAATTCAAAGAAGAACCCCTCTTTATCTCTTTGACAAACTACGCTTCGCTCATTCAACTCGAACTTTGAATATCATAAATAACTCTTTTAAATATTTAAACTCATCGAGACTCTTTTTTATTTATGCCATTAGACTATGGAACTCCTTACCTGTAATGCTTAAACAAATAATAGGTATACCTCAATTTAAGAAAGCATTATTTTTACATTTCTCTAATTTGGATTCTGGAGCAGCTATTTGAAATTTAAAATTTAAAATTTTATACTAAAAGTTTAGTTTTTAAAATTTATAATTTTGTATAAAATTTATACCGAAATTAAAGAATACATGAAATATTTTAAATTTTAATATCTTTAAAACGAAACATATTTATTTATTTATTAATTATTAAAACGGAACATATTTATTTATTTCTTTGTTATATTGTTATTTTGTTTGTATTAATATTGTTTATATGCATTATTATCCTTTGTATCAGGTACTATAAAAGACTAAGTCTTATTTGTACACCAATTAAATAAATTGAAAAAAAAAAAATTGAAAATTAGAATTAGAATAAGACAAAAATGTAACTCGAAACTAAAAGACTCAATAAAATTCAATTCAATTCAAAATTCCATAGTTTTTCATTAGATGGTCGTTTTCTTCCAGTTTTTGTTTTAAGATTTTCTGGAGTATCAAATGTAAGATTTAGGCCAACAATTCTTTTTTGAGGGGGTGTCAAAACATTAAATGCTGACCTTGAAAGGCTGGAGTCAGAAGAATATTCATCATCCGGGTGGTACTCGCTTCCGCTATCAACGAAGGGTCCCAAATCATCACAAGAATCCATACTAAGAGATGTAGGAGATTTTGTTGGATTGTCTACATTATTGTATAGTATTTTCGAATGATTTCTATAATTAACAAGCATTGTTAAATTATATTTACCTGAATTCGGGATGTCAATTAAGACAAAATCTTCAGTTTTATTTGCAAGAACCTCTTTCGTTTCATCTGAATCATAGTTATATACATATATATCAACATATACCATTTTTTTCGCCCTGGAAGTCATTATTTCATTTATTTAAAATAAAAATTTTATAATTCACTTGGCACCAAAACACGACTGCACAAATTTTTTCCAGGCACAAACATTATAACGCTAGTTAGTATATGCTACGAAAAAAAAATAAATCACTTCATGGCATACTAACATACATTTAGGTGCCATCTTCTATCTCTTTTGTACACAAGAAAAAATACTAAGTGACACTTAAGTGCTTGGAAATACTAAAAGTTCCATGCAAAATAATACTATGTGTATATAGTATGAATGTGATTATTAGAAATTTTCTTTATAAAAATACTAAGTGCAGTTAGAATGTTTTTGTTTGGAATAAGTTATAAAATGAGGCGTTATACTAAGTTCTTTTTTGTCAATTTCTTTATAGCGGATTATTCGATTCGCATGAAAAAAATATGAAAAATAGAAGCTGATACGGGGATTCCAATGGTATACATAACTCAAAACTATACTATGTGCACTTAGTATGTTTTTGCATGGGACCATCGACATACACCATGAAGTGTATTCAACTCAACATCAAGTTAAACCTTCAATCAAAAGCGAGTAACACGTAAAACTGGATTCAAACTCACTCTTAGATGAAATCCTATCAATGGAAGAAGACGAGCTTCAACGAATGAGAAACTCAACCCAGAACCATTCTTATAGCCATCACAGACCACATCACGAACCCTGTTTTTTTTTACAAAAGCCCCTCCTATAGCCCTTGACAACGTGTGACCATTAAATCATTAAAAAAAAAATAAAATAATTTTAATACTGATATATGAATTAATTTTTCTTTTTTAAAACTTTTTCTACATCTCTATCTGCAAACTATCTTGTGGTATTCATTACAGGATTAACTTCAGGAAATGTCAATATTTTTCAAAAAAAACCACGATCCATCACGAACTAGTTTTAATGGCAAATTGAAACGAAAATAAAATTAAATTTAATAAAAAAAATTTTATTTTTTTTTAAATATAAATCGAAATAAAAGGCACGACTGGGTCAGACAAACTTGCTCATGTGTCAGATTACTATTCTTTGGCTAAGGATACAAAACAAGAAAGTATATTAAATAATCGCAAGGAAAAATAGAGTTTCTTTAGCGTTTTAACGGTACCTGCCATTAGGCAAGCCTCAGTTAAAGAGCGGTGTTTTGCGAATACACCGTAGCCGAATATCCACCGCACAAAAGGTTCGAAAGAGACAATTATATGGTCATTGATAAATGTTCGAGGAAAAATAAAAAAAAAATTGTTGGTGAAAAAGAAAGCGAAAAATTATTTTCGAACTTAGGGCCAATCTTTTCAGCTCGGGTTAAATATCTGGTTTGGTCACCATAGACTTTTCTTAACCAGTTGTTTTGAAACTCGGTTAACCACAGTTCGTCTTTTCACCATTTTATCTACATTGGTTACCAAACCAGGGATAGTTCCAGTTTTCCAGTGGTCCAGTTGTAAATTCCTTCCAATATTTAATGTTTGAACTGTACGAAAAACATGTTCCCTTGAAGACAGTTTTGGTGCGCAATAAAAATTGTCCGTGGTTTACTACTGAAGTACTTAGTTCAATAAAAAAGCGACGTAAATTGTACTCGAAGTGGAAGCATAACCCTTCCACCGTCAACTGGGAGATTTTCTGTCGTGCTCGTAATAATTCTTCTTTTGTTACTCGAAGAGCCAAAAAAAGATTTTTTATGTCAAAACTTAGCTCGAACCAAAATTCGCGTAAGCTTTGGACAAGTTTACGTTCTATTGGGGTTGGTAGAAAGGAAGTTGTTGATAGTTATCCTGATCCAAATGATCTGAACAAGGCTTTTGCATCGGATAACTTACAATCATCGAACTTTGCACCCAACAACAACTTATTATATGGTGCTTCAAATGAATTTGACTTTGAGGTCATCACGGAGTTTGAGGTTCTTATGAATATTCGTTCTCTGAAGTCGAATTCCGTTGGGGAAGATGGAGTTCCTATTAAGTTTATAAAAATTATATTACCACATATCATAACCGTTCTTACACATATAATTAATTATTGTATAACCTGCTCATCATTTCCGGACTGTTGGAAACTTGGTAAAGTAATTCCTGTTCCCAAAAAGCCTCATCCTACTTCAAGTACTGATTTTCGTCCTATAAGTATACTTCCTTGCCTGTCAAAGATTTTCGAAAAGATTCTGGCTAAGCAGATATCTAACCACATTATCCAAAACAACTTATTATCGTCTGTACAATCTGGTTTCCGTCCGAACCATAGCTGTTCTACAGCAATGGTTAAGGTACTTGATGATATCAGAATCCAGTATGACAAAGACGAAGTGACGATATTGTGTTTGCTTGATTTTTCCAAGGCATTTGACAGGGTGAATCACGACATTTTGTGTAGTAAACTTAACTTATATTTTGGTTTCAGCAGTAGATCTGTTCGTCTAATTGAAAGCTACTTAAAACAACGCAGTCAAAGAGTTAAAGTTGATAATAATTTCTCCTCACCAATAAATTTAATAGCTGGGGTGCCGCAAGGTTCAGTTTTGGGTCCTACATTATTTTGTATGTTCATCAATGACCTCCCACATGTATGCCAAAATGTTATGTTTCATCTTTATGCAGATGATGTCCAAATATATCTTTCTCGACCGTTTAATTTGCTTGAGGACCTTATCTGCAGAATAAATGAGGATCTTTTAGGTATATACAATTGGACCTTGAACAATGGTTTGACTCTAAATCCTGCCAAATCGCAAATAATTGCAATTTCCAAAAGGAAATTCGATATAGAATTCCTTCCACCTGTTTTTGTTTCTTGTTTTCAACTTAAGTTTGTTGACACTGTCACCAACCTTGGCTTTAAAATAAATCGGTCACTTTCAGCTAATGACCATGTTAATATTTGTATCGGAAGAATATATGGCGGTCTCCGTAAGCTAAACCTGTTCTCAAAACTGACTCCATTAAGCACTAAGTTGAGATTAGTTAAATCGTTGCTACTACCTATCGCGGAATATGCGGCTGTTGTTTATTGTCGACCCGACTCTCACTGTCGACACAAATTGCTTGTTGCTTTCAATGATATGGTAAGGTATGTTTTTGGCTTGCGTAGATTTGATCATGTTTCACAATTTCATCAACTTATTCTTGGATGTACGTTTGAAGAGTTTTTTGATGCAAAATGTTGTATCTTTTTGCATAAGATAATTCAAAGAAGAACCCCTCTTTATCTCTTTGACAAACTACGCTTCGCTCATTCAACTCGAACTTTGAATATCATAAATAACTCTTTTAAATATTTAAACTCATCGAGACTCTTTTTTATTTATGCCATTAGACTATGGAACTCCTTACCTGTAATGCTTAAACAAATAATAGGTATACCTCAATTTAAGAAAGCATTATTTTTACATTTCTCTAATTTGGATTCTGGAGCAGCTATTTGAAATTTAAAATTTAAAATTTTATACTAAAAGTTTAGTTTTTAAAATTTATAATTTTGTATAAAATTTATACCGAAATTAAAGAATACATGAAATATTTTAAATTTTAATATCTTTAAAACGAAACATATTTATTTATTTATTAATTATTAAAACGGAACATATTTATTTATTTCTTTGTTATATTGTTATTTTGTTTGTATTAATATTGTTTATATGCATTATTATCCTTTGTATCAGGTACTATAAAAGACTAAGTCTTATTTGTACACCAATTAAATAAATTGAAAAAAAAAAAATTGAAAATTAGAATTAGAATAAGACAAAAATGTAACTCGAAACTAAAAGACTCAATAAAATTCAATTCAATTCAAAATTCCATAGTTTTTCATTAGATGGTCGTTTTCTTCCAGTTTTTGTTTTAAGATTTTCTGGAGTATCAAATGTAAGATTTAGGCCAACAATTCTTTTTTGAGGGGGTGTCAAAACATTAAATGCTGACCTTGAAAGGCTGGAGTCAGAAGAATATTCATCATCCGGGTGGTACTCGCTTCCGCTATCAACGAAGGGTCCCAAATCATCACAAGAATCCATACTAAGAGATGTAGGAGATTTTGTTGGATTGTCTACATTATTGTATAGTATTTTCGAATGATTTCTATAATTAACAAGCATTGTTAAATTATATTTACCTGAATTCGGGATGTCAATTAAGACAAAATCTTCAGTTTTATTTGCAAGAACCTCTTTCGTTTCATCTGAATCATAGTTATATACATATATATCAACATATACCATTTTTTTCGCCCTGGAAGTCATTATTTCATTTATTTAAAATAAAAATTTTATAATTCACTTGGCACCAAAACACGACTGCACAAATTTTTTCCAGGCACAAACATTATAACGCTAGTTAGTATATGCTACGAAAAAAAAATAAATCACTTCATGGCATACTAACATACATTTAGGTGCCATCTTCTATCTCTTTTGTACACAAGAAAAAATACTAAGTGACACTTAAGTGCTTGGAAATACTAAAAGTTCCATGCAAAATAATACTATGTGTATATAGTATGAATGTGATTATTAGAAATTTTCTTTATAAAAATACTAAGTGCAGTTAGAATGTTTTTGTTTGGAATAAGTTATAAAATGAGGCGTTATACTAAGTTCTTTTTTGTCAATTTCTTTATAGCGGATTATTCGATTCGCATGAAAAAAATATGAAAAATAGAAGCTGATACGGGGATTCCAATGGTATACATAACTCAAAACTATACTATGTGCACTTAGTATGTTTTTGCATGGGACCATCGACATACACCATGAAGTGTATTCAACTCAACATCAAGTTAAACCTTCAATCAAAAGCGAGTAACACGTAAAACTGGATTCAAACTCACTCTTAGATGAAATCCTATCAATGGAAGAAGACGAGCTTCAACGAATGAGAAACTCAACCCAGAACCATTCTTATAGCCATCACAGACCACATCACGAACCCTGTTTTTTTTTACAAAAGCCCCTCCTATAGCCCTTGACAACGTGTGACCATTAAATCATTAAAAAAAAAATAAAATAATTTTAATACTGATATATGAATTAATTTTTCTTTTTTAAAACTTTTTCTACATCTCTATCTGCAAACTATCTTGTGGTATTCATTACAGGATTAACTTCAGGAAATGTCAATATTTTTCAAAAAAAACCACGATCCATCACGAACTAGTTTTAATGGCAAATTGAAACGAAAATAAAATTAAATTTAATAAAAAAAATTTTATTTTTTTTTAAATATAAATCGAAATAAAAGGCACGACTGGGTCAGACAAACTTGCTCATGTGTCAGATTACTATTCTTTGGCTAAGGATACAAAACAAGAAAGTATATTAAATAATCGCAAGGAAAAATAGAGTTTCTTTAGCGTTTTAACGGTACCTGCCATTAGGCAAGCCTCAGTTAAAGAGCGGTGTTTTGCGAATACACCGTAGCCGAATATCCACCGCACAAAAGGTTCGAAAGAGACAATTATATGGTCATTGATAAATGTTCGAGGAAAAATAAAAAAAAAATTGTTGGTGAAAAAGAAAGCGAAAAATTATTTTCGAACTTAGGGCCAATCTTTTCAGCTCGGGTTAAATATCTGGTTTGGTCACCATAGACTTTTCTTAACCAGTTGTTTTGAAACTCGGTTAACCACAGTTCGTCTTTTCACCATTTTATCTACATTGGTTACCAAACCAGGGATAGTTCCAGTTTTCCAGTGGTCCAGTTGTGAAACGGAATCTCTGGTTAAGTTTGTTTATACTTTTTTGAATGCGAGAAAAAGAGATCGAAGATTTTGTCAATAATTGATAACAGCCTGTCTCGTTTCGATGTACATGGATAAACTGAATTGATTGATTTACGAACAAAGGAAAACAACAAAATATAAATAAAATTATAGGGGTGGAATTTATTAAGATGATCATCATTTTTTTTATTTTATTCTTTACGATTAGTAGTAATGATCAATAAGTATCTTATATATTATTTATCCTTCAACACAAATGTGAAAAAAATAATCGCTTGCCATAGAATTTCTGTGGTTAACCAAACAAAATTGACTGGTTAACGAAATCTCTGTTAACCATAGATTCTCTGGTTAAGATTTTGTTGAAAAGACAGAATCTATGGTTACCAGCTGAAATAATCAATGATTAAACTTAACCAGAGCTGAAAAGACTGGCCCTTAATTGTTTCGATGTTTAAAAAAATATTTTTGTTGCTAAATTGCTTAGTTTTACAATTGGTTTTTGAGTTGCGTTTACAGATTTATTTAAATTAGATTTAAATTAATTTGGTTGTTTGGGTTTTTATTATTGGCAAAACAAAATATAACTCATTAGATCATCTTTTCGATATCGGTTTTCTCGGTTTCGCGAGACGTGCGATACTGGTCATTATATTTAACATTTCGGAAACAATCCGAAAGCCATTCTATATCGTCTTAATCTGAAAGAGATTCAGGTTAAGGTTTGGTTTCAAAACATTCGGTCTAAGAATAAAAGACTTGGAAATTAAGAAAATAAGATGATTAAGCCTTTAGAGAAGCATCAAAAATTAGTGAAGACCTTACTAATCTGTTTAAGATTAGATTAAAAAATAAAGTTTCTTTGCAAAGATTTATTTTAATTGTTCTTCACATTTAGATTTTCTTTTATGTCTGGTAACGATACAATTAACCATCTTAATTTTGGCCAATCAGGACATGTGCGATTCTTTGTTAAATGATTGCTATGCTCCAAGCAAGTATATTTGTGTCCACAATATCGATATCATCGATTGCTTTCGATCGTTATCAGGTTATTATTAGATAAGATAGAAATGTGTGTTAAGTCTGAAAATATCGAATAGTTCGTAAATATTGATAGTAATGTTCAGTATTTGTGTGAGTCCACAATAATATTTAAATCACAAGTTCTGGTACAATTGTCAAAGAACTATCAATATCAGGAAAAACATCATGAAGTGTCAAAAGTTGAACCTGAACCGGTCATTATATCTTCAAATTATTTTTCACTTATTCCCAAGGGGTTCTAAAAAGAAGAGTCAAAAAAAATTTACATACACGAAGACTCAGTTAAGGATGTAAGAGGTCAAAAAAACAAAAAAAAAAACTGGACAATGACGAAAACAAAATACTGAAATTGGTACTGTAACAGAAATATCCACAAAATCATAAGCCGTTCAGATGCAACATGCAAACGATTCGAAACCATAAACAAACTTATTCATTCTTACAGCAACAACACTACGGATTACAACAATTCTTCACAAACTAGAAGAACAAATTCAGCAACCTGTTCAAGAATATGCACATTTAGTAAACCTCAAAGGACCCAATTTTAACAGCATTACATCTCCACAATTCAGCGCTTATGTTCAACATGATCAGTAAGAACCTAAAGTTTGAGATATACATCATGAGTGTCACAACTTCTTCGACCTTATATAGATGAACATGAGACAGTTGCTTTAATTTTCTATTTATTGCTGCCAAAATGGGAAACATTTGGAAATGGATTCTCAAGAAAAAAAAGTACATCCAATTAACTTACACCAATTCAAAAAGTTTACTAAACCACAACAAGATACTCAAGAAGAAACCATTACAGAAGAAAAAGAACTGGGAAATGAACCAACATCTGAACTAATCGGGATCGGAAACGGAAATCAACGAATTACTAAAATTCAATAAACCAAACGAAGAAGAAGTTATGAAAGAAGAACACAGCAGCTGGACTTATCAAAGTCTTAGATGCCATGAAACACAATAATTTGTGGAAGTCTTTAACCGGTGATAACGTGTTGATGTAAAGAGTTTTGAAAAAGAATTTAGAATTATCTATAAATAATAAAAACAATTTCACTCTTAGTGAATCAGCACTTGAGCAGAATATTTTTAAAAAATTATAAAAAAAAATATTAGCGACATCGTCGACTTCATAAATTATTCTGAAAACCGAACCAATTACTAATTTGAAACAACAAGCTGAAGCAGTTATTGCATCAAGCGTAAATATATCGTTTGAGGATTTAATGCTCCCCGAAAATGACATTTTCATATTAAAATAATAAATTAACAAAATCATTATTTCAAGAATTCATTTTAGATATTTTAAATAATATATTTTTTTAAATATGATTTTTTTTTCTAATTAAAATAATAATTTCTGTTTTCAATTTACAAAGTAGGAATGTAAGCATTTAAATAAATTATTTATGTAGCTTTGCTTCAGCACATGTGTCAAAAATATATCAGTGTTTAAATCGTAAAAATATCTACGAATTTGGTTGCACAACTGGTCAATATAACATACAAAATTCAGTTGCAGGAATTTTAAGAAAATTTATTGTTGGATTAGGGTTTGACTGCTTTCAAAAAAGCTGTAATTTTATCCGATGCAATAAAAAAAGTTAAAATACCCTTGTCAAAAAAATTTACAATTATTTTATTTTGCATAAAAAATAATTTAATATTGATTTAATTTTGGTTTTCTGCATACACTATGGTTGGTGTAATATATTGATCACCTTGCCAGCGGACGCACCCATCCAGCAAGAGATCAAATAATCGAGTGACCCCTCATGTGTTGGAATCGCTCTTTTATATCATTTTGCTTTACCATTTTTATATATTATTTTTATTAATATTTAATTTAATTTTTTCCATTATTTTTCTTTTAATATTAATTTTATTTTATTTATTTTTTTAATTACATTTAAAATATAATAAAACAATATTTTCTTTTTTAATATCACAATATTAAATAAAAATGTATGGAATCGTGAATTTACCGTTACGTTTAAGTATCAACATTTAGTACCAAAACTATTTTAGAAAATGAGATGGCATATTTTCGTTACGATTTTTTCTACTTATTAATTTTTTCAGAACTTTTCGATGAATATTTATGAGTTTTAGTTTTAAGTTAGCTCAAGTTTAGTGTGTTCTCAAAATTAAGATTACTTACTTTTTTGCTTTGACAAAACTATATTATATTTAACAATGTTACTAAACAAATCTTATTATTTAAAAGAAACTCTATCCTTTGAAAATTATATTTTACCGCATAAAAATTTTCTGTATTCTTAGAAACTTCTTTGGTACCAAAACGACCCATAATAGCTCTAATGTTTTTTTTTTTTTTTTGAAAAAAGGTATTCGCACCGCCATCTTATCTACCTGCCTCAATGTTGGTTTAAAGATTTTTTTTTTGGGGATCTAGAATATACCCAATTAGCGCTCTGTGCGCCGTTTTGATGCCAAAAACTCATGAGACCTAGCAAATATATGGGTTTAAGTTTGGTAATGGTGTTTATTAGGGTGCAATAACACACCCTAATAAACACCATAAGTACGTGACTTTAATGACAGCCAGCCCGAGAAAAAACAAGAGATCCTTGGATTCTTAGCTAAGAAAGGCCATTCGTACCCCCCCCCCCAACCAGTTCGTAGGTCCGGCAGTTGGCTCCGCTATGACTGGCTTCGCTTAGTGCCAATCTGGACGTGATATTGGATGGTTGAGGGCATGTCGGCTTCCCCATTAGGGTGTACGGCTTTAGAGAAAGATGTGGTTCACGAGGCCAACATAGTCTACTTACTCGGCTTTGATTCTGGTTGCGACGGAAATTCACATAGTTCTTTTGATCTGTTTGTCAATTTGAGAAGGATGTGAATGGGTATTTTATTTTAAGGTTCAGGTATACGTTACTTGGTAGTAAGTCCCTTTGTTGCCAATTTTCATAAGAAAACCACAGATGTTCGGATGCCTCCACCAATGGCTAGGGGCTCATTCCCCCCACCAAGCTTTATACCAAGGCTGTAAGCTCCGATTTTGACTGTCTTCGCTAAGAAACCCTTATAGGATGCTGGATGGCTTAGGGTAGATCAATTTGAGAGAAAAACATAGTTTCCGTAGTCGTCATAGCCCCTTTTACACGGCTAAAGATATGGCTTCTGCGAAGATAATTATGTTTTTTTTTTTTTTTTATGTTGAGCGCGCACTAAAGGGGTTATGAATACCCTTATAATGATTAAACACAGTGCGAGCAATTAGGAAGGGAGGATAGGATTAGGAAGGAGAAACCGATGCACATTGTTTTTGAATGTCTGCACACTCTTATGAGTGGGAAATACTGTGTCTGGTAAAGCATTCCACATTCGCGTAGTGCGGCTAAAGAAAGAATCTCTGTACTTAACAGTACGTCCGAAATTGGGCTTAAGGGTAAACTGATGGGCATTCCTAGCAGTACGGGTATTACGGTTGAATTGTTTAAGAGGAGGAACGCAACTGGCTATTTCACTAGAGCATTGTTTATAAAAATAACGATAAAACAATAACAGGCATGAGACCTTGCGGCCGGCGGTGTTCAAGAGAAGCAAATGTCTCGGTGAGAGAAAGATCTCCTATCATTTTTAGTGCTCTTTTTTCAATTCTATCCAGAAGACTCAAGTACGTTATTGGGGCTACAGCCCAAATATGAGAGATATACTCAAGTTTGGGACGAAAAAAAGCTTTGTAAATTGTTGCCAGATCAGAAGGAGTAAAAAATTTCTTGCATCGTCGGAGAAAACCTAAACACTGGCGATGTCAAAAATGTGATCACTCCACAGCAAGTGGTTTGTGATGCACATACCTAGGACCGATAGTTGTTCAATCTCCTCGATGCAAGTACCACCCATGGATAGTGGCATTGGGGGAGGGTTACGCTTTTGCGACAGTAGACAGCATTGAGTTTTCGAAGCATTAAATTCTACACGGTTTTTAAATCCCCATTGAACAATGCTGTCAAGATCAGAATTTAATGTCTCTTGATATTTATATAATCTATTGCGTTTGAAAGCATTTTGTCTACAAAATATTTCCTATGCTCACTAATGAAAGTTCGCTAAAGGTCAGGTACAAAAGAAAGAAAGAAACTGACCGAAAAATTGGCATTTTGGAATATCTAAGGCAGGGGAGTGGCAGAGATAATCGGTGACTGTTTCCCTTTCCCTTTCGTCTCCGCAGCTACGGCAGTGAGTATTGTGTGGAATACCCATTTTTGCCGCAGGCTCTCCTATCGGCCAGTGACCCGTGCTGACTGCAATAATTCTGGCTATTTCTGGCCGAGTTCGACATAAGAGTTCACTTGTTCACACAACTAGGCAAACCTTTCCATTTGCGATTGGACTCGGATAGATAATCTGACATTATATTGCCCTTCACAGCTCCTAGCGGCATTCTAAGTGCTTCAGCCAGAGAGCTGTGAAGGGCTGAACCTTGCCTGGCAAGTTCGTCAGCCCGTTCATTTCCATGAGCACCACTGTGATCTGCTACCCAGACCAAACTAATATTCAAGTTAACATTAAGGCTCGCGAGCTCGCGAGCATTGTTTCACGAGATTGGAGGATATAACTTTGTCAGCGTCTTGCCCAACGGATACTATACATGGTAAGTCATGGCCTGCTGCTTTGAAGCATTCGGCGGAAGCTCGTCTGTTTTGATTCAGATATAACTACATATTTACACTTCCTCCAGGTCGGGTTTATTGAATTGTCCATCAGTCATCCAGATTAAATTGATCAATCTCTTTAACCGGATTTTTTTTGCAACCGCCGGCATTCCTAAAATCACATACTTTTAAAATCTTAGAACAAGCACTTCTCGTACTTTTTATTATTCCTATATTTGGAGAAGCCCAGGAGAGACTTCTTTGTAACGAATCACGAGCGACTCTACAATCCTTCTTTGTAATGCGTCACTTCATTCTTCATTCTGCTTTTCATTAAGCTGCATGTGCTCACCGTCATTGCCATACATTAGAAGTTTCGTTGTTGTGTTTTGGACTGTCAAATACGTCTTTTTGGCAATAACGCAATAACGGTTTTCAATACTTTTTACTTTATTTGACGTTCTATGCTAGATTTGTACAGTAACTTTGACAGCAGTACATGCTGGAGCGGAGCTGCCATGCTGCACCAACGTGCTCAGCCAGTTAGTGCGAATCGTCCTGAGGCACTAAAAAAACATATGTTTTTTTTTCGTGGAAGCAGTCGCTTATTTACAATGCAGCACAGCCTTTCTGGAAGTAAATCACCCTTATTGCGATTCTCCTTCAACGCCGTACCAAAACACGACAAACAAAGTTGGCATTGCGTATGGCGTTCAACGCCAAATGGCGTTTTTTGTTATGTGGAATGTACATATTCAAATAGTGACATTTATCGTAATACAGTTATTTTTTGTATTGCGTTAGTCATTCTGAAAACAAAAACGTTTCTTGAAACGCCAAATTTTGTAGTTCGCAAAATTACAAACGACATACCAAAATATTCTTTCAAAATGTAAGTTTTTTCTCTTTTTTCTTAATCAATATTTTAACAACATTTTCTAAAGGGTAAAAATAACAAACCATAAACAAATGAAAAGGCTTGTTGGACTTATGGACGTTAATGAAAATCTGGCAAAAAATTTTAGGGGAGGTGTCTGTACAAGCCAGCAATCGAAGTTGGAGTGGGAGTCCTTGGCAAAGGAATTAAATAGTAATACGAAACGGAAAAGAATGGCAGAAAGTAAGGAATTTGTTGAGCATTTGGGAATAAGTAAACATGTTTTTTCTTATAGATTTGGTTTGACGCAAAATTTAAGGTCAAACAAAAACTAATATTTAATAAAAGGAAATAGAGGCCACAGGTGGAAGAGGCTTCAAACAAAAAACCTTGAATGACGTTGAGGAAGCAATAGCTAAGATTCTATCATTGCATGATGTGTGGCCGGTGGTTCTCATAATTTTGCATGTAAGATGGTTCTTTTCCCGTCCACACCAAATAGAGAACTCACCACTCCTCAAAAGCTATTCAAGTATTAATGTTTCGGAGGCTCTCAATGAATTTTTAGGTACGCAATACCATTTCAAAAGCGACACGCCTACAAAAACGACAATTGGCGTTTAAGTGAAACGCCTATCGCAATAAGGGTGAATCTAAATTCACGCTTGTTCTGGGATTTCCTCCGCTAGTCCCTGATTGAAGCGAGAACTTTCTTGGTAACATTCCTCATATTATCTAAAAGAAAAGAGAACATAATTAAAAAAAAAAAAAAACAGATAAACAATGAACACTTGATAAACAATGAAATTGATACATTTCTCCATATGTTTGGCATCAAACTTCAATTATTGTACCACTATTTTATAGAAACTTTTCCTACTTCTGAGGAGATTTTATAACACCATCTTTACAAGAAAAAAAATCATTAAAACAAAGAAATGGTTTACTTGTTTTAAGTAAATGTGGCTTTGAATACTAATGACAATGTTAAGCCATTCCAACTAACAATGTTGATTCCGATTTCATGTTTGTTTGTATTTTTCTTCACCTGTAAGGACTCAGAGACATATAATTTGTTTAATTTTTATTATTATTTATTAAAAATATTAAGATTACCTACATGTCTGGATTCTGGAAATCAAACTGTGTCTCTTCGCACTAATATTCTCTCTAGGAATACACAGATTTTAAAAGTACAGTTTTCGCACATTAATTGTGAAGAAATGACAACTAAATATTTGTTGCGCAATAATATTTATTTTTCACAGACAATAAGAAAATAAAAAACAATTTTTTTTTGCGTTCAACCAGAACAGATTTCGAAAATAAAATTATGTTTGATTCGCTTACTGCATGGGAGATAATACTATAATTCAAGACAAAAGTGATTCCGATTTGTTGCTGATTATTTCATATCTAGATTGGCGATCCCGAATATTGGTGCGAAAGGACCCGATTTCGATTCCCAGCCATGGTAAGTATTTTTATAATTTAAATTCATAGAAGAAAATAAATGTCTGAACCCATTCCAGGTAAACAAAACAGCAAAGCCCAGAGCATCTTCAAAATAAGGAAATGTGTCCTCAAAACAAATACAGAATTTCTTCAAAATAAAGAAATTTGTCCTTGAAACAAAGCCAGAGTATCTTTAAAAAAAAAAGAAATTTGTCCTCAGGTAGGTAGGTAAAATGGCGGTTTCGCAGAACAACTGTTCCGAAGAAACCCAATTAGCGCAGAAAAGCGCCGTTTTGATACCATACATAACTCGTTTGACCTAATTTTTTGTGATATAGTGGTAGTGACTGTTAAGCTAAGGGGATTAGTTTTTGATCTGTGCCCGCAGTCCCAAGAGAAGAACTTAGCTCACACTGTGTGCTGGGTGGTTCCATTTGGACTGAGAGTCGACCAATTAACTTTCAAAGGTAATTTATACCTACCAGGTATAAATCAGTGTTTTGATGCTATCGCCAAAAATAGAGTAAGTGCTAGTCCGAAAAGCCAGTCCTGAAGGGAAGTTCCAAAAACTTCAAAAGTGAAAGTTGAAATAGAGATATTGCTTGGTTTGTAAGAGCCAACTGGTGCTACCGAATGCCTGGAGGCGAGACCTAGCCAGGAAATGCTCAAAAGTTTCCTTCTCTAGCGGATTTCTACAACTACGGCAGTAGCTGTTGAAAGATATGCGCAGTTTAGTTGCATGTTCGCCTATTGGCCAATGGCCAGTGACGATTGCAACGATCCTGGCCGTGTCTATTCTGTTGCGTTTTATTAAATCATTCCATCTGTTTTTGTCATAGGTTGATCATATCTTTCTAGTTATTTTACAGGTTGCCAAACCTTGCCACCCCTTTGTTGATTCTGAAAGGAAATTTGTCCTCAAAACAAAGGCATAACGCCTTTATTAAAATAAGTATTTTTTTTTAAAGCTGGTATTGCTTTGTTTTAAAAACATTTCTCCTTGTTTTGAGGAAACTTTGGTAAATCATGGCTTTGTTTTAGGGACATATTTATTGTTTTTTATGAAACCTTGGTAAAGTCATAGCTTTGTTTCAAGGAAATAGTTTTTGAAAATTAGTAAATCATTTACTTACAACAAGTAAATCAGATGTCCTTAAAACAGGTTTTTATTTTATGTAATATTCTTTTTGGCGCCAAATCAATACCGATTTTCCTTGTTTTAAAGACAAATTCATTTGTTTTTAGTAAGGATTTTTTTAGAGTGTAGCTTTTGCAATCACCATCAACAAAGCGCAAGGACAATCATTAAGTGTTGCTGGTCTTTATTTAGAAAATTTGCCCACGCCCAGTTGTATGTCCGATACTCCAGAGTTGGAACACCTAAAAGTGTATACATTTATGCACCAAACAAAGAAACTAATAATAGTAATAGTAAAATGAAAAAATTTATCAAAAAAAAAAAATAATAGGTGTATACCTACTTCCATTTAAAAGAAAGTATGTACTTCATTTTTTTTAATTTCTTAAATGAAAACCATTCAATAATAACACTCACATTTCCAGTATAGGCATGCCGTTAAGCATGACAACAAAAAAATGATCAGATATAACTGAAAAAAAATTATGAAACTATTCCTTTTCAACGGAAAAACAACTATAAATCAGACTTTATAATAATAATAACTGGAGGGTATAAATATAATTATCGCTTAATGTTAAAATTTGTTATATTATCGTTTATATCATCGCGCTATCTGCTCGGAAGGGCAGTACAACGTTTGCCGGAACAGCTAGTTAAAAACTTCAACTATTTCGATTTGCTAATACCATATTTTCTTCAACATTTTTCGTTTTAGTTTTATGTGTGTTTTGATCTTTGAAAATACTTCTTCTATGAATTGTTCTTTTTTTATTTTATTCTGTCAGACAGTTCAGTAGTATACCATACTTCAAATATACAAAAACGCGGCTGCGGATGAGTTTTTTTTGGGAATTTCCCACTTCATTATGTATAATTTGCCAAAAAAACACGGGTAATGTTATTTAATTCATGCGAAGCATCAATAAATAAAGGGCACGACCGGGTCGCACAAACCTTCTCTTGGGGCGATTTACTTTCGTTTTTACTACTGGAAATTAATTTGACCAGTTTTTTTCATAAAGAAAAGATTTTCAGTATTTTATATTTTAAAAAATTTGCCTTTTAAAATAATCTTTTATAAACAAATGTTTGGAATAAAAAAAGTTTAGATGAAAAATATAATTACTTGAAATTTGAACAAAGTTTATAGTATTTTTTTCAAGAAAATTAGAATTATCTGTTTTGGCAGAAAAAAACTTTTTCAAAAATTACTTTTTTTCATAAATTACTTTTTTTTCAAAATTTCTTCTGCCAATTTTATTTCAATTTGGCAGTAGTTTTTGAATATTAAATTTTCTTACACTCGGTTTAGCCAATTAAAAGATAACCGAAGTAATAAAAAAACGGTTCTATGGCAGGTACCCATAATAAGCTGATTCTGAAAAAAAAAATTAGATTGTGGGCATCACCATCGGCAAAAAATCACTCATATAAAATATTATCAAAACTGATCGTATTTTTTTCGAAAAAAAATTAGAATTATCGGTTACGCTTATATGGTAGGTACCATTTATTTTTATAGGTACCTAGGTCAAAATAAAAGACCTCCGGGGATATTTCACTAAGGGCCAATCTTTTCAGCTCTGGTTAAATCTCTGGTTTGTTCACCATAGAATTTTCTTAACCAGTTGTTTCGAAAGTCGGTTAACCACAGTTCGTCTTTTCACCATTTTATCTACTTTGGTTACCAAACCAGAGATAGTTCCAGTTTTCCAGTGGTCCGGTTGTGAAACGGAATCTCTGGTTAAGTTTGTTTATACTTTTTTGAATGCGAGAGAAAGAGATCGAAAATTTTGTCAATAATTGATAACAGCCTGTCTCGTTTCAATGTACATGGATAAACTGAATTGATTCATTCACGAACAAAGGAAAACAAAAAAATATACATAAAATATAGGGGTGGAATTTATTAAGATGGTAGATCATCATTTTTTTTAATTTTATTCGTAACGATTAGTAGTAATGATCAATAAGTATCTGTATATTATTTATCATTCAACACAAATGTGAAAAAAATAATCGCTTACCATAGAATTTCTGTGGTTAACCAAGCAAAATTGACTGGTTAACGAAATCTCTGTTAACCATAGATTCTCTGGTTAAAATTTTGCTGAAAAGACCAAATCTCTGTTAACCGACTGGAATAATGACACTAACCACGGAAAATTAGCTGGTTAACGTTATCTATGTTAACCATAGATTCTCTGGTTAAGATTTTGTTGAAAAGACAGAATCTATGGTTACCAGCTGAAATAATCAATGATTAAACTTAACCAGAGCTGAAAAGACTGGCCCTAAGAATAGTTTATGCCAAGTTTGAAGAAAATCGGCTTAACCGTTTAGACTGCAGGTGTCGATACATCCAGACAGGCACACAGACAGAATTGTCGGACCTACTTTTTTCGTCTTCTCTATCATCGTAATGTCGTGTTTGATTGTTATCTCGAAACTTTTTTTTTTACAAATGCATAACTTGCCTTATAGTACATATAATCGCAAGTAAAAATACCATCAACTGCACAAATTCTTTATTTTTTTTGCAGAAAATGGATCTTGAAATAAACCACCAAGAATTCAATTACTTAAAATTTATTACTTAAAAATTGTACAATACTAATTTTATGGAGGACCCAAACAAAAATGGAACATACGGGCTATAAAACTCTAATTCGCAATTAGCCGAAAAGCAGTTCACAGAGGCAGACACAGCGACGTAATATTGAATAATAAGTATAAGCTGTTTCAATGACAGGTAGTCAGCCCAATAACTCTTCCTGGATTTACACACTACTTTATTGTTAGGGAGTAAGGTATTATTATTTGGCATTGGCATAGTTTGCATATTTTGTTCAAATATTTTACAATAATTGTTTTGTGCTACCTACCTAATATTGAGTGCTGAACAAAATCATTTTATGGAGGACCCAAAAACAAGAAATGGAACAAACGGGCTATAAAACTCTAATCTGCAACTAAAATTAGACGGAAAACAGTTCACTTACACATGCAGGGATGTAATATTGAATAATAAGTAGGTAAGCAGTTGCAATGCTATAGACAGGTAGTCAGCCCGATAACTCTTCCTGGATTTACACACTACTTTATTGTTAGGAAGTAAGTTATTATTATTTGGCATAGTTTTCATATTTGGTTCAAATATTTTACAATAATTGTTTTGTGCTATACCTACCTAATATTGAGTGCAGGACAAAATCATTTTATTGTTCTCAAGAATTTAGAATAGCTGTGCACCTACATTATTTATTTGGTCAACCAATAAAACAAAAGAAGGCATCATTAATATGATATATGCAACTACCTAGCCTATACGGTGATATAAAATACAATTACAATGCAAGCAAACGGATGCTATTAACAATTTATACTTCTGTTGCGGTGACAGTAATAATGTTGTTTGTAATTACTATTTTTGTAAATAGGCTAATAAAAAATTTAATTTTTGTGAGGTGTGTTGTAGAGTAAAATTTCCAAAACAACAATTACTTTATAGCGAGTAACTCTCACTTCTCCTCTTATCCCTATAGTAATTATTACTGGGGATAAATCATTCACAATAATTCTCCGCTTATAATAAGCTTATAGCATACTGAGTGGTTTTATTGAAAATTTCGTACCCTACTTAAATTTTTCTTTTTTTCAAAAAAGTACCGTTCTATGCCAGGTGCCTCTAATAAGGTTCTTTGGAAAAAAAAATGTTTGATAAAACAACTCGTATAAAATTTTATCAAAATTTATTAAATTTTTTTTTTTGAGAAAAATGGAGTTATCGGTACCATTGTTTTAAGACATAGAAAAACAAATAAAAAAAAAATATCCGCGAATATAACGCAAAGCATACTTTCTACATAGTTTAAAGAAAATCGGTTAGCTGTTGATATAGATAGATAGACATACAGATAGAGTTCTCTATAATCGTAATGTCATGTTTGATTTCTTCATTTTCAATTTATTATCTGCCTTATACAATCATAAATAAAAAAAATATATAAAAACTAAAATTGGTACAACTCACAAGTGGTATCACTGAGACTTTCAGATTATGGTAGTATGTATACCTCACCACCGTTGTTTATGCATTTCATATATACAATGAATATAACTGCATTGCAAAAAAAAGCTCGAATAAAATGAGGGAACATTAGGCACCTACTAAATTGAATGTTAGAAATAAATCAGAAAACAGAGTGCAATATTATAAGTCATATAAAAGAAGAATAATTTTGCAAAATATAATGACAAAAGAAACAAAATCAGTGATGAAATATAAAATTGAATTAATATAAAAATAAATTTGTTTATACAAATATATATATAAAACAAACATTTTATTTAAAACAAGAATAAATTACGTATACTTATACCTAACTCACTGACTAACAAATATTTTCAAGTCTTGGTTTTTCTTTGACGCCAATTTTTATTTGCGATTGAAAGTACTTTAAGGCCAGTCTTAGATTCGTGCAAAAAAAAATTGAGATAACAATCAAACATGGTAATTGTACGGTGATAGAGAAGACGAAGAAAGTGTGTCTGATAATGAAAATATATCAACGATATCAAAAAGAAATGCTGTCATATCGACTAGTAACAGTATGTTATTTCACTAATAACTTTTTTTTTGACAAGTACACATCAGAACTCTGTGTTTAAAGGTTAAATCATAATTTTTTCCAAAAGGCACTTAGACCATTATTATTCTGAGCTCCTCAATTCTGTCTGTCGGTCTGTTTGTCTGTACGTCATCAGGTCACTTACCTATACAGCCTTAACGGCCTTTCTTTTTATAGATTTTGATTTAAATTTCCCGCAATATGATTTTTGGATTTTATTAATTTATGTTTTATTGTATTTATCGACATGGGAAAATAAACAAAATTCAATTAAATGTATATTCTTGCTTCATATAAAAAACGTCACTAAAAACAAATCAAGTGTAATAATAGTTACGTTAATCGAATTTTCAATGGTTGATCAATGTACATTATACCATATGCTGTACATTATGTAGATAGGTACATATAAAACATGTAGACAAAACAAAAACACATTTAACGAAAATTGTTGCACTTTTTTTTATGAAATTTAATGTTATATAAAAAAAATCTGATTTCTTTTATTTAATTAATATTATATATGTTCGTATCTGGAAAAAAATTAGGTACACAAAACACAAATGAAATATAAATTAATCACAAACTTTACAACCAACGTACAACAAATGAAAAAAAAAAAATTGACAAATAAACTTGTTGAAGACCGTATCCAAGGAGGGGGATTTTTTAAAGCAATTTTACATAAATCTACTAACATACTTTCCTATTAGGTACCGATACATAAAACCTTTCCCATTTTCCCGCTGCACGGACGTTTAGTCATTTTTGAAGTTTTTTCTCAAGAAAAACAGACATTTTAACATTTAAAATACGTAAAATTTTGATAAAATTAGTGTCAAAAAGTAATGGATAAGTGAATTTGTGTGACACTTTGAGGGTGAATAATGTCCAATCGACTTAAAACTTTGGTATAGTAATATAAAATGTTCATTTTAATACGGTCTATCATAATACCGATTTTTTTTTGTTGGCGGGCTAAAATAAGATTAACCAAAATTTGTATGGAATATGGCGGATTTCCTTTGCTAATCTGACATTAATACATAATTTTATGTTTGAATTTAAACCATAGTATGCATGCGCTTGCTCCCGGCATTCAAATAAAATAACTATAATAGTCTAATTGAACATTCCTTCTCTAATAATGCATTCCATATATGACAATTATTGTACCCTATTATCTCCTACAGAGAGTACTAGTTTAAAAATCTACATTTTTATACACGAAACACAAACAAAAAGCTATATAGTCCAATGGCTCAAAATTCGTGAAATAAACAAAAAATTGCAAAGCTCCTGAAAATTGGTGTTCTGGGTAACGAAATGCTCTTCTGATATTCTGAAGAGTCCCGACTTCTGAAAGGTGAGCTAGACTATACAACTAGGGTTTAAGTCTAGACTGGGCTCACCACCTCACCGGGCTCACGTGTCGGTTCTAATGAGTCTAACATCGTCTCTTGGACCAGTTTTACCTACCACATACACAACTTGAGACAAAGCAAGAACAGTATGAGAAAGGGGCATCTACCACCCCTCATTTTTTCGGGAGGGGCATTTAAAAAAAATTACGTGTAAAAAAAAATACTAAAAATCAACGCTTATATTTAAAAGGTCACGTGATACTTTTTTGGAAAGCTAGAAATTTCTTCTTTTATTTTGAAAAGTCCCGAGTAAATAATTTTTTTTTAACATTACGTATTGTTTTCGATTGCCAAATTTAATGCTCGAATGAAATACAAGTCCAAAACAAAAAATCAGATATTAAAATGTCGTGTAGTTTTTGGGAAAATTAGAAATAACCATCAAAAACACTTTTTTTTTTTAATTTACTTGCAAATTTGCCCAAAATTAGTGAAATAAATAGAAAAGTGCGAAATTCTTAAAGAATACATATTCTGGCAGACAAATATTTGGTCTTCCTGATTCTGAAAAGTCCCGAGTTCTAAATGATGGTGACCTCGACCTAACAACTCGTGTGAAAGATCCGTTTGGGACCCCGGTTCTGATAAGTCCGACAACATCACTGCTGATGACAGTTATTTAGCCACATAACCAAGTTGAGTCATAACTAAACAAAAATTGCATAGGAAGGGCACGTCGGATTATCCTTCATTTCACAGATAGGGGCAATTTTCTAAAAAAATGTGAATTAAAAAGGAAAAAAAGTACTAAAAATCAACGATACCTAAAACGCCATGTGATACTGTTTTGCAAATCCAGAAATCTTCTCTTTTATTTTCTTTGTGCATAAAGTTTTTTTGGGAACAGTTTTTGAAAAAAAAAATATTTTTACTAAAAATTTTGACGCGAAGTTTTCGAGTTCACAAAGTTATTTTGAATTTTAACAAAAAGTACAAGACTTTTGACTATACGGTTTTCTGTTTTTTAAAAACTGTTTATTAAAAAAACTTTATTTATAAATCAAATAAAGGAAAAGATTTGACCTTGTAAGTATTACCGTTGTGTTTTAGTAACTATTTTTTATGTTTTATGTATATTTTTTTTTAGAATATGACCCCTTCCTCAAAAAGGCGGTAATAGACGCCCCTTTCCGATCTAACTTTTTTCTTGTCTTGGCATTACTTATACAGGTGCGGAAAAACTGGCGCAAGCAGATGTAAACCAAACTGGACCGTAATACCGGGGGAAGACCAGTGGAAGCTTATATCACACTTGTTGAGTCGAGCTCAGCTCGGGGCTCTTCAGAATTTTAAAGGACATATATGTATTTTTCAGAAAATATATTTTTTAAGAACTTCACTTCAAATTTTTTTTGTAATTTTGCCAGTAAATGAAGAGTAAGGTCATTCGCCTGATGATCGTAGGGACTCGAGCTAAATTTCTGATCCTAAACTTCAAAAAACACCATTTACCTTTTATTTTTTATTTTGTTCATAGAAATCATTTTTACTTGTTCTATACATAGGTACTTTAGGGCAAGTTATGCATTCCTGCAAAAAAATACAATCAAACATGACATTACAGGTGGGTCGGAAAATTTTGTTTATCAGAGTAGTTGTGTAAGTAAATACAGTCTAAACGGCTGAACCGATTTATTTCAAATTTGATATGTATAGGTTTCATGAACCATTCCCTAGAGGAAAAATTGAAATTTTTATTCTGGCTTAAAAAAGCAACGGTACCTGCCGCATACAACTGTAGTCGGAAATCCAATTTTTCTCGAAAAAGACACGATCGATTTTGACAAAATTTCACATGAGTGATTTGTTGGTAACGATTAAGTCTTTCATCAGAAATTTTTGTTCGAAAAAGTCTTGAAACGTTACCTATAGCATTTTGGTTTTTCACTTAGACAACAAACAAAAGTAAAGAGTATTTATCGACTTTCCTTGCCTTTTTTTTCAAATTGATCAAATAGCTCTAGAACATCAGAGCGATGTCCGATTTTTGTGAAAAAAGTTTTTGTGAATATGTATTAAATGAGCTTATACGATGGTGAATATTTTGATTTTTTACTTTGACTGCAAATCAAAAAAAAAAGTGTTCATGCGTTTTCATCGATTGGAACTTTGTCGAATCGATCAAAAACGCATTTTACCTCAATTTTATTTAAGTTATTTTTTAACGCATCTTAAATAACATTAACAAGAAAAAAGTGCATCCGTTTAGCATTACAACATATCAACTTTTTTTTTTTGGATTATTTTTGTTTTAATCAACCCTCATTCCATTATATCTTTCGCGAAAGGACAAGTAAAATAAGAAGAATGTAGGTTATTGAATTCTCCAAAATATTGATTATGAAGACTTTTCCACTATAAAATTAACAGTAACGAACTTATTGCGCTTGAAAAGTCAATAAACTACAAATTTTGAAAAGTACCCAATTTTTGGCTCTTTTGGATGAGTCATAGCTCAATTAATATTGATCGTACAAAAAACACTTATTATGACGAACTTGTAGAAAATTTAGTTTTGTACAAGTTTGGCTATTGGTTTTTCTTTCTATAAAATGTACCAGAAAAAAATTATAGGCTAAAAAAGGAAAATAGTGCCGTTTTTTGCAGTTTTTTCCTGATAACGAAAGGGGCGGAGAGGGCGTGTTTGTAGAAATTGTATTTTTTAATCAGCCAAACATTCTATATACAACATATACAAAATTAGAACTACCCGACCTTTTGTAGGGTAAAACCTCTTTATTTACTGTACTATATGAGTGCTTTCTATCGAAGGTGTTTGAGAAAATAATTCAAAAGTAAGTGAGTACGTTAATTGAGCGTGAAAATCTGTTAACATCAAAACAATCTGAATCTCTTTTTTTAAACGTCTCAACGTCTTTTTGATAACGTCTCAATCTTTTTGACTTAGATTTGGTAAGTTGAATGTTTAACATAAAATTCCATTTAATATTTTTGGTTAACTAATCGTTTGTTGATATATAGCTACCACACAACTTGATCTCAAGTTTAAGATATTTCGCTTTCTATATAATTTATGAAATCGATTTATTTTTGAATCCCATAGTTTGCTACAATAGCAATGGTCCATTTTATTTTATCTTAACTGCAAAAACGAAAAGTTTCTCCTACCAATAACTTTCAAACTTTTAATATAAACAAATTCATGTTCGCGTATCAGCTTTTTTGTTTACATAGTCTCTCATTGAATTAGAAAGAAATTTTTATAATCCTAACATTTTGTTTATACATAACATTATTTAGAATGTTTTTATAGCGCTTTACATAAGGTAGGATATAAACACTATAAAGTATACAAATAAGAAAAATTTAAAGACTACAAATTAAAGAACAGATTCTAGAATATCAAAAAAGGTAATTTTGAAAAGGGCATTTCAGACAGAGCTGAGAGATTATTGTGACCATAATATAAGTTGTTTTTAATAAAATTAAATATTAAAAAAGATTGAGAAAGGCTTCATCGATACCTAAAAGATTTCAGGAGGAAAGAATAACTATTTTGCCACCAAATAGGGCGCAGTCAATCTATTTTATAATGATTTTCAAACAAACTCTATATCCTTTATAATGTACACGTCTGGAGGAACTTAATAAATAGTTTTAAATATTTAAGTCGGCCTTAGCGACAAATCCGTTTATTGACATTAAATACAAGTATGCGTGAAGTGAGTGTTTTGCAAAAAAAAAAATGTTGGCCATTGAAAATATTAAAATGGAATGCAACATGTGTATACAAACAAAAATAAAAAAAAAATCAGCTATATACAGACGAGTTGACACAAAAATATCCCTACTCTTAAGAAATCTCTGCATAGTTTTATTGACAATAAACGGTACGATGTTTTCCGGGTCCGCTAGTTTAATATATATAATGAAGGTACATAATACAAAAATGTATATTTCATCTCTGATTCATGTCTAAATATGTACATATATTTCAAAATCGTCACAAAAATTACAATCCAACACATCCATTTACTTAGACAATCATTATATGGATCAAATGATCAGGTAATTTTTTTGAGCCATCCTATTTTTACTTCACTTTTTCACGATACAATACTTACACATACGTCCCTACCTATGAAATCACAGGTACTACACCGATTACCTGTCAGCAATGATCATTAGATGTAATTCGATAGATATTTTTCCAAAAAGGATTTCCTTCCCACAATTGTGTTAAATATACCTACTTTTAGCTTATATGTATTAGTAACGGATTATTCGCAACAAAAATGTATGCTGCATCCTTAGTTTTCCATTTACCTACACAATCATTATATGGATCATATGATCAGGTAATTTTTTTGAGCCATCCTATTTTTACTTCGCTTTTTCACGATACAATACTCACACATACGTCTCTACCTATGAAATCACAGGTACTATACCGATTACCTGTCAGGAATGATCATTAGATGTAATTCGATAGATATTTTTCCAAAAAGGATTTCCTTCCCACAATTGTGTTATATATACCTACTTTTAGCTTATATGTATTAGTAACGGATTATTCGCAACAAAAATGTATGCTGCATCCTTAGTTTTGCTATAAAAATCAAAAACTGTTTAAGATATGCAACATTTCAATCTAGAACGTGGTCCTTATGGTAAGTTGATTTTTTTTCTCAAAGGGGCCAGTTATACAGTTATTATTGAAAATTTTCTTTTCTATTTAAGATAAACCACATCATGACAACACCTGGCGAAACGGCGATATTATCAAATGAAAATAAAGGTCCACGCATACGAACTGTGTTTACCAGTTATCAACTAGCTGAACTAGAGCGTGAATTCGATAGATGTGAATTTTTACGAAGATCACGTCGGGTCGAAATCTCTAGCCACCTTGGCCTCACCGAACAAAATGTCAAGGTATGGTTTCAAAACCGTAGGGCTAAGAATAGGAAAGAACTGCACAAAATCGAAAGAAAATTAGTGGACAACTCACGAAATCAAAATTATAACTGGAATCAAGAGCACCAACTTAAAGTTCATCAATCATTGAATCAAGTACAGAAGGACCAACAAACTCCTCAGATGCCATCACTTAACCAGACGAACCTGATCCACCATCAAACCACTTTCAATTCCTCTGCTTTTGTACTTCCTCTTCAACAACAACAACAACAACAACAACAACAACAACAACAACAACAACAACAACAACAACAACAACAACAACAACAAAACTATGAATACTTACAGCAGGAATATACTTATCCAATGGAGGTTCAAAACAGTATATATCAATGCTTCCAAGGATCTCAGCGGTACAATTCGTATTCCCAAATTGAGCAACCTGTTCATCAGCAATATCCGTATAACCAATATCAAGATTCTTATCTCAGCCACCACCAAAGTCATCTAGCAACGCCTGACGAATTCAGCGCCAATCTGCTAAATCTTCAGCAACAACATACAGTTCATCAATCACGACACCATCTTCCAACACAGGAACCAATTGATCCCAATTCATATTCTGGATTCGTACCCTATAAAAGCGAAAATGAACTGGAATTCGAATCATTGAGTAATCTTATTCTCTCAATGGAAGACGACCTGGGGTTGAATGAACAAAATATTAAAAAATTAAACAAAGAGACTCTTGATGATATCGAGGAATACTTTAAATTTACGGAACCAAACAAACAAATCCTTATTGAAGAAGAAGAAAATGCAGCAGCTGGACCTATCGGAGTTATAGATGCCATGAAAGGCGAACATTTGTGGGAGTCTTCAACAGGTTTTGATGCAGTTGATGCCTACTTGCAGAATTCAGAAGAACATGCAAATAATGAAGCAAATTTCTGTCAATATTTCGAAACTGCTCCGGTTAAAAATGAAGAGTACCAACCCGATTCTCAACCTAAGGTTCCAGTAAGCATAAATTTATCCTTTGAGGATTTAATGAAACCTAAACTAACATTTTCATATTAAGTTAACGATATTGGTAAATAATTTCTTGAATTGATTAAAATAACAATGGACAAGTAAAAAACACATTTTTACATATACATACATATAAATATTATAGTACTTACTTTTAGTAACATTCAGACACAAAAATATATAAAAAAAATTAAAAAAAATTTCAATGAAATAATGAATTTTTACTTCCGATGTTTGTACTCTAAGGTCTATAAGGCAAAAGTTATGCATTCGTAAAAAAAAAGTTTTGAGATAAAAATCAAATAGGCTTATCATTCGTCCCCCTTTTGAATGAACTGTCCCCCTTTTTTATCTCAAGATATCTCTTGTCCCCCAAACGACTCAACGGATTCGTATAAAAAATAACGGTAACAACCATCTAAGCATAACCGATAATTCGGTTTTTCTCGAAAAAATACGATCAATTTCGATCAAATTTTATATGAGTGATTTGGGTCAATGGTGATGACTGATGACTTTGGCCGGCGCGGCGGTGGGTGATGTTCTTCATAGAAATATTTTTTTTTCATACATTTTGCTTGCAAAAGATTTTTTGAAAAAAAAAATGTATTTTAAAATATATAATAGATACTAAGTCTTATTTTTCATAAAAAAAACTGTTCAAATGAATTTTCCAGGCGTCAACAAGAAAGTAACTTGCTATATAGTCCAGTCAAACTATAAGCCTGAAAAAGTCAAATAAACCAAAAAATTAGTGTAGTTCCAATTTTTTCGTGAATGTGTAGAAAGAGGGGTCCCAGATACTCGCAATAAAAAATCCCCGGTATTCGGAGTGTCGCGTGGCTGGGGGCGTGGTTGCAAAACAGAACGGACTTTGAGATATCCTCTCTGGTAAAAAATGCAAAATTCCAAAAATATGGTTTTTCCCCAAAGTTTTTGTTTTTTTTAGCACAAAGTTATGAATGTAAAAGTTGTAGAAAATTAAATTTCTTACAAAAAAGTACGCTCAAATGTCAATTTACCTGCAATTGGTGAAAAGATACAGCAGTTTTTAGTGTTAGTATCTATTAAAAAGTAGCGGTAAAAAAATACCTACGTAGTAGGCTGCACACATAGGCTAAACCAAGTAGAAGAAAACTATCATATAAAAAAATAAGTATGAAGGGTTGTCTATCTTCCCCATTCAGGCGGCAGGAGCAAAATTGACTTACATTGCTAAAAAAATACCAAAATCAACGAAAGCACATAAGGTAATGGGACATAGCTTTTATGAAAGCTTAAACACCATTCCTAAATATAACGTTTGTTTTAATAAATATTTTTTTAGAAATAAATTTTCAAAGTCAAAATTTTGGAAAAAAAAATCTTATTGAATTTTTAGAAAATTTTTCAATTTTTTTTTCCGGTATTCAATATTTTTATAAATTGTCTATGCAATAAAAAATAAACCCGGTGCCAGAATGTGTCTTAGTTTTTGATAAATAAGAAAAACAAAAGATACTTTGTACTTTAAAACAAAAAAAAATTGTTGGTCTTAATATACGTAGAAAACTCAAAAATTGTTTTTTTTTAATACTAATATGTCGAAAATTACAATTTACGTCCTACTCTCCTACAGCGCGTACTAATTTAAACAGCGACATATTAAATACACAAAAAAGCTTCTCTCAATGTGCGCACACACTTGTGTAAATAAATTTAACACCGTTAATAAATTGGTGGGACTTTTCGAAATTAAAAGAGAACGTGGAGGGGAAACTTCGAAAACTCATTTGCAGAAACTTTGCTCATTAAACTCAAATTTATTTACCTACCGCAACCATATTGTTTATTGTATTTGATTTTCGTCAAAAAAAAAATTGTTTAAATAAATTTCTTAAATAATGAAATTTATTTAAAAAATGACAGTGTTGAATTAGTTAAATTAAAGTGAACTACGGAAACAGATTAGGAATAGACGATTCAATCAAATTGTTAAATCATACATTAAAGAGGTATTAAAAGAACAATTATCTAATAGAGTCTTTCTTATATGAATTTTTTTTTAATGATAGATAGCTCCGAATTAATTTAAAGACAATAATTCCTCGAAGTGGAAGTCGATTATAATATCAAGAGTAGTTTCATTTTGGGCAAACGTTCTTTCAAAAAACGAAACAAAAGTAGTTGCAATGAATTACAGACAAATTTATGTAAATACAAATTATTTTTTTTAATTTGCCGCCTGCTTAATCACAAAGACAATAATAATTTAATAATTGGTGCAGTAATTTAATAATTGGTGCAATAAATTTTGTTAATTTGGTGTTACGCCTCGTGATCTTTAGCGAGAGGTCTATATTTTAAAGTTCAATTCCTGGTGGCTGCATCGAACGCATAATTTTTTTTTTTTTTTAAATCTTTAAGAAAAATCTTCTTCTTACTTTTTTGTTTTACTATTATATAGGTAGGTGCATAAAAAAGCAAGATATGCATTTGTAAATAATAAAACGGCACGATTCTGTCCATTCTTAATGAGCCTAACTATGGCATCGCATGAATGTTTTCTGGCAAATTTTATATAAATTATAATAAATAAAATGATAATTTTTGGTGACGTGAAATAACGCCAAACGAAGTAAGACCAAGTTTCACTTTTGGTCTGATTTCGTCTTCAAGAACGAAATAACGCCAATTTAGTTTTATTTCGTTGTGGTAAACGAAATTATGCTAAAAATCATTTGTTTAGTTTTGAAAATATAGCCAAATCATTTTATAATAAAAATTAAGGTTCGAATGAATGGGGGGTATGCTGCCTCCCTTCAAGCATGGGCGATTGGGATTAGTTGTGCGTGCGAATTTAGGTAAATGCAAAGTTTTTTAGTAAACAACTCTACATATACCCAAATTCTGTCGTAGGCCAAGACAGGTTGCAGTCTCTTGATGGCAAACTCTTGATAGCAAACTCACTGATGTTTATAAGACTAAATTAACTATTTAATGGGCTAGCGTTATCAAATATGCGAAGTTTAAATTAAATTAAAATAAATTAAATTGATTTTTTTTTTCAATTGCAGAACCGACAAAATGAGTCTAACAACACAATCATACGAGATCAAACATGAAAAGACCGGCACTCAAGAAGCGAATTTACAATTCAATGAAAATGGAAATCAGCACAAATATTCATGCAAACGTCGAAGCATTCAAACAGCGTTTACAAAAAATCAGCTAGTGGAATTAGAACGTGAATTCAATAGTTCTAAGAATTTACATGTATTAAGTCGCTTTAAAATCGGCTCCCGTCTAGACCTAAACGATAAACATGTTAATGTATGGTTCCAAAATCGTGGTTCTAAAAATAAGAAAATTGACAGTGATAAGATCATAATAAAACCCTCAAGCCCCTACCAGAAAAAGAAGATCGTCAAGAATTCACTGACGAACTTACTAAATCAAAATTCCAACCGGAAGCAAAAAGATTATCAATCTTCGAACCAAGTGCAGAAGGAAGAACAAATTACTCGATTGCCGGCTACTGTTCACCATATGAACCCCCCTTCAACTAAATTTTCCACCATAATGCCCTATTTAACTAAATTTTCTCAAGAGGAACAACAAACGTATTTATTTTTGCAATCGCAACGGCTTTATCACACATCGCAACAATACTCCCCAAGAACAGGACACGAACATCAGTACTATCAACAAAGTTTACAAATTGGACAACCTGATGTTTACCAATATCCAAAGGAACAATATCAGCAATTTATACTACATACACTTGAACTATTCAGTGCCAATTTGCAACAACATAAACTAAAGCTACAACCTACAGTTCAGGAACTTTCAGTTGAACCTGTACTAAACAAAGTGCCAGTAGCAACATCAGAAATGAGGAACCAATTTCTGAATTTAAAAAAATCAAAACAAGAAACAATTAAAGAAGAAGATGATAATCAATCAGCAGATGTATCAATATCCAAAGTTATGGATAAAATAAAAGACGGTAATTTGTTTCAAGACGAATCTTCAACCGGAGACAGTATTATAGTATTTGATGATAATTTCGACATTGCGGCCTTCAGAGAACTTCGACGAATTATTAAGACCAATCTTTAAATTATGAAAACAATAAAAAAAATGTTCTAAAAATGTTTCTTATAATAGTAATAAATTATTTTCTAACTTTATTGTATACAAAAATTATACAAAACAAACAAATACATTTTCTGTAACTTGTACATAAGAATTATGGCTTAAGCTTTTTCAAAAAAACCTCGGCAACGTTGTCAACAATATGCATGAACATATCCAACGATATGCGTGGAAGTTTTGACAGATAAATTAGTTTGGTGCAATTATTTCTACCATTCTGGATTTTGATCAAAGCAATTTATGTAAAATTGTGAGAGAGTTACAAACAATAACGAAGAAGAAAATGCTGTTAATAGGCTGAAAAATAAAAATCGTGTTGATTATGTAAAAAAGTGCGCACTTTTTTACATTACCAAAACGATTTTTATTTTTTAGCCTATTTACAGCATTTTGAAATACAGAATTTTGAGATACACAATTTTGAAACACAGAATTTTGACTTACCTACAGTATTTTGATCATACAGTATTTTGCACATACATTTTGAATACAGTATTATGACCCATATAGTTTTTTTAATGTAAACTTAATTAAATGTAATGTAACGAACATTTCGGCATACTTTAATTTTTGGGGTGGAAATTCTGCCGGGGTCAAAATTCTGCTTTTAAAATTCTGCCTTTCAAAATTCTGCAAAAAGAAAAGAATGAATTGAATAAAAAACAAAAAGCTGATTTTTTAGCCAGAATTTTTAAAAGCAGAATTTTGTCAACCAGAATGAAAAACGTTTTCATTTAAATTCATTTCATTCATTTCACGCGTTTTCCAAACCTATTTTCCAAACCGCATTTCAGCAGCATTTCGAAACCAGAGCTTCGATCCGCTCCCTTTTTATACCCAGTTTATTCGACTTCGCTATAATCTTAATTTCAGATATTTTTTTACCTATATAATCACAAGTAAAATCTAAAATCTGCGTTTAAACTTATGTCGACTAAAAGTCGAATTTCGTATTTTAGTTTCCATTTAAATGATTAAAAAGTCACCATTACTTTCAATTAATATTTTTTTTTATAATTAGACGTAGGTCCATAAAAATTGCACAAATGTCTGCTATGTTTATGTTTATGTATATAATATAAGTATATAGCAATGGAAAAGAGTTATGAGTGTGAGCACGTGCAAACAAAAGAGGATCTTGAAGCAGAGAGTATGATGGTGAGTATGTACACTAGTCGGCATAATTATTTTGACAAAAATGTTATGTGTCTTTCAAAGATAATATTAAATAACGGGTAAAGTATAAAGATTAAAAATTGACAGTTACATATTTAAAGACTATGCTATGATGAATCGGTAGTAGGTAGGGCGGCTTTTGTTTGATTGAAAGTGATTGAAAGTCAAAGGAAAACGAGTTTTAAAGAATTTCTCGTTTAGTTTTAAATAATATTGAATTTTAATATAAGTTAGTCTTTACGCCGAAAGGCATTTTTTTAATAAAGTTATAGTATAATTTAGAGCGCCCGCATGGGGCCAGTAAGTTAGTTAAGTTATTCTGTAAGCTATTTTTTAAGGTTTTTGTCTAGCATTTAAGTAGTTATAAGTTAAATTGAAAATAAAAATTGAATTTAAAAAAAAAAAAAAAAAAAAAAAAACAGATTCAATTTTGACAAATCTACTGAATTAAGTATTAAAGAGAGAACATCTAATGTTTCAATGAATAATTCTCGGATTTTTGCTTAACGATTGAGCACAGAATTGAATTTATGAAAGCAAACCATAGACTACCAAATACGACAACACAACAGAACTTATTCTGTGCCCAATTTACCATTTGCAGGTTAGAAAACATAAAAAAGGACCTAAAAAAAGACAGCCACATGTGAATGGACTGCGCTAAAACCTCTTCATTGACCCCTTAAAGTCGTAAGCTGAAATTCAAATTGCTCCAAAAAACTTCGATTAGCTAAATATCTATGCGCAGATGTCTTACAAAACATAATTTTTGGACTTATACCGGAAGAATGGATGAAAGTACAGTTTGTAACACATAAGAAAAAACTGAAAAAAAAATGCAACTCTCCAAAAAGCATATTAAATACCCATCGATTTTCTGGAACGACGTTTTATGGACCGTTGAAAATTCAAAATGATTCGTGAAACTCCAAGGAACTTTCATTGGTCCATAAAGCGTTGTTCCATTTTTTTTTTTCTTATCTCAACCCAACCTACCCGCTTTTTCTTCTTGTCACATCATATGCGAATCACCCTAAATTCAAATCTAAAACAAATAAATGGCCGTGACGTCTTTGACCTTCATATTTGTTATGAGGAGAGATTTTTCTTCATATTGCAGCTGTAAGTATGTAGTTATGTGAATATTCGAAGGCGATTCTTTATCGCCACAGTGGTTCTGCCTTGCACTCAACCCATTGTCAACTATGTTGAAAAGTGCAAAACTTGGATACTGTCAAAAAGAAAATAAAAAATAAACGACTTGGACCAGCATTGTCGCTATGAGCTGAGAGTTCTTATATCAATAAAACTAAATTTTATCGGTTACATCAATTATCTCATTTTTTTGAAAAAAAAGTGATTTTTTAAGCAACTTTAACTTACAAAAGCCGCCATCATGAACTGCAATCTTGCGTTTATATCCATGACTTTCACCTCTGCTATCGAATCATATACTTTTTTTCGGTTACCTTTCCGATCCAAAAATTTGCTGTGGGTTCTTGGTTCTCGTGAGACAGAGATAGATCTTTTCGCATTCCACCGAATGGTTTAACTATAGTCTGCTGCCTCCGTTAAGGCGGCAGGGGCAATTTTCTAAAAAAAAACTTAAAACAGAAACAAAAATATTTCAACGGTAAAACAGTGCCATTGTTACACCTTTTTGGAAAGCTAGAAGTCTCGCTTCTCTTATTTTATTTGTAAGTAAAGCTATTTAATTGAACATATTTTTTAAAATTAATTTTCAAACTAAAAATTAAAAAAATAAATAAATTTTTTTTTCAAACTTATCTACTATTTTCTGTTTTACATTATGTAATTAATTATATTTTTTTTATTTTTTTTTATTGTATATAAATAATACCTATGTAGGTATATTTAAAAAAATCATTGTTTCATATAGCAGAAAAATATAATTTTTTAATATATTTAAAGTTTAATACTGGAAGTGTTATCGGAAATGTAATTTTTATTTTAATATACATAATATTATGTTTGTATGTATATTTTTTTTTTATTTATTTTTAATTTCTTTTGTATTAGTTGTTTTTCTTAGTTTGTGAAAATTTCATTTTGGCTCTACTATGTTGTTGTTCTTATTTCAGTCTTATGTCCAATCCTTAGTATCATTATTCGGATTCCATTTACAATTATTCTTTCTCGCTGTTGGTGGAACCGAATTCAGAATCTGAAGTTAAATCAATTGGTTCAAGTTTAACTGAAATTTCCTCAAATATAGGTTGTAGCTGATGTCGTTGCAGATTGGGACTGAATTCTTGAGGTGTCTGTTGTTGAATTTGGGGCTGATTGTAATAAAACTGCTGACGTTGTTGATATGCATATTCCGGAAAAGTGTGCATAAAAGGTTCTTTTTGTGGAAATGAATATCTATATTGATAAGGATATCCTGATCTGTGGTAGCAATGTTGCATTCTGTATTGGATTGGCATTCGGTAAAGGTGTTGCGATGGTGGCATAAATGCATATAGTTGTTGTTTCCGTTGATGAACAATAGGAGGGGAGGGAATGATGGTGTTTATATGGTGGCAATAGGGCTTCCTTTGGTCAACAGTAACTGACATCTGGGGAATTTGTTGTTTCTGCTGTCTTTGTGTCGATAATTGTTGATCTTTTTGCTGGTGATTTTGATTCTGATTGGAATATTGATTTGATGTGCATACCAGTGGTTTCTTAACGTTCTTCTTCTTCGTTAGAGTCTTTAAGAATTCATTTTTATCATTGCCAAGTTTTTTGCATTTCGCACGACGGTTTTGAAACCATACTTTTACATGTTTTTCGGTTAGGCCTAGACGAGTAGATATTTCAGTTCTAAATTCTCGAGGTAAATAAATATGTTTGTCGAATTCACGTTCTAATCCCGTTAGCTGTTCATCTGTAAATGATGTTCGTATGCGTGAACTTTTCTCTAATTGGTTGTCTCGATTCTTATTTTCATTGAATGTTGCAACGGCAACCGTTTGTTGAATGACGGTGTTTTTCGATTTAACCTTGTATGATGACATCATTTTTAGATTTATTGTTGGCTTCTGTAATAAAAAAACAAATCAATTGGCACATACTTAGTTAAAGAAATAACTTAAAAATATTACAGAAATTTAATACAAGATATAATTTATTTCACATTTCAAACTGTTAGCGTTAATAATTTTATTCAGTGAGTTTTGTAAATTTCTCATGATGAAATACCTATATACACTACACATTTTGATAACGTTACCAAATTCTAGAAATGCGGTTCCATAAAATTATTTTATGTTCCAAACTTTAAGACCTCATGCACCATTGTTACAATCAACCATCAGGAGACAGCTATATTCACCGTTTTGCAAACTGTTTTGAAATATGCGTACTGGAGGTGAATATTGCGTTCGTTCAGGTGAAAGAAGTTATTAAAAACATTTCATCAGACACATTTTTTCGTCCATTTTAGGGACAAAATTTTAAAAAGATCAGACAAAAATTCCAGAAAAAATTGTTTTTGATTATTTTTGTTGAATTTTTGTTCACATATTAGCGATGTTCTAAGGCTTATAACTCATAAACAATTGAAGATACGAAAAAACTATATGTACACTTTTTGTAGGCAATTTCGTCAACTTTATTTGTTTTTAATATTTTTTTTTGATAGGATAACATTTCTGAGTTATAAGCGAAAAACTGAAAATAGGAAAATTTAAAAACCCCCGCACTCCTTTGCCAGGGACTTTTAGTATGTTTACCTCCTCGCTAGTCCAAACAAAGTTGCATATTTATAGTTTTTCTGCCCTTGATTTTTCCACTTAGAATAATTCGTTCACTGGAACTGAACTAATAAGGAAAATTCGATTTTTCGGCTACAACAGGTACCTCCCATAAAATGGTTTCTGTTTTTAAAAATTGTCTCGAAAACGGCGCTAACGAATTTGTTAAAACTTTGTGAAAGGTTTTTTTGTAGTGTTATTAATATTAATATTACATTTTCTGACTAAAAATTCACAGAAAGGTAATTTTGTGTTAACAGATTTAGGAATCGGGCCATAAATTGACAACGGCTTAACCGATTTCATTAAAATAAACTATATATGGCATTTAAGTTGGACATTGACCACAAGATGGCATTAGAAGTTTTTGAATAAACACCCGTTTATTGAAAGCAATTATTCAACTTAATAACACTTTCGGGCCATTTTTGTGATTTTTCTTTTCAACATAGTTTAATAAATTAATTTATTGCTACAAGACTTAGTTCGTACGACCGAGTCGTGCATTATATTTTTATAGAAATCCTAAAAGATATCACATCTGAACAAAAGGTAGATATAATTTGTTTTAATAATTTCTAGCTGTTTTTGTTTTATGACTTGTTGTACCAATCCAAATTAAAATATAGCTACCAGTTTATTTCTGGATGGCAAATTTCAAAGTTACATTTGCTGAAATAGCTTTAAATGATGAATATTAACTAACACAAGATATCTAAATCGATTATTATCAATTAAGTATTCAAGGTTTGTTTATTTTTTTAATTTTTATTTTCTCATTTGAATCCCAACTGTTATTCAAATTTGCACAAAAATCAGACCGAAACTTACTGCGTCGTGTTAAAATTGAAAAGTAATGTGATTAATATGCCAGCGAAAAATTGTATTTAAGGATTTAACAACCCATTAAATACTTTTAAGTTTTAAGCTTGGAGTTATTGGGCATTCATTGAGTTGATTGAGTTTCTACTTGTATAACAAAAAAATGTTAAGAAAAATATAGATACAATTGTAGAACTTTGAGGATCTTTATTTCGGTAACGATTGGGTCTACGGAGATTATTATAGTCTCATATTGTAGCTAATTTAGTCTGCTTAAAAATCGTTCTTGCTTCTTTTTGGGAAAATATCGCTAAAATTTTAACAAAAATGCTAAATCTTCGCGGTTTTGTCTTCGGCGCTCGAGTTCAAAGACTTATTTATGATCATTCGAGGCCAATATCATAATTAAGTCTGCGAAAAATCAGAACTCCTGAATTAGAGGTACTAGACTAAAAGTGCTCTATTTGAGTATTGCGAATAATGTAGCTAAGTTCGAAAAAATTATATAATTTGAAAAGCTGTATCTCGAAAACTATTGAGTCTATACATTCACATTAAGAAACTCATATTGTAGCAAAATTAGTTAGATTTAAATACGTCTTCAAAAGGAACTGCAAAAAACTAGTCCTGTAAAGTTATAATCGCCTAAATCTGAAAAAAATCTCAACTTTTTGCAGTTTTTTCGATTTTTGACAAAGTTGCGTTCGGCGCTTGAGGTCACAAACATAAACAAATCTACAAAAAATCATAAACATCGCATTTCACGCAAACCATACAATCAGACGACAATTTGAATGGCCTATTATTATAGAAGAATTCGAATTCGCAAAATAATCGAATATGTATTTAAGTTTAAAATTGTTTAACATAATTTACATACCTAATGAGTTTGTAAATATTATAGTCATTTAGTGCATGATAATGTTTAAGAATATAGGTACATAGGTAAGGTATACGGTCTGTAGGTATTTATCTTTCAACACATAATATCTGAACTAATAATTGCAGGTATAAAGCAACATTATTCAAAAAGACATCCATGCTAAACATCAATTAATGGATCTTGAAAAGTACTTTATTTTTTGAAAATTGTGTGTGCAAATTTAAAATATTAAGTCATAGATACTTAAGGATATTACATCGCCAGGTCAAATAATCTATGGATAACTCATAAAAGTTTTATAAGCATGGGTTATAAAACTCTTGTTAAAAACTAAAAATTTCGAGAAGGCAATTTAGTCAGAGAAAAAGTAGGTATAGCCTATAAGCATCTTAAGCATCTACAACGCGGAACATCATTGCAGGTAGTCAGGAAGATTAATGCATTTTTTTTGGAGGATAACGCTTCATCCATATACATACACCTCTATAATACACTATTTGGACTCCGCTACCATCGTATTGTCATGCATGAGATTGTTATTTCAATTTGTTTATAATCGCAATTAAAAAAGTAGCAACCACGATAAATGGGCACAATAAATACTTTTGTGGTGCAAAAGTAAAGTTCAAAGTCATAAACTTCTGTTTTTTTGGTCCAAATTGACATTTCTACAATATTCTTTTTTTTTACAAAAAAATATCTAAAAGCAAAACAATATTTTTTATAAAATTTGTATGCTTGCAAAAACCGGTAGACTTATTGTTTTTAAAATTTTAACTCATTAAAAGAAAATGTTTGCAAGCCTTCAAGCGTCTACTAAACTATAAACCGAAGTATCTGAACTTTTTTTTAAATTCATTGAGTTTTAAAAAACCTTGATACATAGAGTTAGGACCAGTTGTACAATCGTGTCTCAAGTTTTTAACTCTCCGATTTTGACAGATTAGCTATGGAAATAAGTGGTTTAAAAATTTGATCCACGTTGAACCACGATTGTACAACTGTCCCTTAGTATTTTTAATTGACCCAGAAATAACTGATGAAACTGAGTGAACGCTTTTTTTTTTTTAATTTATCAAAAGTGCTAGAATTTATGGCAAAACAATAAATTAAGTGACACCTAGTGACGGCCTATTGATTTACAACTCTCAATCAATCCTTTTGTGTGCGTTGTTACTTTTACACGGATTGGAGGTCGGGCTGCCAGATGAAATTTTTTGAATGTCGGGACACCAGTGCACGAAAATCGGTACAAATCGAGACAGCAAAATTGTTGGATGTAAAAATAAAGTGCATGACTGGGTCGCACGTAGTTTTAAGTGGTAAGCAGTTTGAACATTTTTTACTTAAACCGTTTTCCCAATACCAAATTTACAATTTAAAAAAAAATTAAAAAAATAAAATTAAAACTAAGCACTTTTTCAAAATGATGGTGTTGAAATTTGAGGAAGTAATTTAGATTAAAAAAAAATTGTTGTGAAAATCGATTAACTCTTTCACGAGATAGCTCAAGAAAAAAAATAACGGTTCTTTGGGAGGCCCAGTGGCTTGCCAACTTTTTTTTTTTTGCAATTTAACAAATATAATCAGACAAAACACAACTTTAAATTTTTTCAAAGAAAACGTTGGAGCCGTTTTCGAGAATATTAAGCTTCCTTACAATAGTTATACTCCAGGTACCATTAGTTTTTGAGCTAAATAAAAAAAATGTCAATTTCTCCTCCAAGGAATGGTCTACAAACACTAGATACCAAGTTTGAATCAATCGATTAAGCATTACGGGTGTAGTTGGCTATACAAACAGAAAGATAGACAGAATTCCCAGAACCGAAGAATGAAAACAATGCCCTAAACCTCCTGGAAGAAAAAATGCGATAATACCAGCATTCAATTTGCCAAAAACATGGAGCAATCAAAAATCTAACGTTTTGTAAGGTCAACCGGAAGAACCTCACAAAGTGTAGAGCGGCGAAGTGGAAAAGCTATGGTATAATGGGAGAGATCTGTTGGTGAAAGTTTTAACAATTGATATTAGAAAAGAAGGAATCATCGATGAATATACGAGATATCATTTCAGGTTTAATAGCACTGATATTTAAACTAGTAACACCATTTCTTTCCAAAATTAATGCATGCATAAAAACAACTGCAATTCTTATAGCATTGAAACCAGATTTGATAAAAAATATTTTCCAAATATAGGAAAGTATCTAAGCATAGCATATATGCTATTGCTCTTTTAATTTATATTTCTGAAATTTCTAAACAAATTTTAATGAACATAAATAAAAGCCGGGACAAATTCGGGACATTTTTTGAATCGGGACAATATCGGGACACGGTTGAAATATCGGGATTGTCCCGCCAAAATCGGAACGTCTGGCAGTTCTAATTGGAGGGGACCTACAATTTTACGTCGAATCCGAACGACTACGGTGAGAAGCATTTTTCATGACAATGATACTCTTGGAGGATTTATCACTTCCTCGCAAGTGGCAGTGCCCCTGAAAAAATATTAGATGTTATCGATGCTGGAAGCTGGGCTTGAACGCACACCTCCGATATGATAGTCCGACACACTTTAACCATCACTACGCCACGGGGAATATATCGCCATTTATGGCAACATAAATTAAACAACGATATGCTTATAAATATATACGCTAAATGTTTGTAAATATGTATATAACTATATGTTATATTATAAATAGGTATATTTGAAATTTTATACTCTTAAAATAATTTGACATTTATTAATAAACAAATTATTGCATAAAATCCCCTGTAAAAAATTTGTTTGCTCAAAATCTCCACAGTCTCAAAAATCTAAAAAAAATCCCCAACAAGTTTTAACTTGCGGTTAAAGTACTATAAGGCAAGTTATAAATTCGTAGAACATGTAATTTTTCAGATGATTGGCCAACAGAGCAAGTTTAGTTATTATTTGTATAGTAAAGTTATTATTTGACACATTTTAGTTCTGTATGTGTTACAGATTCATTCAGTCTTAGTTTCTTCTTCCATTCCGACTAAACGTGTAAAATGGAATTATTTAAAGCGAACCAATGCGGTAAAAACACTTTTTAGATGGCTACGGCTACCATTTTCATTCAAAGAACAATATCGACAATTCAAGGTAGTGGTGTGTTAAAAAAAAGTATTTTTTGTAAAGCATTAATTTTTTTTTTTTGAAAAAAGTGTTTTTTTTTGTAGAAGTTTTTTCATATTTTTTTTTCATACTTTTTGTTTAATAAAAGAAAAATATTGTTGAAATACATACTGTTTTTATTTCACTAAAAAAGAGATACTAAATAATATTAAAAAAAAGTATGAGGAACATATACGTGAATCAAGCAAAAACATTCCCAAGAGAAAATCCCAAAATAAGCAGTGCAAGTATAGTGAATCAAGCAAAAAAAATCGCTCGATTTTATTGCTTGATTCACTATACTTGCACTGCTAATTTTGGGATTTTCTCTTGGGGATATTGTCCCTTTGGGGATTTTCTCTTGGGAATTTCGATTTTGCTCCATTTTCTCTTTAGGAATTTGTCCTTTGGGATTTTCTTTTTTGGGATTATGTCTTTAGGGCAAGCATCACCAACCCAACTTATCTTTTTTTTTTTTTGTGGTTCTTTGAAATAAAAAAGTCTTTAATAAACCAGGGGGTAGATCGCGTAAAATAAAAACTATCAAACGATCGTCGTTTTACAGATGCTGTCCCTTTCAAATCTTTATAAAAAGATAGAGAGAGACACAGTGAAACGACGATCGTTCAATCGTTTTAATTTTACGTGATCTGCCCCCAGCTTCAATTCGCTTTATGGAATCCAACATTATACTTAAGCAATTGTGAGAATGCCAGTCAAAATGGTGCGCAGATCGAATGATCAAGGTATATGACGTATAGTCGTAGATTCCATCACCAATTCCATTTTAAGATTTGTATTTAAAATTAAAAATAATATTTACGATCATAAACACCTACCTATACATAATATATACAATAGGTTTGACCCTTTATTATGAATCACTCATTTTGCGATTCATGTCTAACTAAGGGGCCAGTTATAGCTATCATTTAACATTTTCTTTGCAGCCCTCAGGAATACCACTGATAATCTCTCGGTCATGAAACGAATGATCCACCGTCATATTACTGAGGTCATGCAATTTTTTTTTATTTAATTTTTTTTTTTAAGAAATCCAATGCCAGCGAATAATTTATTTAATAATAATACCTTTGCAGACATTTTGTATTTTTTCGGACACTTTGTTCTGTTTTTCCCGCTTGAAAACATTTCATAAAGTGAAACCACACTAAAAATGATCGACCTACACTTAGTAGAAGTTGTTTGTTAATTCTAACAAGCATATTTTTTTATATACAAGTATATTTAACACAAAATTTATATAAAGTGTTCTTTTAATACCTCTTTAATGTATGGATCAAGAATTTAATTGCCTTTGTATGTTTCCAACTGGTTTCTTAAACTTCACTTTAATTTAGCTTTTTCACCACAGTACCACCATATTTTTCTTGAATTTATTTTAAATTTTTAAATCTTTTTTTTTAACAAATAAAATACAACATACATTTTGATGGCGGTTAATAAATACAAAGCATCGCCAAAACATGATTTTCGAAGTTCCCCTTCCAAATTCTAGAAAAAGTCCCTCCAATTATTAACGGGATTGAATTTTCCCCCAGTCGCACACTCATGCAGAAAAGCTTTTTGGGTATTGTGTGTTGGTTTTGAAATTAGTACTGTTTGTAGGAGAGAATGGGGTAAGTTTAGATGTAGATGTTATAAAATATGATGTGTTAATTGAGAGTTTAGGTAATAAAGTAATATAAGCGTGATTATAGATTGTTTTAAAAGAGGTAAGGGACTAGGGGTCAATTGGCCAATTTTTTTTTGGCAGAACTTCATTTTGTCAAAATTAATTCGACAATATTTATTTTGCTATTTTTTTTTATTTTATTTAATATTCATCTACCGGAGATACGTTTTCGAAACGCCAAAGACTATGATCATATCTTATCATTACATTAAAAACTAAAGTTCTATTTTTCTAAATGATACTGAGTCAGGATAACAGTACACTACTGCAAAATTGTTAAATAATGGTACTATAAAAGTGAATTAACAAACCTCAGTCTAGCACATATATGGGTTTAAACTTTGACGAAACTCTTAACATCCGAAGGCCATTATACATATATATATATACTCTTACACGAACATTAATATTAGATGAACGGTCTATAGTTTCTGATTAATTTGAATACCTAGGCTAGCAACAGTTTCAAAAGTTGGTATGATTTTACCCATCATTACAAATGGTGGAATTCACGATAGTTCCAGACCTCTTTTAGAAATTATTATTTATTTAGCTACAAACTGCAATAAGATCTTCATTGAATCTAAAGATACAATCTTCCAGAAGACCAATGGATTCGTGATAAATAGATTAAGACATCGTCACCGTAAAGATGTACGGAAACATAACGACAAACTTCAATGATATTGATGAATAACGAGAAAAGAAGTGAGCCAAGGATTGAGCCTTGAGAAACACCACAAGTAAAAGGTAAAAAATCCGAGTCCCCAGATTCTTTTTGGAACATATCACTTAGAAAACTTTTAAAAAAATTAGCTGCTGCGCTTGCACCAAAACCAAACGAGGAAAGCAACTTCTCAACAAGTAAATCATGGTTCACGCTATCAAAAACTATAGAAAAATTCAAAAGGCGCAACACTGTATAACATAACTTTTGTCGAAATCAACTTTAATGTCATCTTATGTTTTGACAATTGCAGTTGAGCAACTGTGCAACATTTCTGGGAATCGAACCTCGGGTTTCTTTGTACCAATAGACTATAGATCGCTTACTGCTCGGCCAACCTCAGATATGAAATAACAACAATAAATTGGAATCAATTTTATCTTGAATTATCATTTTATTTCCAAATCATCGATCTGGTTGAACGGAAAACAACACAATTAGTGTTTTCTTCTATTTTTTTTTCTCTGTGACAGATAAGAATTATTGTGCAACAAATGTGAAACATATAATTTTCGTTTGTTGACATTTAGGCCAATTTTTCAGTTCTAGATCAACCCAGGGTTAGAGTTAACCCTAAAAATACGCTTTTAAGTATACTTTAAGCCCAGAGCCAACTAAGAGTTAATCCACTTCATTTGGTGAGTAAGCTTTGCTTGCAGTTTGATTTAATAATATTTAAAAAAAAAATATGAGCCACTGCTGGGATTCGAACCGCAGTTATACTGTTATTGCGATCGATACTTTTTCTTTCCCAAAAGCAGAATATTCTTTCCAACATGAAAACTTCTCTCACTAACGTTGCATTCGCTCGCAACAAAAGAATTTCTTTTGTATTATAATGAGAATGTATGATATGTTCACTATATTAACGTAAACATTTTTCCATTAAACTACAATTTGAATGATTTGATTCATTCATTTGCTCCTAGCAATTGAGATTGGGGTTGGGAAAAATGTTTTTTTTACCACAATAAACTGTATAAAATTAACCTTTAAACGGATGCGTTCTTTTATAATACGTTTGCAGCTCTCGAATTACTTTTGATCCAACTTTTTTACAAAATTAAGAAGGATTGAAATGACTTTTAATCAAATGTTTTTCTATCGCTTCTAAAAATATTCGTTAATTTCAAACTCATAAAAATAAATTACTTCTCTCAGTGTAGGATTTACGGGAGCGTTACGATATCTAAAATCTCGAATAACGAAATCTCTCTTTTTTTTAAATTTTCATAAAATCTTGTTTTTCAAAATCTCACATTTACATGTCACACACAAAAATCTTCTGACTACTTTTTTAAATGCGAGATTTTAGTTTTCGAGATTTTAGCTTGCGGGTTTTTGTAATTGAGAGATTTCAAGAAACAGGATTTTGTAATTGCGAGATTATGTAAAACGGGTTTTTGTATTTGTGAGATTTCGTAATGCGAGATTTCGAAAGCGAGATTTTGGTTTGCGAGATTTCGTAACCAACCCAGGATTTACACGGTTAAAGTGTATAAGGGTTTTAGTACAGGCAAACTAAGAAAAAAAATACACTAAACATGAGCAAAATTGATACAGAAGCTTTTTTAATTGATTTTCAATCAGAATCCGTGTCTGAACACATATCCAAAATCAGACGAAATGTGTTCCCATAGTCGGAACACATTGAAAAATGCATTTCGATATTTCGGTTTATTTTATATGGTGTCTTTAATGGTTTATGTGTGTCTGTGTCTTATGTGGTTTATTTATGTGTTTCTTTTACCATCATTTCTTACTGACAGAACACCAAGTTGCGGAATTTGTCCAAAATTAGAAAAATTGATGCACAAAATCCATGATCGGATTTTTTCCAATTGTTCAGAAACGGATTCTGATTAAGAATCAATTAAAAAAGCTTTTATATAAATGTTGCCCATGTTCAATCACAGATTGCCTGGACTATTTGTTATCTGAAAAAGAAAAACCAAACCATCAAAGCTATAAATCAAAACCAAGTCCGTATTTATCGAGTGCTTAAACTCTGTTACATGAAAAATAAATAAATAAATAAAGTAAATACACTGTTCCTGTATAGAATACAATTGTATCCAAATACAATTTATCCAATAGGAACCGTAAACAATTTTTAGTTATTAAAAGAAACTTATTTCATTTTCTGACCTATAAACTACCACTAGGTATGCATAAAAGCATGCCGATACTTTGCTCTGTGAAAAACGTAAAAAAATTATCCCACGGGAACCGTTAATTTTGCGAGATAAATTTTGAGAAGATATTTATGTACTATTCCAGACTCTATATTATATCTCTGTGCCAAATTTCTTCTAGATCCGTTCAGCCATTCTAGCGTGATTCAGTTACAAACATACATTTATAATATAAGTAAGATTATATGCTCTGACTCTATTATCGCTATATATAGGCATCCAAGAAATTAGACAAATAAAAGCCAAAATTATAAAGAAACAAATATTTAATCTATGAAACATATGACATTACGATGATAGAAAATGGGAAGACGATAAAAATGGGTCCGGCAATTCTGACTTTCTGTCTGTCTCATCACCAGCCTAAACGGGAGGGACAATTACCTTGAATTTGGTAGGTTTGATTTTTAGGCTAGTACGCGCGAAAATTTTTTTGTAGGCCACTGAAGGTCTAAAAACAGCTTACAAAAACTTGTTTGACAAAAAGCTAATGTCAACTATAGAAGAAATCATTTGCAATCATTTAAACTCGAATGTGTTATTGCCTAGTGACGTGGGCTGAGAACATTATGATAACAAAGACATTTATTAATGATACAAGTTTTATAGGTATACTATAATGTGAAAATTCATTGAAAAAGTAACCAAAAGAAAAAAATTCAACCAAGAGTAGTAGAGGACTTGGCATTATTTGATTTTAAGTGAATAATTATTCAAAAATAAAGCGCTAAGCGATAAAAAAAAATACACAGCAGATGACGTTCTGCTGTTGCACTTTTATTTTGTATTTCTTTATCATCTATTAAACTTTTCGACTTGTAGCAATTTCAAAAAATATTTATCATAATCGTTATTGGTATCTAACAATTGTCAAAAAATGTTGTCTATTGTTAAAAAAAATTTGAGATGAAATTGATCAACCACTGTGATGCCCCTCCCTGTATACGGGCTTGAACTTAAATTTATCAGTTTGTTTTTATTCGGTTTGCCGGCGGTGGAGCAGTTTTTGATCATCTGTTTTTTTTTTTTGGTAATTATTTAATGTAGGTATAATAAACAATAGGAATCAAATTCTACTGCATAAAATTAATTTTCGCGAAATACCGAAAAAGTGAATTAATTGCTGTTTTGTCATTTAATGTGTGGCCCTTTATATCAATTCGACCAGTGTTCAAGTGTTTTTTTTAAGTACCTACATTAAGCACCTATAGGTACCACCGAAAAAAATTCATCAATTATTGCACTTTGATTTTTACGAAAGGTTTTTTTATTTATTTTTCTCCAAAGCGCAAATACTTTTTAATTTTTCCTATTGTCAATTTATAAATGCAATAAATATGATCTCCTTTACTTATACCAAAAATCTGATTGCGTGAAGTTAAAATTGGCGGAATAGGAATTTTTAAGACAGTGAGTTATTTGTTCTTGTTTTGACATTGATCTTTTCCTTTTTCTATAAATGTAAAATTTATTTTTCTCTTAATTGAGTTTCTTTCTTCTTTTTTTTTTGCATAATTTTTCGGTCAGGTAGGTTTTTGGTTTCCTTATTACATTGCGGTACATATTTTATTTAAGATTTAATAAAATAATAACGTTTTATCATTCTTGTTGAGTTTTTTTTATTTTGAGTGGTAATAATTATCTACGATCATCTGAATATTTCAGTGCTACCACTTGTTAGTATAGAATCATTTTTTTTGTAAAAATAATTTTTCGATTTGTTTAAGCAGTTTGTCTGATTCATTTTAGAAAAATATAAAAAAAAACTTGTTTTTTCCACAATAACACAAAAGTTTTTTATTAAATTTACCTAAAATGTCAAAAATCAATTTCCACCAAGTGCTAAGCTCTCAATCTATTGATTATATTTAATTCTTCAATTATTCTTTTCAAATTCTTGATTTATGATTTCGTAAAATCAATAATTAAAAATATAATGTGGTTTTTCGTTGGAATTTTCAGATATCTACCTATATAACTCTGAGATTTCAGATTGTTCTTGCCGAATGAAACGCAAAAAGATTTCTTATTTGTGTAGGTATAAAAGGTGTGTATTATTTTATGTTTGTTAATTTTAAATTGATTAAAAGGAGACTAACTGAACAATTTAAAACATACACCAGACAGCACACACACATGATCTCGCATGCTCAAACAAAAAATATAAATTGTTTTTGAAATCACTTATGTATGCCACATGTACAATATCATATACCTTTTCAACATCAATTTGCATGTGCAATCAATGTATTGTGCATTTTGGCATGAGTTGTGTATTGGCACTTTTACTGTTATGATGAATTTCTGTTCTTCTTAGCGCATAAAATAAATAATAATTAACTTTTTTTTGTTTATTTCTTAACAAAAAGTGATACCAATGCATGTTGAAAATACGCAATATGGTGCCATTATGTCTGTCTGTCTGTCTGTATGTATGGACACCTATGTACATATCCTTAACGGTTGGGCCGATTTTCTTCAAACTTGGTATAACGTGTTCTTATAGTAAAATGTCCAGAAATTTAAATAACGGTACCTAATTCAATTTTTTTAAAAAAAAAAAAAAAAATTACGATCGATTTTGATATGATATGAGATTTGTTTACAATGGTGATGTCGTTGGAAGTTTTTTTTTTCAGAATATGTTATAGAAATACGAGTAATTTCGATAAAATTGTATATCAGTGATTTCATGGGATTGTTTTTCAGAATCAGCTTATTAACGGTAGATATCTGATATATTTAGAACCATTTTTACACCGACTATCTTTTGAACGGCTGCAACGATAGTGTCAAAATATTCTAAAACAACTACTTTCCCAAAATAATGCAGCGAATAAATTATTTTCGAAAAAGTTTTTTTTTTGCAAAACCGATACCTAGGGTAAAACTATACAAAATGCCCCACATTAGAAAACGCCCCACTAATCTGGCACGCACACATATGTTGTTATACACTCACGACAAAAGCAGTTTAAACCAGTTTTAGTCATTCGCTAACTGTGTTATTGAGTGGTAGTGCTCTGTCCATCCTATCGCAAAAAAAATTAAAAACAAGCTTTTTGGAGCCAAAACATATTACGGCGAGCACAGCAATAATTTTATTTTTCAGAGCCTATGTACATTACCTATATAAAAAGTATATATATATATTTAGAAAGTAGATTAAATGAGTTTTTTTTGTTCGTTTTCGTTTATTTCGTTTAAGCAGGCTGTGTTCCTATATTTTTGCTGGGGCATTTTGCACTCAGAAATTAACAAAACGCCCCAACGTTTACGTTTCTTTTATATTCTGATAGCAATGAAGACGAAGACATCAATTAGAACCCTAGCAAAGATGAAATTTCAGATGGAGGTGGTAATAATAAGGGCATTAAGTGTTCCAAAAATTATTTCAAGACCGTTTCAATAGAATTCTGGATTCAGTGCATATATCTTGCCAGGGTTGGTTACACGAGTTTTTTACTATGTTTATACCAAATTGCAATAGCTTCGGACGTAGAGCAAAGCACCAAGCCAAATACAAAACGAATAATTTAATATTCAAAGATTTACTAATACTTGTTCTTACTTGTTCCTTAGGGGCGTTTTATCACTAATGTGGGGCTTTTTACCCAACAACCGAGTAGCAAAACGCCCCAGTACCAAGGTGGCCCGCTTTGCTGGTTCAATAGATTTTAATTCCTTTTCTTTAGTCAGTTCCGCTCACGAAACAACGTTGCTCCGCGTAGTGTATGTCTTGTCGTCTGGCAGGCGCCTTGTGTCAACACTCTTTTTATTCTACAGTTTATCTAGGCAAGGTGGCCTGCTACGCGCTACGCGGGTTCAAAGAAAATTAACTCTCTTTCTGAAGTCAGTCCCGCTCACGAAACTTCGTTGCTCCGCTTAGGGTTTGTCCATGTCCAGTCGTCTGAGAAGATTTCGAATAAATCCCGAATTCTTCGTATTCGGGGTTTTTGAATATTCGCATTCGGGATTTTGTAATTCGGGCATCGGATTCTGCAGCTTTCTCTTGGTGAACTCGTTCGTGGAGAACGCTCTGTCAAAGGTTTTAGACAAGGCGACGCATTATCATTTGAATTCTTCAACGTCATCCAATCCGTAAAATTAAAAGCAAAGTAATTTTCTTCTGTAAAATATAAGTTTAAACAAATTGATTTCATTTTTAATAATTTTCGAAGTTTTTTGGATAAAAGTAAGTGCCTGTTTAGACTGGGACATTTGAGTCTGGTATCGTGAGTACTCTCATAATTACACATAAATTATTTGTGCACGCCTCACTTGAGGCGGGTGGAATTTTTGTGAAGTGAAATTGTTGTACGACGCGAATGTTATTATTAATACTTCTGTTTGTTTCCTATTGCAAGAATTTATTTTCTATCACTCTTTATTTTGCTTTGTTATGAAAATACTGCTACAAATCGCTAGTCAAGTAGATAATGATCAAAAATAAAAAAAACCCGAATTTGAAATTGGAACAGTACTCATGATTCCGATGTTTATAACTTCACGAAAGTACCTATTACTCACTCCTCACCCCTCTCGCCAACGAACTCTTGTGAGCCCGGACTTGAATTTCCCAGTCGAAACAGGCTTTTACAGACACATTAAAATTTTTCTTGAAATAGAATCTGCTCTACTCTCTTCGAGAAAAATAAGCTTCACGACAACGGTACCGTGATTTTCGCAATTCCATAATTTTTTTTCATACAATTTACAAGATTATTTTATTCTTTAATATAATATATATAAATAAATAAAATAAAAATAAAATAAAAAATATAAATAAAAAATAAAAATAAAAATAAAATATAATAATAAAAATAATAAATAAAATTTAGAGAAGGAAAATCATATAAAAGAGCAATTCGAACTGAAAGGAAAGTCATTCGATCATTTGATCTCTTGCTGGATGGGTGCGTCCGCTGGCAAGAAGTTCAATAATATACACCGATTAAGGTGTATTCAGAAAATAAATCTTAAATAAAATAAATTATTATGATACACAATAAAATATTTAAAAAAAAAATTGACATGGGTCTTTTACAAATTTTTTATTGCATCGGATTAAATATGACTTTCTTTTAAGCAATTTAACAATAATCTAGCAATAAAATTACTTAAAGAATTCCTGCAATACAATTTAAATCTTTTTAAATATTTAACCATTAATGTTATGTGCAACCAAATTCACATCTATACTAACTATGCATGGAATTTTAGTTTTAAAATAAAATCATTATTCTACTAAGCAGACAAATTCAATTTTACATATTTTTATTCTCTAAAATGTGATTAGTTCAGATTATATTGATCCGTCTTTAAATTTATTGTCTTCTTGGTGACGAAATGTCTCATACTTTCGATTTGTAAATTTCAGGAATTCGTTTGGTTCCGTTTGAGTCCATGTGTGTTTTCCATTGAAATGATAAGATCACGTAGTGATGCAGATTCCAGTTCCATTTGTTCCTCTTTTGCGTTCCGCTATATACGTAATTGAATAACTGGTTGTATGTCGTTTTGAAGAATTGTTTCACTCTATTGATAGGCATTTGATAGTGCTGGGTGCAGCTGCAACAATGAGATTGTTCATTTTAGTTGTTAAATCGGTATTTTCTATTTGTCCATTTTGATTATTTTGTAGTTCTACTAGTTGCTGAGTACGAGAACTTGTCGTTTAGAGGGTCTGGCAGTTTAAGTAACCAGTATCTGGAATTTCATTGTATTGGATTGCTTATCAGTTTTGCCTCTAATGGATATATTACCAGCACCAGGTAGTGTTTTGATATTATTATCTACTATTGAAAGATCAACTTTAGGAGTTGCATTTACCGATTTGTTTGGTTTTCTTGAATATATCAGTTTGTTTTTATTATTATGTTCTTTTCTGTTTTTGGAACGCTTATTTTGAAACCATACTCTTAAATGTTTTTCGTTTTAATTTTATTCAAATGATGCATGGGTCTGTAGGTAATTTTTCGTATCATTTAATGTATCAATCGAAGAGTGTCCTTATATGGGGTTAGACTCATTTGAGGTTTCGTAAAAAAAAAAACATTTTATAATGTTACTAAAATAATAAAAAAAAAAAAAAATAATATAATAAATAAATTGATTTTCGAGTGGAGAAAGTTGTGTTGGTATTTCCATGAGCTTCCAATTCTTGCAGTTGTTGTTTATATATATTGACGCTGAATTGTCGGGGTGTCACTGTAGTTGAAATTAGTTGAAAATGGTGCATCTTGATTCAAGTTAACATTTGATTGAACATGAGAAGTCGTTGGCATAGCATTAGTTATACCTTGGTGCTGGCATTTGATTTGTAGTCAACTGGTTACCACTTTTGCCTCCCATATGGCTTTATCGCACTTGAATTCCCGTTGAAGAACTGTGATTAGTTAAGATACTGGTCCATCAGCGTATTCTTTGTCAAATTCTTCTTTAATAGTTTCATCGTTTGGTTTAGTGAATTTCAGGAATTTGTTTACCTCTTCGTTTTTGGTATTGCTCATTTGATTTCGTTTTAGTCCAAGTGTTTCTTCCATTAATGCATTGAAAGGGTATTTATTAAATGGTTGATGATTTTGTTTTTGCACGACGATTCTTAAACCGTATTTTTACTTGTTTCTCGTTCAGACCTAGACGTTCCGCTTCCGAAATTTGGGTACGTCTTGCTTTTATTTTCAAAAACTTTATCAGAGATACAAATTATAATGTAGAAACAATTTTGATTCAATTTTTTCTTTGATAACTTTATGGTTTTAGATTTTGTTTATAGTTCTTTATAATTCTTCACAATAAAAGACAAATCTATCGATCTTCTTTATAATTCTTCACAATGAAAAATACAAATTAAAAATTGTTCACGAAGTTTTTTCCCATTTCACATATTTGAAACACGATTTCTCGAAACTCTATAAATAGACAGCTACGTCAAAAATAAATTCAGAATTTGATTTCAACTGTTGTGGGATTAACAGGTGTTTTGAGTACCGATCGGCACGCTGAACGCCCACGACGTTTAACCTTCTGTGCGGTATAGTAAAGTAAAAGAATCAAAATCAGTAAGCGAACTCGATCCCCTTGTTGCGAAGACATGATGTCTTCCAACAAAAAACATCCAAAATATTGGATACCCCTACAAACTCATCCCGATACGGGAAAAGACCAAGACATTGAACTTGATGATGAATTAATTCAACCACCAATCTCAAACAAAAAGTCCAAAATACCTTCGGTTTGCGTTCTACAAAAAACTTGTGAAAATGTGCATGGTTTATTAGCTGATCTAAAACTTGATAGTTATAGCCTTAAAAAAATGTCTATTGGCATTAAATTAAACTGTGAGAACTTAGAGACCTACGATAGAGTGTGTGCAGAGTTAAAAACAAAAAACTGGCAGTTTTACACTCATGAACTGCCAACAGAGAGGTCATTCAAAGTCATGTTGTATGGTTTACACGAACTAAGTACTACTGAACTTAAAAAAGAACTTATTTCCTTTGGACTTAAATGTCAAAATATAAAGTTAATTAAGAAACACTACGATCAGTTTATTGATGTTTTTTATTTAGTGTATCTTGAGATCGGTTCCATAAGACTAAGTGATCTTAAAAAAAATTGCCGCTCAATTTTTAAGACACAAGTGCGATGGGATTTTGCTCGCAGACCACGAAACAAAGTTACTCAGTGTTACAACTGTCAGATGTACGGACACGGTGAAAAACATTGTCACATTAAGACACATTGTGCTAATTGTTCTGAGAACCATGACACTAAAGAGTGCAAATCAACAAACATCAAATGTGCAAATTGTATGGAAACCCATAAATCAACCGATCCTGTTTGCATAAGTCGGAAAAGTTTTTTCGAAATCAGAGAAAAACTATCTGCAAGAAACAAATCGGGCACGATATCCAAGCGAAATTATCACGAACCATCACAACCATTTATATGTAACTCTAATGACTTTCCCGCTATTAAGCCTAACAATCGCAAGAGCAACATATCCTCATCAGCAGCAGAAACGAATATGACTAATCCCAACAGCAATGTGAACTCCAATTTTTGGTCAAACAATGTCAACAAAACCGGTTTTATGGGTCCAACCAACAACAACACCGGTGTACTCTTTTCTTTGGATGAAATTAATTCTCTCACTGCAGAGATGATCACACTACTTGGTCAATGTAATTCAAAAGCAGATCAATTCAATTGTATTGCACAATTAGCAATTAAGTATTTATACGCAGGTAAATAATGTTAAACACAAACTTAAAGATAAATTGTTGGAATGCTAGAGGCATTCGGTTTAAATGTATAGAATTTTTTGCTTTTCTAAGCAAGCATAATATTGGTGTCAGTCTTGTAAATGAAACATGGTTAGACAAAAATGTAAATATTGCTAATAAAGAATATAAGTGCTATAGATTAGATAGAGAGGAGAGAATAGGAGGCGGTGTTGCCGTGTTTATAAAAAGAACGATAAAGCATAGATTAATACCGATTGTTGATACTAAGGTAATAGAGAATATTGGTATTGAAATACCATTTGTTAATGGTCATTCAATTAAAATATTTTCTGTCTACTTTCCGGGTGGCAATACTTCCGTAAGTAAAAGATATGATTTAAGAAATGACTTACGTAAGCTGGTCACTATGAATGAAACTTTTTTGATTGGAGGAGATCTTAATTGTAGGCATAGGAATTGGGGATGTATAAGAGCCAACGCTTGGGGTAATATTTTGCATGATTTAAATACAAGACACTCATTTAATATATTGTATCCTCCTGAACCCACTTGTATACCTCCTAACGATAGAACAAATCCTTCAACTATAGATTTATTTTTAACTAATATGCCAGAACTTTTCAGTCAGCCTATAGTCATTAACGATTTAAGTTCAAACCACCTTCCGGTTATGTGTAACGTTAATTATGCACCTAGTCAAAATGAAAACATGGTTTTTGATTTCAAAAACGCTAAGTGGAGAAGGTTTAAAAAGAAGATGCGTGATAAATTAGGAAATTTACCAACAATTAATCCTAACGATGTCAACTTAGATCAAATTAATGAAGCAGTTGAAAATTTTACAACTGTTGCATTCGAAAGCGTAGCACAATCCGTTCCAAAAAAAAGACTTTTCAACGAAACCCCAAATTCACTTCCCGCTAATATTGTGCAAGTTATTAAAAAAAGGAATAGATATAGGTTATTGTGGATGAGAACCAGAGATATTTTTTATTTGACAGAAACAAAAGTTCTTAATAATTTAATTAAAGTACTAACTCAGGAACACAAAAACAAAATGTGGAATGCAAAGTTACAAACAATGGATAAAGCTAGTAAGCCATTTTGGAACCTAGTCAAAATAGTCAAGAAAAAAAAACAGTCAGATTCCAGCGTTAAAAACTGGTAACTCTGTTATTTTGACAAATCTTGAAAAAGCGAATGCCTTAGCAAATGAATTTTCTAGAAATCATCAAGTAAGCAGCAATATTATGAGCAGTAGTTCTATTGAAACTGCTGTTGAGCAATCCATGGAATTTATTAGATCTCAACAACTTGAAGTTGATGATGATATAATTTCAATAGAAGATTTAAAAACTATAATTGGTGGTCTTAAAAATTCAAAGAGCCCAGGACTCGATGGTCTGAAAAATATAATTTTAAAAAATCTACCCAGAACAGGTGTAAAATTTTTACAAGCTCTTTTTACTGCTTGTTTAAAAATGGGTTATTTCCCAAAGCAATGGAAAACAGCCAAAATCATTCCCATTCCAAAACCTGGAAAAAATCCTTCCACTATATGTAGTTATAGACCCATTAGTTTACTTAGTTCTCTGAGTAAATGTCTTGAGAAAATTATTAAAAGTAAAATTGTGATACACTTAAACGCTCATGATATCCTTCCAGCGGAACAATTTGGATTCAGAAGTTGTCATAGCACAGTGCACCAAGTACATCGGATAACCAAAGATATAAAAAATGATCTTGCACTAGGTAAAAGCACTGGTATGGTTTTACTAGATGTTGAAAAGGCCTTTGACACAGTGTGGCATAACGGCCTAATACATAAACTTTTAGTTTTAGATTTTCCAATTTTCATTGTTAAAATTATCCACTCCTTTTTATGTGAAAGACTTTTTAAAGTTTCAGTAAATAATTGCTTTTCTGATCTATATGAAGTCCTTGCTGGCGTACCACAAGGATCAGTTCTTGGTCCATTTTTATATACCATATTCACATATGATTTCCCAAGGCTAACAAACTGCAAATCAGCTATTTTTGCAGATGATACTTGTTTGTATTCATCAGATTCAGTTGGTTTTAATATCGAAACCAACTTGCAATGTGCGTTGAATACTGTGCAAACATACTTCAATGATTGGAAAATTAAAATAAATGCTGGGAAGACTCAAGCTGTCTTTTTCACTAGAAAAAGGAAAGCTTGTTTCTTGCCCAGCAACATGCTTCAAATTAATGGCATTCCAACAGAGTGGAAGTCCAGTGCTAAGTATTTAGGAGTTCACCTAGACAAAACACTTACTTTTGGGCTTCATATACAAGAAACAATCAACAAGGTCAACTTAGCTATAAAAATCTTATATCCATTTATTAACCGAAAATCGAAACTCAGTGTTGAAAATAAGCTCATCATTTTTAAGGTTATCTTTCAAAGCATTATGCTTTATGGATCGCCTGTTTGGGGTAAATGTGCTAACAGCCATATACTTCGGTTGCAAAGAACCCAAAACAAAGTTCTCAAAATGATACTAAATTTACCATGGCACTATTCAACGGAAAATCTCCACGCATTGGCCAACATCGAAAAAGTTTCATTTAGAATAACTAATTTAATTGAGCGATATAATACATCTTGCAGTCTTTCCGATAACTACCTTATCTCAAATTTGGCTATGTAAGAAAAAAAAAAAAAAAAAAAATAAAAAAAAAAAAACATTAAAAATTAAACAAAAAAAATGGTTAAAGCTTTATATTTGTTATTTATTTGTTGTTTATTTAATTATTTATTTATCTGTTTTTTTATTCAATTATTAATTTATTTATTTGTTATTTATTTTTATTTATTTATTTATTTATTTATTTGTTTGTTTATTTATTTATTCATTTGTTTGTTAACATAGTTATATATTCAATTATTTATTTATTTATTTGTTATTTATTTATTTGTTGTTTATTTATTTATTAATCTGGTTATTTATTTATATGTATATTTATTTATTAACTAATTTATTTATCTATTTACTTTTTATAATTTACTTATTTATTTATTTATATTTATTAACTTATTTATTTATTTAATTATTGAAATTACTTACTTTAGTAAGATATATTTATTTAGCTATTGCTTGTAAAGCATTTTTGAGTTTGGCACTTTGAGCAATTTTCTAGCATCCTATTCTCTCCAATCTTGGATAACATGTTTCTGACAATTTGAAGAAGGTTTTTTTTTTGTAGCTTTTTCCTTCGATTTTTCATTTTATTAAACTGTGATAATTTATATAAAAATGTTATATTTTTCAGAAGTAAAGTAGAGTTATACTAAATCTCTGTAAATTGTGCAATATAGTTATAAGAAAAAATGTAAATAATTACTGCTACAATAAAATATACAATACAATACAAACAGGTGTTTTCTGTGAAGGAAAATGTAACAATTTGTGTATTTTATAAGTTAAGTGTGTTGTTGATATTTTTAAAAATTAGCGCTGAATTGTCAACGCTGATTGTTCCGGTGGTGTTTTGAAGAATTGTTGCACTCCTTATTGAAGCGGCGGTTCCAATAATGAGGTTGTTCATTTTTGTTGTTGAGTGTGTAATTTCCAATTGCATTTTTTAATAGTGTTGTGTATGTACTTGTTGTTGAAAAATAAAAACGGGCAATGATACTTAATTGAAAAGTGTATGCTTGACCTCGTATGGTGCGTGTCCTATATAATAATAATAATAATAATATTAATAATAATATTTTCAAAAAGTTCTTTATAATTCTTCTCAATAAAAGAAACAATTGAAATAATTTCCACGAAGATATTTTCCGAATCCACAACAAAATAACACGATTGTGGATAATCCGTTACTAAAACAGAGACTTAAGGTGTGTTTAACCTAATTGTTGGTGAGTTTTAAGTTTTATCTATCAAATAACATCTTATTATCGTTTGAAGCAGTTAGTCTTTTTGTTGCAATTACATAGATACAAATTATGACATCAGTATTTTAATATTTTTTTATTTTGCATTGGACTAAATTGGATTTTTTACAAGCAGTCAAACAGTATAAATATCCTTAATGAAAATGACTTACAACTACTGTAATCAAATTCGGAACTACACTTTTATGTTGCATCGAATTTTAGTAGTGATAAAACTAAGAAAAATTAATATATGTACGTTAAAAATAAAAGAACAATTAAAGAAAAGAAACAAAAAAAAAAAAAAAAAAATCATTATTTCACTAATAGCCCAGTTAGTCTAAGAACTATAACAACAGTGTATTCCAAGCAGAGGTTCTAGCAGTAACGAAAGCTGCCAGAGTGGCATCAATGATGGCACTACCCCGATAGCCAGGCAGTGATAAAAGCAATTTCTGCTGTTGAAATAAAGTCCAAGCTTGTGAAAAGCTGTCGCGAAGAGCTTAAAGTTCTTGCCACACAGCATAATATAACACTCTGCTCTGCTGGGTCCCCGGTCACGCGGGTATCATGGGAAATGAAAAAGCCGATGAATTGGCAAGAAAAGGCTCAGCACTTAGCATAGAACTCTCAGGAAAGAGCGTAAAACCTCCGTTATGTGATCTCAAACTTTAGATAAAGTGTGAAATCCTGTCAAAAGTCAACTCAAGAAAACTGTGGCCGCAGTACGATAAAAATAGAATGAATGCAATCATTCAAAAAGACAGGAAGTCAGTATCGACGTTGGTAGATGTTTTAACTGGCCATAACATGTTAAGATATCACGCCAAAAAACTACGTCTAACTGAAAACGAGCTGTGTAGAGGTTGCAGTCACGAGGAAGAACATGAGGATATAACCCACTACCTCTGTCACTGCCCCAGTCTCTGCCATCTAACAAATTATACTCTGGGGAAATACTTCTTCGAAAGCATCAAAGAACTATCAGAGTGCCCAATATCAAATCTATATCGATTCGCAAGAGGAAACAGATGGTTGAACACCCCGGGATGATACTAAGGAACTAAATATGGACTACCAGTATGGTAAGATGAGAAATTGGTTAACCCTCAAATGGGCATCACAATGGTTCTACATATTGACCTTAGTGAGTTGAGGTTGAGTTATTGGCTCTCCTACAGCAACCTGCAAACCTAACCTAGTCTAAGAACTAGCGACCGAAATACCTGCAAACAAAAACTTACTCTATATCCGAGTTGCAAAAACTTGTATGAACCACAGTTTTTTTTCCAATTCCGGAGTTCATTTTATTTAATAGAAAAGCAAAAGGGTACAAATATGGGTAGGGTAAAGGCGGGCGAAATGACACCGCGGGAGAAATGGCACCTCTTCCTTATTACCCACTTAATGACTTCTTTTCAAAACAAAGAGAACAACAAATCATTCAGTTATACGTAAGATCTCAAATGGTACAGTTTAAATTGCAGTAGCTTGTCACACATGTAATTTACAACCAAAGAAAGGAAAAAGTGAGTGAAAACTACATGCAGGTAGAAAAGTATTTGACACCAAATATTCATTTTAATAAAAAATAAAAGACACGACTGGGTCGGACAAACTTGCTCATGCGTCTGATTATTAACCTTTATATAACGGGTGATTTTTTAAGAGGTTTAGAACTTTTTTTTTTTTTTAAAAACACAAAAAATTCGAAAAAATGAATGAAATATTTATTTGAATCGATAGTTTAAACCTTGCAATTTAATGTTTAAAGATAATTTCATGCAAATGTTGACCGCGGCTGCGTCTCAGGTAGCCCATCCGCTGAGTCCAATTTTGGCATACTCTTTCACACATATCGGCCGGTATCTCACGAATGAATGCATGGATGTTGGCTTCCAGTGCGTCAATCGAAGCGGGCTTGTCCCTATAGACATTAGCCTTGACATATTCCCACAAAAAATAGTCTAATGGTGTCAAATCGCACGATCTAGGCGGCCAATTGACCGGCCCGAAACGTGAAATTAACTGTTCACCAAACTCGCCTCGCAATTGCGCCATTGTTTCGCTTGCTGTGTGGCATGTGGCACCATCTTGTTGAAACCACATATCATGCAAGTCAAGAACTTCCATTTTGGGCAAAAAAAAGTTTGTTATCATCGCTCGGTAGTGTTCACCATTGACAGTAACGCTGCGATTCGCATCATCTTTGAAGAAATATGGCCCAATAATGCCGCCGACCCATAAACCGCACCAAACAGTGGCTTTTTCGGGATGCATTGGTAGCTGTTGCAATGCTTCTGGCTGATCTTCACTCCAAATGCGGCAATTTTGCTTATTTACGTACCCATTCAACCAAAAATGATCCTCATCGCTGAACACAAGCAGCGCGCGATGAACATTTCGAACCGAGCACGAATTTTGATAGTAAAATTCAATAATTTGCAAGCGTTGTTCATTTGTAAGACGATCTATGGTTAAATTGCAAACCAAACTGAAGCTGTTTGACAGTGACACAAGGTACTAAACACACGTCAGCTGTCAAAACCAGTGTTGCCAAAACCAAACCAGCTAAAAAATCACAAGAAACAATACAAAATAAGTAAAAATAGAGTTTCTATAGCATTTATATGACAGGTCCCGTTAATAGGGGGATTTTGAAAAAAAAAAAAATTTAATGGAAAACTTCATTATTGGAAAAAAATTAGTCACACAAAATTTTATCAAAATCTATCGTATTTTTTCGAGCAAAATTGGATTTTCTATAGAATTTATATGACAGGTACCGTTAATAATGTAATTAAAAAAAAAATCTAACGAAAAACTCTGCCTTTGGCAACAAATTAGTCACACAAAATTTTATCAAATTCGGTTGTATTTTTTTCGAGAAAATCGGATTATCTTTTAGGCTTATTTGCCATGTACCGTAAATTTTTAAACTTATTCTGAAAACACAAAAAACATTACCTTTGACTGCAAATCCATTGCAAAATTTATCAAAATCGATCGTAGTTCTTAGGAAAAAAATGCAATTGACTAAAACGCTTGTATGGCAGGTACCGTTAAAAAGCTGGTACTAAAACAAAAATATGATCACCGTTGGTAATAAATCAAATAAATAATCGAAATTTTATCAAAATCGATGGATTGAATTATCTGTTACGCTTATGGCGGGTACAGTTATTTTTAAACCTAGAATAAAAATCAAAAAAACGTCTAGGCATATCACTCTAAAAATACAGAGTATCAAGATTGAAGAATTTGCTCTTGTGGCTCACGAAATTTAATAAAACTAAATTTAATAATTTTTTTGTTAATAAACATGAAAAATACGAATAAAATCATATTGTTTTTAAAAGTGCTAAAATTACATTTTATGAAAATTCAAATGAAAATCAAAGTATGCAGAAAATTTAACAAAAAAAAATAATTCTAAAATCGTAAGAGCGGTTTTTAAATAAACCGATATTAACTTAATAATTTTCATAATTTATTTTTACGAATTTAGAAAAGGCCGATTTAAAGTGCTAAATAGTTTGCATTTCATGAATAAAATAATAAATTTTTTAGTAAAGACGTTTTCCAAATATCGAATCTACAGAAAATAAAATGAACGACTCGGTCGCACGAACTTGCTCTTGAGGCAAACTATATGGGACTACAAAAATTTAAATTTATTAAATTCTGAAGAAAGTTCGAAAAATATCAAAAAATTACCTAAACGTGAGATCAAGTTATATGGCAGCTATCATTAAACGGTCGTTTTGCCATTAACTATGAATGCCATCTTAAGCTTTTTGTTAGGTTTAAAATCTATATCGAATTTAAAAGGAATCGCCTTAGCCGTTATCAAGTTATGGACAAATTTGTAAAAACCGAAATCTCCTTTATGTGCATTTTTAGCTAAAAACCGGAAATGCAGTTAATTGAAACTCCTGCAAAAAACGTACAGCAAGTTTTATCAAAATTGTTAGAGCTGTTTTTGAGAAAATTTGGGGAAACTAAAACCGTTATATTTCAGGTAACCGTTATAGCAGGGCTAAAACACAAAATTGAATTTCCCCTCTAGGGAATCACCAAAAAGTGCTTCATACGAAATTTTAACTAAATCCGTTAAACCGTTTAGGCTGTAGGTCCACAGACAACCTCACATACGCACATACGCACATACGCACATCCGCACAGACAGACCGACGGACAGCATGACGAAACCTACTTTTTAAGGCTACTCTAGTATCGTAATGTTTGATTAAAATCTCGAATTTATTTTTTACACGAAACCAATACTTGCCCTATTGAGCAAGTAAAAATTGATTAAAACTAAAACCAAGCATTTTTGCAAAATCTTGGTATCGAAGTTTTATCAAATCATCTAGGTCTTTCTAAAATTAATTTTTTTAATTAAAATCGTTTAACTCGCTTACGAGATATCTCAAGAAGAAAATAACGCTTCTATGGGAGGTACCGTTAATAAGCTTGTAATTTTTGTTTGTATTTTGTTTGTATTGTGACAAAAGACAATCGGATTAAAACCAACTGTATTTTTTTTTGAAGAAAATCGTTGGAGCCGTTTTAGAGAAAATTAAGCTTTTGCCAAAATCATTATATGGCAGGTACCGTTATCTTTTGAGCTAAGAAAAAAATAAATTTATCCCCTAAGGAATAGTCTACAAACTCTACGTACCAAATTTGAAGTAAATCCAGCCATTTAGACTGTAGATGCTGATACATACAGACTGACATTCAGACAGACAGACAGACAGAATTTCGAGACCCACTTTTTTTGACTTCGCTATCATCGTAATGTCATGCTTGATTATTATCTCAAAAAATTATTTTTGCACTGTATACACAGAAAGAAAATTTATCAATACGTTAAAATCGCAAAAAAAGATAAATTTATTGTGCCCCTGTCCTGGGTACAATTTTAAATTAAAAATACAGAAATTGTTTTATGAAAGATATTTTTTTTATATAATTTTCTTATAATAAATATCATATTAAACTTAAAAGGAAAATGTCATCTTTGGTTCCGTAATGTTTTCAAAAGATAAATTTACACTGATGGGAGTCGCTGGCGCTGCTGGCTGGTTCGGTTCGATAATTGGAGTAGTATTGGGAAAATTCAGCAATAAATCGATATCGATGTCACTGATATCGTTTTTAAGTATTTCTTCCACTGCTGTATCATTTAGACTGATCTCGAAATCAGAATTTTTAGATTGGTCAAGCATACCTTCCATTGAAAGGATTTGATTACAAAATTCATCGGAATCTAATTCGAAATGATCTTTGCTTTTGGTAGGAGGTTTCATTTGGTGTTCCTGATATGAGGGAATTTGAGGAACTTGAAGAATTTCTTGAACCTTAGGTTGTTGAAGAAGATCTTCTAAGTTGACAGTAAATTCTTGAGTTGTCTGTAGTTGAAATTGAGGTTGGTTAGGATTAGACTGATGAAATGCATTTTCTGCAAGAGGTTGTTGTATTTGCACTCCTTGTTGATATGTCTGATTTCCTGCGCTTTGTATGGTTTGTTGTGTTTCGTATTGATGAGGCATTTGCGGTTCCCAGAATGAGATAGTTTGCTGTTGTTGTAAATTTTGGCAAGTGGATTGATCCATTTGAATGAAGGTTTGATAGTTTTGTGGATTGATTTGTTGTTGATAAGTCGTAGGTGAAGAAATGATTTCAACATGCTGAATCAACGGTTTTGTTTGGTAAACATTAACTGGCATCTGCGGAGTTTGTTGATGCGGCTGTGTCGTATTCTGAGATGGCACATGAATATTTGCTGGCAGTTGGACCAAAACTTGTGGTTTGAATTGTCTATTGGTAGCTTTAATATCAATTTGCTGAGATTTGATTTTTAGGGGGCTTTTTAACACTTTTACCTCAAATGGCTTGATCACAGGAAGTGCGTTTTTCGTACATTGTGTATTACTTTTAGAAGAATTTTCTGATGCTTTGGGTATTGAATCTATTGACTTTGTTAGATTTGGTGAGTACGTTTGATACTTGACAGTTCTATTTTCATCCTTCTCTAATTTTTTGTGTTTTGAACGACGATTCACAAACCAAACTTTGACTTGTTTCTCCGTAAGATTGAGACGAGTGGCGATTTCAATTCGTCGTGCAGGATGCAAATATATATTGCGGGAAAATTCGCGTTCCAAGTCTAAAAGCTGACTTTTTGTGAAGTATGTTCGAATCCGTCGACATTTATTTAATTTTTCATCTGGTTTAATATTTTCATCGAATGTAGTCGGCGTTTCTTTGGTATTCGTTTCTATAACCTCATATGGTGTTGTGGTTGTTGGTTGGTTCTGAAATAAAACAAAGAAAAACATAGAAATTAATATGATATCAAAAGATGTAAATTTTGTTTTCTAAAATAAGTGTGTATAAATTATGCAAAACTAAATTTTAACTTACCATGTTAGTGAACTTTTTGTAAGCTATTTGATAGTTTTTACTTAAATTGTTATACATTTTCTCTACATTATTTTTCATCACAAAAAGATAAGAAGGTTCTTAGTAATTTTTTCACGAATGTTTTCTTTATTTCACAATAATTTTATTTTTTGAAATATTCACAGTATACGAACACGACTTTAAAAATTTTAAACGATCGTGTGTGGAGCACGTTCTAAATTGAAATGTTGCTTTTGAAAAATGTGAACCTTATTTATATCCAGGCAAGAGTACCTGTATTCTTTTTTAAGGATGAGGATAATCCTTAATTAATACATACGCTGAAATTGTATTTAACGTAAGTGCGGGAAATCCTTTTTAAAACAAATCTTTCAAATCACAGCTAATTATCGATCGCATCAGGTAGTTGGTGTGGTAACCTAAGATAAGATATATGGCACATTTATCTGGGTATTGTATTGTTCATGTAAGTGATGACAGGGGGGAAGATTCTTCGTTGTGATATTTTTTTTAACTATGTGATCTATCTTTGCATTCAGTTTTTTTTACACTTAATCTCACACAGGTTTAAGTACGCAATTATAATTCAGCTATCTAGGCCCTTTTAGATATTAAATTTGGTTTAGATCTTTTGAGTCGTTACCGAGAAAGTATGGAATTTCGTTGTTTGGAAAATGATTATACGTATATACGGCAGGCACAGTTATAACTATATTCTATGAAATACGGCTTAAATTTTATACTCGTATGAGTGACTTGTTGCCAACGAAATACGTAGCTTATCGACGGCGCCTGCCATAAAACCGTATACTTTTTGATACTGATTATTTCTTAAGTGAATTGACTGCATCTCTGACTAGTTTCACAGATCGTTTAATCGTAGTTCAGTTCAATATCTTTCGGATTTTATTTATTTTTTTTTAAGTATTGAAAAGTACTTAAATTCGAGATTTTCATTTTATGCTATTCGAGATTTTTGCCATTCGAGATTTTGTCATTCGAGATTGCGTCATACGAGATTATGATGAAAAAAAAATATCGAATATTCGCGATTTATGGCATTTGAGATTTTATACTTTTCCCGAATGATTGTTCAGATACGAAGTACTGTCAATAACTGCCCGCAACTATAGCACACCTCTCATGGAGATGGCAGAACAGTTTAAAATTCACATCTTCTGGGTGCCGGGACACAGAGACATTTTGGGAAATTGCAAAGCCGAAATGGAACCTTAATACCAATTTTACTTAACAAGGTGAATATTGGTAGACCTATCGCTACAAGCAAACTTATGCTAAAACAAAATGCCATAGAGGAAATAAACTTAAGAAGGTCAAACACCACTACGTGCGTAGCAACTTCTGACCAAAACTAGACCTGAAACGCACTAAATGTTTGTTGTCTATGAGTAGTTAAATCTTAGCTCCCTAATTGGTGTCATAACTGGGCACTGCCTCATAGGAAGACACGCCACAAGATTCGCTAACGATTTTTGCAGAAGCTGCAGAGATGAGGAGGAGGAGGAGAGTATCCCCCATCTTTTCTGTTCATGCCCAGCTCTCTTTCAAAGACGTAAATATCACCTGGGTAATTTATTTTTTGACGATCCTAGTGACCAAAGAGTATTAATATAACTTCTCTTAATCGCTTCATTAGATGCTCTAACCGGTTTAATTAAAGAGGGACTTTCTCGTGCGTTTCGTGGTATCACAAAGGACCTTTATATGGTCTAAGTGCGTCAGTAGTTTTCCTGACAGCCACATAAACCTAACCTAACCTAAGTACTGTCTAAGTAGTTATAGGACAAGAACTTTGTCATATAAAATAGATATACACTAACGGACTAAATAGTCAACTTTGAGTTATAATAAGAGGGTTATACAGTACACCCATTCGGTACCAAAGAATAAGTTATTTATAAATGATCTTTTAAGTTCAAACAGACATATAAAAAAAACATACACTCTGTTATAAGCTTCGATGAATTCTAAAATATAGATTGTCTTAAATATTAAGCAAGGTATGTTTGATTTCACACATTTGACGAATATGTCGGTATTTTTATCCATTAAAATGTATTTTTATTCACACATCCCCAGTCGACGTTATATCTTCATAATTTAAAACTTCATTGATAAATATTTGGAAGTAACTCCACTTGAAAAAAAAGTAAATAAATATATCATATATCATTTCATCGTTACGTAGACTTCTTAAGCATATTAGACAATGAGGAAATAGAATTCAAAAAGAATGTCAAATATCTAGGCATTACACTAGACAGCAAACTCCTATTTAATAAACTTTTAGAAATAACTGTGGGGAAAGCCACGAAAGCCCTCATGATATGCAAGAGACTTGCAGGAAAATCATGGAGGTGCAAACCAAGCATCCTTAGATGGATGTATACCATGATGGTGAGACCCATAATCACTTATGGTGCGGTTGTGTGGCACAAAAGAACCGAACTCGAAACAACTAAGAAAACACTAGAAAAAGTTCAAAGGCTCGCTTGTTTATGTATAAGTGGAGCAATGAGAACATGCCCCACAGCAGCAATGGAGGTCATTCTCAACCTGACCCCACTACACTTAGTAATCGAAAGTTCTGCAAAGGGTGCAATCATGCGTCTCGCAAAAGAAGGAACGGGAGCAGGCAAATGTACAGGAACCAGGGAACTTAAAACACTGTCCAACTATGCACCCCTACTTGACATTCCTAGAGACAACATGATTAAGAATTACAACTTCGAGAAAAACTTTCATATGAAGTTGAGTAGTAAAAAAGAATGAGTGAAAATGTGAACTACACATTTAATACTAACACCATCAAATGGTACACTGATGGATCGAGAACTGCCGAAGGGAATGGTGCAGGAATTTTCGGGCCTAGAACCAAATGTTCTGCATCAATGGGACAGTCCTCTAGTCCTCTAGTATTTTCCAAGCAGAAGTAAACGATATAAGAATATGTGCGCAGTTAAATCTTCTTCTTCTTCTTCTTCTTCTTCTTTTCCGACGATATTATGATCTCGAGTGGGATCATAACTTTCCCACTTCACCGCTTCTCTACTGATATGCTTGTGGGGTTCGTCGGGTTGACCTCAGAAAGTGTCGGCAAGCTTCCCGGTTATGGATTGTTCCATGTCTGAGGCCAACTGAATGCTGGTGTCGTTGCATTTGTTTTCTCCGGGAGTTCTTGGGCCTGCCTCTCTTCCGCGATTGTACTGGAACGTTGTATGATAATGCTTTTTGGACGGGGTTCTCAGCGTTTCTCCTAAGTACATGACAGTACCAGCTGAGTTTGTCGTGCTGTTGAGTTTGTCGGATGCCAAAATGTATCTTAGTTTTTGAGAAATTAAGAAAAACTAGAAGTATTTTTTTCCAAGAAAAACACCTACTATGTCAATTATTTATTAGGAAATTATCCCTTTTTTATTTTTTATTACATGCCATCCGATTTTAATCAAATAATAAAAAAAAACGAGTTAACTTTTTACTTTATTTTACTAGTTTTACTTTTAATTTTTTTTTATTTCTTAAAAACTAAGTTACATTTTGGCATCCGGTTTTCTGTTTTTGACTAAAAATTAAAAAAGTGCATTGAATTTTGAAAATAAAAATAATAGTTAAATACATAAAATTTTGAAAAAAATTTGTGAAAAATTTTTTTTTTCAAAATTTTGAGTTTGAAAATTAATTTTTTTTAAAACTGTTCACTTAAACAACTTAATTTAAAAATTAAATAAAAAAGTAGTTTTCTGGCTTTCCAAAAAAATACAACAAGGCTTTGTATCATTCACCGTTGTTTTTAAATAATTTATTTTCTGATTTAAGTCAATGTTTTAGAAAATTGCCCCTCCCGGCTAAACGGAGAGAAATAGACCCCCCCTCCCATACGATTTTTTTCTTGTCTTAACTCCACCTACACGCTCAAGCTTTTTGTATAAAAATTCTGTATTCATTCATTCATTCATTCATTCGTTACGTGTTAAATCAAAATAACAAAATATGCTATTTAATGAAACAAAGAATGACATAATTTGGTATTTTATTTCACCGCAGCAAATGAGTCATGTTCCTATGTTTAAAAACAAATGTTTATTTACTTGCTAAAAAAATTAGTCAAAAGAACGAAAAACAGACAGAAATTAACTTGTAATATTTATTATAGTATCGTATTTCATAATTATTATAATTTTAAACGTTAATACAGCAAGATATTAATTACCCCATTTCTCAAACTGAATCTTAAAGTACCTACTATGTCAAGTGCGGTGCAAAACTTCTCGATTATGTCCAAGCTACGGTTTCTGGATCACAATAAGAATTGATGAACTTTCATCCAGAGGCTAAAGCAATGAGACAAATATGAAAGGGCATAATACGAAGTCAATGAAATTGTTAACAAATTTTATTACAAATAATAACTTTTAATAAAATATTTATGGTAAGTATTATTGAATGGTTCAAATTTCTTCCAAATTATTGGAGATTTTTTATGATAAAAATAACATTGAAAATAACGCGTATAATACATTTTAAATATTTATACAATTGCAAAACAACAATTCATATTAAACTGCAAATACATTTTTATCATAAGAACGAATTAAAAAATAAAATAAACAAACAAAAAAAGAGTGAAATTCAATATTCATGTTTAAACAAAATATCTGTATAAAGTTATGAAGAAATTACGATACATTTGTAGAGTATCTAACTTAGTCACCGCAAATAAAACAAAACCAATTATGAAAATAATATAGATGAATGCAAATGGGGTGCATTTAATCCAAGAAATTCCGTCACTTGATCGCTTCTTCCGTTTAGAGTGGATATTTATATCTTCTTCAGCGTTAAAGACTGGCAAAGGAAGCACATCACATGAAATGATCTCGCCATCATTTATTATTGCTGTAGATCCTGAAGACGAAGACCTTGTTTCCAAATAGTACATTCCTTCCGAACCAGTGGTGGCGCCGGTAGTTTCCTTGGGCATGTATTTAGATTGTTCCATGACTTCTGTGTATAGGAAACAAAAAGATTAATATCTTTCTATATACAGCAGCGATGGAAACTTTTAAATACTCACTTCGATTTGTTGAACCTAACAAATTTAACTAATCTATTGGAGGTGTGAATTCAAACTAAAGAGTGAAATCGCTTAAGGTCTTTCTGTTGTGAGTTTTGACAGGCGATGATGACATTGATGAGACATTTAAAAACTCGAACAGATAACGCATGCGCAGTACCACCGTTTTGATTGAATCCTCTTTTCCAAGATCTCATCGAATTGGGAGATTTATAGATTTAAGCTAAACATTAGATACTTTGACTGGAATACGAGAGAATTCTTTTAAACAACACTGCAAGAAAAAAAAAAAAAATAGCTCCCATACGTGAGTAATTACAGATTCATTTTACTCATTTTTTAAACCAACCTAATGAAATAAATATTCCCTAAATCCCAAAGTGAAATAACGTTAAATACACTAGGGTCAGTGCAAAATTATTCCAGGGATAAATAACCTTGGAGTTAACTCTAATGGAAACAGGTTTTTCGGTGATTTTGAGATCCTGATTTAACTCAGAGATAACTTAGCTAAATTGGTTATCAACTTTAAATTTATTCGGCATCTCAAACTAACTGAAAAACTTCTTTTAATCATAGTTAACTTGAGGTTTATCAAAACCTCAAATAATATCGCACTGAAAAAAATAAAATGGTTAAACAAAATGATGTGTGAGGTAAGTGATAGTAAAATAAGTTGGAGTTAATGTGGTTTGTCTTTTAAGTCTTGATCAATCACGGTTTTCAAATGGTGGTGTTGAGACACGGTGATGGTCTGGCATGGAGTCAGCACTGCAAATTATGGGAATAAAATATTATCCTCGTCTAGCGTTTCCATTGCACTTAAAGGTATCTTGTTTCGTAATGCCATGGTTGGTTGATGGTCATCTTTCTCATCAGTTTGTTAGTGTGAATGGGCATTTTTGCAACTAGCTTCTTAGCCGAAAGTAGTAGGTTATTATTTTTTCAGCGGTGTATGTTTCGATCTAGAATTAAGCTGCTAATTTTTGAAGTGTTTTCGCTTAAAACGGTCAAAGAAAGCCCTGTGCAGCATTTTTATCTGAAAATGTAAGGGCCCCCATACGGCTTATGACGCAATTATTAGGAATGGGTTGGTCAGACATCATGATGTTGTAGAAAAACGGTCCAAGTTTTGACCCTTTGGCTTCCCCTGGTTGGATGCGGTTCACAGTTGAAATATCTACAGTTCTGCAGTTGAACGAAGAAGTTTCTGAAAGAAACAAAAGATGAAATAATATTGATAGTATTCTCCTTAATAATTTTGAAAGCCACATATCAGAAAGATCCATTCATTTTTAGTACAAATTAATCTGACAGGTTATTTATCATGCGGATTAACAAGCCCGACAGTTTCAATGCATCCGCCTTCATTATAAACAGCTTGATTATATCTATCATTTAGTGGATTATTTTATGATAATTGCTTAATTTTTATAGGTATGCACTTAAAACTATTTTAAGAAAAACTGTTGTTTAAGCGCATCAATAAAATTAGTATTTTAGTATTTTAGTATTTAGTATTTGTTTATTTCAAACAAAAGTTACAAACTACTACAAGATTTATATCTTATGATTTAGTATCAGGTCAAACTGACTATGAATTTTGAGGAATTTAACAATAAATAAAATCTTACAACATAATGTAAAATAATATAAAAATATAAACTATGATAGTTAATTTGTATTAATTTAAGTGTAAATAATACATTATACAAGACAAGATCAAAAAGGAAAAAAAGAAAAAAAAGCAACTATTTAAGTATTAGAAATTTAAATGTGAAACTAATCTTTTCTGGAAGATAGATGATTGATTTATTCTCTGTAAATCAGATGGAATATTTTTCTAAAACAGGGTAAACTGAACAATTAAATGTAAAAAATGGCAGTACTTAACTTTGGATAAGACGCTTTTTCATGTTCACAGAAAGAAGTTCACAAGAACTCCCGTATATTTGTCTAATAGTATCTGAAATTGCATCACAACAACTTAAGGAGCTATTAATACTGAACCCTAGGTATTTGACTCGACTGATGTAGGGGATAATTACACCATTCAGTAAGACGGTTTGAAAGTCTACAGGACTAAAGCATATTAGTGAGCATATCATCGCAACTGTTTTTGAAGAGTTAAGTTTGAGTTAATTTAATACAAACCAATTCTGAATTCTGCTTAGTGAAAATCCAAATTTTTTCACCGGAAAGGCAATACAAATTTCATGAGCCGCCGCAGGTGAAAATCCCTGACTGGTAATTTTTTCAATTATTTGAAAATGACGGGTGGTGAAGCTTGTTATATTGATCTATATTATAGGGATTATTTAGCCTTTTTCGACAATATTTTTTTTTATATAAAGGATTTCTTTTGCATTCTGTACAAATGCTCTTCCTTTCAAGTATTTTGAGATTGATGATTGATGATTGATGAATGATGATTGATGATTGATGATTGATGATTGATGATTGATGATTGATGATTGATGATTGATGATTGATGATTGATGATTGATGATTGATGATTGATGATTGATGATTGATGATTGATGATCGATGATCGATGATTGATGATTGATGATTGATGATTGATGATTGATGATTGATGATTGATGATTGATGATTGATGATTGATGATTGATGATTGATGATTGATGATTGATGATTGATGATTGATGATTGATGATTGATGATTGATGATTGATGATTGATGATTGATGATTGATGATTGATGATTGATGATTGATGATTGATGATTGATGATTGATGATTGATGATTGATGATTGATGATTGATGATTGATGATTGATGATTGATGATCGATGATCGATGATTGATGATTGATGATTGATGATTGATGATTGATGATTGATGATTGATGATTGATGATTGATGATTGATGATTGATGATTGATGATTGATGATTGATGATTGATGATTGATGATTGATGATTGATGATTGATGATTGATGATTGATGATTGATGATTGATGATTGATGATTGATGATTGATGATTGATGATTGATGATTGATGATTGATGATTGATGATTGATGATTGATGATTGATGATTGATGATTGATGATTGATGATTGATGATTGATGATTGATGATTGATGATTGATGATTGATGATTGATGATTGATGATTGATGATTGATGATTGATGATTGATGATTGATGATTGATGATTGATGATTGATGATTGATGATTGATGATCAATTCATCAATCGTCAATCATCAATTGTCATCAATGATTGATGATTGATGATAAATCATGAATCATGAACCATGAATCATGAATCATGAATCATGAATCATGAATCATGAATCATGAATCATGAATCATGAATCATGAATCATGAATCATGAATCATGAATCATGAATCATGAATCATGAATCATGATGATTCATGATTCATGATTTATATCATGAATCATGATTGATGATTGATGATTCATGAATCATCAATCATGATGATTCATGATTCATGATTTATATCATGAATCATGATTGATGATTGATGATTCATGATATGAATGAATTCATTCATTCATGAATGATTCATGATTCAGGATTCATGAGTCATGATTCATGATGATTCATGATTCATGATGATTCATGATTCATGATTCATGATTCATGATTCATGATTCATGATTCATGATTCATGATTCATGATTCATGATTCATGATTCATGATTCAGGAATCATTGAATCATTGAATCAGTGAATCATTGAATCATTGAATCATGAATCATGCATCATTGATTCATCATGATTCATTCATGAATCATTAATCATTCATGAATGAATAATTCATTCATTCATTCATTCATGATTCATTCATGAATGATTCATTCATGAATGATTCATTCATGAATGATTAATGATTCATTAATCATTAATCATGAATCATGAATCATGAATCATGAATCATGAATCATGAATCATGATTCATGAATCATGAATCATGAATGAATGAATCACGAATTAATTCATTCGTTTTCATGATTTATGATGCATAATTCATGAACCATGAATGAATGAATTACGAATCACTTCATTCATGAATGAATGATTCATGATTCATGATTCATGATTAATGAATCATTAATCATTGATCATTCATGAATGAATCATGAATCATTAATCATTCATGAATTAATGATTAATCATTAATGATTAATGATTAATGATTAATGATTAATCATTAATGATAAATGATTAATGAATCATACAGAAATTTGTGAATCATTGAATAATTGAATCTGGAATCATTGAATCATGAATCATTCATGAATGATTCATGAATCATTCATTTATGAATGAATCATTCATTTATGAATGAATCATGAATCATTTATTTATGAATGAATCACGAATGAATGATTCATGATTTATGAATGAATCATAAATGAATGATTCATGAATGAATGAATCGCTTCATTCTTGAATGATTCATTACTTCATTCATGAATGATTCATTCATGAATAATTCATTTATGAATGATTCATTCATGAATGATTCATGATTCACGATTCATGAGTTATCAATCATTCATGAATGAGTCATTCATGAATGCATTATAAATCATTCATTCATTCATGAATGATTCATGATTCACGATTCATGAGTCATGATTCATGATGATTGATGATTGATGATTCATGATTCATGATTCAGGAATCATTGAATCATTGAATCATTAAATCATTGAATCATTAAATCATGAATCATGAATCATGAATCATTGATTCGTCATGATTCATTCATGAATCATGAATCATTGATTCATCATTCATTGATGAATGAATCATTCATTCATGAATCATTCATGAATGAATCATGAATGAATCATGAATCATTTATGAATTATTAATGAATTCATGATCATGATGAATCATTCATGAATCATTCATGAATCATTCATGAATCTTGAATCATGAATGAATCATTAAGGAATGAATCACGAATGACTTAATTCATGAATGAATTATTCATGATTCATTTATGAATGAATCATGAATGAATGATTCATGAATGAATGATGAATGAATGATTCATGAATGAATGATGAATTAATGATTCATGAATGATTCATCACTTCATTCATGAATGATATATTCATGAATAATTCATTTATGAATGATTCATTCATGAATAATTCATTTATGAATGATTCATTCATGAATGATTCATGATTCACGATTCATGAGTAATCAATCATTCATGAATGCGTCATTCATTAATGAATCATGAATCATTCATTCATTCATGAATGATTCATGATTCACGATTCATGAGTCATGATTCATGATGATTGATGATTGATGATTCATGATTCAGGAATCATTGAATCATTGAATCATTAAATCATTGAATCATTGAATCATGAATCATGCATCATTGATTCATCATGATTCATTCATGAATCATTAATCATTCATGAATGAATGATTCATTCATTCATTCATTCATGATTCATTCATGAATGATTCATTCATGAATGATTCATTCATGAATGATTAATGATTCATTAATCATTAATCATGAATCATGAATCATGAATCATGAATCATGAATCATGAATCATGAATCATGAATCATGAATCATGAATCATGAATCATGAATCATGATTCATGAATCATGAATCATGAATGAATGAATCACGAATTAATTCATTCGTTTTCATGATTTATGATGCATAATTCATGAACCATGAATGAATGAATTACGAATCACTTCATTCATGAATGAATGATTCATGATTCATGATTCATGATTAATGAATCATTAATCATTGATCATTCATGAATGAATCATGAATCATTAATCATTCATGAATTAATGATTAATCATTAATGATTAATGATTAATGATTAATGATTAATCATTAATGATAAATGATTAATGAATCATACAGAAATTTGTGAATCATTGAATAATTGAATCTGGAATCATTGAATCATGAATCATTCATGAATGATTCATGAATCATTCATTTATGAATGAATCATTCATTTATGAATGAATCATGAATCATTTATTTATGAATGAATCACGAATGAATGATTCATGATTTATGAATGAATCATAAATGAATGATTCATGAATGAATGAATCGCTTCATTCTTGAATGATTCATTACTTCATTCATGAATGATTCATTCATGAATAATTCATTTATGAATGATTCATTCATGAATGATTCATGATTCACGATTCATGAGTTATCAATCATTCATGAATGAGTCATTCATGAATGCATTATAAATCATTCATTCATTCATGAATGATTCATGATTCACGATTCATGAGTCATGATTCATGATGATTGATGATTGATGATTCATGATTCATGATTCAGGAATCATTGAATCATTGAATCATTAAATCATTGAATCATTAAATCATGAATCATGAATCATGAATCATTGATTCGTCATGATTCATTCATGAATCATGAATCATTGATTCATCATTCATTGATGAATGAATCATTCATTCATGAATCATTCATGAATGAATCATGAATGAATCATGAATCATTTATGAATTATTAATGAATTCATGATCATGATGAATCATTCATGAATCATTCATGAATCATTCATGAATCTTGAATCATGAATGAATCATTAAGGAATGAATCACGAATGACTTAATTCATGAATGAATTATTCATGATTCATTTATGAATGAATCATGAATGAATGATTCATGAATGAATGATGAATTAATGATTCATGAATGATTCATCACTTCATTCATGAATGATATATTCATGAATAATTCATTTATGAATGATTCATTCATGAATAATTCATTTATGAATGATTCATTCATGAATGATTCATGATTCACGATTCATGAGTAATCAATCATTCATGAATGCGTCATTCATTAATGAATCATGAATCATTCATTCATTCATGAATGATTCATGATTCACGATTCATGAGTCATGATTCATGATGATTGATGATTGATGATTCATGATTCAGGAATCATTGAATCATTGAATCATTAAATCATTGAATCATTGAATCATGAATCATGAATCATGAATTATTGATTCATTATGATTCATTCATGAATCATGAATCATTGATTCATCATTTATCATGAATCATTCATTCATGAATGAATCATTCATGAATGAATCATTCATGAATGAATCATGATTCATCATTCATAATGAATCATTCATTCATGAATGAATCATTCATGAATGAATCATTCATGAATGAATCATGAATCATGAATCATGAATCATGAATCATGAATCATGAATCATGAATCATGAATCATGAATCATGAATCATGAATCATGAATCATGAATCATGAATTAATCATGAAGGAATGAATCACGAATCACTTCATTCATGAATGAATGATTCATGATTCATTCATGAATGAATGATTCATGATTCATTCAATCATGAATCATGACTTCATGAATAATTCATGATTCATTCATGAATGATTCATGATTCATTCATGAATGATTCATGATTCATTCATGAATGATTCATGATTCATTCATGAATGATTCATGATTCATTCATGAATGATTCATGATTCATTCATGAATGATTAATGATTTCATTCATGAATGAAGTGATTCGTAATTCATTAATTCATAATTCATGACTCATGAATCATAAATAATGAATCATAAATCATTCATGAATGAATCATGAATCATGAATGAATTGATTGATTCATGATTCATGAATGATTGATTCATGATTCATGATTCATGATTAATGATTAATGATTAATGATTAATGATTAATGATTTATGATTCATGATTCATGATTAATGATCAAGTGAATGAATAAATCACGAATCACTTCATTCATGAATGAATGATTCATTCATGAATGAATGATTCATGATTCATTCATGAATGAATGATTCATGATTCATTCAATCATGAATCATGAATTCATGAATAATTCATGATTCATGATTCATGAATCATGATGAATCAATGATTCATGATTCATGATTCAATGATTCAATGATTCAATGATTTAATGATTCAATGATTCAATGATTCCTGAATCATGAATCATAAATCATGAATCATCAATCATCAATCATCATGAATCATGACTCATGAATCGTGAATCGTGAATCGTGAATCATGAATCATTCATGAATGAAGGAATGATTCATGATTCATTCATGAATGACTCATTCATGAATGATTGATTACTCATGAATCGTGAATCATGAATCATTCATGAATGAATCATTCATAAATGAATTATTCATGAATAAATCAATGAAGTGATGAATCAGTCATGAATGAATCATTCATCACTTCATTGATTCATTCATGAATAATTCATTTATGAATGATTCATTCATGAATGGTTCATGATTCACGATTCATGAGTAATCAATCATTCATGAATGAGTCATTCATGAATGAATCATGAATCATTCATTCATGAATGAATCATTCATGAATCATGAATCATTCATGAATCATGAATCATGAATCATGAATCATGAATCATGAATCATGAATCATGAATGAATCATGAAGGAATGAATCACGAATCATTTCATTCATGAATCAATGATTCATGATTCATTTATGAATGAATCGTGAATGAATGAATCGCTTCATTCATGAATGATTCATCACTTCATTCATGAATGATTCGCTTCATTCATGAATGATTCATCACTTCATTCATGAATGATTCACTCATGAATATTTAATTTATGAATGATTCATTCATGAATGATTCATGATTCACGATTCATGAGTAATCAATCATTCATGAATGAATCATTGAATCATTGAATCATTAAATCATTGAATCATTGAATCATGAATCATGAATCATGAATCATTGATTCATCATGATTCATTCATGAATTATGAACCATTGATTCATCATGATTCATTCATGAATCATGAATCATTGATTCATCATTCATCATGAATCATTCATTCATGAATGAATCATTCATTCATGAATGAATCATTCATTCATGAATGAATCATTCATTCATGAATCATTCATGAATGAATTATGAATCATTCATGAATTATTCATGAATTCATGATTCATGATTGAATGAATCATGAATCATGAATCATGAATCATGAATCATGAATCATGAAACATGAATCATGAATCATGAATCATGAATCATGAATCATGAATCATGAATCATGAATGAATCATGAAAGAATGAATCACGAATCACTTCATTCTTGAATGAATGATTCATGATTCATTCAATTCATGAATTTATTCATGAATCATGACTCGTGAATCATGAATCATTCATGAATGAATGAATGATTCATGATTCATTCATGAATGACTCATTCATGAATGATTGATTACTCATGAATCGTGAATCATGAATCATTCATGAATGAATCATTCATAAATTAATTATTCATGAATGAATCATTCATGAATGAAGTGATGAATCATTCATAAATGAATCATGAATCATTCATTCTTTCATTCATGAATGATTCATTCATGATTCATGATTCATGGTTCATGATTCATGATTCATGATTCATGATTCATGGTTCATGATTCATGATTCATGATTTATGATTCATGATTCATGATTTATGATTCATGATTCATGATTCATGATTCATGATTCATGATTCATGAATGAATGATTCATGAATGAATGATTCATGAATGAATGATTCATGAATGAATGATTCATGAATGAATGATTCATGAATGAATGATTCATGAATGAATGATTCATGAATGAATGATTCATGAATGAATGATTGATTCATGAATGAATGATTCATGATTCATTTATGAATGAATCATGAATGAATGAATGATTCGCTTCGTTCATGAATGATTCATCACTTCATTCATGAATGATTCATTCATGAATAATTAATTTATGAATGATTCATTCATGAATGATTCATGATTCACGATTCATGAGTAATCAATTCATGAATGAACTATTCATGAATGAATGAATGATTCATGATTCATTCGTGAATGACTCATTCATGAATGATTGATTACTCATGAATCGTGAATCATGAATCATTCATGAATGAATCATTCATAAATTAATTATTCATGAATGAATCATTCATGAATGAAGTGATGAATCATTCATAAATGAATCATGAATCATTCATTCTTTCATTCATGAATGATTCATTCATGATTCATGATTCATGGTTCATGATTCATGATTCATGATTCATGATTCATGATTCATGATTCATGATTCATGATTTATGATTCATGATTCATGATTTATGATTCATGATTCATGATTCATGATTCATGATTCATGATTCATGAATGATTCATGAATCATTCATGAATGTATGAATCGCTTCATTCATGAATGATTCATCACTTCATTCATGAATGATTAATTCATGAATAATTAATTTATGAATGATTCATTCATGAATGATTCATGATTCACGATTCATGAGTAATCAATTCATGAATGAACTATTCATGAATGAATGATTCATGAATGAATGATTCATGAATGAATGATTCATGAATGAATGATTCATGAATGAATGATTCATGAATGAATGATTCATGAATGAATGATTCATGAATGAATGATTCATGAATGAATGATTCATGAATGAATGATTCATGAATGAATGATTCATGAATGAATGATTCATGAATGAATGATTGATTCATGAATGAATGATTCATGATTCATTTATGAATGAATCATGAATGAATGAATGATTCGCTTCATTCATGAATGATTCATCACTTCATTCATGAATGATTCATTCATGAATAATTAATTTATGAATGATTCATTCATGAATGATTCATGATTCACGATTCATGAGTAATCAATTCATGAATGAACTATTCATGAATGAATGATTCATGAATGAATGATTCATGAATGAATGATTCATGAATGAATGATTCATGAATGAATGATTCATGAATGAATGATTCATGAATGAATGATTCATGAATGAATGATTCATTCATGATTCATGATTCATGAATTCATGATTCATGAATGAATGATTCATGAATGAATGATTCATGAATGAATGATTCATGAATGAATGATTCATGATTCATGAACGATTCGTGAATGATTCATGAATGATTCATGAATGATTTATGAATGATTCATGAATGATTCATGAATGAATCATTTATTCATGAATCATTCATGAATCATTCATGAATGAATCATGAATCATTTATGAATTATTCATGAATTCATGATTCATGATTGAATGAATCATGAATCGTTCATGAATGAATCATTCATGAATGAATCATTCATGAGTGAATCATGAATCATCCATGAATGAATCATGAATCATTCATGAATTATTCATGAATTCATGATTCATGATTGAATGAATCATGAATCATGAATCATGACTCATGAATCATGAATCATGAATCATGAATCATGAATCATGAATCATGAATCATGAATGAATCATGAAGGAATGAATCACGAATCACTTCATTCATGAATGAATGATTCATGATTCATTCATGAATGATTCATGATTCATTCAATCATGAATCATGAATTCATGAATAATTCATGAATGATTCATGATTCATTCATGAATGATTCATGAATGAATGATTCATTCATGAATCAATGATTCATGATGAATGATGAATCAATGATTCATGATTCATGAATGAATCATGATGAATCATTCATTCATGAATCATTCATTCATGAATCATGAATCATGAATCATGAATGAATCATGAAGGAATGAATCACGAATCATTTCATTCATGAATGAATGATTCATGATTCATTTATGAATGAATCGTGAATGAATGAATCGCTTCATTCATGAATGATTCATCACTTCATTCATGAATGATTCGCTTCATTCATGAATGATTCATCACTTCATTCATGAATGATTCATTCATGAATAATTAATTTATGAATGATTCATTCATGAATGATTCATGACTCACGATTCATGAGTAATCAATCATTCATGAATGAGTCATTCATGCATGAATCATGATTCATGATTCATGATTCATGATTCATGATTCATGATTCATGATTCATAATTCATGATTCATGATTCATGATTCATGATTCATGATTCATGAATGATTCATAATTCATGATTCATGATTCATGAATGATTCATGAATGAGTCATGAATGATTCATGAATGAATCATGAATGATTCATGAATGAGTTGAATGATTCATGAATGAGTCATGAATGATTCATGAATGAATCATGAATGAATGAATCATGAATGATTCATGAATGAATCATGAATGATTCATGAATGAATCATGAATGATTCATGAATGAATCATGAATGAATCATGAATGATTTATTCATGAATGAATGATTCATGATTCATTCAATCATGATTCAGTCAATCATGAATCATGAATTCATGAATAATTCATGAATGATTCATGATTCATTCATTCATGAATGATTCATGAATGAATGAATGAATCATGAATGAATCATGAATCATGAATCATGAATCATGAATCATTCATGAATCATGAATCATTCATGACTCATTCATGAATCATTCATGACTCATTCATGAATCATTCATGAATCATGAATCATGAATCATGAATCATTCATGAATCATGAAATGATTCATGATTCATGATTCATGATTCATTATTCATGATGAATCATGAATCATTCATTTATGAATGAATCATTCATTTATGAATGAATCATTCATTTATGAATGAATCATTCATTTATGAATGAATCATTCATTTATGAATGAATCATTCATTTATGAATGAATCATGAATCATTCATTTATAAATAAAGCATTCATTTATGAATGAATCATGAATGAATGATTCTTGATTTATGAATGATTTATGAATGATTCATTCATGAAGTGATCATCACTTCATTCATGAATGATTCATTCATGAATAATTCATAAATCATGAATCATTCGTTCATGATTCATTCATAAATGAATGCTTTATTCATATTCATGAATAATTCATGAATGATTCATGAATGAATGATTCATTCATGAATGATTCATGAATGAATGATTCATTCATGAATGATTCATGAATGAATGATTCATTCATGAATTAATGATTCATGATGAATGATGAATCAATGATTCATGATGAATGATGAATCAATGATTCATGTTTCATGAATGAATCATGATGAATCAATGATTCATGATTCATGATTCACGATTCAATGATTCAATGATTTAATGATTCAATGATTCAATGATTCCTGAATCATGAATCATGAATCATCAATCATCAATCATCAATCATCAATCATCAATCATCATGAATCATGACTCATGAATCGTGAATCATGAATCATTCATGAATGAATGAATGATTCATGATTCATTCATGAATGACTCATTCATGAATGATTCATGAATGAATGATTCATTCATGATTCATGATTGATTCATGAATGAATGATTCATTCATGATTCATTCATGAATGAACGATTCATGATTCATTCATGAATGAATGAGTCATTCATGCATGAATCATGATTCATGATTCATTATTCATGATTCATTATTCATGATTCATGATTCATGATTCATGATTCATGATTCATGATTCATGATTCATGAATCATTCATGAATCATTCATGAATCATGAATCATGAATCATGAATCATTCATGAATCATGAATCATGAATCATGAATCATGAATCATGAATCATGAATCATGAATCATGAATCATGAATCATGAATCATGAATCATGAATCATGAATCATGAATCATGAATCATGAATGAAGTGATGAATCACTTCATGAATGAATCATTCATAAATCATTCATAAATCATGAATCATTCATTCATGATTCATTCATAAATGAATGCTTTATTTATAAATGAATGATTCATGATTCATTCATAAATGAATGATTCATTCATAAATGAATGATTCATTCATAAATGAATGATTCATGATTCATTCATGAATGATTAACGATTCATGAGTAATAAATCATTCATGAATGAGTCATTTATCATGAATCATTTATGAATCATTCATGAATGAATCATGAATCATTTATGAATAAATCATGAATCATTTATGAATTATTCATGAATTCATGAATCATTCATTTATGAATCATTCATGAATGAATCATGAATCATTTATGAATAAATCATGAATCATTTATGAATTATTCATGAATTCATGAATCATTCATGAATCATTCGTGAATCATGAATTCATGAATCATTCATGAATCATGAATTCATGAATCATGAATCATGAATGAATGAATAATTCATGAATCATTCATGAATCATTCATGAATCATTCATGAATCATGAATCATGAATCATGAATCATGAATCATGAATCATGAATCATGAATCATGAATCATGAATCATGAATCATGAATCATGAATCATGAATCATGAATCATGAATCATTCATGAATCATTCATGAATCATTCATAAATCATTCATGAATCATGAATTCATGAATCATGAATCATTCATGAATCATTCATGAATCATGAATAATGAATCATGAATGATTCATGAATGATTCATGAATGATTTATGAATCATTCATTCATGAATGAATCATAAATCATTCATTCATGAATGAGTCATTCATTCATGAATCAATCATGAATCATGAATGAATCATTCATTCATGAATCATTCATGAATCATTCATGAATCATTCATGAATGAATCATAAATCATTCATTCATGAATGATTCATGAATTATTCATTCATTCATGATTCATGAATCATTCATGAATCATGAATCATGAATCATTCATGAATCATGAATCATGAATCATGAATCATGAATCATGAATCATGTATCATTTCATGATTCATGAATGATTCATGATTCATGATTCATGATTCATGATTCATGATTCATGATTCATGATTCATGATTCATGATTCATGATTCATGATTCATGATTCATGATTCATGATTCATGATTCATGATTCATGATTCATGATTCATGATTCATGATTCATGATTCATGATTCATGATTCATGATTCATGATTCATGATTCATGATTCATGATTCATGATTCATGATTCATGATTCATGATTCATGATTCATGAATGATTCATGATTCATGATTCATGATTCATGAATGATTCATGAATGATTCATGAATGAATGATTCATTCATGATTCATGATTGATTCATGAATGAATGATTCATTCATGATTCATTCATGAATGAACGATTCATGATTCATTCATGAATGAATGAGTCATTCATGCATGAATCATGATTCATGATTCATTATTCATGATTCATGATTCATGATTCATGATTCATTATTCATGATTCATTATTCATGATTCATGATTCATGATTCATGATTCATGATTCATGATTCATGATTCATGAATCATTCATGAATCATTCATGAATCATGAATCATGAATCATGAATCATTCATGAATCATGAATCATGAATCATGAATCATGAATCATGAATCATGAATCATGAATCATGAATCATGAATCATGAATCATGAATCATGAATCATGAATGAAGTGATGAATCACTTCATGAATGAATCATTCATAAATCATTCATAAATCATGAATCATTCATTCATGATTCATTCATAAATGAATGCTTTATTTATAAATGAATGATTCATGATTCATTCATAAATGAATGATTCATTCATAAATGAATGATTCATTCATAAATGAATGATTCATGATTCATTCATGAATGATTAACGATTCATGAGTAATAAATCATTCATGAATGAGTCATTTATCATGAATCATTTATGAATCATTCATGAATGAATCATGAATCATTTATGAATAAATCATGAATCATTTATGAATTATTCATGAATTCATGAATCATTCATTTATGAATCATTCATGAATGAATCATGAATCATTTATGAATAAATCATGAATCATTTATGAATTATTCATGAATTCATGAATCATTCATGAATCATTCATGAATCATGAATTCATGAATCATTCATGAATCATGAATTCATGAATCATGAATCATGAATGAATGAATAATTCATGAATCATTCATGAATCATTCATGAATCATTCATGAATCATGAATCATGAATCATGAATCATGAATCATGAATCATGAATCATGAATCATGAATCATGAATCATGAATCATGAATCATGAATCATGAATAATGAATCATGAATCATGAATCATGAATCATGAATCATGAATCATGAATCATGAATCATGAATCATGAATAATGAATCATGAATCATGAATCATGAATCATGAATCATGAATCATGAATCATGAATCATGAATCATGAATCATGAATCATGAATCATGAATGATTCATGAATGATTCATGAATGATTCATGATTCATGATTCATGAATGATTCATGAATGAGTCATGAATCATTCATGAATCATTCATGACTCATTCATGAATCATTCATGACTCATTCATGAATCATTCATGAATCATGAATCATGAATCATTCATGAATCATCATGAATCATTCATGATTCATGATTCATGATTCATGAATGATTCATGAATGATTTAGAATGATTCATGAATTATTCATTCATTCATGATTCATGATTCATGATTCATGATTCATGAATTCATGATTCATGAATGATTCATGATTCATTCATGAATGATTCATGATTCATGATTCATGAATGATTCATGAATGATTCATGAATGATTCATGAATGAATGATTCATTCATGATTCATGATTGATTCATGAATGAATGATTCATTCATGAATGAATGATTTATGATTCATTCATGATTCATTCATGAATCATTCATGAATCATTCATGACTCATTCATGAATCATTCATGACTCATTCATGAATCATGAATCATGAATCATTCATGACTCTTTCATGAATGATTCATGAATGATTCATGAATGATTCATGATTCATGAATGATTCATGATTCATGATTCATGATTCATGAATGATTCATGAATGAGTCATGAATGATTCATGAAAGAGTCATGAATGATTCATGAATGATTCATGAATGATTTATGATTCATGATTCATGATTCATGAATGATTCATGAATGAGTCATTCATGATTCATTCATGATTCATTCATGAATCATTCATGAATCATTCATGACTCATTCATGAATCATTCATGAATCATGAATCATGAATCATGAATCATTCATGAATCATTCATGAATCATTCATGACTCTTTCATGAATCATTCATGACTCATTCATGAATCATTCATGAATCATGAATCATGAATCATGAATCATTCATGAATCATGAATCATTCATGACTCATTCATGAATCATTCATGACTCATTCATGAATCATTCATGAATCATGAATCATGAATCATGAATCATTCATGATTCATGATTCATGATTCATGATTCATGATTCATGATAATGATTGAATGAATCATGAATCATGAATCATGAATCATGAATCATGAATCATGAATCATGAATCATGAATCATGAATGAATGATTCATTTATGAATGAATCATGAATGAATGATTCATGAATGAATGAATCGCTTCATTCATGAATGAATCATGAATGAATGATTCATGAATGAATGAATCGCTTCATTCATGAATGATTCATCACTTCATTCATGAATGATTCATTCATGAATAATTCATGATTCATGATTCATGAATGATTCATGAATGATTCATGAATGATTCATGACTCTTTCATGAATCATTCATGACTCATTCATGAATCATTCATGACTCTTTCATTCATGAATCAATCATGAATCATGAATCAATCATGAATCATGAATGAATCATTCATTCATGAATCATTCATGAATCATTCATGAATCATTCATGAATCATGAATCATGAATCATTCATGAATGAATCATGAATCATTTATGAATTATTCATGAATTCATGATTCATTCATGATTCATTCATGATTCATTCATGAATCATTCATGACTCATTCATGAATCATTCATGACTCATTCATGAATCATTCATGACTCATTCATGAATCATTCATGAATCATGAATCATGAATCATGAATCATTCATGAATCATTCATGAATCATGAATCATGAATCATGAATCATTCATGAATCATTCATGAATCATTCATGACTCTTTCATGAATCATTCATGACTCATTCATGAATCATTCATGAATCATGAATCATGAATCATGAATCATTCATGAATCATGAATCTTCATGACTCATTCATGAATCATTCATGACTCATTCATGAATCATTCATGAATCATGAATCATGAAATGATTCATGATTCATGATTCATGATTCATGATTCATGATTCATGATTCATGATTCATGATTCATGATTCATGATTCATGATTCATGAATGAATCATTCATAAATTAATTATTCATGAATGAATCATTCATGAATGAAGTGATGAATCATTCATGAATGAAGCGATTCATTCATTCATGAATCATTCATTCATGATTCATTCATGAATGAAGCGATTCATTCATTCATGAATCATTCATTCATGATTCATTCATAAATGAATCATTCATTCATGATTCATGATTCATGATTCATGATTCATGATTCATGATTCATGATTCATTCAATCATTAATCATGAATTCATTCAATTATGAATCATGAATCATGAATCATGAATCATGAATCATGAATCATGAATCATGAATCATGAATCATGAATCATGAATCATTTCATGATTCATGAATGATTCATGATTCATGATTCATGAATGATTCATGAATGAGTCATGAATGATTCATGAATGAGTCATGAATGATTCATGATTCATGAATGATTCATGATTCATGATTCATGATTCATGAATGATTCATGAATGAGTCATGAATGATTCATGAAAGAGTCATGAATGATTCATGAATGAGTCATGAATGATTCATGAAAGAGTCATGAATCATTCATGAATCATTCATGAATCATTCATGAATCATGAATCATGAATTATTCATGAATGAATCATTCATGAATGAAGTGATGAATCATTCATGAATGAAGCGATTCATTCATTCATGAATCATTCATTCATGATTCATTCATGAATGAAGCGATTCATTCATTCATGAATCATTCATTCATGATTCATTCATAAATGAATCATTCATTCATGATTCATGATTCATGATTCATGATTCATGATTCATGATTCATGATTCATGATTCATGATTCATGATTCATGATTCATGATTCATGATTCATTCAATCATTAATCATGAATTCATTCAATTATGAATCATGAATTCATGAATCATGAATCATGAATCATGAATCATGAATCATGAATCATGAATCATGAATGATTCATGATTCATGATTCATGATTCATGAATGATTCATGAATGAGTCATGAATGATTCATGAATGAGTCATGAATGATTCATGATTCATGAATGATTCATGATTCATGATTCATGATTCATGAATGATTCATGAATGAGTCATGAATGATTCATGAAAGAGTCATGAATGATTCATGAATGATTCATGAATGATTCATGATTCATGATTCATGATTCATGAATGATTCATGAATGAGTCATGAATGATTCATGAATGATTCATGAATGAATCATGAATGAATCATGAATGACTCATTCATGAATCATTCATGAATCATGAATCATGAATCATAAATCATTCATGAATCATTCATGAATCATTCATGACTCTTTCATGAATCATTCATGACTCATTCATGAATCATTCATGAATCATGAATCATGAATCATGAATCATTCATGAATCATGAATCATTCATGAATCATTCATGAATCATTCATGAAAGAGTCATGAATGATTCATGATTCATGATTCATGAATGAGTCATGAATGATTCATGAATGAGTCATGAATGATTCATGAATGATTCATGAATGAATCATGAATGAATCATAAATCATTCATTCATGAATGAATCATTCATTCATGAATCAATCATGAATCATGAATGAATCATTCATTCATGAATCATTCATGAATCATTCATGAATCATTCATGAATCATGAATCATGAATCATTCATGAATGAATCATGAATCATTCATGAATCATGAATCATTCATGACTCATTCATGAATCATTCATGAATCATGAATCATGAATCATGAATCATTCATGATTCATGATTCATGATTCATGATTCATGATTCATGATTCATGATTCATGAATTCATGATTCATAATTGAATGAATTCATGATTAATGATTGAATGAATCATGAATCATGAATCATGAATCATGAATCATGAATCATGAATCATGAATCATGAATCATGAATGAATGATTCATTTATGAATGAATCATGAATGAATGATTCATGAATGAATGAATCGCTTCATTCATGAATGAATCATGAATGAATGATTCATGAATGAATGAATCGCTTCATTCATGAATGATTCATCACTTCATTCATGAATGATTCATTCATGAATAATTCATGATTCATGATTCATGAATGATTCATGAATGATTCATGAATGATTCATGACTCTTTCATGAATCATTCATGACTCATTCATGAATCATTCATGACTCTTTCATGAATCATTCATGACTCATTCATGAATCATTCATGAATCATGAATCATGAATCATGAATCATTCATGAATCATGAATCATTCATGACTCATTCATGAATCATTCATGACTCATTCATGAATCATTCATGAATCATGAATCATGAATCATTCATGAATCATGAAATGATTCATGATTCATGATTCATGATTCATGATTCATGATTCATGATTCATGATTCATGATTCATGATTCATGATTCATAATTGAATGAATTCATGATTAATGATTGAATGAATCATGAATCATGAATCATGAATCATGAATCATGAATCATGAATCATGAATGAATGATTCATTTATGAATGAATCATGAATGAATGATTCATGAATGAATGAATCGCTTCATTCATGAATGAATCATGAATGAATGATTCATGAATGAATGAATCGCTTCATTCATGAATGATTCATCACTTCATTCATGAATGATTCATTCATGAATAATTAATTTATGAATGATTCATTCATGAATCATGAATCATGAATCATGAATCATGAATCATGAATCATGAATCATGAATCATGAATCATGAATCATGAATCATGAATCATTTCATGATTCATGATTCATGAATGATTCATGAATGAGTCATGAATGATTCATGAATGAGTCATGAAGATTCATGATTCATGAATGATTCATGATTCATGATTCATGATTCATGAATGATTCATGAATGAGTCATGAATGATTCATGAAAGAGTCATGAATGATTCATGAATGATTCATGAATGATTCATGATTCATGATTCATGATTCATGAATGATTCATGAATGATTCATGATTCATGATTCATGATTCATGAATGATTCATGAATGAGTCATGAATGATTCATGAATGAGTCATGAATGATTCATGAATGAGTCATGAATGATTCATGAATGAATCATGAATGAATCATGAATGAATCATGAATTCATGAATAATTCATAAATGATTCATGATTCATTCATGAATGATTCATGATTCATGATTCATGAATGATTCATGAATGATTCATGAATGATTCATGAATGAATGATTCATTCATGATTCATGATTGATTCATGATTCATGATTGATTCATGAATGAATGATTCATTCATGAATGAATGATTTATGATTCATTCATGAATGAATGATTCATGAATCATTCATGAATCATTCATGAATCATGAATTCATGAATCATGAATCATGAATGAATGAATAATTCATGAATCATTCATGAATCATTCATGAATCATTCATGAATCATGAATCATGAATCATGAATCATGAATCATGAATCATGAATCATGAATCATGAATCATGAATCATGAATCATGAATCATGAATGATTCATGAATGATTCACGAATGATTCATGATTCATGATTCATGAATGATTCATGAATGAGTCATGAATCATTCATGAATCATTCATGACTCATTCATGAATCATTCATGACTCATTCATGAATCATTCATGAATCATGAATCATGAATCATTCATGAATCATCATGAATCATTCATGATTCATGATTCATGATTCATAAATGATTCATGAATGATTTAGAATGATTCATGAATTATTCATTCATTCATGATTCATGATTCATGAATTCATGATTCATGAATGATTCATGATTCATTCATGAATGATTCATGATTCATGATTCATGAATGATTCATGATTCATGATTCATGAATGATTCATGAATGATTCATGAATGATTCATGAATGAATGATTCATTCATGATTGATTCATGAATGAATGATTCATTCATGAATGAATGATTTATTATGATTCATTCATGATTCATTCATGAATCATTCATGAATCATTCATGAATCATGAATCATGAATCATGAATCATTCATGAATCATTCATGAATCATTCACAACTCTTTCATGAATGATTCATGAATGATTCATGAATGATTCATGATTCATGATTCATGATTCATGAATGATTCATGAATGAGTCATGAATGATTCATGAATGAGTCATGAATGAATCATGAATTCATGAATAATTCATAAATGATTCATGATTCATGATTCATGAATGATTCATGATTGATTCATGAATGATTCATGAATGATTCATGAATGATTCATGAATGATTCATGAATGAATGATTCATTCATGATTCATGATTGATTCATGAATGAATGATTCATTCATGAATGAATGATTTATGATTCATTCATGAATGAATGATTCATGAATCATTCATGAATCATTCATGAATCATTCATGAATCATTCATGAATCATTCATGAATCATTCATGAATCATTCATGAATCATTCATAAATCATTCATGAATCATGAATTCATGAATCATGAATCATGAATGAATGATTGATTACTCATGAATCGTGAATCATGAATCATTCATGAATGAATCATTCATAAATTAATTATTCATGAATGAATCATTCATGAATGAAGTGATGAATGATTCATGAATGATTCATGATTCATGATTCATGATTCATGAATGATTCATGAATGAGTCATGAATGATTCATGAATGATTCATGAATGATTCATGAATGACTCATTCATGAATCATGAATCATGAATCATTCATGAATCATTCATGAATCATTCATGAAAGAGTCATGAATGATTCATGAATGATTCATGAATGAATGATTCATGAATGATTCATGAATGATTCATGAATGATTCATGATTCATGAATGATTCATGAATGATTCATGAATGAATGATTCATTCATGATTCATGAATGATTCATGAATGAATCATGAATGAATCATAAATCATTCATTCATGAATGAATCATTCATTCATGAATCAATCATGAATCATGAATGAATCATTCATTCATGAATCATTCATGAATCATTCATGAATCATTCATGAATCATTCATGAATCATGAATCATGAATCATTCATGAATGAATCATGAATCATTCATGAATCATGAATTCATGAATCATGAATCATGAATGAATGAATAATTCATGAATCATTCATGAATAATTCATGAATCATTCATGAATCATCATTCATGATTCATGATTCATGATTCATGAATGATTCATGAATTCATGATTCATTCATGAATCATTCATGAATCATTCATGACTCATTCATGAATCATTCATGACTCATTCATGAATCATTCATGAATCATGAATCATGAATCATGAATCATGAATCATTCATGACTCATTCATGAATCATTCATGACTCATTCATGAATGAATCATGAATGAATCATAAATCATTCATTCATGAATGAATCATTCATTCATGAATCAATCATGAATCATGAATGAATCATTCATTCATGAATCATTCATGAATCATTCATGAATCATTCATGAATCATGAATCATGAATCATTCATGAATGAATCATGAATCATTCATGAATCATGAATTCATGAATCATGAATCATGAATGAATGAATAATTCATGAATCATTCATGAATCATTCATGAATCATGATTCATGAATGATTCATGATTCATGATTCATGAATGATTCATGAATGAGTCATGATTCATGAATGATTCATGAATGATTCATGAATGAGTCATGAATGATTCATGAATGAGTCATGAATGATTCATGAATGATTAATGACTCATTCATGAATCATTCATGAATCATGAATCATGAATCATTCATGAATCATTCATGAATCATTCATGATTCATGATTCATGATTCATGATTCATGATTCATGATTCATGATTCATGATTCATGATTCATGATTCATGATTCATGATTCATGATTCATGATTCATGATTCATGATTCATGATTCATGATTCATGATTCATGATTCATGATTCATGAATGATTCATGAATGATTCATGAATGATTCATGAATTATTCATTCATTCATGATTCATGATTCATGAATTCATGATTCATGAATGATTTATGAATGATTCATGAATGATTCATGAATGATTCATGAATGATTCATGAATCATTCATTCATGAATGAATCATAAATCATTCATTCATGAATGAATCATAAATCATTCATTCATGAATGAATCATTCATTCATGAATCAATCATGAATCATGAATGAATCATTCATTCATGAATCATTCATGAATCATTCATGAATCATGAATCATGAATCATTCATGAATGAATCATGAATCATTTATGAATTATTCATGAATTCATGATTCATTCATGATTCATTCATGATTCATTCATGATTCATTCATGATTCATTCATGAATCATTCATGAATCATTCATGACTCATTCATGAATCATTCATGACTCATTCATGAATCATTCATGAATCATGAATCATGAATCATTCATGAATCATTCATGAATCATTCATGACTTTTTTTTTTTTTTTTTTTTTTTTTATAAATTCATTTTTATTTTCAATTTAGCTTATAACTAACTTAAATGCTAGACAAAAATCTTAAAAACTAGCTTACAGAATAACTTAACTAACTTACTGGCCCCATACGGGCGCTCTAAATTATACTACAACTATATATTAAAAATGCCTTTGAGCGTAAAAACTAACTTAAATTAAACTTCAAAATTACTTAAAACTAAACGAGAAAATTTTTAAAAACTCGTTTTTCGAGACATTTTATTTTATATATAAAAACTTAAAACTACCCTTTACCTAAATAATAAAACTAAATTAACCTAAACTAAAATATACGTAAATATACGTAAATTACTTAAATAACTTAAAACTACTTAAGAATACTTAAAATAACTTAAAACTAGAACAGCCACCAGCAGCATTTTTTTTTTTTTTTTTTTTTTTTTTTTGCGCAGCAGCCAATGCGCATGTGCACACGCTTATAATTATATATATATATTTATATATATATATTTAAAAGCGCCAAATGCACATACACACCAACAAATGCCATTTAATTTTTTTATATTTTTTTGGTGCCACCACTGTCCTACATAAAATAAACCTATTAATACTTAAAAATACGCAGTTCGGCCAAGGCAACAACTATGACTAACCATCAATATCAAGGTGGTCACCCAACCACCAGTATTTTTGAACTTGCTTACAAAAGTCCCTTTTGTCCCGAAGGGGCACAGCTCTACTGAACCGCAGACGCTCTGCTCCGTTCCCAGAGCCGACGTCTCGACCATACAGGATTCGCCGATCCACAGTTCTACGGCCGACGTGGTAGATTAACGGAACCGCCAATCTATCCTGTATCAGCCCCCGACTGTCTAAATAGAGGAATGTCTCGGGCGGGATGAAACCGTTAAAACAAACGCTCTCACTATATTCTTCATTGGGGTAATAAGCCCCGAAAATAAGTCCATTGGCTGAGGTCATCGCTCTTGCAATGTGACCCCGAATCAGCTTAATTAAAAAGTTATATATCCTGTTTATATTGGCCCCGTTGTATAAGACCTCGTTGGCATAATAATGTTTGTACTCCGACTCTGGTGTTCTGTGTAATCCAAGACAGGTCCTAAGACACTGCCTCTCAAACACCCGAATCTTTTCCATTTGAGATGGGGCAACGTTAAACCACACAGGGCACCCATAGGCAATCATCGGCCGGATGAGGGCCATGTAGCAAATCACCTTCACTCTGTTTTCAAGGCGGCTGCTATAAAACAACCGTCTTGTCAGAGCAAACGCTCCCCTTGCTCTGGCCAGAGCAGCATCTATATGTCGATTGAAATATAGATACTGATCTAGCCAGATACCAAGGTACTTTACTACATCTTTACTCGCCAGTGGATGTCCACTTGGTCCAACGATCACTAGATTTCTCCAGTTCTTTCTTGTATCCCTAGAAGCCCTAGACAAAGGGGTTCTAAACAGGATAGTTTCTGATTTCTGAAAGTTAATTTTTAACTTCCAGTCATCACAATATCGCTGAATCTTGTCGAAGTCACGCTGCAAGAGAATTCTGATGACTTCAACTTTTGGACCCGTCCTGTACGCTACAAGGTCATCGGCATACGCAATCGCATGAGTGAGACTACCTATCAGATCGCTGGTGTAAATACTAAAAAGAATCGGCGAGTTCACAGCTCCTTGCTGTAGACCGTTTTTAATATCAAATGTTGTGGTAGAAGTTACATTGCCACTTTTGACAACAAACTTTCTACCATTGAGCATGTCATGAAGCATATATAACAGTGGTTTACTTATGCCAAATCTAGTTAATTTCAGATAAAGACCCTCTAACCATACGGTGTCGAAAGCCTTCTCTAAATCAACAAGAACGGCACCCGTGCATTGATTTTTCGCTTTGTTCCATTGAACATCAGAAACTAACTTAGACGCGGCATGAATAGTGTCATGTCCCGCCTTAAAGCCAAACTGATTGTCTGGAATAATATTCTTGTCCTCAGCCCACTTGAACAGAGCTCTATTGAGAATCTTTTCGAATACCTTACTGATACTTGGAAGAAGACTTATCGACCGAAGATTTGCCGGATTGGAGCTGTCCTTTCCCTTTTTGGGGAGAGGATGGACCACAGCTGTCTTCCAACTCACTGGATAATATGCATTATTCAATGCGTTGTTAAACAGTGTGGTATAAATGTCTATGGCTTCCTCAGGGAGATGTCGTAACACAATGTTGGGTATACCATCGACCCCCGCAGATTTCTTTTTCTTTAAAGTTTGAAAAATTAAATGAAGTTCTACCTTCGAAATTAACAATGAACTGGGTCCATTTTGCTCGGCGATGGTGGCGTTTGCCAAATTTTCGTCATTGAACCCGGTGAAACCAGTATTCTCAGATCGCCATTGCGTTATGTTATTTCCAAGATAGAAATTGTGCAGCAAGGCTCTGTTCTCCAGGTCATGATTCGGACGAATGCTAGCATTCACCTTATACACTTGCTGGAAAGCAGCCCCTACAGCTTCTACCTTTTCCTGAGGATCTTCTATCATATAAAAATTGTCATCGAAAACGGCACCTTCCGGATCAATTCCCGCAATCGTTAGTACGTCTTCGTTATCTGTTGTCCTCTGGAGTTTAAGACATGGAAGATCGTTTTGATCATTTCTTCTAAATATCTTATTTATTTGGGGAAACATACTAGGGTCGCTAGAATTAACAGCCCGAATTCTGTTATCCCAATATAAATTAATAGATAATCTATAGTTTTGTCTAATCAGAACGTTAATGTTTTTGATCGACGACTTCAATGTCCTAATCTCCAGATCACGTGTGTCCGTGAAACGTCTATAAAGAAGTTTCAACCTAGTCAGCAGTCCACTTTTTTGTAGGTGTAGTGCGTCGATTGTCGCGTTCTTGTATAAACCGTTTGGGTCTTGTTCCTTATATTTTGGGATTGTTTTGTCCATTGTTCGTTTTATAGTCGTATCCATTTGAGTCAGAAACCCGTCGATCTCGAGGTTCGTCAGGTTTCTGTCATTTGGTGGAGAAATGTCCTCGGAACGTATTTCTCTTGCCAAGGCGTTGGAGAAGCGTGGCCAGCGCGTCTTACTGAAATTGTAAGAGTGCACAGGCACATACTCATCCAATTCCACAAGTTCGCTCGGCAGCTGTATTACGGTGGCAAGTCCGCAGTGATCGCTGTCGTATTCGATTGTTCGTAAACAGTTTCTTGTCTGTTGATTTGTTGCGTCAGTTATAACAAGTCGTGAGTCAAGCAGTAAAAGATCCAGAAAGCCACCGCTCCTAGGAAACGAAGGTGTATCTGTCGCAAAAAGATCGATCCTACACTCAACACTGTGACGACCCATCCAATTAAATAAATGGTACCCTCTCGGATTTTGAATTTGATTTCCCCAATCTTCATGTTTGGCGTTCAAATCTCCTGCCATTAGATAATAATTTTCATCCAAGTGCAGTCTTAAGCATTCGAAAAGTTTTTCGAGTTCTGCGATAAAATTAGCAGGCTGAGGTGCTTCGGGTGCGTACGCCGCGATCACGTACATTCTTTTGCCCTGAAGGAGCGGAATGCAAATGACGCAGGCTTCTAACTGCCCAAATCTTCGCACTTCACTATTATATATAACCTTAAATTTAATGCCCTTTCGTATGAAGATTGCGACCCCACCCCCTTGAGAGGAGTTAGGCCGATCCCTTCGCACGATATTGTAATTATTATTAGTCAGTTTGTGTTTCTGATTTAGCTTAGTTTCGCTAGCCATAAACACATCAGGACTTTGGTCTTGCAGCAAATGAAAGAGATTTGCTCTACGTTCGGTCCTAATCAGCGAATTTACATTCACAGCTAGGATCTTAAAGGGTCGCTCAGGCAGCGCGCCTTTAACCATTTCGCGTTTCCGGCAGAATAGAGTAGAGGTAATCCACCCTAGCCGCCTGCTCCCTGATCTGTTTTTGCACGTCGGTTAACTGACCATGAATGGTCAGCAACACCTGCATCAGATCTGCCTCTGGCACAGGAGCCGTAGGCACTTGGACCTGTTTGGCTACCTGTGGTTGAGGCTGTACCGTGTTTCCCTTTCCAGACGCGATTTGGGCGTAAGAAATTGCGGGATTAACGGGAGTTGTTTTCTGGCGTACTTCAGGGCGTCTCAACTCAACTGTTTTCTTTTGGGCTTTGTTTTGCCTTATCTCCTGAAACTTCGGACATCCCCGATAGTTTGCGGGGTGCCCGGAGCCTCGGCAGAGCGCACATTTTAACTGGGTCATGTCTGTGACCCTATCTTGCCCGAGTTTACACTCCACTGTTTTGTGGGTATCTCCACATTTAACGCAGACTGGGTCCATACCACAGTTAACTGCAACGTGTCCGAACCCTTGGCAGTTCATGCATTGAAGCATGTCTTTCTGCTTATTTAGTTTTTCCCATCGTACAACTTGGTAATCCAGGACTGTTATATTCCTTAGACCACTCAATTTGCTTTGGGGCGAGAGTTGAACCAGGAAGAATGGTAAATTCCGTTTCTCCCGTCTGGTCGCCACTTGACGGAGCTCAGCTAAGAGCGCCTGCGGATCCGTAGAGGATTCGATACCCTTCAGGAGGACTGTTTGAAGCTTGTCTTCCTTCGGGGTGAAACTATAATATTCTGTTCTAGTTTGAGACAGAAGGTCTTTCACTTTTTTGTAGTGCTCTAAAGATGAGCACTGAATGGAATGCCTGTCTGCGTTAAGCCGCTTAATTATGAAATTGTTGCCTATGACCGACCTACATATTTCAATTGTGTCTTTTAAATGCATTTTATAAGTATTAATAGGTGGCACCTTACCTTTCTTTGCTTGTGGCTGTTGCTGTTGTTGCTGTTGTTGTGACTGCTGCTGTTGTCTCTGCTGCTGTTGCATCGGCTGCTGTTGGGTCTGCTGCTGTTGTGACTGCTGCGGTTGTTGCTGTTGCGGTTGTTGCTGTTGCTGTTGTTGCTGCTGCTGTTGCTGTGTCTGTTGACGTTGCTGTTGTGGTTGTTGTTGTTGTTGTTTTTGTCTTGCTTGCTGTTGCTGAGGCTGATGCTGTGGTTGCTGAGCCGGTTGTTGTGGCTTATTAAGCTGTTTCTGTGGCTGCTTTTTTGACTGCTGCTTCTGTGGCTGCTGCTGGTCTGGGAGTGGTTTTTGTTCCTTAGGGGGCTGCTGTTGTAGCGAAGCTTGCTCTTGGAGCGCTTGTTGGCGGGTGCGCTGCTCAAGAGCAACTATGCGCTCCTTCTCCCGTCTTGCCTCCTGCTTCTTTTTGAGCGCTTCAACCAGCTCAATGAGCGAAGAGATCTGCTCTGTCAGAGCCTCAATCTGCTGGTCCTCTTCCTCGTCGGACAGCTCAACTACCTCGCCACTGACGTAATGTCCTTCTCCTTCCACAGACATGTAGGAGATGTCATCCGCATTATCGTCAGCGGCGTTTTCTTCGCCGGTTAGACTGGCGTCCTTAACATTTGGATTGACGGCGGCGATCGCTCCGTCAGCCTCTTTGACGTGCCTGTCATCCACCTCCGCTTCATCGTCGCCTTCTACGTTCTTGTCGTTATCGTCATCGTCGTTGGAGGAGCTATCCAGCTGCCTCTGTATTTTTGCCTGAGCAGAGGCCTTGGCTGAACGTCCGCGCCCTCCTATTTTCTGCGCTGCTTCCACATCTGAGGTACTCTTTTTAACTATCAGGTTTGGTCTGTACCTGATATAGCGCCTTCTTTTAAGAGGATCTTGTTCTTCGGCACATGCCGGTCCTGGCTTTTTCCCTTTAATAGGGCTTGATGTCTTAGCAGTTGCTATGCTGCTAGTACCGACCTCGGCACGTGCCGATGACGATGTTGTTGTAGTTGTCGTTGCTGTTGTTGTTGTTGTTGCCACTTTGGGCTTAACTGGTTCTGCTGCTGCTGCTGCTGTTGTTGCTGCTTTTTGGGCTTTTGACTGCCCTGATACAGTTTCTCTTTCAGCTTGGCCTGATGGCCCCGCTATTTGACTGTCGGATGACACATCACCTGATGTTCCTCCAACTGTCTTCCTTGTTGTTGGGGGACCATCTTTCGATGTCCCCGTTGGTTTTCCCATCTGCTCTTCTTGTTGTTGCTGCTGTTGTTTCCTTCTCTTTGAAACCTCCTGCCAGAAATTATTTAAAAAAAGGCCTTGCCCGGGGTGAGAATCGAACCCACGACCTTCCACTCTGAAATCTGCTCCTCTACCACCTAGGCTAACTTGCCACTTGGTTTTGGTAGATCTAACTCACTACTATACGCACTCGCGTCTCTATTTGAAATTTACACTGTGAAAGCCGCCAACGATCTGCACTCTTCCACGGTTGCTGAACGACTGAATCATTCATGACTCTTTCATGAATCATTCATGACTCATTCATGAATTATTCATGAATCATGAATCATGAATCATGAATCATTCATGAATCATGAATCTTCATGACTCATTCATGAATCATTCATGACTCATTCATGAATCATTCATGACTCATTCATGAATCATTCATGAATCATGAATCATGAATCATTCATGAATCATGAAATGATTCATGATTCATGATTCATGATTCATGATTCATGATTCATGATTCATGATTCATGATTCATGATTCATGATTCATGATTCATGATTCATGATTCATGATTCATGATTCATGATTCATGATTCATGATTCATGATTCATGATTCATGATTCATGATTCATGATTCATGATTCATGATTCATGATTCATGATTCATGAATCATGAATCATGAATCATGAATCATTCATGAATCATTCATGAATCATTCATGACTCTTTCATGAATCATTCATGACTCATTCATGAATCATTCATGAATCATGAATCATGAATCATTCATGAATCATGAAATGATTCATGATTCATGATTCATGATTCATGATTCATGATTCATGATTCATGATTCATGATTCATGATTCATGATTCATGATTCATGATTCATGATTCATGATTCATGATTCATGATTCATGATTCATGATTCATGATTCATGATTCATGATTCATGATTCATGATTCATGATTCATGATTCATGATTCATGATTCATGAATGATTCATGATTCATGATTCATGATTCATGATTCATGAATGATTCATGAATGATTCATGAATGAATGATTCATTCATGATTCATGATTGATTCATGAATGAATGATTCATTCATGATTCATTCATGAATGAATGAGTCATTCATGCATGAATCATGATTCATGATTCATTATTCATGATTCATGATTCATGATTCATTATTCATGATTCATGATTCATGATTCATGATTCATGATTCATGATTCATGATTCATTATTCATGATTCATGATTCATGATTCATGATTCATGATTCATGATTAATGAATGATTCATGAATCATGATTCATGAATGATTCATGAATGATTCATGGATGATTCATGAATGAATCATGAATGAATCATGAATGATTCATGAATTCATGAATAATTCATAAATGATTCATGATTTATTCATAAATGATTCATGATTCATTCATGAATGATTCATAAATGATTCATGATAAATGACTCATTCATGAATGATTGATTACTCATGAATCGTTAATCATTCATGAATGAATCATGAATCATTCATTTATGAATGAATCATTCATTTATGAATGAATCATGAATCATTCATTTATAAATAAAGCATTCATTTATGAATGAATCATGAATGAATGATTCATGATTTATGAATGATTTATGAATGATTCATTCATGAAGTGATTCATCACTTCATTCATGATTCATGATTCATGATTCATGATTCATGATTCATGATTCATGATTCATGAATGATTCATGATTCATGATTCATGATTCATGAATGATTCATGAATGAATGATTCATTCATGATTCATGATTTATTCATGAATGAATGATTCATTCATGATTCATTCATGAATGAACGATTCATGATTCATTCATGAATGAATGAGTCATTCATGCATGAATCATGATTCATGATTCATTATTCATGAATCATGATTCATGATTCATTATTCATGATTCATGATTCATGATTCATGATTCATGATTCATGATTCATGATTCATGATTCATGATTCATGATTAATGAATGATTCATGATTCATGATTCATGATTCATGAATGATTCATGAATGATTTATGGATGATTCATGAATGAATCATGAATGAATCATGAATGATTCATGAATTCATGAATAATTCATAAATGATTCATGATTTATTCATAAATGATTCATGATTCATTCATGAATGATTCATAAATGATTCATGATAAATGACTCATTCATGAATGATTGATTACTCATTAATCGTTAATCATTCATGAATGAATCATGAATCATTCATTTATGAATGAATCATTCATTTATGAATGAATCATTCATTTATGAATGAATCATGAATCATTCATTTATAAATAAAGCATTCATTTATGAATGAATCATGAATGAATGATTCATGATTTATGAATGATTTATGAATGATTCATTCATGAAGTGATTCATCACTTCATTCATGAATGATTCATTCATGAATAATTCATAAATCATGAATCATTCGTTCATGATTCATTCATAAATGAATGCTTTATTCATATTCATGAATAATTCATGAATGATTCATGATTCATTCATGAATGATTCATGAATGATTCATTCATGAATGATTCATGAATGAATGATTCATGAATTAATGATTCATGATGAATGATGAATCAATGATTCATGATGAATGATGAATCAATGATTCATGATTCATGAATGAATCATGATGAATCAATGATTCATGAATGAATCATGATGAATCAATGATTCATGATTCATGATTCATGATTCAATGATTCAATGATTTAATGATTCAATGATTCAATGATTCCTGAATCATGAATCATGAATCATCAATCATCAATCATCAATCATCAATCATCAATCATCATGAATCATGAATCATGACTCATGAATCGTGAATCATGAATCATTCATGAATGAATGAATGTTTCATGATTCATTCATGAATGACTCATTCATGAATGATTGATTACTCATGAATCGTGAATCATGAATCATTCATGAATGAATCATTCATAAATTAATTATTCATGAATGAATCATTCATGAATGAAGTGATGAATCATTCATGAATGAAGCGATTCATTCATTCATGAATCATTCATTCATGATTCATTCATGAATGAAGCGATTCATTCATTCATGAATCATTCATTCATGATTCATTCATAAATGAATCATTCATTCATGATTCATGATTCATGATTCATGATTCATGATTCATTCAATCATGAATCATGAATTCATTCAATCATGAATCATGAATTCATGAATGATTCATGAATGATTCATGATTCATTCATGAATGATTCATGAATGAATGATTCATTCATGAATGAATGATTCATGATGAATGATGAATCAATGATTCATGATTCATGAATGAATCATGATGAATCAATGATTCATGATTCATGAATGAATCATGATGAATCAATAATTCATGAATTATGATTCATGATTCAATGATTCAATCATGATTCATTCATTCATGAATGAATCATTCATGAATCATTCATGATTCATTCATGATTCATTCATGAATGAATGATTCATGAATCATGAATGAATGATTCATGATTGATTCATGAATGAATGATTCATGATTCATTCAATCATGAATCATGAATTCATGAATAATTCATGAATGATTCATGATTCAGCATTTATTCTTGAATGATTCATGATTCATTCATGAATGATTCATGATTCATTCATGAATGATCATGAATCATGAATCATGAATCATGAATCATGAATCATGAATCATGAATCATGAATCATGAATCATGAATCATGAATCATGAATCATGAATCATGAATCATGAATCATGGATCATGAATCATGAATCATGAATCATGGATCATGAAGATTGATGATTGATGATTGATGATTGATAATTGATGATTGAATTGATGATCATGAATCATGAAGATTGATGATTGATGATTGATGATTGATGATTGATGATTGAAGATTGATGATTGATGATTGATGATTGATGATTGATGATGGATGATTGATGATTGATGATTGATGATTGATGATTGATGATTATGATTGATGATTGATGATTGATGATTGATGATTGATGATTGATGATTGATGATTGATGATTGATGATTGATGATTAATGATTGATGATTGATGATTAATGATTGATGATTGATGATTGATGATTGATGATTGATGATTGATGATTGATGATTGATGATTGATGATTGATGATTGATGATTGATGATTGATGATTGATGATTGATGATTGATGATTGATGATTGATGATTGATGATTGATGATTGATGATTGATGATTGATGATTGATGATTGATGATTGATGATTGATGATTGATGATTGATGATTGATGATTGATGATTGATGATTGATGATTGATGATTGATGATTGATGATTGATGATTGATGATTGATGATTGATGATTGATGATTGATGATTGATGATTGATGATTGATGATTGATGATTGATGATTGATGATTGATGATTGATGATTGATGATTGATGATTGATGATTGATGATTGATGATTGATGATTGATGATTGATGATTGATGATTGATGATTGATGATTGATGATTGATGATTGATGATTGATGATTGATGATTGATGATTGTTGACATCATCAACAACAACTTTAAATTCATTATATCTTTTAGTCATGCTAGACTATTTGTGCACAATAAGCACTTTGTGCATTTATTATTGTTATTGTTTGGTCTTGTTTGGTTACGAGTGTACCTGTGCTCGTAACCTATTAATTTGCAATAACTGCAGATTTGCAGTATTATGATTTCCTGTTAATTTCAATTATTTATTATGAAATTATTATGAAATCATAAATTTATTGCCCTAGTTATGTAGGTAGTTTGTAAGAATATTTTGTATAAATAAGAATGAGAAAGAAATGAAAATTTATTATATCACTGCAATTGTACCAAGCCATTCTCTTACCCTGATGTGAGGCTGCATCAGGCAATTGTATATATAGTTAAAAAAGTCTGTGTAAGATTTACATGGTCCTTCGATCCAACGCAGGATCGCACCTACTAGTTAAAATAAAGTTAACTTGGGTCCCAAAACTCCGCAACTAAGGCAGCCAGTCAACAGTACACAGCTGCAAAGACGATCTAACCAGTGCAACAGCTGAGAAAAATCGTGCGAAGTTCACTACAGGGACCAAAGAAGCAATACAGTGCACTAAGAAGAGGAGAAGATCAGCAACATGAGTGATATAGACGAGATCGCATATAACCGGACCCTTATTACCGATGAAGTCCAACGATTATGGACCAACTTTCGGAAAGATGGAGAATCCAGATACTCAGCAGAGTATTTTAAAAAGAAGCTCGAGAAGTTGGAGCAGTATTGGACAGAATTCCAGAGCAATAACGGGTTTTTGGAAAAGCAGCGCAACAGTCATCCACAGCATGAATATTTTTCCAAAAAATATTTTGAACAATTCCAAACCAAATACTTTGAAATCAGGGATACATTCAGAGAGAAAAGTCAAGCACTCAAAGACAAATCTCAAACAACTATCCCACAACTTGAAACACAAACAACGCAGCAGTTACTACAAGGACCACCAAGGATTCAACAAAATAAGGCACAACCAATTTCCCCTATACAAGACACATCCCAAGGATCAGGACTAGTCCTAAATCAGCAACCAAAGGAGAATTCATCAATCACAGAAGGAGATGACCTTCGCAAAAACCTCAACAATTCAATAAGGTTCAAAAGGTTGAACCTAATCAAAACCAATTTCAGACGAATAACGAGAAACCTAGACTTAAAGCAGAATGCAGTCTATTTGTCATTTAAACTTGATCAAATTCAAGAATGTTGGAGAAAGCTGGTGGCGATTGACGACGAGATCATGTCGTCATTAGAAGAAAGTGATTTCGATCAGGAGTACGTCTCCATCAACGAATTCATCGAGTTGGAGCAAATATATCAACACGCATACATCCAAATCAAAGAAGCGGAACAGCTTCAACATAACCCGGAGCCAGTGACTCCACAACCCTCAACATATCGCGAAATAAAACTTCCAACCATAAACATACCTTCATTTACAGGAAAATATGAAGACTGGACATCTTTTTGGGAATTGTTTGATCGACTGATTCATCAAAACAGATCATTAAGTAACGTTGAACGGATGCAGTACTTAAAAAGCAACCTGAAGGGAGAAGCAGCTCGGATTATAAGCCACTTGTCACCTACAGCAAATAACTATACAACCGCCATAGAATTGCTTACGAAGAGATTTCAAAATCCAGCAGCTTTGGTCAACAATTACATCCAAAAACTGCTTACCTTGAAATCAGTGCGAAATGAAAATGCGTTCGACTTGAAAACAATCCTGGATACATCGAGAGAAATTTTGTATGGGATAAATAATTTAGGAGTTGACGTGAACTCTTGGGATCATGAATCATTCATTCATGAATGAATCATTCATTCATAATCATTAATCATGATTAATCATTCATTAATCATTCATGAATCATTCATGAATCATTCATGAAACATGAATCATGAATCATGAATCATGAATCATGAATGAATCACGAATCACTTCATTCATGAATGAATGAATCATTCATGAATCATTCATGAATCATTCATGAATCATTCATGAATCATTCATGAATCATGAATCATTCATGAATCATGAATCATTCATGAATCATGAATCATTCATGAATCATGAATCATTCATGAATCATTCATGAATCATTCATGAATCATGAATCATTCATGAATCATTCATGAATCATGAATCATGAATCATGAATAAATGAATTATTCATGAATGAATCATTCATGAATGAAGTGATGAATCACTTCATAAATGAATCATTCATGAATCATTCATAAATCATGAATCATTCATACATGACTCATTCATAAATGAATGCTTTATTCATAAATGAATGATTCATTCATAAATGAATGATTCATTCATAAATGAATGATTCATTCATAAATGAATGATTCATTCATAAATGAATGATTCATGATTAATTCATAAATGAATGATTCACGATTAATTCATGAATGATTAACGATTCATGAGTAATCAATCATTCATGAATGAGTCATTCATGCATGATTCATGAATGAGTCATTCATGCATGAATAATGATTCATGATTCATGATTCATGATTCATGATTTATGATTCATGATTCATGATTCATGATTCATGATTCATGATTCATGATTCATGATTCATGATTCATGATTCGTGATTCATGATTCATGAATGATTCATGATTCATGATTCATGATTCATGAATGATTCATGAATGAGTCATGAATGATTCATGAATGATTCATGAATGATTCATGAATGAATCATGAATGAATCATGAATGATTCATGAATGATTCATTCATGAATGAATGATTCATGATTCATTCAATCATGAATCATGAATTCATGAATAATTCATGAATGATTCATGATTCATTCATGAATGATTCATTCATGAATGATTCATTCATTAATGATTCATTCATGAATGAATGATTCATGATGAATGAATGATTCATGATGAATGATGAATCAATGAATTATGATGAATCAATGATTCATGAATGAATCATGATGAACCAATGATTCATGATTCATGATTCATGATTCAATGATCAATCATCATGAATCATGACTCATGAATCGTGAATCATGAATCATTCATGAATGAATTAATGATTCATGATTCATTCATGAATGACTCATTCATGAAGTGATTCATCACTTCATTCATGAATGATTCATGATTCACGATTCATGAGTCATGAATGAATGACTCATGAATGACTCATGAATCGTGAATCATGAATCATTCATGAATGAATTAATGATTCATGATTCATTCATGAATGACTCATTCATGAAGTGATTCATCACTTCATTCATGAATGATTCATGATTCACGATCAACTTCAACGGAAATTCCAAAATTAAGTGAATTTTTTGACTTCATCGAAGGCAGATTCCGGGGCTTGGAAAGCGTGATATCAATCGCGGACATCATTCTCAAAGTTCACGAGCACCAATCTCTAAAAACCATTTGACCACAATCACAAGGTCAAAATGTGTTGTATGCAATGAGGCTCATCATTTATTCACTTGCAACAAGTTCTTGAGCATGAGTCCGAAAACCCGGCTCAATGTAGTGCAAACATCAAGGCTGAGCATCAACTGCCTGGGAGAACGACTCACAACAAGAGAATGTTTGGCGAAGGGAGGTTGCAAAATATGCGCACGACAACATAACACCTTACTTCATTTCCCCAGAGGATAGAAACTCCAAGTTTCAGCAATGGGTGCAACATCAAAAGAAGAAGCATCTACATCCACTAAAATCGTTACCACCTGTCACAGCAATAGGATGGTATTATTAGCCACAGCTATGGTCAACATATGTGTTGGAGGAAAAACTAAATTGGTAAGAGCACTAATAGATCAAGGGTCTCAAACTTGCTTCGTTACCAAGAAATTAGCCACTCAATTAAAGGTTCCAATGATCAATTATGAGTCAAAGATTAAGGGAATCAGTGGTCATACTACAGAAATCATCGCAGCATGCCGTTTTAACATTCAGTCGATTCACGATGAAAAAGTAAACTTAGACGTTGAAGCTCTCGTTATGCCAGTTATTACATCGAGATTGCCAGCACATCCAATAACAACAAACTACTGGGCTCACATTCAATGTTTAAAATTAGCAGACCCATGGTTCGAACAGCCAAAAGAAATTGAACTACTCATTGGATCAGATGTTTTCCCACAATTCCTGACTCAAGGACTAATTAAAGGACCACTGAATACTCCAATGGCACAGAACACAAGATTTGGTTGGATATTATCAGGACCAGTACTGGCTACTTCAAACCCATGGAAGAAGACAAACCCAAACATACTTACATCATTTATCAGTGTGTGCAACGAGGATGAAGACTTGAAGAAGTTTTGGGAACTGGAAGAAGTGCAAATTACAAAGATTAAATCCAGAGAAGATGAAATGTGTGAAAACCACTACAATTTGACGAACATACGAGATGAAACTGGCCGCTACATCGTTAAACTACCATTGTTAAAGGATCGTATGGCCTTAGGCGACTCACGGAAATAGTATTAAAACGATTTTTTACACTAGAAAAAAGATTCACAACAAACCAAAGTCTTCGACATGAATACACAAAATTCATTCGAGAATATATTAATCTTGGACACATGGAGGAGGTATCAGCAGTTACTTCGGAAAAAACATATTATCTTCCACATCATGCAGTAATAAAAGATGACAGCACCACCACTAAACTTAGAGTGGTATTTGACGCATCCGCAAAAACTACAACTGGAGAATCACTAAATAGCATCATGATGACAGGCCCTACGCTACAAAATGATTTGTTTTCAGTACTACTTAAATGGAGATCGTATAAAATCGGTTTCACAGCTGAAGTTGAAAAAATGTATCGTCAGATTTTAGTGAATCGTGAAGATCAAAATTTACAACGCATTTTATGGAGAGAAAGTACCAAGGATCCAATTAAGGAATACATTCTTAAAACCGTAACATACGGCACATCATCCGCTCCGTATTTGGCAATTAAAACCTTATGTAAGCTAGCTGAAGATGAAAAACATAAATATCCACGCGCAAGCAAATTATTGCTGGAAGGAATCTATGTAGATGACTGTCTAGGAGGTGCAAACTCTCTGCAAGAATGCCGAGATCTTCAACAAGAACTAATGCCACTACTTCAACAGGGTGGATTCAACTTACGAAAATGGACGTCAAATAATTCAGCATTTATAAAATCGTTACCAAAGGAACTTATCGAAATGGAGCCAGAACACGATTTTACCAATGACAAAACGTTTAAAATTTTGGGACTAAAATGGTGCCCAACTACTGATGAATTTCAATTTAAGGTCAACTTTGAATCATTCAACACAAAAGGAACCAAACGAGCAATATTGAGTGATGCCGGAAAAATCTTTGATCCGTTTGGATGGTATGGTTGTCGCCAATCACTTTCAAAGCAAAGATTCATATACAAAACTTATGGCTCACTGGAATCACGTGGGATGAGAAGGTTCCAATTAAAATTGAAAATGAATGGAACGAATTCAAGACAAGATTATCAACCATAGAAAAAGTAAGAATTCCACGATGGACACAACAAACAGAGGGTTCACAAATGGAGTTACATGGGTTTGGAGATGCATAAGAGTCAGCCTATGCAGCGGTGGTGTATCTGAAGGTTATGGATGGCAGCTCAACTTCAGTTAATCTCATAACATCCAAGACAAAGGTGGCGCCGGTTAAGCAAGTTTCTTTGGCAAGACTAGAACTTTGCGCAGCAGCATTAGGTACTTACGAAGCTAATGAAATACATTAGAAATGAAACAAATACGAAATACACTCAAATTTATGCATGGTCAGATTCGACCATAGTATTAAACTGGTTAAAACAGCATCCAGTGAAATGGAACACATTTGTTGCAAACCGGGTTTCGTATATACAGGAACATTTTGATGGCAAATGGAGGTTTGTACCCGGAAAGGAGAATCCTGCGGATATTCCATCGAGAGGAGCATTTGGAGATACTCTAGCTGAAAATTGTACATGGTGGCATGGTCCAGAATGGCTGAAGGAAGAGAAACAAAGCTGGCCCATTGATAAATCGTTAATAGAAATTCCAGACATACCTAAAATCCGTAAATCTCACGCCTGCATGGCAACACATTGCAGCAGCTCTTCAGACAAAGACGACATATATCTTAGATTTTCATCGCTGTCAAAACTTCAACGAATAAGTGCATATTGTCTACGATTCAAAACCAATTGTCAATTAAGCAAGAGACATCAATCACTCATTATTGGTAAATTGACTATAAAGGAGCTATTTGAAGCAGAAAGGGCATTAGTGCGCGGCGCACAACAAGGTTTTGCTGAGAACTGGAAATCATTTAGCAAAATCTCATCACTTAACCCATTTATGGACGCCAATGGAATATTGCGAGTGGGAGGTCGATTGAAACACGCTAATTTGTCAATCAATCAAAAACATCCTATGATTTTGTCATCAGCACATCCGCTGACAAAACTTATCATACAAAAGACACATAGCGATACACTTCATGGTGGAATAAAGATGACTCTAAATCACATTCGGAGGAAATTTTGGATCATCCGAGGAACAAATACGGTTAAGGCCATACTAAATCAATGCATCAGATGTTTCCGGTTCAAAGCCAAAGAATCATCTCAACTTATGGGACAGCTCCCAGAAGAAAGAGCTCGGTTTTCGAGACCATTTACACATTGTAACATACGCTGCTCCCAAATGCGAGGCATTAAGTCGCACAAGGCTTACATAGCATTGTTTGTGTGCATGGCAACAAAGGTAGTACACATTGAACTGACGTCAGATCTAACTACTGATGGATTCATGGCAGCGTTGCGGCGGATGATTAGTCGAAGAGGATCCATACATCATCTCTACAGCGACAATGGAACAAATTTTGTTGGAGCTAAGAACATCATTGATTCCGTACAATCCAAGCTGGCTGAAAACGCAATACATTGGCATTTCATCCCACCAGGAGCTCCACATTTTCGCGGACTCTGGGAAGCAGGTGTTAAATCTGTGAAGTATCACTTGAATCGGATCATTGGGGATCAAAAACTAACAAACGAAGAGATGAACACTGTACTGGTGCAGATAGAAGGATGCTTAAACTCGAGACCACTTTGTCCGTTAACAGAAAATGTTGATCTTGATGCATTAACTCCAGGTCATTTCATCATTGGATCACCACTACTAGCTCCACAAGATGACATCATTTTGGACCTGGCCCAAAGTAGTGTAAAAAGATGGAGTTTAATCCAAAAGATCAAAAGAGATGTGTGCAAGCGTTGGTACACAGAGTATATAAACAAAATGCAACAACGGCACAAATGGAAGCACCCAGCAAAGAATTTGGAAATCGGCCAACTGGTATTATTAAAAACTGAGCTGCTGACACCAACAAAATGGCCTCTTGGAAAAATCACACAAGTACACAGCGGAAATGATGGACTTATAAGAGTAGTAACTGTGAAAACAGATAAAGGTACATATAAGCGACCAATATCAAGGGTATGCTTGCTTCCAAATGACGAAAATATCATCAAACCTGACACCAACACAGTGCAACAAAATGAAATAACCAACAGACCCAGAAGAAAACTAAGAGATAAAAAGAAATCATCCAGCGTTGCTACATCACTAGTAATGCTGTCATTATTGGCTTCTGTCATGCCTGCGTCTACAACATATACAATCACTCATCCGGAAGCTGGACTATTTGTAGAAGGAATCGGTACAGCGAAGATTCAACGTGGCATACTACGAACAAGCGTTAAATTCCCAATCGTAGACATCTTACGTGACCAAGTTAACGTCAATAAAACAAATGATCAGTTTGCTCAATTATGCAACAGGGCAAAATCAGTTACAAAAGATAGCCAATGTAGCGAATTGCGTCACCATATGGAGGAGGAATGGAGGAACTTACTCTCAATTTTCAATAGACTTCAAGTAAAACAATTGCGAAGACAAAGTAGAGGAATACTGGGAACTGTACTTACCTCAATATTTGGGGTTAATGATGAAGTGTATCACGACATTGAGAACTTGGACAACAATCAGAAGGCCCTCATAAGAAGCAGCAATTCCAATACCAAGATTATGTTATCGACAATCGTTGCTGTTAACGAAACTGAAGGCAGGATCAACAATAAGATCAACAATTTTACAAAAAAACTGAATGCTGGCCTAGAAGAAATTAACAAAATGGAATCGTGGTTTCGCATGGTCGACGAAAACAAGGTAAATATTCATGTGACTAACGCCTATTTGATTGGACTAAGCTACATGCGGGAAATCGAAACAAAATATAATAAAATGTTGAATGCGTATCTTAAACGCAGCCACCTTTTTGAATTTCTGTCGCATAAAAGTATAGAAGACATTATCGCTAAGAGCATGAACAAACTTGGCCGAGAATTAGAGATATTACCAGATCCAACGGACAGACTAGAGATGTCAACAACTTCAGAGGAGGTTTTAGTAACAGGATATTTCATGATAAGTGACACCAGTCATTACGAGTTAATCAAAACTACTACAGTTCCAAAAAGAATAGATGAGCAGACTTTTCAAGACGTGCAGCTGCAGAGTTCAGTGTTTGGCGTCAATTACAATCTACAGAGATACTTCAAAGTTCCACTGGAAGATATAGGCAAGACACCAGCACTCAACGACACAACGTTCATCCTACAGCCATCCATATTTCATAGTATAGAGGAAAGTAAGGATTGTATTATTCAACAACTGTACAAGAAAATTTCATTTAATCGATGTCCAACGAGAACCCTAAAGTTAACAAACACGATGTGGAAAGAATTATATACGCCCAACACATGGATGTTTGTTGCTCCTGAGGAAACTACGGTATTTGTAAATTGTGGACTAACTAGAGAAGAAGTGGTGCTAAAAAATACAGGCATTATTAACGTAACCCCATATTGCATTATTCAATCTAAATTCATACGATTGGAAACAAAAATGGTCACGGAAACAAAGGTGATGATGCACTACAGCAAATCGATTGCCATCTTAGACACATCTCTCTCCACTCAAGTCCCACTTTTGTTCACAAATGAAACCGTCATACCTCTCAACAAAGATATGATGGATGTTTCCAATTCAAACTTCAGAGAGGCAACAGAGGAATTAAACCGTCTACATGACCGTAATTGGAAGACAATCAAAAAACACCAATATTGGACCTTTGGATTGTGCTCAATACTGTCAGCTGGAATTATCATCATCTGTTTGTTGGCAGTAATTCTCAAATATGGAAAAAGACCAACTGCAAAGATGAACTCCACTAATATCGAGTTGACAGACCACAGAAGCACACCAGGACATGGGTTTGAAATCAACTGGGAACCTAAGTTGGAGGAGGGAAAATGTTGTCATCATCAACAACAACTTTAAATTCATTATCATCGGTTCTTTTAGTCATGCTAGACTATTTGTGCACAAAAAGCACTTTGTGCATTTATTATTATTATTGTTTGGTCTTGTTTGGTTACGAGTGCACCTGTGCTCGTAACCTATTAATTTGCAATAACTGCAGATTTGCAGTATTTTGATTTCATGATAATTTCAATTATTTATTATGAAATTATTATGAAATCATAAATTTATTGCCCTAGTTATGTAGGTAGTTTGTAAGAATATTTTGTATAAATAAGAATGAGAAAGAAATAAAAATTTATTATATCACTGCAATTGTACCAAGCCATTCTCTTACCCTGATGTGAGGCTGCATCAGGCAATTGTATATATAGTTAAAAAAGTCTGTGTAAGATTTACAATGATTGATGATTGATGATTGATGATTGATGATTGATGATTGATGATTGATGATTGATGATTGATGATTGATGATTGATGATTGATGATTGATTATTGATGATTGATGATTGATGATTGATGATTGATGATTGATGATTGATGATTGATGATTGATGATTGATGATTGATGATTGATGATTGATTGATATATGATTGATTGATCTCAAATAGCACAAAAGTCTAAAATACACCAATATTTTTGGGGTATTTATTACGGGATTAAACCACGGGTTAATGAGAAGCTTTACCTAATGACCAGTTATATTGTTATTATCTCTGGAAACTTTATTACATAATCACTGTTAATTACTATTCAGCTCAGGTAAAAAACTTTCGCTGACCAAATTAATCGCGGGTACCACCAACCAGCTACCTGTTACGAAATAATCATGCATTAGATAATGCATTTCCAAATTACATATCCTCAACAATTAGTATAAGTTAAATCATGATCTTTTGCAAAATAGATAAAAATAAGGATCTGTTTAAAATTTGCAACATTTCACTCAAGAAAATCGTCGACATATGATTATAGATATAAATACTGCAATACAATTTAAAGTTAAGAAAAGATATTAAATATTTTCATTTATTTCACCATGGTAAGTAATTTAAAAATTGTTTTTGCAAATGTATCTTTATATTTTTATATTTTTTTTATTTGCATTTGTTATTTTCTTATATTAATTTAAATTTTTTTTTTAATTTCAGAACTACCCAATGAATCTTTCAATGATTACACCATACCAGGGAACACATAAAAATAGTGTCAGCATTATTCCACGAACACATTCAACGAAAGCAAATCGAGACGAAGAATTTCGGAAAGTTCGACGCAATCGTACAGCCTTCACATCTAATCAGATTATAGAATTGGAATATGAATTCAATCATAATATTTATTTAAACGTAGCACGCCGCTTTGAAATCGCAAAACGTCTTAGCCTTAATGAAGTTCAAGTTAAAATTTGGTTTCAGAACCGTCGTATGAAAACAAAAAAACTGAAGCAGGATATATATTTAACCGGCAACTCCTTAAAGAAGACATTAATATCGTACTCACCAAATACGAAAAAATCAACGAATCAAGTGGACCAACAACAAATCCATCAATCACCGCAGACGTCTAAAGTGCAGCAGCAGCATCAAATTCCATGGATACCACTTACTGTTCATCAGACAAACCTGCAGTATCAGCAAGATCCTTGTATACCATTTCACCAGACAAGCCATAATCAATCTGTTATTTATCCACAATCAGTTCAGATGCAACACTATACTCAGCAACAGATTCAACAACAAACTTATTTAGGCTTGCAGCCGCAACACCAGTTTCAAATGCCACCTCAATGCGGAACTCAAGAATTCTTCCAAAGCTCACCGACCTATCGACTGCCATCTCAACACGGAACACAAGAATTCTTTCAAAGCTTTCCGACCTATCTGCATCAAATGCACCCATTACATTTTCAACAGCATGCAGATCAGCATCAGCAACATCAGTTTATTCCCCATCAGACACAATATCAACTCCAGGAACCTCCTAAAAAATTCACACCCAATCTTCTAAAACACCAGGAACAACCAATATTTCAAGAACTTCCTCTGCAGATACCTAAACCAGTTGCCTTACCATCTGATTCTCGATATATTCCTGTTAAAAGCGATGATCAATTTGGAAAAGAATCTGATGAATTCAGTGATCTAATTTCTTCAATGGAAGAAGATATTCTTAGATTAGGGACCTCGGACCCAATTCATATTAAAGAGGAGCCAGTGGACAACAATTCATTTTTCCATTAAATTCAATAGAAAAATTATAAGAAGAAAAAGTAAATGAATTAGCAGATGATATTGTTTATGGATACATTTGATTTTAACAATTTCGTATATATTAATAAATTATATTTGACTGATAAATGAAATAACGATTTAAATTTTTTATTTCTTGTTTTCAAATATTAATTTGGGTTTTCGCAATATTATTTGTGATATTATAATTATAAATGTAAAATGGCCGTCCGAATGTTAAATGGCTTCCGGACACATAGAGGAATCAAGACGTTTCCAAACTGACCAAAGTAGATGTCGCTAAATGAGCACATCGAGTAATTATTATTTCCCTAACAACCTGTAGCTGTAGCCTGTAGCGCTGTCAAGGACACTGTCAAAATGTAACTTATATCTAAAAGTAGCAAACTCGTCCAGAATAGTGTAACACAGAACATCAATTTTCATTCAGGCATTTCGATTTGTTTTGGTTTTTTTTTGTTCGTCAAATGTCAAAAAGTATTCAAACCGCGAACCTTACAAAATTCTTCTGCATACATTTGTATTTGTTTTTCTTTATTTTTCTTGCCTTTTAACTCAAGAATAATTAATAGAACAGTAAAAAAAAAACAAATCGATAGCAACGGACATCCTACCGTTGAGTTTATACACTCAATGATCCTACGAACACTAAAATTAACGTTCAACACAACTCAAAAGCTTTTATTTATTTCAAAATAATTAACTGATGTCATCTGATATTTTGCCCAGAGGAAAACCGGAGGTGGAAATGCAAACAAAGCTATTGGCATCTATTACCTAGTTTATATGCAGGGTCGAAAGATCGAGTTTGATTTGAAACGAAATTCCATCCCAGGTATTTCAGCCAACTATTTGAATGCTTGAGGAGTTGAGTTAAGTGCGAAAAAGTTGAAATGACAGAAGAATACCTGCGTTGCTTTGTAGACATTAAGACCAAAAGATTGAATTTTCGAGAAAAAAATATTTGTAATTCTTTAACAAGTTCTGCGCATACTTTTCAACAACAAATATTCATTCGTTAATATGCAATTGATCACATGCAGAAATAATTGTGTATTCACCATTTCAACCCAGGTATTTCATTTAATTTTCGACTCAACACAACTGCTCGAGTGCGATCGAGTCGAATTCCATTTCGTTCCAACTCATCCCCGTTTACAAATGGGTGAACCTAAGTTCAAGCTCGCTTCAACCATGCATATAAACTAGGTATATGTATCGCATAGCCAAACAACTTTCAACATGAAATTGTGTTTAGTACTGTACAAATGGTTTAGGTATGTGCTTAGCAAAGCACTTCAATTTAAATTGTTTTCTTATTTAACTGTTATACAGTGTTATACAGCAGTTCGATGACGGTTGTAAATGACTGTAACTGTATACCAGATTTAGAAGTCGTTTTTAAGTTTTTGATTTTCACATCTTAACTGTGTTATGCCGCTCTGTTCATATATACTTTTAAATATTGACTTCGTTGTTTTTAATCTTAATTTTATAATTGCTTTTTTCCATTTTTCTATTGCACCAACGACCAACCACTTTCACTTCTAAAAGAATAAATAAACAAAGTTCCATTTTATTCTTACTTAATTTTAAAATCGTTTTTTAAACGAAAGGGACAGAAGGCATTCAAAAACCAAAACATAAGACGGATCGGAGAGGAGGAAAATGAGACGTATTTTTTCTTCCAAATGACTACAACAAAAAAATTTATTACAAGTAAACTTATGGTAAAAATGTAGAAAAGCTAAGAGCATAAGAGTTGGCCTACTCATTTTTAGATACAAAATAGTTCGCCTAGTGCTGTTTGTAGTATTTATATTTATTATATTATATTATTATAATATTTAAAATGGTCACAAACATTAACATTAACTAGTGCTGTATATACAAGGTTATTCGCATAAAGTGTAAAAAAAAGCTAGATCATTTAGGTTAGGTTGAGACAATACAAACAATTTGTAAACAAAATTTTAAATTTAACACTTTCAAGATTAGAACCGAATTTGTGGTATAGAATTTATATACAAAAAACTAAAAATTAAAAATTGATACAAAAATAGTATGGGAGTAGGTGGGTCTATCTCTTTCCGTTTAGATGGGAGGGCAATTTTCAATAAAAGGTTACTTAAAACTGAAAAAAATATTAAAATTTAACGGAAACACTTTAAATTTCATCATGCCATACCTATTTGTAAAGTAAGATTTATCTTCATTTGTTTTCTTTTTTAATAAATTTCTTAATTAACAGTTTTTTGTAAATTTCTAAATATCGGGTTTCTTTATGCAATTTTTGACTATGAATGAACAAGAACTTTGAAATTTGGGACCAAAAATACTTTTTTAATAACAATTAATTTAAAAAAAAATAGTTCGAAATTTTAAGCTTAAACATATTTTTTTTTAAATATAAAATACCTACAGAAAAACATCTTTTAAACAATTGAATTTCTCTTGCCACAAGAGTAAGTCTGTGCAACCAATCGTGCCTTTTATTTTACTTGCGATGATATTGGTATACTTATACTATAAGGCAAGTTATGCATTCGTTTCTACCGACACCTATACAGCCTTAACAGTTGGGCATACTTTCTTTAAACTTGGATGAAAGTATTCCTGGACGTTTTTTTTTTCATATTATTTTATCCTTGGTCATGAAAAAACGTTATCGCAATACAAGCGTCACCGATAATTCCAAATTTCTCGAATTTTCCTGTCATAAAGCGGAACTTTTTCGATACTGATGATATCTCTTAAACTGTTCAACCGATATTGACGAAATTTTTTAGGCTAAAAGTTCTCCTCAGCTTTATTATCACTGTAATTAAATATTTTGGAAAAAAAAATATTTTATGAAGATCGAAGATTTTTAGTCTGTCCTTTCATTTCAAAGACGCTTTGAAAACTTATATGAAACAAAATGGGGCTTTAGTTTGTTGGTTCTTTTAAAACGGAAATCGGTTGCTGCAATTGAAAAATGCCAATTTACGACCGAATAATTGTTTAAAAATATGTTTGGAGAAACTGAGCATAAATAAAATAAAAAAAAATTTAAAAGAAAAAAACAGAAAATGAGTTTGAAATGAGGATTTTTTATTTTAACGAACCCTCAACGAAATCTACTCGTAATTAAAAAATTCCTAACAATGAACGTAATTTCTAATTGACATTAGCACACGTTTAAATGAAAAACGTTTTAAATGAATTAGATTTTTATAATAGGATTTAATTCATTATGTATGAGTCGATTCCTATAATAATTAAAGAAAAAAAAAATTCAATACGGAATAATGTTCGGATCCTTGCAATAACTCTTAATATATTAACTACAGTAGTACAGTGCACATTCCCATAAATATACTTGTTAAATTTACCTCATTTAAGAAAACCGTTTACAAGAAAAACACTGAAAAAAGAAACTTATTCTGAAACGAAATCTGATTTACTACATAGAAAACTAAACGTTTATTAGAAAGTGTTCATTGTAAACTTTCAAATGATACTTTCAAGGATGGTCTGTCTTACTTTCTGAACCATTTTAATATTTTTTTTTAAGAATTTTGTAAGAAAAACATTTTTGTTCATACATGTTTTTTAATAGAAGACTTTTTTTCTTCCAACATTTTTATTTATACATATATTGATTTTCATTCTTATAAGCATTTTGTCAACATGAAAAATTTTCTTTCTCATATAAATAATTCTTTATAAAAAAGCACGAATATAAGAAAGAAATTCTTTGGATATTTTGATTTTCTTATATCCGTCATTTACTGTATTAACATTTTTCAAACAAAGTTATGCATGTAAAAACTCTTAATTGTTCAGATTATGTTCATCAATGTTAGGATTTATTTCATAATTTTAAATTAAGATATTTTTCATAATGAATTAACTCCTAAAACTATGCAAATGAAGTATTTTAATTTTTACATGTACTCGAACTATATTGCCTGCATTCATTCAATATGCTCACTTGAATGCAAAAGTCCGTGAATGAATCGGGCCTAATTGTTCAAAATATGATTGATTGAATAATATTGTATATTTTTAATTTTTTTTTCTAGTTTATTCCGATGATTCAAAATTAAATTGCCAACAAAAAATATTGATGTATTTTTGAATGGACCCCATGACGTTAACTTTCGTCAAATTTTATCCGAAATAGTCATTGTCATAAGATACCAATTTATAAGTTCATTTAACCAGAGCCAATATTCATTAAAAAGAATTGGAAATTCCTCGTATACAACAGAATAAGATTATTTTAAAATAATGAACTAAAAGAGCTCATTGATTCAATCTGGAACTCGTTTAAGTCTTAAACAACCCAACCCCATATAATTAAAAAAGGACCATTCCAAGGAATACAATTGAACAATAATTTCAGAAAGAAATAACAAACCGCGCGACTATCTTATGTCCCATTGGAATTATTATAGGACTCAATCTAATTAAAATCGTTTTCCGTATACGCAGAAGGCACAAAATCGCGAAATTAGTTGAGTTGAATCCATGAATATACCACGAAGTGTTGTATGCGGTTTTAACTCTGATTTCTAAAAAGCTGAATATTTAATTTAATTAAGGAAAAATGTTTGCTTTGCCTGTGGCACTATTTTATAAGAACGACGACCACGACGACACTTTGGTGGTTGTGTACACATTGAATTTATTGTTATTAAATTGTAAATTTAGTAATATCTACGACATCCTTTAGTTTCGGGTTCATTCGTTTTGAATTTTCGAAGAAAATTTACAAAATGCACCTTTATCGCACTGGGCGAAACCACACCAAGGACGAGAGTCGAAAATCCCCCTAACTATCCTATTTTATATGACTTTAAAATGTAACCAAGGGTTGTCGTGTGAATTACTGTTGTTGGTTCTTCTAATTGTCATCGTGTATAACCTGAAAATTTGTTGTGTGGCGTTTTATTTAATTTCATCCCGAAGCAGGAAATTACTTCTTGAAGAGAAACAAGGTACAAAATAGTAAAAGAAATCAACCGGAAGCTCTGATGGTGTTAAATGACTTCTGGGTGGTCGTTGTTGAAGTGTTACTGAGATGACGGAGAGATGAGTAAGTGGAAGGCACACACGACGTCTTATACAACATTATATGTATACGATATATGAAGGTAATTTTTTTCAAAGAATCATTGGTACACACTTTCTCACAATGATATCTTGTAGAAATTTGTGGCAAAGGTTTCCATATTTTTCATGGCATAAAGTTCATTTAAATTTCGTTCGATATAGTCGGAAGAAGAATAGCCTTCATGAGAAATAAGTCAGGCTGTTTGACTTTGCGGCGGCGATTATTGAGTTGACCATTGGCCAGATATGAATAGAGCGCACGATGGGGTAGCACGAACTTGCTCTTGTGGCAAGTTACTTGCGTGTTGACGACTAAAAAATTAATTTTAACAATTTAAAAAAAAAATATTCTCCGTATTTTATATTTTAAAATATTTTTTTTTTTTTATAAACCTTTTGAAAACAAATACATATGTATATGGAATACAAGCTGCCGGAAAAAAATTTCCAATGAAAGACATTAACATTAGCAACAAATCATTTATATTATACTTACATTTTATTGAAATCGATCGTATTTTTTTTTCGAGAAAATTAGAATTATCGGTTAAAAAAAAAAAAAACATTTTCAAAAATTACATATTTTCAAAATTTTTGTTTGCAGTATTATTCAAATTTAGCAATTGCTTTAGAATATTAAACTTCGTCAAAATCGGTGTAGCTGTAGTCATTCAAAAGATATTCGGAGTAATAAAAAACCGTGCTGTGGCATCAGGTACCGCGTTAACAAGCTGAATCTGAAAAAAAGTTTTCAGTTGAAGGAAATCACAATTGACAGCAAATAACTCATACAAAATATTATCGAAATTAATCGGATTTTTTCGAGAAAAATTAAATTTCGTTAAAGTCGGTGCAGCCGTTCAAAAGATAGGGGGTGTAAAAAAACATCGATATACCGCCGTCAATAAGTTTTCTCCAAAAAAAGTCCCATAAGAGACATCACCGTTGGCAAAAAATCATTCGCACAAAATTTCATCGGAAAAAAATGGAGTGATCGAAAAAAAAAACAGGGATTTCTCATCAATAGTTTGCGGAGGAAGTCTGTCATCTTCCAAGAATAAAAAGTGTGCCCTTGGTTGAGAGAAAAGTTCTACGCTGCAGTTGTTCTTTCTTAATCCCGCGCTTGTGAAGTGAGTTCTCGACTAAGGAATTTGACACAACAAACTGTTGCATTTTTAAAAATCGGAATCTTATACTTAAAAAGGTTTATCAATATTATATCACTTACATACATAAACTTTGAGTCTTAAATCAAAATCACACCCTTCTAATAGGCTTTGTAGTCATTATAATGGGGTAAAATTGACAACCACACCCTTTCAACCAAAATCACATCCAAACATATCCATTTTCATTACCAACATATAAACTGTCAATAAACCGCGTATAAAAATTCCCTTAAACGATACCACTATATACATTATAATAGCTTTGATCCACAACCTATTTATATAGTGCTATTTCGACTCCCCCAAGACTTCACAGTCAGTTCAACCCCTTTTTTCTCATGAACCCATGGAGAGAAAATAGTCAAGGAAACCACAAAACGACATTTATAGTAAAAGTGAAAATAAAACTCAACCACAGTCAAAGGCATCAGATACCGCAACAGAAGAACCAAACATCACAATAGACCAAAGCAACATATTTAGTGTATCCCATTTTTAGATATCCCTCGGGATAGCAAATTCGCCACAAGGGCTGAAAATACAAAACACAAATATACCTATAAAATAGGAAAAACCATGAGACGCACATAAGTGCGGTTAAATATCCATAAATCAAAATGATTCGTCGAAGAAGAAGCATAGAAGAGGATGACTTGAAATGTTGGACACTTGTTTGACTTGAGGACGTATTAAGGAAGTTGTGGTCCTCTCTCAACATATGGACTAACATATCCGTTCCTGATGAGGTCGAAGGGTAAATGTACATTTTGGTGTGGACACATGGATTTAGGATGTAGCTATATAGAGGAGGTATGTTGGTATTTCTAAAATATTTTCAATGCGCTTTTTATTTCCAGAAGGGACGAAATGTCACAATGACCAAAAGACGACCGTAGTTAGACAATTTGGGACCCCACAATGTTGATTGTGGTGATATTAAGGTATTTTTGAGAATTTACAATAAAATTGGAAAGACCAAAGTGGTAAGTTGATGGTCACTACTTAGGATGCATACAAATTTCAAGTCAAGGAACAATACTCAACCAATGGACGCACAAGAGACACATATACAGATTTAAGAGCATACGGGTTTGTAAATTCTCTACAATTCCGCTTCAAAAAGCCAAGCATTAAATTTGCTTTTGACCCTGTTTAGTCTATATGATACAAAAACGTAAGTTTTGAATCAAAAACTACACCGAGATCTTCGACTATATTTTGTCTTTTAAGTACATAATTTGAAATTTTATATTCACTAAGAATAGGCAACTTATTACTATACACAGAGAATGTGTGACACTTATTGACATTTAATTCAATTTTGTTTAGATGGCACCATGCTACTATTGCATTTAAGATCACGCTCAATTTTTGAGTTTAACAAATAGTATCGGCGACAGAGTGCCATATGCATTGAACATCTAACAAAAGTTATCTAAATTTGAAATGAGTGCGATTGATTCTTAGAATGAAGTTCAGTGTACCGGAAATACGAGCTTGTTCGATCCCGTAATTTTAGAACAAATATTCCACTTGTCTTGTTGGTTTTTTGAGAGGTTCGTAGAATTGGAGAATTTCGTATATTTGGAATTGGAGTCAAATTTTGGACAAATCCATGACTTATAAATACACGCACGGTTATTAAAAATTAAACAGCATTTGTAAAACTTTCAGAGTTAGTTGGTTGAAACTAAGTGAACTAGTTTGAAATAAATCGGTTAAAGTCAAACGAGTAATCGGTTAAAAAAGTACTTAAAATTGTATCCTTTCTACTTTATTACTAAATTATTGAACAACTTATTATTTTATTAGTAGCCCACTTACTCGGTTAAAATAACGAACGAACTTAGTTAATATTGTTGCGCGGCAAAAAGAAAAGGGGACAAGATCCCATCCCATCCGGCGAGCTTAGCTGAGCATCGCAAGCAGGTCAAGTCCCTGAACTAGACATTCTTAACCCTTTTCTGCCCCATCCTTCTACTACCTTATCTTTTATTTCTTCCATAGCTATATATCTCTCTCTACTCCTTTACCTCCTTTTGCCCCGACATAAATCGGGCCCCACGTTGGGCGCCATTTGTTGCTGGTGAGGTTTAGTTTCGGGGACAAGATCCCATCCCTTCCGGCGGGCTTAGCTGAGCATCGCAAGCAGGCCAAGTCCCTGAACTAGACATTCCTAACCCTTTTCTGCCCCATCCTTCTACTACCTTATCTTTTACTTCTTCTATAGCTATATCTCTCTCTCTCTGCTCCTTCACTTCCTTTTGCCGTGACATAATTCGGGCCCCATGTTGGGCGCCATTTGTTGCTGGTGAGGTCTAGTTTCGGGGACAAGATCTCATCCCGTCCGGCGGGCTTAGCTGAGAATCGCAAGCAGGCCAAGACCCTGAACTAGACATTCCTAACCATTTTCTGCCCCATTCTTCTACTACCTTATCTTTTACTTCTTCTATAGCTATATCTCTCTCTCTACTCCTTCACCTCCTTTTGCCATGCAACAATATTACCATCTTACTCGGTTGAAATAGCCAATTTAGTCAAAGTTAATAAAATTATTAACCAACATACTCCGTTTAAATTAACCAATCTACTTGTTTTATATAAACCAACTTATTGATAAGTTTTAAACAATAAACTTGGATAAAAAAAACCAACCTAATCGGTTTAATCGAACCAACATACTCGGTTAATATTAACTAACCTGCTTGGTTATGTTAAGCAAACCTACTTAATAAATATTAAATTTGAGAATGGATTCAGCAAGCTTTCTCTGTTAATTATACACCGGATAATTTTTTAAATCTTTTTTTTTTCCACCTATTTAAAGGCAAACAAATTTTATGAAGACACACCTGCCCCGCAGTCGGGGGTAAGTGTGAACAGTATGTAGTGTGAACAGTATATATAGTTTATAATAGAAAATATTAAATCCAACCTATATTAAATATCCACTAGGTATAGCTAGATATACCTATAAAGATAAGACACTTGCAACAAAAACCATCAAAGATAAGCTCCAATATTAAAATAATGACAAACATTCTCCTCATTATATTATCTGTCATCAGTCATAAAGCCACTTTAGTCCGATGAACAAATTCTTAAATCCATTATTAACATTGCAATTTTATCCTAATGTTTTCGATGTTTTCCCACAAAGCCCACAAAAAGTGTCAAAATCGGCATTTTTTACGCCCGTCACCGACAGGTAGAAAACACTTAAAACATTAACCAGTGTAATGAAATGGAATGAGCGAATTGATAAGGTTATACTCTTCCGCAATTTGTGTTCCGCCAACTCAATCTTAAAACAACATTTTCGGTTTATGAAAATCGGAAAATAGTAAAAGTGGAAGAGAGTCACATAAAGAGTATAAGCATACCACCCCCATACATACCAAAAGAAAAATATAGCCACTATACCGGATGGTTGTAAAAAACCAACGTTTGTTTGTTTTTTTTTTCCCAGTAAAAAGATATAGGATGATAAAATATTGGTTATATACCGATTAAAGGCATTCGTTTCAAATCTTCGTACAGACGTATTCTTGATTGCTGAGCAGAAGGTACATGCAGCGTTGTAGATGTGCCTCACGTTGGGCGCCATTTCGTTCGACTAATGTATCTTCTTCTTGTCGTATCGAATATAGACTCCAAAAAGAATACTTTTGCTGCATATTTTCTGATCCACTCATGTCTGTTCCGGACATTTATTTGAACGGAACAGTGCTGTTCAAGTGGGAAAAGTTTAAATGTCTTGGATCTATTATCAATAACAATAACAAAGCATCTTGTGATGACGACATAAACCATTGCATAAGCGTAGGGTGGGTGAAGTGGGTGAAAAATCTGCCATCTTCTGTGACCAAGAAATGCTCCTTTAGCTGAAAGGAAAGTTCTACACTGCAGTAGTTCGGCCAGCGTTTACAATCGGGTCACGAAGTTGGACAATAGACAAGAAGTATGAAACTAATTTGAAGGTTACTGAGATGAAGATGCTTCGCATGACAGCAGGAGTGACATGCTTTGATGGAATTACAAGTAATAGAATCCGTAGAAGCTTTCAAATCAATGTTATTATCGTCGTGAATCAAATACAGCATGACAAACTCAGATAGTACTGTCATGTACTAAATAGAGACGCTGATAACGCCGCGCCGTCCAAAAGACATATCATACCCAAGTAACATCGTTGGAGCTGCAAGTACTTAAAAAGTTTTTAAACAGCTCTAAAAAAGTTAATCTCAAGGCTTCTGTTCTATTTCGAAAACCTTTGCAGCTATTGGCGTTTTCTTATAAAAGACCGTCTCTATATTGAAGTTTGACAACAACTTGCAGCTCTATTATCTTATAAAGCATTTGGCTCTACAATTATGCTCCTAAACAACGCTTGAAATGACACTATAAAAGCATTACACACTCAACGTCTTTGTGCTGCAGAGAAGCTTCTAAATAGCAAATAGAGTTCTTTTAGAGGCTCAATAGAACTGTTTGTTTGTGTTTGACCGGCACCACTAGATTTTTACTATTCAACTTTTAAATAATTATATTAATATAAATGTAGTTGTAGGTCCATCATTTTTGTTTGTGTTTTATATACATAGAGTTCTTCTGGCAATCTTATTTTTAGAGCTTAGTTCATTTTTCTATTAATTTTAATGTTGGTTAAATGGATAGCTTTTTAGAAGTTCTTTTGCAGCTTTATTTTTTTTATTTTCGGCCAAATGACAGGCCTTCGTGTTTTTTTTTATGCTTTTAGAGCTATTATGAAACACAAAACAAAATCATGATATAAAAATGAAAATTTATTCAAATCGTTTTGAAACAAAATAAGAACTATGTTATTGCTACATTATTATAGAATTTTAAAAGCCAGCTGAAGAATACAACTAAGCTTATAAGAAATAAAACAGTTTTTGGTTGAAATTTCAATAAAATTTGCATTGTTTATGTTTTCTTGGCGATTTTGCTTCTTAAAAGTTCTTTTGCAGCTCTACTAAATCTGTTAACTGACAGCTGAATGCATGGTTTGTCTATGTATTGTATGTGTCTTTTCTCTGTAGGTACTTTTATAGAGTTGGTATAAAACACAGCATCTCTATAGTGATGTAATTATAGTTCTTTTTCGAGTTTCGAGTTTTATAATAACACAATCCATTGCTACTTACGGTCTTTTTGCTCTTCTTAACATTTTAAAGAGTTCTACAAAGCATGTTGTTTTTCGTTTTTAATAAATTTTTTCTCATAAGTATTGAATGTTTGGGTACATTTTTACAGGGTGTTTGTACCAAATTTAAAAGAAACTAATATTTTTTTTTTAAATAAAACAGTTTAAAAAAAGTTTTTCAAACATTTGATCAATAACAACATTTCAAAATTACTACTTTCTCAAATATTAAATACTTCGTGAGTAAAACTGAGAGCTATTCGAGTAATTGGATTGCATGTGAGCTAAATTTACAAAAAAATGATTCCGATGAATTGGAATAAATAAATTTGGTTCAAATGGGAAAACATCAGAAAATGGCCTAAACATCAAGAGATCAAGTTTCTGGGTAATCAAACGTTTAATATTAAACGTTTGTTTACCCAGAAACTTTAAAACCAATTTTGTGTTAAGTAATAAACTCAAGGAAAAACTAAAACCATTATATAGAATTTATCCGTTATACCCGGGCTATAATTAATCACCAAAAAGTGCTATAGACGAAATTGGGAGTAAATCCAACCGTTTAGATTGCATTTCAGTGCACAGACAACCGCACATATGTAAATACGCACATACGCACATTTCTTTATCCGCACAGGCATAACGACAGACGGCATGACGATACCTTCTTTTATAGGATTTTCTGTCATCGTAATGTCATGGTTTAATTAAAACCTGGAAATCTGTGCTTACGCAAAACTGCCATTTGTTTTACTGTATGTAACATTTTGTTCTTGTTTATAACACATTAAAACCAGTTTCGTGTTATTCAGCCGGTTTCTATTCAAGTAAAACAAAATTTGGGGTGCTTCAGAAAAGAGCTTTGCTACGCTGCACGCATCAAATCTTTTAAACATGCGTTTTACATTATGTTCCTGCACGTTTGTTACGCCTCGGGAGTTAATATTCTTCAAAAGTATTCACAAATATGAATACTTCAACATGCAAAAAAAAGGAAACGCTCTAATTTTTCATTACCAAGTTTCTACTAGTGACACCCTGTGCTTTGTTATTGAGCTGTCATTGATGTCATAAAACAGCTCTAGTGCAACATAACCCATGTCTTTTGGCGATATAAGAGCTCCAAAAAGTATTAATTTTCTTCAACGAAAAATGGCGAAAAAATTGGATGAAACAATAAAAACAACAAATTTTTTTCTTCTTTTTACATTTATTATATATATCTTAAACAATAAAAAGCTGTTTTCATTGATACTTTTTTATTTAGAATGTATGCATTTTTTTCGAGTGATTTCTCGCCTTTTTTTTCAAAATTTGTATTTATTTTTATATTATTTTATTTCCGAAAAGTAAAAATATCGAAGGCGCGTTGTAGTTTTGCTTAGTACTTTACAAACATTTGTGGAAAAATCAAAACCGCACTGAGAAATCACTTTGAAAAAATCTGTATTGCCATTTTATTAATATCTAATTCACTTTATTTCGTAATTTGAAATCGATTTAATAGATGGTAAATTTTATCACAAACACAAATAACTTCTTTTTCACAGACGGTGATAATTTATCTATCTTTATTTATACATATACTAACGCAAAATATTTATTACACTGTAAACTTCTATTTACGACGCGACATACCACGAATGATGAAAACTGTCAAATATGCATATGGCTTTAAATAAGCAAGACACCGGCTTCAGAAGCACTTTAAGAGCTGACATTAAAGCATACAGACAATGAAACTGCTTTTCTAGAGTTGATAAGGAGCAAAATAGTGCTCTCAAACTCATGAAATTGACTCCAAATAAGTCGTACAGTGGCTCGAGAAGTGTATATAGAGGTAATTGTGAAACATGTAGCTACGAAAAATAGCTTTTCAAGCGCTGTTAGAACTTACAACGAGCTTAAAATGTTACTTGGGTAAAATCTTTTAAGAGAGGTAGACCTAAGAACTCCTGGAAAAACAAATGCAACAACACCAGAATTTATATGGTCCCAAAAATGGTAAGATCTATAACCTGACGTTTCCTGAGGTCAACTCGAAGAACACCACAAACAGATCTGTAGTGAAGGATTGAAGTGGGACAGTTGTGATCCCAAAGCTCGTGGAGGCTGTTATTGTGAGCTAGAATCCCCAGGCGACTTCTATGATGCGGTGCAGTTAATGCGGTGGCGGTAGATTTGTCGTTGCATGATTTTTGTTATTTCTGGACAGCATGTACCGATAGACACATTTATATTCAGAATCCGATCGTCGTGTGCTTGCGTCTCACGTTGGGCGCCATTAGCATAAATATTTGTTTTTGAATGCTGAGCAAAAGTTACATCTTATAAAAGCGGCAAGATTTTTGTTGTTTCTTCGCCAATAACAACAACACCATCAGTTGCTGGTTTAGATTTTGTTTGGTCCCTCACAACTTACATAAACAGACTTCATTGAAGGGTCATTAATCAAATTTTAACCAGCTGCTGTAGAGAAAGTCCTTTTTCTATTTAAAAAAGAACCATAACAATCAGTCATTTCAGCACTATTTTCATTCTGTCATCCATCCTCTTTATGTTAATATATTCAGGTCAAATGCATACAGAACATAAAACTTGTTGAACTGCAAACTACATGTAAAAATTAAATTACTTGCGAAAATATTTTCTGCAAACATTTTGATTTATTAAATTTTTATCGAGAAAAATTTTAAAACATTCCATCGTCAGTACCTTTTACAAACGTTATGAACACAAAACAAATAGTTTTCAAAGATTTCCGACATTTTAATTTAACAAATAAAACAAAAAAAAAAGTGGCGTTACGTAAAATTTGAATTTTAAATTTCCGCCCAAGTTTGCGAAAAAAATATAAAGCCCAAGTTGCCATGCAGGAAAACAGGAACAATTTTGGCAGAAGATAGAAAGGGCGCAAATAATAAAATTAAAAAAAAAAGTTTGCCCGCCAACTTTGAAAACCGATGGATTTCTGTTTACCCTGCCCGTCGTTATGTATGAAGTAGAATGCACAGAGAGGGTGGCATCAAAACACTTCTGATGCTATCGTATGTCGTGTTCTGGCAGAATAAGCAGCAGTGGCGGTGGTTGGTGGCCTCGAAGCATTTTGCGTGTGTCAAATTAGATAAATCGGTGCCATCACATCATAAAGTCATTTTGGCATATTGAAAAGATTTTCATATATGCGCACCGCAGATCCCCGCAGCAAGGACTGTGGCACACAGACTGGATGTATTTTTTTTTCCTGTTAGTCCTTGTTCGAAGGATGGGGAGCCCAACGATATGAAATATATTGTATTTTATGCCAATGACGATCTGTCGTCAAATGAATTCCTCGCTGAGTCTCTTTTTAGGGGTTTCGGATAGAAAGATATGGCGTGCAGATGTCGCGAGAATGTTTTTATTGAAAAAATATGCAAAAAAAAAAAAATATGAAAATCAATTCAATATTCAGAAACACCAACACAACGAAATGAGTTTACCTATAACTTTTGTGGTGGGGGAATGAGTTTTTTTTCGTAAATGAGTGCTATTTGTTGGGAGAGGGAACTGTTTGAGTTGATGGCACTTTATGTGCCGTGCCTTGAGTTGACACCGAGGCCGGAGAAACACATAATATTGAATCGATTTAATTTTATTGCGGAGATGTGCTGTGAAATTTAATATAGTGAGTCAGAGTTAAATCAACAAAACATTTGAAAATACGATTAAAATCATAAAACGAAAGGGGTATCGATATTATCAGTAAAGGATTGATGTTTGAATTCCGATGTTGATTTAGAAAATGATATGTATTTATGTTTAAAAAAGATTTATGAGATTCGCTTTATTTTAAAGACTAATGGTTTTAAAGTTGACGAAACGTTATAATTGAAAATCTCATCGAAATTTGACTCATATTTCGTAGGATTTGTGTATAGTGAATGATGTAAGCACCTTTTATACACTTGCTGTCAAGTAACAGGATAGTCAATCCTCAAAGGAACTTCTTCGCATATTATGGACAGAATTTATATTAAAACATATATCTATGTTTAAAAGTTTACTATAAAACATCTCCCTATACGAGAGTGGAGATAACTTCCCGACAAGTAAAAAACGAAGTAACGTACGAATGATATTTCCAAAAAATTATGTCGATTGATTAAAATGTCAATTATAACGATTTTTTCAGTTGTTAATATATCAAAAAAAAAAAAAAAAAAATTACGGACCAGTAAAATGTCGACATTTAAAAATCTCAATTTGAAAAATGTCGGATTCCTTAACAAAAAGTTGGCAGAAATGTCGAGGAGTCCAAAATATACATTCGGATATTTGACATATTGGTTCATCGTCGCCGTTGTATAATTTACAGAAATAATCTCTGCATATATGTATGTATCATCCCCACCGACTGTGATTCTACTATAATGTTCCCCTATTTGTCCTTGCAAACAAGAGAACTATTTGGTAAAACATCAGAACTTCATTCCTGATAAGGCATCCTTCTATTTTCTTTGATCGCTTCTTATACTTCTTCTTAATTTTTCGGAGAAGTTGATGTTCCTCTCTCCTCCGCGTAGAGTTTGCTTCCCTAGTCCTTCTTTGTAGCGTTGTTTTGTATGCCTGATGTTTGGCGGCATGCAATTTTCGACATTCTTCATCAAAACAGGGAATTCGTTGTGGTAGTCGTGTAAATCACTTCAGAGGCGGCAGCTCTTATTCCTTCCTGACAATGTTTTCCCTAGTTTTCGATGCTTGATGGTTTTGTTAAGAGGTTGCGAGTGAATCGATAGAAAATGGACTTGGCAATCTCTTGCGATTGATGATGGCCGATATCAAATTTCCGCACAGTATTTGTAGTTTTTCGTTTTGGTTTTGTTCTGGATATCCGTCACATTACCTTGGCTACAACGAGTAGTGGTCCGAGTCAACGTTGGCTCCTCGGAACGTTCGGACAACTGTGACACTGTAGGAATTCTTTACGTCGAACGTGATGTGATCAATCTGGTTGATGGTCAATTGATCAGGATGTCACCAAGTCCCCTTGTGAATATCGGGATGCGGGAATTGCGGCATCGCATTTCTCAACCCATCAAAGTCGATTAGACTGAGTCCGTTACTGGAGGTAATGTTGTGCCGATTACGCCACTATCTTCTCTTCCCAGTTTGGGGTTAAAATCACCTAGGTTAGTTTTAATTTCATTGCTAAGGGCATTCCTCATATGTTATGTCCAGAAGAACTTGTCCTTGGCGTTGGCTGGCGTTCTTATCTTTTACCTCTGTGGGGGCATGTAAATTTATTTAGCAACAAACACCACAGAAGGAAGGGGATACGACCGCCTCCCGTCTAAAGTTGTTTGTTTAACTTTATTACCTTAATACAAGCAAACACGTAAAGCTGATGTTGGCAAATTTATCATTGATCCTAAATGTAGTGAAACGCTCCGTCACATGATAGAAACTCAAGAATTCTTTCAAGTCTGCCTCTTACAACGAATCTACATGTGATTAGACGCTGCTTTTGCTCGTGGTAGAAGTCGCCGAACTAGATATCGCAATCTTTCATCTTTATTTTGCCCGGCCTATACTATCGCACTTCTTTGCAAAATTCTATTGCCTCCGCTATTAGTTCGGCTGCGCGTGGGCTGTAAAGTGATAGGGTTATCCACGTGCAGATGCGAAGTTCGTTGTCCTCATTTCGTTTGCTTGGTTCGTCAAAAGTAAATTCCGCCGTATCCGAGTCTTGTTGTTACTTTGCAACTATAAAAATTCTTTACGTGACCGGGAAGTCACCTCGATGACGGCACGACCCACAACCTGGAGGACCAGACTCTCAGTATATAACTCCAAAGGCGAAGAGCCGGAACAACCTCTCCTTATGATCTCCCAATATTTCGTAGTAGCCCGTATAAGGTGATTATTAAGTAGTTCAACCTGACTGGAAATGTGGACGACACAGTTGATTCAATCTGGAAAATTCCTTCTCTCCCGCTTTGATAAAAGGAGAAGTGCTTCAGTGGAAACGCTCTTTCCACCCACCCCCCCCCTATTTCGTAAGCTGACCCCAAAACCTTCCAAAGGTATTTGTTAACGAGATCTTAGGTTGAGGTTCTATAGACACCCGATGTTCACTACGGAGAGGTGAGAGTACTAGTTGGTAGTCAGAGGTTTTGAGGAAACCTGTTGACTTGTGTCCCCTTAAATGCACGTAACTACCCTTTGAACATCACAGGAGACTACCATGAGAATCCTGAGTTAATCATCATGGGCCTTGTCGAACGTCCCGACATGTCCATTCAATTATCCGGTTACAAACAAAAGTTAACTCTCAAAATGTTCTTTAGAAAGTTGTGGAAATCTAGCAGAAAACGTATCTTTTTCGCTAGCTCTTACTCAATTCGGGTACAATGAGCACTAACAGTATTTCACAGTCAACACTCTTATTAAGAACACCTTTTCAGAGAAATCAAGCGGTCCCCAGACTTTGAAATAGCCAAGAAGCTACCAAGTAATCCTCCCGCACGCGGATGATGCCTGTTGTTCTCCGTGAGGAAAAATAGTGTATGATTTGGTCTTCACATCTAAGATTTTATGAGCTCTTTATCCAGAATTTCGCCATTTATCTGTACGACAAGCGGGATATTCTGACCCATCCCCGAACCGGAAAACAAATACCAATTGAACAGTAATTAAAAATAGATACCTAATACGCTTTCTATATCAATTTTCCATTCTATTTTCCCATGTCTTTTTGACACATAAGTTGAATGACCAAAATGTACCTTCTGTTTTATTTATAAGTAAGTATATTCAAAAGCTTAGAAATAAAAAAAACAAAATGTAATAGAACTATAATTTTGCTGCATCACAATTCTGTCTAGAAAAGTAAATCCCTTAAGTTCACTTCAACATAGCATAACCGTCTAAATTGCACCCTTAAAACTCTTTCAGTTGTATCTGTCTATCAGACTAGGGGTAGCCTTTTCACCCTTAAATGTTCTTTTTTTTGTTTGCTGTTTCAATAGAAAGAAAGTAAAGCTAGATACTGTTCAAGTATGACACTTGCCTTGACGTGCCGCGCCATCCGCATTTGCAACCAACTGCGCGCGAGTGTGTTGTGTTGCTGTTACCTTCCGCTCCTCATATTGGCATGAATGAATGAAGGAATCCCAATTTTCCTCTACACCACTGAGCTGTCAGTTTGACTGAAAAGAGGAAGATTGATGACCGCCATAGAATTATGTATTGGGGTGGATTTTTTTTTTCAGATATATTTTTTCAATAAGATTCTTCGGTTCAGTTTTGAATTGTCTTTTGTATTGTTTTTATATTTTTTTTAGATAGATATAAATTTTGAATATTAAATGCTTTTGGGAAACTTTTAAAGTGGTAAAAGTGCTTCTGCATTATATTATGAGTGTGTCTAAATGGCACCTTATTTCACGCACGCGAAATAGTTCTCTACCGCTCCTGGACATACTCTCTGTATATGGCCAGTCGTCTAGCAGGCGCCTTTTTTAAATTATTAAACAAAACCTTTTTGTTCGGCTTCGCGGGCTTAAGAAATTGTAGCTCATTTTCTTCAGTCCAGCCACTAACCCAACTTCGTTGCTCCGCTTAAAATATGTCAAGGAGCGGTAGAGAACTATTTCGCGTAGCACAAATTAGGTGCCTTTATGAAGAGGTTCCCAATTATTTTATCACATTCCCTGATTGCAGAACAAAAGTAAATCGGTTTTCTTGAAGGTTTTCTTAAGTTTATATCAGAAAAACAAAATTTCCATTCCAAACCATCCATGTTTTGTCTCCGCAGATAAAAAAGTCCAGTTGATATGTTCCTGCAGTCCGAGAACAGCGCTGCAGCTGAAAATAAATCCGCAGTGCCTAGTGTTATTTGTAATGAGTGCCAAAGGGTGCCAAACTCTGATTTCCAACAAAAAACTATAAATACATACTTAGGAATACATGCATGCATAATTGCATATCTTTTGATTGTTGAAACAGAAGATTTTATAGTTGGTAAAATCGCTAAAGAAAGACAGGTAAGTATACTACTGGAAAAAAAATATGGGCAACAACAACACCTTGCCTTAGACATAAAACAATCCAGAACGGAAGAATCCGGATCTTCTTTTTAAGCTTTTATCATTAACACTATCAATTTAAATATTATATGAAACTAGCTGACCCGGCAGACTTTGTTCTGTATTTTCCCATTTTTATAAAATACTGTCAGTATGTCCTGATTTAGATAAAGAAATTGTTATCGGTGATATAATAATTATATACAGGATACCTTTATTTTTTTCGTAAATATCTCCACCACATCGCTACCTATTGGATTCAAATTTTGTCAACGCATTCTTTTCAATTGTAATATAAAATATTGTATATTATATATATACAGGATACCTTATATCTATGTATATTATATACAGGATACCTTTATTTTTTTCGTAAATATCTCCACCACATCGTCACCTATTGGATTCAAATTTTGTCAACGCATTCTTTTCAATTGTAATATAAAATATTGTATATTATATATATACAGGATACCTTATATCTAAGTATATTATATACAGGATACCTTTATTTTTTTCGTAAATATCTCCACCACATCGCTACCTATTGGATTCAAATTTTGTCAACGCATTCTTTTCAATTGTAATATAAAATATTGTATAGTAAGTGAACCGCCCCAGCTTTGCACTGGATATCACTAACTTTCAGCTAAACAAGGGCGACCGACAAATTTCCTCAATTTATTTTATTTTTTAGTCCTACTGAAGAAGCTTCACTTCAAAAAAATACAGTACACAGTCCCCGGTGGACGTTGTTTATTTCTCTCCTCTTTTTGGATACAAACATTTCGTCTGGATCGTGCCCAGAGTGTTGGTCTATATATAATACCGTTACCATCCGCATTCAATTTTCGTTACTAACCATCCACATAACCGTAACTTAGAAAATATAAGAACATCAAAATCGTTCAAGTCATTTAGAAGGAGAAAAATTAAGTACACGTGCACACAGAAATTTCATTATTTGTTTGAAATAAAATGGTGCCAAATGGTGCTGTGAGTTTAAAAATTATTTGGTTTTATGTTTTATTATGTGAGAAATTTAACAAAAAACATATTTTTTTTAATAAAAAACTGCATTGTAACAACAATGCCATCTACCGGGTGCAACTTAAGATAAAAACTATACAGATAACCCCATGGAGTATATATAGACAACAAATTTTATTAAAATTGGTGGAAACAAAAATACTCGCATCGTGAGAACACCATCACCTATTGAGGTCAACCTAAGCTAAAAACCATCTAGATAACTTCATGAGTATGAAAAACATAGTTAATAAAATTGGCGGAACCGTTTAGCATAACAAGAATTTCAAACACACACATACTATACTTTTGTATAGTAACGTAAAATACGCTAAAATAGGTTGATTTTGCTTAGAAAACTTAGGTAAAGTTTCTTGTATGGATGTTATTTGACATAACATAACTAAGCTTAGAACTAAGGCAATTTATGTACGTCCTAGTTAATGTAAAATCAGTTAATTTGCCTTAAAAAACTATGGAAATAGCTAAATTAACTATTTTGCATGTAAAGCATAATTTTACCGAGAATAAAGCAATATTTGTTTGTCCTTGGTAACGTGAAAAAACGGTTCGTAACATAATCTTAGGTCTAGGTTAATTTTGCCTAATGACAATTCTACGTCAAACCACATCTGTTAGCTTAACCTAGCCCCTAACCTAATATTAAAAAGGGCCTTTAAGTGTTTTCCCCTATGTTATATTAATTTAGCTCTAAGGATATTTCGATAACTACATAGTTATATGAAACAAATTTCATCAAAATCGGTGGAACCGTTCAGGAGTAGGAGAATTACGAACACACACACGTACATCGGAATTTTATATATAAAGAGAAGAGAAGAAGAAAATATTATTGTTCACATTTAAGATGTTACAAATCGAACGTTCTATTCAATTTATTGTACAATTTTTTTTAAACAATAACCAGTAATCCAACTCAATGGTTAATGGTTATATTGTCTGCCGTCAATATTTTATATCCAAAATTTGACAAATGACATTTTTTGGCAAGTCAGCAGGATTGTGCTGGCATCGGCGACGGACAACCAACCAGCAACCATGTCGCAGTTCAGTTTATTATACGGTGCCAAGAATCTGACAGAAACAATGCACACAAACAATGAACCTGACTACAAGTCAGCCAAAATACAAAACCAGCGAAATTGACTTCAGTGCCGTAGCTCTAACCCTTTCGTTTCAGATGTCCAAACATACAAAATGTGTATCATAATTATTATATTCCCAAGGACAAAGTAGCAATCATTTTTCAACGGAAGCCAAACAAAAAGAGCCAAACCATCCAAAAAGCTAATAGAATCAACAATAGCAACAAAAAAGCAAGAAGTTCGCTTACCACAGGAGAGCAAAAAAAAAAAAAAAACAACATATTAATCAAAGGATTGGACGACAAGGTCCATAAGATTTATTAGCAGAGATGATTCAGGGCTTTCCAGCCCCCCAAATGATTATTCTAATTGTTATTGGCGCGATAATAGGTATGGAAGGGGTGCGTTGTGTTGTGTTGCTTGTAACTCTGGGAGAAAAAAATGTGTTAAATGCCTTCACATGAAAGGTTGTACTGGGGGAAGGAAGTAATTTGCGCGAGGATTAATGGTATCAGCCAAAATTGTCAATTAAATGCGTTGACAGTTATTGTCATCTCGGTATCTTCTGGCGGCAGCAAGTATTATCTATAGTTGCTTAGGTACCTATATACATACTAATTGAATGATGTAGGTAACCTACATATATAAATGGGTGATTCTACAAGAACGGAATAAAATGCTCATAATTTCGGCAAAAAAGTTTTAAGGCTTACAAATTAGTTCTAGTTATATGTTAGAATGTCCTTTAACATTATTAAAAACGTATCAGTAAAAAAAACTAAAAATGACAATTTTTTGACATTTTTTTAAAAAAAAAGGTGGTCAGGGGACTGCGATTGTGCTACCCCCACTGATAAAAAAAAAAACAATTATATCTTAAGAATTATCACGTATTTAAATCAAAATTTATTTAAATTTTTTTAAATGACAGATTTAACTAATCGATATCAGCATGATTTATCGTGATAAGATAGCATTATCTTTTACCTAATTGGCTTTGAAAGTGGTTCCAAAATAAGTTCTTAAAGCTTCAATATAGCCGTTAAAAAATATGTTGAATCATCATCAGACCTCTGGCGATAGAATTATAGTATCTACCTTTTTTCATAAAATTGCCAGGGGACTGAGTTTTTTTTACATTTTTTAAATAAAAAAACATAATTTAATAAAATATAATGCATAAAGTGAATAAGAACGGCAATGATTTTTTTAATGTTGAAAGGTGATTTTAGGACGTACCAACAAAATGAGAATTAGACATTTTGAAGAAATTTTTGAGCAAGAAAAAAACTGCGATCTGCACGATATTAATTTCGCATATAGAATGTCGCGGACATCGAAAATTCGTCATCGGTTTTAGAATGAATCACCTATTTACACTATCTAATTAGTAGTAAAAGTAAAGAACATAAATTGTATCCGAAATCTTATAATAGTTAGGATATACCTCTCTATGACTTTAGGCGCTTCATAAAGGCCCAACTATAATAGTCGGAACAGTGCCTACGAATACAAGAAAATTATATAGTGCGCTTATAATGTCGGATTGCTCAGGTTCTTTCAATTTTCGTTCACTTTCGCCTCCGTACATAAAGAGCACTACATAGCGCAGTTTACGTACGTAAATTTGACAGCCAGCCAAATACACGGAAAATTTGCTTGCGTTTTGCTTTCCACCATTATGGTGGACTCAAGGAATTGACGGCACTTAAGCAATTATTCTTTCTTTCTGTCTGTCTGTCTGGATGTATCGACACCTACGTATGACAGCCTTAACGGTTGGACCGATTTTTCCACAAAATTTTGAAAATAAGTAATTTTTTAACAAAAAAATCGAAAAACCAATAATTCTATTTTTTTTTTAATATACTGATTTATTAAAAATTTTAAATGAGTGAGCTTTTGCCAACGATGATGTTTTTCATTAGATCATTATTATTATTTTTTTTTTAAATCTTATTTACCATTTGTCAAAGAACCGTTTTATTTTACACCGATTGTTTTTTAAACATAACATTTAAAATTAACTGACTCTTTAACAGTCTGATAACACTGTCGGTTTTTAAAGCAATAAAAAAAGAGTCAGTTAACTATTCCACGGAATAACAAAGTTAACTACATCCAACTTCACAGTGTTAGAGTGAGAAAATCCCTTAGTTTTTTATAAAGTTATGCGATCGAGTGGGATAGACATACGACTTTGAAATCAAATGTCATTTTCAATTGTTTACTTAAAAAAAAAATAATCTAGCTATCGAATTTTTGATTCAGTTTTTGTTTAATTTTTGTTTTGTTTAACAAAACAAATTATCTATTAATATTAATATATTACCAGGTGAAATAATTCGTACATGTGTACAATCAATTGCTACAACAACTCTAGGAAATCTTGCCAGTTGATAAAATTCTTGTTGAGTAGCTATTATTTTACTCAGGTTTTTTGGCATTTGAACAATTCTGGGCCTTGAAGACGCAATGGCTGTTGTGACCCTTTTTATAATACCACAAACGGTAAACTCATCCACACCCCCGAAATCTCCTATTGAAATATAAACACTTCCAGTCGCATAGAACCTCAGAGCTACTAATAGATGTGAAAGGGGCGAAGCACATTGATTTCTAGAACAAATACATTATACAAAGTGGAAAATAGTTCACATTTAATTTATTTGGTTTTTCTTTAATCAAAGTTAATAGATACTCGAAAGTTTTTTTTTCTCAAACGAAATCTTCTCCGAAAGTCGTTGTCTTCCCATTATTTAAAATGATCACAACTCATTGTTTTATGGAAACTTGGCATATTAAACCCAATTCAATTTCTTCTTCAATTATAAAATCTTCTAAGATATCAAAAAACTCCATCGCAGACAAATTATTTTACTTTTCTTAAATCCTTTAAAGGGTACTTTTTTGACAGTTCAACAATTTATTCCTGGGAATAACTTAGAATAATGCTAAAGTAATTTTATCATTTTACTAGCGCAATTTGTTGAATTTGATTTCAAATTTTGGTCCGATTTTGTGGAACGTAACTAAACACAAACACTGCATAATTCAAACAAAAACATCGCTTGATGAACAAAAATTCATTATGGATACATTTTTTTACTGATAGTTAATAAAATGTTCAAAAGTAGTAAAAAAATAGTAAGGGTATTCGTCTAACGACGTAAAAATTCACATTTAATGTAAAAAATAACTTCCTCATACATTTTCATAAACTCCCCATGAAAACTGTTGACGTAATAATTTTCATAAATCGTATTATGACGTCACTATCATCTTAAAACTAGACAAAATGGCGATGAGAGATATTGAGTGATCTACTTTCAATTTTTGTTTATCATTAATTTGTTTTTATATAATTTTTTTTTATTCTCACTTCCTTAATTTTTGGAACATTTGTAAAACTATTTCTTACTGTAAAACGCTCTTAAAGGGAAGGTAAAAACTCTTAAAGGAAAGGCAATTAAATTTAGCCGCCTTCGTGAAATGTCAACAAAAATGGATTCTCTACTTCTTTTCATCTTTACATCGTCACTTTCCGCATCGAATTCGTGATGAAAGTTTATATCTTCCGAGGGAAAACTTTCCCATTCAAAATTTGACAGCTCGTTTCCGACGTCGGAAAATTATATACAGTTTCCGTCTAATATTTCTACTGAACCTTTGTCCTATACTGCAAGAAAAAAAGAATTTTTTGAACTAAAAAAAAAATTGTTAGAATTATTAATTCCCAAACTTAAAAAAAAAAAAATTATTAAAAATTTTAAGCATCTCTGGTATGAAAAAATTGTATAAAAACTCACTAACAAACTTTTAAAAAGTGGCGCAGCAAATGTAAATTATAAAATGATATAATATTTTATTGCAAACAAGTAAGTTTCAATAAATAATTGGCAACAACTATAGCATCAAAAGCAATAGATAAATATCCAAGTTTTAAGCCAGTAAGGTAGCTTGAAACAAGAGCAAGTTCTTTTTACCCAGTTGTGCCTTTTACAATATACAATATACAATATAAATAGATACCTCCATATTCATACTTTAGAAATTTCCCTCTCCCGTCCAAAATATTTTTATTTCGTTTACAAAGTGCACGACAATTTTTTTAAAATAAGCAAAAAGTCACTTTACCTTTGCATAGATATCATTTTTTTTTTCGTTTCAGAAAATATATTTTTGTATCGCACGCGACACACAGGTGTTACAATCCCCCAAAGAAAGGGCTTGTTGTTCGCTTGTTGTTCTAAAATGTCATAACGCTAAAACGTGATTGAAATAATAAAAGTTTTGGCATTTATGATAAGATCAGAGAATTCTATTTAAACAAAAAAAAAAATCCCTGTAGGTACACCTACCTAGAAAAAATATATAGGCAGATATGAAACAAAGAAAATAGATTTAAATGCACGAAGGACATTCAAAAATAGTAGCGCAGCTAGGAAGGAATTTTAAGTTCTGGCATTTTGCTGAAAAAAAAAACATGAGCAAAAAAGTAATTATTCTAAGGACATCCGCAGTATGTTCGACATATGTTTCACGTATAAAAAAAAGGCTTAGGTACCTATACATCCTTAAAACAGTTGGCATAATTAATAATCATTAAAATGAAACTAAATATGCTGTTCGATCCTTCATCGGTCGGTCGGTCGTTCGGTGGGCGGATATGGGTTATTTTTGAATCGCCTCTTGTTGAATTTTGAAAGTACCTTCACATCTCAAGAAGTATCTAAAGCGAGAAAGGCAGTCCATCTTCTGTGGTAGGTATGTATTTCATATTTTTTCTTGTTTTATGTTAAAAGGACACCATGTTCAAAGTCGAACTGAAAGCTGCAATTATTTGCCTCAAATTCATTCGCAGTCATCAGTCAGCGTCATATGGACGACAGGACGTTTGATCCCATCTTCACACACAAACAAAACCGTGACATGACGTTCACATTTTTTTTTTATATTTAGTTTAGTTTTTTCGTTCTTGTGTTGTTCATTTTTTTTTCCTTCCTTCCTTTGGCCAGTTCTTTGGGTGATTTGTCTGCAGGATATTTCACGTAATTCCTCCCATCTCTTCATATGGTGTGGTGGGTAAGACTGGCCTTTTACTTTGGTCTTTGTGGGACGGGTCGACCATCTGAGGTACAAATTGTGAATGAAATGGCCATGTACTCTATCATTATATGTCATTACATTTTATAGACCATAATTGATCCTTTGGGGTGGCAGAAGCAGAACTTTTGTCCAGTTGTTTTGTTGGTTGGTTGGTTATGTATTTTTCTTTTAATATAGGTACGTTCGTTGATGTTTTTGTACCTGTATACCTACCGTACCGTGTACTTATATCTATAGACTGTAAGGGGCAGGAAAAAAGAATTTAATGGGCGAATAAAGTGATATTATAAAGTTGAAAAGAACAACAAAAACAAAAAAAAAAAAAAAAGAGGAGTTTTACCTGAATGTAAATATCTAAGAGTATGAAGCTTTGTTTAATAGGAATTACATGAGGTTAATGTATAGCTTTGTAAAGAAATAGGTACGTTGTTCTAATAGAACAAAGCCTTATTAGAAAAAGCATACCTACAATCTTCAGACCTGTCTATAATACTAATGGAAATTATATCGATAAGGGATTGGATATTATAAGAGCATATACTACACTTCGACCAAACTTTTAAATGTAGGTTCTATTAAAAGATAGATGTTATGAAATTCATATATATTTAAGTTCTAGTGGGATTAGAGACCAAATGATGTTTCTGTTTAGGAAAAAAGAAGCTGGAAGTTTTCACGGAAAATAATTCTTATCGAAAAGCTATAGAAGATCCCAAAAGTAAGACGAATTTTTGAAAACGCAATCTAGAATCAGTCCCTCATCGAAAATGTTCCTAAAGGAGCAGCTTTTGAGGGCAAACTCGCAAGTGGACAAAGCCCTGAGAGTTGACTCTTTTACTTTTGACGTTCCGACACAGGTTTCGATCACTATCGGAAATTACTTCGCAGAATTTTAACACGGTTCGTATTTTTTAAGAGCAGCTGTCCGAGAGTCAACATAGCACAACAATGAACATCGGCGGAGAGGAAGTTAAGTCTATTTATAAGTCCGTGTCCATTTGAAAGGGAAAATGCTACAAGCAACCATAGTGCCAATATTCCAGCAGCTCCAACTTCTAGCTGACAAATATTTCTAACTGTTTCCACTTGTTATAAGATTTCTTCTGCTAGTTATCAGTTCGAAGTAGTGAGTATAATGTGTTTGCCAGCAAGAGGTTGGATCTACTTGAATATTTACACTACGGTCGCTCGCAGCATTTTCACAAATTGACAAATTGATTTGTCTCCACAGATTTCCATTGTTTAGCCATGTTGACTCTCGGACAGCTGCTCTTAAAATAAGAAACGTTTTGGAATTCTGCGAGATCGTCTCTTATAGTGATCAATACATGTCTCAACTTGCAAGTGACTATCAAAAATGTCAACTGTTCTGCTCGTGAGGTACTCTTGGGATCACTTGCGAGTTTTCTCTCGAGATCTGCTCGTAGCTCTCCTACTATCAAAGGGACACCCACATGACGAACCTATCCGAATCAGAAGGAAATAAAGTATGGTCAGCGGCGGGTGAATTCAACATAATAATAGAATAATTGGTGTCTCCAACAGCCTGGAAGTCAAAAACCTTACATTACTGTTAATGCCGATAGAAATGAGTTCATTAAAAATTGTCAGTTTTTCCACGTTGCTGAAAAACTGATGGTCTCCGGTTCAAAAGAACCCTTTATGGGCTAATGCTAGCTAGAGATCATATCCCCGTAGTGGCTACCGATATGATTTGTAAGATCATCCCCTTCCATGCAGGTAAATAACACCAAAGTGAGCATAGCTACACCCTAAACCTTTCGAAAAGTGTGAATGGAAGACGGTTACGTGACTGAAGATGACCGCCAAAATAAAAGCATGTTGAAAATTTATATGCGAAACGCGAAATTTAAGAAAATTTTAGGCAATATGGAAACGATTAAAAATTTAAAGTGCTTTAAAAAAAATGGCGAAATACTGGACACAGATCCTGTTTTCTGGATGTGAAGACGAAAGCATGATGTTTAATTACGGAGGCAAGAACGGTCTTGGCTATACTTTAAACTCTATAGTGACCGATTTAGTTCTCTGACTCACAATTTTATGCAAGAGAAAGGATGTGGTCGTCTGGAATATAGTCACGCTCAATATTCATGCTTGCTATACTGGTTAGCAGGAAATTCTCTAGATTTCCGCTTTCCGCAACGTTCTTAAGAATATCTTCAACGAAGAACTTTTGTTTGTTGGCGGAGATTTGAATGGACATGTCGAAAAGTCTAACGATGACTACTGCCATGGTGGTATAGGGTACAGCATCAGGAAAGCATAGACAATATCTGATATTGATTGGGCCAGAAGGGGTACACTCTGAGTTCTGGGAAAAGATTTGAGACATCGGGATAAGATGCCGCACGGTTTTCATCTCCAAACTTTTCAGTGGTGACAAATTCTTATATTCAGTGGAAAGATTTGTAATTATCTTTGCTCCCAATTTACAAAAAGAAGTCTGAAACGCAAATCTTTTTCCTTAACTCAAGTTGATGAAGATCGTTGAGTGTGTATTTGTTGGTGGATTGCCGTTTGCGAAAAAAAGTACTATCTGATGACCATCATGTGCCAGTTTGTTTCGGGTAAATCAACCACAGACGCCATTGTCAGAGTATAAGAATCAAAATGAAAAAACACCGTGATTCTTCAAGCTTTTTGCATGCTCTGTTTGTTTATCTTGAAAATATGAAAATAAGAAAACAGCCCCAAAAGTGAATCAGTTATTCTGTTCCGACGATGGAGCTATCGTAGATCTATCGTAGACAGATACATCCTTGGCACAAGCACATGATGTTTAGGTGGAAATTTTCGAGGGAAATATGACATAGGTAGACTTAAGCTCAAAATTACAAATAAAGAGGGCTGGGACGGAAAGTTATTCGTTGTGCGTCGCATGAGGTCCGTGGCCGTGGGCCGCGAGTTTTACAAGCTTGCCGTTCACACTCCCCAATCTCTCATCAATCGCGTTTGGTTCATCTTAGAAGATAGTGCTCGTGTCTGAAATTGGGGGAGACTGATTTTAGCCTAGTCTGAATCCAGAAGTCCTTAGAGACCGACCGCCGATTAGTTTGACAGGCCCTACATTTCTACACCGTAAAGCTAATATTCTCTTAAGAATCGGAAGCTCAGTTGGGTACTTATATGTGTATTTTTAAATTCATTTTTTGTTGGTCAATAACTAACTGGTCGTCTTTGTCTATCTAAAGTTGGTCAATGACAAAAAGAATATGTACCTATAACTGTTTTTCTTTTCGTCTCATCTCATATACCTAATCTTATTCTCGTCTCGTGCCTCTGAATTCCTTTGTTCGGGATGGATCGTATTAAGCTCTTGTGGACCTATGGCTAAGATGACACTGATATATTTCTTCCAAATTGTCCTACCTATTTTATATATTTTAAATAGTTCGTTCTTTGTGGGACCTTATACCTAAGGCTTAATTCTAACTATATAGCGGGCAGAATATATCTATAGTAACATCAGTATGGTATGGATAATATGTACCTAATGTTACCAACACTAAAACATGTAGGTCGGTATGAAGTTATTTAAATTATTTAATAATATTTGAACTCACACTTTATGAATGGCTTCTATTTAATTCAAGCATGTAAAAATTTCACATAATTTGCCATCCTCATCAGTAAAAATTACCACAGCAACTATCAGCATACATCTAGATACAGTCGCCCTTGCGTTGTCGCCGCTTCAGCCCGACAGACGCCATTTCAACGCCAACAATTCAATCTATCTATCTAAATACTTGCTTATTTCGATCTGACAGACAAACTCGTCCAAAGCCAAAGTTCAATCAGCTTCCGAAAAACATCGAAATCATACGTAAGCTGACTTGCTGACCAATGACTAAAATGTTTTAAAAAATAATAATAAATGTTTCCATGATGGGGAAGCATAGGTATACCTATCTACCTAATTATCTCTTTAATCTATAAATGTAGATACTAAACAAAAAACCTCGTTAAGAGCTACCGAAAGTTTGCCTTGAAGTCATGACCTTGACTTGCTGAAAAAATGGCGCCCAACACTTACCGCTGAGAGTTATACCATTGGCATTGGTTTCCTATATACATTTCCATTATTAAGCACTGTCGAGGGCGGGGATATCAAGGAGAATCTCTTATCTTAATCGAACTGTCAGACTAGAGTTCATAGCTGCTTTATATTTTTGATGACACTGCGATAAAAATAACAAATAAAGGTGCATTTAAGCTCAAAACAAAATGAAAAGTGCTAAAAGTTTTGAAAAATTCAAATGTAACGCTCTACCAATGTCTCTACCGGTTGCGATAGATATGTGCAGCTTTAATAACTACCTCTGCAAATGGATGTATGCTCACAAACCAAATAATAACAAGTCACACTGTTCTGGTCTTTCACGCTACCCAGGTAGGTCGGCAACTTTCAAAGAAAAACTTCAAAGAATGTCGGAGTAAAAAACTGTTTTTATGTGTCAATTTATTTTTAACTTTTCGCCGCCATAAATGTTGCAGAAACTACACTCTTAACAAAAAAAAAAAAAAAAAAATCAAACCAACATGAGTAACAACAAAAACATGCTACCAAATTGACAGCTATTGTCAAAAAAAACACAAAACACACACTCAACAGTGTTCCATGATGGTGCTGCCAACCAATCAAAAGAATGGAGACTTTCGATTCTCTTTTCAGGCATGGGCAACTGAACTCCACCCTTGCATTCCAAATGCGCATGTTTGCTGCAGCAACTGTTGTCAATGATGGATGGGTTGCTTGTGCCGCGCCCACTTTCTGTCAAAACACATTCACCTTTCAATCCGCTCAGTTCGTTCAGTGCCATTGGTTAGGACGGTAGTCTATTATTGTTCCTTCTTAAGCGGATTAAGAGATTCAATTCATCGTGTAAATCCAAAAACGAGTTATGTATTTTCAAAACGGTCACGTCGACTTTAGCTGTCAATTTTGTGACAGGTAGAAAGGCTATGCGCCTGACACTTGAATAGGGTCCACAGGAATGGAACGAATTCAGAGCTATAATGGTGGCGGTCAGTGATGTGGCACTTGAGCGTCGTCGCCTTGTGAATGCGGCCCGAGCACTAAAATAGGCGGGTGGTCGGTCAAACTTAAGTGTGTGTGTGTATGAAATTGGAGAGATTTCTAGGGACTTCTCACCCCGTATGCAAACAATGCAACACGTTAGAGGGAGACCAATCTGAATAGTTGCGGATGACACTTTACCATGGTGTTGGTGTAGGTGTGGAATTCGGGGTGTGTGTTCGTTCGTGTGGCTGTCAAGTTAAAAAAAAAAGTAATAAAAAAAAGAGCAAAACAAACAGGTCTGCTGCTGTGGGAAAGCAATATCCAAGTGAATTCGTGTGTGATTCAATGGTGGGTTCAACCATTACGGGGCCGTCCCGCTTGAGTAAACATCTCATCACGGTTCTTCTACCCGTTTGATTGTCAACGTTGACGTTTGTTGCCGCGGATACTAAAAGTGTTTGAATAAGATTATTATCAGTGTTTTTTTAAAGGTTGTCCATTATTTTTTTCTTCGTTAACAATGTCTGGCTGATAGAATTGATTATGTTCGTTAAATAAATAATCTAACCAATAATAATTTATTAACAAAAGCACAGTTTAGTTACCTTAGTAAATCGGTAGAAAAAAATTGGTACAATTTTGAAAAAGTGCGTTATATCCAAGTGTTTTTAGTTTTGTCTTTTTGTTTAAGTGTTCATAAAAAAGTTTAAAAGTGAAAACATCTAATTTATAGAAAAAAAAAAAACAACAAATTGGAAGTTACAGCTTGTGAATTAGAAATCAAATAAATTGAAGGCGTTTGCAGCTACAAAGGATTTCATTGGATTACCAACAGGATTGTTTTTTAAGGTGGGTTTTAACTGATTTCTAAGGAACAATACACCAACGCAAATATTTATGAAAATCAATACCCACCTTCACCTATATTGTTAAATCGATTATTTTCTTCTTAATGTAGGTAGGTATTTATGTATAAGTAATACCTAAAATAGAATATCTCCAAATTCATTCTACTTAACTAAATATTTTAAGTAAGAGATTCAAATCTGTGATTCTTTTTTTTTTAATTTCTTATCTTTACCTATACTTAACAACAAAAACGAACTGCTTATAGCAAAGACAAATGTTGTAATTATTAACATAAGAAAATCAAAAGAAAAATGTTTGACTCTTTACCCAAATTCTTTGAATATTTTCAAAGTTCACCCTAAGCTATGTACTTATATCACCTCAATTTATTGCAGTTCTCAAAAAATCTAACTCATAAAGCGTCATATCTCAGTAACGACGTGACATATAAACATGCTGGGACAATCAATATTTTAGAAATGTTAACGTTCTACAAAACATACCTGAACACTTTTGCGGGAGAATGTAAGAGGATAAAACGGTAAAAAGTCGAAAATTTTGCAGTGTTCTCCCCCTCTCTAATTTATCACAGGGTCATCACGGTCGAAAACTTAAGAAAATGTTAATTAACCGTCCCAGCAGGACAACATAGCAGGAATTTTTTCTGTCAATGTCGATGCTCCAATTAAAAATCCGCTTCATTCGATGAGCAATTAGATATAAATACCATAAAGGATTTCAATATATAGCGTGTGAATACAAATAAATAGAAGCCCTTCTTTTTATTATTTTTGTGCATGTTTAATTCAAACCCTTTCGGTTCTTCACATGTAAAAGTTAAATTTCTATAAAACTTTGTAGGAAAAGTTATTAAGTAGGTATTGGACGTTTCCGCTGGGGACGATTTTCGACATCAGTTTCAAAATATTTTTTCTTCTTAATTCAATAGAAATATGCCCGTTTTTAACATCAGTCAAAATTTATATTTCTTATGCGATTAGAAAAATAAATATTCCAAAAATTCGATGAAAACTGAAAATCAAAACTGAAAATCAATGTTTTAAAAAATTTGCTCAAAACATAAATTTTAAAATTATTAATTTAGTCATATATTGAGATACATATTTAGACCAAAAATTTGAACAGTAAGTGAAAATCAAATGCACAAGCTTAGTATAAAAAATTGTTTCATCATTTATATCGTTAATTTCAGTTCCTATGTAATGACTTTTAAAGTTACCTATAGTCTGTCCACTAAAAATTGGCAGTACAGGAAAGATAGGGATGTTTGTCTCTCATTCGCACTTCTTTGCTTTCCATAAGGTTATCTTCTTTCAAAACCTCTAACAGGGTTGCCGTAGTAAGCATTTTGAATTGGAAAAAAACTGAAAAAATATGATGTAGGGTTACCTTTCTTCTTTTTTAATTAAAATTATTTTCTTAATTTTTATTTATAAAAATCTTTTTCCACACCACCAAAAGGTAAGATAGTAGGCGCGTTTTTGAAGGGTATCCCCAGTAGGCCTAATCTATTTTAAATAAAAAAACAAACAAAAAATAAAGAATTTATTCATAAAGATTAATATAACAAGCAAAATAAATAAACAAGCATAACAAAAATAAATATAAATTTACGTTTTTAAAAAAAGTAATATTTACAACACTTCACTTCACATTAATTTCAAAACACTAATTACAAAAATAGGTACACGAAACATCAATACCGACCGCCCGCGCGCTTTAAAAATCTACGCAAATAAGAAAAAATATACACGAAATATCAACCGACCGACCGGCACGAGAATCTACGCAAATAAATTCTTTAAAGACAACAGCTTACCTACATTTTTCTAACTGCATTTTAAGATTTTCCCCACATTAAAAACACAAACATGATCAACAAAAACACTGCACGATAACACTTTTGTACTAGTAATATGCTCATCTCAATATCTCATTATCATTTCATCAATAAAAGGTATTTTTTAAGCTCTAAAATCAAAAGTTCCTCAACAGAAACTCAATATAAAAAAATACGAAACGAGTTACCAAATTGACAAAGGTATCTCTGTTCGAATGGATGTTAAAAGAGGGTTGAAATGCATTAGCCAATCAGTGCGTATTCAACTGTACGCTAGGCAGGTCATTGTGGGATCTATATCGGATGCAATCGAAAAATCATTGGCGGGTAAACATTTTTTAATTCAGTATGGTGCACAAATAAGGGGCGCTACTGATTTTGAAAAAGCTTCCCCATAAGGCCTGTACTGCCAATTAATAGAGGACAAACTATAATTTTGACGCGTTGCACCCGCGATAATATGATTTTGCACCCGCGATTAAGCAAGTGAATTCAGAAGTGAATAAATTATTGTTAATTGCTATTTTCTAAAATATTTCATTACCAAGTATTTTCAAAATAAGAACGTAATATGTACAAAAATGTTCCACGCAGTTAACAAATTTAGTGCCTTTTGTACAAGAGTCTGAAAACATGAGATATTTTTTTGCACCCGCGATAGTGCTTTAAACATTTCTCATTGCTTTTCGTAGGTACGTATTAATTGAAGTTTTATAAACAAATAAAAAAAGAACTTCATAAAATGTAGCCCTTCAAATATTGACTTCATTAAAAATGTTTTTAATTATAATAAAAAGAAACCCTCAAAGTGTCTAAATGTTGCACCCGCGATAATGGAATCGCCCTATTATAGTACAGGAAAACGAGGCAAAAAAAGCACAAACCATTCATTTTGTGCTCTCAGTGGGATTTTTTTATACTCAGGAGGCACCCCTCTACCACATATAAAAAAATAAAACATATAAAAAACCTTTCGAAAGAATCATGTGCGTTTTCCAAAGTTATTGAGAAAATAGTGATAAAAGTCGCAAACAAAAAGTTGAAAAAAACCCAAATAAGGCTGTGTTGTATTAATTTTTTCGACTTTTGAATGCGGAGTAATTTTTGTTGGTTAAGTGAGTCATTCTTTCGCTAACAAGATAATGCATTTTTGCTGGAAAAATTAATTTCAAATTTTGTTTACTATTAGGTAAATTATACTATTCTAAAATGGCCATGAATTTTCTTTTTTTTTTTATTAAATTAATTTTGTTCTTATTTTTGTAAAATTTGGTTAACTAAAAGCAATTCAACACAAGAAAAAAAGGATAATCTGGTTATTTAATATGTGATTTAAAAGTCTGGTTGAAAATCCCAAAAACCACCTTAATTTTTGTTTGTTATTTCTCAAAAACTAAAATAACATTTATAATCTAGTTCTCAGTATTTGACTAAAAATTGATAACAGGGTGATTCTACAAAAAGTGGAATAATATCGGCAAAATTAAAGGTTTTAATAGCTTCACTTTCGCCGTTAAAAAAATATGTTGGAACATCGATTTAAGATAACATAGCAAAACCCGTTAAAATGAATCATCTTCGGAAAATTTCTCAGACTGAATAGAATTATAGTACTTTTTATTATTATTTATTATTTATTTATTTATAGTAGCATCAACTTATATATATTTTACAAAATTTCAGAAAATTATTTTAGAGATTTAAGATACATCGTTCTATTACAGCTATAAAATATTATAATTTATATTATGAGAGAAGTCATTTGGACCAATTTAATTTCTTAAGGGAAAGCTACAAATAAAAACCCTTATATGACACTTAAAACTAATATTGCACTCTCAATTAAAAATGTGTACATGAATCATTTACATTATCATTTTTGTTATACTATTGTAATTCTAATAATTGTTGTATAAGTTCAGTGTAAGATGAGGAACAATTTTCGTAAAATGTTGGTTTCGACTTCTCAATGAGAGTGTCTAAAAAGTTGATATTGGCTAGTTCGTGCAACCTGTGAGTTGAGTAAGACCATGGTAAATTTAGCATCATTTTAAGAATTTTATTTTGGCATCTCTGAAGTTTCATTTTTTGTGTTTTGGGGCAGTTACCATAAGCAGGGGCACCATACAGAAGGATGGCTTGAAAAATAGATTTAAACAAAACAAGTTTGTTATCATTAAGCTTTTATATTTAAAAGGACACCTTAAAATAACTCCACTTGAGTCGGTACTTGTTAGTTTTTATTAATTTAATTAACATTAACATTTAACACGAAACGAATAAACATTAAAATAAAAAATAAAAACAAACAATGTAACTAACTTTAATGCATTTCATCTTCAGCAATCACGACTAAACGTTGAGCGCATATAATTGAAGTAGGTATACTGTTGTTGAATTTGTTTCATAGAACACAGCTATGATCAAAGGTCAATATTTTCCTTTTCTTAGTTTTATGTATTGCTGCGACACATAATGTTAATTAGGCAAGACTCAATATTGCCGTTGTCTAAATTCAGGTCTTTTTGTATGTACAAAGATTCATAGGCATCCAATCTTCTATGATCAAGTACCGACTCAAGTGGAGTTATTTTAAGGTGTCCTTTTAAATATAAAAGCTTAATTTATCGAACTTCACGCCATTCAACATTTTTTGTGATTAAGTTTGTTATCATTACTGAGTTTTGATTTTCTACATATCAGAGGATAGAGGATTTTTATATATATTTTGTACATTTTTTCATAAAATTTCCAGGGAACTGAGAGGGATTGCCAGGGGACTGAGTTTTTTTTTACATTTATTACCCAACCAAAAAATGTTTAATTTGAAAGAATAAAAACCGAAAATATATTATGGTTTTACGTAGCCATAGCCTAAATAATACTAACAAATATTCCTACTTATATACAAAAATTGTATTTGGGTAAATATTTCAAAATATTAATATTCCGTGGTCCATCACTTTTAATTAAGAAATAGCTTTTGACATCTCAAGAAAATATATTTTTGTTATAAAATATAACCGTAATTTCAAGTTGAACACCAAAAATATCACTAACCTGGTACACGGTATCACTACCCTGGTATGTCCCAAGGCCTACCTTTGTTATATTCCGTGAATATTTAAGCGAACTAAGAAAACGTTTGAATAATCTAGTAACATCGTTTTGTGAGGGTAATATGAATAGCTTATTTCATGAAGTAAGTTTATTTTTAATACTTTTCTCAAGTAATATAAGAGTTAATATAGTATATAGTTATTTTTTGGATAAGCCGCGTTTTGAAATTAAAAATTGCACTTTAGTACTCACCCCGAACGTTTCCCATCAAATTGCATTGAGCGTCGTCACCGGGAAACTGCTGTTGAAATATTATAAATTAGAAAAAAAAACAATTTATATTAGAAAATGTCCATTTTTGGGTCCGAAATATAAATGTTTTGAAATATTCACCCATGTAAGTACTTACCAGGTAAATAAAACTGTTAATCCACGACCTCTCGCACAAATTTATTTTTTTAAAAGTGACATAACAAACAGACGCGAGATGTAAACCCAATTTTGTTTCAACGAGACTCGATACTTGATATTACATGCAAGGCCGTAGCCAGGAAATCATTCCCGGGGGGGGGGGTTATTCTCTTTCGAAACAAATTTCATAGTTTAGCGTGTAATCGATATAAATAAAGTGCTCGGCTCAGTCGAACGAACTAGCTCTTTTAGAAAACTATGAGAGAACATAAACATAAATTTATCAAATTAGGTTGAGAGGCGAACATTCTTACAAAATTGCATATTTTAATAAAACGGTTGCTTAGCAAAAAACCAGGCGTTATCAATTTATGGCCAAATTTGTAAAAGTCGTTAACATAAAATTTCTTTTATGTGACCTTAAAATGAAAAACATGAAGTGCAGTTGTAATAACAGCACTGCAAAAGTATAACGTTGCCAATTTTTTATCAAAAGAGATAATCGTTTAGAGAAAATTTGAAAAATAAACTAAAACCGTTAAATGGATTTAGTCAATCCATCATCTTTTTGACTCCTTTCGACTGAAAATTCCATTGGAAGGCAATAAGTTGAGCTGTTGAGCAAATTACCTATCATACATGAAAATAAAAGTAATAGGGCTTTTTAACAGGCGGCTATATTCTTATATTTCCGTATAGCTCTTTCATACCACAGGAGTTCTTACGGGTAAAATTCGGTTTTCCTCCAATTGCCTCAAATTTGGTTTTATACGCGCTTAAAGATCAGTATTTTCCGAATGCAAGTTAAACTATTTCATTCTATTCCCTACGTTTCGTTGGGGTTTTTCCAACTACTCAGTTTTTATTAACTGCAATTAAATTTAATTTTTCACACAATATGTACTTAGGTATTTAACATTTTAAAATTAACTTACATTTTACATTAGTTTTATTATTATTATTTCTTGAATATTTCTTAATTTTCAATTCTCACTGGAAGTTAGCCTATTTTTAACAATCGTAACCACCAATATTTGTTTAATCTGTATCTCAGCAATCACTGAACCGATTTACACGGTTCGTTTGTTGTTGGATAGAGGAAATTTTAAACTAGGTCGTAGAGACTATATTTTTCGATTTTAATTGCGCCGCATAGAGGTAGATTTCGATCAGATTTATATTTATAAACAAAAATTAGAGTGAATGAATGCAATATGGTTTCAAATTATTGTCGCGGACATCGAAAATTCCATCGCTTGTAGAATCACCCAACAGCATTTTATATTTTCAAGACAACGGCATTTTCTGATGCAATTCAATTTGAAGACAAAAAATATTTTTTTTGATTTCGAAATTTCGACTTTGAATTTTATTACCTATCTAAAAAACTATTGAGTATAAAACAACTTTTTTCAAACATTTAATTGATGATTAGAGCTTTAGCTTTGAAAAAATGTGTGTAATAATTATCGTATGTGCTTTTCTTGATTTAAACAAAAAAAAAGTGTTATTTTCCATTTAAAATCAATTTTTTTTTTAATATGCCCGTCCTGTCTAAACGCGAGGCGATGAACCCCCCTTTTTTTAAGGATATTTTTCTTGCCTTGATCTAAAATACTCGTTTGCTACCTTTTTGTATTCATTGCAAATCATCCTGTGCCCTGTGGCCTGTATTTTTATTTTTTTTTTATTTTCTATCACAAAAAATTCAATAAAAAACATTTGATTACAAATGTCTTTTATTCTTATTCATTTGTCCGAAATTTCAACACTTTATTTTAAATAACTAGGAAGATATCGATTTTCGATCCAAAGCAAACCCATTTTTCCCACTGTGCCCCCCACCCACTGCCCGACCTCTCTGTACGCCCCTGAGAAGATAGAACTGCTATACCTGATATCTATATAGACAGTAGATTTGTGTTGAAATGTAGATGATATTCATGAGTTAATTGTAAGGAATCGTTTATCTGGTAGCTTAATATAAAGAAAATTAAGCAACTCATTTCCGATCCACATTGATATTGTCACTTAATTCCATCCTAGCATACCTTGTCTAATCTCTAATATAATTGATGAGAAGACTTTGACACAATGACACCCCGATAGTTCTAAATCAATTATTTGCTGTTATTTTGTAGCATTCTTAAAGAATAGTTTATAAGACGCTCTATTCAATACTTTCATCAATATTGTAACTCATGCGTTCCTGGATAGTTTAAATAAAGCTGTTAGACATTCAGTTTTTAAGAAAGGTATATATAATGTAAGATGTCGAAAACACTTGTATTGGCTTACTAATAACAACGTTAAGCTTTATTGTAAATGGTTTCTTATTTATAAAAAATCTAACAGTTCGTCAATAAATTAATTTCTTAGGCCAAGTTTTTCAGTATTGAGTTAACCCTGACTTAAGCTGCGAGCTAGTTAATAGCGAGAATAAATTAATCTAGAGTTAACTCACGAAGCAGTTTTTTAGTAAAGGACAAAATTTGATTGATGTTTATCGAAACATGTCATTTTCATAATGAAAAAAATAAAACAAACAACAAATACAATAAAGCATACATAGCTTAGCTATACATTACAATAATCCGGGAAAATTTGCAAAAATAAGAAATTAAAATTGCAAAGTTTCTGAAAATTCACATTCTGGGAAAGAAATATGTGCTATTAAAGATTCTGAAAGTCCCGAGTTCTAAAAGGTGACTCGGGTTTAAACCTCCTCTGTGCTCACCGGTCGGTGCGGCGGCGGCGGCGCAATGGTTCTGACGAGTCTATGTCCCTTACCTATAACCAATCGCTAACTACGCGTTTATACAGGGTGAGTCATGAGCAATGCGACAAAGAAAAAAATCGTATGGGAGGGGGGGTCTATTCCCCTCCGTTTAGCCGGGAGGGGCAATTTTCGAAAAAACTGACTTAAAATGGGAAAAAAATTATTTAAAATCAACGGCTTCATTCACAATGCTGTGCGATACGTTTTTGAAAAGCCAATAATTTTTTCTTTCATTCTGTGTTTAAATAAATCTATTCTAAGAAATAGTTTTTGAAATATTAATTTTCAAAGTCAAAATTTTGAAAAAAAAAATTGAAAAAAAAATTTCAAATTCATTTTTTTCAAAATTTTACGTAATTAAGTGCTAATTTTAATTTCAAAATTCAATGCTGTTATTAATTTTAAGTCTAAATAAGAAAACCGGATGTAAAAATTTTATGTCGTTCTCAAGAAATTAAAAAAAAACCAAAACCACCTTTTTCTAAGAAAAACATTTATTTTTATTGTAACGAAGCAATTTATTTATTTATTTAGCATTAATCTTAGTTTTTTTACTTTTTTTTTAATTGGAGTTTTATGAGAACGTAATAAAATTAAATAGTATTGGAATAACCCTGGATTAATATTATTTTCATTGATAACTTCTGAAAACTGACCTGTCAATATTTTTGCCTTGGCCTGCCCGCAGCCCATGGGTTCTACCTGTTATGGGGACAATAGGGACAATAAAACCGCATTTTTTTTAATGAACAAAAAAAGAAAATTGCAACGCAAGATAAGTAAAAGGCATTGCTGCAGTTTTGCTTAGTAATTATTTCAAATTTGAATATTAACTCATTAACACGTAACGATGTCAAGCTCATACACCCGAGAAGAATTAACGGACATGCATTTCTGCTACGGTTTAGCTAATGGTCGAAGTCGTGAAGCCGAAAGACTGTACGCTGAAAGATATCCCGATAGGAGGTGTCCCCATCATAGCACGTTTCCAAGAATCCACCGACGTCTAAGAGATCATGGAGTGCTGGAGCATCGAAGAAGCGAAAGGCCAGTTTCTGATGAGTCAAGAATCTTAGATGAAAGAATTCTGGATTTAGTCCGAAATAATCCCTCCGTCAGTACAAGAAGGATATCCACTATGCTTGGAGTGTCCCAATCTAGAGCATGTCGAGTACTTCGGGCGGAAAATTTACACCCGTCTCACTTTACGCCTGTTCAGGAACTCACCTCAAACGACAAGTTATTGAGAACCGAATTTTGTAGAACATTACTACTTAGAAATGAAACCGAACAAAACTATTTTAGAAGAATATTCTGGACGGATGAAGCACAGTTTACTAGGGATGGGGTTACTAACTTCCACAATTTACATTATTGGAGTAGCGCCAATCCACACAAAAAAAAACAAAACAAATCACAACACCGCTTTAGTTGTAATGTTTGGCTTGGTATTGTTGGACACACTGTGATCGGGCCCCGGTTTTTGAATTCCATTATTAATGGAGAATCATACCTGCAATTCCTACGAGACCTTTTACCCGATTTATTAGACAGCGTTCCATTGGTTATAGCAGATACTTTAATCTACCAACAAGATGGTGCTCCAGCACACTACAGCTTACAGGTGAGAAACTGGCTGGATGATCATTTTAGTGACCGTTGGATCGGAAGAAGGGGCCCCACGGAATGGCCGCCTAGGTCACCAGATTTAACTCCCCTAGATTTCTATGCATGGGGATTTATGAAGAATTATGCTTACGAAGTGGAAATAGTATCATTGGAACAACTGAAGGAACGAATTGAAGTCGCTGGAGTCAAATTGCAGGAAAATTTGTCAAGCATAAACTTATGTGAAGCCATTACAAGGAGATATAATCTATGCCTTCTAAACAATGGAGATCATATCGAGAATTTTTTATAAGTACTTCCAATAAAAAACATAGTAAAAATAAAAGGAATAAAAAAAACTAAAAAAACTAAGATTAATGCTTCTTAAATTGCTTCGTTACAATAAAAATAAATGTTTTTCTTAGAAAAAGGTGGTTTTGGTTTTTTTTTAATTTCTTGAGAACGACATAAAATTTTTGCATCCGGTTGTCTTATTTAGACTTAAAATTAATAACAGCATTGAATTTTGAAATTAAAATTAGCACTTAATTACGTAAAATTTTGAAAAAAATTAATTTGAAATTTTTTTTCAATTTTTTTTTCAAAATTTTGACTTTGAAAATTAATATTTCAAAAAATATTTCTTAGAATAGATTTATTTAAACACAGAATGAAAGAAAAAGTTATTGGCTTTTCAAAAACGTTTCGCACAGCATTGTGAATGAAGCAGTTGATTTTAAATAATTTTTTTCCCATTTTAAGTCAGTTTTTTCGAAAATTGCCCCTCCCGGCTAAACGGAGGGGAATAGACCCCCCCCTCCCATACGATTTTTTTCTTTTCTCAACGCAACTTACACGCCCTAGCATTTTGTCGCATTGCTCATGACTCACCCTGTATAAACACGCGGCTTAAATTTTTAAGACGAGTTAATTTGTTTGCTTACCAATAACTAAGTTGACCACGTCTTTTACTAACTGCGGCTCTTATATACTAATTTATTACATTCGCTGTCGAAATAGGTGGCTATTTTCTTAGAGCCGCCACTTTGTACTTCCTGCAATAATATCATTATTATTATAATAATAGCATCTTAGACAGGAATCACCTGAATCAGACAGACAACATTATTTAATCCTAATCCGTTCAGTCGCTCATTGTTAGCGATTTCATAAAGCTCTTGAAAGAAAAATTGCTGTTCATCTGGATCCAATGTATCTATTTCCCTACGTTGAGGCATGAAAATAGGAACTGGTAAGCTAAGTGCTTGACACGACATATTTTGAGCATTCAAAAAACCTTCGATTTCAAGTAAGGCACGATTGAATGAAATTCCGTCTTCGTTATTCCTCAAAAATTAATATGTGAAGGAAGCATCTACTACCCTCTAATTGGTGGTTGAATCATATGTAAAATAACAAATAAAATTTAAAAAATAAATAATAATAAAAGTTCACTTATTGAGTTTATTGCCTTGGTTTGACTTGCGCAGGTTTAGGCGTGTCCTTGGCTTTAAAAGTAGGTTAGCACAAAACAATCATGGTGGCACTAAAAAGAAAAAAAAAACCGTTGCTGTGGCTGTTCTAGTCTTAAGTTATTTTAAGTAGTTTTAAGTGTAGTTTTAAGTTTTATAAAAAATAAAAAAATGATACATATAATAAGTTTTTTCATAATTTTCTTATTTTTAAGTAATAAATGAATTTTGAGAATATTTAAGCTAGGTACGCCGAAAGGCAATAATTTTAAGTTGGTTATGGTATAATTTAGAGCGCTCGCATAGGGCCAGTAAGTTAGTTAAGTTAATATGTAAGCTAGTTGTTAAGGTTTTTGTCTAGCAAGTAAGTAGTTATAAGAAAATTGAAATATAAAAACGGAATATACAAAAAAAAAAAAAAAAAAAAACCCTCTAATTAACCGATAGGTACATTTTTCAAAAAAAAACTAAAACTTAAAACAACGGTAATACTTACAAGATTATGTGATACTTTTTTGGAAAGTTAACAGTTTTTAAAATAAGTTAATTTTTATTAATATTTTTTTTTTTTACATTACGTAATAAAGTACCTTTTTTTTTTGATTCCAAATATAATTCTTATTAAATAATATAAGTCAAAAACAGAAAACCGGATGTTCAAACGTCTTGTACTTTTTGAAAAATTAGAAATAACCAGAAATACTTTTTTTTTAATTAACAAGCAAAATTGCTTAAAGTTTTTGGAGTGAATAAAAAAAAATGTGACGTTCTTGAGAAATACATATTGTGGCAGAGAAATATTAGTCTTTTAAGATTCTGAAAAGTCCCGAGCTTTACAACGTGAGCTCGAATCAACAACCCGGATATAAGCCTCCACTGCTCTTCCCCCGGTGGGACACGCGACGGTCCAGTTTGCTTGGTCCAGTTTTTCCACACCCGTAATTAAGGCCAAGACAAGAAAAAAATTGGATCGTGAAGGGGCATCTACTACTTCCCTTTTGCCAGAAGGGATAATTTTCTAAAAAACAAACGGTAATACTTACAAGGTCGAGTGATACTTTCATGTAAAGTAATTTTTTTTTTCTTTTATTTAATTTATAAATAAAGTTTTTTCATTCAACATTGTTTGAAATAAATAATTTACTAAAAATAAAAAAAAAATGTTTAACAATTAGTATGTAGGTGTTATTTTTTTTCCAAAATTGTTTGCTCTTTTTAATTATAAAGTTAAAAACAGAAAACCGTATGTTCAAATGTCTTGTGCGTTTTCAGAAAATTCAAAACAACTTTTTGAACTTGAAAACTTCAATTCAAAATTTTTTGTAAAAATACTCTTTTTTTTAAATTTTGTTTTGCCATGAAAGAAGAGATTTCTTGCTTTGCAAAAAAGTATTACAATGCATTGTAGGTATCACCGTTTGTTTTTAGTATTTTTTTCCTTATGTAATTTTTCCTTTTTGGGTAATAACTAGATGCCCCCTTACTATACAATTTTTGAATTTAATTGAATTTTCACTAAAAACCACAATTATTTTTTTATAGTTTAATAAAAATGGACATTATAATCGCAATGCTTGGTTTAAAATTTATGTTTAGTATGTTGTATTGTTATTTTTTTAAATGTAATAAAATCTTAAACAAATTAAGCCTTTCCTCAGTTCTTTTGACCACATGGGAATCAAGATATAGTTCTTCTAAAATGGTGCATTTTTCCCATAAAATGACAATTTTAAATTTTGCTCTCGTTCAAATAAAAATATTGCCAAGACCGTTCGTCTTATGAAAAAAGTCATGGAAAATAAAAGTTGGGGACCATTTAATTTGTTTTCATTGAAGCGCAAAACCAAGTCTGTGAGACCAATAGTTCACTCGAAAAAAACATAAAAAGGTAAGAGTAGATTTTTGAAAAATTTAAGCGTCTAAGGGTCTATGTTATGTTCCACCGTTTAGGCAGGACAAAAAATTATTTAAAAACAACGATAAAGCTTAAAAACCCATGTAAGACCTTGGAAAATCAGAAAAATCTTATTAATTTTCTTGTTTCATAAAGTTGTAGTAAACAGTTTTTGAAAAATTAATTTTTAAACTCGAAATTTGGAAAAAAAAAATTTTAAACTAATAATTTTTAAAATTTTATGTTTTTAATTAAAATTTTTGTTTTCAAAATTCGATGCTCTTGTTAATTTTTAGTCAAAAGCAGAAAACTAGATGCTGACGTGTCTTGTACTTTTTGAGAAAACTAAAAAAATCACCTTTTCTAAAAAAATCCATTTTTTTAATTTACGTGACTGGACTTTTATGTAATTTGTGGAATATTGAAAGATTTAACTTTCTTTAATTATTTTTAAAACATTCAAAATGTTATACTCATACAATGTGAAAAAGTACTTGATAAATGCTATTCTACACGTTTTTTCACTAATGACACTTGAAATTCGACTTGCCAATTTATGTAGTTTATTATGGTGTGGTGGGCGGAGGAATAGCGACGGCGGGACCTACATGTCGTTTTTCAACCAAGTACAATTTTATAAAAAATATAACTTAGACAAAAAAAAAAGTAATCATAGGTATACATTTTTATTGAGAGTGCTATAGTGATTAAAGCCAAAATTAAAGCAGGTTTGCAGAAAATTTTGTTGCACAAATATACGTTTACAAAAGAAATCCCAAACCCGTTATGGTTTATCGATATTTACATACTAGTTTTTTTTTATTTTTTCTACATAGGTACATGAAATATAAGCTAATTTCAAATTGTAAATAATTCGATGAACATAAAATAAAATTTTGTAATTAAGTCAAATATCAAATTTACAAAAAAAAAAAAAAAAGTAAAAATTAAAATTAAGCTTTCTATTAAATGTTTGTATCTCTACTGAAATTTGAAGTCATCTAGCTTTTTAAGAGAACATTTTTCGTTAAAATCGATTAACCGATTCACAAGATAGGAACAAAATAACGGTTGTATGAGATATAGGTACCGATAATCATGATTTCAAGTGGATGCTATTTTTACAGACTTTGTGAAGGCATTTGATAGCCTTTGTATATTGCAGCTTTTCATTCAACCCTTCTTGAGTGGGTCTCCAATTATTTGGTTAATAGAAGACAAATGGTAAAAATTTAGAACTCTAGATCAAAAGTCATAAATGTTTCATCTGGTGTTCCTCAAGGAAGCCATCTTGGACCATTATTATTTCTTATTTATGTAAATGAATTGCCTTCAACGCTGCAACTGGTTTATTGTTTGCAGACGATTTTAAATTTTGTACCAGAATAAAATCTATGAATTATTGTCTTAGTGTTCAAAGCGATATAAATAAAATAGTTGATTCGTGTAAACAAAATTTTCTATAACTTAACATTAAGAAATGTAATACATTTTCATTTTTTATGATTATAATATTTCAAACACTGCTTTAAATAGACTTTCTAAAGTCAAAGATCTTGGGGTAGTTGTCGATGCAAAGCTAAATTTCGCATATTGATTTTACTTTAGCAAAAGCAAACTCAATGGGTCTTCTAAATAGGAATTGCTACGAATTTTCTAGTTCTTATGCAATCATGGCTGTTTATACTTTACTTGTCCGCCCCCATTTGGAATACGCTTCAGTCGTATGGGATCCATTTTACGCAGTCTCAAAAAATCGGATTGAAAGGGTTCAAAAATCTTTTACCAGATTTTTGGTTAGACAGTTGAAATGGAATTTGCCTGAAATGCCAACTTACTCAACCAGATGTGCCCATATTGGTTTAGCTACTTTGGGAAAACGCCAGTTCGTAAATTGTGTTATCTTCGTTTATTATATATTGTCTTACCATTTAAAATGCCCCGATTTGCTATATCTTCTAAGTATCTATGTTCCAGGCCAAAATTTAAGATTCAAAATTTTTTTTTGTATTTCCTCACATAAATATAATTACGGTTGTAATGAATCATTCTCAAGATGTATAAGATTATATAATGAACTAAATTTTAATTTAGATTTAAGTCTAGAAAGAAATGTATTTAATTCATATTTACATTATAACATAGTTGTACTATGTAATAATGTAAATATGAATTAAGTTTATATTTAGTTTTAAGCAATCTGTAAGAGGAAATTCGATAGATGAATGAAATAAATAGATAAATAAATAATATGCTTGCATTTTTTTTTTTTTTTTTTGCAACTTAATAAAAGACAATCAGATGAAAACAATCTCTATTTTTATTTTGAAAATCGTTGTAGCCGTTTTTGAGAAAATTAAACTTCTTTATAACGGTTTTTAGGCAAGTACCTATCTAGCTATACCATTATTTTTTGAGCTTAAAAAAATTTCAATTTATTACAGGTATCAAATTTGAAAAAAATTAAGTGTCGCCGTTTAGGCTATAGCTGTAAGGTGCTAATACAACTAGACTGCCAGATAGGCAGACAGACAGAGATAGAATTTCCGGGACCACTTTTGTCGTCTTCTCTATCAACATAATGTCGTGTTTGAATGTTATTTTTTTTTTCCTACGCGAATGCCTAACTTGCCTTAAGCTATAGGTACATACTTAGTACTTATAATTGCAAGTTCTCCTAAGTGTCTTTTCGAAAATACCTAAGTTCATAAAATAAATAGGTATAGCTACCTTTATTAGATAATGGTTTTTGTTTTGTCTAAAATTTTTCGTGAATGGTTAAATCTATTTTAACAAAAAAACGAACTTGACTTGATATTAAATAAAAATGGATTTATTAAAAAATAACTCTAACAAATTTTTAACTTTATTTGTTGAAGAATCTAATTCCTCTTCGGCTGTTAAGGTCACTTTTTATAAGCAATGAAACAAAAATACTTCATTTACTTTTCTCGACGTTTCGACAGGGATTACTGTCTTCCCCAGGGGATCTTTATTATACAAAGAAACATATTTATAAACACAGTAATTAGTAATATATAAAAAGCAAAATGTTATTGACTTACTTTAAGTTAATAAAAAAATAATTTAAAAAGAAATTTGAATTTGTTTAATTTGGAAAACAAAAAGAAATTTTAAAGCAAAATTAAAAATAAAAATTAAAAACAAACTATTGAAATTTAAGCACTTCTTCTAATGAAGATTAGTCAACTAATGTCTAGTGGTGATTAATTAGATTTTAACGGAAAAATTCAAAATTTTAAGTTGACGTGCAGACACAAAAGAACAATAAACGGCAGATATGTTTTGTGTGTCCTGTTTCCTATTCATGTTGTTGTTGTTTTTTAAGATGTGAAGTGTTTCTAACGTATACCTTTTGGACACATGTCGCTCCGTTTGCAAAATGTCTACTTCTTCGAAATTAAGTTGATAGTTGGTTGCAACACAATGACTCGCCAGTGCTGTCTTTCCGGAACTTTTCGATTTAATATCCGATTTGTGGTTCGTTATTCTTTGTCGCAAGAGCTGTTTGGTTGTGCCAACACAGCAGAGGTCACAATTTTCTTTGCCCATACAATTAATTGTATAAACTACGTCCGTTCTATTTTCATTTTCAATTTTGGGTTTAAGTCGCGTAAAAACAGAGGCTAGTGTACAAAGTAAATGCTAAATGCTAATTTCACATTTTTACAACGGTCTTTGACAACTTGTTTAAAGTTTTAAGCCAAAGTTGGAACATAAGCAATGCTTTTGTAGACGCTGGCTCTTTCAGTTGTAGATTTGTTATCTGTTGGTTGTTTAATTTAAATTTTATGGTGTTGTATGAGACTTCTTATTAGTTCGTATGGATATCCATTGTTGGCCAAAATCTTTGTCATCAAGTGTTCATTGTTGGAATGAAACTTATGGTCACTTAGAGTGATCATAAGTTTTATAATCCAATAAAGTTACAAATCCAACTTGGTCAAATACTCTTTTAATCTAACAATTTGTGTTTATTTATGTATTTTAAATGACCATGTAATGACCATCAACATTTATTTGATGCAACTACCTATGTACCTTTGTTCAAAGTAATCATTTTCTATAACAACCGATTTTATTTTTTTATTTTATTCCTTCAGATAAAACAAAACCAGCACAAAGCAATGAAAAAGATGTCGTAACTAAAACGAAAATGCTCCAAGCTTCATACCTACATAAAATCGACTGAGTAAAAAAAAATTTAAGCAAATCTGATTTCTAGCACACCCTGTTCATCATAAAATGCAAGAAGTCTGCAGTAGTTTAGACCCCCAAATGGGTGCTCAAATCAAAACTGAATCCCCGCTGAATCCATTGCACATACAAACCGGACAAACAATTATACCAGCAGTCGTTCTCGGTGGCAGTACACCTGGTGGGCCTGTCGTTGTCTCTGGAGGTGGCAGCGGTGGCGTTGGTAATGGTACACCCAACAACAAAATGGCACCAAACTGTGATAAACGTGCCGATACGGCATACTGGATGGCCAACGAAAGTGGCTTCATTAATTCTCAGCCATCGATGGCCGAGTTCCTCAATCACCTGAGTCCAGAGAGTCCCAAAATGGTTGGCACTCCCGGATATCCGGTTGTGCAAGCGGTCGATAGCATGGACTCTGTGCCCGAATATCCATGGATGAAGGAGAAGAAGACATCGCGAAAGAACAACAATCAAGGTATGATTTTTTTTATCAGAATTATGTGTCTTAATATCTTTTGTATATGTGTATCTAACCAATTTGTATCGCAATCTTTACGCTTCCATTCTCAAGTCAACCCTGAGAGTAAGACTGCAATTGGGAGCCAGAGCCATGGCTTTGTGTCTTCTGATCGCTGAGATGAATTGCTTTCATAAAACTGCGTGCTTCGAAATGAAAATAATTAATCAACGGCATTTACGCTTGCATGAAACAAAACCACGAACCGTTCTGTTGCCTGTTGGTGATGAGATTGGTGATGGTGTGGTGGTTTTAGCGGCGGCGGCGCCGTCGCACTGCTCCCTCTTCCTCACTCCCTATATATATTTATATATAGCCTCTGAGCAAGCGGGCTCCTTTGAACCCCGCGTCTCCCAAGACATGTTATTTGCGATCATTTGTAACAATTTTCTTTTACTATATACACTCGGATGCTATCACTATGGTTGGATGTGTTGCAAGCTGCGCTGAGACCGATTTCTTTGGTTTGTGTCGTCCAAACGTCCAAGTGCGGTGTATATGCGCACATATCAGAGTCGATGATGGACAGACGTCCGGGGCGTAATTTATAAGAAATGCTCTTACGTCAAAGTCCGTCAGTCCAGTGGTGATAAATGAGGTATCAAGGCTACGCAGGTTAACCGAATGCAAGTGCTCTCTGGCTGGCAAGCATCTCGAATGCGATCACAACCTGTTATTTAGGTTCATTTGTCAAAATCTATATTATATACGAAAATAAACCTGTCTTCTGGTTGTCTATGTGGTGCGCATGCTCAGCTCAATGCATTATATAGCATTCATTCACCATTCACGCACCAACTGACTGATTGACTAATACCGATGCCTGTGTGAGAGATGAATCCTTGGGATGGTAAATACTGTTATCCTGCAATTCGAAATGAGGATTCACCAAGGTGCAAAAACTGTAAGGTACTTCCGTCAGTTTCGGTACTTTTAATGTGTTAAAGACATCTGCACAGTTAGGGGTATTGCTATATACGGCTCCTGAAGTATCCTGGGAATTTGGCTCAACAGGTTTAATTGAGGTCAATTAACAAGCAGTAAATATGGCTACCTCTTATATCGGAGAGATGTGAAAAATTGTTTTATAGAAACGAAAGTGATTTGAGAACATAATCAATTAAACTGCATCGTGAGATCACCGGCGTTTTTTTAAACTTTAATATTATTATTAGGTTCTTTTAGAACAATATGGATCGAACTCCTGATTCACTTGTATAATATAATCTTGAATAATTATATTATCTCTAATAGTGGAAATAAACCCCTGAAAGTAAGTAGTAAGCTTCAAAGAAGAGTAAAGTCTAGTAGATTTTTCCGTATACTCGTAGCTACACGTCATATATATCTACTATTCAATGGTGACGCCCGGGGTTCTCTTGAAAAGTCAAAAGCAAGAATATAATTAAAAAAACAAACAATGAATAGGTATGGAATAGAAAGCCTCTGGCTGAGAGGGAGCGGGTCCAAGCAGAGATATAGGTTCTAAGGTTGTAAAAACAAACCCCAAAAAACTCTTCGTATGGCCCAATGAAACCTTATATCGATACCCCAAGTCTCCATAGGAGACATATTTAAGACTCTCGAATTTAATTATATTAATTGTGTTGAATAACTTACTTACAAAAGACAATAAAAACAAAATAAAAACGAAAACTCAGTTTCGGAAAATACGGAGTTAGCTGATTGAAATCATACACGAAATTTTTGTTCTACTTTCCGTTTTGTAGCAGGCAGCTACACGGCGGAATATAGGTGAAACCGGTGGATAACCGGTTTAAGTCTCCACAACTCTCCACTTTTTTTAATTAAGTGTTCAGCGAGAAATTAATTTTCAAAGTTTTTATTCTACCGAGTGATTGGTTTAAGGTGCACCAAAAAGCTTGAGCATGTAGGTGGAGTTAAGACAAGAAAAAAATTGTATGGTAGTGGGGGGGGGTCTATTTTCCAGCGTTTAGGAGGGAGGGTTAATTTACTAAAAAAATTACTTAAATCAGAAAAAAAGTATTTAAAAACCACGGTGAATGATACAAAGCTTTTTGGAAAGCCAGAAAACTACTCTTTTATTTTATTTTCAAATTAAGTTGTTTAAGTGAACAGTTTTAAAAAAATTAATAAAAATTTTAAAAATTTTGAAAACGAAAATTAAAAACAAAATTTTAAACTAATTTTTTTCAAAATTTTATGTAATTAACTATTATTTTTATTTTCAAAATTCAACGCTCTTATTATTTTTTAGTCAAAAACAGAAAACCGTATGCCAAAATGTATCTTAGTTTTTATTGTTAATTGTTTTTAACCAGATTAACCAGATTTCACTTTTTTTGAAAATTTTCTTAATTTCTCAAAAACTAGGATACATTTTGGCATCCGTTTTTTTGTTATTGACTAAAAATTAATAAGAGCATTGAATTTTGAAAATAAAAATAGAAGTTAATTACCTACATAAAATTTTGAAAAAAATTAGATTAAATTTTTTTTTTTTTTAATTTTTTTTTCAAAATTTTGAGTTTGAAAATTAATTTTTTTAAAACTGTTCACTTAAACAACTTAATTTAAAAATTAAATAAAATAGTAGTTTTCTGGCTTTCCAAAAAAATTTAACAAGACTTTGTATCATTCACCGTTGTTTTTAAATAATTTTTTTTCTGATTTAAGTCAATTTTTTATCAACTTGCCCCTCCCGCCTAAACGTCTTTCTTGTCTTAACCCCACCTACACGCTCAAGCTTTTTGGTGCACCTTAAACCAATCACCCTGTATATAATTATATAGTAAAAATCGAAATTGGATCATATGTAATTCTAAATTATACATATATTTTAGGAAGTTATACTTATTGGAAAAATATATTAAAACTGACTTATGTGAATTTTATTCTTCCTCGAAGAGCGACTGCATCATTTACCTACATTTTCTTACACAATTTATGATATCCGTATGTAGGTAGGTACTTAGTTTTAATTATTTTTATTTTTGCATTTATGTTTTTGTAACACTTTTAATTATATAATATTTTTAAGTGAAGAATAAAAGTAATTTGAAAAATAAATAGAACAAATATAAAGTTTGCTGCTCAGCTCTTTTGTGTGAACAAGAGCATAATTATTGCACTGTTAAATGCAAAAAATAAAGTCTTTCATACATTTTAGAAGGTGAAGCAATAGAAAAGCCGTTTTTCTCATATATAAATATAGCTTACACGTCTCACTGTAGATCCTGGACGAAATAGCTACATAAAGACTGAGTCGGTTAAACAGTGCCACTTTTTTCTCATATTTTATGAGTTGCGATGTGATTTATTTGCAAAGAATTATATCGCGTTGTGTTTCTTTCGCATAATTTCTTGGGCGAAAATTCATTTCAGTTTGTTGTTCGTAAATATTTCGCACTTATAAAATATTCGGCATTGACGAAATTTAATATTCCCAAACAACTGCTAAGCCTAAATGATAGGTACTATAAAAAAAAATAAAAAAAAAATATAAAAACTTTTTTCAGAAACAGCTTATTAACAGTACCTGCCATATAACCGTTTTGAATTACTCCGACTATCTTTTGAACGGCTACGTTTATTGAAGAAATTTAATATTCTAAAACTACCTACTGCGAAAAAAAATAAAAAAAAAAAAAAATTTTGGAAAAAGTTTTTTTGTTTTGAAAAACCGGTACCTACCTAATTCTAATTTTCTCGAAAAAAATATTATCAATGTTGATAAAATTTCATGTTAGTAAATTTTTACAAAAATTATTTTTTTTTATTCCATACATTTGTTTATTAAAGATTTTTTTAAAAACAAATATTTCAAAATATAAAAAACTGACATTTTTTGTTAGAAAACTAAGCTGGTCAAATGAATTTTCCAGTCGTCAGCACGAAAGTTACTTGCCCCAAGAGCAAGTTTCTGCAACCCAGTCGTGCCTTTTATTTCTATACCTAATTCGAATTAATCTTACCAAAGAGATGAACCGAAGAAGATATATGACTTTTAAGCAGGTAATAAGTAAAAGAAATTTATCGTGAAAAAAACAGTTTGCGAAATAAAAAAAGCGAATTGACACAAAAAATCATTGCACAACATGTCAAATAACACCACGTTGTAGAGGTTTCATCAGCCTTATAATTCTCATTTTAAATAGAAATATTTACAGTACCTACATGTTAGGAATACTTAATACATAAAAAGTTACCAGATCTGTTCTTAAGTTTCGTCTTAATTTACAAATTATTACATTATAGATTCAACATTTCATTCATTACATAATTCTATCATTGTGGTCTCATCATTTTTGTTATAAGAATCATTATATTTCACATCTCACTTAAATCTCAGCACAGACCATTAATTTAACTTTTTTTATTTTGCTTTTTTTACGTTTTATTCTTTCTTTATGTTCATCACATCATTCTTTTAAATAAAAAACAACAACAAAAAAAAACTGCCTGGCAGGTCATAAAATTTCATGAAACAAAAAATGCATACCCTTGCGTAAAAAAAACTCTCTCTTTCATCAAACCACATACCAGAAAAAAAATACAATATTTCAAAGCCAGTATAAGAGGACATTACGCGGTTATAAAATCCGGAAATCACCCGACAAAAAAATACAACAAACAGCGAATCACTGCGGGGGTAAATTTCTTCTCTCTACCCAAACCCTGAGTGCATCCCTAATTTTAATTTATACAAAAATCTATTACCGGGTGTAATATTTTATGCCAACGTCATGATTCATGATGATTTTTTCTCATCACTCTTTATAGGTTGCATCGATTCGCCCACGAAAAATTAAATTAAAACAATTTGCAGAAAAACAACATTGCACCAAATCCATGTATTTCCCCAATTTTTTCTGGTAAATTCATTCCGTGGCTATTTTGAAATTCACAACGTAATGCTGTTGGAAAATTATTAAAAACATACGTGAGAATGACGAGTCATAAATAAATATTGGAAATATGATTTCAAAACGACGTGTCTGCATTTATGAAAAATAAAATAAAAATAATATCAATTGAACTCTAATGGGGGTTGCAACACATGTTACATGCGCTGGGGGTTGTGATGTCCATACATCATCAAGCACATACATATTATATCGACGATGAAAAACAATGCCAGTTAATAAATTTAAGAAATTCTTATTTAAAGACAGTGAATTATGAATTTATAAAAAAAATGTCTTAAGGGTGGAAGATAAATTTGTAGTGATAATTGTCAGATTAATTTATGACTCCCTCATCCTAAATTGTTGCACCCTCATTCAGAAAAAAAAACTGAAAAGTCAAAAAGAAAAAATGTTTTATTATTCAAAATTTGTAAAAGAACTTATTTTTATAGCATTTTTATATCGTGCTATCTTGAAAATGGTTACAATTTTGCTCAAAAAGTCGTATGAATGAAAGTTAACGACTCGTATACATTAAATGGTCGTAAAAACGAATACCGGCGCGGTGGCAGGGCGGTGCTGTGAAAGCATCAACTTTGTTGTCTATGGTGAGTGAATGAGTGAGTCGAATGGAACAGATTGTTTATTTTCAATGTCGTGTAGGTACTAAATAGACTTTTTGATAATTGAGATATTTTCATTTTTGTTGGTAACAAATGATCTCTTCATCATCATCGTCATCAACAAAATTGGAAACAAAACTTGTAGGGCAATGTGCTAGGTTGATGCGCCGCAAATTAGATGCTACTTTCCCTGATGTGAATTTATATTATAGCTATGAGAGTGAGTGTTATACCAAATACTTACAATTTAAAATGAGACAAGAATAATAATTATATAACTAATTGCCGTATCTATGTATCCACAAGCCGGAGGCGAATGAATTATTTTATTTGTAATTATTTTCGTATGATTTGTTTTTAAAATTTCTGATAATTTTTATAATGACTTTATTTTTAATGTTCCCAAAGCGATATATCTATTTATAGTTAGTTATCTGTTAAGCTTATTGTTTTTAAATGTTACTTTTTTTAAATGCAGACAAACGCATCCTAGGTTCTTATAAATTTAATGAAAAATTATTTTACAAAGAAATTTTCTTGTATATAGGATTTTTTGAAATACTAGTTTTGATATGGAAAACCGAGGGGTTTGTCACGAATAAAATCACCTGACCGCTTATACTTGTAATCATTTGAAATCACGTTGAAAAGATGCAATCACTATTTTAAGTGATAAATTAAAAAAAAAAATGCTGGTTATCGATTTCAAATGATTTTTTGCAATCATTAAAAATATTTGAAATCATTTTAAGTTTTCTTGCAATCATGAAATCAAAAATGCCATAATGAAAACGCGAATTGAAATCACTTTGGAATCACTTGAATTAATTTGCAATTATTTGAAATCAGTAAATTTTTTTGAAATCAATGCAATCACAAAATTTTGAAATCAATTTAAATACTGCTTGAAATCACCTGAAATCTAAGTCATTTGAAATATTGCAATCATGGAAAACACAGGTTTTTATTTAAAAATTTATTTTTTTTAATTGACTCATGAAATTTATAATTTAGAGAAATGGCATATCGAATCGTTCAAAGTTGTGTTGGCACTTATTCAGTTTTTGGTCCAAAATTTTAAAGATCTTTTTGAAAAATGGGTCTAATTTGCGTTCATATACAATTACATTAAAAGAATCAATATTTTCTAGTAAACGAAATGCACTAACTTTGTAAAAGTAGCCAACTTATATATTCATTAGTCGGTTTATAAAATAGGTATTTTAGCGATAAAATATTAAATGAGGGAAAATAGCAATCGGTTTCAAAAAAAATGTCAATGTAAGGGGCCGTTATACTCATAATTGAAAATGTTCTTTTTCAATTTTAAGACAAATTATCCAACAATGTTGGAGTTAATTGGTATTGAAATGAAAGTAATGAATTATAAAAAAAATTCTATTAAATAATACAAAGCCATTTGAGCTAAATTCACTGTTTTTTTCAATGATAGTTACAAAAGTGACAAAATTACGCGAATTAAGATCAAATTGTGTTATTTTTTTTTAATAGAAATATTGTATAACTTATAACCTTCATTTTAATTTCAATTATTTCATTTCAATTAAAAACAACATTGTTAAATGATTTGCCTTAAAATTGAAAAAGAAAGTTTTCAATGATAGCTATAACTCGACACTAAGAAATATAACACTTCTTCGCTAAAGCGTGATATTTTGTTAGATGATGTGTTAAGCACCATATATCTAAATCTTATTTTATTGCAGTTTTAAAATAAACCACGGAAATTAATTTATCGATTGCATTTAACAATTTTTTCAATTTTTTTAAGTGTTTATTTATAAACAAAAATCAAATTAATTAAAATTAAAATTAAACATTCTTTTTAACATCTCGATCGATAAAGCCTTGTCAAAAAAATATAATGAAATTAAGAGAAATTTCGAAAAAAAAAAGTTAGTATGTTTTTAATTATTTCTTTAATTAAGGCTGCCGGTGTCGATACATCCAGACAGACAGACAGACAAAATTGTTGGATCTTCTTTTTTCGTCTTCTCTATCATCGTATAATGAGTGGAGTGAAATAATAGCATTACTACCTTCTCAAAGTGAGAAATTACACCCTTGGATTTAATTGCCATTTTGGGAAGGAATCAATGCCTGTGATGGGCGTTGTTTCCTTTCAAAGTGGGAATTAAGATCCGCGGGCTTTATTTCTGCGGCCCTTATTTCACTCCACCCGTACAGTGGAGTGAAATAAGAACCGCGGAATTACGGCCCGCGGCTCTTAATTTCCACTTTAAAATTTTCCCCTCCCTGGCCAACTATAGGATTCGGGGTGAATGCGAGTTTGGGTGGGTGCAAGCACCACAAGTCTTAATGCTTTTTTGTTTAGGGTTTGAAAGGGAATTAATGCCCGTGGTTGTTATTTCCTTTAAAAGTGGGAATTAAGACCCGCAGGCCTTAATTCCGCGGCCTTTATTTTAATCCACCTATACATATGTATAATCACAAGTAAAAACTACAGTTGCATGGTTTTCTTTCTTTTACATGTTATAATATGGTACATGTAGGTGCGAATCTTTAATATTTTTTTTTTTTATATATAAAGAAGACATTTTTCTTTTTTTATATTTCTGGTAAAAAGTGCAAAAATGGTGTTGGCTGTTTTTCACTCTAAGGTCTAAGCTGGTGATACGTTTTTCATAACTATATCTATATTGATCAATACAAATTATGAAAATCCAATATTTTCTAACCAAATTACTATTCGCTTGAATTTTTTTGTATAAATACTTTGTGCCTACCTAGGTATATCTACATTATATCTACCTATAATCCTTTTGTTTTTAGACGCATGTAGGTATGTGTGTTGATCGAATACCTACCTGTTCACTTTTAATAAATTCCTTCACATAAATCGACAAAATGACAAATTGATTTAATAGTTGCACATTTGTAACGTAAAATTGCATAAATTGCAATTTAATTGCTTTGCAATGCTTCTGCCTACAGCAACACCATCATGACTTGGTCCCAGCGAATAATGCTACCCTACGGCAAAATTTATGCAACCCATTTACAATAAATAACACATTCATATACCTACATCTTAATATGTTATTTGTATCTATCTATGAGCCATTGAATGAATGTATATAACTGGACCCAATTCCTTTACCACGCTCTTAATTGAGCCAATTGAAAATTATTCAAATCTATGCCATCGAATGAAATGATTTTACGGTTCCCGCATGCTTTTCAAATGAAATTCCACATACTCGACGACAAGCACGGTGGAGCAACAGGATACATTGTTGCGGTAGCGGTATACAGATTCATTGTGATATCACAACAAAAAAAAAAACCTCTAAACACATACAAGCCGGAAGCGAAATAGGCTGTAATTTGTAGCGATACACTCGCTTTAATCGCCATTTAAGTGTTATTATGCGAAAAGGACTCCATGCCGGAGATTACTGTTATGTCTACTTGTCATTTTGGTCATATGTTGTGGGTGTTTGGGGGAGTTTTGGCAAGAGAAACTACGCTCAGAATTTATATTGACAAAGGACCTTTCCCATAGGAAAGAATAAAAATTCACACAACACATTGCAATGGACCGAAGGATGAGTGGTTGGCTCCTTGAAATTGAGTGCGTACCATTTGTCTTTATCACAGCATGAAGTCGAATGCCGCCGAAGATATATTGACCCTCAAGCGAATGAATATTTTTTTTTTGTTTTGCTGTGGCAAATGAGGGTGGTAACCTAACCATACCTCTATACACAAGGACGGCATTGGTACAGCAACGCGCTTCAAGTTGCCGTATTTAGTTAGAAATCATACGACCCGGAATGTACTTTTGCCGGCGGAGCGGGTATATGATGAGGAGCAACAAAAGTGTGTGTGTTATGGATGTTGGAATTAGCTATAGCTATTTATCAAAACGGATATTTCGAAGATAATGCTTCTAGTGACATGGAATTTTCCTTTTGTCGGTTTTGTTATCCTCAAATAAGAAAGAACACAGTTTTTTTTTTTAAAAAAAAACTTTGTTTTTATTTTAGGGGGATGCATGTTAATCAAACGCTCAATTGTGGTCAACTTGAGGACTTGATTAAGAAGTCTTAATGTATAACATTATTGTAGGACAACATTTCATGGTTTTTTTTTTTGTCTTGGTTTGAAAAGAAATTTGGACGTTTTAGAGGGTCACACAATTTCACTCTAAACTAAAGCAATTTATATATAATCAAAATGAAAAAGGTTATTGTGTCGTTAAATTTTTGGCTTAGATATTTGAAAATTATATTGAACAAAATAGTTTATTTGTACAAGAGACTTCAATTTGTTACTTCAATAAATGTTTATTACAACAAAGAATTATTTCAAAAATTCAAGGAACTAGTTTATTGATTTAAATTTTCGAAATCTAATTTTTAAAACTTGTTATTTGTGACAGTTAGACAATGAGTTATGACACATTTAATGAAAACAGGTAATAAATATCTGCATTGCAACTAGTTTACCTTTTGAAACTTTGCTGTGACAATAAACTTTTTTGTTGATTTGATGGTGTAATTTAATTGATTTAATGAACTCTTTCATTGTGCCAATAAATAATTTTGTTGGGTCGATGAATAATATAATCGATAATAAATGGAAATCATTTCTCTAGTTTTTGTAACACAGGGTTGCATATATATAGGGATATATAAATCCCGGGATACCGGATAATTTTTGCTCGCGTTTCGAATCATGAGTAGATATTAGAGTAACTGGAAAAATGCACAGGAACTTTTCCTGGATTTTTCTTGTTTTTATTTTTTCTCGAAAGTTGTTTTTTATAAATTGGTTGTGATGTCCAAACTCGGCCTTGCACAATTCGTTAATTTTTGGGATAACTCCAACAACTTGGTGAATTCCATGAATGTGAAGTGAGAGCAAAGTTTCTTTATAGGAATTCAACAACGGTGGACCTGAAAAGCAAGAGAGGCTTCCACGCTACCGGTATAACCATGACCGAAAAATATAAAAATATAATGATAAGTAGACTAACGTATTCGGGTTTATTTTGGTTTTGTGACCATTGTTGTTTTTATTATAGCGGTAGACCTATTTACTTCTTTTATTTATTCGGTTATCCCATGAGGTATGCAATGAAAAATAAAAATCAACTAGCTCTCTAACCAAAACAATCATTTCCTTTCTTTCTACTCCTTCTAACTAGTGTCGTGCAACACCTGTTGCATTAAAAAGAAAATGTGCCTTACAGACGCATAGTTAAAACATTATATTATATAATTCGTCGTTTAATTACTTTAATCTTTTTACCCTTTTAATTTTCGGTAACCCGAACAAATGTAGTTTATAGCAGTAGTTGTAGAATATTAAATTTCGTCAAAATCAGTGAAGCCGTTTAAAAGATAGTCGGAGTAGAGAGTTGTGTTAAAGATGACATACTTTTTCCTCAAAGCAATGAAGGTACAATGCAAAGGATTTAGGTAAAACAAAATTGATTTACGTAAAATAAAGTTGATTCAAACTTAACTTATATGTATGTATGAGTATGTTGGTTACCAAAACACAATTCCTAATTAAGTAGTCCTTTAAAACAAAAACTAGTATTATTTAAATTACTTTTTAAATTAGTTTTCCGACTAGCTTAAGATGACATAGTCGGATGTTAGATGACATACTTAATTTGGATAAAATGTTATTTCATTCAGGTAAGATGACATACTGTTAAAAAAGCTTAACTGCAGATAGAAAGCTGAAATTTAAACATTTTAAGCTCTTAGTATCAAAATTAACACATTGTGTAGTTATGATGCTTGTCTAGAAAAATCAAATTTACCAGAGATAATAAACACTTTGGCATTTGACATGACACGAGTTAAAATAGGTGTATATAAACAAAATTAGCAATCAACATTTACTCTTGAACCTAAACATTACACTGACATAATTTAATATACAAATAACTGCATTTTATGAAACCTTTTGAAACACAACACACACCCTTTCGATTTTTTTTATTTCAAAACTATACACACAAATATTTGAAATCCTTACTTTTTTTCAAATCTTTTGCACTCAAAGAATAAAGAATAATATGACACCCAAGACTGTTTTCGATAAAAAGAAACGCCAAAAACGTATGTTTCGAAATGTTCTTTTTAACTGTGGCACTTTTTTAAAAAGACAAAATAGGCGTATGTCATCTTACCTGAGTACGTCATCTCAAGCATTATTCCCTTAATAAAAAATGGTTCTATGGCAGGTAATCTTATTCTGTGAAAAAAGGTCAAGGACATCACCATTGGCAACAAATCACTCATATAAAATTTTATCGATATTGGTCTTATTTATTTTTTGAGAAAATTAGAAATATCGATTTTTGCCCAAAAAAAAAAAACATTTTTAAAAATTACCTTTTTTTTTCATAATTTTTCTTATAAGTATTTATTATTCAAGTTTAGCAGTTGTCTTAGATCGTCAAAATCGATTCAGCCGTTCCAAAGATAGTCGGACTAATAAAAAAACGGGTAGGTACCGTTAATAAGCTGATTCTATATAAAAATTTTTACATGTGTCCCTCACTTATATAAAATTTTATTGAAATTGATATTTTTTTCGAGAAAAATGTACATCGAAATTTAAAGATTACGTTGCAATCGTATGCGGTAATTTGACCCTAAATGGGGATGATTGTGGATGATCATCAATTTCGACAAAGTTATAGCTTTCGAAATAGTAAAAGCAGTGGAAAGTAATTGTACAATATCTTTGATACAAATATGGCCTGGATGATTATGGAAATATTTCTATACGTTGATTTGTTCCACTTCCACCCATTACAACCGAAGGCGATTGTCCATCCAATAATAAAAAAAACGTTTCTGAGAAGCTTTGCTGGAAGATTTGGCAGGAGGAAACAATGCAGAGGTTGTTCGGAATATAAAGAGATACTTTTCCATTCATCAGTTGGTCACTATACTCACTATTCCGAAGTATGAAAGTTTCGAAATAGTTTTTAGATGATCTGGCTTCGCTCATTACTCGATGGTATTCGACAGTAGTTCCATTAGAATTCACTTTGAAATAAACTAACAACTCGACTAGATTCCGTATAACAAACGGTAGTCTGATTTAAAATTTCTTGGAACAAATAAGTAGACGACTGATGTGGGGAAGATGTATGGTTCATTCAGGATTTACATTCACACTTTTGAGATGAAATTATTTTAGAAGAACTCATTTTAAAGTCACAACATCATAACTAAATTTTTAATTTTATTACATTTAACTTTATAACAGCTTCAAAAAAAAAATTAAGTTCTCAACGAAGGTTTTCCAAACTTTAGACAAAATACATTTATTATTTCGCGGCATATTAAATTAATTGAGTTCGCAAATAAATTACCCAATTACCCAATGAGGTTGCTCAGAGTCTATGAAAGTTATAATAATCTCTTCGCCTTTTTCAACCATTATTAGCACTTTAATTTAAGCACCACTCGTTCATTGTGAACAAAAGAAGATAGAGTCCTTGCATCTTAAAGGATATTGAGATAATAATGCCGCTGTGAAAAATTAAAGGTGCACATAGCATAGTTATTTTCTGCAGAATCAGCCCTTCTTTGCTGGCGGACAATATGCCAACCAGCCTTTTCCTTGAAGTTGAAGTATGAAAAATAAAGATGCGATTAATTGTTATAGCCGGGTCGTGGTTGGAGGTGGAGAGAGTCGAAGGCGCAGTTTTCTTCCTTCAGATGATATCCTTTTTTCGTATTTTTTCTTCATTTCTTTACGGTTGTATAGGAGTGCGATGGACTAATTGGATATGGTGTGGATTTTTTTTTGTTGTCTTCCCAGTTATGAGGGATATTGCATAAGGGTTATTCAAGGAAAAAATATTGTGCGGCAGGATTAAATGCTTGTTATCTCGAAAGTGATTTGTCATTATTTTCCATAATGTTCTTTTGGATGTTTAATCCTTGAAGAACCCAAAGAAAAAAATATTACTATTTATATATATATTTATATACCTATAGCAGGAATAAAAACAAAAGAATTTTATGGAGGAGTGGAATATTTCGCGCTTTAAAGTTGATTAAGTAATTGATATCAATTCACTTAGAAAATTAGAAGGAAAAAAAAAGTGTGGTTATTGATCTTTGTTCCTTTTTTTAAAAAGAGGGTGGTAGACCTAACATTTTTATTTTGGGGATAGACAAACAATCAATATCCTTCGTTATACACGATGAAGTTTTTTTTAAGCAAATTTTTTTTAATGAAACTTCCATTTAGTCACTCGTCTAAGAATTTTAAAATTCATTTTTTTCTCTTATTTGTCGATATATGTATATAAAAAAAAAACAACCCTCTTTAGATTGAGGATTATCAACCCAAGTGTACTTAACGTTTAAGGGCTGGGCTATTCAAATAAAGTTTGAATGACACCAGAATGGTGCTCTTTATAAAAGAAAAGGAATGTTTAAATAGTCTACTTTGAAAGTGAAGAACGAACCAGGAAGAGGAGGTATTACTTTCAATTTGTGGGATATTTATTCCAATGAGTTTCACTTTATATAAAGTAAAATACTTTGTTTTTTTTTTTTTAATTGAATGAACATTATTTTATTAATAAATTATAACAGAGATTGTTCATTATGTTTATTCTATGAGGCGAGGGCCTTGTTCATCATTCCTATGGTGAAAATAGAAGTTTTGAAAAGAATTGATATTTTTGTTAACAAAATTTAGACTACGAGTGGATTTATTTTTATTAGACTGTTTAAATTTATCGGTTTTGTTCATGAAAAATTTATAGGATGTTTAACTCAAACATATTCCGATCGGAAAATATTTTTCTTTAAATCGAGAAAAAAACGCTTTCTGACATTTTTCTTACTAGGAAAGTTTTGAAGTTCACTAAATCACTATTGGAACTATGTCCATTGAGAGACTTAGTTCCAATTTGAAGCTAATTCGACGGTTAAACTATTTTGTTATTTAAATTTCCTCCTTTATTAAAATTTTCAGGCGAGTCTACTTATCAAAATTTTATTTTGCAATCAAAATCGCGTGATTTTTATCCCAACCTTCGCAATGTGGTCAATATGGTTTATGGTTGATTGATGGAATACAAAATCACGTTGTTACAGCTCAGCACAGCTCAGCTTTTCCAAATCAGCTTTCTTTCTTCCTTTTCTATATAACCCTGATAATGATTGTTATAATGTTTTCTTTAACTTAAGCGTAGAGTAAAACGTCTTTCCAACGTTCTAGTTCTTGTTTCTTAGTTTAAATTAAACCGCGGTGGTATCGATATTGCATTTTTCTAAACAGTTAAAAATTTTAGTTTATTTTTTAATACAGCACTTGTATTACAGTCGTATGCAATAGGTATACCTACCTAAAATTACATTTTTATATTTCATAAATATTATAGGTTATTTGTTATTACATATTTCGTATTACATTATAATATTTTTGTATTTAAATTTGTATTTGTAATACTAAAAGAATTTAAATGTAATCCGACGGATCAAAATATAATACTTTAATATTAAAATGTAAATGAACTTATTAAATACAAACCTGAATTATTAAAATGTCATACTTAAAAACTTATATATATATGTGCAATACAATTTGTATTAAATCAAACTTTTGTTACATTCTCTGATCGATATCGCATATTTTCGAAGATAGAAGTGGTGCAGGTTATGATTTTGTGAAAGTTAAAGCATTCGCATACAATTTTGTCACAATGTTACAAGTGTAACAAAACTGTTACACTTTCTCTTATTTTTATTTTTTTGTTTTTTTTTTCTATTTTGTTACACTTTTTCCAAGAAATGTTTTTTTTTTGTTTTGTTAGAAAAAAATGGATCTGACATAGTATACAGTATCAGAATACGAATACTTTTGAATTTACGAGAAGGGGCAAACAGGTTCCAAAAATCTTGTCTAGTTATAGGTAAATTATATGTAGGTATATAATTTGTATTTTAGATCCAGAAAATTTATGGGACAGAATTACCTTCCTTTAAGTTTTAAAGCAGGAAAACAGCGCAATTTTATTGCTTTTGTTACGATTTTTTTTTTTAAATCTTGTTACACTTTCGCGAAGACCTGCGGCAACACTGTTCGCATATCGCATTGTATACAATGAACAGAAACAACCGCATCTTTCTTTTGCGTTATTTGTCATTTTCAAATCTGAATCCCTAAATATCGTTTTGGTTGTTCTTCCTATAATGATTTTTCGTGTAAGTTGAGAATATTGTGCTTTTTGATCAAAAACTCACTATAATGATTTTTATTAATTTGCGAGACTGGTTATAAAGTTATAATGTTTTCGATCGCCGATTTCAGTATCTATATCTCCACATAACCTTGGATAGTTATTGGTTCTTTGGTTATGCGTTGGGGGAGCGATGTCAGTGCATTTTACTGTTATTGTTTAAGTAAGCAGGCGCATACTTTTCAAATTACAGCGGCAAGTGTACAATGTAGAACTAGGATCGTGTGTCTTGTCTTGACTCTTATGTCGAATTCCTTAGATTTTTTCAGATTTGATCGGAAAAGTTGACTTTTTTTCCTTCCTATGGATGTTGAAACAACAAAGTTGCTTTTTTTCTGTAATTGTGTGGTGTATATTTTTATAGACGCGATCTAAACAATTCACTTAAATTCACTTTATTAACATATTGCACTATTAACAACAAGGTTCACGTCCAATAGATTATTTTAAAATTATTTTATTTGAGAAATCTATATTAAAATAAACCAAACTACAAAATTAAACGGCTCGTCTGACAGAAGAAATCAAATCTGTTAAGTATGTGTGCAAATATGTGTGAATCTTGCTATCAAATCGAGATTCAAGAAAAGTTGATCTGAGGGGAAAAAAAGCAACTTTTTCTTGTCTATGGATCATGATTTTCGGAAAAAAAGCAACTTTAGTCCGAAAAAAAGCGACTTTAGTCCGAAAAAAGTCAACTTTTTATTTCAAAGGAATTCGACATTAGTGAGTTTTGTGTCTCTTAGCAGTAGACTTAGAAGGAAACCTCTTCTTCGAAACAATATGCACTGTCAATGTCGTATAAGTACACGGTTTATTTTTTAATTCGTTTGTGTACAGTTTAATTTTACAACAATATATTTTAATCCGTTGGATTGCATTTTAATCTTTTTCGTATTGCAAATACACATTTGAATACAAAAATATTAGAATGTAATACAAAATAATTAGAAAAAATCTTTAATATTTATGAAATATTAAAATCTAATTTTTCTAATATTGCACTGCTGTATAACAGATATTTTATTAAAAAAATGACCAAATTTTTAACCGTGCCCAAATCGCAAAAAAAAATGATTTTCCGGTGGGAACCCAAGGAGCATTTCAGAGCTACATAACATTTACTGAACGTTAACATCGTAGCTGTAATGTTTCAGGCGTATATGAAATGTTTACTCCCTGTACCCAAAATGTAAACGGTTTTGGGGAATGAAATGTCGTGTTGACAGTATATGAACAAATTCTATTTGATGTACCTGATTTGTACATTTACAAATGTGAACGTTCAAAAACTCTTCAAAACACATACCAGACAAACTACTTTTTAGTAACAAATCGTTTACAGATACTATTCCTGGACTAGGTATATAAACGTTTACAAATGTAAACGTTCAAAAACATTTCGAAATAAATAACATAAAAACAAACTTAGGTACAAATCGTTTACAGAAAAATATTAAACTGTATAGGTAAATACGTAATGCCATTTGAGATCATATTACTTTATGTATACAAACCAAAAATTAAACAATTTCCATCTTGTTCTTGACATTATTATTATAATATGGGAGGTATACAAATATTCAATAATTATATTTTTCGTGCAAGTAAAGGCAAAATATCGAACGCGAGAAATATTTTCTACCAGTTTTGTAAAACAGGTCGATAAAAATAAGGGGCCTGTAAAGACTTTCTTATTTTAGAAATGATTTCTAATAAAAATATTTGAGACAATTTTTTTTTTCCCACAAAAACCATATTTTTCAATATTTTGTAAGATAAAATTCAAAGTCTTATTTCAATCAAAACCTAAACATGCTTTGTTTTTACTAAATATCAACAAAAATAGATTTTCATTGTTTTGGGTTTTCTAATTTGATAAAAAATGGAAACATTATAATGGCCGCTATCAATGCTATACGTGTTACATTATCTGTAAATGAAATATTTTACAGTATGCTTACGTTTGAAGATTTGATGTGACTATTCACTGTAAACGTTTTGTAAGAGTAAAGTTTTGGTAATGGCTTTACAAAACTGCTACAAATGTAAACGTATCGTGATATTGATTTAACATTAACGATATTTGATTTACAGTACGTTTACGTTTGAAGATGTGATGTGACTATTTCACTGTAAACGTTTTGTAAGAGTAAAGTTTTGGTAATGGCTTTACAAAACTGCTACAAATGTAAACGTTTCGTGATATTGATTTTACATTAACGATATTTGATTTACAGTACGTTTACGTTTGAAGATGTACTGTGACTATTTACTGTAAACGTTTTGTAACAGTAAAGTTTTGATAATAGCTTTACAAAAGTGCTACAAATGTAAATGTTTTGTGATATTGGTTTTACATTCACGAAATTTGCTTTACAGTACGTTTACGTTTGAAGAAGTGTTGTTTCAACAACATTTGTGTGTTACAATTTGTTTACCAATCATCCAATTAGTAAATGTAAAAATACAAAACATTTTTTCAGCATCTGTATATGAATTGTAAACGACATACAATAAATTTGTAACCTAATAGGTACAAAATGCTATTTGGGAAAGGCGACCTTCTGTTTTGACCAAAAATGTATCTTAGGTTCAGGAAGATAATTTAATTATTATAAGTGTTACAAAAAACAAAAATATTTATATATTGTGTAACTTTACTTGTATACAAAAAATAAAAAATTTATTACTAATGTTAAACAAAAATTTTATGATTTAGTGCCATGACATATAAAATTATATTTGTACTGTGTTAAATTTAATTTTACGTCACTCTTAATATAATTTTCAATTTAAGGTAATGTACCTACACTGGTTATTATATATAAAACAAAAAATAATGGCCTAACAGAATCTTGCAAAAGAAGTAAAATCACGTAGAAATAAATTAGACATAAAACCTAAATTTTTATTCAATTATTTTAATTATTGCAAAAAAAAAATATATTTTTTTATAAAAAAATAAAAATAAAAATTTAAACTTTTTTAATGTTGAACCAAAATTATAATACTTTATCAGCATTATATAAAATACAATTATTTTTCAAACTAAGCAAAATGTAACTCTACATAATTAAAAATTCTTCTCAAATATTTGAAATGTATCGTTAAAACAAGCATATTTCTATAGTTTGTTTAAAGTTAAATAAAAAATAAGTGAGGTGCTTACAACACAAGACTATAAAAATAATTGAATCACCCAGAATTAGATAGTATATCCGATATATGTAATTGTAAAATAATGTTTTCTTCAATTCTTCTAAATTAATAAAAAAAAAGTTTTTTTTTTTTTTTTAATAATTTAATTTTGATCCAAGATTTTTCTAACTTAATAAACTCAGATATAAAAAAAATATATTTTCGCATATGCTTAATTCTACTTGACATCATTTTAAATACATTTGAAATTTGTTCAATGTTCCGTTAATTATTTATAAAAAAAAAGTATTTTTAAAAACAAGCACAATTTTTAAGTTTTGTTCTTAACAAAAATATTTTTTCTTAATGGCTTACAGAACAAGCTTGCGAAAAGCTCAAACGACGCATAATAAAGTTGTGTAAGAAATAGCATACATTTTTTCATTCTTAACTGTTAAAAAAAAAATTGTTAAAATTGATCCAAATTTTTTATCAATTTATAGGTAGGTATTATAATATTATAAAAAAAATTTATGCTGAACATTGGAAAATCTGTTTTATTTGTCATTTAAAATAGTTTGTTGGCTTAAAAATAATGTACCTATGTACCTTTCGACTTAATTTTTTGAATTTTTTTTTTAACTTAAATAATTGTTGGCAACTCAGATTGTAGGGATTGCTCAATGCATAGAGGTGCAAATATTGCTTAAATACTTTTCTCTACCTATTGATTTACAACCCTGCAAAATTTGGTTCCTATTTTAATATTATGAAGAACTTTTGCACAATATTCCTTGGCTTTTATATAGTTTAGTTGAGTATAGTTCTATGACAAAAACAAGTGGATACAGAGATTCATGTAAGCCAGATGACGGATAGGGTAACATCTTGCATAAACTAGTCCAGTAATTGTGTATACTTTTGCAATAAATTGAACGCTCTTTGAAGTGACGTAATTGCTACAAGATTATATGTAAAATAATGTCTTAAACACGGTTTTTGAGTAAATAAGTTAGAGGAATTTTTAGTCAGATGGCTTAAACACCGAATGAAGAGAATCCAGAAAAGATGGTGATCGGGCCAGAAAATTGACTTCGAACTATTTACTGCTTGGTAAATTGTGGCAGTTGGAATATTTTTTGAGCTGTAAACATCTATTTTTTCTGTCTCAGATATATGTAAAAAGTTTCTGTTGCCAATTATTGATGACCTACGATCTTTTATGTTAAGGTAAGATTATTCTTAAACAATTCCGAAAATATAACTTTTTACCTTCATTTAAGTACTTGATGGTTAAAAATAATTAAAATATTTACCTACATTATAATTCCATATGAAATATTGCTAAAATCGATGGTGCCTTTTTCGAGTTATAAAGAAAAAAACTTTGCATCCGATTCTGTACCTAAGCTTATTTATTTTCTTTTTTTTTAATTAAATTCTATTGACTACATAGTGTTGCAAACTTCAGTATAAATCTTTGGATAGCAATATTTCTATTTCCAACAATATTTCTATCAATGGTGGTGGTTCAATATTATTTCGAAATAACCATTTAAAAAATAAGTCACCCCTCACTGAAGTAATAAAATAAAAGTCCATCAATTAAGCTTCATTTAAAAAAAAGTATCTAAACGATACTTCCCGTCATTGTGTGGTTGCAAATAGCTTTATTTTTCAAAAATTTGCATCTAAACTCAATTTGTTACGTCAATTGATGGCACTCTGCACTCGAATTAAACAAAAACAAAAAAAAATGTCCTTATGAAGTAACTTGAATCACAAGTGAATTTTTGTGAAAACCGAGTAAGAAAATCTTTGAAAAATAAAGAAAACATAAAAATCACCAACCAACTGCGGTTAATGTATCTCAAATGCAAAACGGATTCAATGTTGGTCCTTTTGCCAACCAGCGACATTTTTTAAGCCATAAAAACCCGAATGATTTAACAAATTTATCTTTCGAAATGAAAATTTAATATTTATGCCAAAAATTAGGGGTGCGGTGTCCTTCCTTAAGATGAGCATTTTACTATAAAACCGCAACCAGGCGATAATCCCTTGTCCTCAAGTTTCAAGCAACAAATTTTATTTTATTGCATTGCACCTGATAGGCTGTTGGAATGGGAAAGAGGGTTTTGTTATCATCACCTTCAAGGATTCATATCGCACGGTCCGAACCCGCGCAACCATTAAACCGTTCGAAATGTTCCAATACCTTACCTATATTGATGCCGAGTTGTGGTATTTTTTTTTTATCTGAAGACATCCACGAGGAATCGATTTCATAAATAACTTTCATTCCATTGGTGATGCCGCCATTTCGTTGTTCCTATACTTCAACGCTTTTTTGAATTTCTTATCTAATTTTGAAATACCGTTGTTACCGAGTCTATAAACCCGTGGAAGAAAAAGAATATTTTATAGACATTTATATCTCTTCTAGAGTATGGCTATAAAATTGTCGCATTCTTTGCATAAGCACCGTTGTATCTTGAATGGTGTCAGTGTACAGGGTAGAAATTCTTTTTTACGGGGCCCTATTATGTTTCTAATATTATGTCTGCATGTCTCAGCTTAGCTACATATAGATACAACGAAAATTTGAGCTTTGATATTGCTTTCTTTTTAGAAATGTTAGCAGCAATTCAACTCTCTACCTGTAGCATAGGACAAGAACAAAGTTATAACACTTTAGAACTTATTGGTGCATCTTTGAAAATCGCGATCGTATTATACAATTAAAAAAAAAAGAACTGTTTTATTTACCCTCTTTGGTTCAGAAATCATTCTTTCCGCCTGTATACCTAGAAGGTGGATAAATATACGTATAGTGTATCAGCATCAGGTTTTACATAATATAATTCTAAAGATCTTTCGAGGCCAGAGAAACAACAGAGAAAAAATTCAGAAACACAAAACCATTTCAGAAACATCTCAAAAACATTTATTTAATAAGAAAATATGTTTCGTAAATGTTTTTATAATGGATATCCGGTCACTTTTATAATGTTTTTGAAATACCTATATCACTGTTTACCATTCGTAATAGAAAAACTTTCGATGCTCCGCAAATGGCACAGGAAGTATGTAAAATTTGTAGTGTTGTGAAAATTTAAAACTGTCACATGGATGAAAAAATGAGAAACGTGAAATATTTTTAAAATGTTTCCAAAAGCGTTCACACCAACAGAAAACATTTCTGTAAAGTTTTTGCTTTATAAATGGTAAACATTGCCGAAACATTAGAAACACTTTTAAAACAATTTTTCTTGAAATTTTTCCTTGCTCATAACTTAGGCATAACTTGGGCATAACTTAAGATTACAGTTTTTGGTAAAATTTCACTAAAATTAAAGTCACTTAAAACGGTTGTGCTGAATATTTGTCTCCTCGCAGAACCATCTATAAGCTAAGCGCCTAAGCAATGTTGGACGGCAACAGCAGCTTTTCGCTTCGAACATTTCACAAAATAATTTCATTTATCTCTTATTTACGATGAAGAGGTCGATTTGACTTTTGATTTGAACGCTAAGAAATTCAGACTCCAAAGAGAAATTTTCCTAATTGATGCATTTTTCTGTGGTTATCCATCCATCAGGTTGATTTTTGTTCTTTTAATCCACAATTATTGATGTCACAATGTTTTAATTAACTTAGCTATTTACTAAACTACTTAGCCATATTTTGTTCCGCCAAGGTTTGATGATCACTAGATTTTAAATCAATGGGTTATAAAGAAGTTGCATTCATAGCTAATCGACTGTCAGAGTTAATCTCCGATAAGAACAGATTTCGTTGATATATGTATATGTGGACTTAGTTGGGAAAACAGTGGAAGAAATTTACATTGATTAGTGATATTTTGGTGTTGCACCACCAAGGAGTACCATGTACATCTTGTGTTTGTCAGTCAATTTTTCATGTTTTTATACGAATTACTTTAGTGCCCCGTGGCGTAGTGGTTAGTGTGTCGCGCTGGAGGTCTGGGTTCAAGTCCAGCTTCCAACTTCGATAAAATCTATTGTTTTTTTTTTTAGGGGCACTGCCTCTTGCGAGTAAGTGACTAATCCTCCAAGAGTATCATTGTCATGAAAAGTGCTTCTAACCTTAGTCGTTCGGATTCGAGGTAAAATTGTAGGTCCCCTCTAATCCTGTAGAACTAACAACGCACACAAAAGGATTGATTGAGAGTTGTAAGTCACTAGGCCGTGGTTCTTCAGAGCTGTTAGTGACACTTAATTTTTTTTTTTTTATACGAAATACATTTCTAAAATTCAGTATTCTCCTGATATTTTTAAACATCCTTAATAAAATCAAAAATTTAAAAAAAGTCTTGTTTAAGAATCTCATTATGGAATCAAAGGAATAGGTATGCACTCAGAAAAAATATACTTAGTTATTTAATACTATTTACACTACTTAGAGTTTCCTTATCATTATAAGCCATATTAAGAAAAAATTGACATTTGACTTTACGAACAAAAACTTTCCCTTACGGTTTTAAGCAATTATGCATTAAGCGTTCTTGAACAGGGTTTTGCAATATGTAGTTGTTTATACTGATTTTTCAACATCGTTTGACAAAGTAGACCATTCAATATTAGTTGCTAAACTAAAAAAACAACTTGATTTCAAATGTCAAAGTAGGTATGACATTTTCCGCCGTACTTTATCGATTTTTTTTGTTCGTATGATATTGATACTATTCCTTTGATGACAGTAAATGAAAAAAAGGTCTAGATGTAATTTTTGACTATAAATTTTCGTTGTTATGTCATATTGACTAAAGGAAGCTTTATTTATGACTTTATTTCTAGAAAGTCCAAGGACTTTACAAATCCTTTTATTTTGAGGTCACTATACTTCTGTTATGTCAGTTCTATACCTATAAGAAAATATTGTTGTATTGTATTTAGTATTTAGTATTTAGTATTAGGACTACTAGAATAGTTAGTTAGTTAGTTAGTTGAAAACTTTATTAAACAAATAATATTTAAATTAACATAATTCAATCTTAAGTTTAATTTGGTTTGGCCGAAGGCCGTCTACCAGATTGGCTATTTTTTTCTATTTTGCAAATATTAATTATTCTTTGATTAAAAGTCTTCTTCAATAATTCGTTTTCGATAATTTAGTGCCGTTGTAATATAATTATATAAAATTTTCCATCCTAGTTTCCCGTTCAAAATATCCAAGACTGCATTCATTTCTATTTCATTTCTATTAAAAATCAGAGAACTAAACAACTTGGCTGTGGTGTTCAAGAAAGAAATTCCCCTGTAATTTTCAGGCCTATTATAAGGTCCTTTTTTGTGCAGAGGATAAATAATTGCCCTTTTAAAGCTGTCGGGAATATTTGCTGTCTTGAATATCCTATTATATTCTTCTGTCAGTGCGGACAGGAACTTCAAAGTGCAATTTTTGTAAAATTCAGCTGGTACTCTGTCATCTCCTGGAGCTTTTCCTACTTTAGATTTTTCAATTACGTTCTGAACTTCTATAAATGTAAACGGTGCATCTAAAAAGAAATCAGTAAAAAATGGTGCTGCGTATTGGGGTAGTGGTGCAAATTGCGTAGTGTTCAACAGATTCATAAAGTAGCATCGGAGTTGGGCCGCATGCAATGTTTTTGAAATATTATTTGTTCTTCCGATGATAATTTTGACGGCTTTCCAAAATTCCGCCGAAGATTTTGAAGAATTTAAAACAGCAATATTACTTTGCTCCAGTTGCTTCCTCTTCGACAAACAAATTTGTTTAAAGCTCTTATTTGCTGCTGCATACATACTCTTAAAGAAAGCTGTATTGTGATTTCTTACTAACCGCAGAAATGCAAAGGATTTGTGTCTGGCTTTCTGGCACTCAGCATCGAACCATGCTTGTTTAAATTTTTTTCTGCGTTTTCATTGGCAAGTTCAGGCACAGCTTCAATTATTATTTTAGTAAGATCGTCCAAGTAAGTTGGTATATTTCCCATTCTACGTTTGTCTAGTTCTACGTTTAGATTATTTTGGTAAACAAATTTAAATTTATCATTCCATTTTAATTTTGGAAGTAATCAAAGTTGCTTTGAGTTGGACATCTCTTCTTTGTTTGAAACTGAAAAGAATATTTCTAGAGGCATGTGGTCGGAGAAAATTTTCGCATTTATTCTAAAATCCTTCAAAATTGTGTTCCATTTCCCAGAAACGAAACAGTAATCTATCACTGAGCACGCTGTTCCACGAATAAAAGTAAACTCACCATATTGGTCACTAGACTACTAGAATATATGTAGCTATTAGATTTAGATATGCTCTCTTAGCTTAAGGTGTTTATTATTATAGGCATCCAAACTTTGGAATCACGTCGAAAATATTTTTATGCAATGTTTGTGAGAGATATTATTAATATTAAAATCAATTGCCCTATTTTGCTTTATTAATTAATTTTAATGTACTTACTACCTAGCCGTGGACTTCGCTACCATTGTCTCTTTTGTGTGCCTTTTCATAGATTAAACTATGGAAATAATGAACCCGTTACACGTTGCATGGCTAATTCAGTATGTATATAGTGCTCTTGACTCTAGTATGTATTTAAGCAAAGATTTAAAAAAAAAAAGATATGAACTCTGGTATTTAAATATTTCTTATGATTGTTACATAAATATTCAGACTATACTTTAAATATTCAAACAAGAGTTAGGGTCCAGTCATAGCTATCGGTAAAACGCACCAGTAAAAAAATTCTTTTGCTTTTTTTATATGTTTTCATATTATTTGACACAAAATATAGATGTTAATCGATGACGAATAGCACAAAATAATTCTTTTTAAAAAAAATCTGTATTTGAGTAGGTTATATATTTTTTGCAAAAAAGCTATTTATTTTACTGATGAAAAATATTTTACGTAGCAGCTGACTTTCACTGCAGACAAAATGAAACAAATTCTTCCAATGCTGTGCGTTCCAGTTTTTTACTGTTCCAACACAATATCAGTTAACATTTTACTGAAGCAATTTTCATTCAGAAAATCAGTTCTAAGGTAGGATAGCCTTTTTACTGACATATTTTTACAGATTTCTATAAACGCTCATACGTAAAAAACTTCAGTTTTCATTTGTTTCATCATTAACGTATGGTTTCTTACTGATAAAGCTATAGGTAACTGTCCTCTTAGTCTCTGTTTGATAAAAAAAAAAAAATACATAAATAAAAACAAGACTACCACCCCTACTTCTTTCCCCAAAACTGAGAGCTGTTTGAATGTGTTGGAATTTATAATTAATATATGTAAAATTTTCCAGATTTAAAAGTTTGTAAGCGAAGTGGTTGGAGTGTCGTTAAGACTATTATTATTAATTATTCTATTAACTAAACTGAAATATTTCTTTAATAATATTTGATTTCATACAAACCTTGAAACGTCTACATAACTTTCCATTTACCATACAAACCAGTATAACTTTGTATTTCAGGCCCAAAGAAAAATAAAACCCACCCTGCAAATATCAATACAAAAATGAGCTGCACAAAGTTGTCTTTCCTTTGTGGTTTGATTATTATTATATTTGCACCACCGATCGAAAGGTTGTGTTGCATAAATATTCCTTCAAGTGTGCCTTGAGATTTCAGAGTTGCTTGACGCGTTTTTGTTGTAGGAAGCACCCTCTTGATTCAAATATGTATATATACACACCTTCACTTCATCATAAAGCAAATTTCCGCTTTTTAAGGTTTGCTTATATAAAAAGGAAGTCAACCAGGAAGAAGAAGTAAGGAATTTTCTGCTATCGCCTCCGATTCGATTGCATACAAAAGAATCAAGTTACATACCGAATCTATGACGGGGTATATAGCTTATGCGGTTTTAACCCTCTTTGGAACATAAATATCTTTTAAAACTTACATAGGAGAGGTGTTGACTCTATTTCTAGAGTGTAAAACACCAGAATATCAGTACAGCCGGAAAAAAGGAAGTCGAAATGATTTCATGCTTATGAAAATGTTACCTGTTCCCCTATAGTATATTCTGGAGGACATGACTGGATGTAGAATGTTGTGAACGTAGCAAAGTTTGGGGCAGATTGCACTCTTTAATATCCTGTGCATCAAGGGACGATCGTAAACAACTTATCTAGTATCTGAAGAAATGAAATGTTATGTGTATTTTTAAGATTTATAGTTGTAAGTTATTATTGTCATACCTTTGTTCTGTTTATCAGTAATTTTTTTTTTGTTTCTCTAGCACTTAAGGAATCTTTTTTAATTGAGGCTGGTAGTTTTTTATTAGATGAAGAAGAACTTGCAAGTCATTAAAAGCAGTAATTAAGTGTAATTGTATCATTTATGTAATCCTTATTCCTTTGGATTAACCTGGTTTAATTTTTAAGCAAGAAATCCGTAGACCTTTTTTTAAAACTCGATGCAGTTATGACGTATGAAATCTATATAAAGTTGCTATAAGCTTTCAAAGATCAGATGAATTTTCATTAGATTTTTCAAAGGAAATATAAGTAGGCAGCTTGTTGTTGTTAAAAATTTTCTTATTTGAGTAATGAAACCTCAAAGCTATCGAATCGATGGAACAAGCAAATCATGTCCGATAAAACAATTTAGAGTTCGGATGTTAAAATTCAACATGGATGATTACACGCTTACTTATTCCTTGTTTTGAGACCACAGTATCTTCTTTTGACGTAAGACATAGTTCAATTGGTGGTAATAATCGTTCTTTATTGGTATTTTATAGAAACACGAATAAAATGTTAGAGGAACTGGTAGCAACACTTACAACGACTAATTTTCAACCAAGGAACATATTTCGTGTCTGCTGTATACTCAAAAATTATCCTCAACTTAGCATTCAATATAACAGTTTATAAGATATTGGTCGGCGATCGGGAGTAAATTAAATTGGTTATAAGCAAAATGAAAGAGGAACGTAAGACTAACTATACATAGATAATTATTTGGAGGAACGTTCCGATATCCCGCTCATTTTTGTTTAAATATCGAAGATAGAAATCTCGCAAGCTTACAATAAAGCATTTCATAATCTGGCAGCCATTTTGTGACTTTGTGACCGCTTTTAACAATCTCGCATTTATACATCTTGCACAGTGCGAGATTTTGTAATCAACCCACTATTTGGTACCCAGTTTCTTGATTGAAAAATGAGTTTGGGAGGGGATATCGCCCATCAACATACTTTTTGAAGACAAGGTATAGAAAAAAACAAACAGAGAATTTTCAACTTTTAATTTTATTGGACGGACGTTTTTGCGGAACATTTGAAGGTCATTCTTAATATAACATAATTTATATTAATGTTTGTGCTATTTTATTTCTTTTTCTATAGGTATTACTTAAGAACTGTAACTTCAAATGCTTAGTACAGACACTTGAGACTGCTATTTATGCAAAAATTTCAACTTTCTCTTAAGTTGTTTAAGGGTCAGTTTTTTATTCCTCAGTTAAACAGTCAGTTAGTACTTATTCCTCAGTTAGTGAAAAATTTAATTTTTCGACATTCAGTTAGCACTTATTTCTAGGAATAAATGCCTTTACTGTGGAATAAAGTTATTTGTTCGTTTCGCAGACAGTAAAGAAGTTATTCCTAGGAATAAATTGTTGAAATGTCAAAAAAGTACCGTTTTTTGGATTTTGTCAAAGTAAAATAATTTGTCTGCGATGGAGTTTTTTGATATTTTAGAAGATTTTATAATTGAAGAAGAAATTGAACTGGGTTTAATACGAAAATTTTCCAGAAAACAAAGAGTTGTGAGGAGAAGACCAGATCATTTTGAACGATCCATCGCCCCCAGAGTACTAAAGAAACACAAAATTTAAATTAGTCGTGTTTTATATAATTTTCAATAAACAAAACTTCTTTATCCTTCGAGTGACACACACAGGTGGGGATTACAAAGCTTTCACAATATGCATTTTAATTTATATGTGAAGGTATATGAAAAATATAATTGATTTGATTTGTAAAACGAATTTAACTTTGTGGCCGATTTGAAAGTTTTATTTTAGTGCGATTAAAAAACAAGAATGACAAATTTGATACCGATATATTTTTGAAAGTAAACAAATAATGACATTTGATTTTAAAGTAGGTATGTCTATTCACTCGATCGCATACTTATAAACATCTGAAGCATTTTCTCACTCTAACACTGTGAAGTTGGATCTAGTTAATTTTGTTATTCTGTGGAATAGATAACTGGCTCTTTTTTATTGCTTGAAAAATCCAACATTGTTATAAGACTGTTAAAGAGTCAGTTAATTTTATTCTTCTCATACTGACTGTTTAACCAACGAATGAAAAATTGGCCCTAAGTGTTTTAAATTTCGTCATATGAGAAATTAAATCATCAACCATCAACATTAGAAATCGATATATGTTCTTATACTTTCAACAAGTCACGTTGGGGTTAAAACGATTAAATCCGTTTTACATACGGCGTGTATTTTTTTTATGAATTCATTTCAGATAATCTAAATATCAAAACACCCTTCTCATAGGGTGACATAAAACGAAGAACAAATGAACATTATATACAAAAGCATCTATATAACACTTGGATTGAGTAAAAAAAACAAACATCACATAATACTCTCCCCTTAAAAAAAGATTTCAACATGTCATCTTGTCTAGGCAACATCATCTATCACTCAGGGACTTGACCTTTTTTTCGTTCAACCATATAACTACATCACTGTGACAAGAAGGACGACATGCTGATATAAAGCTTTTCTTTTTAAATGGATTAAGCTATAGGTGAACCACCTTTTGATTTCTATAAAGTTATTTCTTTAAATACCTACAGTGATACTAGCATTTAGATTCATTCAAGGACTTAAGATGTCCTTTCTACTGTTATCCAATTTAGATACCTACTAGTGAATCAAAACATTCTCATGCATTAATCGAATACTTAATTTGGCGATTTTGCTTTCGAAAAAAAAAAAAAAATATTTTATCATCCTGTTGGTCAAATTATACATCCCCTTGGTGGATGATAGACAACAACTCAGATGATTTGTCACCGCAATTGCTTTTTGTTGTTACAATAATGTTGGGGCACGTACAACTAAATTTCATTATTTGTTGTTTGATTTTTTTTCTATATATGAATCTAGTGGTAGGTACATCTGCTGCAGATGTCTGATGTGATGCTTTCTCTCTCTCGAAGGGGATGTCAAATAAATTGCGTATCTGTCTTATTAAGGAGCTGCTGATTGATTTGCATCAAATTTTGATTATAAGAGACATGATTGAGTTTTGATTTTTTATTATTTGTCCTTGGAGTGTGGATAAGTGATCAATCATTTGATTGGGTGAATTAATAAAAAAATAAAAGAAAATATGTACTTTTTTTTAGAAGTCTAATGGTTTTATACCTAAAGTTGCCCTGCAAGGACATATTGCATTTTATGTCCCTCATATTTATTTAGGATATGGGTGTAGAAACAAGTGATAATAATGTTGTAATAAAACGAAGGTATGTTATGCATGATGCATTTATTAATCAAAAAAGTTTCATCCAAGAAATTTTAAGCATCGGCTTATGAAAGAAGATTTTCCAACACATAAAATGTGTTCCACTGGCTCATCATTTAGTGCAGGTGTTAGTTGTTAGTAAGCAAAATGCTACGAACATAAAAACACATGCATAGAAACATACAAAAACATATATAATACGTACTTATACATTTAGTCAAAATTACATTTAAAACAATACAACAAAGAAACAATTAGGATCGTGGAGCACTGGTTCTAAATATAGTTTTTAAATTAATTTTACTTAAGTTAAAATCTATTGCTCCCTGGGTTCATATTAATAAGTTTATACCTACATACGAGTGAGAGGGCTCATGTAAACCATTATTAGTTCTGTGATATTCAACATGTAAAAGTACAAATCTTCGCTGGTAGTTAAAGTCAATGTATAGAGGCTAGCAAGTCCGAAGCATCATTTTGTCCAGAGACAAGTTGATGAAGGAATATTAGATCATTGTTAACCCGCCGGCGACGTTGATTTACGGTAATGAAATATTTAGAAAAAATAAATCTCCTTCATGTAGAGTTTTCGTAGCAATAATTCCAATCATGATTTGGCATATAACTATATCACCGAAAAAAGGAATAAATATTTGCCTCGATGTTGGAGAAAATATGATTATTGAGCTTTATATTTCAATAACATTTTGCAGAAAGTAAAACTCTTCTATAACAAATTCGTGTATTCAATTCAGTGTTGATGAATTTCTTCAATGGACGTTTCAAACCTGATCTACTATTTGTCTCCGACTTTCTTTCTTATTGTTGTCATCGATTTTGCAGATGTCTTAAGCTTCGAATACTTACAATACATTGTGTTTAAAGAACACAAAACTCTTCATTCTGCTGTTTATTTTGTGTACTTATGTAAACCATTGGCAAATCTGCATACAAACATTACTACTTATGTGTAAAAATTGAAGTAAACAGTTTTTGGGGGGTCAGAAAAAAGGATTAAGAGCGTAGGGAAACAAATTTTAGACAAGGAAAAATCGACTTGGGGCTTAAAAATTAAAAATTCGCGATTTTTCCTTGGCTAAAATTTTTTCGCTACGCTCTTAATCCATTTTTTGTTTTTGTCTTATTGATTTTTGACAAATCCCATACCGACAAATCGAACTAAGGTTATAAACACAATAAGGCCAATAGGGCCCTATTTCACTTTTGCAAAGCGAAATAAAGCCAAACGTACAAATATGGCTTCATTTCACTGATGCAAAGTGAAATAAGGTCATATTTACAAATATGGCATAATTTCGCACGGCCTTATTTCACGGCACCAATAAAATGATACACTATTATAATTATTCTACTGATACCGCAATACTAGTATCTACTGCAAGGAATGTCCATCAGTTTATCCTAGGCTTCGGACGTTGTCTTAGAATATATAAATGTCGTCAAAAAGTATTTAAAACAAATAAAAACAATTAAAAGTTAAAGAAATTTATTCACATGAAGTCAACGCTATCACAATTTGTTCCAGAATGATATAGATTTTCAAATATTTTTTCCAACTAAATTTTAAAAACCCTAGCGGGTAAACTGATTTATATAAAAAAATAAAATGAATTTTAGAACGGATTAAATTTTCTTAACAGACGTTAAGAAAAAAGAATTTAGTTAAGAAGTTTTTTTTTAATATATATTCTTAGGTATAGCATCCTTGTTAGAACTCACTTTACTTATAATAGAAAATGCAAATAGCATTTCCATGAGGAAAGCGAAGATCCTCAATTGGATGTGATGTTGATTGGAGCAACTATATTACTTATAAATTCACACAAGTTAAGGATTTTATTTTTGCCGCCAGCAAAAGTTTCCCTCCGCAATACAATCATGCTATAGTTATATCAGGGACGTTATATTTTCGTGGTTTTGAAAGATATGTATTATTAATTTTTGAAAGTTCAAAACATTACATCAAATTGTTGGGAGAGACTTGTGTTTTGCGAAGGATCTTTAAAAAAAAACAATTTGGTGTTAAACACAGTGGCCAGACTTCCGTTCCCCTTCATTCATAAGAGATTTTTTGAAATTTTGCTTACTGTACTCAAGTGTTATTGCTTTTTTAAAAATACTTTTTTAAAGCGATTTAAAGATAAGAAAATTTGAATTCTTAAAGTATGTCAAGCTGTGCTGTGATACACTACGACTACATTCATATCCTATGACGGTCAAAACGCGTGTTCGTGCAATAAAACTCAAGTATTTTTTCAACAAACTTACCAGATAAACATGCTTTAACTACCATGTAAACTGGAATGAAGTACGCTCCGAATTCTCATGTCTATATATTCTACTTTGGCGGGTAATTTATGGTTGTAGATTCACGTGTCAACCACGCGATTCACCCCTTGAATATTGCTTCCGCTCTTGAAAATGATACATGACTTTGTTGAAACTTAAGCTCTGGGTGAGCATATTTACCCGGCGCGCGTTGGTGTAGGCATTTATACTTACCCAACATCCTTATGTTTAGAATCTCGGTTGGATCGAAAATTTGTGTATAAGGACACACGTTAAAACTCGATGACACATACAATCCGCACCAAAACTTATTGTCGTACTATAAAGAGATACCTTGCGTGTAAAGCTATAACTGTGTATTGTATAGTGACTTGTATGTTTTACGTTAACTTTTCACGCTCTTTTAAGCACCGATAAATGAAAAGATTCTTTTAAAATACTTATATTCATCCCTTGTTTGGTATACTTTCTTCTTGTGGTTTGTTTGCTATGTTTTTTTGTTAGAGGAAGAGATATTGTTTATGGTCCAAGTTGAAACTTATAAATGTAAGGAAATTAAAATCTTCTCGGGGGGAAAGACCTTGTGTTATTTTTTTTAACGTATTTTTTTCTTGTCGTTGTTGGTTTTCTTTTTATTTTTTTTTTATTTTATCGTGACAAATTAAAACTTTAAACCGCAGTGAATTTAAATAACATGGCCTTAGGGAGGAATAAAATTGTGCGTTGGGAGACAGTCCGAAAATTATCTTTGCTTTATCAGATACTTAAGTTGTTAAAAATAAGTGTGCGACCGACAATGATGACTTGGTGTATCTTACGTACATAATATTTGTTGCTAAAAATTATCAATGTATGTAGGTATACTTATATGAATAGGTAAATTCCTATATTAATAGATATAAGTTTATTTTTTGTTCAATGATATTTTATGAATATAACGGTGAAGGTATTTTATTATATTTAAATGAACTCTTGCTTATGCACAAAAATAAAACTTCAACAATTTGTATCTTCTGATATACCTATATCTTATTTGCATAACTAAAAAATTATTGCATATGATTGTTTTGTATATAATTTATGTATTAATTTTATTAAAGTTTGAATGAATCCAGAATTCGTTTTCCAAAATATGATCTTCGCGGTGATCGGAGATTAAACAATAACTATTGATTTTTCATAAATTTGTTTTATACAAATATTAATAGTTTATAATATCTACGGAGAAAACTTGAAAAATAGAAGAAAAACAAGTGAAGCCCCACGTTGGGCGCCATTTCTTATTGCTAATTTTTTTCTATCCAAAACGTATTAAATAAATAATCAAACGTATTAAATAAAAATTGAATAAAACATAGCCCATAAAAGTGCTGCTAAAATTTTAGGTCAACAATGGGAAAAGGAAGTTATGTTATGAGTAGATAGATATTTGTGAACACCATCAATGTTGAAACGCTTCTACTTTTTGTTTGAGTGACGTTTGCATAATGTTCTCCTGCGCCAGAAATATAATGTGGTTTTCCTAAAACTGAACGTTTACGTATAATTTATGTGTTTTATTTATTTAACAGTTTAAGCTATAATTTTCACTTTCTCAAAATTCTGATAGCACTGAAGAATCTCTTCCTAAGCCGCAATTCATACTATGAGGACTGATTTCAAACATGAATGTTCGATATCCCGCAAATTAAAATCTCGTATAACACGATATTTGGTAATTGTTATTGAGTCTAAAGAAACGAAATATCGCCAGTTAAGAATTTTCACTTTTCATAAACTCACAATCAATAATCTCGCATCTCGCACACAAAAATTTTGTAATTTTCATAGAAAATCATGCAAACTTATATCTCATTCAATAAATACTGAATCCAAAAGAAATATCCACGGGGGAGCATGTCTTCCTATACCCACCTCACTGTTTTAACGTCGTAAACTTAAACTACATACTTACTTTTTTAAGTGCGAGATTTTATTTATTAAGATCTTAGTTTGCGGCTTTTTCAATCGGGAGATTCGTAAAAAAACTGAATTTTCTAATTGCGAATTTAAAAACCGGGTTTATGCGAGGTTTTGTAATGAGAGATTTTGAATAATATCTACAATGTTTTTGTTATATGGAGAAAATCGAAATAAGATTTTGACTTTTAGATTATGTTTATGAAAGCCACTGTTTTTAGGGAATTCAACCTTAAATTCTTCCACATAATAAATGAATATACTTGCATGTGTTAAATCATATATCTATTTTATAAATAACTTGCATCAACTGATAAACCTATAAATTTATATTCAACAACTAATACTTTCTTTAAAAATTGTGTCTTATTGATTTTAAAAGTCTAACGTCTTAAAACTTAATCGTGATGGCGTTTTCCATTTATTTGTAGGTACCTATTAATATTTAGGAAAGACCCTTATGGAATTTTTAAGTAGTAAGTAGTAAAAGTAGGTATAGAATTTGGTACGAAGCTTAAAAACTTAGAACTTAAACAATCGTAGATAAAATGACAAGACCATTCCAATTCTTCAAAATGAACAATACAAAAACACTTGAAATAAAAAAAAAAAAAAGCATCTAGACACACAACAACAGTAAAAAAAAATTGGTGTAATTGTAAGCTCAATGCTCTTCAGGTCTAACCTAACTTACATAACACATGCCGCACAATAATGTGTATAACGGTTCATCCTACAATTTTCCAGGGGTTATCCATCTAAGTTCTAAGGGTTGCTATGTCCACACCTCCTGTCAATCAATGCTAAAACATAAACCATGACTCCACATACAAAAACAAGGAAACATTCACCCTTATGGAAAATGGTAGATAACCGGGTCGAATCGCTTACAACTAACAATCACACGATGATAGATGATGTATCTATTTATTATAATACGAAGGTAGATATACAATAAGGTCTGGGAGTTAAATTTGGGCAGAATTTTGAACTTAAAAATTATAAGAGTTCATGTGGACATGAGGACAAGAACAAGTCCTAAAGTTTAAACTTTTCCCATACAAGTCTTTATAATACATTATGTATATAGTGATGGGGAAATCTTTACATCTTTTGAGCATCCCCTTAAAGAATTCTCAAGGAAATAGAGTGACATTATTTGGCAAATAGCAAGATAGGATTATTGGGTACATCCTGGGTTATACTTCGTCACATAAAAAATACAAAATGAACAAAACTTCTTCTTGGACACTTGACCAAAAACTTAACCATAAAAGTTGACCAAAGTTTTGCAGTCGATAAAATCAGTCTTTCTTGCAAGACGACCATTATTTCCTTCGATTCGATAACAGTCCTTTGGCCATATCATACAACAGGATGTTCATAAAACTGTGGTTAATAAAATCACAACCTCATGCACACAACCCTTTGTTGCGTTGTCGTTTGGCTTGCGAGTTCGTGACTGGACTAGAAAACCCGTTAGTATAGTGACATCCTGTTTGTTAAGATACAGTATCTTACAAAATGTACCTATGCTTATATTTTAATAAAATAATCCTTGTAGAATAAAAATTCAACTATAAATTCATCTCAATTTATTTTTATAAGGAACCCGTAGATTTGATTGAGCTATAACCATAAATCCGTTTATGTCTTGATTTGTTTTATATTTACCTTCTCACATACTTAGGTATATAAAGGTATAGCTTAAGAGATAAAACTTTTTCTAAATGGAGACAAAAATATTTAAATTTTTCTTCGTTCAAAGATGCGCAAATAAAAAAAAAAATATGACAGAGGGTGTGCGGAATATGACAGACTGTATAAGCGAAGCCAGTGAAACTCCCCTTTTTCACGCTAAGCTGCCAGAGAATTGAAGATACATTTTTGTTTTTTGTTTGCCACAGAAATGATGATAGATGACATTTTTCTTCCGTCATGTCAGTCAGTTGGATGCATCAAACACATACTGATTTTACTACATTTTTATGCTTATAAGATACTTCATTTGAATACCCTTCCGGCGATAATCTCAAGGTTGAAAGTCACATTGAGGCAACTGTGGAATGTTTTTTTGAGATTTTTTATTTTGTCTTTATTTATTGTTATGGAGTTAAGTTAAAGTTATGTACTCTATCCGTTGATTATTGATGTGTGTTTCTTTATAAGAACTGTGACTGTCAGACGTGTGACGAATTTCTCTTAATCAGAGGAAAACACTGTGGATAGAAATTTTAATAGCATCGCTTTAAAAGATAATTTTTTTTATTCAATTCCTGATAAACGTCAATGTCGTCCTACACCTATGTATGACTAAAACCACAATTTGTATTCATGAATTAAAACGCTCGTAAGACGTTCAATATAACTTGGCTTAGTTCCTGCTAAGAAGTGCGTGTACACATTTTACGCTACAATACTTAGTTTGTTGTGCTTTCTGAAAATACGCCAGAAGTAATTACATACGTACGTCGGATTTTCTTTTTTTTTTAACGTCAGAGAAAATTTCTGGCTTGGAAAAAGCCTCAATTTATTTTGAAAATTTAAAGTATTAAAAATAGATAAATTTGGAAATGGAGCAAACCCAAGGAGCATTTCAGAGCTACAGAACATTTACTGAACGTTAACATCGTAGATGTAATGTTTCAGGCATATATGAAATGTTAACTCACTGTACCCAAAATGTAAACGGTTTTGGGGAATGAACTGTCGTGTTGACTTGACAGTATATGTATGAACAAATTCTATTTGATGTACCTGATTTGTACATTTACAAATGTAAACGTTCAAAAACACTTCGAAATAAATAACATAAAAACAAACTTAGGTACAAATCGTTTACAGAAAAATATTAAACTGTATAGGTAAATACATAATGCCATTTGAGATCATATTACTATACATATGTATACCAAAACTTAAACAATTTCCATCTTGTTCTTGACATTATTATTATAATATGGGAGGTATAAAAATATTCAATAATTATATTTTTCGTGCAAGTAAAGGCAAAATATCGAACGCGAGAAATATTTTCTACCAGTTTTGTAAAACAGGTCAATAAAAATAAGGGGCCTGTAAAAACTTTCTTATTTTAGAAAAGATTTCTAATAAAAATATTTGAGACAATTTTTTTTTTCCCACAAAAACCATATTTTTCAATATTTTGTAAGATAAAATTCAAAGTCTTATTTCAATCAAAACCTAAACATGCTTTGTTTTTACTAAATATCAACAAAAACAGATTTTCAATGTTTTGGGTTTTCTAATTTGATAAAAAATGGAAACATTATAATGGCCGACCAATGCTATACGTGTTACATTATTTGTAAATTAAATGTTTTACAGTATGCTTACGTTTGAAGATGTGATGTGACTATTCACTGTAAACGATTTGTAAGAGTAAAGTTTTGATAATGGCTTTACAAAACTGCACAAATGTAAACGTTTCGTGTTATTGAATTTACATTTACAATATTTGATTTACAGTACGTTTTCGGTTGAAGATGTACTGTGACTACTTACTGTAAACGTTTTGTAACAGTTAAGTTTTGATAATAGCTTTACAAAAAAGCTACAAATGTAAATGTTTTGTGATATTAGTTTTACATTTACGAAATTTGGTTTACAGTACGTTTACGTTTGAAGATGTGTTGTTTCAACAACATTTTGTGTGTTACAATTTGTTTACCAATCATCCAATTAGTTAATGTAAACATACAAAACATTTTTTCAGCAACTGTATATGAATTGTAAACGACATACAATAAATTTGTAACTTAATAGGTACAAAATGCTACTTGGGAAGTATAATAGCCCGAAAATATTTTGGCAAAGTGATAATTTTGCAAGTTAAAAAAAAAGCCAAATAAAAAATTACGAAATAAAAATGGCGAAATAAACTAAATTAATTGTCAAATTCGGCTTTATTTCGCCTTGAGAAAGTGAAACAACGCCGAATGTCAAATGAGAAATTAGGCCGAATTTCGTCATTGCATATTAGGTATAGTTTAGAATACGTAAGTGACTTTTTTGTTGACCCCGGCGCCGTGATGACATAAAGTAAATATAGGAGTTCAGTCTTATGTTCAAATCAATCCTCCAAAGAGCAAATTTATTTTCGCTACTCTTGTTGTCCTGGGAGTCAATTCCCCATCTGTGAAACAATGAAGTGATAAAAAATTTATCATTTCACTTTTGACAGAGACTTTTCATTTTATCACTTCATGAACTCGCATAATGCGATTCTCGAACTTATTACTATAAACAGCTGTCAATGTGTGTACTAAAAAGTACTAAATATTACACCCAGAGAAAAAACAACGTTCAATCAGAAAAAATCAATTTTATTTAAACAGATTAAAAAAAAATAGCTTTGAATACAAATGTTCTCATTTTTTACGCGCTCTTCACAGAACGATTTGACTGTGATGAGATATTTATCATTATGAAAAGTTTTTGAAGTTTGTTTTCATTTTTGTCACAAATCGAAAATCGAATTTAACGCTTAGGCGTGATAAAATTTATCATTTCACTTTTTCACAGATCGGGAATTGACCCCCTTGGCCACCAATGCACTTTTTACTTGAGGGAAATGAACGATTACAGTGGGAAGCAAAAAATTACCAAAACATGAAAAAATAATGTATGGAAAGTGATATTAGATCAAATTGGCCTTGTGTCACAGTTTGCTCTTACGATGTTTTCTTAAACTGTCATAAGACAAAATTTTACAATATGGCCATGTAACACTTCCTTGAACTTATTGCACGACACCACCTAAAGCAGGGCGGTTGCAGGGGAACAGCCATGCCCCCAATACCTACATATACCTCAGTGTTAAAATAGACCACCGCTAAAGTGAAATATAAAAACGAATGGGTATTTTATTTCACATCCTCAAAGCGAAATAAAACCGAACGTTGAAATTCGGATTGTTTTACTTTGGAAAGTATTAATAACTGTTTAATTGTTAAAATTTATTATTTTTTTCATAGCACTGCACTTTTTTGCTAGTATTTGGGGCTTTTTGCTTTTTATTTTGTAGTTTACCATCACGGCCGTAGCCAGGACCTGATGTATGGGTGAGCTTCAAGTTATTTTAGGTGAGCTGATTTTTTTTTAAATAAGTGTCAAAATAAATACATATAGCCCGCAGTAAAATAAGAGTCTTACATCGAAATAATTCTGACAAAGCTGGGTTCAGCTGGAAACATTTGCTTTGATGTCTTGAGCAGATCATAAAAAGTATCCATGATTTTGGCCGGAGATATATTTTTTTTGAGGGGGAAATATGGGTCAAAATTCAATTTGTTGCTGTTTTCTCAAAAACGATAATTTTTTTGCAAAAAGTGTTAAGGTAAAAATTGTAAAGCGACCTAGGTATAGTCACACCAACTTATTCTTGTTGCATAAGATACTGTAAATATTTTATTTTATTGAATTATGTATTATCTTACTTGTTGTTTTCAAGTTAAAATCCTAAAACGCCATCTTTTGTTAAATGTTTCAAAATTAATTGAAATGGTTCATAAAAACTTACCTTTAAGTTAAAAACATAGAAAAGCTAAAAAAATTGAATTTAAATAGTAGCGCTGTAAAATTAGAATTTTACTTAGAAAAAATATGTCCAAAGCTGGATTTTACTGCAGACCTTTGTTTATATGGCTTGAGGAAATCCTCAAAAGATATACCCATGATTTGGCCCAGAGCTAAATTTTTTAAAAGAAGAGTGGGTGTTGAAAGGGACCAAAATTCATTTTTTTGCAAATTTATCGGAAACTATGAACTTTTTGCAAAAAAATGCATAGGTAAAATTTGTAGCTTATATAATTTTCTAGGCGTAATGGGGAAATTCCCAAAAAAAATTAAGCCAAATGAGCCAAATACTAGTGAAAAATTGCAATGTTGTATAAAAACAGAATTTGTAACAATTGTACTTTTTTTCTCGAAATTGATTGATGGTACGATAAAAAGTGTTGAGACCTTTTTTGTAAAAAATGATATTAGCTAAAATTTGTACCTAAACGTTTTTTTGCAAACGTTCATAGTTTCCGAAAAGTTCACAAAAAAAAAAGGAAAAAAATTGAAAATATTAAAAAAACGTCCACATCTTTCTTAGATAATTGTATATTATGTATATTAACAAATTTTCCATAATCCATAATATTTTAATAAAACAAATTTTCTTTTTATTTCTAGGTGAGACATCAATAAGTAAGTATCGACTTCCATTTGTTTTTTTAAATATATTTTTAGGTATACATTTATAGTATATGTTAACTTGAAAATATTATATAAGTAAATGGCATTCTAAGAATTGATTTGTGTTGTTAACTTAGGGTCTCTTAATAGAGACCTATAAAAAAATAACAAATAAAAAGTTTAAAAATAAATTTAAAAAAAAACAAGTGAAACTATAGTTTTCGAAACTTTTCTTGCTCAAAAAGAAATTCGAATCTATCTACATAATAAGTTTGCATCTATACGATAAAAAAGCAATGCATGTTTATGCAAAACGAAAGTCAATAAATCAGAATCAAACTGCGATAAAACTTAACCACAAATATTCGCAACCGCATTGTAACTCTCATTCCTCTTCGATGCCTTTACCCACGAACCCATTAAATCCAATGTCAGCTAATTACCCTTTTTTCTAGTTGAAAAGATTTGTGTGCACACAGCCACAGTTATTCTGTTTTAAAAAAAAAAATATTTGAAAAGAAAAAAAATGTATCGGTGACTTTTGTAGTTTGTAAAAAAGACAGACGGTTTGCGTTGCTTGGCAGTTTAACTCGCTTCACCACCATGCCACCCCATAAAAGTAATTTACTCAAACGGATAAGAAATAAAAAAAAAATAGGTATGCAACATTAAGGGGCTATCCGCAAAATAAAGAGCAGCAATGGGCATTATTTTATTTTCTCAAAATATAACAAGGGTGCAATGTGCAGTAGCCGTGGTTTTTTAAACTAGGTTATGGTCGTTTTAAGTTTACTCACAATTTTGTAATAATTTTTTCTTGGTTTTGTCGTCGCATAAATTTAAAACACTGTTTAATATTATTTATGTCCATGAACAAAAAAAAATACATTTCTAGCAAACACTGTAGAAGTTATGGAGTTTTTTCTTGCCACCATACAGTCTGAAGACGACTGTTAGTATAGCGATAAAGTTTAGCAGACCAGAGAAAGGGGAGAATGCAAAGAAAAATGTAATAATTGTTTTTCTACGCTGCGTTTTGCAAATGGAAAAATGTTTTTTTTTTTTACTTTATTTTCAGTGGTTGCGCGATAATTTTACATTTTTAATGGTTTCAAAATATTTAGGTATGCTTTTTTTGGAGCAGAATTCCATTTCCGTTTTGAATAAATCTAAAAAAATAACCCGACATTTCAGGGCATTTTTTTCTAGTAAAATGTACCTAACACGCAATAGAATATTTATTTTCAAGATGGATTGGGTATTTTTTTTTTATTTTAATTTTAACTCGTGATGGTTTTTGTAAGGAAATTCACATTAACTTTCGTGGTAGTAAATTTTAAGTATAAAACAGTTATGCACGAAACACCACTATACAATTGATTTTTATATTTAGTACCTTTCGTATTCAGTTAATTTTTTTATTTGTTTACCCTACCTGAATATTATTAAAAAAAAAATTGTTAAAATGTCATTGAAAATGGCATCGCCCATAATGGCCAATTTTAACTTTTTTAAACACTGAAAGCTGAATTAAAGATTGGCTGTCTATTTTCGTTACTTAATTAATTGAATACCGGGGTGTTTACATATTTTTTTTTTAATATTCAGAGATCTTTAAGAAACTCTTAAAAATTTAATTTTCAAACAGTGAACTTTATTTATTTTATTGCGACAAACAGAAATATGTTTATTTATATACATACTTTTGTATAAAATAAACCAATGGTTATTGAAACGAAAAAAAACTCTGTGAAATTAACGAACAGTTTGTTGACTTTCTTTTTGATTTCTTGTATTCATAACAAGAATGTTTTTTTTGCGACAGCGGAAATCTTTTATAAAGCTTTAAGATAAATTAATGTAATAAATTCATTGGCATTTTTTGTTGCAGCTATACCTACGAATATATATATACCAAGTACCTATTCGTGATTTTGATGAAACAAATTTGTAGTTTTATCAAACTTTTTCATTGTGTCATTTAACTATTTTGTTGATTAAATTAATATATGCTAATGGTTTTTACTTGATCGTGTATCACAACCAAACATTTTTTTAAAGGAAAAAGTCATCATGTATTTACATTAAAATATGTTGTAATTATTTAAAAAAATATAAGAGTTAATTAGGTTTAATAAACTTATTCAATTATTAGCTTATCAATAATTTAAATTCTTATGAACTTTATCTATTCTTTCACTTCGCTCGGCTTGGACACATGCAAAAATAGGATTTCAATTTTTTATAAGTATTGCGTTTGTCTATATGCAGTGTTTTTGAATTAAATTCATAAATTTGCAATACAAATTTACTTACATTTTTTCTAATATAGAATTTAAAAACTAATTCACATTTTTGAAAATCAAAATTATCTGTTTAAAAAAGAGTACAGTAATAGTACAGTAAAACTGATGGTTACATTTGTTTAGGAAAAAATATAATCATCGGTTTTTGAAAAAAAATTGAAATATTTGAATGCTTTGATAATCAGGCTAAGCAGAAATTTTAGAAAGATAAATTTAGTCAAAATCGGTCTTGCCGCTTAAGAGATAGTCGCTATATAAACAAATAAATATATAAGGTTCTATATTAAGGGTAGGTAGTTAATAAGCTTTTTCCGAAAAACATCATCGGCCCAACCGTTTAGGGGGCAATAGTTGTCGATACATCCAGCCTGATAGTCAGACAGACGAAGAGACAGACAGACAAACAGACTGACAAAATTATCTGACTTAATTTTTTTTTTTTGTTCTTCTCTATCATGTGTGAATATCAATCAAAACAAAGAATGCATAACGCCTATAATTGCAATCAAAAAATTAAACTATCTTCTATATTACTTTTGGTAGATTTATACAATATCCTAGTTATCACTAGCCAATACTTAGGTATCTATATGGAAATATATAAACAACTATCTAATTAATATAATACAATTACACATTCTTAAGGTAAAGTTTGTGGTTTAAAAAGAAACATTGACTTAACTAAAAACTGATTATTGATACTAACAAATATCTTACAGGATTTAATGACAAAAGGCAAACTTCTAACAAAACAATATACCTTCCTAGCTAACTGTCTTACCAGCTGACACTCACTGTTTACCTATCTCTTATCCTTTCTGTGAATACACATCTAACTATTTACAGAAAATGTTAGGTAGGTATGTATAGCTCGTATGTCGTATCTTTTATTATTAACTCAATGGTTGTGCATACCTATATTATGTACATTAAAAATGAGCATGTTATTGAAACGTTATATTATTTATATGCATTAAAAAAGTATAATCTATACCGATAACCATGTCTACCTTTCCACATAATACAAATATTCTTTGTATTATATTCTCATACCTATGTATATATTGAAACTCAAATATGACTGATCCTTTAGTTCCATGTTAAAAATAAAAAGTTCAGACAAAACACACTCACCAATTCATGTAATTATAGTCCTAGTATGCCTATGGCGGCGGCAGACCCAATGGATAATGCTTGTGATGGTACCACTTTACTGGTTCGTGCACATCGAATACACCTTTTGTATCAAATTATTATCGAACAACCGCCATTTTCAATTATCCGCCCTCTGCCCTCTTTTTTTATTGTGTTCAATTTTTTTCTTTTTCTTTCTTTATCTAAATTTCAAACCTAATTTTTTGTCGTGTTTCTTTTGCTTACTTATTTACTTGTTTTTTTTTATGGATTTTATATAAAAATACCCTTTGTTGTCTTGGCTGTGTGCCCATGGGTATGTATCCTCGAATATCACGTGACTACCTTTAACGTGTGGAGGACATGGTGAATTCGGCATTCTATTTATGCAAGTTCAGGGCTGAAATCTTTGTTTGTCAGGCCTTATAGCACATAAGTATACCGCCGATAGTGGCATAGTTCGATTTTATTGTTCTAAAGTTTTATTTTTGTATGTTGTTATTATATCAAATTGATTATGTTACCGATCGAAAATAACTCAAATCATCACGATAATTGTATCGTGTATATTCCCTGTTTTTATGCTTATTTGTTTAGGTAGGTATATTGTAATGAAACAATGTAATGTAATGTATATGTAATGAAGAGTGTTGCTTACTTTTTCCCATGTCAACCCGCGGTAAATCCCACAAGCAGATCTTAAAGTTAATCATAACATCGTCAAAAAAAAAAAAAAAAATCGAAATCACTCGACTTGTTTAGTGAAAAACCAATTTGCTACAATTTTCGATTTGAAGAAAGGGAGGTGGCACATATAAAGTTTCTAAAAATAGAGTCTCTTACTCTAAACAAAAAAGTCTACAATTAGCTTTAAAATATAAATTTTGACCTACATATATTTAGCTTTCCGTTTATGGCACGTGCATACATTTAAGAATATACCAATTATGTTAACCAAGACCCAGAGTCGCAATCAATACAAATATTAAAATCACAACTGCATAAGTAGGTTTCTTTAGGCAAAACACATTTATTATATACTTACTTACTTACTTGAGGTGGCGTACAGTCTGAGGTGGACCAGGGTCTCAACCAACAAGCTTCTTAGAGCCAGCTCGGTTTCTAGCTGAAGTCCTCTTCCACTTGCGTGCGCCACCTGCTACGCTGTCCTCCTATACTGTGCCGTCCCATTAGGTTGGATTCAAAGGCCATCCGGGCCGGAACATTGGTGTCCATTCGCTCTATGTGACCGAGCCATCTTAGTCTTTCGCTTTTCACTTTTGTGGCATTTATTATAAAGATTTAAATAATTTTTATTTTGAAATTTTAGGTGGATTTTGCCATTGGGACATATGCATAATCACTAGTAAATGCTTTTACTGGAAAATTACCATAGTGTATGAAATTTACCAGTAAAAGCATTTACTATAGCTTTTATGCATTATTGCCCATTATCTACGTATGGAATATAATCAAATGTCCACCACGAAAGTTCTTACAGATCTTGATTCTTAATTAAAATGATTTTTCGACACATGTAGGGCATGTTTTCCATTTGTGGAAATTTGGTATGGCGAAAAAAAATTCCCCTGAGTTTTTTCTTTTTTGGGAAATTTTGTATCGTGAATAATGTTCGAAAAAAATCCCCTGGAAATATTGCTATCAATAATAATATTTTCTATGGAAATGAATCATCAGTTTATCTTGATTTGTTCCCCAAGTATGTTGTCATGAAATTGGCGGAAAATGTAAGCTTTTGTTTTTTGTACCTAAAGAAGTTAAATTATTTATGAACGCAAATAATTTTTTTAAGGTCTATAGCAACAAATAAAAAATAAATAGAATAGTCATGGTAAGCTTTATGGAAATTTATCCCGATATTGCCATTGGGTATTCCATAAAAAGCAAAGAAACAAGTGCAAGAAATTTGAAAATCGATTGGAGATGAGCTAAACAGCTACGGCCCACCAGTAAAACTGTTTTTGAGTGGAAAAGGGTAAAATTTGTAAAATTTTTGTTCCATACTGCCTAAAATATCTTTAATTTAATGTGTTTCAGGTGTGGAGTGATAAAAAAAATATGTGAAGAAAAAAATTGCAGAAAACATAAAGTGCGAAAAAATCTACTGGTGGAGGCCCTAGTGGGGAGTACAAGTTTTCCGACGTAGAAGACAAAATTATTCAAATATGTGCAATGAGTGAATCTGTGGAAGGTCATTGTGGTACTCTCATGTTTGGATTGCCAAGAAGATAAAGAAAACACTCCTGCTTTGCCGATTTAAGAAGGAATTTCAGAAGCAGAACTGGAAACTGCTTTGGAGTCCTTATTTGATGTAGAGGCGACCACATGCAACACTTTGAATGCCACACCCGCGTTGAAAATCTTCAAAAAGACAAAACTCCAACAGTATAGCTAAAAGAGGTCGGACAAGTATGAAAAATTCTTCGGAGTTTCTAGAGAAAGAAACCCATCTGGAAGAAAAACTTTGCGAGCAGATTGGTGAAGCGGTGCAAATAATGAAGAGCCACCAAGTCGACATCCAGGCTGGTGTCAAAAAAATTTACAGATCAATTGACCGAATTTACGATCAGCATAAACTTTTTTTAAAAGAAACCATTCGCCATATTTCTTAAAGTACTCCGGATTTAAAAAATTGAAAATTGAATAAAAAAAATTTAACTAAAACAGCACTTTCTGGAGATAGAGAGAGTTAAGCTTGCAAAATATTAGTGCCTATTTTAAGTCAAACTTATGTTTATAGTATTAAACTTCTACCTAGGTACCTACTTTTTTTTTATAATTAATGTTATAAAAATCTTAAAGAGAGTTTCCTATATTTCTTCGAAAGCGTTGGGCCTCAGTCATATATACTCTGCACTACTTAAAGAAGTTTCAAAATGATTTTCACTGTCTTCTTCTACAACAGGTACAATTTCGATGTATGTGTCGGTTTTGAAATGAATACATGCGTAATGCAACGCACAGCAAACATTCATGATTTGTATTGCTTTTTTTTTTTTTGGGTATAATGAAGTTCCTTTACGCTAGCATCAAACATCTCCACCTGCCCTTATGAACACCATTTGTTCTTTCCATAATGTTGCGGGTTTTTGAGTGAGCATCATTAAACTTGCTTTCAGGTATTCCAGTCTCTGGCGTTCTGTGAGGAGTCAAGAGGCAAGGTTCTAATGGGTAACCAGCATCTCCTAAAAATATAAGTTGATCACGATTACAATGAAAGTGTAATTAAACTTACCCAATAACCATGTATTCCTCTCACCGTTCAAATATTGTTGTTCCAATAATGATTGTAGCTTACTCACGTTCCACACAAGATAATAATGAGATGCACCAGGGTGGGTGGCGTCCACATATTAAATAATCATTTGATCATCACAAACCTGGAAGGGATTATTTGAAATATCCCAAGCAATCAACTGAGTTACTTACGAGTAGGACATTTAAACTAAATTATCCTGTCCAATTGTAGTGCAAGTGTTTATTTTCCCGGGGAGCAATTATATTCGAATGTGAGTTCCATCTATGCATCCGATCCCGGAATGTTGTTTTTTTCATAAAATTTTAATTTTGTCCTCCTTTTTTGTTCAGCAGTCACTTGAGATTTTATCCATATTGGACAAAGTTTGGACTTAAAAATTCCCAGCACTTCGGAAAAGAGTTTGGAGAATGAAGACTGCGCTAGTCAAACTTCATAATCTTTTGCTACACCTTTTTGGTATGCTTCTTCAGCAAAAAAACGCAAGCAGGCACTAGGTTTTACACAATCGGAGGTATAGAGAATGATTTGTTTTGTCCCAGCAACGAATCTTTCAAAACATCAAGCAAATACCAGAAAATCTTCTTATTAAATCCGTTATACTGATAAAATCTATATGGATTAAAATCAAATATTTGATAAAAAAAATTTGAATTTGAATTTGGTGTATATGTAGGTATACTAACATCGTTGCTTGCAGTGCTAGCAACGACTTGATATATCTCTCAAGTTTCTTCTTATTGATATTTGAGTCTGTCTTTTGAGTCTTGCACTGCTTTTACAAAACCAATACTATTTATCATTTTGAAATATCTATCACTATTTAACTTTGTTTACAAACATCAAACCACACAATTTACAGTTTTTACCAAATAGTATAAGTAACGACGAGAAAATGCTTTTACAGTGACGTCATTTCGTGTGTTTCTAAGCTTAACTGTCAAACAGTGTTATTTCTGTATATTGAAAATGATTTCGTCCCCATTATTGATTATCTTTGGTAAAACATTCGAAAAACTTCGAAAATGGTTGCTTTCAATTGTATGTTGGCAGAATTTGTTTCTTGGGAAAAACAAGTTCATGGGAGATTCACGATGGGAAAATGTTGTTCCCGGGTAAGCAATTTTTTCCTGGGTAAAAAAGTTCCCAAGATATTCACGATAAGGCTTATTAAATTTCAGACGATCTTTGTGGTAAGTTCATTTCACCATAACGTTATTCGCCTGGAATTTCAGTTTATAGTAAAGCCAAAACAAGTCGTGTTGTGTGAGGTATCGTACCGTCTTGTGCGATATTATTGCAAATAGAATAAATATGGTGTTCTACTGGTATAATATATTTGTACCAAAATAATAAAACTATAAAGCACCCTCACCATAAAAAAAAATAGCAGATACACCCCTGATATTAATCTTAAAAACAACTTTGATAAATACAAAGATATAATACAAAAAAAAAAAAAAAAAAAACAACAAAAGTAAAAAAATTTTGTATCATGTTCTATAGTTTTGATAGCATCTTTCGGGAACCAGAACAACACGTATAAAGTTTGTACCTTTCGTTTGCCCAACCAAATAGCGAACAGCAGTCGCCGCCATCGTCATTTCCAGTGACACGATGTACTGTTGTGGTGGACAAAGTAACAAACACAACAACACCAAGCCACATGCAAAGAACCTCAATCATGTAATTATTTCCTCAACCGCCGTAAAATGCATGTTCGGATTGGGACGGACGTTCTAAAAAAAGCGCCCACAACTGGTTTTACAAGTGTACCAATATGAAGAAAGGCAGGTAGGTATATGATATGTATCTACACTTTTCATACTTGGGATCTGCGAGAATTATAATGTGAAACACAAAAAAAAAAAAAAAATAATAATAAAAAGTAAATTATACCTCTGTGCTGGTAATTTCTTTACACAACCCACAAAATATAAAAACGGGCCATCCAGTTACCGGCTTGGGATTTCCTTGAATGTTTTTTTGTATTTTGTGTTGTTTGGTGTATACTTGTCACTAAGAAAAATGTTTATAAAACGGCTGTTATGACAACAAACAGAGCTTTTAATTCTGATAAACATTATGTATGTAACATTGTACCTTCTATATACAATATATACCCTACAAAAAGTATAAAGCAGGTATTACATCAGTGAATTTAACGTTCAAATTGATTGAGATTTCAGCACAATATGTTTTTTTAATATTTTTAATTAAAAAATAAAAAGAATTGAAAAAAATAAAAAAAAAAAAACATTAGTTCGCTGCTCAGTTCTTTTGTTTAAAATGTCAATTATGCGCTAAAAACGATTTTTTTGTTATTTTCAAATTTAAATCATAGGTTAACGTTAAAATATGGTTAATTTTAAAAGTGATTCATATATTTTAACACAAAATATCATACATTTTATTTTTCTCATACATATTTATCCCACTATGCGACGACGCACATTGCACATTGGGACACTTTGTTTGGGTCAGTGGAAAAAAATCCATAACAATTAAATTAAATTGAAATTTTTAAGAATAATAGTCAGTAGCACCAGTCAGTTCCACCAACTACCAAGGCTACTTTGAACGAAAATGCATTGTGGACAAAATCACTTTCAATCTTTGTTGTATTCAGAGTAACACTAAAGACAAATGTTACTTAAAGAAATTCGATTGCAGTTCTTTTCCGCCCAGCCCAATTTTTGGTCGTTTGGATTTAACTTTTATATAGATGTGATTTTATTTTTCAGACAGAGAGTGTAGAGAGACATTTTTAGATCAGATATTATAATATTCTTTTTTGAGTATTAAGGTACTCGTATTATTATTTTTAATGTTTGCTCTAGATTTTAATTTTTGATAGAAAATTAAAGAAAATAAAGAGTTCATTCTTACAGAATAAAAAACTCAAGATTTTATTTCTTGCTTAAAGACCTTACCTAATACCTAACCGGTCATAGAATGTCATCCCACTTTAGTTGAAAAGGTTTATCCAACTGTCAGAGTGAATCAATTTCATGCTGCGGTTTTCAAAAAAAAATACGGTAAAAAAGTGGAAACAGTTTATTTTTCCAAAAGTGTTCGAAATCGATACAGAATAAAAAATGCAATTGCGATTGAAATTTGAATTTTTTTGAATTAATTCATTTTTTTATTTTACTTAATTACTTAAATAACTAATTTAATATAAGAAGCAATTAGTTAACAAATCATTTAAACTCAAATCAAAACTGTCAATTTCGTTGATGGAGATATATAATACTTATAATACTCGACCCAGACTTTCCTCATTTTATTGCTTATGTCAATGCTTCAAAGTGTTCTCATCTTATTGAGAAAAATCTCGACTTACAAGTAGAATCCCATATAAACACCGTCTTTCTATCAAACTAAATTTTGGGTTTCAATCAAATAAGGATAAGTTGCTATGGTATGTATTTTCTTTGGGGTCAACTGATAAAAAATACCTAATTTTCAACACAAAAAATTATGAAAAAGATTATAAACATCCACATTTTTTTATAAATTTACATTGAATATAAAGAAACATTACAAAACAACAAAGAGTATAGATAAGTAGGTTTACCTTCAATAAATTATCCACCCATTAGAAAATAAATAGACTAAACGTATTTGGTACCTTTCTACGTATATGTACCTCTTGAAACGACAGTGTTGTGTTTTGTTGTGGGTCGTCTCGGATATAGATATACCTTAATGATTAATGATGCAAACATGTGTGTTATAATCCAAAGGAGTGCCGAAGCGATGCCGGTCTACACATCTCCAACAACACAAAACGTTTAAACATCATATTAACAAAAAATTAACGATAAACCACGCAAGCAAGGTGATAGTGGTATTGGAACACACGCACATGTTTTCTCTTCCTTATTATGTCCTTTGAGCTCCCCCAAAAAGATTTTATCAAGATTTTTCGCAAAAAGACTTCTTTAACTTGTAGGTAGGAATGGAATGGTGTGTTACTGTTTGCGGAGTCCTTGCTGAAGGTTTAGAATTGCCATAACAAATTTGTGTGTTCATCTTCGTCAATTTGATGAAGACAAACCCACTCACGAATAGAAAATTTGATAAATGATTCTGTTAAGAAGATCTTTACAAATCCTTGGTTTGAAAAAAAAAGAATATACGAATACCAGAAAATACCAAAACAGTTTTGACGCACGTAACGACACTTACTCGGAAATAAGTAAAAAAAAAAAAATCAAACAAGTTTATTTCAAGGAGTACCTACTGCTACTATACTTTACAACTGACTTCAATGTTTCAATGTATTGCTACGAATTTCATTTTTATTTTATTCTTGTGAATAAACATATAGCTATGTTACTTTTATTTGAAGTTTTAGTCCCACTGTATGGCAATAGATGGTCGTTGTCGCATCGTGGTTTACTTCCAGTTATAGTCCAGTGTTTTTCGACTTGTGTTGTAACCCCAAGGCAATTTTTGTTGTTTTTATTTTGTTTCGGGCGTGTCTGTGACGGGCTCAAGTCCAAGTCCAACATAACATTCGACCACTGAAACCATTGAATGAGACAAATTATGAAGAAATTATTTATTATTCTTGCTGAACCATGCCATCATGGGGAAATAAAAAACATCAACGCCCAACAACAAGAAATTGTGACCTTAAGGGACAAGGTAGGTACATGGCATCTTGGTTTATTTTGAGGGATTTTTTATATAGCTAGGTTATTGGTGAGTAACTGAATCAACGATTTTTGTATAAGTAGGGGAGAACGGGATAAGGATGTCAACGTAAGCTTTAAGCGTTTCTAACTTTTTAAATGTACACATAATCTAACTAAATTTTGGAAAAAAATAAGCTAGTATATTTGAACTTTATTATAGCTAATGATAATTCCTTTACAAAAAAAAAAGTACGGAAAGATGTTATTCAGAATTACAGTACCATTACTAATTAATATCAAAACTTTTTTATGCTATTCTGTGTGGCATATAACATTTCTTTTGCATAGTTGGTTAAGTTTTGTTCTTGTATAGATTTTTTCGAAAGTAAAACGAAAAATAATGTGTCTTAACTGATATTTGTAAGGCTCTTTTTTACAAAGTTATTCTTAAATATGTTGTTGTTGTAGGGCAAACAAGGGTTCCATGGAAAATATATGTAATGTGGAGTCAATCTTATCTGTTTAATTAGGTCTTTCTTGGTAATTTTTAATCTCGAATTGTTTTTCTCTTCTTCGCATATAATACCTCAAGGCAGTCATTTGAGGCCTATCGTTTTCATTTTATTTCTCAATGATCTGCCTTCCATCTTAAAGTATTCAAACTATCTTATTTTTACAGATAATTTTTATATCCTAAAGTCGGTCCACAATCAGACTAAGCGAGGTATACCCATAGGAATATAATATTCTCACCATGCTATGAAATTGTCAAAAATATTACTAAAAGCCGACTTGATTGCAATGCGAGTATGCGACGTGGTGTACTAGTATACTTCGATACTAGAATTGTCTAGAGTTCATATAAAATCGTATAATGTTCAGTTCCAACAGATACTGGCGCTAACATTAAACATCTCAGATCTACTTGACCTCCAGTACGGTCCTTACTGTTTAGATTCAAATCATCTGATGTACATCAGCAGCTAAGAAATGCATGATAATGATAAGACGTGTAAGGAGACAACGAGTTTGTTAGTCTTTTATTGTCTTAATTTCAAAAACACACCCAAAACTATATAAACAAGTATTCGATCGGCTGAAAAGTTGCCGCTAGTTTTTTTTTCATATAAACTTCAAAGTGCACATTTAGATGCATTTTTGACAGAACTATTGCAGATACTCCCAGAACTCTATAGAACTATTTGATTGGCCGAAAAGTCGCCGCTAAGTTCACGCCACTATAAATTTGTTAATAATATTTTATGCTTGCAAAAAAAAGCGGTAGATTTTTGTTTCCATTATTTTACTCACATTTTTAAAAGTGGTTTCAACTTGTAATTAATTTGTGACAGGTTTGACCCTTTTTTAGTACTAAGGTGATTGAACTATAGCTAAATAAATCCTGATCAAAATCTATATGTGAACACAGAAGTGTACAAATCGTTTTTTTTTTATCAAAAATTCTTCAAAGTGTCTAACTCCGAATCCCCTGGCATGTCACCCCCCCCCCCCCCGTTTTAACATCAAAAAATCATTGCTGTTCTTCTATTAGAGTTCCCACACTGAAAAGAATTCTACCATGGTATCGGAAAATAAAATGAAATTGTTATGAGATAATTAGATAAATATTTTTTAAAAATTGATTTTATTTCAAACAAAAATCATTAAACTTTGTCCCCTGGATAATAGAAAACGTTTATATAGGTAATTTCAAAATCGATCGAATTTCCATCTCAAGGGCTGTCAAGTAAGCGAGCCTTCTTAAAACAAAATAGTGTTTTTATATATTGCATCTGTTTGCTATATCACTTGAGAAGAAGACATTTGTGAGGGAGGTCGTTGATTGTCCGTTCAGTTTATCTTTAACGAAAATCGTTCACTTTTTTTTGAGCATGGTGAGAGTTTACATACAAAAAATCATATAAGCAGGCATATTTTTTAGTATTAATATAATTTCTATCTTTTGTTTTTCCAAATGATATGCAAGTATGTTTTTTGGCTTTAAAAATGTGATAAATCTCAGTCTTTTGGGTCTCAGTCCCCTGGATATTTTATAAAAAAAAGAGACTAAAATTCTATCTAGAGGTCTGAGAAATTTTCAGAAGATGATGCGTTTTAACGGGTTTTGCCGTGGGTTTTGCTATGCAATCTTAAACCGATGATGCAACATAACTTTTAAAGTCCCCTGCTAACAAAATTTCAGTACCCTGGACCACCATTTTTTCAGAAAATATTCGTAAAATTGCTATATTTAATTTTTTTTTACTGACCACTTTCAATAATGTGAGACGCATTTCTACGACTTAAAGCTCAAAAAAAAAATTTGCTGAAATTATGAGAATTATTATTCTACTTTTTATAAAATCACTAATTACCGCATGAAATAAGGCAGCTAAGGCCACCCGCCACGTTTAAACATTGGATTGATAGAAATGTTGCGTTGGGAGCGTATTTGAGAAGAATTATGACGTTATGCTTTCAAATTATGTGGCCTGTATTTATAGGTAATTATTATGTTATTTAATTTAGCTAGATTGTGTTATTATGTAATATAAAAATCCACGCCAAGTTTAATAAGGTATACCAATCTTTTTTGTGTTCTTTCAAAAATCTCTCGATATGGTTACATAAAAATAGTACATCTATTCGTAACTGTAACATTGACTTGTTTTTTAAAAATGACCTGCAGATGAGGGCGATGTATGTATTAGCGAAAATATATAATCTTTCTGAAGGTTACAACATAATTTCATTACAGATGACAATAATTCTGAATTGACTGAATTGTCCTAATGTTAGTTAAGAAAGAACCGTGCTGAATATTAAAGAATTTAAGTTGGAACTGTTTCTATTTCTTCATCATAATGTTTCCAATAAGTTTTTCATAATAAAATTCAATATGATAGCTCACCACCAAACTCTAATATTGATTCGCATCAATGAATTGCAATTATTAGAAAGTATATATATCCACGGAATATCGAAAAACTTTGCAAATAAGTGAAATATGCTGCCAATCTATTTATAACGCCTTGTCATTCTGTTCTATATTAACCCTCAAGCTTCCCACCATCCAGACTATAAGCAACACTCTGTTATGAGAAATTGTGAAACATCTGGTTCAAGATATACAGATACTTTTCCTTTTTTGTATTCATCTATGTCTATAATTTAAGGAATGAATTGTTGAAAAGATATTCCATTTATTCACCATCAACCTCGTCATTCTCTTGAGAAAACTTGAAATTCCGAACTTTTTTTTCCCGATAACCATAATATTATTCGAGTGTGTGCGAAAATCTCTGATGGCATAAAAACACCCCGCTTTTTTTTTTTTTAGGGGGCGCAAATAAAATCGAAGGTGAACTGAAAACATTACTTTAAGTGCTATAAATTTTGTTGAAATGTTAAAATTATACACACTCTGCCATATATGTACATGACACCGAGGTGAAGTGATACATGCATATTATGGGACATGTGTATACGAGCACAGGGTGAAACACTTGGCAGCGATTTGTTTAATGCGTCTTTTGGCACAGTCTTAAGTTATACTTGTTTGCTTGCATGTTTAAGTGATTTACATGATTTATGTCCGAAGATTTTGTGGCGCGTTTACATGTAGCATCAGTTACCTACTGATATTAGGATCGGCTATTATATTATACAACTTTTGTTTGATGGTATCAAGTCGGTGTATAGATATATGGCACTAAGCATAAGGTGTTTTATTGAAGTTTAAGAAAGTGAAGGGGAAACTATAATTTTGTGGTAGGTATGAGGAATATTTAAAAAACCGTATACTCTTATTTCATTCTTTCAGTATTTTGTCACAAAAAGGTAAAAGATTGTTGAGATAAACCAAAACGTCAATCTAATTGCAATAGAATTTTCGCTGCTAGCAGTTCAAAATGGAAATAATGGCGCAAAATTATAGTCGATTTAACTCCAAACTAAAAGCAATTTAATGTGAAACTTGGTTAAAAATACGTTTTTCCGTATTATAAACGGCATAAAGTATACATTTTCTTAATGAAGTTGTTTAACTTTAAAAATAGCAAACCCTTGCATCATTATATTTTTAATGCAACACACTAAAATCTCTGAGAGAATGACAGCTCACACTCTTGAAATCGCTTTTATGGAATTTAACTACACTGCATAAATTCATCAACAACCCCTTTCAGTGGAATAAATAACTGGAAGTTAAAAAAGTGTCTATTCTTGAGTAAAAGTTAAACAACTGTTCTAAAGTTGAAATAATGTTAAGTGGTGTCACGTTAATTCCTTTAATATAGGTTGACTATAATTTTGCGTCAATGTGTTTTTCTGTGCAGACTTCCATAACTTAACACAGCTATCTAAAGATGTAGTATTTTTGCGATAACGAACTAATATATAAGGACTTCAAAATATTCCAAGAATTTAAACACGCTGATACTTAAAGTTTGGGAAATATTGAATTATGGATAGCGATTACTACAAGATCTCAAACAAATATCTTTTGCATCAAGTTTTTTTTTTAAATATTTGACATCAGTGGCGGACGCATGTGTGAACGAAATATTTGCGAGGTAACAAGAGTATTTTAAGCACCAAAAACATAACCATGTAAGTCTTACGAAGATTATGGAAGAACTTGTGCTAATACTATAGACACTTCTTAGACATTCTTCGCCAGCCTCTGTGTATAACAAATAAATCCAACAGACATCTGCTCGAAATCTGGAATTAGCATCTTGGAACGTTGGAAGTAGTATGAAATGAACGAACAAAGCTATGAGTTGAAACTTGCAAAAGATGAAGAAGAGAAGTCAACTGGAAATCTTGTGCCTTAAAGAAACAAAATTAATTGCGAAACAATAGAAACAGAACCCGTTATTGATTGTTTATATGAAAGCATACCAGATGTTTTTATAGAAGAGGCAATATTAAGGATAGTTGATTGAATTATCATCACGCAAATTCCAGTTAGGGCTGCTTCCACGGTGGGTCTTCCAACAATCACAAGTTCAGGATTTTTTCAGTTCTTGATTCTCTTCGGAAACCTCCGAATTCCATTATTTTAGTAATCAAGTAGATCAATCTGGGCAAAGTAAACATAGAAATCTCAAACCATCAACCAGCAACTGACTTGGATAAAATAGATTAAGACTAATTTTTTTTTCTGCAATAAGCTTATAATATATATAAAACAAAAAACTCCAGAAGTGGAAAGTGATTGAGCCAGACGACATATACCGACTACCGAGTTTAGAAAAAAATATTGAGACATTGGGTCTGGTGGATAGATTTTCTCTAGTAATTACAATCCCTTCATATCCTGTGACTTTTCTGCATCTTGTTATCTGTCTTGACCTGGTGAAGGAGCTTCAAAAATAGTGGAGAACAAAAGTAAAAATGACAAGATTCGAGACAATGCATTCTATACTATATTTAATATCATTATCTAATCTATAGACGCACAACAAGACCTTTTACTTAACTTGTCGCAAGCATCTTTTTGTTACGACTCGCTCTTGGCACAAATATTATTTCATTGAATTTCTTCTCTCTGATGTTGTTATACATAGGTTTCTAAGAATCTTGGAATTTTCCTGCAAAATTTTCCGCGTTCATTGAAATATAAATTAATGCGTGATCGTGAGTCAAGGATTGACCCTGGCTTAGCTCTGAATGTCTACAGTCTTGAAATTTTCAAACTTTAATTTGGAGGTTTGTTAATAGCATTATTTATGCTTTAATTAATAGTCAATATTTTGGAAAAATTAAAAAAAAAATTCAGTGCTTTTTGCAGAGAGGTATTGGTATTTTGAATTATTTTTATTTTTTACTAAAATTAAAATTATATACTCATACCTATATAAAATTAAATCTTAAGTATAAAAAATATGTTACTAAGGACATGAGAGAAATACACATTTTATCAAAATCGATGATGTCGTTTGGTACACAACATAATACCAAAAGCAATTCACAAGCAATATTTGAAGCAACTCCATCACAAGGCCATAGAATATAAAACTTAAGGAATTATTATTAGAAAAGAAACAACCTTCCAATTCAAAGCCATAACAGTTTGAGGGTGGCAAAATATATAAATATGCAAATGTCCTAATCAAATTCACATTCTGGAGTAACTTGTTATCCAATCTAAAAAATATACACACACAAAAAAAAAAACGTGGTAAACTTTTTCTCTTCCGACGGAGTTAAAGGATCTCTTTCTGAGGATATGCGGTATGTCTCCACCCTCGAAAGTCTCAACATTGAACAAACTGAAGAGGAGATAGATACTTTTCCTTCGTGTTCTTTTACTTTTTTGTGTGTCACTAAATCCGCCCACATTTTTTTTTTTATTTAATTTATTCCCAGTAACCAGGAACACAGATACTTCATCTGTTCGGTGAATTCACGCAACCTCGACAGTTGCACGCACATCACGACGAGACGTACGAATTGAAACAATCCAAAACCACCCAACACCCTTCTTTGAATGTATCCTATTCATCATTGTATGGATGGCGGTAGATATTTTAATCAGAACGATATTAAAAACTTAAATCTGCATGTCGAAAGCGATTAAGCAAAGTTTGGGAACTTTGTGGGAACTGAAGAGCGACATTCTGTTGTATTTGGATTCGATTTCAACAGACTCAACTGATCTTACCTTGCACAGACAAAAAAAAAAGGACTCGGCTCTTGGATGGATGGATATACCTTTTAGTTTTAATTTAAATTATATCTTTGTTTTTCAACAAGGTGGGTTTCTATAAGGGGGTTGATGTTTGGTTGGATATGTTTTAACCGCAGAAAGGACAAGTGACTGGTTTTTCGGGGTTTTGGTGTTTTAGCTGCTGTGAAACACAAGGCGCATATACTACACATCAAATGTGTGTGTGTAGGATAGGAATATACATATAATGCCGGCCGCCACTTCCAGCTGAGTGATTAATGTATTTTTAAATGGTTTCAATTAAGTTGATTAAAAAATACAGAAATATTTTCCCTTCTTTACGAAATAATTATAAAATTGGTAAGAATTAAACATACCTAACTTTTGAAGAGAATTTGATATTTTGATATTTTGCATATTCGTAAGAAATTTTGGGAAAAGTTTTATTAAACTAAGTATAATCTAATCAAAGATAAAAACCTTTCAAGAATTAGGTCAATTTTCTGGAGATTAGTCGAAAACATTATTGAATTCAGGTGCAGAGCAAAAATTTTCCAGTGTGCACTTGCTGGTATTGATGTGCATTTGTTTTAAAGCCCTGATTTACTTAACATAGAAAGAAGAGAAGGACATCATTATTTAGTGTTCATTTATAATCCAGTCACCTTAGTATTAAAAAAGGGTCAAGGTTAGTCACAAACAAGTTAAAAACACTTTTGTAATTAATTTTCTTTTGGTGAGTAAAAATAGGGACCAAAATGTCTTCCTCTTTTTATATTGCAAACGTAAAAAGTTGTTAACAAATTACAAAAGTAAGGTACAAGTGTAAGCGTCTTGTATAGATGTATCAAAAATGGACTGTGAACGTGTTAAATATAATAGTTTAACAATTTTAAGGTTTTAAAATCCTGATTCTTCGTTATAGTTTTCAATAATAACATAATAATTTTAACAGAATTTTAGCTGCACTGCAAAATGGCCGAACATAATATTTAATTGTTCAACAATTTAAAAAAGTGGCAACCATGGACATTCAAACATCTAAAACATTGACTGAAAACAGAAAAAAATATTAAAAAACAGCGATACAACCTATACAATGTCATGCTATATACCTTTTTGGAGTGCAAGAAATCTATTCTTTTCTAAATTCTTTTTAAATAAATTTGTTTTAGTGAATAGTTTTTTTCAAAATTAATTTTCAAGCTCAATTGATTTTGACGAAATCGATACTATACAATCAAACATTTTGTAAAAAGTGCTTTCTTAAATATGTTGTTTACTTGATTTGTTGTCAACGGTGTTACATTTTATTGGAAAAATCTGTCAAACGGTACTTCTCATAGAACCGGTTTTTTGTATACCCACTATCTTTTAAGCTTATTCAATTTTTTTTTCAAAATTCGATATTCAGGTAGTCCCGGAGCTGAATTCTGCAAGCGTAGTTTTTGCTGTGCGCACGAAAAATTGGGTTTTCGCAGACTCATATTCTGATTCCGCAAATTTGCCGGTTATGGGGTGATTATGTAGTCAGTGGTAGTGTGTGCGACAATTATTATAATATTCATTTATTATATTAAGGGTTCTTGTAATTTTTTGCAAGGCCTCACAGCATTTATATGTATTATTTATGAAATATTATCACTAAATCTATATATGAAGAAAATTTTTCTGAAGTTCAATATTTAATCATGGAAAAAGTTTTCCCTGAAGTTTTCAGTTTAAAACTCACCACACACCTTCTTTGTTTCAGATGCAAAACAGAAGTATATTTAGCATAAACTCAAATCATTTTTTCATTTGGCATTTTTCACTTCGCAATGATCATTTCGCAATTTTTGTCTGGCATTTTATCATTCTGCTTTTGATTGTTTGTCAATTTATTGTTTAGCAAGTTCTTATTTCGTTATGTGATAGTTTCGAAAAAAATTTATTACGCAATACAAAAGAAATAATTACGAAAAAAATCTTATGAAATTTTATTTAAAGTTATAAATTCATATCTTACAAAGATTCAAACTAAAATCAAATTATGCAAAAAAATTTCTTTACTAAATAAAAGTTTAAGAAAAAAATTTTAAAATCTTAGGAGCGGTTTTTAAAAAAATCGATTTATTAAAAATATTTTTTCGAAAATATTTTTCTAAAAAAAAAATAAATGCACGTTTTTTAAACTAAATTTTACATACCTTAGTACTAAATTTCATAAATATCCGTCAACAGAATTTTTAAATATTTAATTCGCAAAAACAGTTTTTTTTTAAATTACTTAAAACTTCACAAAAACATTTTTGACAAATATTTTTATACCCTGTTCTTTGAAATAACTATAAAAATTTCAGTACTGAATTTCATTCAAATCGTTGCAGCCGTTCGAGATAGTCGAAAATTAAAAATACCGTTAAAAGAATTTACTTGAAAGTTTGGTTTGCTGTATCTGATAGACCTTCTACACTTCATTACCCACATGTGAAATTCGGTTGAATCGTTAGAGCCGTTTTCGAGGAAAATAAGATTTTCGGTATGGCAGATACCGTTATTTTTATACTTACAGTGACCTCAAAAAAAAAAAAATTCTGAGCGTATTACCCTATATATAACCATACCTATACCAGATTTAAAGAAAATTGGATCACCCGTTTAGGCTGTATAGGTGCCGAGACAGACAGACAGACAGACAGAATTTCCGTACCCACTTTTTCGTCTTCTTTATTATCGTAATATCATTTTTGATACTTACCTCAGAATTTTTTTTTTTGCACGAATCCAAGACTTGCCTTATAGTACCTATAATTCAAAGTAAAAAGGTACACCTTCCATATATATGTATGTTTCATAAATCATATAATCATGCGAACAATCATTTCTAAGAATCTGCAAATGCTCAAGTTTTCCATGCAAACATCCCCTACTCACAGATGAAAGTTTTTCCATTTGATTGACAGCCAACATCCCTGATGGATTTCATCCAACCAACCCAGTTATGAATGTACGTACGTCCTTTTGACAGTTTTGTAAAAATAAAAAACAACCCCTGAACAAACCCAGAAGTTATAATGGCGGACTCAAGCATAAGAAAAAGTATTCATCAAAGAAAAACTGATGAATCCTATAGCACCCCCACTTACAGTCTTTCAATATTTGATTGAAAGCTTTTTCCGCCATTGAAAAAATCTACAAACTTTTAATTGAAAATTAATTTAAATTTTGTTTTCTTTCATATTTCCTTTTTCTTTAAAACAACAGATACTTACATACATACCTGGAAACATCCATGGATGCCAAACGACTTTTTAATACATGTGTACATTTCCGGTCGTTTCGTTTTCAAAATGGCTGCAACATTATGTTGTGTATAAAAATGTTCGTTATTCTCATGAAAATGAGTTACAAACATGCAAAGTAAAATAGTGTATCCTTTTATCCTGATGTATACTGTAACTTAAAGTGCATGTTTAAATAAATTACTTATACAGTATATTTAAGAAAATTGCACTCATATCAAGTTTTTTTTTTTTTGAAATTAATTCGACTTGCCTTAGAAAATCTCTTTGATTGTACTTGAAGTCGTTCATACACGGATATGTCATTAAAACTTCGCCTTTATGCGTGTGAGCTTGTAATTTTTTTTTATTAATCCAATATTCTATGGATTTGACTTTCTTGGTCACTCCTATCGCTATCATGCCGTGCGCAACAAATAGCTGTTGTATCTTTTTTTCTTGTTCATTTCCGTTTGGTGTTGTTGTTTTCTAGAAAAGTAATTTTCTTTATATGATGAGAATTTCGCATTTTGTAGTTGCATTTTCCATCAGGTTTCCTTTTTTTTTTTTTTTTGTGAAATTCTTTAGAAAGTTCGCCTTAATAAGTTTTGAAAATAGAAAAATAAAAAAACTTCACGATTGAATGTTGAGCAGAAAAAAAGGCGACCGACCAACAACAAAGATGGAGATGATGATTATGATAAAAAAATAAAATTAAGTACAAAAAAAAAACAAGAAATTGAAGTTACGAAGAAATGTATACATTCCGGAAGTGACTTTCGGTTTTTCTGCAATTAATTTATTCTACCGTTGCCGTTAGGGGGCATCAAAACGAAAAACCATGTAACCATTTCCATTTCCCGCGTTGTGCGGTATTTTTCAAGACCTTTTTTTTTCTTTTTTATTTCATCTCTTCTTAACTTCGTGTTACTTTAGTTAAACCATTCCGTGGCAAATGGAAATGAAGCGTTTATTTTGCTTTATTGCATTAAGATAAGTTTTTTTTTTATCATGGTACAGGTTTCTTTTTTATAAGCAAGTTTAAGGAGGAGGGGACAGAGAGAATGATTCTGCGTTTATCCCACAGGAAAATCTGGTTTTATCCCCCCCGGAGATGTAATCGACCAGAAGTGTGTTTTTTTAAGTTGTTTTCTATCTTCAATTCGTTGGCTGTTTTTATGTAAAACAAGATGACGCGAAGAATTATTTTTCTGTGGCTGAATTTGTTGCGCATAGCTAAGGTATACCTACCTACATATGTATTTGCTTGGCTTCAATAATATTTGTTTGGCAAATGTAATTTCAGGTTTTTATTTTTTCGATGTTTTTCAATTCGAAATTCGAGAATTTTTTGATTTGTCAAGTGACAAAATAAACTTTGTATAAAATTTTATAAGTTTTCTATATAATATAAAAGTTCTACTGATGTCAGTCAGGTGTGGTCACCTTATTTCTTTAGCAGCTTAATCAACATATTTTGACTTTTTCAACATTCCATATTGCTGCTCTAGTATAGACACACTTAACAGCCAGCGCTATCAGTGTTCAAAAATATAATTTATTGTAAGCAAATTGCAAAAGAAACACACAAAAACTAATATAACGCTATCTGAAGTATATCATAGAAGGATATGTTGTGACTTTTTTGACATTTTTGTGTGTACTGACTAAGAAAATCTGTTTTTTCTGTCTCTTTGCACCTAGCGAATATGTTTTTAAAAAAGGCTTACAACTTGAAACAATGGTTTGTGTTTCTTAAGGTGTGTGCCGAAAAAAGAAGGATTTCATTAAGAACCACTTTTTTAAGAACTCAGAAAAGTTTCTTTTCGGTGTGGACGATATATGTATGAGACATTTTTGAAATGTTTCAGAAATGTTTCACCAAATTTTATAAAGGATATTGGGTAGGAAAATTTTCTGGCTATTCCTCAAGGCCCGCCATAAATGTCATTGAAATTGTGTGCTTAAATAGAATAAAAACGGAACTCACCTCGCAGAAGATTCACTATTTCTGAAATGAAATTTGAAATCTCAAGAAATGCTTCTAAAACTGGTTGAATCAATAGCGGGACCACTTATACGTATAAAGAGGACTAGAATGGTCAGTATAAATTTGCACTTATGGCAAGTTACTTTCGTGGTAACGACTGGGAAATTTATTCAAAATATTTTCTGTAAGTATTTTATAATTAATTTTTTTTGTTTGTTTAATTATTTTTTTTGCCAGTAAAATAAGATTTGTATAAAAGACATCACTGTGGGTAAAACCCGATTACATGAAATCTAATTTAGATTGAGATCGTATTTTTTCGAGAAAGTTAAAGAAATATGTAATAGAATTGTCAAAAATATTTTTTTTCCATTTTTTTTATAAGTCTTAATCAAGCTTAGCTTTCGGAATATTAATTATCATAAAAATCAGTGCAGCCGTTCAAAAGATTGTCGGCGTGAAGAAAAACAGTTTTATGACAGGCACCGGCAATAAGTTTCTTTGTAAAAAAAACTTCCTATGAACACATAATCATTTGCAACAAATCATTAATATAAAATTGTATCGAAATAGATCGTATTTTTTGAGAAAAATCGCTTTTTTGATAAACAAAAACCTTTTTAAAAAAGTATTTGTCTTTAATTTTTTGTTGCAGTGTTATTTAAGTTTAGCAGTTGTTTTAGAAAATTACATTTCGTCTTGATCGGTGAACTTTTTCAAAAGATAGTTGGTGTAACCACTGTTTCGTTATTCGAACCAAAAATCATCCATAAATCCAGTGCTCTTTCGGCAGATGTATCATCTTCACTTATGATATGAAGGTTCCATTTTCAGCAAGGAATAATTGAGTCACTTTAAGGTCACTCACTATATTTTCCAGTAGATAATCAAGATTTCAAGAACTGTATCTAATACCTAAAGAGCAATGGGTTCAAAACTCTTGTTTGGTGTAGGTATACAGTGTACATTTACACCTATACTTCGATTGGGAAAGTTTCGATAACTCCTGCAGTATTTTTTCGCACGCTCCCATCCAATACCTGCTCAATAATTTTCCATTTTCATGGATTGTATTCAGCTTTATTTATTATATTCGCAGTTTTGCGTATCACCCTTGTAACGAAGCTTTACAATTTTCCTTACAATATATCGTTCATACACATGTAATACGTATGAAATGCCATTATTGTATTTTGTGAACCATTCGATTCACACCGTCTCACGCCAGAAAATACTATAAGTAGAGGTGTGATTCGTATGGAAAATTTGTCTTTCACCTTCCGTTAATTCAAATACCAATCTCGTATTCTCGTGTATTTAAGGCAGCAAAGATCGGGCTTCATTAAGAATCAAGAGTACCCTAACCAGTGATAGAGCTTCGGGCTTTTCAAGCTATAGCGGCCAATCTAATATTTTCCTCCTATGGGCCCAATTATTATTATTTTAAGTGTTCCGTCAATCTTCCTCGGTAAATCCTTCAGAACTACCTGAAACTGGGTTCCAACGGGTAGTTCCAACCTTGCTTCCGTAAATCTTCCGGGGTAGATTCTTCAGGTGTACTTTGGACTGGGTTTCAACGAGTAGGTGTAATAATTCTAAAACGTAAGTATGTATCCATCGTAGGCATTTAATCTTTTTCAACATTTGGTCTTTTCTGTCTTTGTATAAGAATTGCTTACCAAAGTTTTACACAACGACTTTTGAATCAACTTTAATTCATTTAACTATTCATCACTTTCTCTTGAATAGTGTTCATCAATTGAATAAAACAAAAGAGTTTTTGATTACTCTTACATGAAAATGTCTTTTCGGTGTCAATTGAATGATTGATAACATTTTCCTTAAAAAAGTTATCCAGCTAATCAGTCAAATGCCATACATAAACTTAGATATTTCAGAGTGGGTATACATAGTTCTTCCAAAATAAAAACCATTCACTTTTTGTTCCACAAAATGAACATATACTTGAAGCATGATCCTCTGCTAATCCTTCTGCTATTCGCTATACCAATCCCTCATCCAAGAAACAAAGGGTTAAAATTAACCACACAAATTGAAAAGATTACCATTACTAACCCCTTTAATTTTACGCACTTCCTAATAACGATAAATATACAGATAAATGGGTAGACTACGAACGATGGATAAATTGAGAAAAAGGGGTGATTTTTTCTTCCTGTTGACTTTTTTTTTCTCTGGAAAACAAAAAAAACAGCTAATCCTTTCAATCTTCTTATGGAACAGAGAAAATGATGAAAGACGTTTAGATGGATATAAATTTTCCAACCACATTATGCTTGCAGAACCCCAAATTTTCCAGCCAGACCATCGCATCTACTTTTCTATAATATACATTGTCACCACAGCTTTATTTACCGTTTGGTATAATAAAAGTGAAAAAGGTAAAAGGACGAAATTTTCTTGTGAAAAAGCATCTAATATCTCGTCGAGAGATAAATTGAGGTCATTTCTTATGCTGTGGTACAAGGTGTGGCGTGGTGACACTGTTTTGACACTGTCCAGCAATTTTCTCGCACACCGCATGTCCTTAATGTATAAGGAGATGACCTTTTCCCCCAAAAAAGGCTGTTAACAAGCATTTCTACATATTTCTGGTCAAGTGGTCGACTAAAGAGAATATATCCACGGGATACCTCTTGGTTTGTGGATAAGTATAGAATGGCTATATGGTAACAATGTTCGCAGTTATGTCCTATGTCCTATGTTGTTCCTTTTTGCATTTGCTGCAAAATTTACACTCTTATCTGAAGCATTTCGGTTGCAAATAAATTATCTTACTTTTTTTTTTCATTTAAACCATTTTAAGGTTCATTATTTTATTTTAATGTTTTGTGTGTAAGGTCTTCTAGGTTTTTTCTCAAAACGAATTATTATCCTTTTAATTCGATAATAAAGACCTTTGCTATAGAAACGCTTGTAATAAATCATGTTCAGATGCGTTAAATGTAATATTTATTGTTGGTCAGCAAGTGCTTTTAAGGATACTGTTTTTAATATTTTTGATAAAGAGGTGTGGATGGAATTAAGATTAATAAATATCTACGTTAAATAATATAGCTATACTCATCTATTTCTTGCTTGACTCTCTAATTTTCAATTTATTCAAGCTTAGTCATTGTATAAATTGTCTTCATTTACTGTCATATTGTACATGGTAATCGGTATGTGTGTATGTGTGTCATTGTTTGCGTTATTGCATTCCTAAATTGGACTTCGGGCATTAACATGCAAGATTTTAAGCGCGAGTTATATTGTTTCTTATTGTAGTGTCATTATTTAATATTTTTTAAAAAGTGATATGTTTTGTAAGTGTAAATTTTTGTTCTTTCAATCCAAATCCCCTGGTACAAAATGTTGCTCAAAAGTAAAATCGAAAGAAATATCGATAGAACTGAAAGAAATATCTAAATTAATTGCCGATGTAAGTCAGGGTGCTTATTAACAAACTGTAACATGTCAACGCGAGAATAGGTATTCGAATGGTATGGCCTGGGAATTTAATTTTTTTTACCAACTTTTTTTGTTTAGCTTTTAAAAATAATAGTCCTCAGTTGGAATATCACTTAATGCAAAAGTCTTGTAATTTAACTCTGCCTTTGACTCTCTACGGTGATTTTTTCCCATGAGGAGGGTGTTGAGATTCTTGCTCAATAAAACCACCTTTCCCTCCTGACTGCAACGTTGTTCAATGATATTTATCTTGCAATTAATCTATCACAAAGACAAATTACGTGTTACGGGCGGTTCACTACACCAAATCGGAAGCCTATTTGCTTCGTCAAGAATTTCTACAACAGTTTCATTAGTATGTTCTACCTAATTACAGTTTTCTCTAATTGAGCACAACATTTTTTATTTACTCTCGAACAGAGGCCATTCCAAGATCCCTTTGAAGATTTTCGTTTCAAATATATAAAGTTGCATTTGCAATACATGATCCTTATAATTTGTTTTCAAAATTTTGTAAAAAAATTTAATTGGTTAATTAATAATGTCATTGGTTGAAAAATAGTGATGTTGGGGCATTTGAGAATAAACGTTATATTTTTCAAACGACAAATATTAGTGTGACACGTTATTTTTACTTTTGATTTAGGTAAAAAAAAAGAGTTTTAACATAACAATCAAACATGACATTACGATGATAGAGAATACGAAGAAAGGGGGTCCGAAAAATTCTGTTTGTCTGGATATATCGAAACCTACAGCCTTAACGGCTGGGCAAATTTTTTGTACAAATGCACCGATTTTGATAAAATTTAATATTCAAAAACTACTGCTAGCCCTTAATAATACAGCAAACAAATTTGAAAAAAGCCATTCATGAAAAGTTTTTTTTTTTGAAAAAATGATAATTCTATTTTTTCCGAAAAATTCCGATCTATTTCATTTCATTGATTTGTTGCCAAAGGTGATGGCTTTCATGAGATTTTGTATTCAGAATCAGCTAACTAACGGTAACTGTCTTCTGTCATAGAAATATGTTTGTTTTTACACCGACTATCTTTTGAACGACTGCACGGATTTTGACGAAATTTAATATTCCCAAAGCACTGCTAAATTTTATAAAAACTTTAAAAAAAAACGCCTATTTAAAACAAAATTTTTCAAAAAAACTGTACCTAAATTCTATTTTCTCGCAAAAAATACGAACAATTTTGAAAAAAATTCACGTAGGTATCTAATTGATTTGTTACCTACGGTTATGTGTTTCATATAAATTATTTTTTATTACATCTACAATTTTTAGAAAAGATTTTTTTAGAAAAAAAAAAAAAAAATTTAAATAGGTACAGAATTTTTTTTCAAAAAAAAAAAAAACTGTTCAAATGCATTTCCCAGTGATGGTTAACTCAAAAATAACTTGCCACAAGAGCAAGTTTGTGCGTCCCAATCATGAGCTTTATTTACAATGACTTTATCATTTTTTACCCAAAAAATGTTATTGGGCAATATCGTCGTACTACCTACTCATAAGAAAGAGGTTATAACTTCTTCAAAATGGCGGTTCCGATAATAAGAAATGCGCAGGCTTTACTTCGTAACAGACGAGACAGTCGAAGGTAGTTTGACTCGTTGTCAAAAAGCTCAAAAAAAGGATAAATATTGGCTCAAGCTCTAAATTCAAAATGTGGATATTTCTATTGGGTCTCTAGAAAGGGCTAAATATTCTCACTTCCAAGCTTATTGGTCCAGCACAAATGATAAATCGGTTGAAGTTGAAGGAAAGTTATGTTCACTTATACAATCTAGCAGGGAAAGGGTGATAAGCAAATTTGTCAAATTTATTATTTTAAATTAAGTCTTTGTGTGTCTGCTTGAATACAAAGTGACGGCATTGAATGCGAATCCGTCAATACTATATTGTTGTAGAAATCATATATAGGTACTTGCAATGAGCACTAAATAATGAATGAGTGGGATAAGGAAATGGTTACTTGGAAAGCATATCGTCGCCCTAGTATCTGTTTCTAAATCCTCTTTTAATAGTTGTTATCAGAAACCTTCCGCATGTTTTAGTTTTCAAAATATTTACATTTTTGTTCAAAATGAGTTTGCCGTATACGCCACCAAAATCAACATTTTCTTTTTGGTCCATACACGTACGTCAAAAAATCGAAAACATACGGCATTTCAATACTAAAAACGTAATATAAACTCCTTGGGAAATTTGACGTACATATGTGCTAACCATTTTTCGTTCACGTCAAATATCTCACCAAATAGAAGAGATAGGAACAAACAGATAACAGATTCGAAAAGAGCGCACCCGAAAACATAAGACTGCATACCCAGTTCAAAAAACGCAATTTGGCGTTTACAGCACTTCAATACTTGGGGGACGATATCTAGATATGGGGTGCAAGTGCAACCCAAAGATATTAGGTACAATCTTCTTCAGTTATTTTACCAAATCCAATCCTTGAAAAATTATTAAATCTTAATATAAATATATGAAACTGGAAAACCTGAAGAAAAAACTGCTAAAACACATAAAAACTACCAACAGACGGAAGATGCAAAACAATCGAAAGAAAATCGAATACAAAACGTGAAGCCGCCTTAAATCGTTTCGTCAAACTTAAAAGACAACAAACACACAAAAAGAAAAAAAAAAACAACTCCACATGCAAGGAGTGAAACTTCCAAGGACAATAGTGGTATATATACGAAGCGACATCATTAATCATTCGAATCAGGGGGAAAAGTCAATTCCGCATGATGCGAACAGAGCAGCAGCACATCACATTCAAAGTGATCCAAATATACAACAAAAAAAAATCTATCTCACAATATTAACATTTTCATTCTTTATTCTGCATCTCCGTGCAACATTTTTGTAGGGAGATTTTTTTTTCTAAGGACATCAGACAATATGATGCCACAGAAATCCTTTCAAGGCTTAGGTATAAAGATTTTCCTTTGGATTTTTCTATCTAAATTCAAATGATTTAAATTCGTGAAGAGTCATTCAATGTCACAACTGTTTTAAGGATCATAGTTTCTTTCAAAAAGGTTTTAAACCCGCGTGGTTTTAAAAATAAATAAACATATAAATAATGCAAAATATCCTTGGTTTTCACTGGGGTAGCCACCAACTACAAGGGGCGCATTTTTTATTTATTTTCTTTTTTTTTTTTGTATAAACCAGCGACGCAAGTTCACCTGCTTAAAATTCATTACTCATGAGTGTTTGACATTTGGACGAACTGTCATCACAGTAAAACATCATCCGTTGTCGGTTGAATTGTTTCGAGTTAAATACGGTTTTGTACTCATGTTTAACCTTCGACTGCGACTCCGAATGGTTAGGCATTAAGGAAGCATACAAAATGTTGATTAATGATCCTAAAAGGCAGTTGCTCCTTTATAATTCTTGTCTTGAATTTGGGTGCTCCTACACACAACCCTGGAGTAAAATTACGTTTATAACTCAAAAAATTTAGTGTTTTACTTCGATAATAATTTGATATGTTGTTCCAAAATTAATGCTTGTTGAGAAGACTTTTTTTTTGTCGTAATTCATTTAATCATTGGGTTGAATTGGGGTCAAATGGGCGAGAGACAAGTAAGGGCAAATTTCTATAAATAAATAAACAAAAGTTTACCAGGTATTTAAATGATAGATTTACTTTAAAAAATGTATTTAGATGAAGGAAGGAAATAAACTTTCATTTAAAAAGGAAAAATGAAATATGTATCTATCCCTGTTTTCAACGTGAATTCAATAGTTTTATATTCTAACACTTTATACTGTGAAAATATATCTTCATATTATGATGCAGGGTGAAAATAATGAATATTATAGTCGTGTTTTGTTGGTAATTTTTATTTAGTCAGCACTGAAAAGAACTAATAAAACGCTATATTCACTTTTGTATCCACTTTTTTATTTTATTTCAAAGTTGGTATTCTTGACCAAGCCGAAGTTTCAAATAATTTTATGGATGTGTCTGCAAAGTATGGCTTTTTGTATATGCCGAGTTGGTCAACTTGTACCCCACCTTCCACTACAAACAAATAAAAACCGGATAAATAATCATTATTTAGCTAAAATATTACCAAATTATATAATTTTATTTAAAGTTCAAAATCATCACAACTTTTATGCAACTTTCGTAGGTTGAAAGCTTCTTACTTTTCCGCAAAACGCGGCCCTAAAGGAAAACACAATGAACACATCCATTAATATTCATTGTATATGGAGTCCATGTCTTAAGCTGTCATAGGTGCCACCAACCTTTAAGCAAAAAATGTATTGACATTATATTTCGCGCCAAAACTTTCCAGGCATTCCAAGATTTTATCTTCACTTTTATGTTCACTTTAATTACTGACCAATTTATCGCCACTTTTCGTATCCCATACAAAATTTTGCTAAAGTGACAAAACACGCTTTATATAAGTTGTCAATTTTAAAACTACAGGATTTCTCAGCTGTATGAGTTATTTATTGGTACTTAAGCTATATAAATGTGTATCTATATGCCAGTTTATTAAAATCATATATACAAATGATAATAAGTAATTCAATTTATGATTAAAAATGTTGAAAAAATTAAACTAATTTCAAACAACAGTCGAGGTACTGATTACATATGGAGTTGTATAAATAATTGGAAGTGCTGAACTTTTGGAATAAGTCACATTCAATATAGGCTTGAAAACGGATCGAGTCTCATAAGCTCCTGATGCAGGATTAGTAATGTGGGCAGAATTGATGAGCAAAGGTGAATTAAACACCAGAGGAGCTGGACTTACAATCCCCTGATTGTAATAAACAAGAGGTGCTGCTGGTTGGATGATCTCAGAAATACTGTGATTCAATAGAATCGCATTGCTGACTACCAAAGGTGCTGCTGTTGGAACCGATGATGCCCGAGAAGCTATCAATGCTAGAATTTCAGCAGAAGCATTTGCAATCGGTTGTCGATCGACAACTGCTTGGAATCCATTCTTGGAATCAGCAGTGTAGGTGACAGTTCTCTTGAAGCCATCAGCATCGTTCAACGAATATGATCCTTTCACTGCATCTCCGTTACGAGTCTCAGTTTGTGTTTTTGAATCACCAGAAATGCTGTCATGAACTCCATATGAGTAAGTGTATTGCGGTAAAGGATCCTCCTGCACTTGAATGACTCTCAAAGGTTCTAGTTGGTTGGCTGGTATCAGCGTCACTGATGCAACGTAGGAAGCAGCAATTCCAAAAAAGGCAAAAACAACAACCAGCTGAAATAGACAAAAAAAAATAGTTTTCTTTTTTTTATAAATGCGTATTTATTTAACTTACTTTAAATGCCATTTTGCAAGTGATTGAATATTTTAATGTAAGATAGATACTCTTCAAGTGTAATTTTCTAAGTGTGTTTCTCAATCACCTGTTGGATGACTTTATATAATAAATTTGAGTTCTTTTATATTAATTATTTTAAGTTGATGCGGTGACGGGCCATACAGTAGACAAGTTTGCTTCTTTTTTCATAAAAAAAAACAAGTTTAAGCTTCAACGTTTTATTTAAAAAAAAATATAAAACATGAAGTTGGTCTGCCTGAGGCTGCAGATATAAAATTCGACGGGAAACAAATTCTACAAAAAAAAAAAAAAAAATACTACGACATACATAAATGGTTTGCACATATAGTATTGGTGTCAAATTTTGTTAAACGATTTGGTAAATCAAACTATATGAAAATACTCTTATATTGCAAATCATTTATTGATTTTGTGATTTCGATAAAAAAAGTAGAGTAATTCGGGGCAAGTGTGGGCACTTTTGAGTTTGAAGAATGATTCCATACAAAAAAACAGAATATGGTAAATATTTCAAAATATTATTATTCTGTAGTCAATCACATTGAATTAAGAAACATATAATGGGTGTTTTTTTTTAGAGGTATAGAACTTTAAATTGCAATAAAACAACGATGGAATATTCGATTGACATGATTTTATTTATTTGAAATATAATCTTGTGGCATTACATTTAAAATATGATTTATGGCATATGACTGCCACGGCTGGCTCGGATGTAGTCCAATCTGGACGTCCAATTTTCGATGACTTTTTCTTACATTTGTGGCCGTATATCGGCATGAGCTGTGTGACATGTTGCGCCGTCTTGTTGGAACCACAGCTCCTGGACATCATGATTTACCGATCACCATTGACTGTAACGTTGTGGCCATCATCGTTTTTAAAGAAATACGGACCATAAAGCGCACCAAACAGTCAGTTTTTCTGGATGTAACGGTGTTTCGACATACACTTGAAGATTAGCTTCACTTCAAATGCTGCAATTTTGTTTGTTGACGTAGCCATTCAACCAGAAATGCGCTTCATCGCTTAACAAAATTCGCTTATGAAAATCGGGAACAACGGCCATCTCGTTTTGGGCCCATTCGACACAATTTGCAAGCGTTGTTTAGGCGTGAGTCTATTCATGATGAGTTGCCAAGCCAAACTGAGAATAAATCACTTGACAGCTGTTAAATCGGTCGCCCTCTTGAAAAGTAATGCCAACTTAAAGTTTTATACCTCGAAAAAAAAACACCCGTTATAATTTTTAAAACATTTTTAATTATGAAGCCTTAATAAAAGCTGTGCTACCCCCTAGTCGAAACTTTTCTTATTTTTTTTTGCGTTTTCTCGAGCTACTAAACATTACAGCAGGCTTAACACAATAGATTTAAATCATAATTAATAGCTTATAAAATCTTCATCAATAGAAATTCGAATTTTATCCGATTTTTCGACAAAACCACTATGATGCGCACACTTTCCGACTGGGCACGCTTACCCCGAACGACTCTATATACATACAATTTCAAAAATATTCAGCCTGGCGAAAATCTGTTCCCCCGGAATTTTCAACGCTATTGGAATTCCGACCTCAGCAATTTTCACTTCGAATCCAACAGTGACATTTCGAATAAACGAGTCGTGTTTATGCACTTCTTAAAGTAACTTCAATTTACTCCGGAACAAAGTGTGACAGTTTTGTTCCTCATTTCTAACAAAAAAATCATCATTAATCTTGATTTTTAAATCCTAACGGTTTGAATTTTACATTTTTATACCTAATTAAAATAGCTACTGCAACTTTCTAAAATATATTTTATTATTTTTATTTTGCAATAAATGTATTCTCTGAAAGAAAATGTTTTCTACTCCTTCAAGTTCGAGAAGTTACCTGAAAAAATAAATAAACACACCTATAGTTTATGATTTGACAGATTTAAAGATTGTGTCGTGTTGTTTTTTCAACGGATTCGCAAAATTAAAGTATTTAAAACAAACTTTTGGAGGTGTATTTATTAGTTGTGAATATTGCAATTTGTGAATGAATTAAATTATAGTAAATTGTTAAATTAGATCCTCGTAAATAATGTAGGTACCTTTACAAAATATACTTCATTGATCCATAAAATGAAAATGTCAACTCTTTCGATCAACCTCGACAAAATCAAAGTAATTCAATATTTAAATATAAATAAATATTTTAGTAGCCAATTATTTTTATGTAAAAGAAATATTTTTTTTTTACTTTAAAAAGTCGAGTCAAAACGAAGAGATCCAAAAAGTATAGCAGTTTGGAGACAATTTGATGGATGATTTGGTGTTGAAACATTTCATGTGTTTGTGAAAATATTTCAATACGAATACATTTATGTTTTTTAATGTCTTAAACAATACTACAAATCAGCGTTTTTTTATTCTTATGTTCACATATGTACTTTGACGAAATAAACAAAAATCTTGCAATTCACAACTTTTTCACTCGTTCGCCTCCAAAAAATTAGTGAACATTTTAGTTGTAATGACAATTGCATTTCGCCCGGAAAAAATTGACCATAATAGGGGACATTTTTTGAACATTAAACATTTTTCGGTAAAATTCACAATAGGCGGAAAGGAAATTTTCAATTTTCTGACGGTTAATCTATTTGTTAAGCTATCTATATTTTTTTCGATTCGATTAACGCATATTCAATATTTATTGGTCGGCGTTCAATTAAGACTCCAGACCATTTTTTACTTTTATTGCATTTATAGTCGGAAAAACTCTTATAGTATAATCGATAGGTAGGAAACATATCAGAGGTTATTCCCTCAAATTTTGGACCTTGAGGACCCTGTGGACCCTGTGCTAAAAGATGATAAGGGGGAAACTGCGAAATTGTCTATACTTTTTGCCAGTTTTTCCTATAACTTTGTTTTTTCTTTGCAAAAGCGTTCAAGTATATTTTGTAGAGTGTTAAATTTGCTACAAAATTGATAATTCAAGCATGTTTGTATGTCACTTCGTTACGACGACATGGTGCTCCAAAAAAACAGTAATTTTAACACAGAGTCCTCAAGGTCCAAGGAGAAAATGGTAATCGTAATGGTAATATCTGATAATTTTATTGACCTCCGACTTTTTTTCACCGATCCCCATTTCCTAACTGCCGACCGACAGCACTGATGTATCATCTTCAGGATACGAACCAACGAATGATCGACAAAAAATATTTCTATTGACTTAAACGCCGATTTATATCGGTTATTTTCAGACGTTAAAATGTTGACAATTTTTTTACCGATCAGTAAAATGTCGACATTTATAAAAATCCCGGCCAAAAAAAAAAAATTGCCGGAGATTAATCGGACGACAATTCTTTAGTAACTTTAATATTTTTTTTATTTTAAATAGGCGACTTATCTCAATGAAAATATCTTTTATATACCTAATGCATATGCAATATTTGCTCAGATGCGATTAATGTAATTGCTAATATTGTTCGTTTTGCTGAAAAAGTGTAGAAAGCATAGTTTTCTAAAAATGATGTTCTTCTAAAATTGTCTAAGTTCTTTTTTTGTTTTTGGTCCGTTTTTATCACTTCAGGCATAGTTTTAAAATTATTTGTTCATTTAATTTGAACATTCAGAGAAATGAACGAAATCGAATTATGTAATTGAGATTAATTTATACTATAAGAAAGAAGAAATGTATTTAAGAATGGTCTTATTTAAATTAGTTTCACTCTGATAAGACTCATTGAAACTTCCAGTTTCATTCAGTAGGTCTTGTTTTATTATGCCCTCAGGAAATGTCGTTACTTACTACTAAACTATATTGCAATTTATTTGTATTACAATGCCGAAACTTGTATAGATACTGTTATATCAAGAAATATAAAAAAAAACTTGTATTTTCGGCCGATCGGTAATTGCTATTTCATGGAATGAACCAAAAACAAAAATTACTATAAAAAGCTATCCAATAGCTTCAACAAGACACTCACATTCCAACTTACATCTAAAGAGTATCATAGATATAATAAAATTATTCTCTCGAAAATGGCATTTAAAGTAAGCTTAACATTTTGTTGAGAATTCAAATATAGATTTAATTAAACTTACCTATTGTTGTTCCTTTCAGTTGGTTGTTGTTTTGGCTTTTTTAAGAATAACTTTTGCATACGTTGCACCATTGACACTGATATCAGCTAATCAACTAGAACCAATAAGAGTTGTTCAGCAGGTGCAAGTGCAAGAAAATCCATTGCCGCAATACACTTACTCGTATGGAGTTCATGACAGCATTTCTGGAGATTCGAAGACCCAAACTGAGACTCGTAACGGAGATGTTGTGAAAGGATCGTATTCCTTAAACGATGCCGATGGCTTCAAGAGAACTGTCACGTACACCGCTGATTCCAAGAATGGATTCCAAGCTGTTGTCGATCGCCAACCAAATCCTAATGCTACAGCTGAAATTCAAGCATTAGTAGGTTCTCAAGCAGCAGTTATTCCAACAGCAGCTCCTTTGGTTATCAACAATTTGATTCCATTGAACAATACTTCAGTCTTACCAATTGTTCAACCTTCAAACCCTATTGTGTATTATAACCATGGTCTTGTCAACTCCGTTCCATTGGCTTATAGTGCACCATTGATTGTCAATTCCGTTCCTTCTGCTGTTTCATCACATCAAATCATCAGCAGTCCTGAACCAGCCACTTATATTACTTTGATATCAAGCCAAATTTGAACTTGATGTATTTCGTAAGTCCAGTATTTCCATTGACTTATTGAGATTCATAACATTTTAAGTTAACAATACACCGACGACGACGAACAAATTTTTAGAAAAAAATAGGGAATGAATAAATTTTGGTTGAGAATTTAAATGGTAAATATTATGTTCCTTTTTTTTCAAAAAATGCAGTTCCAATATAAACTCAGGTTACTAACATTATGCATCCAGTATATTGAACGGGTCCAGTAATTTCCGAAAGTGCTTAACCGATGTTAATGAGAATTTGCATCTGTTTACATTGCTTGATCTAACTTGATAGAAAAAATAAAAACTACTGGGCAGTCGTGTCGTTAAAAAAGAAAATTGGTTGATCGGTAAGATCCAACTGTTGACGTTGAACAAAGAAATAAAATCATTTATACTTTTATTTTATAGCACGTTTAAAGCTATCGAGAAATGGGGTTTCAAATGCTAGCAAGTGACCTGGCCGGGGCCGGGCAGTTACAAAGAAAGTGCTGGATGGTTTATTTTTCTAAAGGGTTCTTAAAGCTACAGCAGAAACTATTTTCTGTTTTGCTTTATTAAATCGTTGATCTTTTTTTGTAAAAGGTATGGTATGGGCCATATGTTCTTCGATATTTTGCAGTTTGTAAGTCTTTGCCACATTTGTGCTGATTCTGAAAGTAAATGCTCTTCGCAAACAGCCTTGCAAGTATAACGTCTACAATGTTTTATAAAAATTGTTTAAGTTGTTTTCGAGAAAATTCGGAAAAACTAAAACCTTTATTTGAGATGTATTGCTATAATTAGTTTTTCCGAATTTTCTTGAAAACGACCAAACCACGGACATCCAGAAATATAGTGCTCACGACCTAGTTTGACATTTTATCTATTCAACGGAATGTGAACCGTGTAAATCGGTTCAGTGATTGCTGAAACACAGACGGATTCAGATTGGTCCTCAAATATGATTTTTTTTTATTTTAAATTTAGCCTTTCCAATTTGGATTTCAGAATTTCAAATTTTACCAACTTATTTTGTTGCTGAATATTTTTCTCCAAACCATTAGCAACGCCATCTGAACATCAACACATTCAAAAATAAAAATGAGTTAAAAGTGAACATAGTCGTTTTATTGTCAGTTGTGTAAACACTTTACGCCGCAAAAAACACGCGAATTATACAAAACTTGATTTTATTCAGTTGTCCGCTGGAAAAGTTAACATAATTTGTAATTTTTGAATCTGTCAAATCTATCCGGGTAAGGTCACAATGACGAAATTATAAAATCATTATTATTGTTATAAGATTTATTGCTATGGAATGTTAAAATTAACTTAGTACAACTAACAAATTTCGACTTAAGAAGTGACTTTATACATTTCTATAACTAAGGGCTATATATATTTTATTCACACACACCAAATAGTCAAAGAGGTGTTGGGTGCTTGCAAAATAAAATAATAAAGTAAATTATAATATCTCTTCAACATCAAACAAAACATTGTCTCTACCGAAAAACTTAATTATTTTTTCCTCCAAAAATCCGTAAGATACGACATTTCTTCTTAATTTAAGAATAAAGTAATTAACGAAATTCTAATCAATCAATCATTCATCTCGACACTGTCACACGTTGAAGAAGCTATAGCCTAGCTGCTGAGTGTTGAAGTATAAAACAATTTCATGTTTTCACATAATGCTTATGGGGTATACTTATATATAACATTCATAGATATACAAACACAATCTTTTGGGAATTCTATCTACACCTATAGTATCTTCTCTATACATCCTCTGAATTCTATTCCTTTCTAAAGCCCAGAGCAGTCATGAGTCGAAAGGGTGTCATCCATTCAGACATTTAAGGATGTCTGATTTAAAAAGGATGCTGTGCTCTGTTATCCTGCCATCACACAAAACAGGAAAACCCTTTCTCTCTGTGCATGCTAGAGTATCATCCTTGTTGTCGTGTTCTTATATTCCAACACGGTTGGAGTTGGAGCTTCACTTTAGGCACTGAAGCGAATCAACCCAGAGATAAGCTCTTCTATACTAAATACAACTCTAAGTCGGTAGAGTAGTGCAAGGAACAAGGATACATCTACAAACGGATGTATCGTATGCAAAAGCATATCTTCTAGTCACACCCGGTTACCTGGGTTATGATTTACCTGCAGTGGATATTCATAAATTTAATTCCTGACGAGGAACTCAGTTTAGATGTTGCATTCAGATGGCAGTATAGCAGCTTGACGACAGCACCAGCTTACTGCAGCATAAAATTTATGATATATTATCTTTGCGTACCGACTGTCGATGACAGAGTCAATAACATTGGTGTATCTGTATCTGCTATACTGCTACTGCTATACCTACTGCTACGGTTTCGGTTTCTGCCAATGAAATTTATAAAGGGGAGGATTCAACAAAATTTTCCATATCAGTTTTCGACCGACATGCCACCGCCAAAAGAAGGAAACTGGAAGCAAAGATAATTTCCTCAAATAGAAAAGGGACATTTTCTTTGGCTAAGAGAAATTTGACACACATACATAAATAGAAATAGAAAACTGTATCAACTGCCGGAATATTGAAAACACTTATCTGAATTTTGGATATTTTTGTGTAAGAATTCTGGAGTTCCTGTTTTGATTTTTGGATTTGATATTGTGAATTGAACGTTAATTTAAATATTTGTCCTGTAGCATATGTAAGTGTATGTTTATGTATAGAAACCCTTATTTGTTCTACAAAGAGGAAGTTACTATACCTACAACAAAATTTTGATTTGATCTGCAATTATCTTGTTTCGAAATGATATACGACAATAATTCCCTCGAGAACTTCAGCAATCAGTTCAATGATTTTGAACTTTAACGAGTCCAAAATTTGCTTTACATTGTAGGGGAGTACAGGGCACAAAGAACCACTTAAATTTTTTTTGCGAATTTAGTAAACTATATTGAATGAAGAAAAAAGGCTCAAATTGTCCACTCACCTATACCTACTTGACATAATTAAGCAGTATCTGCCTTAAAATTATATTTTATTGTATTGTATGATAGTTCGGTAAGATTGTTTTCTGTCTTATGTTGTATTCTTACCCCGAACAACTCTATCCCTCAGTTAAAGTCCCACTAAAGCCTACTGCCTAGTACTGTACGAGTAACGCAGCTGAGGTGAAACAAAATTGTCCGTCGTCTTCAAAAACACAAACAAAACAGTATCAAAAAAAATTTATGTAGAGTTTCGCCATTTGAAATAAAATATTTTTCAAAACACACAAATAAACAAATAAAATGAACAGAAATCCATTTTGTAATAATAAAAACTACAAAAAAACACGAACAAAATAGAAACGTCAAAATTTCGGGAGCAATTAATTTCCCGGTCAATTAAATTGTGTTCGAAAAGAGAGTGGAGAGTAGAGGAGACTTGAACCAGTTATCTACCGTTTGTTTACCACAAAATGAAAAGAAGGACGAAAAATTTCGTTTATGATTTCACTGTGTAATTTTTGTATGGGATTTTTCGTTTCACATCAACTGCGTACCTACTAGGCACAGAAATTATGAGAATCGCATCGGTGCTGATGATATAGAAAGATGATTTCAATTGATTTTTAAACGGAGGGGTTTGTCACTAGCCAGTGATTGCGCAATATTTCAAATGACTTCATATGGATTTTAGGTGATTTCAAGTTAATTTTTGGATTTCAAAAGATTTTATTATGATTTCAATTCGTGATTTCATTCTGGCATTTTTTGATTGCATGATTGCAAAAAAAACTTAGTGATTTCAAATATTTTTAATGATTGCAATAAATCATTTGAAATCAATAACCAACATTTTTTTTTTAATTTCATCACTTGAAATATTGATTGAACCTGATTTCAACGTGATTTCAAATGATTGCACGTATAAGTGGTCAGGTGATTTCATTGGTGACAAACCCCTCGTTTTAAACAGTGCGCGATGGTGAACCAAATTTCACAGTTACAGATTCCGATGACAGATTCCAGTTCCAACCATCATATCAGTCCAATCACCTAACTTGAGGAAGTAAAAATCTCAAAAACAATAAAGCTGCTGAAACTGGATTGATTGGGAAAACCAAGTGCCTTTTAAGCAGCAGATATTTTATACCGTATCTACAGCTGATATTTATCATCGTTAAATTCAATATATTACATTTTGTAACAAAAAAATCAAAAATATAAATATACATCACCAAATATACGTTTTTGAAATTTTAAATAGATTTCAACTTATACTTATGTATATATATACATATACATACATTTGTCCTACTCGGTTAGTGCTATAACCATAGTCAAACATTCAATTCACCTGGGGGAATTGCAAGTTTATGAAACTCTAGTGGATCTTTTTTACCTTATTTTATTTTGAGGCTATAACTATACTCCTTTATCGATCTTGATATTAAAAGAAGGACGAGTATCCCTTGAATATCCATATGTTCAGAATCTTAGCTTTATGGAACAAATATGTATGTAAAAAAAAATTTACATCCCAATCAATAACCCAGGAAAATCATGTTAGCTACTGAACACAATATTTAAATTTCAAAGTAGCCTAATGATGAAAAATGTTGTAAACCTTTCATCATGCATAACAATAACACCAACAACTCTTAAAATAAAAAAAAAAAAAAATCGTAATAAAAGAAGATGCTCAGGTTCATGTTAACTTCTCTGCATGAAGTTATATGTTATGCTGCTCCAGAAGCTATTTCACGAATTCAGTTAAACAAAACGTATGACGTATGAGTATTTCAAAGTAATTCAATCTGTTCAAAGGGATTTTAAAATCCCGCCACCACATAGTATATAACCTGCCGAAATGATCATTAATAACGGTCTTAAAATTCACATACAAATAATCTGGCTGATTGACTGAATGATTGTTCACTTCAACTCACCCAATGGATGACTAAAAAAAAAAAAAAACAAGTGAGACAGTAGAAATGGTTTCAGTTCATTGATTAATCACAAAAATATTGAGCATTCAAAACTCAGAAGGTCCGAAGACGCAAGAGCTTATATTATTTCCTTGGAAACAACATCCGTCAGATTTCTCTTACCCTTTTGATGTGTCTGACGGTTTGAGATCATTTTTCATTGAAAGATCATTTCTTTCATTGGCTTGGCACTGCTGTGCTGCCGTAGTGCTCAATTCATATCTTCTTTTTATTTTATTTTTCGTGGGTAATTCTTTGAGGCTTTTAAAGTTTTAACATAACCGGGTGGCTATTTACGTTCAATTCGTAGCAAACTTTTTTTTTAGTTGAAATGGTTTCATGAGCAATGCAAGTGAACATATTGTATGAATTAAACCACAACCTTAAGTCGGCTTGTGTCATTTATTTGTTGGTCAAATGTTACTGTTTATTTCTCAAGTGTAAGTATATATATATACAAAGCATTTTTTGAACTCTTGCTATACTATGGATCGTATTGTCAATAAGATTTTAATACAGCTAAGCCTTCTTCGTTGGTGAATTGTGGTGAGGGTCTATACAAGGCTAGTGATAAATTAGTTGCGGTATGACTTAAAGAGAACCACGAGTCCACGAGCCATTAAAACAAATCAGAATTACTTAAAATCTAAGCATCATTTGATCTTGAGTTTTTTTTCTGCTTTTAAAAGCAACAAAAGATACAAAAAAGTACTTATACACATTTCTGGTGTTTTTTTGAAATAGTCGAATTCGAACAGAAAATAAAAGGCACGATTGAGTCGCACAAACTTGCTGCTGTAATAGGAAGTAAGACAGGAAAGTTTATTTGACCACTTTTTTTTGCAGAGAAAAAAAGTTTTTCAGTATATGAACTTTTACCTATTTTAAATACTTATGTACACTGAGAGAAGTAATCGTTTGTTGTAAACTAAACATTTGCCCAAAGGAATAATGATTCATTTGCCAGCAGTCTTTTTTCACTTAATTTTCAGCAAACTTGTATTTTATTTTACGACAAACGAATCTGTTTGTATATCAAAAAAATCTGTTTGTTTATGAAAAAAAAAATTGTTTTTATATTTTGTTTGTATTTTTTCAACTGTAAAGATTTCTAGAGACATTTATTTTGTTTAATTATTTTTATATTATATTTTAGAACTATAAAAATTACTAACATTTCTGGGGACCGAACCTGAGTCCCTTAGCACCAATGGACTGGATCGCCATTTTTTGCATTTTAATTCATTTTTTATTTTTTCATTTTCTTATATCTATCTTAATGCTAGACAAAAAATCTTAAACAACTAGCTTACATATTAACTTAACTAACTTACTGGCCCCATACGGGCGCTCTAAATTATACTATAACTATATTTAAAAAATGCCTTTCAGCGTAAAAACTAACTTAATTAAAATTCAATATTTCTTAAAACTAAACGAGAAAATTCTTAAAAAACTCGTTTTTCTATGTCATTTATTTTATATAAAACACTTAAAACTACCCTTTACCTAAATAAAACTAAATTAACCTAAATAAAACTAAAATATACGTAAATAAACGTAAGTAACTTAAAACTACTTAAAATACTTAAAATAACTTAAAACTAGAACAGCCACCAGCAGCATTTTTTTTTTCGCAGCAGCCTATGCATATGCGCACACGCTTATTAATATGCATATATTCACATATATGCATGTGTAACCGCGCCAAATGCACATATACACAAACAAACGATCTTTTTTTTTTTTGGTGCCACCGTCACTGTCCTACTTAATCTACCTAGTTATACCTTAGAAATACGTAGGTCGGCCAAGGCAACAACTTCGACTAACCATCATTATCAAGGTGGTCCCCCAACCACCAGTATTTTTTAACTTGCTTATCCAAGTCCTTTTTGTCCCGAAGGGGCACAGTTCTACTGAACCGCAGACGCTCTGCTCCGTTCCCAGAGCCGACGTCTCGACCATACAGGATTCGCCGATCCACAGTTCTACGGCCGACGTGGTAGATTAACGGAACCGCCAATCTATCCTGTATCAGCCCCCGACTGTCTAAATAGAGGAATGCCTCGGGCGGGATGAAGCCGTTAAGACGAACGCTCTCACTATATTCATCATTGGGGTAGTAAGCCCCGAAAATAAGTCCAAGACTGGATCGCCAACCGAACGGGCAATCTCGGATATGAAATAGTGTCATTAAATTGGAATCACTTTTATCTTGAATTATAAATATCTCCTTAAAAAAAAAAACATATCAAACATCATATTATTTTTAAATCGTTGGTCTGGTTGAACGGAAAACAACCCAATTTTGGTTTTCTTCTTTTTTTTTGTCTCTGTGACCACATAAGAATTATTGTGCAACACATGTGAAACATTTAATTTTGGTTTGTTGACATTTAGCCCCAGTTTTTCAGTGCTAGATCAGCCCATCACAGTTAGTTAAACTCGAATTAACCCTATAAATATGCTTTTTAGTAAACTTTAAGCCCAGAGTCAACTCCGAGTCAATCCACCCCATTTTGTGAGTTAACTTTGCTTGCAGTTCGATTATTTGATTATTTTTTTATTTTAGATTATTCGATTTAATAAAAAAAAAAACACTGCTGGGATTCGAACCGCAGTCTATACTGTTACTGCGATCGATACATTCGTTTCCAGCAAAAGAACTTTCTTTGCAACATTAAAACTTCTCTCATTAACGTTGCATTCGTTCGCTACAAAAGAATTTCTTTGTATTATACATGAGCATTTGAAGTAAATGCTTTTCCATTAAATTACAACTTAAAACGATGCTTTGCAAATGATACATTCATTTGCTCCTAGCAATTATGATATACTGTGGCAAACAATAAAGAGATTGTTTATGGGAAAAACGTTCGTTTACCACAACAAACTGGACAAAATTAGCCTTCAAACGAATGCGTTCTTTTAAAATACGTTTGCAGCTCTCGAATTAATTTTGAGCCAACTTCTCTATATTTGTTAGGAATATTTTACATTTACAAGGATTGAAATAACTTTAAATCAACTGTTTTTCTATTGCTTCTAAAAAATATTCCTTAATTGCAAACTAATAAAAATAAATTAATTCTCTCAGTGTATGAAATATTTTTTTTTCCAAAAAAAATCTTTTGAAAACAAATGTACCTACCAACCTTTAAAATATAAAAAGATTTATATGAAATACATTACCGTCGCAAAATTCAATTATGTACATGAAATTTTATGAATTTTTTTTTTTTAGACTAATAGAATTTTTGGTTTTTGGCAATTTTTGTTTTTTTCAAAAATTAAATTTTCAAAATGTTTGTTGCCGTATTATTCAGATTTATCTAACAATGTAGTCTTAGAATATTAAATTTTGTCAAAATCAGTGCAGCCGTTAAAAAAACATTCTGAGTAATAAAAAACAGTTCTAAGATAATAAGCTGATTCTTAAAAAAAAAATCCCATAAAAGACATTGCGATTCGCAAAAAAATCACTCATATAAATTTTTTTCGAAATTGATCGTATTTTTTTTGAGAAAAATTTAATTTAGTGGCGCTATGAATACCCTTATAATGATTAAACACAGCGGAGCAATTAGGAAAGGAAGATAGGATTAGAAAGGAGAAACCGATGCACATTGGTTTTGAATGTCTTCACATTGTAATGAGTGGGAAATACTGTATCTGGTAAAGCATTCCACATTCGCATAGTGCGGCTAAAGAAAGAATCTCTGGACTTAACAGTACGTCCGAAATTAATCTCAAGGGTAAACTGATGGGCATTCCTAGCAGTACGGGTATTACGGTTTAATTGTTTAAGGGGAGGAATGCAACTGGCTATTTCACTAGAGCATTGTTTATAAAAATAACGATAAAACAATGGCAGGCATGAGACCTTGCGGCGGTGTTCAAGAGAAGCAAATGTATAGGTGAGAGATCGATCTCCTTTCATTTTTAGAGCTCTTTTTTCAATTCTATTCAGAAGACTCAAGTACGATATTGGGGTTCCAGCCCAAATATGAGAGTTATACTCAAGTTTAGGACGAATAAAAGCTTTGTAAATTATAGCCAGATCAGAAGGCGTAAAAAACTTCTTGCATCGTCGGAGAAAACCTAAACACTTAGCAACATTTTTGGCGATAGTGACTTAGACTTTCAACCAAACCTTCTGTAAGCCTTGTTAGGTCTACAGGATTTTAGGGGACCTAGAGTTTATCGTAGACTCCGCAAGACTAAGGTGTGATGGATTCTTCATGACAATGATACTCTTGGAGGATTTATCACTTCCTCGGACGATGCATCAGTGCCCCTGAAATAACACTAGGTGTACTCAGGGTTCGAACCCAGACCTGCAGCGTGGTAACATTGTATATACATTTCTATAGTATTTTCATGCTGAATAACCACCGCCTGGCCATCTTAAGAAACTTGTGAGTAACACATTTTTAGGTTCGTGCATTTACTAGGTGTCTATTCTGTTACCCTAACAACAGTCGTAAACATACATGATTTTTGTTTTGTTTACGGAATTCGTCAAGGATATAAGGATTTTAGAGCCAATACACACTTAGTAAATGTAAGAACCTTCAAATGTGCGGTTGACAACTTTCTTTAGATGGCACTGCTCCATGATTGTACTATAGAAATTTATATACAATAGTTAAAAAGTGTTAATTCCGTAGATATAACGAATGCAATGCTGTTAAATCTTTTGCATCTTAAACCAAATTCCTCCAAATTATTATGTTGCCGAACAAACCATCAACGACACATATCACAATGCCAAATAAATAAATAAAATTCAAAACAAATATAGAACAAGAATTTTAAATTTTAACAATTGAATTAATTTCAGAAAATGGTCTGCCCCGTCGTTTACGTACCGCATACACAAACACTCAACTGCTGGAGCTCGAAAAGGAATTTCATTTTAATAAATATTTATGCCGCCCTCGAAGAATTGAAATTGCTGCTAGCTTGGATTTAACTGAAAGACAGGTGAGGTTAAATTATTTCACAGAATTTCCCAGACAGAATCTCATTGCTTAAACTAACATATGTTGAACCCTCCTATAGGTTAAAGTATGGTTTCAAAATCGACGCATGAAACACAAGCGACAAACGCTTTCAAAGACCGATGACGAGGACAACAAAGACAGCTTAAAAGGTGATGATGACAATCAGTCAGATAGTAGTAAGTTGGATTGTGCTTATCAAAAAATTGCAAATAGTTAAGAATAGTAAAATATACAATCGCTCAAGATTTCCAGTTTAGATGCACAAAAAAATTTAGTAATATCCACTGCGAGCGATAGTTTCGCACATCAATCATTGTCATGATGAAAATTTAATTTTTTTTTGTTACGGACGTTTGGTTACTTCAGATATCTAACGAAGGGTTATCTCTTTTTTTTTTCGTTCCCTTGAATTTTTTTTTTAGATTCCAATTCAAAAAAATCCTGTCAAGGCTGTGAACTACCATCTGATGATATCCCTGATTCTACGTCGAACTCGAGGGGCCACAATAATAACACCCCAAGTGCAACAAATAATAATCAAAGTACCGGAAGTTGTGAGTATTGGTTGATGAAACGAAATGTCATTTATTAATTAATGTTTTTTTTTAAATAAATAGTAACTCCTAACTCAACGTTGGAATCAGGAATATCGTCAAACAATAACTTGGGTAATAATACGGTTTCGGCGTCAAATGTGATCAGCGCTGATTCGAGCGTAGCTTCGAGTGTGAGCTTAGATGATGAAGATGATAGTCCGGCTAAGGTCAAGAAGAAAGACAGTGAACAGGTAATGGCATTATAGTTTTATGGTTCTAAGCTTTGTTTTAAGTTTTTGTTTTTAATTTAGAAGTTTAAAAAAATAGAACATCGAAGTAAGGTTGAAAGTTTTTAGTTCTATAATTCCAATGCATCAAAGTTAAAGAAAAAGTTTCTTCTTCTCTTCCGACTAAGTATGTTAATGGTTTTTGAAAATGTTATTATGATCTTGAATGGGAAACTATTTGTTCACTTCACTGTCTAGTTCGCTGCTGAAGGAAACGAAATTTTGCGTCGTCTCCAAAAACACAGACAAAATGTTAACGAAACGGTACTGGACAATTTTTGTGTATTAAAAAAAAAAACAATATTTTAAAACACACAAAAATAAAACAAATAAAATGAACAGAAATCGGTTTTATAACAATAATCACACACAAAATACACTTACAAAATAGAAACGCCAAATATCGCGAGCAATTAATGTAGTCCAGCGGTCAGTTAAATTGTGTGTGAAAAGAGGGCACGAGTACGATAACTTTGGCGCCAAGAATTGATAACGGTTTTTTGTAGAACAGTTTAATACAAGCATATTTTACTATGGGTGGGGGGTCTATCTCCCTCCGTTTGGGCGGGAGGGGCAATTTTATAAAAACAGTGCTAAAAATTTAAAACAAATATTAAAAAATAACGGTAATACTTACAACTAAGTTTTATATCTTTTTTTAAACCAAATACTTTTTTCTATTAGATGTTTTTTAAATCAAGTGAAACCTATGCATAGTCTTTGAAAAAACGGACTTTAAACTCAAAAACTGCGAAAAAAAAGGTAAACAAAAACTTTGAAGTGTGATTTTTCAAAACTGTAAAATAAAATACTACTTTTTTTTATAAAATTCGTTGCTCATATTAATTTTAAATCATAAACTGAAAACAAAATGATTTTGAATGTGTTTGAACAATTATATGATTTTATATTTTCTGGTTTTTGATAAAATGGAAAATTACTAAAGTGTATAAACAGTGAGGTATGTAAGGGGGGGCATGCTGCCCCCCTGCAACCCCCTGCTTGGACACACTATAGGATTTGGGGTGGGTGCGAGGTTGGGTGTAAGCAAAGTTTCTGTTGCATTTAAAGATGCCCAAGCATCATTACAAAAACGAACCTACGTACAACATTCACCGTATACCAAAAAAAAAAGAAAACTCTTATAAGAAAGTAGTTTTAGTAATTTTCCATTTTCTCAAAAACCAGAAAACATAAAATCATTTTGTTTTCAGTTTATGATTTAAAATTAATATGAGCAACGAATTTTATAAACAAAAGTAGTATTTTATTTTACAGTTTTGAAAAATCACACTTCAAAGTTTTTTTTTACCTTTTTGACTTAAAAAACTTGATTTAAAAAACATCTAATAGAAAAATGTATTGGCTTTAAAAAAAGTTATAAAACTTAGTTGTAAGTATTACCATTATTTTTTAATATTTGTTTTAAATTTCTAGCACTGTTTTTATAAAATTTCCCCTACCGTCCAAACGGAGGGAGATAGACCCACCCACCCATAGTAAAAAATGCTTGTATTAAACTGTTCTACAAAAAACCGTTATCAATTCTTGGCGCCAAAGTTATCGTACTCTCCCCGAAAAGAGAGAGGAGGGAGGTGGAGACTTGAACCGTCTAGATACCGTTTCACTTATATTCCGTCGTGGAGCTACGTACCACAAACAGGAAATAATAACGGAAAATTTCCTAGCTGCGTACTAGGCCTAAAAAGTATTCTTTTAGTAAAAATAGCTATTGCCCTATAGTTTTTCTTATTTTGATTCTAGATTCTTGATCTAACGGTGACTAACCTACCATTAAAAGCGTTACCAAGAATTCCATTTTTGTCGAAAAAAAAATACTGTAGATTCTGATTAAATTGTATACGAGTGCTTTTTTGCCAATTGTAGTGTTCCTTATCAAAATTTTGAAATCGATTGTCTTCTAAACTTCAGCACTGATTTTTGCGAAATTTTATACTCTTAAAGTTCGGCTAAACTTAATGATTGCAGTATAAATTTTTTTTTTAAATTCCATTTTTCTCAAAAAAAAACGATCAATTTTGAAAATTTTAGTTTAGTGATTTGCTGCCAACTGTGATGTCGTTCATCTATTTTTTTTTTCCGGAGAATCTTATTAACAGTCTAGGTATCTGCCAAAGAACGGTACTTTTTGATACCGATTATCTTTTAAACGGTTGCAGTGATTTTGACTAAATCTCTTCTTAATGGTCCGATTAGCTTGAATAATACCATTGAGTTTACACACATAGAGAAATCATGTGAGAGTTTCAAATTAATGCTCGTATTATGTCGTTACTATCGACTTGTTTTTTTTTTACTCTTTTAGCAATAATTCTTGAGTTTAAAGGCATCAAGAGAAATAAAGAAAAACAAATACAAATGTATGCAGAAGAAATGAGTGATTTTCGTTACAGGGAATTGGGGGCAATAATAATTACTCGATATGCTCATTTAGCGACATCTACTTCGGTGAGTTTGAAACCATCTTGATTCCTGTATGTGTATAATGATATTATCTACTGCAGTAAAAAAATTTGGAAAAAAGAATTTTATTTCTTAAATTACATTTTTCTGGAAAATAACCCGATCAATTTTGATAAAATTCGACGGTAACACAAAAGTTACTTGCCACAAAAGCAAATTCGTATGCGGACATGGTATCGCCCTTAATTTACTTTGCAAGTTTTCCCAAAATGTTTTGGCGATTTCATTTTCAATTTTTTGGGGGATTCTTTGCACAGCCGAATGACTAAGATCGTCTGAGAAAAAAACTTATCAAAAGTAGGAGATCTTCTATATGACTGTATATAACATAAAGATTTATGTCAGTGAAACACTGCTCTTAGCTCTTATATGTTCCTTGCCTCTCGTGTTTTCTATCTCTTTTTTATCAGGAGTGTTCTGTTAAAATAGCCTTACCACCACCACAAAAATTTGCGCAGTAGATATTTAAAAAAGTGCAGTAGTTGGACTTTTTAGCAGTAGATTTTCATTTTTGAAAAAATCGCGAAGTTCAACCTTTTGTGGCAAGAAATTGCGAAACAACGTAATTCAAATACAGAAAATCTTTTGAAATAAAGATGCACAGTCACAAAAAGATACCCGTAGGAAAATAAAGACATAAATGCCACGAAATGAAGCAAATTCAAGACAAAGTCTGAATTTTGTATTTAAACATTCGGCAAATTAAATTGAAAAAAAGTGCAGTAGATTTCTTTTTGTGGCAGTAGATTTTTTTTTGGCTAAAAGTGCAGTACATCGACTGCACTTGCAGCAAAGTGGCACCCATAGTCCCTCTTTCCGATGATGGCGTAGAATTCAGAAAGTCACAGACTCTCATGCTAGCCTAACACTTCCGTTTCTTACCATACCATCAAAGGAAAGTGCGAAAAGTCATCCATACCATTATACCATTATATACTGCTAGTTCCAGACATTAGTTGTTTTTTCAACAAAACAATTTTGTTTGCAATGGGCAATATTAGAAAATATAGCATATAACTGAAATAACTTCACGTTTTAAATAACTTTAAATGTATTAAAACTAACACCCTCAGTGTGAAATAACTACTTCTAATAACACAAACAAGCGAAAGTATACTGTCTGGAAAAATAATTTCACCTGAAAATGTAAAATTAATTTCCAACGGAAGTGAAATTATTTTCCATGTGAAATTGAATCTCCGTGAATTTATTTCCGTGCACCAAGATGAGTAGCTAATTGCAAAAAGAAATAAGTTTGTCCCTGCTCAATTAACATGTTCTAAACTGTTTACAAACCCTTTAAGCTGAGCAACAAAACTTCGTGAGCACTTTATGGAAACGGAATCCCCTTCATTTTCATAACTTACAAAAAATTTAATTTTTTTTTTTCATTATTTCTACCAACTTTTTTCACAACAATTCTTCAAGTTTGCTTGAAATTAGAAATTTTCCGTACCTTATAATTTAAGAGATATGTGTGTACCTACCTACATATACCTAATATCTAAATTATATCTTCTTATACATATAACTTTTTTTTTACATTCAAGAAAAGCACCTTATTTTTGATACTTTATACCATTGTATATACATTTCTATAGTACAATCATGGAGCAGCGCCATTTAAAGAAAGTTGTGAACCCCACATTTGGAGGTTCTTACGTTAACTAAGTGTCTATTCTGTTACCCTAACAATAGTCGTCAACAAAACAAATTAACAATATTTAATGTATTTTATTGGCTCTAAAATCCATATTTCCTTGACAAGAGTCGTAAACAAAACAAAAATCATGTATGTTTACAACTGTTGTTAGGGTAACAGAATAGACACCTAGTAAATGCACGAACCTAAAAATGTGTTATTCACAAGTTTCTTAAGATGGCCAGGCGGTGATTATTCAGCATGAAAATACTATTGAAATGTATATACAATGTATAAAGCATTGTATACACATTTCTATAGTATTTTCATGTTAAATAATCACACCCTGGCCATCTTAAGAAACTTGTGAATAACACATTTTTAGGTTCGTGCATTTACTAGGTGTCTATTCTGTTACCCTAACAACAGTTGTAAACATACATAATTTTTGTTTTGTTTACGACTCTTGTCAAGGGAATATGGATTTTAGAGCCAATAAAATACATTTTATATTATTAATTTGTTTCGTAGACGACTATTGTTATGGTAACAGAATAGACACTTAGTAAATGTAAGAACCTTCAAATGTGCAGTTCACAACTTTCTTTAGATGGCGCTGCTTCATGGTTGTACTATAGAAATTTATATACAATGGTTAAGGCATTGTATATACATTTCTATAGTATTTTCATTCTGAATAATCACCGCCTAGCCATCTTAAGAAACTTGTGAGTAACACATTTTTAGGTTCGTGCATTTACTAGGTGTCTATTCTATTACCTTAACAACAGTCGTAAACATACCTACATGATTTTTGTTTTGTTTACGACTCTTGTCAAGGGAATATGGATTTTAGAGCCAATAAAATACATTTTATATTATTAATTTGTTTTGTTGACGACTATTGTTAGGGTAACAGAAAAGACACTTAGTAAATGTAAGAACCTCCAAATGTGCGGTTCACAACTTTCTTTAGATGGCGCTGCTCCATGGTTGTACCATTGTATATACATTTCTATAGTATTTTCATGCTGAATAGTCACCGCCTGGCCATCTTGAGAAACGTGTGATAAACACATTTTTAGGTTCGTGCATTTAATAGTTGTCTATTCTGTAACCCTGACAACAGTCGTAAACATATATTATTTTTGTTTTGTTTACGACTCTTGTCAAGGAAATATGGATTTTAGAGCCAATAAAATTAATTATATAATATTAATTTGTTTTGTTGACGACTATTGTTAGGGTAACAGAATAGACACTTAGTAAATGTAAGAACCTCCAAATGTGCAGTTAACAACTTTCTTTAGATGGCACTGCTCCATGGTTGTACTATAGAAATTTATATACAATGGTTGTACTATAGAAATTTATATACAATGGCTAAAGATACAAGATACTGTAAATGTTTACATGCAACTTCGATGTTCATTATTTCAATGATTGTTTCTCAGAATTTATTTCATCTAATATTGGTAAATAAGGGCTGCATTGATTCCTCTATTCTTTAAAAATTTCTCGGCCAAATATTTTTTTTTTAATTTCATGTACGACACGCAGAGAGATTTCATTTTGTTATTTATCTAAAGAAAAACGTTTTTCTTTCCTCTTCCTTTTAACTCTTCATAAGTAGTTACCTAATTATTAGTATTTTCATTTAATCACCTTATTTATTTATTCATTTATAGATTGTGAAAAAAGAGGCCGTATCAACATCCACAAAACATTCGCCGTTCAGTAGTTACGATGTATATCGCCGCGATTCTGATGCCAGCAGTGGTGGAATTTCCAATCAAGGTTCACACACAGCCCTAGTTGCAGGCCCAACGCAAGTGCCAGTTTCAACAACTCATCCAGCCACCACAAAGAAGGGACGATATCAGTCAAATAATTCCGCTAACAATGCAATTCACGATGCTGGTTATTTCCCTGGATATTATGCCCAACAGAAACAACCGACTATTCCAATACATCAATCCCCGCATACAATATCCGCAGCAGCTTCCCAGCAGCAACACCATCAAGAATACTATGCCAAGTATGAAATTGAATTTGCTGCACATCAGCAATCCCAAAAAGCACAACAACCCAACCCCATGCACAATGGCGTGGTTCCTGATTTTGTGCATCATCAGCAACATCTGCAGCAGCATTCGAATATAATTAAATCCCCAGAAATTAGTTCACTCAAAATTCATGATTTTCAAAATAAACCGCCACCTCCACATTCAAATTACCATCCACAACACAATCCAAATTATTATCATGGACCAGACCCAAACTCATATCCTAACCACAGTTACGGTTACAACCAAAATGAATATGACGCAGCGGCCTCTATGAATTCAAGCGGCAACTACTACAATGAACCGAAGACACAAACTGCTGGTTATTATGAGAATGCATTCCACCACCATCCACAACATCCGGAATATCAAAACAACTCCGAAACTACAAATTACATGCCTGCCGGTCCACAGGCGACTAATATTGTGGACCATTGTGAAAGCTACAATTTCCCAGGGTACTATGAACAGCATTCACACCCTCCACACCATCCACATCAAATCCAAGCTCAGAACCACCACCAGCATGGAATGCCTTCACATCAACAACAACAAATGCACATACATCCTGGTCCGGCAGTAGTCAATGGAAACTTTGTGAATGGCGCTGTTCAGCCATTTCCAATGGCTGTCGCATCGACCGTTACAAATTCAAATCTCACTGGTTTAGAAAATTCAAATAGTTCGTCGGATTTTAATTTTCTTAGCAATTTAGCAAACGATTTTGCTCCGGAATATTATCAATTAAGTTAGTTAATTTAATTATCTATTTAAAACAAAGAAATCTCTATAAATAATTCAACAATAATAATTATTCAAGACACAGTATTTTATAATTATTTAACTATTTACTCCAAGTAGATTCTTGATACTTAAGGCTAAAAGTAAAATAAAAAAAAATATTATAATAACTTAGGAGAATAGTTCAAAAGAAATTAAAAAATGTATCTATGAGAAAACATTATTTGTAAATATTAAAATAGATTTAGTTATAAAATAACATTTTAATCAAAATATGCTTTTCAATTTTTAGAAATAAAAAAAAAATTTACTACTAAGCATTGTAAATTTAAATAGTTATAATATATGTACGAATTATAAACTTTGTTATTTGTAAAAAAAAAATATAAAAATGGGAGAAATACATTTTGTTTTGTTAATTTAAATTAATTAAAATATAAGTTTATATCTCTTTTATTCGGGTGCAATTACAACTATGTTTTATAATGTTTTATCTCCTTTTTTTTAAAGAAAATTGGTAATTTTAATTGTTTTTTTGTAAAAAGTATCTTTTTATGAATATTTAACATAAACATTATTACTAAGTGAATTGAATTTAAAACATTTTCATATCTTTCGAAAAAAAAACAAACACTTTGTGAATAAAATAATATACGTAAATATACATACCATGTCAACATTTAAACGATGTTTGTATTTTTTGTTTGGTTTGAAGGAGTTGAATATAAAATAAACCTAATATTTTGTAGGTAATAGCGTGATACTATATAGCAATTGGTAAGCATTATACCTAGTGTGACCAATTTAGCATTTTTCATGCTAAATTTACCATTATTATGTTGCTTTTAGCAGTTTATTTTTTCACATAATGCTAGCATTTTTTTAGCACGATACCAAATTTTACCTCTCAAATTTACCATAATTTCGGTTTGGAATAAAGTAGAATTAAAACAGCTTAATTTGAATTGAAATTGTATAGTTAAAATGTAAGTGTGAACAAAGCCCAATACAACTTTCATTAAAATTGGCTTTGAACATATGTAGCCACTTCGGGAGATAGAATAAAAATATACATACTTATTAGTATTCTTTTTATCAGAGATTTGTTGTGACAGTTTCAACATTCCAAACCACATCGTGAAATAAATAAGATCAGCAAAATTGTATTTTACAGCTGATGAAGAACGCGAATTGAGTGATGTTTTTGAGGAAGCTTTAAACGAAGGTGATCGTTTTAATTCTTTTTTATTAAATCTGAGAAAAAGACAGTATTTAATAATTTTTTTAGTCACGAACTGATTTTTATGTTTCTAATAAATAAATAAAAATGCGAAAAATAAATATACTCATATGTACCTAAAATACCTACAAGGAAAAAAAACTGTTTTTTATTAGTAGTTTGAGGTTGCTAGCAGGGTTTTTAGCATGTATTGTCAACGAAGAAATATTTAGCATGTTTTCTTAGCATTTTTTTATAAAACAAAAACATGCTAAAAAGCTGGATTGAGCATGATTTCAAATATTTTATTGGTCACACTGTTTAATGTTTATACCTTCTATTTTTTGCTTCTTTTGAACATTTGATTCACTCTCAGTAAACAAATGTTTCTCTGTATGCATCCATAATGAGTTTTTGTTCATCAAGCGATGTTGTTGTTTGTATGTAGTTACATTCCACAAAACTGGTTTTGTAAGAGAGAATGGTTTTTTTCTCTGAGAGATTTTGACAAGTTGCTAAAAACTTTAGTAATTTTATAAAAAAAAAATATTAAAAGGGTCAAAGGACGATTTTAATGTACACTCCTCGCCACTTAAATAAGACACCCCTCAATTGCATTTTCTATCGTTCCTTACTCCCAAACTAAGCAAGCTAGGGATCTAATTTTTGTTTTAATTAAAGTTCATTTATTTATTCACCAAAAGGAAAATTCAATGCTTAAGACTTAAGTATTAATAAACAATTATTAACCAACAACGGGCAAAATGCAAGGTGCTTTTTTTGTGACACATGGATATGACACATTAATAAAAAAAAAATATTTAGAATTCATCGTATTTTTATCTGAAACAATATTTACAATGTAAGGACTGAGAGACTTATTCTGTTATAGAACTGATTTGAAAATATATTTTTTGAGAGATTGCTCGTAATCTAAAAACCATTACAGAGGTAAGGATTAAAATTTAGAAACATCTTGAGTTATAAGACTAACGTTACATGATATTTAGAAAATTTACAAATCATTATTTAGCTTAGCCAGATTTTTAAAAAATTATATTGCTCAGAAAATTTTTAAAATTCAAATTAAAATCAATAAAATACTCTAACTTTAACTATTATTATGGGTTTATTCTTGATATATGCACTGTATCTGCCAATTAAATACTTGTTCTTTATAAAGTATAAACTATGCTAAATACTGAAGTTTAAACTATCTAAATATCATGTCCCGTTAGTCTTATAACTGAGGATGTTTCTGAATTTTAATCCTTTCATCTGTAATGGTTATTAGCCTACCAGTCTCTGAATTATAAAAATTATATTTTCAAATCAGTTTTATAACAGAATATCTCCCTCAGTCCTAACATTGTAAGTATTGTTTGAAATAAAAATACGATGAATTCTAAAAAATGTTTTTTATTATTAGAAAATGCACTTGAGGGGTGTTCTTTTTAATGTGTCGAGGAGTGTAATTACGAAGATTAATAACAATAATTAATGGATTCAAAAAAACTATCCATATTTTTAAATAATTTTTTTTCTTCACACAAACAAAACTTCCATACAAAAAGACTAATTTTAAAGATTGATGAGCATACAATATTTTTAGTATAATTTTCGATAACCTACTTCATACAATCTATAAAATGTGTGTGACTATATAGTACAGGAAAACGAGAAAAAATCACATACTTGCTTTTTTTTCTTATAGCTATGTATGTGTGCTGAGGGAAAGTCTCCTGAGGAGTAAGTAGGTGTAGGTACCTATAAATTTTATTCAAAATTCAGATCCGTGTATTTAAGGAGTCATTTTTTGTCAGGTAAAATTGAAGAAAATCAAATTTCTCATTTTTTTATACCTAATACTCTTTTTTAATGTGCCTTTATTATTTTAAAGGTTATAATCAAATAAAAATCAATATTTTTCTTGTTAAGTGTTCGGAGTCACAGAATTTTTTCTTTTTCTTTATAAAATTGTTGAAAAATTTCTTGGTGAAATTTATACCGCACTTTTATATATGAGATGAAGTTCTCTGATTTCACTCATTAAGAGTAATGCAAGCATTCAGCGGTTCGTCATTGGCATCTAAAACTCAAAGGAATTCAATAATGAACGCAATTAATTTTATGTTTTAAGGAAATAAAATAAATAAAAATTTAAAAAAAAATGTACTGCGAAAAATACTGTTTTTTTTTATATACGTACTGCTATTTTCAATTTTTGAGGAAAAAGTACTGTTTTTCGTCCAAAAAAAGATTGTATTAACGATTTTTACAAATTTGGCCATAATTTGATAACGGGAAACCAATTATACATATTTAAATTTTGTTGCCTAAATATAAGTTTACCAAAAAAATAGTTCTATAATCTTTAGAGTGGTTTTTAAATAAATCGATGTTTATTTAATATTTTTTATAAAAACGTTTTTTTTTTTAATTTAAAGAACGTCATTTTTAAGTGAATTGTTTGCATTTTATACACAAAAAATAAAAATTTGTTGTCAAGCGTTTTACAAATATTGAATTTACAAAAAAAAATAAATTAAAAAATTAATTAAAACTAAAATTAAGTTTTTCGCAAAATGTTGGTATTCAAATTTGTTCAAGTCATCTATATCTTTAAAAAAAAAAATTAGAATTGAAATCGATTAACCCGTTTATGAGATAGCTCAAGAAAAAAATAACGGTTCTATGGGAGGTACCGTTAATAGATCTGCCAATTTTTTTTGCGATTTAACAAAAGAAAATTATACAAAAACCATCGGTAATTTTTTTCAAGAAAATCGTTGGAGCCGTTTTCGAGAAAATCAAACTTTTCCAAAACAGTTATATGGCAGGTACCGTTATTTTTTGAGATAAAAAAAAAATTAAAATTTCTCCTTTAAGGAATGATCTACTAACCCTACAAATCAAATTTGAAGAAAATAAGTTGAGCCGTTTAGGCTGTAGGTGCTGAAACATACAGACTGGGCAACCAGACAGACAGACAGAATTTTCAAACCCACTTTTTTCGTCTTCGCTACCATCGTAATGTCATGTTTTATTGTTATAACAATTTATTTATTTTTTTTGCACGAATGCATAATTTCCCTTATCTATAGTAGCTATACTCGCAAGTAAAAATGCAAAACAACACAATGCCAAATAAAAAATTTCCAAACTTCAAATAACTAATTAATCAAAAACTAAATGAAAACGGCCGAATTAAAAATGCGAAATGATTATTTTTCATAATAATTTAATAAACTAAACGTTAATTGCAAAACATGAAATGCCAAACAACAAAATGCGAAATAAAGAAATTTTGAAAAGAAAAGAAAAGCGGCTAAATGAACGACCGCCAAATGCCGATTTTTTTTGGCGAAACATACCATATTATAACGACGGAGGTGGAATACTTTACTCATAAGCTGATGTGGAGCACAAAATTGGATTCGAGTGTGGTTCCTATCCAAACTATAGGCAATATGAAGATAATGTTATTATGCACGTATATAATTGTTATTTGACATATCAAAATAAATTAACTATCATTATAAAAAATAATACATTTATTATCATAAAAAAAATTGGATGAATCGTAAAATATAGGGCACTACTGGGTCGCACAAACTTGTTCTTGTGGCAATTTACTTTCGTGTTGACGACTTAAAAATTCATTTGACCAGTTATTAAAAAAAGATTTTTCACGCAACTAACATTTTAGCTTGCATAAGGTTAAATTTTTCAAATTTGGCTCGTATAAGTGCTCGGACACGCACTGAGCGGCGAACGTCGGAGCGGCTGAGCGGCGGGCGGCGCTCTGCTTCACAACCTTACAGCAACAGCTTCATAATGTTTTTTGATTTTTTTTCCGCTCAGAACGACACGCCGCTCAGAGCAACGCCGCTCTGATGCTCAGCCGCTCATTGCGGCCTAAGGCTTGTATATGGCAAACTTTTGCAAACCACACATTTGAAAGATGTAAGGTCTGCAAAAGTTGTTTACTGATGAACATTGACAAAATGATAGCTGCGCTACATATACAGGGTGATTGGTATAAGATGCACCAAAAAGCTTGAGCGTGTAGGTGGAGTTAAGACAAGAAAAAGATCGTATGGGGGGGGGGTCTATTTCCCCCCATTTAGGCGGGAGGGGCAATTTTCTAAAACATTGGTTTAAATCAGAAAAAAAAATTATTTAAAAACAACGGTGAATGATACAAAGCCTTGTTATATTTTTTTGGAAAGCCAGAAAACTACTCTTTTATTTAATTTTTAAATTAAGTTGTTTAAGTGAACAGTTCTAAAAAAACTAATTTTCAAACTCAAAATTTTGAAGAAAAAGCTAAAAAAAATTTGTAAACTAATTTTTTTTCAAAATTTTATGTAATTAACTATAATTTTTATTTTCAAAATTCAATGCTTTCATTAATTTTTAGTCAAAAACAGAAAACCGGATGCCAAAATGTATCTTAGTTTTTGAGCACCTTATACCAATCACCCTGTATAGTAGCATTGAATTTATACATAGAGAAATTATGTGTAGGTTTCAAATGCTGCTCGTATAGGCTGTCGTTACTATCGACTTGTTTTTGTTTTACTCTTGTAGCAAATATTCTTGAGGTAAAAGGCAAGAGAAATAAAGAAAAACAAATACAAATTATTCCGGAGAAGAATTTTGTTGGCTTCGGTTTAAGTGTTTTTCGTTACAGTGAATTAGATCAATATAATAATTACTTGATATGCTCATTTAGCGACATCTGCTTTGGTGAGTTTGAAACCATCTTGATTCCTCTATGTGTATAAACTTAATGATAGTATAGGTACCGTTAAAACTTATTTTTAAAAAGTTTTTTGAAAAAAACAGTCAGGCCTAGAACAAAAATTCAAAAAAATCTCCCTGACGCGGTCAATGGTCATCCTAAAAACCCTATATACCATAATTTAAAGTGCTTATATTCGCAAGTAAAAACAGAGATGCAATTCTTGCTGCGACGTTTCAGAACATTTGGGAGAACAGAGAACAGATGTTATATGCGAGCAGTTTTCAACTGTTCCCTCTGCTTCAATTGTAAAAAGTCCCAGTCAGCATACTTACTTTTGTGGAACAATATCATCAACCATCAGATATTATTCCTGAAATGCTCATATATCTATTATAGATAAGTGCGAACTGTCATCAGTAAGCAAACGAGTGAAGAAAACGACATTCGTATACAAATTTATCTAACCATGCATTACATCAAATGGGAAGGCTGAACAAAAAATCAAAACAAGTAATAACATTGGATTTCAGGTTTGTCAAGAGACTTATTACCGAATTATGTGTGGAAAACTCGTATTAAATCTGCCAAATAATCAATATTGAATTTTTCATTTTGAGATTGGATCTAGATTTTTTTCCATTCAAAGAAATGTGAAAAATGCAATTCAATTCAAGTTCAATTAAAAATGCCAGACAGACATACAGACAGAATTGCCTGACTCACTTGAATGTTTTGTGTTGATATGAGTAAACGGACTTAAATTTCAGAACGAAAGAATTCAAGTTAAAATGGTGTTTCAACTTAAGTAATTAAAAAGCTATTGTTTTTAGTTTTACAACACGAGTTATAATCTATAAATTCCCATCTTGATGTTTCATCAAATGCGAACCTTTAAAACCTTCATCATCAAAAGACATCTGCGAAATGTCCACATCAAGTCCTCATATCCGAAAGTAACCCGTATCACGTTATATGAATAACGAAGTAGGCAGCATAGAATATAGTTTGGTGTAAATTTCTATGTAAAATGCAGCATTTAGTGATACTCACTTACAATGGTGCTGTACATCGAAGGACAACAATAGCAACAAAAAAATTAAAAAGGGTCTCATCTCCCGCTAAACTTTGACAGACAGCAAGATGGATGAGGTGTATGTTTTCCAATGTCCGTTCACGGGAACCTGCCTACTTTTGTAAAAGTGGCACAAATTCTCCCAGGACCATTATTAGGACAAATTTTACACAGGATTTTCGTCGAACAAAATTTTATTTAGGATTCCTTTTATTTTGAAGTTGGGATTTTTTTTTTCTCAACATCATCTAGGCACAATATAAAGTACGAACCATGGTTCGAGGCGACACAATTCGGCATGGTATAGATGTCAACAACTTTTGATATTCCAATCCGCTTCAGTTGTATCCCACAGGGGGGAGACAGAACAAGAACACATTGAACAGTGTGAAGAGCAACAACATGCGGAGGAAGTGGCATCGGAGAGTACGTGTCAGCTTCTGTTATATACCCTGACATAAGCGGTGAAAATTTAAGATTGATCACTCGCCAGGAGAATTTTGTCGTACAAAACTCCGAAAAAGGACGTTCATTGTCAAATAAGTGTAAAAAGTAATTCTTGTGATTATAAATAATTCCCTGCAAACCTTTTGATACAGAGTATCAGGCAGTGGCAGTGAATTCCCTAGAGGGATGTGGTTTTCACTCTGACCATCGGAAAAAAATTATTAATTTTCTTACAGCCAAAGAAGTTACATTTTGGAAATCATCGTACCTATAGTAGATACCAATGAATAATAGTGTATTTTATGGATGATATGATAACTTAAAAACATTTAAATGCTTTATTATATGGATTGTTGGATTTGATATCAAACACGTTCCTTTAGTCTACCAGTTGAACTACTATATCTAGGTACACTGAATAAAATCATATAATTTATACAAAGGACAGTATACGTTACGACAAAAAAATACTTAGTAGATGCCTGTTGTTTGTGTTAAAGACGATATTATTTTATATCGTCTGTTGGACCAAGGTGCATAAACCTGGACCAACCGATATGTGTAAAGTGAAAAACGGTTCTTGATACCGCTTCACTATGCGAAGTTTATTTAAGAGTGCGCACGGTTCTTGGTAACGCTGCACTGTCGATGTTATATTAATGCACCTTACCGCTGACGGGGGGAAGCACTAATTTATAAGTAGGCGAGAACAGTTGAAGAATATTAATGTCATTTTACCGCTGGTGGGGGGAAGCACTAATTAATGAGTAGACGAGACAGTCGATTGCTAGTGAATGACAATATTTTATTAACTTACAATACTATTAATACTACATTTTTGCTTACTTGACTAAAAGGTACAATGAGTTATTTTGCTTAATAAGTAAAAATCGTTAATGTGAATATCCATTGCACCTTCCATAAGTAATAATTATGCTTACCCAGCAGATACCTTGGAAGCATGCACTGGACATCCGAAACCTTTATAGTTTATTTATTGAATTTGAATGGAAAACACATGCAGAGAAGCTACATGCAAAATAAATAAAACATACATTGAAGCTGCTTATTTTGTTGATGAAAATAAATAAAAAAATGTGTATGGTGAAGTTATGAACAGTTTGGTTTGAAATAAAGGACACGATTGGGTTGCACAAATTTGCAAGTTACTTTGTGTGTTTCGTGTTGACGACCAATTTAAAACAAAACAAAGATTTCCTATGTTTTATATTTTGAAATCATAAATTAAGTTACGCAATGCAAGATGTTTCCTTATCCGAACTTGACTCCGGCCTAGTTGTTCAGTGCGAGATTATTCCAGAGTTAGATTAACCTCGAGTTAACGATTATGAAACCACGTTTTTCAGACAGTTTGAGATTCCAAATTAATTAAGAGTTAACTGACCAATTAAGTTGAGTAAACTTTGAGTTAAATTAAACTTTGAGTTTGAGTTAACTTGAGATCTTAAATTATCTCAAAAACGTATTTTCGTCATAACTCAATGTTTATCTAACTCTGGAATAATCTCGCACTGAAAAACTGATTCTAAGTAAATTTGAAGCTACTTTAGTAGTTAGTCGATTTGCGATAAAAAACGATTTACGATTTACGAAGCGATTTGCTGTAAAAAACAGTTTTTTACATTTTACAACATGTAAAATATGTAAAAAACGAAACAATGGTATAAAATGGTTAAAACGTATAAAATAATAATTAGAATGACAGATTTTGCATTCATCGGTAACAATTTCGTTCACTTCGTTTGTTTATAAAGCAAAGCTCATAAGCAAGTTCGTTTGAGATAACAGGTCATATGCAAAAAGATGCCTTCAAGCTTTTACTCACTTTTTCTGATTACTTTCTTATCAGAAAAGTGAGTAAAAGTTTGAACTCATCTTTTGGCATCTCACCCAACATCAGTTAATTTCATTGAGTTAGATGATACTGAAATTTCCTATTTTATAAAATTCTTTGTCAAATAGGAACCATTAATAAATTTCTTTTAAACAATTTGACAAAATAGAAAATTGGCACGAGTTTAAACAAAAAAGTGGACCCTTTGAAGTACTTATTACCAAACTGGAGACAAACCGCATACGTCTCGATCGAATGGTATATTTTTACTTTACAATTCAACAGTGGGACTATCGTAATTCAGAATTTCATTTCTGGCCAATGCGCCGCCTAACTGCTTAAGTGTTTCATAGACCACTTTTTCGGGGAATTGAGTTAATGATGCAGTTATACTAATTCGAATATTTTCTATCTTTTGGTCCTATCAGCAATTAGAGTTAGAGAAACCAATTTTGCTCTATAGACCACAAATTATTGTGTTCTCTTAGTGCTTATTTGCCTCATATCCAAAATTTGTACTAGTACTATAGGTGGGCAATTTTTGCAGACGTGATTATGATTAAGTTGTAGAGATGAAAATTATGTACCTTCACGTAGCCAAAATATATAACAGAGTTAAATGTAGTCTTTTCGAAATTTTGTATTGATAATATTAAACAATTTTTTTTTTTTACTAAAATGGATAAAAACAAAACTGAAAAAAAAAACTTTAAATGAAAAAAAAAACTTACAGAACTAGAAAAAATTAATTCCTACGAATGTTGAAATAGTTAATAATCAATTCCGAATAGAATTAAATGTATTTTTTCTAGAAAATTTAATGGATCAAAATTAGTGTTAAGTATTTTTCATAATTTATTGTTAAAATAATTTATCATTTTGATACGTTTTTTAACAACTTAGAAATGAGCCAATGTGATATAAAGTAAGGCATACCTACAGAATTAATATTAATTTTTATTTAATTTTTTATCACTTAAAAAAAATACTTAAAAAATAATAATACAGGTGATTTTAAATTTTCATATTATATTTGTTTAAGTTTATTTTCCTATGTTTAGTGCACAAAAGTCCTATACCAGATAAAATTATTGACCAATCGTATACCTTAATTGAAAATGTTAAAAAGATAAGATAAAATCTTCTTTTTTCTTCGGCTTTTAGGCCACGATGAGTTTATAAATGAAACAAATATGTTGTCATTTAATTTTCCCGACGTTTTGGCAGGGGTTGCTACCTTCTTCAGGAGAACTTTATTGTGAAACATAAAAAACAGAATATATAACACTTGTATTATGACAACTCAAAATAAAAACTTACCTTATGTAATAACAAGAGAAACCTTAAATTAACAATTTGTTACATAAATAAAATTGAAATAACTTTTTAAATAAATAAATGACAAATTTATACTCTTCAAAATTAAGTTTAGTCTTTTATAAACAAAACAAAAATTGACATTTAGTCAGAGACAAGTGAGCAGTATACAGCCGATATGTTTTGTGTGTCAATTTTGCGATTCATGTTAATAATGTTGTTAATGATGTGCAAAGTTTTCAATGTATATCGTTTGGATGCGTGGCGTTCAGTCTATAGAGAACCTTCACGTCGTCAAAATCTGGAAAGTGGCCTTTCAATTGCATGACTGGCTTGTTTTGCCAGGGTTGTTGGATTTAATGTCTGATTTATGAAAAGACATGCGTTGGCGAAGAAACTGTTTAGTGGTACCAATATAACACAAATCGCAGGGGTCATCCGGTTTTCCTTTACAGTTTATTTTATATATTACATCCGTCGCTTTACCCTTTTGTCTGGTTTAACTTTTAGCTTAGCCGAAGAAAGCAAAAGATTTTATCTTATCTTTTTAACATTTTTAATCAAAAGTCCTATATCCCATGGAAAATGATTTTTTTTTTATTGATTTCGCATTCGTATGGAACAGGGTTTTATATCCATTTCTGATTTTTTTCAAACTTTTTTTTTCTTTTTTTAACCTTAACGATTTTTGACCCAAGGATTTTAAATGAAAAAATTGTTCAATTAATATCTTTAAACATTCAAAAGTGATGTTTATTAAGTAAATGGTACATAAATTATTTTTCAAACCTTAAAATTCGTTTTCTGAGGAATAATTTCGGTGTATATGGCGGCGAATGGTTAATAGAACAACTCCGTCTATATTTTCCATCATTCAGAGAAAAATATATAAGCATTTCAATTAATAAAGTTACGTTTTAAAAAATTTTAAGATTACAGAGACTGAAACAGACTGTTTTAAAATAAGGGCCGATCCATATTTTTCTTCGAAATCATCTTACTTTCGGTAGGTCGAATAAGTTGATACACATTTATGTCTTTCGACTAGATAATGAAAACATTTAATTTAATATAATAACTTCGTACGGTGAAACAAACTCGTGAAATTTTAAGAGAATTGAATTTCTCTATAGTTTAGTTAGTTTTAAATGACTCCTTTATTTCTTAATATATTAACATTGTGAAATTTAAATTTCTTAAGTCTAATTGGTATGGCTAGTATGGCCGTCTAATTTCTCTATATAATATTCTCTATATTTTCTATTCTCAATAGAATTTCTAACTGGATATAGAAGTTAAAAATCTCTCTTCATCAAAGGAAAGTGTGTGGGATAGTGCAAAATTATCGAAATGGTTCGAAACATTAGCAAGTGTCCCACAAGGCTGCATATTAAGCCCCATTCTGTTTGCATTTTTCATCGATGATATAGTTGACATTCTTTCTGGATAGCGTAGTAACTTTTGCAGGTCCATCTCATCAAAGTCCTGATTTACGCAGATAACTTGGTGTGCTGATTGCGGATAATTGAGGAGTTCGCGTATCTAAGTATACCTACCTCCGTGTGTGTTGTTCCTCCTTGAAAGCATTTACAATCTTCTGCTACTGCAAGTACCTTTAATGTTTTTAAAACAACCATTTTATGCTTCAAGTCATCTAAAACCGGTATACCAAACAATTTGGGTGTTTTTAAAATTGTTCACACAAGCTTTTCTTTTTGAAATCATAAAAATTGTGATGAATTTTAAAATATAAATCTAAAATCACCATTTTAAATTTCAAACCATCTAAAATTGTAATCTTTTATGTTTTAAATTGTTCTTAAACACTTGCTTTTATGCTGATAATCATTAAAATTGTAAAAAAACATTAAATTAAAATTGAAAATCACCAATATGTATTTTTCAAATAATCTAACATATAAATTATGTCAAATCTTAAACTTTTCTTCTGCACAAATTTATAATTCTGAACCATTCAATTCTTTGTTTGTTTATTTTTAAAATTGTTAATTTTATCACTTTAAATATATGTACTTTATAAATTTATATTTTGTTTAATGTCATAAGCCGGAAGACGGCACTTTCGCCATGTTCGTATTCTGAATGAAAATATTGTATCACTTTTTTCATAGAAAGAAGACAATTGACTAACAAACTTAACTATTTTGAAATATTTTTTTTAAATTCTTTATAAAACTTACATAAAATTTTATCGATTTTGAAACTATTTCAAAAATTACATTTTTTTAAATTTTTTTTGCAATAGTTACCTACCTACATTATATAATAATATTAAATTTCGCCAAAAGCGGTGCACTCGTTCAAAAGATAGCCGGTGCAGTAAAAACGCGGGCGGTCCTATAGATATGATAGGTACCTATATAGGTACCGTTAATAAGTATATTCTGAAGAAAAAAAGTCCGATGAAAGACAACTAGCCTATTACTGAATTCGCAAAATTTCACTCCCCGGGAGTCGGTTGGATCCGCAGTGGATCTGCATTCGCATAATTTTTTCTATTATTGATTTATGAGCTGCATTATCGATCCGCGAACTACTTTTCCATTTCTAAAACTGTATTATTGTGGATGTCAAAAATTGACATTGGGCGCATTCAAGTGCACACGAGCAAAGCAATCTAAGATATTTTAGTATCGTAAAAATCAAACTAGGTCGTGGGGTCTATATTTCAGATGTCAACTGTTTAACTAAAAAACGGCCATTATTATCAATTAATTATTAAAAATACTGCAAACAAAACTTGATGCGTTTCAACGAACCAAACATTTTTATTTCTGTTTAAAAAAAATCAGATTTGTTAACTATCTGCTTTTCTTGAATTTTTTTTTGCATATAAATCACTTTCATCCACACCAATTTTACTGTGGATTTGCTTTACCAACATTTGTATGGAGTGCGAATGTGGTGCGGATGCCTTTCGTTTTCAGTAATACCAATTTTACGAACAACGTTACCGACATTTATTCCCGCGTATGGCTTGCGGATTCGCTAATAGCAAATCTACCGAAAGTGAGTAAGACTCCCTCCGCTACTCATTCGTCGGATTCCCTAATAGGGTTGAACATCTCAAAATTTATTTTTACGAATGCGTAACTTGCCTTAAATAATACCTGAGGCCTAACGTATAGGCAAGGTAAAATGTAAGAAATATATTATTTCTAGAATTACGGTTTTATCTTTTAGTTTATACAAATCAGCAATTTCCAAAAGCGTAAATCGAAAAGATGCTGAAACGGAACTGTAGATATAGCTAGTAAATAAGTACTAGGAAATACTATACTTATAGATTTGAAGTGTGAAATATGAGGAAGAGTTTTAATTTAGCAAAGGGTTACTAAACGGCTCAATTTTCAAATAACTATAGTTCCTCACTTTTAGAGAACTAACCTTAATTTCAATGCGTGACTTATGGCTGGCGATTTCAGTTTGGCGAAGACCTGAGAGAAGAAATTTCTATATTTCGACCACTAAGGTTGGAGGGTTGGAAGTGGAACCACTTTCATCCAAATGGACTGAGCACTGACACCAAATTTAAAGACGAAACCGTTATAGCTTATGATAAAAGTAAATAAATAAAAACAACATCAATCTTTACCTATTGTACTTTTTTTTATTATTTATTCCTAAACTATGATCACAAATTAGATTTTTAGTCAATGGCCGAAACAGCGTTTGTAGTCTCCAAGCAGAAACATTTGCGATTCAATGTTTAATGATGAGCGACAGCGATAACAGGAGCAGCAGAATACGGTGCTACAGCTGGAGTCTTAACAACTGCAGTTGCAGCATTACCAGCCCCAACAACAGCACTTTTTACAAATAATGGTTCGCGATGGACAACAGCATTAAAGCCATTAACTGGATCGGCCATATACTGGACTGTCCTGCGAAATCCATCGGCATCGTTGAGTGAGTATTCGCCCTGAACAACATCGCCGTCACGAGCTTCAACTTGTCTCTTCGAGTCTCCAGAAATGACATCTTCCACATCGTAGGCAAATTTATACTGCGGATGTGGATCGTATTCATCTTCGGCTTTTGTCAACACAGTTTGGGCGACGGTTTTGACTTCAACGGGCAATAGGCCAGCCCTTACTACCACGATGAAGACGAAAAGTAAGAAAAACTATAAGAAGAAAATTTTTTTTAAGTGTTAAACAAATAATCCTTAATCCAAATTTAATAAATTCCGACGGACCTTGAATGCCATTTCTGAGAAAATTTTTACTGCGAACGCTTTTTGATTGTCCTTCCTTGACTCAACACAAAACACTGAATACCAGATCAACAGCGATTCACACGTATTTATACCCACTGTACGGAGATAAAAAAAAGGTCCTTCCTTCTAAACCCTTTTGTTATCCGTTTTTTTTTTTCTCTTGGATGCATCTCATTTTTTCGCATCTTTTGTGTAATTTTTTTTTGTTGAGTGGAATCTGGTCACCAAATTGAATGAAAGGGAAACTTCAATTGCATCTTGTCTGCGAAATTTTGTTGTATTTTAAGATGCAATTGTATGCCAGGTGGGTAACCGAAAAGATCATCTTATCACCATAAACAACAACAACATCAAATATTGCATTATAGCCTTTGAACGAACTTTAGGAACAAACGAAGCAAAAGAAACACGTAGACAGAACAAATGACAGCGGTGCAGAGGTCCAGCAGTGAATCAACTAAAAGAAAAAAAAAATTATTGTGACCAAGGAAGAAAAAATCGGATAAGTGTATTATTTCCTTCTGGTACACTAAAGCCATCTACCAACACATTAACGGCCTTGAATTTGATGGAGCCTCAACTGGATCTTTGCTTCAGACTTGTAGGTATACATACATACATATACCTTTGCTGGTTATTTTATGGCGCAGTGGATCAATATCATCGGGTTGGATTTTATTCTCTTTCTTCAGGAAGCACAGTATGTGATTGAAAGCAAGACTACAGTAGGTATGGTTATTAAAAAAAAATATTCTCAAAAATCTTAAATAGGCACACATCTTTTGTATTTTTTTTTATTTATCCGACAAAAATTTCCACCCTGGGTGCCTGGGCTGCATTTATACACATAAAAAGAGGGAGTGTCTATTTGTTATGTCAAACTGAAAATAACATTGTTTTACAAATTGAACTATGAAAGCACGGTTCTTTATCTATTATTAAAATGTTTTTCTGTCTGTCTGTATATAATCAGTCCTGTTTTGCTAAACGGGGAATCGAACGTTCGTGTCACCTCATCGATTCCCGTTCGCTCGTAGTCTATATTCTGTTAAACGTCAGGGAAACTAATTTATCAGCCTTAATTTCGAATCTTTCGAATATCAATTTTAATTGGATTGTCACATTAATATATGTTTCAAAAAATTGTTTGAAAAATGAAAACTAACTTAATAAACAAACATAATTAAGACAATTGGTTAGTGCCACGATTTTTTTTCGAGGTTTACTATAAATGTTTGGAATAATTGAAGTGAGAAACGCATAATATAACAGAAGACGTTTTTTTTAAGTGTGTGTACAGTTTTTTGAAAAATGTTTGTAGGTATGTGTTTTGAACTGAGTTACCGACGGGGAATGTTTCCTTTCGAACGTTTAGAAGAATTAAAGATGTTGATTTTGGACGAATCGTTCCCCCGCCGCCGTTTAACACAATAGGGCTGAATATGTCTGGCTGTCTGCCTATTTGTTCCGGCTAGTATCGGAAACGACTGAACCGATTTGGACAGGAATTTTACAGGCAGATGGCTGATGTTGTAGCGCGTTACTAGGCTATTTTAGTTACTCACTAGGTGGTGCTTGAGTCCATTTTTTTTTTTTTGGAATATTCGTATAGGTATATGAACCGATCGTAAACTGCTGGACCGATTTTGACGGAATTTTTATTGACAGTTGACCTCCTAAACGGCACCTGAGTCGCTTTTTTTTTAAAATTCTTATTTAACGGCTGGACTGATTTTAATGGGACTTTCACTGGTAGATAGGTGATGTTGTAAGGAGTAACAAAGATTATTTCAATTACTCTTTTTTCGAAAAATCGTGTACATCTATCGATTTGACACAATCACAAATATATTTGAATAGCAAAAAGATAGTTCCTTTGGGAAATGTTTGACTATATAGAGAATAAAAGTGCAAATGCAAATTGATGTTTTGAATGACTTAACGAATGTATGTATTGGTCAATTTTATGACAACCATTTATTGACGTCTGGATTCCCTCTTACCATGACCGTCGACCTTTTTTGTTTTCTATTCCGTGAATACGTGTGAAATCGAACTATGCAAATGTGGACGACATCTTTCCTCAAATAACTAAAAACGCTTTTTATATTTTATATTTTTGAAAACGACTACAACAATTTGTTCTGATATATCTAAACGTTGTTTTATTTGATTCAAGAATTTTACCCTCAGGTAACTTAAATTATTAACAAGCGATAGACCAAAGTATTACCCTTTTATACTTTGTTGATTCAAAAACAAATGATGTATCATCTGAAACAATCAAATGATAGATCGGTGGACGTATAAACTTTGTTCTAAGGCTAAGTACATTTTAATATATGACTTGGTCTCCATCTAATGGATTTTTCGATTTCTGTGAAAACTTAAAATCAAAAAGTGCACACATAATACTTGACCTTTGACCTAGATGCAAAATTTATATGTTTTCTGATTCTTTAATTGATAATTTCGTATTCTGCATTATATGTTTCGTAAGTAATAAAATATTTCGATTAATCATTTTGATAAACAGAAGTTAGGGGAAGATTTTTTTTGAAAACCGAAAAACATAAAGAAAGTGTTAATTTGAAAAACCACTTAGTTTGGAAAAAAAATTATATTTCCACCGATTTGTCATTGAATTAACAGGTGCTGCATCATTTGTTTTTGATCCATCAAACTATTCATCGTTTAGAAAACCACCATTTCTGTAGGTTTCGCTTGTAACTGTCGTTTCGCACTTGGTGTGACTGCCTTTCAACTCAAGTTCAAATCCCGTGTACCACATATTCAGTTATAAAACCTTATTTGTGTATTTAAGTGAAAAGGCACACTTAAGTCAACTGAAATAAAATTACTGGTGAGTGACTTGCAATCATGCTTGCCGGTTTGCAACTTAATTTTCGAAATAGTCAAATCATAATGCGAATCTGTCTCTGACATGCCTTTGGGCAATCAAATCAAATAATGTGTCTCATAAAACCCACAAGGAAACTTATCTCACAAAAATGTAACTCAAGTTCATTTCGCCACGTAAATTATCTATGTCCCACAGACCACTTACCGAAATTGATTTTTGAATGTCATCCCTATATTTTCGGCCATGTTCTTTCAATTGCTGCAATCGAAATTGTTCTATCTGTTTCAGTTTTCAAGATAAAAAGATTTGATTATGTTCTACCATACCACTTTTTTCAACGAATTTTTTCTCGATAACGCACAAACAAAAAATATAAGTAAAAGATGACTTTTAAGTTAAAAATCGCTCTCCTGGAAACTTAAGTTTTTGTCGTATGGGACAAAGAAAAATTCACGTGACGATTTTCCTCTGAAGCATTAAAAAAAAAAATTGTTCATATTTCAGTCGTTCATATATAAAAGTTAACACGTCTGGAAATTTAATGAAAAAATTAAACTAAAGGAAAATAAAAAACTTCTTTTTCTCGTACAATAATATAATTTTATTTAAAAGTTAACGTTTTCGAGAATAATTATATTCTCATCATCAGAAAAGCAAAACTAAAATTGAAAATACTTTATTTACAAATATTTTTTCTATTGAAATATCGAAAATTATAAAATTAAATTTATTAAAAAAAATTAAGAATATAATCAGAAGAAGTATAATGAAAGTAAATTTAGAATTTAGTTTCAAATATTTTTGTAGATGATAGTGGTTCCAAAAATTGTTTATATTTTAAAGTGATCAGCTCTTTCGTTTACATAACTATGCATTTTATAATGATAGTTTTCTTTTTGCCCTTCAATTTTTGTTTTTTTATTTCGAATAACAATTTTCGCTTTAAGTAAATATATAATATACAAAAATAAATTTTGTTTAACTTTGTTACCATTCTTGTCAAACATACTGACACTGAAAAAAAATTATGTCCAAACAAACCAGTTACCCTAAGCTTAAGTTCACGAGTGCAATCTATACAAAAAACATGTTCAGATTTTCCCTACTAACCGTATGTTGGTTGCATCATTGGAGATCGGGACGTTTAAACGAGTAAAAAAAAAATAAAATATTTTGTTGTTGTAATATTATAGGCTACGTGTAATTTAGACAGGAGCCTTTCGGACAGCAATCAAAATTTAAGTAAAAAGACAAAGGGAATATCAAAACCATGGATTGGCAAAGAGAATGACAGAGGGTGCTATCCAGGTGCAGGTGGTCATCCTGATGGATTCTGGCATAAAACAAAAGCTATATACACTTGAATGCGCCTCAGGAAAAAACCAACGTTATTAACTCTATGGGAAAAATTTTAAACTTCGACATCAACATCGTATAACAATGTATTTTATTTTGTTTTGATTATAATATTCTGGAGTCAGGAAAAGTAGGTCAGTAGTTATAAAATGATGCTCTTTGTCTGTTCTCTTGATGTGTATAATTATTTTAGAATTATCTTATATATTTTTTTGCATACTCATGAAGATTACTACTAAATCACTCAATTACATAAAGATTTTAGTAATCCTATAAACAAAATCGAATAAATGAAAGGATTTTTATTTAATCCAATTGAAAAGGAGGATAAGCTATCGGTCATTGCACTTAGAAAACAAAAACACAAGAAATTCAAATAAAATTTGCCAAAATTCAAGTCGGTTTGGCTGCCAAAAGGAAGAGCATCCGTCTACTCTACACACATTGTTTTCGTCATTCAAAAAAAAAAAAAAAACTTGTTTTAAGGACACAAAGAAGGAAGTCTATGAACCCTATGAGCGAATCTTTCCTTTCAAACTAAAGGGTAAGTACCTTTATTTGTTTGTGAATTTATGATGATTGTACTTCTGAATCTTATGGATCACGTCGATCAATTGTTTGATTTTTTTTTGTTTGTCTTCATCTTCTGAATGAATGGGAACAAAAGTCGTCGGCAATAGAGTCCCTCTTATTATCAAAGGTTATTGACATGTTCGCATATAAAGTTATCTTGCGTGATTGTTCACGCATTCCACTATAACAAGACTTTTTTTTTCAACTTTGATGTTGTTGAATAATTTCAAAGAATTTTTTTTATTTTTTATTTTGTATGTGATATACAAAAGTTTGTTTTTGATTTATGTATTCACATTTAAGTCACAGAATAAAAATGCACCAGTATAGATAGAAGATGCGGCGGGAATGCATTTATATTAAGTGTTAAAAAATATATTCAGTTGAGCATGATGATATGAATAATTTTCATATAAACTAAACCTTATAATTTATTACCTGATATAAAAAAAAATATTCAAAAAAACTAGAGTAAACCAAAATAATAGTTTTTTTTTTTAAACTGCATGAAAAAGGTTACGCACTAACCGTGTTTATCTACGTATAGGTTTCCTTACAAAAAAGAAGTAGATCTTTTGTAATTGTAGCTGGCAATCTGTTATTGTAGATTTTGTTTTTAATCAAATTATGATAATGAGGTTCCTAATCTAAGGTTTCTCAAAAATTTGATTTTAAGAACTTTAAAGGAATTTGACAAGATCCGGTATCTGTGTTTAGTTCCATTTCCCCTCAAAACATCGTTGAGAATTTTATAAACTTATAAATCAATGACACACTCGCTAGTTTTACATTCGTAAAAGAATCTTTTTAATTTAAAATTTATAGAACTTTAAATTTTAAGCAGATGTTCGTGGATAGAACTCAGGAAATTTGAAAATTAAGTGATTATTTTAGAATTTTAGATAATTTTGTTTTAAGTTATTTTCAAATAACAAGAAATTTAAAGAAAAAATGTTTCGGGAAAACTAAAACCTTTATACCTATGTATATTGGAGGTACCCGCTATGGTATTAGTTTTTCCAAGTTTATTTGAAAATATCTCATATGATTTTGATGAAACTTTGTTAGCGCCGTTATACTTGCAAGGTTTTTAATATATAACAACATTTCAGGATTTTGGCTTGAAATGCAAATAACGGAAATTTGGTGTTAACGGATCTTAACAGATTTGGCCGGAACTTCATATCGACTGGACCGTTTTTTTTTTATATATGGTGTGTCATTTAATTTTTTTATATTTGGTATGTCATTTAAGTTAAACATCTGACACAAAATGGCATTTAAAATTTTTCGCTCAACAACATAAAAAGAAAAAATACGATGATACATAATTTCATGAATAAAACAAATTTGTTTAGTCTCGTAATAGGTATGCAACAAGAACACAAGTTCGTGCCAACGAGTCGTGCATTTTATTTTTTATTTCTGTAGAGTAAGGAGGCTTAATATGAAAACCACAGAAAAATATAAAAAAAGCGCCAAATACCTACTACTTAAATAGATCAGAGTTCTCAAACACAGACTTTGTATAAAAATTTAACACTTTTTTTCTTGAAAACGATTGATGGTACCACAAAATGTGTCAAGACTTTTTTTGTAGAAAAATGATATAAGCTTCAACGTTTACCTTAAAACTTTTCGAAAAAGTTGATAGTTGTTTCAAAGAAATTAGCAAAAAACTGAATTTCGATTTTTTATGAAATATAGAAGTATAAATTTAATTTTTTTTGTCATTGCATGTATTTTGATCGCATCCATACCACACCTTTCGATATCATTAACATGCCTTCTTTTCTAAGCCATCATTACCATGGTGGTAATCTTTGCTTGCATGCAAAATACATCTTGCAAAATCAAGATATATTTTGAACATCACAACTTGAGAATAGTTATATTTACTCATCTTGATCGTTTTTCAAGCTCCAATGACGAATTTGATTTCAAATAAGTCCCTGATTTGGTTGAAAGAACAACAAATTAATTTGAAACTACTTAATCTTATAAACGTGTATAATTTTGTATAAAAACTTGATATATTTTCGTATGGCTACGTTCAACAATCATGTTCAAGTTTTTTTTTTTAATGATTATACATATATTTTGTGTTTAACGATTGTCGAATTTATTTTGTCACTTATGTGGCAGAAGTGTCATTTATGATTAAAATTAAAGCTGTTATAAAATATTAAAATGGCGTCCCATTGCTGAAAAATTTTTCCTATATGAACCAAAAACTACCATTATAAAAAAATTGTTTATTTTAGGAAATGTCCGCATTTTTGGGTCCGAAATATTAATGTTTTGAAATATATATATTTGAATAGTAATCGCAAAACCCAATTTCCCCCGTGGCCATCTATCGGTGACTCTTAATCACTGCCTTTCGTGGCTTGAGATATTTCGTAGACTTGAAGAATTTGGAAAACAAAAGAGACCAACCAATCGGAAAAAATGAGATGTTGTATATCACACGTTTTTGCGTTATAATGAACATTTTCTCTCATTTAGTTAATATTTTGTTGACGAATGAGTAAATATGCTGTTTTTGTTGTAGGAAGTGTAAATAACTGAATATAGTTACTAAGGATAGGAAAATATTATCGGCTCTCTCTCAAACAATTTCAATTTTTCAATACATCTTTCATGTCTATCGCATTATTGTTTCCAGAACCAACCCTTTCCAAACAATTATCTTCATTCTTTCATTAGACATGAAATATCCCACGTCAAATAAATTCGATGCTAGCTCCGCAAACGGTGAAACTCGATCCAACAAATTTCGAGTTCCAATAATACCTACTATTAATTTAATATACAATGCGGTAAATTTCAAATTTTATTGGGCTATTAATATCGAAGGTATTTTATGTTTTAAATCATGCATGAAAGTTGTTTTATTAACATCTTAAGCTTTTAACTCACCACCTCCAGTTGAAAATGAATTCAACCATGATCTTTGTTGTATAGTTCACATTAGCTTTTTGTCAAAAAAGTTATGTAAGCTGGAGCTAGAAAATCTTTAAATTACGTAATGACAAGGTGCTATTTGCTGGACGTCATCTAACGAGCCTATACCTACAAGCTAGCTAGCACTCGGGCGAATCGCAATGTTTTCTTGGACTATATAGGTCGCTAAATGCTTTAATTTTGAATAATAATTTAGAAAAGTCGTCACTTAAAATAAAATGATGCTAAGGGTTCCACTTGGTTGAATATTAAAAAAAAATCACCTTGAGCAAAAATTACTCGTATAAAATTTTATCAAAATTGATCGTATTTTTTTCGAGAAAATTAGAATTATCGGTTTTTTGAAAAAAAAAAAAACTTTTTCAAAAATTACTTTTTTATAATTTTTTTTGCAGTATTATTTTGGCTTAGCAATGGTTTGATAATATCAAATTTCCCTAAAATCGGTGCAGCCGTTCAAAAGATATACTGAGTTACAAAAAACGGTTCTATGGCAGGTACCGTTAATATAAGCTGATTCGGAAAAAACATTACAACGAAAGAAATCACCATTGATAACAAATGACTCATGTCAAATTTTTTCGAAATTGATCGTACTTTTTTCGATAAAATTTGGAACTATCGGTTTTGACAAACTTTTTTTTTTTTTTAAATAACTTTTTTTCAAAAATTTATTTGCAATTTTATTTAAATTTAGCAGTAAATTCTGAATATTAAATTTCGTTGCAATAGGTTTAGCCGTCCAGAAGATAGTCGGAGTAGGAAAAAACAGTTCTGTTGCAGGTACTGTTAATAAGCTGAATCTGAAAAAAATTTAAGATGATGGATATCACGAATAGAAACAAATCACTAATATAAAATTTTATCAAAATTAATCGTATTTTTTTCGAGGAAAATAGAATTATCGGTCACGCTTACATGGTAGGTACCGTTATTTTTATGCCTAGGTCAAAAATAAAAAAATGTCCGCGGATATTTCACTAAGAATAGTTTGTACCAAGTTTGAAGAAAATCGGCTCAATAACCGTTTAGGCTGCAGGTGTCGACTGTCGATACATCCTGACAGACAGACAGAATTCGGACCTACTTTTTTGTCCTCTCTTTCATCGTAATGTCATGTTTGATTGTTATCTTAATACTTTTTTCTTACGAATGTATAACTTGCCTTATTGTCTAGATTATCTTTATATACAAGTAACTTTTTTTATCAGAAAAAAAGTAAGAAATGTTCATTCTTACCATTACAGAAGGTAATTTATCGACAAATAAATATTTTTAGCAAATTCATGAACGCAAAAATTTCTAAAATTCGGCAGTAAAAAAAAAAACTTTAGAATTTTTCAAATCAAATGAAATTGATATAAAAATTTGTCCGAAAAATTACAACTTTTTTCTATTCAACTTTTGAAGTGAATACCTGTATGAATTTTGAGTAGTTAATTTACTTTAAGTTGTATAGCAAATTGTAGACAAATTGCCTTCGAAAACAGAAAAACCCGAAGTTGACGGACATATGACGAAAATTCAAGGAAACTTTTGATAAGACCTCGTTCAAAGATTATGAGGATACAAAGGAGTGCATGCGGCGCCCCTTCAAATCCGGCACCCTAGACGGCCGCCCAACCTTGCCCTACCCTAAGGCCACTACTGACTGTACTAGAGAGCTTCTATACACAACAGAACAGGGACAATATTATAAACAGGAAAGCTAATTTTGGGACACATTGGCTTGATTTTCGGGGATCACTACCCCAAAGATGAATATCACCATAATGTGCGTCTATAAGCTAAATTATCCTACTATAGATTTTTTTTACAAATTTACGTCTCAAGGTCACTCTACCCTCGCAATTTCCCCCCGGCTCAAAATAGTAACAGATAACTAATTGTCATTCATAAATCAATACCAACTCTTTTAAATTATACCTATATGTACACAATATGTATCAGCAGCTCCAGTGCTTACCGACCTTTCACTAAAAGTGTTGAAAAATTCACAATTTAACTTTAACAGTGCTGCTTGAATAGTAACAATATTTCATTTTTGGTCTAAGGCAATCCATACATCACAAGTCAAATTTTTTATTTCATATCAATAATTCCATTCAGCCCACACACAATACATTAGTCAGTCGGGTATAAACTTCCACTGGCAACAACCCTATACCTACTGCCCTTCTAATAGCTATTTGCAAGGCAGACATTTTGGAATGTCTGAGTCAATTATGCAACATATACCTAAATGGCATTTTTATTGTGCTGCCGCAACGCAAATTGATTGACCTACATTTTAATAAGACATTCACACATGCGTAATCGTCAGTGTCATTCAATACTCAGATTTGCCAAAAATGACAATTTGTATAGACATCTTGTTCCTCAACCTGGCTTTTAAAATTTCTTAGGCTCTTTGAAATGCTTAAGGCTAATATAGGTTTTTTCTTTTTTTTTTCTAAAACGCCCGTCAAGGTGTTACTTTAACTTAATTTCAATATCAGACACTTCAAGTATGTTGTACAAAAGAAAGTAAGTAATAGATATATACATAGATACATTTTTTTTATTAGATCGACTACCATGTTATGTTCACTCACAATTTATAAATAAAGTCTAAGTCCACTCACCACCGTTCCGTTAAACTGGGTAATTTATTATTCTGGTAAGTGTCATGTAATGAATTAATTAACCCAAACTGACTGCCGTCGATACGACCGGTAGATGTTGGAGTGAGGTAAGATACAATGGCAATGGTTTCAAGATCATTTGTAAGAAATACTTTGGAGGGATTTCTGTAAACAGTGTGGCGGCCACTTTGTTGGATTTTCTTGTCTGGACGCTTTTGTCCGGTGGTCGGTCGGTGGAACCCACTGCTTAGGCAAATCAGCGCAGTGCTTCAGTAATTTATAGTATTTTTTTTCTGTGTGTTATTAAGTGTTATTTAAGTCATTATGGTGTTAAATTCGATAATAAACTGTCGCCAAAGGGCTACATAGGAACTGTTTTGTTAGTTTATGTATATGTATATAACGAAAGTATCTGTTTTACTTATAACCTAGTTAAAAATACATAGTTTTCTGAATCAAAAATGTTTGGTGTTGTAGTTTCATTGCCAAGAAAAAATAAGTTTGTATTGTAATCTGGTCTGGTGAAGTAAACAATCTACAAGTAATTATCCTTTGAATGGTTCAAGGTCATAAGTAAGATACAAAAAAATTAAGATAAGGAAGAGTATCGTTTGGATAGTGAATACATAGTGATAGAAAATAAATTTGATTAACTTCAGTTTTCTTTTTTTTCTGGCCAAATTTTCTACGAATGAAAATAGTTTTTTTTATTTTTAACAGGATTAACTGTAGATACGTGTTAAAAAGAGTAACAAATAAATGATACGACTGAGTCGCACAAACTGGTTCTCGGTTAAAGTTACTTTCGTGTTCAAGACTGGAAAATTCAGTTGGTCAGTTAAAAAAAAAAAAACTGTTTTTTATATTTTGAAATATGTATGTCTATTTTTTTCCAAAAAAATCTTTTGAAAACAAATGTATAGAATAAAAAAAAAAAAAATATGAAAGACGTCACCGCCGTCCGTAAAAAATTCAATTACAAGAAATGTTATCATAATTAATATTATTTTCCGAGAAATTTAAAACTATCAGTTTTTCAAAAAAAAAAAAAAAAAATACTTTTTTTTAATTTTTTTTTTACAGTATCTATTATTGATTTTTATTTTTCTTATATTTTTCTATTTGTGCTTTAGAATGTCAGTTTTATTACTGAACATTCTATCAATTTTTCATTGAATGTTTGAACAACAACAAGAACTTAAAGGTGCTAAAAGCAATTTTTAAACGAATTTTATTTACTCCTTTTTACGAATTTTATTATTCGTTTTTTCCATTCTTGTCTTGAGATATAGCTATTTTAAGGAGTGCCAATTTCTATCATCAGTCCCCTTATTAGTGGTGTCGAGCTTTAATCCAATTTTATTATGAAAAACTTTTTCACATGCACATATCATGTGTTCGAACCCACGCATTATCAGATTTGCTCAGTCTTCGAAGTCGTATGCACTACGTATTCCACCGCTTATGACCACTGACGTCACAGGTCGAGATGTTATATTTGTTTGTTTTTCAAACGCATTTGGAGCTTCAACATTTTTCTGAGCGCCTTTAAGTATGTTGTTTTGTTCCGCCTCCATTTTCTCCTAACCTTAATTTGATAGACTACAATTCGTAGCACATATCAAAGAGGGAGAGGTTGGAAGAATTATTGATTATCAAAACGGCGCTTTTTGGCGCTTATTGGGTTTCTTCGGAACAGTTGTTTTGCGAAACCACCATTTTACCTATCTATTATTGAAGTTTAGCACTTGGTTTAGAATATTAAATGTATAAACAAATAAATGTTATATGGCACGTTCCGTTAATATAAGCTGATTCTAAAAAAAAAATTAAATGACGGACATCACCATTGGCAACAAATCACTCATATAAAATTTTATCGAAATTGATATTATTTTTTTCGAGAACAATGTATTTATCGGTTACGCTTAATGGTAGGCACCGTTATTTTTATACTTAGGTCAAATATAAAAAAAAAACGTCTGGGGATATTCATCTAAGAATAGTTCGTAATAAGTTTGAAAAAAATCGGCTGAACCGTTAAGGCTGCAGGTGTCGATACATCCAGACAGACAGACAAACAGGCAGACAGCATCCCCGGAACCACTTTACTCATCTCTTCTATCACCGTAATGTCATGTTTGATTTTTATGTCAAAACGCTGTGAGCGCAAAAGTGGCGTAACCCACATTTTTTCAATTTTGAGTTTTTAAAATCATAACAACAAAAAGTTAACTCATTTAAGCTAATAAATAAATCAGAAAATGTTTAAATGTTGCATTTCTATGGACGCGAGCATTCTTTAAACACGATTTTCTCCGTTTTGGGGTTACGCCAATTTTGCACTCACAGCCTCATATATGAACTCTTGAAAACTTTGTATTGTTTTATCTAGGTATTAGCTCTGTGCGCATTGATCCTCTAATATAGACACACTTAACAGCCAACGCTATCAGTGTTCAAAAACAAAATTTATTGTGAACAAATTACCATAGAAACACATAGAATCTAACGCTATCTAGTAAATAATAGAAGACTTTGTTGTCATTTTTTTGACATTTTGTGTGGTGTACTGACTAAGAAAATCTCCTTTCTCTGTCTTTTTGCACACCGCGAATACAAATCCAAAAACGGCTTAATAGCGATCAATTTATAGAAAAACAAAATAAATTTAGTTTTCGTTTCCATCATTTCACTTGTTTCTATTATGTTTTGTTGCTTTTTTATGGAAACCGTATTTGGCTTCGTATGCATTCTATACATATTATAATGTTTACTGATTTCCTTTTCATTTTCGTAATAGATATCGACTACTGATCAATTACTGTTGCTAGATGAAAAAGACAATAAGAGAACAAGGTATAGAAATATAATCTAACGAAAAACTACATCTATGTCAGAGATGGCTTCTTGTCGGGAATATTTCTAGCAATTTCATTACTGAACAAATCGTTACTTGGTGAATACAATATGGTTTGTGTCCGTACTAAGGTTTGTGTCGATATTGGGCTTACACATCATAGTTAATAAGAACAACATTTATTTCAAAACAACATTTATTTCAAAAACAGAGTGATACACTTTTTTTATGTGAATTATGATTATAATAATATAATTTTTGAATTATTGCTTGTTCAAGACAAATTTTTTTAATATAATTTAACTTATTTTGAAATGCTATAAAAAAACATGAACATCTCGTAAGTTGAAACAATAATCTGAAAATAAAAATCTCACATAAATAGATTATCCATTTACAAAAAAATTCACTCCAAACCTCCTTAAAGTATTCCATGGATATGGTTTTGAATTTAGATGAATGCAACTTCATGGGTTTATTAGCTTTTATCATCATAATCAAAATTGTTTTTCTGTACTTGGGTGTGCCCTCATACCAATTGTGATCGTATAACGAAAAAAGTAAATTAGAAGTCTGTTGACATGGAATATTTAAATTTTATCTCAAGAATTAGTTATCATCAATACCAACTTACAACATCAAAAAGTTTCATTCCCATAGAGCATCTCAAATAAATCGAAAGAATCGTCGAAAAAACGGACAAGGCAAATGGTGGTAGCATGAAAATATCACTTGAATACATCCAAGAAAACATGAACATGCTCAAAAATATCCTTGCGACAGTGAAAGCGACAAAATTACTGAAGTTATAAATTTCGTTAATGTCGTCGCATAAGCTGCAAGTAAAAACAATTAATCATGCAGTCTTCAAAAAAATTAGTTCATTTTACAACTTACCCGTCAAGAGTGTCCTGAAACCGTATGAGACCTGCAAGTTTTCGAATAGTTTCGTTCTCTTTCCTAGCATCAAGTTTGCTCAATGTTTCACCCAAGTACTCATAATGCATGCATAATTGGCCAACCAAAGAACCAAATAAAATATCTTCTTTTAACCAAATATGACCTCCAGCGAACAGCATGGCGGCTTGAAAGCAATAAACAAGAACATAGCATAGAAAACTAGATTTTCCAAAATCGCTACCATTAACAAATAGATAAAAAAACTTATATTCCTCGGACGAAGTTATATACTTGTATATCGATTTACATATCGGTACAAGGCACCAAACAGTGCATGTCAACGAAATAGACAACTTTATAGCATTATGTTTTCTTAGAATTGATTTGGTATGGGTATGCAAATGATAATTCTGTTGGTCTTCATTGGAGCGTGGAAAAATCACATCGAAATTATTTAACACTGCGTTTATGCGTTTTTTCTTTGAAATAAATATCCATTCTCGATGCAGGGTTATTATGCAACCAAGTGATGCAGCTCCACATTCGGGGATATTATTTGACATCCAATCAAAATCCTGAAAATTTTGCTTATAAATGCTGATTAAAAAACTTAAAAACAAAAGTAAAACTCCAAAAGCAGCAAATATTGAGACTTTAGCACCATGTAGTTCAAGAGGAGAATTCGGTGATTTACGTTTGGTATAATGCATTTTAAACACTGATGGAAAATATTCTTCAAAAGTGTATATTATTTTTACAACCATATTGTATTTTTCTTAAAGAACTTTCAATTTATAACGGATATTTAATTAGAGTTGTAAGTGATACTTCAGATACTAACTGTTGTAATTCTTCTTGAACTCTTTTATATCAATTGTTAAAGTGTTGGTGATAAAATGTGGAAATGCAATGAAATAGTATACTCATTTTAAATTCTCTTTGTATCTTATAAATTGCGCAGTATTATACGACATTAAGTAATCAAAGATAATTAAATATGTATTCTTTTATTTTAGAACTGTTTTGTTAGATGGTTACCTTTCAGTAGCTATATGAATTGTGGGAAACTTATCATGTGAAATGCATATATATGTAGATTTCAGAAATAAATGACACGACTAAGTCGCAAAATCTTGCGCTTTTGGGAAGTTGGCTTGTGAAATCTTAATACTATTTAAATCAAATAAAATGGCTGAATCACACGTTGGTATTCTTGCTCTTGAATTAGATTTATTATATTACAATTATTATTTTTTACACAATTATCGTCTTCCTCCGTTCTTCACAACTTAAGAAACACATTAATTTTGACAATTCACTTAAAAATATTGGTAGGTATATCAAAACATAATAATACATATAATACCTATATCAGCACTTTAAGAGTTGTCTATTATCAAAGTGTATCAAAGTGAGGCAACACCTTTCTTATGAATTTTCAACAAAATCATTTAAGCCGTATTCAAGAAAAACAGGATTTTGCTTACAATTACTTATGATTTTGTTTTAAATACAAAAACTTTTTTGCTGATAACAATCTGTTTCATGAATATATTTGCTAACATCCGAACATATATAATGTCATTTACTGTTGTCACTCAACTATCAACCAGATTGATTATATACATTGCGGTCCAGGGAAGACACTTTTAAAGAATTCAAAAATTTCAGATTCACAATTTTTTTTAACAAAATCTAAAAAGAAGCGTATTAGTTGAAAAAGTACTTACTCCTAGTACTATAAACAGAACTCTCAGAATGTTTGCAAGACTTTAAGTTGAACACGGTTAAAAAATTTAGCATAGTTTTTAATACAGCACTTGTCGTAAAAAATTAAATTTTTATAAATATTAAAATATCATAAATGTTAAAGATTTTTTGTATGATAGTGTATTAAAATGTTTAGTTGTAGATACTACAAAGACTAATAAAATGCAATCCATCGGATTAAAATATAATACTTTAATATTAAAATGTAAACGAATAAAATATAAACCTGAATTATTAAAATGTATAATACCAATGGAGACCAACAATCCGATGTCGTTTTCTTTGTCTCCGTTGAATTATCTGGTGACAGGCTGATATTCGTGTCATCGTTGATGTTCAGTGGAGCAACCGGGAAGAGTGCATCTCACCTTTGTCGTTTGGAGTTGACGCAATAATAGCCGCATTTTTTTGCAAGCCAGCATAGAGTTGATGAAAAAAACGACGGGATAAGCCCTCACCATTACCGACGAAATTTGACTATCCCATATAACACATTACAGTTTAAATGGCACATTACAGTTTAATACATTTTTATCGAGACTAAATCCAGATAGTTATCTGGAGTTAGCTAAGTCCATGTTGTGTTTACGTGTAACTAATGTCTATTTTTCACCCAAGTAAAAAAACCGCTACTTTAAAAATAACAACGCCCACAAAAGGATTGTGGTTGATTTTGTAAGTAATGTAGCCATATATGTAGGCCTTGATTCTTTGGAGCAGTCGGTTTCATTAAATTTATATCTTTATGTTTGTATTAAAAGTTAATATAATTATTTTTGTATTCATTCCTGTATGATTATATTAAATTTTAATATATTTTTTAACCTCATATTTGTAATATAATACAATTGTAATATTTGAGCTTTATTAATTTTTAATAAAATGTTGTTGTTGTTATATTGATATGGTAACCCTAAAAATATTAAAAACTACTGTAAAATTTTTAACATCATCGGCAACAAATCAATTGCATTGAACTTTATCAAGAAAAAAAAAATATCGGTTCAAAAAAACTCATTCAAAAACTCCTTTTTTAAATTTTTGTTTGCAGTAGATACTATTTGGGGCAAGCAGTAGTTTCAGAAATGATAGCCTGTTGAAATGATAGTCTGTGTAAGAACAAACAGAGTTCTTTGGCAAATACCCTTATATGCTGATTCTGAAAGTAAGTCAGGTGTCGGTCAAGTCAAGACAGACAGACTATAGTTTGCCGGACTTTCTCTTTTCGTTTTCTCTATCATCGTATAATCTCAAGTTTGATTGTTATTTCAAACTTTTTTTTTGTACGAATCCAATACTTGCCTTTATATAATACAGTAAAATTATCGCTGAGAGTATGGGGCATTTATTACGCGCGAAATTTTCTGATTTTTTGCAGACTTGTTTATGATGTTGGTCTTGTGAATAACCCAAGTTTTTGACGTCAAGCCCAATTTTGTCAAAAATCGAAAAAACTGCAAAAATTTCGCATTTTTTTCACATTTTGACGATTATAATCTTAAAGAATTTATTTTTTAAGTTAATATCTTAGGAGATTTTTATTTTTCAAGATAGGTACAGCCTTTCAAAGTATATAATTTTTTCGAACTTTGCTATTTTTCTCTATACTCTGTAGAGCACTCATAGTACTTCAAATCCAGTAGTTCTGATTATTTACAGACTTATAAATGATGTTATTCAAAATTAATAATCCAAGTTTTCGAAAAAAGAGCAAACATTTCACATTTTTGTTCAAACTTTAGCGATCATTACCGTGAAACACTAGTAAGTAAGTACCTTTTTAGAACGGTTTTAAAGCAGACTATATTGGCTATACAATAAAATACTATAATTTATTGTATTTTCAATTTTTTGTATCATCAATTTTTTCAAAAAATTATCATTTTTCGCGAATTTATCCAGTCGGCTAAAAAGTCGCTTGATGTTCTGCATCGGAAACGGCAAAAAAAATTCGGTTTTACCTCTATAACTTTTTCTTCTTCCATTCATGTTTTGTAGAGATTTACATTTTCTACAATATTAGTTGTCAAAACATGTTTGTATGTCACGTCGTTACCGAGATATGGCGCTCCAAAAAAAAAAAGTAATTTTTCAAATTTTGCTAAAAAAAATTAAGAAAATTGCAATTTTTCACCTATTTTTGTCTCGTATACCTATGTTATCTTACGTTCTACGGCAAAACAGTTCAGGTATGTTTTGTAGAACGTAAGATTTCCTACAATATTGCCCATAAAAATTTTCTTGTGTGTTACGTCGTTACCAAGATGTGGCGTTCCAAAAAAAGAGCAATTTTTCAAATTTTGCAAGCAAATTTTTTTTTTCATAGTAAAATTTTAAAAAATCCACCTTTTTAGGAGCGCGACAAATAATAATGTTTAAACAATCAATATTGTTGCAAATATAACGCTCTACGAAACATACTTGGACTATTTTGCCGTAAAACGTAAGAAAAAAATGTTATACATGTTTTCCCCTCCTTATTTTTCCTACCTGCTGCCGACTGGACTAATTTAACGCTTCATGAGTTATAACGTAAAAATATTTTTTTTTTTTAAATTAGAACTATTTTTTTATTTTTTTTTATTTTCAAAATTTGTGAACAAACTAATGTTTTATACTCCGTAGCTCCTAAAGTGTAATACTTACAAAAATAAGTTGTAGACAAGACATAAAAAATAACATATTTTTTATCTAAAAGCCCTTATAATTTTTTTCTTCGATAAGCTATATTCTTTAGTTATTTAACACAACGCATTTTTCAAAATGGTGGCTAACGCAAACCCCTCCTAATCATGCCATTTTTTTAAAATACTCCTAAAAGACTACCAAAATATATGGAATCTTAAAATTGAATGGGTTATCTGTTGCAAGAAACATTTTTGTTTTAATAATTTTTTTTAAATTTATTTTTTCCTTAAAATACTATAAAACAACAATGTAGCATCATTAATTCAGTTCAGTTCTTGGTTCCGTGGCATTTTAGTGATGATAAGCCAAAGCCGGTGCTGCTGCATATGCAATAGGTGAAGATTTTACAAGTGTTGGCGCAGCATAAGCAATTGGAGCAGCAACAGCAGCTTTAACAGCAATACCAAGTGGTTCCCGGTTAACAATAGCATTAAATCCATGAATTGGATCAGAAGTGTATTGAACGGTCCTCTTGTAGCCATCGGAATCATTCAAGGAATATTCACCTTGGACAATATCACCATCACGGGCTTCAACTTGGCTCTTGATATCCCCAGTCAGACTGTCATGGACATCATATGAGAATTTGTATTGTGGATGAGGATCGTATTGTTCGGCATCTTTGGTCAGCACTGGTTGAGCAACAGCTAACGCTGGGGCAGCATGGTACACCTGAGCAGCTGGCAGAAGTCCAGCACTGGCGACAGCAACAAGTGCAAAAAGAACAACAAACTGAAAGGACGAATTAAGTAAAATATAAAAATAAAGAATATATGAGAATACTCTTCTACCTTGAATGCCATTTTTTAAGTGTCGGTTTTTAATATGGATAATACGACGGAGGTGATGTGAATGATACTGATACGGTCCAGCAAGTTCCTTTTATACAAAATGCATCTCAATGATTCAACTTGGACCGGTCAATTCGCAAATTATATTATCAAACTGGATTTTTGCCTTATAAACTACAACCATATCATCTGAGGCAAAAAAAAAACCTCAAACTTGCAGACGAATTGCATTTAAAAAGAGCAACAATATAACTGACACATTGGACAGAGCAACATGTGCTTCTGCATCACCTGAAACGTACGAACCTGTGGATGAAAGTGAAAGTTATATGTGTGTCTGATGGGATCTGAAAGATACATGCACATCAGCGTTTCTGGACAAGGACGCTTTTTGTTTGAAATTCTCCGAAACTATCCTTTTCTGTCCGAAGAATTTAGGGCATTCGGCGTGCAAATGGCCTTGACTCAATTCTCAAATTGATGCATAATGTAAGAAAAGATTGCATTGCTATCTGGATAAAGATGAGACAGATCTAGAACAAAGAAAACAGATCAAAGATGAAGTTGCATTAAATAATTTAATGATCAAAAAAATAATGACTCCCTATCCGCAGTGAAGTTGAGAAGGTATTTTTGAAGGTTGCCTGGAGAAGAAGATTCCCTTTTAAGTAATTTCAGGTGTTTGTGGATAAGTATGCAGACGGATAAAAAAATATCCCAAGCACTCATTTTTAAATTATTTAAGTTCAAAAAAAGCCAAACTGTGAGTACAAAGGAAATATCTGAAACGAATGAATGTGTCCCATGTTATAAAGAGCAAGTGATAATAAATTATTATGTCTTCCTTTGTATGTATTATAAAACAGACCTGATACCTCATTTATTTTTCTTCCATACATTTTTATGTATAACAATCTCATAAATTTATTTCAATAAAAAATCTAATATTGTATGCAATCTTCTAAGCAATTATGCTGGCTTTCTTTGAGCCTGACATGCTGGTGGACTGAGGGTGGGCGGGGGGTTTTGTCTGCCCAGGGCACCACGTTGATCTGAAAATGCCAAATGGCATTGAAAAATGCTGAAATCGCAAACCTTGATATATATTTGTGATTTTATGGTATGTTATATGTCAGTAAGTAAAAATAGTCCCAATTCAAATTTGAAACTTCGAAAAACTGAATATAGTACCAAGCGAAAAACTGCAAATTTTGGATCTTTTTTCACTTTTTGCAGTAAAGTCATAAAATTTGTGTTTTTAACAAACAAAATTAAGTACATTTGTAAAGTTTATTCAATTTCTAAAAACTTTAAAGAAACCGCAGCTTTGTAAACACTATTGGAACCCACCTATGACTCTTCAAAGATTTTCCATTTTCTCCGAAAATTGAGAGTTTTAAGTTTTTTTTAGTTTGACTCAAAATATTTAAAAAAACAAATTTTCCTCTAAGAAAAGTCAGTGCAAAGAAATTGTAGTGTATTTAATTCAATATTATTAAAGACATTATAAAACGAAGTCTGGTGAGACTTAAAGTTCACAAACAATCTTAAAAACAAAGAAGGTAAAAACGGATTTTTGTAGAATTAAAATGAAGACTCTTTGAATATATGTAATTAGCTATTTGTGTGCAAAGTAACGAAATTCAATCATGTAAAAAGGATGAATATTTACTTACTTGCATGTTAAAACTTTAAAATCTTAACTTTATTTTGTTTGAAGAGCCTCCTTATTCTCTTGTTTTTGTACTAATCTAATGCAATCCATAGCTTCGATTTTCAGAAACGTGAACGTGGAGAAGTGAGGCGGTGTCTATTCAGTGCACCACCAGTTTGTTACTGGCGATTAGAAGTTCAAGTGCCCAGTGGGTTTGAACTGTTTCTTCAGCGGTTACTATATGTGACACAACCTATGCCCTTTTATGGCAGGAAAAAAAAATCAAATTTTGGTTTGAATTTTAGAAGAGGAAGGACCTGATGGACTTTGCCGGCCATATTCTTTGTAACTGATAAAACTCATGAGAACATGCTCCGATATATATTTGATCTGTTCAGAAAATTTTTGATGACCCAAAATTTTTTTTTAAATCTTAAAATTAAATTTTTATTTAACTATCAACTATCGATTGAGATAAAAGAAGTGAATACTAACAAATAATTTATAGCATTTTCGTTGTACTGGCTGATATTATAAGCCCTTTCATAATTTAATCGTAATCGAAAGTATACGAATCCCGAAATAACAATCGAGATTCAATTGATGAATTGGAAATGAATTTATATTTTGTTTTAAAGTTAATAATTTATTCAAGAAATCACTCGGTTGCGACAGTTTTTTTTAAGAAAAAATGATAAATGTATCCGCACACTTATAAAACTGAACTCAATTATATTTTAGTCGTATAGCTATGAGAGGTTTATGAGTTGTGTCCAATTTATTAAAATTAATGTTGCCTATTATTACTTGCTCAATAGGGCAATTATTGGTTTCGCGTAAAAAAAAAATCGCAAACCTGACATTACGATACTAGAGAAGCCTAAAAAAGTAGGTTTCGTCATGCCGTCCGTCGGTCTGTTTGCGCGGATGTGCGGATGTGCGGATGTGCGGATGTGCGGATGTGCGGATGTGCGGATGTACGGATGTGCGTATGTGCGGTCGTCTGTGCACCGACCTACAGTCTAAACGGTTTGACGGATTTAGTTCAAATTTCGTATACAGTACTTTTTGGTGATTCCCTAGAGGAGAAATAAAAAAAAAATTTAAGCCCGGCTATAACGGGTACCTGCCTTATAACGATTTTAGTTTTACCAAATTTTCTCAAAAAAGGCTCAAACAATTTTGATAAAACTTGCTGTACGTTATATTTGTTGTAGTCTTAAGATAACTGTATTTCAGGTTTTTGGCTAAAAATGCACATAAGGGAAATTTGGTGTTAACGGTTTTTACAACTTTGGCCATAACTTGATAACGGCTTAGCCGATTCCTTTTAAATTCACTACAGATTTTAAACCTGACATTAAGCACAAGATGGCATTCAAAGTTTTTGGCAAAAAAAAACCGTTTAATGATAACTGTCATACAACTTATTTAAATATTTTGATATTTTTCGAACTTTCTTTAGAATTTTATAAATTTAAATTTTTGTAGTCATATAGTTTGCTACAAGAGCAAGTTCGTGCAACCCAGTCGTGTATTTTATTAATCAACCATCCAAATTTTCTAGATTTCACCTTTTTTTAAAAAAGTGCTTTTAGTATTTTCTTAATTTCTTAAAAACTAAGATACATTTTGGCAAACGGTTTTCTGTTTTTGACTAAAAATTAATAAGAGCATTGAATTTTGAAAATAAAAATAATAGTTGATTACATAAAATTTTGAAAAAATTAGTTTAATTTTTTTTTTTTTTATTTTTTTTTTTCAAAGTTTTGAGTTTGAAAATTAATTTTTTTTAAAACTGTTCACTTAAACAACTAAATTTGAAAATAAAATAAAAGAGTAGTTTTCTGGTTTTCAAAAAGATATAACAAGACTTTGTATCATTCAACGTTGTTTTTAAATATTTTTTTCTGATTTAAGTCAATTTTTTAGAAAAAAATTTTTTTGTACGAAAGCACAACTTGCCTTATAGTAAAAAAAAAAAAAAAATGCACAACAGTGAGAACAGCAAATTTAATTCAAGAAAATATATGCATCGTCGTATTTTAGTTTTTATGTTGTTTAGATAAAAAAAATAAGTGTTAAACTAAAGCGCAATATTAAATTTAAATGAAATTCGTTTAGCAGTTACTAAGTTATGTCGAAATTTGAAAAAGAAAACCTTGACAGGTCCAGCAGTCAGAATTCATATTGTTGTAGACCATATTATGACTGAAAAAAAGTTTTTAGTTATAAAATAAATAAAATAAATAAAATAAATATAAAACTATTTTGTATGTAAAAAAAGCATAAGTTAAAAAAAAATAAAAAAAGTTAAAAAAAAATAATACGCAGAATTAATTGTGTAAAAATTTATATTAATTTTATTTTTTTTTTTATTTCATCTTTTTATGTTTGTAGTAGAATTTTTATAACTTAACCTAAGTTGCAATTACAGTAAAATAATATTTTTTTAAATGCTTAATTTGATTCTGCATTATTTAAAATACTTTTAAAGTTTGTGCAAAATTTTTGTTTTTGTTTTTAGTGAACAATTTTCCCGAAGGCTCGGGGCACAAACTTTCAAAACGGCTTAAATTATTCTGAATAAAATTTAATATTTTCATTTTAGTTTAATTTTATTTTTTTCATTTTAAATACCTAGTTATTTAGTTTAAGTAAATGTACCATTTTTGTGTCTGTTTTTATTGTTGGCAACCCTATTGCAAAAATTACTCAAAACTTAGAGGCGCGGACTTTTGCCTCAATACTCCTCTCAACCATAGCTTTGCAACCCCGCAAAATTTGGTTCTCATTAAAATTATTTAAAACTTTTGCGACATCCCTGGACTATCATTTAAGTGGACTTATGAGAAGTTATGTTGCATGTTTAACTTTTAGCCCACTGTAGTTTCTTTTTTTGCTAGCACCCACTAATTGCGCCGTTTTTTTAAAAGCCATTTTGGTTAAAAAAATTTCTGACAAAAAATTTCAATAAAAACCCAAAAGAAAAAAGATTGGAAAACCAACTACATAACTTCTGGTTCTGGTTACTGGTTTTATATGCTATACAGTCAAATGCGCCTCGCTGGTTGAAGAAATGATAGAAAATGCCGAATTCCTGAGATTGAACTGGCTAATAGCATTATGTTTTCTGAGGTCAAGTCATCTAACCCGACAAGCAAATCCTAAGTGTGAAAAAATAAAAAGGTATAGAGTTATTTTCCCAGTCAAAGCGGAGAACTTAGGTTTTGAACTTTCAAGATTTAAGGTCACACCCGAAGAGCTAAGTTCGGGTTCCTTGAAACATGATTTTAGATTTTGAAATACAAACGCTAAAAAAGGTTTCGTTTAATATCTTTTTTTCTTTTATTCTTCAAACCTTTTAACACTGCTTAAAATTTAAATTCAACAACAATAAGATGACATCAAATACTTAGTGATGGTAAGCAAAAGCTGGAGCAGTGGCGTATGCTGGTGCAGCAGCATAAGCGATTGGTCCCGATCTTACAAGATTCTGAGTGGTATAAGCTGGACCATGAGAGTATGCAATTGGTGAAGATCTGATCAAAGTAGGAGCTGCAGCATGAGCGTATGTTTGAGTGAATGCAGGTGATGCATAACTGGCATAACCCAGAGGACCTGAACGAACTAAAGTTGGTGCAGCTGCGTAAGCCAAAGGTGCTGATTTGACGAGGGTTGGTGCAGCATAGGCAACTGGAGCAGTCTTAACAATCTGTCCAAGTGGTTCACGGTTAACAACAGCGTTGAATCCATGAAGAGCATCAGAAGAATATTGCACAGTCCTCTTGTAGCCATCGGCATCATTAAGTGAATACTCTCCTTGAACAAGATCTCCATCACGAGTCTCAGATTGACTCTTTACATCACCAGTTAGAGCATCGTTGACGGAATATGAGAAGTGGTATTGTGGATGTGGGTCACTAGCATCCAGAGATTTTGCCAGGACAGGTTGGGCAGCATGATATAATTGAGTAGCTGGAACAAGTCCGCCACTGGCAACAGCAACGAATGCAAGAGCAACAATGAACTGAAATTAAAGATACAAAATAATATAAATCGGGAAAAGGAATCTTTTTAACATCCTTTACCTTAAATGCCATTTTTAGTTATTTAGTGATTTTGATGGTTCAAGGGAGCAGAACTGAATGATGTTAAAAGATATTCCACAAGCCTTTTATACTAAAAAATAATTGATAAACAATAAATGAAAAACAAAGTAATCAAATCAGATCAAAATAAATTGAAAACCGGCCGGCCGGCATTCACGATACAAAAAAAAAAGCGAAGGTGCTGCACAAAGAATCATATGCACTGCACCAGTAGAAAGCATAAAAATATAAAAAAAAAGAAGTTGTCCTCCGTGAACCTGGAACTATGTGTTGGTAATGGGATTATAGGTTTATTGGTGAAATACAAATAAAGGAGACAAGTGGATATCCCATTTCATTGCCTTTTTAAGACAATCAATTTTACTTTTAGTGACCTTGAAAGTGTTTATTTTGCATAAATGAATTGAGACAATTTTATTTCTGATTGATTTGAATTTTGTTTGGAAATTGTTTTTATTTCAACTTGAGTAGGTATACCTAGCCATACCGAAAGCGTTTTCAATTTTTTTTTTAATTAGTTTAAGTCTAGGCAAACTATAAAAAAAAATACACTAAATATGGGCAAAATTGTTACAGAAGCTTTTTTAATTAATTTTTAATCAGAGTCCGTTTCTGAACAACATCTCTTAAATCAGACAAAATCCTACCATGGGAATGAAAAATGCATTTTAAAATCGCGCACTAAATCATATGGTGCCTTTGATTATAGGTTGTAATTTTTATGACGCTGTGATTTTTGTGGTTTATTTATGTGTTTCTTTTACGATAATTTCTTACTGACTGTATACCAAGTTCAGGAATTTGTCCAAAATAAGAAAAATTGATGCACTATACGATTAACACCCTTTAAATGTTTTCTCAGTCAACAAAAGAAAAAAACGAGGTTTTTGTCAGCGTAAAGGCCTATTCAAAATCTATAAATTAAAATGTAAATCGGACAAGACCCTGGCTCGATTTAAACGATTTTAAATTTTGATCTTATAAAAGATGATGTACCTAAACCGATCAACACCCTGTAATTTTTTACTTTCTCAATAGGGCAAAAAATGTAAAAACAAAAATCTAGGTTTTAATCAAACCTGATATTATACGACATTGAGAAGTCTAAAAACGTAGGTTTCGTCATGCCGTCCGTTGGTCTGTTTGTGCGGATGTGCGGATGCGCGTATATGTTCGGTTGTCTGTGCACGGACCTACAGCCTAAACGGTTTGACGGATTTAGTTCAAGTTTGGTATAAATCACTTTTTAGCGATTCCCTAGAGCAAGAATTCGAGTTTTTATCCCGGCTACAAAAGGTACCTCCCATATAACGGTATTAGTTTTACCAAATTTTCTCGAAAACCGGTCTAACGATTTTGATAAAACTTTGTGTACATTATATTTGCAGTAGTCCTTTATATAACTACATTTTAGGTTTTTGGCTAGAAATGCACATAACGGAGATTTGGTATTAACGGTTTTTACAAATTTGTTCATAATCTTATAACGGCTAAGCCTGTCCTTTTAAAATTCGGTAGAAACTTTAGATAGATAGATAGATATTTTATTTTTTCATAGATAAAGGCTTTACAAATTTTTTTAATAATACGCAGCTTGCTCAGAGATTTGATATTTAAACTATATCTTACAACTGAAAAATTTTATAAATGTTTTTTAATAATTTAGAATTGATAGAATAACAATCGAAGGAAAACTATAATTAAAACCTTCATTTAATATATTTTATGGATTTTTATGTAAAAAGAAAACTAATAATAATGACTAGATAAAAAGCTAAGGGAATTGCCAGGTTATGGAATATAATATTTATACAAATAAATAATAATTAAATTACTAAACTGTTTAACAAAAGAAAAATTTACGAGTACATAAAGGTACATTTATACATAAATAAATAAATAATTACAAAATTTAAAAGCATTAATAAATAATGGGTCGACAAACTTACAATAAAAGAATAAATAAATATATATATAAATAAACAATCAAATAAACAAATAAATAAATAGGAAACAAAAAGATAAATAAATTAACAATAAGTAAATAAATAAATAGACAACAAATACACGGGCAAATAAGTAAACAAATTTATGAATAGACAAATAACTAGGCAGCAAATAAACAGATAAATCATAAACAAATAAATAAATAAATAGATAATACAAAAACAAAAAAAAAATAAATTAATAATATAAGTACAAAACATACATATAATACATATAGTAAGAGTACGAAATTATATATGAAATATTTTTATTAGTTTACTAAGTTTTGTATCAATACATTTTTTGAATCACTACATCCTAAATTGAATCTTTCATTGAGAATTTCAACTTTTCTGGCTACTTGATGTACACCGATTTTTTCGTGCAAGAAATGAGTGGAAAAAAGCCAAGGCAGGTTTGTCATCATTTTTAAAGTTTTTTTTTGCGAAACTTGTAATTGTTTAATATGAGTTTTTGCACAAGTTAACCATACTGGACATGCGTACAAGATAATGGCTTGAAAAATTACCTTACAAATTATTATCTTATTTGATTGACTCAGAGGTGATTTCCTACATATAAGGGGGTATAGCATTTTGGTAGCAATGTTTATTTTGCAAAGGGTATTTGTGATATTGTCCCGGAAGGTTAATCTCTTGTCTAAATATACACCTAGATATTTGACAGAATCAACCCATGGGACATCACAATTGTTTAAATGAAGCTTAACAAGTGGTAAAGCACAAGGTTTCCTTTTTTTAGTGAAAAAGATGGCCTGCGTTTTATCAGCATTTAATTTGACTTTCCATGATTTGAAATAATCGTAAATTTTGTTTAATGCATGTTGTAAATCATTTTGTATATCATGACCAAAATTGTTTGAGCTATAAATAGCAGTGTCATCCGCAAACATTGCTACTTCACAGTTCCATATTTCTGGAAAATCAGCAACGTAAGTTATATACAATAATGGGGCCAATACTGATCCTTGGGGGACACCTGACGTTATGTTTTTTATTGAAGAATGTATATTATTCAAATTTACTTGAAATCTTCTGTTTTTAAGAAAACTTCCTATAATTTTGATTATATGTAGAGGACATCCAAATATTTTTAGTTTATGAAGAATACCTTCATGCCATATGCTATCAAAAGCCTTTTCAACATCCAAAAGGACAAGACCGGTAGACTGTTTTGCACTCATTTTATCTTTGATGTGTTTGCAAATTCTTAAAACTTGTTGAGAAGTGTTATGACCCTGTCTGAATCCAAATTGTTGGTCTGGCACTACATTGGAAGACTCTAGAAAATCTAGCAGTTTTATTTTTATTACTTTTTCTAATATTTTACTTAAGTTGCTGAGGAGACTAATTGGGCGATAACTATTGGCTTTATTTGGTGGTTTTCCTGCTTTGAGGACTGGTATAATCTTCGTGGTTTTCCATTTAACTGGAAAATATTGTAATTTGAGGCAAGCGTTAACTATAAAGCATATAAAAGTAACTCCGGTTATTGGGAGCTCTTTGAAGTATATATTTTTAAGAATATCAATTCCGGGTGCTTTATTATTGCGCATATTTTGTAAAATGTCTTTGATGTCTTCATTTGTTACGAAGACATCAGTTGGCAAAGTTTCATTTGAAGAGTTAATAATGCTGATAGATTGACCCACAGCGCTGTTAACTGTGCTAGTTTCATTAATCAACGGATTATTAAAATTTTTTTCAAATGAGTCCGCGAAAACTTCTGCTTTTTCTTCACTAGTTATAAGCAGAGAACTATCATTTTCCAGGCGTGGAATAAATTTGTTTTTATTTTTGAGGACCCTTGCAATTTTCCAAAACGGTTTGGAATTTGGATCAAGATTACATAATTTCTCGTTCCATGTTTTGTTCCTGAACTTTGAAATTTCAAATTCTATTTGTCTTGTGTAAGTCTTCATTTCGTTAAAATCCACTATTTGTCTGTATCTTTTCCACTGACTTCTAAACTTATTTCTTTGCTTAATTAAAACTTTAAAATTGTTATTAAGCACAAGATGGAATTCAAAGTTTTTTGTTGAACAACCGTTTAATGATAGTTGTCATACAACTTGATCTCACGCTTAGATATATATTTTATATTTTGATATTTTTCGAACTTTCTTCAGAATTTAATAAATTTAAAATTTTGTAGTCCCATACTGCGCCCGCCGCCCGCCGGCCGAAATGCGCACACCCCATGAAATAACTCCCCAAATTAAAAATGAAATTGGACCTCAAAAAGCACGAAATAAATCGCCAATATTCTTTCATATGAAAGAACTCCCAATTTTAATACAAATTTTTGGGGGGTTATTTTTTTTGTTATTTCTTGAGGAGTTATATAATGGCTCCAATACAAAAATGAAATAATGCCCCAAAAAATGAAATAAGACCCGAATTAAAGAATTTTTGTTTTGTTGTTTTGCATTCAATGTTTTGGGGCTTTATTTCATTTTTTGTTTGGGGTGTTATGAACCTGTGGGTTCTAATTTCGCGGAGCCAAAAAAATAATATCGAAATGTCGAAAGATACAAATCTATTGTGACGTTGGAAGATCATTACAAATAAGTTTGAACTCAAAATAAGAAACAAGAATATATTTTTTATACTATACACATTTCAAACTAATTTTATTATCTATGAATATTTTTAACCAATTAATCGACAAAGGCAAAATCTGATAAAATATATTAATACTTGCATTTTGTCTAATTTTAGATATGCATATGTATGGGAGGTAACTTAAGCAAGCTTAAAACCCCCACAAAATGAGCTGAAAGATCAAACGAGCTGTTCCTCTTATCAAAAACCGCTTACCTTTCCCTTCTGTTATGTTGGTGTACCTACCATAAATGAAAAAAAATACACTCTCCCATCTATAGAAAGGATTATTATAAGACTAGAAGCCGTTGGTACCTTAATTTGGTATAACAACAATCGTGACGTAATCCCAATAAAGAGTTTTTTTTTCCACAAGAAAATAATTTTATAGTAAAAAGAACATTCACCTTTGTCGACAAAAAACTATACTTCATGCACTCAGGGCCGCATTGAAATGTGTTAGGTCATTTACATAGGCGGGACAATTCCAGGGCCCTTCATTCAATTTTATGTCGTTTTCAATTGACTAAAATTATTACTAATCAGTTTCGATGTTTCATTTACACAGACATTCCTTATTCTGAATTAATATTTACTCTAAAATTAATGTCGGCAAATAATAAAATGTTTCCTCTGTTTTCAAAAATCAAATTATTTATAGGAAGGACTTGCTCCTCTCTTTCTGCTAACTATTCACCATCAGAATAGTTTAAAACGATGTAAAAAAAAACTTATTGTGTAGCATTTCTTAGGTTAAAAACACGTAAAACTGTAAAATACACGTAAATAAAGTAAATAGCTAAAAGAAAAATGAGTGGCATTTAATTAAAAAAGCGTGTATATTAGGATTTAAAAGTATAAAATAATATGTATTGCGGACCCCAAGGCCTTTATACAGTTATCGTTTTGACTTGTGGATAATCTGCCACTGCATATCCGTCTGTTGGTGACGTACGTGGCATTTTGTCCATATAATGTATCATTCATTCATTGATCAGATAAACCGCTTTCAAGGTTGCGCATTAATTACATTTATATATCCGTCGCCCATTAAGCCACATAATCTCAAATTGGACACCTGTTTTAGTTTGTTGATCTAATTTAAATGAGAAAAGAGTAAGTACCTTCCGGAAAGTCCATAAAAGATGACGAACTTTTTGTCATATAAAAGCACTTTGTGGTCATTTATTAAGAACATTCTGATTCAAAGACTTCTGAAGAAAAGAACTTGAAAAAAAAAATATGGGATTGCAAGTAAGTTATTAAATTATTCACAACTTTTTCCAATCTTTATCAATATTCTTTTTTTTTTTAAGATTTTCATCATGTTAGCTTTATTTGCTTTTGCCAGTGCAGGGTATATTCCATCAGCTCACGAAGACGTCACTTACCCAGTTTTGACCAATGCAGTTGAAGACTACGACCCGCATCCGCAGTACACATATTCCTACGGAGTTGAAGATGCCATCACTGGCGATTCAAAAAGTCAAACTGAAACCCGTGATGGAGACATCGTTCATGGAGAATATTCGTTAAATGATGCTGATGGCTACCGAAGAATCGTTAGATACACGGCTGATTCAATCAATGGATTTAACGCGGTTGTCCATCGTATTCCACTTGTGAGGTCTGTGAGTGGTGTTCCAAGTGCCGTAATAAATTCAAATTATGCTCCCGCTTCTTATGTGACACAGACGGTAGTAAATCATGATCCAATAATTAACCACAACCGACCAGTTTATCCATACCGACATTAGTCATAAACAGATTGAAACATTTAAGTATGTGCATTTATAATTTATTGCTTGTTTGATAAAATAAATTATTATTATGCGAATTGATGTTTGTTTTGATTCCTATTCTTCATTTGAGTTTATTTTCAAATTTTCTTTTGGACAAGTGCAAATAAAAGGGGAATAATCATGCTCCTATATTAAATTTTAAAAAATCTAAAAATATGTGGGTTTTGTGCTTTAATTGTTGTCTCCTATAATCAGCAGCTAAAAATCCAACTTAAAAAGCGCTGACTGAAAGCGTTGTTGAACTGGCACGGTTCAACACATTTTTTAGCTAAGGAACCAAATCGATGATGATACTTACAAAAGGGATGTTGTTTGTTTGGTCTTGAATTTGATTTAGATCGGCTTCTGGATTGCTGATTTCCTCTTGAAAAATTCGTTTTCAGCTCATGGATTTGTTGTGAGAGAGCGGCAACTTCAGCCCTTAAATTGATGATTTCTGATGTTGAGGATGTGCATCTTGAAATTGTAGATGTTGAAGCTGGGGAACATTTTTTATTCACTTCGGAAATGTAATTTCGACCCATAACTTCCAGCATCGTATCCGCAATCAAGGCACGTTTGTCGATCTCGGATTCAGAGACCGACATGTTTTCAGGTTCCGGACAAATCACGCATCTTTCGCAGCAGCTGCGAAGGTTTATCGTCCCCCAATTCGATTTCTTTTAGAAGCTTCGAGAGTTTTCGATGGTCCGAAATCATTAATTCTCGTATCAAACCATCCTTCACTGTTTTGTATTTGTCTTCGGAAGGTGGAATACGAATGATGTGAGAAATTACCTGGAAATACTTCGGATCTAACGTTGCAATGACGTAATCATACATGGTCTGGTCACATTGATTCCAAAATTTCGAAACTGGGCTTCCATTTGAAGAAAATATAGATCGGGTTCCTCCTTCACGAATTGCACTAGTTTTATCGCAACATTATGAACTTCACTTCGATATTTCCCTTGATTGTTGCTTCCAGATTGCTTCTGATTTCTGATCATCGTAATTTCCAGATGTTGGATCTTGATTTCCAAGCGTTTGGTCAGGCATTGTTCCTGTTCTTTAAAAAAATTGGTGAAAGAATTGGCTTTTTTTATCGGGGTCACCAATGTGGGTTTTGTGCTTTAATTGTTGTCTCCTATAATCAGCACCTAAAAATCCAACTTAAAAAGCGCTGACTGAAAGCGTTGTTCCGATAGCCAATGTCTTAGAAAATGATTTAAACAAACCGAATTGCAAAATTATTAAAACTTCATATTATTTATAAAGAGAACTATGATACAAGTTTGAAAACAGAATTAATAATAAAAAAGAATGTGAATTTATTTTTCTTATTGCAAAGTATCAAATGATACGATTGAAATTATTTTCAAATTGATGAGTTGAAAATTGCAAAGTACAAGGTATTTTGAATTTTCAAATGATGAAAGTTATAAATGAATTTATGTGAAATATGATAATGATAATTTAATAAAGTTAAAGTAAAGTATATTATGATTTTAATGATACAGATTCGACACAAATATATTTTCAAAAAATTAACTACATATATTGTCTTAAAATGTTTAATTAGCAACAGAGAGAACGCAGAGATGGTATCTGAATAACCTGATGGCAACTAGCCAAGATATTCGGGGATTGCGACATCCCAACAAACAAATTATCACTTCCAAAAAAAAAAAAAAAACAACAGCGCCACTACCTTTCAAATCAAAAAATTCGTTAAAAACGGAAGAAAAATAATCATAGCCACCTTCTTGTTGATCAAATAAATTGACTCAACACACCTTTTGGATATATGAAAAAGAATTTCATAAAGAACCATGTGGTTCTAAAGCGGGACATATAAATTAAAGCCATTTGATTCGGAGCCATTTGGACCGAAGCCAAATGGCTCCAAAAAAAAAAAACGGCCACTAACGACACGGAGCCAAATCTTTGTTGAGTCAATTTATTTTAATAACAACAATTAAATGAAAAAAATTTAAACTCGGTCCATTAAGGTAGCCAAACACGATGGAGCCATATCGAGCCGATAAATGTTGACATATTATTTTAAAACCTAAAAATTGCAAACAGGTAGAAAAACTCCCTTTTGAACTGTCATTTTTGACTCCCGCTTATTGGATTTTAAACTTTCCGAAAAACTGACAGAGCCACTTGAGAGTATCTGCACAATGATGAATTTGGTTCGGCTCGGAGCCAATTGGCTCCACGTCTCCATCGAGTTTGGCTGTTTGGCCAGTTTACTTTAAGGCAACGAACGAGCAATTTCGGAAATCTCTTCGTGTGGATTATGGATTTATGTAACAACAATATAGTTAGTCAAAACAAAGGCGAAATGTTTCACAGGAATGACCGAAGGACTTTTGAATCAAAGAAGGGTCGTAATGGAATCGTCTTTTTGTTTGAAGTCAAGCGTCAAGGTAACAAATTTAAAAATATTTTTTTGTTATTGATTCTATATGTTTATTTGATTTATGGATGTAAGTTTTGAAGTGAAACGGATTACGTATAGACACAAAAAAGTTATATTAGAAATATGTATAATGTTGATAAAAGAAAAATTCTTATATTTATTGATTTAATCTCATATGTCTCAATGATTAGTAGCGAAGAATATTCAACAACGAGCTTTATGGAACTGCAACATAATATGCTGCGCATCTGCAATTAAACCTACTTCTAAATATCATTTCTTCCAATAAATAAACAATCATTTAATCTATTTAATATATTTATTTAGGTGAATATAAAGATTTAACAATGAGACAATCACAAACTTAGTGGTGGTAAGCATAAGCTGGAGCTGAATATGAGATTGGACTTGATTTAACTAAAGTCTGAGTAGTGTATGCCGCTGGAGCATGCGAATAAGCAACTGGAGCTGCAGCATAAGTTTGAGCGTAACCAAGATGAGCTGACTTCACTAGAGCAGGTCCAGCCGAGTAAGTCTGAGCATATGCGGTTGGAGCAGCATAACCAAGATGTGATGACTTAATCACTGTTGGAGCAGCAGCATACACAGCAGGTGCTGATTTGATGACGGCTGGTGCAGCATAAGCAACTGGAGCAGCATGAACGGCCTTGACAACATGTCCGAGTGGTTCACGGTTCACAACAGCGTTGAATCCATGGACAGGATCGGCGGTGTAATGGACGGTCCTCTTGTAGCCATCGGCATCGATGAGAGAGTATTCGCCTTGGACAACATCTCCATCACGGGTTTCGATTTGGTTCTTTGAATCTCCGGTGTGGGCATCGTTGACGGCATAAGAGAACTGGTATTGTGGGTGGGGATCGTATTGTGAGTCCTGGGATTTGATCAACACGGGTTGGGCAGCATGGTACTCTTGATGAGCTGGAATAAGTCCAGCGCTGGTAGCAGCAACAAGTGCAAACGCAACAATTATCTGTAAATATGGATTTTAATGAGAATATTAATCCAAATTCTTTTTAAAAATTAGCTATGTGCCTACTTTAAAGGCCATTTTATTTGATTGTTATTTTCGATCTCAAATGAGAAGCTGATCTGAAGAAAATTAATGGAATGATAAAATAATTAGAGTGAACCTGGCTTTTATACCAAATTTATTGGTTAACTCATAGATAGAGAGTGCAACAAACTGGAACTTTATTTTTTTTTTCTTTTTTGTGTGAGTAATGTTTTAACAACACCACCGAGTTAAATTTTTAGACTGGCTCTTAAGCTTTGGAGTACATTTGTCAGTTTTTATATGTATGAACTATGAATAATAGTTAAATGAACTCGTGGGTGCTTGATGGAAAGGTCATTTCAAAATAAGGTATATGATTTATGTTTGTTAAGTAATTGGTTAATCAAATATTGATCTGGCTCCATCATTATATTATTATCATAAGATATAAGATCAGCAATAAAGACTTGATGAAGAGAAAGGAATTACTAAATAATTAGGGATTGATAATTAAGTTCCTATATAACTATAGATATACCTGTGTTTGAAAATGTTATATCCTTAGGTTCATCAAGTTTTTATTTGCTATTCAAATAATTCAAAAGCATTAGCAAATATTCAAAAGATAGAAGAAAGTGTACCGACTATGGAATACCAAAATATTAACTCATTTTTAAAACTAAAAAATAAATTTTATGCAGTCTTTTTATTAGATATTGACAAAAATACTATAAGCTTATAAAAAACAAAATCAAAAATTAAAAAAATTACTATAAGTAACTAGGTCACTCAAATTTTTTTTTTCTAAAATTAAAAATTGCAGTATTTTTTAAGTTTAGCAGTAGTTTAAGAAAGTTAAATTTGGTCAAAATCAGTGCTGCCATTCAAAAGATAGTCGGAATAATAAATAACGGTTATATATGGCAGGTAGGTACCGTTAATAAGCCGATTCTGAAAAAAAATTGAATGACGGCATTCACCATTGGCAATAAATCAATCATATAAAATTTTATCGAAATTAATCGTATTTTTTTCGAACTAATAGAATTATCGGTTCATATTTTTAAAATAGTAAAGCGAAGGTTAATTCCTTAAAGCTGATTTCCAATGTCGAGTTGGCGTTAGCGCCGCGTCTGCAAACGTTACACTTAGCTAGCATTACGGGCGCGTTGAAAATAATAAAAAGTTGTTTTACCAATTTTATAGTAATATTATGTGTTTTTTCTCATTATAAAAACAATATTGAATTTGTTGGTATCAAATTTATTGCCAAATGAAACTATATCACTCCATATTTATATGATTAACAATTCAATATTTAATTTTTAATAACCAATTATTTATATTAACCATTATAATTATTATAACATTATTAACATTATTTTTTTACTTACGTTTATGTTATAAATTATTCTGAAAATAATTGAAATTTATTTACAAATTGAAATAATTTTATAATAAATTTTTATTTAATTTCAAATGTCAAATCGTAACGTTAACGCTCAACGGCAATACGGCATTTCGTTGACATAAAATTATGTCAATTTTTATTTTGAGCTTAGAAATTAATTTTATAAAAACAATTCTTTAAAACAAATTTAAAAAGAAGATACCTAGAAGATAAGATATTTGGTTTCTTAAAAACGTTACCTAATCGAAAACGTTATAAAAAAAATAAACTGAAGGAAAAAATGTACACATTGTAAGATTTCTTCCTATTTTTCGGTTTAAATTAATTTTTTTCTCAGTGTGATTTTTAGAGGGCCAAAAATAGCTCTATCGATCGCCTTGACAAAAATTGGAGATTGCTTTATCTGATTCTCTTTTTAGTTGCTCAATAGGGCAAGTACCTATATTGCTTTTGTGCAAAAAAAAAAAATAATTTCGAGGTTTTAATCATACCTGACATTACCATGCAAGTTCCGTCATGCCGTCCCACGTCCGTGCGTCGGCCTGTCTGTGCGGATGTGCGGATGTTTGGTTGTATGTTCATCGAGCTACACCCTATAAACGGTTTAACGAATTTCCTTCAAACTTCGTGTGTAGTAGTTTCGGTGATTCCTTAGGGGAAAAATTTGAACTTTTGTTTTATACCGGCTATAACGGGTACCTCCCATATAACGGTTTTAATTTTTAAAAATTTTCTCGAAAACGGCTCTAACGATTTTGATAAAACTTGGTGGACGTGATATTTTTAGTACAGTTGTTAGTTACATAACAACTATATACTAAAAATATCACGTCCGCATTGCAGGTTTTTGGCTAAAAATGCACATAACGGAGATTTGGTGTTAACTGTTTTTAACAAATTTGGCAATAAATTAATAACGGCTTACCCGATTTCGTTTGAAGGCATTTAAAGTTTTGGCTAAGCAACCATTTAATTTAGGCCACATTTCACTTTTCCAACATTATTTAGCAAATATTAATTTTACAAATCCAATGTTTTGCTACATGAACAAGTTCGTGCGACCAAGTCGTGGATTTCATATTATTTCGACATGGATTAGACTAAATGACTAAGAGAATTTCCTTGTTTTGGAAGGTGTGGTTAATAAGCCTGGACAATGTTTTCCAAGCTTATTAACCGCACCTTCCAGAACCGTTTTTTTTAACGGTTTAATCAATTTAGAACGAATATTTTTTTAAGTAGACCTATTCGTGAGTGACTTAAACATTTTTTGTTTTTTTTAAACTTTCTTAGTTTTCATTTTAATTAATTTGTTTATTTATTTTCTTGTTAATCAAACATGTCAAAACTGCGCTGGAGTAGTATCTATGTGTACAAACTAATCAATTAGTAATTTGAAATTGTAGGAATTTAGGTATATCATATACGATATTATGTACCTATTCCGATTAATGAGTTTCAATATTTGACTTCGATTTTAATATTGCATGCGACTTCACCTTGATTTGATGCATTTCGGTTTTATTTGATCGCAATACAATAAAATGATTCTATGACAAAAAAAAAAAAATCAAAAAATTAATGACAATTAATACCTATAAGGTTACATGTTAACCTTGAAAATATCTTATCAAATAATAAATGACCTATAGTCAGTGTCTATAACTCCATCAAAGAACAAAATAAGTTAATTCGACTTCAATTTATTATTATACTTTATCACAACAATAGATCACAATTGGTCTGAACGCACTTAAAAAAGTGGATTGGTTAACACCCAATCGCCCAACAATCAATGGGTTCATCAATGTTGTACTTGAGTATTTCATTCATTTTGTTTGTTGTCTAAGTATACCTAGTAGAAACCCTTCACTCAAGCACAAGCACCGAATCGACTTTTTTCCCACTTTGGCTTAGTCATGAATTGTAGTCATATTTGTCTACATACTGAGATTTAAATATAAATCAAGTTTAATGCACATATGCACTTCGTTGGTATAAAATTTTTGCTTAATCTCATTTCTAGTATCATTCACAACTTTGTCGTTGAAGAAGCAAAATAAACTTTAATAAAATGGCTTTCAAAATAGGTCTTTCAAGCGTATAACCCCGAAAGAAAAATGTTAATTAGAAATATTTTACAGATCATTGTTGCACTTGCATTCGTTGCAGTCGCCAACGCTGGACTCATTCCAGCACATCAAGCGTACCATGCCCAACCCGTGTTGGTCAGATCGCAGGACTCGCAATACGATCCCCACCCACAATACCAGTTCTCGTATGCCGTAAGCGATGCACACACCGGTGATTCAAAGAACCAAATTGAAACCCGTGATGGAGATGTTGTCCAAGGCGAATACTCTCTCATCGATGCCGATGGCTACAAGAGGACCGTCCATTATACCGCTGATCCAGTCCATGGATTCAACGCTGTTGTGAATCGTGAACCACTCGGACATATTGTTAAGGCCGTTCATGATGCAGCTCCAGTTGCTTATGCTGCACCAGCTGTCATTAAATCAGTACCAGCTGGATATGCTGCTGCTCCATCTGTGATAAAGTCAGCTCATCTTAGGTATGCTGCTCCAACCGCATATGCTCAAACTTATGATGCGGCTCCAGTTGCTTACTCTCATGCTCCTGCTGCATACGCCACACAGGCCTTAGTTCATTCAAGTCCAATTGCACACGCAGCTCCGGCTTATGCTTATCATCACTAGGAAGTTCTAAACATTTTTGTTGGGATATTATTATTATTTATTAGATTTTTATTTTAAAGATAAAATATAAAAACTTTATTTATTTTGAAAAAAAAAAATTATTTTATTTACTTTCAAAATTTACTGTTAAAGTTTTCGTTATCTTTTTTACAAAGTATCTACCGGATACGCTTAGAAAGCACTATTCCGAAAATGTTAAATATCCGCTTTGAAAATTTTGCGAAACACTTTGGTTTTAGAATTTCGACTTCCTGACTCCTGACATTGTTTTTTGACGTGTTTGAATAGATCTTCTGCTCGTTAGAGATCCTGGACAAAAAAAATGGAAACTGATGGTGTTTTACAGCAATACACAGTGCCTAGTTCATTGTTTTTCTATAAGAGTCAGTCTTTTCAGCTCTGGGTTATTTGTAACCATTGGTTATTTCAGTTGTTAACCGTAGATTTTGTATGTGTTTCTATATGATTACCAGCAAATGGTTAAATTTAACTAGAGCTGAAAAGACTCGGCCTAACAGTAACAAAGCTTAATTTTAGCCTAATCAAAAACCTTAGTAAATTTAAAAAAAAAAAACAAAATATCAGATACTGCATAGAATAGCCAACCACCTTGACGAAAAAATTGTTGGAATGTGAAAGAATTCCGTAGTAAAATTTGGTACCTACCATATTTGCTGTAGCTAAGAAAATGGATGGAATTTGACAAAACAGTCGCACCGAGATTATTACAAAGGTGGCTTTAAAGAGTATTTTTGATGGCCTTTCCTATTTTGAATTATTTATTGATGATTAAAAAATTATTTCACCACCATCTTGAATTGTTTTCTAAATTTGAGAATTTTTGTTTCAAGAAATATTTGCAAGTAACAAACTTGAAGCAAAAGAAATAAAAAGACTGTTAAGATATTTGCTCAAAAATTAAAGGATGTTAAAGGATGTTTAGACGGTTTTCAAGACGAAATAAAGATGTGGCACAGGTAAAAAAAAATGTAAAAATATTTTTTGAAAATCCCACCCGAAACTTTTTTCTCCATCCAACAACGTGTGAGCCATGTAAACTGTTCCAGTGATTGCCAAAATACAAACAAAAAAATTTGTGTTTGGATATTCGAAAAAAAATCCATAAGTCCTTGTTTATATAACTGAATTTATATGAGTATTCCTTTTAGTTTTTTTTTTTAAATAATCGCAGATTATTAATTTTAAAAACTTAACCAAACACAAATATTTAATAAATTAAATAAAGGTACCTAATATTAAATTGGATTTTAACCGATTTTATAAGCGCATATGTATACAAAATATTTGCTCATACCTACAAATCTGTGGTCAAATGTCAAAATGTTATGAGATTTTTTGTTTGTTTGTATAGATAGAAAAATAGCTAAATGCATCTGTGGTAAGATAGAAAAATGTTATAAGTGATTCCAAATTTTACGTGCATTTTCATAGCTCAAAATGTTATGAAAATCAGAAAGTTGTTTTCACATATCAAAGAAAAAATAAAACAAAAAAATTCAATTTTTTAAAAAACGTTTTGGTCAAAAACTTCTAAAACGCACGTAAAATTTTAAATCACTTATAACATTTTCCTATCTTACCACAAATGCATTTAGCTATTTTTCTATATATAAAAACAAACAAAAAATCTTTGTCTTAACTCACTCAATAAAATAAAAACAAACTAAGATACCTATACCTATACGCATCTACATATGTTCAAATAATCTAAACTTCATCAACCGACATCCATTCATGTTTATCGAAAAAAAAGTAACAAAATAATTAAAAATCAATCATGACCTTGATCATTCAAACTCAACACTTAAATTAAGGTACTTTAAATTTGATCAAATCAAACAGCTGATTTTCATCTGGTTTATTTGTAGAAACCCTTCACAATATGACTCAATAAACATGTTTTTACCATACCTTATCATATGTACATATGACCGTTACTATGGTAAGTTATCCAGTTTAATGCACTCAACCGATTAATTGAATTTGTATATAAAAGCTGCGGCAACCTTCTTTAATATCATTCACTACTTCCACTCTTAAGAAGCAATATCATTCAATCGTAATGGCATTCAAAGTAAGTATATAATAGATTTGGTTATATTAGTTGATTTAACAAAGAATACTCTTTTGCAGTTTGTTGTTGCTCTCGCATTAGTTGCTGTTGCCAGCGCTGGACTTATTCCAGCTCATCAAGAGTACCATGCTACCCAACCCGTGTTGATCAAATCCCAGGACTCACAATACGATCCCCACCCACAATACCAGTTCTCTTATGCCGTCAACGATGCACACACCGGTGATTCAAAGAACCAAATCGAAACCCGTGATGGAGATGTTGTCCAAGGCGAATACTCTCTCATCGATGCCGATGGCTACAAGAGGACCGTCCATTATACCGCCGATCCTGTCCATGGATTCAACGCTGTTGTGAACCGTGAACCACTCGGACATGTTGTCAAGGCCGTTCATGCAGCTCCAGTTGCTTATGCTGCACCAGCTGTCATCAAATCAGCACCTGCTGTGTATGCTGCTGCTCCAACAGTGATTAAGTCAGCACATCTTGGTTATTCTGCTCCAACCGCATATGCTCAGACTTACTCGGCTGGACCTGCTCTAGTGAAGTCAGCTCATCTTGGTTACGCTCAAACCTATGCTGCAGCTCCAGTTGCTTATTCCCATGCTCCAGCTGCCTACACTACTCAGGCTTTGGTTAAATCAAGTCCAATCGCATACTCTGCACCAGCTTACGCTTATCACCACTAAAAATTAGTTTCTTGAATATTTGTATAAAGTTGTTATATTGTAAATAAATTGTATACCATAAATTATTCGTTTCCGTTTAACTCCATCAATATCTAATTTACACGAATTTGAGGTTTTTTACATTGAAATATTTTTCCAACGGCCTATTTTTACGGAACGGATATACCATATTAGTCGTGTTTTGTTGGTAATTTTTAGTTAGTCAGCACTGGAAAGAACCAATGAAACGCTATATTCACTTTTGTATCCACTTTTTTATTTTATTTCAAAGTTGGTATTCTTGACTTTATGCCAAGCCGAAGTTTCAAATAATTTTATGGATGTGTCTGCAAAGTATGGCTATTTGTATATGCCGAGTTGGTCAACTTGTACCCCACCTTCCACTACAAACAAATAAAAACCGGATAAATAATCATTATTTAGCTTGAATATTTCCAAATTAAATTCCAAATTATATAATTTTATTTAAAGATCTGCTTTAACCAATTTTTATTTGTTTTTAAGCGAAAAGTTCAAAATCATCAAACCTTTTTTGCAACTTTCGTAGGTTGAAAGCTTCTTACTTCTTCCGTAAAACGCCGCCCTTAAGGAAAACACAATGAACACAACCATTAATAATCATTGTATATGGAGTCCATGTCTTAAGCTGTCGTAGGTGCCACCAACCTTTAAGCAAAAAATGTATTGACATTATATTTCGCCCCAAAAATTTCCAGGCATTCCAAGATTTTATCTTCACTTTTATGTTCACTTTAATTACTGACCAAATTATCGCCACTTTTCGTATCCCATACAAAATTTTGCTAAAGTGACTAAACACTTACCAACAAAACACGACTATTACGTGACAATTCGATCAAGTCGACTATTAGTGAAATTTCTGACAATTTTATACTATAGGTATATCACAAGCTAGTTAGTGAATTGTGAATACTAAAATTCAATTCATAGGCAAGTCAAAATATCGACAATAAAATCCCAAAATAAATAGTCTCGACACCAAAATCACAAATTTCAAGCAAGCCTATTAACGTTACCTCCCATAGAACCTTAATTTTTTTCTTGAGCTATCTCATGAACTGGTTAATCGATTTAAAACCAACACATTTTTTTTAAAAAGACTTAGATGACTTAAGCAAATTTGAATACCAACATTTTGCATTAAACTTATTTTTGTTTTTATTATTTTTTTCAATTAATTTTTTGTAAATTCAATATTTGGAAAACGGCTTGAATTTTTTTTTCTATTTTTTGTGCATAAAATGCAAAATATTAAGCACTTAAAATTGTTTTTTTTTAAATTTGTAAAAAAAACTGTTTTATAAAAAATATTAAGTAAACATCTATTTATTTATTTAAAAACCGCTCCAACGATTTTGGAATAATTTTTTTGGTAAACTTATATTTAGGCAACAATTTTTTCTGCATACTTTTATTTCGGCTCGAATTTGTATAAAAAGGAGCTTTGGCATTTTTGTGAAAAATTCGTATGACTTTTTTTTTCCTTTATATTTAAAAAAAAAGGGCATGACCTGGTCGCACAAACTTGCTCTCGTGGAAAGTTACCTGAGGGTTTTAAGTACAAACGGAATATACTTAAAAATCGAATGAAATTTTATTTAAAGTTCTAAATCCATATGTCTTACAAAGATTCAAACCAAAATCGAAGTACGCAAAAAAACTTCTTTATTAAATATGAGTTTACCTGGGTAGCGGGTGTAAGGGTAGCTTAAATGAACGTTTTGACAAAAAACGCTCAGAATTGACAATATGGCGTTAATCATAAATGCTGAAAAATAATCTGCATGGTAAGTCAGTCTTCTAGCTCTTCTGGGTCCATTCTTCTGTTTCGATGGTAAGATGGATATTATTGGCGTTAAATGGAAACGAATAATTTATGGTGTACAATTTATTTACAATATAACAACTTTATACAAATATTCAAGAAACTAGTTTTTAGTGGTGATAAGCGTAAGCTGGTGCAGAGTATGCGATTGGACTTGATTTAACCAAAGCCTGAGTAGTGTAGGCAGCTGGAGCATGGGAATAAGCAACTGGAGCTGCAGCATAGGTTTGAGCGTAACCAAGATGAGCTGACTTCACTAGAGCAGGTCCAGCCGAGTAAGTCTGAGCATATGCGGTTGGAGCAGAATAACCAAGATGTGCTGACTTAATCACTGTTGGAGCAGCAGCATACACAGCAGGTGCTGATTTGATGACAGCTGGTGCAGCATAAGCAACTGGAGCTGCATGAACGGCCTTGACAACATGTCCGAGTGGTTCACGGTTCACAACAGCGTTGAATCCATGGACAGGATCGGCGGTGTAATGGACGGTCCTCTTGTAGCCATCGGCATCGATGAGAGAGTATTCGCCTTGGACAACATCTCCATCACGGGTTTCGATTTGGTTCTTTGAATCACCGGTGTGTGCATCGTTGACGGCATAAGAGAACTGGTATTGTGGGTGGGGATCGTATTGTGAGTCCTGGGATTTGATCAACACGGGTTGGGCAGCATGGTACTCTTGATGAGCTGGAATAAGTCCAGCGCTGGCAACAGCAACGAATGCGAGAGCAACAACAAACTGCAAAAGAGTATTCTTTGTTAAATCAACTAATATGACCAAATCTATTGGATACTTACTTTGAATGCCATTACGATTGAATGATATTGCTTCTTAAGAGTGGAAGTAGTGAATGATATTAAAGAAGGTTGCCGCAGCTTTTATATACAAATTTAATTAATCGGTTGAGTGCATAAAAATGAATTAACCTACCATGTGGTAATGGAAACACGGTATAGAAACACGTTTATTAAATCGCATTGTCAAGGGTTTCTGCAAAGTAACCAGATGACAATCAGCTGTTTGATTTGATCAAATTTAAAGTACCTACATTTAAGTGTTGAGTTTGAATGATCAAGGTCGTGACTGATTTGTATTTATTTTGTTATTTGTTTTTTTTAGATAAACATGAATGGATGCCGGTCAATGAAGTTTAGATATTGTATTATAATAAGATATCTACTAAGATATACCTTACTTACCTATGGTGACAGACATAAAAGTGAATCACTTTTTTTTTATGATGGAACCGTCTGATTAGCTTTAAGTTCCTACATTATTATATTTAAGAAGATAGTCAAGGACTGCGAAAGTTCTCTAAAGAATTTTTTTTTTCTTCGCCAACTTTGATTATCTTTTTATTCTACGGTGACTCGTGCGATCCATCATGCTTTTTTTCTGACCTAATATGATTATTACCAGATATCAGATATTTATAAGTACCAAGGTTGTCGATCAAAGGCATTTTTGAAATCAACTTAGCACCGGTATTTATAGTCTTCACCCACAATAAGTTGGCTTTTATTATGAACTTTGATAATCAATAAGTCTCCTGATCAGAAAAGGGAATGGGAAGATTATATATGGTGTAAGTGCAAGCCATCATAACGAAAAGAGCATCAGCTGCTAGAATCGTATAGAAATGTATTAAAGAAAAACAACACACATATTTACGAAAATCCTAATTAAAATTGTTTATTTTTCCAATTGTAAACATAACAATTAAAGCCTGTATATTTATATTCCTTACACTACATTTTTTTGTCAGCTGAGGCCAACTATATTTCATATGAAACTTCAACGATTACATTGGTTGAAGTGATGAATGAAATATGCTTGCTAATTATACCATGGGCCAATAAACTCTTTTGGAATTTGATAGTTTATTTGACTTTGACCCTGTATCTATCTTTATATAGTTAAATAAAATACCGCTTTGGTCGGCAATTAGTTCAATTTTCTTCATAAAGTTACTTTGAGTAAAGTGGCTTTTATTATTCAAGTTCACGGTAATAAATATTTCTGGTGTAATTTTTTTGAAAAAGTTAATTAATTTGTTAGATCATTATCTGCACATGAGAGGAACCGTTTTCAAAACTTTAATAAACCATATAAAAAAGTTAATTACGTTTTTGGTGATGAAAAAGTTAATTTAATAAAAATAATAAGAGCAGCAACTATAAATAAGTAAATGAATTAAAATAAATTAAACGCAATGATACGCCTCATTAAAGTTATAAAGATTTACATAAGAGAAATGTTTTGTTTTGCTGATGTTTATGGTTATTATTAAAAATAAGAAAATATTAACAAATCACATGAGCAATGTGTATTTTAAAATACACTGTAATACTTGCTGATTAAATAAAAAAAAATGTGTTTTACACTGGAAGTAAAATCGTGGAAAGTTAATTTATTATATCCTGCTTAGATGAGAAATTGGCCTGTCCGAATTTCTGCATCTTTTAAAATTATTTTTGTAGCTATCATTTGACGACGTATTGGCCCAAAAATTATGCAATATTATATTGTTGGATGTTAGTTCTGTAAATGTGAAGGTAAGCATTAAAACAGCAGCACGCAGTTCTTTTCCGTTCCAAGAAGCAATAGTTTTGGTTAAAGAGCTGATAAAACTGATGTAATGTCTTCCATAAGACCTTAGTTAGACCGATAATTGTTCAGTGCAAATCCTGACATTCTAACATGGATCTGCATGTTTCCTCTTCCAACGTCAAACCACAGCATCTTGAATTTTTCGCTCGGCATAATTTTCTTTTTTTTTTTTTGTTCTTCCGCGCCTTTCAATAGAAATTTTTTGCTTAGTAGGTACAAAGTTCCCTTGCGTATTATTATGGTCTTTTTCACTATAGCAAGAAGAAAACTCCCGATTGCCTTAATATTTATTATTATTACACTATTTTCGAGAGTATGAACGGATATTTGCAAGTATTTCTGTGTTGTATGAACTTCTCCCAAAATATGGCACTAGAATGAAAGATAACAAAAGAACTTAGGTAATGTTTCATTTTCATTCAGCAGATAAAAGTATATGGTTGCGCACCTCTCGTAGCCAAAATTTGCTTTTGAGGAACACAAAGGTTTCAAATTTTCTTTCAATGGCTCAACAGTCTTTATGAATGGTCAATTCTGGGCCATATTTGCCATTTGGATATAAGTTTTACCAATTTAACAAACTTATAGTTTTATATAGGGGATGGTTTGGCCTGCCTCCTCTTCAACCTGGCGTTGGAGAAAGCAATCCGTGACTCTGGCACGGCAACAAGAGGGACCATCGTCAACAGGTCCAGCCAGATACTGGCTTACGCATACGACATCGACATCATCGGAAGAACCGAGCAAGCTGTACACGATTCCTTCATCCAGATCGAGCAGGCGGCACAAAATCTGGGGCTGCACATTAGTGAAGGTAAAACAAAGTACATGGTGGCGTCGAATGCGAGAGGAACAGTTGGTCAAACAATCAAGGTAGCGAAGCACGAATTTGAAGTGGTGCAATCCTTTAAATACCTTGGGTCAATAGTAGCAGCCGATAACAATATAGAAGAAGAAATACGCGGGCGGCTTCTCAAATCCAACAGAGCCTACTACAGTCTGTCAAAGCTCTTCAAATCCAGAAATCTCACCATAACTTCAAAACTACTGCTGTACAGGACCCATGGTCCTGCCAGTACTCACATATGGATCCGAGACTTGGGTGCTTAGCAAAAGGCACTCTGACCTCTTAGCCGCGTTCGAGAGAAAAGTCTTAAGGAGAATTGTTGGCCCCATATGTGAGGAAGGACGATTCCGGAGACGGTATAATCATGCAATCTACCTTGAAGCAGATATCGTGACAAAAATTAGGCTCGGTAGACTTCGGTGGGCAGGGCACCTAGCTCGTATGAGCGAAGAGGAACCTGCTCGGAAAGTTCTTTGTGGTACATTCTATGGCAGACGACAGCGTGGAAGACCATGCTTGCGCTGGAGAGATGGCGTAGACCAGGACGCCCGGAGCCTTGGGGTGCGCAACTGGATGGCGTCAGCTCGAGACCGGGATAGGTGGAGAGACTTGTTGAAGGAGGCCAGGACCGGACCCCGGTTGTCGAGCCGATGATGATGATGATGATGATGATGATAGTTTTATATGTATTTTTATTGTTTGTGATTTGCTGTCATTGAAGCTGCCAACCGGGGCGGAATTCCAAATTTCTCGAAAAAAATATGATCGATTTGATAAAATTTCATATGAGTGATTTGTTGCCAATGATGATGTCTTTATTTATTTTTCGGAGTACCTATATAGCTTAGGTATTAATGGCAACTGCCATTAAAGGTACTTTTACCCATTATCTCTTCAACGGCTTCACTGATCTTAACAAAATTTATATTTCTAAAAAAAGTTAGTTTTTTTAATTTCATTTTTCTCGAAATAAAAATCCGAATTATTTTGATAAAATTTTAAGTGAGTGCTTTATTGTCAGCGGTAGAAAGTCGAAAAAAATTTCAGTCCGAAGGTAACTTACGACAAGAACAAATTCCTTTATTACCAGATGCGATAAGAGAGGAATGAATCGTTTAATTTTTTAACGAAGGTAAAAGATATCGTATGAGATACAGAACATGATACAGAACAGATATACAGCAGTCAGTTGGCCACACAGACAATAAACTTGCGGTAATTTTTTTAATAATTTTAAGGTTACATATATATGACAACACCAACATTTTATTTAAATTTAATGCATCGCAAATCTTACAATTATGTATATAGATAATACTAAATATATTAAAATTTATTATAATCTAATCATATATCTTTTAATGCAAACATACAAAATAAATTTACTGGCACCGACAGCTCTGAAGAACCAACGACTAATCTAATGTCTATAGTTCTTACACTCTCAAACAATTCGTTTGTATGCGTTGTTAGATCCACAGTATTGCGTCAACTCTAAACGACTAAGGTCAGATACACTCTTCGTGACAATAATTTTCTCTGAAAAATCATTGGCGCAAAATTATAGTCAGCCTAAGTTTAAGGAATTAACGCCACACTTCTTAACTTAATTTTAGCTTTGAAACAGTTCTCTAACTTTAAAGTAATTATAGACTCTTTCTGAAGTTCTGACAACTAGTGTGAGGTTTAAAACAATTCTCTAACTTATTTGTGCAGAACACGCCTTAAACAGTGACAGTTCGCTGAGAAAACAAAGCAAACACACCTTTCTATCTATCGTCAAATGTCATCAGCCCGGAATGTGTCAATAAAATGATAATAGGGCTTTTAAGGTAATCACGATATATTTCTTTCTCATTCGCAAAAGCAGTGTCAAAATCAGCAGTACGCGGGTGACAGCTGAACATTTTTTGTATCATTGGTGGCATTTTGATTGAAAACAAGAGCGGACATTTTAATGTTGTGCTCGAAAATTGTGAATAGTATATTATTTAACTTTAAAGTCACGGAAATCTCAAATTTCATAGGAAAAAAGAGATTATTTATAAAATACTTTTACAAGATTATGACAGTTTGAAAAAAGTTCGATACATATTTCAATCTGTCATCCGCGTAGTGTGAGCTGTCATTTTTTTTCTTTTGACAAGATGTTAAAATTTTCTATTTTCTGTTTATTTTAAATTTTCTCCCTCTTTGAAATTAAATTTAATTTAATTTTTTTAAGAACTTAGAAATATATATCGTTACAAAGTTGATCTTTGCAAAGAATGCTGTAATGCCGCTTTACGAAATAAAGGGCATACAATTTCAGTTTCATGTCGTCAAACAATTAATTCAAAATCTTCGTCCTCCGAAAACATTTTTCAATTTTTTTTTTTTGTTTATAGAACATGACAAATTGACAGGAGTTAGAGAGAAGCAAGTGTGACACTATCAAAATTAAAATAGGGTTTTCATGATTTTAATTTTGATGCAAGTCTTTAAAGATAAAGTGTAGTTTAACTTGTCTATAATTGCCAAAAATGTAATTTTAGACTAGTGTCAAACTAAATTTGATTTAGCTTCGAGTTAAATAGACTATAATTTTACCCCATTGAGTTTATATACACATAGAGAAATTATGTGTAAATTTCAAATCTGTACTGCTCGTAGGATGTCGTTGTAGCAATTATTCTTGAGTTGAAATGCAAGACAATAAAAGAAAAACAAATACAAATGTATGCAGAAGAATTTTGTTCGGTTCGGTTTGCGTGATTTTCGTTACAGGGAATAAGGGAAATAATTATTTTTCGATATGCTAATTTAGAGACATCTACTTCGGTAAGTTTGAAACCATCTTGATTCTTTTATGAGTATAAACTCAATGGTTGTACTCAGGATTTGAACCCAGACCTCCAGGGTAATAGTCAAACACACTAATCACTACGCCACGGGGCATTACTTTTAAAGCAATATGTTGCTTTAATACAAACTGTATTGTAAATAATGGGTCTAGGCTAATTCACTGTTCACAATTCACTGTATGGACAATTCACTGTGCTCAATTCACTGTGGAACACAATTCACTGTGGGGACAATAATTCACTGTGCACAATTCACTGTGCTCAATTCACTCTGGGGCAATTCACTGTGATGGACAATTCACTGTGTGCATTGGTCTGTGTGAACTGGTCCCCATGCCATTCTCTTAGATTATTTATCTGTACATTATTCTATATTGTTTCTTGAATCATTACCTTCATAGAAAAAAAGAAAATAAAAAGATTTCGGTTTCGATTGTATTGGTAGAATTTAAACATGGTCAAGTGTTAAAAAAGATATTAATTTTGATTAAATTTTTTACTAGTTTCTCAAAGTTTCTTATATCTATTTGAGATGTAAGAAAATAAAAAAAATATCATCTATTTGAGATGTAAATTTATATAAATGCAAATTTTGTAAAACGCGAAGTAAATTAGCTGTGTTCGAAAAAATAGACCACAGTGAATTGTGTTCCACAGTGAATTGTGATCCACAGTGAATAAGCCGGCTTCGGTAAATAATAGGTTCTTCTGTGTTAAATTCATTTAATAATTCAGGTTTATATTTGAATGCGTTTGTTTACATTTTAATATTAAAGTATTATATTTGAATCAGTTGAATTGCATTTTAATCTTTTTGTATTACAAATAAACATTTTAGTACAAAAATATTAGAATGTAATTCGAAATAGGTAATTACAAAAAATCTTTAATATATATGAACTGACAAACCCCCACAAGCAGATTAGTAAGTGAAGTGGTTAAGTGGTAAAAAATGTGATACCATTCGATATTATAAAATTTTCGAAAGAGAAGATATTTACTAGACTATATTTAGCACATTAATGTTATTAATTATAGTTTGTATTTATTTTTTATATATTTGTATATCAAGGACAAGTTTGCATGTGACCATTTTGAGCATACAATTAAGATTTTTAGTTGGTCTATTTATTAAATGGACAAAATTATTACTCTAAATGATATGGTATCTTTATATGAATTTTTTTTTTCAATAAGCTGAAATCTTACAAAAATTGTTTGGTTAAAAAAACTGTTTTTTATATCACCTCAAGCATTAAAACGAGTGTTCCGTTAGATCAAAAGCTTTTCAATAATTATTGAATAATTATAATTATTGTACCCTAACAGCCTCTATATAGTAGGAGTTCATGATATTATGAACTACACACATTTATTTATACAAAAACATACATAAATGATCAATCAGCAAACAAACGTATGTCGGGCGATTATGTAATTATTGCCAAAATATAAAAAGGTTCCAACAAATTGTAACAAGACAAATTAAATGTACCATACAATGCTGAAAGTACCACAAAAGTAGTTCAATTCGACCTTTGAATGATTGCAAATCTTTTGTGTACCCGACATATTATGTACCTACATTGAGATTGATTTATCTATTATTGTTATGATCGAGAAAGTGATTTCTGAAATGTGTATATAACCACGCTGCGAAGGCTTATTTGTATCATTTCCATTCGACCAATCTTCTTGTTTGCACGCCTGCACCAATTAAATTCATTCCAATATTAAAATATGGCTTTCAAGGTTAACAATTTATAAAATCATATAATAAGCTCAACAACTTAACTAACATCATTTTGATTCTCATATAGTTTATTGCTGCCTTCGTTTTTGTGACTGTTGCTAGTGCCGGATATATCCAACCTCAACAACAATTCTACCAGGCTGCTCCTGCAGAGCATACAGTTGCTGTGGCACCATCAACACATCATGTGTTGACTAAAAATGTCGAGGAATACGATCCCAATCCCCAATACAAGTACTCTTATGATGTCCAGGATGCCATCACTGGAGATTCCAAGAGCCAATCTGAGACTAGAAATGGCGATGCTGTTGAAGGTGAATACTCCTTGATCGATGCTGATGGTTACAAACGAATTGTCCACTACACAGCCGATGCTGAGCATGGATTCAATGCTGTTGTCACACGAGTTCCACTAAATGGAGCTCATCATGATAATACTCAACATGAAGTCAAGGCCACTCCAATTGCGTATTCTGCACCAACTGTTGTAAAGACAGTACAACCAGTTGAATACACTTCTCCAAGTTATTACAAATCAGCTCCAGTTCATTACGCTTCTGCTGCTCCATCAGCTGTTTTGAAAACTATTGCTCCAGCTTCTTATGCTTCTCCAAGCTACTACAAGTCTGATTCGTCATCTTATGCTGCTCCAACTATTCTAAAGGCTGCTACTCCAGTTTCTTATAGTGCTCCAACTTACTACAAGTCTGCTCCGGTTGTTCATGCTGCTCCAGCATCATACGTTCATGATCAACAATTGTATGCTGCACCACAACAGTATCTAAAGGCATCATCTTCGCTTAGCTCTGGATACCATCATTGATTCTAAAATTAGATTCCCTTTTTGTTATAAATTTAGTTTTAAGTTTTAATAAATTTGTTAATCATATAAATCTAAAAAAAAATCAAAAGAATTTCTCAAAAAAATAAGATCGACTTTGATAAAATTTTATACTCTGATTCTTTGCTATTGGTGACATCTTTAATCTAAAAAATTTTTTCCGCAGAATATTATTAACGGTACCTGCCATAGAAATGTATTTTTTTTTATATTTATTATCTCCTTAACCGCTTAACCGATTTCGATAAAATTATCTGTTCTAAAATTTCTGCTGAGTTTGATTAATACTGCAATCAAAAATAGGAAAAAAGTATTTACGCATACTGACTTAAAAGGTTAGTTTTTTGGATTCCATTTTCTCGAAAAAAAAGTCCGATCAATTTTGGTACAATTTTATATGAGTGATTTGTTGCCAACGTTGATATTTCTTTCATCTAAAAAATGTTTTCCGAGGCAGATTATTAACAGTATACCCGCCATAGAATGGTATTTTTTTGATACCGATTACGACTATCTTTTAAACGACTACTGCTTGCCCTTAATAATACTTAAAAAAAAATTCAAAAAAGAAATTTTTAAAAAAGTTTTTTTGTTGCCAAAAAACGATAGTTATGATTTTCTCGAAAAAAATACGATCCACTTCGATAAAATTTTATATTAGTGATTTGTTGTCAAAGGTGATGTCTTTCATGGACTTCATCAGCTTATAAACGGTACCTGTCATATATAACTGTTTCTTCTAAACCTACTTATCTTTTGAACGGCCGCAAAGATTTTGACAAAATTTAATATTCTAGATAGAACAACTGATTGCCCTTAATAATACAAAGACAAACAAATTGAAAAAAAGTTAATTTTGAAAAAGTTTTTTTTTTGCAAAAAAAAAACCATTATTCTAATTATTTCAAAAAAAAAATACGATCAAGAATAAAAACTTTTCTTTAATATGTTAACAGTATTATAAAAATCATTTGAAACAATTTTTAGAAGCTTCTTCTTTGTCATTTTTTTTTTGTTTTCTAAAAAAAAAAAAAATTCAAACATAAAAAAAAAGTTGTTGACACTTTTTTTCCTTTAAGTTTTATGACTACTAGACTAGACCATATTAAATGGATTATTATTATCTTGAAGTCCAAATTGAACCTTTGAACCATATATAGTTTTGAGTCACGTCCACCCACTCCAATCTTCAAAAAAAAAAAAAAAAATTATTATAATTATGACACTTTCGACAAAATGTACTTCAAACATAAAACTTGACTATAAGATTGAAATAATTAGCCAGTAGCACTGTTACCGGTAATCCCCTGATTTGAAAATGATCTAAACGCAGTTGTTCAACTACCTATATAAACTGATAATAAGCTTATAGCGTGTGCCATCGTTGATAGTAAAAGGTTACCATTTTAAGCCCACGAATTATGCTCACTTGAATATATTTTTACAGTGAAAAAAGTTATAAAGCAGTAATTTGTCTGTCTATTTTTTATTCAAGACGTCGTTCGACGTTCGTAGAGTATAATCGAGTTAGCCTCATCACATTATATTTACCTAGTACCTATACGAAGGAGGACAGGTAAAAGAATGGAACAAATATTTTCAAGGTTATAATTGGCTCGCTGCCAGCTAGTAACTGCATGTTAAATGGTTTCGGCTGTAGATTAACAATTTAAAATGAAATTTGGTGTTGGAATGAATATTGGACTATGATAATAAATAAAAAGAAATAAATCAAAAGTATTTTACAAAAATCTATGCGCATGCACATGTTGTTTAGGGCTGTTTTTTTAAACAATTTGTCTTGAATAGTTTTTTTGGTATTAACACATTTTTTATCACTTCACAACTTTATAGATCGGTAATTGACCCCCATCAGGAACCCTAATTCTTACACTGCTAGTCACTTGAATAGGTTCAACATTTGTCGCCCCTTTCTATAAGCCTATCTTCGTATCTAAACTCAATTTTGTTTCATAAGTACTGAAAGATCATAAACATACGCATAATTATAGTAAAAAATATTAGTCTGAAAACTAACTGCTATTCTAAAAAATTTACTTCATTGAATTCATTGGAAAAAACAAGCAAAACTTTTGGTTCTATTGAATAGGTTCAACATCTTTGGTTGGCTCTTGTATTTTTAACTGTGCGAATTTCGGGAAGTCCGATACATATAAGGATCAAGGGTGATATTCTGTTATAGAAATAATTTGAAAATATATTATTTGAGAGACTGCTGGTAGGCTAAAAGCCATGACAGAGGTAAGGGTCAAAATTGAGAAACATCTTGAATTATAAAACTAACAAGACATTGTATTTAGAAAACTTAAATATCAGTATTTAGCTTAGTTTATATTGTATCAAGAACAAGTACTGAATTGGGAGATACAGTGCAGACCTCAAGAACAAACCTATATAATAGTTTAAGAAAGAGTAATTTATTGATTTTAATGTGAGTTTTTGAAAATTTTCTGACACACAAATGCGAACCAAAAATGTTGAAACTATTCAAATGAAACAAACAATTGTGCTTGTTTTTGTCAATTAATTCAATAAAGTAAATTTTTAAAAGAATAGGAGTTAGTTTTCAGACTAATATTTTTTCCCAGAATTAAGCGTATGTTTATACTCATTCAGTACACATGAATCAAAATTGAGTTATTGTATTAGATATGAGGAGAGGCTTATAGTAAGGTGCGACAAAAGTTGAACCTATTCAAATGACCAGCAGTGTACATACTCATTGGTGCATCATGTAGACATATATTATAACACAATGTGAATGGAAAGTGACTTATTCTCATTGGTATAATAAAATAATAACCAACAGCAGTATGGTACAGGGATACGATAACTAATATGTGTAATTTGTTTTTGCTTACTAAATTTTTCCTTGATGGATCATTTTCATTTAACTGTGTGTCTATGGAAGAATGCTTTGCTACCATTAAATCAATTGAATCCAATGCGATTCCTTTGGATGAAGTTTCTCCAAAATGCATTCGGCTGCTGCTCCCTGCCATTATTCAAATTGTCGCAAATATTTACAACGACTGTTTGACTAAATCAATTTTTCCAACTCCCTGGAAGATATCAAAAGTCATTGCTCTTCAAAAAAAAAAAGACGGGATGTTATAATATTATGTCGAATTATAGAACTAATAGTATTCTACCTCTTCTATCGAAGGGCTTGGAAAAACTAATGCTCAATCAGCTTTCCGATTTTATTGAGTCCCAGGATCTCTTATCACAACTTCAATCAGGTTTTCGAAAGAGACACAGCTGTGTGTCTGCTGTACTAAAGGTCCAAGATGATATTCGGGTTGCATTGAATGCCGACAAAGTATCGATATTAAGCTTACTCGATTTTTCAAATGCTTTTGGGTCAGTTAACCACTCGGTTTTACTTCATAAATTGAAACATCAGTTCGCCTTTTTTTTTTGCGCCTTAAAACTAATTAAAAGCTATCTAACAAACCGCATACAAGCCGTTTGTTTTGGGTCCTTGGTTTCTGATTTTGTGGATCTAAAAGTAGGTGTCCCTCAAGGATCATTATTGACACCTCTTCTTTTTAGCATGTTTATTAATGATGTTGTTAATGTTATTAATTATTATTGGCTTCACCTTTATGCCGATGATTTGCAAATCTATGCGTCTTTTCCTCTCGGTTTTTAAGAAGATGCAGTCAGTAATATTAATGATGACTTAAATAGGATACATGAGTGGGCAGTTAGAAATTATTTAGTTTTGAACCCGGCAAAATCACAAAGCATAATAATTTACAAAAGATTTTTGGATGATTCTAATTTCAATCTTTTAACTTTAAATAGTCAAACGATACTTTACAGATCTACAGTAAGAAATTTGGGTTTCATTTTTAACAAAACTCTCACCTGGAGTGATCAAAAAAAATGTAATAAGAAGTATTTATGAAGGACTTAGAAGATTGTGGAGAATTTCTTTCTACATTCCGCAAACTACAAGATTGATGCTGGTCAAAACCTTATTAGCTTCAATTATAACATATGGTGCTCCTATTTATGGTGGGATGGATTCATTAAGCAAACAAAAATTAAATGTAGCTTTTAATTCATGTGTTCGTTTCGTTTATTCATTGAGAAGGTTTGATCTTATATCACATATATCACATTGTGTTTTCGGTGTTTCATTAATGTCACATTTCACCATTGAAATATGCAAATTTTACTTTAAATTAGTACGTTCTCAAAGCCCCACCAATTTATTTGAGAGACTTGAATTTTCAACTTCCTCGCGTACAAACAATATTAATATACCAATAAGTTCAACATTGCAGACTCGCAGATCTTGAAATTGTTTACCTTCTCAATATAAAACAATTATACATTTAAAAAAAATGTATGTGTTTTATAATCAATCATCTACAGAACCCAGACGAAGCGTTGCTTTTTCACTCTTTATTTGTTCAATAATTACCTTTATTTTTATTTTCCTTTAAATTTTCTTTACTTTTTTTTTTAAACATATACAAGTATTAATTTAAAATCAAAATTTGTTATAAAATGTTTTAATTTTGTATTAATAATATGTTTGAATTTTATTTTTGTATTTAATGTACATATATATATATTTTTAAACCATAAATGAGATCTGATCACAAGGCTTTTTTAAATGAATAAAATAAAATGAAATGAAAAAAATGAAATGAAATTTAATTAGTTAAATCTCTTTTTCTATTGCTTTGAACGAATTCCAAGAAAATACAAAATACTTTTTTTCAAATTCAAATAGGTGTGCTGGCATGACGGAACTTGCGGTCTAGACTTTGTCTTAGTCAAATATTATATGTAAGGTCACATTCCAGCTCTAGAAACATAATAAATGAAAACCATTAAGACGACAGGGAAACCCCAGACAATACGTGAATGATTTGTAGTAAACATGAACAAGAAAAGGTGAACTGTGTTGGTTTCTGACCTTGCTGCCATTTTGATTTGTGTATCTAATTAATAAATTGTATGGCTTTGGTTACAAAATTACTTTACTTGCTATTAACACAATTATTTTTGGTAAAAAGCTCACCAAACGTGCTCGTAAAAATAAACTTAAGACACATTTCAATATAAAGTATGTTGTATACAATGTGTGGGGCTTCCTGAAGAAAAGAAAAGCGAGAAGCAAAGAAGAAGAATATTTAACTTAAAGCACAGAGAGTGGTACAAAAAACATGTCGATGGCTATGTACACAAATAAGTTAGGTGCACTTCTGCTCCTAACTACATATAACGCGTTTCTAGCCCTAAAAAACGGTATATTTATAACACATAACAGCACCGAAAGAAAAAAGCTTGGTTGGCTTACAGCTATAATTGTGAATCTAAGCAAGTTTCGTATATGATGAAAATAAATAAGATCGCATTTTCTTATCAACAATGCAGGTGTGATAAATTTTTTTTATAAGTAAAGAAATTATTTTTGAATTAATTTTTGAAGTTGATTTGAATTTATCTGATTTTTAAGCAACAACGCCATAGTTGATTTTATATTTAATCAACAACAAACGTCTTTAACTTACAATAAAATTACATATTGTAAAATTTAACACGTTTTTGGTTTAAACATTATGTTTGTATTTAAAATAAACAACGTTTCATATTCAAATTAACATATCTTTCGTAGTTAATTAGTTTCAAAAGACGATTCTTATATTTCTTACATCACAACCGTTGTTGATCAACAACTATCATGCTCAATTTCGTATTAAATCCGCATTACAAACGTTGTTGGTTAAGAATGTTTATGGTCATGTTACTATTCGTTTAGTGATATGTTCAGCACAAAATTAACAATGGCGTTGTTAATTTGAACAACGAAAAATGTATCATTTAAACAAAAAAATTGAAAATTCCAACTGCTTCAATATAAAAATGTTCGTGTTTAACGAAAAAACAAACAAAGTTTGATTTGATTGATTTTGCCAACTTTTTTTTTCGGTGCCGTTATTGAAAAGTTTGTTTTTCTCAAAAACGGCTATAACGATTTCCACCAAATTTTATAAGAATAATAATGTATCAAATGTCTATCAGATAACGGAAACCAAAATTTAGAGAAAATTCATTTAACCGTTACCATACCATTATAACGGTATTTTCAAACTTTCCATATACGGTTCAAGCGAAAATCGATCTTAACTAATTTTTTTTGTTCCTGAACTGCGCTTTCAAATTCTAATAAGACAGCGTGGGTACACGATTTTTTTTCTCATATATATATGTTAAATTTAAAAAAAAATTCTAAAACTTTTTTTTTCTATACCTACCTAATCCAGTCGATTTGTCGGAAAAAAGAGGGCTACCTGGAAAATATTCTGAACGTACAATAATAATTGCACAGATTGTTTGGGGGGTATATTGGCAAGACCGCCGAAGTTTTTGACCTCGAGGACCCTATGTTAACTTGGGTAGGGGTGAAAACCCTCCAATTTTTCTGACTTCTTTCGGTTTTTTGCTTATATTTTTTTAACTTAGCACATTTTGTGTACCATATTGCGAAACGGAGTTAAAAACCATAAATTTCCTAAAAATTGGTTCTGTTAGCCAAATATTGATGGAGATACAGCTGATTTATTTTTGGTAGGTGTATACCCTTCAGTAATAAATAAGTTCTACAATGACGTTTTATGTCTTTTTTTTAAGCCAGAAAAATCTTCTTTTTTAAAGAACCGGTTTCGAAAAATTGATTTTCGAAATTAATATTAAAAGCAAAATTAAAAAAAATCAAACTTTGTCTAATTTTGATCGGCTGTATCTCCGCTTATATTTGGTATACAGAACAGTACACGTTATTTTGAGCATCCGCTTTTCTCAAAATTTATAACAGCATTGAATTTTGAATACACAAATTATATATAATTTACTATATAAAATCTAATACACAAAATTTATAGTTTGAAAATAAATTTTTCAAAAACTGTTTGATAGAAAAAAACTTTTTTTAAAAATAAAACAAACTAAGAATATTCTGGCCTAACAAAAAGTTAAAACATTTGTCATTGCAGGCGTTACCGTTTTTGTTTCTGACCTTAACCCAACCTACTCGCTTTGCTTTGTGTTTTACAAATTATGTTAGTAACCTTGGGGTTTTTCGCCCCTCCCCAATTTAGCACAGGGTCCTCGAGGTCAAAACCTTAGGGCGGTCTTCCAAGTACCTATATCCCCAAACAATCTGTTTAAATTTCGTTAAGTTCCGAATATTTTCCAGATAGCCCCATTTTTTCCGACATATGGATTTTATCAAACAAAATCTCAAAAATTTGTAGGTTGAATATTAAATTTTTATTATTTAAAAAAATAAAGGTCAGGTATAGTCAGTAGAATTAGTTCGATCAACAAAATAATTTGTTGTTTTTCTTAAACGTAGGTGAATCCAGGGGCAGCAGCATAAGCACCTGATGCATAATTCACTTGGGTAGCAAATGCAGGTGCTGGTGCGTATGTAAGAGGAGCAGCCTTAACAATTGGAGCTGCTGCATATGCAGCTGGTGCAGCGTAGTTAATTCGAGCAGGCTTGACAATAGGTGCTGCAAAAGTAGCTGGTGCGGTGTAAGCAAGTGGAGCTGGAGCTGCAATAGCGGTAGCAGGTCTCACTAAACGAGCAGCAGTCCTTACAACAGGAGCAGCTACTGGAACAGCTTTAAGTGGTTCGGCAGCAACAATAGTGTTGGCAATTGGAACACGGGTAACAACAGCATTAAATCCATTGACAGGATCTGCAGTGTATGTAACGGTTCTCTTGAAGCCATCAGCATCGATTAAGGAGTATTCTCCCTTAACAACATCACCATCACGTGTTTCGAATTGAGATTTGGAATCACCAGAAATAGCATCCTGGACATCGTAAGCATAGTTGTACTGAGGATGTGCATCAACTTCTTCTGCTTCCACTGCAAGAGGCTCAACTACCTCCAGTCGAGCTGCAGGTACAGCTGCAATCCTAGCTGCAGCAATACGAGCTGGACGAACAGCAACTCCAGCATTGGCAACTGCCAAACAAGCAAGAACAACAACAAACTACAAAAGAAAATTATGTATAAGACAATTGTATTTTAAACTTGTGAAGGATTATCTTTTATACCTTAAATGCCATTTCGAACAAAAAAGAAGACTGAACTGAGGTAGTTTAATCCAAAAGAAGTGCTAAACTTTGAATGATAACACTTGCTCATCGCTTCAATGCTTTTATATCGAAAAATCTATTCAAACAATTTGGCCAGCATATTGGTGGACAGTTTTTCCATAAGTAGCGCGTTCAATGTCCATTTCTGTTGCGGCAAAGTCGTCATGTTGCAAGTAAGTATAATGCTTAATTATTCAGTGTAAACATTTTCAATGTCACCACACATTGTTTTGTAATGCACGTACTCATGGTTGTCATTTAAATAATTTATTTTATTGCTATGTGGTCAGCTGTTGTTTGGCAATTCATATTGCAAGTTCATTCTCCTCCAAAGGTCCAACAGCAAATGCAGCCATGACTATGTGTGCTCCATTTGGATGCAGGCAGATATATAAGATACAGCTGATCAAGAGTGGAATTTCCTGAACAGGTTCAGAAGAGATAATACTGGTTTTTCTGTTTTAGGAGAAAAATATTTGTTTAGAGAATTCGAGGAATTAAATAAAAGGTGTTTGGTTATGTTCACATAAGAGATATTTTACTTCTCTCTTGTATGACAGCCCTCGGAGTCGGAAACAAGGAATGAATAACATTGACCGTTTCTCTTAAACATAAATGTGGGTCAAACTCTATTCATAATATTCATAATCTAGTTCTTTTGTGTCTGATTGTGCACTAGATTAGACATAACATATAAACTTATATTAAGAATGTGAAGTGTGTGTTTGGCTGATGCAATTTAAGATCACTTTTGCCACAAATTTTAGCGTGCGTCGGTCGAGTAGGTATCTTTAGTATTCGTTATATCTTTCTGATATCATTTTATTTATTTATTAATTTTTTGTGACAACTTAAAACTGTAAGATACAAAATCTTATAACTTAGTTTTAAGCAAATTTTACGAAAATTGAGCATAATAAAAGGTTCTATTTAATACAATTGAAATTCAGTATAAGGATACAATTTTAAAGAATCAAAAAATGAGAAAAAAAAGAATAATAATTAAACATATGTAATTACAATTCATTTTACAATTATTCTAATTGTTTAATTTAAAGGCTTTCTGAAAAATAATCTCTCAGTGCTTTTTTTATTCTTGTTGTATTTTGTATTTCTTTAATGTGACGCGGTAAAGAATTCCACAGGCGGACGGCATTAAAAAAAAATTGACGCTCAGATGTCAAAAACGAGCTACGGGTTTGAATTAGTTGGCGAGATCTTCGCGAGGCAGCAGGTATAACTCTATCGAAACAGTATTGTGGTTGGCGTGTTAGAAAAATATTAGAAAGCAATGTCAGACTGCGAAGTTGAAGATAATTTCCAAGTGGCATACCTAACAACCGAGTATAGTAACCATACAGTCTGTCATACCTCTTTAAACCATAGACGTAGCGCACTAGCTGTTAAAAGCAACATTTAGCTTTCTTTTGCTTATTGAGTTGCAGTTGCAGTATATTTCACACCCATAGACCAATATCGGTATGACTAAAGACTTAGCAAGTAATATACGCGTATTAACCGGTGTGAAATTCTGAGTTAACAGAGGGCAGTTAAAGTTCAATTGGACGTCGTCGTCTGCGTACATTTGAGAAGAATAATTTTTGGTTATAGTTGGGAGTTCATTAACATAAATTGAAAATAATACAGGCCCTAATACAGGCCCTAATATAGACCCTTGAGGTACTCCGGAGAAATTTGGTAGAAAATTCTATAAATTGTCACCAACTTACACCGCTTGCCTTCTGTCCGTTAAATATGAAGAAATAAGGTTGGTTGCAGACGCTGTAAAACCAAAATTTTGCATGAGCTTTTTACATAGGTGTTGATATTTGACCGTGTCAAAAGCTTTGGGAAAGTCAAGCAGCACCAAAAAGATAACTTCATCCCTATCCAATGCCTGCTTTATGTCATCAGTACTGTTTAATAAAGCTGTTATACAGCTGTGCTTCTCACAAAAACCAGATTGTTTCGGAGTGGGCATATTATTTGAAGTATATGTGCTTATTTGCTTTTGCAGGAGTCTTTCAAATACTTTTGACAAAAAAGGCAAAATCGAAATAGGTCTAAATTCATGACCTTTCGCGTTTTTTGACAGTGGTTACACTTTTGCCAGTTTCCATTGGTCAGGAAATTTCCCTGAATTTAAAATTAAATTGAAAATATAAGTGATGTGCGATAATATTATCGGCAAGATCATTTTCAAGAATTTAGGATCAACCTTATCCAGCCCTATTGCATTTAACTTAATAGATAAAATACATTCAACAACATCACTACAATCCACCGCTTAAAAATTAAGCCATGGTCTATTTAGGTAGATAAGTGTAATAAGGGAAAATAATTATTCTTTATGTTTTTGGTTTAGGTCAATTCTCGGATTTTATTAAGTCTGCAAAAATACGTCATCGACGATGCATAATAAGTACATTTTAAGTAAATTTAAAGAGTTAATGCACGGACAGAAGTACCTATTTATTTATTTTTTTTGTCAATTTTTGGTTATTAATCACAAACTGATGAGAATTACATAAGTTATAATATTTAAACACATAAATAAAAATGAAGTGTCTGTTTGTTATGTCAAAATACAGCTTTACAAGATGCCTATATAAAAGCATATGCGGCCGGCTGGCCGCTAGTAACAAAACATATATTTTAAACATTTGTGTATGTCTTTCTGTTTGTCTGTTTGTTTGGCCTGGCTAATCTCGAGAACGGCTGGACCCATTTTGATAGGGACTTTCACTGACAGATAGCTGATTTTGTAGGAAGCAACTTATGATATTTGAATTATCCTCTAGATGGCGCTTTTACAAAATTTTTTATATGTAGGTGTATATGAAATAAACCAACGCGACGACCGGGAAACGGATGAAGATAGCGCTGGAGTTGTTTTTTTCAAAAACTCTTGTATAGGTTAATTGGGATAAGGTGCACTAAAATGCTTGAGCGTGTAGGTAAAAAAATCGTATAGGAGTGGGTTAATTTTCCCCCGTTTAGGCGGCAGGGGCAGTTTTCTAAAAGTTCGACTTAAATCAGAAAAAAAATTATTTAAAAACAACGGTAAAATCTACAAAGCCATGTTATACTTTTTTAGAAATCCAGAAAACTTATCTTTTATTTTCTTCTTAAAAAAAAGTTGTTTTAATGAATAGTTTTTGAAAAATTAATTTTCAAACTCGAAATTTAAAAAAAAAGTTAACTTATTTTTTTTTTCAAAATTTTTTGTTATTACATATAATTTTTGTTTCCAAAGTTCAACGCAAAGTTCAAATGCCTTGCACTTTTTGAGAAAACTGAAAAAAATAAAAAAACACCTCTTCTAAAAAAAAGCCATTTTTTAAAAGAGGTGGTTTTTGTAATATTTAGTTTTCTCAAAAAGTGCAAGACATTTAACCATCCAGTTTTCTGTTGCTGACTAAAAATTAACAAGAGCATTGAATTTTGGAATTAAAAATTATACCTAGTTTATTAATGAAATTTTGAAAAAAATTTGTTTGACATTTTTTTTTTTCAATTTTTCTAAAACTAAGCATTAAAAAAAAAAGTTCCAAAAAATGATAAGTTTTACCGTTGTTTTAAAATAATTTTTTTCTGATTTAGGTCAATTTTAAAAAAATTTCCCCTCCAGCCTAAACGGGAAAAACCACTTAAAGTAAAGGGCACAATTGCGTCGTACGAACTTGCTCTTGTGCCAACCTTCCTTATACTGCTGAAAACTTGAATATAAGTATAAAAATTCTATGGTTGGTAACCCCCCTCCCCAATAGCGTCTGAGCCAATATCGCCCAAACTTATTTGAAAATATCGGTCGAAACAAAAAAAAAAAAAATCTATGATATCTATATCTACGCAGCAACTTGCTCTTAGTAGCAAGCAATGGAAATAAAAAAGTTTAATTAAATTTATTAAATTCTGAAGAAAGGCGAAAATATAAAACAATGGCCCAAACTCGAGATCAATTTGTATGGTATACCTATGATTAAACGGTTGTTTTGCAAAAAAAAGTTAGGTAAGGTGAGCTATAAAAACCATTGAATTGCGTATTGATAAGGCGCTAAACACTCACAAAAACACATTACATTTTTTGGCCTTCGTATATGAATGTACCTATATATGTTTCTGTCTTCAAACATGACATGACTTTGACTATATATATCTAGCACTCGGGAGAATTGCTCTTTTACTTGGGATAAAGTACGCTTAACGCCATATTTTTGAATAAAACAAAAAATAAATTGAAATTTTATTGAAAATTCTAGTTTTTTTTTAAACTAATTGATATTTTTTTTTTTTTTGTTAATTTTGTTGTTTACTTAGATATACGTATTTAAATTATTAATTTCCTAAAATTGGCATACTCATCATTATTTTTTGAAAATATTTAAGAAAAGTTGTTAGAAATCGTTTTTTTTTTTGCTGGACTTTCGTTTTCTATAAAAAAAAATGGTAAGATATATTTTAATATGTATGTACAATGTACATAGGGTACATAGTTTTTTACGTGGAAATTCGATCAAGCGGACTTTTAGACAAATTTCTGACAACTTAATTCTATATGATGTGTATATGAAATCGGAGAATATTCCGTTCCGCCTGATACTTCTCTATGGCAGAATATTTTTGAAAAACTAAATTAGTTAAGTACTCACAATATCAAGGCAAACGATTAGGGAACAATAGCATTGAAAACTTAGATATTTCCAAGTTCTCAACTAATATAGCTTGGATCGATATATAAATGTCTACCTTTAATCAAAGCCCTTTATATAGAAAAATAAAATTCAAGATCAATAATTTCCATTACTGGATTATTTGTTGGGCAAAGTGGCAGTGGAATTGCCAGTTACAATTCGGTATTCCGCTGTTTCTCATCGATTAATGCGCCACTGATCAATATACACGTCAGATCAATTTACTCCGTCATCGAATGACTTTTTCTCATAAAAAAAATTAACAATAAATTTATCAATGAACATTTATTTGCCATAGAAAGTAATGTTTTATTAAGAGAGATAAGATAAGCAGTGATGAAACATACAAGTTAAAACAAATTCATAATGTATTAACATTATAAATAACCTATGCGGTTATTTACAATGTACCGTGGATATGTTGACAGCATACAAAAGTTCTTAACCTAAGTAGTGTCCTTCAAGTCCTAATCCTAAAGGAGCCCCAATTTGTGATGTTCTAATCAATGGTTGCAATTGCTGCAATTGAGAGATACCAGCAAGAGGAGATTGAATAATCGATGGAATGCTCTTAATCAAAGTTGGTTGAATAGTCTTGATGACAGGAGCAACTGCAATTTGTTTTCCAATTGGTGTCCTTGAAACTATAGCATTAAATCCATTTATGCCATCCGAAGTGTATTGGACAACTCGTTGCAAACCGTCAGCATCAATCAATGTGTATGCGCCTTTAACAATATCACCATCTCGAGATTCCTCCTGACTCTTGATGTCACCGGTGCTTGGATCATTCACTTGATAACTAAATGAATACTTTGGAGGAGCATCAATTTCGATTCTCTTCGTTAAAACTGTTGGCTGCAAAATACCACCGGACAACAAACCGGCATTAGCAGCCATAACGCAAGCCATAACAACAATAAGCTAAAAATTGTAAAAATTTAAATTTATACATTTTTATAAATATTAAATAAATATTGATAAAAAAATCTTACTTTGAATGCCATGTTAATGGATTTGTTGACAAATACTGTTTAATGCCCAGAAGGTGCAGTTTTGTGTATTTATACGAATTCTATCCAAAAATCAAATCATATTATATGGGTGGAGACAAAATCTGCAGCAAATGGTTCTAATTTGTGACCATGATGGGTGCGTAGAATGCGTGCATGCTGACATTGATAACTTACGCATGGAAAGAGAAGTTTGGCTTCGAATAAAACCTGATTCTGAATGGAGTAGGTTAATATCAAATTTGTCGTTATGAATGGGTAACAAATTTTAACTTTCGCCGGCTGATGCAATTTGACGTGAATTTTAATCACTGGTAGAGATAATGTGTACTCTCATTCAAAAAATACAAATAAATTTTGTTTATAAAATAAAAAGTTTGCTGTTTGAATAATAATTTCGGATTTAAAATTATTAAGTTATACCTCACATAATAAAGAAGCTATATGAAGACATCTTTAATGTAAACATCTTATTTATAAAGCATGTTGATGTTTTCGGTTGTTCGTTTCGGTTAGGTGATTAAAGAATTGGTCCCACAGATGATCCAATTAAATAATGATTGGACGTCTTGCCTTAGGGTTTTCAGAAATTTTAGATGCTAACTAACACAAGAGACGTGTTACGAAGAAGACAAAGTGATGGTGGAAAATTATAAAAATAAGCACGCCCTATATTATATCGCAGGACTTTTACAAAAAAACATACAGTTTTTATTATAAACAACAGTGTTTTGTATTAAAATACATCTTTTTTTAATTTTAATAATTTAATTCGATTGAATTTAAAAATAGAAAAAAAAGTAGGTACACATTTAAGTTATCAATTACGATACCTATTTCAATCATCTGGAAAATAACTACATATTTCTAAAATTAATAAATTAATTAATTTTTTTAAAATTTTATATTTAAGTTCAAGTAAAATAAGTAGTATTGAAATTTAAATTAGGATATGTATAAAGAGCTCTGAAAACAAAAGAGTTGAAATGCAAACTTAAAATAGAGGGCACGACTGAGTCGCACAAGCGTGCTACTGTGGCTCTGATGGGAAGTTACTTTATTGTTGATGACTGTATAAAACTCAATTGACCAGTTTTTTTTTGGGAAAAATGCACTAGTATACTTGTTTTAAAGATAGTCGGAGTAGTAAAAACGTTCTACGGCAGATAGTTATACAGTTATAATAAGCTGATTCTGAAAACAAAACAAAAAAATCAGATGAAGGACCTGAATATTAGCAACAAGGCAAATAACACGAATAAAATTTTATCGAAATTGATCGCATTTTTTCGTGAAAAATAGAATTAGGTATAAAAATTATTTTGTTTATATTATTTTTACAGTATCTATTATTAAAGTTTAGTATAATAGTCGTAGAATATCAAAATATTTTAAAATTGGTGCACTCCTTCAAAATAGAGTCAGTGTAATAAAAAAATGGTTCTATTGCAGGTACCGTTAACAAGTTGATTCTGAAAACAATTTTCCGATAAATATATTTTTCGAAACAAATGGAACTATCGGTTACGTTTAGGTATATATAGTAGGTACCGTTATTTTTATGCCTAGGTCAAAAATTAAAAAAAAACCCTAAGACATTTCTTTAAGAATATTTTGAACCAAGTTTGAAGAAAATCGGCCCAACTGTTAAGGCTGCAGGTGTCGATACATCTAGACAGATAGAAAGACAGACACAATTGTCTGACCTATACTTTTTTCGTCTTCTCTATCATCGTAATGTCATGTTTGATTGATATCACAATTTTTTTACGAATATGTAACTTGGCTTATAGTTACCTAATCATAAGAAAAAATTAAGAGCACGACTGGGGCGCACAAACTTGCTCTTTTAGCAAATTACTCAAGAGCTTGACAGAAAAAATCCATGACTTAATTATTATACAAACAAAAATAAAATAAAATAAATGAAAAAAATATCTTTGAAAATTAATATCTTACAACCCAGAGTTTTCCCAGAAAGTCGGAGTACGCCATTAATTTTGTTGTGCAGTGGAACTTCCATAAGTCGAAAATGAGAGAAAAAAAAGTGCGATTTAAAGAAAATTTGAGTTTTAACTATACAATAATTTTTTTTTTAATTAATTGCTTTATTTTGTTGAATATTGAAAGAAAGAAGTACATTTGTAAGTAGTATGGAAGTTTTAAAAAAGTCATTTATACATTGTTACTTTTTTATAACGTCTTTCCTATTAAGTGCATATAACTTTGAATAAACTATCTTTGGCTGCACACCATTGCCTAAATCAGCATAATCAAATTGATTGTCACTAAATTCGCGAAAAGTCCTCTTAGGTTTCAATATCTACATAGGTATATACAAACATACTTTTTGTAGTTTTTAGAAAATAAAATAAACAACCCTTAAATCAATCACGTTGACTTTGTTGATTCAAATATATACGTATTTGAAATCACAATTTTTGATTTTCAGTGAACTACGAAACATTTTTGAATCGATGATGCTTTATTTTTATAACCAAGTTTTTACGATTTTAAACCGACAAAGTTTATTAACCACTTTTGGCACACTCTACTATTTACTCAGAGAAATCAACTCTTTATTTTTCACAAAGGCAACATATAGGTATATATATTTTAAAAGTGCAGTTTTTATAAGAAAGTTAGAAACTGTCAACTGGGAAAGTTTTATCTTGCTATCTGTTGAAAATAAGCAAACAAGCAACTCGCAATGTAGTAAAATCTACTGTTCTAATATCAATCAAGTATTCAATAAAAAATTTATTATTTTAGTTTTCAATGAATTCAATGTTTTATTATTTTTCTCTAAAAGTATCTCGAACAATAAAGAAAAATCATAATGTTTTTAAAGAATAGTTTTATTTATTAGAAATAAATGTATCTCACCAATAATGTTCGTAAAGAATATGGTCTAGGTCCATACACAAGTACTTAGTTAAAAATGCATTAGATTCAAACTGGAGAAATAAGTGTATCTACACGTTTTATGTTAATCAAAGTCATATTTAGGTATCTAAATCTACATAATGTATATAGAACGCATGAAAAATAAAGGATATTACGAGGGATTTGTCACTAGCCAGTTTAGTGCTTCAATGATTGCAATATTTCAAATGACTTCATAGGATTTCAGGTGATTTCAAGCAGTATTTAAATTGATTTCAAAATTTTGTGATTGCATTGATTTCAAATAAATTTACCGATTTCAAATGATTGCAAATTAATTCAAGTGATTTCAATTCGTGATTTCATGATGGCATTTTTGATTTTAGGATTGCAAAAAAACTAAAAGTGATTTCAAATATTTTTAATGATTGCAAAAATTCATTTGAAATCGATAACAAATTTTTTTTTTTATTTCATCACTTGAAATAGTGATCGCATCTGATTTCAACGTGATTTCAAATGACTGCAAGTATAAGTGGTCAGGTGAATTCACTAGTGACAAACCCTTCGGGATATCCCAAGTAGCATTTTGTACTTATTATTTTACAAATTTATTGTATGTCGTTTACAATTCATATACGGTTGCTGAAAAAATGTTTTGTATGCTTACGTTAACTAATTGGATGATTGGTAAACAAATTGTAAAACACAGAATGTTGTTGAAACAACACATCTTCAAACGAAAACGTACTGTAAATCAAATATCGTTAATGTAAAATCAATATCACGAAACGTTTACATTTGTAGCAGTTTTGTAAAGCCATTATCAAAACTTTACTCTTACAAAACGTTTACAGTGAATAGTCACATCACATCTTCAAACGTAAGCATACTGTAAAACATTTCATTTACAGATAATGTAACACGTATAGCATTGATCGGCCATTAATGTTTCCATTTTTTATCAAATTAGAAAACCAAAAAAATTGAAAATCTATTTTTGTTGATATTTAGTAAAAAAAAGTTTTGATTGAAATAAGACTTTGAATTTTGTCTTACAAAATATTAAAAAATATGGTTTTTGTGGGAAAAAAAAATTGTCTCAAATATTTTTATAAGAAATCATTTCTAAAATAAGAAAGTTTTTACAGGCCCCTTATTTTTATCGACCTGTTTTACAAAACTGGTAGAAAATATTTCTCGCGTTCGATATTTTGCCTTTACTTGCACGAAAAATATAATTATTGAATATTTTTATACCTCCCATATTATAATAATAATGTCAAGAACAAGATGGAAATTGTTTAAGTTTTGGTTTGTATACATATAGTAATATGATCTCAAATGGCATTACGTATTCACCTATACAGTTTAATATTTTTCTGTAAACGATTTGTAGCTAAGTTTGTTTTTATGTTATTTATTTCGAAGTGTATTTGAACGTTTACATTTGTAAATGTACAAATCAGATACATCAAATAGAATTTGTTCATATACTGTCAACACGACATTCCATTCCCCAAAACCGTTTACATTTTGGTTACAGTGAGTAAACATTTCATATACGCCTGAAACATTACAGCTACCTTGTAAACGTTCAGTAAATGTTCTGTAGCTCTGAAATGCTCCTTGGGATTAGAAATAAATATGAAACAAGATCTTACTGTATATTGAACTTTAATAACTTAAAACCCAGAGACAGCAGATTATAACATCTAATCTTAATATCTACAATCTTTAGAACTCGAAAACAAATATTTCCATTTGGTAGGATTTTAATTGAAACTCCTTTTAGCATAGAAATCACTACATTTTCCAATTTTCAACACTTTTGATTTCATCGCATAATAATATGTCCACAAAAGAACCTAAGCCTGAGAAAGTCCATGTTCATTAATACACATAAAACAGATAAGACACATCTATGTTAGTTATGGCCACTTAAAATAGTATATACATCTATAATATTCTATACGGAACGGTATTCCAATGCAATTTTTGAACAAGCAAAATAATAAAATCAAAACACTCTTTTTGAATTGTTTGCAACTTAAAAATATATTTTTTCAGTAAAAAAAAAAAACATGCAGTACTTAAATAAATAATATACATATATGTACAATGTAGTTTAAAATTGATATAATATGATATTTAAATGAAGTTAAAATTAAAACTTATATAGGTGCAGGCTTTTAACATTAATTAAGATGATTTGTTTCCGTAGATCAGTGTTGAATTAAATTTACAGATCCAAGTCCAAGCGATGAGATCCTAGAAATTGGTTGAATCGTTTTAATAACTGGAACAGCAGGAACAATTTGCTTGCCAGATGGAGTTCTAGTAACAACTGCATTGAAACCGTTTATTCCGTCCGAAGTGTATTGAACCACTCTTATTAAGCCATCAGGATCAATTAATGCATAAGAACCCTTCACAACATCACCATCACGGACCTCCTCTTGACTCTTAACGTCACCAGTTTTTGGATCATTAACTTGATAACTAAAAGAATACTTGGCTGGGGCATCAGCTGGTTCTAAAGATTTTGTCAATATTGTTGGTTGCAGGATACCAGCAGACAGTAACCCACCGTGAACCATCATCACACATGCCAAAGATAGGATGACAATCTAAAATTATAAACATAAGTTGGTATAAGTTTTTATTTAAAATTTTATTTTATTAATTTATAGATTTAAAATCTTTAAACATACTTTAAAAGCCATGCTGCTGATATTGCAAACGAATTCTATTTGATGCCCTGAAGAAGGAAAAATTTGTATTTATATCAATTTTTCAGATAAAAAACTGAAATGCAGTGGAAATAATAATTTACATTTGAATTACGCATTTTTGGGTTGTGGGGATACGATTAATTTATAATGATAAACTTGATTCCACGAGTGGGCCAGCAAGATTAACATTAGGTTTTTTTTTTGTAAGTAAGTAAGTTAGTATTTACGAATGTTTTTTTTTATATTTTAATTTAAAATATTGATGCACGTGAACAAGGAATGTTTTTAGCATAATATTATGGTAATTTTACAAATCAAAAAAAAAAATATGATGTGTAATTAAATTGTTGACAGCTTACTGTTGAAATGCACCTTAAAAAAAAATATTGCAAAAAAGACAGCAAATAATAATGAAACCAATCTGTCAGAGCTTTGATTGAGATTAAATTATTTTATAGTGCGAAGAAGTTAAATTTTAATTATTAATCCAATCTTGGAAGAGTTCACGTTTCTTCACCATAAAGAAAGACGGGGATCTTATACAATGATAATTTGGTTCTTCGAGAGATGGATTTGACATTTGAACATGTCCATTTTTTAAATGACAATTTCACAAGCGCTCTAAGGATTAGTTAATCGCAATTCGACTGTGAAAGACACTCTGGAAATTTAAAGTATCTCTATAGGAACAAAAGAAGAGTTTGTGATTACATGAATCCATCGATGCGAGTCCACAAAGAGATGCTTGAACACAAAGCGTTGAGATGGAAAAGGGGGTTAGTGAATTTGCAGCTACTTACTCATTTTTTCATTTAAATCTTAAAATTTTTCGTTGTAATTAACCCCTTTATATACAAAAACTGAAAATCATAAATCAAAAACTATAAGCACCGTGGAGTGACGTATCAAGCACAAATTTATATTTTTGCTTGGCATCTTTTTTTTTTTTTTTGGGAAAAAAAAGGAAAAATGCACTTTCTGAAAATGGCTTCGTCTCAGAAGCTCAAAAATAAGCGCAATTAGTCTAATTAGACTATCCAAAAACAGCAGCGTGATTTTATATGTAAAAAAAGCTGCCAGAGTTGTCTCAGAATGGCAATACCGCGGAACACTATTATTATTTTTATTTAGTTATGGTAGCAGTAAAAGTAATTTAAGTTGTTTTAATAATTTTCAAGCTTTTGAAATGCTGCCAAACAAAGAGCTTAAAGTTCTCTCTACACGGCACAATATCATAACAATGCTCGATTGGATCTTACAAACTTGCTCTTGGGGCAAAATGCCACACAAATTAAATAACATTTAATTAAAAAGCCACAATCAAAATATGTAGAAAATTTTGTTGCATAAAAATTCAAAAATAAATCCAAAATTGTTAGAGCAGTTTTTTAAATAAATTGATGTTTACTTAATAATTTAAAAAAAAAAAAATTTTACAAACTGTATAATTTTCATTTAATGTATAACAAAAAATTTCAAGCCATTTTCAAAATATCGTATTTACAAAAAAATAAATTAAGATATTAATTAAAGTTAAAATTAAGCTTTTCTGCTAAATGTTGGTTCTGAAACTTGTTCAAGTCATTTAAAGCTTTCTAAAAAAATTGTTTTGTCAAAATCGATTAATACGTTCACGAGATAGCTCAGGAAAAAAATAACGATTATATAGGAGTTACCGTTAATATAAAGGCTTGAGTATTTTTTAAAGACAATTAGATAAAAAAAACTTAGCTATAAATATTTTTTTTATTTATAATCGTTTTGGAGAAAATCAAGCTTCTTTATAAAGCTCCTTTATATGGCAAGTACTGTAATTTTTTGAGCTAAAAACAAAGTTTGAATTTCTCCTCTAAGGAAATGAAAAATCCAGACAAATCGACAAGAATTTTTTTTTTAATTAATTATGTGTTTGTAAGGCACATTACGTTTTAGATGCAACAGGTGTTGCACAACAATAGTTAAAAGGAGTAGAAAGATGGGAAAATTTTTTTTTGGTACAATGGATAGAGAGTTAGTTGATTTTTTTTTTCGTTGCATACCTCATGGGCGACGTCCAGCGTAAACTTGGAAGGTATGCTGAAAAGAAAAATTGCTATCTACCCTAGTGAGAATTGAGAATTGAATTGGCAACCTCTGGTAGGTATAACAGCCAAGCAACTCTATCCATGGTACCATTGCCGCCCAAGTTCAGCGCTTAGTGCTGGCAGTTATTGGACCTATTGGAAATCTTGTCGAATTCTGTCCAGTTGTTACCCATTTTACTCAATATTTCAACGCCTGTGATGTTCCGCCGACGTCGTTGTTGGAGCTTCATTTTTGATTCTTAATGCAACGACAGAAATGAAATGCAGCTGCAGTAACAGACATCTTCGTACAAAACCGACAAAGAGCTACAATCGAACCGTTGCGTTGTCACTGCCAGACATCGGATCATCTTACTTTTTCTTTTATGGAGAACACAGACCTGAAACTTTAATCAAAATAACTATATATTGTTGTTATTATACTTAATTTATTCTCAAGGCGTTTTAATTAAACATATTGGATTCATTTCTACACATGCATTGCGTCGAGTATAGCTATCTATAGTTAAACATACATATACTTAAGAATAATATACCTATAATTTGATATCACTATAGCCCACACTTCAAATCAAGTTTTGATTCAATCTTATTATATCAATTAGCATTAGAAATTTCAATTATTTTTACCACACAACCTAAGCGAAGTAATGCAATAATTTATATTTTTTATTTTTCGTTGAAAAAAACTATAAATACAAATCGGATTGACTTTAAGGCACCAAAATAATTCGACAGTTCAGTGAAATAGTACCTAAGTTTATATAATTATACGTAATAATTTATTGAATTTCGTATTCAGATATTTATCTTATTGGCATGTGTGATTCTAGTTCATGGTGTTATGGTATCCAGCAACCAAAAATTTTAACAAAATCCCTGGAACAGGCAATGCTACAGCAAAATACTCCTTCAGTTATAGTTATGAAGTGAACGATAAAACTACTGGCGATGTTAAAAGTTAAGAAGAGATTAGCGATGGAAATTGATCCCGATGGTTTTATTAGGTTGGTGCAATATCTTTTCGATAAAATAAATAGATTTAATGCAGTTGTATCAAGAACTTCGTCTGGCAAGCAAATTATTCCTGTTGTTCCAGTTATTAAGACAATTTAACCTGCAATTATTAAGAGCATTACATCTATTCAATCACCGATTTCTAGGATTGGATTGGGATCTTTGGGTTTGATTCGGTATCTTAACTCAATAATAAATGAAATGGATTCTGTATTATTAAAAAACTATAATCTGAGAATGATTTTGTGTTAATATTTATACATATAATTTCCCTGTACCTGTCTTTTTTTATTAAAAATATTGTATTACTAAAAACTGTTAATTATCTAATAAATTAAAATATATTTACGTTGCAAATGTTACGTCTTTTGATTATTAAATCTGGGTAAATCTATACACATAAATAAAAATGGAGTGTCTGTTTGTAATGTCAAAATAATAATATTTTACTACACGCATATGATTATCATACACAGCCGTTATAACAAAACACACAATTTTAAATTTTTTGTCTGTCTGCCTGTCTGTTAGTCTGTCTGTCTGTTTGTCCTGGCTAATCTCGAAAACGGCTGGACCGGTTTTGACTGGACTTTCACTGGCAGATAGATAATGCTGTAGCGCGGAACTTAGGCTATTTTATTTATCCCCTAGATGGCGCTCAGGTCACTTGTTTTGTTTTTTTGTCTAGAAAAATCGTTTTTATACCCGGTCAGAAATTATGCTTGACAGATTTTGACGGGACTTGCCACTTACAGAAAGCTGGTGTTGTGGGGAGTGACTAATGTTATTTTAATTACCCTCTAGATGGCGCTGTGGGGTCGCTTATTTCAAGAAAATTCTAATTTATGGACCAATCTGACTCAAAATCACATTATGTAATAATGTAGGTAAATAATTAAAATAATGCCTTTGCCAAAATTGTGAAGGTGGTGGTGAATAATATATTTACTTTAATGTAGCTTTCAGTACATATTAAATTTAACCATATTGTTATAATCTATAAACATAAATGAAAAAGAAGTGTCTGTTTGTAAAGTCGATTTTTGACGGGACTTTCACTGACCGATGGCTAATGTTGAAGCAGTTAAAATAGGGTATATTAATTACTCCCTATGTGGCGCTCGGGTCGCTTTTTTCGAATATTCTTATTTATGAACCGATCAGAAACTACTGGACCGATTTAAGAGAAGCTTTCACTGACAAATAGCTGTTGTTATAGGAAATAACTTATGAAGTAAATTATCCCAAAGATGGCGCCGGGGTAGCTTTTATGAAAACTCTTATATATGAGCTTAAAATCTTTAGGTAAATTGTTGGACCAATATGATTATAGTTACTTTTTCGAAATCAATGCGCTCTCTCTCTTATTTTTTTTTTGCGGCAGCAACGCACCGGGTAACAGCTAGTTCTATATAAAATAAAGATACACGACTGGGTCGCACAAACTTACACTAGTAAAAAATAAAATTAAATTAAAAAAATGTTCCCACATTTAATATATTTTATTCGCAAGGCGATAAATATTGCTACCGTGTAAAAAAAAATCGAAGTTTTACTCAAACCTGACATTACGATACTATAAGAGATCGAAGCCTTAAAAAGTACGTTTTTCGTCATGCCATCCACCGGTCGGCCTGTGCGGATGTACGTTTGTGCGATTGGCTGTGCAAACCAAACGGTTTGATACATTTACTTCAAACTTCGTATATCATTTTTTGGTGAAATTGGGAGATATTCGTAAGTTTTTTTAGTTCGGTTAAAACGGTTAGGTATACCTCCCATATAACGGTTTTAGTTTTTTTAAATTGTCTCGAAAACGGATCTAACGATTTTGATAAAACTTTTCGTACGTTATATTTGGAGTACTGTTATTATGACTACATTTCAGGTTTTTGGCTTAAAATGCACATAACATAGATTTGGTGTTAACCGTTTTTTACAAATTTGGCCATAATTTGATAACGACTGTAACGATTTCATATAAATATAAATAAAAAAAAAATCTCTGAATTTTTCTCAAAATAGCTAAAACTTCGTTTTTATTACATAGGAATGGTAATTTGAAATTTGTTTACGTTAAGTTATTAAATAATAAATTAAATTGAATTTCAAGTGCTTTGATTTATTAAAGAAACAAGTTATATGCAAAGACAGAAAGTGACTAATAGGAAATAGTTGTTGTTATATGGAACGTAGAGAAAAATATAACAATTTATAATATTTGCAGATCTATATACAATCAAATTGTATTGTATGATTTGGATACATCCATTTATCAAACCAAAAACAAAAAAAAACAGCAAAAAAAAATAAAATCCTAACATTTCAATCGAATCCACAGCTTCATAAGTATAGTCAAGTCATAAACATTATATTTATAAGCACGCGCAGTGGTCCATTACCAAATATCTATATTCACTGAATTACAAAGGATTTCAAAGCCATGCGAAAGATAACAATGACAGATACCGCATTACGCAAGTTCAGTAGGTACCAGCCAAAAATGCACAAAGAAAAATATTCGCCAAGTATAAAAGCAAAGTCTATAGTAAAGATGAAAACCACTCCATCTGTACCTTGAAAGAAAGCATTACTAACATAGTTATCTACAATTCGTCACACTCGTATTCAAAATGGCATTCAAAGTAAGTTCAATGATTGAATGTGACCTAATTGTATCTCCTTTGTGATTTAACTATTTACTTGTATCTTTCAGTTTATATCGATTATTGTATTTGTAACTACTGTAAATGCTGGAATTATTCCCTCAGGTCAATTAGCATATTTAAATACACTTGCAATATCTAAAACGACTCCAGTTCAATACGTAACTCATTCTGGAGTTTCCTTACCAAGCCATTATATTCAGATTTCCGGTCATCCTCATCATGATCAATCTATTTCATACGAATATGATTCACATCCGCAATACAAATATGGCTATAACATTGAAGATTCCATCACTGGAGATTCCAAGAGCCAAGTTGAAACCCGAGACGGAGATAAAGTTAATGGTGAATACTCGTTGATAGATGCCGATGGATTCAAGAGGACTGTACAATATACTTCTGACTCGATTAGTGGATTTAATGCAGTGGTTACTCGTGTACCAATTGATGGAGTCAATGATGATAAGGCCTTGAGTTCTTTTTATAGAATAGCAAAAAAAAGTCCCACACAACTTCCATATGTAAGTCAATCAGCACAGGAGGTTGATTATGAACCCGTTGTTAAAGGAGCTTATGCTGTTCGACCAATTGTGAGAGCAGCTCCTGTGGCATATCCTGTCTCGAAAGGGGATCATTAATAAAAATACTTATATGATTATTACTGTTAGTTTAAAACAAATTATATGATAAAGAAGAAAATGTGATATATCTCGAATTACATACAAAATTTTGTTATTTTGCAGAAACAAAAATGAAAACAAGAGCAAATCGAGTTTGTTTGTAGAACAAGGATATATTTTGCACATGTGTTATGAACTCACTCGAGGGTACACTCATTTTAAATTAAATTGTAGTTTCTGGAAAACAGTTTTTAATTGTCTGAACCAAAAATTAAGCATATAGATACTTTTAACCAAAACATATTAACGATTTATATATACATAGCTTTGCGATGACATAACGGTTCACACTAAATAGGTAATTTGCAAATCTCAAGAGTAGATTCTAACTTTCCAACTACAAAAAATCAAATATATAGGGCTTTTAAGGTAACAACGATATATCTCTTTCTCGTTCGCAGAGCAGTCTCAAAATCAGCAGTACGAGGATGACAGCTGAACATTTTTTTATAATTGTTGAAAAATTGATTAAAAACAAGAGCGGAAATATTAATGTTGTGCGCGAAAATTTGACAGTTTGACAGTTTGAAAAAAGTGCGATACATAATTTCAATCTGTCATCCGCGTAGTGTGAGCTGTCATTTATTTTTTGACAATATGGTAAAATTACCTATTGAATCGGATGTTGGCAGTTAGCACTTAATACTCTGCAAATGTCCAAATGAATTTGTACGTCAAACTAGAAACTTTCAAAGATATATTTTTCTGATGACAGTTCGTCAAATCTCAGAATTGGATTTGTAAGAAACTGCGAAAATAGTGTCAAAGCTATATGCTGATGACAGTTCCTACTGAATGTTTAACAAATGTCAAAATTAAATTCAAAAAGCCCGAAAGACAAAGCCCGAAACTGAGCAAAACCTTAAAACATAAAAGAACTGGTTTGACAAGATACTTTACACTATTTTTACTCGAGGAAATATAAAAACGCAACATAATGACCTCCTATCCTATATGTAGGTATGTATACATTTTCAAAAACCTTTTCTTAAACAAATGTTTCTTAAAAAAATATGATAATTTGTTTCGAGATTTGGGTATGTTTGTGGGTAATCGAACATAAAACAAGATCACACTTTTAAAGCCACTACAACTTTACGAACATACCCCTTTCGAGATATATGAATTTATCATTCGTTCCAACAACAACGAAAAATTAAAGTCGAAAATCTATCGGCATCATGAGATTTGACTTCTCCTTTTATCGGTAGTGATCCGCAGTGAGATTTTTGTATGGAAAACCCTACTTAACAACACTATTGTTGGTGTTGGTGTAATGAATTAAAAAAAAAATATTAAAAAAAAAAATTATTCGATTTTACATATACATATAAGAAATATTTACACATTTGTTATTTCAATGATCATTAAAATCGATTTCCATCATTGAAATCACAAAAGTGATGTTAAGCTCAGTATTCGATATTCGAATTAAGCTCAAATTGAGTAATTTTTTTGTAATAAAAAAATTATCACCAACATTTTAGCAAAAAAAAAAATCCGATTTTTTTTTGAAAAAATGGAAATTAAAAAAACTAACATTTTAGAAAAAATTTGTTTCCAAAATTTTTGTTTGCAGAATTTATTAAATTTAAAAATACTTTTAGAATATTAAATTTCTTTATAATCAGTTTAGCATTTTAAAAGATAATCGCTATCGAAAAAGTACCCTTCTATTGCAGGTGCCGTTAATAAGCTGCTCCGGAAAAAAAATTTAGATGAAAGATCTTTGACAACAAATTACTCATACAAAATTTTTATGAAAATCGATCTTTTACTTAAAGAATACATTTAACCAAGTTTGAAGAAAATCGACCCAACCCTGTAGGTGTCGATACAGACAGTCGACAGACAGACATATTTCGCAGACCCACTTTTTTCGACTTCGCTATCATCATAATGTCATGTTTGATTGTTATCTCAAATCTTTTTACATGAGATTATAGGTACTATAAGGCAAGTTATGCAAATTCGAGATAACAATCAAAAATGACATTACGATGATAGAGGAGACGAAAATAGTAGGTCCGACAATTCTGTCTGTCTGGACGTTTTTTTTTTTTTATTTTTGACGTAGGTATAAAAATAACCGTACCTACCATATAAGCGTAACCGATAATTCTATTTTTATCGAAAAAAGTACGATGAATTTTCATTAAATTTTATATGAGTGAATTTTCCACCATCTAAAATTATTTTTCAGTATCAGCTTATTAACGGTACCCCCATAGAACCGTTTTTTATTACTCCGACTATCTTTTGAACGGCTTCACCGATTTAAACGTAATTTAATATTCAAAAACTACTGCTAAACTGAAACAAAATTGCAAAAAAAATTGAAAAAAAAGTAATTTTTGAAAAAAAAAAAATGTTTTCTTATCAAAACCGATGATTCTACTTTTCTCGAAAAAAATACTATCAATTTCGTTAAAATTTTACATGATTGATTTGTTACCAATGGTGATGTCTTTCGTCTGAATTTTTTTTTCAGAATCAGTTTATTATACCTGCCGTATAACCGTTTTTTATTACTCTGACTATCTTTTGAACGGCTAGACCGATTGTAACGAAATTTAATATTCAAAAACTACTGCTAAACTGAAATAAAATTGCAATAAAAAATTGAAAAAAAGTAATTTTTGAAAAAGTTTTTTTTTTGACAAAACCGATTAATCAATTTTTCTCGAAAAAAATACTATAAACTTTAATTGAAATTTTATTAAAGTTAATATTATTTTTTTGGAGAAAATTATATTTTTTAATTATATTTTTACCGAAAATTATGTAAAACTTTCATATACATAAACCTTTTTTATTCCATATACATTTGTTTATGAAAGATTTTTTTAAAAGACAAATATTTCAAAATATAAAATACTGAAAATCTTTTCTTTATAAGAAAAAAGCTGGTCAAATGAATTTTCCAGTCGTAAAAACGAAAGTAACTTGCCCCCCCAGAGCAAGTTTGTGCGACCCAGTCGTTCCTTTTTTTTGACGAATCCAAGACTTGCCTTATAGTACCTATGATCGCAGGTAAACATTTACAATCAAACATGACATTACGATGATAGAGAACACGAAAAAAGTAGGTTTGTCTGTCTGTCTGTTAGTCTGGATGTATTGACACCTACAGCCTTAACGGTTGGCCCGTATTTTTTTATCCTAGGTCCAAAAATAACAGTACCTGCCATAAGCGTTACTGAAATTTTAATTTTTCTCGCAGAAAATACGATTTATTTTGATAAAATTTTGTATGACTGATTTTTTGCCAACGGTGATGTTTTCCATTTTTTTTTTAGAACTTGCTTTTTAACGGGACCTGCCATACAAGCATTTAAGACTGTTCCATTTTTCTCGTAAAAAATACGATCGATTTTGATAAAATTTTGTGTGACTGATAAAGGAGTTTTTCGTTAGAATTTTTTTTTTCAAAATCATCTGATTGACGGTACCTGCCATATAAATTCTATAGAAAATCCAATTATAAACATCTTGAATATTCTTTCGTCTTTCTAAAGAAACGGGTGCTATTTCCAATGTTTTTGTACCAGAGTGTAAACTGAGTGTCTCTCCTTCCACTGTCAATCTCTATGCTATTTCTTAAGTATAGCAACATTGGACTAGGCCGGTATATGGTCATGACCTAGATAAACTGAAGCTAATTCAGATTATAGGGTAAAATCGGGTCAATTCTGGGTATTTCATGTGAAATAATACTTACGTTGGAGTCCAACCAACGTAAAATTATGACGGATGGATCGCTTCGTAGAATTCGTAGAAGAAATCTTCTTTCACATGACTCTTAAATTTCCCTCATGCGGTCCCTTTTTATACATCAGTTGTTTTAATTTCAGGGATATTATCGAAAGTGTTATTTCACATCCCATTCTCCCCTATGTGTTGATCATCGCATTTGAGAAATTATTTAACATCACTATGGCAGACAGTTCAAATCCAGTAGCCAGGTTATTAGTTTTTTTTTTTACCTCAGAAATCGGTGGTATTTTTTTAATGGTATACGCACCTACCTTAAGTTTATGTTTATTCATTTATTGAATGTATTGTATTTTGTTAGTTACCGATATGTTAGATTTCATAATTTTATTTCTTGCTCTCATAGACCTCATCAACATCGAAATAAATGAGCAAAAAAAAAAACACTCTCTCCTTCTCATATAATAATGAAAATTATTTAGCAAGACTTGACTCTATAGTCTATAGCTATACCTATAATGTTTCGCGCCTAATAATTCAAATCCATGGTATAAAACATAATGAACAAAAGATTGAGAGATACATTTCATATTAAGCTTTACAGAGCGAAGAATGGCTTTCAGGGTGAGTTGAATAGTTGAATTATTGAAATAAGTTTCGTTGAGATTTTAATTATCTTTTTTTTCAGTTTTCATTTTTATTATCGTTTATCGTTATTACGAAAGCGGGATTTGTTCAAGATAATCACAGAACTTACTATGGATTTTCTGAACTATTAAATACTGCTCCGATTTCTTATCAATCATATATAAATTTTGATAAACCATCTTATAACGATCACGTGCAATCATCAAAAGCTGATTCTCCATCAAATAGTTTGTTCAACCCAACAGATAGTATCGAAGAAGCTGCGTATCAAGAAGAAGTAGAAAATGCTCATCGAGTAGCCTTAGCCAAACGAACAAATAATTCAGATGCTGCTTATCAAGAGGCTTATATTGATGCATTGAAATCTCAGCGAAAAAACGGATCAGTAAAAGGGAAATCGAACAATAATATTTATAATTTGAATATGCAAGATAATTTCGACTTTGGTGCGAAAGACACACTATCTTCGGATACAAAAACCGAAGATTACGAAGATGTCGGAAAGGATGAATTTTATTTGAATGACAATCATGACAACTATAAAAGCGTGGAATATTCTAACGAATTCAGGTCTAATAGCGTTGCTCACGGTCAACCACACAATGTTGATGTAACTTCGGAATTTCAATTTGCTCCGGAAAGTTACTTTTCATCGCCAGCAATAAAATATGCGTAGTTAGGAATATATTTATGCATCGATTAACTTGTTTCATACTAAAAAAAAAACACAATATGTAGGTACCTACAACATATTTTTGTTTGTTGACAAACTAAAACATAAACTTGGATTAATATGTATTCATTTGTTCTATTAAAGCAGTGTTTTTTAATTGTTCCTAATTATATTACCTAGTTTTAAAGATTTTTATTATTTCGTTTTTGAATAATAAACTTGAACGATATTTCTCAATTTGAATGCCTTAATTTTTTTTTTATCAAATACTGGAGGGGGAACTAAAACTTTCCGCCGAATCCGATCTGTTTTGCAAGCGGCATTGATCCTTAAAATAAAGGAAACAAAGTATTGAATTCAGACTACGTGGTTAAAGTCAACCAAACAAAAATACAGGAGCATGCCATTATTGAAAATATAAAAAAACATTTAGGTATAGAAATTTCGAAAAAAAAATCGAGTTTAATGGAATCATAGGGTCCTTGGTTAAATAAGAGGCACTGACCCACGCTGAAATGATGGGGTCAGACGTCAGAGCTATAGACGGATTTTAGGTACCAACAAATTAGGTAATCCAACGGAAACCTGAGAGTGGTGTTCTGGACATCCTTGGCGTCCAAGAAGCAAAATTGCGTTATACTAGCAGCAGAGTTTGTTTATTCATGTATTTGAATACAAAAGAATACAAATATATTCTATTACGGAGTAGAACAAGGTAGGAAAGAAATGGGTATATAACCATTTGGTAGCGTTTTTGCTGTTTCAAAGTTAAGCGACCGTTTGATTGAAACAGAATTGAAACTAAGATTGACATCCATTGAATCAGTTTCATGAAAACACGAGTGAAAGACTGCAAAGTGATACCGTTAGAAAAGTTACCACGGTTAACGAACGATAAAATATCGACTGTTAAAACAACAATTACTGTCGAAATTTTGAGAATCGGGATTTTAAATGCCGGCATTTCACGTAGGTAGTCGAGATTTTACATATTCGACATTTTTAACAGTCGTTTTTTTGACCAATCGATATTTTTATTTTCGTTATTATTGTTGTTATATTGTACTATTTGTACTATAGAATGTTAGTTTTTATTACTGACCATTTATTACCACCAATTTTTAAACGAATTTTATTTACTCGTTTTTACGAATTTTTATTATTCGTTTTTTCCATTCTTTGGCTGGAGATATAGCTATTTCAAGGAGTGCCAATTCCTTTCATCAGTCTCCTTAGTGGTGTCGAGCTTTAATCCAATTTTATTATGAAAAACTTTTTCACATGCACATCATGAGATTCGAACCCACGCATTCAGATTTACTCAGCCTTCGAAGTCGTTTGCACTACGCATTACACCGCTTATGACCACTGACGACACAGGTCGCGATGTTATGTTTGTTTGTTTTTCAAACGCATTTTTATTTACGAATTCTTGAAAATCTACTTTTGATACCGAAATTTATAAAATTAAGTTCTCGTACCGAATAAGTATACAAACATATACATTTCACAACACAAAGACTCTTGCAGTGTTTTTCTAACTTTTTCGTTCGTAAGTAGGTATTCTTTGCTTATCTTTGTCGAAATGATCATTAGTCTCAATTAATAGCCCTTAGTTATGTGTCAAACCTCATGACTCATGGCAGAGAGATAAACATTTTTACACATTTAGATAATTTATTATCTTCTTAAAACTTAAATTAAGATTAAAAATTAGTAGATAAGTATAAATCAATTGCTGCCGATATAACACTAAACTATATTTAATAAACTAGTGAGCTCTTGATACCAGAAACCGCAAGACCTAAAGATGGTGGGGATCTTACTATACTGCTACTTGAATATGCGCCTGAATATGGTGAACCGTATGACAATTGAGGCGATTGAACGATCGATGGAATTCCTCCTAGGAGGCCTTGTGATCCGATGATGGATGATCCTTGTAAGATGCTTGGAACCGATTTTATGTAAGTTGGTTGCTGAATAATTGGAACGCTCTTGATCAGAGTTGGAGCCAAGATTTGTTTAGTTCCGGTTCTTGTAACCACCGCGTTGAATCCATTTACACCATCTGATGAATATTGAACAACTCTGGTCAAGCCATCAGCATCCAATAACGAATACGATCCCTTTACAACGTCGCCATCCCTAGATTCTATTTGATTCTTGATATCACCTGTGCTGGGATCTTTGACATCATAACTGAAAGTGTATTGTGGCCTCAGGTCGACGGTTTCAACTTGCTTGGTCAGCAACTGTGGTTGGTAGATGCTAGGTCCTTGCAAGACAACTGCGTGTGCAGCGGCAATGAATGAGAAGATTACCACGAACTGCAAGATAATGATGTCTATTAATTTATCAGATTCTTGTAACAGAAAACTACTTTAACTTACCTTGTGAGCCATGTTAACGCTGAGGATGAAGAAAATTGTTTGATATCAATAGAACATAGATTTTCCCTTTTATACGAATTTTCCAATTTGTGACTTAACCACCGAAACTGCATTTGTTTACCAGTTCTTTTCTGAATCAAAAAAAGAGCAATGTTTTATACTCTGCCCAGGCCAGCGTATAACTCTGTTTCAGATTAAATGTTTGCCTCTTTGTGTATATCATGCAGTAAGGTGGTTTGAAAAAGAGATTGGCTGGTCATTTCGTTGAAAGAGTCTTGAACTGATATTAGTTAAAATATACATACCTATAGATGCATATAATCGGAAAATAAATAAAGTATATAGACATGGTTTGTTTTGGCTGATGTAACCGGCAAATATCATTTTTTTTTTTTAATTCAGCAGTCATGTGTTTTCTGTTTTTGTTTTGTGTTGTGTCAACTACCTATATGTAAGAACCTAAAAGGATTTCATATTCGTTAATTGTTCAATTAATGGATAATACATTTTTAAATAATTTACTTGCTTGAATTTAACATATTATCATCGTAACTATTTTAAATAATGGATATTTGGCAGAGGATACTGATGTACTGGTGCTTAGTTTATAGTTAACTTGGTTTGGGCATACCTATGTCTAAATCAGTTGGCGTTTGGTATGCTTACAGTAGATTTTCTTTGTCAAAAGAGTATTGTAATATACCGTTGAATAAACAGAAATTATCCTTAACTGACGGTTCTTTAGTGAACATTCACATAAAACACCACTATTTATGGGTAATATGAATTTACAACATTTAAAATTGTCTTATTTCACTACAGAACGTCAAAATAAGTCACTCTTGTATAGCTGCATTATCAAAACACAAGGAAAATATTAAAAACACCCCTGTAATGCTCAGGATTAAACATTAAACAATATAATAATTGTAGGTGTAAACCGCTGTGGACTTCATATAAGAAAGTATACCTAAAAGGAGGCATAGTTTAGAAAAAAAAAATCATAACAACAACCAACAAATATTTTCTCATCAAAAAACAACGCAAACAAATTGACAAATAATTTGGAACTCTTATACAGCCGGTGTGATGATACGAAAAAGTTTGTCTATTACATCAGCCAAATTTACAATTGGAACTTGAAATAAGTGCAACATAATTGTATTTCAATATCATATGACACTCTTTGCACGAAAAAAATATTCGTGTATGTCTATCTCTTAAGCAAAATGCAACTCTGTATAACAACCCCCTTAAAACTGGTGCAAGTCTTAGCTCTGGGCTTAAGACAGAGATTGAAAATTATGCTCTTTTAGGTGCGTAGTTACTCTAAGGAACCGGTAACTTTTAAAATAATTTGCATTCAAATTTGTATAAAAAGCTAAATTAGTATCTCATTCGATATCAAACAATTTTCTGTATCAGAATAGTTAACATGGCTCACAAAGTAAGTTTAATAAGGCAATCAATTTTGATCCCAGTTTTTCATTAATAACAATCATTATAATTTTCAGTTCGTCCTTATTTTCGGTCTTATTGCCGCTGTACATGCAGTTGTCCTTCAAGGACCAAACATCTACCAACCACAGCTACTGACCAAACAAATCGAAACCGTTGATCTGAGGCCACAATATACTTTTAGCTACGAAGTGAAGGATCCCAAAACAGGTGACATTAAGAACCAAGAAGAATCACGAGATGGAGATGTCGTAAAAGGCTCATATTCGTTGTTGGATGCTGATGGCTTGACACGAGTTGTGCAATACTCATCAGATGGTGTAAATGGATTCAATGCCGTAGTCACACGCACCGGTACCAAACAGATATTAGCTGCTCCAGCTCCCACTCTGATCAAGAGCATTCCAAACATTTTGCAAGGGCCGTCCATCATTAGGTCACAAGGTCTTTTGGGTGGAATAGGCATTCCATCTCTTGTACAATCACCCCAAATATCATATGGTTCACCATTGTCGGGAGCCTACTCAAGTAGCAGTTTGATTAGATCACCACCCTCACTGGGTCTTGTTTCTAATCTGAAGAGTTCACAACTGATTTATTAAATAGAAAAACCACTGAAACGACAGCATTTGTATATAAATATTCACCTTTCATACAGTTTGTAATGTTAATCAATAGGAACATAAGAAGATAGAATTTATAATAAAAAATATTAATCTCATGCATAATTAACTTTTTTTTTTTTTGATATATTCTTTATTTCAAACTACTCGTTCTTTTATCTGCTGAAGTGTGACAGGGACGCACAAACTTGCTATTGTGGCAAATTACTTGATGGCTTATCACACAAAAAAATATTGAATATTTAAAAAAAAAATTAAACGAAAAAATCATATGAAATTAAATCGATGTCTTAAAAAATTTCAATCGGAAATCCAAGTACCTATGCAAAAAAATTCTAAAGTAAATATAAAATTATGAAAAATAAATCAGTCGTATCAGTTTCATACTTACATTTTTTTAACATTTTGAAAAAAATATTTAAAAAAATCGAAAATTTGTTTGAAATCGTTTGAGCCGTTCCCGAGAAATATATAAGCCTTTCAATTTTTAGAACGCTAATTTGTATTGTTAATGATTTGATTAGCGTTATTTCTAGAACACTAATCAAAAACACGTTCGAGTACATCCACTCTAAAAATACTACTTATCAAGTTTGAAGGAAATCGTCCCAGTCGTTAAGAGTGTAGGTGCCGATACAAATCAGACAGACGGACGGAATTGTCGCACTCACTTTTTTCGTCTACTCTATCATCGTAATGCCATGTTTGGTTGTTATCCAAACAAATTTCTTAAAATTTGTTTTTAAGTTTTAAAATAATTTCTAAAAGTGTTTTTGTTAATTCAATATTTTGAAAACGAAAAAAGGTTTAAGATGTAACAAATTTAGGTATCAAAACATGCATACTTACTTTTTTTTTTAAATATGTATTTTGAATAAATTCTTTTAAAAAAACTATTGTTTTAAAAACTCCCAAGGAGTATTTCAAAGCTACAGAACATTTAATGAATATTAACATCGTATATGTAATTTTTCAATCGTATATGAAATGTTTACTCACTGTACCCAAAATGTAAACGGTTTTGGGGAATGAAATGTCGTGTTGACAGTTATGAACAAATTCTTTTTGATGTAACTAATTTGTACATTTACTAATGTGAACTTTCAAAAACTCTTCAAAACTCATAACAGACAAACCACTTTTTAGTACCAAATCGTTTACAAATACTATTACTGGACTAGGTATATGAACGTTTACAAATGTAAATAGCTTTAAGTTTACCTTTCGCGAGGTTATTTTTTACCGGTTGTGGTTACCGGTAAGCGTTTCAAAGCTCATTTCGATTCTTGTCTCTATTTATACATTTTCAGAACACACTTCGTTTGAATCTAAAAAAAATGCTAAGCTTCCCGTTAAAATTTGAAATAATTAAAATAAAAAATAAAATTTCTTATATCCGGTTTGGATTTCCAAAAAGATTAATTTTAACAACTTATTGTGGTATCTCAGCTTAGCATTTCCTCAAACATTAAACTTTTTGTCGATGTGTATGGTGATTCTGATATTAGGTAAACGAAAAATGTACTAAAGCTCATTTTGGTGTAAAGTGGATATAAATTATTTAACTGTTGAAGTCTAGATGGCGCTGCAAGTGGAATGGGGAAAAATATTCGTCACTTAATTTTTGTGTTGGAAGATGAATTTAAGTTCTCAGCAGTGTATCTGTCACCCAATATTTAAAATAAATAATTGTACGTCCAATTTTTGTGAGTTCCGGAAGTAAAACTTTGGTGTCGTTTTTTGGCCAAAACCATGAACATCTGTTTAGAAATATAGAGCTGACGACCTAGTTTGACATTTCCTCTATCCAACAGCATGTGAAGCGTGTAAATCGGTTCAGTGATTGCTGAGATACAGACGGATTAAGATTTTTATTTTAAAAGGCTTAACTTCCGGTGGAACTTTAAATTTTAAATTTAACCTTTCCGGTAAATTAAATTTGTTTTAGTGCTTGTCTCTGATAAGTATATTTTTCTTAACATCATTAGCAACGCCATTTGTACGTCACCATTTCCAAAACTCAAAATGAGTTAAAAGTAAACATAGATAAGTTTAATTTGAGCTTATTACTTATAAATACATGTTCAGAATCAAAAAAAAAAAAACCAAAAAACTTTGCCCAAAAACATAGAAATAAAAAGCTTTTCCCAACTGGCTTTTATTATAGAGAGGATATGACATACAATATTTTTGTAGCGTAATTCCCACAAAATGCTTCTTGGACTCGTCCATAGAATAATAAATAAAAAGAACATGACCTGTGGACTGGTCCTACGATTTTCATTTTTTTTGTCATAATTTCATACACCTAAAAATTTTGATTGCATACTTTGATTTCGGATTCAAACTTTGTGAGATAGGTATCGATATAATTTTATATGATTTGTCCGCTTAATTTTTGTTTTATTTAATATTTTTTTTGTGTGATAAGCCATCAAGTAATTTGCCACAAGAGCAAGTTTGTGCGTCCCTGTGGTGCCCTTTATTTTGTAATTTATTTGTTCAGAAAAGACACTTCATCAGATAATAGAACGAGTAGTTAGTTATGCATGAGATTAATATTTTTTATTATAAATTCTATCTTTTTATATTCCTATTGATTAACATTACAAACTGTATGAAAAGTGAATATTTATATACAAATGCTGTCGTTTCAGTGGTTTTTCTATTTAATAAATCAGTTGTGAACTCTTCAGATTAGAAACAAGACCCAGTGAGGGTGGTGATCTAATCAAACTGCTACTTGAGTAGGCTCCCGACAATGGTGAACCATATGATATTTGGGGTGATTGTACAAGAGATGGAATGCCTATTCCACCCAAAAGACCTTGTGACCTAATGATGGACGGCCCTTGCAAAATGTTTGGAATGCTCTTGATCAGAGTGGGAGCTGGAGCAGCTAATATCTGTTTCGTACCAGTGCGTGTGACTACGGCATTAAATCCATTTACACCATCTGATGAGTATTGCACAACTCGTGTCAAGCCATCAGCATCCAACAACGAATATGAGCCTTTTACGACATCTCCATCTCGTGATTCTTCTTGGTTCTTAATGTCACCTGTTTTGGGATCCTTAACTTCGTAGCTAAAAGTATATTGTGGCCTTAGATCAACGGTTTCGATTTGTTTGGTCAGTAGCTGTGGTTGGTAGATGTTTGGTCCTTGAAGGACAACTGCATGTGCAGCGGCAATAAGACCGAAAATAAGGACGAACTGAAATTTATAATGATTGTTATTAATGAAAAACTGGGATCAAAATTGATTGCCTTATTAAACTTACTTTGTGAGCCATGTTAACTATTCTGATACAGAAAATTGTTTGATATCGAATGAGATACTAATTTAGCTTTTTATACAAATTTGAATGCAAATTATTTTAAAAGTTACCGGTTCCTTAGAGTAACTACGCACCTAAAAGAGCATAATTTTCAATCTCTGTCTTAAGCCCAGAGCTAAGACTTGCACCAGTTTTAAGGGGGTTGTTATACAGAGTTGCATTTTGCTTAAGAGATAGACATACACGAATATTTTTTTCGTGCAAAGAGTGTCATATGATATTGAAATACAATTATGTTGCACTTATTTCAAGTTCCAATTGTAAATTTGGCTGATGTAATAGACAAACTTTTTCGTATCATCACACCGGCTGTATAAGAGTTCCAAATTATTTGTCAATTTGTTTGCGTTGTTTTTTGATGAGAAAATATTTGTTGGTTGTTGTTATGATTTTTTTTTTCTAAACTATGCCTCCTTTTAGGTATACTTTCTTATATGAAGTCCACAGCGGTTTACACCTACAATTATTATATTGTTTAATGTTTAATCCTGAGCATTACAGGGGTGTTTTTAATATTTTCCTTGTGTTTGATAATGCAGCTATACAAGAGTGACTTATTTTGACGTTCTGTAGTGAAATAAGACAATTTTAAATGTTGTTAATTCATATTACCCATAAATAGTGGTGTTTTATGTGAATGTTCACTAAAGAACCGTCAGTTAAGGATAATTTCTGTTTATTCAACGGTATATTACAATACTCTTTTGACAAAGAAAATCTACTGTAAGCATACCAAACGCCAACTGATTTAGACATAGGTATGCCCAAACCAAGTTAACTATAAACTAAGCACCAGTACATCAGTATCCTCTGCCAAATATCCATTATTTAAAATAGTTACGATGATAATATGTTAAATTCAAGCAAGTAAATTATTTAAAAATGTATTATCCATTAATTGAACAATTAACGAATATGAAATCCTTTTAGGTTCTTACATATAGGTAGTTGACACAACACAAAACAAAAACAGAAAACACATGACTGCTGAATTAAAAAAAAAAAATGATATTTGCCGGTTACATCAGCCAAAACAAACCATGTCCATATACTTTATTTATTTTCCGATTATATGCATCTATAGGTATGTATATTTTAACTAATATCAGTTCAAGACTCTTTCAACGAAATGACCAGCCAATCTCTTTTTCAAACCACCTTACTGCATGATATACACAAAGAGGCAAACATTTAATCTGAAACAGAGTTATACGCTGGCCTGGGCAGAGTATAAAACATTGCTCTTTTTTTGATTCAGAAAAGAACTGGTAAACAAATGCAGTTTCGGTGGTTAAGTCACAAATTGGAAAATTCGTATAAAAGGGAAAATCTATGTTCTATTTATATCAAACAATTTTCTTCATCCTCAGCGTTAACATGGCTCACAAGGTAAGTTAAAGTAGTTTTCTGTTACAAGAATCTGATAAATTAATAGACATCATTATCTTGCAGTTCGTGGTAATCTTCTCATTCATTGCCGCTGCACACGCAGTTGTCTTGCAAGGACCTAGCATCTACCAACCACAGTTGCTGACCAAGCAAGTTGAAACCGTCGACCTGAGGCCACAATACACTTTCAGTTATGATGTCAAAGATCCCAGCACAGGTGATATCAAGAATCAAATAGAATCTAGGGATGGCGACGTTGTAAAGGGATCGTATTCGTTATTGGATGCTGATGGCTTGACCAGAGTTGTTCAATATTCATCAGATGGTGTAAATGGATTCAACGCGGTGGTTACAAGAACCGGAACTAAACAAATCTTGGCTCCAACTCTGATCAAGAGCGTTCCAATTATTCAGCAACCAACTTACATAAAATCGGTTCCAAGCATCTTACAAGGATCATCCATCATCGGATCACAAGGCCTCCTAGGAGGAATTCCATCGCTCGTTCAATCGCCTCAATTGTCATACGGTTCACCATATTCAGGCGCATATTCAAGTAGCAGTATAGTAAGATCGCCACCATCTTTGGGTCTTGCGGTTTCTGGTATTAAGGGCTCATCATTAGGTTATTAAAAAGCTCCTTTTACATACTTATTTCAATACTGATTTTCAATGTTAATTTAAGTTTCAATAAGATAATATTTTATCTAAATGTATAAAAAAAGAGTGTTTATTTGTATTTTCGTAAAAGGTTTTAATTGAAGAGCTTAAATTTAAATTGTAATTTTCCACTCAATATAGTAACTTAGAAGCGGTGGTTCGTTTGAGAACGGAAGATGCAAAGTTCTATAATTGTGCAATTAATCAAAGGTATATCATGTGAATGCTAAGAATTTAGTAGGTAAGTATAATTTAAATTTAATCGATGGTAAGAAAAATTATCTTTTTATACAAATTCCGTTCTTAAATGTATGAGTGAATATATAAAACACAAAGAAATCTAAATAACCGAAACCAAGTGATGGAAAATACGCTATTGCTAAAGTGTATATAAACTGGAAAAAGATCGACTGCAAACAACTATATTTATATAGATAAATGAGACAAAATAATCGAAACGAAACAACGAAAAACATTTACAAGGAATGGAAATACCACAGGAAAAATCAGAAAAAAACAGCAAGTCTCAAAAAGACAACACAAAATTTAAAGGGTATAAAAATAAAATGCACGACTGGGTCGCACGAACTTGCTCTTGTATCAAACTATTGGATTGGGAAAATTTAATTGGCTCAATTATGTTGAAAAGTGAAAAGTGGCCTAAAGTGAGGTAAAGTTGTATGATAGCTATCATTAAATGGCTGCTTAGCAAAAAATGCCCTCTTGTGTTGAATGCTTAGATTATAATACACCAAATTTAAATAAAATCGGGTTAGCCGTTGTTAATTTAAGGCTTAATTTGTTAAAAACCGTTAACACCAAATCTCCGTTATGTGAGTTTTTAGCCAAAATCCTGAAATGCAGTTATAGTAAGAGCACTCCAAATATAACTTTCACAAAGTTTTATCAAAATCTTTGTAGCCGTTTTCAAGGAAATTGGGTTAAACTAAAACTGTTATACGGGAGGTACCCGTTATATCCGTGTAACAAAAATTCATATTTATCCTCTAGGGAACCACCAAAAAGGAGGTACTACACACAAAGTTTGAAGAAAATCTGTTAAACCGTTAAGGCTGTAGCTCGGTGAACATACAAACGAACATCCGCACATCCGCACAGACAGGCCGACGCACGGACGGCATGACGAAACCTACATCGTAATGTCAGGATTAATTAAAACTTCGAAATTATTTTTTTTCACGAAACCAATAGTTAAATCAAAAACAGAAACAGCAAGCTAAATCAAACTGCAAATAATTACAATTAACGCAAAACTATGGAAAGTAAACATTAGCAAAGATACGCAAAGAATAGGAATATGACTTGCAGAAAAGTCAGACAAATAAAGACAACAAAAAATCTAATGAGATGCAAATAAATATAAAAAAACAATAATAATTACCAAGGACGCAAAATAATGGAAACTAATCAACAAGAAAGATATGCAAAGAAAATGGAAAAAAAGCATTAATACTGAAAATAATTGCAAATAATAACGCAAAATAATGGAAACAAATCAATAAAGCAACGATATGCAAAGAATGCAAATATAACTTGCAAAAGTCAGAAAAAGACTGCAAATTCTGAAAAAGACAATAAAAATGTAAAGAGATGCAATTAAAAAATAAAAAAAAATAAAACAGAATATATGAACCTAACTAGCTGAAAACCCACCGAAAAATATGGGTAAATAAATAATTTTTCGTGAAGATTCTTGATTCTTTAAAATTAGTGTTCTTTTTAAAATTGTTAAATTAAAACTGGATCGTAACCAGATTCTTTTATAAAGTTAAAATCTCAAAGACAATATTAACATTTAGGTCTCTGCTAATACATTATAGTGTATAGTGTATATATTAAAGCGTGTATGCATATCTATGTAAATTTAAAATGTAATCAAAAAACAATGTAAAAATAATTATTATTTATATTTTGTTATTGTATAAAATAATTCAAGTACATAAAATAATTTTTTTGGTTACTTAAAAAATTTTATGAATTCAAAAAGTTGGCATTTGGCAGACGGTTTTAAACTAAGGCAAAATTTATTTATCTAGTATTTTAAAAATTGTAAAAGTTAAATTTGAATTGAAAATAAACTTATTCTTCTATATTCTTCTTATAGTGTATAGTGAATATAAAACCAATAAATACCACCCTACACTACAATAAATGAAAATGCAGCTATGGTGTTTGTTTGCCTGCTAAACGATAGACATGTGACCAGATAAAAGGTTCCCACGGCCAAGTTTGACATTTTTTCCATCCAACAACATATGTGAGCCATATGTACATCGTTCGATCAGTGATTGCCAAAATACAGAAGTATTAAGATTTGACTTCTGAATTCCAGAAAAATGCTTAGCTTCTAGTTAAAATTTTAAATAATAAAAATAGTAAGTTTTATTTATTTATTTTATTTGGGTTTCCAATAATATAATATTAATAATATTATAAACTTATAATATTAACACTTTATTGTGGTATCTAGCTTAGCATTTCCTCAAACATAAACGCCATTTTCCTTTGCTAATGTTGGTTCAGATATTAAGTAAGCGTAAAATGTGCTAAGAACGTTAGCACACTTTAAGGATGACCTCTAGAAATTTAAAACTTCATCAAAATTATTTTTTTCAATTAAAAAAAAAAAAAAAAAACAGATTAAATTTAGTAAAAAGTTATGATATTATTTTTTTTTGTTACCTATAATAAGTAGGTATTTAACTTTTTTTCGCCCACACGCGTTCTTATTGTCATTTTTCATCTACAATCCAACAACATACGATTTCTATAAATTTTCTAAATGAAATAAATATAAACCTATGTCTGTTAAACAATTACATCCGTTATATAAGTCGTTAAGAAATAAATCGATTGATTCCACCTTTAGGATATCAAATCAGGTTATGTGATCTAATTTAAATGTCTCAATAGCATACTACATACAAAAAGCTACAGAAAGTAAAATTGCCAAAAAGAGCAAGCAGAAAAGAAGTAAAAAAAAATTACAATAAGCAACAAGAAGAAACAAAAGTGAGTGTACCCTCGAGTGCTTCGAGTACATTTTGGCCCGCACACCAAATTCGGATATAAAAAGGCTGCTGAGTGCCCCAATCAAGTATTCAGTGTTTAACGTTGACTCGCAACAGAAGAAAAAAAAACTTTAATCCCAACAGAATGGCTTTTAAGGTTGGAACACAAAATCTATATTTCTAGAGTACATTTTTCATATTAAACAATTATATTTCTCTTCTAACAGTTCGTAGCTCTCCTTGCTTTGGTGGCTGTTGCCAATGCTGGACTCGTTCAACACGCCCCTGTGACATATGCTGCTGCTCCATCTGCGGTGGTACATCATGCAGCTCCAGTCGGTTATGCTGCTGCTCCAGTTGCATATTCCTCAGCACCTGTTGCATATGCTGCTGCTCCAGCATACGTTAAAGCTGCCCCCGTTGCAGTTGCCCATGCTCAACCTATCCTTGCCAAGGCTGCTGAAGAATACGATCCTCATCCACAATACAAATTCGCCTACGATGTCCAAGACTCTCTATCTGGAGACTCTAAGAGTCAATCTGAAACTCGTGATGGTGATGTTGTCCATGGAGAATACTCTTTGATCGATGCCGATGGTTACAAGAGGACCGTTCAATACACCGCCGATCCCATCAACGGATTTAACGCTGTTGTCAACCGCGAACCACTCGGACATGTTGTCAAGGCCGTCGCTGCTGCTCCAGTCATCAAAGCTGCCCCAGTCGCATATTCTGCCGCTCCAGTTTTGAAGGCAGCTTATGCTGCTCCAACTCTTGTCAAATCTGCTCCAGTCGCGTATGCTTCTGCTCCAGTCGCATATGCTTCTGCTCCAGTACATTACGCAGCACCAGCTCACCATGTGGCTTACTCTGCTCCAGCTTATACTTACGCCCATTAGGAGAGCTGACTGACTGATGCCACTTTGCCTTTCCATTGTTAACTTAATTTTGTAAATAAAATATTTAAAAAAAAAAACTCATGACCAATTTCAATCGATTGCGGTGTCCACATACTTTTACTCGCACTTTCAATTTTATTGAGATCTGATTGGACGGTTTCTAGCGCATGTCTGCCAGTCACACCTAAAATTTGTATTTAATCATTTAAATCGATTTATCATAATAGATATCCAGACACATGTTTTTTTTTTAAGGTTAATTGAGAATTGACAGGTGTTGCTTTTAGCAAATGTATTATATACGTTGGTAAGATCACTCGAGGGCAATGCGGTTATGATCGTAATCAATTTAAATTCCAACCTTAAGTATATCTACTCTTTTCGGGGATTGATGACAGATTAGTTTGGCGCGTGCGTGCGGGTGGGTATAAAGATTTTGTAAACTGTTATAACCTTCATATTAAATTGGTTTTGTAGTAAACGGAACTAGATATGGAAGATTTATTCTGTTTTATTTAGCAACATATTAAATTTTAAATAATATCGTATTTGTAAATTACTATAAGAGTGTTCAAATACTTTATACATAAAACGGTGAAAAAAAACTGGTGTAATGTAATTATACTTATACCACTTTCAAATTTTCAAACTCAAACTTAAAAAAAAAAAACTGAAAACAAAATTTTAATTTCTCAAAAACTAAGATACATTTTGGCATCCGGTTTCCTGTTTCTGACTAAAAATTAATAAGAGCATTGAATTTTGAAAATAAAAATAATAGTTAATTACATAAAATTTTGAAAAAAATTTGTTTCAATTTTTTTTTTCAAAATTTTGAGTTTAAAAATGAATTTTTTTAAAACTGGTCTCTTAAACAACTTAATTTGAAAATTAAATAAAAGAGTAGTTTTCTGGCTTTCCAAAAAATATAACAAGGTTTTGCATCATTCACCGTTGTTTTTAAATAATTTTTTTTCTGATTTAAGTCAATGTTTTAGAAAATTGCCCCTGGCGCCTAAACGGGGGGAAATAGACCCCCTCCCATACGAGTTTTTTCTTATCTGAACTCCAACTACACGCTCAAGCTTTTTGGTGCACCTTATACCAATAACCCTGTATAACTACTGTAATTGGTACCTTCTATTCCTCCTCTGGACAAAAACCAAATTAAGTTTTTTTCCAATATAAAATAGGATAGGTAGGTATAATAAATATGCACCATTAAAGGAGTCTGAGCTTGACCACCGCAAAATAGCTTTAAATGCTTGCCAAATATATGGTTGTTGCACGCAAGTAGTTGTAAGTGCGCATTCACACTAAAAAAAATAAATATTATAAAAAAAACAGTGGCAACATTTACAATAATAAAATACTCTTATAAAGTGGGCGGAATGGTACAATGGATGGAGTGCTTGCTTGTTAACCCAGACCAGAGGTTGCCAGTTCAATTCTCACTCGGGTACAAAACTTTTTTTCTTTTAAGCATACTTCCCAGCTAATGCTGGACGTCGCCCATAAGGTATGCAGTGAAAAATAAAAATCAACTAGTTCTGTATCCATTGTATACCAAAACAATTCTTTCCTATCTTTATAGTGTCTTGCAACACCTGTTAAAAGGCAATGTGCCTTACAGACACATATACTTAAATATTGTTATTATTATTTTAATTATAAAGTGAGGGCAAAATAAATAACCATATGTATATCAAGGTTATTTATTTTTCACCAAAAAACAAGTCATCATCTTGGTAGTATATAGCAACGAAGTATAAGTAAAATTCACTGTTATTCTAACTAAGCTTATCAAAAACGAATACACTCTTACACTCATTCACAAAAAATATTTAACGGAATTCAATTTGTATCAAATTGTCTAACTCACGGAATTCATTCTTACATTTGTGCACATTTATTGGAAAACTTTATCAACTTCAAAGATTGCCCATCTCACGATTTAGATATCTGTTATGAAATAGTCTATTTTTTTAAAACTGGTCCAACGTTTCGCTTAAAATGAATAAAATCGATTTTTTTTATCAAACAACAGACAAACTAAAGATTAATATCAATATCATGATGATTAATACTTGATGGGGCCTATATGACGTATACAAAACCTACAACAACTTGAAAATTCCCTGTTGGTAAGCACGGTTAGAAATACCAACATGACAATGTCATATAATCCACTCATTATGTCGAACAAATTTGATGTCCAAGTAGTGAGATTGTCCATTAAACCCCCACAAAATAAATCACACAGTAGCAACAGGTGTCAACCTTATGTATATTAAATGTATCTTATACCAAGGTAAAATTAACTTCAAGTGGAAGTGATGATCATTAGTGGAATTTTAGTTGTTGAAATAATATCATAAGAGTATAGATAGACATAAAGTCACAATAGGACCGACGACGCAAGTTTGATAATGATTTAGGGTAAATTCATATTTGGATAAATTGTCATTGACCTTAACATGACTTTAAGTTTTAAATTAATTGTGATATTGTTTACAAATAGACATGTAGACTATGGTACAATACGTATTGATTGATTAGCTTGCCAAAAGATTTCTTATAAATTTTTCTATACTAATTTATAAATTCAAACGTTTAATTTATATTTTATGTATTTATACGCATTGAATTAAAAAAAATATTTGAGTTTATTACTTTAGGTGAATACAGTACCTATTATAATGAGATTAGTTGTTAATAATTGATTTTTTTTTTTATTTTTTGTCCATTTACATCTTAATAACTTTTGTCAGACTTAACACTTAAACAATTATTGATAACAAAAAATGTCATCCAACTTGGTTTAAAGAAATACACTGCAAGTCATAAGGATAGAATCAGGCATATTTGAGAAGTAAAACTGATATTACTACCGTTATATGCAAATTATACAAAAATAAGTATGGAAATCAATAAAGTAGTGCATTCAAAACTAAATATGGAACTTGTCAATTTTTAGAATTCAGGAGGCTGTCTTTAAATTAAGTCAAAAAAAATGAATTTAAATCGCATCATAAGAATAGAAGCAGTGCCAAAATCAACGTGTTTTATTAAGTGGGAACATCTTTTTCGACACTGATGGATCATTTTGAAGAGTAAGCACATTAAATCGTAAAGCATACGACTTAATGTGAAAAATAGGAAGAAAAAAATCCTTTACATTAGAGGAATGAGTGAAAATTAATGTTTACTTGTTGCAGTATTTTTGAACGGCTCTCTAACTTTCAAAACCGAATGCCGTTATTTAGAAAATCCGTCATTTTGCAAGGCTGAAGAGAATGAAAACTTTTTTTCTGCTTTAAAACTTTGAAAAATATAAAATAACCACGAAATCGCATCGAATTCAGCACTATCAGCAGCAAATATCGGGGATAAAGCTATCTTTGAAGCAAATTTACTAACGGTTCTCCATGTTATCCGAAGTGCTTAACATTTGAAGCGTCTTAAGCCATAAAAAAAATGCCCCTTAATAATGTCAGGAAGAAGTATGGATGTGTTTCGTCAAAGAGTACATGACGTGAAATGTTCAAAAATGGTAAGCTCAACATTTTTCAACACGACAAAGCCCTTATTACTCACATCCCGAGTAGTAAAACCATTCATTAAGAGCCAAATTGTACATTTTTTGGTTTCACCACCGTACTTTATGGATCTTGACGCAATGGAAAAAGTATGTGACTAGCTCACACAATAAGTTTGTGAAGAACGAAGGTTAAACGGTAGCAAGGAAGGGTAAATTATTTCCATTTAAATGGCCTGGAGTAACTTATTTTAAACTCTGATTATTGAAAATAAATAAAAAAAAATAATTGCAGCATTTCTGTTTCGTTCTATTTTTTAAGTGCTTCTATTCTTATGACGCGTTTAATGGTGGATTTACATGTCTCTGCACCTGCAGAACGCAGAAAACTAAAGGGAGAAAGAAGAAACGCAATGGAAAACTTTGCTTGTTTGACAGAGAGGGAAGACGAAAGTGCAGAGATCTTCATACATAAATTATGGGTAAAGATTATAGGTAAAGATTAGAAATTATAGCAACTTCTTCTGCATGCATAATTTACTAATGCCTTTTTAAAGTAGCACCAAGACATTTTAGATAATTTTTGGGATATTAAGTTTGAAACTTAAATATATCGTGAAATAAATACGTAAAAGAAAATAAACCTATTTATGAACTATAATAATATATTTTCAATCAAATTTTAATTGATAATGTGTAAATTTTAATTGATAATGTGTAAATTTAATTGATAATGTGTAAATTTCTGAAAACAAAATGCTAAAAAATATTTCTTACAACTTTGTGGTGCGTACAAGCATTAATGATTTTGACAGCAACTTGTTATAGCAAGTCAAATGAGATGGTATCTGTGTACTCTTTTCGTCTTTAGGGTTTAAGATATACATCTGTCTCTTTTTAGTTTTCTGCAGTTCTGCAGCTGCAGAGACATGTAAATCCACCATACATCACACAAAATTATGGGTTTATCGATTTTTTCTCTCTACTATACAGTTAGAATTCGTCTTAAAGGTCTAATGCAGTGTTTTGTATTGAACATTTAACATTCCTTCTTGTGCACTAAAATTTTGTATTCAGTCTATCATAATATGAAAGAAATTTGAGTTCTATTTCTCTAAAATGCGTGTTTCTATCCTTATGACTTGCAGTGTATATTCAGGGTGTCTATGTCTAGTAAATAATGGATAAACATAAAACGGTGTACCTATACCTAGTGCACTTTATAACTGCTCTGAAACAAAAAAAAAAAGAGGCTATCGTATATATATAGGGGAGGTACTCAAAATATATGTGCATTTTTTCGGTCAGTGTATTTTTTACTTGCGATTATAGGTATTATAAGGCAAGCTTTGCATTCATAAAAAAAAATTTTAGATAACATTACGATAATAGAGAACACTGTAAAAGTAGGTCCGACAATATTGTCTGTCCGTACGTCTTTCTATCTCTCAGATGTCTGTCTGTCAGTCTGGATGTATTGACACCTACACTCTACAGCTTAAGCAGTTGGGCCGATTTTTTTCAAACTTTGTACCTACTCTGTATTTTTAAAGTAAGATGCACAGGTTTATTTTTGATTGTTATCATAAGTCTGAAAAAAACGGTACCTGCCGATATAAGCGTAAGAGATAATTCAATTTTTCTCGATCGATTTTGATAAAATTTCGTATAACTGATTTCTTCCCAATAACGAAGTTTTCCGTTAGAAATATATTTTTAAAATCATAAACGCTATAGAAACTCTATTTTTACTTGCGATTATTTATTAAAGTTAGTAATCAGACACAAGAGAAAATTTGTCCGACCCAGTTGTGTCTTTTATTTTTACTTACTTTACGTGTTTGATTACCCAGACTGCAAATGGATAATTTTCATCGATTGCCGTTTGCACCAATTTTCCACACTATATAATACTTGCTTTGGTCTATTGCTAAAACATAATTGGTTGAACATTTTAATAACTCATGGACTTTTTTTTATTAAAAATAATTAAATTTGTTTTTAATTCGTATAAAAAAAACTTAAGTAACAAACTTTTTAAAAAATTGGCGCAACTAATCTAGATTTCAGAATGGTATTATTTTGTACAATATCTAGAGTTGTAAGTGCTAATATGCAAAAAAAAAAAAACGATTGTACAAAATAATTATTTAAAAATGGGTACGTAGTTTAATGCGAAAAAAGGTCTGAAGTTAATGAAACTATGGGATGTTGTTCAATGGTTATAGTTAACGTTTTCTCAAGATTTCCTACACGAGCACACTGTGTTAAAAGCGGGGAGGGGGGATGGAATTACAAATTGTCTTCCTTTCCCCGGTTTTTCCTCTATATTTTGTTTATTCTTACCATTTTGCAGCAAAAGCCTCGGACTCGAAGTATATTTTGTAAGGAGTTAAATTTTCTTAGCAAGAGAGGTGTCTATGTGACCCTGTCGTGTCTTTTATTCTTCAAGAAGTAGGTTCCTATTTTTAAAAACAATTAATGTAATATTTATCAGGCATATACCAAAGTTATCTTAAAATAACATTTCTTAAAAAGCCGTGAATATCGCATTAGGCTATTAAAAGCACATTTTTTAAACAGACTTAAAGAAGTATTATAAAGAATAAAAAAATACCAATTCATTACTTCTGCAAACAAAAACCTTTTTAGATAGCTTAAAGAAATATAAAGGTACCAATTTGTTTACGACTCTTGTCGTAAATGGAATCGTATGTATTTTAGAGCCAATAAAATACATTATATATTATTAACTTGTTTCGTAGACGACTATTGTTAGGGTAACAGAATAGACACTTAGTAAATGTAAGAACCTCCAAATGTAAAGTTCACAACTTTCTTTAGATGGCGCTGCTCCATGGTTTTACTATAGAAATTTATATACAATGGTGCTACAAGTGAAATTTACGAGATTCTTATGCTGAAGTTCATTCACGTCAAAATAATAATCTTATATTTTAAATTATTTTTAAAATATTCATTTGTATGTCATAATTCATTCGGTTCATTCAGATTGACCTATTTATTTGCTTAATATTATAGATAGGTTTACATCACACTTAAATTGATTGACACACACATAATCCCAATTCAAGACCGATTAGGCTTCAGATATCTACCTTCTTTTATGACAAATAATAATATTAATTTTCTGCCGACAGCAGCGGTCTTTTGTTAGTTAATTTTCTAAAACTTAATTAAGTCATTTTATTTTAACTATCCAAATTTGCAGAGTCACACACAACACAAGCAAATAAAATTAACAAAACAAACAACCCTGAGGGTATTAACCTATCCGGTACCACAATCCGCATAATTGTATATTAAAAATAACCACGACATTGACATTGAATTCCCATTTCTCAGATTTCGCATGAAATTCATTCATTGATTGAAAAAAAAAGAAATACAATCAACAAAGAATCACAGTTAAATTGGTTTTTCTCTAAATCAGGATATAATGGACTAATCCCGTTTACAAAACAATACAAAGCCTTTAGATCCAATGTAAACAAACTCTGACCAAGTTGTCAGAATCCAAGTTGTCAGAAACAGAAAAAAGAAGTCAACCACTGATGATTGACTTAAGAAGATTATCCCAAACAAATTTGACTTATGACATCTGGTTATGTGTATAAAGATGATGGGTAGGTATAGGGTGCACACATTTTAGGTACTCCGACAGGTAGATTATTTAACGACCAAAGACTCATATGAAGATGGTCATTTCCGATGGTGTCACAAGAAATTATACGTCCAACAGTGATCTTCGATTTTCCAAACTCTCTGAATAATTATGAATTCAAAATTCAAAAGTGAAAGAATGGAAGATTTTGAGTATCCAACTCAAGAAAAAATTTGACATGATCATCTGACAGGTAGAAATACGCATATGACATGACTATTATGCACTTTGAACGCCCTCATCGCAGACTCTGGGCGACACGATGACGATGCTTCCAGTCGAAAAGGTACTTTCTTACCCGACGAACTCACGTTTGCATAGCAGGAGGACACCTTCCGCACACTAGGTGGCATGTCCCATCCAGAAGATGTTGATACTGTCCAATAGAGATTTCTATCTACTGAACGTGTGCACTGATCTTCGGACTGGCTAACCCTTTTCATTCGGCTATCTATCTGTAACCTGTCTATGAGCGAAAATGATGGGTGTGTCACAGCACTGTTGGTAATCTGTGGAATTCATACTTGCACAACAAAAGCGCATATCCTATTCCTAGACAAAAGTGTGAATGTTGTCAATTCGCATTAAAATCAGATTCTGATGGTGCGTTTTAAGGTGCGAATTCAAAAATGTTGCAGTTAAAATTTGATGGGATTATCTCGTGTGTTTATCGATCCACATGCCTTCAGGTGACACACGTCACTCCTTTGGTCTTCTTCAGCCAAGTAGAAGAGTGGGCAGATAAACGAACAAAAATGATACTTCTGCTGCGATGACGACGATAGGCATCTCCGTTAAATGGATTACTTGAACCGCACAACTCTGCCACGCAGCACCGCGTGCCGGTCATAACTATTTAAAAGAAGAAAAAAATTACACGGATTGTATTCATGTTAACCGGATTAAGAGTGGTTTCTGCTACTGATGACTCCAGTACGAGTGCTCCCGGGCTGGCCAACACTGCGCTAAATGGCTTTTTTTTCTCACTTTCAGTGATCGTTAATTAAATGTTAAGATGACCGTTTTATTTTGATCAAAATGGCTCATCGCTGATTCTGTAGTGATTATGGTTATTTATAATGAATGCAAAGTGATGTTGCTGCTTTTTTGGGGCTAATTTATGGACGTTTTTATGGGTTTTATGTTAAGAGACGTTTTTATGATGGGGTATCAAATTTCAATTTATTTTTAAATAACTAATTGGATGGATGATTGCGTTATTATGTACAAAGTATGGCAGAATATGTGGATAAGTGAGTTATCATTTTGATTAATTATGAAATTATTTTGCTTTGCGATTGACTTTCTTGTAAGGCTGACTTTTTAGTTGGATCGGCGAATGAAAAGCATTGTTGAATTATCAAAATTCATGGTAATTTAAACTTAATAGCCAGCCATCTGATTCTATAGAAAAATACCACGAATTATAGACTTTTTAGTCAACTTATCAACATTTTATATAAGTAGCTACACTAAAGTTCCAAGTCAATTGAATGAGGAGATATTCACCCTCAAAGTATATCAAAAATCCAGTTATTCATCACTTAAGTAAACAAGGTGATTTGCATAAAATGCAAAAAAAGCTGCTGCGACGATTAGATTGGGTCAAGACAAGAACAAAATTGTGTGGGGTGGGGGCTCTATCCCATCTTGTTTAGCCGGGAGAAGCAATTTTCTTAAAAATTACTTAAAACAGAAAAAATAAAGGGCACGACTGGGTCGCACAAACTTGCTTTTGTGGCAAGTTACATTGTATATATATTTCTATGTGTATGTGGAACACATTCGAACTTCTCGATTGCTCGAAGCGCCATCTGGGCAAAGTTGGTAGAAACTGTCTTGGGAGACTTTTGGAGGAGTGGCTTGTTGTTGGGAGAGATTTTGAGGGATACAAACTGGGGAATATTATAATGAGAAGGCATATAGAAAATTTCATAGAGTTGGAAGAAGATGAAAATTATAATTGACTTTTTCTCTTTGAGCTTATTCGTTTTTATTTTGATAATGAATGTTCATAAGAAAAGGGAATTGGAAGTTATTTATTTATTATGTACGGCTGTATGCAGGTGGAAAATAAATATTTGGCTGCTTCTGAATGTGTAGGTGCTAGCTTTATTGCTGAACTTTATGAAATGTGGCAAGCTACCTATTAGAATAGAATGTATCTGCTGACGAAACAATGTGACGTCACAATTACATATTCCATTGAAATTGCTTCTTACTAACATCTGATTTGTTGTATGCATACATTTTGCAATGCAAATTTTTGAAAATATAATTTACAAATTTTATAGAAATAAAGTTATAAATTGGTGATGCAAATTGGAAGAAAATCATGGATACGGGTATCAAAGTTGACATCTTTAAACTTGATTTGCGGCTAAACTAAGCATCCTAGCGACTTAAAAAATGCATATTCGTGATCTAGGGAGTGCCACCTTTTAAACGGTGTATCACTTGATTTGAAAAACAGACTTTTATCTTTAAACTTGATTTGCGGCAAAACTAAGCGTCCTACGGGTATCAAAGTTGACATCTTTAAACTTGATTTGCGGCTAAACTAAGCGTCTTAGCGACTTAAAAAATACATATTCGTGATCTAGGGAGTGCCACCTTTCAAACGGTGTATCACTTGATTTGAAAAACAGACTTTTATCTTTTAACTTGATTTCCTACCTTACATCAAAACTAAACAGGAAATTTAAAATCTACATTGTTTCCACAAAGAGATACTGAAATGGTGGCAACATATAACTGAATGGTATCTTTTAATAACTAAATATAAGATGATTTTGTATACAAATTTGAGTTATGTAACCATGGTTGCCATATGGAAAACATATTTATTTCCCTCACTTAAGTAGGTATAATGCGAGAATTGTTTGGCATCGACTCGGTTCTTCTTTTCAATTTTTCGAAAATACAACCGAGCCTGCGAAGCCACTTCAAACCATACATATGTACACGATGACGAATTTGTCCCATAACTCTATCCTGTACCTATATACTGTACCTATATGCTTAAAATTTTATTAAAAGTAATTTTTTTTTGTTTGGATTAAGTTTTAAACTTTATTAAACAGCTTTTGTTACTTGTTACACAAATTCTTAACATAGTATGCAAAACTTTATTAAGAAAAAAAATTGATACAAATTTATCAATATGGTAACCATTTTTTGATAAATCCCTTTTTCATTTTCATTCATGTGCAACAAAAACAAAATATAAATTTTTTGAGGAAACTAATCTGAAATAAACTTATCTGTGCCCGAGTCTTGGCATAAAATATATATAAGTACATAAAGGTATATCAATAATATACCTATATGTGCTTATCTATTTACGATTTTTTTTCGGTTATAAAATATAAATTACATACCTACCTACTTACTTTTTTATTATTTCATTTCGTCTTCAAGGTCGTGGCAGCAGCCAAGCAACCAATGACAAATGCTTCTCCCCTTGTTTTTAATCTGTCAAAAAACAGACATTTTTCCGGCTGCTCACCCTCGTCATTGTTGTCGGAGCCAAAATAATATAGTCAACTCTTTCGCACAATATATATCTACACTAATTCCTTTGTGCGAACAGCGCTAATTTACGCAAATTGTTAGAAAGAATAAATCGTCGACGACGAACCTACTATAGTTTTTATATGCAATGCAAGTTATCTGAGGGTTTAAAGTACAAACGGAATATAAGAAAAAATTGTATGAATATTTTTTTTAAGTTTGAAAACCGTAACTTACAAAGATTCAAACCAAAATCAACGTATTCAAAAAATTTTCTTTACTAAACATAAGTTTAAAAAAAAAAATTCAAAATCGAATCGGTTTCGATTTTTTCAAAATATTTTTTCGAAAACTTTTAAAAAAAAAAGTGAGTATGCAGGTTTGTTGACCTTAATTTATTATATTTTAAAATTAAATTTCATGAAAATCCGTCTGCTGGTTTTTGAAATATTGAATTCACAAAAACAGATTTTTAAAAATTATTTAAAACTTAACAAAAAAAAAAATTGAAAAAATGTTATGCCATGCTATTTAAAATAGCTACTTGTTGTATCAGTACTGAATTTTGTCCAAATCGCTTCAGCGGTTGTCGAGATAACTGAAATTTAAAAATACCGTTATATGGTAGGTTATATTATGTTAAATGAATTTTCTTGAAAGTTGAGTTTACACTTATTGAAAGACCTTCTACACTTTATTACACATGTGAAATTTGGTTCAAATCGTTAGAACTATTTTCAAAACCGTTATATGGCAGGTACCGTTATTTTTTGACTTACAGGGACCTACAATAAAAAACTCTGGGCGTATTACCCTTAAAACCATACCTACCAAATTTGATGTAAATCGACCTACCCGCGCTTAGACTGTAGGTGCCGAGTAGGTACCGACAGACAGACAGACCGACAGACCGACAGACCGACAGACCGACAGACCGACAGACCGACAGACCGACAAACCGACAGACCGACAGACAGGCAGACAGAATTGCCGGACCCACTTTTTTTGTCTTCTCTATCATCGTAATGTCATTTTTGATTGTTATTTCAAAACTTTTTTTTTGCAAGACTTTTAGTACCTAATAATCGCAAGTAAAAATATTGAAAAAATAGCGGTAATACCTACAATGCCATACCTAAAATACGATTTTTTTTCTCCCGGTTGCCATAACTACATCAGCCACCACTTTCCTCTTGAAGATTTAGATATTAAATTATATTCAGATATGCGCTATTTCGATTGCCACTATTTAAACAAAAATTGTATTTCCTAGGTTCTTCTGGTGAAAAAGAAATTGCGTTTGAAAGTGACTTTAGGCCCTTATGGCCATTTGACCTTATTTCATTTCGTTTTTTGGGTTTCTTTCATTTTTTGGGGCGTAATCTCAAAAGTTTCCGTTTCCCGTCGTCGCGTGCGTCAGTCCAGAAATTAAATTTTTCGAAAAAGCTACCCCAGCTCCACCAAGGAGATAAGTTACTTCATACAACATCAGCCATCTGTCAGTAAAAGTCTCGCCAAAATCAGTCCAGTAGTTTGCGATCGGTTCATCTTTCTATACGAATATACCGAAAAACAGACCCGTGAATTCAAATGACCTATGGCACCCGTTTTAAAATTAACTATCTGTCAGTTAAAGTCTCGCCAAAATCAGTCCAGTAGTTTGCGATCGGTTCATCTATCTATACGAATATACCGAAAAACTGACCCGTGAATTCAAATGGCCTATGGTTCCGTCAAAATAGGTCGAGATTAGCCAGGATAAACAGACAGACAGACAAAAAAATTTAAAATGTAGTGCAGTATATCCACTCATATGCAACTTGTAAGAAGCTGTTATTTTGACATTACAAAAAGACACTTAATTTTTATTTATGTTCATTAATTACATTTTGTCAAACATGTTAAATTAACAAAAAAAATTGTCAAATTAACAGAATATTTTGTTAGTTTCAGAAAAAGGAACCCAGTATATAATTCGGTGATCTTGTACTCCTTCTTTTCTAGTAGGAACATCAAATTACGGTGGTTTTTGAAAGAGCACGTTAAGAAAAACAACAAAACATTTCTAGATGTTGCTTTTGTCAAGTTTTGTCACTTGGAAATCGAGTACAAACTGCAATGGGAACTTCTTTGAACTTAAGAAAATCGAAAGTGGTGTAAAAAATAATTTGTCGAATTCCAGGTAATTTAAGTGCGTTAAAAATTCAACACATTACCTACTTGATACTGAATATTATCAAGTGTCTTTTGAAGATTTTCAATTGAAAAAAAACACTTAAAAAACAATGGTTTATAAACGATAGCATTCACTTTAATTAGCAGGTACATTCAACTTTAACAAATCACAGCATTTTAATCCCGCTCAATAAGCGTAGGAAATCAATGGCGAGGAAAAACTTGTTTTGATCAATGCTGGTCCAGCAGTATAAGCCAATGGGGCAGGGGCAGCTCTAAGCAGTGCTGGTGCTGGAGCGGCAACAGCGAGGGGAGCAGCAGCAACAGCAAGAGGTTCACGACGGACAACAGCATTGAATCCATTGATTGGATCGGCAGTGTAATCAACAATACGTCTGTAACCATCGGCATCGTTCAAAGAGTATTGTCCACTGACAACTCCACCATCGCGGTTCTCCACTTGACTCTTGGAATCTCCAGTAAGAGCGTCCTGCACATTATATCCGTAGGTGTATTGTGGGTGTGGATCGTATTGCTCAACCTGTGCAGCTAATGGTACGGCTGGAGTCAAAATCCCAGCACTCGCTGCAGCGATACACGCGAACAAAAGAACGAACTGTAAATATAATGAAAAATAGATGTCAATTAATCCTTTTAATCCTTTTTGTTGTGGTAGTCCTACTTTGAATGCCATTTTTAGCTTGTTTTTGATTGCTCTGGATTCGGTAAATGAATTTGAACTGATTTCGTTTTAAATTTACCAACAGCTTTTATATCAAATGATTTTTCATATAAAACTTAAAGAAGCAGTTGATGTCAGCCCCTGAATATCGGTAAAGTAAATGAATTTCTTAGTCATGGAAGGGGACGTTTCAGCATTTTAAACTGTTCACACCATGATTCACGTTATCAAATGCAATGGGCAATTAGAGCGCTTCCAACAGACAAGGACAAACCAAAACTCAAGCGTTAAAGAATCTGCATGCATGACCACGAACTATTATGCTAATTAATGGCAGCTTGGTAACGAAAGCACGTGGAAGACCTCTATATAGACATAATTTTGATGTTTAGTATGCGCTGCACATTTGGCATTTTGTCTCTCTTCAGATGATGTAAAAATGTCCAAATATGAGTGGTAGTAGAGTTACCTACACACAATTCGATTTTTTCATTTTGTTTCGATTTTTTGTTTTTATTTATTAAACTAATGATTTTTTTCTTTTAAGTTTGGGTCGTGTCTCGTTTGTCTTTTTAAAGGATAAACGTAATAATTATCAGGATGATTGTATAATGAATTCCCAGCGCCATAGTTATCCAAGTAAAAAGGACCCCAAAAAGAACAGGAGGGCAATACGGAAATGCGAACTGAGATAGTTAGGTAGGTCAGGTTTAGTGGACTGGTGGTTGATCTTGTTCCCGCTAAACCTAAGAATAATTCATATGCTGTTGACCTGTAATGAAAAACCTGTATGGATTCTTTATAAAATTTATCAGTAACTCGTTTCCTGAAAAGTTTGAAACTAAGTATCTTCTTAGGTATTCTTTTCACTTGGTTTCAATTGGCAGAGAACATAGACCGTGTTTAGACTGGGAAATTTGAGACCGGACTCACGAGAGTTCGTGAGCGAGAGAATTGAGGGGTGAGTACTCTCGTGAGGCAGCTTCAAACTATAAACATTGGAAGCGTGAGTACTGTTCCAATTCCAAATTCAAGTTTTTTCCTATTTTGTTCATTATCTGCTTCACTGCCAAAGTGTCAGTTTAGCCAAAAAATTTTAATACTTTTTTGTGTAAGATTATTAACTTAACTTTCATATTAAATTTAAATAAAATCGGTTAAGTCGTTATCAATTTATGGACAAATTTGTAAAAAAACTGAACACCGAATCTCCGTTATATGCAAAATTAGCCTGAAATGCAGTTATATTAAGAATACTCTAAATATGACTTACAAAAAATCGTTAGAGCCGTTTTTGAGAACATTTTGAGAAATGAAAACCTTTATATTAGTACCCGTTATAGCCGAGCTCAATTTAAAATTCGAATTTAGCCAAATAGGTATAGCACACCTATACGAAGTTTGAAGAAAATCAGTCAAACCGTTTATCGATATCGGTGCACAGACAACCGCACATACGCATATATACGCACATACTAACATATGCACATACGCACATACTTACATACTCACATACGCACATCCGCACATATGCACAGACAGATCGACGGATGGTATGACGAAAACTACCTTTATGGGCTTCTCTAGTATCGTAATTTTAGGTTTGATTAAAACCTCGAATTTTTCTTACACGAAACCAATACTTGTCGTATTGAGCAAGTAAAAACTTAAAAAAATCCAAATATTTGGAAGAATGTGTTTCAAGTCGCATTTAATAAAGGGACGGCAATTGAATTGTAATACTCACACAATAACCAAAATATTACAAAAAAAAGTGTACCCAATTTATAAAACAGTTAATATGAAAAAAACGGCTTTACGGCTTTATAAAATTAATTACATTATTTTTTATAAAATATAAATAGTGTTTATATATATATATATAAAATTCAGCGTATAGTGTTTGGTTTTGTTGCCAATCTTTCCTGCTTTAAAAATAGGTTCTGAATCGTCTAGGTGAGCCTAACCGGTTTGTTATTTAGTGTGTGCATTTAATGTTGCCGACTTACTTTTGTAGGATTTGCTAGTTTGACTAAGCCGAAAAGCACTTCATATAATATACTGCCGATTCTTGTATAAAGAGATCAAGCTGCTTAAAGTTGAAAATAAAGACTCCATTCCCGCTGAGGATGGGTAATATTGCCCCAATTGTACTAATGCAGACCGCATCATTTGCATGTTGGTCATCGTTATTTTACGGTTGGTATAGGTTGACTAAGGCATTTTGTCAAACCAAACTACCATACTCTTATGTCAATAATATCAGTCTATCTATCACTGTGATTATTTCATCCACAAGAAAGTTTTATAGGACTATGGTATTATCAAATTCGTTTTCCGTATGCCAAGACCATGAATGAATGAATGAATTAATAGTGGGGTTAGATACACTGCGACCTTAAGGTCTATTGTGCCTCCATCTAGAGCCGGATGAGAATTCTCATACTACAGCTCTTCTTCAAGTCCTATGGCCTTGATGAATTTTAGTAATTGGAGTATCTTCAGAGAGGGTAGTTCGCTCTCTTCTATCTGGTAACGCCCCAGATGTGTGAGTCTTTTTTGTAATAGTGCCCCACATTTTCCAATTAGATGGTCTGGAGTTTCCTCATGTTCATTACAGAATCTGCATATCGGATCGTTTGTGATACCAATGATACTCAGGTGTCTTCTGAGTTTGCAGTGGCCTGTGAGGAAGCCCGTGATGCCAAGACCATAAACCACATGAAGTTTTTAGAAAAAAATAAAGCACAGAATCTTAATCAGAATCATCTCAACCTATACCAGCTTTAGAATATATATATGAGGAAAAGAAAATTTCTTTTAAAGTAAGCATTTTATTATTTAGTGTTAACATAAATTTTCTCCAAATCTGACCATAACCACATTTTAAGTCGACTCTTAAGATCTATAACTTTAAAGTAATATTTGCCTTCACTATTATATTGTTTAACGAATTAACTTAAGAAGGAATTACTGCAATACCTTATAACTTTAATAGGTACATTCCACACATTCCACAGACTTCACGACTAAGTCAACCATGTGAATATCAATTGCGGTTTAACCGCGACCTACCAAAATCAATTATTTTCTAACAAAAGTATAGGTAATTGTTCATTAGCACTGTATAATTTTACGAATTAAATTTTCAAGCTATATCACAATGATTAATACCGTTCAACAAAAAAAATCCCGCTTGCCATTGACTTCTTTTTTTGTTGAGGAACGAAAATGTATAATCCAAAATAAAAGATCTATATCGCGGAACTGTCCTCAGTTTAAATTCCTCTGGGCGGAGAGTTCATTATGTAATCTTGAGGTTGTTTACCACATACCCGTGCACATTCAAACCCACTCACTGAATAATTGATTTATATATATCAGAAGTTGACTTTGTTTGTGTGACATGAATACTTGATTCTTATTATGGATGTGGACTTAAATAAACCACGCAATGAACCTTCTTGGCCTTGAACCCATAAATTGGTAATACTACGTAGGTACATAACAAATGGAATTTTATAAGTATTTCCATCAAGATGAAGAATTTTAAAATGAATAAGATTGTTTTTATATTATAAGTAATAATTTGGATATCCATGATACAATATCAAAGGAGGATTTCATTATGAACACCATCATAAGTAAAAACACATAGTAAAATAATTAGATTATGTGAAATGAATTAATTATTTGATTTTGGATGTTTTTGTGTCATTTCGATGTCATAAATTTGTATTCCCATTAGTTATAGACACTACGTAATGGGTTTATAAGTGTTGTCCAATTAATGTAGTAAGTATTTATATTTCATGAAAGCCCATAGTGGTTACAACGTACAAATTAAAGGCATTGGTTGGATACCTATATGTATGTTTATCCGATGGACATGATGGATACCATTTGATTAGCTTAGAGATATTATAGACTATAATGATTATATCTGTCCATACTCTGGCTAATAAGAAATATGTAAGTTTTGATGGTTTGATTTTGGAAAAGTCAACCACAGACGCTATTCAGAGTATAAGAATTAGAAACATCGTAATCTTTCAAGCAATTTGCATGCTCTTTGAGATTTTGAGAAAAAGAGCTTTCGATAGGAAGCCATGAGATCTGATATAGGTGGCCCTATATGGCAACAGGGAGTTTCGGAAATCTACGTGCGGAATGATAATGGATGTAACGAGCAAGTCGAAATAAAGTTTAAATATACTGCAAGAGTCACCATCGACATCGACAGGTCAAAGTTATATGCTTATCCAAGTTCTACACCTCCATTCCCAGACGACCAAAAATTCTTATTTTTTCGATACCAAATGGAGACTAAATAAAGTGCACTGCTGGGTCAAACAAATTTTGGTATTGAAATTTGATAAAGTCATCCAGATCAATTTTTATACTTGCGCAATAGGGCAAGTATTGGTTTCGTGTAAAAAAAACGTTCGAGGTTTTAATCAAACCTGACATTACGATGATAGAGAAGCCTTAAAACGTTTCGTCATGCCGTTCGTCGGTCTGTCTGTGCGGACGTACGTATGTGCGGATTTGCGGATGTTCAATTGTATGTTCACCGGGCTTCAGCCTAAACGGTTGAACGGATTTTATTCAAACTGCATTTGTAGTACTTTTTTGTGATTCCTTAGAGGACAAATTCGAATTTTTGTTTTAGCCCGGCTATAACGGGTACCTCCCATATAACGGTTTTAGTTTTTACAAATTTTGATCAAACTTAATGTACGTTATAAAAGCAGTAGTATGAATATAACTGCATTGCAGATAACGGATATTTGGTGATAACGGTTTTTACAAATTCGGCCATAACTTGATAACGGCTGCACCGATTATATTAAAATTCGGTGTGAAACTAAAAATAGCCATTTAACACAGAATTTTTCGATAAACAACAGTTTAATTATATAGCTACCACACAACTTGAACTCGCCTTTAGGCCATTTTTTTTCCTTTCTTCAGAACTTAAAAAATAAAATTTTTGCAATACCATAGTTTGCTACAAGAGCAAGTTCGTACGATTCAGTCGTGCATTTTATTTTATTTAAAATCGATCAACCCGGACAGAATTTCCGGACCCTTTTTTTTACCCCGCTTTCATCGTAATGTCATGTTTGATTGTTATCTAAGAACTTTTTTTTTTTTGTGCGAATGTATAACTTGCCCTATAGTTATGGAACCTATAATCGGAAGCAAAAACAATGAAGTGTTGTAACAATAGTGAAACCAAACCGTCTACGTACATATACATAACTTCCTCATCAAGGACAAACTAAGGTTATGACATCGGAGTATGACTACGCTTGTCCACGAATCTTTATATGTATACGTTTTAACACCTCTGTGGACCCATCAACTAAAAAAGTTTAAGTCATCTATATTAATCTTAGGCACTGCAAGTGTGCTTCGAATAATGGTGGAAAAGGTTGTCATGGTCATCAACATTTTTTAAGAGCTCGTTGCTTAGAAATAAGTTAGGGAACTATATACTGTAGAAAACTGTACAACCCAAAACGAAGATCATAACAAAAATAAAAAACAATATCCAACTATAAAGTTGTCAATTAAATAATTATTTAATTTTGGTACGGTTATTTTTATAATAAAATAAATGGAAATACATGAAAAAATCGTAAGATTAAGAGTACAATAATAAAATCAATATGTATATAAGGAAATTGCTGATGTAACGGTGTCTTAGCAATGGCATTAACAGCTTTATCTTGATGTTGTACTTCTGATGATGAACTGTACGCTTTTAAATCTGATGAAGTTGCAGATGCAAGTTAAGCCAGTGTCGCATTACGAATGGACCAGCCTCTTTCACTTGACCATCAAGAGGTTCCTTTTTGGACAATGGCATTGAGTCCATTCACCGGATCAGCTGTGTAGTCGACAATGCACCTGAACCATCAGCATCAATTAATAAGTATTGATTCTTTGAGTCGCCCGAGACTGCATTTTGAATGTCATACCCAATGGTGTATTGCGGATAAGGATCACTTTCATCAGATTTTTACAGAACAATTTGATTTGAATTGATGGGAATTATAGTGCAGCTTTGGCAACTGCAACAAATGCAAGGAACGAAAGACTCTAAGAAAAAAAAAATATATACAAAATAAGTAACTTTAAAGCTGAAGCCAAAAATTCACAAAAGAGACCTTCAAAGCCATTTTTAATTCCCGACTGAAGATTAAGGATTTGTGGACTGATTACCGCTTCCAGTGAGTCATGACTTTTTTATATACTTTGCTGCATATTCAAAGAAATTAATTATGTACCTCTCTCATGAGAACTTCGAATGTCTGACCATATAATATTCTTCCAAGGTCAACATTATACACTCATTGGGATACAAGACGTCGATTAAAATTTCCTTTTTTTTATTCTTCCCAGTAGTTAAAGTGGAATTTAAGGAACCAGTTTTTTTTTTGTATTTTTATCTTCCTCTCACTTGTCGAGGATTACAAGAAAAATTCGATGCACTTTAGAGAGGTCAGTTGGCATGCATGTGGCTAAAAAAAATCGCCTTTTACTTTTGGGCTTTTAGTAATAATAATTGTGCTTCGAGGTAAAGGTAATAAAATCGATGATCATTGGCGACACAAATTGTTACAAATACGAGACATAGGGGTTTTAAATTACCTACTTAAAGGGGAGAAAAAAACAATCAGGTGTTTAAATAATGCAATGCTATTAAAAGTCTCAAGGATTTATATTCAATTTGACCTAAATTCACAAATGATTAACGAATATTAGTTTTAGGTAAACATTGATCTAACTTGGTATGAAATTAAGGAACGGGTGGATGGATCACAAGAACTTAATCCAGCATCTTTAAAAATAACGCCAACCCTTTTTAACTTAAATGTTAAAAAGAGATAAATAATGTGTTTCCCTATTGTTAGGGATTCGCGCAAAATTAGGTGCAAAAAGTGTTCCGATTGAAAGAATTGAACACTGCCATTCCATTCTAGTGTTGCCAACATAACGATTTTTTTCGCTAAGTTTACGAACTCTCTGCTATCCATACTTCATTATGAAATTGACAGTTCTTTGATTTGACAATTTAAAATTTGCTGCCCGAATTTGCAGACAATTTGATAGCAAATTTTGGAAACAAAAGAAAGTTATTTTTTTCTCAATTACCTCTAAGGTAACTTTTTTACAGAAAAAAACTTGGACATGTCCATTCTTATCATTATCGACAATTTTGTAGGTAAACAAATTGAAGAATACAATTTGACGATAAAAAAAATTTACAGTTTTTCATGTGTAATTAACAATAAATTGATATAAAAATTTGCTTAAAAATTTATAACTGTTGTTTAGTCAACTTCTGAAGTGAATTTGCATTCTATAATTAGATAAGTAAATTTACGTATAATTATTTTAAACGAATTTTGTTTTGTTTTTAGATCTTCCATTCCAAATTCCAAAATTAATTTTATATTATTTTCTTTTTTGTAAATTCCATATTTGGAAAACGGCTTAACTAAAAAATATTATTTTTGTACATTAAATGTAAAATATTTATTACTTAAGATTGACGTACTTTAAATTAATTTGTAAAAAATATTTTTTTATAAAAATTATTAAGTAAACATCGATTTATTTAATACAGCTTATGATTTTGAAATTATTTTTTACTATATATTTACACAACGAAAGTTTCTGCATAAATGTACTTTGATTTTGGCTTGAATTTTTGTAAAAAGTAGTTTTAGCATTTTTAATAAAAATTCATGTGACTTTTTCGTACTTCTCACTTGTTATGTGTAAGTAGATACTTATAAGAAAAAAATTAAATTTTATTTTATTTTTAAGGCAACTTGCCACAAGTTGAAGTTCGGGCGATACCCAGTCGTGCACTTTAAGATTCGAGCCAAAACCAAAGTATGCAGAAAATGTTGATGACTTAATATTAGTTAACCAAAAAAATAGTTCCAAAATCTTAAAAAAAAAAACAAAAAAAAAATATTTAAGGAACTTGAAGAATGCCAATTTTAAGTGCTTGTTTCTTAAATGAGTTTTTTTTATAAATATTGAATTTATAAAAAAAGAATTAAAAAAATAATTAAAATTAAAACCACGCACTTTTGCAAAAATGTTTGGTTAAAAAACATTTGGTTAAAATCGATTAACTCGTTCACGAGATAGCTCAAGAAAAACATAACGGTTTTATGAGAGTTTCCGTTAATAGGCCTGCCAAAATTTTTTTTTTTTTGCAACTTAACAATAATAAAAAATCTGATAAAAACCATGTCTAATTCTTATGAAGAAAATTATTAGAGCCGTTTTCGATTAAATAAAGCTTCTTTTTAACGGTTACATGGCAAGTATCTATAGTTTTTTAGCTAAAAATTAATGTCAATATCTCCTCAAAGGAATATAATATACAAACCCTACATACCAAATTTTAAGCAAATCGGTAAAGCCGTTTAGGCTGTAGGTGAATATACACACAGAATGATATACAGATAGACACATTTTAAATTACCCTCTTTAGAATAAGGTACATATGCGGTTATAAATACCTTCTGAAGAACTAAACGACCCCAACAATAATTTTTATCATTTTTGTCAAAAAAACAGTTAACAATTTTCCGTTGACCTTGATACAGAAACAAACCACAACGAAATTCCGGTAAGCATACTTGTGTGTATGATTATGTGAATGTTGGACTACTGTGAATCACATTCACAACATATGGTTCATTATTCTTTTGATGTGTCCAAGAAATAAGTATAAAAGGAGAATTGAAATTAAATTAAAATCAGTACGCTTCAGGTTCACTTACCAGAACAACATTAAACCAATCCTCAAAATGGCATTCAAAGTAAGTCGGACATTTTGTCAAAAATATAAACAATATAAAATAATTGAATAATTTTTTATTTTATATAGTTTGTTGCTTTCTTCGCTTGTCTCGCTGTTGCCAGTGCCGGATATATTGCAACCCCACTTGCTGCTGTTGCACACCCAGTGTTGACCAAGACCGAAGATCATGACCCACACCCACAGTACAACTTTGGATATGATGTTCAGGATGCTATTTCTGGAGACAACAAGAACCAAGTCGAAACCCGTGATGGAGACATCGTCCATGGTCAGTACTCATTGAACGATGCTGATGGTTACAGACGCATTGTTGACTACACTGCTGACCCAATCAACGGATTCAACGCTGTTGTTCGTCGTGAACCACTCGGCCTTGCAGTCAAGACCATCGCTGCTGCACCAGCCCTCATCAAGGCTGCACCAGCTCCATTAGCATACGCTGCTGCTCCAGCTTTGATTAAATCTTCTCCATTGGCATACGCTGCTGCACCTGCTCCATTAGCTTATGCCGCTGCTCCAACTTTGATCAAGTCATCTCCATTGGCTTACGCTTCTTCACCAGCCCTGTACCAACAATACCAACATGCACCAGCATTGATCAGGTCCGCTCCAGCACCATTGGCTTATTCTGCAGCTCCAACTTTGATCAAATCAGCTCCAGCCCTGAGTTACTCAACTGGCCCAGCTTTGGTCAAGACCAGCTTCTCTTCCCCTCTCATCTCATACGCTTATTAAGTAGCAAATTATGTATACCTAACGAACTTTTTTTTGTTGTTGATGTTGTTGTATCTGTGAACCCGAATAAATCATATAAAATAATAGTATTTGCATAAATATTTTGTTTCGTTTATTTTGTTAAGCTTGTAATTAGGTTCAAGGAAGCGATCGAGCCCTTAAATTGAAGGGAGAAAGCAAGAAGATTTTATTAATTTTGGTAAAAACAAAAGTCGGGTTAACAATATTATGTAACATTGCAGTGAAAAAAAAATAAAATTCTTAATAATTTGGCTGACGTAAAAAAATTTACTTTAAGGCCAACTTTACCCATTTACCTCCAATAGAAGCGTTTTTTAAACCAATTATCTCGTAAGCTCATTCATTGGTTTTGACGAAATTCAGATAATCTAACTTTGCCTTTTAAAATTGGGAAAATCATTATATTTTTTTTTTTTCAAATCTAAAATTACATATAATTACAAAAAATAATTTTTCAATAAAAAATGGTCAACCGCATTTTCGTCAGCCGATAGGACGAAGGTAACTTGCTATATATCTACAAATGCAAATGTGTAAGACGAAGTCGTGATGATGGAGATACCAATGGGGTCGCACGAACTTTGCTCTTGTAGCAAGTAATCTTCATGCAAAAGACTGGGAAATTCTTCAACTTTTCACCGCCAACAACAGAGCACTGCATAAAATTTTACTAAAATTCATCGGATTTTTTTCGAAAAGAAAAACTGACTTTTTATAGAAAATACTTTTTTGCAAAATTTTTGATTATAGTATTAATCCCAAGTTTGAAGACGTACTAGAATAAGAAATTTCGGTCAAGCCGTTCAAGAAATGATCGGTTTCAAAAAAGGACCGTATAATACCGTTAGTAAGCTAACGGTATTTGAAAGATGCTACAATCAAAAATTGACAATAAGTCACTCATATAATATTTTATCGAAATTGATCGTATTTTTTTTTCGAAAAATTTGGACCGTTATTTCATGACCTACGATAAAAATAAAAATAAAAATCAAAATATATTATACGCAATACTTTTTACCAAGTTTGAAGAAAATGGGCCCAACCGTTTAGGCTGTAGGTGTCGAAACAGATAGACAGACAGAATTTCCGGACCTACTTTTTTCGTATCTATCATCATAATGCAGGGGTTCCCAAAGTTTTTTTGTTGTTTTTGTCTCCCTACTACCTAAAATGAAAATGCCCACGCCCTCCTCGACGCAAGAACTAAAATGATATGTTTTGGAATGATAAAAGAATGCTTTAATTTTTTGATAATTATTTATGACACCTACGATGCCAAACGCATTTATTTCGAAGGAATTGAGCTATATTCATCGCATTCCATTAAATGACGCTTCATGGACAGGGATTAAATACTAACGTAGCGTCACTGATGGTATGTTGGCTTTTCTTTATGGACCGTTTTCGGCTGCGGGTTGCAAATTTAAATTAAAAAAACGAATACTTTTTTTCGCACAAATACGTGCTTGAAAAAAAAAACGATTTTAGTGCTTCTTCCGCTATGCTGCGATAAACTTTGAGCTTGCTCTTGTAAATTATCCAGCAGCACGTCTTTGTCAATTTGAAAAGGATCGGTCCGTGAGATCCTGCATAATAATGGTTCCCTTTTTTATTTTTTGTGTCAGTTTCATCCGAAACCTTCATAAAACGCTTTTAATCTGATGTGATCCGAAACAAATTAAAAAAGCAAGAATTTTGGGCATGCCAAAATTTTGCGTTTCCAGGGTTGCAACTTTTCAGTTAATAGCGTTATTGCATCAAGATGATAAATTAGGTCGAGTCTCCGCCTCGTTATATTAAGTTAAATGAGTTCAATGAATCGAGAATGTCTGACAGATACCTAAGCAAATACTACTTGAAGCCATAGTTTTCTGAATTCCATAAATAAGTTACTTTGGTTTTGATTTTCTAAAAACTGAATTATTTCATCTCGAAGATCAATATCTTGATGCATAATTTTAAGACATCGACTTCGTGTTTTGTGTTTTAATGTATAGCTAGTTCAGGATTAATGCAGCGTGGTGTGCGTAGGAATGTTTGATACCAAATCGATTTTTACAAATATCGATATTTGTATCATTTGTTCAGTCGATTCCTAATATCGATATTTTTATACTAAGATCAAAGTATCAAACTTCCCTAGGTGTGCCTGACGACTAACTGGCCCGCGGCCCGCGCCATCTGTCATGTCAAAAGTACGAAATCTACGAAGCGTAGGTACAGGATAGAGCAAGACAACTTATTAAATGATTACACTGACAATCAAAACAAACACATTGTATGAAACAGCAAATAAATGGTGCAGGGAACTAACTTCACGGGAACTAACGTCACATGGAAACTAACTTCACCACTATAGTGGGAATTAATTTCACTTTTTTTTTTTTAACTTAATTTCCACTTTGAGTGGGAAATAACTTAACTTTTTGGTGGGAAATTATTTCATTCCTTTGGGTGACGTTACACTTTTCATACAAAATGCACATATTTCATACCCAAACTTGCACCCACCCAAACTCGCACCCACCCCAAATCCTATAGTGGGCCAAGGAGAGGGGTTGCAGGGGGCAGCATGCCCCCCCTTCCTTACCAATCTCAACTGTTGGAGACACCGGGAACTAAAGTCGCCGCATGTTTTCAACTTTATATCTCCTGTAATATAAAAATAGTAGATGGGAATTAACTTCACACAATCTTCAGATGAAATTAGTTATCACCTTTAGTGGGAATTTACTTCACAAAATAAAAGTGAAATTTGTTCACTCTAGTGGTGAAGTTAGTTCCCATGTGAAGTAAGTTCTCTGCACCCTAATAAATATGTAAAAGAAGACAACAATAGTACCTATATACCACCACACAAAAAAGCATCAACCAAAATAATAAAAACAACAACAAAACATATGCATTATGAAAACTGAGATCGAGATTACAGCTAAAGATACTGAGTTTAAGTTTGAGCACACCAACACTAAAGTGAAAAGTTCGCCTGGAAAAATAACACTCCGAAACACGTAGTTGTGATAATAATTTGATATATTATTTTAAAATTAAAAGTAAATAAAGTAAAAACACTAAATTACTATAGTTTTTAACTTGGATTTATTTTATTAAAATGCTTAAACATTTCTTAATTAAACACAACTTGGGAGACAAAAAAACCAAAATATATTCGAACATAGATAAAAAGTATCCTGCAGCCAAACAAACAGCATATGTCTCGATGAATTGTCTACTCTATGACTATAAGTACATAATACTTACATAACATCCAAATGACGATATTTGTATGATCTTTCATCTATAGTCGTAAATCAATATAACAACATAACATCTGAAAAACTGAAAGGACATCAACAATTATTTTTATCATTTTTGTCAAAAAACAGTTAACCCTTTTCCATTGACCTTGATACGAAAAAAAAACCACAACGAAATGCCGGTAAACATATAATTGTGTGTATGATTATGTGAATGTTTGACTACTGTGAATCACATTCACAACATATTATGGTTCATTATTCTTTTGATGTGTCCAAGAAATAAGTATAAAAGGAGAATTGAAATTAAATTAAAATCAGTACACTTCAGGTTCACTTACCAGAACAACATTAAACCAATCCTCAAAATGGCATTCAAAGTAAGTCGGACATTTTGTCAAAAATATAAACAATATAAAATAATTGAATAATTTTTTATTTTATATAGTTTGTTGCTTTCTTCGCTTGTCTCGCTGTTGCCAGTGCCGGATATATTGCAACCCCACTTGCTGCTGTTGCACACCCAGTGTTGACCAAGACCGAAGATCATGACCCACACCCACAGTACAACTTTGGATATGATGTTCAGGATGCTATTTCTGGAGACAACAAGAACCAAGTCGAAACCCGTGATGGAGACATCGTCCATGGGCAGTACTCATTGAACGATGCTGATGGTTACAGACGCATTGTTGACTACACTGCTGACCCAATCAACGGATTCAACGCTGTTGTTCGTCGTGAACCACTCGGCCTTGCAGTCAAGACCATCGCTGCTGCACCAGCCCTCATCAAGGCTGCACCAGCTCCATTAGCATACGCTGCTGCTCCAGCTTTGATTAAATCTTCTCCATTAGCATACGCTGCTGCACCTGCTCCATTAGCTTATGCCGCTGCTCCAACTTTGATCAAGTCATCTCCATTGGCTTATGCTTCTTCACCAGCTCTGTACCAACAATACCAACATGCACCAGCATTGATCAGGTCCGCTCCAGCACCATTGGCTTACTCTGCTGCTCCAGCTTATATTAAATCAGCTCCATCAGCCGTGAGTTACTCAACTGGCCCAGCTTTGGTTAAGACCAGCTTCTCTTCTCCTCTCATCTCATACGCTTATTAAGTAGCAAATTGTGTATACCTAACGAACTTTTTTTGTTGTTGATGTTGTTGTGTCTGTGAACCCGAATAAATTATATAAAATAATAGTATTTGTATAAATATTTTGTTTCGTTTATTTTGTTAAGCTTGTGATTTTGTTCAAGGGACCAATCAAGCCCTTAGATTGAACGGAAAAACTGTAGTAAAAAAGAGAAGCAAAAAGTTTGTCGTTAGCTAACCTGGTTCGTCTTCAAATTGGTTCGTTGATTCGAGTGTATTTTAGTACCAGCTTAAAAAACTATAATCGAACGGAAGGATGGTTTCATATCCCCAGTTTTTTGAGTGAAGGACAATTTTCTTAAAAATTTTCATAAAATGGAAATAAAACTATTAAAAATCAATGAAAAAAACAAAAAAAAGTTTTGGATTCGTTTTAAATGATTTATGAGTACCTAATTCAATATCAAAATCAAAAAAGAAATAATTTGGCGACCCCTGCATTCATGATAATACTTTGTCAGTTATTTAATGAGCAACATACATACTGAGATAATTCTCATTGTACGGGATTTCACTTATTCGCATTTTTTTAAATTTTCTTCTGTTGCGAATTTTTTTTATTAATTAGGGGAAAAAAAAACTTTACTAAATTTCTTTGAAATCAGTGCAGCGCCAGCGGTTCAAAAGATAGTCGGTGTAAACAATTAAGTTAATTAACTGATTCTGAACAAAATTCCCATGAAAGACATGACCATAATAGCAACAAATCACTTATAGAAATTTTTATCGAAATTGATCGTATTTTTTCGAGAAAATAGAATTATCGGTGCCGCTAATAAGGTAGGTAACGTTACTACCAAGGTCAAAAATAAAAATAACATCCTTGGATATTTCTCTAAAAATAGTGTGTACCAAGTTTAAAGGCTAGGATAAGTGTAGTTATAACCAGATTTCTCTATCATCGTAATGGCATTTTTCATTGTTCCCTATATTTTTTTCAGAATAATCTACAACTTGCATTTTTGTACCTATTATATCGCAACTAAAAAGTTCAAACATTCCCTTCATTTTTCGAATTATTCTAGAATCGTACAACTTTTGTTCAGCATTGGTTCAAGTTCTTAACTCGCCAATTTCCACAGCTAATCTACCGAAATAGTGGGTTATAAACTATAAATTCAAATTTTGAAAATTTATTTAAAAACATTTCTCCTCATTAAAAAATTTCATTTAAATTTTTTTTTAATGTTGAACTTATAAACAACGTTTTGTCATCTTACCGGCTTACGACCGCGACCCCCTGAGAAATTCTAATCGACCCCCAGGGCTTAAATTTTTTTTATTTGTCAATTTTAGGTAATTTTGATAAGTTTAACACATGGCCCAGTTTTTGAAGGCGATATTATTTCAGGGTAAGATTAACCTCTAGTTTACGCTGATGGAAACAAATTTTCAGACAGTTTGAAACTCCGAAATTATTAACTCAGAATTAACTCACCAATGCAATATAGCTGAGTTAACTCTATGTTAATTCGAAATTTCAAAGTGACAGAAAAACGTGTATCCATCAGCTCGAACTTAATCTAACCCTGGAATAAACTCGCACTAAAAAAAGGTAGGTGCCCTTTAAAGTTTCATTTATGATTTTTACTTGTGATTAATAGATATAGATACTAAAGGCAAATTATGCATTCGCATAAAAAAAGTCCTGAGATAACAATGAAACATGACATAAAGATGACAGAGAAAACGAACAAAGTAGGTCCGACAATTCTGTCTGTTTGTCTAATGTACCGCCACCTGCAGCCTAAGTTGGGCAGATTTTATTCAAATTTTATACAAATTATTTTTCGAGAAATATCTCCGAACTTTTTTTTTTTTAATTTTTCACCTAGGTATAAAAATAACGGTACCTACCATATAAGAGTAACCGATAATTGCATTGTTCTCGAAAAATAATACGATCAATTTCGATAAAAATTTTTATGAGTGATTTCATTATGTTTCCAATGGTGATGTCTTTTATCGTATTTTTTTCAGAATCAACTTATTAACGGTATTATACCTGCAATAGAACCGTTTTTTATCACTCCGTCTATTTTTTTAAACGACTGCATCGATTATGAAGAAATATATTATTTTTAAACAACCGATTAATTTGTATAAAACTTGAAAATAAATTTTGAAAAAAAGATAATTTTATATTTTTCTCAAAAAATAAAAACAATTTAATAAAATTTCATCTAATGGAATTTTTGCCGGCTGTGATGTGTCTTTCATAGACATAAATCTTTTTTATTTCATACCTATATATCTGTTTTCAAAAGATTTTTTGAAAAAAGAAATTTCAAAAATCCAAGGTCAAAAATTAAAATTGGTCAAACGAATTTTCCAGTCGTCAAAATGGAAATAACTCAAAAATAAAATATAACAACTAGCAATTTTTTGGTTGTTATTATTTTAATTTAGTCGTTCGTGCCAGTCGTGCCCTTTATTTTTTTAATTGAATATTTTTTATGTGTGATACGCTCTTATCAACCCAAAAATAGGAATCATCAAGAAACCATTTTAAGTCGGTTCAAAAGATATATCAATTTTTTTAAATTGAGCTTTAATGTATACCTACCATGCATTTTCTAAGTGCTTTAACCGAACCACCTTTTTCCAAATTCTAAAAGCTGTTCCATCTCAAACTATTAACAATTTTTTATGTTCAAAAAATACGTCTTTGATATAAAAATACGGTAACAACCTTAACAAACATTTTCCTAAAATGTAAACCAATTGAAAGTCTCGTTGAAAGTTCCCCTTTTCTATAAAATTAAATAATACCTTAATTCTTTAAGCACCTAAATATTTTGAGAAAACTTTTTTGTTTACCTTACTGTGATTTTAGCTACTATCAGGACATGTTTCTGTATAGGTATCTATCGATTTTCTTATGTATTTAGTAGATCTTGTATTTAATACATTTATTCATTGAAATTGCGTATGTCACTTCAATTCTATTTAACAAATCAGTACAAATTATTTTCACCGCACTGTAGTATACCCACCTACATTATTACCTATAGGTAACTATGATTAAAATAACAAAATTGATATGTCGATAATTCCTCTTAGATGTATATTTCATGAAAAAACTTGTTCTGGAGATGCAATCTAAAAGATAAGATATAATGTGACAAATCATACCTTACCGTAAAGAATCAATTTTTTTTTAACAGCCGCTAAAAAGCTGCCTCAACACTGCCTAAGGAACAATGCAGTTCACACCATATGTGTAGTGTATACATATCTTAATCGGCTTACATCTGAATCCGGTTCTTAACGCCCAACAAAATAAAGATATTATCTACCTTTTCACACAAGGAAACGTCACTGAGCACAATAAACTGGTTCATTGTGCCTTTTTTATTGTATCCACTGATGAATGTCTTAAAATTCGATTTGGAGCATCGTTTGACCTTGATATACCTACGAAAAATAAGTAGATACCACAAAATTCCGGTACGCATATAATGTTGTATATGTAAGTGGTTCTTTTGATGTTGTCCAAGAAAAGAAGTATAAAAGGAGAATTTAAATTGAATTAAAATCAGTTCACTTCAGGTTCACTTACCAGAATAACATTAAACCAATCCTAAAAAAAAATGGCATTCAAAGTAAGACGGACATTTATTGAATAATATAAAATATAAAATATTTTAATAATTTTAATTTAACAGTTTGTTGCTTTCTTCGCTTGTCTCGCTGTTGCCAGTGCCGGACTTATTGCAACCCCACTCGCTGCCGTTGCACACCCAGTGTTGGCCAAGACTGAAGATCATGACCCACACCCACAGTACAACTTTGGATATGATGTTCAAGATGCTATTTCTGGAGACAACAAGAACCAAGTCGAAACCCGTGATGGAGACATCGTCCATGGTCAGTACTCATTGAACGATGCTGATGGTTACAGACGCATTGTTGACTACACTGCTGACCCAATCAACGGATTCAACGCTGTTGTCCGTCGTGAACCACTCGGTCTTGCAGTCAAGACCGTCGCTGCTGCACCAGCTCTAATCAAGGCTGCACCAGCTCCATTGGCATACGCTGCTGCTCCAGCTTTGATTAAATCTTCTCCATTGGCATACGCTGCTGCACCTGCTCCATTAGCTTATGCCGCTGCTCCAACTTTGATCAAGTCATCTCCATTGGCTTACGCTTCTTCACCAGCCCTGTACCAACAATACCAACATGCACCAGCATTGATCAGGTCAGCTCCAGCACCATTGGCTTATTCTGCAGCTCCAACTTTGATCAAAGCTGCTCCAGCTTTGAGCTACTCAACTGGCCCAGCATTGGTCAAGACCAGCTTTTCTTCCCCTCTCATCTCATACGCTTACTAAGTGATGAATTTGATAATGAAACCTTTTTGTTGTTGATGTTGTTGTATCTGTGAACCTGAAATAAAAATAATTTAATGATAAATATTTTGTGCTCATACTTTTATTTTGTAAATATCAATTAGTGTTTTTCACTAGGCATAAAATTTAATCATCCTTTTCGTTTCGCATATACCTATGAAGTAGCGTTAACCGCTACTAGTTAGGAAAGAACCGTGGAACAAGGTTTTATAGGATGGAATTTATTTCTATAAAGATTTGAGTTGCATTGTAATAAGTCCAGTCGGCAGGTAGGAAAAAAAGGGCTTTTTTGGAAAAAGGTTGGAGGTCCATGAAATTTTCATGAAATTTGGAATGGTAAATTAAGATTTTCTCAAGTTTTGGACCTTGAGGAGGTCTATGAAATTTTCATGAAATTCGGGATGGTTAATTAAGATTTTTTCAAGTTTTTGCCCTTGAGGACCCTGTGTTAAAGGAGGGAAACTGCGAAATGTTCGGCCTTTTTGCGGTTTTTCCTCTATATTTTTGTTGTCTTACGTTTTACGGTAAAAGCGTTTTAAAACGTTTTGTAGAACGGTAAATTTGCTACAATATTATTTATTCATTTATTTTTGCATATCACGTCGTTACCAACATATGGTGCTTCAAAACAGGGGTAATTTTTTAAGTAAATGCAAATTTTCATCTTTTTTCGTCTCGTATACCGTTTTTATTTTACGTTCTACGGTAAAACTATTCTGGTATGTTTTGTACAAAGTTAAATATTCTACAATGAAGGTGTGCATAATAAAGCTGTTAAAGCGATTTTAAATACCTAAATCGATATTTACTTAATAATTTTTTTAAAGTTTTTTACGAATTCAAGGTAGGTACTCAAAATTGTAAGTGCTAAAGGGTTCGCATTTTATGCAAAAAAAATAAAATTTTATAGTCTAGGCATATTCCGAATATTGAATTTACAAAAACTAATTTAAAAAATTAATCAAAACTAAAACTAAGCAATTTTGCAAAATTTTGGTATTGAAATTGTATCCAGTCAATTTCTGAAAAAAATTTTGGGTTAAAATCGATTAACCCATTCACGAGACAGTTAAAAAAATAAAATGCACAACTCGGTCGCACGAACTTGCTCTTGTAGCAATCTATGGGATTACAAAAATTTTTATTTATTAAATTATATGAAAATGCGTACGAATAATGGCTTTAGCGAGAGTTCATAAGTTGTATTGTAGCTTTCATAAAACCGTTGTTTAGCCAACAACTTTAAATGCTATCTTGTGTTAACTGTCTATACTAAGTGCCATGCCAAATTTTATTTAGGGTAAGCCGTTATTAATTTATGGCAAAATTTGTAGAAACCGTTAACCAAACATCCTTACTTACTTTTTTAGGCTTCTCTATCACCGTAATGTCAGATTAAACCTCGAATGAACGGTCAACAATCCTCCCTACATACCAAATTGGATACAAATCGGTACAGCTGCTTAGGCTGTTGAATGTTGATGCTGATACACACAGTCTGACATACAGACAGACAGAATCTCCAAACCTAATTTTTCGAGTTATCATCGTAATGTCATGTTTGATTGTTATCTCAATTTTTTTACATAGATATGCATAACTTGTCTTCCTATAGTCGCAAATAAAAAAGTTCATCGAGATTGCAATTTTGATGAATTAAAAAAAAAAAAGAATGAAACGTTCAGCTACATCCCCCAAAAAAATATATCAAAATAATTTTACACTAGTAAAATTATTATTATTGTTTTAAACTCAAAACATCTTAAACTCCAACTTCTGCAGCACCCTTTTTTGGAATTAGCTATAAAGCTATATTATCACTTCCCGACATTAGCAAAGATGCACATTTTCATTTTAAAATAAAAAAAAATCATAAATTCATATTAATATATTTTTGTATTTAAAACTAAGGTCAACAATAATAATCCAGTCTCTTTGAATTCAATTTCATAAATTAGTAAGCATAAGAAATAAGTGGTGAGTTAAAGCTGGTCTTAACCAGAGCTGGTGAGCTAGCGTAGGCTAATGGAGCAGGAGCTGCCTTAATAAAAGTTTGAGTTAATGGAGCAGACCTAATCAAAGCTGGTGCTTGATGGATGAGTGCTGGACCAGAAGTATAAGCCAAAGGTGCAGGTGCAGCCTTAATGAGAGCTGGAGCAGCAGCAATAGTTTTCACAGCAATAGCAGCACCCAATGGCTCACGGCGGACAACAGCGTTGAATCCATTTAGAGGATCGGAAGTGTAGTCTACAATGCGTCTGTAGCCATCAGCGTCATTCAAGGAGTACTGACCATGAACAATGTCTCCATCACGGGTTTCATGTTGGTTCTTGTTATCTCCAGAAATGGCATCCTGGACATCATATCCAAAAGAATATTGTGGATGAGGATCATGATCTTCAGTCTTGGCCAATACTGGTGTGGCGATAGCTGAGAGAGGTGAAGCAATATATCCGGCGCTGGCAAAAGCAAGGCAGGCAAAGAAAGCGATGTACTTATGAAGAGAATGAATAAAATTAATAAAATTATAATTAATCTATAGGTGAAATCAAGAACTTACTTTGAATGCCATTGTAAGATATTGTTTGTTATCCTGTTGTCGAACTGGAGTAATCTGATTTCCTCCTTTGAGTGCACATGCTTTTATACTGAACCTCATTTCCAAAATGTAATCCAATTTTTCAAGGTCAACGGAAGGTACAAGTTGGTATGCACTGCGAAATTGGAAAGGCGTATTATATTTCAATGTTACTCGTAAAGAAGTGCGGAGCTCATAAACTAGTTTACAGGTGAACCGTGAAATGCACTGCAATGTAGCACGTGGTTGATGCGATGTATTCTTCTTTTTAAGGTTTATACACGTATATGGTTTAGTCGAAGCGACGGGCCTTTTTTTGATCGTGTTACTTAATTGATGACAAGCCATTAAATTTATTTTTTGATCTTAAAAAAAAGTTAATGATCTTTCCATACATTTTTGTTCAAAGAAATTTTATGTGAATGTCGACAAATAAACAACGTTTATTACATTCGAGGAAGTTAAAAAAAAGGCTGTGGCTGATCTTGGTACTCGTCACAATTTTTGCACACAAACAATTGATATAAAATCCTAAAAGAGACATTCAAAGCAGTAAGGGAACTTTTCAATTTTTAGTCAAATTATCCAAAAATGTTGTTGTTAATTGATATTAAAATGAAGGTAATAATGAACTAAAGGCCGCTTAGCGCTTTAATTTTGAATAATAATTCAGTTTGTTTGATAATTTGCCTTAAAATTTAAAAAGAACAGTTTAATGTTAAATGTAAATGTTAAATGTTAAATGTTAAATGTTAAATGTTAAATGTTAAATGTTAAATGTTAAATGTTAAATATTAAATGTTAAATGTTAAATGTTAAATGTTAAATGTTAAATGTTAAATGTTAAATGTTAAATGTTAAATGTTAAATGTTAAATGTTAAATGTTAAATGTTAAATGTTAAATGTTAAATGTTAAATGTTAAATGTTAAATGTTAAATGTTAAATGTTAAATGTTAAATGTTAAATGTTAAATGTTCAATGTTAAATGTTAAATGTTAAATGTTAAATGTTAAAAGTTAAATGTTAAATGTTAAATGTTAAATGTTAAATGTTAAATGTTAAATGTTAAATGTTAAATGTTAAATGTTAAATGTTAAATGTTAAATGTTAAATGTTAAATGTTAAATGTTAAATGTTAAATGTTAAATGTTAAATGTTAAATGTTAAATGTTAAATGTTAAATGTTAAATGTTAAATGTTAAATGTTAAATGTTAAATGTTAAATGTTAAATGTTAAATGTTAAATGCTAAATGTTAAATGTTAAATGTTAAATGTTAAATGTTAAATGTTAAATGTTAAATGTTAAATGTTAAATGTTAAATGTTAAATGTTAAATGTTAAATGTTAAATGTTAAATGTTAAATGTTAAATGTTAAATGTTAAATGTTAAATGTTAAATGTTAAATGTTAAATGTTAAATGTTAAATGTTAAATGTTAAATGTTAAATGTTAAATGTTAAATGTTAAATGTTAAATGTTAAATGTTAAATGTTAAATGTTAAATGTTAAATGTTAAATGTTAAATGTTAAATGTTAAATGTTAAATGTTAAATGTTAAATGTTAAATGTTAAATGTTAAATGTTAAATGTTAAATGTTAAATGTTTAATGTTTAATGTTAAATGTTAAATGTTAAATGTTAAATGTTAAATATTAAATGTTAAATGTTAAATGTTAAATGTTAAATATTAAATGTTAAATGTTAAATGTTAAATGTTAAATGTTAAATGTTAAATGTTAAATGTTAAATGTTAAATGTTAAATGTTAAATGTTAAATGTTAAATGTTAAATGTTAAATGTTAAATGTTAAATGTTAAATGTTAAATGTTAAATAATAAATGTTAAATGTTTAATGTTAAATGTTAAATGTTAAATGTTAAATGTTAAATGTTAAATGTTAAATGTCAAATGTTAAATGTTAAATGTTAAATGTTAAATCTTTAATCTAAATATAATTTTAGATCTGTGTATTTTGTTTTGTTTTTTTCTTGTTTTCCAATTTTTTTTTTATTAAATTTAAATTTAAAAAAAAAAGAATCAATTTCATAGAATTGTTGGGTTACGCCCTCAGGTAACTTGTGAAAAGAGCAAGATTGTGCGATCATATAAGAGACATTTATGAATTTTGATAAAAAAAGGCGTCGTCTGTTTTGGTGGGTTCAGAAAAGGAAACAATTTTTTAACTAAATCAGTGGCAGATCTACCTATACAAGAGAAGTTTTGGGGGATTAGCAATAGGAGTATTTTTGTGTTTCACGCTGTTCTTAAATTTCAGGGAAAAAGTTTGGTTTATAACTGTAACAAAACTTACCTCTAAAATTTTTGTCTTACCTTGCTGTAGCTCTGTTTTTTTTTTTTATTTTTTTGTTTCTTATCTAATGATAAGCATTTGGTATTTCTGTCTTTTACTTGACAGTGTTAACCTCAACAATTAATAATTTGCATTTTTTAATAGAATCTACAAATCGTCGTTGTACCTAACCTACCTAGGTAGGTATTTACTTACTGATGGTTACCTTTATACATAATCAAGTGTTAACCTATAGGTATATTCTCTTTAATTAGGTTAAATTAGGTTTTTGTATCAAATTTAGGCATGCCATTTAAATCAAATTCTTATTTAACAGCGTATGTACTTATACGTAAGTACCTACCAAAGTATAGTGGGTACATACCTATCTACTTACTGCTCACCTATACGCTATAGATAGTAGGTATAACTTACCTACAAAATATAATATCAATATAGTAGGTATATCGACCTACCTATAATTTATAATTTATAATTTATTCTTTAACCATCAATCTTCAACCCATAACTAGCGAGTTGTGTTCATATTCAACTTCTCACAAAATGTTTACAATAGTTAGGTACTCAAAAACAATATTATGTATGTAACCCGTATAACCTCTAACTCTATTAATAAAAATTACAAAAGAAAACAATCACCATCAACCGGCATCTTTTCTCTAAAAAATCTCTCTCAAAACTTAAATCAAAACTTGGAGCTGTAGGTTTGCGATTCTGCAAGTCTGCAACTGAATGCCGGCGACCTCTAGTTGCCAAATACGAAAACACACAATAATTTAATGATGAAAAATAAATCTGACGTCTTTACTGCTCAAACTCTATTCAGACCAGAATTCAACCAATCACAAAACAATTTGTTATTTGTAACAGAAAGGGTAAAGATTGGATGTCATCAATGACATTTTCTTCTCTGTCTGGCTTATCGAAAATAAATAGTGTGTATTCGTTTAAAGGGAGGAACGTTTTCAATTATTGACCTTTCTTCTTCATTTTTTCATACCACAACCACTCTTTTATGCCCAATATAACAATGGCGTTGGACAATAAAAACATGTTATTGTGAATTGGTTTTCCGTGGTAAATAAATATTGACCGTGGTGAAATTTAAAAAATAAAAGTACCCAAACCCAACCCATGCATTAATCTACCTAAAACTAGAGAGTAAATATCAAGAGCTGTTGTGTGTTTTATAAAAATTCAAGCTGATGTAGTGCCACGAGATTGTATAATTAATAATAATAAACATAAGAGCGTTAAATGGCTGTTTGTTTCACCGTTTCACGAAATGACGATAACACCTATAGGTAGATAATACCTAATTTCCTACGTTGTAAACAATTTATAAGAAAAAGATTTAATCTTACGTTGTTAGGTATGTAGGGGAAAGCGGGAGGCTTGAGAAAATCGTAAATAAAAACTTTTCTGTTAATCTCACCAAAATGAAAGTACCTATGAAATTTTGAAAGCTACATTTATCTATTTCAAAAATAAACTTAATTCTCTTAAGATTTTTAATTTTCATTGATTTAATTATTGTTTAACTTTGTAATACACTTTTTGTTTAACTTTGTAATACACTAAAAAATTGGAATATAAATAAATTGCACAGACATAAACATGTTTTTTTTTATAAAATAAAAAAACCTTAACAAAAAATTGAATTTAAAAATGAAGGGTGAAATGGCACTTACTTAGGCACCCTAATTTTTACTTGCGACTATACAGGGTGATGGGTTTAAGATGCACCAAAAAGCTTGGGCATGTAGGTGGAGTTAAGACAAGAAAAAAATTGTATAGGAGGAGGGGTCTATTTCCCCCCGTTTAGGCGGGAGGGGCAATTTTTTAAAACATTGACTTAAATCAGAAAAAAAATTATTTAAAAACAGCGGTGAATGATAAAAAAGCCTTGTTATATTTTTTTGGAAAGCCAGAAAACTATTATTTTATTAAGTTTTTAAATAAAGTTGTTTAAGTGATCAGTTTTAAAAAAATTAATTTTCAAACTCAAAATGTAAAAAAAAAAAATAAAAAAAAATGTTTTTAACTAATTTTTTTCAAAATTTTATGTAATTAACTATTATTTTTATTTTCAAAATTCAATGCTCTTATTAATTTTTAGTCAAAAACAAAAAACCGGATGCCAAAATGTATCTTAGTTTTTGAGAAATTAAGAAAAACTAGAAGTATTTTTTTCCAAGAAAAACACTTTTTTTTTGGTTTTACCAAATTTGACCTGATCAGGTCAATTATTAATTAGAGAACTACTCCCTTTTTATTTTTTATTACATACCATCCGATTTTAATCAAATAATAAAAAAAAAAACGAATTAACTTTTCACTTTACTTACTAGTTTTACTTTTGTTTTTTTTAATTTCTCAAAAACTAAGATACATTTTGGCATCCGGTTTTCTGTTTTTGACTAAAAATTAATAAGAACATTGAATTTTGAAAATAAAAATAATAGTTAATTACATAAAATTTTGAAAAAAATTAGTTTAAAAAATTTTTTTTTAGTTTTTTTTTCAAAATTTTGAGTTTGAAAATTATTTTTTTTAAAACTGTTCACTTAAACAACTTAATTTAATATTAAATAAAGGAATAGTTTTCTGGCTTTCCAAAAAAATATAACAAGGCTTTGTATCATTCACCGTTGTTTTTAAATAATTTTTTTTCTGATTTAAGTCAATGTTTTAGAAAATTGCCCCTCCCTCCTAAACGGGAAAAAATAAACCCCCCCCCATACGATATTTTTCTTGTCTTAACTCCACCTACACGCTCAAGCTTTTTTGGTGCACCTTAAACCAATCACCCTGTATAGGTAGACTTGATAACACATTTTGGTTGTAAATCAGATTAAATAAAATTAGAAAAACAAACGTTTTCATTTTTTAAAAAGAAAATCAAATAGTCAGATTTGAAAAAAAAAGCTTTCCTAATTCTGGACCCATGTTCTGTAACTCTCACATCGAATAAGTTTTCGCATAAACAGTGCTAATCAGAACAAAACTATGATGCAATGGACCAACAAATTTTAGAGTTGAATTTATATTTTAGAAAGAATGGCAGAAAATAAACAAGGGGTAATTTATTTGAATAAGATTTTTGTTGTATTATTATAGGACAATTATTGTATTTATCCATAGAATAATCAAAGGATCTATAAGGAAGGAAAGAGAAATTAGGTGATGACTATTATGTCAACACATTTGGAGATTTTTATTGAGTTGAAGTTTTTTGTGTTTAACTTGCAAGTTGAAATATGAAGTAAATTTTTGTTTTTAATGTTTTTAAATCTGACTTAAAAGTTTAACATTGACATTTCCGCTCTTGTTTTCAATCAATTTGTCAACAATGATATCCGCGTACTGGTGGTTTTGACACTGTTCTGCGAACGAGAAAGAGATACATATATCGTTGTTACCTAAAAAGCCCTATTGAGAAATTAATTTAAATTGTCACTGTGAATGTAAAGGAAACATTCATTCTTCCATTTGAAACTGGAAACTATAATTTTCATGCAGGCATGTTTTCGCATCATGTTATAGACACAGTTTATTTTCCAAGATAGAGAACGGTGGAATATTGTGTTCCACTTGGAATCGAATGAAAAACTTTTCGACCAAGTTACAGAACATGGGTCCTGCTAAAAAAAAAATACGCGACCAGCAGCCGGAAAGAATTAACATTACTAACATTAGACTTTATTGTTTTTTTATGTCTTCTAGTTCTTGGAAAGTTTCTAAGTGGGATATTTTAAAAGAATGCCTTACCCCCTTGCCATATCACCCGACTTTACACAGTATGTATGTATGTATGTATCTACATTGTACATTTGTATACTTCTGTACATAGGCACTATAATCTCATGAGTCTATTATAGACAACCTTGGACAAAACACCATTTTTCGTTGACAAAAACCTACATATGTACTAGTGAATTTGAATCAAAACCTTTACCCTGACTTTGATATAATTTCAAAATGCCGCCTTTTGAATTAAAATATATTTCATCAAACTTGTCAAAATTGTCTACTCATCTTGTGATAATAATTTTTTAAATATTCGAGTAATTGATTGATGTGACTATGATAAATTCCCATCAAAACCAGACAGTGTCCGACTTTCAATGTCTCATAATTATTGGACATATGCTTTATTTATTGTGGCGCCTAGTCGTTACGTGCCATAAAATTGTTGAGCCTCTCCTCAAAGACGACGGACGCCAATATTCAGAGACCCTATAATTGTATTTATTTCTTTACTTTGACACTTTAGTGAAGAATTAAGTATTCAGACTTCTTGACGACTAAGTTAGTTATGACATTGGATAATAAGGTAAAAAAAGTTTAATAATGAAACTCAAATATAAACCGGTGCCAAGCCATTATTTCGTACCTCATATATTTTCAAACATGGAAATCTGACACATTCGAAATGTGTCATAAGGCTATATTTGTAAGGATGGCAATTTGTCGCTTAGCCAAAAATTCGCAAAGTGTCATATGGCCATATCATTTTGCAACCTATAGCCATATATATTATTATAGATCTTATGACACTCTTTAAGAACGGTCAAAGGTAAAAAGTGAGGTTTGTACATACAAACCCCCTGTTCAGACAGACAGACCCACAGAATTGTCGGACCTACTTTTTTTCATCTTCTCTAACAACGTAATGTCATATTTGATTTGTTATAAATTGGGGTTTTTCGCCCCTCCTCAAGATAGCACAGGGTGCTAAAAAAATCGTTTGTCCTGTTTTTTTGAAAAATGTTTTTTTTAAATAACTTTTAAAAATATTTAAGAAATTATTTTGGTATTGCAAATTTTAGGAACTTAATTATTTAAAATATTTAAAAATAAAAAAAATGTTTAACTACTTGTTTTCAAATTATTGAATTTTAAACATTTGAGATTAATTAAATTTGTTTCAAAAAAATTATGAAAACATTTAGTACGCGTTTATCACTCAGCTATCTAAGCTTTCTTATAGATATTGAATTTAGTTAAGATCCATTTGTCAAACGAGAAAGTCAAATTTCAAAAAAAAGCATTTATATGGGGCATAGGTACTGTTAAAACTCGGCTGGAATTATCTGAACCGCCTTTAATGTCATGTTACTCATGTCAAATTTAATCAACATCTTAAAGCCTTTTTTACACGGCCAGTCATTTGATATAAATCTGTTGTATAGTGTTTGTAAAAATAATTTTGTATGCGTGCATGGAATCAAAACCCTTTTGATTTTGACTGATGACTGATTATATGTGTACCTAGATGACTGACGTCCTAGATGACTGACGTCGTCGACTGACGATGTAAAGGTCGCTTTAGTGCTTTTATCGAGAAAAACTGGATTTTTCATAACAATAATGTCATAATATGTGGCATGTACCGTATTAATTTCAAGTCAAAAACATATCTTGTTAACGGCGGCTTTGTTTGGAAAAGATTAAAAAAAAAAAAATGTATTTAAACTACAACTAATTAATTATGTAAATGCGAATTTAGTTTAAATTAGTTTTAAGCAATCTGTATAAGATAAAACTTGATAGATGACCTGAAAGACTGCCAAAGAACTAACCTAGTCTCGACATTAACCTGTGCCGTGCTCAGGGATATGATAATGGTGGAGTTCAAAAATTAATGCTGCATTTTTAAGTGGGACTTTTCAGACTCATTACCGAATCTGTCATTGGCGATGAGAATTAATTTAACAATTTGCGTCTCAGTGGCATCGTGTGAACGTAGCTTCTCAAAATTAAAATTGATTAAGACATATGTACCTGAGATCAACAATGAGCCATAATAAAATAAATAATGATACAAATTCTATATACTAATATATGAAAATTAATTTAAAAAGTTATTTTTTTTATATTAAGATTATTCAACCATGTAGAAGACTTAGCATCAGTTTATTTTAAGTGGATAATTCAGAAAAGTCCACTTATAATAAACTGATACTAAGTCTTCTACTTGGTTGAATATTCTTAATATTAAAAAAAATAACTTTTTAAATTAATTTTTATATATTAGTGTTATATAGAATTTGTATCATTATTTATTTTATTTCCTTGTTATATCTTAGCCTTGGCCACAAGGCAAAACAAAAACACCACCTCCAGTTGAAAATGATTGCAACCATGATCTTGCTGGGTATAGTTCACATTGCAAAAATTATGTAAGCTGAGCTAGAAAAATCTTTTAGCTGGACGTCATAATGACAAGCCCAACAAGCTAGCACCCGGCGAAACGCAATGTTTTCTTGGACTGTAGGTCGTTAAACGCTTTAATTTTCCAAAATAGATTGACTAATTTGGGAATACTTTCAATCGAAAAGGAGCAGACAAAAAAATATAGATTTTAATCGAAACATTCAATGAAATAAAAGCTCGAAAGCACCTTTAAATAAAACCATTGTTCGTTTTTTTATCCTATTTTTTTTTATGGGGGGGAGGGGGGGTGTAAGCTAGCTTTACCGCCCCGGGTGGCACTTCTCCTTAGTCCGCCAGTGGATAGAGAGGTGGTAGTTTTTTTTTTTTTAAACATTCATGATAATGTTTTAAGTTGTATTTATGATGTGTAAATCTTATATACATAATGTGTGACATCCGGTTTATTGTAAATTAATTTGTTTGTGCGAAATTTCAGGGTGGTGCAAGATGCAAGAGTTGTAACCTATTTGCGGGGTAAATAGTAACATGTTAAAACTTACCCCCTGATTTTTATCGAGACCTGTTTTTTTTCGTTTTTTTTTATTGAATTTAGAGTTATGTTTTTTCTTATCAGCATTTAATAAAATAATAATTTTCTTTAAAAAAAAAATTTCCTTGTTTTTTATAACCCATACCTATGTTACAACTATCCCCATTATGGGGGTAAGTTGAAACAACACGTTTTTTTTTCAATCCAATATCTTGACATCTTCCGAGCAGATTTTGTTTAATTTTTTTAGTGGATCTTGTAGGTAGCTGAAACATGGTTGGTTCTTGAATTTAAAAAAAAAGTTTGGCTGACTTATCATCAAAATCTTAGAAGCTTTACATATAGGTTTTGTGAAAGTTGTTAGTTACTTTAAGTCCCATACTCTCTCCTATGTGTGAGTTTTGAAACAAAGATGAATAAAATGAAGTATGTCATCTTAAGCTTGGCTGGTGGACTTAAATTAAAATATTTGTTTTTACATAGGTATAGGTACCTACAAGGGGTTTGTCGCTGGCCAGTTAATTGGTTTAATGATTGCAATATTTCAAATGACTTCATATGATTTCAGATTATTTCAAGCTGTAGGTATATTTAATTTGATTTAAAATTTTAGTGATTGCATTGATTTTAAATACATTTACTGATTTCAAATGATTGCAAATTAATTCAAGTGATTTCATTATGATTTCAATTCGTGATTTCATTAAGGTTTCAAATATTTTTAATGATTGCAAGAAATTATTTAAAATCGATAACCAACATTTTTTTAACTTCATCACTTAAAATAGTGATTGCATCTGATTTCAAATAATTGCAAACACAAGTGGTCAGGTGATTTCATTCGTGACAAACCCCTCGGGTACCTACCTTCCTTTTTTTAAAATAAAATCTTCCTGAGAACTGTCCCCAGCTATTTCTATCTTATACCCTATACCTATTATAAGAAAACAAGAATCCGGGATACTACCATCTACCTTCCTACCACTTTCGCTTACGGTAAAAAATTCCTACCTACCTATATAGTTTTGTACCTACGTAGGTAAATAGCTACCTATCAACAAATACCCACCCCTAACTAAAATTTTTTTCTTTAAATAATCTCTCCCACGTAACAGTGTAAGTATGTCAATGCTTGCCAATTGTCAAAGAATTTAAAAGAAAAACAACACAAAAAAACTGTGTGACAAATTCTCGTTTTACTTTGAGATCTTTACCTAAGCACAAACATCAAAATGTTTCAAACAAATTCTTTTAAACACGCTTGACACTGACACCACAGAGTTTAGTTGTTATTCAATTTATGAGAAGATCCAACGGTATATAGGTATCTTAAAATCAAATCGAGTATACCTACTTAAACTTATCAAACACCAAAATGAAACACACAACCCTCAAATAGGCGTTCCTAAACTCAGCTGCTGTTTTTTTTCTCGTCATCACAAGGCTAATCTCTTAGTTACAAATCCACCAACAAAGCTAAACAAATATTCACTCTTTAGATACAAAATTGATTTACCGCCATTGCTATTGACCAGAAAGAGACAACCACAGACTAATAGCAAACAAGAATGGTGGTGAATCCACGCAAATACTACTTCCAGAGGGCGTTACTTACCATTGTGAATGGGTCATATATTATATCTGGTATTTCTAGCAGAAAGAATGACGAGCCATTTGGAGACGATAACTTTCTTCGTGCGCAGGCAATGTCTGAGGAGGCTTAGGCTAACTCTGGTGGTGTTCGGTCGATTAGTTTGTCGAAATAATTAAATTCGTAGGTTGGATTGTTTGGTTTAGTCGAACTTGTTAACGTATCTTTTCGGGCGGTTTCGTTTTGATACCTTTGTAAAGGTATCTTGAAGTTAGTAAAAAAGATTTTATTTGATTCGTGAAAACTTATTTGTAGCCTAGAAATTATATAAAATAGGAGGAATTGTTTAAATAATATTTTCAAGTTCGGTGACGATTTTTGTGTAGTTTTTAGAAATGTCCGAGCAGTTTGTTTTTAATTACATAAATTTGATAATATGGAAAATGAAACCAATTTCTAATTGAATCTAAGTGAATCTGAGTGAAAAGTGTTAAGCCCCGTACATTTCATTACAAAGTATACCTATAGCTATATCCCTTTTCCCACATTTAGGTACTAAATTATATAAAAATTCAAACGCGATAATTATCAAGTGTCAGAAATAAAAGCTGTCACTGTGATTAGTGCACTGTGGCCTGTCGTCAATATGATGGACGTTGGAATGTACGGAAATCATTCGAATAGTTATCATGCCGTTGGTGGCGGAGGTGGCGGTGGTGAAATGGGATCCAATGGATACAATTACTCTTTTCCAACGGCTGCGGCCGCTACAAGTCATCCATATCATAGCAATCATGGTTATGCACAGACGCTCGATTCGAGTAACATTTACCAGCTAACTCCGCCACATGGTAATCATCAGCAGCAGCAACCGCATGCAGCTGCAAATCCTGTCTACTCCCACCCGCACTTGTATAGCCCATCGGCGGCAGAATATGGGATTTCGACAACGCCGCAGCATCCATCGAGTAATTCACCCACTGACTCGTACTACGAGAGCGACAGTGTGCATTCATTTTACGGGACTGCGTCAGCTGCAGCGCCCGGTAATCCGTCATCGAACAACATCCCAGATGCATCGATCATTAGCTCCGAGAATGGACTGAGTTACACGAACTTGGATTGTTTGTACAATCAGAGTCCGCATCATCATTCACATAATGGAGGTGCGGCAACAGGGTACGGAATGCATGCAGGGGATGATGTGAAGATCACTATGCATTCTTCATACGGATTGAATGAGGATACCCTGATGCAACAGTCTGCGGGTCAGCAGCAGAATACGCATACGCATGGCAGTATGATGGGCTCAAATGCGTGGCATCATCATGCGCAGCACTTGCAGCATCCGTCGGCACATCATACTGCGACTGCGGCGGCGGCTGCAATGGCAGCGGGATATCCCAATGCGACAGGTATGGATGGAGCGATGGTATTGGAATCTATCGCTGGCATGTCTTCCAATAGAAGTGGCCAAATGGGCAACAGTGGAGGTTTGGGTAGTTCAAGTAATAGTTCGCGGAGTCAACATGTTGTATCGCCAGGCGGAACAACACACACGCTGACGGCGCAGCAACAAACTTCCCCAAATGGACTGCCAACTTATAAGTGGATGCAGTTAAAACGGAATGTGCCAAAACCTCAAGGTAAGCTTTAGTTAAAATAATTGTATGCCTATAAGTTGGTAATAGGTACACAAAAGAACCCGTTTGATCTAAGAGTCCAGCGACGAATAATTACGCACTTTCCTTTACGTCGCTTGATAAAGAACATTACCTATACCTAAAATTAGTCTCACATATATAATCATAAAGCTCAGCTCGTATTATAACTAATCCGGAAGTCGGAATTCGGAGTATGATGGCCTCCACACACCCTTAAAGATGTTAAAAAATTTATATTGTGTTAAATGAACCATTTCCAAAATTTCCCCTTCAGTGCATTTTTCAACAACCTAACGATTAATTTTCTGGCGAAAACAAATAAAATAAGAAACGATTTTTGAGGAAAATCGTAAAGACGTCTTCAAGAAATTTTTTGAAACAAAATAGTTATGTTTTATAATTATTGAAAACAATAACATGCATTTCTTTTTTAGAAAATCACTACAAAAATACCTACCGAACCTCCGAATACTTCACGAAAGCACTATTTATAATTTTGCTATTGTTTTCAGTCTTACAAATTTATTGTATGTCGTTTAAAATTCATACACAGTTGCTGTAATATTGATATTTAGTAAAAACAAAGCATGTTTAGGTTTTGATTTAAATAAGACTTTGAATTTTATCTTACAAAATATTGAAAAATATGGTTTTTTGGGGAAAAAAAATGGTCTCAATTATTTTTATAAGAAATAATTTTTAAAATAAGAAAGTTTTTACCAGGCACCTTATTTTCATCGACCTGTTTTAGAAAACTGGTAGAAAATATTTCTCGCTTTCGATATTTTGCCTTTACTTGACCGAAAAATATAATTATTTATTATTTTTATACTTCCCATATAATAATAACAATAATGTCAAGAACAAGATGGAAATTGTTTAAGTTTTGGTTTGTATAGATACATATAGTAATATGATCTCAAATGGCATTACGTATTTAACTATACAGTTTAATATTTTTCTGTAAACGATTTGTACCTTAGTTGGTTTTTATGTTATTGAATAAAGTGTTTTTGAACGTTTACATTTGTAAACGTTTTTATACCTAGTCCAGCAATAGTATCTGTAAACGATTTGTTACTAAAAAGTAGTTTTTCTGTTATGTGTTTTGAAGAGTTTTTGAATTTGTAAATGTACAAATCAGGTACATCAAATAGAATTTGTTCATATACTGTCAACACGACATTTCATTCCCCAAAACCGTTTACGTTTTGGGTACAGTAAGTAAACATTTCATATACGCCTAAAACATTACAGCTACGATGATAATATTCAGTAAATGTTCTGTAGCTCTGAAATGCTTCTTGGGAATTCTGTAGAGTTTCCTGCGGAAATTGATTTTTGTTTAAATTAATATCATTCAATTTTAAAACAACAAGAAAGTTTTCAAATTTCAAAAATTAATCTATTTAAATTGAACTCTGGGTTTTGTAAAAAAACAGACTTGGTAACAATTTAACACTTTGTTCTAGAAATTGGTTGATGGTACGATGACCTTTTTTGTAGAAAAAAATATGAGGTACAAATTGTACCCATAAAATTATTTACAAAAAGTAAAAAAGTTCAAAAAGTTCATAGTTTCCGAGAAATTCGCAAAAAAACTGAATTTCGACTCCTTTCTCCCCCGAAAAAAAAATGTACTTCGGGCCAAATTATAGATACTTTTGAGGATTTGCTAAAGTCATAAAAACAAAGGTGTCCAGTAAAAACCAGCTTTGTCAGAATTATATATTTCGTAATTTTTCTTTTTTCGTGTCTTATTTTCCTGCGCTATAAAATCACTAAAGATATTATTAAGAAAGAAGTTTGAAAATGATAAGACAAATCCTCTATTTTTAAACTAAATTTCAGTAACAAAGTCACCCCGCAGGCCAAAGTCACAACAATTAACGATACATGGCTGTTTATTTTAAAATAAATTCTTTAACATTAGTTTTATAACAAACAAGGAAACAAATTCCTTGAAAGAAAAAACACGAGTTCGTTAAAAAATAAATCAAACTAAATAAAGGGCACGACTTTTGGAGCCCAAACTTGTGGCAAGTTGAGGGCTTAACACAAAAAAATAAATTTTAAAAAATCTAACCCAAATCAAACCATAGATAGGTAGGTATCTACCTATGTATGTATGTATATGCAAAAAAAAAATTGTTAAACAAACATTCAAACCGTTAAAACGGTTTTTCAAAAATATGGATTTTTTTCAAATTTTGTTTTGAAAATATTTTTTAATGACAAAATAGGGACAATTTGAAAACTTTTAAACTATTATACCTACCCTAAAACTAAATATTATAAAAACCAATCATCAGGTTTTTAAAATATTATATTAACAAAAACATTTTTTTTAACCATTATTTAAAATTTAACATAAATATTTTAAACAAAAATTCGTATCCCATGTAGGAAATCAAAAAAGGTGCAGGTATACCTACCTACTAAAACTTAAAATAAGTAAACCGTTTTATGGTAAGTAATAAGTATAGGCATGTATCGTTAAACGAATTTTTCGACAACTTGTCCAACTTAAAAGCCACATCAAATTTAAATGAAATCTGTTCAGCCGTTAAAAATTTATGGCCAAATCTGTAAGAAATGTTAACACCAAATATTCACTATGTGCTTTTCAAGCAAAAAAAAAAAAAAAAAACAAAAAACAGCACCCTACTTATAACGTTTACAAAGTTTTATCAAAATCGTAATATTCATTTTACTTAGAGAAAAATCGGTAAAACTCAAATCGTTATATGGAGAGAAACCTGTTATAGTCGGGCTTAAACAAATAAAATGCACGCCTCGGTCGCACGAACTTGCTCTTGTAGCAAACTATGGGACTACACACATTTTAATTTACTAAACCCTGCAGAAAGTTCGAAAAATATCAAAAAGTGGCTTAACCTAAGATCAAGTTGTATGGCAGCTTTCATTAAACGGGCGTCTAGCAATAAACTGTGAATAATATCTTGTGTTGAATGTTAGCACTATAAACTCTGCAAATGTCCAAATTGAATTTGTAAAGGCCTGTTGAACAATCGTGGTTAAGCCTTAGTTATAATATTTGCATATGTGGCTCTAAAAATCTGTTAAAAGAGTATGTATCAAACATTTATTGATTGCTTGCTGATGACAACTAGTTCACACTGAATATTCCGCAAATGCGAATCTCTCCAAACACAAAGTGACAAAGCTCAAAACTGATCAAAACCTTTAGACAAAAAGAAATTAAATTTCAGATTTGACAAGATACCTGTTTACTTTTACTTTTTTTTACTCGAGGAATATGAAAAATGCAACATGAGCACATTTTCGGATTGAACTGGCAGATTTAATGTCCTCCTAGTTATAAATTTTCCAAAAACATTTGATTTTCCTTAAAAATGTTGATAATTTGTTTCGAGATTTGGGTATGTTTGTGGGCAATCGAACATAAGACAGGACCACACTTTAGAAGCCACTACAACTTTACGAACATACCCCTATCGAGATACATGAATTTATCATTGGTACCAACAATGACAAAAATTTTGATCGATACTCGAATGAATGTTGAAAATTTATCGGCATTGAGATTTGACTTCTGCTTTTATGGGGTAGTGGTACGCAGTGAGATTCTTGTATGGAAAATCCAACTTCACTACGGATAGGTATTCTTACGGAATTTCTTCTGGCTTAATTTCTGGGAGCCAATAAATTCTCATCTTAAACTATTATTGGAATATTATTTTTAGAAAAATATATAGGTATAGGTATCTTACACCTCTGAGTGTATACGTACCTTCATTTCCTATAAATTAAGTTTGAGGTTAAACTACGAAACTGGATTTGTATAATTTATAGGAAGATATACCTAATCAATCTACCTAATTTATATAAATACCTTGTATAGAACTATATAGATTCCTATTATATATTTAAAATAAACAAAAATGATTGTTTACCGATCAGAAAAACATTAGATATTAAGATTTTGATAGGTATCTATTCATGAAAAAATATCTTCTCATCCAAAAGATCGTATATTATCCTCGAGGTAAATAAGTTGCCACCTTGGCCTTCCAGTATAGATAATGACGTTAATTAATAAAATGTTTATATGCCTTCAAATTAAATTTTATAAACGTTTACCAAAAGAAATAAAAAAAAAACCAAACATTCCTGTGAAGTGTCAATGTCAATCTTATTCCCAAAAAAAATGTTCGTCAAAAAAAAAAAACTTTGACACGAAGACCCCACAAGAAAAATAGTTACAACTGGCTGCCTTTTAACTTTGAGAGAAAAAAAAGCATAAACAGCATTTTTCACTTCATTCCTCTACCTAGGTATGGGCCTATTAAGTATATATATACATTTTTTCCTGACCCTTTTAATGTTAAATTGTGATAGGGAAAAATTTGTCACGACATCAACCAAAGAATTATAAAAATAAAAATAAAAAACAACACTGCTTGTAGCGGATGGTGGCGGTGTGGTCTGCCGCGCCACTTAGAGAGAAATTATAATTAATTCTTTGGAATATTCAAGTTCGTTACCGGTATACGAGTATATTTTGGTATTCCAGTATCTTTACGTACAAATTCATCCAACAAGCACCTCGTGTTTGCGTGAGTGTCAAAAATATCAAAACATCACATCAAATAGACATTTTCGGACATAGTGTCAGAATGAGAAATAATAATAAAAAAAAAGAAATACTATTTCCATACACAACATCAGACATAAATGCTGGTTGTGGGAAACACAGTTGAGTTTGGCGTAACTATTATTTTTGGTTTTGTATATTCAGAATATTTCATCATCATATATCACGATAAACAGAATGATAGACAATATTTTTTGTAATTTTTGACTGGTTGCTTAAAGATACAGAACTCAAAAAAAAAAACAAAAGTGAAATAAATTTGTGAAAAAATGAATAAGTTATTAGGCATCTATATATTATTATCTTATAATGTTTTAACAAAATTATTATGATTAATTAAATCTTCTTACTTTTCCAACATTGTTATGATTTCTATAGATAATAATATTATACAGGGTGATTGGTATAAGATGCACCAAAAAGCTTGAGCGTGTAGGTGGAGTTAAGACAAGAAAAAAAATCGTATGGGAGGGGGGGGTCTATTTGCCCCCGTTTAGGCGGAAGGGCAATTTTCTAAAACATTGACTTAAATCAGAAAAAAAATTATTTAAAAACAACGGTGAATGATACAAAGCCTTTTTTTTGGAGAGCCAGAAAACTATTCTTTTATTTAATTTTTAAATTAAGTTGTTTAACTGAACAGTTTTAAAAAAAATTAATTTTCAAACTCAAAATTTTGAAAAAAAAACTAAAAAAAAATGTTTAAACTAATTTTTTTCAAAATTTTATGTAATTAACTATTATTTTTATTTTCAAAATTCAATGCTCTTATTAATTTTTAGTAAAAAGTTAATTCGTTTTTTTTTTATTATTTGATTAAAATCGGATGGTATGTAATAAAAAATAAAAAGGGGGTAGTTCCCTAATTAATAATTGACCTGAGCAGGTCAAATTTGGTAAAACCAAAAAAAAAAGTGTTTTTCTTGGAAAAAAATACTTCTAGTTTTTCTTAATTTCTCAAAAACTAAGATACATTTTGGCATCCTGTTTTATGTTTTTGACTAAAAATTAATAAGAGCATTGAATTTTGAAAATAAAAATAATAGTTAATTACATAAAATTTTGAAAATTCTAATCTGACAGCCATGGGACTGGAGTTTTTTTTGTCCACATAAGTGAGTGTGAACTCGTTCGCTTAAAATGAATTAATTTCAAAAAACTTAATAATGACAGCAATTTTTGTTTTTCTTTATAATAAGTTAATTTTAATTAAACCTAAGCTATCAGCTGTCACCATTACAGTGCATTTGGTTATTTGTTAGCAACACTGCAACATTTAATCACACAAATGTCGGCAAAATCAAATCTAACGTTAATTTTAAGACCGCAATTTTATAGAGTATATAGATACTAACAATGTGGCTTGAGCTTTATTAATCACATGAGATTGACCACCGAATAAATGTTAAACAAACATTACTAGGTTTTATACTTCTTCACCTTTATTGTTTTACTTGAATATACGTAGGTATACATAGAGAATAAATTTAAATATATATTTAAACACTCTATACCTATCTACACTTTATATGATTTAAATAAGTAATTTCTTATTAACTAAATTATTAGTTGGCTCACAATTTAAAAGAAGTTAATTTTGAAAATTTTAAAATGTTTTTTTTTCGTAGTTATTTATTGAACGATAAATTTAAGTTTTTGATTGTACCTACATTTAAAAAAAGTAAAACCTTGATGAGGAATCAGAACCTTCATTTTAACTCATAGGGGAGATATATGTATAATATATGTAGATAGGTCATATCATATCATATATTTTGTTTGTTCAGATTGCAATTCGTCACATCTAAAACTTAACCTACTAATCAGACGAAAATTTACCATTAAATATCCCTTTCATGAATCAAAGATAAATAATTATAAAAACACGTTACTGCCCCCTTAGCCACCCACAAAGCCACATATCAATTTAATAGTGGGTGTGCCAAGCTATACCTACTTTAATTTTCCATTTAAACACTTAATTGTTACCGAGCGCACACGCTCCTGGCTTAAGATACATTCCTACCTCACACAATAAAAAATACCAATTGTAATTCATTTTTCAAAAGCAGGGCCAGTTATGTATGTAAAGTAAGAAACAAGACAACTGCTATAAAGAAAATAAAAACAACAACAAAATTGACAGAATTCTGAATTAAATTGATCTATTACCCGGCGCCAGTCTTATTTGAATTTATTGATAAAAAAAAATATATGAAAACAAGAATGAAATGGAGAAAAAAAAAATCGAAGTGGAGCCGGGTTATGACATGAAAAGACCGCTTACTCATGCGCGTCCACGTCGCGTTTACACTGCGGGTGTCTTGATGCATTTTATGGTTTGTAATAAAGAATAAATTGCCTCTGTTAGCATTGGCTCCTGAAATGCATACCAACTTATTTATTTAAGACCTTTTGATGGCGATAACGATGAAATGGGATACCTTTTGGTCAGTTATACGATAATCGCACTTCAATATGACGATGACCTATACAAACAGTTGTTGTCGTTGTCAAAAAATCGAACATAATTATGAGCGAGAAGTTTTTAATGAAATTTCATAAAAATAAACATTTTATGTGCACTTCTTGTTATTGAATCTCACATAAACAAACATTTAGACTGTTTATGCAAAAGTTATACCATGCATTTTCTTTTTCTTGTTTGTTTGCACACCTAAAAAGGATCCGGACAGACTTAACAAGGAAATCGCATTATCTGGACTAACAAAACCTTAAAATAGAGACATCATCAGCAGGGTTAGAGAGTCCTCTTGCTCCATGCCAACTACTATCAAACACACACAAAAAAAATCACTCGAGTGTTGGGTAATATTATACCAAAACACGGATAAATGGAAGGAATCGCTTTTCTATAATATATATAGTTTGCCTGTACGAGAGGGGTGAGAACATTGCGCGAGAGTCCAATATCTTATCTATTTTCTTTGCTTTTGCCATATCCATAATCATTTTTGAAACGTGCACGACATTAAATATTTGAAGTGGAATATTATATTTCAACCACCACATAAATATCCGACAGTCATAAACATACATACATATATAGACTGCTACTGCAGAGTGCAAAGTCATGCGAATTCTTCATATTGAAAACTTTGCAGGGTAAAATAACGAGTATAAAAGTAGATATATACCTAAACTAGTAGATATATACAGGGTGTTTCAAAATATTCTGAAAGTTTCTATGAAATTTAAAACCATGGTTCTTGACTCTAAATTATTTTCTGACAACAAATGTAAATGTGTAGGTTAACTCCTTAAAAGTTGGGTAAGAGTTAGAACATCTTTTAGTGACAGTTCTAAATATTTTTTAGGGCCAGTTTTTTAATGGTAAGTTAAACAGTCAGTTAGTACTTATTCCTCAGTTAGTGAAAAAAGTGGTTTTTCAACTGCCAGTTAGCTCTTTTTCTTAGGAATAAATAGCTTAACTGTGGAATAAAGTTATTTGTTCGTTTCAGAGCCAGTTAAGAAGTCATTCCTAGGAATAAATTGTTTGACTGTCAAAAAAGTACCGCCACAGCTTTAAATAACTGACACCTTTGGCGCTTTAAGTTTGGCCTCTCCCATAGAATATCAAACATGGATGTCATTGAATTATTTGTTTTGATTTGGACTGGGAGTCAGGATTTCGAAAAGCATTTTAGAAGTGAGCAAATATTCATTATTTGTGTATTATAATTATAGTTTTGTGTTTTATTTCAGAATTTCAATGTTTGAAAATTGCAATGAAAAAGAAACTTGTTGGGTTTATCTCACAGAAACAAAAGACAACAATTTGGATAAATGACTGGAGTGGGTTGCCCGAAATCACAGACAGTCAATTATAGGACTGATTTTATCAATATATAATATATTATTTGTTTCGTCAACAAAATTTGTAATGTTGTGGCCTTTGTGGCAGTTTATTTTTTGAAATAAATAAATAAGAACAAACTGAATGAATAAATTGATATACGATTTGTTTCTGAAACCTGAAAGTAAACAAATAAATGTATGTCTATTCCACTTCATCATGGCCTATAGACAGCTAAGAAATTATCTCACTCTAACACTATGAAGTTAGATGTAGTTTATTTTGTTATTCTGTGGAATACATGACTGACTCTTTTTTATTGCTTGAAAAATCCACCAATGTTATCAGACTGTTAAAGATTCAGATAATTTTATTCTTCTCATAGCTAACTGACTGTTTAGCTGCCGAATGAAAAATTGGCCCTTAGACATATATACTGTTAGATACAGAAATACTATACTGCACTATACTTTTTTTTTCAGCCATGTCATTTCCTATGTTCAGTAATCTTTTCTTTTAAATTTGGACTCAAAATTAAATCACAATACCAAACACTATGTATAGAGTTACTTATGGTACCATATATTATTGATTTATATGGAAAATAAAAAAAAATATATGAAGTTTTCATCTCTTAAGACTTAAGGTGTCTGACCGAACAAACGTTGTCGAGACTAACAGTAAAATTTTATTGTAATATTTTTAATTGGAAAAAAAATTTCTAGATGTTTATAGAAACATGTTTGAAATGATTCTAAAACGTTTGATGTTTCCCTAATGAATTAGAAAAATTTGTGTAAAAAAAAAAATAACGGTAGGGTAAAACTATACAAAATGGCCCATTTTACAAAACGCCCCACTAGTCTGGCACGCACACAGATGTTGTTATACACTCACGACAAAAGAAATCAGTTTTAGTCATTCGCTAAAAAAAGTAAAAACAAGTTGTTTGGCGCCAAAACATATTACGTCGAGCACAGCAATAATTTTATTTTTTCAGGACCTATGTACATTACATAAAAAGTATAAGTATATATTTAGAAAGTAGATTAAATGGGCTTTTTTGTTCGTTTTCGTTGATTTCGTTAAAGCAGGCTGTGTTCCTATATTTTTGCTGTGGCGTTTTGCACTCAGAAATTTAAAAAACGCCCCAACGTTTCTTTTATATTCTGATAGCAATGAAGACGAAGACAGCGACTTAAACACTAGCAAAGATGAAATTTCAGATGACGGAGGGCATTGAGTGTTCCAAAAATTATTTCAAGACCGTTTCATCATAAGTCTGGATTCAATGCATATATCTTGCCAGGGTTTCTTTGCACGAGTTTTTTACTATGTTTATACCAAATTGCAATAGCTGCGGACGCAAGGGAAAGCACCAAGCCAAACACAAAACGAATAACTTAATATTCAGAGATTTATTAATACTTATTCTTACTTTTTCCTTAGAGGCGTTTTGTCTATATTGTGGGGCTTTTTTAAAACTACCGAATAACAAAACGCTCCACTTAAACTTCTCTTAAAAAATATATTTATAATATATGCAGATATATTTTTGTTCAAATTGAATTGCCAAACCAAACTAATGAAAAAAGAATGTTTATTTCTTATTTAATAAAATAACTATTATTTTTGTTTAAGTTTTTGTTTTATTAGAGATTCTAAAAAAGTGAGGCGTATTGTTTCGTTTTACCCTATATTAGATTTTACTATTGCAATTTCAATTACGGAAATCGTTTTCAATGAACATTTGAATTAAGCTTTGAAGAACTTTCTCCGTTTTTCCCCTTAGTAGCTTTTTTCCATTACGTCTCCGCCAAAAGCAACCGTCTGGGTTTTTGTAGAAAGTTAAATTTTCAACAATTTTGACTGTATAAACATTTTTGTATGTCAAATCGTTAGGAAGTAATGGCGTTTCGAATAAAGAAAATATTTTAAACTTCGCCAACAAATGTCAAATATGACCGCCATATCTCGGAACCGAAGTTGATACACAAACATGTAATTAAATATTAAAGTAAGAATTGTATAGGAAATTAAACGCTCTACAAATAATTATTTATTTCGCAGTTGTTGTATATGCTCTCAGTTTACAGTGTACTCTCTGTTCATACAGTGTTCCCGAGCTCAAAAACTTGAGAAAATGTTAACTAACTTTCCCTGAACTACCTACATCCCAAAGTTTCTTTAACTTCGGTCCTTTTTCCATTTATACCCTCTTCTTTTAAGCTGTCAACTAGACTAAAATCCAATTATGGGCGTTGCACCTATGCGCAGCAACTCAAAGTCTATATATACCTACTCGTAGTCTCTCAGCCGAACAACACTGAACACATAAAGTTTTGCTCTATTGAATGCAGAAATACGAAAACAACACTTAAACACCCTGTGAAATATTAATTTGTTTATTTTTTCATTCTTTAATTCTGACTATATAGACTAGGTATAGGTATGTATGTATATATGCAAATACAATTTTTAATAAAAAAAACATTGGATACTTGTAACTTCTGAAAAAAGAACAACCAAAACAACCATAACTACAAGCCAAATTACACTGAAATTATCACCAATATCTAGATCAATTTTTTTTAAATTATATTAACGTATCTTCATATCCGCTTGACTGAAGTTTTAAGCTACAAGCAAAACCTGGGGTGGAATCGGCTAAGGTGATTTGTGATAAGTGATAGTCAAAATCAACACTTTCTGTCTGCGTAAGGTGATCATCACAGTGATAGCTAAAAACCAATCACCGAAATATTGTGATAGTCAGCTTCTCATGAAATTGACGTTTCATTTTCATTTTTGTGGCAATATGACTAGAGTTACCACACGCATACAAAACATTATAAAATTTTTACCTTTATTTTTAATTTTAGTCACCAAATCATCAAAAAAAATATTTCTTTTACCATATGAGTATACAACAATCGAAAATAAATGGTTAAATTTAGAATTATTGCATTTATTCACTAAAAAAATAACAATTTCAATGAATTTACTTGAAAATATGACTACGGCAACAATGTTTTTCACATATGTCACTGAAAAATTGAACAAAGTTGAATTGAGTTGAATTGGTGGATTTGATCACCTTACGCAGAAGGAAAAATCAATTTTATCACAAGTGATGATCAGAAATGTGACAATCATCTATCATATTACGCGATTCCACCCCTGATTTTACTTCAAATTGAACAAGGTTAGCGAATTCCCACATTGTGCGACGCTCCTAATTTTGTTTTGACCTTTTGGTCAGAGGTGTGCATGGCGTTGGGGCGCCTTCGATTTTCGACACGTCTCTTCTTTTTATACAAAACTTTAAAAAAAAACTTAAAATAAATTTCCAAAAAATCCCAAACTTCGTCAAAGTATTGGAAAAATACTAAACTTTAGAATCACATTTAAAAACAATAAAAAAAAAATCGGAATTATACTAATTTTTCTCTTAAAGTATCCGTGGGTGCAACCTTTCTATATACACTACTTAGATAGGTATGTTTGTTTATAAAAAAAAAAACTGCATTCCTCACTTTTTTTTATCAAACTTTACTTCAACTGGCCCCCATCGCAGGTTAAAAATTCCTTGAAATTTCTCTTCTTGTCAATTTATTTTCATCTCAGCATGTGTATTCCGCCGCCGCCACAAGATTTTAAATAGAAAGGCTTTATCTAAATCCTCAAAAGTGCAGCATGCATTATGCGTTTATAACGTTGCGTATCGGTGGATCTCCTTAACCGGTAGAAGACAGCGTTACACTGCGATTGACAGTTATTAATAACCGATGCGTTGCGTATTGAAAAGTCTATGAAGCCATACCTCGATCTTAACCCGCGCTCCCCCACCATTTACCTAATAGAACTCACACCAATAGATACAAGTCCAACTGTCCCATGAACTTGTTCCACTTGCTGTGCGCCAACACTTTTTAAATCATTCTCCATTAATTTATCATACACATTGTCTGAATAACTCTACGTGGACATTGGACATAGAGGAGAAGCCTTATGGAGGAACAGAAAGATACACCAGTGATCTGGAAGTCAAGTCACTTGTCACAGATTCATTGGTCATCGGGAACAGCAGCAACAGCAGCTTTTCTGGTGTTAGCAACATCATCCTCCTCTTATGGGTTGCTTTTTTGTTTTTTTAATCGGCCGACGAATATGCTGACTGAATGTGATCACGTCGGCAAATTTTCTTAACAATTTTATTAAATTTTATCGACAATCATAAATAATAATTTTCAATTTGCGATCCCCTCTCTCACCACACACACACACAAAAAAAAAAAGACAACAAAATTAATTGACAGAAGCAGCGGACAGACCTGTTTCATGTGATGTTTTATCAAAGTTAAACATCTCAATAATAATTATAATAATACCTTCCAGGTCTTGGACAGTGTGGAATCAAATACTCAAGCTATTATGGCAAGGGGAATGTGCAAGGATGAAAATAAAATGTAACTCCAGAGGATTTCCATCGCGGATGCATTTGGGGAGAGACATTTTAGACGTTTGTCGATATGTATCTCCTTCCCGTCTGGAGTTGGGGATGTAAATGTGACTGCTGGTTGGTGCATGCCGAGTTTCTGGGATTTGCTCGTGCGTTGCGAACATTTGAAATGACACATCCTCGTTCTGTGGATTTTTTTTTTTATTTACAAACTCATTCATGCGAATATTTTGTATATCAGAAAAGTGTCTAGAAGTTTAGCAAGGAGAAGAAATGCAGTAGGATGTATGAATATGTATATACATATAGATATTAATGTTAATAAGATATTAGATATTATTATTATTAAGCTGAAAGATGTCAAGTGCTTAAAATATTTTTTTTTATTTTATTTACGACTATCTGACCCGCCAAACGTTGTTTTGTCTTTTCCTATTTTTATTATATAGGTACGGTGACCATTCGTCCCGTATTTCCCGAGACAGTTCTGTATTTGAGTAGCTTGTCCCGGGTTTTTATTTAGGAAATACATATTACGTACAAATGTCCCGTATTTAATATTTAGTCCCGTATTTGTCCTGTATTTGCATATTAATTTTTAATATTATGTATATTATTCAAACATTCTATTATTTGGCAGAACTCAAAGTTTCGTGTCAATATACAAAAGAGTAAAGTGAAAGAAGACTATCTATGAATGTATATACGTACGTAAATATGTTCATCAATAAATTGTTATAGTTGTACGTTTTTATTAGGACTGATTTAGTTTAGTTGTTTAGTAAATAAAGAGCATGACTGGGTCGCACAAACTTAATATAAAAAAACAGAAATGTAGTAGTTATATTTTAACATCACTACAAAAATAACCTTTACCTACTATAAGTTTTAGCAAAAGTGTTTGAGCCATTTTCGATAAAATTTGGAAAAACTAAAACTGTTTAATGTCTACAACCAAACAATACTACCTACGAAGTACTTCGCGTTTGAAAAAAATCACTCAAAGCCTTAAGGCTGTAGATCCAGTGAACAGACAACCGCAAATTCGAACATACGCACATTTATGCACGGACGAACATCAAAGATCAGGGGTGGAATCGCGTAAGATGATAGTTGATTGTCACATTTTCGATCATCACTTGTGATCAAATTGATTTTTCCTTCTGCGTAAGGTGATCACATCCACCAATTCAACTCAATTCAACTTTGTTCAATTTGTCAGTGACATTTGTGAAAAACATTGTTGCCGTAGTCATATTTTCAAGTATATTCATTGAAATTGTTAATTTTTTAGTGAATAAATGCAATAATTCTAAATTTAAACATTTATTTTCGATTGTTGTATACTCATATGGTAAAAGAAATATTGTTTTTGATGATTTGGTGACTAAAATTGAAAAAAACGTTGAACATTTTATAATGTTTTATATGCGTGTGGTAACTCAAGTCACATTGCCACAAAAATAAAAATAAAACGTCAATTTCATGAGAAGATGACTATCACAATATTTTGGTAAATGGTTTTTAGCTATCACTGTGATGATCACCTTACGCAGACAGAAAGTGTAGATTTTGACTGTCACTTATCACAAATCACCTTAGCCGATTCCACCCCAGTTTTACTTAATGCCTCGAATACCACTTGCCCTTTTGAGCAAATAAAAAAAATATTTTGCGTTATGATTCTGCCACTGGTAACTTTATTTTTTTTTTTTTCTGTCGGGTTTGGCTCTGAAAAATATGTTCACCGTATATATGTATGGGAAAATAATTTATATTTTTTCACGTACACCTACTAAGCGGTAGGTTTGCTTATACGCAAGATTCTATTGAGGATATGAGAAATATAAAGCATCTAACAATTGTCCTTGTCAATTATCAATAGGGCTTTCTAACATATTTACGTATTGCTGGCTCCCTCACACCACAAGACTTAACATACATAAGTAGGTAAAATTTAGTTTTTCTATATTATGTATTTTGCTCAGATTTGTATTGTATGACAGATTCGTGAAAAGAACTATTATAAAGTTTTAACTTGTTAGGTTATAAAATAGGTTTGTAATTGTAATACAATTTATTTAAATTTAATATTAAATAGAAACAGTAAAAAAAAAACATTAAACGAAGCTGATAAGGAAATTGAAAATATACCTATCTCAAATATTTCTAAGAGACTTAAAAGAAAAATTAGGAAATAAAATATATAATTTTTTTAATAGGTATGTATATATTTATTTTAATGAATTATCGTGAATTATTTCATTCAATTCTTTAATAAAAACCATGTATCACATATTTTTTGTTTTTTTTTTCATTTGATTTGCAAATATCAACTAAATCCATAGTCCAAATAATATTGAAGAATTGTTATTTTGCTATAATTCAATAATCTACATATATTTAGTATGGTGCTATCAAATATTTGTTTTCAATATTTTTTTTTTAGAACAATATTTATAAAGCTTTTATAGATAAATTTCTTAAATAAAAAACTTCACAGTATATAATGCTTTGCGTTTTGGCTGTGAAAATTTTGAAATATTAAAACACAATACTATGGTCATCCGTCCAAAATTAGAAATTGCTCGCCAACGTAGTTTTATTTTGGTTTATACCAAAATGTGGTCTTTTCGCGTTCTTCTTCAGTTAAGAATAGTTGATATATTTTGTTGGCCTCGGTCAAAGTTGTTGGGCCTCTAAATATTAAATACAGCAATATGAACAAAACTCACAAAGAAACATTAAAATCTGCCCAGCGGTTAAGAAGTTATAGCAATAAATGCATCCATCTGATGGCGATTTTCCCGAATTTGTTTTCTTTGTTAAGGCGCCGGTTATAGCGATCAGGAAAACGCATCAGGAAAAATGTTCGAATGGATCTTTTATGTTGTTTTAAATCGATTTTAAACACAAATACTACACTAATCGACTAAAAATAACTCAAAGAATTGTTTTTGCTAATAAATTTTACTATAGAATAATTGTTTATTGTTTAAAATGTATTTCTTTATTTTCCTGACGAAAACTAATTTTTCGTGCCAGCTGATTGACATTTCAAAAAAAAAAAAATGGAACAAATCGTTCCAATTATTTGAGTTCAATTTTCACTTGTTCCACTGACAGATTTCTGTCAGATAAAGTTTTTCGTGTGCATTTCAATCAGGAAAACAGCCTGTTGACTGACACATTTTTCCTGATCGCTATAAACGCACATCAGGAAAAAATTCCTGTTCTCATTTGTTTCTACTTTTCCTGATGGTTTTTCCTGATCGCTATAACCGGCGCCTAACCTAATATACAGCAATACGAACAAAATACGAAAAAAAACAAAGAAAGAATCATGAAAATCGGCCCAGCGGTTATTGACCTATACCGTCATCAAGTTGCACCCCGAAGAATTTATATACTAAGATAGGGAGGTTATTTATATTAAAAACATTTTCATGAGGTTTTCAAAAGTACATGTTACCATTGAAATTATATACACATAGAGAAATCATATGTAAGTTTCAAATACTGCTCGTAGGATGTCGTTACTATCGACTGTTTTTTTATTACTCTTGTAGCAATTATTCTTGAGTTAAAAGGCAAGAGCAATAAAGAAAAACAAATACAAATGTATGCAGAAGAATTTTGTTCGATTTGGTTTGGTTTGAGTAATTTTTGTTAGAGGAAATTAGGACAATAGTAATTACTCGATATGCTCATTTGGCGACATCTACTTTGGTGAGTTTGAAACCATCTTGATTCCTCTATGTGAATAAACTCAATGATATTACTAAACTTTAATTGGTAAACAAATTTTTTCTAACGCATAAGATGTCCAACCGCCTTCTCTTCATAATTTCTTCCAGATCGTTACTTCATCCGTTTCAACATTCCAACTCGTCACTCTCAGATTTCGAGTAATCTCTGTTGCATTATTTGCTAGCCTTTCTAGTCTTGAACCGGCCTGTCTATTCTGTTCGGTCCAGGATCAGCATCAGGTATCTTGCATTTGCATATATAGCAGTAGTATTATGCATGGCGGCATATAGTGCCTTTTATAGCAAGTAGTACTGCCATAATGATCGAAATTTTTTGAAATTTTGAGTAACTTTTTCGCATGTTTCGACACTGGCATGCGCCAGTTTTGTTTGATCGGCCTTCAATTCAGTACGCTTTTCGGTATTCTCTATAGTCGCTCAACCATTGGTCTTTCGCATGTTGTTGGGATATCTTTAAGGTGCTATTATGTCGTCCTCGCACGGACTTGTCCTCGCACGGATAAAGCTTACCAGCTCGTGCATTTCCCTAAATGCCACTTTTATATGTCAATATTAAGTTTTGTTTACTTCTAACTTCGTCTACACTGCCCAACACACGTATAGCCTTAATATTGAAATCAATCGCTAACACATAGGTTGTCGGCTAAACATGCAAACCTCGCAAATTCACGTTTTTTTTGGAAATATATCACATCTTGGCATTGAAATTTACGTTTGAATTAAAAAAAAAATATATTAAATGTCTCAATAAATCGCAAAAAAGACAAATAAGAAAACCTCTTAAATCCAAGTAGCTTATTCAGAAGTGTGCAAACCATGTTAATCCAGAGTGTTTTAAGCAAAAGTGTTTTGTGCAAAGGCAGTGAAGTTAAAAAGTCATATTTATCGCTATAAAGTGATTTTGTGAAATTTGTTTTGTGTAATTTGAAAAAGTTTGTTGAATTTAATTGAAATCCTGTAAATATATCAAAGTTTATATAATGTTTTTTGAGTTAAAGATGTCTTTTATGAACAAGTGAATATACTTGGTTTTCTATCTTCAGCAATTTATATTAAAAATGGATTTGCGTGCTTTCCTTATTTCCTCTCTACAATTCTTGTGTGCTTCTTTTGTCATTTTTATTGTTATTATTATACAATTCACTTTATCTCTCAGCAATTAAAGTGCGTAGATATTGTGTCAGCGTTTTGAAGTCCAAAGTGGAAGCATTTGTGAGATAGACTGCATCAAGAATGCAATTTTTCGATGGACAAAATAATTTTGATAAGCACTTAAAATTAATTCAAAAAGACTATTTTATTGCTTCAATGTCTCTTACTAACGAATGAGAATTATAGCGACCGGAAATGGTCGGAAACCAGAGGTACAACCCTGCAAAGTTTTGAAATAAATACCTAACTTTGGTAAGCTAATTAAGCATTTTTTTTAATACTGAAACGTATAAAATATCTAATAATGTATAACTGCCATAACATCATCAAGCCGGAAAATGGTTGCCAGAGCAACTAAAATAAATACAATAAATTTTGTTTTCAAGTGTTTTATATTGTTTTTGCTTGCTCAAGAGCAAGTATTGGTTTCGTGTAAGAACAAAAATCGAGGTTCTAATCAAACCTGACATTACGATACCAGAGAAGCCTTAAAAAACAGGTTTTGTCATGCCGTCTGTCGGTATGTCTTTGCGGAAGTGCAGGAAGTGTTTGGTTGTCTGTCGTCTGTGTACTGCCCTTCAGCCTAAACGGTTTGACTGATTTAGTTAAAATTTCGTATCAAGCACTTCTTGGCGATTCCCTAGAAGTAAAATTCGAATTTTTGTCTAAGCCCGGCAATAACGAGTACCTCCCATATAACGATTTAAGTTTTTAAAAATTTTCTCGAAAATGGGTCTAACGATTTTTATAAAACTTTGTGTACTAAGGAACTTGGCAGTAGTCTTAATATAACTGCATTTTAGGTTTATGCTAAAAATGAATAAAACGAAGATTTGGTTATAACGGTTTGTCGATTTCTTTTAAATTCGGAACAGATTTTAAACTAAAAATTTAGCACAAGATGACATTCACAGTTTTTTGCTGAACAACCGTTTAATGATAGCTACTGCCATACAACTTGATTTCACGTTTAGCTCATTTTTTTAATATTTTTCAGAATTTGATAAATTTTAATTTTTGTAGTCCCACAGTTTGCTACAAGAGCAAGTTAGTGCGACCCAGCCGTGCACTTTATATGAGTTGCTCTGACAACTCTTTTCCGGAATGATAATGTGAAAAAAATCACTTTTCAAAATAATAAACTTAAAAAAAAACTATTAAATTTGAGAATATGATCAAAGAAAACCACCTAAATCCGTCATTACTTTTGATTTTTGAAGAAGAAAACCTCGCAAATACCAAAATAATGATAAGTAGTCATTTTACCAAAGTTTTGTTGCTATAAGTTTTTAGATCGCAAAAAATTAATCAAACGTTATAAAAGGAAATATTAGATGTATCAAAAATTAACAAATGCTAGTAAATTGAATATTGGAAATCACTGCTTTGCACATTTTACAAAAATGGATTTACGAGGTGTGCATCCTTAGCATCTTTCAAAACAAAAATGTATGCAAAATGTATTGGGGCATATTCATAGAAACTGTTTAAGCTGTTTTTAGAAAAACTCGAGTTTATCCTATTTAAATTACATGGCTTAAACCGAAACTAAGCAAAACTGTAGTTTAAAAACAACTATGAATATGTCCCATTGTATTTACAATCGTAACACGAATAATCATCTAATTCCTGCCTCTCATCCATTCTATTCTGATGTGTAGTCTGTTAGTTTCCTCTAAAAAAAATTACCAACTTTATGTCTTGTCATAATGCCTTCAATAACAAGGATGAGCTATGCCTAAGTGGTCGTGTGTCACCTATGTCATCATGCAATAAATATTCCTTAATACCCAAAACCTACCTACCCACCTCTCAAGATACTTATCGCACTTATGAAAGTTCCGCTTTGAAATACTCCACCGTTCGACAAGCTAATTCCATTCTATGGATAGTGTGAACTTGTGTTTGCATGACAACTGACTGCACAAAAATTGACAAAATTATCATCCAATACTTTTTTTTTTATTTATTTTTTTTTTTTTGGATTGCAGTTGGAGGAATCCGTAGGAACAATCTCCAACATGAGAGTAGCTGGAGCACGACAATCAAGACGACCGACGACCGACACAACGTTCAAGACGAAGAAGTTTTATTTTTAGGTGACATACCATAGGAATGCCTTAGCGAATGTTGAGAATGGGATGCTTCATGTTGGAGTTGGATGGTCTGGGATGATGATGATGCTCTGCTTGGCAAGATATCTGAAACGTCAATCAGACCTTCCTTTATGATGGCATCTCTTCTTCTTCTTCTTCTTCTGCTGTTCCACGCAGTTATGATGAATATAATATTATTATTTGTGCCTCTTGTTGCCGAATATTGAAAATCATTTGGACAGACAGACAGACTGGAGAAGAAAAATGACATATTCGTGTGGCGGGTTTGTATTTTGGCCTGATTGGCGCTATAATGCTTATTCAATGATCATCTCAATGATGTCTCTTATTTTTATTTTGGGTTCTCTTTTGAGGATACCTCTTTACTTATATACCTTTTGTCTATTCATTTTGTGAAAGGTAATATCTAGCACGCTTTTTCGGTGAGAACAACAACACAAGACACGCAAGCGCGCCACTCTCATATAAAATTTGGGTCATTGGACACTTTTATATGTTGCTGTTGCACCTTTTGTTATAATTTCTTCTTTTTTTTTATCGAAATCTTAATAATTTGAAAAGGTTTCTTTTTATTTTATTTTTTTGATTGGAGTATTTTTTTTATAGTGGAATGATATCACTTTTTTCGTAAAAGTCTAAAATTCAGTGATCACGTCGAAATTGATTAGGCACAGTTGGAAGTTGTTTTGATATGAGAATGTTCAATTAAAAATACATTTTTTGATTGTTTTTATTTATGTTTTGTATGTTCAAGCTTATCATTAGAGTCAGATTATGTAACTAGGAGATTCTTTTGTATCTTTGTTTAGATAAATGATATCTTTGTTTTTTTAAGATAGAGTCGTTTGAGTGCGCATCAGTGCTATTTTCTCCGTTATATACCCATCTTATGTGAATGCAGAAATAAGTGCTTTATAAACCTTCAAATAACGACATTGTCTGGTAAACTAATTACTATAATTCAAACCAAGATAAAACAAAGAACAAAAAACAACTGGTTTCGTTAAAAAATAAAATGCACTACTGCGCACGAAATTGCTCTTGTAGCAAACTATGAGACTAAAAAAATTTAACTTATTAAATTCTGAAGGACCTACGAATAAAATATCAAAAAATGGCCTAAAACGTGAGTACATCAAGTTGTATGGGAGCTATCATTAAACGGTTGATTAGCAAAAATCTGTGAATGCCATATTGTGTTAAATGTAAAATTTAAAATCTCAATGAAAGCATCCACCGTACTGACAATGCGATATCGCATGGTCGAACGCTATCAAGGCAAAACCATCATTTTAATGAAATCGTATGCTAATTGTATAGTAAAGTGTACTCTCTTGCGATATCGCTAACGACCTCCGTACGATTCGTGTCGGTACGATAATTGTATCGTGATGTACCTTTTGGCGTAGGAAACTAAGAAATAAACTATACCTAGAAAATAATCGGAAGTAAAAATAGTTTCTATAGCGTTTTTATGAAAAACTTCCTTGTTGGTAAAAAAATCAGTCACACAAAATCTTATCAAAATCGATCGTATTTTTTTCGAGAAAAATCGGATTTTCCTTAGAATTTATATGGCAGGTACCGTTAATAAGGTGATTTTGAAAAAAAAATTTAACGAAAAACTCCGTCATTAGCAACAAATCAGTCACACAAAATTTTATCAAAATCGTTTTTTTTTTTTCGAGAAAAGTTGGATTTTCTGTAGCGTTTATATGACAGGTACCCCTTGATTTTGAAAATAAATTTCTAACGAAAAACTTCATTATTGGAAAAAAATCAGTCACACAAAAATTTTATCAAAATCGATCGTAGTTTCTACGAGAAAAATGGAATATTTTCTAAACCGCTTGTATGTCAGGTACTGTTAAAAACCTAGTTGTAAAAAACCAGTCATGTTAAATTTTATCAAAATATGAGAAAAATTGAATTATCTTATACGTTTCTATGGCAGGTGGCAGGAACCGTTATTTTCAGACCTAGGATAAAAAAAATCAAAAATATGCCTGGGCATATTACTCTTAAAATACAGAATACCAAGTTTGAAGAAAATCGGCCCAACCGTTTAGGCTGTAGGTGTCGATACATCCAGACTGACATACGGACAGACAGACAGATAGAAAGAATTGTCGGACCTACTTTTTTCGTGTTCTCTATCATCGTAATGTCATGTTTGATTGTTATCTTAATTTTTTTTTTTTTTACGAATACAAAACTTGCCTTGTAGTTCCTATAATCGCAAGTAAAAATCAACTGCAAATATAACGTACACCAAGTTTTTTCAAATTCGTAAGAGCCGTTTTTGAAAAAAAAAAAAAAGAAAAACTAAAACCGTAATATGGCAGGTACCTACCCGTTGTAGTTTGGCTAAAAATTATATTCGAGTTTTGCATCTCTATAGGGAATTACCAAAAAATACTATTATAACCGTTTTGGATGAAGATATATATAACCGAACATCCGCACAGACAGACCAACGAACGCACGACATGACGAAACCTATTTTTTTTTCTCTATCATCGTAATGTCAAGCTTTGTTAAAACTTCGAATTTATAATTTTTTTTTGCACACGAATATGGATTACTTGCCCTATTTAAGCATGTACAAATATAAAAAATAGGACTAGTTTTACATTTATATCAAATAAAAAAAAAACGGTGTCATTCTTTACACTTTAATTGAATTATCATGCAACGGAAAGCGTTAAAAATGAGAAGCTATTGTCTGTCAAACTGTTGGCTACTATTTTTCAACTCTTTTCATTTTTTGAATAAATCGACACAAAAAAGCAATTGAAGAAGAAATGAATAAACCAATATAAAAGACTTTAAATGAATGCCAGTTTTTTTTATTTCTGAAGTATCTATACCTATTTATTTTATAACGTGCAACACACGCGTTGCGGCAGCGTCACAATTACTTGTTAGATATCAAAAGTTTGGTGCCGCTTTGCATGACATCCATTACTATGTGGTGTCTGATGTATTCGATCTATTCAATTTTGGATTTGATTTGCCTATTATGTACAGTAAATATATACATGTTTAGCTATACATTATGTGTACGTGTGAGTCAATATTTTATATGAGTTATCTATACCTATAGATTTGTGGTATGGGTAATGATCCCGTAATCAAATGAATTCTTTTCCTTGCGATTATACCTATAGATTCTATAAAACAATTTATGTAAGTTTTTCATTGAATGTTTGAACAACAACAACAACTTAAAGGTGCTACCACCAATTTTTAAACGAATTTTTATTTACTAGTTTTTTACGAATTTATTCGTTTTTTCAATTCTTGGCTGGAGATATAGCTATTTCAAGGAGTGCCAATTCCTATCATCAGTCTCCTTATTAGTGGTGCCGAGCTTTAATCCAATTTTATTATGAAAAACTATAGTAGGTACAAATAGTACAATATAACAACAATAACAATTTATGTAAGTTCATTACGAAATTAAAAAAGACGACTGACCACTGACTGGGTCGCACCAACTTGCTCTAGATGCAGGCAGATGAAAAAAAAAATTCTAAAACTAATTAAATGTTTTGGGAGGAAGAAAATATAAATAAAATGTACAACTGGGTCGCACGAACTTGCTCTTGTGTCAAACTATTGTATTGGGAAAATTTAATTTTCTGAATTATGTTGGAAAAGTGAAAAGTGGCCTAAATATGAGGTGAAGTTGTATATGATATCTATATCATTAAATGTCTGCTTAGCCAAAAACTTTAAATGCCATTTTGTGTTGAATGTTGAGATTACATAACATACGATTCAAATGATTCAGTGTTAACAACCGTTAAATCCGAATCTACGTTATGTGCATTTTTAGCCAAAAACCTGATAAGCAGTTATATTTAGAACTACTAAAAATATCACGTACATAAAATTTTATTGAAATCGTTATAGCGTTTTTGGAGAAAATTTGTAAAAACTAAACCGGTAAAATGTTAGGTACCCGTTATAGCAGGACTCAAACAAAAAATTTAATTCGTGCGGGAATCACCGAAAAGTACAACACAAGAATTTTAAAGAAAATCTGTCGAACCATTTAGGCTGTAGCTCGGTGAACCTATATGGGCAAAAAAATAGCACACTTATGAATTTATTATAATTAAATTATTGATTTTTCGACATAGATAGCTTAGTTAGGTATTTTTATTCATAAAAACATAAAAATTAAATTTATTTTATTTGAGATATATTGATTTGATTTTTGGTGTGCGGACTCAGATATAGGTACCTACCAAAATACCTAATATAAAATAGAGGAGATACATTTTGGAATACCTATTTGTACAAATTTTGCCATCATCATTTCTTACGTTGCTCAGAATTGGTGTATTAGACGAATATGTGCAAAACATCCCTGATGTGTCATTTCCAATGGCGTATAACCAATTCTCTTGTCAAGAAGCTTACCTCCATTTTATTTTCAATGGCTGTTTCAATTTTGGGGATTAAATATTGAAGTGAACACAAAGATATATTCTACTTCAAATATAAAGAAGAGGGTTATGCTATATAGATGCAATGGACCCTTGTTTTTCTATATCTATTGCTGCCATTTCTTTTCCCCCTTTTTATCCATGTCGAATTGACAGCTCAATTCCTTTTGACATTGTATAGAAATACGATAAAACTTCTAATAACAACACAAAAAATTACTTGCAAAACGAGTAAGGGATGGAGAAAAAAATGTCAGATTTTGATAAGGGGATGTTCTTTTCTTTGTGTAACATTCTTATACCTACCCTAGTTTCAACACCATCAAAAAAAAAAAAAAGTTGAAATTGTTATTGCACATGGCAGAAATGTTATTGTTCGTTTTTTCATCTTATTCATTTAAAAAAAAATGGCACGTTCTGTGCAAAAGAGGAATAATCCTTAATATAAAATCAAACAAAAAATAGACACGTTTCCGGGAAGCTATGGCATGTGTTAAAAAAAACGAGGAACTTAGGTATTATATGAAACTTTTACATAATGAAATGCTAAAAAAAAATATGTTACTATTATTTTAGTTATATAATTAAAAACATCTTTATATTTGTATGGCGATATTTCATATTAGTTTTCCTATAAGCATTGTAAATATAGGTATACCTACACTTCTATAGTATTTTCATGCTGAATAATCACCGCCTGGCCATCTTGAGAAACGTGTGATAAACACATTTTTAGGTTCGTGCATTTAATAGTTGTCTATTCTGTAACCCTGACAACAGTCGTAAATATATATGATTTTTGTTTTGTTTACGACTCTTGTCAAGGAAATATGGATTTAAGAGCCAATAAAATACATTATATATTATTAATTTGTTTCGTAGACGACTATTGTTAGGGTAACAGAATAGACACTTAGTAAATTTAAGAACCTCCAAAAATGCAGTTCACAACTTTCTTTAGATGTCGCTGCTCCATGGTTGTACTATAGAAATTTGTATACAATGCTATAAGCTACAATGTTATGATTTCGAATGAAATGAGAACTTTAGGTACTACTTAATCACTTCACCTATACTGATCTGCTTGTTAGGTTCATGGGGTTACCTTAGAAAACAAGAAAAGCTTCCCAGTTATGACTTATTACATTTTTGGGGTCAAATGTATGCTAGTTTTGTTGCATTTTTTTCCAAGAGCTGTTTGCGCTTTCTCCCTTTCATGAACTCCATTGAATGTCTTATCAGCGGCTCTCCGTGTTGTTACGCATTAGTTGGTACCAATTGAGTTTTTCCTGCTGTATTTTACTTACGATGCAATTTCTGACCAGAAGTCTTCTTCGAATTTCTTTTATTTCTAACTCTATCGATCGTCTTCATATCGGTTGCAATGAATTTGCTCTCATACTTTTGGTTCATTGACCAATATTGTAAACAGCATATGAAAGCGCTGAACGACCAACTGCATTAAAGTTTTCGATAGAGCTTAGAGGACACTTCCACAGAAGGTGGCAGAGTTCTTATATGCCAATTCATCCGTCTTACGCTTAAGTAATTATTAATGTCGTCAACAAAAGATGGTTTGTTATTATTCATAAATCACAGGTATTTAAACTTTTTGCACTTGGAAAACACTGTTGCACTCAAATAAAATATCGGATGGTGGATCAGAGAATTAGCGGCGCAAGTATTCTGCCTTTTTGGAGCTTTACTTAAGCTTTAAGTACATATCTAAAGGTAATCAAAAACTGTAATGAAGAGTTTAAGTATCAGCAAACTTCCTTGGTGTGTATAGGTATTAATTTTAATAGGGAAATTTCCGGCGACTCATGCACAATGCACTGCATTTAAAAATTTTATGATTTGCTCGTACATATTCATGGTCATCCGGAACACCCCGATGATCCCAGATCTTGTGGTTTTCAAAATCATTAAACACAATTATTAATTACACCTGCGTTAGTTGATTTCCCCGTAACAAACTCCAACGCAAACGGACATCCAATACCCGCTCAGTTTCGCTTATAATCCTTCTCATTGTAAATTTAGAGAAGGTAACTTTCCCTGCACTAATTAGGAATTTGGTGATCGCTGATAATTTTCTAAATGTGATCGGTGAGCCATCTATTTGTCCCATACTTTCGATTTCTCAAATCTTTTTCCAGAACTCGGAGGCTATCCCGTCTAGCACAATCACTTTCCATTTTTTGAGTTTTTCACCACCACCCTACTGATTTCTTCGACTATGATGTCGGGCACTTTTTCGTAGTTTAGTGCGGATCTTGGGTAGTCTGGGAAACTCTACACCTAGTCTGGGAAACTGTTTATAAAAGTTCTTCGCAAAACTGGCACCAGCACCACCTGTAAAAAAAAATTGTCATCAACCACTAAAAGTTGGTCTTGAGCATAGTTTACGAACTTTGCTGGACAAAAATCACCAGGGGGCAGATCGCGGAAACTTAAAACGATTGAAGGATCATCGTATTACTTCTTCTTATTTGTCTGTCAAAGTAATTGCATGGCTCCAAGAACCTAACCTGTATTAATAAAACCCGCATATATTGAATTGTTAGTTGTTTTGTTTTATTTAATATATAATATTTCTCTCCGTCTTTTATTAGAGGGAGCATCTGCAAAACGACGATTATTCGTTCAATTTTATTTTACGCGATCTGCACGCTGCACCAAGTGTTTGAATGTTGTTCGATAGACGCAATTCCATATCAAAATAGATACATATATATATAGATCCATTCGGTGAATTCTTTTATTTCGGCATCTATAAAAATTCAATTGAAAAAGAAGTCTTTATATCATGTCTTTATATATATGCAAAAAAAAAAAACTTAACAACAAAAACATTTATGTATAAAATGCAAGAAAAAACTCATTGTATTTGTAACTACATATACATATCATAAATTCCCTAATATCCTTCAGAACCACAAAACATTAACTTCTAAAAATTAAAGCGTTTCAAGAGTTCTTTCGTCAGCTGTATCCTTTTTCTATAGCTACTTTACTTTTATCTTTGTTTGGTTGTTCCATCTGCAACAAATTTCAATGGTAAAATCTTAATTCGAATAATTCAGTCTGACAACATGACGGATCACCAAAAAATGTATTTATTTTTGTTCGCCCTCCCTTATTCTGGCTAAATTGTGTTTGTTACATAAAAGTTGTTTTTTTTTCTTTTTTGCTATAGAACGTTTTCTTATACATTATGAAAGATGTCCTTAAAATTCTTATATGAATTAATATGTAAGTATATATTTTTTCTAGATAAGCTAGACACAGACACATCATTCAATGAATTTTTTTTTTTTTATTTGGATTTTCTTTTCAAGTTTTTTTTTTATATCGCTTGAATGTGCCGAAAATTGATATCCTTTCATGAAATTGACAATATGACACTTTAAATTCCCTTGGATTACCAAGCAGATTACTTGGATATTTTAAGGAAATTAACAACTTGAAGCTCCCCTTTGTGTGTGCTTTCAAGAATATCATTGGTGATTGGAGAGGTTTCAACAGACACTTTCCCTTTATTGTATTATAATTATGCAAAGTCAATTATTGTAAAATTTCTATTTCGTGTTTTATCCCTTATCCTAATTTGCACAGAATGTAGATAGGTACCTCTTTTAAATTAAGTTAATTTCGTAAATTAATAAGTTAAGTGTTTACAAATATTGGTTTGGTGTGCGTTCGTATGAGAATATATATTTATTTTAGTAATTGGTAAGAAACGATAAAAAAAAACAATCGTAATTAAGAATATGGAAATTCAATTCAAACTCAATTTTTAACAAAAACCTTTACCTATGTCAATTTCGCGATTACTTTTAATAAAAATAATAAATCAAAATGTGTTCCCTTATTAAAAATATTACAACCAGATTTTTGTAACTATTTTACCATTCAGAGTAGGTAGAATGTAAGCGGTTTTTGAACAATATTATTAATTAACATGCGTCGTTATAATGATTCTCCAAAATACACACTATAAAGAAATATAAAATAATTTGCGTGGAAAATAAGGTATTAAAGTTGAAAATGTCAGTAAAACTTGATGTATATAGTATTCAACAAAGTGTTGAGAAAAGAGAGTATATTTAAATTTTTCAACAACAAATCTTTGCTGTTTATAACTATAGGCTGAAATTGCATTTGATTTCAGCTTAGTGTCAATTTAATTTGCCTTAAGGCGGTGGTGGCGTTGAAAATTGAGATTTCCCTTTCCAAGAGAAGGTTACATTTCCGAACACCGAACATTTCTGTGAATAACTGCTGCAATTATTGTACCTAGTGCATCTGTATTGCCTACAATATTTGCAGCAATTTTCTGTATTTCTAAATAAGGTAAGTAAAATGGCGGTTTCGCGAAACATCTGTTCCGAAGAAACCCAATTAGCGCCAAGAAGCGCCGTTTTGATAATTTCTAAATTATAAAAGCTACACTTTTTACCTTATCATTTTTTTTTTTCTAAAAAGTTAAATGAATTTAGTGATTTAGGTCACTAAATTCAAAATAAATGTGGAAAAATAAACTTGAACTCCGAAAGCATTTTGAATTCAGTGATTTTAATTCATTAAATTCAAAATCAAATCAGATTTCAAGTGAATGCATTCCGAATTACTGATAGTTCTGATGGTATAAACCTTAAACAACCTTCCCTTCATCATGTATATAAATAGATATATATTATTTATACGACTGACTTTACGATGATTCAACCTGGCTATTCATCTTTCTTGAGCTCATCGCTCTTAAATGTTTCGAAATAGACAAACATCCGATCTAGCGATGTCAAATCCGTGTCAAACAACTTAAATAAGCCACTTTATCAATTTCAGTCTTTCAAAATATTTATTTACTTTTACCAACTCAAATAAATCTTTTAAACAACATTCACATTTTATTTGACGGTGCAAACGTAAACCTTTAGAAGGAAACCCCCCAATTCAAGCTATTTTTCTGACAACAAAATTCATATTTACTGACAGTAACCCCCTGTCTGATACAGCAGAGACAACATTCCACCACAAATTTGAAGGGTACAGGTACCAAAGAATTAATATATCTATATGTATCTATAAAAAAAATCGCCTATAGATTTCGGATCACAATTTTATCTGACACAATTATAATTAATTGCAAACGTTTTCGAAAGGCAACTAGTATTTCAAACTTTTCTACCTATGAAAAAAAAAAATACAAGTCACATATCTACACATGATACCTTCATTTCCGGTAGGGGTGAGCTGATATGATAGACGATGGACGTTGTCTAGTTTTAGTCAGCATATCCCCTTAAATACATATTTATGTGAAACCAAAAACTATAGGACCAAAATGCTTGTTTAGCTGCTTTCACTCGCAGACAACTTTTTAATACCTCAACAGAAAATGTTAATGTTTTTATTTCCAATATTCACTCTTTAAACATGCCTTCATTTATTTTTGTATCTATTTATTTGTATATGTTAACATTAGAAATGTGTTTAAACAAATTCCATGTTATTTGGAGGCTTACACCAGCTCTGGGTGTATTTAGACAGAGAGAGGTTATACCCACCAACAAGTGATCGATCACTTTGAAATTTGTTCTCCTTTTTTTCAGCTACACTTTTACAATCGCTGGCATTGTGAATTTATGAGTTTTAAAAATAAATATAACTATGTACCTATATTAATGCATGTATATATTCAAATGATTAGGTTTTTTTTTTTTTTTAGGATTTGGCAAGTTTTGCTAGAGAAACTAAAAAGTGCAAAATTTTTGACACTTGCGCAAACATATCAAATATTATTTTCAATGCTGAATTTTTGTGATTTATTGGACCATGAATGAAATTCAAATTTTTTGTTTAGCTTTTCATATGAAATGGACTTTCTTGAAAATTAAAAGCCTTAACTTCTAATCTCAACTATCTTTTAAAACCTTTGAATTTGAATTAAGGTTATGTCAATTAGAGCATTTAATTTAGTTCAAAAGTATTTACTTAACTAGGTATATTGTTTGCTGTTATATGTTCTAGTTCAAAAGTTCATTTGATTCTTATTTATTTTATTGCAATGTACCTTAAGTTCTATAATTTTTAATTCTTAAGGAAAACATTAAAGGAAAAATAATCAAATCTTTAATTAATTAATGGTTTTATATTTAAAATATTGTAATGCATTATTTTTGTTGTACGATCGATATGAATATTAATAGCATTAATGTCGATAACATAACGCAATGAATCTCAACATCATGCTTCTGCTTTTTGCACTATTTAAACATTCGAAGAAAACTTCTGCAACCTCAGATAAACATTTAGGTAGAATATAGGTATCTTTTTTTCTATTCGTTTTCATATGCAGGGTGAATGGTATAAGGTGCACCAAAAGGCTTGAGCGTGTAGGTGGAGTTAAGACAAGAAAAAATTGGTATGGGAGTCGGGGGGGTCTATTTCCCCCGTTTAGGCGGGAGGTGCAATTTTCTAAAACATTGACTTAAATTAGAAAAAAAATTATTTAAAAACAACGGTGAATGATACAAAGCCTTGTTATATTTTTTTGGAAAGCCAGAAAACTACTCTTTTACTTAATTTTTAAATTAAGTTGTTTAAGTGAACAGTTATAAAAAAATTAGTTTTCAAACTCAAAATTTTGAAAAAAACTAAAAAAAATTTAAAAACCATTTTTTTTTCAAAATTTTATGTAATTAACTAATATTTTTTTTTTCAAAATTCAATGCTCTTATTAATTTTTAGTCAAAAACAGAATTTTTTTTTTAATTTCTCAAAAACTAAGATACATTTTGGCATCCGGTTTTCTGTTTTTGACTAAAAATTAATAAGAGCATGGAGTTTTGAAAATAAAAATAAAAGTTAATTGCATAAAATTTTGAAAAAAATTAGTTTTAAAATTTTTTTTAGTTTCTTTTTTTCAAAATTTTGAGTTTGAAAATTAATTTTTTTAAAATTGTTCACTTAAATAACTTAATTTAAAAATTAAATAAAAGTTTTCTGGCTTTCCAAAAAATATAACAAGGCTTTGTATTCATCACCCTTGTTTTTAAATAATTTTTTTTCTTATTTAAGTCAACGTTTTAGAAAATTGCCCCTCCCGCCTAAACGGGGGGAAATAAACCCCCCTCCTATTCGATTTTTTTCTTGTCTTAACTCCACCTACACGCTCAAGCTTTTTGGTGCATCTTATACCAATCACCCTGTATAGTTGAACTACTGAATTAAATATGCAGTAGTTCATTATTAAGGATTTAAAGAAAATACTATATTTTATTTTTATTTAGAACATTAAGAAATTACTTCTAAGCAAATATGAAAAATAATATATAATTAGCTGAATAAAAATTAATTGATTGATATGATTAAATAATTAATAGATTTAGGGCTTGTTTCACAATATTTAAGAAAGTTTCAATAAAGCTATTCAGAACTAATTTTAACAGAAAACAACAAAAACAATACACAGAAAACAACGAATTTAACTGCTGAGTATTTTACTTTAAACTTACTCAGAGACTGTGAAACAAGCCCTTAATATGCTTTTAAGATATAGCTTGAAAATAATTTAAAAAATTACTGAATATTTACAAGTTGTTTTCTTAAGGTGTCAGTGGATGCCAAGTCTACCCTACATATCTACCTTTTCACCCAACACATTGTTAACAAACCACAACATTGTTAACAAAGTTCTCAAATGTAAGGTATGGTTATACTTGAAAAAAAATTATGTATGGTCATTACTATGTTTTCGAAACTCAGCAAAACAACATTTTTGTATTGGAACCTACATAATTTAAATAGCGTTTCTATGGAAAACTTTGAAAACCATTTTGAATTCATAGAATATTCAACACACAAAATTTTGACGTACAAAATTATGAATACACAGTCATTGGCAAAATTATTTGCACAATGTATTTTATTACTGTTATATAATTTAAGGCCACTTGCACGAGAACAAAGGATACATTTATAAAATTGTAGTTAGCTATCCACGATTAAATAGATAATTGTTTATTTTGCACGAATGAAAACACAGCTAACTATAAAGATAAAAAAATAAAAACTATAAAGATAAAAAAATAAAAACCTCAACAAAACAACAAAACAACATTTGCTACACACACTAATGCGAATCTGACCGATAGCAACTTCTTTTCAAATTCTATTTGACGGATGTAAAAAGTTATCCAGAGAAAAATGAGTTTAGATATTTAAGATTTTGCATCGAGTTTATATTTTTATCGATAGCTAGTGCCTATGCATGTATAAATAAGTGGTTACTATACTGTCAAAAAAGTTTCGTGCAAGTAGGCTTTAATATTTAACATATTTATTTATGAATTATTAAAAATCAATATTTTTTTCAAACGATTACAATAAAAAAATTGTAAAAATTCAATGGTCCATTTAACTCGAAGCTAAATCAAATTTAGTTTGACACTAGTCTAAAATTACATTTTTGGCAATTATAGACAAGTTAAACTACACTTTATCTTTAAAGACTTGCATCAAAATTAAAATCATGATAACCCTATTTTAATTTTGATAGTGTCACACTTGCTTCTCTCTGACTCCTGTCAATTTGTCATTTTTATAAACCAAAAAAAAAAATTGCAAAATGTTTTCGGAGGACGAAGATTTTGAATTGTTTGAGGACATGAAACTGAAATTTAATACCCTTTATTTCGTAAAGCGGCATTACAGCATTCTTTGCAAAGATCAACTTTCTAAGTTCTTAAAAAAATTAAATTAATTTTAATTTCAAAAAGGGAAACTAAACAGAAAATGATCATTTTCATTTTCACTCATCCGACGCATTTTGACGTATGTACGTCCAGTCCGCCGTGTTCAGACACAAAGTAGTGTGAACAAAATGGATGCACGAAACCACACGAAACAAAAAAACAAAATATTTGAAATGAGCTTAGATGTTTACAATTTTCTTCATATTCTCATGTTTAATGAAATTTCCAATCAAAAGTGACCGAATTGTGTGAAAACTCTCAAAATATGGGTGCAAAAAGCGAAAAAATAATAAATAACAAATGTCAGAACAGCGAATGTCAAAATGCATCCATGAGAATTTTAAAAAATCTAAAAATCTGGATGCAAAACCCTGTCTCTTTTTTTGCATCGACGTGGGAAGAGGACAAAACATAACGACGTCAAAATGCGTCGGATGAGTACGTCCAATGTAAACATCGTCATTGACACATTCCGGGCTGATAACATTTGACGACAGATAGAAAGGTGTGTTTGCTTTGCATTGTTTTCTGACCGAACTGTCACTGTTTAAGGCGTGTTCCGCATAAATAAGTTAGAGAAATTATTTAAACCCCACACTAGTTGTCAGTACTTCATTACTTCATTACTTTAAAGTTAGAGAACTGTTTCAAAGTAAAAATTATGTTAAGAGAGTGTGGCGTTAATTCCTTAAACTTAGGCTGACTATAATTTTGCGCCAATACATCTTGTGCTCTCAGTTGAATTTTTGATTAACCGTTAGCCAATTGCGTTAAAATTGTTGTTAAATTTGATAATTTGAAATTTGATCAACCCTTTTATTGGATTGAATAAAATTTAAGCTTTTTGCTGTGTCAATTGAATCAAATGTGTTTTTTTTTAAATATAAATTTTCAATTGAGATTTCTTGTGTTCAAGAGGCGATCCAGAAATGTTCAGATACCTTTAATAAGTTCAATACAATAGTTGAATATTGTTAACAATTTTATTTAATTAATATTTGTCGTTCCTTTAATACAAAATTGCTACGAATTTCATTCAAGTGTGTCTGAGTATTTATATAATTGCATAAACAGTTTTTCAAAACAACAAAAAAGATGCAAAAATGAACGCGGTCGATAATAAAAAGATGTTTAAATGAACACAGCAAAACAAATGTCTAAAACTAACCACTTGCAAAATATTTAACGATCTCCTTAGCAGGTTAATTTTTGACGTCTGTATTCACTTCAGTAGTGTAAAAATTTAGCCATGGGATCAAATTTAATAGCACTTTTAACGATAATGGCACACGGCCTAAAGATCGTATATTTAAGCCGCCATTTTGAAAGTAGTCTCGAAAGTCTTAAATCCGATTATCTGGAAATCCTTTAGTCCTACAGGAAATCAGCCAAATATAAATTTGTAGAAAATTGAATTGTTTATCTTTTTTAAGTACTCTTTTTTTTAATGTACATATCTGTAATATTTCAATAAGCAAATAAAAATCTAAATTTACAGGTTATGTTTTTGGAGTCGAAAATTGTTTCTGTTGTTAATTTAACATAAACACAAATTGAATGCAGATTTATAAAAAAATTCACAGAGCAAACATTTTTGCTTTTACTTTTTTGCTAAGCCAACATTTAATTTAAATTAGAGCGTCTAGAAGACAAGTTGGTACCTACGATATTTCAATGTCATTTTTATAATAATGCAGAATTTTGAAAACCAAAGTATCGAACCGCTCGCTCCCGAGGAAGCTCTTGCGACCCATTCGTGCCCTTTATTTTTATCTACGCATTATTTCGTTCGTTCTATCCTTTTTTTAAAAACAACAACTGAAAAAACTATAGGGTAATTGATACATATAGGTACCTATAGTACATAATTTAAATAATTCGCGGACAATAAATTATGTGTATACCTAAGCTTATGTATCTGTCTTCTTAAAATCAGAAATATATATAAAGGTACCTAAACCTATGTACATTATAAGCTGTCTTTACGAAACACCGAGAAATATTTATAAATTTACATTCATTGTACCTACTTTTAGTTACTCACACTCGAATTTTAATAAGCCATGTCAAAATATTTCACTTCTTATTATGACACTGACGAAAAAATCAATATCAATGACTGGCTTTATTATTTGCTTATAAAAAATAAGATAAAAACGAATTGGAACACACAAAAAAAAAAAAAAACTAAAAACCTACCACGCGATAAGTTCAAGTTTCAGTGAATGTCCTCGTGTCATTCAAATTGAACAAGATAATCATCTCTAAAGGTTGTCCTTCCCACATTGGGGTGAATTTATTTCCTTCCAACCTTAGAGAGCTCTTTTACAGTTCAGCCGGTGGGTATTATTTGCGTTTTTAAAGTTAGTACACAGTAAAACTAAAATTCAAATAAAAACCTCATACAAAAGGGTGGTTAATTAATCAGGATGCGTGTTATTTATGCCCGCACAACTTCTCATCAACCCAGCAGTCCAATAGCCCAGCTCGAATAAGAGTCCGAGCAAAAGTAACAGAGGTTGTGGTAGTTGTTTGGTAGCAAATGTATGTAAATTAAGTGACCACAATTACCGGTAATGGTAAATGACTAAAGCTGTTGGTCACGATTTTTTTTACTTGCCACCTTTCACTTTATATTGGTGTCCTGTTGTGCAGAAGTATAGATAATTTATATTTTATGTTAACTCTTTTGACAAGTTGTTGTGGTATCAAGAGAAAGACTTTTAGAAACATGAAGTGCTCTATTGAAATGCAATTTGAATATGTCAACATAGAAATTTCAGTATATGTATAGGTGCCCATATTTGTGTCATATAATGTAAACGTTGTAAATTTTACACAAATTTATGTTTTTGCATTTTACCTTCGTATAATATGTGTTATAGGTAAATCTATATTTGTTTAACTTATCAGTTCATATTTGAGTTTGTATGCGACTTCTGTTTATCTTGACGAAGGTGGTGTATATAGGTCTGAAGAAGGATAAACTTATCTACACTTTCAGTAGCAGAAATATAGGTCCTATGGTAGAATTGATAGAAAGATAAAAAAAAAGGTTTGCACATTATAATGGTGTTTGCTAAGAAGTCTAATTTAATTTTGTTGGGGTTATCTATTTGGTGTTTTTTTTTTTTAAGCGGATGTTTGTGTCAGATGGATTGGCATAAATACACAATTTTAAAATGCCTATCTTTTAATTTTTAAAACAAACCAACTATACGACACAGCAATAAAAATCAAAACAGAAGGAAGAAGTAACAAGTAAACTTCGAATTACGAGACCGACAAAAAGCCTCGGAAACGGACTGATCTCACGACGACAACCTACGCAACGAAAACGGCAAAACGATTTACGAATTTTCTTATGGAACGTACGATCGCTCTATAGAGCTCGAGCTGCTCAGCAGCTAGCTGATGCCCTGTCAAAATATAAAGCTGACATAACAGCACTTCAAGAAATCAGATGGACAGGGAATGGTGTTTTACAGAAGAAAGAATATGACGTATACTACAGCTGTCATACAAAACACCATGTGCTCGGGGTAGGCTTCCTAGTCAGCGAAAAAATGAAGTCTACCATCATCGGCTTTAACGCTATAAGCGAAAGGCTATGCACCCTTCGCGTGCGAGGCAAATTTACGAACATCAGCCTCATTAACGTTCACGGACCTACGGAGGAGTCCTCAGACGAAGAAAAAGAGACTTACTACGAACAAGTCGAGAGGACCCTCAATGCCTGTCCAAGGTATGACGTAAAAATCATCCTTGGGGATTTGAACGCAAAAATAGGTCGGGAGCCGGTATTCAGGCATTACGCAGGCACCCATAGTTTGCATGAGAACACTAATGACAATGGACTTCGAGTCTTAGAATTGGCAGCATCGAAAAACATGGTCGTTGCGAGTACCAGGTTCCCGCGAAAAGATATCTACAAAGCCACCTGGGTATCACCTGATGGAGTCACTCGTAACCAAATAGACCACGTGTTGATAGACCGTCGCCACTACTCGAACTTGATGACGGTACGAACGTACCGAGGCGCCAATATCGACTCGGATCACTATCTTGTTGGTACGGTCTTCCGAGGGCGGATTGCCTTGCGAAGACGTATTGCATCCGCCGATCAAGTTCGAATCAACACGGCTGCCCTGCGCAATGAAAATGCCAGTAACACCTTTGGTAATGCGTTAGGACTCGCCCTAGAATCGCTTGATTTAGGGAGAGTAAGTCCTGGGGCCAGTATGCTGGGCGTAGATGAGAAGTGGACACGCCTTAAGAATACTGTCATTAGTACTGCCAACTCCATCTTAGGCAGCAGTCGTAGAAATCGGAACGACTGGTTTGATGATGAATGCAAGCTAGCGACTGAACGTAAGAATGTTGAGAATTGTTGGCCCCATATGTGAGGAAGAACGATTCCGGAGACGGTACAATCATGAATTGTACGCAATCTACCTTGAAGCAGATATAGTGACAAAAATTAGGCTCGGTAGACTTCGGTGGGCAGGGCACCTAGCTCGCATGAGCGAAGAGGAACCTGCTCGGAAAGTTCTTTGTGGTACATTCTATGGCAGACGACAGCGTGGTAGACCATGCTTGCGCTGGAGAGATGGCGTAGACCAGGACGCCCGGAGCCTTGGGGTGAGCAACTGGATGGCGTCGGCTAGAGAACGGGATAGGTGGAGAGACTTGTTGAAGGAGGCCAGGACCGGACCCCGGTTGTCGAACCGATGATCATGATGATGATGATGATGATGATGAAGGAAGAAGACAGATATAGCACCACACATTTAATCTATTGAACAACAAATAAAAATTCTACAACATCACCGGCTTAGACAATTAACTGCAATGTTAAATTGAGTTATTCGCCCGATGGTGGAGTAAGTACACTCCGAAACGCGTCGCAATATAAATTTAAAATAAAAATTTAAACTACAAATTTAAAATTGGGAAAATTGGGAAAGTAGATGAAAAAATCTTACTTCAAATCGATATTTCGAAATTTTGATTAAGACCATAATCTAGATTTGATTTTTTTGACCAATGAAACGCAAATCTAAAAAAGATTAAAAAAAAATGTATCTAGATAAAAAAAAAGTAATTTTTGACACGAATATAAAACCAAATTAGTAAAAGTAATCTAAAGATTGTTTCTTTTTCTAAAGTAACATCACATAATTTATAGAGTCGGCGCGGCGTCTTAACATATTTTTAAGGTTACCGCGGCTACGAAAATCAGTGTTTTTGTAACTTAACAAAGTGAACATATTACTTTTAATTGTTTGTCAGAAAAATCTTACGCACGGTACTGCGAGAAAACTTTGTGAAGCAAAGCAAGAAGAGGTGTGAGAAAGCAAAATATACAAGGTACGTTCAGTTAAAGCTTTTTTTCTAAAACAAATTTTAAAATAGAAATGGTTAAGCACGTTGTTTGCGAGATAGGGATTTGTATGAGAAGCTGTCAGCTGTCGCAATAAATATTTTTTCACTGTGGAAATATATATATAAGGGAACATGTAAGCAGTTTTCTCGCACAAAAACGCTTTTCTCCAACAATACGGATTTTAATAGTTTAAACCTAAATTAAATACTTTGATAAAATGAAAATCGTTGCCCCATTAATTTTTTCGCCAAGGCATTTGTGTCCTCCACATACACCACTGTTTATATCTCCATTTACTGAAAAATAAACAAAACAAATTACAACATTATTTTTGATTTCAAAACAAGCTTTGGCTACCACCTAATAGATGATTATTCCCATCATACCTATTCCAATGTGCCTATCTACAATCTACATAATATATAGATACATTTGCCAACCTGTATAATGTAGGTATCTATACCAAAAATGTTTGTAACTTTCCCAAAATGCCCAGCATATCTCAGGACTGTCATCACATAATTAATGGATGAGCCGCCTGCCGCAGCCGTGTGCACCAATCCCAGATCTGTCTGTCCGAATTCATTAGAGAAGCACTAACATAACATGAAAACAAGGACCAGGGATACAGAATCCATAAAAAAATCTACACTCAGCTGATATACAGTTATAGGTATTATTGTTTTTGTTATAACGTTGTGGTATACATAAGGTAACCCCTAGAGAGGGTGTCATGTCATGATGTTATTTTAGATACAAAATTTCGCCTTTCAAAATTTAATAAGTGAAATTGAAGTTAATTTAGTTAGTAAAACTTTTTTCATTGTAAATAATGAAACATTGAAGAATTTTTGTGACAGATTGTTTCAAACAAAAATTGAGCTCCATTATGTGAGGACGGTCAACAGGACCCTTTTTGCTCTGGCAAACAAATTAAGTCCATCGATAGGGTTAGATATTTATACAGTTACTTAATCCAATTTACATTCTTTGCACAAATTAATATATTGGAAATGCATTTCATGTCACATTTCTCGCATGTCTGGATCTGCGCTGTCTGACAGATGGTCAAGAAAAGTCAACACTCCGAGTTTTGTTGTGTAATTAACCAGGCACACATATCACATTCCACCAAAGTGGACGAACAGTGAGAATAAAGAAATGATAATAAATTTTTACCCTCGTCCCGCATTTCCATATTATATCTTTAATCAACAACAGAAGCATATAAAGCAACCCGAAAGAATTATCTTGTCTTCACAATATCAAGGACCGAAATGGGGGTGGGTGTGTAATTGTATAAGCATCACTTAAGTCATTAGACATTTAAGCCTCTTAGCTTAGAGAAAGATAGGGTTAATTTCTGGACAATGACTTGACGAAATATCTCTAATCTGTCATTTGTCCAGACGGAGTTGGTTTATGTGGATTTTTCTTTTTCTCTTTTATTTTATTTTAGATAGATACCTACTTTTTTTTGTAACTAATAGAAAACAGAAGAAGAACGTTTGTAACTCATTTATTATTAGAAAAACCTCCAACATCGCCAAGATGTAGGTAAAACCTTTTTCCTTGGATATGTTGCTTGTTGTTTTTAGACAGAAAAAAAATGACTGCTCGTCACTTTTCTTGTTAATTAAAAGTGATCTCATGACAACAGAGAAAAAAGGGGATACAACAACAACAACACAACTATCAAAATTCATTTGGAATCAATTTGGAATAAAAAGATACAAATGTACATCCCGCTGGGTTATTAGTCATGGGTTCTATCTTTCGGACATGCATCACGTGTAACTAATATATATTTTTATGTATTAACTTCAGTGACCATCATAAAATTTAAGATTCGGGGACGAAGTTATTTTGAAAAATTACAAAACACAAATTGATTTTGAAAAGTATTAAAGTTTGACCGTGATTGAGTCAAACGAGCTTGCATTGTCATTTTTTTAATCTAAACGGTAGGTACTATACCGTACTACTTAAACGGTTTTTGAGATAATTAAGATAAGATCATTTTAAAAATGGAGCCCTTATTACACGGATTTCGCGCTGCGAAATTTGACCCCAGGAAATTAACCCCCAAAAGTGGGGTGTTTTTTCGTAACGAAATAGAGCCCAATTTTCGTTTGTTAAAGTACGCTCCAAAAAATGAAAAGAGAACCCAAGGTAAGATGGCGGTTTCGCAGAACAACTGTTCCGAAGAAACCCAATTAGCGCGGAAAAGCGCCGTTTTGAAAAGAACCCAAAAAGGAAATGAAAGGCCCCAAATTTAATTCCTAGATCTAGCAAATAGTGCCCCACGAAATGAATTAAGGCCCCAAAAGTGAGGTCATATAGCCATTTGTCGCTTTTCAAAAGTGTCATGTGGCCATTATGGCGCCTAATGTCTCTTTTAAACTCAAATTCTTTTTCGCCAGAAGAACCTGGGAAATACAAATTTTTTTTAATACAGTTGGCAATCGAAATAGCGCTGATCGGAAAAAAAGTTAATATCTAAATATTCAAAGGGAAAGTGGTGGCTGATGTAGTTATGGTAACCGTGAGAAATAAAAAGCGAAGCTAAGAAAAATCCTGAAAAAAGTTCCAACCTCTATTCGTCAAATATTGTTTCAGCTATACGCTTAGGTGTAGATTTGTCCTATAGGTTCAAGGGTGGGTACGGTGAGAAACGGAAAGCGAAGCTGAACATTTTTTTGAATGGAAATGGATCAAATCGGCCTGTGAAAATTAAAAATTCGCGCGAATTTTTAATTTTTACACCCCAAATTGATTTTCCATTCGACAAAAAAAAAATCAGCTACGTTTTTCGTTTCTCACTGTTACCAGCCTTTGCACCTAGAAGAAATCTGACAGTAAGTTCAAGCTTCAAAGTGGTTGCAGGGGGCAACATGCACTTCACCGTTTGCCTTTGACCGCTCTAACTTAAGACATTATTATGGCTAAAAGTCGCCAAATTGTCCTTATTTCGTTTCCTAAATTGAACTAAAGTTAAACTCCAGATGTTGTTTTTTAAAACGCAATAAGACGAATTTGACGTTATATAGTTTGGCGCTATATAACGTCACCGTCGGTCGTTACAAGCTAATTAATACAAATGATGATTGCCCAAAAAATTTCAGCTTTGATAAACGTTTCTTTACCGACGTCTTCTTACATTTTGAGAGAAAAAAAAAGAAAAAGACGCTACAAATATTTTTTGGGGTTCAATTTTATTCCTGATATTAGGTATTTGATGAATAATGAAATAACACCCCAATATTGAAAAATTAAAGTAAACTTACAAAATTATTTATGGTATATATTTAAGGTTTATATTTAGGTATCTACGCACTATGACTAACTCAAATGTATCCTAAGTAGGTACTATAAAAGACTAAGTCTTACTTGTACCCCTTATTTAAATAAAATTAAAATTGTAATTGAAATTATTCTTTAATTTTTATATATTGGAGGCTAACTACGTATTGAAATAACACCGCAATACCAGAAATGAAATTAGACCCCAAAATGTGAAATTACACCCCAAAATATGCAATTTTATTTTGTTGTTGTAAGTGCAAGCATAATTTTATGGGCTTATTTCATTTTTGTTTTTTTGCTTGGGGCCTAATTTCGCAGCGCCACACGGTTCTGAGTTCAAAAAAAAAAAAAAATAGTTTTAGTTAGATACAGGCGACGAAAAATTATATAAAGCGGAACAACGAAGTTGCGTGAGCTTGAACTTTTAGAGAAAGGGTGGTTGACTCGTACCCATCTTTCTGCAAAAAAAAAAAACACTCCGAAAATAACGAAAATCAAACGACATCTCATTTTGATTAATAATTGATCAATCAGATTGATTGGGATATTTTCCCTGACTTCATCTAACCTTTGCAGAACTCGATCGCAATGATCTTCATGATGTGTGCATCAGCTTGGTTAAACAGCGCACAGTATTTCAATTGTTTTTTTTTATAGGAGCACCGTTTCTGCCTACTTACTTCCATGTTATTTTTATGGGTTGTGGTCAAAATCCCGAAAAATAAATGTCCGAAACTCCAAAATCCCGAAAGCCCAAAATCTCCAAACGCCAAAAGACTGAAAACCTAAAATCCCCCGAAAACCTAAAAACCCATAACTTTTAGGATGGTCTGGCTCCCTATATTTTTATATTAAGAAGATTTTTTAGGGGGTTTTTGTTGTTTTCCTTAATCGGATCAACAATGAAAAACATTTAAATAACATGTTTGCATGTAGGCGCCTTAATAACATAAGTCTCAAAACAAGTTTAATTGTTAAGGTTGTGTGTGCCCTTATCGGCTTTGGCAAACAATGTCAAACCAGAATCTCAAGTGTCCATAGGTGCGGACTTTTCCCAAGAGTATATAGTTACTTAAGCTGCCCTTTATAAATTTCTAATCGGTGAACCCTATCTCTAATGCGCGGCGGCAATGTAGCCGACGCACGACGACGACGCCACCGCCACTGCCCCTGTCAGTCACTATTCTGATTGCAATGATGTCGGCAACTAAAAAAAAAAACATAAAAGCCGAATTTGATTTTGACAATATTGGCGCCAATGCAATGACTGACACTTTGAGTAGTAAATTAACAATATTATTGAATTAGTGCATGTAATATCAGTCCCCAAGTACAAATGTGAAGCGCACCCTTTACCCAATTTGATAAGAGATAAAATTTGTCTATTTTTTTGGGGTCGCCGACAGTGTAACAAGAGAATATCTATATCGTCACCGAATTATAAATCTTCGATTGCTACCGAAGTAAAATTCGTTAGCTACACTTAATGAAAATTGTCCTATATATGACACCTATGGAGCCTTCAATCTTTATTTATAATCCTCACTAAGTCACACAATCAGCCACAAAATATTTATGATTCTTTTTTTTTTATTCCCGTTTATTACCAAAAGATAATTCTTCTATTAAAATATTCATAAATTCATAAATCTATATTGTTCGATTGTTATTTTAATTTAAATCAAATGTCGTTGACTGTTATTGCTGAGATATGGCATATCGATGATTGGTCAATTGGGATTTTCCATTCAACTAATTTACTGCAACGTATAAGTGGGCATTAGTAATTTTAAAATATAATCTCACCGCTCTTTATTGGGGGATAAAATCAATGCTAAAAAAAAAGTGTAAATCAGTGTTATAAATTAACAAAACTATAATTAAGGCAGGTGGTGTTAGATTCTTTTATCTTATAAGCTTTATCGAAACGTGTGGCATATCAAATATTATAGAGAATACGGTATGATGACAATAAATTGTTGTTCGACGAAAGATTTGCTGATCTTGATTGAAATAAAATAAATTTGTTTGGCTATTAAAAATGTTCAAGACATACAATTATAATACATAATACTTGGAAAAGAGGACATTTCCATATCATAAGTTTGATTGCAATGATTTAAATCATAAATCCATAAATTTATTCCAAGATATGTATATCAATTTAGCTAATTGACACAATCGCTAACGCATCACTGTACGAATAATATTTATTGTAAAAGGTTCACGAATGCAAGCAATTGGCATCACTTCAATCATAAAGTGTTCATTATTGCAAATTTTCATAAGCAAACAAGCATCGTAAAAATCGTGATAAGCTGTTGATGCCGGTGATTGACTGATCTTATTAGTGCAGGAAAATGAAAAGTAAACATAGTTTTGTCGCTTATTAAATAGATTACAACTCTTCCATAGTTCCATTCATGATATAATTTATTCATTGTTTGAGGATGACTACTGATGACTATTATATCTACTAATTACTAATGTAGGTACTAATACTTGGCTTACTTATAAAGATAGCATTTCTTCAATATTGTATCTGAAAAAAATATATCTCGTTTTAACTCGTCCTTTACAATTTATTTTCAAGCTCGTTCAGGATATTTTCAAGATTTCAAGGCCAAGCGTTTGAGGCCGAATTCTGAAATTTGGTCTTATGACACTTTCTTAAAGCGACATAAGGCCGAATTTCAACGTTCGGCCTTATGTCACTATCACAAAGTGACTTAAGGCCGATTCGGTCTTATGTCACTTTTTGAAATTTCATTCTTATTTTGTAAAATTAAATAAAAGATCCAATACAGCATTATAAATCTTAAAGTCAAAAGCGATAAGGAACTCATGACCCATCTATGTGGGTTTTTTGTATAATTAATTTGTGAACATATGACTCACCTTTAAGTGAATGATAAGACCACAGAAATAATGTATGAATTTTCGACCAATTATTTGTTACCTTCTGTGACTTTGTACAGAGATGAAAAAAAGAACACTTGATCCTTCGGAGTAGTCCAACCAATTTCTGTCGATTGTGCAACCTATTGACTTGCAACTGCCGGACGATTTTAAGGATGTACACTAAGCGGTTAAGGAAGATAATGGCAAACGAAATAAATCATTATTTTAAAGTTGGACTTATTTGGTTAACTTTAAATTATAACTCAACAACTTACAGTATTTTCTTATGTCCATTTTATATTAGTTTTCGAAATAAATAAATACAAACTACGGTGTAGTGGTGGTGTGAGAAACGAAAAGCGTAGCGGAGAGGCATTTTGGTGAAATGATTATCAATTTAGGATCTGAAATTTAAAAATTCGCGCGAATTTTTAAATTTCACACTTCCAGCTCTTAGACCTCCAACAAACTCGTAACTATATATTAAGTCGGTGGGATTTTCCATTTTAGAACGATGCGTTTAAAGAAATTTACACGAATGAGATTTTTGCGATCAGTGGTTTCTTATCACTATTCAAACGGTAAAGACATGTTTTTGTTCTTGAAAAAAATTAGAAAGCATGTTTGGTCTTAAGTCGCAAGTAAATTCGGCCTTATGTCATCACTGAATTTTAGATTCGGCCTTATGACGTTTGGCCTTATGACACTACGGCACCGTTTCAAGTACCTGTTTTTGTATTCCGAAAGTATTTTGACCAAGTGGTTTTATACACACTTCACTTTTGTTTTTGTGCCTTGTGCTCTGTGTCAAACACTATTACTAACAAAAAAAAAACAAAAAATAAGGTGTCATTTTTAGGATTTGTGGTGGGTGCGAGTTTGGGTATATGCAAAACTACATTTTCTGGTCTTTTTTCTCACCAATTTCCATTTTATTTTCTAGCTCTTTTTACAATTTAATCTGGCACAATTTCCAACATTTCTGTTTTATTTTCCTAAATTTTGTAATTCTATCTGGCGTGATTACAAGTTACAAGTGCTCGAATACTAAAAACTTAAGAGAATATGGACATGTCATGAATTAGGTTGTGTTTGTACAGACTTTTTGAAGACGTTTTCAAACTTTTTGGTTTTTTTGCTGAATTTATTATTTGGATTACATTTCTTGCCTCCAAAATAGATCGTGCCAGTTTGTATTCAGAAGTACCTTTTCATAACTTTTGATTTTCATCTTTCAATTCTGGAGTGCCGCAACGTAGTCACTTGGGTCCCATTCTTTTTGTTCTTGATTTTAATGATGTAAATATCTTGTATTAGCGATTGCAAAATTCTGTGTTTTGGTGACGACATGAAGATTTTCAAATCTATCAACTCCGCCGGTGATCGAGTGAATTTGCATGCCGACATTGGCATTTTTTCTTATTGGTGCAAGACGAACACTCTTCAGTGAAACATTGATGTTTTCAAGAAAGAGAACTAAGCAAGTTGGTTTTTGTTCAAAAATGTTCTAATTAAAAGTGTTTCAAGATTTTTTACCAAAATTTAAAATAATAAGTAAAAAAAAAAGTATTAATGTATTAGTATGTCATGCAAAAATGCTGAAAATACCTAAAAATGGTTTAATACACAATGTATAGGGTAGGTTTTCTTAACAGAGCATTATAACATCAACTTTGAATGCGATGTTTTATTGAACACCTATTTAACGTCAGAATAAATTTGAAAAAGAATCAAAGGCCGTAATCGATTTATAAAAAATAACTGCGTTTAACATAAAACTAACGTGAAGTGCATTTTTAGTCAAAAACCTGCAATGCAATTATGTTTCAAACAATTTAGATACCTACAACATAAAAAATGTATATTAAAATCATTCAAGATGTTTTTGGGAAATTATTATAGCCGCGCCGAAAAAAAAACTACAAATAATTCTATATGGAATCACCAGCAAAATTAAAACGGCAAGAAGTTTAAAAAATTCTAAATGATGTTTATAGCCTAAATTCGGTACTAAGACAAGCGCATAAAAGATATCTCCACATACGAAAATTAACACGAACTAATTTACGAATAGCATGACGAAACTCTTTGAAGGTTTTTCTATCATCATAATGTCAGATTTTATTTAAATTTAGATTTTCCTAACACGAAATCAATAACTAAACTTATTTACTGAACAAGTACAAAAAATTACTGATGAAAGTTTTTTTAAGTACCTACCTAGTGAAAAACACGATTTCATTTATGAAAAATTTTCAAACCTTGATGGTTCTGCAAAATGTAAAAATTGTGTTATTTTCTTTAACATATCCTGATTACAAGATTATAGTAGTCAGTGCTCTAGTGTTAGTCATTCACTATCTTTAAAATTGTTTGTTTGTACTTATATTTTCTAATATTACCACTGATACCGGTGATTTATTGTTTAAAAATTCATTACCTACATTAAATCAGATAAAAATTGGATTTTCCCAAATCAATTAATTTTACCCGATTCCATAAGTTCAATACACCACACACACTCTAGGGAAATAATCCTTCCCTGGACAATTGCTTTGTGGTCAAAACACGATGATTATAATCCTTGACTTATCCTTGCCCATAATAAACATTTTACCATAAAAATCCTCAAATACTTTTTCTATGATCACACAATATAATCCCACACAACAGGTATCTACCGCACGTACCTGTAATGCTTTCAAGAAAATCCACAAACTAACCCGCCTCTCATTTCTTTCTTGAATTGATATCTTTTCATTCTTGATGTTTGATTATCATTTTTTTTTTATTTCCATTTTAGTACCAAAATTACCTGCCAGCATACACGAGTACCAAATGAACACTCAACAGTTGGAAATTTGTCGTTCTGGATTGGGACCAGGACAACCAACGAATCCCCTGCTGTTAATGGGCAATGGCACTGTCAATAATAACAGCAATAATTCCGGACGCACGAATTTCACCAACAAACAGTTAACTGAATTGGAAAAAGAATTCCATTTCAATCGATACCTGACGCGAGCTCGTCGCATTGAAATTGCCAATACACTTCAACTAAATGAAACTCAGGTTTGATTGACTTTTTTTACATTGTTTTATTAAAATTTATTTAAATCCTTAAATTCCAGGTGAAAATATGGTTCCAAAATCGACGAATGAAACAAAAAAAACGAGTGAAAGAAGGACTTATTCCTGCCGATGTTCTAAATCAACAGCAACAACCATCTATTCAAAGTAATAACAGCAATACTGCTAACAATAACAGTAGCAGCAACAGAAGTATGTCGCCAACCACAGGTTGTACAACCCAGGCAGTTAATACACACACCAATACGTTAGAATGTACTCTAGCGGGAAGTAGCGAAAATAGTAGAGAATCGAATTAACCTATGGATTGTGTCTAGGGAAGTAATAATTCTTGTAGTAGAGATATAAACCTTTTTCCTGCAGAATTTGTAGTTTTAAGTCAATTGACAAGCAATTTGAATAGAGTACAGTGGTTTTTAAACGGAAAATTTAAATATTGCAGATTGTATGAAAATAATTTGTATGTGTAAATAAATTAAAAACTCAGGGCATATTTTATAATAGATAACTATATATGTAGTTGTAATTAGTGAATTGAAAACAATTATATTATTAATTAAATAAGAACAAAAAATATTATATTACCTACATGATGGCAAAGATGTCACAATAGCATTGTTAATAACCTCCTTTAGGATTTAAGTGATTTAATGCTGGATTTATATGATTGACAAATAAGTTCTCTGTGACTTGAAAAAGAAGAAGTAAATGACATTTTGTCGGTTGTAACCATACGCAGCATAGCATAAAATTAGTTCATTTAGTTCAGCCATTTAATTTTAGTTTAAACCTTATATTAAGCAATACAAATCAATTACAACAAATTAACTGAAACTACAATACAGGGTGCGATAGATAAAGTGTTACTTCTTGGGGATAAGTTTCTGCTTCTTTCTTCGATCAAGAATGCAATGTTGGTGCGGTTATTTTAAAAAAATGGTTTTGTACAAATTTATAGGTATCCTCTTCCTGACACTTAAGACTTAATGGATAATATACATGATTGTAAATGAAAATTAGATAAGTACCTATAGGTAATTTAACTTCTCCGTGAAAATTTTAAGTGTTTGAATTAAGTTAAAATTTTAACTAGAAATTAAGACAGTTGTTCTGGTTAAGCGACACAAATATTTCCATTCCCTATATATTCCAATATCTTTTATCATTTTCAGAGCCCTCTTGATTTTCTGGATTCTATCTTAGAGAATCAAGATATTTTTTGGAGTACCTGCTCAGACATATGAATTGTAGGTACTCGAGTTTAAACGAATCATATACTATACGCTTTTTAAATTACAACCAGATCATATGGGAACCGTGGATCAAAGTGTCTTGCATCAACGCTTAGGTACCTAACCTAGGTATGTTTTTTACGTCGCGCTTTGGTGCAAGAAATTTTGATATACATTTCGACGTTAGAAAAGGGTGATGTGATATGTGAATAATACATTTGGAGGTTCTTACATTTACTTTACTAAAGTGTCTATTCTGTTACCTTAACAACAGTCGTAAACAACAATTTATTTTTAAAGAATTTTATTGGTTTCCAAATCCGTTTCCTTGACAAAACAAAAAACCATGTATATGTGCTTACGACTATTGTCAGGGTAACAGAATAGACAACTATATTTTTTTCTTGGTTTTCCCAAGTATGACCTACTCAGGTCAATTATTAATTAAATTACGAACTCCAAAAATCCTTTTCATTTGCCCTGGGTTAAATGTTTTTTAGGTTTCGTTTCGTTAGCTTTTGAATTGGTTTTAAGAACAGCGCGGCGCAAAGAACATTTCTTTCTGAAAAACAAAATCGAAACAAATTTATGCAAAATAATTATGACATTCTAGCGGTTTCTCAGTAAAATAAAGATCCTTCGGTGAGATTTAAGTTATTATCTATTGTGAATATAGTTCTATTAATTATCTTTGTATTATAGTTGTCAAAAATATTGCCATTGGTTTACTGAATTATTTCGAAATTATCAATTTTAATTATTTCAATCAATTTTGTTGATAGTTTTTAATGTTAAAAACAAACAATAAAGCAGACTAAAAAAAGCCAAATTAAATACATATAATAAAGTACAGTATTTGTTTTAACTTTACTTCTGTAGCTACAAACATATGTTATATATCCATATACAGTAAAACCAGCTTATCTGCAACCCGCTTAATTGAAAAACTCTCTTATCTGAACTTTTTAAATCTATCCCTGTTTAATACAAATCACAAATCCCGCTTATGTAAAAAACTCGGTTATCTGAACAACAATTTCCTACAGACATTACTACATTTCATAGAATAAATACAATAAACTAAAACACAAAATGTGTATAACAGTAAATGCCTTACGAAATCGAACAATAAGAACAAAATAATAAACATGCACTGAATGCATCCATTTCACTGACAGTGTCAGTGACAGATGTAAGTTCTAATTTCTGGTCGAATAATTTATTTGTTTTTTATTCTATATGTGTTTAGTTCTGCTTATATAGGCTGTTAAAAAGGCGGCTAAAGTCCGCTTAACTAAAATTTTTAGTTTAGTTATCCGAAGTTCGCTTAAGTTAATATTTGTTCAGTTATCCGAAGTCTGCTTAAGTGAAAACCCCGGTAAACTGATGTTTTTTTTTTTTGTCATTTTGCTTATAAGCCAGTTTGACTATAACAAGAAAATAGATTAAAACTAGAACAGAAAACATAATCTAACCTAACATAAACAAAAATATTAGAAAACTTAAACTTCAAACAAAATGCTCTTACACAAGAGAATTTTGTTCACAATTGAACAAAAATGTATCAATAGACAAATGTCGAAATTTTGTTTGATTGATAAAGCGAATCTTACAAGATCAGTCAGAGGACGTCAGTCATCTACATCTACAGTGTAGATTCTATACATATAATCAGTCATCAGGCAAAATCAAAAGGGTTTTGATTTTTGGTCAAACAAATGCACACATACAGACTTATTTTTACAAACACTATATTACAGATTGATGTCAAATGACTAACCGTGTAAAGGTCGCTTAAAAATGTAATAATATCAAACAATTGATCTTTCACAACCGTATCAAGGGTGGTAGAATAAGAGCCAACATCAATTTTTGAATGTGAATGCGATAATCCAATAACGTTGCTATTGAATTGGAGTCCAAAAGTGGGGGCATTTTTGAGAAAGACTGCATCAACAGTGCATTTTTACATTGATAGCATCCTAAAGACGAAAAGTAATTTAGAAAAATTGAAAATTTACAAAAGTGAAAATCAAAATAAAACATTAAAAAATTTTATTAAAAACAAAATTAATTCCCCAAGTTTTGTACTATCATCGAGTTTATACACTTAGAGAAATCATATGTTAAGTTTCAAATACTGTTCGTAGGATGTCGTTACTATCGAATCGACTTGTTTTTTTTTACATTTGTTGCAATTATTTGTGAGTTGATAAGCCAGAGAAATAAAGAAAAAACAAATACAAATGTATGCAAAAGAATTCCTTTCGGTTTGGTTTTAGTGATTTTCTGTACAGGGAATAATAATTACTCGATATGCCCATTTAGCGACATCTACTTCTGTATGTTTGAAACCATCTTCATTCTACTATATGTGTATGATACAGATATACTAATAATTCTGTGAGATTTTTTTGTATATTTTTATTAGTACTTTGTTCTAAGCGCCCTGTGAAATCACAATGTTGTAACTATCAAAAATACGTTCAATTATTAAAAACAAATAGCAAATTTTATTAAATAATATTAAAATGATGTATAAATTAGAATTATAAATAACTAAAAAACAAAAAAAAAAAAAAACAAAACTAGTCTTAAACTATAAGAATATGAAAAAGAACTAACAATTATTGTTATTTTACAAAAAGTGAAAACAAATAAAATACCAGCAACACTTGTTACTATATTAAATAATTTTGATGAATGTTTTTAATTTATTTTTATTACCTACTGGAATAAAAAGCATTTGAATGTAGATGCTGTATAGAGTTGGAGGAATGCAACTGAATATATTATTTCTTCGGAACATTCTTTATAAACATACATTATAAAATAAGAAAAGACTAGAATCATTAGGACGATCTGCAAGAGATGCAAACGTTTACGTTATAGTCCTATCAATTTAAAAGCTTTTTTCTGATCTCTATATCCATCAGGAACTATGTTATAGATAATGGGACATAGAAGCACCTAACCTACCCAGACAAAAGAATTGTACTCAAGTTTTGAACGAATGTATTCTTAGTATACAGGGTGATTGGTATAAGATGCACCAAAAAGCTTGAGCGTGTAGGTGGGGTTAAGACAAGAAAAAAATCGTACGGGAGGGGGGTCTATTTCCCCCCGTTTAGGCGGGAACTGAAATCAGAAAAAAAATTATTTAAAAACAACGGTGAATGATACAATGAATTTTTATATCTTTTTGAAAAGCCAGAAAACTATTTTTTTATTTTATTTTTAAATTAAGTTGTTTGAGTGAACAGTTTTAAAAAAAATAATTTTCAAACTCAAAATTTTGAAAAAAAAAATTTTAAACTAATTTTTTTTAAAATGATATGTAATTAACTATTATTTTTATTTTCAAAATTCAATGATCTTATTAATTTTTAATCAAAAACGGAAAACCGGATGCCAAAATGTATCTTAATGTTTGAGAAATTAAGAAAATACTAAAAGCACTTTTTTTAAAAAAGGTGAAATCTGGTTAATCCAGTTAATTGTTTTTAACCAGATTAACCAGATTTCACCTTTTTTTGAAAAAGTGCTTTTAGTATTTTCTTAATTTCTCAAACATTAAGATACATTTTGGCATCCGGTTTTCTGTTTTTGTTAAAAATTAATAAGAGCATTGAATTTTGAAAATAAAAATAATAGTTAATTACATAAAATTTTGAAAAAAATTAGTTTAAAATTTTTAGTTTTTTTTTTCAAAATTTTGAGTTTGAAAATTAATTTTTTTAAAACTGTTCACTTAAACAACTTAATTTAAAAATTAAATAAAAGAATAGTTTTCTGACTTTCCAAAAAATTATAACAAGGCTTTGTATCATTCACCGTTGTTTTTAAATAATTTTTTTTCTGATTTAAGTCAATTTTTTAGAAAATTGCCCCTCCCGCCTAAACGGGGGGAAATAGACCCCCCTTCCCGTACGATTTTTTTCTTGTCTTAACCCCACCTACACGCTCAAGCTTTTTGGTGCATCTTATACCAATCACCCTGTATAACAGCCAGATCATATGGGGTATAAAAAACTTCTTGCAACGTCGTTGTAAGAAACCTTAACATTTCACTCCGTTTTTGGCTGTGTGAAATATGTGGTGATTCGACTGAAAGTATATGGTCTGTGACACACATACTGAGAATGGAAAGCTGTTCAGTTTCTTCAATGCAAGTTCAACTCACGGATATTGGCACTGGGGATATATTTCGCTTTAACGACAAAAGGCAGCGATGAGTTTTTGAAGCATTCGATAAAGATTGGAATTTAAAGAGCTTATGATCCGACGACGCTCTATAGTTCCACATCCGAAGAACAGGCCAATCTCATAACGAATATGAAATGCTAAGGGTACTGTCATCCGCAAAATAGTTTATTGGATTAGAAGTTTCAAACAGAAGATCGTTGATAAAACCAATGAAGAAAGACGGAGACAAAACGGAGCCCTGGGTACACACCAGCATTTATTTCAAAAATTAGAAAGGCACCGAATTTCTAAACCAATGAAGATGATATTCATCAATACTGAATGCATGCATTTTCTCTATAAAACGGTGTAAAAACTGGTTCCACTTTTCGAAGAGATAAGCCTGGAGAGTCATTGAAAACGAGCTTGGGAACCAAAGGCAAAGTTGTATTTTTTTACAAATGACCAAAAGTAATTTCAGTGGGGTTATCTTTAGATATAAGAATGGAAACTTACTTCTCTCAAACTCATGGCCTACTTATACAGCTCAAATTGAATTATGTGTTTTCTTTAGGACATGATTTTTCTCTTGGACTTATTTGGCATAAAAAATTTCATCATGTGAATAATTAAATTTGTGACGATATTAGCGCTAGACTCTACGTAACTATCGAGGAAAGATAGTGAACAGTTAAAGTTAATGTAGAAATAGTTGAGACCGTTCCAACAGGTTTAATTCTCGTATTGCAAAAGTGTTCTTCGAGATTTTTTTTTCTTTAACTTTACCTATAGTTTTGGTAGAAGAAAATTTTCCGATTTGGTAAAGTGACCCAATGTGCATAGATCCGATGATGTACACTTATATTGTTTTTATCAGTATGATTTGTAAGAAACAAGTCTTGAGTGTTAAGGGTGTAACCTGTAACGTGGATTCAGGTAGATAGGTTAGTTACATTGTTAAGATCAAATAGTGCTCAACATACCTTCTTTCGGTTGTTGTCTGATGGTTTGAAAAGCGAAGCCAATTAGAATTCTGTACAATGAAATCGCCAGTGACTGGATTTCGGTGCGTTGTTATAAAAATCATATATTGAAAACCTTATAAAGGGTGTTTTTTTTTTAGAGGTATAGAACTTTAAATTGCAATAAAACAACGATGGAATATTCGATTGACATGATTTTTTATTTATTCGAAAGATAATCTTGTGGCATTACATTTTAAATATGATTTCTGGCATATAACTGCCACGGCTGGCTCAGATGTAGTCCAATCTGTACGTCCAATTTTCGATTACTTTTTCCAACATTTGTGGCCGTATATCGGCAATAACACGGCGAATGTTGTCTTCCAAATGGTCAAGCGTTTGTGGCTTATCCGCATATAACAATGACTTTACATAACTCCACAGAAAATAGTCTAGCGGGGTTAAATCACAAGATCTTGGAGGCCTATTCACAGGTCCAAAATGTGAAAATAGGCGGTCACCAAACGTGTCTTTCAATAAATAAATCGATTTTGGCACGAGCTGTGTGACATGTTGCGCCGTCTTGTTGGAACCACAGCTCCTGGACATCATGATTGTTCAATTCAGGAATGAAAAAGTTAGTAATCATGGCTCTATACCGATCACCATTGACTGTAACGTTGTGGCCATCATCGTTTTTGAAGAAGTACGGACCAATGATTCCATCAGCCCATAAAGCGCACCAAACAGTCAGTTTTTCTGGATGTAACGGTGTTTCGACATACACTTGAGAATTTGCTTTACTCCAAATGCGGCAGTTTTGTTTGTTGACGTAGCCATTCAACCAGAAGTCGCTTCATCGCTTAACATCGCTAATGGACGTAGTGCGCGATACATATTCCGCACAGAACCATTATTTTCGAAACAAAATCGCACAATTTGCAAGCGTTGTTCAGGCGTGAGTCTATTCACGATGAATTGCCAAACCAAACTGAGAATAAATCACTTGACAGCTGTTAAATCGGTCGCCGTGTTGAAAAGTAATGCCAACTTAAAATTCTATATCTCGAAAAAACACCCGTTACAAGTCCTGCGACGGATGTAACATTATAACTTTAATGCAAAGATAAATATAAATGTATAGGTGTTTACTGTTTATATAGGTACCTATAAAAAAAATAGTTGGTTTATCTATACGCCATGATGGAATATAAAAAACTAGGACTAAGAGTACACTCAACCAATCCTTTGTATAAAATAAAATAAAGTAGGTACTTACTCTTAAAAAGATAACTTTTCTTTGAACAATAATAAAACACTGTTTTCACAGTGAATAACCCAATATCAAAGAAAGGCTAAGTCGAATTCACACTAATCACATCTATATGAAAACACTTGTTCGTATATGAACATCATGCGGTTCATAGCACACCAGTTTCCAGAAATCCTATCTGAGGTGCAAAGTAGCAATACATTATGTTATGTAATCAAAATTCATAAAAGCAAACCGATTTCAAATAAAACACACAGAAAAATAGAAATATATACATACCTATACATGGTGTATTTTGTGCACATATTTTATGTGTCCCAGTCCCGATTTGGGAATAAAAAGCTTTCGATACCATTTTGAGAATTTTGAATTCAACTCACGTCCCTCGGACATCAGGTTGACATTGAACACGTTATACCCATTGTTGACACCTTAAAACTTGTTTTCAGAAAGATGCGTCTTTCTTTGGTTATGTTATTCTTATGTGTCAGCTTTATTGAAGCGTATATTTTATGAACCTGTACCTATATCTATCTACTGAACTGGCATACAGATGCTTTACCATTATGCTGCATGTTGCCAAGAAAAATATTTTTCTATTCCATGGATGTCCGAATCTGAAAAGGAAACTAGAACAACAAGAGGTAAAGTTTATGTAGGTAAAGTGGTTTTAGAATAAATACCACGTAAGGTATTTACTATTCTGAGTGTGCAAGAAGTGTTGCGATTAAATACACTGTTGTGCACTTTTTTATAAGTGATTTTTTTTATTCATTTCAAAGTTCAAAAGAATTAGAAATTTTTAAATCAAAAACGAAATGTTCAGTTGAATTATTTCTTCATGTGTTATCTATAGCGGAGGTTGGATACCATTATGTGAGGAATACAAAATTATTTTTCGTAAAGAAGATGATAGTAATGCATTTAGCGATAAAGCAAATAACTGTTAGAAATAATTATTCACAATGCCTAATAATACTGCAATTTTTCTTCTTTTAAGATGGTGATAAGATTTAAATTTAAGAAAGCAATACTGTCCCACTTTATTACACTATAGGTGCTTTTCATCAAAGGGATCGCCGATTTGACCTTAAAAAACTTAAAATATTTCCAGAGTTAAATTCAAAATTCTCGAAATGGTATCGAAAGCATTTAATTCCCAAATCTGGAATGTGAACAAGATACATGTAGATACGTGCACAATATAGTATACCGCAATAGGTAAAGATAATGTATGTATTTAAATATTTCTGAAACATCACCTTCTTCGCAGTTTTATTGGATAAGATCGTCGCATCATAGGATATTGCATTTTTTGGGCAAAGTTTTCAAGTTCTGTAGTTTCTACCTGACAATGTCTTATTTTATTTAGAATAGCATTTTTGACATTAATCTAATTGGAGCTCGCGTAGATTTGCTCTTTTATTTTGTCTGATGCATTGTCCATTATTTTAAGCTGTATATGCAAACAAGTTCTATAACAAAACAAATTGAAATTCGTGATTGAATATCATTTGGTAGAATTTATCGAAATCTTCATTAATTGCTACATGCCAACATTTACAGAGGCGCGCAATTAGTTTCAAAATAGCCACCAAAAAAGTGAAATGCTCAAGAGATTTGATTGAAAGGTCTTCAACAACTTCAACTACAGATCTGGTATTGGGGTTTTCCGTGATGATCTCAGAAAGCATCCGCAAGTTTTCTGGTTATGTAATGTTATATTTCTCAGCAAAGAAAAACTGGTTCGGTCATCTTATCTTCAAGTCGATAACAAAGAACTTCTATAAAGAGGAATATGCTGCACTCTGAATCTTCGGGGTGCGCGTCATCTTAAACATCAGCGCTGTAAGTAAAAAAGAAAGAGAAAAGTCAACCGACCCAACACTAAAAATCACCCTAAAATATTTTTTGGTGGTTCTTTATTATATACTAATGTATATATATTTTGGTGATTTTTCGATATTAAAAATTGCCCAAAAAACTATAGGTAGATGCATAATCGACATAGGTTTTTTTTTATGAAAAATCGGATATGCGAAAAATCGACCAATAACAAAACGTTCAAAACCCAAAAATGAAAAATCGCCCAAAAATGTTGGGTTAACTTGCATAGTGAAAAAAGACCCGGAAAACGAATGCAAAATCGCCCAAAAATTAAAATGATTAATCGTATAATTTTGTTTTGATTTATTAAAGTAATCACAAGACGCAAAATTACCCAAAGCGTAATAGTGCAAAATCACCCGGAAACCGATTTGGGCAATTTTTCATTTATTTGTGGGCGCTTTTCGATTTTTATTTTTGTTTTGATTTTTATAATGAAAAATCGAACAATACAAACAAATGGTCACAGTAAAATGTTGGGCGATTTTTGATTTGTCTAATTTTTATATTTTTTATTACCACAAACAACACCACCGTTATATGAAACGGCGATTTTGGGAAATTTTGCATCTATATTTCATGGGCGATCTGTCATTATGAAAAATCACCCAAATAGTATCAAATGAAGAATCGTCCAAGAATATTCTTAGGCAATTACTTAGTTTTTAATTTTGAGCGTTTGGTTTCGGGGCGATTTTTCGTACAGCCTGAAAAATCAGCAATTTTTTTTTAAATTTAATAAATGAAGAATCAATATTTTTATTCTTAAAAAAACTTATCAGGACCATTTTTATGAAAGAGAAGGGATATTGACTGATCTTCCATACAAATATAGAAAAAATGATTTATACTTGACCCCATCGAGTACATATTTCAAGTGTTGTCGAAAGTTTTTCAAAATTGACTTGAAGGCGTTCTATTGCCAATAAAAATAAGAGGCACGACTGGGTCGGACAAACTTGCTCTTCTGTAAAATCGGATTTTCTATAGAATTTATATGGCAACTTTTTCAACTTCATTGTTGAAAAAAAAAACAGTCACCTAAAATCGATCGTATATATTTTACGAGAAAAATTGGATTGTTTACCAGGTACCGTTAATATATAAACTTATTCTAAAAAAATGAAAAACACAACCTTTGGCTAAAAATCCGTTGTACGAAATTTTATAAAAATCGATCGTATTTTTTACTATAAAAATGGAATTGTCTAAAACGCTTACTTATGGCAAGTACCGTTAAAAATCTAGTTGTAAAAATTTTCTTTGTCGAAAAACATCACCGTTTTTAAAAAAATCAGTGATGTTTTTTAAAATCGATTTTATAAAAATCGATAGTATTTTTTTCGAGAAAAATTGAATGATCTTTTAGGTTTATATGGCAGGTACCGTTATTTTCAGACCTAGGATAAAAATCAAAAGTATGCCTGGACATATTACTCTAAAAATACAGAGTACCAAGTTTGAAGAAAATCGGTTCAACCGTTTCGGTTGAAGGTGTCGATACATCCAGACTGACAGACGGACAGACAGATAGACAGACAGAATTGTCGGAACTACTTTTATCGTGTTCTCTATCATCGTAATGTAATGTTTGATTATTATCTCAAAACTTTTTTTTTACGAAGACAAAACCTCTGCCTTATAGGTGTCTAGACTAATTCACTGTGCATAATTTACTGTATGGACAATTCACAATTCACTGTGGGGACAATAATTCACTGTGCACAATTCACTGTGGGACAATTCACTGTGATGGACAATTCACTGTGTGCATTTCACTGTGGTGAAATGCACACAGTGAATTGTCCATCACAGTGAACTGGCCCCCATGCCATTCTTTTAGATTACTTAATTGGACATTATTCTATATTGTTTCTTGAAATCAAAATGATTAATCGCCCCATTTTGAATCATTACCATAGAATAAAAGAAAATAAAAAGATTTCGGTTCCGATTGTATTGATAGAATTTAAACGTGTTAGAAAAGATATTAATTTTGATTAAATTTTTTATTAGTTTCTCAAAGTTTCTTATATCTATTAGAGATGTAAGAAAATAAAAAAAAATATCATCTATGTAAAATGTAAATTTACATAAATGCAAATTTTGTAAAACGCGAAGTAAATAAGCTGTGTTCGAACAAATAGGACACAGTGAATTGTGTTCCACAGTGAATTGTGATCCACATTGAATTGTGCACAGTGAATTGTCCATACAGTGAATTGTGCACAGTGAATTGTGCACAGTGAATTAGCCGACTTCGGCCTTATAGTACCTATAATTGCATGTAAAATGATATTTATTTTGATTTCAATTTGGACATCAGAGTTTTTATTCCTGTGCTTGTTTAAATTTTTGCCAATCTATTGATTTTTTTCAATATTTGGCGAATCAATACAAATTCGAGACATCAATTATTCAATTTAACATTTTTTTTTATGTAAGTACCTACCTACCTATAAGTACACAGAATTTTGTCTTTAAATACAGAATTTTTTTTTATAAGGCTATATGAAAGGAAAACCGTCATATTTCATTCATTCATCAAGCTTATGAGTTCTTAAATTTTTGAAGTTTTTTTTTTTAATTCCATTCAATCAATCAAAAATTAGTTTTAGATTTAAATAAAAGCATTAAGATGTTTACTGACTGAACTTTAAACTAAAATGAATAAGACACTATTTCATAGTTATATATACCTACATATCTAAATAATTTGGAAATTTCACTTTATAAATTTTGTAAATATTAATTTTAAACCTTAACCATTTATTTTATATTTTATAATCACACGCTGCAACTCCCTTAAATTGTTGTTGTTGTTACCATTTTTAATCCCTGTAAAAATAAATAAAGTCGCATGCTGTGCTTCGAGTTGTGATTGTGACTTTGATTTATGAATAATTTTTGTTAGAAAAATAAATAAATCAATTTATAGTAAATAGATAACAAAGCTGTCCATTTGATGGATGCACAAAAATCATTCACATCATTCAATGACAACAACCCGATGAAAATAAATAAAAAAGTGCTTCAAATTAAATATTTTTTCAAACACCTTTTGTTTTCATGCCGCACCAGTTAAAATGATGATTTATTGTCGAATTTGATTGATTTATAATAAATGGTGTGGTGAGAGCCGCCAGACGCACTATTTTTAATAGATTGATTTGGTATGCTGACCGGAAAAGGCATATTAACAAAGTGAAGCGTTTGCAATGTCACCATTTATTGAATTCCAAACAAAATTGGCATAACTAAGCTCTTAAATCTTCTTTGTATGTTTGTCATGGAAATTTTAAGTCTTAAATCATATCAAAAAATCGAAAGGAGTTACTTGGGTAATTTTTATAACTTAGTCTTATAATATCCCTATAAATCTACACATACATATTCCTAATAATGTTTTAGCAAACAAAAATAAGGCACTAAAGAGATATTTAAAATAATAATGATTTAATATACAGTTTTTAATACAAATATAAAGTTGTAGCATTCTTCAAATTTCAAGGTTGAATAAATCTAAAAATCACTTCACCGGTGTGAAATTCTAATTTTTATAGTATATAGTGTCATTAAATTTTATTGATAAATAAATAAACTAACCAACATTCCATTTGCTTCAATAACTAAACAAAGAAAACATTGCATATAGTTGACCTCACACGCATATTCTAAATAATAGGTAAGTACTCTTTCCAATCAAAACACCAAGGCGGACTCGTTTTCATGCGGGTTTAAATAGTCAATATGCTAAGAGGAAAAAGTCAGCTGCAAAGAACTAGCTTTGCATAGCAAATCATTTATTCATACTCCGAGTTGGACAACAATCTCCAATGATGATTGACGTCTCTTCGGTGTAATCTACAATTCATACTTTGGGCTCGGTCATTTGTCCACCGATATTCGTAGTCTGCACTGTTAAGCTAGTACTTAACTATAAGTGGTAAGTGCTGACTTGCATCTCAGACGAGGAATTCTCGGCTAAAGCAAAAGCTGAACTTGTTTTACGTGTTCAATAAGGTGTTTCTTCTTCAACAAAATGCACTGTGTGGATTTATCACACACAAATTGTATTGATTCTGCAACGTGAATTAGTGTTACCATATTTGATATTTATAACAAAGTTTTAAAATGTAAATTTAACTGAATGTTGTATGCAATTTTATTTTATCTTAGAAAAAGAATAATTAGCGAATTATTTATTCATACTTTGTATTGTTTACGTAAAATATATTTAAATAAAGCAATAATACGTCTTGTCGCCGCCTAAGTGCTTAAGTGCCCCATAGATCACTTTTACGGGAAATTGAGTTAATGGTGCAGTTATACTAATTGGAATATTCTCTATCGTTTGGTCCTATCCCCATTACTCTATCTCTTTTATTAACAAAGTTCTGCTCTATAGGCCACAAATTTGTGTGTTCTTTTAGTGCTTATTTGCCTCATATCCAAAATTTGTACTAGGTGGGGCAATGTTTGTAGAGACGTGATTGTTATTATTTTGTAGAGAAGAAAATTGTGTTCCTTGACGTTCCCAAAGTATATAACAGAAATGTATGTAGTCTTTTTCGAAATTTTGTATCAAAAATATTTAAATTTTTTTTTTACTAAAATGGATAAAAACAGAACTGGTCAAAAAAAACTTTAAATGAAAAAAAAAACTTACAATACTATAAAAAACTAGCTCTTACTAATATTAAAATATTTTAATAATCAATTCCGAATAAAATTAAATGTATTTTCCTAGATAATTTAATGGAGCAAAATTAATTTTAGGTATTTTTCATAATTCAGTGTTAAAATAATTTATCATTTTGATACGATTTTAACGACTTAGGAATGAGCCAATGTGGTATAAAGTGAGGCGTACCCACCGAATTAATATTAATTTTTATTTCATATTGTTATCACTTAATTTTTTTTTTTTTAAATTAATAATGTTAGTGATTTTATATTTTTATATTATTTTGTTTTCATTTCTTTTCCTTTGTTTAGTGCACAACATGGAAAAATGAAGTTTTTTTTTCATTTATTTCGAATTCGTATGGAACAGGTTCCTATATCCATTTCTGACTTATTTCAAACTTTTTTTTTCTTTTTTTTAATCGTAACGATTTTTGACCCAAAGATTTCAAATGAACAAGAAAGATTGTTCAATTAATATGTTTAAAAATTCATTATTTTTTAAAATTCGTTTTGTGAGGAATAATTTCGATGGATATGAAGCACTTATGCACTCAGGCGGCGATGTGTTGCAATGCCTTTGTAAATTTGTTTCAATTTACAGAGAATGTAGGTACTTCTCTTTAGTAGACAAGTACCTACATTCTAGTAAATATGTTAGCGAAAGCGATAATTAGGGTATTTTCCATAGTATGATAAATATTATGAACACTTTATCACATTTCAGTTCTAAAATGCTTAAAAAGTGTGACCATTTCCACTAATAAGAAAATCTTCAAAAAATCAATAAAAATACCTTATTAAACCCATAAGAGGAATTTATTACATGGGTACAGTAAGCGCTTGATATAGTGAACTAATAAAAACCAGGCCTCTACACTTTATCGAAATCGTTCACTATTTAGAGCGGGATTTTTTATTCGATATGAATATACATTTTTTTTTTTAGTTTTTTTTATCAATTCAACAGTTTAAACTAAAAAAAAGAACAAAAAACTTATATTTTTTATTTCAAAACACTAAAATATCAAAAAACAAAAAAAATGTCAGCCTTTAAGAAACACAGAGATAGAAGATAATTTTTTTAGTAGGTAATGCAAGGACTAAATTTTTGAAAAAAAAAATTGTCATATTATATTCATTTATTTGTGTCTTTTTTAAATTTAAAATCAATTGCACTTCTTCTTTTTGAAAAAGTATCAATATCTAACATATCAGCGAAGTCTGCATTGTTATGTCCACTGACAACTCAATAATCTTATCAAAAAAAAAACAGCTTCTTTCGATAAAACCGAACATCCAAGAATATAACAAACTGCAAATCTTCTTCATCGTTTCGGAAATTGGCTTCTTCATCTGACGCATACTTATCTGCGTTCCAATCACCAACTTCAGTCACTGAATGCACTATACATTCTCATATATTTTCGCAGCATCTAAGCTATCTCGCATAACAACAAACCAGAAAAATCTTAACATTGTCATATTTGACATGCGCAAGTATATTGGAATTAGAATACTTTTCTTTGGAATTTTGTTAAAAAAAAATATTTCTGAAAATTTTGTGTAGACCATATAGTCCTCTTCAAAAAGTATTCTTAAAAATTTCTCGAGAAAGTTACCCTTCTCCTGCTACCACCCTTTGAATAAAAATGTTTGCTAACACCGAAAATATTATTTTTAGAAAAAAAGATTGAGACAAAAAATTTTAAGCGTATTTACTTCTACAAAAAAGCTTATAAGTGCTTTTACCCAAAAGTTAACCCGTGTTTACTACAAAATTTAAAAACAAGAAACTACCATATTTTATAAGATGGCGGCCGAGCGCCGCGAATACGGATTTATGATCTTATGCTTTTCTAATAATCCTCTAAGCAATGGTATTGTGAAATTCGACTCATCCCAAAAAAATTTAGTCAACTCCCCACTGACAAGACTAAGTTCAGTTTCACTATCTATATAGAGGTTCACTAAACAGAGCATCTACTGTATATGAAAATAATAAGAAAATGGTATTACCTAATTTTTAGTTTAAAAAAGATAAACTTATTAAATATGTTTGCCCATTCAAGAAATAAATTGAAGTCTGTGTAAAATTAAAATTAATAGAAATCAATATTAACAATTTGAACGTATGAGTACTAAATTGAGTTTATACTTTTAGAGGAACCAAGGTGGTTTCAAACTCACCGAAGTCGCTAAATGAGCAAATCGAGTAATAATTATTTCCCTAATTCCCTGTAACAAAAAACACTCAACCCGAACCGAACTTAATTCTTCTGCATACATTTGTATTTGTATTTCTTTATTTCTCTTTTTAACTCAAGAATAATAACAAGTCGATTGTAACGACATCCTACGAGTCGCATGTGAAACTTACATATGATTTTTCTATGTGTATATTAACTCAGTGGTATACTATTGATTTAACATAAACCAATTATGAAATTTAATTAAGAAGACCTAGCAATTTTTTTTTTTTTAAACTTGAGAATTATACGCATTTCTCAGAAAATATGTTTATGTTTGTTGTTCACAAATGCAAAGCTGGTCACACTACAAATGACAAATAGCAAAGTGTACAAAATACTTAACAGTAATCTTTAAAAATGCACCTATTTAGTTGGCAACTTAAATGTTGCAAATATTGCCAAGAAACTGCACCATTTATGCAAATCATGTGTAAATGTGTAATAAATACAAATTAAGCGCACACATTTGTGTTTCGTATAGAAACTTAAACCTGCAAACTTTACATGGTGGCATTTAATTTAAAAACATAAATAAGCCGAATTAATTATGACAGGACAACAACAAGAATTAACAAAGTATAAACTGAAGATGAAAACATTTCTTTGAACACTTTTGGGTGCGGTCCCCACTTTGTGTATCTGGATGATGAATTCATTGGCATTTCACAGATAGATAGATCATGGATGTGGATGAAATTTATGTGAAACCTTGGCAATCTTGTCTGTAAGCCGTCGCGTCGTCATCGTAGTCACATTCACTGTCACGACCATTTCGCATTTGGGGTTGTCAGACATTTATAAATTTTTATTGTGTGTGTTTTGTCGTCTGATGCTGTGCAACTATCTTTCCACGCAAAAGTTTGATGAACACATAACTGCAACTGGGTTGTAGTGCAGCGGTAGCATCTTGTACTTGTTGTCTGATGGATCTGGATAGTTGTCTGGTGATGGTACATAGTAAACTCAACACAGCGTTCACATTTTACGATTTACTATCCAGCTATTTTCTGGGTTCAAGTCGTAGTCGTCATCGTTGTATTCTGTTGTTGTCGTCGTCGTTGTTGTTTGGTTGTTGGGTGGAAATGGAATGTGGGCTCCAAAGAGAGCTACTGGAAGTTAAAGAAGCGATTTATCTGCACGTCTGTATACCTACGACAAATAAAAAATTATAGTGAATCATTTAAAATGGAATGCCACTAGGTGGGTAGTGTCTCGTTTTGTTACTTTATGTCCAAACAAGTTCTTTTAGATGAATTTTTTTTCGCATCCATATAATATATTTCTTTATTTATTTTGATTGAAAAGGGAAATACAATGTTAAGGGGACTTGCAACAGATAATCTAAGTGATTGGATCGAAGATAAAGCTTTATGGTGTAAGTATTTGATAAAAAAAAACAAAAATGATTGATTTCAAGGTTGAATAGATAAATATTTTAAAGAATTAAACTGTCAGAGTATTGTCCCGTAACTATGTAGGTTTTATAAAAATTGTATGATTTTCTCCCTTCGATCGGGGTATAGATGAGGCACAAACAAATTTCCTCCAATCTTATCGGTTTTTTATACCCTGGGACCCTGAGTAATGAGTGAAGTTAGCCCCCCTTTTTTGAAAATTGATTTTTTGAAAGTTGTGCTAGGTTGTGCTATGTTTTTGCCGGTTTGTGCCGTAATTTTTTTTCAAAAATATTCAAAAATGGGGGTTTTAGAGCCAAAAAACCGTTTTTGACCTAGCCCCCCCTTTCTCAAAAATCGAATTTTTGAAAATTGTGCTAGGTTAACTTCACACACTCCTGAGTAATTCTATAATAAAAGACTATAGGGTTAGGTACATACTTTGTAGATCTTGTAATTTTTTGCCTTTCTCACTGTGTAGGTACAATCCATCAGCAACGTAACGCATCTGATCTATAGACATCCTACACTTATGGTTCGTTTTACACCACAAGTCTTCGTTTTTTGATTTAATTTGTGAACGGGTTTTACACGAACTAGACAATATTCTAAACTAGTTGTAATTGCTAGAAGAAATGGCTTGATTACTAAACTGCAAATATGATCAAAAGGTTGTATATTGCAATAAATTCCATTAAAGAAAATTAACTTTTTAAATCAGGTTATTAAGTGCATAAGACAAAAATCATCTTATTTCAAAAATATAAAAAACATAATCTTAATTTTTTTTAATTTTTGAAATAAGATGATTTTTGTCTTTATGCACTCAATAACCTGATTTCAAAGTTAATTTTCTTTAAGGGAATTTAATACACTATACCACCCTCTTATACATCATATTAAAACTTTTAGGACAAAATTTGAGGTAATAACTTTTTTTTCAAACAATTTTCTTTGCGATGTATGTAGCTCAGAAACGGTTCGGAAATGAAATGAACGTATGAGCAACAAAATTTATAGAATGTTATGGTCTTCAATATAACCATGTAGATTTTTTGCTAAAACTTATACTCTTTCCGAGATACAAGCGTAAATCGCAAAAAATGGAACTTCGTATCCCTCCCTCTCCGGCTCACCTCCCAGATGTCAGGAATTTTAGTATGTTAACTCCTGAATCATATTGACCTAGTTTCTGAAGAAATGGCTCAGGTTCCTGCTCACACACTCTCTACAACCCCTTGATTGTTTTACTCATATATGAATTATTCTTTGACTTGTAAAATAATGACTTTGAAATTTTTCAAATTCCCTGATTTTGGTCTTATGCATTCAACAACCGATAATTTCAAGAGTAAGGCACTTAAACGAAAATTAATTCTTTATAACTTTCTATAAGAAATGCTTTTTGTCAGATTAACAGTTTAGATGATATGACGGAATGTTTGATGAAAAATATGGTAAAAACACATATATTTGTAATTCGTCCCTTTTGCGATGCGTTTAACTCGGAAACGGCTTAGAATTGGAAAAATCTGATCAAAACACAAATTGTAAGAAATTTTATGGGCTTTAATTAAGTCTCAGAGAATAATTCCCTACAATGGGCCATTTTCGTAGTATAAGCGTAAACTTCAAAAAGGGGAAATTAATACCCCTCTCCCTCCTCCGGCTCACCACCAAGACGTCAGGACTTTTACTATGTGGACTAATAACAATATTCCGAAGGAATGGACTACTAGCTGAATTTTCGATCTTTCGTTGGCCTTTCGTGTAAAGAGAAACGCTAAAATGTTTAGCCACCAGATACTTATAGTGCGGAGTCCTGTAAAAATCTAACTAATGTCCCAGTTTCAAAGTGTGAGTAATAAAGTTAAACTTTTAGTTTAATTCGTTCGGTTTCACAAAAAAATTAAACTACTAATTAATTAAACTCAATTGCCGAAGCTCTGTTTGAAAACGAAATAAAAAACCGTTTGAGAGAAGGGGTCCATATATGTATATCCGCCTATATATCCGCCCACTCGTTAAACAGGTAGTGGCGATTTTCTTAAAAAATTGTCTTAAAATAGAAGAAAAATTATTAAAACGAAGAAGAGAATTCAGAATATAAAAATGAGGAAATCCCGTTAAAACCGATAAACAAATATTCCCTTTTTCAGTTTTAACCCAACTTGTTTTGTATTTCTTGATTCACAGTACGTGAGTTTACTTACATATGCCCATGTACTGCAACCTCCCTGGTCTGGCTCATTACAGGATTTGGGGTGGCTGCGAGTTTGGATGGGTGTCAGTTAGTGTAAGTAAAGTTTCTAACTTTACCAATACCGGGAAGTAAAGTAGGGCCATTTTTTTTTCTTTTGGTATTTATAACAACATCATTTTTTCTTCATTGAGGTGGTAAAGAATACCACTCAGTTTTAAGTGAAATAAAATCTCACTACAAGTGAGCATTTACTATACAATTAAAAGTGGAACAGATTCCCACTAAAAGAAGAATACATTCCCATAGGTATGTGGAGGCGATTTTCGTGACTGCTAAAATGTCTTGCACTTTTTGAGACAACTGAATATATAACCATAAAATATGTTTTTTAAAAAAAAATAAACGACTGGGTAGCGGAAACTTGCTCTTGTGGCAAGTTATATACTCTCGTGTTGACGACTGAAGAAAAGTAAGATTTTCTGCATTTTATATTATAAAATATTTTTTTAAATTCTTTTCAAAAACATTTATAAAATAATCGATATTTATAAAGTGGCAAAGTATTTGATGATAACCACTTTTTTTTTCATTAGTAACACCGTTAGATTTACCTGCCTTTTTTGTGATTGATATCAACTGGAAAACCAATCTGCCATATATTTTATTACGGTGGTTCCTACCCTGCACAACCTTCGGTTTAACCTGTTCGTTAAAGCTGCGAACTATGCCAAATGTCTAACTGGCTCCTTTTCCCAATTGAAGTAAGGGCTACCGCGCAGTGTAAAGGGAGTGGGTCCATACATTCGTCAGATAACTTATATCGTCAAAAAAATATTTTCCTATAGGTGCAATTTCCGGTTTTGGGAGAGAACAGAGCATAATTAGAGACGATGAGGAATAGTCTCCTCCTCCTCCTCCTCCTTATCAATGCAGCTTCTGTAGAAGTCGTTTGGGAAAAAGTCATGTATCATGGCGTGTCTTCTTTATGAGACAGCGTCCAGTTATGACACCAATTATGCAGCTGATATATATGCTGTGAACAAAAAACAACTAATTTTACATATGAACATAACGCTGTCTAAGTAGTTAAAAACTGAAATTCACTTTCTAATAAACATATTTCAATTTCAATGCTTTGTTCTTGAACGTCCTGTACTAATCATCAATTTTTCCCGGTGTCGTGATATATCCAGACGTTTATTCTATATCTACAGGTATATCAAGGTGGATCTTTATTGTAATGACTAATCTTTATGAAGCCCGATCATATTGTTATATATTAATGTGCTTCCATATTACCCCAATGCGTACACACTCCAAATAGCTTTTTGGCACACAATGTGTTATGTATTTCTTATATTAAATAAACATTCAACCTTAAAAATAAAATTTAAACAAGTTTTTTATTGTGTTTAAATAAAACACATATAATTGGCGCAGTCAAATAAAAAAGTAGTTGGTGCGTGGAAAATAAAAACATTAAATTTCGTACAGTTTTTACAAAGGCAACTCGTTTGACGAAAAATAGATAGTGCTTGAAAAATGAATAAAATTAAACAAATGAAAACAATTTAACATTCCACCGCTCTACTGAAACGCTTCCACCGCTTAGAAAAAAATGTGAACTCAAAAATTAAATAATTAAAATTGAAAAAAAAAAACCTACCAACATTAAGTTTAAACCTGAAAATCTGTGAAACAAGTAATTTAAATTATAAAAAAGCTTGAATTTGATAAATCTAAAAATAACGAGGAAGTTAATTTAGAAAATAACTTTGAACATAAGGCTGGCACTGTTAAAATCCCTCCAGATAATAACGAGGAAGTTTATTTTGGAGAACTTTTTAACAGCATGACTAACTCCCCTGTGGATCAAAGTGGAATTAACATAGATGTTATAACCACTGTTGCAACTGCCGATAATAACAACGATGTTATGTCTATTGGCGCAACAATCCACAGTGCTATGGAAGATGAGTCGCTTCATATTTTCGTAACTGAAAAGCCCATCAATGTATTTAAAAACCAAGTTTATTTGTCCTACGGAATAAACGAAAAATGCACTTTAAAAATAGTTCACAAAAAGATTCAAAATCAAATTCAAATTGACAAAAACAAAAATAAGTTCAATTTATATTTTTCTAAACAAATTAAAAAGAATTGCCAAATGTTATTTATGTTAAATTGAAAAATAAATTGATTAAAACCCAAAATTGAAGAAGAATTATTGAAATTAAATAAAATAAGCAAATGTCACTTTGACAGAAAATGGATAATTTGATTGATATTATTACATTTTGATTGAATTAAATAAAAAAAAATGTATGTGTTAGTATTTAAGTTCAATGTATTTATTTATTTTTTGAAAATTGGTGTCTTTATTAATAAAAATAATAATGTTAAAAATAAGTTACATTTCAAAACGAAAAAAAAAAATAATCTAACAAGTTATATTAAACAATGTAAATTTGAGCGATTTGTAGATGTTTTTTTGTAAATAATGTTTTTGGGGGCCAAAAACACATGTATGGGGGAGGTATTATATATTAATGTGCTTCCATATTACCCCAATGCGTACACACTCCAAATAGCTTTTTGGCACACAATGTTTTTGGAAAGCAAATACCTTGTGTGCCCACTTAGCTTTCTATGTTTTCTCCAACTTCATCTTCTCCGAAGATAAAGCTGGAGAATATAATTAAGTATTGCCCTAGCAACTAAATAACGCCAAGGGATTAAGCTTAAGCTTTAAGTCCAGTTTCATTACGTATCATTTAGACAATAGTCAGTTATAGTATTTTGTATGTAAGTTCTTTTCGTCACTTCTATTTCTGTTCTTGCCGAAACCGTGTCATATTTAATTAATGATTGTTCTAATAAAAAAAAGTCAATTATTATTGTTACCTTGTTATGTATTTCTTAGATTAAATAAACATTCAACCCTAAAAATAAAATTTAAACAAGTTTTTTATTGTGTTTAAATAAAACACATATAATTATATACATAAATACAATTACGGCTAATATTGAAGTCACGAAATGTACCTTACTGGATATTCTTGTGCAAATTATTTGAATTATTATGTATATGAATACACAATTTATAATAAAAAATAAAATATTTATGCCACAATGACATGCAACATGCAACTCTAATATAAACCTCTACGGTGCGCAGTGCTTATGTAAGATATGCTATAAAATAATTAAAACAAAAATAAAAAGAGAATAAGTGAAAGTGTTAAAATATACAATTGTAAAAAGTGATAATGGGCTCTGACAATCACAGTACCATCAGCGCGCTCTGGAACGAACTTATACATAAAAAAAGCTATTTGTTAGATACGCTTGCTGATTTAAAAAAAAAAAAAAAAACCATTTCATTTAAATTTTGTGTGGTCATAATAATGTACAATCTTTAGATTTTACTTTTATATGAAGATCAGCAACAAATAAATGGAATATTTCAGATAAAGGATAAGCCAATTATTATAAGTTTAGATTTGTTTATGTATTAGAGTTAAAAATTAATTTATTTTGATTTTAATTGTATATTGAAGCTCTATATATGACAAACATCACACATAACCTAATTCATATGAAGGCAAGCATCTTGTAATGAGGCAATAGGAGAGGATAGGGGGATCGGGAAGGGTTCAAAAACCAAAAAAGAAAAGCCAGGAAATATGAAGTTGGAACCAGGACGGGAACGAAAATGATTGGGAATCGAATATCTAGCCGAAGGGACCTGGCATGCTAGCGAGGCAGGGCTGAGCTCGTTGGATGCGGGGGAATCTTGTCCCTCCGCTAGACTTCACCTAAAAAAAAAAACATAAATCATGCCATAGATGTTAATACATATATAAACCCCATCACCATACAACACACACACATACACTCACTTCCACATACTATGGGCACTGCTGATGTTAATGCAGTGTGGCCATTCCCCCGCCCTTCCTGGAGTTGGTCGGCCAATGTATCCCAAACTCCTCTAACAGTAGTTGTTTAAGATCATACGATCATCAAAAGCACCGTAATCTTTTTTTTTTTTTTTTAGATTTTTATAAATCTCTTAAGAGAACCCGTAAGCCCCTGCTGGCCCTGCCTCAATACAAAAACCAAATGAAATAGATTGGCAGTACTGGCGTTTAACCGATTCCAATTTATGACAGCTTTGAAACAGAGAAGCAAACACGTTGTCTCTTTCTCACTAAGGCTAGACAGATTTTACCAACTGGTAAAGCCAGCTCTGGCGCTGGTTTTCTCAATCTTACTGGCAGATTGAAGAAATTTAAGTTTTTCTCATTCCAGGTGGCCGCAACAATCTTAAGTTCAATATTCTTTGTTACATAAATCATTTACTACCAATTAGCCGCATGCCTAAATTCGCAGTGTGGTACAAAAATTGCGAGAGGTAAACCCCATCGGCCAAAGTCTATTGTTAGTTTTGTTTCAGATGAGATTTTAGCTGAAAATTCAAATTTAAATAATAGAAAAAATTATACCAACTTCATGATCCCAAGATCATTTAGGATATTTTCTATACATTATGGGCCTTACCAACAACCAAATTTAGACGGACTGTAATTAATTACGCATACCAATAATCAATTTAATAGTCAGCTTAACGCTATCGTCGCCTTAAATTTTATAGTTGAGAAACTCATGTTTAACTTCACGGTTAAGAGTGAGTCCCTGCGTTTGTAATGTCAATTGTGACAACTCAAAGTAAAAAAAAAGAAACAAAAATTCATCAACATACAGACTGAAAGAACAAGATTTCTTTGTTATTTTCATACAAATTATTTTTATTTTCATCGTAGCTATTTCATTATGAAACACTTATTCGGACAACTAAATAACAAAGAAATCTTGTACCATTTTCTGTTTGAAATGCTCTAACTTTAAAAAAAAGGACCAAATAAAAAAGGAAAAATGCAGAATTGTTTGTGTTATAAAATTATCTACCACTTTCATATTTATGTAATATGAAAAACAAAAAAGTTCCGTGACTCCGAATACTAAGAAAGTAAAACACTGATTTTTATTTGGTTCTAACTTTTAAAATAATAAAAAAAGATAAATTAAAAAAGTGTGTAAAGCTTGTATTAGACGACGTGTAAATCGTACATAATTATGTACGCGTGACGTCAACGAAAGGTACAACATATTCATTGCATATTGGTTGCAAAGCGCAAATGTTTCGAACCACATTATATGTGTATTAAACGATATGTCTATTATGTAAGAAATCTACACAATAAATATGTTTCTTTTACCCTTAACATGATTTTAGTAACATATACGTACATAACATGTGCTACATATATATTTTTATGTAGATTACACGATGTGTCAATCCTCATATGCTTATATCGGCCATGTTGTATGTAGAGTAAAATATCCGCCATCTTTTTTTAAAGATTGCATGTCAAAAAAAACGAGAAGCCATTTTATATAGAATAAAAATATCGCGCTGACGTTTGTAGTTTATTTTATCAAGCTTTATTTTACTATTTTTTACTAAAAATGCATCCGAATTCATTTTGAAAACATTTCAGAAAAGTCGCGATTGATACAAAAACACAATTGGAATTAATTTATTAACACCACACACTGCTTTAAAAAAAATGAATTGAAATTTATCAACACGGCACACTGTTTTCAAAAAAAAAAAATTGAATTTGACGTTTGAATCAAAGCAACGATGAATTTTTTGAAATTTTCTTCTGCGTTATGTCACGTTATGTCAACTTCAGATTTCAGTCGTTGACATATTTTTTATTGCGACATATTTGTGTATCAGAAGAATTGTATGTTAAAAGTTGTATGTAGTATGCTATTAGACGATATGTTAAAATGCACAAATATTTTTGCAAAATGGACTCTACATATTGTTGACATAATACATTTATATGTAGAAGTTACACAATAATGTCTATTAGACAATATGTAAACATTGAATAAAGAGTATGACGTCAAATTGACGTCAGAGGTACATAATTATGTACGTTTTACACGTCGTCTAATACAAGCTTAAAAAAAAGATGAGAAATTTTATTTGCTACAAATTTGTCGGCATAATTTTAGTCAGACTAACGGTTTTCGAGATAATTAGGTTCAAACTCTCTTAAAAATTTCGGACCTTAGTACGCGGATCTGGATTACGAATTTCTTTTTTGTATACTTAGGAGGCACCCATCTACCACATATAAAAAAATACCACTGAAAGCATAAAATGCACGGTATATTCCCCGTTTTCCTGGACTATTAGTAATACAATGGATTAGTTTTTTTCAAAATTGGACTTAAAATTGCAGTTTATGTTGTACTAATAAGGCAGCTTATGTTTACTTAAAGGTACAAGTGTAAAGAAAATACAAAATGTAAAAAAAAAAATTAATGAAATCAAAGAGTGTGAAAATGTTATAACTTTGGCCACACAGTGAATTTAGAAATGTGTCGTTCTTATTGAAGTTAGGACCGCGCTGCATACAATTCTGCCCACTGTCATTTGATATATATGCCTTATACTTTATATAATTTATATAAAGTATATATAATTTGGATTTATATAAAAATCCAAAAATCTATAAGTTCAACTTTTGCTGTCAGCAAATATTAAATAAATAAAGCGTTCATAATAACAAGACTGTTGGTAAGAGTATGTTTTTGGTGCTTTTTTTACAAGTTAAGTACACACTTTAAAAATGTGTTTGCATTTAACATAATTTTTTTTTTTTTAAATAGACCATTGTTATTCTGAACGCCTCATTTATACCTTTCTTAATTCTTCTCAATATGATCAAAAATTGTGTTTAAACAGTATTCACTGTAAAACAATGAAACATTTCTCTTGATTTATCTCTGAGATTGAAATGCTTCGTTATTGTTAAAAAAAATAATAAAAGAAAATGGAAAGGAATAAGCAAAAATCTCATTTTTTTTTTTTGTTGAAAAAATGTTATCATGCAATTTATAATAATTGCATGATGATTATACGAGAAATACTTAAATATTTTACACAGAAAAACTCTAATTATACTGATCGCAGTGCATTGTAGTGCAACTTTTTTTTTATGTTTTTCTTCAAGTCAGCTTATTAGATTCATTTTGAATGCTTTCATATTTTATTTCTATTAACATGAGCAACAAACATTGTATGAATGCAGGCATGAAAAAGTTATTGAAGCAGAGGAAGCGTAAACGGCAAAATTGTTAAAACTTTCATTATTTCATTAGTTCAAGAAATGTTGAAGAATAAATAATTAGGATTGAAAAAAAAATGGAAACCTGCAGATATCTACATAAAATGTAAGAATTAAGATATTAAAAGGAAATGAATACATGAAAACGTAAAAATATTTAGCTACGTATAAATGTTTCCCTAAATGGGGATATCCACTTAGAAATGTTATGATAGATAGGAAGACCAATTAAAATGCACCGATATGCATATGCGATATGAATTTGAATAAGGAAAGAACATTTCGACAGAAAAAAAAGAAATTACAGTTTTGCTTATAGACTGATCGGGTTTAAGCAATGTCATTCAAATAGGAAAAACTCGAGTTTTTCTAAACGCAGCTTAAACCGTGTGTATGAATATGCCCCTTTATCATACTTTATATCTTAAAAAAAATATTGTTTATAAAAATTAAAAATTACAACAAAAAAATGCCAAGGCTGATAGTGACTTTTGTAGACTTCAGCAAATCCTTCAAAGTAATCTATATTTAAACCGGAGCTAAGTTTTTTAGGGAAGGGGAAATTGATACAAATTTAGATTCTTGTGATTTTTTTAGAAACTTTAAACTTTTTTAAGAAATATTTGAGAATCGAATTATAGCTTTTATAAAAATTCTGTACCAACAAATTTTAACACATTTTATTCTATACCACCGAGAAAAAAAGTTAAATTTAAAAAACAATACTGCACTTTTTCACTAGTATTTGGCGCTTATTTTTTGTGGTTACCTCATTCGGCATCCTACACAGACAAAAAAGCACGACTTAGTTGGATGAACTCGCTGTTGTAGAAAAGTGGACTAAAAAAAATTTCGTTCATTAAATTATTGTATCCAGGCCCGTGCACAGTGGAGGAAGGGGGTTTGTGGGTTCTAACTCCCTCCATGGGAATAATAAGCATACTTTATTTATTTATTTATTTCGTTAAATACTTACGTTAGACAAACTTAACATCTAGAAATATTTTAATACAATTATTATTTTATGTTGAAAAATGTTGCTTTAAATTTAATACATTTTAAATTGTCATTAGTTGATGCAAACAAAAAGTATTATTTGTTGAAAATTGAAATCAATTGATTTAAAGGACTATTGAGCCCATAGTTTGATCTACTGAACAAAGATGATAAAGGAATCTGTGCACTTATGCTAGCTAGGCTATAACTAAAGTTTAAGCGGTTCAAAGCGAATGATGATATTATAGAACCGTTGATTATTCCAACAATGTAACATAGTGAAAGATATTGTCTATGTTTAAGGAGCAAAGGAAGATTTATTAGCTTAAGTCTTTGTGTATATGGTGGTAGAGCCGTTCTTTGAGACCAGGGAAGAAAACGAAGGCAAAAGTGCATAAACTTTCCTTGGACCGCCTCAAGTCTATTATTATGAACTGAGTATAGTACGGTGCCCATATAATGCACCCATACTCAAGCACTGGTCTCACAAAAGAAACAAATAAAAGTTTGAGAACATAAAGATCTTGAAATTCACGAGAGAATCTTTTTATAAAACCCAACATTTTGTTAGCTTTTCTAATAATTGAGTTGTAATATAGAGAAAATGTCAGTTTGGAGTCAAGAATAATTCCTAGATCAGAGAAATCTGACAATTCACAAAGAGTGGACGAATCTAACATGTAACTAAAGTTAAACCATTTTTTTTTGCGTGTAAAGCACATGGTTTTACATTTGTCAATATTCAACATCAGATGGATTGTATTACACCAATCCCTAAACCTATTAAGATCTTGTTGAAGCATTTATTTATTTATTAAAAAGAATAAAAAGAGGATAAGACAAATGAGATACGCACTTTTTTAACACACATGACGGATTACCATCTGGGCCAGGACTAAAACAGTCGTCAAGTTAAAGAATATTTTCAATTATAGAGTTTTCACAAACAGAAAAGTATATTGAGCTAGGGTGTGAAAAAGTTAGTGAGGAAGAAGGATTTATTGATATTTCATTATTATCGGAATCCAAGAAAGCTTCTTTAAAAAAGTTTGCGAACATGTTTGCAATTTCTATAGAATTTTGGGTCGAAATATTATTAAAAAAGAATGAGTTGGGATATCCGTCATATACTTTTCCTCAACAGAATGAAAAATTTTCAATGAAAAGTGAACTATTTGCACCATGCTCTTCAATTATGCATGATGATTCTTATTGTGACTTCTGGATAAACGAATTTCAATTTAAGCGTCGACGCTTAAAAATGCACTCCAAGCACTCGACATTTACAACGAAGATATGGGTTTCCATTTTTCAAATTTCAATCAAATACTTCTGTCAATTTTGCCTGTGAAAAAACAGAAAAAAACGAACGGACTTTTTCAATACATGTTCGTATAGAAACCAGGCGATGTTTCAATGAATGTGAGCAAAATGGACAGAGAAGGTTTTTAAATTGAAATTTAAAATGGTGGGTTGAAGGTTCTAAGCGTGTTATAATAGGCTGTAATTTGTACTTACTCTTTGGTGTTTTGTGTTCTTTATTAAACATAATTTAAAACTAACTGAAGGTCAACTTGAGGAATTCGAAAAAATTAATGCACATACTAACTACCTGTAACTCCGCGTTATTGCACCAACAAATCAACGTAGGTGTCAAAAAAAGAAATAGAAGTACTTGCCATGTGTGTAGGCATACCTATTTAAGACCCATCCGAAGGATATCACCCTGATTTTTGAGAGCCATTCGAACGATTAAAGCCAATGTGAGAAAAAGCGATGCACACCGAAACCAGGTTAATTTTTTTCCAGATTATCAATAAAATCGGGGTTAAACTAAGAATGTAGGCCTATTGAAGGCCTATTCGCTGATACTTATTTCAGCCAAATCGCCAGACATCATCCGATTTAAGAGAACCATATTAACGATTATAGCCACAGCCCAACAGGCTGATACTAAACTCGATGTTTGACCTTGACTGGGAAAACAGTTACAGGGTGTATTTGCATTACTTTTTTTGACTACGACTTTAATCGTTAAAATGGCTATCTATAAAATGGATGACGTCCAATAGCCCTAATAGCTATTGAATAGGCCTACACGCTGACACTAGTTTCTATTTATTTTGTCGACACTTACCTCGACTTTTTGTTCGACTGGGGAAATAGTTATAGGGTGTAAATCGTTTTTCTTATTTTTTTAAATGTGTGTTTCATGTAAAATTATACTTTTATTTATGAAAAATAAAAAAGTTCTTTTCGTGTTTAATGAACTTATAAATTTATATTATGTGTAAGATGTTATAAAAAATAAAGTGTTGTATTTCAAACGAAAATTCCTTAAATATTTTTAGTCATGAAAATGCCAAATAACTTGCCTCATCGTTGAAGAAAATGTTTTGTGAAAATCAACTTCAATCGTGGTATATTCTACGGATTTAGATTGTTACCTAAAATAGAATATGAATTGATTGAATCAATTCAAGTCCGTATAGCCATTTTAAATTAGATATGAACCGTATTTAAATCAAACTAATTCCTCACTTTGAATAATGTATTTAAATGCGAGCCTTAATACGCATAACGTGAAGTGTCATTGTAGAAAATTGTGTATCTATTCATCTGATGTACATACTACCATATACTCACCATCTTATAAGTAAATAGCTTAAGAATACACATTTCATTCAGCTCTTCTTATTTTTACATGCTTTCCAGAATAAACCCATATCTTGCTGCAGGCAGATCTATTTTGGCCTTATCACTCGACAACTTTAAGATTGTTTTTAAATGGATAACAATACATACTTTGTTATTATCAACTATCCAATCCTTTTAACGGGCTAGTTAAAGCATTTTTGTAAATTCATTACCTATAATATAATCTTATTTATTATTTAAATTTTTTTTTATAGAATTTGCTGATATTCTTAACTTCCCAATTGGAGTTACTCTTCAACATAATATTTGAAGACTACACTTACAAAAGTAGATTTTTTAAATCGTTAGCTGAGCACATTCATTCTAATTAGTATTCTTCTCAACTAACAATTCATTAAGTAACTTTCCTCCCATTACGTTCTATTAAGTAATATTTAAAAAAAAAATATTACTGTTGCCTTTTCCATATAATAATTTAAAAATAACTTCAAATTATTATTCATGATACACACCTACGTATACCCATTTAGATTATTATTTTCATTAAAATTAGTTTCATTACATTACATTTACAGAAATGCCACATGAAATGGTTGGACACCTCTGCAAAACAAAAGAGCTGAGAAGCGAACTTATATCAGATTTAGTTTGGATTTCTCTTAACCATCGATGAGATTCTCTTCATTTCTGTTTCAAATAATCATCTCGTCAGTTATCTAAATGCATTAATATACAAAAATAAAAAAATCGTTGACTTTAACGAAAAGATTCAACTATTTCTTCGTTTTCGCACCATGCAGAGAGTGCTACAGAAAACCAGTTAAGTTACCTTTTCTTTCACAGAAGCTGAGCTTGCTGCGCACCACAAGAAGCTATGCTTTAATACCTCAACTACAAAGGTAAATTTAGTCTCAGAGAATCGGTCGGACTGTTCGGAATCTATCTTAATGCGGTACGGATATACATATGGATTAAATTGTGTTCGTTGAGTGAAGTGTATCATCTTGTGGTAAAGCATTAGAAATGTGGTTTTCTTGAATATAGAAAAGAAAAAAGTGCAAAAGAAAAAAAAAATACCGTTGTAGCGAAATTTTTTATTCTATTCTTATATCTACATTCGGGGTATACAAAAATGAATATATAAAAGTTAATGTGAAATTTATAGTTAAATTATAAGCACACTCATATTGGATACTTAGAAAAATTATTTCAACTTCAATCAAGAAAAACGAAGGACTTCCAGTGAATTCATTCAATGAATTTACAAGAGGTAAGTTGGATTAAAATGACCAAAGCAATACTGTGAGAGGAAAAAAAGCAAGAACTGGCTTAGAAAAAAGATAGAAACCAGTTAGACTGCCCATGGGGTATAATAATAATGCTGCACCATCAAACCTATCAGCATTTACCACAAGTTCTTTAAACTGCCTTCTATTGGAAAAGATAATCAAACCACTTATTCATAAAATAAAGATACCTATATATAGATACTCATGATACACCCTGTGTACTATACACATAAACAAAACACTGGCAGCACATTCCTTTGAAACTCTGCAAAGGCTGGTACAGCGTTGTATACCAGTATTGACTAAACTATCTATAAGCTTTGATTGAGTTCAACTTCTTGAATACGAATGTTTACTTTGAATATTGCGTGTGTAAGCTGCAAGTGAGGGGAACTCCATGAGATCAGATAAAACAAACTACTTGTTCAAGGGCAATCGCTCTATGAGGCGAGTGCAAATGCAAATCGATTTCAATTTAGGTTTACCAATGCGTTCATATATATATATATATATGCAATCATATAATCAACATGAAAGTGGGCGGCAATTTTAATACAGTCATAAATTAAAGTTAGTTAGTGAAAAATATAGATTATAAAGTTGGTTTTAGTTTTAAGAAACACATGATTTTCAGTATTTTACATTTAGCTATAGGAAACCAGGTAATGATATGGATTTTTGTCTACAAAAACATATTAAACATATTGCAAGAATTTCACTTACTATAAAGTAAGAAAATTACATAAATACAATAAAAACCATCAATATTTGCACAAAAAAAAAATATACGAATTAATGTGAAATTTCGATGGCTTATTATTTAAGATTTTCACATGAAAATGTTAATTAAAAATACAAAATTGCGCAAGTGGTTATGAGTAATTATGTCTTCAGAGACCAACAGTCTTGAAAATAAAATGTCATTAAATTTTAGCTCGTGTAAATGAACTTAGTAAGTTTATAGCTAACATTCAATATATAGGCAATTTGATCATTGATATGTTTAAAAATTATGTGATTTGCATTAAAAATTAAGAAAATAAATTGACCAAGAAAGACAAGAAATATTTTTCAACGAAATTGATCTTGTTTTAAGTTTTCAATATCAATTAAGGTATTTTGAATAAAGATATATGTAAATAGACTAGAACTTGCTTATATGTATATTCATCAGCAGTCAGTTTATAATTTACATACACATAGATAGTAATTGTGTCCGTTAATTTCAAGTAAAAGAAATTTAAAAAAAAGGCAATCAGACCTAGAAAATTACTACAAAATTCTTTCTATTTTCTAATTTCTTTCTGATAAAAGATTCTTTAAATAATTTAATTCAAGTTTCTCTTTATTTATTTATTTATTTACTAGCGGACCCGGGGAACTTCTTATCGTCTAACAGTCAACGAATATCGTGTGAACTTTTAGTTACCCTTATAATTAAGTTCTTTACTCACGTAAAAAAAATATACAAACAATTTGTTAACTTTATAATAGTTTGTTTATAAGTGAAAATAAATATTAAAGAAAATTAAAAGTCAGCAATATAATATTTGCTTTATGTTTAAAGTTATGAATTTTGCTTCATGTTTTGTGCTATGGTTGATTCTCTTCATTGCAGCACCTTGTGATAAGACATTATTCGTTCTGTTATCAGGCGCGTTTAATTGACCTTGAGAAAAAGATTCATTTTCTAAATTCAAACTACCAACATTCAAGTATCGTCGGTATCGACCTTGTGATTTGTTAATCGTCATGGTAAATGCAAGACGAATCGGAAATTGAATTCGTTTAATGGCATATCTGTTGGAATCATTAGAATCGTCGGTATGAGAACTTCCTCATTTCTGAATTTCCGTTGAGTATTGTCGCGTGAATCACTTCATTTCTTATCTCCAAATGCGCTCCATTTTATAGCTTTGGTTGGTTAAGATTTCGAAGCATGATAACTACAGATTCAACCTTCTGTTGCAAATTGTGCAGTGTTAACACAGGTACAGCCAATGGCGCAAAATTATAGTCAGCCTAAGTTTAAGGAATTAACGCCACACTTCTTAACTTAATTTTAACTTTGAAACTGTTGTCTAACTTTAAAGTAATTATAGACTCTTTCTGAAGTCCGGAAAACTAGTGTGTGGTTTAAAACATTTCTCTAACTTATTTGTGCGGAACACGCCTTAAACAGTAACAGTTCGCTGAGAAAACAAAGTAAACACACCTTTCTATCTGTCGTCAAATTAATGTCATCAGCGCGGAATGTGTCAATAAAATGATAATAGGGCTTTTTAGGTAAGAACGATATATCTCTTTCTCGTTCGCAGAGCAGTGTCAAAATCAGCAGTATGCGGGTGACAGCTGAACATTTTTTGTATCATTGGTGAAATTTTGATTGAAAACAAGTGCGGACATTTTAATGTTGTGCTCGAAAATTGTGAATAGTATATTATTTATCTTCTAAGTCACGGAAATCTCAAATTTCACAGGAAAAAATGAGATTATTTATAAAATACTTTTACAAGATTATGAGTTTGACAGTTTGAAAAAAGCGCGATACATATTTCAATCTGTCATCCGCTTAGTGTGAGCTGCCATTTTTTCTTTCGACAAGATGGTAAAATTCCCTATTTTCTGTTTCCTTTCCTCCCTCTTTGAAATTAAAATAAATTTAATTTTTTTTAAACTTAGAAATATATATCGTTAAAAAGTTGATCTTTGCAAAGAATGCTGTAATGCCGCTTTACGAAATAGAGGGTTTACAATTTCAGTTTCATGTCGTCAAACAATTCAAAATCTTCGTCCTCCGAAAACATTTTGCAAATTTTTTTTTTTTTGGTTTATAGAAAATGACAAATTGACAGGAGTCAGAGAAAAACAAGTGTGCCACTATCAAAATTAAAATAGGGTTTTCATGATTTTAATTTTGATGCAAGTCTTTAAAGATAAAGTGTAGTTTAACTTATCTATATATTCCAAAAATGTAATTTTAGACTATTGTCAAACTAAATTTGATTTAGCTTCGAGTTAAATAAACTATAATTTTGCGCCAATAAGTTTAAAAATTGTGTTGGACTGTTGGCTTTGTCTTCTTTTGTTACGCAGTATTTTTTGATTTTCTTATTTCTCAAAAACTAAGACACATTCTGGGTTTTTTTTATTGCATAGACAATTAAAAAGAATATTAAATACCAGAAAAAAATTGCATTTTATAATGCAAAATTTTGTAAAAATTCAATAAAACATTTTTTTTTCCAAAATGTTGTCTTTGAAAATTTATTTCTAAAAAACTATTTAATAAAACAACTTAATACAAACGTTAAATTAAGGAATGATGTTAAGGTTTCATAAAAGCTTTGTTTCATTACCGTATGTGCTTTCGGTAATTTTTGGTTAATTGTTTAGCATTTTAAGTTAATTTTGCCCCTGCCGCCTGAATGGAGGGGGGGGGGGTAGACCCCCTTCATATTTAATTATTCATACGATGGTTTTCCTTTCTTGACACAATTTACTTGCTTAAGCCTATGTGTGCATGTTATGAGAACCCCACAACCTCTACTATACGTATAGATATTTTTTATACTGCTACTTTTTAATATGTAATAACACTAAAAAAAAATGCTCTATCTTTTCACCAATTGCAGGTAAATTGACATTTGAGCATATATTCTTGAAGGAAATTTAATTCTCTACAACTTTTAGATTCATAACTTTGTGCTAAAAAAATGTGGAAAAAAGTCCCAACAAGTAGTTTGGCGAAAAACCATATTTTTTTAATTTTGCATCTTTTTCCAGAGATGATATCTCAAAGACGGTACTGTTTGGGACCCCCCTACATATTCCCGCAAAAATTGGAACTACACGAATTTTTTGGTTTATTTTTATTAGTTTGACTGGACTACTCGAGATTTTGTCATTCGAGATTTTTTCATTTGAGATGTCGTCGTTCGAGATTTTGTTATTCGAGAATAAGAAAAGTAATAAAAGGTCAAACAAATTTTAATACTCTTGCATAGTTGTTTACATAGGAAACTTATAGTATCATGCAGTTAGGTTAAATAAAATATGTCTACTCAAAGATCTCAAAATAGACATCACCAATAATTGTTGTTCTGGAGAGGTGGTTTTTTTTTCAAACTAGTAACACTTCTGCGTAAGTATTTGTATCCGTCCTATATTGTTTTTCCATCCTCAAAAAGGTGAATCTTCTTAAGATTAAACCTGAATTACCATACTTTCATTCCAAGTTCATGGTATTTCAAATTAACAATCATTTTAAAAAATATCTTGAAGAAAAAAGCATCCTAATGACCGGCAGTGTGACTTTTGAAACAAAAGTTTAGGTACTGATAATAAGAGTGATTGGCTATTAAAATTAATTGCTGGATAATTCCAAAACATATGTCTTATAGATTGAAAATGACCCACGAAAATCATCTGTCAAAAAGGCCAACATTAAATTTGTTTTGTGATCCAAAACGATTCTCTTGTCATTATTGGTAAAAATATCTACCTGTCTTAACTAACAAATCTCATAATTTAAAAAAAAATAAGTATCTAATCATAATCACATCTATATATGTCAGAGTTTTGAAATCAAAATGTTACACTTCCCACAAGTCTTTTTGAACTACATCCCACGACCTAGAATTCTTTATCTATCAAATGACAACTTAAAAAATAAACCCGGACAGTTGAACGACAAAAGTTGTGCTCTTATGAGCAAAAAAAAAAAATATATATAAGACGACTAGAAAACTCCGCACAGATATCAAGAAAATAAAAACCATTTCCCAAAGAAAATAAAAAAAAAAAAATTAACAAACGGTTCAATGAGTTTGTTGAGGGTTTTGTGTGAAAATTACAACGTGCATTGGGTTTTTTTATTATTTGGTCTAATACCTTCTACCACACCGCCACCATAGCGTGCCCCTACGAACGCCTCATCGCTGAGCAGCAGCAGTGACACGAACCGATAAAGAAACGCTCCAGTAGATATACACCATCACTACCGTCACCACGGTTACGCTGCTTGGCTGCTGCGGCGAAATAACTTCAAGACTAATTTGTTAACGTTCGAGTTGACAGAATATTAAAGAAAAAGATCTAGTCGAGCATTAAGTGACACACAGTCTGGATATACAATTGTGAACGATTTGTGAAATAAAGGGGCCGGAACTTCAATTTGTTGCCATTTTCCTTCCAGCTGCATTCTTCTATGATTTAAGTTCTTTGCGAATTAGTCACTTTTTTTCGAGTCATTTTTTTATTTTGTCGCTGGGGGGCCCTTGTATTTTTTTCATAAATAAATTGAATTTCAGATTAATACGAATTCCACGCGCATGATGCCGAATTCGAAATAAACTTGTTCGTTTGCTTTTCTCATTCGCATATTGAATTTGTACATAAAATAAATGTGCTATCTTTTTATTATTTGCTATACAACTGGTTTTCTTATTTACTTAATATTTAATGGCAAATTTTTGGTCATGTGTATTTTCTTTTTTTGTGTTTAGATTTTATTTATTTTTTTTTTTCTAATAAAAAATGCAAATTTATGTTTTTATTTTTGGGCGTGCTACCCAATATTTATAATTTGTACATTCACCTCTGTTTGACATTGCTTTGTTTTGAATTTTTTTTTTCTTAACTTTTAGACTAATTGGTATCAATTTCTTAAACAACGATAACCCGCATTGCTGCATATAGAAGATATTAATAGTATATTAATACAAACCTAAATAATTTTGACAACGCATGAAATGAATAGAGTAAAAGTCATATTTATGATTGGTCATTTGGAAGGTCGAAGATTTCCAGTCAAATTTTATATCCGGCAACACTACCTACTAATCAGGTCTAAGAAATTCTGTTAGGTGATAGTTTAATTAAAGCAAGGTTTAAATAATTTTCTGTTAACAATAGAAGCTCATTAAAATGTGTATTGTTTGTTTTTTTTTTTTTTTTCTTTAATTTTTATAAATAAATTTGCTGATAAAACATAATGCTGATACATGAATATAATTATGGAAATAATCTTTTTTCTTAAAAATTACGAAATAATAAAAAAATGTTTGGCAGATTAGGTAGGTATAGTTGTATTGTTATACAATAAGACTATGACATAATATTTGAGATAATTTGTATTGTTAAAATCTTTTCAAACAAAGTTATAATTTTCAAACCTAATTCCCTTTCACTGTATAAGAATTTCCATAGATATAATATAATAATTAATCACCATGTGATTTTTTTCATTTTTACATAATTCATATGATAGGAAGGTATGATATTAAAATAAAAAAGAAATAGAATTTGCATTTATAATCATTTATTGATTTATGGTATTTATGATTTATTTAGTATAAATGTAGTGACAGTCTTTAAATTTTTTTTTATAACAACTTTAAATATAAATACAAGTGAAATAACCAGGAAGTCTCTTGACCTTGAGATGTATGTTTCTATTGAAATTTTCATTCATTTTGGTGCAATAGTAGACTATGTGGGTCTTACTAACAATTAAATTAAGTAACAGCTTACATAAAATATCCAAACTTTAGACGACACTTGCACCGAAATGTTCGTAACGTTTGGTGATTTTAAGTGTTTTTTTTACGAGTGTAGGTATGCTCACATATCTCTTACAACTATTATATCCTTTTTTTTTAATCCTTATAATTTTAAAAAAAATCAGTTTTTATGAGTTCAAATAATGAGTTCGAAATTTCATTCACAAGAAAAAGTACGTGTGTTAGACTTTTAACCAAGTAATTTCCTATTTTGATTTATGTATCTACACTGGATATCTGTTCACCAAAATTCATAAGCGATTCTCAAGGCCAACTTCTTGTGGATGACGAAAAAATTCTTCACAGATGGCGACAGTATTGTGAAGGACTTTTAAATGAACAGTTCCCCAGAATATACTTTCCAACAGCCGCACCAAACTATGAAGAAGTGCCCGACATTACAGTCTACCCTCTGAGTTCTGGAAAAAGATGGGAGACATCGGGCTCAGATGGCTCACGGTACTCATCTCCAAATTTTTCAGAGGTGACCAAATGCCTAATCAATGGAGGGAAAGTTATCTTCTTCCAATTTACAAGGAAAAGGGTGATACGAGGAACTGCAACAATTATCGATCAATCAAGCTGATGTCACATACTATGAAGTTCGTTGAACGGGTGTTGGATGGCCGCCTGTGAAAAATAATACGGCTATCTGATGACCAGTGCGGGTTTGTCTCGGGCAAATCAACCACAGATGCAATCCAGAGTGTAAGAATCAGAATGGAAAAACATCGCGATTCTTCGAAAGATTTGCATGCTGTGTTCGTTTATTTTGAAAAGGCGTTCGATCGACAACCACGGGATCTGATATGGGTGGCCCTAAGGCAACGAAGAGTTCCAGTTATCTACGTGCAGATGATCATGGATATGTACGAGCAAGTCAAAACAAAGGTTCGATGCACTGCAGGAGTCACCAAAAATTTCCCAATGGAAGTTGGTGTACACCAAGGAAGTGTCTTGAGCCCATTGCTCTTTATAACAGTGCTTGATTATCTACTTGAAGATAAGGTGAGGGACCCGAAATTGACTTAGTTATTCTTTGCTGACAATGGAGTCATCATAAGTCAAGATCCTTGCAACGAGCACTGGACGTATGGGTGAACGTTCTGGAGGGAAATGGGTATCGCATAAGCGCCAAAAAGACCGAATATCTTTGCTGCCCATTTTCTGATCCACTCAGGCCTATTCCGGATATTTATTTGAACAGAACTGTGCTTCCCAAGTGCGAAAAGTTCAAATACCTTGGATCTATGATCAATAAGAAAGGAACTTGTGATGACGACGTCAACCATCGCGTAAGCGTAAGGTGGATGAAGTGGCGTGAGAACTCTGCCATCTTTTGTGACAGAAAAATGCCCCCTAAGCTGAAAGGAAAGCTCAACACTGCAGTGGTCCGTCCAGCGCTTACATACGGTTCACAATGTTGAACTATGTACCAGTGGTATGAAAGCAAAATGACGGCAACTGAGAGGAAGATCCTTCGAATGACAGCAGGAGTGACAAAGCTTGACCGAATACGAAGTAAAAAGATCGGAAAAGCCTCCACGTCCAAGAAACCATCGTTGAAAAAATACAGCACGACAAACTCAGCTGGTACTGTCATGTTCAAAAAGCATTATCATACAACGTTCCAATACAATCGCGGAAGAGAGGCAGGCCCAAGAACTCCTAGAGAAAACAAATGCAACGACACCATCAGCATTCAGTTGGCCTCAGACATGGAACAATCAATAACCGGGAAGCTTGCCGACACTTTCTCAGGTCAACTCGACGAAACGAAGAAGAAGAAGAAGAAGAAGAAGAAGAAGAAGAAGAAGAAGAAGAAGAAGAAGAAGAAGAAGAAGAAGAAGAAGAAGAAGAAGAAGAAGAAGAAGAAGAAGAAGAAGAAGAAGAAGAAGAAGAAGAAGAAGAAGAAGAAGAAGAAGAAGAAGAAGAAGAAGAAGAAGAAGAAGAAGAAGAAGAAGAAGAAGAAGAAGAAGAAGAAGAAGAAGAAGAAGAAGAAGAAGAAGAAGAAGAAGAAGAAGAAGAAGAAGAAGAAGAAGAAGAAGAAGAAGAAGAAGAAGAAGAAGATTTATGTATCTACCTAATGCATAAAAAGCTTTTTACTCGTCTTTTTAAGACATAATTATTTCTTCAGCTACACTCATATGCCATTCGAGAACTATTATAAGAACTATGGTGGTCCGGCCACAGATCTTCATTAGGAAACATATGGCTTATATAAAAATCTCTTATGCCAAAACAACATTAATTCATTTCTACATCAAACACAATTATACATATTAAATGAATTATTGCAAAACACCTCCGTATGATGGTTAACCATCTTGAATGAAGTACTATCAATCTCTATATGAATGTTGGGCAATAGGTGCATTTTTAACCAACAGAATATTTATACCAACAACACATGAGAGAAAAATATTAATACAAATAAGAAAATGAAATTATTATCAGACGAAACCTTTAGGCTATTAATTTATTTATGTACGCGAGTACCATGTATATGTGTACACGAGTACATTAAGTGGTCACTGACAAGTGGTCGATGTAAGTTGATTGCCCGGTTTCAATATTTCTGACATTTTCGCTATACAAGCAATGGAAATGTGCAACACATCTTAGCCACTATTCTGCATTGGGTCAGTGGGGAAATTTATTTTCTTGTTTTAATGGATATTGCGAGACGCGTCGGTTGGGTACTGTAAAACCGACGAGACAGGGTTTCAATTTTTAGTCTCCAGAAACTTCAAGGCAAATAAAAATAAAATAAAATTTATGACATAATGGATATTAAATACTTATCTATATATAAATTATTTGCACAGGTGTTGAATTTCTTGACTGTTTAAAATTTAAGTAATATTTTATTCTTGAGATAAATATACCAAATAAAAATCACTCCATCTGTTTATATTTTTTTTTTGTATTTTATTTTATTAACGCTTAGCTTACACTGTAAAATATAGTATCTTTTTTTTAGTGTAGCTTTATGAAGGTAAAAACAAAAATTAAACAGCTACTATAATTGAATAAATTACATTAAATGTTGTACTTTAGAATTAATTATACAATACTAAGATGAATCTTTAGTTGCTTTTTAATTAGAGTCGTGCTATTTATGCTTCTTATTTGTCGCGGCAATAAATTCCATAAACGTGTGGAGTTGACAAAAACTGTCGTTCAGATGTGACACAAGTAAATCGTTGGATCAGTAGAAGACATGACCTATTTGAATTTAAAAATGTGATTTCTTTGTACAGATCGGCAGGTTGGAGGGTTCGAAGTATATCCGAAAACAAAGTTAGGGCCCGATATTTTAAAAAGTTTTCAAACGACATTCCGAGGAGTAGTAAAACATGCTGTGAAACACTGTTAAAGCGTCGAAGTCCATATGCATATCGTGTTGCACTATTGAACGCTACGATGTAGAAAGGGAGTATGGAGAAATATGTTCTTTTTTTTTGTAATGTAAGATTTTAAATTTAAAAGATTTAATAAAAAAAATATTTTGACTGCGTCTTAACAATATCTTGAATGAGTTATGTAACAAAATTTCACAAAATAACAATGTATGTGTGTTAGCTTTATAATATTATTCCATGTTTGATGCAATAAAACCGCACAAAGTTGATTTCAGATTGTTTCCGCATAAACATAATTCTACAATATTTTATTACTATAAGCCTTTCATAATAATGAAAAACATAAACTCAAAGGTTTTTTTTATATGGAAAGGTACCTTTAACTAGGTTGTGAGATTTAAGCATTTAGTCAATCCATTATCAAAAAAATTACATGAAACTGCATCAACTGTGTATGTTTAAGATAAGCTTTAAACAGATATGTAAATCGATGGCTTAAAAAATGTCTGCTTTTTGAAAAGATCATGAACATAAAATTTTGCAAACATTAAAATTGGAAACAACAAGTATTAGTAAAAAAGGCCTATTATTAAACAAAAATGGTTAAATTCAACAGATTACTCAACATCCGGCGAAAAACTGCAGTGCATATAGCTTTCCTAGGTTAAGGTGAATTTTTTAGTCACAGAAGATCACGACGTCACTTCATATAGGTAACCTGCGCTTATACGCAATTGTTGATGTCATCATCAAAAGATGCTTCGCTATTTATAATAGATACTAGAACCTATAGATAATATTTAAACTTTTCACACTTAGGTTCCGTTCATAAAAGTATTCTGTCTGTGGCATTTATGCGATATCTGTTTCCCCGCTCGTCCACCGCTACACTTGATGTACATATGTATGTTGCAATAATAAATCATCTTCTTTATGGCTTCGGGCACTTGGAGGAAGTGCTGGTCGAAGGAAAACGGTGGAATAGAAGATTCCTTTAGGCCAAAAAGGTGGGCAAGGCTGTCTTATAGTACACCACGTACAGCTCTTGGTGTGTCTATAGTCTCTTTTGCTCAAGCATCAGAGATTTGTCCTCAGGATAAATTACTTATACAAGGGAAACCTTTGAAACAATTCCTTACGGAGTAAAATCTTGGTTTTCCATACAAAATCATCTCCCTTTATGTTATTTTCTGAAACAAAATATAATAACTCTTTTAAAAACATCTATGTATAGCAAAATAAATAAATTCCTTTAATAAATATAAATTTAATAAAGTAGAAAACCAGAAAACCTTGGAAATGTGCTAAAATCTGCATTGGCATGATATTTAACACGGTTGTTGGACGTAATTTTGTAAATTCCTCGTCAAAAACTTAATGTTCAAAGCCACAAATAGAGCTTGTCATCGGACCATAGAGGCAATTTCTTGGAATTGGTGAAACTTATATCCAAAAATTACCCTGTTTTAAAGGAGAATTTTTTAAGACATTGAAGCTGAAGGAAAATTTTTTGAAGATAGAGTCAACTCTCGAACTCCTTTGGGATCCTGAAAAATATAATGTCGTCAGATTATTTTACGTGCTTTTTTGAAGCTCAAACTTTTATGGAAAATCAAAAATGTGATTTCCAAAATCAAATGTGGATACAAGAAGTGCTGCAACCATATTCTTATCTGCTGTATGCCACTTTAAGTTTTTGTCTTATCTTACATTTTATATATTGCGATATTTTGAAAGAAGTTGATGCAGCACAGAAATATTTGCAAAAATTCTCACTCAAAAAAAAAGTGTAATAAATTTTAAAGTACTCGCGATTTCATGAATATCGTTACGAAATCGAGTGAAAAAGGTCATATAGGCAAGAGAACAATATATTTAGCTTAAAATTTCAATTGAAGGCCGGGAAAGAAAAAAAAAAGAAAAAGAATATTCCAGGCTAAAAGACTCAAGTTGCTGGTTTGATTGAGATTGGAAGTGGAAACATATGAAGATTCATGTTAGAATGTAATGATATCTACATTTTACACCGAACTTATCTATCAATCTAAGGCCATGGAAGACGTCAGTTTTCTCTGCTCTTAAACCGAAAATATTGGCTACTTTCAATTGAAAAGGAGCACGCACAAAGTTAAAATTTAAAATGCGATAATAGCACAGAATAAAATCCTTGTTTGTGTTTTTTTTTTAAGGTGTAAGCTTGTTTAACCGCCTGATTAGGTTTTTGGTCGCCAATGCTGGATAAGTTTAGAGATGAGATCAGTGAGACTTCTCAGCTCGATGTCTCCCAATTTTTTTTCCAGAACTCACTCAGAGGACATTCTCTTCTTGAGGTTTTTACTACACTGCTGCTCTGACTTCTTCTACTGTAATGTCTGTCAATTTTTCATTGTTTGGTGTAGCTATGAAAAATATAGTATGGGATATTAGGTCACTTGACTTTGAGCCCAAGAAGTTACCAAGTATATATCTCTTTCGAAAAAATTATACCACCGATTCCGTTCTAATCTTAATCTAATGCGTGTAATAGAACATCTTGTATGCTTTTGTCTTCAAATCCAAGAATCTGGCCATGTTTCCAGTATTTCGCCATTTCATTTAATGGATGCAAAAGTTGTCCAATCTCTGTCGTTGAAACGTGAATGGTTGATCTCCCACCATACCTCATTCAGCACTTCCTTACAAACATCAGTTCAAAGTATTTCCGCGAAGCTCATGTAAGGAGAAATTTCAAACTATCGACGTCGAGTTGTGACACCGTTGATTCTTTATAAGTATAAATTGATACATCAAAAGGCTTCTCCAAGACTTCAGCCGAATTATGTACATCCATTTGTTTCCAACGGGTTATTAATATTGGCTGTTTTTGTCTTTTGCTCGCGCTTATTTGTTTGGCAAGTCAAGTCTAGACGAGAGCTGCAGTATCCGATGGTTAGCATTTGAAGCACAATTGACACTTATAGGTTGGACATCATGAAGTTGATGAAACTTAAATTACTATATTTATACCCGCTTCAATCAACACTCAACCTCAACCATATGATTCCAATAAATTGTATTTCTTTTAAATAGTTAAGTTAATTTTTCTACTTTCTAAAACCACACCAAAAAAAAATATCATGGCAAATATTTGTCACCATATCGTCTACTTCATTCAACCTATATTGATCTAAAAAAAACCTAATCAAATCAAATGGACCGAAAAAGTCTGTAAATATTCCGCTAATTGAAAAACCTTTTATTATGCTTTTTGGCAATATGTGTATTCTGCGTTGTTTCCCTTCTCAAATATTTGACATCTTCTCGTAAATTTTTTAAAAAACTTGCTCTAGGCCGAATTTTATTTAAAAAAAAAAATACTTCATGTAGATTAGATAAACATTTGTGTATGTTTTACTGACGCAAAAAGCAAAAGAAGACATGAAGCTCAATCATCTTCATTCGAATATTTACCGACAGATAGGTTGAAACTCGTTTCACCAAATAAACGCAATCAGCTTTTAGCATCATTGTGCCCATAAAACACGGAATCTTCTCCAAGAGTTATCTCCATGCATTTTATTTTACTATTTCTTCATTTTATGTTTATTCTTGTTTTTTTTTTTTTTGCTGTTTTGTGTGCCATCCATCCGACCATTTCATCCATCCATCCATTCATTCGTCGTATCTTTTTATATTTGGCCCAAAGCAGGTCGATCAAGTGGCTTTATGGAGTCTACGTTTATAGGTACATTAGAGTAAAAATAGCTATACATCTTTAGGATATTCAACATAACTGTTGTTTAACATGTTGCTTAAGAATAGCCTTCTCACAATGATGACTAGATATCGAAGAATGTACCATTTTAATGTGGGTCTACATAATACAAACTAAGTAAAGTTGATTGCTGAAATTGGGTTGTAAAAATGCAAAGCATTAGCGTGATCAAAATTTGAATCTTTTTGTTTACATTGTTTATCTTTTGGAAATGAGATCTGGGAAATTGCTACACACATGCGATGGATTTCCGCATTTCTTTTGTTTTAATATGAAAATTATAGGAAGACAGTATTATATTGTGTGGGTATTGTTGCATAAATTTAAATTGGCGTTGAAAAATATAGAAATGAGAGCATAAGGAATTTATTGCCTCAGGTAGATAATGTTTGTTCTTCAATTATAGTTATGGTTTTCATTCGAGCGTATATTTAATTATTATAATAGACATTCTCAAATAAAAAAAAAAAAAATTATGACCGATTTCGAAACATAAAAGAAAACTAAAAAACAGAGTTTTTCAAACATCACTTTTTTTTTTAGTGTATACGCAATAATGCACTGAACCACAAATACTAGCGTAGCAAGTGTTACCATTTACGTAATGTTTAATTCTAATTGAAAACATATCCCTTGGCGAATTCCAAAAATCTTGTACTATTTTCTAATTGAAATGCTCTAACTTTTTTTTTAGAAAAAAACAAATAAAAAAGTAAAAACGAAGGATTGCTTGTTATAAAATTTTCTACCAGTTTATGACCTTCACTTTTTTGTTTTGTAATATAGAAAAAAAAAAAATCCGCGACTTCGAATACTAGCATGTAAAACATTGATTTTTATTTGCTTTTAACTTTTAAAATATTAAAGATAAATTAAGAAAAAATTTATGTATGTAAAAAAGATACTATTTTCTATAAGTTTGCATGCTTTGTGTTAGACTAACAGTTTTCGAGATAATTAGGTCAAAAGACTTTTCAAAATGGGGGCTCTTAGTACGCGGATCTGGATTCCGAAAAGAGGCACCCCTCTACCGCATATAAAAAAATTCCATTGAGAGCACAAAATGCACATAGTTATAATTTCCCGTTTGAGAAAAACGATATAATCATCCATGACAAACAAAATTATCGGTCCAGGTACCGATATAAAATCTTTAAAAACTAACGCATTTTCTGTTTTGGTGGAACTGTGTTTGAGTTGAATACGAAGAGAATACATATTATATTTTTGAGATTAAGATTATTGAGATATATGTACTTGCAGATAAATATAAAACTATTTGAAACAAACGATGTGTTCATTCATGGCAAAAACAATTAGCTGCATTATTTATCGATAAAAACCTTGAAGACAAACGCTTTCTCTATTTCAAATCAACTATGTTTCCAAGAAAAAAAAATAAATTAAGTCGCACTGGCAACTCCAAAGAAACGGCCTAGTGACTTACAACTATGTTTTAATACATTCAAATTTTAAACACTTGGTCTTTTTTCGCTTGTGTTAAATGGTTTTCTGCTTGCAAAAACAATTTTTTTTTGCGTAATCCTAAGCGTACAATCGATAATTCTTTGTTGCAAATGATTTGTTGCCAATGGTCAAGTGTCATGTTCTTCCTCTGAAAAGTTTTTTTTTAGAATCAGTTTATTAACGGCACCTGTCATAGAACCGTTGTTTTTTACTCAAACATTTTTTGGAACGGCTAGGTCATTTGCTTTAATTTTTTTTTCAGAATCAGTTTATTAACGGCACCTGACATAGAACCGTTTATTTTTACTCAAAAAAATTTTGGAACAGCTACGTCATTTGCTTTAACTTTTTTTTTCAGAATCAGTTTATTAACGGTATGTATGCCACAGAACCGTTTTTTATTACTCGGACTATATTTTGAACTGCTACACCGATTAAAACGAAATTTGATGTTCAACAACTACTGCTTAGCTTGAATAATACTGCAAAATTTTTTTCGAAAAAAAATAATATTTCAAAGAGTTTTTTTTTTCCAAAAACCGATAACTCTAATTTTTTCGAAAAAAATCGATAAAATTTTCCATGAGTGATTTTTTGCCAATAGTGATGTCTTTCGCCTGAAAAGTTTTTTCAGAACTCAATCGAAATTCTCGAAAAAATATTATCAATTTCGATTAAATTTCATGTACATAATTGGATTTTTATCGAAAATGGAAAAAAAAATTGTTTGTTCAAAATGGTCGGACTTTGGACATGATGGTGTTATTCCTTAAAAATCTTTGTCCAAATGACGGATTTGTAAAAAGGACAGTTGTTCTTTCGTTTGAGAGGTACCCATTTTCCTGATGAGATATGTTGTTATCAAAATTACAGTTTTTCGAGATAGTTGGACAACCATTTGATCTCTGATTTTTTCCGGCCAACCTATATAGTTGTAGAATCTACGCCGTAGATTCTACGGGCAATGCTCTTATAGATATAGAATTCATCGGTCCACCGATGTTGCGTAACAAAATCCTCTCTGGAAGTGACCCTCTCTCGCTCGATGTTCCGAAAGTTTGTCCGACCAGCAGTTTTTTTAATGTTATCACAAAATCTATCGATCCCATATAGTTACTTACTGTCTCTTGAATCGATAGGTAATCTTACGGTCGCCTCCTTTACTAGAAAGTCATGGATTTCGTGTGTATCAGAGAATTCGGAACACCCTGTTAATATATTTGAACAAATATGATTGACGTCAATAAGTTGTATAAAACGATTAATTGGATTAATTGAACACCTATTTTTACTTAAAAATGTATACCTATTGAGCGAAAATTCTATCCGCTTATCTGATTATAAAAATGCGTAACACGCAGTATACAATTTAATAGCGTGAAAAATCCTTTTGTAAACCTTAAGCAAAGCAAACCATATAACTTTATGTGTTGGATTAATTTATTGATTGAATATTATCGACAGGTGCGGTCAGGAAATACAACTTGACACAAATCCATTCGCTGCATAATGGAAAACCTATACACCATGCAATCAAGAGATACACCTACTTTCCCTTCCTTTCTCGTAATAGTAATTCCATTCGATTGGGCTATGATGAGATCTCCTTGTCCTCACTCAATACTATTGATTTCAACCGCACACTCAAATAAGCATCGCACCAGCAAGCACACCTGAAGTCAACACTCAAAGCATAAAGCTTACCTCAATTATATTTGCAATCCAACACCTACCTGCCCGCACAAATGACATGGAATATCATTTTTGTTGAAACGGTTTATAAAGCCAACTTTATTATTTTATACTGTTATTATGCAGGCACTTATATTACATAGGTACACCTACCTACATGTTTATTTATTTTTTTTTTTTTATTTAATTTCTTTGACAACAACAAACAATTTCTCTTTCAGATAATCAAATGGACAATGGCTCAAATACGATACCAGAGTATCTTTCTGTTACTGCTGCTGTACCTGACACAGATCAAGGCCTGGCGGCCCTGTCCTGAATTAAGTCCAGCCTTAAGGCTTCCCTGCCTGTAAGTGTATCAATATTTGCGTTGACATTTCTAAGAGATTGCGCATCGTTTCGTTCTTTCTCACTGTGATGCGTATTAGAAAAGATATTGTATCTTCTTATACCTAGCTATCTCATATTAAAAAAAAAAAACTTAATGATGAGTTGTATTTCCGCAATTGGTGTTGTGTTGATGCCTTGGTCATGTCTTCTTTTTTATCTTATAGATGCAATGTGGTGCCATTTGGACCGAACGGACAACTTGGAGCTGTCGCTATGGACTGTGATCGAGTCGTGTTCCACGGAGAAGCACCACAGTTACCGTATGGTGCGCCAATAGTATCTTTCACACAACGTTTTAGTGGACAACAAGTTTTACCGGCTTTGGTAAGATATTCTTTTTTTTTGTTTTGTTTTATAATTATTTTATTGTAATGTTATAACTTTGTAATTTTTTCGGAATTTTTTCTTACGAGAAAATGTCGTCTCGTTAAAATAAGAAATTAACAGAGAAAACGTTTTATTAATGTTTTTTTCTTGTCAACTTGGTTAAGGGAATAAAAAATTAAAATTAATTTTATATAAATGCCAGCAAGGTTAGCAGAATCACCAACAAGTGGATAAGTTGGTCTGAGTTGAGACTTGAGAGGCGGGATCGTTGCCATTTTATGTGCAAATGGATGGTTGAATGTTCGAAGAAGGTATTCTGATTGTTGTTGAGGCATTCGAATTACTGAATCATTATCAGATAACTACCTATCCTAGACAGAAATTACATGGGAGTTGAAAAAGCCGGATGCTTTAAGTGGATGCATTCAAGAGGATATTATTATTACTGAATATAATTAAATAAGGTGGAATAAGACATCAACCGGTCTTGAGTAACCTCGAGGTTAGATCGATTAATATTTTTTTTTATTATGTTAATAAAGATGACCTTGAAGTTTATAAAGATGAATAATTTTGATGGACACTTACATGACGATATCTATACTGTTTGTTTTTCAGAAAGTTCCGATGTCTGGAATGTTGTGTTTCGTATATTGATTGCAATAATTGTCAACCTGATTGATGGTTGATTGATTGGATAAATGCCAAAAGCCCTTATGAATTTTGAAGTCGGAAAACCGCATGCTTGTGTGCAACTCTATGATGCTTGTAGACCACAAATTGAATCATTCCTTCTTTCTTATCAACTATTTTACCGTTAAGGCAATATTTTCTTAGTTTCAGAATGTTTTGTTAGTCGACTTTCGCTCGAATACTTTTGGCACATTTCCCTAAAAAAACCAAAAAAACTAATCTTTGCAGATTTGATTTGTGGGATCGTGTCGAAAAATTAGGTTGATTTTGGCAAATTAAGCGAAACACCTCTTCCAGTAATATTTTTCTAATGGTGAAAACCATTGTTTAGATGGCGCTGCTTCATGGTTGTAGGTACTATAGAAATTTATATACAATGGTGAAAACATAAACGAACTTGTTTTTGTAACAATTTCGAGCCCATAGGTGACCTTACCACGTTCGTAATTTTTTTTTTTCAGAGTTGACGTTAGTTTTTTACTATTCTTTCAAGAAAGATATAGCAGAAGTCGCATGTCAGCGCATCGCCTTTTGCAAAACTTTATTTTTCATAGTCTTTCTGTACAAACGGACTAGTTTTTTGTCGAAATGCCCAAACTGAATATGCTCCTTATAATTAATATCTAGATACATAACATATACAGGGTGAGTCATGAGCAATGCGACAAAATGCTAGGGCGTGTAGGTTGCGTTGAGACAAGAAAAAAATCGTAAGGGAGGGGGGTGTCTATTCCCCTCCGTTTAGCCGGGAGGGGCAATTTTCGAAAAAACTGACTTAAAATGGGAAAAAAATTATTTAAAATCAACGGCTTCATTCACAATGCTGTGCGATACGTTTTTGAAAAGCCAATAACTTTTTCTTTCATTCTGTGTCTAAATAAATCTATTCTAAAAAAATAGTTTTTGAAATATTAATTTTCAAAGTCAAAATTTTGAAAAAAAAAATTTCAAATTCATTTTTTTCAAAATTTTACGTAATTAAGTGCTAATTTTAATTTCAAAATTCAATGCTGTTATTAATTTTAAGTCTAAATAAGAAAACCGGATGCAAAAATTTTATGTCGTTCTCAAGAAATTAAAAAAAAACCAAAACCACCTTTTTCTAAGAAAAACATTTATTTTTATTGTAACGAAGCAATTTATTTATTTATTTAGCATTAATCTTAGTTTTTTTACTTTTTTTTTAATTGGAGTTTTATGATTATTATTATGCATTTCTGCTACGGTTTAGCTAATGGTCGAAGTCGTGAAGCCGAAAGACACCGCTTTAGTTGTAATGTTTGGCTTGGTATTGTTGGACACACTGTGATCGGGCCCCGGTTTTTGAATTCCATTATTAATGGAGAATCATACCTGCAATTCCTACGAGACCTTTTACCCGATTTATTAGACAGCGTTCCATTGGTTATAGCAGATACTTTAATCTACCAACAAGATGGTGCTCCAGCACACTACAGCTTACAGGTGAGAAACTGGCTGGATGATCATTTTAGTGACCGTTGGATCGGAAGAAGGGGCCCCACGGAATGGCCGCCTAGGTCACCAGATTTAACTCCCCTAGATTTCTATGCATGGGGATTTATGAAGAATTATGTTTACGAAGTGGAAATAGTATCATTGGAACAACTGAAGGAACGAATTGAAGTCGCTGGAGTCAAATTGCAGGAAAATTTGTCAAGCATAAACTTATGTGAAGCCATTACAAGGAGTAATCTATGCCTTCTAAACAATGGAGATCATATCGAGAATTTTTTATAAGTACTTCCAATAAAAAACATAGTAAAAATAAAAGGAATAAAAAAAACTAAAAAAACTAAGATTAATGCTTCTTAAATTGCTTCGTTACAATAAAAATAAATGTTTTTCTTAGAAAAAGGTGGTTTTGGTTTTTTTTTAATTTCTTGAGAACGACATAAAATTTTTGCATCCGGTTTTCTTATTTAGACTTAAAATTAATAACAGCATTGAATTTTGAAATTAAAATCAGCACTTAATTACGTAAAATTTTGAAAAAAATGAATTTGAAATTTTTTTTTCAATTTTTTTTTTCAAAATTTTGACTTTGAAAATTAATATTTCAAAAACTATTTCTTAGAATAGATTTATTTAAACACAGAATGAAAGAAAAAGTTATTGGCTTTTCAAAAACGTATCGCACAGCATTGTGAATGAAGCCGTTGATTTTAAATAATTTTTTTCCCATTTTAAGTCAGTTTTTTCGAAAATTGCCCCTCCCGGCTAAACGGAGGGGAATAGACACCCCCCTCCCATACGATTTTTTTTTTGTCTCAACGCAACCTACACGCCCTAGCATTTTGTCGCATTGCTCATGACTCACCCTGTATAAGATATATAGTATATATGTATATATAGACTTGACTGCAAAATCGGTTAAAAATAGGTAGGCATCGATTGAAATAAGTAATTTTTTTCCACGAATTCCCCGTGGAAGGTGTTTTTTGCTAGGCTAAAGCCATGCTTATATGGATATATCAGGTTGTTGACGAGTTGCTTCAGGCGTTCACGTAGTTTTGGTATATGCCACCAAAGATCTTGTTTAGTATTAGGAAAGATACTGGATGTCTTTGAGCTGGTGCATATTCCCAACCAATTCATTGTCAGCCCGCATACACCCACACACAAGCGTCACATACATACAACACGTCCAGAAAATTCCAATCCTACAGTGCCTCTTAAACTCCCCACCAGCAAAAAGTTGTATTCAAACCACACCCTTTAAAGGAACATTCAAGCCACTGGGTCAGAACTCTCCAATCCGAGTAATAGTAGAGTAAGAACCCAAAACGATATCACTGTGCATTTCATCTCTGTATTTAGCTTGCCATTTAGTGAATAGCAAATGTTTAAACAAATATTTGGTTTCCCTTATTATAGCAATATCGACATAATTTGAAACCTCCTCCCACCCAGTAGAGAACAAGCTAATCCCGTCCTCAACCTGATGGCAATACCAAATCGTATCACCAGCAGTTCAAGAGTTACTATCTGGTAATGTGCCAGATGTGTGAATCTTCTTTGTAACAGTGCTCCACATTTTCCAAGTAAATGGTGCCTTGTATTAGAAATCTCAGTTTTTATAAGCTTGCAATTACAAAATCCATTTTTTTAGAATCTCGCAATTACAAAAATCCGCAAACTAAAATCTCGAAAATCAGAAAAAAAGACGTAAAAACAGTGAGGTTCCTTTGGGGCGGCACCATAGAATTTGAAGTGGGTTCTAGTTGGGGTATAGCTATGTATATATCCAGTTTCTTTCTTTTAGTATTTCTTATTTTCTTTAAGCTTGCGGGGTTTTGGTTGAAAATTGTGAAAATTTTGTGTGCGAGGTGTAAATTGCCTTGCACATGAGACGCGACCAGCGAATTGCGAATGGTCGCCCATTTTTATATTTTATTCACATGAGAGGTCGCTGACAGCTGCGAATCGTTAATACACAAACAGATAAATTTGAAGTTATACTCGTGCGAATTTTTCATTCGCCGATGTGTGGAACGCGTCCTATTGTTGTGGATTGCGAATTCACGTTTGACAATTCGTTTAATGATGTTGTTGGTCGTGTAGAAAATATATAAAAATTATCATTTATCTAATTTAAACTGATTTTTGTGGTGTTTTATATTGAAATATGTATATATTGGATCATTAATAACTTTACCACTAAGTAAAAGTAAAAGTAAATCGATATTTGCTAATGAAATTGCTTTAAAATATTTAATCGCATTCGCAGTTTGCAGCTCATTTGCAAGGCACTTAAATGTTAGATTGCGAAAATTGTAATTTTTTGATTGCGAGATTATGAAAAGCGAGATTCTTTACTTGCGAGATTTTGTTTTTTAGATATTAAAAAAAAAACAAGATATTAATTTTCGGGAATCGTGACGTTCTCCTTTCCAACCTTAGTATAGTTTCTTTTACCCTGGTTAAAACTGCAACATAGCATATACAGGGTGATTGGGTTAAGGTGCACCAAAAAGCTTGAGCGTGTAGGATGAGTAAAGACAAGAAAAAATCGTATGGGAGGGGGGTCTATTTAACCCCGTTTAGGCGGGAGGGGCATTTTTCTAAAAAATTGACTTAAATCAGAAAAAAAATTATTTAAAAACAACGGTGAATGATACAAAGACTTGTTATATCTTTTTGGAAGCCAAGAAACTACTCTTTTATTATATTTTTAAATTAAGTTGTTTAAGTCAACAGTTTTAAAAAAATTAATTTTCAAACTCAAAATTTTGAAAAAAAAAATTTTAAAAATGTTTAATCTAATTTTTTTCAAAATTTAATGTAATTAACTATTATTTTTATTTTCAAAATTCAATGCTCTTATTAATTTTTAGTCAAAGACAGAAAACCGGATGCCAAAATGTATCTTAGTTTTTGAGAAATTAAGAAAATACTAAAAGCACTTTTAAAAAAAAAGTTGAAATCTGGTTATTACAATACAATTGTTTGTGGAAAAAATTGACAACTACAGATTACAGCCTTAACGTTTTTTCAAACTTGGTATAAACTTATTTTAGCGATAAAGGTATTCCGGTTTTGTTTTTTTATTTTTAACCTAGGTATGAAAATAACGGTACCTATTATATTAGCGTAATCGATAAATCCATGTTTTTCGAAAAAATATGATCAATTTCGATAAAATTGCATGTAGACACCCAATTGAATTGTTGCCGACCGACCGACGCGTCGATGTCTTTCATCGTATAAGATTTTCCATATCTACATTTTTTATAAAAAAAAATTAAGAAAAAAAAAATATTTCAAAATACATGGGATCTACCTAGGTACATATAAAATACTGGAAATCATCTTCTTTTTTTTTAACACTTCAGATGATTTTTTCAGTTGTCAACACGAGAGTAACTTTTCCACAAAAACAAGTTTGTGAAACAATCGTCCTCTTTATTAATTTTAGGTAAATTGACGTATCTTAAATACGAATAACTGCATTTTTTTCAAAAAAATTTGGATCATTGATTTTGAAAAACTTAAAAAAATTGCATGCTACTGTTTTCTTTATTCTTTGTCACCTATTTTCATTCAGTATTAAGTCATTCTTAATCCATACCTACATATAAAAATTAACACATCTTTAAGTTTTGAGTAGTACCTATCTATATATGTAAGGTGACCTACCAGTGCCTGATGAGCGAGCTGGTGAGACTCAGTCGTGCCTTCATATTTTTTTTTAATTATTCTTACTTTTAACTTGTTTGACCAAAAAATAAAAACGCTTTCACTATAAATTATTACATTTTATGCTCTCATGACTTACCTCCATCACAGTCTCATCGCCTCGGATTCAATTATAAAAACAATTAACATATTTTCTCAGAATTTAAAATCTAAAAAACAATTAACCGCAAAACAAAAAAAAATTATTGTTTGTTCAGGATAAATTAATAAGTTAACAATTTTGGAAAATTGAGCACACATCGTCCGCCAATCGACATTGTCATAAATTATATCTACCACACTTACTACTTACACACACTCATGCACTATGTATATTAATTAATTCATTAATATGATTTGCTCAGGAGAAATTTGATTGATGGATAATGACGACGTTGGTTTATAAATCAAATAATGGCAAGTAAATCAAGGAGGAGGAGATGACAAAATTGACCTCCAAATGGAAGTAAATGTTTGCCCTCAAATAAATTCCCACACCAAAAATAATTAAAAGTGAAAATATTTTACATACCTATACCTATTCGTATAGACACAATTGAAACTTCGCAAGATGACTTATCTTGCCATTCTCAATGTATGTGGATTCTAAACAACGGCAACATCATCATTAACATATTATGGCTCACTATCTTCTTTTCGATCTTCTTTGGATGCTTCTTTTTTATTACTTCAAGACTCACACTCATTTCATGTCAATGATCTCGAGAATGTCGGTCAAAAGTTTGCCTCTTTTCCCTTTGTCGTAATTGAAGAGAATATTTTTTTTGAAAACAACTTTCATTCATTTAAGTAGGCGAAGGCAACAAGTGAAATTATTTAAACTTTAGAGATGAAATTGCTGTGTTTTCGTTGCCATATAGCCGGCGGAATTTATGAAGTGGTCCATTGACAAAGAGTCTGGTCTCCGCTTTAGTTTTGAGGTCATCTCTTTGGGCATGACTCGGTATATTGTAATGGTTATAGTTATTGCAGTGTGAAGGTTTTTTTTTTTAAAGAATTAAAATTTTGCTTTTTTGAGTTATAATTTTAAGGTGATCAATGCTAGAAGGTGTGATTTTGTAGAATGTAGAGTTTATTTTATTCAAAGATATTTAAAATCAGTCAACGAATTGTTTATAGACTAAATTATACGTCAAAGAATTTTCACTTTGAGACTGTGGCTTGAGGGCGTTTTTGGTAACGAAAAAGCGGAAAGTCCTTTATTCAGTATAATCACTAATCTGGGAATACTATATACTCGTCTCGTAATAAAGCTAATGAAAGCCACACCGAGAGATATAAAGGGTTTTCCAATAAGAGGTGTTATTTTGATATTCAAAGAAAAATGGCATTTTTTGAGATAAATAATCGGATGTTTATTTCATTATAAAGAGGAAGGTATGCCGTTAATAATGGAACACAACATCAGTCAAATGGCCGCCACGACCACGCTTACAGGACCATATCCTTTTCATGAAATTTTCCATAGCCAAATCTTTTACGGGAAAAGTTTTCGGACCGTGTTATCTCTCGAAGAGGTGATCACAATTGGCCACCAAGATCTTGTGATTAAACACCTTGCGACTTCTTCCTTTGGGGCCACGTGAAAGATAAGTTCACGCCAACAGCTCAGCTTCAATTCAAGACCTCAAAGATGGAATTCGTGAGGCTATCAAGGACATAGGGCAGCCACTTTGCGATTTGGTTATGGAAAATTTCATGAAAAGGATATGGCCCTGTAAGCGTGGTCGTGGATGCCATTTGACTGATGTTGTATTTCAATATTAACGGCATACCTTCTTATTTATAATGAAATAAACATAATGAAATAAACGAAAAAAATATGATAAATTTCGATAAAATTTTAATGAGTGATTTGTTGCTAATTCGTCATCAAATTTTTTTTTTCAGAATCAGCTTATTGTTATTACCCTGTTCCTGCCATAATATCCGTTAATTATTATTCCGACTATCGTTTGAACGGCTGCTCCGATTTTGACCAAATTTAATTTTCTAAACACGCTTATAAGACAGACATACCAAAACACCATTCACGTGTTAAATTTACCTCATATAACAAAACCGTTTATAGAAAATAAAATAAAATATTGTAAACATCCAATGATTCTCCCGACGATGCTCCGTCTTACTTTCACAAAATTTTTGAACCATTTGATCTTGTTTTAATAGTTTTGTACGAAGAAAATTTTCGTTTATACATTCTTCTTTATAAAATCAGCATTTTTTCTTTCACAATTTTTATTTATATAAGAATTTTTTATATAATTTCTTATATAAATAATTCTTTTTAAGAAAGCACGCGATATAGGAAAGAAATTCTTTGGATTTTTTTTGACTTTCTTATATCCGTCATTTACTGTAAATAAATTCTGAAATGGGGATAGGTTGTGCTTGCTATTTTATATCGTTAAACAACATTTATTAACTTTAGTTTAGGTTTTTTTTTACCTTTGAAACATTTTTTTACAATCATCAATTTCGAAAGGAGAAACAAAATATTCTTTTTAATTAATTAAACTGTTTATTTTTTTACAGACATTCGGGACCCTAAAGCTTCCAATTGAAAAATTAGATATGTCCAACAATTTGGTCCGTCGGATAGCAGAAAAATCATTCTTTGGTTTGCAGGTATGTACATTCTTTCAAATTAACATAGTGTTCTAGAATCCTATGTAAAGTAAATTGACTTGATTTTTGTTCTAATGTTTTGACTCTAAATTATTTCTTATTTTTTGAAGGATACTTTATTTGAATTACGTTTGGCGAATAACTTGCTTGGTGACAGCTTGAATCCAATATTTTCTTCAGCGGAATTTCATCCATTAATCAATTTGAAAATTCTTGATTTATCTGGCAATAAAATCAAGTCCATTGAAGAAGGACTGCTGAAAGGTTGCAGCAATCTAGAAGTAAGTACATTCAAACGACTTTATATAACTAGTTTCCTTATAGAAAAAAATTAAATTACATACATATTGCAAAGCCGTATTGCGTTCTTATTGAAAAAGTGACTTTGAAAAACTATATACGGAAACTAGCTATTGATTGTTTTTGTTTTTCGTCTTTGATTTATGAGTTTTTTTCACCATTTTATACAAAATTTGCTCAATAGGATGGTTTACAATAAACACTTTTGAACAGCCTATATATGTGCCCCCATTTAGTGACGTAAGAACACTGATTCTTCTTAAGCATACCTATATATCCCCTAAAACTTTTGGCTTCTCAAATTTGTTTAGAAAGTATTTGAAGCACGCTCTAAAAGAACTTGCTCAATAGGGCAAGTATTGGTTTCGTGTAAAAAAAATTCAAACCTAACATTACGATGATAGAGAAGCCCAAAAAAGTAGGTTTCGTCATGCCGTCCGTCGGTCCGTCTGGTCGGATGTGCGGATGTGCGTATGTGCGGATGTGCGGTTGTCTGTGCACCGACCTACAGCCTAAACGGTTTGACGGATTTTCTTCAAACCTCGTATATAGCACTTTTTGGTCATTCTCTAGAGGAGAAATTCGAACTTTTATTTTTTAGCCTTTCTATAACGGGTACCTCCCATAAAACGGTTTTAGTTTTTCAAAATTTTCTCAAAAACTTGATAAAACTTTTTGTACGTTATATTTATATAACTGTTAGAATAACTGGATTTCAGGTTTTTGGCTAAAAATGCATATAACAGAAATTTGGTATTAACGGTTTTCACAAATTTGTCTATAACGGCTTAACCAATTTCATTTAAATTTTGTATGGAAGTGATTTTGATTATTTAACACAAAATGGCATTTAAAGTTTTTGGCTAAACAAACGTGTTATAATAGCTACCATACAACTTAGTCTCACGTTTAGGCCATTTTCTGATATTTTTCTCCTTTTTGATTATAATTCATTAAATTTCATTTTTTAAATCCCGTGGTTTGCTACAAGAGCAAGTTCGTGCGACCCAGTCGTGCATTTTATTAGTATAGTATTCCAAATTTTCCTATTAGGTCATTCGGAGTTTCTTTATATGCTAATTACAGATAATAATGTGCTGTTCTACCTTTCTAACCCGAAAATACTTAGAGATTTGCATTCGCAAGTAGTTTAGAGAACCAACTTTTGGTTTATTAAGTTTCCTTAGAGGAGTTTGACTGTTTTAATAAATAAAAAAATAAACAAAAAATAGTGTAAAACAAAAATATCAATCTATAAAATGAAAATAATTTGAATAATATATGAAGAATAAAAAATATCACTCAATGATTGTACTGGATAGACAAGTAAGGTATCATGAAACTTTTTATTTGCATTTGAATGGGTTTCGATTTTGAATTTTTTGTCAAGCAAAGAAATTTTCTTGCATAATAAATAAAAATTATTCACGCTAGTTGCATTCTAAGTGAACATTTTCAGTTATATAGACATGTATGTATAATGTGGTGAATATATATGGTATATAAGAACTCCAGAAAAGTTCAGGGTTATTATTTATAATTTTTGCAATTTGCAATTCAGTTTTATAAAAAAAAAAATATAGTAATCTCACACAGAAGAACATTGAATCTTCTTTAAACTTTGCGTAAATGATTGTTCAGTTGAAGAGAATGCATAATTAATATTCAATGATTAATTATGTACTTTTATAAGGAATGCGGTTCATCATCAGGATGCAACCACCTCTAGTCAAAAATATTTTATTATTTATACTTGTATAATACATTTATAGCTATAGGTAAGGTATATCACACATATTATCTTACTAGCGTAACCTCGCCCGCTTTTCTGGTCGCTGAATAAAAACATAAAAATTCTCTTCAAAATGATAAATAAACAAATGATGTTTACTTATTATACGCTCTATTTTATACAAGTTGTTTGTGTTTCCAATATATAAAAATAGCGCTATATTCACCTCCTCTGAAGTAGTGATGCTCAATCAATGCAAAAAGTAATTTTTCAAACAAAATAAATAAAGTAGTTAATAACTAAGAGAAAAAAGAGTACTAAAATAAACAGACACAAATTTAAGCTCAAAGTTGAATTGAATAACAGAAAAAAATCGGCTTGGGGTCAAAATCCTGAAAGCCAAAAGACCGGAAAGCCAAAAGACTGAAAAGCCAAAGAATCAAAACCGAAAAGATCGAAAACCTAAAGGCCCGAAAAAGTTTTCGCGAAATCACGAAAAATTATTAAAAATGAAAAACTTGCTCAAATTTTTCATTTTAAATAATTTTTTGGGATTTCGTGAGAACTTTTTCGGGCTTTTGTGTTTTCTTTACTTTCTTTTTCTTGATTCAGAGTACCTGGTTAACCAACTTATGCCCCCAACAGTTAAGATTGGGAAGGGGGGCATTGCTGCTCCCCTCAATCCTCTTGCCTCACCCACTATAGGATTTGGGCTGGGTTCGAGTTTGGGTGGGTGCAAATTTGGGTATGTTAAGTTTCTACATTTATGTAATTTGTTTGGTAATCCTTTACTGGGAACTAAAGCAGGACATATTGTTTTGTTGTCTATAATAACATTTATTCTGCATTGAGGTGAGAGAGAATTTTGTTAATGATTTTAACCAATTATTTTGTTAATGAATAAAATTCTATCTTAATTTCGTTCATTTGGCCTTTCGGTCTTTTGGGTTTTCAATCTTTTGGGTTTTCGGTCTTTTGGATTTTCGGTCTTTTAGGTTTTCGGTCTCTTCGACGTTCGTCTTTTGGGTTTTTGGTCTTTTTGATTTCGGTATTATGTCCGTCTCCCAAAAATATCATGTTTACATACATTATGTAAAAATAAGTTTGATGGATGTTTGCCCTTTTTTATCTACAGTTTGGCAACACCAAATTTTATGATAATTATTTTGTTGTATTCTTTTGTAGGAAGTACAGGTTTGCATGTAAAAAAAGCGAAATTTGTAACATTAACCAGATGAACTTAATGCATGCTTAAAATCATAGACCGATGATTTTTCAGGGCAGTATCCTATATTATTTTTGAAAAATGAAAAATAAAATACTGAAAATCTTTTAAAAAAAAAAAAAAAAAAAGGGATATTCATTTTGGTCAAATGAATTTCCCATATTCTTAAACACGAAAATAGTAAAAATAAAAAGTCGGTATTATTATAGACCGTATTAAAAGGAACATTTTATTATTACTACACCAAAGTTCTAAGTCGATTGGCTGAGGAGATATTCACCTTCAAAGTATCTTACAAATCAATTATCCATCACTTTTACAAGGTGATTCACATAAAATGCAAACAAAATTGCTGAAACGGGTATGTTGGGTCAAGACAATAAAACAATCTTATATGGGAGGGGATCTATCACCGTCGGGAGGTGTAATTTTCTTAAAATTGACTTAAAACAAAATCAAAATATTAAAAAATAACGGTAAATACCTACAGTGCCTTTTGCTATACCTACCTTCTTCGAAAGCCAAAAATCTTATCTTTTATTTAATTTCTAAATAAAGTTGTTTTAATAAATGGTTTTTGAAAAATTATTTTCAAACCCAAAATTAAAAAAAAAAATATTTAAACTAATTTTTTTTTCAAAATTTTACGTAGCTAGTTGAGTACTATTTTTCTTTTCAAAATTCAATGCTCTAACTAAATCGATAACAGAAAACCGTATGCTAAAATGTGTTGTATTTTTTGTATTTGGTTTTTCTTAGAATACCTATGTGGTTTTCGTTATACATTATGTAGATATACAATTTTCTTAAAAAGTACAAAAGGTTGTAACAAAATCATAGTCATTTGGAAAGTTTTGACGACTGTAATATTGTTCAAATGTGTTTCAGCGATTGCAGTTTAGTCAATCTAGTTGATGGTTAATAAATTCGTTAGAACGTGATGTGGTATTATGAATTCAGGAATAGGGGAATCGGGAATCGATATATTTCAACTCACCGTTTAGTTAGTCAGCTCTTGTCCATTATTGTAATTGTTAAATGTAAAGCTATATTTTATAACTGATCTAGTATTTTTGCTTACAAATTTGTTGTATAGGTTTCTTCGAGTTCTTAAGCTTTCTTTGCAAGTGTTTCCCTTTCCTTGTGTGAGAGCGTTTGCCCAAATCAGGCTGATGTTAGCAGATCTAGTCCAGTATTAAATTATCATGAAACGTTAGCTTACGTGATCGAAGCTTAAAACAACTTTCCAATGCCAAATGTGACCACAACCGTTTACTCCTTTCTATAGAATCTCCTCCGCTTTGGTGCTGATGAAGGAGAAAGATGTTATAGAGATCGCACAAAATTCTTGCTTGCTTCGAAACTTTTTCAAATTTCATCTTACAAAGTAGTGCCAAATCCACCAGACACATAATTTTTCTTATCTCAGCCGTACGGAATCGTTGGTTAATTCTCACCATAAAGCTATACTATTATTGTCTCTTCTATACAGTAACAGTTTATATGAACCATGACGAATGCTTTTCTTTTTTTTTCAGGAATTATTTTTAGACCGTAATAGTTTGGCGGATGTACCATCCAATTCCCTTAATGGACCGAAAGAGCTTAAAGTCTTATCCCTTCGCCATAATTATTTAAGTATGGAATTATTTTTTAACAAACATTTCACTAACTTATTTAATACAAAACTTTTGTAATGTTCTCTTCTTCCAGCTGCACTTCAATACGAATCCTTTGACTCCCAGCCTGGTTTGGAAATCATTGATTTAAGATACAATTCAATAAAATCAATTGAAGGTTTAACATTCCAAGGATTACAAAAAATCCAAGAGATACGACTTGGTGGAAATAGGATTACAAATCTCAATAGCGATGTCTTTGAAGCTATACCATCATTACGAAAACTTGATATGTCTGAAAATTTTATATCTCAATTTCCATCTATAGCTCTTGATAGTGTTGGTGAATTGAAGTCCTTGAATTTGTCTTCAAATATGTTGCAGGTTTGTACTTATATATTTCAACAGCTTAAAGCTGTTTTACTACAAAAAATAACATTCTACAGCGACTGGACTTTACACACTTACAAGTAGTAAAAGGATTGGAATCATTGGATTTGAGTAAAAACGGAATTGCTACTATTCCACCAGGAACATTCAGGGAACTTTCGGCTTTGAAATATCTTGATCTCAGCTTAAATTCACTAAGAACGGTAAGTAAAGTTAGTACATATGAAAATTTTCTTTAAATGGTTTATGTTTATTTTAAGATCGAAGATGATGCCTTGGAAGGTCTTGATAGTCTACAATCACTTATCATCAAGGACAACAATATACTCTTGATTCCTGGCAGTGCATTGGGTAGATTACCTAAACTATCCGCCCTCCACTTGGACTTCAATCGAGTTGCAGCTTTGTCATCGGAAATCCTTGGTTCCATTCAACCAGAAGCCATTACTTCAATGACTCTTTCCAGAAATGTAATTCGAGAACTTCCCCCAGGCAGCTTCCAGATGTTTGCCAACCTGCGCTTGCTAGATTTATCGGGAAATTCTTTGGCAGTTGTTGGTGCTGATATATTCATGGGACTGGAGACATCTCTTCATGAACTACGTCTTTCCCAAAACAGAATCACCGGTTTGGGAAATATCCCTCTCGCACTTACAGAACTAAGGATTCTTGATTTGAGTGGGAATAATATTGCTGATATTCCCCGAAATGCCTTCCATGGCTTAGAGAACCTGCAGGTCTTAAACATTAGTGGTAATCCACATTTGTCTCCAATTCCATCCACTCTTATAAAACCTATGACTAAGCTGCAAATATTAGACTTGAGCCGATGTTCAGTCAAACAGCTTTCTGGAGATCTTTTTGCTACATTGCAGGACCTTAAACAGATACATCTGGAGGAAAACAGCATTCAGGAGATCAACGATGGGACATTCATAGATCTCTGGAACATAACTTATATAGATCTTTCGCACAATCATATCTCATCCATCAGACCAGGAGCCTTCGTTAATGTGATGAACATCAAACGTTTAAACCTTAAAGGCAACCAGTTGAGCGCATTCAAGGGTGAATTTTTCAACACCGGAACTGGAATGGAAGAACTTGATATATCAGACAATCATTTGAGTTATCTTTTCCCATCATCTTTCCGCATTCATCCTCGACTTAAGAAGATCATAGCATCAAATAACAAATTTAGTTTCTTCCCCGCCGAACTGATATCAACATTGCAATATCTAGAGCACATTGATCTGTCTATGAATCAGCTGAAGAGCATCGAGGAGCTCGACTTTGCTCGCTTGCCAAGATTAAGGTCCCTTTTGGTGGCCGACAACAACTTGGATTCCCTCAGTGAAATGGCTTTCCACAATTCAACTCAACTTCAGATTTTGAATTTGGCGAATAACAAGCTTGATCGAATTGGTGAACGGACTTTCGAAGGCCTTGTCCGTTTGGAGTTGCTGAATTTAAAAGGAAACCAGCTAACTGAGTTACCAGACACAATATTTGAAAGAAATAAGCTCCAAATGTTGGAAAACATAAACCTTGCATACAATAAATTCGATTATGCCCCTTTGAATGCCCTACAGAGGCAATACTTCTTTGTAAGTTCGGTTGACTTGAGTCACAATAAAATTAGAGCTATACCAGCTGATGACAGCATTATGGTGAACATCAAAATGTTGGACTTGTCTTACAATCCTTTGTCCGAGGGAGCAGTGAAAAATATACTTAACGAACCAAAAACAGTTCGCGAGCTGAATCTAGCTGCAACGGGAATTCAACATATTGATGCTTTGGAAACTCCATTCCTGCAGTACCTGAACCTTTCCCATAATAATCTGAGGGAAATCGCCGAAGATACTTTCCAGCGAACCACACTTCTGGAGACACTCGATTTATCTGGCAATCACCTTGAAGATCTCAGTAAGCTTTCCAAGGCTTGGCCGAAACTATCGATGCTTCAAAACTTGAATTTGTCGAATAATTCCTTCGAAGTCATATCTCAGGGTGATTTTGAACACTTGGAAATGCTGAAGTCACTTTCGATCTCAGATCTGGAAAAGTGTACAAAGATAGAGAAGAATGCCTTCAAAGATATTCCCAATTTGGCACAGTTAGAGGCGTATAATCTGCCTCTGCTGGGCTATCTTGATATGCAGGGAATTCTTGAAGCTCTACCGGGTCTGGAAAAAATAGAACTCGAAGTAAAGGACCCCACAATTGGAATTGATCAAATTCAACCAGCTAAGCATCCAAGATTAAAATTCATTGGCTTGCGGGGAGAACGATTAAAAACGATTTCGTCAGGAAGTCTGGCTGGTCTTAAGAGCAACGACCTTACCATCAAACTACAGAATACATCACTATCCGCACTTCCACCGGCTCTTCTATTCCCGGTGCCTCGATCATCACATTTGACACTCGACATTGAAGGATCTATGGTGACAGTTCTGTCGCCACAATTCCTAAACGCCCTAGAAGACCGCAGATCAAGCCTTGAACTCAAAGGTCTCAATTCAAATCCAATTCATTGTGATTGTAATGCCAGAGCTCTTAGAAGATGGCTTCCCAGTTCACATATGTCAGATGTTGAATGTGCCTCACCAGAATACCTTAAGGGTAAGAAGCTTATTGAAGTCGGGGATGACGAATTAACATGTGATCCACGTCGCATGACAACCACAACTCAACGATCTACAAGTTCATCAAAGTCTTCATCTAAGTTCTATACACGATCAACAACCCAGGAACCAATGATTATTTGGTCTCTAGAACCAACTCAGCCTCCAATGAAGATCAAGACCAAGATGCCCAGCATGAAGCAACCCATAATGAATAACGACGATACATTGATCATTGGTATTGTTGGCGGGGTTGTGGCCTTCATAGCCATCCTGATTATCATTATCTGCATAGTCCGTCTGAGAATGACCAGTGCGGAGTTTCATAATGGACCAGTTATGGGAATGCCTCCAATGCAAATGGGTCCGGGAAGTGTTCAGGTCAGTTACAAAGGTGCTCCAGCAACTGCTTTGTATGCTGTACCTCCTTATGCAGCGCAAAATTATGCAACCCTGCCGCATAAGGCGATGCATCATTCCCAACAGAATTTAACCCAGAGGCAGCCGACATATTCTACGATGGGTAGAATGACTTATTTCGGTAACGGTCAACAACAACAGCAACAACAACAACAGCAGCAGCAAAATGGCCATTCAAACAATCACCATCAACCGTATATAATTTATCCGGATGAAAAAGCTTATAGGTGAAAAGTTTTGGTTGGAGTGAAAGATATTTTGTGTGTCTTGCTTTAAGTCAGTTGCGTAACATTTACGTGACGTTTATTTATAAATACAAAAAAAAAAAGTTATAAAAAAAGAAACATTTCTTCGAATGAAGGCTGACCAGACCATGCTAAGGTTGAGATAATTATTTGAATCAAAAGTAAAATATTCATACAAGAATCATATAACATTAATACAAAAATTTGTTTAAGTTAGATTTACTAATTTTGTATATAAAATAATTTTAGTTGGTATTTTTTTTAATTAGAGCATTATAATTATTATAAATTAATTAATTTTACGAAACAGAAATAAAAAAAAACACTGAAAAAAAAATAATTTGTTAATTTGGCACTGACAAAATTAAATTTTATAAAAAATCGTTTGTTAAAAATACAACCGAATAAAAGTTTTAAAATTATGATTAAGCAAAGATAAAAAAAATATTTTTTTTTTTGTTTAGCAGTAAAAAGAATTTTAACATTGGGTTGACCGCAGAAAACACTTGTTTTGTCTGGACCATCGTTTAACATTACATTTCAATCTTTTGAAAACATTCACTATGAACAAATTTATAAAAGTTTATCGAATTATATAAATAGTCGACCTGGAAAACATTCGGAATTTAAAGAAATTAGCACAGATTGTTTTGTGTTATACTAGGAAGACTCCCATAAGTTTTCGACCTCGAGGGCCCTGTGCTTACCCCATATTTCTTAATTTAAGCACATTTTATGTCCCATATTGTTTATTAAAGTTGAAGTCTACTAAATTTCCTAAAAATTGGTTGGTGAATCAGATCTGTAGGCCCAATATTGACGGAGATACAGCTGATTTATTTTTGGGGTATTCTGACCCCTACAATAATTTATTTTACAGTAATTCTATACTATTCTGTTATTAACATAATTTGTATTCTGTTATTAACATAATTTGTAAAAAAAACAAAGTAAAGCGAGTAGGTTATTGGGTCAAGATAAGAAAAAAAAAATCGTTATGGACTTTCCCCCTCGCTTAACCGGGAGGGGCAATGACATGTTATATCCTTTTTGTGAATCCAGATTTGTTAGTTTCTCGCAGAAAGCAGTAGCTTGAGAGCTAGCAATCATCAAAAATACTTAGGTACGTCATTTTCTAACGAAGATAATTCGTCTTATCTCACAGCACGTGTGATGTCAAGCCTCCAGTGGTGGGTGTGGCCACCACGCAATCTTAAAGGTGTTAAAAATTGTATGATGATATTATATTATAAAATGTTTTTCGTTGCAAACTAATAATGGAATCTTGTATAAGTATACAAAATACAAGCATATTTTACTATGGCGAGAGGGGTCCATCTCCCCCCGTTTAGCCAGTAGGTGAAGTTTTTTTGAACACAAAATATATTTTATTTTTTAGAAAATTGCCTCTCCTGGAGGGAGATAAACCACCAATTCCTGTAGCAAAATGTGCTTGTATTTTGTCCTTATACCATTATTAGTATGTTGCGATAAAAATTACTCCTGCATTTTTTAACTTTAACAGGCATGGTGGCCACACCCACCACCGAAGGGTTGGCAGACTTCCGTATTATTTATCACACGTGCTTTGAGATGATATTTAGACTAATTATTTTTGTTATAGGTAAGTATAAGTAAGTATTTTCTCGAAAAATATTTTTCCAAAATTTGATAGAAATTTGATTACACATGGAAATCGTTAGAGACGTTTTTGAGAAAAATAAGCTATAAGCTATGTTTATACCTACAGTTCGAAGGTCTTTTAGAAAAGGTAATAACGACGAATACTAACGTTGTATTGTACATTATTACGCTAGTGCTCGACGTAACTTCCTGGCTCCTTTGTATTTAGTGCAGTGTTGGCAACATAAGGTACTATCCCAATTTACACATTTAGTTACACGTAACTAATTGCAATTAATTAGGTCTCAATTTCCGCGTAACTAATGCAACTAATGTAACTTGTGTAACTAATGTAAAAAAAGCTGAAATATACGCTATAAAATAATGATTTAGATGTTTGGGAACAATTCTATGCCTTATGAAGTTGATGGTAAAGATGGCGTTGACAGAAGACCAGGAATCGTTGAATAGAATGGATTTTCATCTCACAATTGAATCTACACTGAAAAAAATGTGATGTGAAGATTTTTTTGTAGAAATGTCAAAATAATAGATAAATTACATTAATTACATTAGTTACGTTACTTATTCAATTAGTTACATTAGTTACATTAGTTATGCGTAACTAATTAAAATTTTCAAAACTCGCGTGTACCTTACCAACACTGATTTAGTGTTAACCAGTTATATCACGGAAGCTTCACTAGTCGTGCTAGAAAACACTGGTATAAGCTCCGAATAGTCACATTGTTCAGACTTTTTCACTTCTTTTAGTCAATTTTCTCGTCAAAAGGTAGCGAGAAGTGAAAGGCTTAGAAAAAAAATCATCTTTGTTTTTAGTATGATTGTGGGTTATTTTATTATTGCGGTTGCCAATGAATCATTAATCCCGAACTATAAAATCCCGATTTAAAGAATCCCGAGTGCTAACATTGAAAAAATATCGAATTAGAGAATTCACAAATACTAAATCCTGAATTACAGAATCCCTAGCAGGTTCTTTTGTTTTGTATTAAGAATACATTTAATAATTTTAAGGTTTTAAGATAAAGAACAATTAAAACGTGACACTCCGACAAATATAAAGTTTAAAAAATCAATAAAACACCTTAATTTGAGTTCACAAGTACAATTTTTTAATTTATTTATTTAAAAAATCATTTATTTAGATGCATTACGACAAATTATTTGTCATCATCAGCAAAACGAATAAAAACAAAAATAAAATACAAAGAACAGTAGGTAAAATCACGACAAACAGATGACTGAAAACTGTGTAGGTACAGATGTTGTAGTGTACCTCCTTAGTTAGATAAGTTTGAAGAGATCAGTTTCAATGTTTACGTTGTCGAGGTTGATATTGTCCACATCTCGCTGGATAAAGTACGTCTCATAAGCGTCTAGTCGATTGGGGTCGTTTACTTGTTTCAACAGTTTTATGTTGTTTATTGAAACATCAAAGTGATTGTTCGATAGAACATGATTAGCGAAAGCCGATTTTTTAGGTTAGTTTTGTCGTATGGATTCGTTATGTTCCTTAAAACGTTTGGATAATGTTCTTATTGTCTGTCCGTAGTATTTTTTATTGCAATCGACACAAGTTAATTGATAGACGCCAATTTTGTCCAAATCTTCTATTTTGTCGATCCTAATAATTTTTGCAGTTTGTTCTGGCTTGAGTAAACAATTTTCATCCCGTTCTTTTCAAAGACATCTTTTAGGTGGTTGGTTATCTCTGGTACGAATGGTATACTCACACGTTTTAATTCATTATTTTCCATATTTAATGAATAATTTTGCGTATACAAAGTTGTTAATCTGGATCTCGTAATTTTTCTAGAGTGGTTTCTTATCATCTTGTCAATCATAGCAACATCACAGCCGTTATGGAAAGCAATACTTTTAATTCTTTCATATTCGGTCTTTTAATTATTGATTGAAAGAGGAAGTCTTACAAGGCGATGCACCATAGAATGGAATGCTGCTTGTTTATGTTGAATCGCAGTATGAGAAGTGTTTGGTATGTATCTGATTGAGCTACATGGTTTATGGTATACAGCTATGTCAACTCTTCCATTATTATTATGAAGCAAAAGATCTAAAAATGCAATCTTGTTGTTCACTTCTTTTTCATGCGTAAATTTAATGGATTCGTTTTGTTTATTTAAGAGTTCCAACAAATTTTTCTACTCAGAGCGTTTAACTATAGCGAAAATGTCGTCAACATATCTAACACACAATCTGGGAAGTTTGTCTTCAGTTTTAAGACGCATTTCAAAACTGGCAAGAAATGCTTCTGCGATAATCGGTGAAAGAGAATTTCCCATACTAGTCCCTTGCTGTATTTTGAAAAACTCATTTTGGAATTGGAAAAATTTTGGTCCATGCAAAGACGAGCTGTTTTTAATTAAAACGTGTGAGAGTATCATTCGTACCAGAGATAACCAACCACCTAAAAGATGCCTTTGAAAAGAACGGGATAAAAATTGTTTACTAAAGCAAGAACAAAATGAAACAATTATTAGGATCGACAAAAGACAAAAAAGAAGATTTGGACAAAACTGACGTCTATCAATTAACTTGTGGCGATTGCAATAAATGCATCTAATGCATTTAATGCATCTAAATAAATAATTTTTTAAATAAATAAATTAAAAAATTGTACTTGTGAACTCAAATTAAGGTGTTTTCAAGGCCGTAACCAAGGGGGGGTTCACAGGGGTTCAATATGTATAGTAAAAACGTATATTCTTATTTCCCTACCAAATAAACTAATGGTGCCCTTGTGTGCATTAGTTTTCAACTTCGTTATTCCACTTATATAGTTGCAATTGTAACTTGCAACATTTTAGTCGGTTCATTCCATGCGTTTCTTTTCTCTTGCCAGCAATAGGCAAAACGGAATGAGCAATTGTGTCAAGGTAACAGCACAGACAAAACGTGAACACAACGGATCCTGAAACCTATTTTAGGATAAGTATAATGATTCCTCTTTTAGATGACTTTTTAGGTCAGCTTAAAATAAGATTTGAAAATCATAAGTCCATACTTTCCTCTTTGTGCATTTTAATTCCATCGATCCTTGGCAAATATGAACAAAATTACAACGAAGAAATCTTCAAATTTTATAGATCTTTTTTGGATTGGGACACTTTAGAAGCTGAGTTTACGTTATGGAAGACAAAATGCCATAGACAAAAAGATACAGAGCGTTCAAAGAGTGCAATAACAGCTCTTGGGGAATGCAATAAGGATCTGTTTCCTAACATCCACAAGCTTCTCAAAATTTTGGCGACACTACCGGTTTCAACGTGTACACCGGAAAGAACATTAGAACTAACAGGATTGGCATTAATGTCAATTCATCGACAAATTGAGATTGACACTGAGGAAGTTTTAGACATATTTGCAGCACAGAAGGCCAGAAGATTAAATTTAATTTTATAAAAATGATATACTTGTATATGTTATTTAATACTTTTTTTTATAATAAAATCTTAAAGAGTGATGATAAATGTACCTTCCTAATAAATAATAACTTAAAATTATTTTTAAAAAATATTGGAAAAATCTTTTAGTTTTTCAAATTTGTTTGAGAGTTTTCTTGAAAAACTAAGTATGCAATTGTATTTAATTAGCAGTACTCTACCCTAGGAAAAAATATTGAAAATCGTTAAAGCAGTTTTTTTTTAAACCGTTTTCTTTTTTAATTTTTGAAAAATATTTTGCAATTTTTCGAGTATTTCAATACATCGAAATCTGTAGTTCATCTGGAAAAAAATCTGAAAAAATTCGATATTCGCTGTTCCACCATATCCAAAAAATCTAAAAAGTTTCATATACTTAACTTTTTAGATTTTTTGAATATGGTTGATCATAAAAACCTTCCTTAACTTTAAATTTAACTGAAATCGTTTTTTTTGTTACTGTTTTAAGATAAATCTCGACTGTTTTATCAAAGTCGTTAAGGCCATTTTTAGAAAAATTAAGTTTTAACAAACTGTTATATGACATTTACCATTGTTTTAGAGCTAAAATTCCAATTTCAACAACGCCTAGTGCGAGACTACTAAATAAACACTCTGAACCAAGTTTGCAAATCAGCCTATCCATTTAGGCTGCAGATCTGCAAACAGGCAGTCGGACGAACAGAATTTTCCAACACACTTTTGTCTACTTCCCTATCATCGCAATATCATGTTTATTTGTTATCTCAATTTTTTTTTTTTTTGACGAATCCATAACTTGCCTTATACATAGAATAGTATCATTATCGCAACTAAAAGTCGTGTTTGGTGGATTTTGGGTGAATGGGCTGTACTAATTTTATTTATTACATCTACAGAAAGGTACAGATTGATTGGTGTATGGAATAAGTATAACCCCCCCCCCCCCCCCCCGAAATAATTGTCTGGCTACGGCCTTGGGTGTTTTATTGATTTTTTAAACTTTATACATTTAATAATTCGTTTCTCCGCTTAGAGTAAGTATGTAATATGTCGTCCGCCGACAAGACAGAGTTTTGTAATTCTGGGTTCTTGCAATTTTTGCATTCCAGATGATTTTGTGATTCGGGATTTGATTTTTTTTTCAATTTTTCCATTCGGGATTTTCAAATTTTTGCATTCGGAATTTCGTAGTTTCAGGATTTTGTAATTTTGCAACTTCGGATTTTTCGATTCGGGATTCTTTTATTCGAGATTCTTAAATGTTTGCATTCGAGATTTTGTAATTTTCTATTTCGCAGTTTTGTGATTTTTTTTTTCTAGCTCAATAATTCCTATCCTGCAAGCTCGAAAATTGGGCTATTTCAAATAAAAGCTAAGCGCTGCTCATTTTTGAACGTGTTGCAACCTTGCCAATGTTAAATTACCGTGTGACTTGTTGTTCCTACTTTCAACCCTATAATCATCATCTGCCGCTGGTTTATTTCATATTTGGGTGTGGTCGTGCTTATAGTACGTAGTTGAGTTTTCAATATTTTATTATAGATGAACCAAACTGGTGAGGCTTAAGTGTAACGCTTCCTTACAATATTAGCTGTATTCTATTATCCCCTCAGATCTGATCCAGATTATATGTATTTGCGTCGCAAAATACACGCTAACAACAACAACACAAGATCCAGCTTTGTTTTTAGATCTTGAGAAATTCCAATCCGTTCCGGATTAGAGGCGGGATAATAAAATACGGCTTGTATCACCGACCCACTACACGATGTAGAAAATTTGAAAATCAGTTCCGTTCACGCACAAATAATATGTATTTGTTTACCATCTTTTGAAAATAAAAGTCAAAAATACTTCACTTTCTTTATCAAGCGATGTCAATAAATAACATTTTAATATTTAGAAATTTTCATTTGATTTAATTTTGAATGATACTCCCTGCGAGACGAGGTCAATTGATAAAACAAAGAGAAAAATAAAAAATCCTTAAGCCAAAGAAGAAAAATAAAAAAAAAATGGTTAAGTAACTTAATAATGAGTTTATGATTGCAGTACTTTTGCTTTGACCATTCAACTGAAAAATATCACTCAAGTTTCTCACTTGCAAAATGGATGCATTAAGGTAAGTCCACATCACTTAACCCGGCACCCATCATCCTTATAAAGGACAAAGATAGGTATACTTGAGAACTCAAGAGGACACACCGCCGCCGCCAACGACGACGACGCGACATCACTTTAGTTCATTTTAAATTGAAATTCAATTTGCTGCCCGTCTTCGTCGTCATCCTGAAGAATATTAAATTCATCTGAAGACTGTTGGAGTAACTCCTCGCATCTTACAGTTGCTACCTATACTTTATGCTATAAAAAATAATAAGCCACAAAGTGCTGTTCTTGCATTTTCGTTGTCCTCGATGTAAGTGATCGCCTTTTTCATTTTCTCTATTACAAAAGTCCCTGATGGGCAAAAAAAAAAAATAACTGTTACTTGCTTAGCGAAATGATGCTGAGAAAACAAATTCCGTTGGGGGTTAATAAATTGTCGCCTTCCTTTTGTAAAATTTAGAATGTGAAAGAAAATGATATAGTTTTGAAAAATAAAAAGGACCTTCACTGTAGCAGTATTCTTATACCCTGCAGAGGATGTTCTCTGAAACGACGACGGTGACTGCTTGCACCTCTTCATATGATTCCTTGGACGATGAGAGAGGAAACTAGCCATAAAGTGAAAATTTTACTCCCCATTTCACTGGCGATCTAAACCTTTCTAAAAAAAAAGTTTAGGGACGAAAAAGGATAAACGCACGACCAGTGTATGTATGTGGAAGACACAAACTCATCCAGAAAATGTGGAAAAAAGTAAAACTTATACAAAGAGGAGGATGGAACGAACAGACTATATATAGGTAGGAACGAACTTTTAATGCACCCTAGTGGCAGAGAATCAAACGAAGTGTGAAAATCGAAATTTGTAGGCCAAGAGTCCTCCCATGGCTCAGTGGACACATTGTGGGGATTTTCTTTTTTTTTTTGTTAGATTTTTTTTTTCCGATTTTTTATTTCTTTTCTTTTTTGTGGCAACAAAACCCATCGTAGAGCCAAGGTTGAACAAAAATTGTTAAATAGTTTAAAAAATGATTATGGAAATGGGCAGGAAATAGGGTTTGTCGAACAACTCTACTAGCGGAAAGGAAGATTTTTTTTTCGAAATTTTAGTTTTATACTATTTTTTTGGAAAAAATATATATAAGGATGTAAACATGAGGTGAGTTATAACATAGCTGCATCGATGGGGTGTTTTCTATATGTGAAATGTTTCTGTAAAGTTTTTTTTTTTAATAACATCCAGATTTCCGGAGGATGGAAAAACTGCTTTCTAGGAGGGAAAAATTATCAATTATAAACTTGTAATGACCATTTTAAAAAATTAACAAAGAGGTATTGCAAAACCGTAATTAAAACAAAATTTAAAACACTCAAGTTAAATTGAAAAGTTATACATCTATTATGTAACATTAAAAAAATGATAACTATTTAACTACGAAACAAACATTTAAAAATTAAATCGTTTAATCTGACTTTAAATATGTTGGATTGTAAGATAAGTAATGCTCATGAGGCTTTCGTCTTTATTTGGTTTTCATTTTTATCAAAAAAACGAGAACAATAAGTAACAAAAAAAAATAATTTTATATTTTGAAAAGTAAATAAAAACTACGAGCTAACTTTACATTTGATTATGAAGTCTTTTGGTTGCAAAACATCTGTTTTTGAATATTTCTTCAGAAAAAACTGTGGAACAATAGGCCGAAAACCTAGCAAAGCTTAGAACAATTTTAAAAAAATTTATTTTCGATAAAGAGCATGGTAGGTCAAATTATTTTATTTTATCTAAAACGCACCCACTTTTGCATATTTTCAAAAAAAAATATAGCTTACGTAGCAAAATCTAGCAAAACTTTAAAAAGAGCAGGTTTTCTAGGTCAAAAAAATAGTTTTTAGCTGTAAATTCCCCATTTTTGTATAATTTCTTATTTTTGTAAAAACAAATATTGCGGCACAGACATAGGTACATAGCTGAAACTAGAATAAATTTAAAAACGTTATGCGCTGGAAAGCCTCGAATGAAGTTACCGTATATGTTCTAGTTCCTCTCCGCATACGAAAAATGGGGGTTGGTTACGATATCTCACAAATACAAATCTCGCATTACGAAATCTAGCTTAGTTACAGAATTCAAATTCGCAGTTACAAAATCTTGTTGCTTAGAATTTCGCAATTCCAAAAATTCACAAGCTAAAATCTCGAATATTAAAATTTTGTACTTAAAAAAGTATTTTCAGTTTACAACGTAAAAACAGTGAGGTTGGTAGGTGGTTCATGCTGCACCTTTCTTGAAATCACTATAGGTATATATGATTTGGGGTGGATGCGAGTTTGGGTATATCCAGTTTATTTTGATGGTATAGTGCCCCGAGTCGTATAGTGATTATAGTGTATCACACCGGAAGTGTGGGTTCGAGCTCGTAGTACACATAAAGTTTATTTTAGGGGCACTGCCCCTTGCGAGGAAGTGACAAATTCTTCAAGAGTACCTATAATTCTCAGGAAAGTCATTCGAATTCAATGAAAAATTGTAAGTCTCCTCAATCGTGTTTCGAGATTAAAATTCGAGATTCGAAATTTTGTTATTAGAGATTTTTATTCGGTATTTGCACCACAGGCAAAATAGGATATTTAGCTTTGGCTCAATAATCTATCGATTTTGAAGTTCTTACAGGATTCCCATAGTGAATATTACAAATTGCCACGAATCTCTCAAAAATATAGTTAGGGTTACCAAATGTTCATAAAGATTTTTGTTTTAAAAATCCAGTGTTGTTAAATACTTGCGATTTAGTATACCTACATACACAGCCACACATAACTATTTTTAATTTTCTCAAAAAATACAAGAAACCTCTGCATACGGTTTTCTGTTTTCTAAATAAAGAGCATTACGTTTTAAAATCAAAAATTATACTTAAAATTAAAAAAAAAAAAATTGCTTAAAATTTAAACTTTTGAGTTGGAAAATTTATTTTTCAAAAACTTTTAAGGCAAATAAGAGAAGAGATTTCTGGCTTTTCAAAAAGGTGTGACATATGGCAGTGTTAATTGTGCCGTTGTTTTTTTCTGTTGTAAGTCTGACCTCGCTGACTTACTGACTTTCATGATCTTCAACCACAGGCCAATATGAATATCCTTTCTCAACTTATCTGATTTTGCTGAAAGTTTTATTATTATTAAAAATATTATTAAACTATTATCCTCTCGTGAAGTCCCAACTCGACATTGAAGAATATGTTCTTCAGAGGATCGAAGCGTGAGGGTCGAACATCGAACTTTATACGAGTTCGATCAGAAGTGGGACATCCAAATTAATCCTTCGAGACTGAGACTTATTTGCTTTAGATGACTAGTCCGGAAATACAGAATCCTAGACTGCGCCACAGGAATTCAACTCAAAGAGCTTCTAAGGTTCAGCCCACATTCACACCATTTATCCGAACCAACTGATGAAAAGGATGACATTGACCAACCTACAGAACAACGACATCCAGAGACAATGGTATCTTTTAAAAATGCAATTATATGATTATATCAAATGAATATTTCAGCAATTACATAAATGGATGACAAAATTTAACTTTGACATTTTGTTTAGTAAACTATAGGTACCTATACACCAAATGATACTTGGGAACCTTGAGTTATTATCTAGAAATTTAACCTGAATAAAAGTAATTACTGTATGGTAATTTAACTAACTGATTTCAGATCCTTTTACATCGACCCAATTTCAAAAGTAGATATACAACACAAAATGTTCACTTCTCAAAACCTCTATCTATATCTACGAAAATGATGTCAACATTGTGTATGTTGGTTAATGTAACGGTTATACGTTTTATATTCGAAATGCGATTGTCATTTATCAGAGTGGTTCTTAAAAATTTTATACACTCATGAAATTTCAAATATCACTCCGGAAACGGTGACATAAAATTGCATCACATATAGATATATATGGAGGTACTTGAAAGTACCTCCATATATATCTATATGAGGCAACATACTTTTCCTAACCTAAATAAATCTGCCAGTACATCAAATCAACAAAAATCCCTTTTGATGAATTCCAACTGCAGTCGAGAATTCGCATCGCACACAAGAGCCCTATCCACAAAATTGTATAATCGGAAACACGGAGCAACACTCTCAGTATCCGTTGCCACACATCCTTATCCATCGAGCATTCCTCTGATAATATATAATATAGGTTAGGTACCCACTTCTCCCTTCCCTCACAGATGGTGGGTACTTTTCTCTTCTGCAAAATATAAAACTTTTCACAAATTGTTTAAAAGTAAAATTAATTACAGTCTGATTGAAAATGATTCATGGCTGAAGTTGATGGTTGGTCTAGAATCTGGGGGAGCCTTATATAGTTGGATGGAGTGTCTGTGGGTCGGTATCGATAGACGTTGTCATGGCACCATCATATACACTACTATATGAGAGACTAAACAATTGCAAAGCAATTAATCTTTGAACAAAACACTTCAGTGCTATTGGCAAGGAGGTTAGCCTCAGGATCATGCACGAGGGACTAATCATGTGCTGCTGCTCATCCGAACGCCAAGGGTTAAAAATCTGAGCCCCTTTCTTTAGCATGGCATTTATAAAGAGTGAGAGAGGTTCATTCATAAATCAAACTTTCGAAGAGAAATTAATCGAAAAGGTTTTTACTATGTAGCTATGTACTTCAAATCACGTTTTGGGAAGAGTAAATTTTCAACATGTTGGTTCGGTGCGGTGTTAGATTGTAAATGCATTTCGTAGTATACATTCGTACCAGGAAAAGCATAATGTGGGCCAAAAGTTCGGATCAGATTTGAATTCGAATTCATATTTACAGTACAGGAAATAAAAATAAAGACAGACATCATAAACGCTGTTCAAATACATGCAGATAAATTTTAATTTCAAATATAAATTCACACTTAAATAAATATTTATTGTTGTTATATTGTACTATTCGTGTTATAGAATGTTAGTTTTTATTATTGATCATTCTGTTAATTTTTCATTGAATGTTTTGAACAACAACAACAACTTAAAGGCGCTACGATTCGAAGACTGAGCAAATCTGATAATGCGTGGGTTCGAATCTCATGATGTGCATGTGAAAAAGTTTTTCATAATGAAATTGGATTAAAGCTCGGCAGTTCGGCACCACTAATAAGGAGATTGATGATAGGAATTGGCACTCCTTGAAATAGCTATATCTTTAGCCAAAAATTTAAAAACGAATAATAAAATTCGTAAAAACGAGTAAACAAAATTCGTTTAAAAATTGGTGGTATCGCCTTTAAGTTTTTGTTGTTGTTCAAAACATTCAATAAATATTTATTTATCTTATAAATAGCTATTAGCCCAGTAAAATTAGAATTTTACTTCGAAAAATTCGGACTAAGCTGGATTTTGCTGGAGACCTTTGTTTTTATGTCTTAATCAAATCCTCCAAAGTACCCATGCTTTGGCCTGGAGCTTAATTTTTGTTTGGGGTCAAAATTCTGTATTTTGCAAATTTCTCAGAAACTATGAACTTTCTGCAAAAAATGGTTATGTAAAAATTGTACTTTTTCACTAGTATTTGGCGATTTTTGCTTTATTTTTATGTGGTTTTCACATAAATTTTAGTAATATCAAGCATAATTTACAGAAAAAAAAATTCATCAAAATATGAACCATTTTCGAGAAAAAATTAGGAAAAACTAAAATCTTTTATATGAGTACCACTACTTAATAAGTTTTTCCAAATTTTCTTGAAAACGTTTTGTCTTGGCGGAAATGTGTGGATGTCCGTATGTGTGGTTGTACGAATGTGCGGATGTCCGATTGCCTGATGTTGATTTTCTGCGAACTTCGTGTTTGTACTTTTTGGTGATTTCCTTGAAGAGAAATTCGAATTTTTGTTTTACCCCGGCTATAACCGGTACCTCCCGTTTTAACGCTTTTAGTTTTGTTTCGAAAACGACTGTAACGAATTTGATGAAACTTTGTGAACGTTATATTAAGAGTGAAGTCAAAATAACTGCATTTTTTTTTAAAAGGGTTTTTTCTGAAAAAAAATTGGCCAGGGGACTGATATTTTGTAACCAGGGGACTGATAAAAAAACAATTATATCTTATAAGTTATCACTTATTCAATTCAAAATATGACTATTGGCAGAAACAACTAATCGATATCAGCATAATTTTTTTGTGCTAAGATAGCATTATCTTTTACCTAATGGACTCTAGGACTGCTTGTAAAATAGTTTTGATTCAGTATCACCGTTGAAAAGTTATGTTGGACATTCGGTTTAAAATTGCATAGCTAAACCCTCGTCAAAACCCCGTTAAAATTTTTCTTCTTCTGAACATCTCTCAGACCTGCGGATCCAAATTTTTGTCTTTTTTTTCTTAAAACTGCCAGGAGACTGAGCCCAAGGAATTGAGTATTTTTACAATTTTAAACTAAAAAAAACATACAATCGTTTAATATGAAAGAATAAAAATATAATATTATAATGCTAACAAATATGCCTATATATACAAAAATTATGTGTAAGTACTCACCAGGAGTAATAGTCGTTAAGCCCATCTTGCACATCGAATAAAAAACGCTTTCATGTAAATTATAATTTTGTTCTTTATTACTTGACGATCAAGAATAGACTAAAAATAAAACAACAAATTATTACTTTCTCAAAATATCGTAAGCTTATCTTATCTTATCGGCAACTAAAGGTATAACTAGTCTTAAAAGAATTAAGAGAGAATAAATATTCAGCAAAGCTCGGCTTTGCTTTCATACGGTTGTTTGTTGTCATTGCTCTTAAAACTCCTTTCCGCCTAGCAACAGAAAGTTCTCTTTTTGTGGTTTGAGTTTATAGTTACAAGTTATGACAATGCATTGATGCGAATCATTATATTTGGGTTGTCAAAGCTTGGCTTTGGTTGATGTTAAGCTGCAACAGAGCAACAGAGAATTTCTATAGTTGGTAAACATGATTTCATATATGGCTAAGAATGTAAGCCAGATGCCTTCATGTTACTCAGGGGACTGATAAAAAAAACGGACAATCCACGACCACTGGCACAAATGTACTTTTTAAAAGTAAGATAACAAACAGACGCGAGATGTAAACCCGATTTAATTTTAACGAGATTCGATACTTATTGACATTTCCTGAGATGAAACTTAGATCTATATATATGTTTTCGATGTTTTTGACAATTTCGTCGTAAGCTGATAAACATCTTAACCGATTTAATTTAAATTTGGTATGGCATTTAGATTAGACAAAAAACACAAGATAGAATTTAAAGTTTTTGGCCAACCAACGGTTTTATGCTAGCAACCATACATCTTGATCTCACGTTTAGGCCATTTTCGAAATTTTTTGCCTTTCAATTTCAACATAAATTTTAGTAATATCATACTGCATTTCAAGTTTTTTTGATAAAAATACACATAACAGGTTTAGGATTAGGTGCCATATATTGATAACGGCTAAACAGATTTCGTATAAATTTGGTATGTTATTAAGATTAAGCATTTAACACAAGATGGCTTTTAAAGTTGTTAGCTTGTTTCCAGATTTCACCCACATTTTGATATTTTTACATTTCAGCATAAATTATCAAATATTTTTTGTTTTATTAATCCCGTAGTTTACCACAAGAGCAAGTTCGTACGGCCCAGTCGTGTATTTTTTTTTCTTTATTTTTTTTCACAATATTTTGCATTGTTTTGCAATAGTATGGTAGGTTTTTATCTTTTTTAACTCTTTTTTTTTTTTGTCAAATTTTTGCGAATATGCAGTCAGTCTTTTGCTAATGACAGTGATGTTTAGTATTTTGGAATTTGACTTTGCATCATTTCTACAGCAGTTCACAGCTGTTTTGTAAAGGATTTTCGTTTTGCATTTTAGGTTAGAATAGTTAAATTAAAAGTTCAAAAAAATTGTTGTTGTTTGTGCATTCTCTGGTTCTGAACTGCAGGATTCATTTTTGAACAACACGTTTGTTATTTAATTTAAAGTTGTCATCATTCGAAACTTGTTATACAAATTACTCATTAAAAAATACATTTAAATCGTTTCTGAATATTTCTAATAAATTTTATGATCAATTAAAAATAAAGCGTGTTCCAACATTTCCAACACAAAAATGTGATTTTTGTGAATAGTTTTCTGGTTTTAGTAAACATTTGTTTAAAAACACTCATCCCGTCATATAGCTATGTCCTTAAAATGGCATAGCTAATATTTAAAAAGAAAATGAAAATATTTTTACTAAAGACAACAATTCAGTGAAAAAAAAGAATACCAATAATAAAATAAAAATTATTATAACATTTTAAAAGAATCAAAAAGTTTTTATTCATAATTTAAAAACTGTGTCCTTATACTTATTTCGCTTACTGTACTATAATCATATCTACCAATATGTGCTTCGAAAGTCCAAGTTGAATAAAATTCTTGAAGTCAAACAAAACAAACAAACAAAAAAAAAAAAAGATTCTGTGTACATTACTGCATTTGTAAAATCTTTTCTTTCTTCTTATCCTTTTACGCGTTTTGGTTTGGGTGAAACAAAATGAAGAAAAATATATATATATACGCTACGCTTTAAAACAATTTTATTTAATTAAAAAGTTCTTGTAGCATCAAGGTTTGAATCCCATGACAACTCTTCTGATTGTTCTGTAAAGTTTTTCTTTCTTCTTGTATTATGCGAGTTGAAATTTTTCAATTCCTTCATATTATTTTTAATACTTGAAAATATAAGTTAAAATAATAATATTGTAAGATGTTTTCTCAGAATTCAACAGAAGTTGAATTTAGAAATGCATCTGTCTAGAAGTGTTTATAAGTTGTTCATTTGTCATAACTTTATGACTTTTACACGACATAATATTCGTGCTTCGGGGAAAAAGAAAGATACATTTTATAATTGTTTTCAGATAAAATATATTATAAAGTAGTGTAGGTATTTTTCATTTTTAATAATTTAATGGAAAATCTAATTTAATTAAAATCATCATTTTCGCACTACAAATGTCGTTGTTTTGAGAGCAAACGAACATGAATTTGTTTCCATTTACACCTACCCAAGTGTATAAGTTTGCTCTTTTATTTCTGCTTTAATTGATTTTCGAAAAATCACAGATTCTCTTCTGTTATGTTCTACGAGTGTTAGTGTATCGCAACAAAACCTATAGGTAGTACACGAAAAACATATTAGGCTTGTTTTATTGGTAAGTGTTTAGTCACTTTAGCAATATTTTGTATGGGACTCGAAAAGTGGAGATAAAGTGGTCAGTTATTAAAGTGAACATAAAAGTGAAGATAAAATCTTGGAATGCGTGGAAATTTTTGGCGCGAAATAAAATGTCAATACATTTTTTGCTTAAGGTTGGTGGCACCTATCACAGCTTAAGACATGGACTCAATATACAATGATTATTAATGGTTGTGTTCATTGTGTTTTCCTTTAGGGCCGCGTTTTGCGGAAGAAGTAAGAAGCTTTCAACCTACGAAAGTTGCAAAAAAGTATTGATGATTTTGAACTTTTCGTTTAAAAACAAATAAAAATTGGTTAAAGCAGATTTTTAAATAAAATTCTATAATTTGGTAATATTTAAGCTAAATAATGATTATTTATGCGGTTTTTATTTATTTTTAGCGGAAGGTGGGGTACAAGTTGACCAACTCGGCATATTCAAATAGCCATACTTTGCAGACACATCCATAAAATTATTTGAAACTTCGGCTTGGCATATAGTCAAGAATACCAACTTTGAAATAAAATAATAAAGTGAATACAAAAGTGAATATAGCGATTTATTCTTTCTTTCCAGTGCTGACTAACTAAAAATTACCAACAAAACACGACTATTGTAATATACTTCTGATGGAATCGATGCAATCTATAGTCCAGTCAATGGAGAGTAAAATATGGCCCATCTGACAAGAGTTTGGAAGGTCAATAAATTTGAATGCAGTTTTGTAGGGGGTATATTTTGAGTATAAAACTGAGTTTGCTTCAAATTTGGTTTTGTGCAGCAGCCACCATCTTTTATTTACGATTTTTTTTCGTGTTCCTGGGTTTTTCTAAATTTGTGCGATTTTAACAACTATTAAATACTTTTTTATTGCCATCCGTACCATCTACGAAATGGTATAAAAATTATATTTGAGGTGGTATAGGATCTTAGAAGTTATTAGGAACAAATGAGTTAAAAAATGGACTTAATCACATTGGCGCAAAATTCAAAGTCAAACGATTTAACATCATACTAAAACATATTTAGCATCATACTAGGTTAAAAACCCATTGTTTGGCAACCTATAGTATGATGCTAAATATGTTCTAATATAATGCGAAATCGTATAAAATTTGCGCCATTATTTTTTCGCTATCTTTTAGATTTAAGAAAAAAAAAATATTAAACACTTTTTTTAAAAATGGTCTCTTGGCAAAAAAAAACAGGTATTTTTTGAAAACTTCGGTTGATTTTTGACCTCACTACGACGCGACGGCCGGAACAGTATGAAATGCATATATGTTGCTTTTTACTTGCAATTAATTATTTAGGGTAATTTGCATAAGATGCAATAAAAAGCTAAAACGTGCATCTTAATTTAAGATAAGTAAACAATTATCTAAGAGGGGGTGCTTATGTCTCCCTGTTTTGGGCGGGAGGTGCAATTTTCTGAAAAATTGTCTTAAAATACAAAACAAATATTTAAAAACCACAAAAGCTTACCCATATTCGATAATGTTCCATATTTTTTTTACATATAAATCGCCTATTTTTAATTTTATGTTTTAATAACATATAAATACTTAATTTATGTTATAAATTTTTGAGAAACTATATTTTAAAGTCGATTTTTTTTTTAATTTTTATTTAAAAATTCTATTTCTCAAAAATCAATTTATTGCATTTTAAGCCAAAGTTTTCAGAAAATTGACCCTCTCTTCCAAACGGGGTGACATATAGGCTAGGCACCCGCTTCTTAAATGATTTTTTTTTTATCTTGACCTAAGCTACACGTTTTAGCGTTTTGTTGCAGCTTATGCAAATCACCCAAAATAATTGCAGGTAAAAAGCGACATAAATAATATGCATTTCATACTGTTCCGGCCGTGTCGGTCGTAGTGAGGTGTTTTTTTACACGAAACCAATACTTTCCCTATTAAGCAACTAAAAATCAATTCAAAAAAGTTTTTCAGGTAATTTTTACAATACTAAGTTAGCACATTGAAGGAGGTTTCAATGAGAAATATATGTTCAAGTGCAATTTAAAAACTTTCTAAAGCACCATAACCACATATAGCTTCAGGCCGAACCTTAACACCTTTCAAATTGTATTTATGTTTTCATTCAAAAAGTTTGTGAAAAATTCAAATGCTCATTCTTATTACCACGAGTGAGAACCTTTAAATATGAGGTGATGAAAAGACCGGATATAAATTCTGCCAATTCTCGTACGATACAGTTTTAGTGAAAATTTGTAAAACTTTTTTTGGGAAAAGAGTTTTATAAACAATCCGACTATTTCGTTTTACCTTCGGGGAATCATCATGCAGATTCAAATTATTATCCCAAACTTTTCATCCTTGATGCAGTGTTTTGAGGTTTATTTTTTTATATACTTGTTTTTTGTAGATAAAAGGGAGAAACAAACTCATATGCGGTAGTGTCTCATTTATTTTTCTACAAATTGCACATGAATCCATCGCCTCTGCTCGACAAATGGATGGCGTTAGTTTTTGGGGGACCAACTTCCTGCAAAACTTCGTGTGTAACTTTCATATCAGCTTTCTGCTAGTTCTCTGCCATCATTATTATTTGCCAAGGACATTTTTTTTTTGCTACTACTTTTGACTACGAAATTGTATGCAAAAGAAACAGCATGAACAAATGAAGGATATTTGCTTGGAACAGCGTCATGAATATAACTCTTTTAGATAGGGAGGGATTATATACCACCAACACACACCGACTTGTCCTGTAGCAATTTCGTCCTTCTAGACAACTTGAATTATATTATTCTTATAGAAACAAATTTATGTTTATTTTTTTCTACAAGACATTTCTTTATATACATATATGTATGTATATTAAGGCTTCACAGAAGTTTAAAGAGCAAAAGAAGGAGTTGAGAGCTTATAAGAGTGTTTGCAAGACACTCATGTCAAATTGAGCCAACTTGGATTATATGAAACTCAAACAAGTTGAGTTGAATTTATGTGATTATCCTGGCAAATAAAAGTTTATCCTTTATATCGGTCTTTCGGTTGATTAAAGATGAAAGGCGAATATTTTGAGATCTTATTAATGTGATGGGCTCTCATTGAAAATCATTCATGTAAGGAAACTTTTGAAAAGTTTTATTTCAAAAAATAAAAAGATAAACGCACGGAGTTATAAATATAAGTATACACACAAACGTTATTTTATTATTGAATGAGGATTATATCTTTTTAGACAACTACATACATATTATATTCATCCAAGAAATGAAATCGAATGTTTATAAATCTTACTTGGGCACCTAACCTAATTTTGTATTAAGAATGAAAATAACGTCCCATGATAAACTTAGTAGGTATTGTGAATATAAAACTTTTGTGAGAAAAACTTTTCTCAATATTTTAATAATTGATATCATGACTAGGATCCTTTCAGGGAATTAATTTATTAAATTGAAATGAGTGAAGAGAAATTGTTTAATTTTTTTAATAATTCATATAAGATCGCATAATAACCAACATACCTACTGCACGTAGATATTTTTGGGGTTAATAGAAACCAACTTTCTTACCTTATTGGAGATTATTTATGAATGAATATTAAATAATTAAATAAACTAATCGAAGTTATTGAGTTAAGGTATCACGTACTATACGTTGTTATATTGGATGATATATCAACATTTTGTTTGTCTATCCATTCTTGAACTAAATAATATTTAATTCATGTTCTTAATTAAAAATCTATTTTAATTGTCTTTATATCAAATATTCGATTCTCACACCTCAACATTCATAAAGCGAAAGGCATGCTTCTGTATATAGTCGGGAACCAAGTTATACAGAAAACAAGGTAGTATATTGCGCATGTCGTTATCCTATCTCCCTCTTTTGTGTGACGTCACTCGAATTCTATTTCTTGAAGTGAGTGTATATAGACTTTAATATAAAAGTAAATAAATGTTTGTGACAAAAGATGCAGATTGCAATAAGTTTTCATCTCTCAACGAATAACTGCGAAACCTTTAACTTACCCATTTATGTATTTCTGCGTAAATTATCATATTTAATAAAAAAAGTATAACACGTTAGGTATAACTTTAAGAACAGATTTTATTTAATTTTCTTTTAAGTTGATCTTTTTTCTTCCAAACATTGTTTATTATGTTTTGATTTTGAATTCTGATTCTAAAATACATTTTACACCTAAAGAAAGTTCTTATCATTTCAGGATCCAAAGAGCAGTCGGCTGCCAAAGAAAACAAATTTTGTATGTAGCCTTCAGATGGTTCGAGAGCGTATTCTTCTTCCTGGATATTGTTAAATTTGTTGAAAATTAAATCTAACTTCTTCAATTCCATGATGAATAATTCGTTTGGCTTCTGAAGACCCCCTTCATTGATGAAATTTGTCCATGTTAATCCTGTGGTATCTTCCTTATCAGCAAGAATCTCTATGTTTGGTATTTTCGATTTAAAACGCTTTAAAAGGTAGCCAGCAAGGTACTCCAAGGCATCGTACTTTACTTCGGACATTTCTTTGTCATTGCTTGGAACAGTTATGCTTTTTTCGTCTTCTTGTACTGTCCCGCAATCAGAAAAACAGGATAAAATCGGATTTCAGTTTTTTGCAACTTTTTGGTGAATATTCCAAAAGTTCATGTTGCAAGTTGCGAATATATTTGTCCCGAGTGAAATGCTTTGAGCAAATGTAAGCCGTTTGCACATTAATTTTATCTTTTCTGCCACATTTATTCTGCCAAACTTTTGCCAATTCCAAATCTTTCGGAAAACGAAATAGTTTCACAGGCACATTATTTACTTTATTTTTATATTGTTTACTTTTTTTATTATTATTGGTATCACAACCGAAAACTGAACAAACCGCCATAGTTTTTATTTCACAAATTTTTTCTTTTTCAAAACACAACACACGCGATATTATTCATAAGCGAAATGAAAGAAAGGAAGCGCAGCTGTCAAACGACAATAATTCAGATGACGTACATGCGCAGAACATACACAAAACAATGTGCGGGAATATATTACCTTTCTATTCTGTATATCTTGGTCGGGAACTCATTATTAGAGAATTTCCTCAACTTGAGTGATAACTATGAATTCCGACTTAAGTATTGTTTTAGCAAATGGGCCTTAAGTTTCCTTAACGTCACTTCTACGATCTAGTCAACTATAAAGGGTGATTGGTATAAGATGCACCAAAAAGCTTGAGCGTGTAGTTGGGGTTAAGACAAGAAAAAAATCGTATGGGAGGGGGGTCTATTTCCCCCCGCTAGGCGGGAGGGGCAATTTTCTAAAAAATTTACTTAAATCAGAAAAAAAATTATTTATAAACAACGGTGAATGATACAAAAACTTGTTGTATCTTTTTGAAAAGCCAGAAAACTACTCTACTCTATCTCAGTTTTTGAGAAATTAAGAAAAACTAGAAGTATTTTTTTTCCAAGAAAAACACTTTTTTTTTGGTTTTCCCAAATTTGACCTGCTTAGGTCAATTATTAATTAGGGAAATATCCCTTTCTTATTTTTCATTACATACCATCCGATTTTAATCAAATAATGAAAAAAAACGAACTAACCTTTTACTTATTTTACTAGTTTTACTTTTAATTTTTTTTTATTTCTCAAAAACTAAGATACATTTTGGCATCCGGTTTTCTGTTTTTGACTAAAAATTAATAAGAGCATTGAATTTTAAAATTAAAAATAATAGTTAATTACATAAAATTTTGAAAAAAAATAGTTTAAAAATTTTTTTTTTAATTTTTTTTTTTCAAAATTTTGAGTTTGAAAATTAATTTTTTTAAAACTGTTCACTCAAACAACTTAATTTAAAAATAAAATAAAACAATAGTTTTCTGGCTTTTCAAGAAGATATAACAAGTCCTTGTATCATTCACCGTTGTTTTTAAATAATTTTTTTTCTGATTTAAGTCAATTTTTTAGAAAAGTACCCCTCCTGCCTAAACGGGGGGAAATAGACCCCCCTCCAACACGATTTTTTTCTTGTCTTAACCCCACCTACACGTTCAAGCTTTTTGGTGCATCTTATACCAATCACCCTGTATATTGCGTGATCGATACATACTTTTTTGTAAGGGCTATGATGATGGCCCTCTGATTGATTTTTGGCCCAAGGCAAGTCAACCGTCAACCAAACTTTGACAGATTTTAATTTTGCAGATCGATTTATTAATTGATTTTAAAGTCACGAATTATACACAGAAATGTCATATATTTTTGTCGCGATCACTCCTAAACTCTTTCGTTTTTGAAAGTGAAACTCTTCATAAAGCTGTGCTTTTAAAGTCGGTATAAAAACAGCACAGATGTTGAGAGAGGTCTAAGTAAGGTATCGCAGTTCAGCTCTGTTATCATGCAACATGATAATCTGATTTCTTTCTACACCGATCAAATGTCCAGATCCAGATACTAGTAATTGACAGCCGCATTTACCGTATTTTTTTAAGTTACAGCCACACCACATACAAGACATTTTGAATAGCTATTCTGTTTTGTAGCCCGGAAGTTTTCCCTCAACCGTCTATCGGTTTTTTCTTTTTACTTGCTCAATAGGGCAAGTAGGTTTAGTAATGCCGTCCGTCGGACTAACTGCGCGTATGTGCGGTTGTTTGTGCCCTGATCTACAGCCTATACGGTTGGTCGGATTTTCTTCAAACTTCGTGTGTAGTACTTTTTTCCCTAGAAGAGAAATTCGAATTTTTGTTTTAGTCCGGCTATAACGGGTAACCCCCATATAACGGTTTTAGTTTTTTCAAATTTTCTCGAAAACGGCTCTAAAAATTTTGATGAAACTTGGTGTACGTGATATTTTTAGTAGTCATAATATAATTGCATTTAAAATTTTTGGATAAAAGTGCCAAATACAGATATTTGTTATCAACGGTTTTTCGCAAATTTGGCCGTAAATTGATAACGAATTAACTGATTTGATTTAAATTTGGTACGTTATTCAATCTAAGCATTCAACACAAGATGGCAGTTTTTACCTAAACAGCCATTTAATGATAGCTTTCATACAACTTCATATAATATAGGTCACTTTTCTACCATTCAACATAATTCAGTAAATTACATTTTCCCAATCCCTGTTTGCTAAAAGAGTTCGTGTGATCCAGTCGTGTATTTTATTTCTTTGGTCAACGTTCTTTTAGGCACCAAATCCCTTGTTATTGCTTTGGATTTAACCTGTCTTTTATTTAGCTTATCAATGAAATAGTTTATTATTTTTCAAGTAAATGTCGCTAGAAAATTTAAGACCAGAAACAAAAAATTAAAAGCATGGTTAAGTGTTAAAAAAAGAATGAAATAGCTATACATACATTTTGAAAAAAAAAAAAACAGCTTAATGCCAGTCGATGCAGAAAATATGAAAAATCTATTTAAATCATTTGAAATTGACGCTGACAGCCACCAATCGTTTCCCACCAACCGTATGGAACTGCGGAAATCAACTAAACAGCTTAAATGCAAAAGAACTGCTTAGCTTATAGGCTGCGCATAAAACAGGCCAAAACCAAATCGCAAAAAGTGCAAACAATTTATAAAATGTCAAACCATTTTCAATAGTCTGAAAAAATACAACCCTCAAAATTGCAAACAAAAATATTACAAAACTTTATTCAGTTGTTAAGTATAGTTTGAATAAGTCCTATTAAATATAGTTTGAAATATTTAAAATATTAATGTATAGCTAACTGCCACAACTTTATCCAGCCGGAAAAGGGTTGCCAGATCAACAAAAAAATCACATTTTGTGTTATTCTGGCTACCATTGCAGTTATGGATTATTATTATTTTTTTTTTTTTTGGCATAGTAATATATTTTTTTCCAAAAACAAATTGCAGTTGCACAATTTACATAGATATAGTTATACTACCTTACTAATGTTAGTAAAAATGAGATTTAATTAGAATAAGGTGATAATTAGAAGGAAAAGCTATGGTAATAAAAACCTTCGTAAAAAATGAGAGAAAAAAAAATGTACCTTAGGTACTTGTAAAGACACGCCTGCTCAGAGATGAGAGAAGATGGATGGTGGAGTTAGTTTTAGCACAAAACATATAAAGAAGTATTTATTTTACAAAAAAACAATAAAGAAGTAATTAAGAATAATTACAATAAATAAATAATACTGTAAATAATAAATAAATAAATAAATATATTAACAAATAAATAAATAAATAAATAAATAAATAAATAAATAAATAAATATATAAATAAATGAATAAATAAATAAATAAATAAATAAATAAATAAATAAATAAATAAATAAATAAATAAATAAATAAATAAATAAATAAATAAATAAATAAATAAATAAATAAATAAATAAATAAATAAATAAATAAATAAATAAATAAATAAATAAATAAATAAATAAATAAATAAATAAATAAATAAATAAATAAATAAATAAATAAATAAATAAATAAATAAATAAATAAATAAATAAATAAATAAATAAATAAATAAATAAATAAATAAATAAAAAATAAATAAATAAATAAATAAATAAATAAATAAATAAATAAATAAATAAATAAATAACTAAATAAATAAGTAAATAAATAAATAAAAAATAATAATTATTTAACATTTAAAATTATACTTAACAGGAAGCATTTTTTCTACTATAATAATTTGTCTTTGTGGTTTCCGGGTATTTCCGGTAGCCATATTTGTTATTCATTAATAAGTGACACTGAAGCAATAACTGTACAAAAATTCAGGCACACAAAAATATTTTCCGAAAATCGGTCACTATAGCTCTCCCAGACAGTTATCACTAGGCCACGTGCTTCTTCGGAGCTGTAGTCAGTGCCACTAAATTAATTTTTTTAGCTCTCCCAGTATTATGTTTATGCAAAATGAAAATTTTAATAAAATTTTTCAAATGTCTCAGCCAGCGCCCAACTTTTTGGACAATTTGAAATTATCTATGACAAGTCGTCCAAAAACTAAAAATTCTTAAATCACCCAAAGTAAAAATAGGGGATCTGTAACAAAAATTTTGGCCGTTTTTTTATGACAGCACCCAACGCTAACAGGCGACACGGTTGACGGAGTCTTGTTTATGGGTGGCAACAAGAGCAGAGGAGAAAATAAGTGGCTGTTGCCACCGCTCGCGTTTTGGCGATTTAATGTCAAATCACGCACCATTTGGGCGAAGTGACATTATTGACCAAGCAGAAGAACTCTACAAAATGTATACAGCATAAATACAGTATCATACAATAATTATGGGTGATGTATTTAAATTTAATAAGATGTAAGGATTAAAGGAAAAAGTTATAGTTTGTGCTTTAATTCTAATTTTATGTTCACAAAAATGTACCTTGTTGGAATCTTTGCTTCCATTAAATATAAATCTGTAAAAAAAAGTACTGGTATTTATTTCCTAAAGGTTATTTAAAAAAAAAGGATTACGGTGTGCTTACCAAATAATCTCAGTCATATTTATTTATCACGTGGGACAATCTTTAATGCCAACAGCGAAAATGGAAAGCTTTTCAAACATCCTACTTCAATTAAATGGTTGTTGAACTGCTATTTTACTAAAAAAAAAAACTACCCCCTATAACAACTAAGCAAGGATGCATCCTCGATAATAATTATTTTTCCATGCTTTTATAGAGCCGTGAAAAAAAAATCTGCACTTCTTCAAAGAACCTTCGTTAACTTCAACAACAAAATAAATGCAAGCACCATTTTGCTAGGCTCAACTTCGTTGCGCCAAATAGACTTGCACCGTAGTAGTTTACTAATGAAAAAAAAAAAAAACATAAAACGGAAATAATTATGCTATTCCGTTGTACCACGTACTACATGCTTCTTCAAATACACTCCTGCCAAGTTACGCTACGCCAGCCACCAGCCGTTATCAGAACATTATTCTAAAATGCGGTTAAAGTTCCTTCTCACACACAATCTCACCCCCACTGCCCCACATCACCAATATTACCAGTCCCTTCACTGCCACAGATTCCTTCCAGGAAGCATAAACACATCTAAAAAGGAAAAAAAAAAAAGTTCGAAGGAAAACAAACTTCCTTCCATATCGCAATGAATGTGAATTTTCACCCCAGCCGAGATAAAAAGGACGAAAAAAATTAAAAAAAAAAAACAAATTTGCATATAATTTAGTTCAGATAAACATCTTATCTCGGTTATCCTTTCTTGTCATAAGTCGGTCGCAATTAATTCGTTACCTCTTTAAAGCTTGCAAACAGAAAGTAGGATACAAACAACAAACAAGTGTTTAGTTTAGTGGTGGCGGTGCTGATGTATACGACCCGAGAAAAGTACACAGAAGGTGAAAGGAATTTGATTGACACCTATTCTAAGTACCTATACGAATAGAAGCCTCTTTGTGGGCGCAAAAATTTCTTTTTCCTTGTGGGAAGATCCTTCTTTCAAATATAAAAAAGTGTTCTTACATTCATATATACAGTAGAGTCAGAGTTTTGAATTTCAGATTGAAATTATTGTTTGAGTTTACCTTTATTTAGGTGAATAAAATAATAGTACTTTATTTCTTTTTGATATAAGTTCATATCAAACTATCGATTCAATACTGCCGTGTTAACTTGAAACGACGTATCTATATTTTTGACATTTTGAGATAAATTCGTAGGTAATTATTATTTTATTATTTTATTTTATTATTATTTAAAAAAAAATTGCATTTACATACATTGAATACTAAACTATATGTTTTAGCAGATGCGTCATTTTGTCTTAAGCTTTAAGTGTATAGATACGACATTTTCGTTTAAAGAAATCTGGTATTGCAAATTGAATATTTTTTTTCGCATAAGTATTTAAAAAGCTTTATTCATTGGCAGAAAAAATATTAATGTTTTATAGAAACGATTTCAAATTACAACTTATAAAACTTATATTTCTATAACAAAAAACAAAAAAAATGTAATCCTACTACTATATAAAAGAGTAGTTTTGTAAGTTTATTTGTTATATTGTTACTGTGGTAAAACACATATAACAACAAACTATGCTTTTCTAAAATTTATTGTAAAAATTACTTTTAACTGTTCGTCAGGTTTTAGGATATTAAAAATAACAAAATACACTTTAAAACTGGGTTAATTTTTAAAAAAACTTTTGCCCGGCGAACAATTAAAGTAATTTTTCTTACCATTTCGACGTTTCACGTTTCCAATTTTTTCTAACAACTGTCATCAGTGAATATTAAAGAGAGCTCACAAAATATTTCACGGGCATTGCGCCCAACTGTCATACCTACCATTGTTAAACTTATTGAGGATTGGTAAAGTTGATATGCGCAGCGAGTAGTCAAAATTAGTAATACGTTATCGTTGGTCTTTAGTACAAACTTGACTACTACTGCGCTACACGTATATGATAAAGTTGAAATGCGCAACAAGTAGTCAAAATGAGAACAAAGTTATCTTTGCTCTTTATTACAAACCCGATTATTGCAGCGCCAAAACATGAATTTGACGTTTGACTTAAAATGATTTGACAAATTACTTTTTACTGTCAGATACAACAGCGTTGGCATTTGAATCCGTCACCCCTATAGTCAAAGCTGTCAAATTATTGCATTCATTTTTTGCGCCAAACCTATACCAGAAAATTTCCAATGCCTCCAAACGATTCGCCAACAAACGTCAAATGCATCACTTTGACTTTTCACGTAAAAACAGCGATGACATTTGAATCTGTCACCTTTAAGGTGAAAGGTGTCAAGCTATTGAATTCATTTTTTATTTGACAAATAACTTTCACAAATGTCTATTTGAATCTGTCACCTTTAGACGATGTTCACTTGGACGTACTCTACTCATCCGACGTAAATTGACGTTTCTATATTTTGTCCCATTCCCAATCAGTCAAAGTGAAGCATTTGACGTTTGTTGGCGAACTATTTGGAGGCATTGGGAATTGTCTGGTATAGGTTTGGCGCAAACAATGAATTCAATAATTTGACAGCTTTGACTATAGGGGTGACAAATTCAAATGCCATCGCTGTTTTATCTGACGTCAAACGTCAAGTTCATGTTTTGGCGCTGCAGTAATCAGGTTTGTACTAAAGAGCAAAGATTCCTTAGTTCTTATTTTGACTAGCTGCTTCTCCTCAATTACGATATTAATATCACCAGCAGAGGGCTTAATAATAATCTATACTGTATAGGGGACTCCTTTTCCGTTTTGAAAATGATGATGTACAGATGGCGTTGCTAATAGGTTAGAGAAAAATATGCATATCGTAGACAAGCACCAAAACAAATTGATTAAAATTAAATTTACCGTAAATCTGAACCAGAAAGGTTATATACAAAAATTAAAAAAAAATTAGTCCAAATGTATTTTTGTTTTTTATTAAAACAAGGATTAGGAATAAAGACATCGTTTTAGGCTGAGTGCACCGAGTGCCCTGGCAACGCCGGGTACTTTCTGCTAGTAACACATATAAAGACTCGGCGCCATGCCTATCCTCGTCAAATCATTGTATATACATTTCTATAGTATTTTCATGCTGAATAATCACCGCCTGGCCATTTTAAGAAACTTGTGAATAACACATTTTTAGGTTCGTGCATTAACTAGTTCTCTACTCTGTAACCCTGACAACAGTCGTAAACATACATATATGATTTTTGTTTTGTTTACGACTCTTGTCAAGGAAATATAGATTTTAGATCCATTAAAATACATTATATATTATTAATTTATTTTGTTGACGACTATTGTTAGGGTAACATAATAGACACTTAGTAAATGTAAGAACCTCCAAACGTTCGGTTCACAACTTTCTTTAGATGGCGTTGCTCCATGATTGTACTATAGAAATTTATATACAATGGTCAAATACTGATTTAATACCTATTATTTTGCACCGGTGCTGTAATTCTTTTAAAATTGAATTCGATTTTGGGTTTTTTATTTTCAAAAAAGTCTTTTTTGGTTCTTACAAGGAGGTATCTGGATTTTGAAAAACTTTTTCTGCATGTTGAGCCTCTAAATAATTTTTATAAAATGGAAAATTTAATTTAATATGACCTGGCTTGAAATGTCAAGTAAAATGCAAAATGTTTATCACACACTTGCATGGAATTGGTTTTTGAAACAGTTTAAGACTTTTCACTGATAATTTTGATTTTCTTTCAATTCCCAAAAGTCAGATTTTTTTCCACTCAACATTTCATATATTGAAAAATAAAATTTCGAATTCCAATTAATTTACAAATTATTATTAATTGTCAATGAACAATCGTAATACGGGTGTGAGTGTGAATTTGTATCGATGTAAATATTTATATTTTAATGTTGTATTTTTTTCGTTAGTTTTTCAATTCCGTTTTCCAATCCCTCCTCTACTTTTCGTTGCTGCTGCGTATACAAAGGAAACTTAAAACTGCCAATTTACGGGGTAATTGGAACATTTTTGAAGCGTAATAGCTTGGTCCTTATAAAGTTAAAAAAAAATGTGGTTAGGTTTATATTTTTGGTTTATCCTAACACCTGCTAGGGTTATTTCAAAAACTATTGAAGATACGGAAAAAAATACACATAATATTTTATTTATGAAATTAGGCTTTATTTTTGTGGAATATAATTTTGTTGGTTTGATGAAAGCGAAAAACCGAAAAAAATACATGTTTTTCCTCATCATCGCTTTTAACGAAATCGTCTAGATAAACCGAATTATCGGCTATAACGAACAGTTTTATATGGAAAATTTAAAAATCTATCGCTTATTGCTTTAGCAAATGGTGGTACGGATCTGGACGTAAAAAGCAGAATAAATAAAGCTCGCGTTGCCTTTGGTTCTCTGTCTCAAATTTGGAGATCCAGTCAAATATCCCTACGCACTAAGTTGAGATTCTTCGAATCCAACGTTAAATCCGTGCTATTATATGCTTGTGAAACCTGGAAAGTCTCGGCCACCATCTCGAGAAAATCGCAGGCTTTTGTGAATCGCTGTCTACGCCACATTCTAAAGATTCGCTGGCCACAAACTATTTCAAACCAGGAATTGTGGCGCAGGACAAGTCAGGAGCGGTTGGACGTCGACATAAGAAAGCGTAAATGGCAATGAATTGGTCACACACTTAGGAAACCAAACAATGATATTGCAAAGCAGTCTTTTGAATGGAATCCTCAGGGTTCACGTCGGGTTGGAAGACCAAGAACAACATGGAAGTCAACAGTTGTAACAGAAGCTAATTCCCAGAGAAAGACGTGGCCACAGTTAAGATATCTAGCTGCAGACCGTGAAGGATGGAGACGTTTTGTTGGCGCCCTATTCCCCGAGCGGGGTTACAGGACTTGATGATGATGATCGCATATATATATTTAAAAAAAATAATTAAGTATATCTATGGCAAATTTTAGACAGCAGAAAATCACATTACTCTTTACTTTTAATCATAAATAAACAAAAGTTTTACTGAATGAAAAAGTTTGACTACTTTTTAATGATGAACTAAAAATGGAAAATCAAATTCAAATTCTTCTCATTTTTTTCTAAATATTGAGACTAAAAAAAATGTTAACAACGATGCATAATTCTACTTATTTTAAAATTTCAGAAATTTTCAAAATCAGTGTCACGAACGGATGATAGAAATCGTTAAATATTTGAATGTGTGATTTTTGCTGTTGATAGTAAGCTACAGACTATTTCGTCGAGATCGATAATGAATTTTTTAGATAAGTTCAATAATAACTGTTTTACTACGTTTTAAACAATAACTATTTCAAACAACTTATATTTATAGAAAAATAAAACTTTCCTTGAACTTTTGGCAATGAAATATTATCGATTCACTTCTGTTTTTGACATAGGGATGTGTCTATGATATTAAGAGGTTTAAACGCAATCCATTTACATGTGTCTGTCTTTTTTTTAGATCTTTTTTTTTGTATTTTCTAACCAGCAAATTTGGCACATAATTAGTTGTATTGTGCTGTCGTATTTGGTAGTCTATGGTTTGCTTTCATAAATTGAGTTCTGTTCTCAATCGTTTAGCAAAAATCCGAGACATTGCAACATTAGATGCTCTCTCTTTTATACTTAGTTTTGTAGATTTGTCATATTTTGCACAAAATAGAATCTGTACGATTTGGACATAATAATCTCATCCTCAAAATTTTAAATAAACTATATAGTTTAATCAATTAAGAACAAAAAAGATTTGTCAAAATACTTTTGTCACTAAAAAAAAGCACTTTCATTAAACAAATGCCGCCCTTCAGCACAAAACTAACCAAATGATTGAATTTGAACACCTATATTGATTAATCATAACATAGTCTTTGAATAACTGTCAATTTGTAATCTTTCAACTTTACCCGTTATTAAATATTGTGGTTCAAAAAAACATTACATTTTTTTTTAAATAATTATGCCGAACAAATTAACTTTGCGCTTTAAATTTGGGTCTATTATTTTTTTTTTTTTGTTAGTTTGCAATGATTGCTCTTTAAATTTCAAAGAGCATTTTGAAGATAATTTGTATGTTTTCATTTAACGATCCAGCGAAGCGGGCGAGGGTACGCTAGTCATTAGTATAGCTGAATCATTAGTATAAATTGATTACAGTCTCATAATAGAACGTTAGAAATAAAAAAAAATTGTCGAGCCCATTTCCAAATATTGAATTTACAAAAAAATAAATTAAAAAATTATTTAAAACTAAAATTAAGCCATTTTGCAAAATATTGGTATTGAAATTTGTTCAAGTCATCTAGACCTTTCTAAAAAAAATTTGCAGTTTGAAATTGATTAACCCGTTCATGAGATAGCTCAAGAAAAAAAAAACGGTTCTATGGGAGGTACCGTTAATAGGCTTGCCAAATTTTATTTAACTAAAGGAAATTTGACCTAATTGTATTGTTATAAAATTCAGGGTTTTCAAAATATAATAAAGTTAAACTTAATCCTTAAAAACTTTCATTAATTTACATAAAAGTCCAATCAATAATTATTTAAATTTATTTTAAAATGTTGAGTTCAAAAATTCGTAATTCAAAAGCTTTTTATTATTTCTAAAATCTTAATCGTCGAGTGTTTCAAAATAATTTGGTTTTAAGCGAAATACATTGTTCAAATAAGGCCATGTAAGATATAGTCGTAAATAATAATCAAATTCGTCTACTAAAAATTTAAATAAATCCATGCTATGGAACTTATTGTGGCTACAACGCTCGTCAACGAAAAAAAAAATGAAACTTAAAGTGTATTTGTTCAGCCAATTCAAATAAATATTTTGCTAAAGTTCCAATTAAGTACCTTAACCGACACTTGATCCGTCGGTTAGGCTAACCGAGACTTTAGTAACTAACCGAGACGTATATGAAACCGAAATTTGGAGTTTAGTTGGAACCTAAGTATGCTGGCTAGGCTAACCGAGACTTTAGTTGGAACAAAGTAACCGGCCTTTATTATTACTTATGGTGGTAATTTTATTTATTAAAGCCTGTTAAGAAATGTAGATTCCAATGCTCGTTTAAAAACTATTCACAAATGCAAGATTTTTCTAATCATTGACACTACACTAATCTTATTGGGATTACCAACTTGATGTGATTTCGGTTTTATTTGTTAAAGAGAAATAGTTCTATTGAAGCAGAAAAAGAAATACTTTTTACGTGAAAGTTGTGACAATTTTGATAGTCTGACATTTGTTTCCTAAATTATGTGAGTTAAGTGTTTTTTCTATTATATCCCCCATAAATAATATTGATTCTATGATGGACACTATCCACTTAATAACATGGTGATCAACGCAGATTCTAACTAGGAAGGTATAAATATACTCTTTGTTTTGCGGATTGTTTTTTTGAATGATACAGACTACCTACACCTATAGTAGATAGATCTCGACTGAAAATGTAAAACAATTTAAGTCAACTTAAGATGATTCGCTTTTTTTTAAAGCACCATGTTGACAATACAGAGCAGCACAAAAAATCATCTTATGTAGGAAAAAAATGGAATAGTGACACAACGTAAAATATCTTAAGTCCACGAAAGATGTTTTATTCAATCGAACTAGTAGACCTAAGATGATTTTATCTTGAGAATTTGTAATAGTTCTGAAAAGGTAAAACATATTAAGTTGACTTAAGATACTTTACCTTGTACAAACCAAGAATATATTCACCCTTAAGTCGACTTAAGATAAAACTTCCCTGAAAAATCAGGAAAATCAAGAAAAGGCTAATCATCTTATGTTGACATTGGATATTTTCATAAAATTCAGATCCTGATTTTCCTTACTTTTAGTCGAAACAAGATACTTTACCGTGTGCAAAATAAAATAATACCCGCCTTTTTTTCTGTATTTTAAGATGATATAATGGCAATATGATATTTTCAGTGCGTAGGTATGAGTTTTTCCTAAGATTTACAGAAAATTGCTGTAAAAGAATATCCAAAAATGTATTACTCATCGATAAACCAAATTAACGGAAAATAATTAAGAAATAAAGCATTTATTTTTGTCTAATGGTTTTATGTCTGTTTTGAATAGGAACAATACCCATGGACATTATGATAGTTTGTAAGTCCATAGACATATATACCAAATCTTTCACCTACTCCAAATCCTATACAGTATACATATAGTAACCCCAGCCAGCGCGGTTGCAGGGATCAGGCATGGATTAGTTGTCGAACTTTCAAGTTAGGATAGTTTTCTAGGTTCCTGATGTTTCTTCCGGAGAGCTGCTGCATATGTTGATCAATAAAGATCAATTTTGCTTCATCATACAGATTGTTTTTTTATTTGTGACTGGATTTATATTTAGTCCTGTATAAATTCGAATCATCTTCCTCTCAAACATCTAGATCTTCATCATGGTTATATCGTGAATCATACGGACAAACATAGGTCAAAACGGGTCTTATGAACTGTCCTTACAAAAGCAGTCTTATATAATGATGTAAAAAATATAATTTGTTACAAAGTAGGTATATAAAATTGATTTTAAAAATTCAAATCGTTATGACTTTCACCTAAATCTTTAATCCAATGATAAAAACGGATATTCATCCAGATCTGTAAAAATGCTCTCTGAAGAAGAAATATAATTTTTAACTACGTTTTTAAATTTAAAGGTTAAACTTAGCTTGAAAAATCTTCTACGTCGAATTTCACTCATACTTGAATTTTTTCGCCATAATTTGGATACCCAATAGAAGAAAAATGTGACTCTAGTCGAATTTTCCCAAAACTCCCTCTTACTCAAACTATTTTTGATATCCCGTGAAAATTCGATTTAGATGGAGTCGGAATAATGTATGTATAAGATGTAGAATTGATTTTTAAATTACATTAATATTTTTTAGTTGTTGCCGTTAACTTCGCGAACTTAAATGTGATTTAAAAGTTTTCGTTTTTAAAAGCTTTTGTTTATTAAACTAATGAAATTTTATCTTATGTCTTATTTAATTTCATTGTAGCATTCAGCAGTTCATCTTACATCGACTTAGTGTCTTGAAAAACTAAGCAAAATATCTTATCTCACCTTAAGATTTTAGAAGTCAATAATTGAATCAAAATTTAAAATAGTCAAACTATCTTTATAGTTTTTTTTGGCAATATAGCTTTGAATAAAAATTTTAAAAATATTGCATCAAATTTTACTTTAAAAAAGATAATTTTAACAAGCTACGTTTAAAAGATGTTTTAGAAAAATGTTTTTAAGTTGTTTTTTGTCCAGAAAAAAGATAAAAATTGACTTAAGATGATTTACCTTTTCTTTAAGATTTGCGTGATGTGATTTGGAAAATGGATTTCTATCTAAAACACCTCTGGTGTGTGTTTCAATTAAACATTTGAATGCTTTCAAAAAAATAAGGTTGATGAGTCTTATGCCCTTGGACCATATCAAGTATCCCTAGCTTATTATTTACATATAAAATTGTGTTAAGTGCTTAAAGCAACTTACTACAAGATCAAGTTCGTGCGACTATGTACCTGACACTTATTTTTTGTATTTTTGCAAAAAAAAACGTGCCAATTTTTAATGTCATAATTTAAGGATCACTTTGTCTCTATCGTTCAATAAATCAACACTTGACTGTAACATTTTAGAGTGTAGTCTATTCTTCTTAAAGAAACTATGTCACGAATGGAACACGTTTGAGTTTTGAGTATATTATCACACATTCTCAAGTTGACACAGATGAAAATAGAACAAAAAGAGCCATTTGAAAGTTTCTATTTCGTTTTATATTATTTTCGTTTGTACTTTTTGTAGAAATAGGGTCTCTAAGGATCTTTGAATAAAAAATAAAACATATATAATAATATGTGCCCCGTTCTCGTGTCCGCCAACTAAAGTGATGAATGTGATGTATCTCGGTAAGGAGTGAAGCCAACTGGTGCTTTCCTGAAGGTTGTGGGAAAGTGTAGAACTTTTTTTTTTTTTTTTGGTGAATAGAAAAATGAACTTTTATTTGAACATACTTATTCTATATCTCTTGCACAGTAAAGTGAAGTACTTATGTGTATATATATCTCTTCCCAGTCAGGATTGTTCTTTTTTTTTATTGTTTTATTTTTTCTCTCCTAGGACTTTGTTATTCAAAAGTATAGTGTGGCCTTTTGTGTAATATCTTTGAAGTGAAAACTCCTCATTTTATCTTTTTACTTGCAGGGTTTGTTCTTGTTCTATATAGGTACATTTAGGAAGAATATTTCGCTTCCATCCACCTCTGTCTCCAGATCTTTGTTAAAACCTATTGTCTTGAAGCATACCATAAAAACTCGCTCATATGACTCGTCCATCAACATGATAGTGTGTAAACAATGATATGAAACTTACTTTAATTGCACGACTAAGAGTTATTATGCACGTACTTGCTTTTATGGCTCAAGGTTACATATTGTAGCTAAAGTATACTATTGTAAGAGATTAATTTAAATAAGAATCTTTAACGGTGAACATTTTAACCCAAGCTAGAATTTCCTAATTGAAAAAAAAAATAATTAAATTCTAGAATTTAATAATTAAATGTTAGAAGTGTGGTATTTCAGAGGTCCTAAGTAACTTTGCCACAGGAGCAAGTTTGTGCGACCCAGTGGTGCTGATTATTTACATTGGATTTTGCTTGTGAGTTGCATTGCGGTTACCAAAAATCACATAATTTCTTAAATTTCTACATAAAGTTGTTTTAGTAAATAGTTTTTGAAAAATGAATTTTTAAACTCAATTTTTTTTTTTTTTTTTTTTTAATATTTAAAATATTTTTTTCATATATTAACATTTTATTTAAATACTACTTTTATATTCAAGATTCAATGCTCTTATTAATTTTTAGTCTAAAACAGAAAACCGAATGATCAAATGTTTTGTACTTTTTGAGAAAAATAAAAATAACGAAAACCACATCTTAGAAAAACCAAAATATAAAAAATACTTTTTCTTAAAAGAGGTGATTTTCGATATTTTAAGTTTTCTCAAAAATTACAAAAAAATTTAGCATACGGTTTTCTGTTTTGGACTAAAAATTAATTAAAGCATTAAATTTTAACAACAAAAATAGTATAGATACGTAAAATTAAAAAAAAAAATAGTATTTGTTTTTTGAAAAATTTTGAGTTGATTGAGTTGAAATTAATTTTTCAAAAACTATTCATTAAAACTATTTTATTCAGAAATGTAATAAAATATGAGATTTTTGACTTTTTAAAAAAGTACAGGAAGTACTGTAGGTATTACCGTTATTTTTTTACTTGCTCGAGTGCAAGTATTGGTTTCGTGTAATAAGAAAATTGAGATTTTAATCAAACCTGAAATTACAATAGAGAAGCCTTAAAAAAGTAGGTTTCGTCATGCCGTCCGTCGTTCTGTCTGTGCGGATGTGCAGTTGTCTGTGCACTGACCTACAGCCTAAACTTCAAACTTCGTATATAGCACTTTTTGGTGATCCGAATAATCGAGAAATTCGAATAATCGTTTAAGTACCTCCCATATAACGGTTTTGGTTTTTCTAAATTTTCTCGAAAACTGCTTTAACGACTTTGATAAAACTTTTTGAACTTTATACTTGAAGTAGGCTTAATATAACTGCATTTCTGGTTTTTGGCTGGAATTTCACATAACTCAACTTTGTTGTAAACGGTTTTTACAAATTTGTTCATAACTTGATAACGGCTTAACCGATTTTATTTAAATTTGGCATGGCACTTACTTTAAACATTCTACATAAGAAAACAATTAAAGTTTTTGCTAAAAAAATGTTTTTATTGATAGCTACCATACATACTCACGTTTGGGCCATTTTCTCATATTTTATTCTTTCTGTTTTATGTCAACTTTGGTGTGGTAATACAATATGTTCATTTTAATACCCAACTAACAATTTTACTTGTGTAAGGTCCAATTTGAAAAAATTAGTAAGCTATTATTTCTTTAGTGTTATCATAAGGCTTATTTAAAGATGTCAACTGTTATTTGTTGAATTTTTTAAATAATAGCTTCCTTAAAGCATTTGGCAGAAAATACTCGCAAGCCATACGGAGGGACGATACAATCGCTTTTCATAAGGTCGCTGTAAGGTTTGTTAAAGTTAGTCAGACAAAATCTAAATGTAAAGGCTTGTATAAAGCTTTATACTCGAAATCAATGACAAGGCTTGTTAACCGAAGCAATTCGAACAGTCAAAATATTTTCTTCCAAATTCTATCATAATATTGATTTTTATTTTTGGTGGCCTGCTAAGATAATATTAGCCCAAACTGGCGGATTTCCTTTAACCATTTGTTATTTTAGCTGTTTTTCATAAATATACAGAATCTATGGTTAACAATTCAAATAACCAATGGTTACACATAACCAGAGCTGAAAAAACTGGCCCTAAGAGTGGTATAAATTCATTACTTGAGATTTTAGTCAAAACAGCACGCAGTGAACTATCGAAATTATTTGAATCAATTAAGCTCGCAAAGTGGAATGGTATTGATAAACCAAATTTTATACCGATCAAGGTCTACAAGGAAATAAATCCAGATTCAACATCCAAACGCGGTAATAAAAAAAGAAATTTCGGTGAGTGTATTAAACTCACAATAACAATACTAATATTTTTTATTTGTAATTTTTTTCTGAAATAGACCTTTAAATTACAAATTCGCTTTGATTCGAACCCATAACTTACCTTTAAAAATATAATAAGTATAGAGGCTAAAAGGACACAGAATAAAAGAGAAATTTCTTCAAAAAACATTCCTTAGATGCCTTCATCATTATCCTGTTATGATATATTATATCCCTCTATATCCACATCCGTGTATCGCTGTATTTCATGATAAATAACAAAAAGAGACAAACAAGCAATTAAAAAAAAAAAAACTATAAAAACTAACAGGATCTAATGGAAACGGAAAACTATGCAAAATTAAAGGGGATAGAAAGTATGCCATGAAGATAAGAGTTTTAATTTGTGTGAAAATTAGTTGCAAACCAGTGAAAGATAAAAACGGTACAAAGACGTTTAAAGAAACTTAAGATAGAAGCTCCTCTTTGTATAAAAATAAATACTTAGCATTCTAAGAACATCCTTTTCCTCTCTAGACTATGTTTCCTATTAAAAATGTTAAGGTATTTACACTTTCCGAGGAGGAAAATTGATGAGATACTGTCTATATGTGCAATGAAGTTCTCCATCCTTACCGTGTCTGTTTACACAGTATCTATGCTATCTAACCAACTCCACCCCTCCCTCAAGTTTAACTCATTTAGAATGTGTGATAGCAATCTACTAGTCGGAAGATGTTTTACCCATCAATGAAGGAGGAAGACTTGATAAAAAGGACACGTTTTCTTTTTTCTTTGTATATTGTGTGAATAATACCTAAGTAGGTATTGCATAGGGTGATCTATCCATTTATCTATATACCTATAAAAGAGGGATTTAATTAGAGAGCGTTTAATGGTGCTGATACAGCAAAAAAGTGTAAAGTGCATTTAGGGGTTCGTCGTTGTTAGTAGTGGTTTGAACAATTCAATAAATCGGGAGCACGCAATAACAATATTGACACTAATGATGGGAGTTATTTTACTTGTGCTACTTTGCACGGTAATTATAGGTAAAGAGGGAGAAATATCATAAAATTAAGGATCAGTTAAAACATGTCAATTAATTTTAAATCAAGGAGTTGTTTTATTAACAAAAAAAAATCGAATGAAATGAAAAGTTGACACAAATACATAGATACAAAAGTAGTACTTAGGTATAATTACCAGAGTTGTAAAAGATTTAAATCATTTGAATGCAGACTGCAACGAGTTGAATTCGCAATTCATTTCGAATTCACTGAATTGATTCACAGAATTCAAAAATAATTTCAGAATAAAGCATGTTCAAATCCCATGCATCTTGAATTCAGTTTTAAAATAACTGAATTAATTTGCATTCAGTAATTTAAATCCCATTAAATTTTTCTATAAAATTGAATCTTTCCCAATTACTAACTTGCTCTTTATCCTAGGTCTTGAAATAACACTGATGTACATAACATACATTTCGAAAAAAATACGATCGATTTTGATAAAATTTTATATGAGTGATTTGTTTACAATGGAAAGAAATTTTTTTTAAATTTTCGTTAGAAATTTTTTTTCGGAATCAGCTTATTAATGGTACTTGTAAATCTGTCATAGAACCGTTTGTTCTAACACCGACTTTCTTTTGAACGGCTTCAACAATTTTGTCAAAATTTAATTTAACATGTGTTTGTCACTGTCAGCGTTTTATTGCTTCCTGAACTACATCCAAGCACCTATATGAAAATTGTTTAAATTCACCGAATTCCCGACATAACATAAAGCAGGACCGGTACACGAATTTAGTTGAGTGATGTGCATTTTTTCTTACGGGGGATGAGGTTTGAACCCTTTTTTTGCGCTAAAAACCAAAGATCTGGAATTGATGTTCACTCCGAAATATAGACGGTCTAAAATTATTGTAAGTGACATTTTATTCTAGGATGTAGAAGTGCAGACAGATTTTTGTTTGTTTGTTGATAGGTACTTGATCTCGCTTCGGGAGGGTCGAATATCATCTATGTCGATATCGTCCACATTTTTTTTTTGTTCGTGATTTTTTGTTTAACCGTCAGATTAAGAAAATCCCTCCATATAATCGTCAGATTAAGGTTCAGCACGCCTAGGACATCAAGCTGAACCATCTGTGTGATAATCTGACGCGCTCGGGTATTTCAAAATAGCGATTTTTCGCATTTTCAAATGGCCACCACAAGCTTGCGTCACGTCCGAAAAGTCAGTCTTTGAAATGGTAGCTTCTTTTGGGTTCACTTAACATCCCCTATGAAAATCTGACGCGGTCGAGTATTTTTTTTTTTAACTACCCCCACCACGCAATCCGGCAGATTAATATACAACCGTCATCAGATACCCTTGGGGTGTATCTATTATCAATATCTGACGCCCTCGAGTAAGTTTTTTTTACATTTTTGACAGTCTGTAGACGCTCCTCCTCACCGTTGAATAGGAAAACTACCATAACATTTTTTCTTTTTAACATCTTATCTTCAAAATGCGTTAGGTCCCAACGACGAGTAAATCCTCATTTAGCATTGTGGGCTCCCCTACTATTTCCAATAAAAGAAATAAAAAAATAATTAAAGTATTTTTTTTTAATTTTATTTATTTCACTTCATTTAATTATATTAAGTTAAAAATTTAGTAAATTTTTTCATTTATCAATCATCTGTTTTACAATATATATTCATAATATTTATTATTCATTATGTTTGGATGTGTATAAACGCACATGATAAATAAATAATGTCTAATAATAATAATAATAATAATAATAATAATAATAATAATATAATATTAATTCTGAGCAAAATTCATTAACATTATACAAATAATACCAAATTTATATGAATGTATATTATATATTTTATTTATTTTTATCCACATCAACTTGTTTTTTTTTGTTTTTTGTATGACTGCAAACATTAACATCAGCATAATTATTATGTTTTATTTATAAATAACACTATGTACCTAGTTTCTTTTAATTAATTTTATTTTTCATAATAATTACAAGTTTTTGTTTTATTTTTTATATGTTTTTCCTTAATATTTATTATTTAAATGAAATTGCCCTCTTTGAGTTAAATAAAATAAACTTAAAATTATATTTAATTTTCATTTTTTAATAATATATTATTTGACTATTTTTTTTTATCAATTTCAATACCTACAAACATTTATTATAATATTTATATATTTTCATATCAACATATAACATAGCTTTTTCATTAATTATTTTTATATTAATACATATATTATATTTTATATTGTCATACAATAAATAAAAAAATCTTATTTATTTTTTGTTAAGTTGTACCTAATAATGTTTTTAACATTTATACTAGCTGAATTCAACGATTTGTTGCCTTGATAATGTGGCGTTTACATGGTTCAGTTTTGTTGGGATAAAGCTCTTTTTTTTATAAAAATTTTGTTGGATTTTCTTCCATGCAGTTGTATTTTACACTCAAAGCAGAAACTATTTTTGGTCAACAATAAAATGTTATACCTTTTATTTCCTACCTACACAATTTTTTTTTATATAAATCTAAGTACCTAAGTATATTTTTTTTATTTTAAACAAATTGACAAAAATTAAATAAAAATCAAATCATATATTTAAGTAACGAAATGCGGAATTAACTAAGGTAACAAGTGACTGACAAATATTTTAAGTTAAAAAGATTGACACAGCTCGATGTTGGTTGAGTCTTTTCCACAAGCATATATCCCTAAACTCTTTGACAATAAAATGCGTACAAATTGAATACAAACGCGACGATAATTATATTATCAAACAAAATCTATTGCAAACTATTTGAAGTCATGTGGCAACTCTGGCTTGTTGACATTGATAGCATCTGTGAATTCTCTTTTCACCACTTAGTCACATATAACCTAAGCTAATTTCACCATCATCTTTAATAATTATTATTAATTAATTTAAATCTTTTATGTTATTATTTCCAACTGAAATTTTCAGTATACACACAGCCATATATATTATATATTTTTTTTTTATTTATGAATAATGGATTCATACTAAATTTTTAAATGTACATTCATCGAATAATTCGTTTATTTAACATTACAATAACACACCATATCATTATTTTTATATTAAATTGATTTAACAGAAAATTTGTTTTAAACAATATTATGTAAAAATAGTATTTTGTTTTATATAAATATAATGCAAAACTGTTTTTTTTTTTTTGTATACTTTTTTTTTTATTTTAACACAGTTAAAATATCATAAATTAGTTTTTAATATTAAAAAATATATTTTTTTGTTTTGTGTTGTAAATATATTTTATTTCTTTAACAAAAATAAAATATTGTTTGAATTAAAAAAAATAAGGAAAACATTAAATACAAAATTTTAATATTAATAAAAATTTGTCTTAGATATAAAGATATGTCTATAAGATGAAAATCATTTTTTATTAAATTGCAATTATATGTAATATTATTATACAAATAGTTAAAAAATAATTAAATATATTTACAATATTGAAATGTGGATTTTTAAGAGAGCAATCAAATAAGAGTTTATTTAAAATTACAAATATATTTTTTTTTTTTTAATTTGTATTTAATCATTAAATGGTAGTACAACTTACACATGTATAAGAAGATTTATTTTATTTTTAATTGAAAAATATTTAAAAGTTAGACATTTAGCTTGAAAATTTTATAGAAAATTGTTTTTTTTTTTTATATATGAAAATCGTTGATTTTATTTCCCTTAAAGGTATAGAATGTGAAGAATATTTTTTATTTATTCTTTTTTGAATGTATTTAATTTTAAGTGTTATTTTTTGAATTTTACCTATCTTGTTTATTTTATTGTTTTTATATTTTTTAATTTCAATTTTATTAAGTTTTTATTTTCAAATACCAAAATTCAGATCATTTTTATGTGAAAAAGAGAGTAAAAAACATTCGCTTAGTTTTTAAGTTATTCGAAACCATTTTGTATAGTAGTTTTATTGTGAAACAAAACCAATGGTTGTATTTATTTTATTAATTTGTTAGACTATAAAAGAATTTAATTAACATTGTTAACCAACACAAAATGGTCTATAAGACGATAAAATGTATTCTTTTAAGAAAGAAAGTTACATCATTATAATGGAGAAGTGACGAAATGTTTTGTTCCCTTGGGCTATAAATATTCAAATTATTGTCAAAAATTAGGGTTTTTTTATGTCAGTTGCTGGAATTAATAACCCCAAAGGCAGGAAGCCAATAATAATAATAATGTTAATACCATTAGATTTGCCACTCTGAAATTTTCAAAACCATTTCAAAAGCAAACATGAAAACGTCAGAAGTTTTCAATAGCAGGACACTAGGGCTAATAATTTTTGACCTTAGAGAATGAAACACGCGTGTCAATCAGTAACGATATGTATCTTTATAATAGTAGAAGAGCTAGCGACCGATTTTGGGTTTTTGTCAAGTTATTGCTTCCGGGCCACTCATTAATGAAATTAATGAGTTAAAATTATGGCTAATAGAACTGACTGGAAACAAAAGATACAGTCCTTCAAAGTGCAAGTACTATTTCAACAGTATTAAAGTATGTTACAACAGTCGTTAGTACTGTCTAATAATATTAATCTCCTAAAGTAGAACACTATAACAATTTGCATTTTTCAAAATTTATGTTTTCTTATTTGTGAAAAGTTTCTTTTGTCTCGACACATACCACGATTTTTTTTTTTTTTTTGTTTTAACCAAACATATACACGCTTTAAATTTTTGTCACATCATATGCGAATCATCCTGGGTTTGTTTGGGCAGTGATTTTGGTATCTGAGAAGTTTTTAATGAGTTTTGATATAATGTTATTGAGGGTGCTGCTTAAACTTTAAAGTGTGGCTACCAAACTTATGTTCTCCTTAAATGAACTAACCAATTTCGTAAAACTACTCTCATTCGTGTTTATTCAATAAAGTCACAACAAAACTAGTGCCGGTGCCTCAATTATAAAGGAAAACAAGAACATAATAGCCTTTCAAGCAATATGTATCTAATGTCCTTAAAATTCAAATATTCCAAAAAATTTTGTGTTCATAGAAAAACAAAATTGTGAAGGAAAAAAAAACCGAAGCTATATGACAGTCCTGTCCTCCATTCACCTTTAAATACATTTTGAATTTCCCCAAAATTGTTAACACCACAATGTAAATTCCTTTAAAAGTCCATCCACGAAAATCGTAGCTTCATTTAACGCTAAACATGAAAAATTATATACCTATTCTGTAGCACACAATATACTTATAAACTCCCGAATATAAAACAAACGAATCAGGCTCAAGGATCGATTCAATTTTTTTTTTCTTGCAACGTTCCCATTCTATTTTGACTTTGGAAAAGCTAATCTCCTGTTCATGGTGTGTAAATTCCCACAATCTGACTCTATTTTAGCCCATTGGACGCCAACAACAATGTCGAAGTTAAATTTTTCATTCACACACACTCACACAATTTCATCATCATACACGTATTATATAGATACGCAAAATACCATCCTGTAGGACTAAGAGATGCTCCGCATCCGCATTCAGGTGATAGAGCCAACCAGCTTATATAGCTTAGTTTATATAGACGCCTTCTGCCGCTGCTTCTCTCCATTCTCCCATCAAACTATGTCCTTCTAATCCTTATTTTTTCTAGTAAGACTTTTTGTTCCTGACTTTTCAGCATGAATTAGAATTCCGCTCGACGTTCCGAAGGTCGATACCTTAATGTCGAATTTCCCATCTAAGCTGATTGCCTGGGCCATTAATTTGGCATGTTCAATGGTGGATTCACTTAGCCTGCAAAGAAAAAAAAAAAAGGAAATTCAAAGAAATTGCTTTGCAAATAGGAGAGGATACACGGTGTGAACGTGTATGAAGATAAATATTAGCTCGTTGCTTGTGAGTCCAGGTCGGGACATTGAGTTTGTTGAAAGTTTGCTTTTATTTTTTTTTGTTTTTAATTTGGTTTTTTTTTCGTTTGCTTGTCCCAATATTCTCCGTGTGTATTTGGAAAAGAACTCACACGGAAAAACGGGAAGCAATCAATCGGATTTAAATAAATGACTTAGATAAGTTTAATTTGATTATTAAGACCTAAGAGCAATCTGAATTGTTTTATTTTTGTTTAAATTTCAGAAACTTAATTCACAGGATGTATTGATGGAAATATACGTCGAGATGAATTTAAAGGATCAATCTCATTTTTGTTATTTGGTTAATTCTGGTTAAATATTTTGCAATATACCTTTTTATACCTAAATTGTTCGAAATCAATTTATTGATAATTGATAAATATTGAAAATCGATAATCTTGTAAAAGAATATAATAATTGTTGATAAATGATAATAATGCTAACCATTGTCAAATGGAAGAAAAGTGAGAATTAACAATTAAAAGTTGATGGAATTTTTATTTAATTGACCTTCAAATAGCCAAATTTCAATACTTATGATATTCACTATATAAATTAACAGTTGACAACACTAATAGGGTTGTAAGGAAAACATGAACTAATAGTATTTACCATAAAAGAAAATAATAAAGATTTTACTTGGTACATATTTAACCCACTACTGCATAAGATGCCAAATTTGGCTTTTCATTTTTATGTGCTTTTTTCCCTAATTCTCACAAAAAAAAAAAAAATTTACACAACAGAGTTCTTTTCCATATGTATTTGTGAGAACACATTGTGGTGATTTTTGTGAAAGTGCGACGAACAATAAGGAAGATATTCCACTATTCCAGCTTGCAGGTCAGTTGTCGTTGAAAACAGACGTGTGAAAAATTTTATAACTTTGTTGTAAGGTGAGTTATGTGGCCATAAAAATTATTTTGTGATAAAATATTTATTTGTCTGTGCCATGAATAAATTATTAAAAAAAAAATATTATTATCCTGCTCTTTTGGGAGGTAAAACTGCACAAGCCATATGATGAATTCGGATAAATTCTTGAACGCACGAAGCGGGCCACCCAGGTGCTTTAAAACAAGATGACACTGGCACCCGCCAGTTGACTGATGGACATTCCTTAAGCAGAGCATGGTGTTACAGTGTTGTTGATAGTACTACTATAGTAGTATCTGTACTACTCTTGACACCTTCGTACTACCAGTACTCTTCCTTTCACATTCGTACTACTATTTTTTAAAACGCTTAAATTTGTAATAATGACAAAAACATTTCACATAGGCAGCGAAGTTGAACTTCATCATATAACTTTTTTGTATTTCGTTTTAAAATTTGAAGCATTTAACTTTCCAATTTGTCGTCAAAAAAGGAAATCAGCTTCATCTTCTTGTTCACCTTGTTTTTTTATCGCAGTTTGGATTCATACAATTGTAATCTCTCAAGAGAGCCCACAACAATTTTTTAGTATGATTGCTAAAACAAAGTCTTATTCGATAGCGCTATATAGTTGCCAGTTTTAAAAGTCAGCGTCTTGCATTGTAGTTCAAAGTGGACCATTTGTGAGAATGCTTTTCTTGCAACAATGCATTTTTTTCAAAGACAAATTAATTCTGGCAAAATATTATAATCATTTTGGAAACTGTGAGGTATGTAACCTAATAGCAAAGATAATATGGTGTTGCATTATGTTTTTCGGTATATTTTCTGTGTCTTACAAGCAGAAAGCTCACTGAGAAATGTCTTGCAGCACCATATTTAATATCAGGGCACATAGCTCTTAATTTTTAAATTATTTTAAGTGCTTTTCAAAATTATTTTGCCTATCAAAATATATAATGCACTGTTGGTGGAGTCTTTCTAACAAATGCCCCCACTTATTTAGACTACAAAATGCTGACTTTTAAAAATCCTAAGTATAGTACTGTCGAAAAATATACCAATTACATATTATAGTCTATATATTTTCTTATATCAAATATTTTTTCGCTGGATATACAGCATAATGTTGGTCCAAAAGCCAAAATTTTTTTAAACCAACAATATTGCTAAAATACCTATATGAATAAATAAAAATTAATGATATTTGTCGAACATATTATAAAACCAGTTTTTTTCAGTTTTTCCTTGCAAACCGGTGTCTTCACTATGATTTCATATCATTCAAGATAGCATTTTGTTAATTGATACAATATAACAATAAAGAAACACTTATTCAAAGACTTACGATTTTGGTACTACTCTTTTCTCTCAAAATACTACCCTTTTTTTACTTTTGTACTACCATCAAAAATCTCACTCCGGCAACGCTGATGATGTATTATAATGAATACAGTAAAAATATATCATAATAGGTATGTTAAGCGAGAAAAAACATATATATATAAATCGGATGGGAAAATAAAAGCCGTCTTCTCAGTAGATGCGGATAAACACAATTGGATTTTGAGCTTAACATATTATACCACAATTATAGAATTGCGTACAGTGCGATGACCATGTGTAGGAAAGTTCCTGTTCTGGGTTCAATTCCTGGTCCAGGCAATTTAATATCGTGTTTTTCAAATAAACATCAGATTGTAAACAGACGACCGACACTAAAAAATAAGAAGTCCGATGATTAGCGTGGCAGCCATTAAATATAGCTATATATAGCCCCTCCCAAAATAGTGTTGTTGATTTGTAACGAAGCGTAACACTTTTTATATTTAATTTAATTATTATTTAATTAGTTAATTTTTTTTTCTACATACAGAAAAAATTCGTTAACGGAAATTTTAAATTCAACATTTGAATTGGAACGGCCGGATTGCCATTTCAAATTACAGGACGCAGCAACCATAACGACAATACAGAAACGATACATGAATGAAAGAATACAAGATAACGACACTTTGGCATTTTCACTTTGTTGTTGTTTCACTTGTGACGTAAGATTCACTTGTGACGTAAGCACCTTGCATTCTTTTTCTCATTGGTTGGGGTACAGTCTTAAGAAGATTCCACCATTTAATTGTTTTTCTGTTTGTGCTTACGTCAAAAGTGACAAAAACACAACAACAAAAAGCTGAAAAAAAACAAGTGTCGTAATCCTGTATTCTTTCATTCATGGAAACGATATGAGTGAATGAATGGAAATTTCGTCAACCTCTCCCTTCTACAGTGACTTACTGCCTAAACACAATAGACTGCTGCAACTGTAACTGGAGCTGGAGCTGGAACAGATGTCAAAATATGTCGTACGTTTTGTTTTTTGCATGCCCACAATGGGGCTGCACAGCTTTCCTACATTTTATATCATTTGTATCAGCTGATTAAAATTTTATTGCAAAATTATCAAAAGAAACACAATTATATTCACTTAAATTAACTTCTTTGCTTCTTAACACATTAAATAAAATATTTCTTCACAAAACACGCGCCCGCGGCAAGGTAAATTGTTTTTTTTTTTTTTTAATTTATTGTGAAACGTCAAAAGTGCTGTACGTTGAAAGTTAAAAGTTGGTGAACTTGTGCAGCACCGTATGCAGCACCGAGTAGGTACGGTTTCGTCGCGTTGTGTTCGAAACATTGAATTTGCGTGTATTCAATGTTTTGACAGCTATTCCGGTTGCAGCTCCAGTTCCAGCACCGTCGCTATTGTGTTCAGGCAGTTATTCCAGAAAATTTGACAAATAGAGGTGGAAATAATCATCAAATCACGCTTTTGCTTCGTCTACGTTTTACGTAGTTCAGTCAAGTTGATTAAGGCAAAAGGTAAAACTTGGCCAACTAACATTATTGATTTTTCTGTCAAAATAGACTATAAAAAAGTATTTTTCTGTTATTGGTGGCACGCAGTGGTACTCTTTGATTATAGCGGTGGCACTGACAAAAATTTATCTGCAGCAAAATAGGGTTGAATACCCACCGATTTTTGTTATAGTTCATTTCGAGAGCCATATACCTAATACCGTTTATTTCTATGGATTCGACCGAAGCAAATGAATATACAGGGTAATTGGTATAAGGTGCACCATAAAGCTAGAACGTGTAGGTGGAGTTAAGACAAGAAAAAAATCGTATGGGAGGGGGGGTCTATTTCCTACCGTTTAGGCGGAATGGTGAATGATAAAAAACCTCGTTATATTTTATTGTAAAGCCAGAAAACTACTCTTTTATTTAATTTTTAAATCAAGTTGTTTAAGGGAACAGTTTTAAAAAAATTAATTTTCAAACTCAAAATTTTGAAAAAAAAATTTTTGAAAAAATTAGTTTAAAACTTTTTTTTTTAATTTTTTTTTTCAAAATTTTGAGTTTGAAATTAAAACTGTTCACTTAAACAACTTAATGTAAAAATAAAATAAAAGAGTAGTTTTCTGGCTTTCCAAAAAAATATAACAAGGCTTTGTATCATTCACCGTTGTTTTTAAATAATTTTTTTTCTGATTTAAGTCAATGTTTTAGAAAATTGCCCCTCCCGCCTAAACGGGGGGAAAGAGACCCCCCTCCCTTACGATCTTTTTCTTGTCTTAACTCCACCTACACGCTCAAGCTTTTTGGTGCATCTTATACCAATAAACAACACTGTCACTGCCAAAATAGTTATAAAATTATATGTAATAACGTGTTATGATTTTGTTAGAAGCTAAAATATTTATTTATAATCCTCTCTATAATAAAAGCCAATTTATGGGTCTATGTTTAAGGCGATGTTATTATTATTAAATCTTAACCGGAAACATAAAATGTTAATTTTAAATATTGACCGGAAGCTAAGAATTTTTCGTAGATTCGGTAGACACATCTTAATGTGTCTAATATTTCAGCAATCACTGGAATGACTTACATGGCTCACACGTTGTTGAAAGGGAAAAATGTAAAACTAGGTCGTATATTTCCGTTACAGATGTCAATGGTTTAGCTGACAAACGACCCCAAAGTTGCATTTCCGGATCAAAACAATTAAAGCCATTTATTAAGATTTTTTAGAAAAACTGACTTAGCCAGAGATACAATCTCCAAAATGAGCCTTAGCACATTTTTCATTTAATTAATAAAAAATGAAAAACTGCCTTTATATTTGGGGAAATGCTAAACTGATATACCACAATAAGTTATTAAAATTAAACCTTTAACCGGAAGATAAGCATTTTCCGGAAATTCAGAAGACAAATCTTAATACTTTGGCAATCACTGGAACGATTTATATATGACTCACACGATGTTGGATGGAAAAAATGTCAAACTTGAACGTGGGAACTTTATTTCTGGTCAGATGTCTTCCGTTTAGCTGGTAAACAACACCAAAGTCGCATTTCCATTTATTGTAGTTTGAGGTGCTTTTATTCATCTCATACTATATATATACAATGGTATCAGAGAGCTACCAATTATTGTCCTCAAATGACAACGATGGCCTTCATAAAAAAATGGCTAAGATACAATTTAACAATAAAATTTAAAAATTTTATCAAGAAAATTAATTTTAGAGAATCAAGAATCTTTACGACAACACCGATGTTTTCGACGTGTTTTCAGCTAGTTATCAGCTGGACCTCTAACTCGTACAAAAAAGCATCACTGATCAATTCGTCCCCTTTTAAATGTATCTATATCTACATTGAATAAACGACTGCAAACTACAAAGCCTTACTGTAGTATATTATAATCATACAAAAAACCCTTCAGAATTTTAGTATGTTTACCTCCTATAACCATAGTCAGAACCTAGCTGCAAAGTTAGTTTTTCTGGCCTCGATGCATCCTTCTTTACCCCTGTTTTGAGCATATCTTGACTGGGCTATAAGTAAGCCTCTTGTATTATTTAATATGGCTCTACACTATTCTTTTACTATACCTTGGAACCAAAAACTAAAAAAAAAATTCATATTAATCATTGAATACAAAAGGAATCTTCGTTTGAGGTTTAATTTTAAGAAATGTCTTGCCATGGGAATCATTTGTTCAAAAACAATGAAACACATAAAATTCACATATAAGGACGCATTTATATAGAATTGGAATGAAAACATATACCATAAGAACAAGAAGATTTGCACTCTCATTCATATCCATGCGCCACACCTAACTCCCACAACAACATAACAAATATTTACAGCCGTTGAGCCAGATTGTCTACAAAGGATTCAAAGTGCATTCAATGCGGAGTGGAATTGGAAGATAAAGAAAGGTAGCTGAGCTTCAGGGTATGGTAGAACCACCACCCAAGTTCAATGCTTTACTTACAAATCGCATTAAAGACATTTGCTCTTCAGAGCAGTAAATTCTACAACCCTCAACCTCAGTATTGAAATAAATCAATTGGAATGTGTCCTTGGGGAAAGTTGTACTCCTGCAGCTGTCACAGAGTGTAATTTTCATCATCAAAACGAAGGCATATAGTGCAACATTGTATTGCACTTATATTCCCTCTTAAATGTGGTTATAGGTTATGTTCCATACAGGACATACATCCTGGAGGAGTTGCAGGTTTCAGGATTGTACACGATTATTTATATACAAAATTATATAAGGATTCTTTTTGGTCTTAAAATACAAAATACCACTGCATTTGGATGTGTACGGGTATACACGTCGTATGTTTCATTGTTCTTTAGGATTGTTGTGTAATTAAGGACTTACCCGAGTGGGTGAAGAATAAACATCGATTTGTAGAATATTGTTGCTTCAAGTTATACAAGGAACAAAATGTAGGAGGAAATCAGGCAGGGACTGTGATTTGTTTCTGTTTGCAGGTCCTGAAGTATAACGTCTTTGACAATATAATTCCTTGGTTTTACAAACAATGACTTTGCAATAATTGATTCTTTGTGTGTGATTCGAGGAATAAGGCTTTTGGTATTAAACGTTTTGTTTTTGTCTTTTGTCTATGTAATGAACCTACATGCAAATAAACATATTGAAGGGGGTATTTTTCTGTGCCAAAGGCATAATGTCCTTATCTGTAAAGATAAATTCTTCGTCTTTGCGCTAGCGAAGTATTTGTAAACGCTCTCAACTAACCTTCACTAAACAAGCTTTGTTTCTCTTTTAGATATTTATCAAATACCTCATTTAAAGTTTGGTCCTTGTCTTGCAGGTTATAAACAGAACACATGTATTCATTAGAAATGAGAATGGTAGAATATCTCTATATATCTACGTGATAAAAGATAAGGAAATTAATTTTGTTTCGATAGTGTACCCTTTTTATGTGCACAAGAGGATGCTATTCGCTTGAATTCAAGCTTCAGGATAAAATATAATTTGACGAAAATAGATACCTACCTGTGCTTCGTAAATATTTTCGGTTTAAATTCTTTTGGAGAATATTTAGTAAGCTTAGAAGTGTAGCTAAGCAAATTAAAACTACTAACATTAAAGATTAGGAAACATTACATAGGTACTTATATATTAGCTTTAACGTTGTCAAGGACCGTGGAGCAAAAATTATGATTGATGATGATACTAGACTTTAGAAATGTTATTTTTTTAGTTAAAATAGCGCCGTTTTTTTATTATCACAGCAAAATCTAGATCAACTTTTGATAATAAATCAACGTTGGATCCTCGATTTTGTTCATTATTATGGTATATAGCATTGTATTTAATTTATCTGCCGAAAAATCTAACAATAGAAAAGTAAGTAATATGTTGTTATTTAATTAAAAAAACATTAAAACATGTCTGACTGAACACAACATGATTCTGGAAGTTCCATATCTAGTTTGAACACGAATATTCTTCTAATTCTTTATTCATATGCACATGTGTTTCATTAAATGCTTGTTATACAATCTTGCCGAAATCTTTGACATTTTAAAAAAATATGGTATAGTAAGCATTTTACAACATATCTAGACAGTTGACCAATATCGCTCTTGCAACCAAACATGAAAGCAATTACTAGTGATTATAGGTAATTATATTATGAATTATACCTACATAGACAATTATGGCAAGTTATGTCTTCGTAAAAAAAAATTGAGATAACAATCAAAGATTACATTACGTTGATAGAGAAGACGAAAAAAGTAGGTCCGACAATTCTGTCTGATGTATCGACACCTGCAAACTAAATTTAATTTCCAAAAACTACTAGACTAAATTTGATTAATACTGCGCAATAAAAAAAATTGAAAAATGTTATTTTTAATTTTTTTTTTGTTTTTTTGAAAAACAGATTATTCTAATTTGTTCGAAAAAATACGATCAATTTCGATAAAATTTTATATAAGTGATTTTTCTATTTTTTTTTTGTATTTTCCGGTATCAGCTTATTAACGGTACCTACTTGACATAACCGTTATTTATCATTCAAACTAACGTTAGAACGGCTGCGCCGATTTTAACCAAACTTAATTTTCTAAAGCTACTGCTAAATTTTAATAATAGATTCCTATTCAAAAAAAAAAAATAAAATTAATAAAAAAGGAATTTTTGAAAAAACTCATAATAATAAATTTCTCGAAAAAAAATTAATAAAATTTCATAAATCATTTCTAATGATTTATTTTTGGAAACAAAATATTTCAATATAAAAAACAGATTTTTTTTATATAAGAAAAACTGGTCAAATGAATTTTCCAGTCGTGAACACGAAATTAATTTTCTACAAGAGCAAGTATGTGCGACTCCCAGTAGTGCCCTTTATTTCTATGGTTGTCCGAAATCTTGTGATTTTTTTTTTTTTTAAACTTTAATTTTTAAAGTATATTTTCTGTGAAAGAAAAGAATCTTAAAAGAATTCAAGTTTATACCATAGATGCTTAAGTATCATTTCAGCAAACGGGGCTAAGATACCTATTCATAAATAGGTGATTCTACAAACGGTGGAATTTTTGATGTACCCGCCAATAACATGAAACCATTGCCGGTTTCTATATATCTTACAGAGGCATCTATAAGAACAGGGTGTTGCATACATGATGGCAACCTTTAAGTAAATCGCCTATATCTTACATTAATTTTTGAAAACGATTTAATTCATTTCAATATTTTGAAAACCCTTGGATGTATTTTAATACAATTTCATTTACCTTTGTTGTGTAAGCCCACTAAATCCTAATATCTAACTACATATACTTTATATACCTACTGCTAGAACGAATTTGTAAAACCCAGGTCCCCGACGTGACTTTATTTTCGTTGTTTTAATTCATGTACAAGAAACAAATTATAGTAAAGTTCGTGTTTTATGAACTAGTTTGCTGAATTTTAAGTTCCTAAGTAATTTGGACCATTCACAGCATTTAACTCGAAAATTTTCTTTAAATGGAAATATATAGATAAACAGAAAAAAAAAAACAAATCTACTCACTTGATATCAATTTCATAACCCTTCAAATCCAGCACGGAATTTCCCATCACCGTAATTTGATCCTCCTTCTTGCCTGCCAAACTAATACCCAGCCATCGAAGTAACGGCAACGATGATATAAAACAGTGGATGAAATGTGATTCAATGCGATGTTTTCTTGGTCGATCCAACACAGATATGCCATCGACTTTCAAATGACTGATGGGACTGTTTCGGATGCACTTGGAAATGGCTTTCAGAGTTCTAGAAACATCATCGAAGTGAACGACCCAGTTGCATATTTTCAATGTATTCAGGAGTCTAAAATGAAAAAAAAGAAATTACATATAAATTCAAGGTGAAAAAATAATGGATTTAGTAAAAACCAACCCAAAATGCGTATGTAAGTTCTGAAAGAATCCAACAATGCATTTATCATCCAATATCAGAGGAGAAGAGTGCGTACTTCCTAGTCCTGATCTAGCCGGGGCTGATAAATCTAGTTCCCTCAAACAGGGGAAACCTCCAATAAAGGGTAACAGTTGCGGACCACGAAGTATGTTCGCATCAGCGCAAGTCACTTGTGCTCCAGACAGCTTTAAAACAACAACCGAACGACATTCAAAGGCTGCTCTTGAAACTTTTGTATCACTACGGATTAATCCAATTTGCAAACGACAATTGGCCAGACTTAATTCTCTAATTGAAGTGAGCGACAAAAACGCTCGCATAATCGAAAGTGTTGATAAATTCTGTAACAGAAAAAGTACAAAATAACGCAACACAAAATATTTAAAAAAAATTCACCTCGATTCTAAAATTCCATCCGTCAAGACTTAACAGACGCAAAGTTGAACAGCTGGTCAAAGCACGAGCACACATTGCTATCGCTGAATCTTCTAGACTTAGCCTTGGTGAACCGATGCTTAGCATCTGTAGGCAAGGCGATTCACTAGCACCCAACACAGAAGGAAGAATTTCACTTAAACGTGAAGACCCCTCCAGCTTGAGGGTGTGCAAAGTGTTCGACAAGCGAACAGTTTCACCAAGGCACATAGAATCCTCCAGCGACAGCTGAGCTTTACTCAAGTCCAATCCATGCAATTTTGAATAAGACTCTCGTGCAGCCAATAAAAGGTCGTGGAGTGTTCCCGAATTGTGTGGTCCACCATCGCAGGCTGGAGTTGGATACCAAGTCTTTGACACAACTGAATCACAGCTTCGTTTATCCACAGATGATTGATCCAATGGTTGGCGGGGTAGAGTTGCTGAACGTCCTAGGGTTGTGGGCGGAACAAAGACACCTCTAGGAAGGGACGAAAAGATCCCTGGAGCATAGGACCGTGGCGATGGCACGCCTGGCAAAGAACCCTGTTTTATTAAACCCGAAGTGCCAGTGCTGCTTCCGCTCCCAGATCCTATTGATTTATCTAGTCAGAAGAAATTTTAAAACAGCAACAATTATCTTACCCATACTAACACCACTCGACGAAGGCGGATCATCTCTAGCCCCCCAGCATGATGGCAATGACAAAAAGCTAAATGGTCGTGCATTAAGTAACGATGACAACGCCGATATAGCACCCCGCTCACATCTCAGATGGGGCAATGACAGTCTAGTAACATTGGGACACTTCTCCAGCGTTGCACATAGCTGGACCAACTGAGATGTGCTCAATCCAAGATCCAAAAGCAAGAAGCTCAACTTTGGCTGACGAGGAATAGCTCTGCATAGAGCTGCCACCACTGACTGAAGTTTCAAAATCGGAGGATCTTCTTCGAGCAGAGTAAGGACAAGTTCAAAATTCTCTAGTCTCGGTTTAAGAAGAAGTTTAGAAACGCAATTAGCCAAATAAGCTATTTCGCTATCTTTCACTTCGGTCTCGATGAGTGAAGAGACTCTCAGAGTTGACACACTTTCGTTGTTAGACATCGAATCAAGAAATACCTCAATAGCATTTCGGGAATCCAAAATATTATGTTTCTCCAGTTGGTAGATCAGTTCGAGGTTCTTCAAAGTGCATGTCGGACTCTTTAGTGCCATTCCCCAACCCATCAAATCTGTAGTGACTGAGCGGACTTGTACCCAAAGTGGCTTAGCTTCCAGTGGTGAAATTGGAGGATGTTTCGATATGCCTAGAATATCACAAAGTGCCGCTAAGTTCTCCTCAGTGCTGCCACCAGCCAGAGCTAGTGAGAAAACTATCTGTGGTGTAAGCCATAATGGAGTTAAACGGGATAAAAGTATGTGTGCACGTTCCCCCAATAGTCCCATTGAAAACTTTATTACTTTCAACAAATCCGGATCAAGCTCATCACCTATTGAAAGTCCTGTTATCTCTGCTGCCAAAAGTCCAGGTCTGTTCACTAACGATGAAATATAGTTTGCCGCTAAGAACTCCATCATTCCCGGACAAATTGGATTGTATACATATTCCGCTTTTTTCTTGGCAGACTTCCCTAACAACAAATTTTTATCCAGACATCCCATAATATTTGACTCAGGACAAGAACAGTACATTCTGATCTCAGCCATGGTTATACAAGACCGTTTCATTTTAAGACAAAATAGTGCCAGTCGTCCGAGTTCAGCTACATTACTTGCCGAGGTCTCAGGAGCAACACAGTTCAAAATTGACTCCACTACATCGAGTTCTTCGGTCGGAAGATCACCGCCTGTAGCTTCGTAAATTGCTGCCAAAGCCAAACATCCGAGTGGTGTTCGGACAGCTTTTCTCAAATTAGCACAAGCTTGGACGGTATCCAGAAGTCGCGATGGTCCACCCCATTGACCACCGCCCAGCAGCGATGCAGATCGACCCCATGTTAGACCTTCGTATGTAATGTGTCGTTGAATAATTGGAAGTAATTCGGTACAATTCGTTGAAGATGTAGTGATGATAACTCTAGCTTCAGGAAATAGTTTGCCATCCAAAAGATCATGGACGTCTGTTGTGTATTGTTTGTTCTTTCGTTTGGGGGTTCCATTTTTCTGGTTGTCATAACCATCAAGAATGATAAGAAGTTTTGGGCCAAGAGCTTCCAAAGAGTTCCAGGCAGCTGTAAATCCACCAAATCCACTTGCAAAGGGATTAAGAGGTCCTTTGGGCAGAAGGTCCTATGAAAAATTATTAATTTAACTTCAAATCAAAACAAAATTTGTTCGTCTTACTTTTTCTACGTAGCTAGAAAAACTACGTTTTGCTTCAGAGAGCGGTATAAAAAGTGCTAGAGCCACTGGAGTTCCCTTGGCCGGCCAGGGCGGTTCCTTGGCCCAAGCGTGCAGTATCCGCAAGCAAAGATTACTTCTAGAGGCCCATGTTGGGCACTCTATGAGTACCCTTCGTGGAGCTTCTAAGAAAGTTCCTTCTTTTGTCTGAAAAAAAAAACACAAACATGTTAAAAATTAGTTCTGGAAAATATTGATATGTTTGCTTGATGTTCATGAAACCATTGCCAACATTCTATAACGAGTTTTTGTACATCAAGATGTTTTCTTCATTATAATTTTTAATAAGATATATTTGTTTCTGTTGTGTAAAATTCAAATAATAATAAGATGGGAATTAGTACAACAGTTCTTACAAAAGAAACTTCGAGGGATATTTTTTCCGGAGAAAATACGGTAAAGTGAACTAACTTCACTGGAACTAACTTCACAAGGGAACAAACTTCACCACTAGTGGGAACTAATTTTACATTTTTTTGGTGAATTAAATTCTCATTTGAGTAAGAAAGAACTTTACTGGGAAATCATTTCATCCTTTTGGGTGATGTTACACTTTTCATACAAAATGAACATATTGCATACCTAAACTTGCACCCTCCCAAACACGCACCAACCGCAAATCCTATACTGGGCAGGCAGGGGTGTTGCAGAGGGCAGCATGCCAACCTTTACCAATCTCAATTCATGTGGGCCCAGGGAACTAAAGTGCTTTATATCTCCTGTAATATAAAAATTGGAGATGCGGGAACTAACTTCACACAATCTTCATATGAAATTAGTTCTCACATTTATTGGGAATTTACTTCAACAAAAAAATGTGAAATTCAATCCCACTTGTAGTGAAGTTAGTTCCCGTGAAGTTAGTTCCCTGAACCAGAAGATGCATACTTTTATAAGGTGGCACTATAAAGTCTGGACTGGACCAGAGTTTCGAAAAACAAGCTTCTTTCAGACGACTTGATATCTAGATAGCTCTTTTTTTCACTTTCGCGCGCTTCCTTTCCATTATCCTCCTATATACTGTATCATTCCATGGGTTTAAATTCAAAGAAGAACAAATGGAATTGTCTAAGACGCTTGTATGGCATGTACCGTTAAAAATCTAGTTGTAAACAAATTTTTTTGTCGAAAAACATCACCGTTTTCAAAAAATCAGTCATGTTAAATTTTATCAAAATGGATCGTATTTTTTTCGAAAAAAATTGAATTATCTGTTACGTTTATTTGGCTGGTACTGTTATTTTCAGACCTAGTATAAAAATCAAAAATACGCCTGGGCGTATTACTCTAAAAATACAGAGTACCAAGTTTGAAGAAAATCTCCCAACCGTTTAGGCTGTAGGTGGCGATACATCCAGACTGACAGACGGACAGACAGTCAGACAGAATTGTCGGACCTACTTTTTTGTGTTCTCTATCATCGTTATGTCATGTTTGATTGTTATTTCAAAACTTTACTTTATTTTTTACGAATACAAAACTTGCCTTATAGTACCTATAATCGCAAGTAAAAAATTAATAGCTCAGACCTTCAAGGAGCGGATAAAGATATGACCTTGATCACAAGGATTTCTATATATTGGCATGTTCCTTCAAGTTTTCTGATATTTGTGTGACCCGAACATCCTCATACCTATGTCTAATGTCAAGGATTTATTTATACAATTTAATTATTGAATCATCTTTATCTATGCAAAAAAAAAGTTTATTATTTTATCTAAATATTTATATTCGGTACTTAAATAAAATATAAAATATATATGTTTTTTTTTTAATCAAAAGGTTTTTATTACATTTTTGATTCGACTTTTATTTCTTTAAATATAATTCATCAATTATTCACCAAAAATGCATATCTTTTTAAGACTCATTCCCCTCGGGACGTTTAACCCACAAAACCACTTAAATGGGTTAAATTGTAAGTACTAGAAATTTCGCATAAATTTTATTGGGTTGATTCTAGATTTGTTTTATTTTTTTTTTTTTAAGGTTTCTGCGGTTTACAACCGTTTACATAAATTTTCTTTATGGTTCCATAAATTTCTGAAATTGCTTTTCTTCTTTTCTCCATATTATTTTATATTTTTTTTGTCCTGGATTCTAATTAAAACAATGCTCGTATTATTTTCTATTCACCATAAGTACAATACTACTGGGGTGCTATTCCACAAGTAGTATAGGTATACAGTGCCATTCTATAAGATCCTTGCGCCTTGTACTTCTACTTGAACAAAGGTTCCTAGGGTAAGTTATAATAAATATTAACGTCTCCCCCATTTCTCTCTATCTCTCTTTTGGAATTCTTGGATTTATAAAATAATTTGAAGGATGTGAATTGTAAAGGAGATGTGGAGGCATTTAACCATCTGACTCTTTTTCTAGGCTTTTTATTGATTTTTATTTATGCCATCAACATCCTTTGGAATAGAAAAGCTGGAAGAAGCAACAATTTTTTTTTTCTTTTTTTTCAATTTAACAGTTGAGAGAGTTGAGTTATTTTAGAGCCAAATGGATGGGCGGATATAGATACACGCGGCGAATTGAAGCTTGGTTGGTGCTTTGTCAGAAAAGTAGGCACGCGAAATTGAATGGGGTTTTCGAAATTCACAGTGATACGTTTTGTGTATTAAGAGAACATTTAATTGCATTGGGGATACACGTTTGCTTAGGATTTCCAGGAAAGTGGATTCAATTACTAACAACTTGTTTGTTTTGTTTGTGCTGTTGTGAAGTCAAGCGAAAGATAGAAAAGTTGCGTCATAAAGTCTTTTTCGGTATAGAGATGTTTATTTTGTGAAAATACTTGAAATATTTTATTGGATAGAGAATAATTGCTCTTAAATGCTATAGGTAGTTACACTATACTCATGAAAGATTTAAATATCTTTTATCTTATAATCATTTGGAGAAAATAACTCACCGTGAAGTGTGATGAAAAGGAGGATTTATTTATGGCAGCCAAGTAAGGAAGGTTGATGGATTGTTATTTATAGACTTCGGTAAAATGATACCTAAAGTTACAGGGATTATGAGCAATTTGATTTTCTGTGATACATATTTGAAGTATATAGCTATACTTATACTTGGTGGTATCTATACATTATTGTACTTAAAGTATTTAAACATAAATTAAGACTTTATTTTAGGTAAATTTAATGATTTTCTTCTTAAATTTCGAAATTAATATTGTTTAAATTATATTTTAATTTTCAGAGAATTTCGAAGGGTGAATGATGAAAAAGAGAAGATGATTGAACATCTGGATGTGAAGACTAAATCATACAAGATGTTCCATATTTAACACTAACAGCAGTGGAGTGTATATGAAACTCAAATTGAATACCATTTGGTTAACAGTTTCATGAAGTCTTGTTTGAATGATTGCATATGGGGAGGATGGGAGCAGCGATTACTCAGCAATACCGTTTCATGGTAACATAATTTATATGAAGACGAGGAAGAGAAGAAAACAAACCAGTGAGACCTATAGAAGTATTAAGTATTACAATCTGGACGAAGCAGGGGGCGAAAAGTATATATGTAACATAAAAAAAGTTATGTGGCTAACACCCATAGGACTTGAAATGTGTGATGTACAAATCATTTGGAATTTTCTAAAACGAACTTGCCACCACACTACTATAGTTTAGTATTGATTTTAATTAACTCTTAATACTTAGATAAAAAATACACAATATTAATTATTTATAAAATTTTCTCAATAAGCAAAGCATTGCTAACATTATAATAATCCCATTATTTTGCAAAAAAAAATTAATTAAACAAAACAAAAAGTATTTAAATTTTAAACCGGAACTAGGACAAGGAAACATCATGAAGCCAAAATTTTTTTTCTTGGAAAAAACGGCATTCAAGGTAGGTATATGTAGTGAGTATGCTACTCTCATTACATATACATGAAAAAGCACGCGTAATGTAGTCTACAGACGTTACAAGAAACAAGCCAAGAAGAAGTGATGTGTTTAACTTAAAGAAAAGAGTGCTCATAATAGAGTATGAATACGAGAGTTGGAAGAAATATCTGCACCGGCTGTTGATAAAAACAAAACTTTTCAGAAACTGCGACATAACTACACTTTATAAAGAAAGGCGCAGACTTTAAAATTAACACTCAAAAAAATCCTCAGGAGATTTGTTTACCGAATTTCACAAACAATGATAAAGGCCAACTTCTTTGTGGATGACAACAACATTTTTCACAGAGCGACTATTGTGAAGAACTTTTAAACAGTTTTCTACACTATTCTTTCCATCAACAGCCGTACCAAACAACGAAGTGGTTCCCGACATCACAGATGAAGAAAGAAGAAGTCAGGGTGAGGGTGAAAAACTCTAAAAAGACGATAAGCGAAAAATCTGTATCGAAACACATAACGATTTTTTCAGAAATTTGCATGCTATATTTGTTGTAGTTCAGCTTGACGTAGTTGTTAATATTTCATACTATCTCGCCATAGGTGTGGGTTCGAGCCCAGCTTCGAGAACATCTAATGTTTTTATCAGGGGCACTGCCTCTTGCGAGGAAGTGACAAATCTTCCAAGAGTATAATTGTCATCTCACCTTAGTCGTTCGGATTCGAAGTAAAATTGTAGGTCTAATTCTGTAGAACTAACAACGCACACAAAATTTTTGGTTTGGAGTTGTTAGTCACTAGGCCGTGGTTCTTTGGAGCTATCAGTGCCACTAAATTTATATTTTGTATTCTATATTTGTTGATTTTAAAAAAGAATTCGATTTACAACCACGAGTGGTTGAAGTAGCATGACAACTTGGGAGTTTTTTTTATCTAGGACTCATCAACGAGAAGTATACGGGAGGTGATAGACAGCCAAGCTGTTATTTAAGCAGTTAATATCTGCCTGATGTCCTCAAAATTAGTAAATCAATGCAGAGCAGAGCTCACAGGTTTCAGTGATAGTACAAAACATCTCTTATATGGGTCCCAGGCCACAGCAACATATAAGGCAACGAGCAAGCAGATGAGCTTGCTAGGTGGAATAACCCTTCTTGTCTCTTAGGCAGTTCAGTTGATTTTCTACTGGAATTCGTGAAGGGCAGAATATATGACCATTTCCTTTCAGAATCAATAAAAAGGTGGCTTTGATATAACAAGTGGTTGCACATATGCTCTACCGAGCTAAATTTTTCCCTTGAGACTGCGTTCACATATCTAAATCCGGTCTCCTATTGGTTTCTTTTTGAAACAGGTGTTTCTGAGAACCGACATTTTACATACCTATAGCTATCCTCGACGGCAACTGAGATAGAGTTGCTTCGCATGACAGCTGGAAGATCCGAAAAAGTCCTCAAGAATAAAATACCATCGTGAGAAAAATACAACACGACCGACTCAGCTGGTACTGTCATAAACTAAGGAGAGACGCTAAGAATTCAACTTCAACGTCAACCCGATAAACTTCACATCAAGCAGATCTGTAAAAACTTCGCGACATCCATCTGCAGTGAAATGGGAAACTTGTGATCGTAACATAATCGGAAAAGGAAAGAAGTGATAATAAAAATTACTTAAATGAATGTACTTTCCGACGTTCGGACAACACTTTCGTTTGGTTTTGAGTAATAATACATCTTAAATTTAAGTTAGTTTTTACACAGAAACACATTTTTTAAATATAGCATAATTTAGAGCGCCTGTATAAGGTCAGTTAGTTAAAGTTAATTAAGTTATTCTGTACGCTAGTTGTTAAGGCTTTTGTCTTGCATTTAAGTATAGTTAAAATCAAAATTTAATTTACAGAAAAAAACAACACTTTTTTCACATAAACATGTAGTTGTCGTATAAATTATGATTTCGTAAAAAGTTCAGAAAATTATAAATAAAAAAAATGTTTTCAAATTACCTATGTAACTTTGTATATAAATATATCGGTTAAACGATTTTTTTCTTTATTTTATATTTTAGTGGCATGGCAACCCTAAAACACAACATAATAGAAGGTCAGTCTTAAGGTACCAGAACGAGAAATTTAACTTCGAAAATGTCTATTTCTATTAAAAATTTATTTTATTATTACTGACGAAAAAACTTTAGAATATTTTCAACATAAGAAAATAAATTTATTAGTCGTGTTACGGCGTGGCGTTAAGTGATTAGCCAACTCAGTAAAATTATGTTAATAACAACCATAATCAAAAGTATGAATAAATAAGTCAGTATAATCAGAAGTGAACATAAAGTTGATATGAAGATTTAACTGTTGAAGTAAGATGGCGCTGCAAGTGAGTTTGAGAAAAATATTCGTCTTTTTAAATTTGGTCACACTGCTATGGGCACTGGGCAGTGTTCGAAGATGAATTCAAGTAGTCTGTAACCCAATATTTAAAATAATAAACTATTATTATAGTTTGACATTTCCTCTATCCAACATGTGACCCATGTAAATCGGTTCAGTGATTGCTGAGACGGATTAAGATTGTCCATTAAAAAGGCTTAACTTCCGGCGATTTTTTTGTTTTAAATTTAACTTTTCCGGTTTGAATTTCCGGCAAATTAATTTGTTAGCAAATTATTTTGTTGCTGAATATTTTTCTCCAAACCATTAGCACTATCTGTATATACCTATCATTATTTTCAAAACTAGAAATAAGTTAAAAGTGAACATATAGCCGTTTTATTTGTCAGCTGCGTAAACATTTCATGCCGAAACCGGCCTGCTATTATTAAAAACTATCTTCCTATACCAAAATGATAAAAAAAAAATTAACAAAACCAAAACCTACCTGAAGTGATATTAAGATCTGATCAACTGTCAGTGTGTCATTAAAGCCATGTGAGTGTGAATGCAGACGTATTTCTGGTTCCAAACGTGCTGGACATAAAGCTCCTGGTGCCACTGGTATCGCCCATGGCGGTATGATTGGCTCCTTAAGTGATAAATCCGTATAGAATGTTCTTAAATATGTGCTCAGACGTGCCTAAAAAAATAAAAAAAAAAATTATTTGTTATTTAATGGATACAAAATAAAAACAATATTGCATATTTTCAGGAGCAATTTATGTCAATCGTAAAAACCAACAAGATTTAACGATTGCTCACTTATCATCCAGAAAAAAAATATATTTAACTACAAAAAATAAAATACATAGCAATAACACACATAAGAAATACCGCTATAAACACGTACTTGCGGATCCCGACGGGACTCTGGAAGACATACTGGAGGACCTGGTGGCGAGGGACACTCAAGAGACGCATACGAACCAGAAAGTTCACAATCACTCCGACAGGACGATGTCTTAGGTGGGAAAATCTGTAAGGATAACAAAATATATTTCATTAGTATTTTGTTCGCACAAAAGTTCTTGATATTATTTGTTTGTTTATGAAAAGGAATCGTGAATCTGAACAACTCGAAACAAAAACAGCAGTCAACGCCAGCTTTCTACATAATAAAAGCGTGCAAATCAAACAAAGTATAAGAATACCTATTTCTATTGTTTTCAGTTTTAAGGTTATGAGTCGTAAACAGCCGTTTTTTTTTTTTTTTTTTTTTGTGTACAAAGCAGTATAAATCTCGGTTAGAGGAAAGCCTAACAACAATATCTTGTGCAGTTAGTGCAATTACGTGGTATATAATACAAAGTTGACATCTTGGAGTCTCGAGTGGTGATTGCGTTTGGCGCTTTACAATGCGAAAATAATAGTTTTGCTTTTATTGTTTTTCTGACTTTGTAAAATCATACATATTCATCCAAACCCAGAAAAAAAAAATGCAACGTTAAATGTGGGAGGAATATAAACAAAGGACAATCATACTTTTATATATGATGAATGAATAAATATAATGAACATAATTATAGCTAGGCAAACAAATATAGCATACCGAGTTAAATATAGCATACCGAGAACCATTTTTATTAAACTTAGTGTTTATTACTTTTTGAAGTTTCCCCAAAATATTATTTTCTAAGCTCGATATTTAGGGTAGACTCATCCCAAATAATAGTTTCTGTATTGCCCAAATGTCTTGTAGGGGTTTTAACAGGAATTTGATTCATAAAATTAAATTCATTTTTTGTTTTCATCCTACATGAATCACATTTGATTTAAAAACATTTTACAATGTATTTTATAATGTGCCCATACAAAGTGATTAAAACAGGTCCCCACGTCCAATACTTTCTTTCGCAAAAATTCATTTAGGTTTGTTTATAGATATTATGTTAACAATTTCTTTTTGTTCAAAAAAGAGTTTTGTTTTTTCATGGACATTATGATGTTTTCATACCTTATGTCCATTGACACGAAAATAAACACTTTGGCCATATTACTACCCTGTTTTCAAATACACAATGTTTTTACATCAAATGAACACTTGAAAAAGTTACATATTTAATGCTGTGTTATCCATCGGATACTGATTCAAAAAAAACAACCGAACTTAGAGTTGTTGTACATTAATCAATATTGTAACTGTCGAAAAGGAGTTTCGAACGAATTATTGGTTTCTCATTTTTATACCTACAATTTGCAATACTTGCGTCTAAGAATCATTAGAGTCCAAACATGGGGTGGTAACTTGTTTGCAGTTTAAATTAAGCAAAAACTGAGCAAAAATACTAATGCGTATTTTACTGAGCATATCTGTTCAGAAGAGAGTTTCCGCTCTTTTCAATTTTAGTAAAAATAGATTTAAGCATTTAGAAATAGACATAAAAATAGATTTAAGCATTCAAGTCAATTCCTTATGGCAGTGATCAGAGGTAAAAAGTAAAAAAATAACATCGACTAATAGTAGGGGAGCCAGATCGACCGATTTTCCGACATTTTTGGCACGCCTGAATTTTTGTTTACTTAATGCTTCAATGTCACATTAATTACAGTTATGGCTGCCGAGAATGGCCGAAAACCAAATATACATCCCTTAGTAAAGATATTATATATTTGGTTTTCGGCTGAGTAGAGATTCCCTACACAAAGTGCAGAAAAAATAATTCAATTTTGGTAAGTGTAGTTTGAAATGTTTAAAACAAATAATAATGTTTAACTGCCAACATTATCAAGCGTCATCAGTGTTGCCAGACCAACAAAAAAAATCTAAAAAAAAAACGAAATGTATTGATTTTTGTGTTTTGCTATATGGCAACCCTTTTCGATTTATAATGTCATGGCAGTTCTAAACATTATTATTTTAAACATTAAAAACTAAACAAATGTTTGTAGCAAAATAACCTAGCTACCATGAGTTGGGTAATTTTGTATGCACTTTAAAAGGCTGTTTCTCTTGTTTCCGAACACTTCTATAGTAGCCATAATTGTGATTCACTGATAAGTATTATTGAAGGCATAGCTGGACAAAAATTCAGGCGCCAACATAGGAAAATCGGTAACTAGCTCTTAGGACTATAAGGAAAATAGTCCCATTTTATAAATAAACCGGTTTCACATTTTACATATTAATCTAACCTTACACAGTCAGTCATTTTACATCAATCTATATGAGAGCCTGTTTAGACTGGAAAATTTGATACCGGATACTTATGAGAGTTCGTTTGCGAGAGGGGTGAGTACTATCGTGATGTGACCGTGCGTGAGACTGCTTCAAATTATAAAAATCAGAAGCGTGAGTACTGTTCCAATTCCAAATTCACGTTTTTTTTTCCATTTTGTTCATTATCTGCTTGACTGGCGAAGTGTTAACATCGCAGTATTTTCATAATCAAGCTAATTGCAGAGTGATAGAAAATGAAAAGGAAGCAAACAGAAGCAATAATAATATTTTATGGAGATTGTCTTCTTTTATAAAATGCAAAACATTTGCGTCGTACAAAACTGTATTACTTCACAAAAATTCCACCCGCTTCAAGTGAGGCGTCCTCAAATAATTTGAGTGTAATCACGACGCCATACTCACCACGCCAGACTCACCATGCCAGACTCACCACACCAGAATCAAATTTCGCAGTCTAAACAGGTAAAATAAATCTGTATGCGTGCATGGTGTTGGACGAAAAATTCAATTTTGATTTTGCCTGATGACAGATAATTATATGTTATAGGATGTCTTCTGACTGAATGTGTAATATTTGCTTTAGGGCGCCTGTGTATTTCAAATAAAAATAAACTTTTCGACTTCACCACTTCACAGACCTGTTTTGTGAGGTTTGTTGGGTTGATTTTTGCCGGCAAATCTCCCTGTTAGCGATCAGGAAAAACCATCAGGAAAAGTAGAAACAAATGAGATAAGGAATTTTTTCCTGATGTGCGTTTATAGCGATCAGGAAAAATTGGTCAGTGAACAGGTTGTTTTCCTGATTGAAATGCACACGAAAAACTTTATCTGACAGAAATCTGTCAGTGGAACAAGTGAAAATTGAACTCAAATAATTGGAACGATTTGTTCCATTTTTTTTGAAATGTCAATCAGCTGGCACGAAAAATTAGTTTTCGTCAGGAAAATAAAGAAATACATTTTAAACAATAAATAATTATTCTATAGTAAAATTTATTAGCAAACAAAATTCTTTGAGTTATTTGTAGTCGATAAGTGTAGTATTTGTGTTTAAATCGATTTAAAACAACATAAAAGATCCATTCGAACATTTTTCCTGATGCGTTTTCCTGATCGCTATAACCGGCGTGGCATTTGTTTTACCAGGAGTTCTTAGGCCTTTCTCGTCGTATACGTAACGTGACGTGTGTCGTATGTATAGAATTCAATCCCGAAACCAATTGTCAATCCCGGCCCCGGGATGCCGGGATTTGAAAAAAATAATCTCGGGATCCCGTGATTTATCGACCGGAGTATTTCATTTTGTAAAATTGTGTAAGAAACCATACAAAAATCGATATAAGGTTCAAACATTTGATAACCCATGCTCAGAATAATAGCAAAAAGAAATCAGTTTCTATCCATTTTTATATGATTGTTAAAATGTTAACCTATCCAAAGTTTATTTCAGTTCATTTCTGACTGTTGTTTTTTTGTTGTATAAAGAATAAAAATCGTCACAACCATCCATAAATATAATATATAGCCAACAACACGTTTCCGAATCGTCACTGCGGATTTAGATGAATCCTTGTAGATTATGGAAATCATTGGATTTGTAGAAACTGCTGATACAATTTAATTGGACAACGCAAGCCTGTCCAAAGGAGTTAGCCCTTTATGGGTGAGGTTAAATTTCCAGGATATTGGCAAGTTCGATTCAAACATATGTGTCCAGTGACGTCAGAGAAGTACTCCTGATACAAACTTTATTAATTTCATGTTCAAGCTAAAACTCTAAACCGACAAACTAGTAGCATGCTCATCGTATTTCTGCAATTAAAATGTGTATAAACACAGATAGACGAAATTATTAATATTTCCAAAGGAACACAAAAAAATCAACTTTTTTGTTGGACAAAAAACAACAAGTAAATTAAAGGCGCTTCGACGCGACAACTGAAAAGCGCGGCGGTAGCAGTATTTTTTATTTACCTTTTGACCTTGAAACAAGCAATTAAAATGTTAACAAAGTAATACCGAGGAAGGTTGGAAAAAAAAAAACTTTAAAGCAAAACATAAACATAAACAATCCTCAAGTTGATAGCTACTCTTCTCTTTACAGTATCCAGCCAGCTGGCGCAGCTATAGTCACCGCGGAAATACATACTTCAAAGTTGGAAGTTTAAAGCAAATATCAGAGACTTTAACGAATGTTCTCTAAATATATGCATCAACTTTTAACAAATTTTTTACAGCAATTACAAAAAATTCACTTGATAGAGCAAAAAGGCAGACTTAACAAAGTTTATGGAAAGCATAATCAAAATATACACAGACACAGGTGCCAGACACTACAGACAGTTAATTTTGAATGTCAAGTTGTAAGTTATTATAAATTAAATGTGTTGTTTTTGTTTATTGTTGTGTCAGGTGGTAGTTAATTTAGTAGGTGTGACTTTTTGAACTGTGTCTAATTACGTATTTAACTTTTATATGTTACTATGGAACACAACTTCATGGCATATGAATCCTTTTTCATTTCTGTAAGATAAATTCACCTTTGAGCATCGCGTTTTTGGTATATGAAGAGACATTTAATCATGGATTTGAATTATTTTAAATTTTAAAAAGGATATATCACATTATACAGGGTGAGTCATGAGCAATGCGACAAAATGCTAGGGCGTGTAGGTTGCGTTGAGACAAGAAAAAAATCGTATGGGAGGGGGGGGGTCTATTCCCCTCCGTTTAGCCGGGAGGGACAATTTTCGAAAAAACTGACTTAAAATGGGAAAAAAATTATTTAAAATCAACGGCTTCATTCACAATGCTGTGCGATACGTTTTTGAAAAGCCAATAACTTTTTCTTTCATTCTGTGTTTAAATAAATCTATTCTAAGAAATAGTTTTTGAAATATTAATTTTCAAAGTCAAAATTTTGAAAAAAAAAAATTGAAAAAAAAATTTCAAATTCATTTTTTTTCAAAATTTTACGTAATTAAGTGCTAATTTTAATTTCAAAATTCAATGCTGTTATTAATTTTAAGTCTAAATAAGAAAACCGGATGCAAAAATTATATGTCGTTCTCAAGAAATTAAAAAAAAAACCAAAACCACCTTTTTCTAAGAAAAACATTTATTTTTATTGTAACGAAGCAATTTATTTTTTTATTTAGCATTAATCTTAGTTTTTTTACTTTTTTTTTAATTGGAGTTTTATGAGAACGTAATAAAATTAAATAGTATTGGAATAACCCTGGATTAATATTATTTTCATTGATAACTTCTGAAAACTGACCTGTCAATATTTTTGCCTTGGCCTGCCCGCAGCCAATGGGTTCTACCTGTTATGGGGACAATAGGGACAATAAAACCGCATTTTTTTTAATGAAAAAAAAAGAAAATTGCAACGCAAGATAAATAAAAGGCATTGCAGTTTTGCTTAGTAATTATTTCAAATTTGAATATTAACTCATTAACACGTAACGATGTCAAGCTCATACACCCGAGAAGAATTAACGGACATGCATTTCTGCTACGGTTTAGCTAATGGTCGAAGTCGTGAAGCCGAAAGACTGTACGCTGAAAGATATCCCGATAGGAGGTGTCCCCATCATAGCACATTTCCAAGAATCCACCGACGTCTAAGAGATCATGGAGTGCTGGAGCATCGAAGAAGCGAAAGGCCAGTTTCTGATGAGTCAAGAATCTTAGATGAAAGAATTCTGGATTTAGTCCGAAATAATCCCTCCGTCAGTACAAGAAGGATATCCACTATGCTTGAAGTGTCCCAATCTAGAGCATGTCGAGTACTTCGGGCGGAAAATTTACACCCGTACCACTTTACGCCTGTTCAGGAACTCACCTCAAACGACAAGTTATTGAGAACCGAATTTTGTAGAACATTACTACTTAGAAATGAAACCGAACAAAACTATTTTAGAAGAATATTCTGGACGGATGAAGCACAGTTTACTAGGGATGGGGTTACTAACTTCCACAATTTACATTATTGGAGTAGCGCCAATCCACACACAAAAAAACAAAACAAATCACAACACCGCTTTAGTTGTAATGTTTGGCTTGGTATTGTTGGACACACTGTGATCGGGCCCCGGTTTTTGAATTCCATTATTAATGGAGAATCATACCTGCAATTCCTACGAGACCTTTTACCCGATTTATTAGACAGCGTTCCATTGGTTATAGCAGATACTTTAATCTACGAACAAGATGGTGCTCCAGCACACTACAGCTTACAGGTGAGAAACTGGCTGGATGATCATTTTAGTGACCGTTGGATCGGAAGAAGGGGCCCCACGGAATGGCCGCCTAGGTCACCAGATTTAACTCCCCTAGATTTCTATGCATGGGGATTTATGAAGAATTATGTTTACGAAGTGGAAATAGTTTCATTGGAACAACTGAAGGAACGAATTGAAGTCGCTGGAGTCAAATTGCAGGAAAATTTGTCAAGCATAAACTTATGTGAAGCCATTACAAGGAGATATAATCTATGCCTTCTAAACAATGGAGATCATATCGAGAATTTTTTATAAGTACTTCCAATAAAAAACATAGTAAAAATAAAAGGAATAAAAAAAACTAAAAAAACTAAGATTAATGCTTCTTAAATTGCTTCGTTACAATAAAAATAAATGTTTTTCTTAGAAAAAGGTGGTTTTGGTTTTTTTTTAATTTCTTGAGAACGACATAAAATTTTTGCATCCGGTTTTCTTATTTAGACTTAAAATTAATAACAGCATTGAATTTTGAAATTAAAATTAGCACTTAATTACGTAAAATTTTGAAGAAAATGAATTTGAAATTTTTTTTTCAATTTTTTTTTTCAAAATGTTGACTTTGAAAATTAATATTTCAAAAACTATTTCTTAGAATAGATTTATTTAGACACAGAATGAAAGAAAAAGTTATTGGCTTTTCAAAAACGTATCGCACAGCATTGTGAATGAAGCCGTTGATTTTAAATAATTTTTTTTCCATTTTAAGTCAGTTTTTTCGAAAATTGCCCCTCCCCGCTAAACGGAGGGGAATAGACCCCCCTCCCATACGATTTTTTTCTTGTCTCAACGCAACCTACACGCCCTAGCATTTTGTCGCATTGCTCATGACTCACCCTGTATAGAATTTGTATTATAACAAAAAACATTATTTATAACTATAACCAGGCCACGGGTAAACACTTCCAGCTTAATGATTGCAATCGTAATCTTGTTGGATATAGTTCACTTTAGCTTTTTGTCAAAAAAGTTATGTAAGTTGAACTGAAATAAGCGGAAATTTGCGTATTGACAAGGTGCTCACTCGTCGTCAACTGATGAGTGCAAAGTGAGCATCCGCACGAAACGCCATTTTTTCATGGACTAAAGGCCATAAAAAGCTAATTTGAATCAATAATTTCCAAGACTATAGTTGACTCAATTTTTTTTTTTTTTTTTTTATATTTAAAAAAAAAAATATTTGAGAAAACTCGATTTACTTAAAAACCTAACCGCTTGTAATTTTAACTTACGATTAGGTATTATAAGGCAAGTTATGCATTACGACGATAGCGAAAACGAAAAAAGTGGGTCTGGAAATTCTGTCTGCCTGTCTGTATGTCTGTATGTATCATCACCTACAGCTTAAACGGCTTAGTCGATTTACTTCAAATTTGATGTGTAGGGTTTGTAGACCATTCTTTAGAGGCGAAATTAAAAAAAAATTATAGCTCAAAAACTAACGGTACCTGCCATATAATGGTTTTGGGAACATTTCTGGAAAACGGCTCAAACGATTCACTTTGCTGATGGTTTTAATCTGATTTCCTTTTGTTAAATTGCAAAAAACAAATGTTGGCAAGCCTATTAACGGTACCTCCCATAGAACTGTTATTTTTTTCTTGAGCTATCTCATGAACGGATTAATCGATTTGAAACTAAAATTTTTTTTTTGGAAAGGTCTAGACGATTTAAACAAATTTTGATACCATTATTTTGCAAAAAAGTTTAATTTTAGTTTTAATTAATTTTTTTAATTTATTTTTTTTTGTAAATTCAATATTTGGAAAATGGCTAGACAACAATTTTTTTATTTTTTGTGCATAAAATGCACACAAATAAGCACTTAAAAATCGCGTTCTTCAAATTTGTAAAAAAAAACTTTTTTATAAAAAATATTAAGTAAACATCGATTTATTTAAAAATCGCTCTAACGACTTTGGAATAATTTTTTTTTTGTAAAGTTTAGACAACAAAATTTTCCACATACTTTGATTTTGGCTGGAATCTTTGTAAAAAGAAGTTTTAGTACTTTTGTGAAAAATTCATATGATTTGTTTTTCCATTATATTAAAAAAAAAAAAATTGCCACAAGAACAAGTACGTGCGACCCAGTCGTGCACTTTACTTTTCTTGCATAAACTCAAACCTATTTACCGAAGAAAATTGTCTTTTTCACAGAAGTTGGTTTGATGTATGAAAGCATCTACTCCATTTGATAGAGGTGATGCTCAGAAGTTGGTGCTCATTTTTATTGATATGAAACTGGAGATTTCTATAGAGTACCTGAACTTGGCTTTGAGTACGGCATACTCCGTTTTATTCATATCACTTTATAGCTCTTTATTATTAATTCCGAAATTATTTAAACAAATCCTTTTACTCGGCAACGACACCTTAGTTCATTGCTTCTTCAACTTCAATTCCATTTAGTTGACCTTGGTTACACTTAATGCGAACATACAAACGCAAAATGTCCTTCGTTGTTTTCGTAAACCTAGCTAATGCCTTTTAAGATTTATTTCGAATTTTATCAACAAGGTTCCAAAGAGATTTTCTTTTAAATTTGCAGCTGAAATAATATTCTTTACTTTAAGCGGTATTTTGCCGAAGAATGTCCAGATGGTAATTTGAATGCGGTTAAAAATAAATCTTCTCTCTGTATATATAGGAGGTATAAAATTCAAAAAAAAATATTGGCAATTTGATCCTTTAATAATGTTTCTCCTCCTGTTAGTGAATTATAATGGTCGTCAGTACCTAAGGTCTGCATTTTATATTATAATCATCAAGGCATAACAAGCCATTCAATATTCATTGGGATAAAACTTTTAACGTGAAGTAATTGCAGCTCTCGGTTGTCGGTTGGGGTTAATAAGCTGTTATTTTTGTGTATATAAGCTGTGCTGTTGAAGGGTCGTGGAAAAAGCTTTCACAGTTCGATGATTAGCATGAAAATTATTACATAGAGCGTAAATGGGTGGAGGAGAGGATATTATTACAAATTATTATTATTTTTGAAATCTTGGATGCCAATTAAAATCATTAAAAGCGTTGAAATAATGTAAGGTCTTTATTTTTCATAATAAATCTGCTGTTGTTGATGAAATATTTAAGCTCATTAGTAAAATGAAATTGAAAACATGTTTAACAGAGAAAATTCAATGGGAGAAGGAAAAGAGTAAAATGAATGAAAGCTTATAAGAGTAGCATAGATATTAAGTTATGTTATTATTAAAAATAGGAAAAAACAATTAATATGATAAATAAACGCATATTTACTTGCCAATATTGTGCTTTGCTTTTAAGCAAAGGAAGGTTTTAAAAAGTAAATTGCGCCATTCTATCTATGTGAGTATTCTGTTGTCTAATTAACGGTGTCAGAGCCAAAATCGATGGCTTATTATACTGCCGCTAACTTTGTAAAGGCCTTAACTACATTTTCACTTTTCGAAGAGGAAGAAGAAAAAACTGTTTCGCCTTTCGCAATATAGAACGTGAAAAATACCAAAAAAATATGTGTCTTTATTTTTTTATATAATATAAAATATGTCATAAACTCAAAAAATAAAATTTTGCAGATAGGGCGTTTACGAAGTTAGCGGCAGTATAGTTCTCAAATGTGTTAAGTGCTGAAACTTTGATTTAGCAGAGAATCGAAATGGTATTTTCTAAAACGTCACTACTGATAAAACACCCACTAGGGTGGGTCAGAAGTCCACAAATACATTATGGACTTATGACTCACCCAGGTGGGTCAGAAGTGCACAAGAAAGTGGGCCACAAGTTCATAACTTTTAAGGAGAAGTGGGTCACAAGTCCACAATAAAACTAAAGCAATTATGAAATCATAGATACCTATTTATTTTTAAAGAAAATAACAAAATTAATTAACATAAATTATATGGCACCTTCAGCGTTGTTTTATCAGGCGAATGGAAGCAATTAGTGATTATTTGTGTAGCTCATTCAGAGCACGTAAGTACCTACTTAGTATTTGTTGTTTAGAATTACTTTTCCAAATTGCAATAAGGTATTTTGAATTTGAAATTCAGAGCACGTAAGTACCTACTTAGTATTTGTTGTTTAGAATTACTTTTCCAAATTGCAATAAGGTATTTTGAATTTGAAATTCAAAATACCTCATTGCAATTTGGAAAAGTAATTCTAAACAACAAATACTAAGTAGGTACTTACGTGCTCTGAATGTGCTACACAAATAATCAATAGTTCCTTTCAGATTCAGACAAGAGTTGAATTTCCTCACACATTTTCGTTGCCATGAAAATGGAGTAGCAAAAGTCTGTTTCCAGAACCGTGAATTTGTAAAATGTGTTATTACAATTGTAACGAGACATTCCATAACGGTGACGAACATTTTCCTTCAAAAAAATTTCTTTGACTTCGGCAAAAGTCAGTGGGTCAAAAGTCCATAATCGATGGGCCAAAAGTTCACAGGAATTTCTTGTGTACTTTAGACCTACCTGGGTTAGTCATAAGTCCATAATGTATTTGTGGACTTCTGACCCACCCTAGTGGGTCAGAAGTCCATTATGGACTTTTGGCCCGTGGACTTCTGGCCCTGCGCCATTTTTCTCTGGTTTCACACCCTAAGTTGGTTAAGGGAGGGAAGTTCTTCACTACTGCGTACAACATTAAGGAAAGATTTTGAGACTCATTGCACTTGTCTATTTTTGCCTACAGGCTTCACGGTCAATTTGGAATTTCAACCACATGATTGTTTCGATATACACTGGATCAAAATCACCCAAAAAATGATTTTCGCTACGATACCATGTACATTTCTAAACCGAAAACTTTGGTAAAGACAGTGAGATACGACGTGGTTATCTTCATCTCAATTCTAACTGAAATCAAGTCATGATCATGATCAGTCAGGAATCAGTTCTCATCATCATCCGCAGAATCTCTTCTTTATACAAGACAGCAGCAGCTGTTATTGATCTTGATCCAAGGTATCTATATGCATTTTGTACCTGGAAGCACTGTTTCGTTCAAATAAATGTGTATCAAAGAATAGGATGTATTGTCTTGTTGGCGCGTTTGTGTAACCCAACCCATTTCTCACAAAACGTATATCCATACATCAACTGTTCGTTGCAAGGATAAAGGTATGATGGCTGCATCATCTTTAGTAAATATCTATTCCACATAAATACAATAGTGAAGTGTCTCTTACATAGTAATGTCAAAATAACGGCTTTTTACAAGATGGAATTGAAAGCATATGCGTAAATGTCTGTCTGTTTATTTGTTCTGGCAAATCTCGAGAACGGCTGTACCGGTTTTTATGGTTTTTTCACTGTCTGATAGCTAATGTTGTAGCGCGTAACATAGAATATTTTAATTACTCCCTAGGTTGGGCTTGGGTCACTTTTTCGAAAATTCTTATACTAAGACTATTTCAATTACATATATACCCAAAACATAGCGCTAGGGTTGTTTTCTAGAAAACACTAATACATTTATGAAATCGATGACTTTGACTCAAAAACACACCTTAATATTTATACAATTAAATAATAAAAATAAAAAAATTGGCAAAAATTTGGCCCCATAATATTATAAGAACTCTTTCAAAATCAATGTTTTATCCCTTTTTTAAGCGGCGCAGCAACGCCCCGGCTAACAGCTAAACCCTATCAGATTTCATGGTTATCAAATGAATGGTTTTATAAAATCAGCCCAAAAGGATTCTGATATTGTTCCATTCTGATTCTTAATTTTTTTTTTATCAGATTGCCGTTGTAGGTATATTCGGCAAACGGTCATCCAATATTTCTGATCAACGACCTTCATGTTGCTAAATCATCAGCTAACTATAGCGTAGTTTTAATTTTTATCTCAACTTTATGAATTGGGAAACAACATTTTTTTTTACCGATTCTGCATTTTGAACAATGTTGCTTTGAAGATGAAAATTTTGAGCACTATCAACCCGATATTTCTATCATGTAAACTTCGTGTACGTGATATTTTTAGTAGTTCTTATAAAACTCTATTTCAGGTTTGTGACCTATAATTAGGGAAATCAATCCCGGGATCCCGGACGATTTTTGCTCTAAACCAATCCCGGGATTGCCAGTCACCAATCCCGGGATATTCGGGATTGGGATTGAGAGCAGATTTAAGCAAATAAATAAATAATTTTAGCTTTAGATGGTTAGTTTTTTGTGATCGAAATAACCCCTTTCCAAGAATAATGAAGAGGAAATAATCATCGCAACAATGAGTGTATGTTAGAAATTTGATGGCGCCAAACAATACCACATTTTTTACCACTTCCTAAACTGATTTTGATTTAGCAGGTGAGATCGTCGACGTTCTCACTCCATTAAAATTAGCTGTTGAAGCAATCTGCCGCCAAGAATCAAATCTGTGTACAGCTGATGCAGCTTTAAGATTTTGTTTCGATTAATTGGCCAGCAAAAATACAATTTTGGCCAAAAAAAATGACAAAATCTCTGTCAAAAAGAATCCAGCAACGACGGCGCACAGAATTATCTGGTTTGTTAAACTATCTACAAAATCCATCAACCCAATATTCTGGTGAAGTATTCATATCCCCTTGTCAAACTGCGATAAAAAAAACAGATAAAATCACTAATCCAGAGACTTACTACAAGCCAGCACAGAAAAATTCCCAATAGTGGTACTGATAATAATAACGAAGAAGAAAATAGTGTAAATATATTGAAACCACCCATCCAACTTACACTAAAACAGCAATTACAAGCAGAAATTAATAAAAAAATGCAAACTATTTTACCAGAAACACAAACTGAATCGGATTTAACGGTGTCCATAAGAAAAGAACTGAATCTCTTTGAAAATGGAGGTACCCGAGGACATCATCTGGATTTAGTCTACAAGTTTTTACTGTCCATTCCACCAACAAGCGTAGAAGCAGAGCGAGCGTTTTCGGCGGCCAGTTATATTGGCAAGAAATTTAGGAGCCGGCTTGGGGACGATACTCTTGATGCCCTTATTTTCCTTTGGTTTTATTTCCAAAGGTCAGCTGAAGAACAAGAGCAAGATTAAATGAATATATACCTACCCCTTGATTTTTTCACTTTTTTTTATAATTTATCTTTTTTGTTTTTGTGAAGTTATTTTATTTTTATTTTGTAAAAACCTTGAATTAAGTTTATTTTTATTTATTTCTGTATCAAAAAATTATCTGTTTATTTTTTATGAAGTGAATTATTGTTTGTTTCGTTTTTATTTATATTATTTAACATAGGTTCAATTTTTTGAACCATGTATCAATTTTTGGTTTGATTTCTTGAGTAAATTAACAATAAAAAATATACCTTCCAATCCCGGGATCCCGGGATTCATTTTTTTAAATCCCGGAATCCCGGGATTGAAAATTTGTTTCAGGATTGAAATCCCTACTTATAATGCACATAACGCAGATTTAGTGTTAAAGGTTTTTCACAAATGTGGCCATTGATAAAGGCCGAACCCGATTTCATATAAATTTGGTACGGCATTTAATATAAGCATTCAACATTAAATGGCATTTAAAGTTTTTGAATAAACAGCCTTTTAATGATAGCTACCATAGAACTTTTCTCATATTTAGGACACTTTTCCACCTTTCAACATAATTCAGTAAATAAAATTTTCCCAATCCCATAGTTTGCAACAAGAGCAAGATCCGTGCGGCTCAGTCGTGCATTTGATTTATTTTGCACTTTCTTTAAGGTGAGGTTATGTAAAAGAAGTCTCTTGTGTTTTTGAATTATTGGAATCGAATTTCCTGATTTTAACTTTCACCGATTGTTTTTACACGTTAGAACCAGAACACTTGTTTAAAATATGATTACGTGAGGTTCCATCCGTGAAAAAGAATTTTTAAATGTCTTTGATTATGTTTTCGACGAGAAATAAAATGCACGACCCAGTCGCACGAACTTGCTCTTGTAGCAAACTATGGGACTACAAAAAATGGCCTAAACGTGAGATAAAGTTATATTGCAGCTATCATTCAACGGTTGTTTTGCCAAAAACTTTGAATCCCATATTGTGCTAAATGTCAGTTTTAAAATCTGTACCGAATTTATAAAAGGAATCGGCATAGCCGTTATGAAGTTATGAAAAAATTTGTAAAAACCGTTAACACCAAATCTCCCTTACGTGAATTTTCAGCCAAAAACCTGAAATGCAGTTATATTAAGACTACAGCAAATATAACGTACAGCAAGTTTCATCAAAATTGTTAGATCGTGTTTTCGAACAAATTAAAAAAAACTAAAACCGTTATATGGCAGGGCTAAAACAAAAATTTGAACTTCTCCTCTAGGGAATCACCAAAAAGTGCTATATACGAAATTTGAACTAAATCCGTCAAAATGTTTAGGCTGTAGGTCGTTGCACATACAACCGCACATATACGCACATCCGCACAGAAAGACCGACGGACGGCATGACGAAACCTACTTTTTTAGGCTTCTCTAGTATCGTAATGTCAAATTTGATTTAGATCTCTATTTTTTTTACTCGAAGGCAATACTTGCCCTATTGAGCAAGTAAAAATTACTGCATTGAATATTCTACGTGACAAAATACACTAAGTCATTTTTATGTTTTCTTGATGGACGTACTAGGAATACAAATGTCATATTAAAACTTTTATAATACAACAGCTATCTATACATATTTTTTTTTTTTTAAACACTTTTTCCAAACCTTATCTTCAATTAAAATATCTTAAAGTTTTAAAAATAAAAATAAAAAAAATTCAATAAGAACACTTTTCTAGTTAACTCTGTAAGAAATTAAACTTTTTTACTACTTTCCTTTTAAAATTTTACTTATTGTTGACCCATTTCTTTTTTTTTTTATTACCGGAGAAAGAAATCAAATGAAAGAATTTACTTTTCAGCTTCGCAATCATATTCCATAAATTTTCAAACTTGTTCATTGATTCGTTCACTATAGATAACAGAGAGAAAGATTCCGACTGTTCACTTTTTTCTCACTAAGAAATAAAGCAAAAATCAAATACGGATGAAAAAAAGAAAAGTTCCACCGAATACCTTATTCAAAGCTTACGGTGTCCAATTATTAAACTGAATATAGCGAATCTATCAAACTAATTCACTTTAAAACTTTTCCTTTAGTTCTTCCTCAAACAGTTATCGGTAACTACTGCCGATTTTAAATTCAACAGAAATGTGTCTTATTGTCTTCTTATAAAAAAAAAAAAAAAAAACAAAGATGTGATTACCGGACGAAGTTAGCGAAAAAGAAAAAAATAGATATAGATTTTTTTAGAATTCGCTTCAAGTCACACTCATCCTGTCGAATAATAAAAAAAAGAATATCGGAAAAACTTTCAACAGTTAAAGGAATGAATAAAAAAACAAAATCCCATCTCTAGAAGTTGAAGAAATAAAAAAAAATAATATAAACGGAAAATCCTACAATTTCATTATAACTTTAACATTTTGCCACTATTCACCCGCCCACCTGATTTTTTTTTTTATTAGAAGACAGGATAAGACAAATAATATCCCCGAACACCACCGAGGAACTATGGAAAGAATTAGGGTAGCTCCCAATGCCTTCTAAGACCAACGCACCTACATAGTTTCTAATAAAAAAGAAAGAACGAAGTTTTTGCAAAAAAAAAATATCCTTCGGAATAAATTGTAAATGCAAAAAGAAAAAGGATATCAAGGAAAGAACAGACACAAATTTAAAGAAACAGATATTATGGAATAAACTAAGACAACGAAAAAAAAAATAATTGTAACCGAGAGCGTCTAAAGAAAGTTTCAAAGTACATTCGTAGCGTCTGCTAATTTTTTAAGACTGTGAAACAGAATCCGAAATAAAAAGCAGAAAAAAAGAAAACAAATAACTTGGCAAATTAAAGTAATATCCTGGAGCATTTTATGAGTGCTTCACTTGGCACCTTTAAAGAGTAAGTAGGTGTATATAAACCGAGCTATATGATCAAACGTTTTTCGTCTGTGTATATATAAGATTTACAATTTACACACAAAAAATAGAAAAAATTTTAAATGGACTTGCAACAAGGATGAATGTTGAACACAAGGACGAAGAATGGAATGGGCTTGAAAATGGTTTGAAAGATGTACAAAACAACAAAGAGATACAGTTACAGAGTGGAAGGACGAATAGTTCATGAACAGTTGGAAAATTAGCCTCGTTTATGATTCGTGCTTCTTTGGGGATTTTCCTTTTTTTTTTTGTGTGTGTGATTTTCCTGTTTCTGACATTTTTTTCAACGTAAATTTAGTAATTCAGTATCTATAGAATGTCACAACGGCATGCAGAATAATTCACAACAAGTGACTTTAATAGAAATGTTCATGAAGGGATTTATTCTTAAACCTTTGAGCTTTTGGGTATAGAAAGGGTAAAAAGGATCGCATACAAACATTTTGTTTGTCTGTTCAAAATTAAGGAGTTACATCATCTTTTGTGATGGATGATATTATGTATAGTATTGTTGTTAAATGATGTGTAAAAAAGGACGTTTCTTGCAGCAAAATTCAAAAAGTTGGATTGGCTATGCTAACAAGCAACTTTTGGTTTGAGTAATTTGATGTCTTGTCGTGTTATAATTAAAAACGTGATTTCACTTAATCCAATCATAATTGTATATTTTGTAAGATGTGTCAAAGCCAGACGTCAAATTGGCATTCATGTCATATACAACAAAACTTCACAAAACATGGACAATTCCCACAAATACAGAACACAGAAGTCCCCCGGACATTAGTCCCAAACACTCTTGCTTCGGAACTTATGTCAATCCCGAAACCATTTCGTTCCTTATTTCTAACTAAATTAGGAAATGAATCCCGAACAAAGGTTTCGGGACTTACGTCCTGGAGACTTCTATCTCTGCGCCAGACTTTTTACCTATTCTCGAACTTGCGGTGGACCGCTTTTGAATGTTTTCGGTTGTAAGTAACGGAATAGGAGTTGACGTCCATTTTCTATTTTTATTGAAACGTTGGCGAATAAAGTCCTAAAAGAATCCAACTGGATGTGCGGCAGGCATAAGAACGAAGTAAACACCATGCAAAGCTATTATAACTTAGTTCGAGTTCAGTTCTTTAAGGAGCGGAGAAAAGCAACTGGCTAATGTGGTCAATAATGGGAACTACTTATGTAAGTCTTGAATTGTGCGTAAGTGGAACTGGTTTTCATTTTCGTCCATGACTCATATTTGATACAAAATTTAAGACAAAATATACATTTGTTTTTGAAACCGTATTGAACACATAAAAGATTTTTCTGTTGGACTTATAGGATCGTGTTTTAATTTATTTGTATACACTGAATGAAGTCTGAAAATCAGGTAAAATTGAGTACTTAACTGTGATCAAATGTGATACATTTAAAAGAAAATTTTGGATAAAAAATCAATTTTGTATGGTGAAGTTTGAAAAACTGCAATCATAAGAAGACTCTAGAACCTATGCGCATCGTACACCTCTTATTCTAGCATCTCGCCTTAAAAATGACATGTTCATTCCATTAAACCGTTATAATGGCCGCAAACGATGTGACCTTTATACAAAAAATACACTTTTAGTGGCGAATTTGAAAATTCCTATAAAAATTTGATTATTAAGCCCATTTCAATTTAAAAAACTCAATTCGCAATAAAAAACACGTCGAATCGCTTTCTGAAATCGACAAACTGGTCCGAAGAGGCCAAGGCTATTGAACTATAATGCTTCAAAAGGAAACAAGAACTGAATTGCAAGTCATGCAATTACAAAATTGCTACTTCTACCAAAAAAGTCGAGAAGAAAACTGGGTTTTAAGGGAACCAGAAAGGAATGAAACTCTAATTTTTACCAGAAGTTAAGAAATTTCAACATTTTAGCACCAATGTACAATGGATGATACACTAGGTGATGTGGGTGATATGGTACCAAAACAATTCTTTCCTTACTTTCTATTCCTTCTAACTTGTGTCATTCTAAACCTGCTGTATTTACAAGCAAAGTGCCTTACAGAAAAATTGTTAAAATATTATTATTAATTTTTATATTAATGCCTACAAAGACACAAATGAAAATGTGATAGGAAAATCACAGTTGGGGTATAATCACTTTGTTGCTTGCTTTTGGAGCGACTTCGAATCACTTTCATTTCCATTGAGCATAGCCGTGCAACGACAAGCGTGCCACCACGTTTTCTGCTATACCAAAGCAACAACTCCTCTGAGGAATTGAGCTCACAAGAATCGTGCCCCACGTTGGGCGCCATATTTGTAAGCTTTGCTTCAATGGGACTTCTTCGGTACAGTAAAAGCGGCGCCCAACCACTCGTTTTTCAGTTGAGCAAAGTCATGCAATAACAAACATAAGGAGCTTTTACAAGATCATCATGAAAAAATACAAGAAGTTAAGCGTGCCCTCTGAACGGAACCTCAGCATCGTGTTTCCGATCCCTATAAAAGGAAATTCTCTTGTTTAAATTAATAAAACAAAAACCGGTCTCCTGAATAATGCATAAGGTCATTATATGCAGTTTTGTTTTTATGGAAAACTAAATCGGTTCTTATCATGCAGTCTCGTCCCCAACAAACACTTTCAGTTTTTCAGAATGACTTTGCATAACACTTGCAGTTGTATTAAGGTGGAGAACAATTTAAAACTTTGATGTCATCATAGGATTCACATTGCAGTCAAGGAGATTCTTTATCCTATTACATCTTTATTTCGGAAAGCGTACTTGCTGGCATATATTGACGCATGATTGGAATGGCAAAGGATAATAATATGGGTCACATATGCAAAATGATGAGTTCAAGTTTTGCTCACTTTTTCTGATAACTTTCATAACAGAAAAGTAAGTAACAGCTTTAAATCATCTTTTTGCATATGACCCAATGTCTATAATTCAATCGTAAGTATCCAATTAGATAGTATAGATATGGATGAGATTCAACGAACCATTATGGACAAAGCATCGCTTGTTGGATCTGCAAAATTACCCCAAAGAATCTGGTAGAAGAAAGACTTTCTGTGCGAAACTGGAGGCTACAAGCCCAAGTTAGAACTTTTTTTGACCACTTATCGACCCTGAACTGCAGACCAAAAGAAAAAGAAAATACGCAGTTTTATTACAATGAAATGACCATCATAGTCAGAAAAATAAAGTGTACGACTGGGCCCCACGAACTTGCTAATGTAGAAAGTTACCAAATAATTAAAATTAAATTTAATAAAATAAATTTAATATTTTTTTTAATAAAAATGAAAAATACGAATAAAATCATAGGAATTAATTTCAAAAGAGCTAAAACTTCTTTTTTGGAAGACATTTTTTTTGCCTGAATGCAAGTTTATCAAAAAAATACGGGTGATTTTTTAAGAGGTTTAAAACTTTTTTTTTTAAAAAACACAAAAAATTCAAAAAAATGAATAAAATATTTATTTGAATCGATAATTTGAACCTTGCAATTTAATGTTTAAAGATAATTTTATGCAAATGTTGACCGCGGCTGCGTCTCAGGTAGCCCATCCGCTGAGTCCAATTTTGGCATACTCTTTCACACATATCGGCCGGTATCTCACGAATGAATGCATGGATGTTGGCTTCCAGTGCGTCAATCGAAGCGGGCTTGTCCCTATAGACATTAGCCTTGACATACCCCACAAAAAATAGTCTAATGGTGTCAAATCGCACGATCTAGGCGGCCAATTGACCGGCCCGAAACGTGAAATTTACTGTTCACCAAACTCGCCTCGCAATTGCGCCATTGTTTCGCGTGCTGTGTGGCATATGGCACCGTCTTGTTGAAACCACATATCATGCAAGTCAAGAACTTCCATTTCGGGCAAAAAAAAGTTTGTTATCATCGCTCGGTAGCGTTCACCATTGACAGTAACGCTGCGATTCGCATCATCTTTGAAGAAATATGGCCCAATAATGCCGCCGGCCCATAAACCGCACCAAACAGTGGCTTTTTCGGGATGCATTGGTAGCTGTTGCAATGCTTCTGGCTGATCTTCACTCCAAATGCGGCAATTTTGCTTATTTACGTACCCATTCAACCAAAAATGAGCCTCATCGCTGAACACAATTTTTCGATAAAAAAGCGGATCCTCGGCCAGCTTTCCAAGAGCCCATTCACCAAAAATTCGGCGTTGTGGTAGGTCGGCTGGCTTTAGTTCTTGCACCAGCTGTATCTTAAAAGGCTTTACGCCCAAATCCTTCCGCAAAATTTTCCACGTAGTGCTGTAACAAAGGCCTAACTGCTGGGAACGGCGCCGAATCGACATTTCGCGGTCTTCTGTCACACTAGCTGATACGGCCGCAATATTTTCTTCACTACGCACAGTACGTAAACGTGTTGGTGGTTTAATGTCCAACAAAGTAAATTTGGTGCGAAATTTGGTCACAATCTTCCGAATAGACTGCTCAGAAGGTCGAGAATGCCGATCATAAAATGGAAGCAGCGCGCGATGAACATTTCGAACCGAGCACGAATTTTGATAGTAAAATTCAATAATTCGCAAGCGTTGTTCATTTGTAAGACGATCCATGGTTAAATTGCAAACCAAACTGAAGCTGTTTGACAGTGACACAAGGTACTAAACACACGTCAGCTGTCAAAACCAGTGTTGCCAAAACCAAACCAGCTAAAAAATCACCCGTTATAAGCTTGGGATTTTTTTTTTTGCAAATTAACATAAGACAATTGCATAAAAACCATCTGTAATTTTTTTGGAGAAAATCGTTGAAGCCGTTTTTGAGAAAATTAAGCTTTTCCAAAACCTTTAAATGGCAGATAACGTTTTTTTTGAGCTAAAAAAAAAATTTCAATTTCTTTTCTAAGGAATAGATAGTCTATTAATCCTATATACCAAATTTTAAGTTAATCGGAACAGCCGTTTAGGCTGTAGGTGCTGATACATACAGACTGACAAACAGACAGACAGAATTTCCGGACCCACTTTTTTCGCCTTCGCTAACATCGTAATGTTATGTTTGATTGTTATCTCAAAATTTTCTTGTTTGCACGAATGCATAACTTGCCTTAAAGTATCTATAATCGCAAGTAAAAAGAGAATTTATAGAAATAATTTTTGAAAATAATAAGCTATATTTAAGAATCTTTGGTCAATGACAACATTTAATATTAAATACTGCTTTAAAACTGAGCCCAATGTAGTAATTTAAAAATTAATTTTATTATCTGAGTAAGTAAAACATTAAACACAACATTTATTTTATCACAAACGATTTAAATATCTAAATCAACTACTATTAAAATCAACTCACACCAAACTGTAAGTATGTACAAAAAAAAGTTGTGTCCTTATCGCTATAAAAACAAAATCTCTAATAATTACATCTCAGACAGTTTTAACTTAAAGTACACAAGCACTTAATAAAACGAAACAGTAACCTTCATTAGCCTTTAGAGCAATAATCTTAATAGTTAACTCCAACAAACATCTACTTAATTGCGTCTTAAATTTTACCCTTAAGAAGAAATGTCAACCAGTAATGGATGAAAAAAAAAAACATTTTTTTATTTTAATGCATAATCCAGCTATTAATTATAAAGTTTTGCTCATCTCCACCCTAATGATACACACCATCAACGTCCAATGCAAAAGGATATCACTTTATTTTTGCCACAAAATGTCCAGTCTAATCTTAAATTTATAATCTTCTTTCAAAAACTTTTGTTGTGCTTAATTATATCTTTTCTATTACAAATCCACAAAACGAAAGAAAAAACAAAAGGCAAATAAAGTATAGACTTGCAACCAACCGAAAAGACTCTAATGTTATTACATCCTATAGTATAGTCCGTCTTTGTGTCTCTTCATCAGAAGGACATCAATTTTCCATCCACATCCACAATGCACCTAACAGCATGCAAATAGTTGAGCAGAGAATAGAAGAAGACTCAAGAAGTTTTTCTAAGATTCTTTCTCTCCAGCTACCTCAACTATATCTCTCTTTCCCAACTGACGATACACAAAGGACATCCCAAGGCATGTTTAAGGTAATTATTTATAAACTCTCCCTTACTCCAACATCTTCGTCGTTGGTTTCTCTGTCATTTTAAACGATGCGGGTAGCTTTTCTTAATGTCATTTTGTCCTTTAAACATAGAATAACCAAGAAACGCATTCATTATGCCTGAGAACTTAGGGATGGGGTGGTAAAGAACACCATACCAAATTCTACACACAATCTATAGTGCGGTGAATAAGCCATGGGAGTAGGGAAAGGATTTAACAAAAACAATGTTTGACGAAAATGTAAGGTAATTTACCATGATTCTTTGTCTGGTTTGCTTCCGGAGTTGGCAAAAAAAAAAAAAAAACAACTAACTAACCTATTTGGAACTCCTGGCCTAAGATAGTTTGTTTGGTTGGATGAGTTGCTTTGGTTACTTTCAGATGGTAAAAAAAAAAACATAACTTCGAGTATTTGGATGTGCATTGTGCATCCTTGTTCCTGGGGTCTGGTTCTGGTTCATAATACGTAACTACCTAGATGACGTTAAAAAACATTTTTTTTTTCTGCTCGGTTATTCCAAACAGACCATACATTACTCGAAAATAAACACAAATCAGATAACGAGTTCAAACTTTATCTAACAACGAAACGGTATTTGAACTTCGCCCCATTGACCTTCTTCTTTAACTTTTCCGACGATGTTATGCGATCACAACTCTCCCACTTCACTATATCGGTCTGCTTGTAGGGTTTGTCGGGTTGGCATACGAAAATGTCGGCAAGCCTCCCAGTTCCATTTCTGAGGCCATCTAAATTTGTTTTTTCTAGAGATTCTTAGGCAAACAATTGTTATATTTCTTTCCATTCCCTTGGAAGAAATTGAGATTTTCGTCCATTCCTTTGGAAGAAATTGAGTGTTGTTGTAGCTATTTGCGGTTATAAAACTAAAGCCCCATTTTGTATGTACTATATAAATAATAAAAACCTACTTAATGTATAACTAAAACAATAAACATAACTACATGTAGGTATAGTAACATCAGAAAATTGCACTCACAATGAATGAATGCTTCGGTGAACAAAAATGTCTGGTTAACTTATTTGAGTATCTATACCTGATGTATTCTGTTTCATGTATCCTGAAAATGCAATTCCTTTCCATCTGAAAATTGTCATATCCCTCTTCGTGTATATAATACATGTGTATTTATTGTACACTTGTGTTTTCAACAACAAAAGTAAATACATTATTTTAAAATGAAATCAATTTACGTAAATTGCTCTTTGTTTCCCTTTTTTGTTTAAAACAGAAAAAGAATGAAAATATAGGTTCCTTAAGTGGACATAAACACAAAATGCCATCAGTATAAACTTCAATATATCCCTAAGAGATTCATTTTAAGTTACACTTAATTTCATACGAAAATAATTTGAAAAAAACAAAAAAGTTTTTACAAACACGATGTGTATAATTACAGGGTGATTCACATAAGAAAATATTACGCCTCTAAGTAGTACTTACAGATGTTTCTACCGAGAATGCGTATCGGAAGTTGGAAGAAATATCTGCTCGGGCTGCTGATGTAAACCATGTTGTTCAGCAACTTAAATATGCCAACATTAAAAAAGCGCATTTCTCTTGGTTCTTATTTTAAAGCCAACTACTTGATGTGTTTTGCTAACAATAAAAAAAAAACCATTTAATCGTATTTATATTTGTGTTGGCGTAGCTAACCGAGCCAATTAAAAAAAAATCGGAACTCAGATTTCATAAACAATGCTCAATCCCATCTTATAAACAGTTGACTATACTTTCCAACAACGAAGAAGTGAGCGGGTATAAAATTGCCGCTTGTGAGAAGTAATACGTCTCTGAAGACCGTCTTTTGAAAAGCATTTAATAGCCAACCACGATATCTGATATATTGGCCCTATGGCAACCCCTCCTGAAATCTACGCATGCAGATGATCATGGGTATATATTTATGTATGAGCATGTCACAACAAAGGTTCTTGATCTTCATTATCTAGGTACTTGAAGATAAAGCTGAACCGTAAGTGAATAGTTATTCCAGTGAATAAGAAGAGAAGAAGATGAGAAGAAGAAAAGAAGAAGAAGAGAAGAAGAAGAAGAAGAAGAAGAAGAAGAAAAAGAAAAAGAAGAAGAAGAAGAAGAAGAAGAAGAAGAAGAAAAAGAAGAAGAAGAAGAAGAAGAAGAAGAAGAAGAAGAAGAAGAAGAAGAAGAAGAAGAAGAAGAAGAAGAAGAAGAAGAAGAAGAAGAAGAAGAAGAAGAAGAAGAAATTCCTGCAGGAAAAGGCAGTACAAGTCGTACGGGTTGAGTGTGAATATCAGGTCAGACGGAAAGATCCATTTTCTCAAAAAAAAAAAAAATGCTCAATAACAGACGGAGTACAGAGCTTTATCCTAACTCAAACCCTTTTTTTTTAATGATTTGGCTGTAGTGGATTACAGTTCTCGCCGGCAGAAGGCAGTTAGACACACACGCGGGGTGAGGGATTAAACATGCAACTCTATACAAAGTTGACGGTTTTCATACTTATCGAAAATTGTACCAAAGAGCAGCATACAAAATTTCATAAGTCAAAATGGCAGACGAAAGACAGAGAGTGGCAAAATTGTCGGAAAGTTCAAAAACTGTACCGTTTAAGTAAATACTCTTAGTAATTTGTTATTTTATTCGTGTAGGTATTTAAAGATTATTTAACAAATTTAAAGTCAAACACAACAGAGATTATCCTCTTGATAATTTTTTTTTAAACTTGTTTTTGTTTTTTATGTGAAAATATATATGTTCCTTAAATTGTCGTTTCCAGTTCCGATATTTTATGTTTTACTGTCGCGGGGCTATTATCTCGAATGTATTTGGCGATTGCTGCCAAAAATAAGTCGCTTCGTTCCGTTAAAAGATTGACTTGCATGTCGATATTATTAAAACAATGGTTTCGGTTTAAAATTGATCCATACACATAAAAGAGGGAAGCTACCATACAATTTATTTTTTGTATTGAACTACTTTCACTTTACACTGAAGTTTCTTGTTTCATCTTTAGCGAATCACCCTGTTATCTGCCTTATAATAGTTTTTATGTTCATTCTGTGTTATTTTACCTTACATGTATCTTTTTGTAGATTATGTTTAAAATAAAAAACTATACACTCCATAAACTTAATAGCAAATATTAAAAAAAAAAAAAAAATAAAAAAAAAAACTTGAGATGATGCTTCGAAGACACTTAAGTTAAAGTTTGAGGGTGAAATGTGGGTTATGGTGACAAGGAGATCGCTGGCAAATGATTTCATCTGAATTGTGCTTCTTATATAATAAAAGACTATTTTTTTTTCGGTCGATAAACCCTTAAGGACTACAATAAGTAATGGTTATATGTATAACATCCAACCTTAAAGTGCAGAAGCAACAAAAATAAAACCCACAGCTCACTTTGCCATGAAGAAAAGACTGATGAAAAATATTGTCCACCTTGAGAATTTTAAAAGGACTCTCGAGAGATAGTTGGGCATTGAGCTTTTTTTTTTCTATCTATATATGCTTATATGTCTTTTATGATACGAACTCCAAGTGGAAGATAAATGGAGCGAAAATTCTTAGTCGTCTTCGTCTTCGTCGCCAGGATGTGGTACTTCAGTTCAGAATAGAATACATTTATGGATTTATAAGTGACAAGATATCCTTTCGCTCTCAAAATCTACCCTTATAGCATAAAATGCCTTTCTTGCTTATGTCGCAGATATTTTTTTTTTCTTTTTGGGACAAAACATAAACATTCCATGTGAAACTAAAAAAGTAGAGTTGAAAAGTCAACCAATTAAAAAGGATACTTTTTATTGTTAACAAAGAAAGAGGTATTTCCTTTATAAATGCGAACATATTTTGACAACTTAGGTAGCTAGGGACAACAACAAAAAGGAGTCCAATAAATGTCAAGTAATACTATTTAACCCAAAACTATTAAACATGATATATTATCATTTGTCAGATGACATATTGTTAGGCTTTATCTTGATTGAAGGAAACAAATCCTGGAATGGTTATTAAAACTTTTGTTATACTACAGAGAAAATTATAGACATATATCCCATGGAGCCCATGAAGAAGATTATGCCTTTTAATATGTGTTGTCATGTGTTAATATTTGCCGGAGAATTAATTATTTTGTTTAATTGGTCGGTGGTGACGTAAGACTTATGTGCACTGCACACATATAAAAATATATATTCCCTTGCTGCTTACTCGCTTATCTCTCACTCACTGAATAACTTTGAAACGATTAGAGTCCTGAATTCCTTTTTAAGTGCCTGCCGATGAAATCCTTTTTTTAATTTCTTATGAATACAATACATTCTGTTATAAAAGAAATACAGAAGAAGTATAGCAGGTAAACCATGGTGCAGGGAAATAACTCCACGAGCAAGTGCTCCACATGGGAATTTATTGCACTTTTAAGTGAGAAAGTAGTTCACTTTCTAAAGTGGAGTTTTTTCCTACTAACTGCGAAATAATTTTACTTTCACTGAACAGTACCTGTGTGGCCCAATTGTATCACCAACAGTAGAGAAAGGCAACCCCCCTGCCTGGCTCAATAATACAGGATTTGGGGTGGGGGCGAGTTTGGGTGTGTGCATGTTTGGGTATGCAAAGTTTCTAACTCATTTGGGTGTACTACCGGGAAGTAAAGTAGGACCACTGTTTTTTTTTTTTTTTTTTTTTCTTGCATTCATAACAACATTTTTTCTGCATTGAGGTGGGAAAGAATACCACACTGTTTAAAGTGGAATACAATCGCACTACGAATGGGAATCAACTCCACATTGTAAAGTGGAGCAAATTCCCACTAAAGTTGGAATAAATTCCCATGTGGAGCACTTGCCCGTGGAATTATTTCCTTGCACCGCAAATCAGTACACCAGGCAAGCTTCCACTAGCTTTGGATAGTTTCGAAAAGTCCAACATGTCAAAAATTCATGCGTGGATATTGCAAAACTAATATCGCAAGAAAGAAAGATCTACGAAGCGCCACAAGTAGTAAAATACGAAAATTCGATACAAAGTCAAAGCCATTTAAAAGTTAAATTTGCGTCCAAACTGTGGAGTAAAGTCTAGAGTTTTAGAATTCAATCGAAAATCGCTGTGAACCCGGTTATTTCTGGTGTTTTTTTTTGATATTTGAAATATTGAAATTCGGAAGAAGTTTATTAAATATATATAAAAACTCTATTTAAATTCACTCAAGAGAGAAAACCGTGGAAAAGTTTATAAACATTACACATTATTACCGAAATATTATTTAATAAACATTTCTACTACTTCACTTGTCATCCGTGACAGCATCTGTCAAACTGACAAAAACAAGTGCTACCAGACCTCTTTTATAGTTGATGTCATCTAGTTGTAAATAGCACAACTACTGAACTACCAGTGCTGTCTTCAAATTACTGAAAATTACTAAGTACCATATACTTATTCCATCTTCCTTGGTGAGTGCAAATATTATCGTTTTTGGTATATGTTCTGCCAATTCGAAGCAAACACAAATACTTCACATGAAAAATATCTATTTTTATGCATTTTGGGCTGCATCATGCTGAAATCCTAATCTTCGGATAAGCTAACGATCGTCATCATCACACTGACCTGTGCCTGTGCTACATCTATAATCTGTTTCATTCTAAACATAGCATACCAGCGACCGTGAGCGTGGACTCTCATCTCCTCTTAAGTCGGGACTGATTGACTTAATAGTAAACAGCAAGAACCAAGCTACGGATTGCTTTCAGCCTTGCCTTCTGGGTGAGTGCTTTTTTTAGTGTTGTTCTGCCAAGCAGTTCTACTTTGGTACTACCTCATTAAGTTGGTGTTGGTGTTTTCTTTTTATTTACATATCATCTACCTCACCGGCTTCTGTCATCTTCAACGTCAACATTTACACTAAATTACCGAAAATCGCGATCCGGTTCGTGTCTTCACTATTTAAAATTAAAATTTTCATTTTATAAATAAACTTTTGAATGTCGTTGCCAACAATGGATAATAACCCATGTGATTCCCTGAACTGTGTTCTCGATAGTAAATATACCGAATTAGTGCCGTGTCGTGGTCTCTGCGGTAAATCATTTCATCCAGTATGTATCGGGCTAAGTAAAAGATCATGCGGGTATATAAAAGAATACTTGACCTACTTTGTATATCTTTGTGATGAATGTAAAAACATCTCCCTCTCTCATATTCTACTAGCTGTTAAATGCCTCAGCGATTCTACAAATTCTATTTTAACTGACAATAATCGATTTCATAAAAATGTACTCTCACAATTTGAACATTTCGACGAATTTTCCAAAAGTATAGAAATTCTAAACAGTTCCATCGAGACCCTAAGCAAACGTTGTCTTTCTAATCAATCTTCAATCGATAAGAAACTATCATCTATTATGCAGCAATTAATTCCGCGTTTTGAACAGCAACTTTTAAACCCTCGTTTAGAACACACTCATTGCCAGTTCGAAAATATCAACCGTGAAATACGCTCTACACTTGACTCTGTTCTTAGCTCCTTTCCTCTCGATAATATAACCAAACAAATACAAGTCATTCGGTCCGATCTCGATCTCTTTCTACAAGATACTTCAAGCTCAATGTCTTCGGCCTCATCTCAAATTTCTTCAATTCTTTACGAACTTGCTTCTAAGATTACAGACATCAGCAATGAGCTTACTGAAACGCGCACCTCCTTAAAAGAAGTAATTGAGGAAATCAAAATCACATACTGCAAAATTGACGAATTACCTACGCGCATCCAACCAAATGTGCCTAACTACAACAACGACACATCCATTCTCACGGAAATTATTGAATCCACTCAGAACCAATCTCTCTCTATCACATTACCTGTTCCTACACCTAACATATCAACGACATCAAATGAAAATTCATGCCCTGCTCCGTCAGTTCCTATCATCCATCGTTTTGGCACAACGTGGACTGAAAGTCAATGGAATAACAGGCTTAACAAACTAAGAATGGTATCCGAATTCACGCCCTTCTTCGTCAAAGGAACTCCAAGTTTTGCAAATGACTCCTGGATTCGCAATCTTTTTTCGAACAAGTTTAAATTCAACCTTGGAGAATGTCAAAAGCTAACTTCATCAAGTTTCAAAGTGTCGATTCCATCCAGATATCAATGGATATTCGTCTCTACTGCCCAACCTATCTGCTGGCTTGGAAAAATAAAAATTTCTAAATGGATTACTAGAACTTTAAAAAAAAAAAATAATATTTCCTCAACAAAAAATTATAATACTAATTTTAAGATCAACCCTACTCCCAGTTTCAAATCCACAAACAATCCCAATATTAAAAAGACCCCAATCTCAAAAGACTCCCCTTTTTCCGAACGCACCCGCGTATCATTTAATGTCGATTCAAATAAGAGCACTTCTTCTAACGCTAAGTATAGTAATTTTATCCATTCTCACACCTTGAATCCTACCTCTCACTCAACCATCCAAAGTCCTGTTTCTAATCCGAACCTTTCTTATTCTAACAGTAACGGCTATTTTAATAAAACTTCCGTCACCAATGTACCCACTTTTCCTCCTTCAATTTTCGACCCAATGTTTCCACCTTCTGTCAAATTAACCTCAAAATTTGCTAACCCTAAGCCAACAATTGATGAGATCGATGGCCGATACATTATGGCAAGGCTTCGTAAGAGTGAATTATACGATAATGTTCGTCTTTACCTTGCTTACTTACACGATAAACCAGACTCTGTTTGTTTTAACGGCAAAACCAAAACTAACGTCTTAGTATTGATACAAAAAGAAGGCCTCCCAACCGACCCTTCTATACTTATCAATATTTACACTCGTTTTCACAAGGATTATAATATCTCTCCTTCTACGGTCTCGAAAGACCTTGCTACGTATGCTTCATATGTAAACTCCAAACTTTCTCCCTTCAAATTCAGTCATAAGCCTCGTCTTTAACAATAACCAATTCCTTAATAATTCATCCTCTATAGGCGTTACCCCAACTACATTATCTCTCTATTACCAAAACGTTAGGGGGCTCCGTTCCAAAACCTCTACTACGTATCTTAACTCCCAAAAACTGCCATTTGACATTTTTGCCTTAACAGAGACGAACCTTTGTCCCAGTATTCTTGACAGCGAACTATTCACATCTGACTTTTTTGTCTTTCGTGCTGACGGTCAAATCATAGATAATGCTTCCTGTGGGCGTGGAGTTCTCTTGGCCGTTCATACTCGATTGAATGCAACACTTGTCGAAGTCTCTAAATCGGCACTCTTTGAATTCGTGTGCATTAAGGTTTCTGCCTATAATCGGTATTTTTACATTATCTGTTGCTATATTCGCCCAGCGCAGCCCATTCTTGCATATGAACTAATAGTTGACTCTTTTGATTCGCTTTTTGATGCCGCGGAACCAAGTGATGTTTTTATCATCGTCGGTGATTTCAATTTACCTGACCTTGTTTGGATTTCGTCTGAGGATGAATTGCACTTTGTTCCCAGCAATACTACTTCAGAAAAAGAATCTCTTTTCACAGATCGATTATTTGAATATGGCCTATTTCAAATGAGTGGGATCACCAACAACTTGGAGAGGCAGCTTGACCTAATTTTTTCTTCTGACCCTTGCAATTCAATCGTCACCGAAAGTCTCCTCCTTCTCTCCACCCTTGACCGATATCATCCCCCTCTATCTCTTCTTTTCACTATCGATCAAGGTATTTCTGCCATTGATCCGGAAGTCTCATTTCATTTTAATTTTCGCAAAGCCAACTTCAACCAACTCGAGATCCTTTTAAACAATATTGATTTCAGCTTATTTTTGTCCCCTAACACCCCCATTGACATTGCCCTGACATACTTCTATTCCAATATCTTTGAGTGTTTGCTCCTGTGTGTCCCTTACGTGCCCCAAAAGAATTGTCTGTCTTCACCCCCCTGGTATACCAAGGAGTTGCGAACTTTTCGTAACATAAGGAATAAGTTATGGAAAACCTATTTAAAATCCCGAACGTTTTCAGATTTTTTAAATTACGAACAAGCTTCTTCCAACTTTTCTCTCCTCTGCGATGCTCTTTACCGTGCATATCTTGACAAAATGCAGACTTGCCTTATCTCTGAACCGAAGCGGTTCTATCAATTTATCAATTCTAAAAGGAAATCCGATGGTCTTCCCTCTACTTTCATTTTTAACAATACCTCATCTGATGATCCCGAAGTAATTGTCAACCTATATGCAAATTTTTTTAGTCAGTCTTATAGTGATGCTGTTAATAATCCTGATTTAGAATATTTTGAGTATTTGTCAAGCAGTTCACAAACTTCACTAGTTTCTCTTGATATTTCTCTTTCATCTGTCAGTGAAAAAATAAGCTTACTTAAAGATGACTTTTCTCCTGGTCCTGATGGTCTTCCAGCCATTTTTCTCAAAAAATGTGCTAACGCGCTGCGCGAACCTCTCACAACTCTGTTTAATCTCTCTCTTTCGCAAGCAGTTTTCCCTACCTTATGGAAAAACTCATTTATTTTTCCAATTCACAAAAAAGGCAATAAGAATGAAATATCAAACTATCGTCCAATAGCTAAACTTTCTTCAATACCTAAGCTCTTTGAAAGTATCGTCTATGACTCTCTTTGTTTTCATTGTAAGTCATTAGTTTCTCCACTACAGCATGGCTTTATTAAGGGCAGGTCGACTACGACGAACCTTACTCAATTTGTTTCAATGACGCTTTGTGCTCTGGAAAAAGGCTACGATGTTGATGTAATCACTACTGACTTCAGCAAAGCGTTCGATAAGATCTCTCACCAAATTATTTATATTAAATTAGGAGCCTTCGGATTCCCTCCATTATTTATAAAATGGGTGAGATCTTACTTGGAAAACCGCCAATATAGTGTTGTGTTCAGATGTTCTGTGTCCAAACCCATCCATGCCACCTCAGGTGTTCCTCAGGGTAGTCATCTCGGGCCACTTTTATTCGTCCTTACTATTAATGATGTTGAAAACTTTATTTCTTTTTCTAACCTGTCTATTTATGCCGATGACATGAAAATTATTAAAATAATATCTACTCCTATCGATTCTTCCCTGCTTCAAAAAGACTTGAATTCTTTTCATACATGGTGTACTAAAAATTTCCTAGAACTCAATGTCACCAAATGTCAACACATGACTTTTTCTCGTAAACGCCTCCCTTCACCATCTCGCACATATCACTTCTGCAATGTCCCGGTTCCCTTAGTTGCCTCCATTCACGATCTCGGCATTTTATGTGATAAAGAGCTCAACTTTCGTTCTCACATAGATAATATTGTTGCAAAAGCAAACTCTTCCCTTGGTTTTATAAAGCGCTGGTCTAAAGAATTTTCAAACCCATATGTAACAAAGTCTCTCTTCACAACGTTTGTTAGACCAATTCTTGAGTATGCCAGTCAAGTTTGGTCTCCTTATCAATCCACCCACTCACTTAGAATTGAAGCTGTACAACGTAGGTTCCTCCGTTTCGCTTTACGAAACCTCCCATGGTCTGACCCTCATTTCCTTCCCCCGTACGAACATCGTTTACAACTGATCGACTTAAATACCCTTGCGAAACGTCGTGCTGTTGCAGACATACTTTTCATACATCAAGTCATCATCGGAGCCATCGACTCTCCTCCTCTTCTGCAATTAATTTTCGTCAACACGAATCCACACAACCTTAGATCTGTTCCCTTCTTTCGCCTTCCTACTCACCGTACCAATTATGCCCACTTCAACCCAATTACTAGAATGTTACGTTCAGCCAACAGTGCACAACATCTCCTTGATTTCCATCCTAGTATCTCCTCCCTTAGAAGAAACCTCTATTCAAATCTTCCATAAACCTCTACTCTTTAGTCTTAAGATAGAATAAGATCAATTTATGTTAAAGTTAAGTTATTTAATGATTGTTATTATTATTATTAATGAGCTTGAATTAAGCAAATATAAATATAAATATAAATAAACATCGTCTACGAACCTTTGCCAAGTTGTTGGAGAATCGTGTAGGGCAAATTGCATTCTCCGGAACTGAAGAAGTCATCTTGATGTTCTGCACACTGGCAGATGATATCCATATATAATACACAGTTTTTACTGTGCTAGAAAAAGCACCTTCCCTTAAGAAAGGTATACGAAATTACTCTAGGACCGAAAAGAAATGCTTGGCATTTTCATAACCTATTGAAAGTTTGCAGCCGTATTTCTAAGATGTTCGATTTATTGTCGTGACTTTTCTTTACTCTTAAGGATACGCAGGGTAAGTTCCCTCGTTGGGCCATTCGGCTCAAACTATTTGATGTCAAAATCAACCATCGTAAAGGTAAATAAAATGTGGTTCCTAGTATGCTATCGCGAGGAGTTTCAGAATTGGATGGAATATCTGATGCGGATTTCGTGATTAAAATGAAATCGGCGATAGAAAAGAAGCCTTTAACATACCCACAGGGACGGCTGCACTGAACTGTATTGGTTCATGACAAAAAAGATGTTTGGAATTAAGTTGTAGAGAAAAGAGATAGAGCTGGAATTTTATGTGAAAGCCTTGATGATATTAGCCAGACACCTGTTAGTGAAGAAACCTTTTTTTATAGGATAGCAGAAAAATATTCATTGCCCAATATAAAGGATATAACCAAATATGTTTGTCAAAAAGTGAAACATGTAAACCATAAACCAAATGGTATAATAACGGAAAAAGAATGGATTTCAACACCATGGAAAGTGGCATACGTGGACTTTGTTGTTCCGTTGCCGACTCGATGTCTGATGCAGCAAGTACACATCCTTAATTAATCTAGAAAGAGGACCTTTTCTTACGAAAAGCTATACGAAACTAGTCTACAGCCGAAAAGGAATGCTTGGAAATGGGCGAAAAGTTGCGGTCGTATCGAGAAAAGGATTTTAATTTACTGGCATGAGTGATCATTACTCATGGATTTGGTTAAGTAATCTCAAGTATCCGTCGAATATGTTATATTAGCTCGTTGGGCCATTCAGCTCAAAAAAATTGATTTCATGATCATTCATCGTAAGGGTAACTAACATTGCGTTCCTACTATGTTATGTTGAGGAATTCTAGAATTGGCTGGAATATCTGATGCGGATTTGATTAAAATTATATCGTTCGTAGAAAAGAACGCGTATAGTATAGAAACGGAGGCTCTGTAAATATCTGAAACTGATTTATCAGAAAAAATAGATTTGGAAGCAAAGAAAAAAGGTTAAGCGAGAATTTTGAATGAGAGCCATTATAGTCTAACTATTAGCAGGACTCATGGCAGTGAAGAAAATTTTTCTATAGGATAACATACAAATATTAATGGCCCAACATATTTTTTCTCTTCAGCGCGGCGAGGCGTAGGTACCCAAATATATTTTCTGCAATTGTCGTCCCCAGTTCCGAAGCAAAGAACTGAAGGAGCTTCGCAAAGTGTATGGATCAACTCTTCGGTTTAATGCGCACTTCCATCCAAAGGAGAACGATGCGAAGCGAATTAGAGTTAAATCAATTAATTAAAACGGCTCTTCGATCTTATGGCTCGGAGAATTAACGGTGTTAGAATTCGAAACTGGCAAAAGTGGCCCGTTCGACTCAAACTTCACAACATGAAGATAGCTATAAGAAACTATTCCACGACCGAAAAGGAAAGCTTGAAAGTTTTGTAGGTGATTGAAAAGTTGCGGTCGTATCGAGAAGGTATTCGATTAAACTGTCGTGAGTCGTGTCGTGTCTGATCATTACTCATGGATTTGGTTAAGTAATCTCAAGTATCTGCAGGGTAGGTTAGCTCGTTGGGCCATTCGGCTAAAACAATTTGATTTCAAAGTCTTACATATGGTAAGGGTAAGGAACATAATCTTCCTGGTATTTCAAAATTGGTTTTAATATTTAATTCTAATTCGTATGGCGACGAAATTATGCGCTATATCTAATGCAGCAAATTATTCAGGAGTGATGTTCAAATTTATTGGTACTTTTATCACATTTGTAAACGTAAAAATCACCGTAAGTACTAATCGACAATATAAAAAAGAAAGTGTACAAAGTACGCTAAAGATATGTTGATAGTTTCGGCTATAGATGTTTGAGTTTAAGTCCCTTCTGTTAGATAAATGAGAATAAATCTATTAATTTTTAAAACCTGCAGCTTTCTTTTCTTTATTCTCAATTTTATATATTAAGTTTTTATATTATATTATTTCAAAACAATTCAATTCTCGTCTACTTTTTTTAATTTTTTATTTCATAAAATGTATTCAAAGTATTCATGTGCAGAACCGCTTGTGGTTCCATTTCAAAGATGGTTCTTGATTTGAAATAATACATCTAACACTACAGTGAATTTAATTTTTCCTTCTTATTTCACGTTACTATTATTTAATTTTTGAGTTGCTTTTGGTTAAGCCGTGTGATTTTTAATTTTTTAACGGCCATTTAATTATTTTCAAACGCGCAAGTACACTGCCTGTAATGGGAAGGGAACTTTTTCAGTACCGGTGAATGAAATTCGGCTTACACGATTATCCAAACACTTGGATTAAGTTCATAGATGATCTACATCGCAAACATTTCACAAATATTTTAATTTCATTTTTTATAAAACAAGAAAAAATTTCACAAAATTTTCTTAATATTTAATTTTTTTCTTTTATTAAATGTTTCGGAGATGACACAGGAAGATTTTTAAGTACGTATTGTTTAAAATTTAACTAAACACTTTAAATAAAGCATTTGCATCAGTTTGTTTTAGATTTTATATAAAAATATAAATTAACCTTTCAATTAAATTTAATTCCAGTGTAGGTATCAAGTGAATTTGACCAAGAATACCTAATACCTAATTTCATAAATTTAATTTAAGTTAACAAAATGCATTTGCATCTAATTTCAATTTTCAATACAATTTCCCGGGTTAATTTTGAAATTTACATTTACGATTCATCAAGGAAATGAAAAAAGGTAGAAGCAACAAAAAAAAATCGACGAAATGAATTTCATTTCCTCTGAAAATGAAGAGAATTAATTAAATTTTCCTGGAATTTTTTTTATGAAAAAATATATAAAAATGTTTTCGAAACTGCTTTTTTCACGTTTCAGTTAAAATTTCTCTATGGAGTTGTTTTTATTTTTTAATCAATTGCGAAACGTGGAACTAATTTTATATCATCAAAACTCTACGTTCATGGTCTCTTGTTTTCATGTTCGATTTATTTTAATTTGTTTAAATTTTGACAATTTAAATTATCTTTGCATCAGCAATTGTATGAATTTTGATAAATATTTGTTTATTTTTTGTATTGTATATATTGTATTATAACATGCTGTAGATATCTCATGTCTAGCGTGAATATAATATTTTGAATACCTATACAGGCATAAAAGTGTCATGTATGATGTTGGGTGTTTTGTGTGTTATTACTTTCCTATTGTAACGTGTTCTATAAAATGTTCTCCGTTCTATTTTTTTGTTTTACGATGCGTAAACTCACCATTGTGATTCTAACTTAAAGTGACAGCCACAACGAAGTTAACGACACCCCATTTCTTAATGAAAGACTATAGACTAGAAAGCTCCAGAAGGCTCTGACTGGCACTGTACTAGAAGATTCTAAAGCGGAGTGCTGAATGGTGCAGCCACTATAAATACGAGCGCACCATGCGGCAAGAAATCAGTTTGAATTTGAAATCAGTCGTGTACAAGTCGGTAATTTGAAAGTGATAAAGTTTGAATTTAAAATAAAGAAAGTAAAAACGAAATAAAGAGTGTTTTGAAATATTAAGTGGAATTAAAAGTAAAAAGACGTAAAGTGAGTTGTATTAAAACGGAAATAAGTTTTATTTAATAAAACGAACCTAGATAAAACCTAATACTATGATAAGATTCACTATTTGTTTATAAAATTATTTTGATATTTGAAATGGGTATGACATTTTGTTTGCATAGAAGTATCTTAAGAAGCCCAGCCAATTTATGTTTTGTATACATAGTTTTCAAACTAAATAATATGTATGATATACTCATGTATGTAGCACAATATTAAACAAAAAAGAGCACGACTGAATCTTATGGAAAATTACCAGAGGGCTTAAAAAAAAAATAAAAAAGTAAAAAAAAGTAGGTATATGAAAGCAATATATATATATATATATATATATATATATATATATATGAAGCAAAATCGAAGTATGCAAAAAAATTTCTTTGCTAAATATCAAATTAAAAAAAAAATAAAGTCTTCTTCTTTTTTTTTTAAATGCTTTTTTGAAAACATTTTTGAAATCGTAAGAGCAGTTCTCGAGAAAAATAATAAATAATAATAATATATGGCAGGTAGGTACCGTTATTTTAAGACTTAAAACTCCAAATAAAAATACGTTCGGTTACATCACTTTTAACAAAGTTTAAACAAAATCGACCCAGCTTTTGCTTTTTTCGTCTTCTCTGTCATCATAAAGCCATGTTTTATTGTTATCTCAAAACCTTTTTTTGTACGAATGCATAATTTGGCTTTTAATGCCTACCTATAGAGCAAGTGAGTACTCATTCACTGCAGTCTAAGAGGTTGTTCTTTAACGGCTTTAACGATTTTGATAAAATTTGACATGAGTGATACGGCATTTAATGCCTTTTAGACGGTTCAAACCGTTTTCCCAAAAAAGTAGTTTCCACAATTACCTGTCATACAACGGTTTTTTTTTAACTTAGACTTTCTCGTTAACGAATCAACTGATCTTAACCGAATTATTTATTTAAAAGGTTTGGATAGCCAAACGATAATTCAAATTAGCTTTTTATTCCATGAAAAAATGGCGTAAAAAGCAAATTTGAATCAATAATTCAACAAGTCCACTAAATTTAATGTTAAGTCTTCTACTTAGTAGAAATTATTTTTATTTATTATTCTATATTTATTAATTTTTTCAATGTAGGTATATAGAATTTGTATTATAACAAAAGCCAAACGATAATGGCATAATTAATTTTTCCATAACTTTAAAAAAAAATATTATACATAATAAATTAAACAATTTTTTTTTTTTTGAAAACCGATTGACTTTTTTTTTAAATACAGTTTTCACATGAAACATTTAGAATATTTTAACTCTGGTTTGTTATGAATAAATTTTCAAAGTTATGTAAGCAGGTATTTGTTTTTATTTATATATTTTATTTTAATTATTGCATTTTAAGTTAATTGAAATAATTTGTGCTTTTATTTTATTAAGCTTTAGCTTATTTGCCATAAAAGCAAGTTTGTGCGACTCAGTTATGCCTTTTATTTTTTTTTATTATTACATATTAAACTAATCAATGAATTAAAGAAATTATACCAAATCATTTCGTGGAAGGCTCTTTTAAAGTCTAAGTTAATTTTCCACAAGAGCAAAAGTTTGTGCTATCCAATCGTACCCTTTACTTTAATTGATAAAGGGAAATTTATTTGGCAATTATTTAATTAGGGTGGGCAACGCAGAGGCGGTGGCACTTTGTCCATGTTTTTATTAAGTTTATTTTTGTAAGTAGACTTTTGTCAAAACTTCAGCTGTTAGAATTATTGTTAATTTTTTTATTTGATTATGGTTAAAATTTAGAAAAAAAAATTGCACAATTTTCCATGAAATGAAGGGGCTTACAGAATACAAAATTTTTCGACCAAAACTTTACAAAGTCTATAAGGATTTTCATTTTGGTTTCGTATTTTATTTTGCATAATTTATAAAACAAATTGAAATTGTTTTGAAAGCTTTCTTTGACAAAAAAAAAAAACATCATGCCCACAATTATTGTAATTTTACTTAAAAATTCTTCTGTCATTGGTACTTCCACCCCACGTCCAGCAGGATTTTACTTGTGTTTTTTTTTTACTTTACAATTTAATCTTATTTATATAAGAATATTTTTTTTTAAGATTGCCAAAATATTGTTCGTCCACTCGTTAATTTTTACGATCTATTGAACACGCTCGCCGGAAAATATCATTTTTGTTTGAAAAAAAAAAACAATCCCCTACATAGAAATAAAGGCCCCAAATGGAAAATAAGTAATCATAATTTCATCATCTGCAAAAAATAAGCAAAAAAGAAGATAAAACCTAAAAAAAAGATGACAAAATTTTTTCCAAGTATAGAGGTATACTAGGAGATTATATATAATATATAAATATATATAAATATAAGTGGCAATGGCAAAAAATATCAAGGATATTTTATATCCACTTCCTTTTTTCATATTATGACATTCAGTATCTAATGTGACTACTAATATACAATCTTTTACTCTCCGTGAAATTTATTATTTCGGGGTCATTGCGTCAATCCAAAAAGAACAAAAAAGAACATTCAAGGATTATGCAGATTAAGGACGCCTTATACGAGCTAACTTGTTTAAAAATCTAAAATAAAATATGAAAAAAGTTAACTGACAAATATTTATTGTACTTTCAAAAAAGATATAAATATGTATCCGAACATGGATGATATAGATACAAACGTTTAACTCACAAAACTGAGCATCAAATTATCATCTTTTTCCTTTGTATCTTTTGTGTTGTTCTGTGTGCCATATCCGATTTGCTTTGCGAAGCTTTAAATCAAATTACTTTTCCTCTTCCTGATGTAAGAATAGATGGATTAGGAATATAAGGATTTTGGGGGAATGTTGGGAGGGAAGTATCACAACAAGATGAATGATTCTTATGGCACACTGTAATGTCGCGATATTCAAAAGTGTCAAATAAAATAATGGTTACCATGTTAGTTTTTTTTAAATAAATAATAATTTAATTTAATAAATAAATAAATTTTCTATACATGTAAATAGAATATAGACACAATAAATTATATTTACTAGGTAGATATAGCCTCGCTGAAATTACGGCAGATTTTTTTTTGGAAAAGAAAACGCTTTTGGGTCAAAATTGGAAAAAGACGGAATTGTTTCTGGGAAATATACCAGAACCAAAAGGGATAGAGACGAAATCCCGACTGCCAAAATCCTGACTAGACAAAATACCGACTGGACAAAATCCCGACTGCCCAAATCCAGACTAAGAAAAGTATGATTTAGAAATACGTATATTTTTATCAAATTTGTAAAAAAAATTGCAAATACCCAAACTCGCATCCACCCGAAATCCCATAGTGAGTCTAGGCATGGGGGTTTGAAGGGGACAGCATGCCCCCTTACCTACCTTACTTATTTTCTTAGTCGGGAAGAAGTGTTGGAAATTATGTCAACTATGTTCGGAAACGAGTCAGAAAGCGAAATGGAAAGTGAACCGGAAAATTAATACTTTCTAGTCTAATTTCCAAATAAGCTTGGCAGGCGGTCAAGTTGGACATGATGGCGGATCCTCGGGTGCTTGAGGTGGACGCATGTCAGATTTTTTTAACATCGAAAATTTGGAACAGATTGTCAGAAAGGTTTGGCTTTTTCTCGCAACAATATGCCATACATTTATGAAAAAAATTCTATTTTTTTTTTCCGAAATACAAAATACATGCTGAGGAGGCTCGTTCACTGAAATTCATTAACAATGCAATATTGTACACTTTTGAATGAAAATGTTCCCAGGCTATTTCTTTCAATAACCTACCATTTCTGAAATGAATAATCGGATTCGGCAGAATTTTGTAGGCCACTTGAAGACCTGTTAAATTGCCATAGTATACGTGAGTAGGTATAGATAGTGTTAAATAACATTAACCTTTTATGCTTCATATGAGCTGTCTTGCCAATAATATATTTCAACATTTTATGTATTGCACATTTTCAACACAAATGGCAATCATTTCCAGGATACAGTTACAAAGCACACTCTCTTTATCATGTGAGAAGGGAAATCATTCAGAAACATCATTTTGCAATTTCCGCAAAATATACAAACTACAACACGCGCAAGTAAAAAGGATATGAGCTCACACTTGCTCCCTAAAATCGAAAAATGTCCAAAGTGTGAGGAAGCTCCCATCTCTCTTTTCCTTCTCGCGTGCCTTTTGTATTGTGTATTTAAGAACTGTGTATTATTATCCTGGGACAATTTAATCATTACAGCTTTAAGTAATGCGTTTTTTTTTTTTCAGAACAATGAACACCAACAGCAAGAACTTTCTGTAGCGATTGTTTTATCATTTCTTATGTACATAGGTGTAGATACTGTTATTTTGCTCTTTTATAATGTGTTTCCATTTTATTTTGGATTTTAATCCTGTTAATGGTAAATTGTTTCTCTTATCTCTTTACTCAATGTCTTGTTTTGCAATCAATTTTTTTTTGTTAAATTTGCTGAAACCTTGTTTTTTTGTGAAAATGTAAGAACGGATTCCTTCTGGTTTCTGTTTTCCGGACGATCGTTCTATTTAAAGTTTGTGTGGGAATAGCATTACAACAGTTAACATGCAGTCATCCTAGCAATGGTAAAATTTTGATTGGGGAATGTTGTGGCTGTAGGGTATGAAAAAGTTTTTTTTAATCAAATTTAAGTTTCCTTTTGTGGCAAAAGGAATGTTAATGAGAACACCAAAATGTGGGGAATTTAATTATATTTATGCACCGACTTACAGAATTTTTTTTGTTCAGTGTAGGTATACTTCACTTAAAAAAAAAAAAAAGATAATGATCTAAATTTTCATTAAATTGGTTGACACAAAATTTCCCTTGGGTGAGATATTTTTAAAAGCCATCTTAACATGTTTGCAAGCTCTTTTGATTAAGTCCAATGTAACTTTTTGTCTCTCATCTAAAATAGGAGTAAAAGGGCACTCATCCAGCACTGAGCCTGAAACTTTGCAAAATATGTGAACGAACCAGAACATAAATTGACAGTTTTATACTGATAGCTGAACAACGGAAAAAGAGGTGCATGGCGGAGAGTACTCAGACACTCTTCTTGCGATTAAAGAGATGGTATGGTAGGAAGGTATGATATCCGGATCGAATATCCGCATCTTCTTAGATAGCAAAGCAGACCAGCCCTTAACCACTCGGTTCAATGCTGGACAAAATCAGTATACCTAACTGGACTCGCAAGCCCCCAACTATCGATCATCTTTCATAGAGATGGCATATTAGTTTTTTTTTTTTTGTTTTTGTTTTTGATTTCGGGATACAGAGGCATTCCAGAAAACAATAAACCGATGAACTAGCTATTTAAATGGAACCTTAACACGAATTTTTCTTTATAAGGTGAACATTGGGACACATATACACGAATAAACTTCACTTCGTTTAAAGTTTGCCAATGCTGTCTGCCAGACGTTTTAAAATTTTCCAAGAAAATCATGTTTTTTTTTTTCTTTTTGACATAACCAAATATTTTTTGCTGCAATATGTAGAAAAACAATTCCTCATAACAAATATGAAAGTGCAACATCTTTTTAATTGTTCGGTTATATCAATTATCTCATTTTTTAAAAAAATATTTTTTAAGCTACACGCAGAAAATTTATCGGTTAAAAAAAACGTAGAATCGTGCAAAAATAACCGAGTTACGATGTTAATATACCAACTCGGTCAAGTTAAAAATTGATCTTAAAAAAATGGGATTCGTTATCCCGTGATGTAACGTTTGCCTGATGTAGAAAAAAAAACACTCTGTTGTTAACGTTTGCCTGCAGACAAAAAATTTACGAAATTGCGGGATTGCATGTAGAGTTTTAATTTTTTAGTACGGAATATTATAATATAATCAAATTTGTATTTTGTTCCTTGAAAGGATTTTTTTAATTTTAATTTTAGAACGTTACGCACAATCGTTATGAATATTTTCCGTTAAGTTGTTTCCATAGAGAATGTCAAAATTAAAAAAAAAATATACTATCTGAATATCAAATTTAATTAAAAAAAAACGGTGAATAAATTTGCGAGATAGTCGGTATAAAAAAAAATGGTTCTCTAGGAAGTACCGACCGTTTAAAAGCTTTTTTTAAAAGAATTTGAATTTTTGTTTACGGTTATATGGCAGGTATGACTGTGAACCGGTGACATGAAATAACGCCAAACGAAATATGATCAAATTTCAATTTTGGTCTTATTTCGACTTAAAAAACGAAATAGCGCCAATTTCGCTTAATTTCCTTGTGGTAAACGAAATTATGTCAAAAATGTTTTGTTTAATTTTGGAAATAGAGCCAAATCATTTTATAAGCAAAAATTAAAATACGTATGGGGAGGGCATGCTGCCCCCTGCAACTCCCCTGCTAGGTATTGCGATAGGTTTTGGGGTTGGTGCGAGTATGTGTAAATGCAAAGTTTTTGAATAAACAACTCTGCATACACCCAAACTTGCACCCGCCCCAAATCCTATTGTAGGCCGAGGCAGGGGGTTGCAGGGTGTCATTTTCCCCCCATACCAACCTCACTGTTTATACGCCGAAATACCTTGTTTTTGTGGATTGGAAACGAAGTAACGCCAAATTTGCCTTATTTCGATTTCCAAATTCAAATTAAGCCAAACTCCGAATTTGGGGTTATTTCGTTTTTGAAAACGCAATAAGGCCAATTTGGCGTTATTTCACGTCATCCTATGAACCCTACATACCAAATTTGAAGCCATTTGATTCAGTCGTTTATGCTGTTGGTATTCTTATACAACCAGACTGACAGACAGACAGAATTTCCGGACCCACTTTTTTTTCAAGTTCTCTATCATCGTAATTTAATGTTTGATTGTTATCTCAAATTTTTTTTCCACGAAAGCTTCATACATGACGTACAATAACCTTTTGTTTATTGGAATAGCTAAAAATTTTAATTATAATAATTATTTTCATTTGTTTTTTTTTTTATTAGTCCACTTTAAGGACTATACATTTAAAACACAATGGATTAATCTGAGCACATTTTCACAAATCCATATTACTATACAGACACCTTTTTCATGAAATAAACTTTTTTTCTACTTTTTAGTTATTCTTTTGCCAAAAGGGCTTTTATTTAAATTTCATTCGGCTATCCTTACACAAGTCGTTTTATGCGTCCATGCGTATACTCATTTGTTATGTGTGGCTTTGGATGGGTATTTGGAAAAAAGGTCTTTTGAGTTGTCAGACTATAGCTAGGGAAAAATGAAATGTGTCTTTCCCTTTGCATTCGCGCTGAATGTTATGAAATTGCAAAATCCTTAAATTTGCATAAGACAATATTTTTTCTTTTGTTAAAAAAAATCAATTTAAAAGGTTTTTTTTTTTAAACTTTAAATAAGTGTATGTTAACATTTTAACTGTCTTGCTTTAATTGTATTTTATTTAATCAGCTAGAGCTTTTGCAGTGTAGAATCTCAGCTTTTAAAGTAAGTGAAGAAAACGGTGTGATTAAAAGCAGTGGCGCAAAATTATAGTCCATTTAACTCGAAGCTAAATCAAATTTAGTTTGACACTTGTCTAAAATTACATTTTTGGCAATTTTAGACACGTTAAACTACACTTTATCTTTAAAGACTTGCATCAAAATTAAAATCATGAAAACCTTATTTTAATTTTGATAGTGTCACACTTGCTTCTCTCTGACTTCTTTCAATTTGTCATTTTCTATAAAGAAAAAAAAAATTGCAAAATGTTTTTGGAGGAAAAAGATTTTGAATTGTTTGACGACATGAAACAGAAATTGTTTACATTCTATTTCGTAAAGCGGCATTACAGCAATCAAGATCAACTTTTTAACGATATATTTTTCTAAGTTCTTAAAAAAATTAAATTAATTTTAATTTCAAAGAGAAAGAAAATTGAAATTAAACAGAAAATTATCATTTTGTTGACACATTCCGGGCTGATGACATTTGACGACATATAGAAAGGTGTGTTTGCTTTGTTTTCTCAGCGAACTGTCACTGTTTAAGGCGTGTTCCGCACAAATAAGTTAGAGAAATGTTTAAAACCCCACACTAGTTGTGAGTACTTCAGAAAGAGTCTATAATTAAACTTAAAAGTTAGAGAGCTGTTTCAAAGTTAAAATTAAGTTTAGAAGTGTGGCGTTAATTCCTTAAACTTAACCTGACTATAATTTTGGGCCAGTATGTTTAAGGGTTCTTTTTGAAGAAATAACAATTTAAAAAGGAACGTCCAACCCAGTTGTGACTTTCAAATGTTTGCTACTCTCTTGATCTAACCAAGTTCAAATTAAATCGATCCTCGGATCGGAAGGAAATATTCCAATATAATTTAAGCTTGAACTGGAATTTTAAATATTTAAAACGCTGCATAAAAAAATCTAACGAACGTGATTCTTTTAAAAAAGTTAGCTACCAAGTTTCTCCAGTGCGGTCCCTTTTGATAAGACGGTAGGCTCTGTAAACTATCAAACGTTTTGTGCACTTTGCAAATAGCGAAAGAGTCTTAAGCTAAATTTTATAGTTTTTCTCTGGTCTTTTATCCTTGGAATCTTCAAAATACACTTAAAATACTTTCCTTTCTGTAGAAAAAGAACCAACACGGAAACACTGTTTCCCATCAGATGTTAAGTAACAGTTGTCAACATAATTATTTACCCAAAAATGTAATATTTCTTTCAACTACAATACTTTATAAAATATTAAACTGTAAAGTTTTAAGAGTTGAAACTGACAGTAAAGTTAATCAAAAAAGTAAGTTATGATTAATCAGCCGGTATTCAAGTTCAATCATCTGGAAAGTTTTATGCAGTGGGACGGTTTTTGTTTGACTGAAAGTGTTTATTTTTAGTTACAAAAGTATTTTGAAAATTTTTGTTTGTGCTAACTTGGTAAAATTATAGAATTTATTTTAAATTTTGAGAATGAGATCAGAAAGTCCAATTCATATACCTACGTTCCATTTTGTGTATAAAAATAGTTTTGCAAAACATACCTAAGCCAATTTAGTGGTGCAGTAATATTTTATGGTTGCATATTTTAGAGTGGTCAATGGAGAATACAGTGAACAAGAATAATTATTTAAGAGTTTTAAGTGACTATACTCATTAAATTTTTGAGATTGTCTGATCGAAAGTTCTTTAATTTTTCATCATCATATAATGCCTTATGCGACAAAAGCTAAATAGATGATACTATTTTTGAGGTACAAAACACCTTGGAAGAAATAACGATCTAGAAACAACTAGTCGAATCATTTTTAAGACCACTTTAAAAAATCATAAATGACATATAGCGTAACGGGTACAATGGTTGGCAACCCCAGTTTTTGTACCAACTATTATCACGTCATTCATTAACGATTTTTTCAAAAAGACAGTTTCTTTTTTTTTCAAACTGTAACAAATTTCCCACAGTTTTGCGTCTTTGTTTTTGTGAATTACCTCTTCAGTCAGCGTGTGATAGTGAAAGTGTCAACACGGTTCAAAAAAGTGAAAAATTTGCAAAATTTAGTGTGTTCCTGCTAAGGACATAATATTTGGTAAGCCTTTACTAAGTTACTAATATATGTTAATTTTAATTAAATTTAAGTTTTTTGATATCATAATTTGATAAATTATTTGTTTAAAATTTTTTTTGGTTAAATTACTCAGTAATTTGTTAATAAAAAGGATGCCAATAGTTGGTTCTAATAAACGTAGGGTATTATGGAGGTTCTATGGTTCTATGGTTCTATGGAGCTACAATTATTGACACTTGCCAATAAATATACATTTAAGAGTGCCAATAATTATATCATTCAACCGTTATACTTTTAAGGATTTAAAAATGCCTAAAACAAGAAAAAACTTTGAAGAAAAAGATGTGCAAGAAGCTTTTAGGCCATACAAAGTTTACAAACATATAAAAATGCAGCTTCCAAAAATTTAAACATACCGCGTTCTACTTTGCAATTCCGGTTGAGTCTAAATTTCACAAAAGCACGCCCAGGACCCGCAACAGTTTTAACTAGTGAAGAATAATCGACCACTGTTGGTTGAATGGATAAAAGCTTCGCAAGAGAAAGGATTTCCGAAAAGAAAAGAAGATGTAATGTAAGCTGTCAAGGAATTCCTCAAGCAAAGTAATAGAGATCACCTGTTTGGTAGCGAGGCAATATCAGGAAGAGGATGGTTTAGATCGTTTTTGAAACGTCATAGCTCTTTGACTTTTAGAACTGTTGATCCATTCTCGTCAGCATTTAAAAATGTACATGAGTTTGTTTTGATTTATTTTTGTTCTATACTTTTTTTTAAACTTTATATTGTTGACCTTATTTATTCTTTACTTCGTTTATTTATTGCCAAAAATGCATAAGTTTTTGTTTTCTTAAGTTTTTATTTTAAATGTGTATATGAATTTGTATTAATGAATTTATTTCTGCTGTAGACTTTTCTTTTGCAGGTATTTTTTTTTACTTATTGATCGTTTTCAGGCAGCTATTTTGTTTCGATAAATAAAAAAACTTTTTTATTAATAAAAATCTGAAAAAAATTCTTTGGTGCCAATAATTGTATGTTTTTGGGGTGCCGACAATTGTGGTCGGGTGCCAATAATTGTAGTTTTTGGCAGCTTTTTTAAATTTAAGATTTAAACACCTTCCTTAGCAATAAATTAAAAATTTAAAAATGTGTCTGAATAAAAAATATGATGAATTATAATTTGGTATTTAACTTATTTTTAGCTCTATAAATGCCAAACATACGACCAATTCAAATCGAAAAATCCTTAGGGGTGCCAACGATTGTACCCGTTCCGCTAATATATATATAATTGCTAAGTTGCTAAATTTAGGGTCAAATCTGCCAAAATAATTGTATGAAACAAACATGACATTTTTATTTGTAGATATTCTGATATTTTCTTGAAAGTGTTTTGATTTTAAATAATAAAGATATTGTTTTTTTTTTTTTGTCAAAATTATTATGACAACCACTTTATATCTTACACAGGGCTTAACTATCTGGCAACGGTAGCAAACGCATCGGATTGAAAAATGCTTTATAATATATGAGTAATAAGGAATAAAATATTAAGTCTTGTATGTATTCTTTTCAGCCGTTGAATCAATTGTGGTGTGGCAATTTTATGTGGTTTTTCATTTGTCGCAAAAAGTGCTTTTTTGTTGATCTAGATATACTTTTTTCCTATCTTTTTTTAGATTACGTCTAGATCAAAATCTAGAAATCCCGTCTTGAAGTGAATTTTTTTCATTTGCTTTCACAAACACAACATTGTGTGAGACTGTCAATTTGTCAAGTTAGTGCGGACTCAGATTATCTCCCTCTCTCCAATTAATAAATGAACAAACATAAAATGATACACAGAAAAAAGTCTCAGAGCATTATCTGAAGTTTCCAATGAAAAACCACATTAGAGTATATAAGTATGAATTGTTCTTAAGGCAGACAGTATGCATACATAATAAAGGGTGTTTTTTTTTCGAGGTATAGAACTTTAAGTTGGCATTACTTTTAAAGACGGCGACCGATTTATCAGTTGTCAAGTGATTTATTCTCAGTTTTGTTTGGCAATTCATCATGAATAGACTCACGCCTGAACAACGCTTGCAAATTGTGCAATTTTATTTCGAAAATAATGGTTCTGTGCGGAATATGTATCGCGCACTACGTCCATTTTATCGTTGACAAAATCGTCCATCAGAGCAGTTAATTCGATTAACCATGGAACGTTTTCGCACCACGTTTACTCTAATTGATAACTCGCATCCCCAGAGACGCCGTACGGTGCGTACAGAAGAAGCTATTGCTACTGCATTGCGGAAGACCCGAATAAGTCCATCCGCCATCGAGCACAGGAATTGGATCCGTATAGAGCCATGATTACTAACTTTTTCATTCCTGAATTGAACAATCATGATGTCCAGGAGCTGTGGTTCCAACAAGGTGGCGCGACATGTCACACAGCTCGTGCCACAATCGATTTATTGAAAGACACGTTTGGTGACCGCCTAATTTCACGTTTTGGACCTGTGTGCCTCCAAGATCTTGTGATTTAACACCGCTAGACTATTTTCTGTGGGGTTATGTAATGTCATTGGTCTATGCGGATAAGCCACAAACGCTTGACCATTTGGAAGATAACATTCGCCGTGTTATTTGCCGATATACGGCCACAAATGTTTGAAAAAGTCATCGAAAATCGGACGTCCAGATTGGACTACATCCGAGCCAGCCGTGGCAGTCATATGCCAGAAATCATATTTTAAATGTAATGCCACAAGATTATCTTTCGAATGAATAAAAAATCATGTCAATCGAATATTCCATCGTTGTTTTATTGCAATTTAAAGTTCTATACCTCTAAAAAAAACACCCTTTATTATGTATATTCTCATATTCTAAAAGGTTGTAGTCGCCTTTTTCTTTTTGAATATAGTATGAATTCAAAAACACAACACAACATTTTTGCACCATGTTCTCCAAAAGCCAAAAGTACGGACGATCAACTATAATAATTATAAGTAAATTTTCGTTTCTTACATATATTTATTCAAATACATACTCATCAGTGTCATAAGAAAGTAGGTTTTAATTTTGAGGTTATTTATTCACTCACCTGAAAAAAAAAGAAATCAATATTAAATTAATAAACCATTTGAATCGGTAATTTAAATTTTTGCAACAAATATTAAATTAAAAAAAAATTATAAAATACAAATAAATGCAAAAATTATACTTATTGAAAAATAAGTAGGGTAGTTCAAAGAATGAAATAGTTTGCTGCTATTAGTTTTATTTTTATATTCTAACCCCTTATTGTTGGATACTACTATTTGTAATATCTATTGTATGTGAAACAGCTTAATTAAAACCAATTGTTCAATTATTGAACCATTAACTTCAATAGAACTATCAAGTTCAATCCAGCTCAATTTTTAATTGAAGTTTGTTAGATTTTAAGTTTAATCTTTTGTTTGTTTGCTCTTCATTTCAGTAGAACCTAGTTCGAATTATTCTGAATTGAGTAGAACAAAAAACCAGTCACAGACAACCATCATAATATATGCAATAATAAAAGTGTTGCAATATGCATTTTGTTGAACATTTCGTTGTATTCTGAAATAGTTCGAAAAAAATCATACAATCCACACCCAAAAAAGAATTATAATTTAGGAATGTTTGTTTATATTCAAAATCAATTCAACTTGAACTATTACACTATTGAGCTAATGAACTACTGAACTATTGGTTTATTGAGCTATTAAACTATTATACTATTGCACTATTGGACTTTTGAACTATCAAACTTTAAAACTATTAATCTATTGAACTGTTGGACTATTAAACTATTTAACTTTTTAACTATTGAATTTTTAAACTATCGTTCTATTTGAGATATTATGACGTTGGGATCCCATCAGTGTTTATTGAGCTTGCTAACGATACAAGTAGTTTGCCAAAAATACAATTTCAGAAAAAAAAATAAACAATTTTATTTAAATAGAGAAATATAATACTTAGAATTAAACACTTAAATATGGAATATTTTTATTTTATTGGACCATAAAACTATTGAACTTTTGAACTATTGCACTATTGAACTGCTTAACTATTAAACTATTTGACTATTAAACTATTAAAAAATTGAACTATTGATCTATTAGACTTTTGACTTATTGAACTATTGATCTATTTATCTAATGAACTATTGAGCAATTTAACTATACTGAACTTTAATATTATATTGGACTTTTAATCTTTAAAAGTATTGAAATATTGAATTATTTAACTATTAAACTATTGAACTATTAAACTATGTAATTATTGGACTATATTAGAAACTCTTGATTTATCGAACTATTGTATAAATAAACAATTGATCTATTGAACTATTAAACTATGGAACTATTCAAATATTGAACTATTGTAATACTAAACTATTAAAATTTTAAACTTTTGAACTACTAAGCTATCAAATTTTTGATTTATTGAGATATTAAATTGTTAAAATATTGAACTATTGAATCAATAGAACTATATCAAACAATCGACCGAATTGAACTTTTAAAAGCTGGTTTTTTTCACGCAATTTGGAGCGCAATCAAAAATCAAAATCAAGGAATTTGAAATTATTTGATAACATTTATTAAAAACTTTATTTTGATGCCATTACTCTATCCAGTTTTGCTGTGAGCGTTTTTTAATTTTATAAATCTCGACGAAATCAACAGAAAGTTATCCGAAGAAAAGTTGCTTTACTGTTAATTTTTTTTACTTATTTTTATTTTTGCAACCGAAATGGCGTTCATTTTCTTAAAAGTAATATTGATTTTCACCTGCGAAATTAACTACTTTTTAAGTTAATCATATAAATAATTTAATAAGGCCAAGCTTACATTTATAAGACATCAAAGAAAATGTATGCCATAAAACCAAGGACTATAGTATACATACTTTATCCTTAATCTAATAATTCTTCCACTACTTTAATTTGATAACACAATTTCTCATTTGACTATCTCCTTCCATTTCATAGTTTTATGATGCAATTATGATTATGTTCCGGTTGCCTAGGCACAAGCACTCCGCACTCATACGAAATAACACTTCAAACGGTATTCTTCTTGCGAAAATGAGATTCCCAGTCAAATCCCTCAAATGGATCATTGTCTAAATCCTTGCGATGCTCCTGTGCCCACTTATCACCCTGACTAATCCTCACTGCGCACAGATCTACTGATGTGGCTGTGTGCGAGCTGCGAAAGGGTTTTACGTAATAAAAATGTTTTTTTTCACAGAGAGAAAGAGCTCTACAAAAATAACTGCTGCCTAAATGAGTCCTTGAAGACATGAAAACCATGGTTTTTCCTTTTATGTCTTTTCATTTGCCCTTTTGTTTGACACATTTTCGGGCGGCTTTTCTCATTCTAACCATAAGCTGGTTGTAATTTCTTCATCAAATTGCGTTCACATAATTTACAAAGTCGTCCTTCTAAATGTTCTCATGCGTGGGAATACTCTGTTTTTGTTATTATACAGCATCATCGACACGAAGGATGTTTTTATTTCTATCATTTGAATGAGGAGACTAAGATGGGTGGAAAATCATGTTTAACATCTTTTCCAAGGATTCAAGGCGTCCAACCAATTTTATTATCATTTTATATATTTTTTTATTTCGTGTGTTTTATATCGCAATCAAAAAAAAAAAGTCCTTCATGTCTTACAAGGGCGTGGGAGGGTTGTGTGTTTATGTTTGATTTTATTTTGCGTAAATCATTATTTTCGGTTATCTGATTATCGACAGTTAGGCATTTTTTATTTACTTCTTTGAGTCAAGGCGGGTTTGGTGTTTATAATAACTCTGACAAGACCAATTTTCTCATCAGGATCTTTTTTGGATGTCCTTGAAGGAGTCTGTTTTATTGGATTTTATTTTTATATTTCTTTTTTGTAAGATATTTGCTTTCAAATTAGACATCATGTTAGATGTGACTGTGTAGGTATTGAAACGAACGTTTTATTCACAACATGTGTCAAGTGAGTGTATATGAAAACGTCTTGCAGGATTGAACTGGAAGTATATTATGTAAGTAAATGTGTATGAGGAAAAAAGTAAACAAAGTTTATTTGATGGAAATAAGTGTCAAAGAGAATTTCGTTTGTATATACGTTTACGTTTATAAAAAAAAGTACACTCGCATTCGATGTGTGTATTTTCTTTTACTGCTGTTCATGTTACGTTTGAGTTGTGTAGAATTAATGGTGGCACTTGACATGTTTTTTATGAAAGTTTTTTTTTTTAGTATTAGTACAAATAAAATACTTAACAACAACAAACAAGTAATTTGCAGGGTATAAGTCTGCATATTTTTGTTCGTCATGTCAAAGGAAAAAATAAGTCATTTGTTGAATTTGTAAAGTTTATTAAAATGATGTTTAAGCTTTACTCTGAACCTGTGCAGAACAATATCTCGAAGTTTGTCGGATTTGTTCAAATGACTGAATAAATAGTTGCGTTTACATTTTTAATACATTTTTAAAATGATATAACTTTTTGAAACAGAATGGATTGAGTTGAAATGGAATGACGCTAAATATTTTTATAAAGTAAATTATGGGTCATGGGTGATGTTCTCAAGCCCGTAGTTATTTCAAGATTTACAGCAGTAAGCGGCAACGAAAAAGTGTTTCCACTAATAAACAAAAAACATTTTGAAGTAATGGCGACCTGATTCAGTTTTTTGGCAATATTTGATTTCATAAAAAATTAAATTTAACGTCATCCACATCATTTTATAGATGCCAGACATGCTTCCAGCATTTCTGATGTCCGGAAATCAAAAGAAGAAGAATTTTTAACACTTCTCGAAAAATGTTAAAAGTAATGCTACGAGGCTACGCGACGACTTCTTGACCATCTTATAGTATCACCTATATGGTGATGGTAGAAGTAGAGAAAAGGGTTGAAAAGCGTTGAAAAAGTAGAAAAATAAAAAGATTAAAAGAAGAAGAAGATGAAGAGCGCTAGGCAATAGCGCTCAACGCAATATCACGCAAACCGATTTGGAAATATCGAAATGAGAAATACGAACAAAATCATATAATCCAAGAACTAGATAGCGACCGATTTTGGCCATTATTTTGGCACACCTGATTTTTTGTCCCGTTATTGCTTCAAGGCCTCATTAATGCATGACAATTATGGCTACAGGAAATGGTCGTAAAATAAAGATACAGCTCTTTAAAGTGCAGAAAAAATAAACAAAGTACCTATGGTAAGAAATTTTGACATGAATTTTTTTTTTTTATTAAAATGTAGTTTCAAACGTTTAAAATAATAATGTATAACTGCCATGACATTATAAAGTCGGAAAAGGGTTGCCAGAGCACTTCAAAAAACAGTATAAGAACACTTAGTAAAATAAATTTATTTAATTTGTTTGAGTTGCTCTGGCAACCATTTTCCAGCTTGATAATGTTATAGCAGTTATACATTACTATTTTAAACGTTTAAAAAAAATTACTTACCATAGATTTCTGCACTTTGAAGAGCTTTGGTTTCCACTTCCGGCCATTTCCGGTAGCCATAATTATCATTTAATAATGAATGGCCCTGAAGCAATAACTAGACTATAATTTTTTGAAAATTCAAGCAGAAAATTTTATTTTCTAAATAATTATAAGTTTACCATAAATAATTTTAAATTCGTTAGACCGGTTTTTAAATAAACCGATATTTATTTTTATAAAAAAAAGTTTTTTTTACAAATTTGAACAAAAAGTAATTATCAAGCCGTTTTTTGAACATTGAATTAAAAAAATAAATTAAAAAATTTATTCAAATATTTTTGCAAAATATTGATATAAGGGTTTTAGCAAATCATCCAAATCTTTCTTAACGAGATAGGTTATTCAAAAAAAAAAATGAACAAAAGAAAATGACACAAATACCAAAATCGTTGGAGCCGCTTTCTAAAAAATTAATTCTTTTTTATAACGGTTATAAAAAAATTCAATTTATTCTCTAAGGAATAGTTTACAAACCCTATTATACCACATTTGACGCAAATCGGTAAAGCCGTTTAGGCTGAGTGTGCTGGATGAACACAAAGATGTCAGAGCATTTTAAAGACTTTAAAACCTCCAAAATGACTTGAAAGTGGTCACTGTTCAAAACTCGGCTTAAAGATCTCAATGTTATTCGGTACAGTAAAATTATTTTTTTAAATTGGTATCCTTTTCAAATTCTAGACCTTTTATATCCTCAGCGCTGCACTGCATTATATTTTATCTAATAGTTCTTAAAAAATATTTTCTTTATAGCAGAAACATTACTCAAAGAAATTGCATCCAATAAAATAAAAATTAAGTCGATAAATTCACCAACACAATTTCTTTATGTTCCAATTTGACAGATGACTTGTGAAAATTAACCCCACCGCAAACAACTGTGACAAACTTAATGAAGTTAAATGATTGCTCCTTCAAAACTGTTGATTTAAACAGTAGATTCCTTCGTCCTTCTTCTATTTTTATGGTACACTCTCAGATTATAGCAAAAGATACCTAAAAATAGGAATAAAATTTTTCTTCTTTAAAATTCTATCCCCGTTGTCACAAAGCCAAGAGCATTTTTCGAATTTGGTAACCCACACAGGAACCTTAAAAAAAAAATAGAAAAAGAAAACCAGCAAAACGAGAATGAAGAACGACAATTTTTATGGTACAACATCTTTATGACTATACAGCCCCAAACGAAGGTTAAAGCATTTTTCATTAGAAAGAAGACTCCCCCAAGGACCAACAACAAAAAATAAAAAAAAAAAATGGAGGAAATAGGTTTATTCCTTTATCATATTGCTCTTTTCTTCTTCCATACATTTTTTTTTTATTTCAACCGCCTCCTTCCGTTACTTCCGTGATAAAATGGAAAGATTAATCTCCGTTTTTGTTTCTAACATCCTTTTTTTTTATTTTATTTCTTCTCATTTTTTTTAAAGGTATTTTCAATGAAAAGTAATGCGACTCGTGCCTAACCTTTATTTCGTTGTCCTGTGAAAAAGGCGATCTTGAAAAGCGGTGATTTATTTAGAGTGAACTCGTCCCTTGACGGAATCAAAGTGAAAATCTCACAGAATCTTCTTTGTGATTCAAGTCGGTTATACAAGAAGAAGCTATTTCATTTATTTCTCAAGAGATCCTTTATTTTTTTGATATTTTAATTAGGATGAGGGAGGATTTTCATAAAAAAAAAAAAAAGAAACACTTAAAATTAAGTTGTCTTGAGGGTTTTCATTAAATTTATATTCCATCAGAAAGATATTCGTATTGTTGTTTTATTTATATACATATAGTAGTTCGCAGGTTGTCTTTAAAGCAATTAAATCCTTGACCAGTAGCTACATACATATCGTTGAGGAAATGACTTTAAAAAAAAAGAAAACCTATACCTTTATCCAAAATTAAAATACCAAACATTTCATCGGTTGTATATAGTCTGTTGAACTGTTGAAGTATACAAATATATACACAGTGACGACATTGAATGAAACCGGAAATTAGTAAAAAGATTTATCTTCAACGATGAACATGGAGTATATATATCGGGATGCAAAGGATTTTGGGAATAATTTTCATTTGAAATCAAACCCAAACCACACCGGAGATTCGAATTTTCTCCAGACGTGAAAACCACAGAACATTTATGTAGGTTAGATGTTTTGCACATTTCTGATATTGATTTCTTCTCATGGAATTGAGGTCTTCGTGCAGAATAATATTCACATGAGATAAATTATCTTCCCTGTGTGCTGTTGAGTGGGTTTTCTACTGAGAGTGATTTTTACAAATGATGAGCAATTTGATTGAGGTAAAAGGAATAGCAGAACGAAGAAGTGCAAACTGGGACAAATTTATAAAATGGAAATAGTATTTTTGGAGAAATTATTTGGAATTGTGTTATTTATTAATTTTAGAAGCATTTTATACTAACCAAGTATACCAATTTTTGTTTGTACTTAGGTATAAAGCCTATAGTTTAGTTAGGTTGGTATATTAGGTAAGTATAAAGATTATCATATCATCTGCATATATCGTTGCTAAAACAAATAACATTTGCCTTGTGTACTATCTCTATAGGTATAGAAAATTACATGGTTTTATCACCTCTGTCTTAATAGGGAGATAATTTGTTGAAAACTTTGCAAATGTCGTGTGTTGGTTCGGTTTCAATGAAGTTGACTTCATCAACATAATGATCAGTATTGTACAAAATATAAAAATAACTACACGTTTAGAACTTTTAAATTAGTTTATTTTTTCTACCATAAGAAATTTAACATTTATATGCAGTGGTCAGCTTGCAAGAAAAGACTGAAGTTATTAATGTGCGACTGTACCAAACATCGCTTGTAGTTGCTGATTTTAATCATTGACTTGATAACAGTTCTCTCTCTTGAAATAATTGAGTAGAAATTAAGAATTAACATTAGGGTGACCAGATGTCATAATTTATACTTGAGAGATCAATAATATTTATAGATTGGTTGTTTGAAAGAACATTAATTTACAGTGAAATGATAGTGCCACATTTATTATATACATAATGATTTCGAACAATTTCATCACACATAATTTTTTTACGATAGAAATGAAGTTTAACTTAAAATTTTTAAAATTTGCAAGTAGGTATTGAGTATCCGATATGTTCAATGTCAAACTTAGAATCAATGAAACTAAAAAGGTTCTTGAAAAGTTTGTAAATATGACTGAATTTGAAGAAATATTTGTACGAAAAGGAGGATAAATTTCCGTCGAATTTTAGAAATTTTTTTGGATTTGATTTCAACAAGTATATTTCACATGATATCTTAATAAAGCCATGGATAGCTTTTAAACTTACAAAAAAAAACACGTTGAAGACTTCATGAAAAAAAACATATCTAAATATATTTCTTTTTATTTAATTATATAATTTTAAAGTTACCTTCATCAATACTGGAAAACTTTGTTTTATCAGGTCCTTAACAATTTAACCTAAAATTGAATGTTTGTATTTTTTTCATACGCAATCTGATTTCTTGAAATAAAATCATTTTGGTTAAAAATGTTTAAATTGAATTCTGTTTTGAAATTTTTTTTCAGACGAATTTTTGTTCAATTATCTGTTAAGGTTAATTTTTGGAATTTAAATTTGACTTTAATAAAGTTAAGGCACAGTAAGCATTATGCACAGTATTTTTTTTTTCGAGGTAAACAACCGTTATATGATAGCTACCACATGTATTTTTAATCTCGCCATTTTTTGATATTTTTACCCTATATTCAGAATTTAATAAATTAATAAATTAAAGAAGAACAAGTCGTGCATTTTAATTTATATCACTTTAGACTTAAAAAAATTCTCCCACATATAATTTCAAAAAGTGACTTATAAGCGAGCTTATAAGTTATAACATTTAGCTATCTTATAAATGCAAATGTTTGCTATAGTTAGGGCAGAAAAGAAAAAAACTGCACTTCATTCAGAAAAAAAGTGCAAGTTCCCACAAAAATAAAATAAAATTTAATTAAAATAAATTTAATACGCATTTTCTTGTTTTAATAGGTATAAATGAAAAATAAAAAAAAAAGTACATCAATTTTTATTAAAATTGCTAAAACTACTTTTAACAATGATTCAAGTGCATGCATATAAGTATCTTAAAAAAATAATTCCAAAATTGTAAGAGCGATTTTTAAAAATGAATCGAAATTTACTTAATAATTTTTACATAAAAGTTTTTTTTTATAAATTTGATGTACGCAAATTTAAATTTCTAAATAGTTTGCATTTAACGTAATTTTTTTTTTTCAAGTCATTTTCCAATTATTAAATTTACAAAAACAATAATTAAAGTTACAATTAAGCACTTCTATGGCTGGAGATATAGCTATTTCAAGGATTGCCAATTCCTTTCATCAGTCTCCTTTTAGTGGTATTGAGCTTTAATCCAATTTTATTATGAAAAAGCGGTGGAATGCGTTATGCATACGACTTCGAAGACTGAGTAAATCTGAAAGCGTGGGTTCGAATCTCATGATGTGCATGTGAAAAAGTTTTTCATAATAAAGTTGGATTGAAGCTCAATACCACTAAAAGGAGACTGATAAAAGGAATTGGCAATCCTTGAAATAGCTATATCTCCAGCTAAAGATAGAAAAAAAACTAATAATAATATTCGTAAACGAGTAAATAAAAATTCGTTTAAAATTGGTGGTAGCGCCTTTAAGTTGTTGTTGTTGTTCAAACACATTCAATGAAAATTAACAGAATGGTCAGTAATAAAAACTGACATTCTATAGTACAAATAGTACAATATAACAACAATTAAACACTTCTGCTTAATTTTTTTTAGAGCTTTCCAAAAAAAAATGTTTGAGTCACCCGTTCGCGAGATAGCTCAAGAAAGAAATAATAACTTATCTATGGAAGGTATACCTACCGTTAATAAGCTCGCCAATTTTTTTTTTCAACAGCACAAAAGTCTATCATAAAAACCATCTCCAAATTAATTGTTTTGAAGAAAATCGTTGGAGCCGTTTTTTTTAAGCTTTTTTATACGGTTATATGGCAGGTAGGTACCAATCCTTTTTGAGTGAAGAAAAAAATTCCAACTCCTCCTCTGATATAAGGATATGGAATGGTCTACAATCAACAAACCCTATGCACCAAATTTGAAAATCGGTACAACCGGTGTAGGTGATGCTGAAACACATAGCCAGACAAACAGCGAGTGACTGTCTCTTCATAAGTCAGGCACTATCTTATTGAAGTAAATAAATTTCACTTAAGCATTTACTTACTTCAACTTTTTTTTAGACTTTCACTGAGTTTTGTACTCATGAAATTCGCATAGAAATGGAAGCGATTGCGTATGGAGTAAACAGAGTAGAACAGATAAACGACATAGGCTGTAATATTAATTCTTAACGCAATAAGTATATTGCTATAGCGATATTTGAACATATTTTTGAAGCTCTATAGAAGTATTAAAACAATTGAATACGCTGCATAGACATACTATTCAATCAATTTTTAAAAAGTATAATTTAGTCTCCACCACCGTAAGGCAATATGTTTTTATATGAAAAACGGTGCTAAAAAACGGTTAAAGTTAAAAATTTTTTTGTAAATAAAATATTTCATTAAAAATGAACGCCCATTTGGAAACAAATTACTCAATCAATCTGGAATTTCGACTAACGTAATGTTTTATTAATGTAAGTTGTCTGTTTTTCTTAAATTATCCTTCTTAACAGAGCCATTTAATTTTTTCCTGCTTTAATTGCAATTTTCACAAACCGACCTTGATGTCCATTTAACCCATTTGTATCTTATGCCCTATAGTTAACACTCATACATAATATATATATATTTCAATCCCAGCGCACCCAATTTCCATTGATATGGGAAACTCAAGTAAATTTCCGATTCATTTAATGGCAGTTAATCAAAGTGGTATGACCTCTGGCACGCGGAAAAAACGACTGGGGGCGCAAAATACTGTGATTCCAATTTCCATTAAATGTTTTATTTTAGCAATCGTATATGTTTGTATATGTATAAGTAAACTGTATTAAACCAAATAATGCTACTATCATCACAAAATGCTGAACTTATTGAGCAATAAATAAAAGCTATAAATCTGTTAACATGAAGGCCGGACATAAAGAACAAAATACGGATATGATGAGGAGCGAACAACATTGAAAACAATCAGAAAACAGGAGTATTCTTTGTTTGCACAAACTCATCTCGTATAAAAACCGCCTTAGCAGTTGGATATGGGATGAACAAATATATACATATAAGTATGTATTGAAAATCTTACAAATAATAATATATAATATTATAAATGTGATTGCTTGGATGTACGCTTGTTACTCAATTACGCAAGAACGGCTGAACGGATCTGGATGAAATTCGGCATATAGATTGCGTATAGTTTGGAATAACACATAGACTACTTTTTATCCCGAAAAAAAAATTACGGTTGCCGTGGGATAGATTTTTTCCGATTTTCACAAAGCCAAGGCTTGGCATGATTTGATGCATAATGACAGTTTAGGGGTCTAAAAATGAAAAGGGCTAAATTTTATAACTAAAAAATGCGCGGTTCCTATGGGGTAGCATAATAATTGCATCCTCTTCAGGAAGGAATCTGGATAAAATTTGGCACAGAGAAAGATTATAGTATGGAATAACACAAAGGCTACTTTTTATCCAGAAAAAATGTACGGTTCCCGTGGGATACATTTTTTATGTTACTCAATAACGCCAGAACAGAAGAACGGATTTGGATGAAATTTGGCACAGATATAGATTATAGTTTGAAATAACACATAGGTTACTTTTTATCCCGAAAAAACAATAACGGTTCCCGTGGGATAGATTTTTACTGTTTTCCACAGAACAAAGGCTCGGCATGATTTTATTCAGAAAATGAAATAGTCTTATTTTGAAAACTAAAAAAATGCGAGGTTCCTATGGGATTGCAATAACAATTGTATCTTATACAGGAACAGTGTTTGAAACTCAATCACTCGAGAATGGCTGAACGGATTTGGATAAAATTCGGCACAGAGATAGATTATAGTCTAATATAACACATTATGTTATCTACTTTTTATCCCAAAAATGTACGGTTATTTATACAGAGAAAATTAATTATGTATTTATTTTTCGTGGAACAGATTTTAAGCGTTCGATAAATACGGACTTGTTTTTGTCAGAATGTCAGATAACAGATGTTTTTACACTTTAACCGTGTAAACCCTACTAACGAATGTGAATGTTTTTATAATGCTTCTATTATTGAAGTGCTTAATAATTGGGGATATGTTATTTCGGTTTTCAAACTGCAGCCACAGAACGGATGTGAATGAATGAAAAGTAGATGAATGACAAATTGGACCAACAGATATTTTATTTTTATCGGTGGAGAGACTTGTTGAAGGAGTCTAGGTCTGGACCCCGGTTGTCAAGCCGATGATGATGAAAAGTTACGGTTCCTTTGGGAGAGACTTTAATGTGAAAAACATGACTTATTTGAGTTTATTCCGCCGCCCCGTAGCAACGCACGGGTACCTGCTAGTATCGATATACAGGGTGGCTGATGAAAGCCGCTACCAAAAAAAACTTTTATAACTTTTTTTCTATTTAATGGATCTGGTTAATTTTTTTTTTATTTTGCAGATCGATTCTTAGATTTTACAAAAATGGATAACTGGGACACTGAAACAAGGATTTGGATTGTCCGCCGCTATCACGCACTGGAGTCCATAGTTTCGGTCCAAAGAGAGTACAGGCGCACGTTTGGCGGCAATCCTCCGAGCAGATGGACCATAATGCGACTTGCTAAGAATTTTGACGAGCATGGGACAGTCGAAAGAAGACCTTACCATCGAGAACCTTCAGTTCGGACGGTAGAAACAATCGCTGCTGTAGCTGCTGCCGTACAAAATAATCCAAGCTTTTCGACAAGGAGCTTATCAGCTCAAATGGGAATAAGCAGGCAGTCATTGCAGTCAATTCTGCATAATGATTTGGACTTATTCCCATACAAAATTCAAATGGCCAACAAACTCAATGCATCAGACTTGCCGATTCGCTTGGAATTTTGTCAAAAGATGCTTCGAATGTTGGAAGGAGACGGAAACATCTTGAACTGTCTTTTTATGTCTGACGAGGCCCACTTCGATTTGAACGGCAACATAAACAAACAAAATTGTCGAATATGGAGTGCTTCCAACCCACAGATACTCCATGAGACGGAATTGCATCCACTTCGTGTCACAGTATGGTGTGCAGTTTCTGCACGCTGTATTGTCGGGCCCTACTTCTTCGAAGAAAACGGTCACACCGTTACAGTCACTGGAGACCGTTACTTGAGCATGTTGAGAGAGTTTTTCTATCCAGAATTACGCCGAAAGAGAATTCCTTTCAACTCTGTGTGGTTTCAGCAAGATGGTGCAACTCCTCACATAACCCGGCCTGTTATGACAGAATTGCAACGGAAATTTCCCAATAGGCTGATATCCAGAAACTCCACATTCCGTTGGCCCCCCAGGTCACCTGACCTTACTGCACCTGACTTTTTCTTGTGGGGTTATTGTAAACAGGAAGTTTATAAAGCAAAACCAACCAATTTGGATGAACTAAAGCAATCCATTCGAGAAACAATTGCGGCTATTCCTGTTTCAACTCTCCAAGCAGTTATGAACAACTTTTTGTTAAGATGCCGCACATGCGTCAACCAGCAGGGGGGGCATTTAAATTCCATTATTTTTAAAACTAATTAAGCTATATTTAATAAAATTTAATGAACTTTAACATGAATAAAAGAAAAATGAATTCCATACACTGAAAAAAAAGTTATTTGAGTTTCTTAATGTAGCAATATTCATCAGCCACCCTGTATATATGAGATAAATTCTTTCTCTCAGCATTTTCTAAATCGAAAACATCCTAAGGCACTACAATCGTTTTCATGTGATTTTTATTGGCTTTTGCCATGATATTGAAGAAGATCCAATAAAAAGGCAATAATGTTTCCAAGCTGAATAGGTATTTTTTTTTTTGCTCTGCTATGTTTGGTTGACAGCTAAAAAAAAGTGGAAAAGTATCGAATTTAGTTCGATGGTAAAAAGTGGCAAAAAGTGAAGATTTTAATAAACATTGGGAAGAGATGAGCACAAACTTCTTGCTCCTAAAAATAAAACAAGGAATATGGGAAGGTGCAGACAATTTCAACAAACTAAGGAATGGAAAGACAACATTATAATCTTCCTTTATTGGTTACCGGGAAACTCTATAGTGTTAGTGTTGACAGTAGCGAGAAAGATAAAAATAATGATCTGATTAATATGCGGACTAAAATACCGTTAAACAAATTTGAATCTTTATGCGTAATAGTAGAAATCCTGATACAAACACTGTAAAAAAAAGTACCAACTATTATAAAAACAGATTTATAAAAATCTTTTGCCTTTTCCCCAGTTAAAATACTTGGTGTAGTAAGAATTATATTTATGGTTCCGATTTAAACATATAATTTAAAAATTAACATAAGAAGGTACTTGCAATTGGGTTTATCACAGATGCTCTAAAAAAAGAAGGCTCAATAAGACTTTTCAATAACAAAAGTGCATTTGCGAATGTTATTCTAGCATCAAAAACAGAATTGGCAAGAGTATTATCAATTATGAAAATACTTCAAGACAATATTTAATTTTTCAACTTTGCAGAAATAAAAGTTAATTTTCAACAGAAATAAAGTCCCATCAGCTTATAAAAAGTTATCACAAGTTCCCTACACCAGCGATAAAATTGTGCTGTAAAATTAGAAAGTTAAAGCTATTCAATTGACTCCTTCTGATGTTCAATTTCTAATCCAATTTTCTTTCAAATTTCTATGATTTTTTTATATGACCTGCCCTCAATTTAAAGAAGACTGAATTGTTAGCTTTCTGAAAAGAACTGCATATAGAAACTATATACAATCATAAAATCTATTGCAAAGCAACGCCGAAAGACTTAAAAGACACAACTGAGTCCTATAAAAACTTGCTCTTCTGTCAAGCTTTGGCTTAAACAAGAAACTATAATAAATAATCGCAAGTAAAAATAGAATTTCTATAGCAGGATTCGTTAATAAGGTGATTATGAAAATAAAATTTCTAAAGAAAATCTTTATACAAAATTTTATCAAATCAAATCAAATCTTTATCGCTTATTTGCCAGGCACCGTTAATATGTAAACTCGTTCTGAAAACATGAAAAACTTTGTCTACAAATGCATTTAAATGAAACAAACTGAGTAAATAAGCAATTTCTGTTTGTTTTAATAAAAAAAAATATTTACTCTTTCAAAAGAGGAACAAATGTTTTTTTATTTATTTTTTAATAGGCAAGTATAATGAATAAGGTTTATTTGTGAATCAGTGGTTCACTATTATTTCTCTATATTAATGTATAGCCAACTGTTAATTTTGGTTACTTTGAAGTTAACTTTAATAATTCGAAATTAAAAATAAGAGTTGAGTTCTTTCAAAAATAAGTTTTTTGAAAAAAAAAAAAAACTCATCATGATTCCACATAAAAATAGTTATGTGTTCAGAATTCACAATCAAATTAATTCTGACCATTTAAATTGTAAAGACTTTTTCTGATTAAAAATTGATGATGTAAACGAAAGTGAGCGATGATTCCAATTTGGTTTTAGTATGTATACCATCACTCTTCTGAAAATGCAATTTATTTTTTATTTTATTTTTATGATTTACTCTCATTCAAGGGATATATATCTTTTATATGATTTTTGTTTCTTTCTTTTTCAGCGTTGAGAATATAGATATGCTTTGATACAAATTGGGAAAACATGCACGCTCACATTTAATTAAAAACTTCAATCTAAATCTAAAGACAAACGAAAGACTTTATTAAAATTATTTTTTTTTATTTATTTCTATACCAAAAAACTGCTGCGTATATACAATTTTTATAAATCTGGTATTGCAAAGCTTTATGAAGCCTTAAACTCTTAACTTATTTTACTTTAACATTATCAAAGTAAGATTGTTAGCAATAGCAAAATATACCAAACGAATATAATATGAAAAACGAATTTAGCTGAAAAAAAATATATAATTGTCTTACAAGTTATATGAAAGTTTAATTTGTAGTACCTATAGAGTTCGACACCCTAAAAATGATGAAGAATTATTTGGGCAATTGGGAAAGCATCTAGAACAGCCGTAACTTAACCTTTTTTGTATAGGGGCCACAAATATATTTTAGTCGTGATGCCCAGGCCGCAAGATAAATTTATTAACTAAAATTGTAGTTAAAAAAACGTCATTATAAATGTAATGGTTTTTTTTATAGAAAAAAAAATATTTTTTAGTTTTACTGAGATTTTAAAAATTATAATTTTTTTATATTTTACTAGATCATCCTTTTTTTTTGATCCAAACGAAATTAAAAATGATTGACAATGACAAGCAATTTTTGTAACTTTGTAAGGTGAGCCACTTATAAAAGCTTTAGGGGCCGCAGGTTGAGTATAGCTGATCTAGGAGATGAAAAGAGATGTCGATTTACATTTTTTTTTTTTTATTACTGAACATCACAAAAATCTTTTATTTGTGTAGTGCAGCTAAAGAAACAAAAAATTTGCTACAAGTATAAATCGCGAAAAAACCGATGCAAAAAAAGTGGCCTCAATCAAGTGACCAACAGTGTAAACGTTTTTATACAGTGCGGGTTTTACGGCTTTGGTTGAATCAAATGGTTGTTTCTTTGAAACAAAAAAAATCTTTTAAAATTTACCGATAAAATAAAGAAAAACAAGAAACATTACGACGATGTAAACGTTTCTGTTATAATCTATTCTCCATTCAAATTTTAAAATTCTTTTCTGAATTCTATCCAGAAATGTCTGATAAGATAAGAGCACACGAGTATTGTTCTCGCGTTTGGATGCATGGACATTTTTGGCGACATAAAATGTGTGGTCATTTCACCAAAAGTGTTTTTTTTCCAATGCAAGTACCATTCATGGGCAATGGCATTTGAGGTATCGTCACCCTAGTATTGGAATGCCGTAAACGACGTTTGGCAGTCTAGTGCGGAAAAACTGACCGAAGGAATTTTTTAATTTTTTTTTACACAGTATCTCTTCTTTTAATAGTTTTTATCAGAAACCTTCCGCATGTTTTAGTTTTTAAAAAAATTACATTTTTATTTAAAATGAGTTTGCCTTATAACGCCACCAAAATCAACAAATTCTTTTTGGTCCATACACGTACGTCAAAAAATCGAAAACAAACGACAATCCAATACTAGGGTGACGGTATGTTCTGCTTAAGTGAAAGAAGACGGCATTGAGTATTTATTTTGAAAATTTGAAACAATCTTGGTTATTTCTAATCCAACGAAAAAGATAATCATCCATAACGAAAGCATACATTTTCGATTTTGATAAAAGGGCTTGATGCCAAATTCTATCAAATGCTTTTGAAACATCAAGAGCAATCATTTTACTTTCTCCAAAACGGTGCAAAGATTGGTTCCACTTTTTGTTGAGATAAATCATTAAATCAACACTGAACGAAGCAACCACTGTATTGTCATTGAAGACAAGTGTTGGAACCGAAGACGAAGTGGCTATTCGTAAGTTTTTTTTAAATGACCAAAATTGTTTACTGCCTTTGGGACATTGCGATTGCAGTATTATTTGCCTGTCGTACTTTTTACTTCATATAGATTATAGGTAGGTACTATAAAGTTATGCATTCGATACAAAAAAAGGTTTAAGATAACAATCAAATATGACATTACGATGATAAAGAAGACGAAAAAAGAAGGTCCGACATTTATGTGCGTCTGTCTGTCTGTCTGTCTGTATCGTCACCTACAGCCTTAACGGTTGGACCGATTTTCTTTAAACTTGGTAGTATTCTTTGAGTAATATGCCTGGATATTTCTTTTTATTTTGTTCCCATTTATTTAAATAACGGTCCCAGCTACCATATGAGCTTTACCGATAGTTCACTTTTACTCGAAAAAAATACTATCGATTTTTATAAAATTTTATGTGAGTGATTTTTAGCCAACGGTGATGTCTTTTATCTAAATTTTTTTTCAGAAAAAGGTTATTTACAGTAGGCACCTGTCATAGAACGGTTCTTTTTTGGTACCGATTATCTTTTAAACGGCTTTACCGATTTTAACGAAATTTGATGTCTTAAAAGTTCTGCTAAACCTTATTAATATTGCAATCAAAAATGTTTAAAAAAGTATTTTGAAAAAAGTTAGTTTTTTTTAATTCCATTTTTCTGAAAAAAAAATCCGATAAATTTTGATAAAATTTTATATGAGTGATAAATTGTCCATGGTGATGTCCTTCATTAAAAAAAATTTTCCGGAGTAATTAACTAACGGTACCTGCCCTTAAATGGTACTTTTTTGATATCGATTATCTCTTAAACAGCTTGACTGATTTTGTCACTTAAGCTTAAGTGGAGTTTGCTTTTTAACAATGGGAGCATATTTCTCTCAAACTGATAACCTAATGCTCAAATCAAACCACGAGTTTTTTTTTAGTTTGATGCTTATTGACCAATTTGGAATAAATTTTTCTCATCCCATGGAAAATTAAATTTATTACTATATCAGCACTGGAAATTATGTACATTATTATTATCGAGGCAGCATAATTACCAGTTTAATTTACTTTCAACATGTTCATAAATATTCCTTTCTCAAAACATCAGTTTCAAAACATAACAAAGACTTTTACTTACCACCGGAAAACATTTTGTCTTCATTTTACTATCCAATAACAATATACCTATAGGTGAATACAAATGAAATAAGTCCAGTAAAGGTTTTTGAACAATATTTTCAATAAAATTTCGAATCGCCTTTCCATTAAATAACTAGGTACTGTAGAAACATACATTATATCGATGTATATATATTGCATTCAAAAGAAACGTCCTTCCTAGAACAATGAGAGTTGAAATCCATGTTTTGTTCATGCATTTATAACATAAAGAGAATATGTATGCCAAACAATATACCATTCGAATATTTTTTTGAAAAAAACCAACACATGCATAGATAGAGATAAATATTTTCACAAAAGATTACTCACACATAAACTAAACAAATAATATGTATATCTATGAATATATGAACATGAATGAAAGAAATGTTTAGTAAAAAAAAAAGAGGAAACATACCCATGGACCGCCCTGATCCCAATAACCTTCCGTGATGCCGTCTGCCCATTGTGATTCCAGTGGAAGTTCCGGTTCTGGTGGCCAAACGGGTGGCTTTGTTGGTCGTGGAGATGACGGCTCCCCACGGGGGCAACCCAGCACTGACTGCGGGCAACCTATGTTGACTGGTTTCTGCTTCTCGTTTTGTTTTTCAACACGAAAATTATTTTCCTCTATATTTTTTGTTTGGTTTGTTTATATAGAGGTTGAGAGTTTGAGGCGAAGGATCTCACCTCCTATCAAAGGCAACAGGATGTGTATTTTGTTGTATATGAAAGGCAAGCGACAGGACGCCTGCACGATGCCTTACATCCTTTTTGTTTATGACGGTCTACTGATTGCTCGGACTTTCAATTTAGTACGGTTTTTTTTTTTTTTTTTGTGTTTACATTTATATTATGAACTTCGTTTCACTTGTTTATTATTTCAAACGACAATAACCACCGACGATGACACCGACTGCACCAACACACTACAGAAAGGTGTTTTTTTGTTCTTCTTCTAATATTATTTTAACGACTAAGATACACAGAATCATGTGCTTCCTATAAATTCACATTTTTTTTGTCGTTTTGACATTGGATTTTTGCCACCATAAAAATAATGCAAGGATAACCAAACACTGAACAAAATCGGGCAAGGACACACAACAAAGAAAGAAAAACAACGGAAATAACACAACACGACCGAATAACTCTGGGAACTTTTATGTAAGCACGTCACACTTTTTTGCTGCCCCCAATATAAGCGGTTGGTAAACACATTTTCTTATATCCTTTTTATACTCCTGCGATGGGTTCTGCCTTCCTCTTAAATATTAAACAGGAAAACATGGATTCAAGAGTTTTTTTTGTTCTTGTTTGGTTTAATTTAATTTTTTTAATTTTTTAGAACACGATCAAGGATGATGAAGCATTAAAACAGAAACTAGAGAAAACAAATTTTTATCAGTACGTGGTAGAGTGAAGCTGAAACTCTTAACACACATCGATATATGTATAACAAAATAAAACAACGACAAAAAATTATATAAAAATGTTATACAAAAATTGAGTTAAGCTTGAATTCCAGTTCACTTTTTACCTCCTGTCCTGAACTTCTAGAAAAAGGATATTTTATCATACATTTACTTTATAAACTCTTGCAAGAGTCTGGAGGGTATAATGTAAAACGTAGAGGTGGTAAATTTAAAAAAAAAGTTATGGTTGGATGTAGCTTACATCTCTATGGATACAGATGCAACGAAACTGGAATATTTAATTTTGCCTAAGTGGAATGTGCATCGAATATTTTTGAGAAGAAAAACACAAACACATACACACACGGAAAAACGACTATGGATGAAAAAAAAACTAAAAATAATATAATTTTGTCAAGAATTTCAACAGAAACTTTAGAAAAGTTTTTTCTTTTTCTTTTTGTTTTTTTTTTTTTTAATTTTATTCAAGAAAATTTATGAGTTCCTAGAAATCTTAGGGAATTGATGTTGTTGTGTTCGTTTGAAAAAGGTCCTGCTGCACAAATAAATAAGTTAATCAAAGTTTTGTCCCGCTAGAATTTAATTTACTCCGTTTTGTATTTAACGCGAAGCAACGGTCGGTAAATAAGAAAATTCAAATTTTAAACTTAATTATTGAAATGAAATAAAATATTAATGTGAACTGTTGAGGTGTAAAGTTGTGGAAGTTGCATTTAACTTATTGAATTAAAGAAAATTATAAATTCAATCAAATTTGAATGAAAAATAAATAATCAGTTGAAAATAAAAAGAAAAAAGTTTTTAATCAAAAAATAAATAATTTATAATGATTTTGATATAAACACGATATTTATCCTGAGAATGTATTTTACAAATAAAAAAAATAAAAAAAACATTCTACCAAGATTATATTTATAATATCTGGCAAACTACATCATAACAAAATAATAATTGTATGTCTATTCAATAGAATCTCAAAATGATAAATATTAATTTGAAAAAAAAAACATAAGTTATGAAAAAAAATATCTTATTTATTTTATTTTAAAAACACATGAAACGTAACAATAACAAAAAAAGAGTCTTTTTTTTAACACATATTTCTTAAAAAGACCCTGTTTCGCCCGGAAAAAAGCGAAAAAATAGTTCATCATTCCGAACTATTCATGTTATAAAATAGTTCATGTTTTAGGGATTCTACTGTATACACCTACCTTATAGCTATTTCAAGGAGTGCCAATTCCTATCATCAGTCCCCTTATTAGTGGTGTCGAGCTTTAATCCAATTTTATTATGAAAAACTTTTTCACATGCACATCATGAGATTCGAACCCACGCATTATCAGATTTGCTCAGTCTATATCTCCAGCCAAGAATGGAAAAAACGAATAATAAAATTCGTAAAAACGAGTAAATAAAATTCATTTCAAAATTGGTGGTAGCACCTTTAAGTTGTTGTTGTTGTTCTAACATTCAATAAAAAATTGACAGAATGGTCAGTAATAAAACTGACATTCTATACAGGGTGATTGGTTTAAGGTGCACCAAAAAGCTTGAGCGTGTAGGTGTAGTTAAGACAAGAAAAAAATCGTATTGGAGGGGGGGGTCTATTTCCCCCCGTTTAGGCGGGAGGGGTAATTTTTTAAAAAATTGTCTTAAATCAGACAAAAAATTATTTAAAAACAACGGTGAATGATACAAAGCCTTGTTATATTTTTTTGGAAAGCCAGAAAACTACTCTTTTATTTAATTTTTAAATTTAAATTTAAAGTTGTTTATGTGAACAGTTTTAAAAAAATTAATTTTCAAACTCAAAATTAAAAAAAAAAACACGGGCTTTATTTCCGCGGCCCTTATTTTACTCCATCGATGAAATAAAGCGGATAAACATCGATGCTGGAGCCCGTAGAGTATTTAACGCCAAACCTGAGGGAACTGGAAATGTAGACAGGCCCCATTTCCGATTGAGTGATCAGGTTGAATAAGATCTTCACCAACTTAAAGTGCGAAATTAGGGATAGCAAGATAGGGACCGAGCTGGCTGTAGAAGTAAGTCCCTAAAGCACCACGCTTCCCGTAGCGCCAACTAAGTAAGTAAATAATTATGTAATGAAATGAAATCCGTAAATTTTACCAGAAATGTAAAAGAAAATTTCAGCCCTTTTATATTCTTGCAACGAATGTGACAGTAAAACCTCGTCGGTGCTTAGTCGTGAATAGTGATGAACAAAAATTTCACCGAATTAATTACATAATACAAGCTGCTGCCCGGCGTGTTATAAGGGAGAATGCATTGATTTTGAATGCTATAGGTCCAACATTTTTGATCGGTTCGTATATACGAATATGCGAAAAAAAGCGACCCGAGCGCCCCCTAAGGAGTAATTAAAATAACCTATTTTACACGCTTCATTAGCTATCGGTCAGTGAAAGTCAAGTAAAAATCGGTCTAGCCGTTCTCGAGATTAACCGGAACAAACAGACAGACAGACAAACAAACATTTTAAAAATGTATGTTTTGTTATAAGTGCCGTATATATATGCTTTCATATGCATCTTGTGAAAAGCTGGTATTTTGACATTAGAAAAACACACTTAATTTTTATTTGTGTATAGAAAATATGGTTAAATTTAAAATTTAACACCTATTATCGGGTCAAAATTTTGGCAAAGGCTTTATTTTTATTATTTTTTTTTTCTATTATTTACCTACATTATTACATGGTGTGATTTTGAGTCAGATTGGTATATAAATTATAATTTTCTTAAAATAAGCTACAAAGCACGATCATAAAAAAAATATCTGTTCACGATTCCTCTTTTTTAATAGGAATAACAAATTTACTTAGGTTTAAACATTAAACCCCTTAGAATCTTCACCAAGAATAATATATTTCCACCGTCGTTTTAGACGGGGTTTCAGCAATAATAGATGGAGTTTGCAATGCTGGACGATCTATTCATCATGCATGTTACACTCAGATCATATTTTCATGATGACGCGTTGCCGTCTTGTGTGAGCATCTAAAACAACCAGATCGGTCCTTATCAGTCTAGTCTTTGTAATTTTTCTCAACATGATAGGACTCTTTACAGGTCAAGTTGAACCAAAATTTTGGTTGCTATTATAATCATGTTGTGAAAACAATATTTATTCCCGATTAGGAGTCCGATGAAACTTTAGCTTTTCTGCAATTGAACATATTAGCGTACAAATATTTTCGAAAAATTACCATCTTCCTATGTCTAGAATGTCATATTTTCGATTGATGGATTTTAATCCATCAAATATCATTAATGTGTGTCAAATAATGTTTGCGAAAAATAAGAATTGATGAATCTCTAGTTCGTTGGATTAGAAATTACCTTTCGGACCGATCAATACAAGAAGTACTGGATGGTTTCAAGTCTGAAATCTTCAATATAAATGCTGGTGTGCCCCAAGGCTCCGTCTTGTCTCCGACTCTCTACTTGATTTTTATTAATGATCTTTTGTCCTAAACTTCTAATCCACTAAATTGTTTTGCTGACGACAGCACCCTCAGCTTTTCATATTCGTTTCCACATTCACAAACCCAGCTCTTCGGTTGTGGAACTGGAGCGGCAGCGTATGATAAGCTCATTAAATTCCGATCTTGACAGCATTGTTCAATGGGGAATTAACAACCGCGTGGAATTTAATGCTTCCAAAACGCAATGTTGTCTTAATTTGTCGTTAAAGCGTAACTTATGCCACTATCTATGAGTGGTACTTGTATAAACGAAACTGAAAAGCTTTCCATTCTCGGTATGTGTGTTACCAACCACCTTCTGTGGAATGATCACATATTTTATGTCGCCAAAAACGCTGCGAAATGCTTAGTTTTCTTACGACGATGCAAGAAATTTTTTTCTCCCAATGATCTGGCTGTTGTCTATTAGGCGTATATTCGTCCAAAACTAGAGTACAATTCTCATGTCTGGGCAGGAGCTTCTGTAACTTATTTGAATCTCCTAGATCGAATTCAGAAAAGAGCCTTAAAAATGTTAGGGGACAGGATTATAACGGAAACATTTGTGTCACTTGAACATCGCCGAAATGTTTCTTGCCTCTCCTTATTTTATCGCATTTTTTTTATAAAGAGTTCTCCGCCGAAATAGCCAGTTGCATTCCTCCCCTGAAATAATTCAACCGCAATTCTCGTACTGCAAGGAATTCCCATGAGTTCACCCTTGAGCCCAACTTCGGACGAACAGTTAAGTACAGAGACTCTTTTTTTAGCCGCACTACACGAATGTGGAATGCTTTACCCGGATCTGCTTTTCCCCTCCATTTTAATCTTCAAGCATTCAAAACCAATGTGCATCGGTATCTCCTTTCAACCCCTTTCCAATTTTCCTAAACGCTCGTACTGTGTTAATCATATAAAGTTTATTCATAATCCCTTGAGTGCGCGGAAAAAAAAAGAACTATGTATATCTATATATCTACATTCCTATATCTATAAAGCAATGTCTTTATTTCATACCAACTCGCTATAGATATAGAAAAAAAATTATTACAAACAGTTCTTTCTGCAGGTATTCATTTTTTGGCTGATAGTCTATTATTCCAATCAATTAAATTTAATAAAAAAAATTTAAAAAAAAATTGTGTCAAGGGCTATTCACATTTATTTATCTAACTTTTTCCTTCAACCTCAAACAACAACAAAAAATTTCATCTTCAATAAAATATTTTTCATTCAGATTTCTAATTTTTCCTCATTCGTTTCTTTTTTCTTCACAATCATTATTTTCTTCTCGTTTAAGGACATCCATGGGAATAAAAAAAATAATATATATAAAATACATATATAAAACGAACGTGGATAACAAAGCAGATTTAATTTTTGCCCCTCAGGAATATCAACAGTGCAATCCATAAAGAAACAAAAAAATAAAATAAGCAATGTTAGAAATTTCGTTCGTTCGTTTTGTCACAAATTGACTTTGCATGGCGCTTCCCCTCGGGCTATTATCATAATTAATCCCAGTTTGGTAAATGGTATCATGGTAATAGGATGGTACTTATAGTTGGTCACCTAATGGCAAGTTGATGTGGGTGTGATATTTTTAGTATAAAACTTTCATTCCATCAGGAAAATTATTAGAAAGAAAGAGGATGTCGGTTTTTTGTTGTTTGTTTTTATTTTTTCAAACCGTTTAATCAACGTGTCCTTACCACAAGGATACTTGATTTGCCACATAACTGCCATAAACGATTAGCATAATGTTTAACTCAACTGTGTTGCTTGAATTATTGATATGATAATCATGGTTTTGTTTTTGTGAGGAGTTAGAATTGGTTTTCGAAATTCATATGGAAAACTTAAGAGTTGGAGCTTTTATATCGGTGTTGCAATATTTGTTGAAATTCAAAAAAAAAGTATGATAAACTTTTTTTTTTTGTATCCGTTTTTCCTAGCGGTATTTGCTTGTTTTTTTTTATCCCGTTGATGGTAGTATCTTTTTATATTTCTAGCAGTGATTTCAATTTCTGAAGCCAAGTTTGTTCCAGGAAATTTCATTTTAGAGAACAAATCGAATATGAAAATAATATTGGGAAGGATGGACTGAACGAAAGTTTCGGATAATTCTTTTTAAAATCGTTTATCCAAAATATGCATTAGGAATTACTTTGTGCATTTGGGCTCCGAGAAATTCTTTGTTCGACTCCGATTGTGTTAAAGCAAGCAAAACCGAAATGTATGTATAATATTTAAATATGTTGTGCCAATTAAGCTCATATCTCACTAGCTATGGAAAAAGACGAGCTGCAAAAAGCCATGTAGATGCAGAGATATTTTGACAGGAAATCGTTAAGGCTATGTTACTTATTGGTTGATGCCAACCAAGATTCTAACGTTGAATAACACTAGGATGACAACATTGACAACCAAAGGTTTCCATTTACCAAGATTTCTATGCCTCCAAACTAATTTATAGATCTAAAGAAACAGCGAAAACTAAACACAGCCATGCGCCGTCTATGGCTAGTTTTTACTGTTTCTTTAAAATTGCATTCACGGCACCGTTCTATGCATTGCACATCTTAAAAATTACTTTAGTATGGTGATTATTTTACATAAAAGGAAAGAAACAAAAAAATAAATAAATTTATTGGCACTGACACCTCCGAAGAACCACGGTCTATAGTGACTTACTAATCTCAACTAATCCTTTTGTGTGCGTTATTAGTTCTACAGGATTGGAGAGGACCTAAATTTTTACGTCGAATCCGAATGACTAAGGTGAGATGCACTTTTCATGACAATGATACTCTTGGAAGATTTGTCACTTCCTCGCAAATGAGAGTGCCCCTGAAAAAACAAAGTGTTTACTAAGCTAGGCTCGAATAAAGACCTTCGGCGTAATATTCCGACAAACTAACCACTACGTCACAGCCCACGGGGAACTACTAAAAACAAGCGAATAGTTATATACTCGAGTCTTTACAAGCTTTGAGTCGAAAATAAACCCCAGGGGGTTGCTGCTTACTTAAAAAAAATTGAATCTTACCATAGCCTCGCCAAGGTTGTCAAAGAATTTTTCTATCAGGGAACTTATGTAAGCTCGGTGCAGATTAACTCTGGACAATTGTTTTTGATTTGGGCTTAAAAACGAATAGGAAGAAGAACCTTTTCTAGAAGAACCAAGGAGACGCTTAGTAAGATACTCGCAGCATCCTATTTCTGGAACTCGACGACTTTACAAAAAGTGTCTACACAAATTCGTTGAGACCTAAATAAGTTATAGCTCAAAACTTATAATTTTATTTGAACCCATTGTATTTAGTACATCTTTAAGGCGAGATACAATATTGCTTATATTTACACAATCAAACATGAAGTATTACATCCTAAAGGGAAATCCTTTCGAGTTAAATTCCATTTTGCTAGAACCGATATTAGTTTTTTGAAAGATGCTCTCATTCTTAAAATACATGTATGATGGTATATAGACCGAAACTCAATTTTTTCCTAGAATTTTAATAATATGTTAAAAGAGCCACTATAGTATTGGAAATTCTACAGAAATGACAAAGCTGGAAGTTGCACAACATTGCTCCTTTTATGTATCCCTCGTCAATGTTGTGTATAGAATGTTTGATGTCATATATCTATATATATACATTCACCCAGTTAAAGAGTATTGAATGACAAATTCCGCATAATATAATTCATGGTTAGGTTAGCTACTTTGTGGAAAACTTTCCTTTTGCTGAAATAATCGAAAAATTATAAACATCCTGGATCCATATATTCATTGAATAAATGATGTATGTACGAGGATACGACGACAAGGATGATGACGGCAACATTATCGAAAAGTATAGGTATGATCTTTCTACGTTCAATTTATTTTTATTTCATGTAGTTTTATTTTAAGAAATAGAGTTGCCATTGGATTGGTTCATAAGGGTATCGAAGAGATGCAAACATATATCACTTTTAGTGAAAAAAAAGCATTACTATTATATGTTAAAAAATAAAAACTTATCAAAGTCTTCTTAAGTTTTTTAAGAGTTCTAAGAATTGTTGAAATAATAAAATAAGTGTCCGATCCTTTTTCCTAGATTTTTCGACACCGACGTACGCTCCTACAGCCTTAACACTACAAATTACAAACTTGGTATAAACTATTTTTAGTGAGGATTTTTTCAATTTTGTATATTTGGCATAAAAATAACGGTTCCTATATCCAGCGTTAGCGTAACTTCCATTTTTCTCGAAAAAAAAAATATAATAAATGTCGATAACATTTTATATGAGTGATTGTTGCCGATAGTTATGTGTTTCGTGGGAATTTTTTTTTCAATTCAGCGTATTAACGGTACCTGTCATAAAATTGTTTTTACACCGACTATTTGTTGTTGCCGACGCACGGTGCTGTCCAACATGTTTTATTTCATAAATTTCTTTTAATTGAATTTTTTCGAAGAAAAATGTATCTGTTTAAATTAATTTTCTAATCGGTTACACGAAAATAACTTGACACAAAAGCAAGTTTGTGCGACCCAGTCTTGCTTTAATTATCATAATCAATTTAAAATAAAAAGAGGCAATAAAATGCATTAACAGAATTTCGTTGAGTTAAATAACAATTTCTGTATAAAATGAGAAATTGAAATGGCAACACTTTTTTTTATGTGTGCGGTTTATTTGCTTATTAATAATATATTTTGTATAAATAAATCTAAAAATTAAAATTTTTGAATTAAGGTATAAGCGATATAAAGCTCAGTGAATTTCAAATTATGTGCCTTTTTGTTTAAATATGGACACTATGACACGGATAAGGTTCTTATACAAAATAAGTATATATTATTTTTTGTTTTTTTCATAAGTTTACTAAGCAAACAGATATTAGACATGCAACGTACAAAGAATGATTAACAATGTCAAAAATTTTAAGAAAACAGATTAATTGATTTTTCTTATTTTTGTACTGGTTTAAGGATATAAGCTTAGCAGTTCGTGTTTAGCTGTAAATTGTAGGTCCCCTTCAGTACTTTAGACCGAGCAACGCACTCAAAAAGATTGGTCGAGTGTAATAAAGTCACTAAGGCAAACAATTTTAACCAAAGAAGCATTTGCACACACTAACACCGGAACAACTGAAGCCAGTTCTATCTGTCTGTAAAAGCAACAGGTAAACCATTCTACATTCGGGTTGTTCGGCAAATAAACTTATCTATTTTGGTACAGTGAAAACTTTACTTGCGGACAGCTCTGATAAGGGGACAATTGCCATAAGCGGACACATTTTCGGGAACCATATCTTTTTTATCTAATTTATCATGTAAAATGCGTCCTTATAAACGGACAGTCCCATAAAAGGATGCGGAAACTTTATTTTAATAATTTCAAACAGAAAAGTCTCACATAAGCGGACATATAATGAAAGGTTATTTTTCTTTAAAAATAAGAAACAGAATAATACAACAAATCAGTTATCATCAGTAGGTATATACGTTTTGTTTAACCAGATGCGAATCTTTCACAACCGGACAGAGCAAAGTTACGTTGCGAGCTTAGTAGGGGATTCTCTGCAAGACAAAGTGTTGTTATATTAAGAATTTGTTATGGCGTTCTCTTTCGCTTCTAATTTGTTTAAGTTCTGCTTTTTATTTTCGCAGCCATTTCATAATATTTTGTCAACATTTAGAAATTAATTAAAAACACCTTTTATATTTCTCTCTCTTAACCGGAAAACTCCCATAACCAGTCGGGGACCGTGATTGTCCGTTTACGGGAGCTTTTACTGTATTACTGTTGAATATTTTAAGTAAAGGAATTCTATTGGCTATTAAGTTTGAGCACTCTTGACATAGAAGAATCAATAGAATTAAAAGTGACAAAAAATAGTTTCAGTATGATAACTGGTAGCAATGCTTTGAAGAAACTTTATTACTTCTCATTACAACCCAGATCAAGACAAATCTAACTTAAACATTTTGCAGTATTTTAGCAAAGTAAATTATGTAAATATTCAGTTTCTTCGATGCAAATGTAACACATAAATAGCTATAATAGTATTGGAGGTAAATTAAATTCCATCGACTGAAGACAACATTGAGTTTTTGAAGCTTAAAATTCAACTTTTTAAATCGAAAATCCTGTAAAGGTTGGAATTCAACGAATTCGTCATATGCTGGCACTCCAATCTCACATTTGAAGAACGAGTTTTTTAATATAAAACTACCTATAACATGAACAGCAGTGGTTGCTTTTGTCAGAGAAAAAGTGCATAACATTAATGTTTCCAACAGAAGTTCTAATAAAAAAAAAAAAGAAAGTCAAAGACAAAACAAATCCTCGGGGCATATATTTTAAATAATAATTGAAACTATCAGACTTGAAAAAATCAAATACTCACTTGTATGAAGCGTGTCAAAAGGTCATTTCAAATATAAGTTAAGGATAAATAATTAATAAATAAACATGGCCTACACCACGCCGTCCTACTTGATATAGTACTAGTACTTAATCTATTGCCATGAAAGCGAGAGACAGTGCCGGTTCTTTTTTTTTTTTATATTGAGCGCGCACTAAAAGGGTTATGAATACCCTTATAATGATTAAACACAGTGCGAGCAATTAGGAAATGAGGATAGGATTAGAAAGGAGAAACCGATGCACATTGGTTTTGAATGTCTGCAGACTGTAATGAGTGGGAAATACTGTGTCTGGTAAAGCATTCCACATTCGCGTAGTGCGGCTAAAGAAATCTCTGTACTTAACAGTACGTCCGAAATTGGGCTCAAGGGTAAACTGATGGGCATTCCTAGCAGTACGGGTATTACGGTTGAATTGTTTAAGGGGAGGAATGCAACTGGCTATTTCACTAGAGCATTGTTTATGAAAATAACGATAAAACAATGACAGGCATGAGACCTTGCGGCGGTGTTCAAGAGAAGCAAATGTCTCAGTAAGAGAACGATCTCCTATCATTTTTAAAGCTCTTTTTTTCAATTCTATCCAGAAGACTCAAGTACGTTATTGGGGCTCCAGCCCAAATATGAGAGTTATACTCAAGTTTGGGACGAATAAAAGCTTTGTAAATTGTAGCCAGATCAGAATGGGTAAAAAACTTCTTGCATCGTCGGAGAAAACCTAAACACTTAGCAGCATTTTTGGCGATGTCAAATATATGATCACTCCACAGCAAGTGGTTTGTGATGCACATATACCTAGGACCGATAGTTGTTCAATCTCCTCGATGCAAGTACCACCCATGGATAGTGGCATTGGGGGAGGGTTACGCTTTTGCGACAGTAATCAGCATTAAGTTTTCGAAGCATTAAATTCTACACGGTTTTTAAATCCCCATTGAACAATGCTGTCAAGATCAGAATTTAATGAGCTTATCATACGCTGCCGTTGGTAGTCCACATCCTAAGAACAAGGATGAGAATCTTAAAACGAATATGAAAAGCAGAGGGTACTGTCATCAGCGAAACAATGTAGTGGGTTAGAAGTTTCAGACAAAAGATCATTTATAAAAATAAGAAAGAGCGTCAGAGACAAAACGTCCAATACTACTTGAATTAAACGGTCCGAAACGTAATTTCTAACCCAACAAAGAAGAGATTCATCAATACCAAAAGCACGCATTTTCCATAAGAGAGCTTGATGTCAAACTCTATCAAATGCCTTTGAAATATCAAGTGCAATAATCTTACTTTCTCCAAAACGATGTTAAGATTTATTCCACTGTTCGGTGAGATAAACCATGAGATCACCAGTGGACCTATTGCAACGAAAGCCATACTGCCGGTCATTAAGAAGCTTCCGTTCTTCAAGATATTTCTTAAGCTGAAAATTGATCAGCGTTTCCATGACCTTGGAAAGAAGGGACGTAAGTGCAATTGGACGATAGTTAGAGGGGGAGGAGGATTCACCTTTTTTAGGGACAGGCTGGACAAATGCAGTTTTCCATCCACTCGGAAAGAGACTAGTAGAATAGGACAGATGGAAAAGCTTACGCAGTGGTTTTGCCAGCGTTGAAGAACACCTCTTCAGAACAATAGCGGGGATACTATCCGGGCCAGCGGATTTGTGAACGTCAAGATCTTTTAGGACTCTAGCAACTGAACGAGTGTGAAAGAAGATTCGTCCCATAGAATCGTTTACGCTTTGAAGTACAGGAGGAGTCATGTCACTCATTGGCAGCATCGAATTAACAGCAAACTGTGCTGCAAGCAGATTGGCTTTATCAATCGAGCTTACAAAAGGAGTTTCATTGGAAACGAGCGTAGGAACTGACGATGACGTAGTGTTGCGCACATTTTTTACAAATGACCAGAAATTTTTACTACCTTTGGGACATTGTAGTATTTTTTGCTTTAATTTCTGGTCATGCAAAAATTTAATGCGTCGAATATGTCCGTTGCAATTCTTTCTAGCTTGTTTGAACTTATTCCGGTTTTCCTCAGTAGGGTTGGCTTTATAAATCCGGAAACTTACATCTTTGATCCTAATAACCTCTTTACAGCTCGAATCAAACCATGAGTTTTCTTTAGGTTTGATAGATTTTACCCTATTCGGGATAAAATTTCTCATTCCTAAAAAAATTAAGTTTGTAACCATATCTGTGCTGGAATCCACGTCACTATCGAGAAAGCATAGTGACCAGTTCAAGTTCCTGAAGAAGTCGTTGAGACCGTTCCAGTTGGCTTTCTCATATTGCCATACGGTTCTCGAAGGGTTTTTCTCTTTAACTGGGGTTTTTTGGCATGAGAAATTAGCAGATATGACACAATGGTCTGATGTGCCCAGAGGCGGTAATACACTAATCGTATATTTATTAGGATCAGAGGTAAGAAACAAGTCTAGAGTGTTGGCGGACTGACCTGCAACGTCAGGAATCCGAGTCGGCTCATCAACTAACAGAATCAGGTGGTTTAACTCAGCAAAGATCTCGACATACCTTCCTTGGGGTGTTGTCTGACCAGAATAGCGCAGCCACGAAGAATTGTGAACATTGAAATCGCCCGTAACAACGATCTCACTGTGTGGAAAGTGGGATACAATTCTTTGGATAGAGTCGGACAGCGCATCGAATTCGTTGGAAGTCGAATTACTATTCAAACTTGGATAGTAAGTAATCTTAACATGCCTTCGATCTTCAAGATATAATCTTAACCTGATTATATTAATCGGCGGCGCTTACATTTCTTTGGTCGATAATTTGTAAGGGAAGAAGATTCGCATTAATCCAGGGACTGGCAGATCGAGTGCTAATGGGGTGGAATAGCGTATGGTGATAGTTGACAATCAAAACCATAACTTTTGCTCCTTGTAAGTTGATTAGAATAATGACAATCTCTTTTTTTTTATTTTAAGCAAAACTTATTGCCACACTCCTCTATAACAAAATCGCCAAGCAATTTAAATGCATGGATATTGTACAATCATTTTTCAAATAGAATCCGACAGCTCATCAAATTTTAATGATTCCAAATTCTTGTTTGCTCATCATATATTCCACACTGTGATTCCCAGCTGACAGCTTTGTTTTTAGCTTTGGTATATTCAATTTTAACAAAATTTACCAAATAATATTTCGAAAATCGATATTCTATCGAGTCTGACCACATGTTATACTATTGCAAATATTCCGGTAGTTTGTTTCCACTTTAGCACAGGTGGCCAAAGGTGAAAACATTTTTTTCAGGTTCCCAAAATTTTATAAGTTATGTATGAAGCTCACTTTAATGTCGTAGGTTAATTTGTATCCCGTTTGCTTTAGAAACAGATCCTTAAAATTATATTTTTTTCTCAAACCAACACGTTTTGTGAATTACTGTAAGATGAAAAGGAAAGAAATCCCTTTAGCGCACACATACATGTCACATGAATTATAAATCCTTTTTTAATAGCTTGTAACGGCAGTTCAATAACAGAATATTATCTTTGTATTCTTTTAGTGCCTGTTTTTTTAATTTATTTAAAAATACCGAGGGAATGAATAAAAATTAAATATTTTTATACCGTGGAGATTAAAACTTAAAAAAACACGAACGAAAATATTGTACTGCAGCAAAAGGATATAAAGGAATAAAATATATTGTGTTTTATATGAGGTCAGAGGGATTTTGTTTTTTTTTTTTTTTTATAATAAAACTGTAGAATATGAACAAAATTCATGTACGCACTGCAACAGGATTATGAAATGGAAGGTTGAAAACGTTTAATTAAATCAATATGTCAATTACAGGACATCGAAAACCAATTACTCACGTTTGTGGCTTACTCTTTTTGTTCTTGAATATTATTTATAATATATATTGTGGGTAAAAAGAACGTTCAGCTTTTGTTTTTTGAGCTGATGGGATTGTAATGGTTAAAGAAAAAAATTATAAAAATATTAAATTTAATTCTAGTACAAGAGTTTCGTGTAAATAAGATTTTGTAGGATTCGTTGAAATTCTTTTAAAAATTCAATTTGCGATTTAAATTAAGAAAAGTTTCTTTTTAATTAATTTTTTACTTACGAAAAATGAAGGAAGGTAAACAAAAAAAATTAATTGCTTTACAGAAATTAAATTCTTTAATTTAACGCTTTTATATAAAAATAAATAAAAAGGAGTTAATTGTTTTTGCTTGCGATTAAAGGTACATACCTAATAAAATGCAAGTTATGCATACATACTAATGTAAAAAAAAATGTTTTGAGATAACAAAGAATCATGACAATTAGGTTATAGAGAATTTGAAAAAAGTGGGCTTCACCGATAGTACCAAATGTTCTTGAAGAAAATAAGATAGATTTGTATAAAATTTTATATTAGTGATTTGTTGCCAATGGTTGTATCTTTAATAAATTTTGGTGCCGAAGAATCTTATTGACGGTTTACCTGCCATAGAAAATAAACCGATTATATTTGAAACGAAGTAACCGATTTTTTCTCCTAAAGTTAATAAATACTGCAATAAAAGATTTTTGAAAAAAAAATATTTTCAAAAAAGTTTTTTGAATTTAATTTTTTTTTTTTTAAGTCTGATCAATATTAATAAAATTTTATATTTGATTTGTCTTTCATCTAAACATTTGTTTCTGGAAAAGCTTATTAACGGTAGGTGCGTAGTTGCAACTGTACTTTTTCGATACCGATTACCTCTTAACTTAACAAGTTTTGACGAAATTTTATATTCTAAAATTTATCTTAAACTTAATTAATACTGAAATTAAAAAAATGGGGGAAAGGATTTTCTAATTTATTTATTTAAGTATTTTTTTAATATTATTTTTTTCGAAAAAAAAAATTCGATCAACTTTTATAATGTTTTATGTGAGTGCTTTGTTGTCGACGGTGAAAAGTTATTATCCAGTCATCAACACGAAGGTTACTTGCCACAAGAGCAAGTTCGTGCGACCCAGGCTTACTCATAAACTAATGCACTGATTTAAACAAAATTAAATATTCTTAACCTGCTGCTAAACCTGAAAAATATTTTTTTTTTTTATAAAAAAAATATTGAAAAAAATTAATTTTTGATATGTTGGTATTTCAAGGCGAGTAATTTATTGAATAGAAAAACTTGCAAAAGAATTGAATACCAATAGGTCAATAAAGCTTAACAATAAATTGCCAAACAAAATACAGCAAAAGAACAAAATGCAAAGTAAATAAAAGACACGATTGGGTCGCACAAACTTGCTTATATATAGCAAGTATAGCAAGTGAGCTAGGGCTTAAGAGCAAAAAAGTACAATTTAGTCGACCGTACTTCTATTGGAGTATTTTATTAAATTCTTTCAATTAATTTAAACTGCAATAATTAAGAAAATTCAATAATAAAATATATAACATTTCAAAATTAATTTATAACAAACAAAAGTTTTTCGTAAAAATCGTGGTATGCCAGTAATTTTTTAAGTACATATTAGGAAATATATAACAGTTTTTTTGTTACCAAAATCGTAGGTCCATCAGTTTTCGAAAAAATCGATTTTTTTCAAACAACTTTTTAAAAATATTTTTGTGAAAAAGTTTATACCTCCGCCAATTTTAGCTGATTTTCATGCGAAAACTAAATTTCAAACATTTTTTTTTAAATATTATACCATATTCCCACCGACCTGATTTAGCTAAATCTACTTGATTTAGCTATATTATGTAATTAATTATGTGATTTACCATACATGTTCATGATTTACACTTAAGTGATTTAGACTCGATTTATTTTAAATTACGTACCTGTCATCTTAAATCTTTATAAAAAAAAACTATAACATATCTGCTTTTTACTCAGCGCTTTATTCAGCAACAAAAAAACAAAAACAAAACTTTGAAACTGTCAAACAAATTAAATTTTAATGTTCCAATAAGAAAAAAATATTGTTCTCGGTAAGTTTTCTTGTGTTTTTATTAATTATTTATAACTAAAAGCTATTTTACAGGAATGGCTATCTTTACATTAATGTCTCAAGACAAAACCGAAAAAAAAGAACGATTAGGAAGGAGTCAAGATTGACATAAATGTCAGACTAAAACAGGAAATAGTTCGGTGGGAACGCTTTTCATGATTTATAAATCATTTAGTTAAATCAGGTCGGTGGAAACATGGTATAACTGACAAACAATTTTTTTTTTAAATAATCCAATTTTTTAGAAATAAATTTTGGTATATCAGCTCATTCGTTAACGAGAAAGTCAAAATTTAAAAAAAACCTTTGCCATACAGTTACAATTAAACCAATTCCTAAAGAAATATGGTTCAAACTATCTGAAAGGTTTTTAATGCCGTATCGCTTATATCAAATTGTATCAAAATCGCTAAACAAGCTTTTTCATAGTCGTTATATGGCAGGTGTCGTTAGTTTTGGGCCTAGAAAAAAACCCCCTGACGGTCACCATAAAAACCCAATATACCACGTTTAAAGATATTGCGGCCCAACCGTTTAGGCTGCAGGTTCGAATGACAGACAGACAGACTGACTGACAGAAAGACGCACAGACAAAATTTCCAGACCTACTTTTCTCGATTTCGCCATCATCGAAATATCATGTTTGATTGTTACCTCAAAACATTTTTTGCACGAATTTATAACTTGCCTTATAGTAAATATAATCGCAATTAAAAAGGTGAAACAAAGAATGCATGTAGTAAAAATTGCAAATTAACACAATGCCAAATAAAAAATTGCTAAACTACAAAAAGCTCTAACGATCAAAAAATTAAATGAAAATGGCAAAATGATTATTTAGTAACCCAAACGGGAAAATTTTAATACATGCATTGTGTACATGGAACGTATGACTATTTCTTTATCGGTCATATTGTCCATGAACACTATATCCGCGGACCTTAATCTGGTTAATCTGGTTAAAATCAATTAACTGATTTTTAAAAAAAAAGTGCTTTTGGTATTTTCTTAATTTCTCAAAAAACTAAGATACATTTTGGCATCCGGTTTTCTGTTTTTGACTAAAAATTAATAAGAGCATTTAATTTTTAAAATAAAAATAATAGTTAATTACATAAAATTTTGAAAAAAATTAGTTTAAACATTTTTTTGTTTTCAAAATTTTGAGTTTGAAAATTATTTTTTTTTAAAACTGTTCACTTAAACAACTTAATTAAAAAATAAAATAAAAGAGTAGTTTTTTGGCTTTCCAAAAAAAAATAACAAGGCTTTGTATCATTCACCGTTCTTTTTAAATAATTTTTTTCTGATTTAAGTCAATTTTTTAGAAAATTGCCCCTCCTGCCTAAACGGGGGGAAATAGACCCCACTCCCATACGATTTTTTTCTTGTCTAAACCCCACCTACACGCTCAAGCTTTTTATTGCACCTTAAAATAATCACCCTGTACCTATAATTCGACACCTGATTTTGAACTTCAGTGCGCCGTCGTTATTATGGTTGTTGTCTTTTGTCCTGAATTGAAATGCATATTTGCACAGCTCACAAATTTTTAGTTCTGGAAGTATCGTGAAGTAAAAATATTCATTCTTTAACTTCACTTCACGAATGTGAAGTTTTTGTTTCAGATTTTTGTAAATGTCCAAACCATTGTGTATCGGAATTTTTTTTTTTAAGAAATGTTTAACTATGTATAGTGAGGTGCAAAGATCCTTTCTCTTGCCACACAATACGAATGCTAAGTGCTCAATTTTTGTTCCTGATGTTTAGACATTTGAAACTAAAGTGCATCAGTACCCCCTGAAATTTTTTTCGAGTTTATTGCACTAGCCGCACTTCAGGAATCCCAGTGTTTTATCCCCTCAATTTTTAATTGTAATGTTTAGACATTGGAAAACATATGTGCATCGGCATCTTCTTCTAAAGGAATGTTTTCAGACGTATCTTGTTCACATTAAAATAGTGAAGTACAGAGAATATTTGACTAGCCGCACAAAACGATTTTAAATTACCAACCTCTATGCTTTTTTCTGATTTTGATACGTTTGAAGCTATTGCACATCGTTATATCTTTTTTTGTAAAGGTTTTCGAGCGTAAAGTAAAGGATAAAAGAATCTTTTTTATCCGCACTACATGAATGTGAAACACGGCTCTATTTTCCTTTATGATAATCAGATTCTAAAATCGGAAGTGTAAATACATAAGTGTGCATACATTTTCAATCACTTCAACACAGACTAAGGTTTTCCTTTTGCAATTGCAGAAAATTTTTTTTATTCGCAGTTTTATACATGACGTATGTGTGTATATGTTTATGTTGTCTTTATGATGAATTGATAATTTTATTAAGAGTCAGGCAGATCATGGATTTCTATAATTGATATTTTTCTCTTAACGAAGCAATCATTTTTATTCTGAAGAACTTAACCCAAAAGTTTACCACCAACCCGACACGACAAAATTTTAACTATACCATTTGACCTCGATTTATTCTCTTTGTTTATCCTTTTGCATAACGAACAAAGAAATAAGCCTGCATTTTAATAATAATTATGAAAGTAGCTTAATGCAAAACACCAAAATTATTAATTCTTTTCAAACAAAGAAACCCTTGCAATTAACAGCAACACCTTAATTATAACCATAACTCCTACAAAACAAAAGTGCAATCATTATCCTTTTGAATTTTTAATCCAGGAAGGTAGATGTTGGTAGATTCTAACTTACACACACACAAAAACAAAACCACACCGACCGACCTACACCTGAATTTTATGATTGAAAGAGAAAATTGCCCCCTAAACCTGGAAAACAATTACAACCCTGACTATATAAGTTCAAGTTAAAGCCTTTCACCCGCATAAGATTTTATACACAGAGGAACATTATAAACAAAATGGCTTTTCCTAGAACTAGAACACACACATACCCATACACATATGTTAGCTTAATAATTATGGCACAAATCAAAAGAGTTTTTAATTAGCATTCGAATGGTATAGTTTAAATCTTGTACCTTTCTTCCTTCGTCCTTCGTTCTTCTCACCAAGCAGCTTTATACAGTCATGCGGTTGGATTTTATAGAGAGTGTGTGTGGTGCCTATATTTTGCCTTGGCAGCACACTCGACACAACATTCTCAAAAGGACACACGAGTTTCATTTAAAGTGCTTGCTCCAGCTAAAGGGTGACATGACCGAATTCCTCACATATATATAGCAGCATATTTTACCTTTTATTGCAACACATTTACCAACTTATATGTAGGCAGACATGTTTGCGGACTGAAGGTGTATAAAGTGTGGCCGCGCCATAAAACCACAATGTAGGGAGGTAGGTATGTCAAAAAAAGGAAGCGAAATAATGGGCGAAAAATTGTGCCCTTCAACACCAGGGTCGTTTCTATTCATAAGTGCCAGCGTGCTTTTTTACATAACTGAAAGGACATGGGAATTGCGAGAAACCAACGTCATTTTTCTTAAAAAAATTATTTTATCCAAAAGTCATACGAATATAAAATTCCTAAGAACCGCGACTACAAAACTCTGAAGAGATGAATGTGAATAGTGCATTTATAATTAGGGTGCACCCTGCCCCCCCAAAGTATTGTTCACAACAAGGGTGGCGGGTGTGGTATATGGGTTATGCATTCAATATGCTGCTGCCTCATTAAAGACCATCACATCCTATAGTCGTCACCTCGCTTTTCATAATATACACGTTACGTACATATACGCCCCATCATACAAAAAAAAAGACCCACAACAATGCAAATTTTTATCCCACGGTATTTAAAGCGAAGGAGGACTTGCATATTGTTGTTCATATATTTATGGGGGTAGCATTCAGGAATTTCCCGAGTTGGAATTTATTATAACGATCTATTGTGTGTGGGTTTTTTTTTTATTTTATTTTCTTTCAATTTTTATACAAAGACATTTTTGGAATAAAGCATCCTCTTGACTTTATTTAGAATTATATACCATAATGGCTAATTGGAAAACTGCAGTTCTTTCAAAACAGTGCATACAAATTGTTTTTTATATAGCAAACCATGTGAATAAGAGAATTAAAACTGGAAGCATTGTAAAAAAATATTCTAAATTTCAGCGATTTAATTGAAAGTCAAAGTTTTTCAATGAAAATTGCTAAGAAATATTACATAGTACACTCTCGATAAAAAAAAAGTCCTAGTATTAATTAATAAAATTGTAAATATTACGGAGAACTGACTGAATGGGAGAGGGGATCAATAAAAAAAGATTTGCAAAAGTTTTTTAGATTTAAAAAAAAAATTACCGAAGCACCACCTAAGGGTTACTGAAATAGCCTTTATTAATCCTTACAGCAAGAGCTATCTGCCAGCGAAAGTTGGTATAGAAAAATACCGTTTTATATAGCGTTAATAAGCTTCATCCGATCAAAGACATTATTGATGGAAAAAAATAACTTGTGTAAAACTTTATAAAAATTGATCGTATTTTTTTTTTTTTTTTGGAAAAAATGGAATTATCGGTGGCGCTTTTATGTAAGGTACCATTATTTTAAGACCTAGGGCCTATTACTTTTTTATTCAGTATAAAAATAATCGGCCCATTTGTCTGTAAATGTCGATACATACGTACAGACAGTCATACATAAAAAATTTCCGGATCCACTTTTTTCGACTTCTCTTTAATCGTAATATCATTTTTTAGACGAATGCATAATTTTCCTTATAGTACTTTTAATCGCAAGTAAAAACACTTGGTACCTTTATGATGAAGAATGAGTACGCTTGTAAAGAGTTAAAGAAAATGCAAGAAATCCGAAAAAGAATAACTCTAGCGATTCGATGCTGCATGGGTTTGACGAATCAAATGTGTTCAAAATGTATTCGATATGAAATCCCGCCTTAAAAAATTCAGAATTACAAAATAACGAAATTAAAAGTTCCGAATTTGTAAAAACCCGTATTATGGAATCACAAATTTTCAAGTATTTCGGGATTCCGTAATTCGGGTACTAAAAATCGATTAATTGATTTGTTGCTTCGTTTAAATGCATAGCAGACGTATCGCCCAATGGCAACATTATATTACCCAAAAAATATAAGGCATGACCTGGTCGCACAAACTTGCTCTTCTGGCACGTTTGTACTAAGACTTTAAAAGGAAAAAGGCACGACTAGGTCATGTGTATTTCTCTTGGTTGCAGGTGTTTCAAATTTTGTATATAAAATAATTTAATAAATTGTCAATTAATATGAAACAATGAAAAAAACAAAAAAAAAATAAGTTTTTCTTTTTCCTTTGGTTAAACAATTATGTTTTTAATAAAAATATATAAGTTCGAAAATTAATTTCTAACAACTTAAACTTTTCCAAAAAAATAGTGGTATGCCATTAATTTTGATTATATATTTATGTACTATCTGACTATATTTCAGAGTTTTTTTTTCCAAAATCGTTTACATTCAGTTTAAAAAAAATCTATTTTTTAAACATCTTTTTAAAAAACATTTTTAAGAAAAAATTTGTGTATTCCAATTTTACGAATTCTTATATTATGTAAACAAAATTTTATAAAAAATTCGAACATATAATATTTTTTATTTGTTTTTTTTTTTTTTATATACATTTTTTTATTAAAAACAACATTATGGGCTATGCGTCTTATCAAATAAAAGATAAATCGCACAGTTCTGCAATACTTTTCATTTGAAAATTACTTTTTTCTGGAAAATACAAAAATTCGTCGAAATACAAAAACGATGTAATTAAACGACTAAATATTAGCTCTAAAAAATAACTTATTAAGAAAAACAAAAAAAAATACATATTTTTGAAATTTTGAGCGATTGACGGCAGTAATTATCGTTATTCGATCGAGCTCAAATTTTGTTTTATGGAGTGTTTGGCATTGATTAGGCAATAAATTAAAACTCCATCTTGTTTTAAATGTCTAACTGCATATTGCCTTACCAAATTAAAATGTAATTGGTTCGGCTGAACCCTTTTCACCAAATATCCGTTGTGTGCATTTTTATCAAAAATCTTGAAATTCAAAAACTCATTTTAAATTAAACTAATATATTATTTGAGTCTTCAGATGTCCAATTTTAAAACATGGCATTTTTCTTTGAGGTCAATTTTTTACTTCGCAAATTTTGAGTTTAAAAAAAAACCGATATTTTAGTCAAACCTGGCATTACGATAATACAGATATCTACTTAAAAAAAAGTAGTTTGCGTTGTGCTATCCAGTCAGACTGTCTGCGGTAATATGCGATTATATGTGCGCCGAACTATTTTTGATGATTCCCCAGAAGGTAGGATGCTAAATTATCAAAACTAAAAAAATTACAGATTTTAGTATTTCAATTTAGAATTGTTTTATACTAAAAATTTTGGTTTCAATTTTTGACTGATTTATCCTACAAAATTTCGCTATTTCATATTTCACGATATGAAAAGATTTTCCAACCCACTCAAGCTTCAAGTAATCCAGATCAAAAAAAGTCACAGCTTGAAGTAATTTAACATTTAAAATAACTTTTCGCAAAAAACGAAAAATTCAATTATTTACCATTAGCTGGGTTTATTGTCGAATAACTTTCAATAAACTTTAATTCCATATCATCAAACTACAATTTCCATATGGTAGATAAAAAAAAGAAGAATCCTATATATATACCTATAAAAATAACCATTGTTTAGCTACAACAAGACCCATCAACAGCACATTGGTATTTTTAAAACGAAATCGTATTAACGTTGCCAGGATTATAGAAGCAGAACACGTAATTGGAATTTAATTTTATTTGTGCAGCCGAAAGGAAAAACACATACATACACACAACAAAAAACATTTGATATTAAAAAAGGGAAACACGAAAAATCATCCCGCAAAAAGAATGTTTAACACTTTTTTCAAAAACTCATAAGAAAATAACAAAAAAAAAATACTTCTGTTTGCCCACCCTTAAAGTATCCATATGTTATTATGTTACAGCATCCACATTGAAACTACAGAGTGAAAAAATATAAACCGATAAGATATTCGTACAAATCCTTAGTATATCCTTTTTGCATGAGATTAATCCGATTATCATGTCAGTTTATGTGTTGACTTTTATTCTGCGATTCACCTTTTTTTCACATAACAAAAAAAGATAGAAAATTCATCACATATGTTTTTAAGAACGCGACGCGGCGCGTGTAGATGAATTTTCTTCTCTTTGCACAAATTTATGTTTCCTCTTTAATCTTCACAAACTATCACACATCACGTGTAGGAAACTTATTTTTATTTTATTTTTCTGGAGTATGATGACGACAATGACAACGAAGGACGATGACGATGAGAAATATAATTTGCTCTACGAACAATATATTTACACAAAACTTCGCTCAGATTTTGTTTCGCAATTTAAAATGTATAATAATTATTTATAATTTTTATTTGATTTCGTCGAAATACTAATTTGCAAAAAAATTATATTAAATATTATTAAAAAAAAATCACAAATTATTCTTCGATAGAAACAACAACAGAATAGGATGACAGACTTGAAGAAGTAATCCTTTGGGGTAGGTAATGTACATACTTTGGTTAGGATTTTGACAAACTTATATCAAGCTTTCCGCGTACCGAACATTTGCGACGGAGAAAGAAAGGATAACTGATTTATCTTGTGAAGGATTCGCATCCAAGTACCAGAATCTGTGAGCAATTTCTATTGAATGCGAACACCACCCTGAAAAATGATTCCTTTTTTTTTTTGAGAGCAGAGCATCAGATGAAAATAACGTTTATGTGCTGAATACTGAATGTATTCTATGCGGAGTTGCCACTTTAATAAAATAGTTGAGAGTTAGGATTAGCGACAGTAACGTTTTAGTATTCCATAGAAATAATAGCATCATATACAGGAGAACAATATGTAATTTATTATAGCATAACAACCTTTAAAATAAAGTTCACGACTGGGTCGCACAAACTTGCTCATGTAGCAAATTACCTCAAAAATAAAACTAAATTTAATTAAAATTAATTTAATAATTTTTTTTATATATGGTAATGGATGGAGTGCTTGCTTGTTAATCCAGAGGTTGTAGGTTCAATCCTCACTCGGGTAGTAAGCATTTTTTTCTTTTTAGCATACCTCCCAACTTATGCTGGACGTCGCCCATGGGGTATGCAATAAAAAATAAAAATCAACTAGCTCTCTATCCATTGCACCAAAACAATTCTTTCCTTTCTTTCTATTCCTTCTAACAAGTGTCGTGCAACAACTGTTGCATTTAAAAGGCAATGTGCCTTATAGACACATAGTTAAAATATTATTATATTATTATAAGTGTAAATAAGAAATACAAACTGTTGGCAAGCCGAACGACATTTCGAAAAAAAATCTACTTTTCAAAATAAAAAAAAAAAAAAATACTCTGTGTAAAAAATAAAATTTGATCGAATAGCCGTGGTAATTAAATACCCATCGGCCCATCACAGGATCAACTCATCATTTTGTCACGGTAAAATTTACCGTTACAAAAACTGTTCTTTACATCTCAGTCCCATTCCTTATTCCTGCATTACTTCCTACTAATTTTTATCTTCTCAGGTGTTTCTTTCAATCTACTGAGAGAGAGCAGGGCAACCATGGTCCATCAGACATCGGTACTATCTCTTAGTATTTTGAAGAAACAGATCTTCGGATGTCATGCGATTAAAGTATTGATTTGGTGAGTCAAGAACTAAAATAGTGGTTGGACGTACTACTATAACATAGACATAAAGGCTGAAGTTACTCTCCGAAACCATAAACCTTGCCTAGCCAGAAGGGCATACTGATGAAGATAAACACGGATGACATTTTTTTCCCGAAAGTTGATGTTGTTTAAAAATGGCCGAGAGCCCGTCATAAATTTAAATATAATTTGTACAAGATGGAACGCTATCTGCTAGCCCCAATCCCCCAAATCTGAACAGAAGTCCACCAAAGTAGTTAAGATCACAAATAGGAGATATAAACTGCCATATTTTCCTTCGAATGGTTTTATATTGTCTGCCTTGAATTTTTTGTTGTTTTGTTTTTTGCATTGTATTAGTTTTGAGGGGAAAAATGATTTTAAGCCAACATTAGATTTTTCAGCTTTCAATTATTTTTCTTTTTATAAAAATGTGGGAATATGGGCTGAATGCATTCATCGAATAGCTCTTCACTGTAAGAAGATCAGTGGCCGGCGAATTCGATGATGAATATGCAGTAAGCTTGGGTTTTATATGGGAGTAAGCAGGACCACTGAATTTCGATGGCGACAGCACATATTAGCAAATAATGCTAAGTGATTGCTGTATTATCTCGTCATCGAGATTAGCGGGTACTGATTGGCCGAAACCATAGGGGACGGAAAAAAGAAGATGCTTTCCAAACATGGAGAAAGTTTGGAAGGACACTTCTTAAGTGACTGTCAAACGAACGAGAGGTTCAAAAATTTGTAATAGGTAAAGAAAAATTGTTGATAACTGAAAAATTTGATTTTGTAGAGTTAAAAATAAAGTAGAGTAGTGAAATTAGATATTTTAATTTAAAGTGGTTGTAGTGAAAATTCTAGGCAGACAGGAGAAAAAGGAAGGAAAATTTTGCAGTTGGTACAGATAGGTAAGTACACAGTGTTTTTTTTTTTTTTTTGTTGATTTTGAGTTTCATATTGAGTTTTTTTTTTTTTTTTGAGAAAAAAAAACATATTTGGTTGACTTCTGCGTCGAATTTATCCTGAGATTGCAGGACACGCGACCTGTTGTAATTGCATTTTTTATATTTCGGGACCAAGCGATAGTGGTCCATCTTAGTTTAATTTTAATACCTACCTATTTAAATTGTTATTTTTTTTTGTTTTAAAAGATCTCATGTTTTAATATTGCTTGAAAGGTTTCCTGAGCTAAATAAAGAATAATTAAAATCCCTACTCGGGAAGTTAAAATAATTATTCATTTTGTTTTTCTTTTTTTTTTCTTTGACTTTTCACCGTCGTTTCCGCTTCGAAGGTTTGGAATTTCCTTTACCCTTTTGACTTTCTTGTATACGTATCTGCATTTGCATACGTATACCAAGTAAGTACAAATAGGTACCTATACCTCCTTTTTATATTTTCTTTTTATCATCGATTTGTTTTTTTTTATATTATCAATGATTTTATCGATTAAATAATTCGCCAACCTACGACCAGCTGAGCTGGGCTGAGGAAGCAGCATCATCTTTGCTGTTGGTTACAATTTTGTATTCGCCGTGATGTTTACCATAAACAAGAAAAACCAGTTTTTTTTTATCATCGCATCAATTACCTATTTTTTTTTTTGGTAATTGTTTTAGTTTAGTCTTCGTCGTCGCGGTCGTGTGTAACTTTTAATATTTTATTTGTTGTTCGCGGTGATAGATTAAAAGTTTAAATAATTTAATAACTATATTAATATTAATAATATTATTCCTCGTCGTGCGGGAAAAATTGTAACAAAATGCTGCATCAAACACGTACAATATTATACATTTGTTGCTTGTTTGCGTGCAAAGAAACAATGTTATGATGCCAAATCTGTGATGTCTAGCAAAAAAATGCCTTTCAAAGTTCTGCCAATCTATACAGCATGTCTTAAATAAGTTGAGGCATTGGGCTATAATATGGCTCTCGGTTTTCATCACCAAACAATATTAGCGTCAACCAAATGCTTAATTAGTGGGGAGGGGAGTTACATTCAACCAATATAATATAAGGAAAAGGATTCAAAAAAGCAGAAAATTGTTAATCTGATGAGCAGTGGTTGTTTTTGGGTAAATCAGTACTTGATTATCTACTTAAAAGATATGGTGACGAATCCGAAAGTGAATAAAAGTTATTCTTTGATGACGTTGAAGCCATCATAAATGAATTTTCTTTATTCTTCCAAGCAGCACGTCATAAGAGAGGGAGGACATTTTGGAGAGAAATAGGTATCGTATAAAAGCTAAACAGAGAGAATACTTATGCTCTTTATTTTCTAATCCACTTAAACGTATTCCTGCCATCATTTTTTCCGGAACAGTACTTTCCAAGTGCAAAGAGTTTTAAATACTTGGATCAACAATACCGTATTACCTTTTGCTGACACCATCGTCAACCATCACGTAAGCGTATAGGGTAGATAAAGTGGCGTGAGAACTCTGCAATCTTCTTTGTCAAAAAATGTTCCCTAAAAAAAGATCTACGATGCAGTACGGTTCATAATGTTGGACAGTTTAAAAAAAGTATGAGAACAAATTGACGGCAACTGAAAAAGCTTGATCGAATGAAAAGTCAGAGCCTTTATGTTAAAAATGCCACCATGAGTACAGCAGAACAACAAACTAAGCAGTATTGAAATATTTATTAATGAAGAAACCGCTAAAAAATTCCTCGGAATGTCATTATTTTGTACCAAAGTGGCATCACTGATGATGTTATATTAACCGGCTTTTTCCTTAAATAAACATTGCAGAGAATACTGATAACAAAATATTTTGTTGTTGTTCAATTCAGCAAAGCCGCAAGTTATGACGGACAATGCGCATGTATCTGCAATGTCTATACGAAGACTTCAAATCGTTTCGTTAAGTTTTCTGACAGACTCTCTCTCTCTCTCTCTCTCAAGTATATAGCAATAGGTTTATAGGTAGCGAGAGAATACCTTGAAAAAAATCGCTGTCTATGCAAGTGCCCCCCATTTAAATGCGCCTAATTTGCGGCGACAAGTTTTAATCGCCTGTTGAAAGTTCTTGGTGTACACACAACCAAAAAATGTAGGCAAATATTATAAGAGGCACAAGCACGACACAATATAAAGCATCACATGGCACAAAGCAAATGTTGCACCACCACGTTCCACATGCCAACCGTTCTTCCATATTAGGTGAGGTTTTTCTCATGTTTTCATTTCAAAAGTATATTTTTTTTTCTTGCTTTATGCAATATATGTAGGCTAAGAGAGTTATGTTCGTTCGTTAAGTTAACGTTTTACTGTCTACGACCTATGTCCTGTTATTTTTTGTTGTACATAGGTATATAGATATACAATATATACCGGCAATAATGAGAATGGTAATATTGTAATGAAGATTGAAGATGTTGATGAGAATAATGGTGGTGTGGTACAACTTCAATATCTCTCCCAGACAAAGTGAACTTCCACATAGTATCTATAAGAATGATGGATGTTTCTAGGATGCGCTCCTTGTGTCATACAATCAAAACAGAGAATATAGTGCAGTGGGTGGTTGGGCGTGGTGCGTGGACTTTTAATTTCGTATAAATGCTCAGAGAGCCAACTGTTCCAAATGTGGAGTTAGTGAGAACACAGTAATGTATATAAATGTGTTGTGTATGCATGTGAGGATGACCTCGTTGTGATTCGATACTGATTTTTCTGTTCGTCCTGTTTTTTTGCCTCCGAAATTCTTTTTTATCGAACTTTTTTTGTATTCATCAGCAAAGCAAGTCTAGTTATGGTATCCGTACGAGAAAAGAGTGATGTGGAACGTGGGAAAAAGGATATCATGGTTGCCAATAGTAATGGGATGGGACATGAGTTGTAGTTGGTTGTGCAGCTCATATTATAAAAATGCAATGTTAGCACAGCACACACATTCTCGTATATATATATACTACAGATACACACAGTAATTATACAAAGGATAATTTTGATAGAAGCATGCAATTTACTGAGGGTTATTATGTATGTATATACATATATAGATCCCTTTTTTAATTATCATGTTGTGTGTCTGAGGCATTTTGTATAATGGTTTTTTTTTGCAAAACCACACGATTATATTTTTATATGTTGAAACATATTAAAGTGGTATCAATTAACATGAATATTTTTTTTTTTGGTTTCTGTAACGCGAAGAGGTTTTATCTACCAAAATATGTATCAGAACTTATATGCTTGAGTATATAAAGTTGTTTAATTAAAGCCTTAAATAAATTAAATAAGCTCATAATGAATTTTTGGTATGAATTAATAGCTGGTAGATATGTAGGAATTTTAAAATAATTTCTATTTATTAATGTTAATTGAAAGGGATATAAATACGATCATAATTAGAATGATAGCTCAAGCTCATTGTGGTGAGGGATTTGCATGAAAATTAAATTTTCTTACATATATGTAGATCTATTCTGATAGATAATATTAAAATGAGAGTAGGAAAAAAAAGTGCAGATGTGATGATATTAAAAAAGTTAATTTTTGCACTTTGGTTATTTTTTTTATTGGAACTTATGGCTTTAACAAAGTTTCTGGATATTCATATTACCATTTGGTATCAGATGTTCAAATCTTCCTCTTGGTTAACATAGGGGGCAAAGTAGCTCAACTTGAGATTTGGGTAACAAGCACTATAAGATCCTCTTTCACAAAACCAAGATGACGTTGTAAAACCCCTATAAATTATCCCACAGGTTAAAGCTTGGACATTTAATTTCGTAAAAAAAGAATGTACTTCGGAGAAAGATTCTACAGGTAATATTTGTTCCTCTAGTGTAATATTTATGAGTATGAAGAAAAATATTTAGTGACGAGCTCAACTGGGGTACACAGCTACATTAGCCTAGTCAAAAATATATTAATATATAGCGTCTGAGATGGCTGTAAAATGTAAAGCGTCAGCTTGACAAGTCTTCAAATCCTAATCTTGGTGATGTACGCAGCATTGACAAACCCAAAGCAGATGGCGCACATAACTGAAAACGACCTTAGCTAACTTACTTTACGTAACTGGCGGCAAAGGCTACAGCATCAACGGGTCTGACGGTATATGTTGGTTAAGGCCGGCTGGTATAAACCTATAATATTCATTCTGATCTAAATCTGGATAGATCAATCCACGTTCATGGGTACTTATTGAGACTTAAAAGATAGCACGGTGGTGTGGCGGTGCGCGGTGGTGAAGTGTCCAGCACCGAAACGTCGCATAGTACATTTGATTAAAGTTTTTGGTACACATAAAATATGTAATCCCTTTAGGTAAAATGCGTCGCCCAAACTTGCTCTTGTGCGAAGTTACTTTCCTGTTTACGACTAAAAAATCCACGCAGTTTTCTGTTTCCAAACAATTTTTTAGAAAACCAATGTATGGAATAAATAAAGGGCACAACTAAGTCACACAAACTTGCTCTTGTGGCAAATTACCTGAGGGTTAAAAGTACAAACGGAATATGCGAAAAATATTTTTTTAAAGTTTGAAAACCGTATCTTAAAAAGATTCAAACCAAAATCAAAGTATACAAACATTTTTTTTTACTAAATGTGAGTTAAAGAAAAAAAAATTCATAATCGTTCAAATTCAACAGGTTTTCGAAAAAATCGATTTTTTAAAAATATTTTTTCGAAAACTTTTTTCTAAAAAAAAGTGAGTAAGCAGGTTTTTTAAACTTAATTTACTACGACTTAAAACATAATTTCATAAAAATCCGTTTACTAGTTTTTGAAATATTGAATTTACAAAAACAGTTTTTCAAAAACAAAAACATTTTTGAAAAATTATTTTATAATATTATTTCATAATATTATTTGAAATAGCTAGGATAATTTCAGTATTGAGTTTCGTTCAAAACGCTTGAGTCGTTATCGAGAAAGTCGAAATTTAAAAATACCGTTATATGGCAGCTACCGTTATACGAATTTTGTTGAATGTTTGGTTTTCACTATTTTATAGGCCTTCTACACCTCATTACATATGTGAAATTTAGTTGAAATCGTTAGAGCCGTTTTCGAGAAAAATAAAATTTTTTAGACTTTCTTATTTTCAATTTTAGTTTTGCTTGTCTGATGATGAGAATATAATTATTCTCGAAAACGTTAACTTTTAAATAAAATTAAATTATTGTACGAGAAAAAGAAGTTTTTTATTTTCCATTAATTTACACTTACAGTGAAATACAAAAAAAAACTCTGGGCGTATTACTATATAAACCATACCTACTAAACTTGAAGTAAATCGGCCCACCTGTTAAGGCTGATGGTGCCGAGACAGACGACAGACAGTCAGACCAACAGACCGACAGACCGACAGACAGACAGACAGAATTGCCGAACCCACTTTTTTCGTTTTTTTGGAAACAAAAAAACTTTTTTCAAAAACTAATTTTTTTCAATTTTTTTTTAGCATTAGCATTAAATAACATGGTCTATGATTTTATTCAGTTTTAAATTATTTAAAAACAAACTTTTTTTTTGTAATAAAAAAATATATTTCAAAAACCTAATGACGGATTTTTATGAAATTTAGTTTTAAGATAGGTATAATAAATTAAGTTCAAAAATTTTCGAAAAATTCGATTATTCTGAAAATTACTCCAACGATTTAAAAAAAAACCTTAAAATTTTTTTTTGCAGTTTTTCATACTATACAGTTGTGGTCATGAATTCAGCACACTTGTTGTAGAAAATATAAAACTACCTATCTCATTTTTAATTTGTTTTCATATCCAATTTTTTAGTATTATGTTATTTACATTAAATATATGTATGTATATGTATGTATATGTACGTTCGGGACTTTTTTAACAATTTTAACAACTCTAACGTGCTCGAATGTTGTAAAACGTTGTATCCTATATTCCTGGAGCATTTAACAGCTCAGACATTTCAGAAACTTATCGACTTTTTGATTGCATCAGCAAGAGAAAACTTTTTTAGTCCTCTGAACCCTTATGTTCTCTTGTCATGACTTTTTGATTATTTTTAAATTTGATTGCATAAAGAACATTAAAAAAAATCTTATTATCGCGAAAATTGTATTGTTCTTTTTCAAAAATCACAAATTAAAAAAAAAAAAATACACAAAGAATTCAAAACTGTCCAACCAAAAATAATGCAAAAGTAAAATTAATTATTTATTAAGAGATACAGTATTTTTTCATACTTGGTTGTCATGTTGACAATGTGAAAATTCACTTTTTCTTTAATGAAATGACGCGAGAAAACGCAAAATTGTTCTACAACTACTCCTAGTGTGATAAATTCGTGTCGTGTTAATGTAAAAATACTTAGTAGAAAATTTTATAATCTAAAACAAATCTTCCTTTTTCCTTTATTTATTTTGTAGATAACAAAATTAGAGCGTGTTAAACAGAAGTTGGTGCAGCATTATATAGGTAATTGCTATTTAGTATTTTTATAATTTTTATCGTATTTCAGTCTGGAAAACTTATTTGGACTGACATACCATATTAGTAGATACAAAACAATATAGAAATCTTGTACCAACTTCTGTTTGAAATGCTCTGTTTTTAAATATTTTTTTAATTTTTTTTTTCTTAAAAATGAATAAAAGAGAAATTAATTTTTGGTTTTGAAAACAGGTTCAGCATAATATTGCAGGTGTTTCCGTATTTCTTTATTTATTTTCATAAGTTTTTTTAGAATTTCTTTTTTACATAGCTAAGTGGGGCGAAATAGACAAAGCTTTTACCCTTACAATATTATTTGCTTCGACCCGACTCACAAGATCAACCTCTATATTAAAATTCTAAAACAATTTAAAAAATTTAAAATTTAAATTTAATTGTTTTAAGAGGAAATTCATTTCAAAAACATCTTTCATTTCAAATCTTGCATTTAATTTCTATTTTACAGAAAATTTACCAGAACTTCATTAACAAAGACTATCTATGTATTCGTTATCATAAATTATATGCTACTGTGTATTAATAAATCTCCAATCTGGTTGTCTGTTCTCGTGGCTCATAAATTATCATCCCCTTCCAGAGACACATAAACCTACCTCCCTAATAATATAATGCAGTATTCAAGCATTCTTGGAATAGAGTAAAAAAAAATATTGTAGTATTTACCTTAGCTTGCTGATGCTGCTGCTGGGTGACTTCTTCGAGCGGAATCTCTGGCAATGGCCTACGCTTTGTCTCAAGGATTCCATCTCCTCCGATGTCACTATCACCATTGTCATAGTCATTCGGTTGTTTTATCCATGTTGGCTTTATTACCATCTGACCGGTATTTTCCTCTTTACAAATCTCAGAATTCTGTTGATGATGATTATGCTGTGAATGAGGCGGAAGGTAGACCTGGGCAGCCTCCAGCTGAGCATTGTAGGGCTGCTGGTATTGGGTTGACGGCTGGTATTGGTATTGCACTTGTTTGTAGTCGTCATTTGGAGTGGGTGATGATGTTGGTATTCCAATGACATTTAATTGCTCGAAACTACTGCTGCAGCTTGTTTCGTCGGATCGTTTTTGTATTAGTCTTGATCTTAATGCTGCCTTCGGTGTAGCTACAACGGTCAAACGGGTCGAAAGCATCGGAGTCAGAATAACATCAGAAGCTGCCGCAGCTATAATATTGCTGTTATTGTTTGTCCCTGACTGGACACCAGAGGCATCTTGTTGTCTCATTCGATTCTGGTTTGGGGAGGTACTACAAGCTGACATACTACAAGAAGCTGGTGCTGTTGTTATAGGCTGCTCCTTGCTTTCCTGGTATTGATGATGATGATGGTGTTGCTGATGATGGGGTTGGGCATGAGAATGAGAATAACATGACATCGATGCTTTGCCATCGACCATCACTTGTCGTTGTTTTTCAACCAAAGGTATTTTTTGTTGTCCTGCATCAGATGGTTCAGGATTTTGTTGCTGTTGCTGATGATGATGATGATGGTGACCCCGATAGCCTATGATGTTATTGTTGGTTCTCTTTCTGTTATTGCTGTTCGTATAGCCACTTCCACAGCTGCTATCCATGCAACTACAACCTTTGGTATGACTGGGCCTGTTATTATTGCTCATTGGACTGTCCTTGTCACCATGACTTCCACAAACACTACCACCATCACCATCATTACCAACACGAATTACATCACGCTTCATCCTAGAATCACTACATTTGTTGATGTTGCTCATATTTTCCCAATGTTCCAGCTGCAATTCGACATTGTTTTTACTACTGAAGTTGTTCTTCGAGCTTGAATCGTTACTGTTATTATTATTTTTGAAAGCCGCTTCCATGTTAGTCCTGTGATAATTGCTACCACTTCCTCCACCCCCAGTAGGTCTTCTTCGGAAACTCGCATTCACATACTCATTGCTGCCGGTATGTAAAGTATTATTTGTCAGATCCTGCTTCTGATAGCGTTGTTTCAATAAATGCACACTCACAATACTCGGTTGATTTCCAATATTCGATGTCGAATTGAATTTCGTCCTTGAAAAGTCATCTGAGGGTAAGTTGTTGCAATGACAGCCTGTTTCAAAGCATTTTTGCTGTTGACTATAATTGCCTAGATAGGAAATTGGATGAGGGGCATAGTTTCCTTCGAAATTATTCCTTGAGGATTCGTTGCCAATGGGAACGTTGTCGTAGCGATGGACATCACAATCGTCGACATTTTCGTTTTTACTGTGCTCAGAATTTAAATTGCCAACGTGAAATTTGCAACAAGCCTGCTGCCACTCATTCTCGTTACCCTTCCCACTGACAACGATATCTTCTTGGGGCCGGCTACTGCCTTCATTTTCAGCCATTCGAACAACATCATCATTATTCCCTAAAGTAGGCTGACAATCAAAATTATTCCAGTTCATTGTTCGCATCGGATGAGGCTTCGAGGTGTTGCTGCTCGTAGTAGTGGGTGTTGCTGCCACCGATGATGAGGCAAACGGCTGCTTCGGCGATGATGCCTCAAATTGACTAGACACTGTAGTAGCCAATGCATCTCTATTATGTTCAATGCCAATCGATCCATTATGTTCGGCAGTTCTTGCAACTTCACCTCCAACGGCCGCTTCCTCGAATGGCTGAACTCTGTCGTCGTCCTTTGGAATTTTTTTTATATAATACCAATCGCTGAGTTGCTTTTGTTTTTCGTTGTAATAGGATTTTTTAATCTCCTCTTTAGTCGCTTCCATTTTCGTTGTTGAATTATTATTATGTTTGCTGTCAAGGTTGTCTGCGAAAAAAAAAAACAAACCGAAAAATCGAAAAGACGGTATCTATTAGTTTATCAATTTTTATTGGAAAACGTTCCCAAAATGGAAAAAAAAAACTTTTTCTATTTCAAGGATACATAAAAGTTTAGATAGAAAAGATACTTACAGTAGTTTGATGGTGCCGGCATTGATGCCAGTGGATATGGAATGCGATGAACGTTGTCGGATAATTTAAAAGTTTCCAGTGCCACATTGTATTTGTCTAATGACTCATAGCTGGAGCTACGAGGAAGAGGCATTTTCGTATCTGATGGGCAACAAGAAAACAAAATAAGATGTTACAAAATAGGATGTGATTTTGAATTGAGGTAAAAGTTTCTTTAAAAGTTTGGTAATGTGTTTGGATTTTTTTTTTACCAAAACGAAAGTGATTTGTTATTGATGGTTTTTGGGTGTAAGGTACTTGATTTTCATCAATTTTGTTAACTTTTTTTTGAGGAAGCTTTATGAAATTTCTTGAAGGAAGTTTTGTAAATTTAAAGGGACATTTCTTTTCTTTATGAAATTTAAAGAGCTTCTTAAGTATGGTATGATTTAAATTAAAGTGGATTCTTTTTATATATATTTTGCGCTCACTTAATTTATTATGAATACCCTTGGCCTATAATATGATGATTAAGGCAGAACAAGCGTTATATTTTGTGATTGATGTATGAAATGTAATTCCAAGAAAAATGCATTCATTTTAAGATGGTTAATGTTAAGTAAGTGAGTTTGGGGTTGAAACTTTCATATTTTAAGATTTTTTGTGAAACCTGATGAGACAGTGGGAAGTGTACCTACCGATTATCGAATACCGAAATATAAACTCATTTTTTAAAACTTAAAACATTTAATTTTATTTACTCTTTCTTTCAGTGATGAAAATACTTTAAACTGATTGTAAAACAATACCAAAATTTAAAAAAAATCGTTCACTTGAAGAAAAAGTAAAAAAAACTGAAAATGAACGCACATTTAAATAAAATGCACGACTGGGTCGCACGAACTTGCTCCTGTGGTGTACGACTGGGTCGCACAAACTTGTTCTTGAGGTAAATTGCCACGAAAAGAAAATAAAATTCAATAAAACTAAATTATTAAATTTTTTACTTGTGATTATATGTACTATAAGGCAAGTTATGGATTCGTGCAAAAAAAAAGTTTTTAGATAACAATCAAACATGACATTACGATGATAGCGAAGTCGAAAAAAATTGGTCTGGAAATTTTGTTTGTGTGTCTGTCTGTCAGTCTGTCAGTCTGTCTGTCTATCATTCGCAACTGCAGCCTAAACAGTTGGACCGATATCCTTTAAACTCGGTATAAAGGATTTTGAGGGTGACAGTCAGGGGTATTTTTTATTCTAGTCCTAAACTAAAGGTACCTGCCATATAACGGTTATTGAAAAACTGATTTATCTCGAAAACGGCTCTAGCGATTTTGATAAAATTTGTAATTAACGAAATTAACGAAATTAAAAGCCTTTCAGATGGCATGAACCATATTTCTTTATAGGAACAATTTTAACGTTTTTTTTTAAATTTTGACTTTCTCGTTAACGACTGAGTGGATTTTTAGAAAATTTTATTTCTAAAAAGAACTATATAGCCAAACAATAATGGCGTACTTAATTTTTTAATGACGTTTCTTCAAAAAAATTTATTAATTAAACAATTTTTTTTTTTGAAAATTGAATACCTATTTTTAAAACCAATTCATGAATCTTTTTTGAAATTTATTTTTCGGATGAAAATTATTAATTAGCTTAAGTTGGCATTCTCCAAAATTTTGAAAAAAATATTTTAAAAAGTTTTTTCAAAAAAATAGATTTTTTCGAAAACAGGACTTACGATTTTGAAAAAAAATAGAAATATTTAATAATAACTGGCATACCACGATTTTCTTGGAAAACTCTCGTTTGTTATATAAAGTGATTTTCAAAGTTTTTTTATTATTATTATTGTTTATTTTTTTTAAATTATTTGAAAAAATTTAAGAAATAATTTCATACAAAACAATTTCTTGGCAGGTTCTTGACACAAGAGCAAGTTTGTGCGACCCAGTCGTGCCTTTTATGTGTTAATAAAAATGAAAAATACTAATAAAATCATATGAACTGTTTTTAAAAGTGGTAAAATTACTTTTTGTGCAGATTTAAAGGAAAATAAAAGTATGCAGAGAGTATTGTTGTCTGAAAGCAAGTTTACAAACATTTATTAAGTTTTTAAATAAATCGATGATTACCTTAATTATTTTTACAAAAAAATTGTTTTACGAATTAAAAAAACGCCAATTTAAAGTGGTATTTAGCTAAGCCGTTTTCCAAATATTAAAAAATAAATAAATTATAAAAATTATTAAAACTATAACTAAGCATTTTAGCAAAATTTTTGTATCGAAGTCTTATCAAATCATCTAGGTCTTTCTAAAAAATGTTTTTCAATTAAAATCGATAAACCCGTTCACGGGATACCTCAAGAAAAAAAATAACGATTCTAAGGGAGGTACCGTTAACAAGCTTTTAATTTTTTTTTTTTAAATGTGACAAAAGATAATCGGATAAAAAACACCTGTAATTTTTTTGAAGAAAATCATTGGAGCCATTTTCGAGAAAATTAAGCTTTTCCAAAACCGTTAAATTGGAAGTATTTCCGTTATTTTCTGAGCTAAAAAAAAATTCAATTTCTCCTCTAAGGAATAGTCCATAAACTATACATACCAAATTTGAAGTAAATCGGTACAGCCGTTAAGTCTTTAGGTGCTGATACTGACATACAGACAGGCAGACAGACAGAATTTCCAGACCCACTGTTTTTGACTTCGCTATCAACTTAATGTCATGTTTGATTGTTTACTCAATTTTTTTTTTGCACGAATGCATAACTTGCCTTAAAGTACCTATAATCGCAAGTAAAAAGTGACCCTAATATGGACCACTCAGGATTTTGTGTGGAAATCGCCATAATGTAAGTAGAAATTTTACTTGACGTTCACGATTTTTTGTTTTTTTGTCTTTTATATGTTTTTCATTATTCTTATTAATTATTTTTATTTCGACATAATTTAAGGGAGTTTTCATATTCCAAATATGGAATACTATGTTACTTATGTGAAAGTAGATTCCATATTAGGAATACGCTGGCATTCCATATTATAGAAACAAAGAAATAAAAAAAACAACGAAACAACCTACAAAAATCTCTTCTCTTATTTGCTTTTTACATAAAATTATTTTTGTAAACAGTTTTTGAAAAAGAAATTTTCAAACTCAAATTTTTGAAGAATAAAATTAGAAAAAAAAAAATCGATCTAATATTTTTCATCTGACAGCAACGTTATTTTATTTGTTTTTTTTTGTTAAATCCAGTCGTGCCTTTCATTTAATATTGGAATGGAAGTTATAATTATTTTTCATTGGTTTTAAATTTTGTCAGAAATAAAGAAATACAATTTTTTTTAATTGAAATTTTTTTCAACACAACAATGGATAATCTATTCATACTCTCATTGAAAAATAGAAGACAAATAAATCCAAACAAAATTTCAAAAACAAACATCACTGTAATAGCACATGAAACTGCAGTGTTTGGTCAGTAAACACCATCCTCCATACGAAATATATATACATACATAAAACATTGACACATATATACTTACTCTGATATTGTACTGGTGATGAAGGACTTCCACTACTAACTGAATCCAATAGTCCATCTAAGCTTATTCCATCAGTTGAAATATACATACAATTGTCATCGAGAATTTTATGACTCTGTTTGATGAATTTCTGACAAATGGATACACGAACATACAGATGAGAATATAGAAATAAATAAAAAAAAAAAAACAAACATAAAATTTAAATTATTTATGGATATAAATGAAAAGGAATAAAATAAAAGTATAGATACAAATAACATTGGCATTTTCAAAATTTTATGAAAATTTCATAATGAAATAACACAGTTTCAACTTCCGCCCTCCCCATGCATTAATTTCTTATAAATTGTTCCTATCGGTAGAAGTGTTGCCATCTGTGGTAAAAATATTGAACATTTATAGTGATTGCTGTCAGAGCTCAGTTGCCCTGTGAATATAGTTTCTATAGTTATAACAAAGTATATCTCTGTTTCACACTCAGACTGATATAAAAGCCATAAAAATGACGAAGAGATTAACTTCTCTGGACATGATTAGACTTTCATACATTTCACGTAAAATGGTCGATTAACCGATTGGAAACAGAAAAGCAATTCACCATTCTAAAAGTGAAAGAACTTAATGATTAAATGAAATGATTAGAAAACTCATTTGAATGGAGTGGACATGTGGCGTGGTGTCGATTTTTGTCGATTTGTCAAAAGTCTGCAAGGTAAACGATCGCTTTACAAATTCATATTTGTTTTGAAATGTGGTGCACAAATCAATAAAAAAAGCAACATCGACTTATAAAAAAATAAATAATTTGTTGTTTTGAAAACTAACAAAAATATCTTATTTTTTTCTTTAGCATATGGTAACACTGCAAGTTTTTTTTTATTTTTATTTTGCGGCTCAATGTTGACAGCTTGATGGTTCACAAGAGAGCAATCGATACGCAAGTTTAGCTTAACATTGTCATACGAAAACAATAAATTAGAAGCATAAAAGAAAAAAGTATGTAATAGCAAAAGTATTACACTATTCAAATTTAAATAACTTCATTGTTCAAGATAAATTAATAATAGACAGCGTATGATTGAAATGTTTGACAATTTAACAATATTTACAAATGATTCGTATATGAATTTTAGTATAGCATGAATGATTTGAATGAATTTATTTGTGAATATTTTGAATGATCTTAAGTATGAATGTTTTAAATGCAAGAGTTTACAATTTAAATCAAAGTCAAATAAAATGCACGACTGGGTCGCACGAACTTGCGACCACGAACTTTTGTAGCAAACCACGGGATTAAAAAAAATAAATTTAATAAATTATAATCAAAAAGAAAAATATCGTGAGACCAAGTTGTATGGTAGCTATTATAATACGTTTGTTTAGCCAAAAACTTTAAATTCCATTTTGTGTTAAATAATCAAAAAGTTTTGTCAAAAACGGCATGACGAAACCAACTTTTTTTGGGCTTCTCTATCATCGTTATGTCAGGTTTGATTAAAACCTCGAATTTTTTTTTACTTGAAACCAATACTTGTGCTATTGAGCAAGAAAAAATAGAATTAAGGCTATAGTCATTTAACTAAAGAAATAAAATGATGATAATTCCCGCACATCAATGCAAAGTGAAAAGTGATAACACAGAAAGGCAAAGATGATTAGACTTTGCAAAGAGTGAAAAATCTTTTCAAAATAAGCTTGCCGCAAAGTGAAATTTGCAAAGAGTTTTGTGGAACAGAAACACTTTACACTTTGCCAAAAAATCTAATTTGAAAAGTGCAAAGTGAAAAGTTGAAAAGTTTTTTTGTGGAATAGGGCCCAGGTCGACTTCGTTGTATAGCCATCACTCCTTTGATTTTGCCTGATGATTGATTATACGACTATATGTGTAGACGACTGACCGCGTAAAGGTCGATTAACGCGTCGACTTGACTTAGGAATTTCTCAACACAAAACATTCAAACCGGTTCGGCACCAGCTATGTCGAGATATGCCATGGTTCTTCATATATAGGTAATACGTATCTATCCGAAATAAAGATACTGACCCAAATTTTAACTCATTTTAGCATAAAGCTAAAGTGAATTTAAAATTAGGTGGTGTGACAAAAATTATGTCTGTCTGTATGTATCGGCACCTATACAGCCTTAACGGTTAGGCCAATTTTCTTCTTACTTGGTAAAAAGTATTCTTAAATATACCTATGTATAACTGTCCCCGGTCTTTCTTTTTTATTTTAGGGTATAAAAATAACGCAACCTATCATATAAGTGTTACTGATAATTCCATTTTTTTCGAAAAAATACGTTAAATTTCGATAAAATTTTATACTAATGAAATATTTGTTATCAATGCGGTTATGTTTTCATAGATTTTTTTTCACAATCAGCTTATTAACGGTATCTATCTGTTATATTTTCACCGTTTTTATTTTCACCTACCATCTTTTGACCAATTTTGACGAAATGTGGTATTCTAAAATTGCTGCTAAACTTGAATATCACTGCAAAAAAAAGGTACTTTTTCAGAAAGTTTTTTTTTCAAAAAATCGAAACTTCTATTTTTATCGGAAAAGTACGATTTACAAAATTTTATATGAGTGATTTGTTGCCAATTTAGACGTCTTTCATGTAGATTTTCCTTTTCCGATGACGCTTATTAACGGTAACTGTCACCGGCTATTATTTGAACGGCTGCTTCAAACGCATTTTTTTTATCAATGGGACTACAATTAACACATTCTATTGCGTTACCCTGAAAATGCAAATGACGATTCAACCAAACAGAATTACCAGATCGACTTAGTCCTTTCTAACATTGTAATGCAATGTGTCATTTTTTTTATTATCCTTTATTATTTATTCTTACGAATGCGCAAGTAGAAATATTTTAATGGAATTTCAATAACAAAACCCTAGTTTTATTTCACTTAAAATTTAATTTGATATACGTAGAATAGTTGTTAAGCTCTGTGATTTAGGTTCATTAAAAATAGGTCGTCGACATCTCTTTTAACGTTTTATTTTTTTTTTTATGAAAAAAATTATTTTCTCGACAGTTGGCCACACTCCATGTTGCTGTCGTCTACTATGTGTTATCCTTCATAGACTACGAAAACAACAACAACAACAAGTAAAACTATCCTTAGGAAGCCAAAACCGACAACTTGACTAGTTGGCACTTCTCCATGGCAATAATTAATTTTCCCCTACATTTTAACAATTCATGTGGAAATTTGCTCACCGCTTTCACTTCAAAAAATTCCAAAAATGACAGGCATCGTAGGAAAATATATAATATAGAGGTAGCTTTAAATATTTTGTCTGTAAAGCCAACCAAAGGACCAAAACATCAACAAAGAAACTTTGTTATAGAAAATTGTGTCTGTCTTTTTCAAGAGAGTGAGTATTAATTTTTATATATATATATTTTTTTAAGTTGAAATTTCCAAAACCCTGAAGTAAAGGATTTATTTTTTTAAGCCATAAAATTTTGGTGGAACAGGATATGTATTTCATCAACATCTATACCGTTGCTGTAGTAACAGTTAGGTATATTTATTACAAATTTATTGCGGTGAGTGGGCGTTTGCTTAGCCTAATATAACGATGGTGTGACTATGAATTGAAATTATACCAATAGACATTATAGATTATATGGCTTGTATATATAGCATCTATGTTGAAAGGTAATATAGTTCTAAAAAGAAGAGTTATACTAGTTATACCTACAAAGTACTTTCAGCAAACATGAAAAGTCACAGCTATAGAATTCGTTAATAACGGTGATTTTTTAAGAGGTTTAGAACTTTTAAAAAAAAAAACACAAAAAAATTGAAAAAATGAATGAAATATTTATTTGAATCGATAGTTTGAACCTTGCAATTTAATGTTTAAAGATAATTTCATGCAAATGTTGACCGCGGCTGCGTCTCAGGTAGCCCACCCGCTGAGTCCAATTTTGGCATACTCTTTCACACATATCGGCCGGTATCTCACGAATGAATGCATGGATGTTGGCTTCCAGTGCGTCAATCGAAGACAGCTTGTCCCTTTAGACATTAGCCTTGACATACCCCCACAAAAAATAGTCTAATGGTGTCAAATCGCACGATCTAGGCGTTCACCAAACTCGCCTCGCAATTGCGCCATTGTTTCGCGTGCTGTGTGGCATGTGGCACCGTCTTGTTGAAACCACATATCATGCAAGTCAAGAACTTCCATTTCGGGCAAAAAAAAAGTTTGTTATCATCGCTCGGTAGCGTTCACCATTGACAGTAACGCTGCGATTCGCATCATCTTTGAAGAAATATGGCCCAATAATGCCGCCGGCCCATAAACCGCACCAAATAGTGGCTTTTTCGGGATGCATTGGTAGCTGTTGCAATGCTTCTGGCTGATCTTCACTCCAAATGCGGCAATTTTGCTTATTAACGTACCCATTCAACCAAAAATGAGCCTCATCGCTGAACACAATTTTTCGATAAATGAACATTTCGAACCGAGCACGAATTTTGATAGTTAAATTCAATAATTTGCAAGCGTTGTTCATTTGTAAGACGATCCATGGTTAAATTGCAAACCAAACTGAAGCTGTTTGACAGTGACACAAGGTACTAAACACACGTCAGCTGTCAAAACCAGTGTTGCCAAAACCAAACCAGCTAAAAAATCATCCGTTAGTTTGCAAAAATATTCATAGTTTTTATTTCTACACGCTCAACTAATTTGTTTAGTCATCTCAACTGAGCCGGAGCCTTCTACCAAACAAATTCTATTTTCAATTGTGTTCGACAAAGTTGCGAATCCAAAAATATTTCGCAACAAATTTGAAGTGGCTTAAAATTTGTAAGGACATAAAGTGATTTTTAAATATTTGGAACAAAAATAAAATGTTATTTAATTTAAATACCTACATTTAGTAATTTTTTTTTTGAAAAGATAAATAAAGAAAAAAAATATTATAGATTTTCCTAAGAAGTGCTAAAACTAATTTTTACAAAGACTCAAGCCAAAATCAATGTATAAAATGTTGGTGCCTAAATATAAGTTTTCCAAAAAAATAAATCCAAAGTTGTTAGAGCGGTTTTAAAATAAATCGATATTTATTTAATAATTTAATAATTATTATAAAAAGTGTTTTCACAAATTTGAAAAACATCAATTTTAAATGCTAAATAATTTAAATTTTTAATATACAAAAAATAAAAAAAATTAAGTCAAACCATTTTCGAAATATTAAACTTACAAAAATTAATTAAAATTATAACTAAGGATTTTTGAAAAATGTTGGTAATATCCTATTGATGTTTTATCAAATCTTCTAGATCTTTCTAAAAAAAAATGTTGGGTTGAAATCGAGTAAGCCATTCACGAGATAGCGAAAATAAAGAGCACGACTGGGTCGCACAACCTTGATCATGTGGCCAGTAACTTTTATGTTAAAATAATAAAATATTATTTAGTTTTTTATTTTTCAAAAAAATCTTTTGAAAACTAATGTACTGAATAAAAAAAGATTTTTTTGAAAGACACCCACCCCACCGGCAAAAATTCAATTTAATAACATTTAAGCAGAATTTTTTGTATTTTTTTCAAAGGAAATAGATTTATCGGTTTTTGAAAAGAAACTTTTGTTACATAAAATTATTTTATGTGAGTGATTTTTTGCCAATGATGATGTCTTTCATCGGACATTTATTTTCAAAATTAACCTATTATCGGTATACCTGCAATAGAATTGTTTTTTATTAAACTGACTATCTTTTGAACGGCTTTTAAATAAATTTATTCTAAAACTACTGCTTAATATGAATAATACATACTGAACAAAAGAATTAAAAAAACTAATGTTTTAAAAACAATTTTTTTTTCTATAAACCGTTACCGACCTCATTCTAAATTTGTCGATAAAAATACAATAAATTTTGATAAAATTTTGTATAGGTATCTAATTGAATTTTTGGCGGTGGTAATGTCTTTTATATAAATTTTTTTTTACTCCATAAATTTGATTTCAAAAGATTAAAAAAAAAAATATTTAAAAATATAAAATACTGAAATGATTATTTTTCATAAAAAAAATTGTCAAATGAATTTTCCAATAGTCAACACGAAAGTAACTTTCCACAAGAGCAAGTTTGTGCGATATAGTCTTTAGTTACCTAGTTTAAACTGTTGAATTAATAAAAACAAATCTTAAATAAAAAAAAATAATGTTATTAATATCAAATTAAGTGTAAAGGTAAACATTTTAAGACTCCCTCTCGAAATAGTGAACAAATTCGTTACATTAAGTGAAAAGGTATTGTTTTTTTTTTTGTTCTGTATACCGAGCGTTTACTGTAGTAAGTACCTGTAATCGCAAGTGCACGACTGGGTCGCACGAACTTTCTGTTGTAGCAAGTTACCACATAAATAAACTTAAGTTTAATAAAAATAATTTTATAATTTTTTTTTTTAACAAAAATGAAAAATATGAATAGTTATGATTTTACTCATATTTTTCATGTTTTTAAAAGTCCTAAAAACTACTTTTTAGGCAGATTCAAATGAAAATCAAAGTTACCTGTATGCAAGTTTTTAAAACAAATAATTCCAAAATCGTTTAAGCGGTTTTTAAATAAATCAATGTTTACTTAATAATTTTTATAATGAAAAAAATTACGAATTTAAACAACGCCAATTTAAAGTGCTAGATAGTTTGCATTTTATGTACAAAAAATATTTTTTTTTATTAAAGCCGTTTCCAAATATTAAATTTATAAAAAAAAATCATTAAAAAATTAATTAAAACATTAAAAAATTAATTAAAATTATTAAAAAATTAATTAAAACTAAAACTAAACATTTTTGCAAAATGTTGGTATCAAAATTTTATTAAATCATCTAGGTCTTTCTAAACAATTTTTTTAAATTAAAATCGATTAACACGTTAACGAGATAGCTAAAAGAAAATAACGGTTCTATGGGAAGTACCGTTAATAAGCTTGCAAACTTTTTTTTTTTTGCGAATTAACAAAAGACAATCGGATAAAAATCAAATCATCTTAAATAATTTATCGTTGGAGTCATTTTCTAGAAAATTAAGCTTTTCCAAAATCGTTATATGGCAGGTACCGTTATTTTTGAGCTAAAAACATACCAAAGTTGAAGCCAATCGGTTAAGCCGCTTAGGCTGTAGTTACTTATACAACCAGACTTACAGACAGACAGATATACAATAAGACAGACAGACAGACAGACAGACAGAATTTCCGGACCACTTTTTTCGTCTTTTCTATTATCGTAACGTCATGTTTGATTGTTATCTCAAAATATTTTGTTTGCAGGAATGCATAACATGCCTTATAGAACCTATAATCGTAAGTAAAAGATCAAAAATATAAGTATAGCAATGAGAGAACAAGAATCTTGAATATTGTCAAATTTAAAAGTATCTTTATTTAGTAGTAGGTACCTATACCTAAGTTATTTTTTTAGCGAAATATACCTACATTTCTGCTATAAAATTGATTTTATACATTTTGTACAATGGACATATTCATATACACTCATGAACAAAACATCACAAATCATAATGTTGGTTTTGCATACCCCAACCCAGGACGACATGCAAATGATGAAGATAAAGTATCTATGCATCTGCAATGACTGACAAAATGAATAAAAAAAATAAAACTAGTGCGGATAGGGAGAAAGGGCCAAAAACAGATACATATAATAAATAATGCATATTCATTGAAAGTGAATAAAATACCGTTCATCTCTTCTGTCATACAATATCCTGATACAGATTTTGATTTTGAATATATCCTGATGTGTATCTGTCAGTTTGAATTTTGTGTGACATCACCATGCTCGAGCTGGCGCTACTGATGCACGCATAAATAAATAAAATAATATTTTATATACACATATTGAAGCTATATCGTACAATTAAAGTATCTACAGAATAAACTATACAAATGTAGTTAAATTTATATTTCAGGAATTATGTAGGTAATTAAATATTTGTTGCGTTTAGGTTTTGTGTTATTTTTGTATTTGTGAAGTACAAAATAATTATGTTAATGTTTTAATGATTCGAACGTAATTATATTCAGGTTTGTGGTTAGAAAATGAATGAAATAAATGTTATTTAAAAATACAGTTGCATGTGGTTAAACATGATTTGTTGTTCAGTTTGTTATTTATCGAGGTTATCATGCTTGACGCTTTGAATTGAGTGCGAAACATAAGGTTAGAATAGATGCATTGTATATATATCGTTGCAGTGTGTCATGATGAAATATTTGCATGCAATTTCAATTGCATGCTTTTTCTATTCTAATAAAGTTACAATAACTTTATATCTTTTGTTATTTTACGAGAACTAAGATAACAATTTTAACAAAACAGTGTTGCATCATGGAAGCAGGAAATGGGATTAGACTTAATTTCTTATTTTTTATTCATCTGAATTATTCAACATTGTATTGTTTAGTAATCTAATACCTAATAACATAGTTGACAATTATAATTATTGTTTTTATTGTACTATTCATACTAGAATGTCAGTTTTATTACTTGACCATTCTTTATTCCGGCAACAATCTTCCTATGACAATCTTTGAAAACAGTTAGGGTTCCAGTTTCACTAATAAAAGTGTAGATAAGGATAATAAAGAGGACGTTGTAATATCGTGGCTAAATCTTAATCGATTAGTTGCACATAAGTCTATAGTGCAACTCTCCATAGTACAGTTTATGTATAGTTTAAATTTGACAGTCATGTGAAATGTTCATTTGTTCACATCCGACCATTATGGATAACTGGAAAAATTGACGGCACTGAAGGAAACTAGAATTATAAAATTAGCTTCTGTGCTATTTCGACTATTATATCACTTTAAGAAATACTTAGATAGCAGCCTTCACATATTAGAAATCCTTAAACAGCAGGATTTAATATTTTATTAAACATATATAATTCGAATTAGGGATATGCTCGAAGATTATCGATTTTCGATACTCATCAATTTTGAAAGATATATATAGCAATCAATGCGATTTATTATTTCGGAAAAGCTATAAAAGTAAGAACCTATAACTCTGGGTCCAGTTTTTCAGTGCGAAATTATTTCAGGGTTAGATAAACATCGAGTTAACTCTGATGAAAACACGTTTTTTAGTCAGTTAACTTAGCTGTATTTGGGAGTTAACGTGAGATCTTAAACTGTCATGATCGATCTATGTTAAAGCATTTAAAGGCCATATCTACACGGTCAATGAATTCACTTACCACTGAAATGCTGTGACGTCAAAATCACATCACAAACTTGGCAGTGAAGTCTTGTGTAGTGTGATGGTCAGTTTTGAGAAGTCAGTGAGGCTGTCAGTTAACTGACGTATTTACTGACACACCCAAATCACACCCAGTTCACTGACGCTATATTGCTGATGAGTGTGATAAGTCGTCAGTTGCTCATGGGACAAATGGCACACATTTTTGATTAGAGCGTCATTTACCTGAAGCTTTCTAATAACTGACAACCCTCAGATCTTTTGGCTGTGGCAATTTTTAGTGAAGTTAAGTTAGTGAATTATTATTTGTGCTGGAAGTCGTTTAAGGTTAAATATTTATATAATATATAATTTATGTAGGTACATCCCGAAAATCCCGAACACCAAAATCCCGAAAACTCAATAATCCCAAAAACTCAAAATGCTGAAAATTGAAAATTACGAAAAACTAAAATCTGGAAAACACAATATCCCAAAAATCCAAAATCCCGAATCTCTAAAATCCCGAAACTCGGGATTTCGGATCTCCGACATTTTGGGTTTTCGTGATTTTGCCTTTTCAGGATTATGGAATTTCTGGATTTCGGCTTTTCGGGTTTCTGTCTCCGACACAAATCATGATATACTAATTCTTACTTGTTGTGTAAAGACTTCCTTTCATTAATATGTTTTATTGTGACGAATTCTTTTTCCAAAATTATTTTATTCATCTTTTTATTTCTTGAATCTACACTCATACATACTTACATATATTTCTAATACAATATTTAAGGACATTTCCAATAATACTGACTTAGTATTACAAAATCGCCATTTTGTAGTCAGTATACCTATACTGTCAGTGCCGTGTGATAGCAAAGTTGTTATCTTACACGATTTCCATAAAATTTCTTTGACGCCAGCTGTTTTAAGTCAGCTGCATGCTGACACTATATAGTTTGTTCCCTAAGCTATTAGGTTAACCTCTTCTCTTCTCTTATCGATAAAGTTTTTTCACTCCACTATATCATTTAATTTAGCTTTAATTTTTTTTTTTACATTTTAAAAAAAGCCCATTAATATAATTTTACTTGAAATTAAATAAAGGCAGAGTAAAGGTACATACTTAAGAATTGCATTTTATTTGCATTGGCCTACTTACATAATGCAATCTGGCAATGTGTTCTCTCATATTTCACACAGAATCATCAACTGTCAGAAGCACTCTTGTTCTCGGGTACATATTGTACGTACACTTTGTCTTAAAACTCTATCCCTTTCATTTATGAAAATTATGACAGTGGGAAAATATTTATTTTCCATGATTTATGCATGAATATAAATTAAGTTTGACCCAAAAATGCAACAGCTCGTAGATGGTGCAGCTATATGCATACAATATACGCATTCTGTATAAAAAGCCTTTTGAAATTGTGCCACCTTAACCAAACTCTCCAAATGCTCGCCAAGATATTTCAAAAATTATAAAGCACTGTAACATCGCGTATTTTTGTGTGATTTTAGGTTTTAATGTATATATTTGCATACCTAAATAGACCGAATTTCTTCCTGATGCAAGGAAGAGTCATTAAAAATAAAACAAAGCTATAAGCTTTGTGCTCAAATCCTTTTAACTGATTTTAATTCTATGTATGTATCAGAGTTCATACGAAAATGTGTGTACCTCCATTCATATACCGTTGGAAACGGTCTGGAATTTACCTAAAAAAGTCCGTAAACCGTAGGTATTAACCTAGGTACTCTGATTTTGGCAAAATTATTTATTAAGGTAACTCTATTAATTAATCAAACTAGATGAGCTAAATCATTGTAGAGTAAATCACTAGGCCTTGGTTTTCGTCACCTCATTCAAAACTAGATGCTGGTGATGTATGGAGATACATCATTAGCACACTACTGAGTCAACAATATCTTAATGAATTTAACACAAAAAATACTTATAGGTAATGAAGTGAGGGAACATTTAAAATAACAAGAAACTTTATATTTAAGTGGTTCGCGTTGGGCGCCATTTAAATTGTCCGAAATTTTACCTTGACCTAGAAGGCAGAGAATATATTTTCATAAATAAGAGACTGTGGCGTAGTCCGGCAGCTTACAAAGCAATGTTCCAGAAGCATCAACCCCACGCACTGTACCTACATATAAAAAGAAAGAATTAGAAAAAAAACATGTGACTTTGTTTGGAGCTTTCACGTTGGGCGTTCTAGAATAAACAGCCATTCTTACCTTCGTTGGGCGCCATTTGTCAATAAATTAATGTCAAAAACTTTACTTAAAAACCAAAACACTCTTTAATTCTTTAATATTAGTATTCATATGGTCCCTTTTCAATGAAAATAAAAGACATGACTGGGTCGCACAAACTAGTGAGCTAAGACTTAACAGCAAAAAAGCTGAGTGTACTTCTCTTTGATGTTTTAGTCTTTCAATTTGTGTATACGAAATATTTTTTTAAATTCTTTTAATAAATTTAAAATGCAATAATTAAAAAAATTCCTATAGGTACCTATACATAAAATAACTTTGAAAATTAATTTAAAAGAAACCAGAGTTTTGCGTAAAAATTTTGGTATTCCAATAATTTTTAAATATTAAAATATTTTCAAGAATATTTATAACCAAAATCGTAGGTCCAGTTTACGAAAAAAATCGATTTTTTTTTCAAAAAAAAAACATTTTTAAGATATTTTTATAAAGAATTGGAGTAGATAAAAAAATTCAGTTAGAAAATCTAATTTTTATGTGGTTCAAATCATACCAGCACATTTTAAGCCATAAGCAAGGTTCAACAGCTGCAATTATAGTATGCCTGTAATAGTTTACAGCGCTTGTAACCATTATTCTCTAAACTATTAAATGATCAAAATGTCGATTGCTAAAAAATCGACTGTCATAACATCGTTCAATATCGACATTTTGAAAGTCAAAATCTTAAATGGTAGACATTCTTAGCCAGCCATACTCAACCGTTTTTATATGTTTTAGTCATGATGTCTGAAACGCAAGATAAATGTGTATTAACTAATAGCTTAGTAAAAAAAAAGTAATAAATATTTAATAGTTTATTTTTATTAATAAATAAAATTTAATTTTTTAGGGCCAGTTGTACAATCGTGGTTCAAGGTGGTTCAAATTTTTAAACCACTGATTTCCAAAGATAATCAGTCAAAATCGGTGGGTTAAGAACTTGAACCACGATTGAACAACTGGTCCTTAGTTTTATTGAGATTTTAAAAATTGTTGCTATTTTTTCAAAACATTGGATCCGGTCTGCTGATATACATATGCTCAGATTTTTTTATCATCATGAGTTTGTTTTTGTCAATTTTTCATCGAACAATGTTAATAGGTGTTGTGCCCTTCTATGAAAGGTCTTACATTTTTGGGGATCAGTGTTTTTAAAATTTCAAGGATTTATTTTTTTCTTTTGAAGCCAGATAAGAGATATTTGTTTTATTCAGATACCAGAGTCTTGTACAAGCAGTAACAGTTTTATTAATTTTTTTCAAATCTTTCAACCTTAATATTTTGAAATTAGTCTGTCAACTTGTCTGATAATTCGAAATTATCGACCAGTTTTCCTTAAAAATGTCAATTTTATCATATTCGAAAAATTGTTCAGTTTTTTACTTCGATTCCCTGTGAGAACACGCTTCTTTTGCCCTGTAAATTCTGATATTATTCTGGGATATCGCATAGAAAGGCTAATAGATACCATCACGCATAAATGCCAATTCTGGTTTTCTGGAAAAATATTATGTATCTATACTATTTCGTACGTAAAAAAAACGTTTTCAAAACTTTTATAATTACACTATTTCACTTCACTGTAGCACTAATACACTAATTCAAACACTTGATATTTCGAAAGACTATAACTAATTCAAAAACCCTTTTTGGTCACATTATGAATCTTGATAACACTTTACAAAATGTTTACTCTGTATTTTAATTTTTCAGACTGAGTAGTATTTTAATAGAAGTATGGCACTTCCCGAAATGTTTACGATAAATATGTGTCGGTATAAGATGAAGCTCAGTTGACTGAATACGCGAAGTAGTAGATTATGTATTTACTTCCCAGCCTTTCAAGATATTCTGTAGTTCAATTCCTTTCCTCGTATTATTTATTAATCACAACAATAATTACAGATTTCTTCACAGCCCATTTTTCTAGATTGCCAAAACAAAAAAATCGCAAAGTTTTCTTGACGCTTTTTAAAGTTGCGAAATCTGTGCCATGTTTCTGAACTTTCTTTAAAAAAAAAATTAAAAATTCTTTAAATACTTAGCACCAAGTATTGCGATGTTGCAGAAGTATCGGTATCCAATGCGGGGATATTTGGAAAAATTTAATAACTCGGAGTCAGAACAATACGGAGTCTTCTAATACATCAATTTTTTTCCTATTCAAATGACCTCTTAGAAAAGCCAATTTATAACTTTTTATGTTATCAATTTCATTAAAAGATTTTTGGCTTTTCAGAAGAAAAATTATTATACATATTGCTTTTTCTTGATCCACATGAAATTTAAAATGATTGACAACCAATTTTTGTAACTTTGACAGGTGGGCCACATATAAAAGCTCGACGGGCCGCAAGTTGAGTATGGCTGTTCTAAACAATCGGTCTTTTGACGAATCGATATTTTTCTTTTCGATATTTTAAAAATCGATTTTTATAAAATCGAATTTTCGTTAACAATCCAAAAAAAAGATGTATTCAAGAAAATCCAAGGAAGCAAATTTATATGGAAATGCTTCATGTTGGGCGCCATTTGGATAACCTCGGTGGTCAAAACTTTGGTTTCATCCAGTATATAAATGAAGGAATATAACATAAAACTTTAAATAGAAGTGGTTCACGTTGGGCCTCATTCGGATAACATTGATGCATATGCATGGGCATATATTCTTGACTTCTTCCCGCCGTTTAGGCGGGAGGGGCAATTTTCTAAAAACTTGACCTAAATTAGAAAAAAAATTATTTAAAAACAACGGTGAATGATACAAAGCGTTGTTATATTTTTTTTGAAAAGCCAAAAACTATTCTTGTATTCTATTTTTAAATTAAGTTGTTTAAAAGAACAGTTTTAAAAAAATTAATTTTCAAACTCAAAATTTTGAAAAAAAAACTAAAAAAAAAAATTTAAACTAATTTTTTTCAAAATTTTATGTAATTATCTATTATTTTCATTTTCAAAATTAAATGCTCTTATTAATTTTTAGTCAAAAACAGAAAACCGGATGCCACAATGTATCTTATTTTTTGAGAAATTAAAAAAAAAATTACAAGTAAAACTAGTAAGTAAAGTAAAAAGTTAATTCTTTTTTTTTTATTATTTGATTAAAATCAGATGGTATGTAATAAAAAATAAAAAAGGGATAATCCTCTAATTAATTAAAATTTGGGAAAACCAAAAAAAAGTGTTTTTCTTGGAAAAAAATACTTCTAGTTTTTCTTAATTTCTCAAAAACTAAGATACATTTTGGCATCCTGTTTTCTGTTTTTGACTAAAAATTAATAAGAGCATTGAATTTTGAAAATAAAAATAATAGTTATATACATAAAATTTTGAAAAAAAAAATAGTCTAAATTTTTTTTTTTTTAGTTTTTTTTTTTTAAATTTTGAGTTTGAAAATTAATTTTTTTAAAACTGTTCACTTAAACAACTTAATTTAAAAATTAAATAAAAGAATAGTTTTAGGCTTTTCAAAAAAAATATAACAACGCTTTGTATCACTCACCGTTGTTTTTAAATAATTTTTTTTCTAATTTAGTTTAAGTTTTTAGAAAATTGCCCCTCCCGCCTTAACGGGGGGAAATAGACCACCCCTCCAATACGATTTTTTTCTTGTCTTAACTCCACCTACACGCTCAAGCTTTTTGGTGCACCTTATACCAATCACCCTGTAGATATCCTTGATGACCAAAATATGACTTCATAAATTTATATGAACCTTTCTGAACTAAAATAATAGACTTCGACGTCAAACCATATGATTAGATAAAACACAGAATCCCATTTTAATTATAAAAATGACACGTAAACATCGACAATTCATAACTTTTAATAAGTAGAATCAATCTATCTATCCATTCCGTCCAAAACTCAAATCTCCATCCAATCATGCTCAAATTGAATCAATTTATTTTAAATGTAAAAATAAATCTTGAAAAACATACAAACAGGTTCTTGACATCGCGCGTTCTCCACATCGCACACACAATAATTTCAATAATGTGACTACGAAATTGAGTTACGTTAAATTTATTTTTTTTAAAATTGTGCTTCTGTCTTCTGCTGCTGCTGACGATATAAATATGTCAACAATTGCTTGCACCCTTCGTTTATCTCTAAACTCTGACACCCATTCTTTTCCTCTTTAAAATAAAATACAATAAAAATAGAAATAAGATAAACTGATATAAAAGCCAAATGTGGAAAATTTCATATGTGCATGCATCTGAGAAATTCTTTTAGAAATTAGTATGTAACCCCACCTGGCGTGGTGCTTCAGATTCATAGCTCTCATCGCTGCTGGAAAACGACGATGACGACGGGTATCGTTTGTGATGCTGCTGTTGTTTGCTATTGCCACGAGTTTTCTTATTGTTGTTGCTACTGATGTGACATCTCTCGAATGCAAAACTTCTATTCGTTTGAAGCGCTAAGCCAACGACGCCAGTGGTGGCAGATCTTCCACACCCACTAGAGGCACCCCTTAACCTCACAATACCACCTGGGGGTGGACTACAGCAACGACGCTGTGGCAAACGACTTCTTCTTACTGGAATCCTGGAACGAAAAGAAGCTGATTTTCGCAATTGTGACATTTTGCTGTCATCCTTTAGCAGTATTGTTCCACGTCGACGTTATGTGCCACACCGTGGCAACAGGGTATATCTATACCTTGGCACGCTTTGCTATTCATCCAGTAGGTGCTGCTTCAATCGCTGGAATAAAGATGGAAAAAAAATATTACAAAATTACAAAGATTGAGAAGAACATGTCTATTGTACTATAATATACTTTTGTTTGGCGTTTGACATTTTTTGGTTTACAAATTTAAAAATAAAAAAAAAATAGATGAATAAAAGGATGTTTTTGATAATCAAACTTATTTTGACGTGTGTTAGAGTATTTGTTTGTATCTGTGCACGCGTTGGTACCTGTGCCGTATCAAAAAGAGTAATTATATGGTACGACGACACGGCGGTATAAACATCTACCCCATTATAAACAACTTTGAATGCCGTAATACTCTTTGCAGTAATGACAGAGCATGTTTCCAATTCAAATGGCATAGATATCGTTTGAAAGGGATAAAGTATATACAACATGGGAAATTATTATTTCTTTAAGTGATTAGCTAAAAACAAATATTTCCGTTCAGTGCACACTATATGAGAACCATGATACACGACTACCATTCAAAAGTTTTTCACATGCAAACGTGCATCATTGATGAGTTTAGTCAAGGGTGGTAGTATAACAAAGTTGAAAAGTGGAATTTAATCCTTTACTAGAGAACTTCATGGAAAATTGACATTTTTCGCTGAATTCAAAGAACAAAATGATGGAGGATATAAAACCGTTTGATGTGATTATTCTATACATACAATTTTTTTATATGAAAGCTTGTGGATTTAATAAAAGTTACTCGCATCATATTTAATAATTTAACTAGAGATTAAATAAGAGTATATAGACTTTGGCCCTTTTCAATTGAGAATAAAATATTCAAAAAACAAGACAACTTATTTTAAATTAGAGAAGGCGATTTGTGGAACATATCGAGCGGATAATTTATATATTAATAATACGCTTGGGGTATACTGTCGGTACACTTTTCTCCGTAAGTATTAAACGGATTTTCTTACCTAATATTTTATATACACCAAATGAAAAATACGTATTTTTGTGTAGATTCACAGAATCAATTTTTACTTACGATTATAGGTTCTATAAGGCAAGTTATGCATTCGTGCAGAAAAATAACAATCAAACTCAAACATGACATTACGATGATAAAGAAGACAAAAAAAAGTGGGTATGGAAATTCTGTCTGTCTGTTTGTCAGTCTGGTGGTATAAGTAAATACAGCCTAAGCGATTGAACCGATTTTCTTCAAATTTGGTAAGTAGGGTTTGTAGACCATTCCTTAGAGGAGAAGTTGAAATTTTTTTTAGCTCAAAAAATAACGGTATTTGCCATATAATATGATTTTAAAAAACATTATAAAATCACAATCATTTCATAAAAAATCACGAACTAAAACATATTAGGCGACTCATCATCATCATCGGCACGACAACCGGGGTCCGGTCCTGGCCTCCTTCAACAAGTCTCTCCACCTATCCCGGTCTCGAGCCGACGCCATCCAGTTGCGCACCCCCAAGGCTCCGGGCGTCCTGGTCTACGCCATCTCTCCAGCGCAAGCATGGTCTACCACGCTGTCGTCTGCCATAGAATGTACCACAAAGAACTTTGCGAGCAGGTTCCTCTTCGCTCATGCGATCTAGGTGCCCTGCCCACCGGAGTCTTCCGAGCCTAATTTTTGTCACGATATCTGCTTCAAGGTATATAGGTATACCGTCTCCGGAATCGCCCTTAGGCGACTAGTATGTTTTAAATAGTATTATTTTAAAAATCTTTAATAAGATTTAATTAGCCGGGAATATAAATTAGCCGGGAATATAAAAACTCAACTGATGTATCGAAAATACCAAATCCTTTAAGTATGCGTTTAAATTAAATATGTGTAAATCTTGCTTCTAAATCGAAATTCAAGTTAAATCTTTTTTAGATAAAAAATTTTCGTTTTTCTTCAAAAAATAAGCAGTTTGAAAGATTTTTGTTAGAACAAAATTAATTTTTTTCTAAACCAGATCAATTATTTTGGCAAAAGGAATTTGACTCGAATGGTTCGGAATTTACGTCCCCTCTAATCATGTAGAAAAAACAACGCATACAAATGGATTGGGTGTAAAGTCACTAGGCCGGATCCGTCGGTCGGTGCCACTTCAAAAAATAATCTAAAGTTGCAGATACGTGATCTTATGAGACTTTGCAGACAACTTTTAGAATGCCAATATGAAGGTGTATACGAGTTTCGAGCTTATTATCACTCATTTTCAGGGTGAACCCTTATTTTGATTAAAATGAGTTTACTATATGGGTATATGAGCTGACTTTGAAGTTTGAAATGTAAAAAGAATTACAAGACTTTTATTTGAAATTATTCGTATTTAAATTTGTGTACGTTTATGAAAAAGTTTGTCCTTTTTTTTTGGCTCTTCAAAAAATGTCACCGTAGCCATAGTGTATTTAGTTTTTTTTTTTTGTATATTAAGTTTTTATATTTCAATTTTCTTATCTTACTTGCTAGACAAAAACCTTAACAACTAGCTTACATATTAACTTAACTAACTTACTGGCCCTATGCGAGCGCTCTAAACTATACCATAACCAACTTAAAGTTATTGCCTTTCGGCGTACCTAGCTTAAATATTATAGAAATTCATTTATTACTTAAAAATAAGAAAGTTAAGAAAAAACTTATTATATGTATTATTTTTTAATTTTTTATAAAACTTAAAACTGTATAATAGTGTATTTAGTGTAATGACTAATGTGCATCAGGAAGAAGAAAACTACAAAATCGACAATGAAGACAAAACCATAACACTATTTTTAATAAATTCTTCGATTTAGAACATTTAAATAATTAAATAAATTTATGTTAAAGCATCACGTTGGGCGCCAGTTGGTAAACATTCTTTGTTGCTTCTCTAGTATAGACACACGTACAGTCAGCGCTATCAGTGTTCAAAAATAAAATTTGTTGTGAACAAATTTCCATAGAAACTAACGCTATCTAGTAAATAATAGAAGAGTTTGTTGTGATTTTTTTGACATTTTTGTCTGTAAACTGACTAAGAAAATCTCGTTTCTCTGTTTCTTTGCACACAGCAAATAGGTACACTTAAGTATGATTTAATCATCTTACATTCTTTAACGTTTTTGTCACAAAAGTAGGACCGGCTCTAAAACACATATCCCGTTATTACTAACGGTGCGTAATTTGCTTTAAGTTTGCTAAGATTTTATTATTAACCTAGTTTAAAAATGTGCCATCTAATTTTTCATATATATGTATACCTACGCAGTAATACCTACACTGGTAAAAGAGAATATTACTCTTTTATTTTAGTTCAAGTACTTTATTTAAACAATTTTCGAAAACCCTTAAAAAACCTTTTAGAATATCTTGAAAAAATAAGTATGAAAGATTGACCCATTTACTCCACATCACTCTTTATAAACATCATTCTATCAAATGAAAGTTTAACATACAGACATCATTATTATGATAAATATCTTAAAATTCACGCCATCTACATTCTATACAAGTATCTGCATGATGATGTTATATGCAACAGCTCTTACGAGATGATGAATAGCTGAATTCAACCTTTTTATTTATTTTTTGAATGGTAACTGCATCCATTGACAATAATCAACCTATCCATGCTATGAAACTCTGTAGTTGAATATTATATTATAAAGAATGAAAAATTGCGATTGCATTTAATGTGCGCTCAACTAATATCCATGACATCCGTAACTTTACTTAGCGTTTTCACTTTTTACTATCGTCATCATTGTTGGCATCACGTTTTTCTAGATATTCATGTCTCCATATATCCACTCAAAATTCAAATGGAGCATGCTACAAAATTAACTTTTTTTTTTCTTTCAAATGAAGATCTGTACCACACATACATACATACGCCAACACTTCAAAACTGTGTTGTTTATGGTAGAAAAATGTTTTATATTAAAAAAAAAAACTACAGGGTCCTTAACCTATCTCAAGATAAATGAATACAAAAACTTTGCTTTGTACCATGGTAAATTTTAATTGTTTTTATCCATTTTAAAAAAGGTATTTTATCATTTAAATCAAAAAAGTTAAAGATTTAAGTAACGATGTTCATATTTACATGTTATCATGAGATACGAGTTTGGTATTTAACGATTTATGTATCTTCTGTACCTATGTTATATATGTACCTTAACTAGGGCAAATTCAATGTTCATATTTGTTTTTAAACTACACTTTTGCTTAGCATGGGTTAAAGCAATGTATAATAAGGACTATTTGTTAGATTGGCAATATTTATAATATAGATAAATAATAAAGATAGATAGATAAAGTGATATTCAATTCAATAAAATTTTAATTTTTTCTTAAATATTTTTTATAAATTTTTGGATATCTGCGAAGCTTTTTACTTGTCTGCGAGTGATTTAAATCTTTCAAAGTACAATTTTCAAAGTAATGCGAGATTTAAAAAAACCCGGATTTTGTTATGAAAAGCGAGATTCTAAACTTGCGAGATTTAAAAAAAAAAAAAAAAAATTAAAACAATAACAAATTATTGTTTTTGGTTTGTGATGTATAAGTGAAAGATTTTCACGAAAACAAAGGTTAGTGGCCTTTACATCATTGGATGCGTTTCGCCCAAATAGGTATATATACACGGTGGGCTTATCAATAAGATGCCGTGTACCTATTTTTCTTAGACGCATGATTTGTTTTGGTCGATGGAAGAGACCTTATTAAACAAATTTGCAATTACTGCTGTTAATTGTTGCGAGATTTAGTTTTTCGAGATTTGAAATTGCAAGATATCCAGCCATGTTTTCGCGTGAAGTGATTAGCCAGCTCAGTGAAATTTGAATTTTTAATCACAACAAAAACCAAGAAAACAAGTTCCGGAAGTGCAATATTTATGTCATTTTTTAGCCAAATCATGGACAACTTTTCAGAAATATATTATTTACGACCTAGTTTGACTTTTTCTCTATCCAAAAGCATGTAAACAGTGTGAATTGTTTCAGCGATTGCTGAAACACAGACGGATTAAGATTGATCCTTAAAACCAGAATGAGTAAGCAACAAAATGTGTGTACACTAATAAAATAGCCGTTTTCGCAGTGAATCTATGATCAAAATTTGAATTGAGGTAAAATATACCTGGTAGAATTGCGTTGTATATGGAATACTGTCTGTGGGAGGCGCTGGTTCGATTCCTGATGCCGGCAAAAAAAAAATCAATTACGTGTTTTTCGAATAAACAAGAGATTGTAAATGAACGAGCGACAGTAATTGACAAAACGGAGTCTAATGATTGGGGTTTTCGGCCATGAAATATTGAATTATAGAGCGCTAACTGCAGAATGTTATCATAATATCATACAAACCACCTTTCAAAAGATTTGTATGTTATAATATAATACCAATATATTAGTTTGTGATGATCATTATAAAATAAGAAATAAACCGATGTTGACTTGAAAAAATAAAAAAATATGAATTTTGAATCTTAAGAATTAACACCCATACCTATTGCGATTGTCAATTGATAGTTGGTATAGTTGATAAATACTGAAATTTCGTACTTTAAAACGCAATTAATTAATATACTGTTTAAATTTCAAATGTCTGCTTATTCACATCAACTGCCATAATTCATATTCAATTACCAAACATTTTATGCATTGATATATTAAATATCAAATTTAAGTTCTTATCAACAATCAACTATCAATTGACAATTGCATACCTATACATATAGATGAATTTCTTTTAATTTGTTTAAGGATTCAGTTTTATTTTCAATGAGCCGTTTTGTAAAAAAAATTTCGGGTTCGAAACGTAAATTTTAAACCTAAAAAACGTATACATTTCGGGTTCCGAAAGTTAATCTTAAACGCCAATTCCGGGTTCCAATAGTGAATTTTTCCACTTAGCCGCTGAGCCGCCAAGTTGATGTTCCACTGTCCCGCTGACCCGCTGGATCGCTGAGCCGCAGCCCGTTTATCCGTTGAATCTCTAGACTCCTGAGTGGACAAAGCCTCAGTGTGGTTAAAGCCACCCACTGCAACTTCGACTCACTTCACCTTCACCTTAAGCTATATAGCTTACCCACAATATTCCAACCCCTACCACGCCTTCTAAAGTTCCACCTCCAAAAGATCCATCCCTAAAGCTCCAACTTACAAAAAAAATCCGCCAATACATGCTCCACCCCAAAAACCATGAGCCACCGATCTGCTTTGTTTAGAGTGATCTTATTACAACTACTAATGTGGTATGCTCTATCGACTCTTCAGTGCGCGAAATTGTAAACAAAACATGAACTTTCTCAAATGACTAATTCATTTATGCCAAATTGATTTCCCCAAAACGGTACCCTCTTCGGTTGCTCCTGTAACATTGTTGTTATTTTTGAAATAAATGATTCATAACTCTGAACGAACAACACTTGTATAATTCAGTGTATTTGATGTATTCAGTGTGTTTTATTTATTTGAAGCTTGAGGCACTCAAGCGATGAGGCTGAGCGGCGAGACATGTCATTTCGATATTTAAAGTGATTATAATGTGTGTCAAACCGTGAATGCGAATTCATGAAGATAGGTATTTATCTTAACCTTTGATTTAAATTTTAACTTTTGGTCTAACATTAAATAAACTTTTCACACAAAAAGTGTAAGGTAAAGTGTAAGTGTAAAAGTGCACAAATAAACAATGTGTCCTGTTCATGTCCATCGCATCTTCTCGTTGCAACTAACTCTCTGCATTCAATGTAGGTCATCGCTATTCCATGAAATCCCAAGCGATTTGCCTACAACCACACTCCTCCCATCAAGTCTACAAAACTTTGTGTAACTTGATGTTCCTTGAATTCTAACTAAATCAACCCGTACATTCAAAGTTGTCCCTGGTCCAGTGTTGTGTGGCAATAAACTTAACAACTCGGTTGTTGATGTTTTTTTTTTTTTTTGGGGTTTCTTGTGGGAGGACCTTGTTGGACGTGACCACGGAATATGGAGTTACAAAAAAAAAATAAAAAAAAGAACCAGGGACATAATAGTCAAAACAAAAGACACAAATGAAATATATTTTTTTTATTTATTTTTTTTTAGTCGCAGAAGTGAAAATAAATTAAATTACAACTCTGGTGAATATTGGATGCTGGAATGATGTAAGCTTAGTGCAATTGCACTCCTGCACCACATTGTCGGTGTGGTTTCACTATTTTGTCATTGTCAGGGCAACGAGGGACTTCTCACGTCCCGACCAAGTTGTCTTCGTCCTCGTCCAACCGACCGAATGTAAATATCGCTCCAGGGTAACATTTTTTTTTTTTTTTTTTTGAGTTTCTTCAAACCAGGAGGATCCACATCTGTTTGGGGCAAAGAGGTGTGTATGTATATCTATCTACACATACAATTTTAAATGAATTCATAAAGAACTATGGGAATACAATGGCATGAACAGGCACAAGGACGAAACAGGAGAAAAAGTATTTTTTTAAAAGGGTTTTCCACTTCAGAGTGACATTGATATTTATAATATTAAATTTAGCGACAACGAAACAAAAATATTTACAAAATTTGAATCGGACAGACGACATTCTGAAAATGACGGCTACTGTATCTGCAATTCCATTTGAGAATATAAAATCCTTCGTGTTCTAAAAACAAAGGATAACGTAAATACTATAGTTATTTGTATAAATGTAACAACTTTATATACAACTGAATGCCAACCAAATCCGAATGGAACAGCTTATGTGGAAAATGTAAATAGGCAGATGGAAAATATTTTGACATGGGTTGAGTGAAAATGTTTTAATGGATACAATGTAAGTTTTGTTTTTTTTTGTTTGTAGTAATACACCATGCATTTAACTTAAATTTTGTGGAGCATAAGCATACATATAGGTATTTATACTATGTAATTTATAATAAATGTTTTATATAGCATAGTGAAGTTTGGAATTTGTATATGAACGCCTGGAGGTCGATCAAATGGAAATTTAAATCGGTTAACCAACTATTATTCTGAGGTTAGGGCTTGTAATTAGGTATTTAAAAATGAATTTTATTGTATCTGATCGGCTAATTTGAGAGAGTATCTGATGTGTATTTAACCAGATAGGTATTTGAATTGGAGAATCATAATACCTGCACCTACATAACCTATATATATATACATAATATAGATACCTATACATTAACAACAAAACAAATTCCAACGAAATGTGTTACCTTTATTTTAAAAATAAACTGTGCATTTAGAATAACATATAATGCAATTTAGTGCGGATCTTGTATATACCTAGGTACCTTATGGAAAGGCATGTAGTTGTTCAACTGAAAACAATGAGGAAAAACAGTTAATCCTTAAAGTATTTCTTTAAAAAAGTAATTTAAAATTTGGATTGTAAAAAGGTGCTTTTTTCTAGAAACTTAATTTGAAATTGCCCTTCCCCCGTTTAGGAGGGAGGGGAAATTTTCTAAAAAATTGACTTAAATCAGAAAAAAAATTATTTAAAAACAACGGTGAATGATACAAAGCCTTGTTATATCTTTTTGGAAAGCCAGAAAACTATTATTTTATTTTATTTTCAAATTAAGTTGTTTAAGTGAACAGTTTTAAAAAAAAATAATTTTCAAACTCAAAATTTTGAAAAAAAAAATTAAAAAAAAAAAATTTAAACTAATTTTTTTTAAATTTTTATGTAATTAACTATTATTTTTATTTTCAAAATTCAATGCTCTTATTAATTTTTAATCAAAAACAGAAAACAGTATGTCAAAATGTATCTTAGTTTTTGAGAAATTAAGAAAATACTAATAGCACTTTTAAAAAAAAAAAGGTGAAATCTGGTTAATCCAGTTAATTGTTTTTAAACAGATTAACCAGATTTCACCTTTTTTTGAAAAAGTGCTTTTAGTATTAAGAGCATTGAATTTTGAAAATAAAAAAGTAGTTAATTACATAAAACTTTGAAAAAAATTAGATTAAATTTTTTTTTTTATTTTTTTTCAAAATTTTGAGTTGGAAAATTAATTTTTTTAAAACTGTTGACTTAAACAACTTAATTTAAAAATAAAACAAAGGTGTAGTTTTCTGGCTTTCTAAAAAAATATAACAAGGCTTTGTATCATTCGCCGTTGTTTTTAAATAATTTTTTTTCTGATTTAAGTCAATTTTTTATAAAATTGTCCCTCCCGCCTAAACGGGGGAAAATAGACCCCCCTCCCATACGATTTTTTTCTTGTCTTAACCCCACCTACACGCTTAAGCTTTTTGGTGCACCTTAAACTAATCACCCTGTATAGACCCCCTTACTTCTTGTTGCGAGTCGATTGAAATGCTATGACTCTCAGACAATAATTGCTGATGCCTTTCCCTCTATAGAGAATAGATTAGCACTAGATAAGTGCCTTGCACGCACATGAGACGCGACTTGTGAGTTGCGAATTGCGAATGGTCGCGCATCTTGACATTTTATTCACATGAGAGGTAGCTGGGAGCTACGAATCGTTAATACACAAACAAATAAATTTGACGTTAGACTCGTGCGAATTTTTCATTCACCGCTGTGTGGAACGTGTCCTGATGTTGTGGATTGCAAATTCACGTTTGACAATTCGCTGAATAATGTTATTGGTCGCGTAGGAAATATAAAAATGAACATTTATCTAATTAAAAATGATTTTTATGGTGTTTTCTATTGAAATATATTGGATCATTTATTAATTTTACCAATAAGTGAAAGTAAAAATAAATCGATATTTGCACCTAAAATGGCCTAAAAATATTTATTCGCATTCGTAGTTCGCAGCTCATGTACAAGGCCATATAAACACATTGGGAAATAAAGAAAGTGAAAGAAAGTATTCACGATTGTAAAGATTTGAGTAACTTTTTGGAGATTAAGATTCCTTTTTGAATTACTTCATATATGTAGAAAGAAGCATTATTTTGAGTTAACTTATCGTGAGAGCTAATATCGTATTTTCTTGAATTATTTTTAAATTAAATTTAAATGTTGTCAAATATGAAATTATTTCTAACGTAGGTAGATATAATGTAGGTCCCTTAGATATAGATATTAGAGCCATGGACTTATACAAAATAATAAAACAATCTGTTCATTCTTGTATAATATTTGAATTCAATTTCTATCCATCCTGAAAGGATTATCCACATCAACAAATAAAGCCATCCATTATAAAGGTTACGTTGTAATATAATTTCCAGTTAACAAATTTTCTACCGAACACCACACCCTCCCATATGCACGGACCGACTCCAGATTGTCATTGTAATTAAATTTCATCATCAAGCCGCAAACACGTTTGTCAAATATTACGAACACATCACACAATATTTACCATTGCATGATGGAGGCTTTCAATCCTATATATTATCCTGGCACTCTCAAAATAATCCGCCTTATTATTCACATGACGAATTCTGAATATAAGTATGGTGGGTTACATATATTATATTCCTGGAGGCATGATATGATATCACGTCATCATCACGATACTGATTAAGTAAGACACGAACAACTAACACTGCAGGTAGGATTTATTTTGATCAAAAGCTCATATGTACTTAAAATTATTGTGTTGGTAAAATAATATTAAAGCTTTGTTTTAGAAGGTTGCTTTAGGTTTAGATGTAAGTAATTTGAACTATTTATATAGAAGAGTTGATTGATATATTAGCAAGACTTGATGCTTATTTCGCTTGTAAGAAGTGGAAACATAGGTAGAGAGCTCTCGAGAGAGTAAATATTTTCCCTAAGCTTCGAATTTCAGTCCCATTGATTTTTTTGGGCAGAAATATGAAGACAGAGCTCTGTCAAAAGTAACTGCTCAATTTCATTTAAAAATAAAAAGAATTTGTTAACTTTGTTGTTTCACGTTCCCTTAAATTTTCGTAGTTTCACTTTTCTCTGAGAGATTTTCATATCTGTACCCACTATAGTCACTACCTAAGAACTAACAAGCTGATCATTTTTAAGTTTTTTCTGAAACAGATATTTTATTTGCAAATAATATTAACTACTGCGATATAAGAAAAAGGAAAATAAACCCACATGAAATGCAAGATTTAAGACATGAAGAAGTGTTGGAATTAGTAAAAGTTATCCGAATGTAAAGAAATTATCCATTTATTAAGAATTCTATATTCAGAGGTGGGATGACATATGGTTCGTTAACATAATGTCCATGGACATTATGACCGCTTTAAATAGACACAATGTTGATGGACATTATGACCGATTAGGAAAGAGTCATAAGGTCCATGGACACAATGTCTGTATTGAAATTGTGGTGTTTAAAGTAGGGTAGGTATATTATTGAACGCTGCCGCTTGCAAATTCCCAGCCACTCATTTCACATTTTTAATTTCGCCATTTCCGATTTGTTTTTGATTGTTTAGGTACCTATAACTTTTTGAAGTTTAGCAATTTTGTATATGGCATAGTTTTGTTTTTGGATTCTCTTTAATTTCTTTGGCTTTTTGTTCTTCTGCTATTTTTTGTTTCGCAAGTTTATTGTTAAGCTTTTTTTATTTGGCATTCAATTCATTAAGAATTTTTTCGCTTCATTAAATTACATGCCTTAAAATTTCGCCAAATAAAAAAAGCTTAACAATAAATTGCCAAACAAAAAATGGCAAAAGACAAAATGAATAGAAAACAAAATGTAAATTGCCAATTTAATTGAAACAAAGAAATTTCGCAAATAAAATTTGAACTGATTTTGAATGGGTGCTTATTCTTTAAAGATTTCTAGGTCGATGGACCTTATGACTAGTTCCAATCGGTTTTAATGTCCATGGACATTGTGTCCATTTGAAGAAGCCATTATGTCCATGGACATAATGTCCGCGGAACTTATGTCAACCCACCGGATAAAATGCCATCGTTGGTCTTGGGCCTAATGACACCACTCGAAATGGGCTCGAACCGTTCATCTGACCGGTAGAACTGAAAATATCAAATAGAAAGCTCTAAAAACCGTTACTGAAACTGATGGCTTGCCAGCCAAAACCGAGTATTTTATAGCCGCCAGAGATGATATAGTAAATAGTATGGGATGGTATGGTATTGGTACTCATAAAAGTACAAAATGGTGGGAGTTAAACATGTCCAATGAATAGTGGAACTTCTCTCATTTGCCCCAGAAAAAGGAATCGGTCTCCTGAGTATTGCATAGAAAGAAATCTATACCGCTTTGTTTCAGCATTTTAAACCATTCATGATCCTTGTGGTATTATTCCAGATAAGTAAATGAAGGAAGAACATATCCCTTAAACTGCATGTTCATCTACAGGACGCTTTTGAAATTTATTTGAAACAAAAATCGAGGACTATATCCCTCTGAATAATGAGTTTATCGAAAGCATTTTTTGAGTTCACGATCTTAATCTTTTAAAATATCCTCACGTGTTCGCCTCTCAGATACCAGATTTAAGATGACGATTCATCTTTACAATGGATGACTTTCCTTGTTCAGCTATTAATAATGACGAACAGGAAGGACATCGTTACTTTGTTGTTGCTATAGAGTCTGCGAATTTCCTAGCGACCCAGTCGCTGATGCCAACCCCCGTACTTTATTGTTTTAAAGAATAATTTTAGAAAACTCTCAATATAGGGTTCACTAACACAAGCATATGTGGTGGTCTATTCTATTACGAATGTCTTATGGTTTGTATTAGTGTGGTTGGTGCTCGAAATTGAGCACTAAACGTTTATGCAGAGCTGAAGAATGGAGAGGGCCTTCTCTTGTTTCTCTAGAAAGAGGTCAACCACTATACTTTGCAATCTCGCCTCTATGATGTTCCACGCTTTGAGGACCATTTTTGTTGCAGAGAGGAAACTTCGTTTGCCAGCATAACCTAAAAGTCGTTCCCACGATATCAATCAAGGTGGCAATGAGCTGAATGACGGTTATGGGAGAGTGGGGTTGTCTGTGTTTTCCCTAGAACTGGAACAGCCATATACCTAATCCTTTTCGAGGGATGACCGAGTGGTCTTTTTCTGAAACCTTACGTACATCAGCTTCCTGTTTCATTTATTCAATGGTTCTTACTTACAATAAGCAATGAGAGTATTTGCTCATGTGTTTTTTTTACTTAAAAAGTTAAATGTGAATTTTAAAAACAAAAAAAAAACGTGGTAAGAGAAATTTTACAAGCAGAACTAGTAACGCACACAAAGGATTTGTAAGGAGTTTAGATCAGTATTACAAGACTTGGCTCCCGTTGGAAGGACATAACTTCACCTCTAGTTGGAATAAATTCTACATTTTTCAGGTGAAGTTCTATCCCACATAAGTTGAAAGATGTTTAAACTTCTTTGGTTGCGATAACTTTACTATTATATGATGTGAAAGTAAAGTACGTAACTTCTCGTTGAAGGTGTGAATTAACTTTACACTATAACCGGCCCCTTAAGTGCCCATACAAAATTAAATTATTTATCACGTCAGGTGACATTATTTGCCTGTAACCGATAATAATGCAGGAAAAATTACTTTCACGTGAAATATATTCACATAGAGAATACATTAGAGGAACATTATTTTCATATTTGTATCTGGAATTTGTTTAAAGAGAATTTCCGTATCCACAATTTAAATGACTTGTCCAACATTTTGTTGTTAACAAAAAACCGTTTTTTAACTAAACTGTTTTAAAAACTGAAGTTATTCAGAAAGCATTTTCAAATTATGTAGGAAATATACGTACTTTCGCTTGAAAAAGTAAGACTTATTTCCCACCACAACACACAAGTGATCTAATTTCTCATGTGAAGTTATATGCCGTGAATTTTCATTTTAATGTGTCTAAAAAAACATACAAATCAACAAACATACATATTTATATTTAAGAGTATTAATTTATATGTGTTCACCCATAAAAAAACATTCCGCAATACATACTAAAATGCAAGGATCATATAACAAGGCAAATCTGATAAGTATAATAATAGTTACCTCAATCCCCATGATTCCTGTCATTGGAAATTAGAACAAACACGAAACAAAATATTTAATTGAATTATTGTTCTATTTACGTTATTTCTAATATTCTGCCGCATGAATAAAAAAGGGATTTTGTGTGCAGAGCTAAATGGTTAGCGATTCAGTTCAAAAATGCGGTCAGCGTGTCATGAATCCTGAATATATCTATAACCAAATGAAGCCCAAATAAACGCTTTATGTCGATAGATGAGAAGGGTAGCGAAACAAAAAACAATTATATGTATAGCTTTGTATACAGGGTGAGTCATGAGCAATGCGACAAAATGCTAGGGCGTATAGGTTGCGTTGAGACAAGAAAAAAATCGTATGGGAGGGGGGGGTCTATTCCCCTCCGTTTAGCCGGGAGGGGCAATTTTCGAAAAAACTGACTTAAAATGGGAAAAAAATTATTTAAAATCAACGGCTTCATTCACAATGCTGTGCGATACGTGTTTGAAAAGCCAATAACTTTTTCTTTCATTCTGTGTTTAAATAAATCTATTCTAAGAAATAGTTTTTGAAATATTAATTTTCAAAGTCAAAATTTTGAAGAAAAAAAATTGAAAAAAAAATTTCAAATTCATTTTTTTCAAAATTTTACGTAATTAAGTGCTAATTTTAATTTCAAAATTCAATGCTGTTATTAATTTTTAGTCAAAAACAGTAAACCGGATGTCAAAATGTATCTTAGTTTTTGAGAAATAAAAAAAAATAAAAGTAAAACTAGTAAAATAAGTAAAAAGTTCATTCGTTTTTTTTTATTATTTGATTAAAATCGGATGGTATGTAATGAAAAATAAGAAAGGAATAATTCCCTTATTAATAATTGACCTGAGCAGGTCAAATTTGGAAAACCAAAAAAAAAAAGTGTTTTTCTTGGAAAAAAATACTTCTAGTTTTTCTTATTTTCTCAAAAACTAAGATACATTTTGGCATCCGGTTTTCTGTTTTTGACTAAAAATTAATAACAGCATTGAGTTTTGAAATTAAAATTAGCACTTAATTACGTAAAATTTTGAAAAAAATGAATTTGAAATTTTTTTTTAAATTTTTTTTTTCAAAATTTTGACTTTGAAAATTAATATTTCAAAAACTATTTCTTAGAATAGATTTATTTAAACACAGAATGAAAGAAAAAGTTATTGGCTTTTCAAAAACGTATCGCACAGCATTGTGAATGAAGCCGTTGATTTTAAATAATTTTTTTCCCATTTTAAGTCAGTTTTTTCGAAAATTGCCCCTCCCGGCTAAACGGAGGGGAATAGACCCCCCCCTCCCATACGATTTTTTTCTTGTCTCAACGCAACCTATACGCCCTAGCATTTCGTCGCATTGCTCATGACTCACCCTGTATATACGAAAATATTGTAGAAAATTTCGCAATGCCCCCTGCACACAGGATTCGCTTAAAAGTATATGAGCGTAAAAACTGAATTATCCTTGTGTTATAATTAAATTGATTGGTGATGCTGGGATGCCGGTTGTCGTGATGTTGGTTATGACTGCTGGATGGTGGCGAATATGGCAGTTGCGTTGCACAGGATCACAACGAAACGGTGATTATAGTTTATTTGTGCACGAATGCACAATTGCACTCATATCCCGTTATTCTGGTAACAGAAGGATATAACTTGGTATTTATACCGTAAAATATATTTGAACATCGAATTCTATTGCAAGCTATCCTTTTTGCAGAACAAACGATTGGTTGCTGCAATTTGACTGGCGGGCAATATATACGTTGGAAATAAAACCACAGTCGGAGAATATGATATCGCAGGTTGGCTTTCATCGAAAAAGCTTAAATTACATGGATTCACCATGAATCCGCTAATACAGTATGGGTTTCGACTATGTGGATTCTTGGGAAATCTCTCTTTTATGATTATGTCAGTGGAATGCGATTCATAGAGACCGAATAGATAATTCTAATGGGAAGTTTAAGGCTTAGTATTGAATTCTAAACGTTTATTATGGTCCATTCGAGCAAAATAATTAAGTCATGAAAATATAATGGTTATTTGCTCGCTGAATGAACGTAGGCATCAAGCAATACAATGAAAAAACTTGATATTTTTTCAAGTAGTTCTTTTGCATATATTCATCGTTTACAACTAAAGATAAGCGCCAATTTGAAAAATCAATCAGGTAGGTACTTTGTAGATTGCGTTATAAAAATGGACGACGTCTCAGTGTGGCAATTATGTTCATTTTGTTCTCAAGTAACATCAAGATTTAAACCGAAGAGCAGTGGCTGCATTAGTCAACTCGTACATCTGTTTCCGCGACCCACAATTTTTTTTTCTAATTCGTTAAATGCTAACAAGTGAATAGTCGGAAACAAAAACTCTTTTTTGCAAAGTCTTCATTCTTCATTGACACCTAGAGGACCCTACACTTGCAATTCAATATTTCGCGCAATGAAACAGTATCTGACTCGAAAACAATCGAAAGAAGTGTTCTATCATTGGAGTAAACGAGATAAATAACAAGGCAAATTGGAAGACCCAGAACTTCAAAAAGGACAGAAAATGTACGTAAGTCAAAATATCAAAAAAGACGAACAGCTCGAAATCATTCAGTTACATTGGGTACCTACATAAAAATCTTACCATTTTTAAGGAGAATTCGGAGTACATAATTTGTCATCCATCACAACAAAACTATGCTTGTGCAAGATATGGCAAGTCTTGATTGTGAACTGATCAATTGTTGTCAGGACCTCATCCTCAACGACAGCACTGATGGCCACTGATATGAAGTGATGAGGCTTTTTTCCACTTCTCTGGAGAGAAGGTAGAGTTTATCATGAAAAATAGGAAAAAAAAAACCTGCTAAGAAAAAAAAAACGCCATAAGAAATAAAAACTTAGCTAAGAATACTGTTTTCCAAATTTGAAGAAAATCGGCCCAAACGTTTAGGCTGTACATAGGTGACAGACAGACAGTAAGACAAACAGACATACACACCAACAGATATGTCTTGTTTAAATGTGATCTCAATTTTTTTTTTACGAATGCATAACTTGCCTTTCTACCTATAATCGCAAATAAACAATTTTAGACTTTAAGACACTTTTTATTTGCACAAGTATAAAACCAACAAATTGAACGAAGCAGAGCCTATAATTAGCTCGCAGAAGAGTTACAATTTTCCTTTGAAATAACCTTCCCCCTCACCCGCGTTCATTTAAAATACCATAACTTACCTCCGTCTCTTTAAATAAACACATTAATACTCATAATTATGGCAATTATTCATGTCACCATGTGATTTCTTGGCAGAAGTATGAAATTTTCCATTTTGCATTCATAATTCACACTGTCTTTCTACCGAAATATTATAAGGGAAAATAAACTAAATTTTTATTGTGACCCTTAATACTAATCGCATTCCAAAAAAAACAGAGTCACGAAGATAAGAAATATAAGAGAAAGATAAAGGTTACATAGCACTAAATGTACCTAAGGAGTCAATCTATGTATACTGGTTTGTTGGAAAGGTTTATTTTGTTGTTGACTTCCTCAAAGCTCAGACATAGGACAGGATCCCAACTTCTTCAAAGCATCGCCTTAGGCATATAGGATCCCTTTGTGTTACCGCAGGTTACTTTTTTCGGTTTTCTCACCAGAGACATATAGAGTTCGTGTTTAATAAGGACCAAGCGAAAAAGGTTTATTCTGTCGTGGACTTCTTCAAAGTTCCACTTCACACATAGAAAGAGGTCCTTAAAACCCCATTCGAAGCCGATTGCATGCATATGCACGTCTTTCTAAAACAATCGCGAAGAAGGAAAGAATTTTTAAAAGATTCTGAAGCAAAAAAAAAAACTTCATTCAGTTGGTAGAATTTAAAACCAAGATGTTTTGTGTGTATTTCTGTGGGCCAATCTGGAGAACACTACAATGAGATCATTTGAACCATTGACGTACTAGGTATGGACCGCCAGTAGCCAACTTCACGCGTGTTCCAACATAACTAGGGGCGCCGTCAACTACTAGCAGGGAATCTGCGTAGCAGTAATATGATTTTTTTAATTAATTATTTATTATTGAAATATTTTAGTGGAAATTATTATCAAACTACTCTTATTTTACAAAACACAACCACTCCTTATGCCATGAGTTACTTACAGATGAATATACTATCGTTTTCATTTAAATTCCAATGGCGAAATTAGTACACGTATTTAACACTAAAAGATGATGGCGTTTTTAGACTGTTTCAAGCTGGAACAACTTTTCTTGGCTGTTTGTATGAAAATTTCAACCGACTGGCGGTCCATATCTAGTACGTCAATGATTTGAACATAGTTTAAAAAAAAGGAAAGAAAAACGGTTATAAAAATAGATTTTTCAAGGTTAAATTACACTCATAAAATTTTCAAACCCTCATCATAATTAAGTTCCTTTATTATACTGGATTATTATTACAACTTTATCTCTCAATCTAGCATTCCATACGTTTTTTCTAGTTATTTTCCGTCAGTTATGCGAGACATCAAAAGAAAATTCAATCTCAATTTAATCAGCATCCATCCCATTCGATACCATCGAACGCCTTTTGCCATCGTTATCGTCACCCACAAACATTGCGCATATTATTTCAATAAAGCTCATGTACCATATCACCCAAATCCGTACATGTAACGTTAAGCCTTTTTGCCGTCAACCCTGTGCTGTCAGAACCAGGCATGGCACCAAGGACATTCCAAGCCCGAATCGAATTTCATCTGATTATATTTTTATGTCCCAGTAAAGGAATCTTTGACTTCCGCCTCATATATATATTCATACATAAATGTAATGCGGAATCCAAAATTTACCACCTACTATCATCCCCTTAAGCAGAAATGTCAATTGGTACTAAAAAAAAAAAAATAAAGCTAAGAAAAAAGAAAAAAACTGAAAAACAAAAAACGAGCTCAAAGAAGGACAAAATCTCAGCCATTCTTCATTGAGGATTGAGGATTTCCTCATAGAGAAGACGTCTGAGCTGAGCGCATACATCCTTTGGCATGATGATGATGATGATGCTGATGCGAATTAGGGTTAGGGCTAAGCTCTTCATGTTTCTATCTCATATCGTTATTTAGGGACCAAAAAGACACCAGCTATACCATTGAGGCTACGTTTCGGGTTCACAAAGATGATTATGATGATGACCTATCCGAGCCATTTGGCATCGAATCTTTATGATGTATAGTGCTATACAACAAGCCTTGTGATAAATAAAAAACTGAAGGTTCTCGAGAGGAAAATAGAAAACAATTGCTCGAAAGAGTGAACACAAAAATGTATTTGTGTGTAGATTCAATATAAGATAATATAAAATGTTGGTTCGTATAAATATTTTGATAGTATACAACGGATATGAACCACTTCATCAGGGTAACAAACAACATCCGAACATACTCGGGAGAAAAAGATCTAAGAATGGTGAGTATACTAGTTTCTTGTTCCTGATGTGAACTTTTTATAGGAATTTTTTTAAGTTTGTTCATATTTTATGAATTTAAATTATGAATACATTGTTTTTTTTTTAAATACCTACTACTGGCCTACATACCTGTTTTTCCAAAGAAAATTTGTAAGCTTGGGGGCTTACATCGGGAAAACCAAAGTACTGAATACAATAGCAGTTGATTCTGAAAGTGCAAAGAGAAGGAAACAAAAGTTGGTAACTGAGTAATCGAATCCCAAAGTGCATATTTGTGCATTATTAATTGTTTTGCTGCTGGAAAAAAATCGAGACAATTGATTTCTTTTACTGCGAAACATTTTCCTCGATAAGTTCATTTTACTAGATAAAACAACCACTTAAAACGGTGTATGTTTGTATTCGGTTTGCCCGAACTGCTTAAATGAAAACAACATTTTTATTGAGCACATTTTTCACGGCTGCGGAAATCTTTTTTTCAACAATAATATCGCTTTACTATACCCGAAAACGCTTAAGGATTTTTACGAAAATTTGTATTTTTGTTTTCGAACCTGAAAAACAAGTTATTTTGATTTCTAAAAAAATCTTACTTATCAGCGAGGGTAAGTACTTTTGTTGGCGTTGTATCTTCCGACTACGAAAAATCATTTTTTACTTGCGATTATAGGTAGGGGAGAGTGGGGCTTAAAATAACACTTTTCACGAAAAGCTATGTAGATTCTAAGATTTTGAAGATAAGACAGCCAAATCTTATTTTAAATTTAAGAACCATGTTTCAGCTACGAGATCCATCAAAAGTGCTGGAAAGATGTCAAGATTTTGCATTGAAGAAAAACAACGTGTTGTTTCAATTTACCCCCACAATGGGACTAGTTGTAACATAATTAGGGGTAAGTTGTAACTAGAAATATAAAAAAAAAAAACAAAGAAATATTTTTTAAAGTAAATTATTGTTTTCTTAAAAGATGATTAGAAAAAAAAATAACTCTTAAATAAATTAAATAAAACTTGTGCTACGAATATATATTATTTTAATATATTTTGTAAAAAAAAAATCAAACAAAATCAAGGGGTAAGTTTTAACATGTTACTATTTACCCCGCAATAACGTTACACCGTGAAATTTCGAACATAGAAACACAGTGACGTGAAATAACGCCAAACGAAATAAGACCAAATATCGACTTATTTTATCGTCAAAAACGAAATGACGCTAATTTGGCGTTATTTCGTTGTGGTAAGCAAAATTATGCCAAAAATTATTTGTTTAATTATGGAAATAGAGCGAAATTATTTAATTGTAAAAAGTAAGGTAAGTCTGGGAGGCATGCTGCCCTCCTGTAGAGCCCCTGCTTGGGCCTACAATAGGATTTGGGTTGGGTGCGAGTTTGGGTAAATGCAAAGATTTTGAAATAAACATCTCTGCATGTACTAAACTCGCACCCATCCAATAGATCCTATAAAAGGCCCAGGCAGGGGGGTTGCAGGGGGGCAGCATGCCCCCACATAACCAACCTCATTGTTTATATGCTGCAAACCTGAAATACTTTGTTCTTGTTGTTTGGAAACGAAACAACGCCAAATTGGCCTTATTTCGATTTCTGATTTGAAATTAAGCCAAACTGGAAATTTGGTCTTACTTCGTTTCTGAAAACGCAAAAAGGCCAATTTGGCGTTATTTTATTTGCCGCTATTTCATGTCACCATATAACACCACCAAAACTCTAATAGATGTTGAAAAAAAAACAACCACCACTCGATCTCTTTCGTGTGAAGAGGAAGACCAAAAATACAAACAAACAAAAAAGTTATAGAAACCTGATTTTTTTTCGAGACCACCACCACACACAGATATTCTCTCGATGACGTCCAATTGACAACTTAAGTAGGTACGCTGGTAGATATGGATAGGATGCGCATTTTTCTCCTTCACGCAATTCTTAATTTTAAGGGGAACCCTGTTTTTTTTAGCTGTTACTTCTTACCCTTGTTAATTTAAGCCCCACTCTCCCCTACTATAGAAAGTTGATAAAGAAGACGAAAAAAGTAAGTCCGGCAATTCTGTCGGTATGTCTGCTTGGATGTATCGCCGGACATTTTTTTTTTGTTTTATTTTTGACCTAGTTATGAAAATAACGGTACTTACCATATAAGCGTAACCGATAATTCCATTTTTCTCGAAAAAAAAATACAATAAATGTTGATAAAATTTTATATGAGTGTTGTCAGTCATCTATTTTTTTTTTCTTTTCAGAATCAGCTTATTGACGGTATTTGTCATATAACCGTTATTTTTTATTCCGACCATCTTTTGAACGGCTGCGTCGCTTTCGACCAAATTTAATTTTATAAAACTACTGCTTAAGCTTGAATAATACTCGAAACAAAATTTTAAAAAAAGTAAATTTTGAAATTTTTTTTTTTTTTTTTAAACGATAATTCTAAATTTCTCTAAAAAATACATACTATCAATTTTGATAAAATTTCATGTAATTGAATTTCTTACCGAAGACGGTGACGTCTTTCATATAATTCTTTTTTTATAACATACATTTTGTTTTGAAAAGACTTTTTTAAAAAAAAAAAAATATTTCAAAAACAGTGTTTTTTTTAAACTGGTCAAATGAATTTTCGAGTTGTGAACACGAAAGTAACTTACTTCAAGAGCAAGTTTGTGCGAGCCAGTCGTGCCTTTTGGTTTTCTTGAAAAGTTCTTACATTATTGATTATTGGCAGTGAAAACCATAAGTTTTTGTTGGGTACGTTTTTCACGACTTGAGAAAATCTATTTTTCAACAGTAGCTGCACTTTATTATCCCCTCTTATGTGATCCGAATTTGATTTCATTTCATTTAATTTCATTTTGTATATCAATCTGTAAAATAACAATCTTTTTTATCAGTCAATAAACGTTCATGCAAAATACATTCGTCTGTTTATAACAGACTGTATTCGCAACCGAAAACGCTTTTGGATAACAACTCTACTTCTACTATATTCAACTCATACCTACACACGTCCAACATTTAAAATTGAAAAAGAAAGGTTAACAAAAAGTGAATACTTAAATTTACCAGAAGACAACCAAAACATAGTTGTGAAAGGGTAAACCCGAACAACCCCAACAATTTTCCACTTCAATAGGTGTTGGTTTCCCTGCCAAAAAAAAAAAAAAAAAACACATAATCGATGCGCGGCTGTTGGTACTTTAACTGTAAGCCTGCTCTACTTCGGTTGATTAAATTACGGTTAGGAATTGGTAAGGATGTTATTTTTTCGGTTTGTTGTATAAGAAAGTATACATATAGAATTATGTTTCAGTTCAGATATATTATGTTTGTGTAATGTGTGCTTGTTTTACTTTGTAGAAACAGTATTGTGGGGAAGGACTTTATGGGGAGCACGAGGCAAACAAACTCACAATCGACTATAATGGGATGACGACATGAAAATGTTTCTTATTTATTTAGATGACTTTCTTTTGTTGTCGATTTTATTATTTTTATTACATGATGTTGTTAATCGAAGAATAAGATATTATTTGGCAACACCGCAACAATGTGTTGGAAACGATAAAAAGAATTTGGTGTTGTGTTTAAGTTCGAAATAGGTGGTATACAAAAGATACTTCTTTAGTAATTTGTTGCTCATAGGGCCAAACTCTTAAAATTTAAAACTTTAAGATGAATTGATAGATATGGATGATTCGAATTGATAGAGATGGATTATTCTGCAACATGTTTGAATAAAATTTTACTGAATTTGCAAGACATTTTCGGAAGTTTAAAGTTGTAAAAATAAGCTCTAGTTATACCTATCTCTATCCACTAATAGGTATATGTTAGAATGTCTTAATATACTCATTATTGAAAGCGGCTAGCCAAAACAATAAGAAATAGAGGGCGCGACTGGGTCGGACAAACTTGCTCTTGAAAAAGTAACATTCGTGTTCACGACTGGAAAATTCATTTGACCAGCTTTTTTTTATAGAAAAAAAATCGTTTTTTTTTATATTTTTTTTTTTTTCTAAAAAAATTCTTTTGAAAACAAATCCTCTCTATAATAAAAGACAGTATGATTCGTTATTGTTGGGGAAAGCTTTTTGATTCTATGTTTTTGGTTCATTTTTGTTGGTAAAAGCTTTTTGGTTCATTGTTTTAGGATACTGAATATGGATAAGTAGAGCGTAGAGGCAAGCATCGAAATGAGCTTTAAAATTACCGATCAAAACCGATAAAAATTACGCAGCAAATAAAAACGGCTATGTTCAACTCATTTTTAGTTTTGAAAATGATATGTAGAGATGGCGTTGCTAATGGTTTAGAGAAAAATATGCTTATCAGGGATAAATTAAATTTACTGGAAATCCGAACCGGAAAGGTTAAATTTAAAATAAAAAAAATCAGAGGAAGGTAAGCATTTTTAAGGCTCAATCTTAATCCGTCTGTATTTCAGCAATCACTGAACCGACTTACACGGTTTACATGCTGTTAGATAGAAGAAATGTCAAACAAGGTCATGAAAACTATATTTCTGGACAAATATCCACAGTTTGGCTTAAAAAAGACAGCAAAGTTGCACTTCCGCAACTCGAAAAAATTCGGCATAAAATAATTATTTTAAATATTTTTAACACAGCAAAGTACTTGAAATTATATTTGATTTTGCCTATAGCAGTACGACCAAGTATTAACAGACGAAAAATTTTCTCCAACTCACTTGCAGCGGCATCTATACCATTGTATATACATTTCTATAGTATTTTCATGCTGAATAATCACCGCCTGGCCATCTTGAGAAACGTATTATAAACACATTTTTAGGTTCGTGCATTTAATAGTTGTCTATTCTGTAACCCTGACAACAGTCGTAAACATATATTATTTTTGTTTTGTTTACGACTCTTGTCAAGGAAATATGGATTTTAGAACCAATAAAATACATTATATATTATTAATTTGTTTCGTAGACGACTATTGTTAGGGTAACAGAATAGACACTTAGTAAATGTAAGAACCTCTAAATGTGAAGTTAACAACTTTGTTTAGATGGGCTGCTCCATGGTTGTACTATAGAAATTTATATACAATGTCTATACTAATAAAACTTATCTGAAATCAATTTTGGGTTCTGGAAATGAATAAATAGAGACCAGAATCGAATGAGTTTTGAACCGGTAAAAACTAACCTCACGAAAAGAAAACTTACCATTGGTGGTTTAGATGGACATACTGAATTATTTTTCTCTTGCATTGAACACAATACATTGTGCAGAAATATATTAATCAAAGTTTTTGTGAAAACTAAAGTGAGTTTTGGTGAAAAACAAAGTGGAAAAATTTTGATTTTAGTGAATAACTTACTTACTTTACTTAAAATAAATTGTGACTGTGTTAAAATAATTTTTTTAACTCAGGTTAGTAAACATTTATTTGGTATTTCGAATTCATATTATTTTTATTTTAAAGCTTTTACGGCAAGTTGATATTTTAGGATATTTTAAGTACATATAGGTACCTACCTCTTTTTTTTTGTTCAAGTATAAAATGAGGTTTATAACTATAGACAATGTTTTCTACCGTATTATTTCAATTCATGGAGATGTCACGATACCTCTCTTTTAACAGGAATAAACAAATTACTTAAATTAAAACCCCTTAGAATCTTTACCAAAAATAGTTTATTTTCACCGTCGTTTTCGAATGGTTTTCAGATATAGTGTATTTAATAAAAAACAGATTTATATGAAAGAAGTCACACTGTGTCGGTAGAAAATTTAATTACATGAAGTTTTTTCAAAATTGATATCGGTTTTTCAAAAAAAAAACTTTATCAAAAACTACTTTTTTAATTTTTTTCTTTTTGCTGTATTAGTTAAATTTGGAAGTTATTTAAGGAAATTAAATTTGGTCAAAATCGATGCAGCCGTTAAAAAGATAGTCGGAATAATAAATAACGGTTATATGGCAGGTACCGTTAATAAACTGATTCTGAAAAAAAAAAATTAGTTGACTGACATCACCATTGGCATCAAAACACTAATGCAAAATTTTATCAGACAGACAGAACGTCGGACTTACTTTTGTCTTCTCTATCATCGTAATGTCATGTTTGATTGTTATTTCAAAACTTTATTTTTTAACGAATGCATAACTTGCCTTTCCTAAGTAACTACCTATAATCGCAAGTAATAACAATTTAACAACAATTTTTGAAAAATTGTGTTTAGGGGACAGTTTTTTCTTACCAGGAGACTGATCAAGAAACAATTAAATTTTGTCAATTATTATACCTATTCAATACAAAGTATGATTTTAAATTTCAAAATATGCTATAAAATAACATTACCGTTGTACCTACCTATCTTATGGGCGCATATCAAAGATTTTGTAGATATTTCTTTTGATTTATTCAATGTATCTTGATATAATAATAATTTAGCTATCGTTCTCATTTTTTTTTTATTATTCAAAAACGTTGAAAGACGAGTAAAATGAGTCTTCAAATATAAAAATCAGACAACTAGGTACGACGATACCTATGTTTTTAAACAAAATTCCATTAATTCCTGTGATATAAGTAATCAATTGTATATCATTCGAGTTTAAGCTTTTTTTATTAAACAAATTTACTCTGGATTCATCATTTCTTAAGTAAGCCTGCGAAATGTTGGTTACCCTTAAAATCAGTTTCCCAACAATTTTATTTAATAATACGCTTTTTATCTACCATCAGTTTTCCCATGATGTTCTTTCGCATCATAACATGAAAACTCGTTCCACTAAATTTTAAGTAAGTGGCCATTAACCTAAGCCCTTTTTTTTAATGCAGGTGGGGTGTAGTATAGGTACTCGCTGATACCTTGTTTGTGCCCATCTGGTTTGATTCAACTATATTTCATAAATCACGTTCCAAGAAATGGTCTTCCCTTAAGTTACATCATTAAACCTCCTATAAAAGCCATTACCTTCAAGTATGGCAGAACAGCAACCTTTTAATGCAATTAATTTTAAAATTAATAATTTTCTTAAGTGAACCACTGCTGGCGACGTGACCTAAAGGCAATCGTAATTGAATATAGATAGAGCCCCAACAAAACGTGAAGAAATCAATGACTTTTAATCAATTAAACAAAGAATGACAAAGAGAACATGTGCACGTATTTTTTAATGTTATTCTAATCACATTAAAACAAAAAAAAAAAAAAAACAAATAAAATATTATGAGTTTATTTATCCGAATGTGCTACAAGTGCTTTTAAGTGCAATGCAGTGCCAATTATTTTAACGGTAAAGTCATTATTGAAATTATTATATATTTTGCAGCTTTACCATAAATTAAAAGAAATAAAGTGTACGACTGGGTCGCACGAACTTGTTCTTCTAGCAAGTTACCACATAAATAAAATTTAATTTAATAAATATAAATTAAATAATATTTTTTTTTTTTAATAAATATGAAAAATGCGAATAAAATTATATGAATTGTTTTTAAAAGTGCTAAAACTACTTTTTAAGTAGATTCAAACGAAAATCAAAGTATGGAGAAAATTTTGTTGCCTGAATGCAAGTTTATCGAAAAAATAATTTCAAAATCGTTAGTCCAGTTTTTAAATAAATCGATGTTTACTTAATAAATTTTATAAACAATTTTTTTTTAAGAACTTAAACAACGTCAATTTAAAGTGCTAACCAGTTTGCATTTTATTCACAAAAAAATAGTTTTTTTTAGTAAAGTCGTTTTCCAAATATTGAATTTACAAAAAAATAAATTAAAAAATTAATTAAAACTAAAAATCAGCATTTTTGCAAAATGTTGGTGACGAAGTTTTATCAAGTCATTTAGTTCTTTCTAAAAAAAATTTAAATTGAAATCGATTGACCCGTTCACGAGATCGCTCAAGATCAAAATAACGGTTCTATAGGAGGTAATTTTTTTTTTTGCAAATTAACAAAAGACAATTACCTAGATAAAAACCATCTGTAATTTTTTTGAAGAAAATCGTTGGAGCCTTTTTCGATAAAATTAATCTTTTCCAAAACCGTTATATGGCAGGTACCGTTATTTTTTGGGCTAAAAAAAAATTTCAATTTCTCCTCTAAGGAATGGTTTACAAACCCTACATACCAAATTTGAAGTAAATCGGAACATCCGTTTAGGCTGAAGGTGCTGATACTTACAGACTGACATACAGACAGACAGACAGACAGACAGGCAGACAGACAGACGGACAGAATTCCCAGACCCACTTTTTTCGACTTCGCTATCATCGTAATGTCATGTTTGATTGTTATCTCAAAATTTTGTTTTTGCACGAATGCAGGAAGGCAAGTTACCTTTAAATCGCAAGTAAAAAGGGTATTTGTTTGTAGAATATGTAGTATGTAGATTGGATAAATTAACTTACACACTTATTTTGGATTACATTGGAGTTTCCATCAGAAACAGTTTTCTACTTTCTGTTCCATATTCTGTAAACCCCAAAAGTTAGAATGTCCTTCAAACCATCAGAAGGTATTAAAGATTTGTATTGCTTTTCGATGACATTTTTTACTAAACACTAAAAATATGTTAAAACTAAAAAATTATTTCTTCTAATGCCATTTAACTGTAAATACTAAGCAAACGTCTAAATTGGATTTTTTTTAACTGTTTAACTATAAAGTGGAAAATTTGATGCTTGCTGATCCAAACATAAAAGTTGGATTTGTACAAAATGTCGTAGGTTGGTTAATTTACAAACTTGTCACTATGCAAAATTTTACCTCTGATGACGGTTCGTATTCAATGCCATTTAACACTTAATGCTTCGCAAACGTCAAAATTAATCTACTAAGTTTCAAATATATTTCTTGCTGATGACAGTTTGCTATGTATAATCAAAACAGCAAATGTCAAATTTATAGATTTGTAGAAATATGTCAACTTTAAAATGTCAATATTATATTTGTGAAAATCTGTCAAACTACAAAACATGAAATTTGTTGCTCTGATGACAATAATTCGCGCACTGAATACCTCTCCACAATTTTCAATTTAAAAGTAAACAAACAATTTTAATAAAAAGTTGGCATAGTGTTGTTGAAAAATTCCAAATTTAAAAAACCGTTATATGACAGGTATCGTTGAACCGTTTTGTTTTAACTCTCTGATAGAATTTTCATGCTTTATTACTCAAGAGAAATTTGGTTTAAATCATTAGTGTCGTTCTCGATAAAAATAAATAAGCTTTTCCTATACAACCTTTTACAATACACCCGAGCATATTAAGTATATCCTACCAAATTTGAATCAAATCGGATCACCCGTTTAGATTTTAAGTGACTATACAGACAGACATAAAAATAGACAGACAGACACAGAATATTCGGACCTACTTTGTTCGTCTTCTATATCACCGTAATCCAAGACTTGTCTTATATATTTTATATAGTAGGTACCTATAATCGCAAGTAAAAGGGATCAATCTTTACGTCGGTGCAGAGAAATAACTTCACTGGGAATTAACTTCACATGGGAAATAACTTCATATTTTGGTGGGAAATTATTTCACTCTTTTGGGTGAAGTTACAAATTTCTATAAATTTATACCCCAACTTGCACCCACCAAAATTCGCACCCACCTTAATCCTATAGTGAAACATACAGGGGGGTTGCAGGAGGACAGCATGCCTCCCGTTACAAATCTCAACTGTTGGTCACCGGGAACTAAAGTCGCCCCATATTTTCAACTGATTTACTGTTTTTATTAAAAAATACTTATATGAAAAATAATTTGAGGTTATATTATTTCCCACTCGAAGTAAAGTTATTTCCCATGACATCTGCATACGCGTGTAGTTGAACGGACTTTTGATAAATTTTACCAGTAGACCTTGATCCATCCCAGTCTTGCTGTATGGGGCGGAAGCATTGGCATTAAAAGACTCGGATGAGAAGTTACTTGGGTGCTTTGAGAAAAATTCTTCGAGTGATTTTTGGTCCTGTGTGTATCGAAGGAGTATGATGGAGAAGAAGATTCAATGATGACCTATACGGGCTATACAGCGATATTGACCTGTTCAAGAAGCTTAAAATACAGCGGCTGAGATGGCCGGGTCACGTGGAGCGTATGAACACCGACGCACCAGCCGACGAGTTTTCGAGTCCATTCCTGATGGTGTACGCAGCGTGGGAAGACCCCCCAATAGATAGCGCACACAAGTGCAAAACGACCTCAACCAACTTGCGGTGCAAAATTGGAAGCGTCTAGATAGGAACATAGCTGGCTGGAGAGACATGTTGGTTGAGGCCGTAGTCCACCCTGGACTGTAAACGCCATCTTAAGTAAGTAAGTAAACCTTCAATTTATGATCAGCACTCTTAACAAAATTCTGATTCTCTTTAAACTTTCCAAGACGTTTATAAGCAGCTTAAATAAGACTGCGATATTAAAGGTCGTTTGAAATCTTTGGGTGTATAGTACTCAATAATTCACCGCAACTATAATACAACCAAACAAAATATTATAATCCATATCGCGATACAAAAGTGTCATAGAGTGATGTCGATACAACCCTTCAGATTCGACTACCATACACTGACGTTATTAATATTGTGGTTGACATCGAACACTTCTAGTTGGTGGTTGTTTGATGTTGCTAAACAAAATGTACATCGATTTTAATAGATAAAATAATTAAATTAAATTCAATTGCTATTTTTATTTTTGTAAAAGTTTTTCAATTGGTTGTAAATTGAATATTCAATAATGTCGAAACAGTTTTAAGTGTCGACTTTAAATTTTTGGTAGATGATATAGCTGGCCAACAATAACGGCCAATATTTTTAAAGTGTATTGTTTGTTTTTGGCATTAATTAAATAACCTAGTTTTTGTTTTTTTGCGGTTTTAGTTTTGTGGTTAGAAATATTATTGCAAATAGAGTTATGTTGCTTGTTCCATGAATTGCAAACAACGTAATTAGATTACTTTTAAGTTTTACATTACATATTGAAATACCAGCAATTGGTTTGGTTTTAAAATAACCACGGTGGAATTTTCATGTTACGTACTATGTATAAGTATACGTATACATATATGACTACATTTATCTCCTATCTGCTTAACTTTGAATTTTAGGAATTACCCAGATGTAATCAACGGTGGCGTCTACAGTTCCAGTCAGGTTGAACTACTTAGTGAACACCTAATACGGGCTACTTCGACATATTCGGAGCTCAGGCCGTTAAAAAGCGGTTGATCCGGCTCCCCGCCTTTGGAGTTATACTTAAGGTGTGGTCCTCCAGATTGAGGGTCATGCCGTGGCGGTGGGGATGACTTGCCGGCATGTAAAGAAGTTTTAGTTGCAAATCAACAACAAGCCTCGGATAAGGACGGATTTACTGTTGACGAACCATGCGAACTTCGGATCTGTATGTGGAATGCCTTATCACTATATAGACCAAGTGCAGCCAAACTATTAGCGGAGGCCCTAGAAATCTGCAAAGCAGATATCACCGCCATCCAAGAAGTGCGGTGGGATAGGGCGGGAAAAAGAACAATGAAGGACTGCGATATTTACTACGGCAATTGTTACCACAAGCAAAAGCAGCGTCTTTTCGGATGTGGATTCGTTGTAAGAGGCAAGAAGTCTTGAGTTTCAAACATGTGAACGAGCGCCTCACAACAATCCGCATCTAGGCTAAATTTGCCAACATTAGCTGATAAGCGCACATGTCCCCACAGAGGAGAGAGATGATGACATCAAGGATGAATTCTACGAGCTCTTGGACAAAACATATGAGTAATGCCCTAGTTATGACATTAAAATTGTCCTAGGTTATTTTAACGCCAAACTAAGAAGAGAAGAAGTCTTTGGTGGTATAATCGGAAAAAAAGCCTGCACAACACCACCTCCAGCAATGGACTCAGGCTAATCGACTTTGCTGCGGGCGAAACACTGTGGTAGCTAGTACGCAGTTCCTGCATTTTAATATTAATATAGACAAGGCGATGCACTGTCATGTGACTTCTTTAACATCCTTGAAAAAATAGTGCAAAATTCTCGCGTCAACACCAGAGGCACAATCTTTCAAAAGTCCGTCCAATTACTCGCGTACGCCGACGATATTGACAGAATGGGAAGAGCAAAGCGTGATGTCAGTGGTGCTTTCGTGAGTATTGAGAAGGAAGCCAAATATATGCTCCCAACAGGTAAGGACACCCAACATCGACGTCTAGGACAAAACATCACCATAGACTGCTATAACTTTGAGGTCGTAAAAGACTTTGTGTATCTAGGTTCCCCTATCAACTCAGCCAATAACACCAGTGCTGAGATTCAACAAAGAATTACTATTGCCAATCGCTGTTTCTTTGGGCTAAGAAGGCAACTGAAGAGCAAAGCCCTCTCTCGAGAAACTAAAGTGTCCCTTTATAAGACACTTATCATCCCTGTCCTTATTTATGGTGCAGAATCATGGACATTACTAAAGGTGGATGATGCTTTAGGCTGCTTTGAAAGAAAAATTCTCTGTGTGATTTATGGTCTTATCTGGGTAAAAGGGGAATGGAGAAGAAGATATAACAACAAAAGTCACAAAAGTGAAAAGCCAAAGACTAAGGTGGCTCGGTCACATAGAACGAATAGACACCAATGCTCCAGCCCGGATGGCCTTTGAATCCAATCCCGTGGGACGGCGCAGTATAGGAGGACAGCGTAGCAGGTGGCGAACGCAATTGGAAGAGGACCTCAAGCAACTTGGCGTGCGAAACTGGAGGCAGCTAGCTAGAAACCGTGCCGCCTAGAAGAAGTTTGTTGGTTGAGGCCCTGGTATACCCCGGACTGTAGCGCCACCTTAAGTACCCAACTAACAATTTAGCTTTTATAAGGTACAAACTTTAGAATTTGGCAAGCAATAGCTAGTATAGAGCTCTTATAAGCCAAATTTTCGCAGGCCACACATTTCAAACTTTGAAAATTAAAAAAAAAAAACAGCTATAAGGCCTTTAAAAGGAAGTTTGACAAGCTCTATACAAGGCTTGTATATAAAGGTTCAAAATAGCTTGTATTAGGCCTTCCGAAGTTGTTTACTGATAATTTTAAAGAAAATAGCTACTATAAGGCTCACCACGACAAGTCAATGCAAACAACTTGTGAAAGGCTTGCCTATAAATGCTTAATACGAATTTAATTATTCTGCTAATATGTCAATTGTCAGTCTTATAAATAACCTCTTAGTAACAACATTACAGTTCTAAAGAAAAAAAGGAAAGGTAAGTATCAAAAATCTTTAAAACGAAACAAAAATTATTTATTAATATGAAAATATGGAAAAACTAATAAAGATAATTATTTCTCTCCTTTCACCATTAACATTTTCTTCATAATATCATTTTCTTCGCATCATATTTTTCTGAACAACAATGTGGCGTAGAGGTAGAGTGAGGAGTGGTGCGTGGAAGTTCTCGATTCTGAGTTCAAAATCCAGGTAAATAAACACTTTTCTTTTTTATTAAAAATATAATTTCAATCTTTACAGAATACAGTCAAAATATTTTTGGGCCCTGACTGCGAAGGAGGAAATATCTAAAAATACAAATACAAAAATAAAAAAATTCCTTAATGTACTAATACCGACATTTTTTATTAATTTCTTAATATGGCCTTTATATAAACATTTACGGCATTATATAAACATTTACGGCAAGCTGTCATTAATAAAATGGATTGGGTAAGGCTTTTATACAACGTCAAACGCAAGCTATTAGCAAAGGCGTCATTAAAATGCTTGGGTAAGGCCCTTTTACAACATCCAAGACAAGCTATTAGGTATAAGCTGTCATTAAATGGGTTGTATAGAGCCGTTTTATAACATCCAAAGCAAGCTATTTCCTGATATAGAACCTGCCCCCAAAAGTCTTATAGGAGCTTATAGCTTGCGCAATGTGCGCCAAAATAACTTGTATAAAGCCTTTTACTATTTCTATAGAAGTATGAAAATAGCTTGTGTTGAACCTAATACAAGTTAAATTGTTAGTTGGGTAAGTAAGTAAGTAAGTAAGTAATTGAACTTTAAGATCAAGAAATGCAGGCCCAGAATAAAAATACGGCGGAGTTTTATCTTTTGGATTCAAAATAAATAAACACTCATTTGAATATTCAATAATTAGGTCCATCTTTATTTATAACAACAGCGGAACACGTCTTTATACTAGCAAGGCAGATGAATGACTGACTCTTCTTTCGTGTTATTCGATGAACACAGAGTGTCTCAGCGAATACACACATAATAAAACTCCAAGTGTGGAGTGAAATGAAAAAAATCCCGTCTCATTAAAAGATCCTTTCGTTTACTCTGTAACGACTTGCTTAACGCAGTGAGTGGTTTTTTGTTTGAATGTTAGTTCGATCGAGAGTTCCACAGTAAACGGGCGCAGTGGCGAGTTCGCATACAAAATTAGGATAATAATAACCTTTAAACTAGCTTCGTGTAACACATGACAGTATAACAACATAGTTTTTCGTGCTGTATTCTGATTGACTTTTAGGTCTTTATCTTCAAGGAAATGAACTATAATTAAAAGCAAAGGACTCAAGACCTGCAGTGCATCTAATCTTTGTTTTTACTTGCTTATATCCATAATCATCCGGACGTAGATTTTCTAAACTTGTACTTGCCTTTAAGGCCACCATATCAGATTTGGAGTTAGCCTATCAAATGCTTTTCAAAAGCAACAGAGACAAATAAGCGTGCAACACGATGTTTTTCCATTCTGATTCTAACGTGCCAAATTATGCTATCATCAAAACTCATAATAAAAAAATTTCTTTTTCAATTTAAGGGAACATTATCTAACAACATTATCTACTACAGTCTGTCAAAGCTCTTCAAATCCAGAAATCTCACCATAACTTCAAAACTACTGCTTCAACTTCAAAACTACAGGATCATGGTTTTGCCAGTACTCACATATGGATCCGAGACTTGGGTCCTTAGCAAAAGCCACTCCGACCTCTTATCCGCGTTCGAGAGAAAAGTCTTAAGGAGAATTGTTGGCCCCATATGTGAGGAAGGACGATTCCGGAGACGGTACAGTCATGAATTGTACGCAATCTACCTTCAAGCAGATATCGTCACAAAAATTAGGCTCGGTAGACTTCGGTGGGCAGGGCACCTAGTTCGCATGAGCGAAGAGGAACCTGCTTGGAAAGTTCTTTGTGGTACATTCTATGGCAGACGACAGCGTGGTAGACCATGCTTGCGCTGGAGAGATGGCGTAGACCAGGACGCCTGGTGCGCAACTGGATGGCGTCGGCTCGAGACCGGGATAGGTGGAGAGACTTGTTGAAGGAGGACAGGACCGGACCCCGGTTGTCGAGCCTATGATGATGATGATTTAACAAATTTGATGTTAATTAGTATTAAAATAAGTATAATAATTTATAGAATTTTTACTTTTAAAAAATAACGCACCAATTTGAGCTAAATAAACGAAACATTATATATTTTTATGTGTTTTCAATAATGGCTATAACGTTAGCTAACCCCTAACACTCTTAATTTTTTCATGTCACCCTTATCTTATTGTTATTGGGTTGAAGTTAACTGTCTCTTCACTGATTAGCCATTTCGTCGTCGTACTTAATACTTTAAATACTCACTAAGTATAGGCATTCTTATAGAATTCACTATACTAAACGCAATATATCAAAAGTTTCTACCACAATAACACATTCAAGGCCACAAATAATAAATCTATATACCATATGACTCAGCAATCTTAACACAATCTATTTCGTGTGAGAAAAAAAAAATTCAAAAGATGCTTATTCATCCATGATTCGAGGCGTGCTTTTCATCGCCACACAATATATTTCCACAATAATCTTTCTTTTTTTTTAGGTTTTGATATATTTTTGATATCAATTTTCCCCTGGGAAAAGGTAACTTATTTTTATCAAAAACAATCTCATAAATCTGTTAAATGAGATTTGTTTTATACTATCTATATGACTCTACGTACGCCTCGTCGCTTCTGTGTGGTGTGGTGATAAAGGCAATAAAACAACCCAGCGAAATAAAAATGAAACCAATATAGGCTTCCACAATTACGTAGGATGGGTTTCGTGTTACCCATAAACCCGCAGAACATTGTGAATTACACCAGACCGATACGATTCAACGTATTTCTATAAAATTAATCGATTGCTTTGATAAATGACTTAAGAAGATATTGTATATATAAATCAGCAAATCATAAAGGAAGCCTGTAGATATTGTACCCGACACCACGACATAATTTGTAGAAATGAAAAATATGTATAGATCATAGGCGCCCGCAGGATTTTTCCCAGAGGGGGTGGGGGGCAGACAAAATATTTTGATAAAACTTTTAAGACGATTTTAAATTTCATTGACAAAATGATTCAATTTTTTAATGCAACCTACTCATCTTTTTTTTTCTTTTATGGTTGTAATAAATACTAAAATAATGCTCATTAAAAATATATTTTTATTGTTTTGAAAAAAGGAATTGCAGTTTTCTTCTTTTACTAAATTTTTTGTGAATGTTCATCATACACAACGCATCAAGCCTTTCATCGCTAATTTTTGATCTAAGCCAAGTTTTTACATTTCTTAATGTACTAAAAGATCGCTCTGCTGTACATGTAGTGGCGGGAATAGAAAGTCCTATAGAAAGTGCTGCGAAAACCGAAGGAAAAAATTCTTCTACATTTTTCAATGTATATCGAGCTTGGTCAGAATTCATCTTATTGTAGTTAAACCACTTAACGGACTCGGCAGAAAAATAATCAAAAAAGGATCCATATTTATCATTTATCTTTTGGACAATCGAATTGAAATTGGATGAGTCCAAGCTTTGCATATTTTTGAATGAAGATCAAATTGATTTATTTCCTTGAACAGACAAATTATACTTTTCACTACCTTCATTTTACCAATTAACACCAACATTTTTGAAAAATTTTACTTAAAATTGAATTTACTAATTTCTTTAGAAGAAATTTTGACAATTTTTTTTTTATTTTTTTTTTTTCAAAATTTTGAGTTTCAAAATTAATTAAAAAACTGTTCACTAAAACAACTTTATTTAAAAAAAAAAACGAAAAGAAAGGAGATTTCTGGCCTTGAAAAAGGGTATAGCATGACATTGAAAGTATTACTGTTGTTTTTGTATAATTTTTTTCTGTTTAAGTCAGTTTTTAGAAAATTCCACCTGTTTTTCCTCACACCTGCCAAAGCCACCTCATCTAGGATGAACATAAACACAAAAATTCAGCCTTTATACAATGACGTATACTGGCGGTCGGTGGCTCTCCATCCATTATGTGAACAAACTTGCAAGTTAACATGAAATTAAAAATTAAATCCATTTATATGATCAATAAACAATTTTTATTGTCTACAAAAAGGCGCAAAACATTAGAACGTAGAGATTTATTCAACCAAGGTCCAAAAACAGGGCGGGACATCCTATATAAACTGGCCAAAAAAGTGAAAAAATGACCAATTAGTAAAAATTCCCTATTAAGAACTCATAAAATGTTGGTAGACAAAAGTCATGCTCAGAGCCAGGGGGGCAAGTGCCCCCCTTGCCCACCCCTGCGGCCGCCTATGGTAAAGATACATATTTATTCTTATATATTATGTGTAAAACACTATTAAAGGTGTTTGAATTTATAGTTCGAAATAGAACGTGATGTGAGTGAACATTATGTGAAACTTTGTGGAAAACAGGTCGTCAGATAATTGAAATCATTCTGCTTATGATAAATGGTTTAACGTTTTAAGTTAATTAACAGCAATTCCTAATGTTTAACTTAAAAGGATTTTAACGAAAGCATAAGTTTTCGTTGTAATGTATAATTCTAATGATCAATTTCATCATAAATATATATAAAACTGTTTTAATAACTGAAGTATGGCCCTGTTCGTGCAAAAGTCCAACAAATTATTTATTCTGGTTTTAAATCTTAAAATGAAATGTTTATAATTGCACATAAGTAAAGTACATCTAGAGTGTTAGGATATCATGAAGGTGCTCTTGTTACAAAGAATTAACAACAAACCACCCCTTCATGTATGTAGTAGCCAATAATCGTTAACGAATGAAATTTCTCCCCTGAAACCTGCCTTTTGGAAATGGCGCCCAACGTGGGACATTCAATTTAGTTTTTTTTTTAGTTTTAAAGAGCCAACATACTGAAGTACCAGTTTGTTTGCTGAACTTATAAATCATCTTCTAAATAAAAGCAAAGTTGTTATTCAATTTTTTAAAGCCCGAGGCAACCAGGGTCTGGTTGTCTAAGAGGTCTGAAATCAATAGCTGCTTTGAAAGAAGGCTAATACTGTCGTATCTATAGATTGTTTTTGTTGTTACTATCGGTTTGGTCGCATGTGACAGGCATGTGTCTCTGAAGGTTTCAAGATGTGTAAATCTCATGTTACTGATTATGAAAACGTTTATATTCATTGCGTGACAGTTTGGCTTATCCGTTGATAATCTTCATATTGTTGAAAGTTTCAGCTCCCTTTAACTGTTATGATTTAAACGAGAATTGAAATAGGTTCAGCAAATATGGCTTTAAACCACTCCAAAACATCTATAACTATTTATCGTACAGTAAAAACAAAAAACAAAGAGGAAGCCCATATCTTGGTATTGGCGCCCAACGTTTAGCAAACGATTTGGTTTTTTTTTTTTTAAGTTTCAAATGGCCAACAAATTAATACAATCAGATAACCATCTGAGTCAATTGTGGTTAATTTGAGGGAACATAAACATAGTCTAGGAATTGGCTTATTTTGTTGATTCCAACGTTATTGCGTTTGTTGCCAGGTTAAGCCGTTCATCGACAGTTTTATGACTTCGTAGTGTCCCTTGGCTTAGTTGTTAGAGTGTAGTACTATATCATACCAGAGGTCTGGGTTCTAAACCCTAACGTGCACCTAAGATGAGAATTTTTTTTTCCTGGGCATTGCCTCTTTTGAGGAAGAGAGAAATCCTTTAACGATGATACCGTTATGATAAAGTGCATTTCACCTTAAAGCGCAACTATAATGAGCATGAGTAAGTTTAACCTACTTTCAAAATCGCATAATGTATAATAAGCGAATATACACAATCATATGGTGTTGGCTATAATGGCCATTTTGCGCATTTCGTTGAGTTTCATTAAGCATGAGGTGTGTGCGATCAGAATCGCACTTACATATTATGTAAATGCTGTGGGCATTTGACAGTACGAAAATGTTGTTTCCGAAAAAGACTTCGTATTTAAATTTATCATTTTTAACACAAATAAAATAAATTGAAAACAAGTGATTTTCACATGTCAAATGTTCATTATAGTTATTCATCAAATTTTGTCATATGCCTTGAAGGGTTGCAAGAATTTATTAATATTGTGTTGCATTTGATTAGCGTGTTTAGTTTATCTTTATCACAAGACAATATCACTTTTGTGATTTCGAAAAACCAGTCACTTATGCAGATGGCGCCCAACGTGAGAAAAGAATTTTTGTCATGAATCATACATGGGAAGCACGATTATTTGAAATATATAATTCAAAAAGGTTGGATGGGTATAATGTACAAGAATTCTAATTGTTTGAGGTCATTTAATAACTTTTAGTTTGATAAAGTTGAATATGTTGTTCATTATTAATCGCTTGTATCCTTATTATCTTTAGTTTAAGTCATTTTAAACTTACGAATAAAATTTAACAAACTTAAACTAGTGGCAAGTTTAAAAGAATCAATCATAAAGCACCTTCTACGGACAAAAATGAGAAAAATCTTATTAAACTAAATGAACTCTTTTTAGAATAACAATAATTCATCTCATAAAATGTTTTTAACTTTTTCCACCACAATCTTTTTCTGAAAGATAAATCGCTATTAGAATATAATTTAGAATTCAAAACTTAAACCTAAAACTTTATTTCATTGCATTTGATGGCTCTAAGTTTATCCCACACTCTCTTTCATCTTATTTTTTTTTTTTTTTTTTTGAATTTCTAATGGTAAACTTGGACCCGAGAAGACGTCCTTTTTTCCTTCCGAATTAAATAATCTGTGAGCACTCAAAAACAAAATCTCACTAACAAAATATTCTGAATTGTTAATAAATTGCATTAGCAGTGTGAATTTAAAATTAAGCAGATTATGAACCCTTTAGTGGAATTATTCCCAATTCAGCAGGTATAAGATTACGATTTACTACGTGAGATAATCCGTTGTGATTTTTTGTTCCATCTTTGCATTGTTTCTTGATGAGAATTTTTTTTTTTGTTTTTAGTAAAAGATGATGGAAAAGAAATTCTATTAAAAATTGAAAGTATTTTAAAAGTCGTTAACGTGCGGTCTTTGTGGAACTAGAAAAAATCTTTGAAAACCGGAACAAGAAAAAGTCACTATTGGAATATAAAAAAATGGCGTTATTTTTTTGTTAACGTTGTTTTTGCTAATTTAACCAACGAATTTATGTTACTCTTTGTTTGTGTCATTCGTTGACAATGTTGCACGACTTAGCACATAGTATAAATTCATGTCCTCCTCAATATGTGACATAAGTTTGAGCAGTATTCTGCCTCAGTCTAATGTATAAAAGGATGGCTTATAGGGTAATAATATTTGCTTATAAAATTCATACTTATGTATTTCTGCTCCTATTCCATATAAAACGACTACCGCGGACGTGCTTGTCGGTTGAGTTCTACATCTTTTTGTGACTCATCATCAACATTGTAAATTCTCAAGGGTTAAATAGGATTATGTACCTGTGTAACTAAAATTTTGCATTCAAGATACCGTATTTATTTGTAGATCTCAGTAACGGGTTCCCAGCATTCAAGTGTACACTCAAAAAAATATTTTTGCATGAATTTTGTATTACAATATTTTTTCCAATTACTTAAAGAATTTCAGCAAAGTTAAATGAAGTATGCCATGTTTCGGACCTTATTAAATTGAGAAACATTCAGAGAAGAAACTGGCAAAAATATTTGTCTGCCTTTTTATCGAAGCATATGGTTTTTAATTTCAACTATCTTATTTCAAGTGAAATTTAATATTTTTTTTTATATTTTTTTAAGTGAAAAATACAAAAATATCAAATAAATTTGTATTATCTAATAGCGCCAAAACAACTTTTAACAAAAATTCAAGGCAAAATCAAAGTACTTATGCAAAAAAATCGAAGCAAACTGATTCAGCCGTTTAGACTGTAGTTGCTGATACACCCAGACTGACAGACAGAACTTCCGGACCTACTAAATTTATAGAGAATATGGAAAAAGTTTTGAGATAACAATCAAACATGACATTACGTTGATAAAGAAGACAAAAAAGGGGATACGGCAATTCTGTCTGTCAGTCTATCTCGACATTTACAGCCTAAACGGTTGGGGCGATTTATTTCAAACTTGGCTACGTAGGGTTTTTAGGATAATACGCACGTACGTACCTTTTTAGGATAGTACGTGCATTATTTCTCGAAAATGGCTTTAACAATTTCAATAAAATTTCACATGTAGTAAGGCGATATTAGGCCCCAAAAAAAAAGCTCCAAAACCAAAAATTAAATAAGCCCCCAAAAGTGGGGTGTTTTTTCGTAACGAAATAAGGACCAATTTTCTTTTGTGAAAAAGAAATAGTCGAAATGAAATAAGGCCTCAAAAGTGAGTACATTTATAACTTTTCCAAAGTGTAATATGGCCATTATGGCCTAATGTCACTTTCAAATGCAATGTCTTTTTCGCCAGAAGAAACTAAAAAACAATTTAAATAGTGTCAATTGAATAGCTCTCGTCGGAAAATAAATTAATATCTAAATCTTCAAGAGGAAAGTGGTGGCTGAAGTAGTTATATGTCAACAGTAAGAAATGAAAAGCTTATCTGAAAATAGTTTTTTTAAGAATGGAGAGAAAACCAGTTTAGGGTGTGAAAATTAAAAAAATTGCGCGAATTTTTAATTTTTAAACCCCAAATTGATCCTCTTTCCATTCGTCAAAATTTTGTTTAGCTAATATTTTCATTTCGCACCGTACCCATCAGCCTTGCACCAAAAACAAACCTAACAGTAAGTCCAAGCTTATAAGGGTGTTTGCAGGGGGCAACATGTCCTTCATAACTATACCTCGCCGTTTGCCTTTGACTGCTTTTAAAGAGTATCATAAAACATTATTATGGCTTGAAGTTGCCAAATTGACCATATTTCGTTTTCTTAATTGAAATAAAGCCAAATTCGAAATATCGTTTTTGAAAACGCATAATAAGACCAATTTTGCATTTTTGAGTCTTGCGCTATACATCACGTCACCGTCGGCGTCGTTACAAGCTAATTAATACAAATGATTATTGGTCAAACAAAATTATAGCTTTACTTTACCGACGTCTTCTTACATTTTGAGCAAAAAATTAAAAATAAATCAAAAAAATATTTTTCTATTCGTTCTTTGATCTTATTTGTTTAGTGCATAATGAAATAGATTGTTCAAAGGGTAGTTATAATGCCTTCAACAGGACCTAGTACACCCCAATATTGAAAAATGAAAGTAAGCCCCAAAAATTTTATGCAGGGTCTTCTTTAATTTTTAAATATTGTTGGCTAAATACATATTGAAATAACATCGCAATACAAGAAATGATAATGGGGTCTCATTTGATGTGAAATTACACACCAAAAAATGCAACTTTATTTTGTTGTTGTATATTGCAAGCATGCTTTTGGGGGCATATTTAATTTTTTGTTTTGGGGCTTTATTTCCAAAAGTCTAATTTTGCCGCGCCAATAAGGTATCAAATTCAAATTGAAAGTCAAACTTTCAAGAAAATTCGTTTAACGGTATACCTGCCATATAACAGTATTTTTAAATGTTGACTATCTCAACAACAGCTTAAACGATTTGACTTAAAATAAAAACTGAAATTGCCGTATCTATTTCAAATAACATGGTATAAAAATTTTTGTCAAAAATGTTTTTGTTAAATTTTAAATAATTTTTGGTAAAATATTTGTGAATTCAATATTTCAAAAACCGGATTTTTAGTTTTATGGTATACTAAATTGAGCATAAAAAACTTGCATACTATGTATTAATTTTTTTTAGAAAAATAATTTCGAAAAATTATATCAAAAAATCGATTTTTTCAAAAACCGCTCGAACGATTTAATTTTTTTGTAAACTCATATTTGGTTAGATGACAAAATTTTTCAAGCGAATTTTTTTAAACAGCGTTTTTGAACCTCCTAAAAATTTTATGAAAAATTAAAAAGTTTGTTACAAAATTGAAAGTTTTTTGTTTTCTTTTTTACTTGCTCAATAAGGCAATCAGGGTTTTTCATCACACCTGACATTACGATGATAGAGAAGCCCCAAAAAGTAGGTTTCGTCATGCCGTCCGTCGGTCTGTCTATGCGGATGTGCGGATGTGCGGATGTGCAGATGTGCGGTTGTCTGTGCACCGACCTACCGCCTAAACGGTTTGACGGATTTATATTCTAGCTTCACATAGCACTTTTTGGCGATTCCCTAGAGGAGAACTTCGAATTTTCGTTTTAACCCGGCTATAACGGGTACTTGCCATATAACGGTTTCAGTTTTTCAAAATTTACTCGAAAACGTCTCTAACGATTTTGATAAAACTTTTTTAACGTTATATCTGGAGAGCGGTTAATAAAACTGCATTTCCGTTTTTGGCTAAAAATGCACATAACGGAGATTTGGTGTTAACGGTTTTTTACAAATTTAGCCATAACTTGATAACAACCAAACCGATTTTATTTAAATTTGGTATAGCACTTAATTAATTAACACAAGATGACATCTAAAGTTTTTGGCTAAAAAAGTTTTTAATGGTACCTACCATACAACTTGATCTCACGTTTAGGCCATTTTCTGATTTCTTAATCAATTACTTAAATTATTTTATTTTTTTTTGTAAACCTTATTTCCAGGGGCTTGTCACGAATGATCTGACCACTTTTATTTGAAATCATTTGAAATCACTTTGGTGCAATTACTTGAAACCATTAGCAATCACAAAATATTTAAATCATTAAATAGTGCTTGAAATCACGTGAAATCATCTGAAGTTATTTAAAATATTGCAATCATTGAACCACTAAACTGGCCCGTGACAAATCCCTCTCTTTAATTTTTTCTTTACTTGTGACAACAACTTTTAGATTTTCTATAAGATGTTGAGCTTTAAAAATGCACGTAAAATGTTAAAAAATCACTCATAACATTTTTCCATCTTCTGACCATTAGATGTAATAATGAAAATTTTTCTCATACTTTGATTTTGGTTTGAATTTTTGTAATATATGAATTTAGAAATTTAAATAAAATTTAATACGATTTTTCGCCTTAATATTTTATTTGTTTTTTTTTTAACCCTCTACCATCAGGTAACTTGCCACAAGAGCAAGTTTGTGTCACCCAGTTGTGCCCTTTATTTTTACTTACTTTACGTTTTTGAATTCTCACAGTTTACTTTAAAATGTAAACAGGGGATGACACGCACTTGGGCATTTATCTTGTCTTTGATGAATACATTCCTTCCCCCTTACAAACTAAGTACCTTCATCTGTCATACACAGAAAGTTGACGACAGTGGCACTCCAATCCCTATCCCCATCACCACCCACTGGATTTTAATACAGTTAGATATATCCTTCTTGGTGAGAATTTACGATGTTTCGAAAAACAGCATCCGCTCAGAATATCTGATTAGGTTTTAGGTATTCATAAGCAGGGAAAATAACATAAAAGGAGGATATTCTTTGAAATAAATGAGAACAGCATCAGGCAATGTGTCCCGACCATCCTCAAGGTGGAACAATAAATTAAAATTAAATGCCATTTTTATTGCATATTCTATTCAAGCATCCCGGACAATGAAAATGTCATAATTTATCAATTAAACAAATTGCCCAAGTCCCGATGAATGCTGTTGTGGCTGTATGTGTATATATGCAAATGACACTTTAAATGTAGTGTCTCCATCTTGTTTAGCCCATACACGTCTTGTACAATAAAAACAACTTAAAGGATATTTATAAAAGATGCTAAAGGAGCAAATTAAATGAAACAAAGACATGATTATAATCATTTCCGTACATCTTGGAAGGAAAAATTCCAAGTCACCATGAAGGTCATTATCTGGAAATGAGTCTATTTGACTATATATCTTATGGTTTGTGTGTGTGTTTCTACAAATCTACAGCTCTTCTTTTGGAAGACAAATGTGGTAGAAAAAAAAAACAATAAAAAGATAAATTTTCAGGGTCTTGTCTTTTCTTAATGGCCTATTGAAGGTACATAATCATGGAACGTTTAAATTGGCCCATTTAGCCTTATAATTGTTATTGAACAATGTCTTTACGGTTCAAGGGAATCTTATTGCTTTTCTCTTTTGCAGAACAAACCAAAATAAAAATAGAGATTTTTTTTTTATAAAATACGAATAAAATAATTGAAAGTGATTTTTTTTTTTATAAAAATTAAGTCGTTATTTTTTTGTTTATTGTGGGTTCTCTTAGGAAATTGATTTCACAATGAAGATAATAAAAATAAAATTTATCTGAAAAGGTAAACAATTATGGTAAGTCAGCAAAAGCAATAACGAATTGAGTGGTGTTATCGATTGAGATATGGAAGCTGCGGCGATGGGTTTGTTTTTGTCAATAAAAATTCAATGAGGTTTTCCCATAAGAAGCACGATGTCCTTTTAAAGGATTTTCGAGAAAAAAAAATGTATTCGAAGGTAGAGTGAAATTGAGTAAAATTATCATTTTTAGTATTTTGTATCTATAATTTATTTTTATTTATCATTTTTGTAAGAAATATAGTAAATCAGTTTTGTCTGGAATGCTTTTTACAAAGATGGTATGGTTTTGTAATATATTATGAAAAAGCTCTGTACAGGAAGATGAACTACAATCGCGGAAGTGACCAACAAAGGAAATGACGATCACCATTACGATTAAACTTGTTAATATCAAACTGATTTACACACTCCCTCGTAAAAAGGGACGATACACGGACATCCAGCCTAAACGAGGTACTTGAAAACTCTTTCACAAGTGTGCCCTATAGTAACGATATTCAAATAGTTCTAATAGAGTTCAAAGGCAAACTTTGCAAGGAAAACATCTATGCTAGGGCTGTTTGGGAATACAGCCTTCCATAGATATATCTTCCGATAATGGCAAAAGTTGAACGACTTTTCAGTGAGTACATGGCATTAGCAAACAAGTGATTTTATTTTATTCCAGGAATTAAAAAGGGGACATCAGAAGACTCAACCTTTAACCGGATTAATCATCATATTTCGATTGATACAAGACAATCAATCGAACAACATTTTCGTTTTCCGAACTTCCCGAAAAGCAAAATTAAACTCCGACCACAATCTTGTTCCCGCAAAAGAATACGGTTTACCCACCCAAGTAGCATTTTGTACCTTTTATGTTACAAATTTATTGTATGTCGTTTACAATTCATATACAGTTGCTGAAAAAATGTTTTGTATTTTCACATTAACTAATTGAATGATTGGTAAACAAATTGTAACACACAAAATGTTGCTGAAACAACACATCTTCAAACGTAAACGTACTGTAAACGAAATTTCGAGAGTGTAAAACCAATATCACAAAACATTTACATTTGTAGCAGTTTTGTAAAGCCATTATCAAAACTTTACTCTTACAAAACGTTTACAGTGTATAGTCACATCACATCTTCAAACGTAAACGTACTGTAAATCAAATATCGTTAATGTAAATTCAATATCACGAAACGTTTACATTTGTAGCAGTTTTGTAAAACCATTATCAAATCTTTACTCTTACAAAACGTTTACAGTGTAAAGTCACATCACATCTTCAAACGTAAGCATACTGTAAAACATTTCATTTACAGATAATGTAACACGTATAGCATTGATCGGCCATTATAATGTTTCCATTTTTTATCAAATTAGAAAACCAAAAACATTGAAAATCTATTTTTATTGATATTTAGTAAAAACAAAGAATGTTACGGATTTGATTAAAATAGGACTTTGAAATTTATCTTACAAAATATTGAAAAATATGGTTTTTGTGGGGAAAAAAATGGTCTCAAATATTTTTATAAGAAATCATTTCTAAAATAAGAAAGTTTTTACAGGCCCCTTATTTTTATCGACCTGTTTTACAAAACTGGTAGAAAATATTTCTCGCGTTCGATATTTTGCCTTTACTTGCACAAAAAATATAATTATTGATTATTTTTATACCTCCCATATAATAATAATAATGTCAAGAACAAGATGGAAATTGTTTAAGTTTTGGTTTGTATACATATAGTAATATGATCTCAAATGGCATTACGTATTTACCTATACAGTTTAATATTTTTCTGTAAACGATTTGTACCTAAGTTAGTTTTTATGTTATTTATTTCGAAGTTTATTTGAACGTTTACATTTGTAAACGTTCATATACCTATTCCAGGAATAGTATCTGTAAACGATTTGTTACTAAAAAGTAGTTTGTCTTGTATGTGTTTTGAAGAGTTTTTGAACCTTTACATTTGTAAATGTACAAATCAAGTACATCAAATAGAATTTGTTCATATACTGTCAACACGACATTTCATTCCCCAAAACCGTTTACATTTTGTGTACAGTGAGTAAACATTTCATATACGCCTGAAACATTACAGTTACGATGTAAACGTTCAGTAAATGTTCTGTAGCTCTAAAATGCTCCTTGGGCAGTGACTTCAGCACCAAAAGTAGAAAATTATTCCATGCAAAAAAAGCATCAAATCGGCAGTAAATGCCATTTCTACCTAATATAATATAATATTTTAACTATGTGTCTGTAAGGCACATTGCCTTTTAAATTCAACAGGTGTTGCAAGACCCTATTAAGAAGGAGTAGAAAGAAAGGAAAGAATTGTTTTGGTACAATCGATTGAGAGCTAGATGATTTTTATTTTTCATTGCATACCTCATGGGCGACGTCCAGCATAATACTGAAAAGAAAAAAATGCTTTCTACCCGAGTGAGAATTGAACTGGTAAAGTGGCAACCTCTGGGTTAACAAGCAAGCACTCCTCCCATTGTACCATTGCCGCCCACAAAACTATGCACCTACTCGGTTTCACTATGCTAACCAAAGAGAAACCGCTGGTTCGATGATCAGAAAAGAAGACGACAAAAATGAGTTGTAAGAAAATAAAAAAAAATTTAAAATTGAAGATAGCGTGAATGGAAACCGTAAATTTAACTAAAAGGTAAAAAAATATTTTAAACTTATCATATCCATAGAGCCTGTTTAGAATGTGAAATTTAAGTATGACGTGATAGTGAGTACTCTCGTGATTACACACATATTATTTAAGGACGGCTCATTTGAGGTGAGTGGAATTTTCGTGAAGTGAAACATTTGTACGACGCGAATGCTTTGCATTTTATAAAAAAATATAATTTCCATAAACTATTATTAAAGCCACTGTTTTTTTCCCATTCCAAGAATTTATTATCTATCACTCTTCGTTTTGCTTAATTATGAAACTATTGCGATGTTATCACATCGGCATTAAAGCAGATAATGAACATAATGGGAAAAAACGCGAATATGGAATTGGAATAGTTCTCACTCACCGTCAACAGTTACCTAGTTTATATGCGTCTTTAAACCCAGGTTGAACTTAGGTTCAACCTTTTGTAAACGGGGATGAGTTGGAACGAAATGGAATTCAACTCGATCGCACTCGAGCAGTGGTGTTGAGTCGAAAATTAAATGAAATACCTGGGTTGAAATGTTGAATACACAATTATTTCTGCATGTGATCAAATGCATATTAACGAATGAATATTTGTTGTTGAAAAGTATGCGCATAACTTGTAAGAGCAATAAAAATATTTTTTCTCGAAAACTCAATCGTTTTGCCTCAATGCCTACAAAGCAACGCAAAAGTATTCTCCTGTCATTTCAACTTTTTCGCACTTAACTCAACTCCTCAAGCTTTTAACTAGTTTGCTGAAATGCCTGTGTTGGAATTTCGTTTCAACTAAAACTCGATCTTTCGACTCTGCATATAAACTAGGTAAGTCCGATGTTTATAATTTGAAACTGCCTCACGAAAGTAATCACCCCTCACCCCATTCACCTACGAACTCTCGTGAGTCCGGACTCAAATTTCTCAGTCTAAATAGGCTCATACTACTATTCAAGGACACAGAATTTTTACTGCTGAAATGAAAAATTACGTTATTATTCGTCGGTAATTGAGTTAAGGGCGGTAAGATGAAAATTCTGATACGTTTGTTTTTGAAAATAAAAGAAGAACGAAAGAAGAATCTTCTCAAACAATTTAAAGATCAAAATAGAAAAACCTCTTTGAAGGTGCCAGGAAAGCCCATCGCACTTAAATACAAGTAAATTATTTTTCCTGACGAACGATTTAAGGCGTCCGTAGATAAAAAAAAACTCTTAACAATTCAGACTGAAAGTTCAAAATGCAATGATGTCTTACAGTTACAGGCACATTGTTAAAATATTATTATTATTATTATTAAAGGTAAAATAAAAAAAGAACTAAAAAAAACATTTCAGGAAACATTGTTTCAAAAACGTTTGTGAAATGTTTTAAAAATTTTTTCACATTTATTTAAATAAAAATATTTTAGAAACATTTCAGATTTGTTTTCTTTTAGTGTGCATTAATAAATGTTTAGCTAACTTCCGGTACGTATCATTTGCAAAGTCGGTTTCCCGTCTGCGATGGGAGAAACGTCTCAAAAATGTTTTTTAAAATTTCACTTTTTATAGTTTTATGAGGAAAAATATTTTCTACAACTTTGTCTCACAAAAAAATTTTTGATTAATCTTTTGGTCATTTTGGTGTCATTTCGTTTTTTATCTAAGTCCATTTTGGAGCTATTTCACGTTACTAAAATTTTGAAGTTAAAAAGATTTTTTAACGATTATTTCGCAAAATAAAATCTAACACATTTTAACTTTAAATTTCCGACATGTAATATCAAAATATTTCCCACTGAACAGGTGGTCCAAATCACATTCCCGATTGTCTCAAAGTTCCTGAAGCTACACTAGAAGTATTGTATAACTATCCTCAGATTGTGTTAAAATCAAAGTATATCTTTCTACATCTCCTTTTCTATTACAATCTTCATTTTCTCAATGAGTAAAAAAAAAAAAAAAAATAAACTGTTCAAATGTTTCTATTCATTTCAATTACAATAAACTGCCATTTGTTATCCAAGCTATGCACTTTCGAAAAATCCCAACTTACAAACAAGCAAAACACTTAAATAAAATCAAGAAGCGCTATAACATCGGACACACTATCACGAATCACGATCATTGCAAACATCCGAAAAACAACCCAACAACATTATGTTTTCTCCATTATTCTCGATTAGTTTTAATAGAGAGAGGGTCTTATCTGGCTGGTTGCAATTTTTCGTTCAATCTATCCCAAACCAGTATAACGGACGCAGACCGCCACTACACTTTCAATATTCTTCGCCTTCAAGAGCATTGCATAGGAGTAAAACCCTCGCAGCGAAATGCATTCAGCGCCAAGCTCTTTACAGATTAGAGGAATTAAGTGGCTGCCATGTCACCAAACTGTAGTGGGTTGCATTCGTATTTATATATATATGTATGGTTGTATCTTTTATCTCTTCAGATACACTCTTAAACAGGAAAAGTGCATATATAGTTTGTACGAAAACCATTTTAGCTGATTTTAGAAGGAAAGCGTAGGATGATGCCACAATCCCATATCCACATCCACATCATCTTCGTCAGCCCTCATCCACTTCATATGTCACATTTTATTCTTTTAATTAAAAACCTTGACAAGTTGATTCGTAATAAATTGAGTGCATGATGAATTCTGGCATAAAGCTGCATCTCTATCTTCGTTGTCGTCTTCGTTGGTATATCATAAGTGTATCTTAATAATGTATCTTTTTGTGTGACATATTATTCAGATGACAAGATACACGGCTTTCGATGCGGTACGACATCAGGGACAAAAGATAGAAACACCTTGATTATTAATTTAATCCACAGATGCCGTTACATCACAGTGGAAAGAGATTAAGAGGACTTTTAATTGATTTTGAATGGGGTTTGATTTGTTTGAGTTGGGAATAATAATTCTTAGGTCGGATTCACACAGACACAATCCCACGACAAAGTAGACCCTTTTTAGGCGCAAATTATTATTGTGCCTTGGATTATGTAATAAATTGTGTTACTTCATTCAAAAGTTGATGTCGCTCATTTAGTCGAAAAGTTTGATTCTTTATCATCACTTCATCCGGTCCGGAGTGGTTGAGCAGTCATTAAAGTGAGATCATGACATTTACGAGGGTTTATCATTCAGATGAGATATAATTTCTGCCCAGTCCAGTCAGTGTATAAGGATGGTGGGAAATCCTATAGCTACTTGCAGAATTCTAAGGGAATAATAATTTAAAATCGGGTTATCTTTTAGGATGACGATTGATGATAATGGGATTTTGTGTTGTTTGTTTTAGTGCTTGGATGAATTTTAACAAATACATATACATACATAGCTATCCAAGTTTATCTTTACGAATATTTTATAGAAATTTATAAAAAGGTTGTGTTTATTATTAATTTGTTTTTTTTTTTTGTATAAAAAAGGTTGGGATTATAAGAAGTTTATCTTTGAAAAGAATCATGGAGTGATAGGAAATCATTTGATGTCTTGGGAAGTTTTTATTTTATAAGAAAGAGATACCTAATTAGTCATTTATTGGCAATCAAAAAAGGGAAGAGTATCTTAAAGTCTAGAAATATGTAAATACCTTTCAAAATAAGTACAAAGGGTCGTTCTTTGATGTTTGATGTGGAGTAGGTATCATTTACTGGGAATTTAAAAATTTATCACATACAATTAAATTGTTTTGTGTTTTGATTTAGGTATCTACCTGAAAAGAAAAAAAAATATTTATTAACTTTGTTTTGTTTCAAATAAAAATTAAAAAAAATTAAAATACATAATAATATAACAATTATTTGAAAAGGATCTTTTTAAAAAAAAAAACAAAATTTGAATTTTGAACAAAAGAAAGCTAAATAGTAAACATAGTCCACTCAAAATAATAGATAAACTTAAACATAAACTAAAAAATTCGTGTATGTTCCAATTTGTTTGATGGGCAATGTTTCGTTACTCACAACAACAAATCTCCGGTGATCGGGGTGCCACGGGAGCTGGGGACATGGATTAGAAAAAAAAATCAACTGAAAAATGAAGCAAGAGCTGGGAGAGGCAAGGGTATATAAAGAACGCATCGCCAAGGGGAGACATATAACAAAAATACGTGTTTTTCCCATATTGTTCATCAAACATTCCGTCATAATGTCTAAACTGGACAAAAGACAATAGCCAGAAGGAAGTTATAGAGAATTGAATTTCCTTTTAGAAACTAGGTAACTCTTGAAATTGGGTTGTTATAGTATGCATAACACCAAAATCAACTCATTTGAAAAATGAAAAGTCATAAAAAGTGAAAAATAATTTCAAATATGAGGTAATAATACAAAATTGGGTTGTATAATGCGCGAAGAGGTACCTAAACCACCTCCTTCAGAAACTTGCTCAGGGTGCTAAAGCAGTTAACATAGTCGTGACATCTGGGAGGTAAGCCGGACAGGGAAGGGTAGAAAGTTTCTTTTTTTGGTATACGCTTATAATTTTTTGAAGGGTAGGCTCAGAAAATAATATCCATATGGCTATGTATTAATTCCCATAGAATTTGTTTAACTTTTGTTATATATGTATTCCTTTCGTTTCCCAACCGTTTCCGAGCTACAAGCATCGCAAAACACAAATATTTCAAAACAAGGTCTTACCCACTTTTTTTCTCAAGTGTTAAAGGTAACCCCCAGCATTGAATTTATTTTAAGAAAATAAACTTTTGACGTGCTTAAAACGAAACTATTTGGAAAATATAAAAATTATACCTACACTTAAAATTTTATTTTTTTTTAAAAAAGATGATTTTAGTCTTTTGTCCCGGCAACTTCCAAAAATAGGTAGAAACCCTCGTATATTTACAGGATTTCAATTAAACTTAACAACCTTTTTCATTTTACACAAACAAAATTCACAAAAACACTTATTTAGCGATAAATATGACTTTTAAGCTTCACTGCTTTTGCACAAAACACTTTTGCTAAGAACACTGTGGATTTACGTGGTTTGCACACTTTCTAAATAAGCTGCTTGGAGGTTTTCTTATTTGTCTTTTTTGCGATTTATTAAGACATTTATTATATTTTTTTTAATTCAAACGTAAATTTCAATGCCAAAATGATATATTTCCAAAAAACTAATTTTTGGTAAAAAGTGGATTTGCGAGATTTGAATCTTTAGCCGACGATTGGTACCTTCGACATAACATTCACAAAAACTATATCTTTGATGACTGATCGCTCTTCATATAAGATGTGAGAAATTGTTACCTACACTAACCACTACACACCGCCACACCGTTACCACCTGTTGATGAGCTTACAAATTGTTCCGCCATATTAATTAATAATGGATCGAATATTTATAGTAATTTTATTAAATATGTATAATTGCTGGAGACAATATTATAGAACCAATTATATTTAATTTGTTAACTCTTTTTATAAATACCCACTTAGGTAATCATTACTTCCACCAGAGCAGAAAAATAATCGTCCAATTATACCAGAGAAACGTTCATTGTCATTTTGCACAATAATTGTCGTTATCATTATACCTACGTAAATGTACCGCTAAAAGATGGCGTGCAATTTTATACAGAAAATCGATTGGCCATCGCAGTTGATTAACCTCCTTTTTTTTTGTTCTTTGCAAGGCAAAATTCATCTCCGATTTCAATGGTCATTTCCTCAAATGCCAATCATGAGTCCCACTTAGTGCATTCAAGACTCAAGAGCACTCGTCGTAGTAGATTTTCCTGAGCGACAAAAATACATCAAGATCCTTCTCGCTCTGCCATTTGACTTGAGGTTGATGCATATCTTTTATGCATAAACCGTTCATTCTACTTCGCCGCCAGTTTGCCATTTATCTATCTGTTCCAGCTGCCATTGCTCGATTTTCAAGCTAATTACCTATTAATAGACCCACAAACAACATCAAAGATAACATGGTCACCAACTACAACATCATCGTCATCGTCCGGTCCGCATATAGTCGTATCGTAGAGTCAGCTGCGATTCTTCTCGCTCGCTATTCATTTCGAGAGGATGGATGCACTTACAACGATTGCCCGTTTTAGACAGTGCGCTAATTTTACACCATAATTGTCTTTCGCCATGCACTACCTATACATAAAAGTAGGATAGGTATATAGGTATATATAGAGCTACTATGCTACAATTATTCCTCCATAGGGTAGTACGGTAATTTTGCTGCCCCAAGTGGGCACTAGCATACTACTAGGACTTAATTACCGGAAAAAATAACATTACTGAAGACGTTTTGCCACCGTAAAATGAATGTTGATGCTGAAGCGGACCGATGTGGATGCTGATGGTGATGATGTTACTGGAGTGTACTAAGTTTGTGTCATTGCGCTAATCGCATGACATGAGTGCAAGGATGTGTGATGAACCGACTCGACGCATGTAGGAGTTATTCACTATTTTTAGTTATCTCGCCTGTGTGACTATTAAATAAAATAGATGGCTTGCATGTAACAACGTTAATAATTAGGGAAGTGACGTTTTTTTTAGAGAGAAAGTTTAATTGGAAACTTTTGTTTGCAACATTATAAATGGAGCAAGGAATCCATCGGAAGATTACCTAGTAATTGTATAATTACTTTTTTTATATCGCTTTTCCTAACCCACTTGGTTTGCTCTCATACTAGATCCAAGAGTAAGAAAAAAACGATCTGTGGTTTGCTAATATTTGGAAAACAGCTTATCTACATTTTTTTTCTTTTTTTTTGTATATTAAACGTAAACTATTTACCAATTTAAAATTTGCTTACTTCAAATTTGTAAAAACAAACTTTTTTATAAAAATTATTAAGTAAACATCGATTTATTTAAAAACCGCTCTAACGATTTTGGAATTATTTTATTTGTAAACTTATATCCAGGCAACCAAATTTTCTGCATACTTTGATTTCTATTGAATCCTTGTAAAAAGTAGATTTAGCAATTAAAACAAATCATTCTATGATTATGTTCCTATTTTATTTTTGTGGGAACTTGCTACAAGAGCAAGTAGGTGCGACCCAGTCGTGCACTTTATTTATTAGCTGGTTGCTAACGTGATGGTAGCGACAAAGCCACATCCCAACCCGATTATTCGTTGCTCTTACCCCATGTAAATGATCCTGAACGACAATATAATATCGTTTTTGGGGTATGTACGAATGATCGACAAAAAATATGTCGACTGTTAAGAAATGTCGATTTATATCGATATCTACATTGCATCTACATATCTACATTTCAAAGTACCTATCGACTTAAAAAATCGACTCTTTAATTAAAAAAGGTCGTCGAAAATGTCGTCGAAAATGTCGACAAATCGACTTTCACCCCAGAAAAATGTCGTTAAAAGTTAAAATCTCGACTTAAAGAAATGACTGATACTGAATGAGGTATATATATAAAAATTTGTGAATATTTCTGTGCCACCGTTTTATTGCTTGACATCACCAGGCACCAGATGTCTCATGAGATTTGGGTCCAAATTATTTCAATGTCGATTTAAAAAAATCGATTTTCTAAATGTCGACTTTCGAAAAGTTGATTTATCAAAATACTGACTGATCAAAATTTCGACTCTGACAAAAGTCGATTTTAAAAATGTCGGCAAACAAATGAACATATTCAATTTACCTTTCAATAACGTCACCGATATAAATCTTTTTGTTTTTTTTCCAAATGATAAAAAATTCTTAAATTAATATTTTGTCTTTATTTTTATTTGATTTAATTAATTTCACATTAATGTAACTTCATTTTGCCTTTACTCATATTAAATCACTAATTTGCTCTTTATGAAAACATTAACAATTATACACTCAGAGAAATCGATTTACTCAAAATAAGTTTAAGTAAATGTGGCTTTGAGCTCTGATGACACCAATTTAAAGCCAAAATTACTGAAAAGTAGTAAAACTTTACTCAAAACAATGAAATGGTTTATTTAATTCAAAAAACGTATTTCTATGTATTGAGTCCTTTAAATTCTGGTGACGCCATTCAAAGCCATAATTACTTAAAACAAGGAAACATTTCCTTAAAACAAAGAAATGGTTTACTTGTTTTAAGTAAATTTGGCTTTGAATTCTGAAGACACCAATATTAAGCCATTCCAACTAACAATGTTGCTTCCAATTTGTTTGTTTTTCATTATTTGTTTGTATTTTTCTTCACCTGTAAGGACTAAGAGAAATTCATTTTGTTTAATTTTTATTATTATTCATTAAAAATATTAAAATTATCAACTTGTCTGGAAATCAAACTAAGGTCTCTTCGCAGTAATAGTCTCCCTTGGAATACACAAATTTAAAAGTACAGTTTTAGCACATTAATTGAGAAGAAACGACAACAAAATATTTGTTACGCAATAATATTTTTTTATTTTAATTTGTTTTTTTTTTATTTATACTAAGATCAAAAAATTTATAAAAACGGGAAAATTTTTTTCGTAACATTGTGTTTCGCCTTTTCAATCAAGGGAACGGAGTTTTTTTCCGAAAAGTCACTTAAAGTAATTGGTCGGATTAGAGGGTGTATACCTATGCAGTATGCAACATACTGATGTAATGTATATACAGGGTGATTGGTTTAAGGTGCACCAAAAAGCTTGAGCTTGTAGGTGGGGTTAAGACAAGAAAAAAATCGTATGGGAGGGGGGTCTATTTCCCCCCGGCAATTTTCTAAAAAATTGACTTTAATCAGAAAAAAAATATTTAAAAACAACGGTGAATGATACAAAGCCTTGCTATATCTTTTTGGAAAGCCAGAAAACTACTCTTTTATTTAATTTTTAAATTAAGTTGTTTAAGTGAACAGTTTTAAAAAAATTAATTTTCAAACTCAAAATTTTGAAAAAAAAAAATTTCATCCAAATTTTTTCAAAATTTTATGTATTTAACTATTATTTTTATTTTCAAAACTCAATGCTCTTACTAATTTTTAGTCAAAAACAGAAAACCAGATGCCAAAATGTATCTTAGTTTTTGAGAAATTAAGAAAATACTGAAAGCACTTTTTCAAAAAAAGGTGCAATCTGGTTAATCTGGTTAAAAACAATTAACTGGGTTAACCAGATTTCACCTTTTTTTTAAAAAAGTGCTTTTAGTATTTTTTTAATTTCTCAAAAACTAAGATACATTTTGGCATACGGTTTTCTGTTTTAACTAAAAATTAATAAGAGCATTGAATTTTGAAAATAAAAATAATAGTTAAATATATTTTTTTTTTAATTTTTGTTTTCCCCCCTCCCATACGATTTTTTTCTTGTCTTAACTCCACCTACAAGCTCAAGCCCTACTCCCTTATAAATCCCGTTACTGGTTTAACCGATTCTTGAAAACCTGAACTACGTATATATAGTCTAAGAGATGGGAGTAAAAATTCCGGACCATATCGTTACATTCTCCATTATATACGTATGTATGCAAAAAGTTAGTTTTGTACGAGATTGTTTTTTTTTTTTTGCGAAAAAAAATCATGTAAAAGTTCCCACCTCCACTTGTGTCTTCCAGTCTGTCTTCTGACTGTCTGGATATTTCTCTTCCAATTCCAATCTAACCATTTCCTGAAAAACACTGCAACCAGCTCTCCGTCTAATATCGTATGTATAGTAGCTTCGCGTGGAGATTGATTTAGTAAACCCGCCTAGGATTCTAGGAGTGGAAGAAAATGGGAAAGAAGCATTTTCCCACCTTCTAGAAAAATGCCAAAAACGCCCGAAAGGGATCTACCCCAATCTTTAGTTTAGGTATATATGTATTCATGAGTCCCCGACTCCGCTTGAAGGTGAATATAAAGATTGAAAATTATATCTTAATGACCAGGAGGAATTGCCTCGTAGGCCCATTTGAAATTCCAGGTTTTCATTTAGGGATTTCTGTCGAAAAGGAATGCTTTTTATTTTGACAGTTTTCTAAATTTCATTAAAAAAAACAACATTTTTTTTTTTTTTTTTTTTAATTTTATTTTTGGTATAATTTAGGTAAGATAAATATTTTAAGATAAATATCTATTGAATACTTAACCTCTGTAGAATATAGTTTAACCAAATATTGAACTATATCAAAGTCCAATAGCTCTTTTGATAAAGATATAAACATTAAACCTTGTTATATATAAAATATCTCTTCAGAAATAATATGCCTATATGTAGTTCATACTCAAATAACCACAAAATGACGAAACAATTTCAAATAATAATAATCTTCCATAACATTCAATTACAATCGACTTACATCTGTATATCTTCTATAATATGTTGCCTTATGAGAAACATCATCATCATCACTCTAGAAACCATTTCGTTATAGAAAATATCTATAAGATACATTATTGTACAACAATATCTCATATAATTAAAGTCTCTAAACTCAGTCTGAAATTTCGAGTATAACTATTCATTTATCTTAAATGGCAACAACATTTAAATAAATTGCATATTGTATCTTCTATCATCATAGATATTCATTTTGAAAGGTCAACCTCATAGTTTTGGAGAAAATTAATTTTAGAAATTATGTGGTTTGCTCTAAATTTATATTGATTTTTCACAGACAAAATATTCCATGGTCATTCAATTGCACGAATAAATACATGTTCGTTTTTATTTTTATAAATAGATTAATTTTTTGATTCCCCTTTTAGATGTCAGAATTTATAAACTGATGAACAGACAACTTGAGAAACATTCATTCGAAGAGCTAAGCTGATATTTAACATATCATGGAACTTATTCATCTGCAACAAAATGTAAATGGAGTAGAACTCAATAATCCCCTTCGCAATCATTCAACAGGCACTCACTTGTTGCCATTTCATTTAAAGTTCAATTTCTTCGAAAAAATATAATAGTATCTAAAGCAACTCATTGGAGATATCAGATTATAAAGTAAACTTTAAGTTAGTTTGTATTCGTACATTAGATACGAATAGTAAGAAGCGGATAAATAAACATTAAGAAGATATACACAGTTGCACTTGGCATCATTGAATTTATGGTCGTTGGAATGATATAGAAGCAGAGATAGCGTTTTACATCGCTTCTCTGTTCAATTTTCAATCAGAGAGGCAATATTGTTTATCCATCGATTAAGTAAACAACTTTCAATCAATGCTCTAGCTGCCACTGCCATATTGAAGGGCTTTAATAGACCCTTTCCTTCTCTTTTCTATTATGTGTTTGTATATTTCTATAGATATTGTTGGATTACAAAGAAAATGCTGCAGAGAATGAGGACAAGTTTGAAATTTATAGCTTCCATATGGCTTATATGGGATCGCACAATTTGTGATACTTTCTATAGCATAAGGCACTCCTTCTAGTATCATTAAACGATGGGTATTTCAAGTTAATCATGTGTCTCTGGGTGCAATGCTTTTCGAGTACAGATTGCTTTGGTTGTCGTATAAAGATATGGACGGAGGTGGAACTTTACTTGAGGACCATTCAGTTTCTTCAATACACAGGATTCCAATAGAAATGATTCTATCTAAACCAGGAGTCTATCTATACAAAAGTAAATCGTTATACTAAACCCCCGAGTACATAAATAGGTCTTGGGGCATTTTACGGAAGAGGTTTTCTTAGAGTAGAAAGCCGTAGTATTTATTTATACACTGGAAGAAATTATACAAAGTTAATCAAATATATTCAGCAAGCTTATCAAATTTTCGAAGAACATATTAGAGAATGAAACATTTTTTGTCAAAAAAGTGATGTAAGTTGAACTAATGAAATAAGCGGAAATTTACGTATTGACAAGGTGCTTACTCTCCAACTGATAAGTCCATGCATCCGCACGAAACATCATTTTTTCCTGGACTAACACTAAAGGCCATAACAAGCTTATATGAATCAGAAGTAAACATTTCTAACAGAAAATTACATAAACGCATTCTGAAATAATGTACCTTCCAAAGAACCTAAAGAGACTCTATTAAGGAGGAGCGCATAGTGCGAATTATGTCAAAACATTCAAGAGACTTCTATCATAAAGTCTGAAATGAAGACATATATAGTTGGTATAGATAAGTCGGTAAACACAGCTTCTATACGAAATATATTAATCTTCTTAAGCCCTCATAAACTTTGAAGAAAAAAAGTAGGCTCTGACAATTTAATTTCTTTGTTCCTGATGCTAAATTCAGAGCTCAAAGGTCTGACTCTGGAAGAATCCTGGGACAACAGGGAGCATGAGAGCATCCATTTATTACTGACGCCAACATACAGTGGTTAAAATATCGCAATATTATCAAAGGAGTGGCCGAATCCCATCGTATCATGCTATAAACTACGCCAGAAAATGTGAAAATGATGAATATTGATGTTTAATATGCGAACACCTGAAAATGTTAACAAATGATGCGCATTTGAAGGTGGTGTAGTAGAAAACAAGAGCAGTAAAAAAAGAGTAAGAGTAAGAGGAGAAAAAGACATTGCGAAAAATGCCTTCCTGTTCAAGAAAACCGAAAAAGATCTGCGATCATAACAACTCTCGGAAGTTAAAAACAAATAAAGAGCACGACTGAGTCAAACAAACTTGTTCCTTTGGCAAGTTACTTTCGTGTTGATGACTGGAAAAGACTGAAAAGTAAAAACAAATTAAATTTAATTAAGTGGAGTATTTATGATTGAAATTCAATTTTAAAGGTTTTGTGGCCTTTACTCCAAGTTTTACATTTCGCCCTGGTTTGATGATGGAAAATTCATTTGGCCATTTTTTTTATTATTTTTTGCAGGTATTTTATATTTTGAAATAAGTACCCAGTATTTAAAAAAAAATCACTAAAAACAATGTATGAAATAAGAAAAAAAATTATATGCAAGATATCAGCGTAGGCAATAATTCAATTGCATGAAATTTTATTAGAATTTATCATATATTTTTAATTTTTTTTAGAAAAAAAATCTTTTTTATAAATTACTTTTTTTCAACATGCAGTATTGTTCAGATTTGGCAGTAGTCTTAGAGTAGTGAATTTCGTCAAAATCGGTGCACTCATTCAAAAAAAAGGTAGATTGCAACGGTTCTATGTCAGGTACCGTTAAAAATCCGATTCTAAAAAAAAGTTTAGTTGAAAGACGTTTGCAACAAATCAGTCATATAAAATTGTATCGAAATTGATCGTATTTTTTCAAAGAAAAATTGAATTGTTGGTTTTAAAAAAAAAAATTTTTTGTTCAAAAGTTACTTTTTTTCAATTTTTTTTTTGCAGTTTTATTCAAGTTAAGCAGTTGTTTTAGAATATTAAATTTAGACAAGAACGGTTGCACTCGTTTAAAAACGATGTGGGTGCGGTACCGTCAGTAAAGTGATTCTGAAAAAATAGCTTCCATCTAAAATCCTCTTTGGCAACAAATCAGTCATGTATAATATTTAATCAAAATTGAGCGTATTTTTTCGAGAAAAATGGAATTCCAAAAAAAAACTTTTTATAAAAAAATATTTTTCAAATTTTTTTATTGCAGTATTAATCAAATTTAGTTGTAGTCTTAGAATTTCAAATATTGTTAAAATCGATGTAGCCGTTTAGAAGATAATCGGTATAAAAAAAAGTACCGTAAATAAGCTGATTCTGAAAAAAAAATCCCATGAAAGACATCAACATTGGCAACAAATTACTCATACCAAATTTTATCAAAATAGATCGTATTTTTTTCGATAAAAATGTATTTATCGGTTACGCTTATATTGTAGGTATTTTTATACCTAGGTCAAAAATTAAAAAAAAAAACGTACTCAAAAAATACTTCTTACCAATAGTTTTGAGAAAATCTAACTAACCGCTTAGACTGCAGGTGTCGGTACATGCATACAGACAGATAGACAGACACACACACATATAGAATTGCCGGACCCACTTTTTTCGACTTCTCTATCATCGTAATGTCATGTTTGATTATTATCTTAAAACTTTTTTTTTACGAATGTATAACTTGCCTTAGGTATAATAGGTTCTTACCTATAATCGCAAGGGAAATCAAACCCCTTTTTAATTTATAATATCAAATACCACTATTATTTCTTTAGAAAACAGTTCAACAGGTTGGAGTGTGTGTCATTCTTTTTCACACATCTTATATCGAAATGTTTTTTACGTTCCCGAATTCGTTTGTTGTTCAAAATAGGGTCAAGCCACTTTTTTCAGCTACTTCTCCAGCCTAATTTTTTGCAATGTTTTGAGCAGACCATCCGCATTTTCTTCCTTTATTTCTAAAATTTGCCCAAATAGTTAAATTAAGAACAAATTTAAAATTCTTTATAACAGTTAAGAGATGACCTACGGTGAGAAAATTACTTACTCCTTCTGAGGCTTCCGATATTTTTGTCAAATTATTTAATAAGGCATTCACAGCAATATGTTTCGCCGACCATCTCGTCTGTCGTCTGACTAGCTACTTCCTTTTTAATTTGTTTTAACGTATTTTTTTGATAATGTCTTACCGTAGTCGTAGTAGAGCCAACAAAAAGGCAATATATGTATGTACTTTTTGAATCAGTCCTAGGTTATAGCTTTCTGGCATGAACAGGCAGAATGAAAAGAATGAGCCGGAGGGTTAGTCTTCTACGTCGTTCGACGGTGTTCTATATTTACCTATTTTTGTATGAAAGTTCCTATAGAAACAATCCTTACTTAGGCTACTTGGCTTCAGCTTCAACAATCAAGATTTTTCGGAACTTCTTCTGTTTATCACTTTACCCTAGGTATGAGCTTCTTTTCTGTGAGCAACCACTTGGGGTTACATCAAAGATTTTAATGGCTGGTGTATATACATTTTTGTACATTTGCTGTTCATATACCATCGTTAAATACGTATTCTTCTAATTAGACTATATACTCTTCTCAGTCACACAGTATCGAAACATATACTGGACAGAAAAACAATAGAAATATATTTCGTTTAAGGCGGGGTGGTCAATGGCTATCTATGTCTACGCACAATACAGAAGAACGTAATAACAAAACCATCCATAAGGATCCTCACCTGAAATTGCAGCCTTCATTCAAAAAACGTTCAGATCATGGGTCATGATTTCTTTCTTTGTAATTTTCGATGGTTTTGCAGTTTGTATAGGTTAGGTATAGGCGAGCCTTTTTTCAATGACGGATATTCAATCTTCCTAAAATCAGTAAAACATTTTCACCATCCAAAAAAACGAGTTTGTTCGACCCACATGTACTTAAAATTTTCTCTTTCTTTGTTACTCTTGCTCCTGATATGCACCCATGGTGCTACTACAGCTTCAAGATGCTGTGAAAGCAATTGAACTTTAAAAAATACTATAAGGTAAACAAGCTTTGATTTGCTTGGTTCTCTTTTTATCACATATTATTATTCCTGCCATATACCTACGATACAGACTACGACTTCGACGCACGACATCGCCTTGGTACATAAAACTTCCTTCCTACCGCCTACCGGCACCAACGACCAGTAGTTAGTTACGGAAAGGCTTGTGGCATACAACATCTAATGGTGTGGTCGTGGTGGCAACTCCAAGAGAAAGAGCAAATGAAATATAATATCTTAAAATACCTCACAGAGACTGTATGGAGACTGGAGGTGTATGGTGCACTGATCTCTCCATCAAGACGCCAATGAAACTCGAGGGGAACTTAAAGTTGGATGCATTTCGAAATAAAAAAAAATAAATATATTATTTATCCCTAACCGTATAAGATTGTTTGCTCGGGACGTCTAGGCTTTGAAATCAAAGTGAACCCACTCACATAATAATGCTTTGCCTCTAACGTTTAGGAGATGGCGATGACGACAATAGGGTCTTTCTTGGAAGAGTATCGATGAACTCATTAAAAATCGCTAGGGCGGCCTGCGTATTCCATAAGTTTCTTTAGTTACCATGAGTATAGGTAAGTATATGATGAAAATAATATAAGAAGGAGATGAAGAAACAGAAGCAGGACGAAGTTCAATTAGGTAATGACTTTTTAAAAAAGGGCTTGGTGGGCGTTTGATGAACTCCTTAATACACCTCGAGAGCACACTTCGTTGGCACGGAGAAGCATCCATGTTGATTGGAATTGATTTGGATTTTAATTTTACACACGTACATAACGGAAAAAGAGAAAAGTTTTGACGTAGAAAAATCTGTAAGTTAAATGCATTGATATAGAAGAGAGATTAGTGTCGGAATTGTGAAAGGAGGTGTTTTCTTATTTATGACTAGCACAACTGCTTAATGATTATAGATGTACCTACGTACTTTATAGTTCTTTAAGCAAAATGTCAACAAGATTCACCGTGTTAACTTCAATAGAATGTTGATATTATTTAAAAATAAAAAAAATATCTGGGGATAAGATAAAATAAAATGCACGACTATATGAGTGATGTTTTGCCTATGTCCGTTTTGTAATTTTTTTTTTTCAGAATCATCTTATTAACGGGTATAGGTTGAACTGTTCTGCCATCTCCATGAGAGATGATCGACAAACTGGCCAAAATTTAGATCAGAAACGTACTAAATGTTTGTTATCTATGAGCAGATTACATCTTAGCTCCGTAATTGGTGTCATAACCGGACACTGCCTCATAGGAAGACACGCCATAAGACTTGGCGTATTCTCTAATGATTTTTGCAAAAGCTGCATGGACGAGGAGGAGGAGGAGACTATCACCCATCTTCTCTGTTCATGCCCAGCTCTCTCCCAAAGACGTAAATTAGACCTGGGTAATTTCTTTTTCGACGATCCAAGCGATATGTCGAATGTTGATATTCTATCTTTACATCGCTTCATAAGAAGCTCCAACTGGTTTAATTAAAGAAATACTCCCTCGCTCATTTCGTGGTATCACAACGGACCTATCTGTGGTCTAAGTGTGTCAGTAGTCTTCCTGACAGCCACATAAACCTAAACCTAAACCTAACGGGTATAGGTACTTGTTATAGAACTACTTACTGAACTTGAATAAAACTGCAAGAAAAAAATTGAAAAAAGTATTTTTTGAAAAAGTTTTTTTTTGAGAAAACCGATATTTTTATTTTTTTTTTTTCGAAAAAATGTTATGAATTTTGATAAAATTTCTTGTACGTACATAATTGATTTTTTTCAATTGATTTTCTTGGAAAACAAATAGATAGGTGTCTTGTTTACCTACCTATATATTTCAAAATATAAAATACGCAAGAGAAGAGCTCTAGATATATTACATTTTTTAAAATATGCGTACCTATACCTCCTTCTGAAAGGGGGGACGTGGGCTTCTTTTTCATAGAAACCAATGCTTGCATTTATCTATAGGTACAAGAAACAGTTATTATGTTTTGGTGCAGTTATCGACACAGTTATCTTTTAGTGATGATGAGTTGACGCTTGAGGAGTTGAAACACTGACGTTTGACTTTGACGCAGGCCCATGTGCAGAAATTGCTGAAAGGTTGGGGTTCTTATTTTGCATATAAAGTACTTACATTAAAAACGAAAATAAAGTATTGATTTTATAATTCACATAAAACACATACTATACCTAGGTACATGCATCGAGTTGGGGTCAAAATCCCGAAAACCCGTAATCTCGAAACCCCAAAATCCCGAACACCCAAAATCCCGAAAACCCAAAAGTTGTATGATTTTGTAACTTCCCCCACAAGAGTTAAATAATTTCCAACCAAAAGAAATTTATTTTATACTCAATTCGGGATTTAGGGTTTTCGGGATTTTGGATTTCGGGTTGATCTTTTTTTTTCCAATGGCAATTATCAACAACATTTCGTATATGATGTATGTGGGAGCCGGACATTATCCCGAAATCCAAAATCCCGAAAACCCTAAATCCCGAATTGAGTGGAAAATAAATTTCTTTTGGTTGGAAATTATTTAACTCTTGTCTAGGTTCATTAATAAAAAAACTGATTCTGTGAAAATACTGAAAAACTCGTCCGAAACTTAACGATGGTTATAATTATAATTATATAATTATAATGATGGTTATTATTATAATGAAAAAAAAATCATTCAGCCTTCTAAAGACATTGTCGATCTGAGATATCTTTTGATATGGCGCGCACATTGATATTATTTGTATGGGAGGGTGGAAAAAAATCCATAAAAACTAAACCACTGAACTGATTTTGTTAAAATCTTCAAGAATGATAGTCAATAACGAGGAAAATCAACACTATTAATTTTCACCAACTGCCAGGCGCACTTTTAAGAAAAAACGAAAAAATATATATGGTCATCAAAACCAAAATAAATCTGTGTTTTCTGATTAGGTAAACATTTATGTTATTGGGGAAAATGCAGCCGAAATTTGATATTTGATTTTTTAACCTCAGTAGGTATATACTTATTTATTATTATTATCCTAATGGGGAATGGTCCAAATAAAACGACGCTTCCTTTTATTGGGAATTTTTAATTGACTTCTATCGTTCTACGGGTTATCTAAGCTTCGTTTTGAGTTATACCCGTATACTTCCTTATGATTATATGAATGAATAATTTCGGAATTCTTCGTTGTCTTAGACTTAGAATTACCTAAAGCTTTCGGTCCGTTTTAGAAATTTTTTCGACGCTTATAAATCATGAGATGATCATGATATTGATGGACCAACTAAAAGCAAAATCTCTCATTAAACTGTTAGAGATTTTAGTCTTGCTTGACTAGTTCTAAGGACGAAGTTATAGCTATCATTGAAACTCATCATTGAATTCAATTTCAAGGCAAATTATACATCATTATTGGTGTTAATTGGTATTAAAATGAAGGTAATGAATTATAGAATTTGTATATACAAAAAAATAACTCAATTTGATCTTGATTCGAGTTTAATGATTATTAAAATTTCAATGATCATTGAAAAGACAAAAGTGTAAATATAGCGTGAACTTAGCCGAAATTGCGTTTTTTTTTATATAATTTATTGTTATTTTTTCATTTGAATACCAATTAACATTAACATAGTTGAATATTTTGCCTTAAAATTGAAAAAGAAAATTTTCAAAGATGCGAGTTTCAATGACAGCTATAACTGGCCCCTAAGTCCGTTGATGGTACGACATAAATTACTTTACATGATGAAGTTAAATCCTTCAATTGTATGTGTAATTTGATTTCATATTCTTCCAAAAAGGTATAGATAGATATATAGATAGATAGATTTTTTATTCAGTGATTCAAAAATTTTGTTTCATACATTTATTGTTTTATGAATAAATTTTAAGACTTGACAAATAATGTCGTCTGCCCGAGTGACAATGTTATTTCATATGTATACAATCTTACATCTCTTTACTTTGCTTTACATACATTATTATAAGAACTTGGTACATTAAGTGCAACATAATTTACTTTTAATTGATTCAAACAAATTTAAATCGAGAACAGTGAGAGACTTTTAGTTTAGTTGAAAAAAAATCAGCTTTTAGTTTGGCAAAAACAAAAATTAAATGACTTTAAGTTTATGAAAAACAAAAACAAAACAAAAATAAGAAAAAGATTGCTTTTAGTTTAGCTAAAACAAAAATAAAAAATTTTAACTCAAATCAATTCTATAGGACATCGCTTCGGTAGTATACTTTTGGATAGGAAACCAATCTTTTCCATTAAGGTAACTTATTACTTCAATCTCGTTGAGAAAACTTTTTCAGAAGAAGAGTCTCCTTAGCTCTTTCAATATTGTATATACTCCGATGAAGTGTTTAGTGTTAAAAGGTATAGGTATATGCAAATGGTATAGGTATACGTAAGGCGGCCAACCGTCCCCCATTGAGGGGGACCCCGCAAAACCACAAAAGTGTCCCCCATCATTTATAGATTTCCATGTCTCCCACTCCATCTACAACTGTGAAACAATGTATATTTATATATACACGTGCCCACTACACTACTACTACAGAGAAAGAAATTTTCTATAGAAATTTTGTTAGAGTGTCTGTCTGTCAGTCTGTCAGTCGGTTTGTATCGTCCAAATCACCCCATTCCTATACCAAAAGCATCAGATCAAGCCATCACATTGATTTCCACTTCTTTTAAGTATTAACGCACCTTGCAAAGTGTGGTCTAGAATTGTGCTGTTTCAGCATGGAGTTCTTTCCAATAAATTGTGCGAATAGAACCACATATTTTTCAAGAATGTTGTTGATGTCAAAACTGGAGTTTAATGGAATCTCTTCAGAATTGTTACCGGTGTGCTTCTGTTTCTGAAGAGTATATATTTCATTATAGATGCTCTCTATGATCAACTGAGGCCATCTGGTGAGCACGGATAAGACCTGGACGCATCCGTGAAAAGAACGCTACTCCAGAAGGCAATACTCACTATTGAAATGAGAATATCCTACTCGTTAAACAAACAATAAGAAGTAAAAACGTAAAGTGTTAAGTTATAATTTTTTTCCATTTTCTTTAATTTGTGTCTTTTTTCTAAGTTTTTTTTTTTTTTTAATTTTCGTGTTATAATTACAAAAAAGTATCAAAAACAAGTTTTTTTTTTTTAACTAACTTGAAAATGTTGCAAAATTTTAAAGTGTGCAACTTTTTTTGTAACTCAGTGTATAAAAAAGGAATATTTATGTAATTTTTCATTCAACGATCGGAAGGGGCTATGAGTAAAAACAACTCCCTAAACCGTACCATTCATTGCTCGCTGATACAACAGGTGAGAACCAAAATTGTTCCGTTATCACCCATATTTTTTTGTTGTTGGTCATTTTTTATATTTCATAGCCTTTAACAAGTGGCCAAAGAAATAGAGCACAGTTTGATTTATATATACTTAGTTATCAATTGTAAATCGAAAGTTGCGATCGAAAGTCGTATTTTTTGTAATCTCGGTTGTAATTTAAACACGGTGTGAACAAAATATGGGCCGAGGTGTTCATGGTACTTCAGAAAAAAGGAGTATCATTTATGAGCTCCATAAACAAGGGAATTCCATTCCAAGGAGATTTGGAATAGAATTCAAGAAGCGTGGTACTCTATCCCCCAGAGCAGATGCCAAAAATTAGTGGAAAGTTTGCCAAGAAGATGCCACGCTACTCTGAAAAATCGTGGTCAACCAACAAAGTATTAACTTGGTAAATATAGAAATTATATAAAAACCCATGTTTCGTTCCTCAAATTAAGATTTCTTAACAGATTTTCCAATGTGTGCTATTTCTGTGTCCACCACAAATTATGTCATCACAAATTTAAATATTTTTTTTAAATTCAACTCATATGAATTTAATTCTAAGTTTTCTATTTTTTTTGTACTTAAATACCTTATTGAGCTATACCTGTAAATAAATCAATATTATATTTAATAAGTAAACAGTAAACAGTATTTTCAGAACAAAAGTCATGAGTGTGCTATTTCTCTGTTCAGAAACAGAAATCAATTTTTCAAAAAACGTACAAAAAAAATTGTAAAATGTATTGCAATATCTGGTAAATTTCAGGTATTGCATAATTGTTGAACCAAATCTAGAAATTATTTCGTATAAAATAACTGCTTGGAAAGTTGCAGCATTTAATAGCAAGTTCGTGCAACCCAGTCGGTCCTTTTTCACACTCACAATCCAATCTCAACCTTAATTCCTACTCTCTGGTCCACGAGAATGTCCCCCATTAGCTTTCCATAAAGTTGGAAACCTTAGGTATATGTCAAACATTCTCGGTGTCTTATGAACATAGAACAATAAATTTCTCTGAAACAATCAAATGGAACAATGATTGCCACTTCACGCTATAAAACTTCTTTTATTCCTCACTTTCATTTTGTTAATTCAAAATTTCCCAAAAGAAATTTTGCCTTTCAGTTTTGTTTAACTTAGTTTTCAAAAAATTTTAATGTATCGGCAACACCGTTAAACACTGTTGCTCTCAATTAAAACTGCTTTATGCTTTATGGCCAATTAAGCACCAATCGACCAAGAAATATAAAGTCTCTTGATTCATGTAAACCTTAACACAATAAGAAAACAAAATCCGAAAACACGTGTAATATGTCACTGTTTCTTTTTATTGCCAAGTCAAGCAAGCAATTCAACTACATATTGCAGCTGTTATAAAAAAAAAATAATAAAAAAGTTAAAATAACTTTTAAGAAGAAATATGTAAGTAAAAAACAATTTTGATGTCACTTCACAGTAGAATTTTCACTTTGATAAATAGTTTGGATTTTGAATCGTTGCATTGAATGCTAACTCCCCTCTTTCGCTGACCCATTGAAGCACAACCATTCAACACTTTAACACTCATACATTCATCCACTCGTGTCATCACCACACAGTATATCGTCTTGTTTCCGCTTTTTGTTTTTCTTTATTTTCTTTTAGTTTTTTGAGGTTTGTAAGGAAAGAGTAAACATTTGTCCGAGAAAAAGGATTGCGAACATTACTCATATTGCTAACGGTTGTTTCCACATAAACTTTTTCTTTTCTTCTAAAAATAAAAATAAACATTTTTTTTTATTTTCTTGACGTTTGAACAAAGAAATCCACTTTGGGAAGTTATAACGCTGTTTTTGCTGTAGCAACATGATGATGTTTCATGAAACACTCATAAGGCACACTCAAGCATTTATAAAGAATAGAGAGGTACCTCCTATGGACCTACATACATATTTCGTAGAATGTTAATTGTTTACCCTTATGATCTTTCATTTTGAAGTGACTTGTTTTTTGGTGAATAACTCTACGTAATTAATTATTCCGATGACTAAAAAGATGCCAGATGGAATTGTTTTTTTTTTTTTTTTAATTGGAGGAGCACTATCTACTAATTGCTTGTGTGCGTGTATTTTTAATTCAAAAATAAAAGTATTGTTCAACTCGAAATTCGAAGAATATTTAAATTAAAAAAGAGATGAGTGCAGGTCAAGAGCAAGAATACACTATTTTGTGTCAAATTAAAAAGTTAACATCATTTCATTGTGGCTCTGAAGTTCTTAGAAATGGATTTTTGACGATGACAATGTAAATGGTAGGAAGTTGGTTAGAAGGTATAAATTAAAACGTTTTTGAGAAATACTATATAGGTACATAACTCTGCTTATCAGAAAGTACTGTGGTGTGTATGTGGTGCGTGGTGTGTATATGTGATTCATGGTGGTTTAAAATATATTGAACCAAAAACCCTCATCCGATTAAGTTCAATTGTTTTGGCGAGAACTATCAAATATTCTACTTGAGAGTTTCCAGAATTTCAAACTTGTTCTCATCATAGTCTTTTCTTAAAGATAAATGCCACGACTGGGTCGCACAAACTTGCTCTTGTGGCAAGCTATACCTTACAGTTTAAAACGGTGCAGAAAAAGTACTTCACGGTCAAGTGCTCCAAATGGGAATATCACTTTTATTGGAAATTTATTTCGAACTTCAATGTGGATTAATTTCCCACTGAAGGTGAGATTTTCTTGCACTTTGTAGTAAGAAAGTTTTTTTCTTTCTAAAGTGGACTTGTTTCTCACTGACTGTGAGAAATAGTTAAACAGTACCTGGATGGAGCATTTGTGCCCCCAACAGTTAATATTGGTAAGAAAAGGGGGGAGTTTCTATGTGGAGCACTTTTCGTTGCAGGGAAATAACTTCACATGGAAAATTCACTTCAGCATTTATGGTAAATAACTTCAATTTTTTGTCTTGAAGTGTGGGGTGCATGAAACTAACTTCACTGGAACTAACTTCACATGGGAACTAACTTCACCACTAGTGGGAACTTATTTCACTTTTTTTTTTTGGTGAAGTAAATTCTCACTAAAGGTGAGAACTAATTTCATTTGAAGATTGTGTGAAGTTAATTCCCATCTACAATTTTTATATTACAGCAGATATAAAGTTGAAAACATGGGGCGACTTTAGTTCCCGGTGTCTCCAACAGTTAAGATTGGTAAGGGGGCATGCTGCCACCCTGCAACCCCCCTGCTTGGTCCACTATAGGATTTGGGGTGGGTGCTAGTTTGGGTGGGTGCAAGTTTGGGTATGAAATATGTGCATTTTGTATGAAAAGTGTAACGTCACCCTAAAGAGTGAAATAATTTTCCGACAAAAAGTTAAGTTATTTCGTCAAGTTTGTTCACGTGAAGTTAGTTCCCTAGCACTGAAGTGTGGTGAATAATACGGTGCAGGAAATGTGAAGCAAGTGCTCCACATGGGAATTCATTCCACTTTTAGTGGGAATCTGCTCCACTTTTCAATGAAAAGTGATTCCCAGTCGTAGTGAAACATTTTAAAAAGTGTGGTACTATTTCCCACCTCAATGCAGAAAAATTATGTTATTAAAGCAAACAAAAAAAAAAAACATTGGTCCTACTTTACTTCCCGGTAGTATACCCAAAGGAGTTAGAAAGGCAGTATGCCCCCCTACCTATTTGTACTGTTGGGGTACAATTGGCATACCCATGGTACTGTTCAGTGAAAGTTAAATTATTTCTCACAGTCAGGGGGAAGCAACTCCACTTTAGAAAGTGAACTACTTTCTCACTTAAAAGTGCAAAAAAATCCCATCTTCAGTGAGAAATTAATCCACATTGAAAAGTGGATCAGATTTCCACTAAAAGTGGAATAAATTCCCATGTGGGAACGACCTGGAATTTGGTGAAGTTATTTCTCACCTTAGTATTCTTTGATAAAAACAGTGAATCAGTTGAAAATATGTGGCGACTTTAGTTCCCGGTGCCCCCAACAGTCTGGCGAGTTAGAATTGTTGCGAGTTTGGGTGATAAAAATTTGGGTATGCAATACTGTGTGAATAGGTATTGTATAACTTCACCCAAAAGAGTGAAATAATTTTCCGCCTAATAGTTAAGTTATTTCCCACTCAAAGTGGGAAATAACATCACCTTAAAAAAAAATTAAGTTATCCTACTATACAAGTGGTGAAGTTATCTTCCATGTCAAGTTATTTTCCAGTGAAGTTATTTCCCTGCACAATTTAAGATTTATTTTCAGGAATTAATTTTATAAATTTTCAACTTAACGAACTACAGTTTTAGTGCCCCGTGGCCTCTTGCGAGGAAGTGAAAAATAATCCAAGAGTATAGCGTGATATTTCGGAGCTGTCCCTGTCAGTGCCACTAAATTTATCTTTTTGTTTTTATTTATTGAACTACAATTTGAATCGATAGAGAAACTTTCTTCTTTTTCGTCGATGTGATTTTAAAATAAATTTTTGATCACATAAATTCAACATTCATAAATGTAAATGAAACAAGTTTTAGATTATCTCCGTCATTTGATGTTTGTAAAAATAATAAGTTGAAATATTTCACAATTCATAATTGACTTTGTTATACAAACAAGAATGATTAGGCCCTAGGCCAGCAACACATATTTTTTTCAATAACCCATCTTTATCCCATAATAAATCAGAGGGATCATGCTCATACAGTCATACTATATGTATAGGGCTTACTTCTTTCAGTCACAGACATAAAAAGAGACGGAAGACGAAAGAGTTCATTTGATTCCTTTATACCATTGTGGTTTTTTAATGACGAGTTCGGCGTGCATAGAATTTCATAATAAAACCAATTCTAAGTAAGTCCGGCCCATAGTCAGTGACGCATTCCATGGAATACAGGAAGACAAATGCTTTCAAACTCTCTATGGGTCTTCTTAAGTAAATATGTACACATACACATATGAGATTACAACAAATAAACTAGGTATACCTACTAAACGAAGAGGACGAAGAATGTGTGTAATTTGGAAATGTTATTAAAGGACGGATAATGCTGGAGGTTCTGTGTTTGAATTTTGCCATACCAGAAATACTGGAATGGAACCTATTAATAACATGATGACAACATAAAGAGAAGGAGATTGAGAGGTCGAATACAAGGATGTATCTGGCGATGAATGAATGAATGATGTATAGGTTGCATAGTACATTGTTGGCACCTCTCACCTTTTCGAATTGTTTGAAGTGGTTTCTTATTTTAGAAATTTACAATATGAAAAAAGTGTTTACGGTAGATGAAGGTATATACAAAATATTGTTTGTTCAGTTTCGAAACACTTGTGAAGTTCTATTTATAATCATACAGATACCTATGATGATTTATTCATTTGTTCAACGTTTGATATCGCCGATAGGTGCATAAGAAATTGGTATATGTAGGAATACCTAACATATACTGCACAATGTAATTGGGTTATGTGACGAACACCTTTTCAGTTCTAAAATTCTGTATGTAAGTAGGTACCCAAATATATATATATTTTTTTTTTGCACAACTACGATTTCTACACTATTTTTAATTAATTTAATTTTTATACGAAAAATATATGAAACGGAGTTCTTAGGTACTGCAAAACAAATATAAGCAATGAATCATATTGGTATATTAAGGAACCTGTATCTTTCTACATTAAATCTTAAATTGACAATACCTACGTAGATATACCTACTTATTTCCGAATAAGGACTGCGAAGAACTGCAAAACCATTAACTAGACTTAACAGATGGCGAATAAGGAAAATTAATGCAAATGAATTTGAAATAATGCAAAAGACTTACATTTATAAATTATTAAAGATTAACAAATAAAATTAATTAAATTAATTAAATCAAAATTCAGTTTTTTGTAAATTTCTCGGAAACTATAAAATTTTCGCAAAAAAATATTAAGGTAAAAATTGTAGCTTATATGATTTTATACAAAATGGTTTTAACACTTTTCATAGTACCATGAACTAATTTTGAAAAAAAGTGTTAAATTGTTACAAAGTCTGTTTTTAGACAACATTGCACTTTAACTTTCATTAAGCATGAGCACCATCTGGTGTACTCTCAATACAAAGTGACAATATACACGAACAAACAATGTACCTAAGGCCGACCTTGGTTTTACACTGTCCTTCTGACGATTAGAAATTTTTTTCTCATTCTTCATGCGCCTTTCAATACGAAAAGTTCTTTATATTATTATACCCTTTTTTGTATTTGCCGCCGACACAAGTTGCTAATTTTGTATTAAAAAGTTTTTTTTTTCCTTGCATTAGCTAAAAGTAAAGGCACTTAAAACTAAATTTAAAAAAATAGAACTAAATAAAATAAAAGATTAAATTTACATCAAATACTGCGCATTCTTGTTTTCTTCACAAAGACAAAAGACGAAGAACAAGAAAACTGCCACAAAAAGTACACCAGTTGGTTATGATTTATGGAAAAATTCCTAATTTTGCCTATTACCATACCGGAGTCCATCGACAAAAGGGGTTTTGCACCCAAGATTCATTTGGCCGTTGTAAGTTGCTGCTCTGTGCCAAGAGTTTATGTTTCCACTTTGCAAGTATTACGTGCACAAAGTTTCATCAAAATCGTATTAGTCGTTTTCAGAAAATTTGGAAAAACTAATCTCTCATATAAAGGTTTTAGTTTTCCCTACTTTTCTCGAAAACGGCAATTATTTGCATTGCTTTATATATAAGTGCATTTCAGGATTTTGGCTAAGAGTGCACATAACAAAGATTTGGTGTCAACGCCTTCTTACAAATTCGGCTGGAAATTCCAAACAGCTGAACCGATTTTATTTATAAATTAAATTAAATGTGAAGCATAAGATGGCATTGAAAGCTTTTAGCTAAACAATTACATAAAACAAAAAAATATGATGCTACAAAATTTCATGACTCAAACTTTTTATATTCACATAGTTTGCAACAAGAGCAAGTTCGTGCGACCCTGTCATGCATTTTATTTGTTTCTGTGGATTAGGCTTAATGGGGAAACAAAAAAGAAAAACAAAAAAAAAACCAAATACTAGTGTAAAAGTGCAAAAACAGACTTTGCAATATTTTAACCTTTTTTCTCGAAATTGGTACGATGAAAAGTTTCACGACTATTTTGTAGAAAATCATATAAGGAACAATTTTTACCTTAAATTTTGTTTGATAAAAGTTCATAGTTTCCGAGAAATTCGCACGAAACTGAATTTCAAAGGAAACAAATCGGCAGCAAAGGTAGTGCAAAATTTTGAAAAAGTTTTTAAAGGTGGTAAAAAGGTGATTCTACGAAAAGTGAAATAAAATGCTCATAATGTCGGTAACATTTTTTTGGAAGCTTAAAGTCGTACAAATTAGTTCTGGTTAATTGTTAAAATGTCTTCGAACATTATTGAAATCGGCAAGTTGAAAAACTAAAAGTTATTAATTTTATGGCAATTTTTTGAGAAAAAAAGTGGCCAGGGGAATGAGATTTTGTTACGAGGGGTCTAAAAAATAATTATATCTTTTAAATTATCACTCATTCAATTCAAAATATAACTTTTTATTTAAATGGCAGAAACAGCTGGTCGATATCAGAGTTATTTATTGTGATAAGATAGCTTTATCTTTTCCATAATGGAGTGCTTGTAAAATTACTTTTAATAGCTTCAATACCACCGTTTAAAAGTAATGTTGGATCATCGATTTGAGATTCCATAGCAAAACCCTCGACAAAACCCGTTTAAATGATAATTTCTTAGACTGAAATTGTCAGTGACTATGCCCAGGGGAATGAGTACTTTCACAGTTCTTAACAAAAAACATATAAACGTTAAATTTGAAATAATACAAACAAACAAAACACACGAAAAATCCACTACCTCTTGCACAAATGTATGCATCAAAAGTGACATGACAAAAAGACGCGAGGTGTAGGCCGGATATTGTTTCAATGAGACTCGATACTTGACATATCCTGAGATGCGGAACTTATATCTATATAGACGTTATCGTTATTTTTGACATTTTCAATCTTTCAAGGGACTGATTAGAAATGCGGTTGACAAAGTTTACTTGATGATTTTTGTTTGCAATAAAATCAATTATTAAAAATGTTTCATTTGAGGTGGCAATGGTAGAGTTTGAGGAACAGAAATAGATGAGCAGCAATGATTTTTGAATGCTAACATGGGAGAGTGACACGCCAGGGTACTGAGAATATATACTTTAAAGTTTGAGCAAGAAAAAAAAAAACATCTGTGCACCATTTTGTTTAAACATACACCTATAGATTTTGATCAAATTTTAATCATCCAAATACATTATAAAAGCAAATGAATCGAATAACATTTAATTGAATTGAAAATAAATTAAATTAAAATAATACACTTAAAGTAAAAAGATTCAAACAAAAGAGAAAAAACTATGAAGAAAATAAAATAAGAGGAGTCTACAAATGATGTAAAATTTATGAAAATACTGGAAAGGAGAAGTTTAAAGAAGACAACTAAGAATGTAAAGAAATGCAATCAAATTAAATTGAAAAAAAGGATGAGAATCAAACTAAGGGCGAACGAATAAAAAGGAATAGAAACAAAATTTATTGTCCTATAATATTAGACAAAATTTCGCTATATAAATGCTAAAAATGACACCAAATTTATAAAGAATTAAATTCTTTGCCTTTTTGATTGGAGACATTTTTTAAATTTTTTTTTTATTGCTATAATAACAAGCAAAAAGATGTTTGGAAAATCACCTATTTTTCACATTTCATTCATTTTTTTTTCCAAAATTAGGAGATTTTTCACACACTTTTTTCTTATATGTAGGTATAGATACTTCAAAAGTAAAAGTTTGTTTTCCAAACCTATGGTGTTATTCGATCCGGATTTGCAATATTTTTCATTAGGGTTGGGTACGAAATCCCTACTGCCAAAATCCCGACTGGACTATAGCCCGACTGCCAAAATCCTGACTGACTTACAACTTGTTTTGGTAAAAGGCAATTTAAAACTGAATTTTTCAATATAAATTAATTGCAAAAATGTTTCATAACTTCATGTAGGTATCGTTTTTACCGGTTATTTTTCATGTTACCTTGTTATCTGGGGTAGCATTTATGGTATTCAATATTTTTTCGTCAAAATGAATAAAAAACCAACAAAGTATCACATTGGAACCAAAATTCAATGTTAGGAATAACTATGTTGGCTCATATATCACTTGCTCATTTATGTTTTATGATTTTATTGGTACTGTTTTCACCATTTTGGTGCAAACATTTATGCTTTTCTCCTTGATTCTTATGTATTAAAATTAATATTTTATTCTGTGTCTGGTTATTCGCAGGTTCAAGGGATTTTAGCTCCCTTTCTCTCAGTACAGTCGGGATTTTATCCCTATCCCGTTTTATTATGGTTTAATTATTATACATAAATTCTCAACTAAAATTTGTATGCGGTTTTTAACGTCAGTCAGGATGAGAAAAATTGTTCCTTGCAAACTAAAGCTTTAAAGAATAATAGCCACAACATAATAACATTGGATATTTCGACACTTTTAATAAATCTATAGGTATTCTGACTCCAACAAACCTAAGATTCATTACCCTAAACTTTTTCAAAACAAAAACGTTCAACACTAAACAAAAATGATTTACCTACCTATAAGCTTTCTGTTTGGAACGATCCAGAAAATCTTATAAAATTTCTGTAAATAAGCTATAAAAATATGTAAAACTTACACGCAGCTTATGAGTTATTAATGGTTTATTTCTGAAAACACAATTCATTGTTCTCAATTTGTGCATAAGCTAATGCCTTCTTCTCGCCTGCTGACCCAATATCGAATCAGTCCGAATGTGCCTACCATGAAATTAACTTTCCTTGTGCATGGTTCCGCAATCCGTAAACCATATGTCATGCCTCAAGCGCATTTACTGAATTGCACTACATTTACTAGGTATATGCGCTCAAACAGTGAAAAGAACGAGATTGAACAATCCGTTGCCATCTGCGACCTTAGAAATTTATTTTTCTACGCAAAGGAATGATGCACTCAAAGATGAAAACACAAGAAAACAAAAAAAAAACCTACTCGTATTCCGTATGGTGCGACGTGCGAGTATCTGTGTTGATCGTTAGTTACGATCAGTCGAGTATTCAGGTTCACCTACTTCTTTGCTTCTTCATATAATTTCTACTCGATTCTCTTCATCAAGATAGAGACGACGACTATGACGACTTCGACGATTACAACGATGTTGCTCCAGCATTTTTGTATCTTTTTATGGTCAAAACATTACAAAACTGGTCCAACCAGAGATGTTGCTTATTTTGGCTTTGTATTATGGCAAGACAACATTTTACATTGAACAACGCAAAGCCTCAAGATCTTTTTCACATCATGGTGTGGTTGACCGCGAAGTTGAAAAAAGTCTGGTCAATCCATTCCCTTTGTATTTTTGTAGGTATTTCTGAAAATTTTTGTTACGTATTCACAAATGAAGGTACCTATGTATTTCATTTTTAATTATTATGAAATTTAAAGGGAAGCTATAGATTTTCAAGAATTTTTTATTTGTAGATACTTCATACATAAAAGGAATGTTTTTTTATTCGTGAAAAAAAAATTGAGATAATAATCAAGCATTAAGTACATTATAATGATAGACAAGACGAAAAAAGTTAGTCCGGCAATTTTGTCTGATTGTCTGTTATGGGGCTCCTACAGCCGATTTGCTTTCAAATTATGTTTTAAGGGTAATAATGCCCGAACATTTTTTTCTTTTGAAAGTTATTGTAGACTAGCTGTTCCCCGGCGCGTTGCTGCTGCAAAAAAAAATAAGGGAGAAAATATTGATTTTAAAAGAGTAATTACATTCCTATTGGTCCAACATTTTGCCAAAAGCTTTAAAGCTCATATGTAGGAGTTTTCAAAAGAGCTACCCGAGCGCCATATTTGCGATAATTTACTTCATAAATTACTTCCTACAACAACAGCTATTTGTCAGTGAAAGTCCAGCTAAAATCGGTCCAGTAGTTTCTGATCGGTTTATATATAAGAACAGCTCTGACTGACCGTTTAAAGGTCGATTTACATTCACCATGATAAAGACTGACGAGTTGACAACCATCAACCAATAGTTTGTCCATAAGACACTGAATTTTAAAATTTGTATCAACCATGTGATAGTTGTCAGGCATAATAATGATCATTTATAAGTCAAACACTAAGAAATTAAAGTAAGGTTATCAGCTACATTCCTGGGATTCATGAGTGCCTGTCTTTTCATTAATTGGTCAAACATATATGTATGTATATAGTTGCGCAAGTTTCTAATTAATTAATTCAGAGTTAACTTATTACTTTAGCTGTGTTAACTCGGAATCACAAACTGCCCGAAAAAAGTGTTTCCATCAAAATTAACTCCAGGTTTATCTCTAACTCTGGAATAATCTCGCACTAAAAAACTGGGCCTAAGCATTTTCCATTAATAAATCACACGCCAAAAGGCAGAAAGATTACATGCTACATTTTTGGGACTCAAGAATTTCCATTAATTAGTCAAAGACCAAAAGACAGTTTTTTGTGGTACCTATACATGATAATGTGTCGTATCATCATAAACCTTGTAGCAATTAAATTGTTAACATAGAAATTCATCCAAAAATGCGCCCCGCCCGTCATTCATTAGTGATGAGATGATTTTTCAAACAACCAGTCGTCTCGAATTGGGTATAGGTACAAAATATTAGAGAGCGGTTTTGAAGGGCTTTTCTACCTTAAATTTTGAACAACCTGTACAATATTTGCATTAACAAATATGTACCCCGTAAATTACGGGGGGAACCCCTTCGAGCATTACGGTCACTCTACTGTATACATGCTGCTTAATAACATCATAACCATATGCATCAGTTAACTTAATAGTTAACAGAATTTGCGGACTCACCGTCACATTACTGTCGGAATCGTCTTTATTGAAAAAACCCTTTACCAATGCAGTGGCACCCAACCCCTATGTTGAGAATACAAAAATCATACTTCTTAGTTCTATATGAAAGCAAATTCGTACGACCCATACGGCAATTTTAGTTTCATTAATTATAGTCTGAGTGTCTGCGTGCAGATTAATTTTTAATGCTATTATTTTACTTTGAAAAAAAAAACACATTAGTATTGGGTTGTTCACTTGATTCCCATTAAAAAACTGAGTTACAATAATGCTTGGAGTTGGAGTTTAAATACAATAAAAAAAAATAATAATACTTAACTATAACTACATAATTTATGTACGCACATAGAATTTCAATGAACTTGAAACAATGTTAACATGGTCAATTTAAAGCTGAATTTATTTATTTTATTGTTAAGAATTGATGTATACTTATATTTGTCTGCCTATTAATAATTTAATTTATATTTCCAACAAATGAGAAAACATTGTTTACATTAATAAATCAGAGAGAATTAACATAAAACGCCCACAACTGAAAAACACACGAATAAATCAGTGCTCCCTCTTGTGGATTTTATTTTTTAAATTTTTTATACCTACAAATCTTGCGTGTTATAAAACAAAGAAAAATCTACGAGCAACTGATGATTATGATACGAAAAATTGTTTCAAATCGTGCAATTTCAAAATGATAAATTATTAATTTTGAAGAAGATCTTATGAATGAATTATGTTCAAGAAACATTTTATTTAAAAGTGAAAGTGGGAACATGGGAAAGTATCAGATGGTCGCAGATAATAAATTATTATGTAAATCTTCTTTTAAAACACATTTATTATTATTTATTGTATTTTTAGTAATGAAAACGGAATATGAGTGCATAATGCACTTCAACTAGATGTATCTATTCTATAAATATTTAAATAGCTTTTTTTGCTAAGAAAATATGTGAGTAGCTCAGTTTTACGGTTTTTTTTTCTGACATCAATAAAAATTCAATGTTTATTTATGAGAATCCAATTCATGTTAATTGATTTTTGTCACATTGAAGTTGAAGCCGATGAATTTATTGCTTCGTGTCGGTAGTTTAGTATTGGCATCTGAATTGTAATTTAAATTCAATGAGTTGGACTTGGGTGATCGATTTTAGTATGTATGGAAGCGCCAAGTTGTCGCATCGGAAAATCAATGTTGTATTTATTGAGGACGGCAGTTATCGACACTTGGAAAAATGTAAATTATATTTAATGACGACGCGCACAAATAAATGCTTTTAGTGCATTTTAAAAGCTGGACAAATTGATTGACAATATTTGGCAGAACTATTTATATACCTATATGATCATAATGAATTATACATAAATCAAATGATTAAAATATATACATATCTACCTAATTCTAATTACTTATACTTGAGTGCACCCAAACAAAACCTTGGTAAAGTCAACCACTATTCTCAAAGTCACAATATATATAGTATTTATAAAATAAAAATAAAGCTTTTTGAAACAAACATTTTGGCCCGATAGGATTATAATTACTTCAACAACTCTTTCAAAAACAATGTGTTCTGGCTTGCTTTTCTGTGGCAGCAACGCGGCGGAAACAGCTAGTACCACTTAAGTGACATTGATTTAGAAACAAAAGTCTACAAACAGATAGTAAAAGCTTTCTTTTTTTTTTATTTCATTTTTGGAAACTGTTTGTATTCCTAATTTTGTGTAATTTATTAAATTGATATGTGAGAGCTATTGCAAATTCCAATGTACGTACAGTATTGGTATAACAACAACTGAAGCTAGAATGTACGGAATTCGATCTTCTCCTGAGGCCAGACGGCAGAGACAAAATTTGGGTTCCATAATGCAATTGAATACCCACCCAATTTTATGATATTGTTCGTTTTTTCAGGAGTGTCCCGATAAAATGGCGGGCAGTAGGAGGTTTACGTTAGCCGAAATCTTTAAAATCGCGTTTTCTAAAATAACGAATGACTTAAAATATTATTTTGAGCTTTTCGATAGTAAACATGAAATTTTTTTTTACATGTCTGCTTGTTTTTTTGTAGTTAGGAACTAGATTTACTTTTTTATTCAAAAATCTATCCTATTTATACTTAAAATTATTTTGAAGAGCTTTACATTTCTTCCAATTTATTTTTGTCACACTTCATGTAATTTTATTATATATACATGACGTAAGATTTCAATGTCCATTCGACAAAATAAATCTTCGTTGTACTTCCTGAAGGGCATTCCAGATAATGTGTAACATGATCAGGTCAACACACGATGGTATATCGTTTTGTGACGGCTGACAATTTTCAACACAAACCTTTTCTTTTGCTTTTGGGGTTTACCACAACACCGCAGAATACTTGTAAACATTTTTTTATGGAATAATTATGAAATGAAATCCATTCTATTACACTATGTTTCCATCACCTAACGAAATTGTGCAATTGCAGAAAATCTTGCAAAACTCGAAATTACACAATTTCCCATACAAATACACAAATTCGAAATCATCTCAAACACCTCAATTTCAACGAAATTTATTTGAAATCACGTTTTATTAAACTGATGAATTAAACGAACAGAGCTATCAAAATGCAGCAATTCCTCCAAATGTTACAAAATAATATACATGGCTTTATTAAGCTAGAAAGAGAAAAACATATTTTTTCTCTTATTCTTTTGAATAAAATTCAATATTGTTATTATTATTTATTAACACGCAAAAAAAAATTACATGGTAATTATGATTAACGAGCCTAGCTGCTGAGACTATATGCTCTGAATAAAATTGTCATACAAAACCATCTCGATTTAGGTGTGAACACTTTTTGCAATTTGGAAATTGTGGTCTCAAATTGAGCAATTTCGAGCTAGGTGGAAACTATAGTATTAGAAATTTTTAAGGATAATCTATCCAGAAATGTTGGGACTCCTCACTATCTTTACACATTATATTAAAGGTATACAAGAGAATTGAAACACATCTTCTTTATAATAAAAGCCAGTTGCTTGGTTATTTTAGGGAAAAACTTTTTGGTTCTATGTTCTTGGATTCTGAACATGCATAAGTATAAGCTTAAATTAAGCTTATCTATTTTCACTTTTAACTCATTTTTAGTTTTGAAAATGATGACGTGCAAATGGCGTTGCTAATGATGAGACAAGCACCAAAACAAATTAAATTTACCGGAAAGGTTAAATTTAAAATTAAAAATTTAACCGGGAGTTAAGCCTTTTAAAAGATCAATCTTAATCCGTCTGTATTTCAGCAATCACTGAACCGATTTACACACTTCACATGCTGTTGGATAGAGGAAATGTCAATCTAGGTCGTCAGCACTATATTTCTAAACAGTTGTTCACGGTTTGGCTAAAAACGATACCAAAGTTTCACTTCCGGAACTCAAAAAAATTGGGCATACAAATACTCATTTTAAGTATTGGGTGACAGACACACTACAAGGAACTTGAATTCATCTTCCAACACTGCCCATAGCAGTGCGACTAAAAATTAAGTCACGAATATTTTTCTTTATTCCGCTTGCAGCGCCATCTACACCGCTTCAACAGTTAAATCATTCATATCCACTTTATGTTCACTTCTGATTGCTGACTTATTTATACACACTTTTGGTTTTTGTTGAGATTAACATTACTGAGGTGGCTAATCACTTGACGCCGAAACACGGCATATATTTCCGTTAAGATGTCAACGATTTGCCTGCGGCAAACGACCCCAAAGTTGCATTTTCGGAATAAAACAATTAAAGCTATTTATTGAGATTTTTTAGAAAAACTGACTAAGCAGAGACAACCACCAAAATGAGCATTAGCACATATTCGAATCACCATAAACATCGAAAAATAGAGTTGAATGTTTGAGGAACTGCTAAACTGAGACACCACAATAAGTTATTGTTAAAGTAAACTATGGTAGCAAAAAGTCTTTTGAGATTTTCAAGTTCATAAAAAAACTCATCCGGTCACGATTCCTCTCTTTTAACAGGAATAACAAATTTACTTAGGCTAAAACCCCTTAGAATCTTCACCAAGAATAATTTATTTCCACCGTCGTTTTTGACGGGCTTTCAGCTATTATTAATATAAAATCTAGATGCACAATGTTGAGCTTACGAAAACCCGAAGCATAAATGCAAAACGTGCGACAAAAAAGAAAGATATTTACTAGAAATCGAAATATACATATATTCAGACAATTAATCTAACATTTTATTTCATTTTGTATCTATGCAGCAAAACTAATTCAAAACTAAGCATTAAAAACTAATCCATGACATTACGAGAAACCCCTATATAAATTCAACTTGTTATCTTTATTTCCCAAGCTTATCTGAATTTTTTTAACGTGTTGCATTGAAATACAAAAGTTTCTTGAACCCCATTTATGTATGCAAGTATAGGTACCTATCTAACGTCTATAAAAGTTGAATCAGTCGATTCACAAAATAAGAAACTCGATTAGTTTCAATCTTCTTTCCCTCCCAACTATTCACTGACCGTGTCGCGTCGACCATCAAAGCTAAACAACCAGCAAACACGTCTATTACGATTAGAAACTCCACCTGATGATCAAAGTGAAAACATAATTAACCCAATCAATTTAATAATATCCTCCAACTGGAATCGGAATATATGTGATTACGACAAGAAAGGCGATGTCGATGGCAGTCTATATCCACAGTCGGCCATTCACCTAACATTGCATCCAGTTTTCTTATCGCTTTAGCTCTCTCTATATATACAAAAGTGTATGTCCCTAACCTAATAAAATCGATGTTATCGTGTTTTGATAACACCAGACCATCAGAGAAGTAATAAAAATCCACTTCGTATATTAACGAAGTTAATTAAACAAGATACAATTATTCATGCATTTAACCGTAACAGTTACGCTTTCAACGATTTTTATATGAGGCGAGTGCAATCATGTCTTCACATCTAATGATGCCAAGAGGTACTTTCACTGAACTTCACTAAAAATAATATGTCAATCAAACGACCATGAAGAAATTTGAAGGAACTGAACAAAAAAAAAAAAGATGAAGTGCTAGATGTAGTGCCGGAAGTATCTTAAAGAGTAATGCACTGCAAACATGCCATGCATTAGGAGCAGTCTTCTTCGTGTGCGACACATTTTCGTATCCAAGAAGTTCGTGGAAGTATATCTTGTACTTACTCCCACCTTGCTGAGTCCGTTACAGTACATTATCTATTTTTGAAATCACTTTCCTGGATGAGTGTTTAAGGTACGAGTATCTTATTCTTAAAAAATACGCAACAACTGCTGTTAGTGGTGGTAAATATTATCTTTTGGATGCGTGACACATGTAAAGATCATTAAAAAAATAGAAATCCAAGACCATATTTGATGGGATGACATAGATACAAAAAGTATCTATTAGGAATTATTACAATATATCTTGAATGGGTGTTCGAGTTTCGTTTGGTATTTTTTATGTTTTTTTTTTCTTACGAAGCATTTTAACTGTCACCAAACACTGATTTACAAGATTGTTTGGTAATTATAATTCCGATATGGGGGCCTATCTTTTGGAATATAAATAGGAATTCAAATGTTTTGTTCTTTTAATTTCCGAGGAAGAGTCAAGAGGAGGAGGATTGTTCTTTGTCTATAATGTGTTTCTATGTTGGGGGGACTATAAAACACACTTGTTTGGTTCATTATGTTGGATTCGGGCATTCGGCCTACACGAAGAATTTTGTATAAATCGTTTGTAGAGCATGGGAACAAAATATCAAAATATTTGTTCCATTTTTTTTTTTTTAAGAAACAAATATATGCATTAATTGTCAATTGAATAATTTATACCTATAAATAAGGAAGATGGGAAATAAAAATGTCACACGAGGTATATAGAAAACTATATATACACAGGTAGGTACCTATAGGTATGATCAAATGAATTAAATTAATATTTTATGTTGTAAAGGTTTATGTATGGAAAGGTAGAGTTTTTAAGTGAATTTAAAAATATGAGATTCATTCATACACATTTTGTTTTTGAAAAAAAAAACCACGACTAGGTCGCCCGAACTTGCTCTTGTGGTAAGTTACCTTCTTGTTAATGACTTGAAAATTAGTTTGATCAATTTAAAAAAAACTGAATATTTTTTTTCCGAAAAATACTTTTTTCGAAAGACCAAAAATTGAAAAATCGAAAATATTTACCTACGTGCACGAATTTCCGATAGTCCCATAGATTTTTACAAGAGCAAGTTCGTCATACCCCCTTCTGCGTTTTATTTTGTCTATGGATTAGGCGTAATAGGAAAACCACAATAACAAAAAGACGACAAAAAATTTTCTCAGAACCAGAAATATATAATTTAATTTTAAATTTTTACCGGAAGCTAATCTCAATTTTAATTTTTGAAAGGAAGCTAAGCATTTTTCGGAGATTCGATAGACACAACCTTATCCGTCTGTATTTCAGCAATCACTGGAACGATTCACATGGCTCACACGTTGTCCAAAGAAAAAATATCAAGTTAGATCGTAAGAATTATATTTCCGGTCAGATGTCAACGGTTTGGCTTGCAAACGACCCCCAAGTTGCATTTCCGGAACAAAAAATTTAATTTATTTATTAAGAAATTTACTAAGCAGAGACAAACACCAAAATGAGCTTTAACATACATTTGCGCATACTTAATATCCGAACCATTGGCAACCAAGATAAGTACCATTTAAGTCAACGAAAAGTGGCGTTTATGTTTGAGCATTGTATATACATTTCTATAGTATTTTCATGGTATATAAATTTCTATAGTATTTTCATGCTGAACAATAACCGCCTGGCCATCTTACGAAACTTGTGAATAACACATTTTTAGGTTCGTGCATTTACTAGTTGTCTATTCTGTTACCCTGACAACAGTCGTAAACATATATGATTTTTGTTTTGTTTACGACTCTTGTCAAGGAAATATGGATTTTAGAGCCAATAAAATACATTAATGGCCAGTTTCTCCAAACACTTTTAAATATTTATTGGGTTCTTAAATCTTAAAATGGCATTTTTCAATTTCACCTACCATTTTCATTTTCAAAAGAACCAATAAACTAAAGTCCCATTTTGTTCCAAATAAATTTTAAAGGCGTCTTAAAAATGCCAGACAAATGAACGTTGAAATTTTTCGATTGATATGCTCTCCTCTCGCTTGCTCTAATGAAAGAGAGCCATGAGTGGTGAATACAAATCGGGGGTTGGCATCAAGTTTCCTCATTTTTAAAAATTCAACTCCTTATATTGGTGCAAACCATTTTAAGCTAAAATTCCAATTATTTTTATTACTCCGTTAACTAAAATGCTTTTAGATGTATTTTGGTGAAACTGGGCATAAATACTGTTAATTTGTTTTGTTGACGACTATTGTTAGGGTAACAGAATAGACACTTAGAAAATGTAAGAACCTCCAAATTTGGGGTTCACAAGTTTCTTTAGATAGCGCTGCTCCATGATTGTACTATAGAAATTTATATACAATGGTTTGAGTGAATGCTATTAGCAGAGATAAGCACCATACAAGCTTATCAAAAATCCGAACCGGATACATTTAATTTTAATTTCAATGTTCACTAAAATGATTTACCTGGCCATGGCTCACACGTTGTCAAATGGATAAAATGTCAAACTAGGTCGTGTGAACCTTATTTCTGGTCAGGTGTCTATAGTATAGCTGGCAAACAACACCAAAGTTGCATTTCCATTTATGAGATAAAAAAACTACTTATTGATATAAATTTCGTTGTTCAATGCAATAGATAAAAAAAACTGGTTACGATTTTAAAATTAAAAATTTTAACAAGAACAATAAATTGAAAGAATCAAGAATCTTCACGAAAAATAATTTATTTACACCGTGTCGTTGTCGGCATGTTTTCAGATATTCATTTTATTGATTAAAGGTATTAATTAAAGCTTTACCCTTATTTATAAGAATTATATTTTTAGTGTGTATTCATTGAATTTAATAAACTTGAATTTTTAAACTGGAACCAAAGGAAGCGTTGTGAGATGATCAGGTGTGGGAGGTCCAGGTTCGAAACCTGGCCCAGGCATAAAATCAATAACGTGTTTTTCGAATAAACACGAGTTTCTAATAAAAATAGAAGTCTGATGATTGGCGTTGGCAGCCATTAAATACCTATGGGTAACTCCAGCCAAAATCAGTGTTGGTGTCCACAGATTGTTGTTGTCTAATTCACCCACTTCTAAATCAAAGAGACTTATATTTTATTGAAATTCGCTTGGTCTGTTATCAAAAATATTTAGGTAACATAATACATTCCAATTCGCCCAAAAACATACCAGCCTACTGCACATCATCTGTTAATGTTATTCTTAGTTCTTACCCATTTGTGCATTAATTAGATAGGATCCGTTGTAAAAATTTAAAAAACACTTGAAATTTTGAACGGGAATCAATTGAATTGCACACCATATTGTACGATGTTCAGACATGTTTAATTTCTATAGATACTAGATAAATGAAAAAGCCTGCAACGTTTACAAACAGTTTGTCTACCTTTACACTATTAATTTGCTGCCACTCTAATAATTATTAAATAAACATCTATACATCCACATCCACAATTAGTAATGAACTGAGCAGAGACGCACAGTCCCCTTGATATTTCCCTTTTGTTTTTTTTTTCTTTTATTTTCTATGCGGTTGGCCATTCAAATAAAAACAATACAACTTTAATTGCACAGCAAGAACACAAAACAAAAATCATGTTGGGAAAAATATGAGGCATTGAGGCCATCAATAGCAATGATGTATAATTGCTGGTATTTTTTTTTTTTTTTTTTTTATTATTTAAAAAACACTTAAAAATATGTTTTGATAACAAATATCTATAGGATGACCTCAAACCGATACAAAAAAAGAAAGCTGATGACTTGGTTACATGTGTCTGTACTGTAACTCCATTCTAAATAAGCAGTAGGTAGGTACCCAAAAAACCAACGAATTTTTTTTCACTACAATCAACTACAAACGATTGTCTTTAAGAATCAATCACTAAATTTGAATGCCGATAAAACGGGGTGCTGGTTTTTTTTTTCAAAATCCCGTAATTTTTTTTTTTTTTTTTTTTTTGAGTTACTACAAACGAAAATTTTTTTACTACAATCGACTACAAACGAATATTTATAAGAATCAATTAAAAAAACTCGATTTTCGAAAGTCGGGTGCCAATTTGACAGAGCTAATCGATTCAGCACTTAGCCTAACTCTCAGGCCCAGTTTTTCAGTGCGATATTATTTTAGAGTTAGATTAACCTCAAGTTAACTCTGATTAAAACGTTTTTTCAGTCAGTTTGAGATCCCAAAATAACTCAGAGTTAACTTACCAGTTTAACTAATTTAATTTTGAGTTTTGTGTTTCAAACTTAAGGTAAAGTTTGAAAATGAAGATCTTATACAAGATGGCAACTTTAAACACCTGGTGAGGTGTCTAGTAAAAAGTTAACTATGGCAGCAATATGACGAATATCTGCACCGACTTTTGCTGCAAACCATGATGCTATCTGGGAAGTGGTACCCAAAAACCCAACATTACAAAGTAAGTGCGATAGTGAAATCGGTTGGGCCAGACGAGATACATGGTGAGTTACTCAAGAACAGCATTTCAAAACCTTATCTTATCAGCTGTGCACAAACGCCAAAACGAGAAACTGCTATAACTATCAATAAACCAAGATGATATCACAAATCGTAAAGTTTGTTGAGACACTATTGGATGGTCGTATATAATGCACCTATATATCTAATGATCAGTGAATATGTGGGTGTTAGTTTCGGATAATTCTACGGTGCAGTGATAACTTCACGGGAAATTATTTCACATGAGAACTTCGTTTCTATAGGAAAGAATTTCCATATCATTGGGAATTATTTTCACATTTTCACAGGTGAAGTTTTTTCCCATTTGAAGTTATTTTTATTTCCCATTAATTCCTCGGGTGTTTCGCATGGGAACGCGAACGCTACAGAATCCCGAACTACAAAACTCCGAATGCAAAAATTCAAAAATACCAAATTACAAAATCTTTTGGAGTCGAAAATTATGTGTGTACTAACCTTACCTCATAGGTACCTACTTTTTATGATTTCTCCCCTTTCATTTTGTATTTTAGTGGAAATCAGCTGTGAATTGGAAGGATTGATTGATATTTATAATACATACTCCCGAAAATGCACCCTCTTCAAATCCATTAACCATTATGAGCCATCTGAAAATTGTGGTATGATAATCAATTTTTACCGAAAATTCCAGAAATTTCAGCACAGGGCAACGATCATATAAGATTGCTCTGAGAAAACAAAAGGAAAATTCCCAATTAAACTTCTTGCACAATTTACACGAAGAGAGTGTATTATGTATGTATACTGCATTAGTATACTGTATTGAGTTCTCTGCTCGTATTTACAGTCCTTGACTATCGGCCAAATGCGACTTGGGGCTGGGGGTCCCAATGTGAATCAGTTATTCTTTGATGACAAATGACGTCTAGTCTCCTTTGTCTTCTTCTTCCGACATTATCATTACCATTATCCCACAATCCCACTATACATACCTTTTAAACAAAGGATCTGCTTATGATCTGCAAAATGCTGCGATCATAAGTGAACATCCTTTGAGGTGAATTCGACTAACCCAATTGGCAGATCCTCGCGGTGGGGTCATTCAGAAAGTTTGAGAAGTTCTGTTTTCATTCTAAAGGGTTATACAATAAGAGGTGTTATTTTGAATAGCCCGCTATATCGGTAGCTGTCACTTTTGAAGCTGTAATTTTTTGACATTTGACAAAGAGAAACTACGCCATTTATAAAAATGGAACGATACACGCTTCTACAACGCATTGAAATTCACTATAAAAATGGTGAAAATTTGGCAGAGACGGTTCGTAAAACTAAAACATTTTTGGGTCGTTGTGAAGCACCTTGTCGGACCGCAATAAAGAAATTGGTGGACAAATTCGAGCTGTTGGGACAAGTTAGTGATGTGAAGAATAAAACCCGTGCACGTCGCTCAAGAGCAACTGAGAATATTTCTGTTGTAGCCCAAAGTTTTGAAGAAAACCCAGGTTTGTCCATTCCTCGTCGTTCTTTGGAATTAGGCATTCCACAAACGTCATTACACCGTATTTGGCATAAAGACTTGGGTCTTAAGGCTTATAAAATTCAGTTAACACAAGCCGGCTGATCATCAACAACGTCGTGTCTTTGCTGATTGGGTCCTTGAATATCAAAATAACACCTCTTATTGAAAAACCCTTTATGATTAACAATTTGGGAAAATAAAATGGAAAAAATCAATTTGTAACCATGAAAGAAGCGTTTTAGGTTAAGACATAAAATTAGCAAAATACAAAAATTATAAGTTTTTGACCCTTGAAAAGTCAAGTTTTTCGGCTCACCTTATTGGGTTCGAATTAAACTGCTGGTGGAAGAATCTTTGGTCGTACACTTAAAAACACATATTTTGTTCTGTCATTTCTACATGCCTACACAATTGCTATCTAGACAATAAGTTCCAATAGAGTAGATGTGTATAGATATATGTATATATACGTACATAACATAGATATATATATAGGTATACTTACACTATGTATAGGTGCTAAGGTAGAAACGACTATATATATTTTTTACTTTACAAGTTCTATAGTAAAGACTCACCTTCTAAAGCAGCTTCAAGTAGGAGTATCCAAAGAAATAAACAGAGAAGGTTTATTAAATAAATGCTGGCCGTTGTCGGTAATCCAAAATGTGCCTGTTTTGTAGATTTATGTGGAGTTTGTATAGTTAACACTGAATAAATTACGTTTAGCCATTTACTGCTCAAAGGCCGAAAGACATTATTTACAAACAAGATAAGCCATGTATCTATTATTTATTTACTTTGACTTACTAAGTAGGTATATATTTACTTTTCAAAACACAAAACACAACATCATAATAGATATATTGACATCTTCCACATAATAAAATACTCTACCAGGAAGATCACTAATGTGCAAAAAGATATACAAAATATAAAAACCACAACGAATGCAGACGTATTTATGGTGAAGTGATATAAAGTTAGTAAGGTACCTAACCTATACACTTCAACTTTTGTTTTTAAAAGAACCACACCAGGCGACGACGACGTGACGGTTATTATTCCCTCAGGCAAGAGGAAATGGCCGCCATTACTTGCGAAAAATCAAAACAGAACGATCTTTAACGACCTAAGATGAATTGGATGAAGAACTGCAAAGCCACACTGCACAACACAAAGCACTTATCCGCAAGAACCGAAATAAATCAAAGAACTTCACAACACAACTGAAACACTGAAGATGGTGAAATTGCTGTAACAAACATGGGCATTTTCCAAACACGATAAGTGGGTAACATACCTCTCTCACTCTCTCTCTTTACGAATGTGATCAATCAAATACGATCCACAAAATTATTTTTTTTTTTATCTTTTAACATAAACAAAACACTCCAAACCGGCTAAATTCCAAAACAAAATACACAACACAAAACGAGACTATGATCGACGGAAAACACGAGACACGAATAAAAATGTATCCACACACGATCGCGTTGCAAGATCAACTGATGGAGAGAATATGGATTCAAAAGTACAATAGTGTCTGACTGGACTGGAAGGGGGCTTTTGGTTTTCATTGGGATAGGAAAGGGAATTCTTGTTAGCTTAGCTCTTAGCAGCAGCCCAGCCACTAGCCTAGCCAGCAGCAAAGCAGCGCCCTAACGTAGCGGTTTAGAGTGTAGAGAATAATGTATTATTATTTCCAGTTTATTCAGTGAAATACACGTGGTTGCCAATCGCAAAAAATAGGAGGAACTCCACTTTATGAGGATTTTGTACCGATAATGGGGAATAATTGAAATTTCTATTTGAGACTCGGGTGGTCATATTTTAAACTTAGGTCGTGTGCCAATTGTTTTAAATTTGATTCCAGTTAAATTTGATCCCTTTTTGTTATGGGGAATAAAATTTAAGCTTTTTGCTGTATCAATTGAATTAAAAAGGTTTTTTTAAAATATAAATTTCCCATTTAGATTCCTTGAGTTCAAGAGCCTTTCCAGAAATGTTCAGATACATTTAGTATGTTAAAAACAATAGTAAACTATTAGTAACAATTTAATTTCATTTAATTTAATTAATTTTTGTTGTTCCTTTTAAACAAAATTGTTACGAATTTCATTCAAAAGTGTCTCAGTTCTCAGTATTTATATAAATGCATAAACAGTTTTTTCACAACAACACGAAGCTTTCCACATCGATTTGGATAAAATCGATAAAAAAAGATGCAACAATGAACGCGGCCGATAATAAAAAGATATACAAATGAACGCAGCAAAACAAATGTTAAAAATTAACCACTTGCTCAAATTTTAACGAGCTTCTGAGCAGGTTTATTTTGGACGACTGTATTCACTTCAGTAGTGTCAAAATTTAGCCACGGGATCAAATTTAATAGCACTTTTAACGCAAATTGCACACAAACGGCCTTATTTAAAATATGGCAAGAGGGACCAAGGGGAAAATAGGACTATTTTCATTTGAACAATGAGGACTAGGGAAAGAAGTGTATGTCGAAGTAGTCCACACCAAGAATCATAAACAAAGTTTCCGATAATTTCGTAAACGGCTGAACTGAGTTCGGACTTTCGCTAGCAGAATGGTCCGTCACTAAAGATATTTTAATCGCACGGGTCACGTTTTTCCGAAAATTCGTATAATATGAATCGATTAGAAATTAATGGATTGATTTTGCAGGGACTTTCACTGATAGGTAGCTGATGTTGTCACTCAGGTAAAAACACATTAATCTTCAGAATAAATAATTTTATATTTAAAAGTTAACATGCAAGTATGATTTGGAACTGTAATTGAATACTTTCAAATTTAACCAGATAACTTTTAATTTTTCATTCAAAGTATAACACTTTAAAAATATAAAGTTTTCCAGTTTTTTTTTAATGTGTTCACTTTCAGGTTTTTTTTTTTTAAACGTTCAAACTTAAATTAAAAGTGTTTTCCCGTGTCTACTTTAAAACTCATTTTAAAATGGGTAAGTAAATTTCAAAGTGACACACTTCAAGATCACTTTTAAATGTGTTCCTTTTGAATTTAAAATTTATTTTAAAAAGCACATTTTAATTATATTTAATTATTTTAAAATGGTGAACTTTAAAAAAAACTTGAAATTAGTTTTTTCTTTGGCAAACTGAAAATACTTGAAAAAGAGATAAGTTCGTAAACTTATACTTTCTTAATTGGAACAGTTTGCACTATTTATTAACTTTTGCTGAAAAAAATATAACATTATACTTTATACATATACATTTATGTATTTCAACGTCATTTAGATATGTTGGGTTTCCGCTAGCTGTATGTATCCGATGATTTCAGTTGTGCTGTCGGTAAGTCAGCGGAATTCAGTGAAATTTTTAGCATAATACTCACAGGCTTTAAAATTAAGAAATAAATAAATAAATTATAGGTATGTTAATTCGAAATTGAATTATTTTGAATGAAAAAGAATAACCAAATTACAAAAGTACGGAAGATCTAATAAACATGTTATTTTGATTTTTACATTTACCATTTTTGTTTGCTTTGTCCAGCAAGTTTTTAAAAATCTGCTCACGCTGTCTTTCGTCTTTTGCAAACTGTCCAACGTTACAATTTTATTCAGTTAGGTACAGTTTAATTTTAATGTTAAGATCTTACACTGTACGATATACAACGAATAAATAATATATTATTATTCGATCGTTAGCAAGCGATTAGTGAACAAAACAATTGGCGACGAGGATTAAACAAAAAGGAAAATAATAATATAGCTATTTAAAGCACAATGCCTGGTGAGTATAACTTTTTGGACATTTTTAATACCTTAGAGTGTTTTAAGTTATAAAATACTGAAAATAATGACAGCGACTTAAATGTTTCCTAAATAAAAAAAAATTAGAGCAACTTAAATATTTGCCAAATGAGAGCAACTTTAATGATTGCTGTTTGCGACTTTCATTTTATAATGAATAAACAAAAACCATTAACCTTTAAATGACGACATATAGTTAGGTATACCAGAGTTTTAAAATAATGCAGTACTTTAGTTCTTATTATTATTAAGTCACAGTGGATTTACTTATGATTTGACTGCAAAAAAATAATGATGTGCTAGGTTACTTTATATTGGAACGAAACCAATTAACAGTCAATTCTACTAACTGTATGCCCAGTTTCACCAAAATACATGCACCTAAAAGCATTTTAATTAACGGAGTAATACAATTTATTGCCATTTTAACTTAAAATGGTGTGCACCATCATAAGGAGGTGAATTTAAAAAAATGAGGGAACTTAATTCCAAACCCGGATTTTTATTCACCACACATGGGTCTTTTTCATTACAGCAAACGAGAGGAGAGCTTATCAATCGAAACATGTCAACGTTCTCTTTGTCTTGCATTTTTAAGACGCCTTTAAAGTTTATTTGGAATAAAATGGGACTTTAGTTAATTGGCTCTTTTAAAACTGAAAGTGGTTGGTGAAATTGAAAAATGCCATTTTTAGATTTAACAACCCAATAAATATTTAAAAGTGTTTGGAGAAACTGGCCATTACTGTGCAGTCAAAAAAAGCAGTCAATTGACTAAAAATTAATTGACTGCAGTATCTTAAGACTGGATCCAGTCTTTAAGAAGTCACTAAAAGTCTTCGGTACTTGTACAGTTTTGCAGTCAAAGTCTTTTGACTGCAGTTAATTAATAGTTAGGTAAATGTAAGTTTTTTTAACTGCTTTTAAGTCTTATGACTGGAATATGTGAGAATTGGGTTAAGAAATAATTTCGTATTACTTGTACAACACGTTACATTATTTTTGACCAATGCATAATTCGTCTAAATGGACATAATAATTCCATGTACAAAATAGTATAGAACAAGGCCAATAGTTCCAACAGCTGCGCCCATGATTAAATCCCATACTGGTTTGGTGAACTTTGGGTTGAATAATGGTCAAGAGATGCAGATTTATGCGGTTGGTTATACACACGCAAATTAGTATATTAAAATCACTGCAATCCACTATACGGACGCACATACCTAAACAAAACTGCTTTTATATGTGCATGCACTTCCGCTGATTTAAGCACGCTTTTCCTTCTAGCATATACATAACTATACATATCTAGAAAATTAAAAATAAAAACAAAATGCAATTCCTCTTTTCACAATGCGTCGTCGTTTCGACCGATACGACAAAACGATTAAAAGACCCCCAACATCATACAACACAACAATACGAAGCATTATTGTATTATTTTGGTATCGTTTGGGACTTGTGATTGTGAACACATAAAATGTTAGCGCGTATCTTTTGTCGTCTGTGATGACTGATATTACTATATGCCGATCCGATATATGGTAATGGTCACCGATAATGCAAAGTTTCTTATTATTTTTTTTTAATTCAGCTTTATAAAAAAAACTCATGATAAAAACAATGAAGGTCTTTTCTTTGCTTTTTTTTTTCATTTGTTGTTTTTTTTTTGTATTGTACAGCAAATTGTTTTGGCAACCACGATGAAATGAAATACCACAGAGCTCCTTGTCCTCATATTAACTTTTTGAGTTACTCACACAAAGGATGTGATGTGAAGTCCTAGGTACTTTTTGACTGGTGGAAGATGAAATTGAAAATGGCATGTGGCTGTGACTTAAAAAAAAAACAATAACGTATTTAAATTGGATTTTGAATGCATTGGAATTCGAATTTAAATAATTTAGTAATGAACATTTCCGACACCTGGCGGACTGTTGTTTACCATAATATGGTATGTATACCTTATATTTGTTAGTGGAATTCGATGGTAACAAAGTAACAAGTAAATACCTACTTACCTATTAAAAAAAATTGGTTGTGATGAGTGACTGAGTGTATTAGTATTTGTAATGAAAGGTAAACTTTATAAGATAAACTAAAATAATATTTTTACTTGCTCAATAGGACAAGTATTGGTTTCGTGTAAAAAAAAAATCGATGTTTTAATCAAACCTGACATTACGATGATAGAGAAGACCAAAAAAGTAGGTTTCGTCATGCCGTCCGTCGGTCTGTTCGGTTGTATGATCACATAGCTACAGCCTCAACGGTTGGACGGATTTTCTTCAAACTTCGTGTGTAGTACTTTTTGGTGATTCCCTAGAGGAAAAATTTAAATTTTTGTTTTAGCCCAGCTATAACGGGTACCTCCCATATAACGGTTTTAAGTTTAGTTAGTTTAGTTTTCCCGAATTTTCTCGAAAACGGCTCTAACGATTTTAATAAAACTTTGTGAACGTTTTATTTGGAGTGGTTTTAATATAACTGTATATCAAGTTTTTGGTTAAAAATGCACATAACGGAGATTTGCTGTTAACGGTTTTTACAAATTTGGTCATAACTTGATAACGGCTGACCCGATTCCTTTGAAATTCAGTACAGATTTTGAATTTGACATTTAACACAAGATGGCATTTACAGTTTTTTTTTATAAACAACCGTTTAATGATAGCTGCAATATAACTTGATCTCACGTTTAGGCCATTTTTTGATATTTTCCCAACTTTCTTCACAATTTATTAAATTAAAATTTGTGTAGTCCAATAGTTTCCTACAAGAGCAAGTTCTTGCGACCGAGTCGTGCATATTATTTCTTATACCTATCAAAATTTTATAAAAATCCCTCAACAGATTCGCAAAATATAATACTAAATTTAGGTAGAACAGTTATAGAAAAGTTTTGATATAGAATCTTTGTAAGGATCGCTTTAGCAACATATTATACCTACTTACCTACTGTTGAACGGATTTTCCCCTTAATTATTAAATATTATACTAATATTTGTCCTATTGAGCAAGTAAAAATGGAACCGGAAAAGCCACATAGCTCGTATTATATAAAACGGCCCATTTTATACATGACAAGGATAAAACCCCTCAAGGAGGTATTACGTTATTTTTTTTTTTTTTTTTTGAAAAATAAAAGAATAGCTTAAATTGACTTTCTTTTTATTGCTTTTAGTCCTAGATTCTTTTAAGCATTAGAACCAGTTTTTAAAAAAATAGTTTTCCATAGAGGTAATATGGAAGACCTATAATATCAAACAAAACCCCATGTACGATGTACCTATCAAGTTTGAGGCAAAATGACAAAGGCGGTTAAGCTAAGTGAAGACTCTGACAGACAAATAAATACACAGACAAAGTTTTTCGTATTTCGTTATAATCTATTATCGTAATGTCATGTTTGATTTTTCTTTCAAATCGACTTCATAATATTGTATCACAGAGGTAAAATTATACCTAAATTCGAATGGAACTACAAAATTCGTTAATGACAGTTATGCAACAAAATATGTTTAGTTTAGTTTGAATTTTATTTCAAATTGTGAACTATAAAATTCGAAATGTGGATTAATTTTTTCGAAAATGGTTGTTGTCTTGGATAATTTCGATAAAAATCGAAAACATCAATTTTTGTAGTATAACTTTAGGCGCGAAAATATCAGCGAATCATGAAAAGGATGCAAACATTTTTTTGTAGGGTTTTTCATTACTGGAAAAAAGTGTTTTGTTTTTATTTGCGATTATTGTTAGCTACTACGAGTATAACGCAAGTTTTGTATTTATGCAAAAAAAAAACAATTTTTGGTAACAATTAAACATGACATTACGATAACAACGAAGTCGAAAAAATGGGTCTGGAAATTCTGTATGTGTGTCTGTTTGGCTGTCTGTCATTTGCACCTGCAGCATATACTACTATACACGGTTGGGTCGATATTCCTTAAACTTAATATATTATGTACTTATATAGTATTTTTAGGGTGACCGTGAATTTTTTTACTAGGCCTAAGAGTAACGCTATATGCCATTATAACGTTTATGAAAAAGCTTGTTTATCTCGAAAACGGTAGTAACGATTTTGATAATATTTGACATTTTGAAAATTTTAAAAAACCAATTGATAAATTTTTTTGAAATTTATTATTGCATGAAAATTATTAATTGCTGAAATTGACAAAACTCTGAGTTTTTCATAAAAAAATATTTAAAACAAGTTGTTAGAAAAAAATCATATTTCTAAAAACTAGACCTACGATTTTGGTAAAAAAAAATTGTTAAATATATAGTTTAATATATTAAAATTACTTGTATACCACGATTTTCTCCGAAAACACTGGTTTGTTATAAATTGATTTTCAAAGTTATTTATTTTAATTTTTGTTAATTATTTCTTATTTGAAAAAAATTAAAAAAATAAATCCATTTAAAATAATTTCGTTTAAAGTTCTTTTAAGTTCTTATGTAACTTGCCACATTAGCAAGTTTGTGCGACCCAGTATTGCCTTTTATTTCCTAATGTTTTAATTTTTACTTAGAATGGGTTTCTTAAAATAATTTGTATGGCCTCTGAAGATACATTTTCCAATGTAAACAAGCTTTTAGCTCCCGTATGAGGTATCCCAAATGCGAACATTCTATTGTTGGATACAAGTGTTGAAATACTTTTGCGGTGAGATGGCGTTAGTTTTTGTCATACTCATATGTTTACACATCAGTATCCGTGAGTCTTGTTACTCATTAACTATTATGCACTTAACAACTGTCACAAACTTATTTAATTATGTTACATTTTTCATCAAAATACGAAAGCACTAGTACTAGAATATTAAATAATAAGAAAGTTTTAATTTGTTTTAATTCGAATCACAAATAAATTAAAAATAACATGTGAAGCTATCCAAATATAGGCAAACCTCATCAAAGGAAATAAATTCTTTGTCTGGATGGAAAATGTCCTCGAAACACACATCTACCATGCAGACAAACTGCTTGATGCCTATGATGAACGTATATATTTGTGGCAAAAGAGAATTTTAGGTTTGTTTATTATTCTGTCAATCGTGTTGTGTCACTCTTTTCTGTTGGTCTATATACAGTACAAATGCCTGCATTTCAGACAGATTTTGAGGTCTGAGTACTATCGCCCACATAAAGAGTTTGTGGGATAAAGTCAGTCTGTCTGCAAACATATGTGTGTTGTGATGCCAACCACGAGAAAACCCCCTAAATGTGTCCTTTTAGACCGGAACTAGCTGCTTGTGTGGCAACCATTTTCGAATGTTCCACATTTTGTATTTATCTTATATGTATGTTCATATACAAACACAATCGAAAATGTGGTTTTCTATAGTAGACGGTACGGTATGCAACGCACTTACAGTTCATCCATGCAGTAATTTGAAAGTGACAATGTTTGAATTTTGTTAATGAACAAAATACCTTATAGTCGGTGTCATTGGGCTTTTTGTGTGGTCCTTGGGGTCATCACCTCGAACAAAACCAAAATGCTAAAGTTGATTTGGGGATTTGAGAAGATGGTGTTGTGTTCATTAGCACCTTGGTGGTGTGGTGTACAGTTGCGGTTGCAATTGGAAAATCTGGGGTTTTGATCATGCAATGTCTACTTTGTGATTCACGGAACCTAAACAGAGTTTGTTGTTGATAAGATTTTTTGTTAATAGGACTATAGATAGCGTCAAAATAAATTTTATTGAATAATCAACTGGAATTTTTATCGATTATTCGATTGTGTATGTGGTGCGTGTGGAGGTCAGGATATCGAACTCTGTAACCCAAAAGTCTGAGTTCATCCTTAAGTTGTACCTTGCTCAATAGGACAAGTATTGGCTTCGTCAAAGGTTAACAAACCTGACATTATACGATGATAGAGAATCCTAAAAAAAGTAGGTCTCGTAATGCCGTTCTTCGGTCTGTCTGTCTGTGACTGTGCGGTTGTGTGTGCACCAACCTACAGCCTAAACGGTTGGGCGAATTTTCTTCAAACTTCGTGTAAGTATTGCACTTTTTGGTGATTCCTTCTAGAGAATAAATTCAAACTTTGATTTTAGTCTGGTTATAACGGGTACCTCCCATAGAACGGTTTTAGTTTTACTTATTTTTTTCGAAAACGGCTTTAAAACATTTTGATGAAACTTTGTGAACGTTATATTTAGAGTTCTGCTGAAATAACTGCATTTCAGATATTTTGCTAAAAATTTACATAACGGAGATTTGATGTTAACGATTTTTACTTATTTGGCCATACATTTATAAAGGTTTACCCAATATCATCTAAATTCGGTATGGCGGTTATATTTGACTTAACACAAGAAAACATTAGTTTTTTTTACTAGGAAGTGAGAAGTTCTCAAGAGTAACCTTGGTCAATCGTATTCAGCGGCTTTTTCATCTTTGTTATGAGAGGGCTTTGAAAACCATTTTTTTTTTATCACTGCTTTGGCTTCAACACTCCACTTTATGTATCTTTGTCCCATTTAGGATTGTGTTTTTTCTGCAGTTCCTATAGCAGTGATTTTTCTTTCTAAAAACTAAACCTACTTTACATTTCAATGCCATACCTTTAAAAGTATGGTGGCACCATTAGTATTATTAATTTATCGGTTTTTCTAACATATGAACATTGATAATAGTAGGGGAGAGCCCACTATGCCACGGCCATACTCGAGCATCGCATACCTAAACAAAACAGGATTAACAATAGATTTTTGAGTATAGTACCAACCTTAGCCGCGTTTTATTATCTGATATATGACATCTACTATACCTTATCCCCATGATAATAAAACGCTTTTTGTAAAAAAAAACAATAATCTTAATTTCGGGATTTTGGCTTTTTGGTCTTTTGGATTTTTGGTCTTTTGGATTTTTGGTCTTTTGGATTTTTGGTCTATTGTAAAATAAATTATTGCTTAATCGCTCATTTGAAGAAGTATTCATATTGGTTTATAAAAAATCTTCCACTAAACCATTTTTGCAAGGTAAATTATTTCTATAGCCATATACTAAATCGGATGCATTTGAAGCCAAGTTTGACGGTAAAAAAAAAGGGAAATCCACAGATAATATCCTTAATGAAGATTTTGAACTAAAGTGAATGTAAATCTCGTCTGAAATGAAAATTCAAATATGAAATACCTTTCTGCGTGTGATGACTGATGCTAGGTATCAGAACAATATATAACGATTTTTCATAACGTGAAGTCAGAAGTCCAACTATCCCACCCCCTAGCATTTTTAAGCCACAACAGCAAATTGAAAAGAAGCTCTTCGGCATTAAGCCGACAACACATTCCGTTAAGACTTTAGAGCCATGAAAATTGAAAATAATATGCATTTTTAAAGATTCACCCCAACTTTGAATTATAGGTATATGTATATGTATAGATATAGATAAACAGCATCCTAACAGCAGATATGAATTATACGCCAAACACTTAGTGCATCCCAGACATTGCAGGATGATTTTATAAATCCAAACGTTGGCTGTTCTGTTGGTTGTGCCGTGTCGTATCGTACAGAGCTCGCATCACAGGAAAGCAGAGAGAGATTCCAATTATTAATGGTTATACATTTGCCAGGCATTATTATTTATTTTGTTCTTATCCCATCACTGTAAGCAAGGAGGGTGGTGCTGAAATCCATCATGCATACCGTTCAGAGTCATATCAAACAATATATACCCCACTTCCACACCTATTCTCCCACACACCACGTGTGCATTTAACGAAGGAAGAATATTATTTCTCACTTAACAAAGTCTGCTGAAACTATAATTGTATTCCTTGGATGGAATATTCTGAATCTGAAAGAATAAGGCATTGTGGGCTGCTAGAGCAAAAAAGGATACCTATACATTTATAAGAAAACGGATATTTCATATTTTGAAGAGACCCCTATTTGGGTGCATATATACCTACACCATCACAGGGAGATGGCAGTAACGCCAAGGGCTGGGGTAGGGTCCTATATAGGACGTGTCGGAATAAGACGGGATTTATATGGCTTGTACCTGATGAGGATTTTGGGCGAAATGATATACTGGTACCGGGATTGAATACCAGATGAGCAAAGGATATAGTTTTTGCCTCGACTTGTGTGTCAGTGCATATCTTATCTATATATGTAAAATTTTTGGAAGAGAAAGCTGAAAATAATGGTTGTGAAGAATTACGATATTATGCGCTGCACTGCATATTACAACTGCTGCTGCTCTACTAAAAGACCGTCTATTTGTTAAGATTTACTGATTCAAATGTTACATAATATACAATGCAGCACGGATGTAGTGGCGCAGAAATGTAGTTTATTGCATTTCAAAGGAGTCTGTGAGTTTCTCTTTTTTATTTTTTGTAGAAAATTATTTAGAGTTTGTGTAGTGAGATATAATTTTTTTTTTTTTGTTATTTTTGAATTGTACCTCCCTACCTACATTTCGTATACTTTTAATCCTTGAAAAGTTTGTTGTATATGTATAGGTATTTATGAATGTACCTATTGTTTGTTAAAATAAAAACGAAAGAAGAAATGACGTTCTTACAAGAAGTTTAATTATGTTAAATTTTTTTTTATGTGATTATCAAAATGTTAAAGAAACTTATTTTTGTAGAGAAAGAGAACAATATGGAATTCACACAATAAAACATTGAAATAAGTGAAATATTAATTAAATAAAAAGAATTTTAGTTCGTGACGAACATTTTCTATATAGAATTTTATGATTTAAGACATTTTTTTTTATCCAGTTTTCTGTTTTTGACTGAAAATTAATAAGAGCATTTGGGTTTTGAAACGAAAATAATAAATATCTACTTAATTACGTAAAATTTTTACAACATAAATGACACCACTGGGCAGCACAAGCTTGCAAGTAAAATTCGTTTGGCCAGTTTTTTTTATATGTATACAAAAAATTTAGTTTTTTATATCATGAAATATTTATTTTTCCAAAAATCCTTTGAAAAACAAATGTATGGAATAAAAAAAAATTATAAGAAAAACGTCACCGTTGGTAAAAAATCAATTACCTACATGAAATTTTATCAAAAATGATAGTATTTTTTTTCGAGAAATTCATAATTATCGGTTTTTACTATTAAAAACTTTTTCGAAAGCCCTTTTTTCAGTATTATTCAAGTTTAGCAGTTGTTTTAAAAAATTAAAATTGGTTAAAATCGGTGCAGTCGTTCAAACAACAATCGTAAAAATAAATAATGGTTATATGACAGGTACCTTTAATATGCTGATTCTTTAAAAAATATTTAAATGACGAACATCACCATTGGCAAAAAATCATTCATATAAAATTTTATCGAAATTGATCGTATGTTTTTTCCAAGAAAAATGGAATTATCGGTAACGCTTACATTTATTATGCTAAGTCCTCCTGATGTATCAACGATTTGATTGTTATATGAAAACATTTTTTTTACTCGCGACTTTCTGTCTGTATCGACACCTACGTCCTTCAGCCTAAACGGTTGAGCCGATTTTCTCCGAACTTGATAAAAATTTTCTTAGCGTAATATGCCATATTTGGTATTTACCATATAAGTGTTTCCGATAATTCCATTTTTCTCGCAAAAATACGATCGATTTTGATAAAATTTTATGTGAATGACTTTTTGCTTACGGTGATGCCTTTCATATATTTTTTTTTTTTCAGAAATGGCTTATTAACGGTACCTGCCCTAGAACGGTACTTTTTTGATACAGATTATCTATTAAACGGGTGCACCGATTTCAACTAAATTCTATGTCCTTAAAACTCTGCTAAAAATAATTAATAATCAAAAGTTTTTCAAAAAAGTATTTTCTAAAAAGTTAGTTTCTTAAGTTCCATTTTTGTCGAAAAAAATATGATCAATTTTAATAAAATTTTATATGAGTGATTTATTGTCAATGGTGATGTCCGTCATTTAAATTTTATTTCCAGAATCAGGATATTAACAGTACCTGCCATATAAAGATTATTTATTATTCCGACTATCGTTTGAACGGCTACACCGATTTTAACCAAATTCTAATTTTCTAAAACTACTGCTAAACTTGAATAATACTGAAAAAAAAAAATTGAAAAAGGGATTTTCGAAAAAGTTTTTTTTTTTTTGTAAAAACCGGTAACCGATGTCTTTCATCGAAACATTTTTTTTCGAAGTAACTTATTAACGGTACCTGTCCTAGAACGGTACTTTTTTATATCGATTATCTCTTTTGACGATTTTGACTAAATTTATAATTGGTCGCCTAAGCTTGATTAGTACTGCATTAACAAATTTTGGAAAATGTGGTTTTTAAATAGTAAGTTTTTACAATTCATTTTTGTTTACATTTGATCAATTTTAATAAAATTTTATTTGAGTGTTTTGCTTATTGATGGTGATGGTGATAAATTTCTCATTCGTTTACACGAAGGTTACTTGCCGCCACAAGAACAAGTTTGTGCGACCCAGTCGTGTCCTTTATTTCTCACGTGTGCATAGCTTGCCTTTATAGAAGAGATATGTATATATGGTATGTTGTATGTATGTATCTACCTATAATGGCTACATAAAAGCACTAACTTGTTAAAAATCTCAAATATTAAAGTCTAACAATAAACCAAGAAACGTTTTATACGATACCGAAAGACTACAATCTTATATAAAAAAATTCATATAGTATGCACATACCTAATTGTGATCTGCTCCAGTTTCGACAAGTTTTTGATTGTTTTCGTCTTCGTACCTGTACCTACCTAGCAACATAATATTAAGAGCGCTTTCAAGCGCAGTTTAAGAATGCGTGAAGGTCGGGAAAATTACTTAAAATGTGCATTTGGTTCAATGAATTGGCGGCACTATTTGAAATATTTGCCACACATTTCGTGTAACGATAGAAGCTTTGAATGAAAAAGTCATGCGATATTATAATGTCTTTTGGTTATTTTATGGATAGGGCTTTCTTAAAAGTTATCTCCTAGACAACAAACCTGAAAATTTGAAACATTAAAAAAAACTAAAAAAAAAAATCAACAAGATTCTAAAAAATGGGTTTCGGTTCGGATGCAACAGTTTGCATGAAACTAACCCAACGTTACATTACATTAAACAACCTAATGATATGACTAAAATTTAGACGATTTAAAAAGTAGTGCGTTGGAATATTGTTGCCAATGTAAAAAGTAAGACGTGATTTGAAAGAAATTTTACAGATATATGTTTAACAGATATCTACAAGGAAATAAAATGCACGACTGGGTCGCACGAACTTGCTCTTGTAATAATCTATGAGACTGCAGAAAAGGTCTAAACGTGAGATCAAGTTGTTTGCTAGCTATCATTAAACAGTTGCTTAGCCACAAACTTTTAATGCCATCTTTTTTTGTGGCATCTTAAAAAACTTTTTTTTAAATCTAACCTTCATTACAAGTTATAGCTTTTAAAGTATGAATTTGTCGGGCTTGCACTTTTAACTTGCGATTATAGGTACTTTAAGGAAAGATATGAATTCGCGCAAAAAAAAAAGTTTTGAGATAACAATCAAGCATGACATTACGATGATAGCGAAGTCGAAAAAAGTGGGTCTGAAAATTCTGTCTGTGTCTATCAGTCTGTCTGTCAGTCTTTCTGTCAGTCTGTCTGTCATTCTGTCTATTTGTCAGTCTGTCTGTCAGTCTGTCTGTCAGTCTGTCTGCCAGTCTGTCTGTCAGTCTGTCTGTCTGTCATTCGCACCTGCAGCCTTAACGGTTAAGCTGATATCCTTTATACTTGATATGTTGGATTTGGATTTTTTTTCTAGGCCTAAAAATAACGGTACCTACCATGTAATGAAAAGGCTGGTTTTTCTCGACAACGGCTCTAACGATTTCGATAAAATTTAACATGAGTGATACAGCATAGAAGGCCTTTTAGACGGTGGAAACCGTTATTCTTAAAAACCAGTTTTAACGGCACCTGTCATATAACGTTTTTTTTTTAATTTTTACTTTCTCGTTAACGACTCGACGGATTTTAACCAAATTTTATTTTAAGGGAGGCCTAGATAGCTGAATGATAATGGCTTACTTATTTTTTTCATAGCTTTTCTAAAAAAAAATTATAATGATTAAACAAAATTGTTTTTGATAATTTAATATTTTTAAAACCAATTGATGATTTTTTTTTAATTTAGTTTTCGAATGAAATTTATAAATTTTTTAAAATTGACATACTCAAAAATGTTCATAAAAATATTTTTAAAAAGTTGTTTGAAAAAAATTGATTTTTTCAAAAACTGGTCCTTCGATTTTTGTAAAAAAAAATTTAAAACATATTCTATTATTTAATAATTACTGGCATACCTACCACGATTATCTGGGAAAACTCTTATTTGTTATAAATTATTTTTCAATGCCATTTTTTTAACTATTGCGTTTTAAATTAAGTGAAAGAATTAAAAAAATTAGTTCATATACAAAAATTGAAAGACTATAACATGCAAGAGAAGTATACGCGAGACCCATTTATGTCTTTTTACTGTTAAGTCCTATAGTTTACCTGCCACAAGAACAAGTTTGTGGGACCCAGTCGTGCCATTTATTTTTAGACATTTAAGAAAAATATAATGTAGGTAAGGAATCTTATAATTGTCAAAAATGTTAAAATAAAGTTTGCAAAAATTTTCTAAAGATCAATTTTCAAAACAACCGTTTTCAAAATATTGAATATACAAACAACTTAAAAAAATTTGGAATTTTTTCTTAAAAATATGACTTTAAACCTTGTGAAAGTTCACATGTCGATATAACTCACATCGAATTTAAACAAATTCGGTAGAGCCGATCCCAGGTATTAAGTATGAAAGAAATCTGTCCAACCGTTTAGGCTAAGATATATACATACGTAGCCTAGGAAGACTACAAACACACAGACAACATTTCCAGACCAATATTTTTCTACTTTAATTTCATCGAAATAATTTGATTCTTATATACATATAAGATTTCTTTTGCATCAAAAATAAACTACCTTATCCATAATATTAGGCGAGAGCGGCTACAAAAGTTAAATTTTTGGATCTTCTTCTCATTTTGGATCTTCTTGTCGGTACGTATATACCTACACATAAAAACGTAACCAAATGCATAATATTAGTTAATTATTTATTGGCTACCACATATACCAGATACTAGTGTTGTTTCCACCTTTATGTTAATTTTATTCATCAAACTGTATTTTTTATTCTTTAAGGTTAAATCGAAAACTGCAGCTATAAAATGCCTTTTTTTAATATGAATTTATTATTTATGACAGCAAAATGACTGGACACTAGCCAGCAAAAATTATTCTTAAAAGATTGCCAAGTCATGAATCAAACCACCCACGTTGATTATAAAAAATATTATTGCTTTCAACTTCAGTTAAATTTTGGCACAATCTGTTTGTTTTAAGGAAAGTGATTGCTTTGGGTGTATGGTTCCGTGCTTATATAATTTCCGAATCGTGAACATTTTTAAGTAGCAGACCATTTCAAACATGCAATATAACTTCTTGGTTAAGTCTCATTGGGATATATCAAATATTTTATGATGAAATCCATATAAGAAAATATTTTACAGTGGTGTAAACGAACTGGGGTTCAATCTCAAGATTTTGTGCAACGCTTCGACAGAATAACCATCGGCTGTCATTAAAATATTAAAGCAACCATGATGACATGAAATTTTAATCTTTTTTTTTTTTTTGTTTCATAGATCGATATTGTAACAATATAATTAACACTCGACGATGTTTTGTTTCGACTTACATAACCTGTGAAAGCAAAGATGAAAAAAAAAGATACAAAAAAGCATTTAAAAAGAATCATTCGTCGTCGTCGACACAAATCACCCAAGACCTAAAAGACTTATGGATTATGACAAATTTATACACTCAGGTACAAACTTTACGACCACAAACCTTATTCACCTCAAATTAAAACCTCATATTTCTCAACGAGAAAAAATAAAAAAAAAAAGTGGTGGAGTGCAAATTAATAGACCCTCCCGGTTTTTTTTTTATATGTTTTTTGTGGTTTGTTTGTTAATAATTGTGCCGTCGTGTTAGATGATGGTTGTTCCAATATTTGTTCCAATCTTGAGGAAGAAGAAGAAGAAAGTACAAATTTATTAGTTAATTGGATACAAATTAATATTTCTCCTATCTTTTGTTTGAAACTAAATAACATCTTTGACCATGGACGATATTTTTCTCTGTGATGCAATGATGGCAAAGAAGCGTCATTAATATTTCTTAGAAAAGGTCATGTAACTGGTGGTCAAAACGTTGACCACAAATACGGTTATAATTTATCATTTTATGTGTTGCAATAAATATGTATACACACCTACTTAACTCGGATGAAATTTAATTGATAGACTACTTTTTAGTTACGAAACATGACAAGTATATGTTATGGTAGGATGTAGGTAGTTTTTGGTTTTGCATGAAAAATGAATTCCATATCGACATACAAGTAAAAATACTAGTACAGCTCCGATAAGCGGTCAATTTCAATAAGTGGACACCATTGACGTACTAGATATGGACCGCCAGTCGGTTGAAATTTTCATAAAAACAGCCAAAAAAAAGTTGTTCCAGCTAAAAACAGCCTAAAAACGCCATCATCTTTTAGTGTTAAATACGTTTACTAATTTCGCCATTAAAATTTGAATGAAAACGATAGTTCATTCATCTGTAAGTAACTCATGCCATAGGGAGTGGATTTGTTTTGTAAAATAAAGTTTGATAAATGTAGTTTGATAACAATTTAAACCAAAATATTTCAATAGTAAATAATTAATTAAAAATATCATATCACTGCTACGCTCATTAATCGCTAGTAGTTGATGCCGCCCCTAGTTATGTTGGAACACGCGTAAAGTTGGCTACTGGCGGTCCATATGTAATACGTCAATGGTGGACACATTTTCGGGAACAAATTTTGTTCTCTGTAATTACCTATACAAAATATGTGTTTATAAACCGATATCTAATCCCATAAACGGACGCCACGATTGTACTTCCTCTTTTCGAATAAAAAAAATCTCCTATAAAAGGACACAATAATTTAATGAAAGGTTATTTTTGTATTAAAAAAAGAAACATGTAAAATATCCATTTTCAGTATAGGGCGCGAAACAGTCATAAACGGACAAAACAATGTAACTCTGTGAACTTAATATAAGGGATTCCACGGAAAAAAAGGTGTTGTTATGTTATGAATGTTGTATGGGGTTCTCCTGCGCTAATGCTTTTTACTATAGACTACTAATTATTTTCGTAGCCATTGTTACCTATATCAACATATCGTTGAAATAAATGTTGTGTCAAAATTGGTCATCCGAACGCTGATCCAATTGACGTACCTAACCTATAATCTTCGTTTTTCTTGAGCGTATTAAATACTTACTTCGCAAAATTTATAATTCAAACAAACAACAATTTTAAATCCGATATAGGTACTTATGTAATTATGTAAACAAATTTGTATTTTGCAACACTGTAAAAATTGGATTTGTAAAAAAAATTCATACTACAAAAAATTTAATTTACATAGCTATATGCTTCTGATGACAGTTTTCAGTAAGGACGATGTTCACATTGGACGTACTCATCCGTCGCATTTTGACGCACGTATAGTCCGCCGTGTTCAAACACAAGTGTGAACACAATGCATGCACGAAAACACACGAAACAAAAAATATTTGAAATGATCCTAGATGTTAACAATTTTCTTCATATTCTCATGTTTAATTGAAATTTCAAGTCAAAAGTGACCGAATTTTGTGAAAACTTTCAAAATATGGTTAGGTTAGGTTAGGTTTATGTGGCTGTCAGGAAGACTACTGACACACTTAGACCACAGATAGGTCCGTTGTGATACCACGAAATGAGCGAGGGAGTATTTCTTTAATTAAACCAGTTGGAGCTTCTTATGAAGCGATGTAAAGATAGAATATCAACGTTCGACATATCGCTTGGATCGTCGAAAAAGAAATTACCCAGGTGTAATTTACGTCTTTGGGAGAGAGCTGGGCATGAACAGAGAAGATGGGTGATAGTCTCCTCCTCCTCCTCGTCCATGCAGCTTCTGCAAAAATCATTAGAGAATACGCCAAGTCTTATGGCGTGTCTTCCTATGAGGCAGTGTCCGGTTATGACACCAATTACGGAGCTAAGATGTAATCTGCTCATAGATAACAAACATTTAGTACGTTTCTGATCTAATTTTGGCCAGATTTGTTTTGTCGCTACGCAGGTAGTAGTGTTTGTCCACCTTAAATTTGTTTTCTCTATGGCATTTAGTTTTAGCATGAGTTTGACTGTAGCGATAGGTATACCAATATTCACCTTGTTAGGTAAAACCTGCAATAGGGTTCCATTTCTGGCGAGTTCATCGGCTTTGCAGTTTCCCTCAATGTCTCTGTGTCCCGGCACCCAGAAAAGGTGAATGTTGAACTGTTCTGCCATCTCCAAGAGAGATGATCGACAGTCGCGGGCAGTTATTGAGTTTGTGGAAACAGCACAGATTGATTTAAGGGCTGCCTATGACTGTCTGAAAATATACAGATATCCGATGCAGATATCACGTTTTCCCTTAACTAGGATAATACATCTTTAATCGCCAGAATTTCCGCTTGGAACACACTACAATGGTCAGGGAGACGGAAGGAGAGACTTAAATTTAGTCTGTCTGAGTACACGCCACCACCAACCCCATCTTTAGTTTTTGAGCCATCAGTATAAAAATGAACTGATTCATCTTTCAAGAATCTCTCATTTTCCCAAGTGGATCTTGGTGGGATGGTGACTTGAAAATTCTTGTCAAAAACTAGTTGGGGTATAGAGTAGTAGGAGTGACTTAATTTTGGTCCGAATGCTTTCAGAATAATGGAGTGACCAATTGAGTTATCGGTCCATTGAGAGATGGCTTGTAGACGAACGGCTGTGCTTGCGGCCGTTTGTTTGCTGAAAATATCAAGGGGTATGAGATTAAGTAGAATATCAAGAGCAGCTGAAGGTGTCGAACGGAGAGGCTGACCTGTATGGTTGCAAATTTTAAAAAAATCTAAAAATCTGGACGTCAAAATGCGTCGGGTGGGTACGTCCAATGTGAACATCGTCAAATATTCTGCAAACGTCAAAATTAAATTTGTATACAAATGTGTCAAAATAAAATGCTACAAATTTAGTTGGTAGACAATTGCAGATAATTCGTTTTATTTTATTTTATTCGCACACATTTTTCAAACTAAAATTATCAAATTTACTGCGTCAAATAATAGTTCACACTTAAAAAACCACAAACGTCAAAATTAGATTTGTACAAATCATTACAAATTGTCAACTTTTTTTACTGTACAATTCACACTAAATATTTTTCAAACGTCAAAATTAGATTCGTACAAATCTGTCAAATCAAAATGTGACAACAAGAAAAATTCAAAAAATTTACTGTAACGAAAAACACCGAGACGATCAAAATTCTTCTATATTTCTCTGGCCTTTTAACTCAAGAATAATTGGTACAAGATTAAAAAACAAAACAAAACAGACTTCATTCTTTGGTTTTAAGTCCAGATAAAATACAGCACGAGATGATTGTTTTTGATCAACCCTGTAAAATAATTATTTGTCGATATTTAAAAAAATCATTGCGAAGAAGCACAAATGTAAATGCCTGGGTCCAAGGCCGTAACCAGGGGGGGGGGGGGTTCACAGGGGTTCAAACCCCCCCTCAAATAATTAGTGATTATGTTCAAAACATTCCGATTTTAGTTTAAAGCCTACGTAGTTATAGGTACCAACATAATTTTCGATGAATTTAGTAAGGTAGCTCTAACAGTTTTTAAATACAACCTCAAACAACACAGCCTCAGGATGCCAGGTTACTTTTGCTTCGATTGCACATGATGAATAACTAAACGCCTCAAGGAAATTTAGTATACCTAGATAGGTATGTGTATGCATCTACATGAAACAATATGTATAGTATAAACGTATATTCTTATTTCCCTTCCAAATAAACTAATGGTGTCTTTGTGCGCATTAGTTTTCAACTTCGTTATTCCACTTACATAGTTGCAATTGTAACTTGCAACATTTAAGCCGGTTCATTCCATGCATTTCTATTCTCTTGCCAGCAATAGGAAAAAGGAATGAGCAACAACGTAATATGTGTTGTGGATGAAAAACTCCAAATTCCACGAATTGTGTCAAAGCAACAGCACAGACAAAACTTGAGCACAACGGATCCTGAAACCTATTTTAGGATAAGTATAATGATTCCTCTTTTAGATGACTTTTTAAGTCAGCTTAAAATAAGATTTAAAAATCATAAGTCCATACTTTCCTCTTTGTGCATTTTAATTCCATCGATCCTTGGCAAATATGAACAAAATTACAACGAAGAAAACTTCAAATTTTATAGATCTTTTTTGGATTGGGACACTTTAGAAGCTGAGTTTACGTTATGGAAGACAAAATGCCATAGACAAAAAGATACAGAGCGTTCAAAATTCAATAAGGATCTGTTTCCTAACATACACAAGCTTCTCAAAATTTTTGCGACACTACCGGTTTCAACGTGTACAGCGGATTTTTAGAAAAATTAAGTTTTAACAAACTGTTATATGACATTTACCATTGTTTTAGAGCTAAAATTCCAATTTCAACAACTCCTAGTGCGAGACTACTAAATAAACACTCTGAACCAAGTTTGCAAATCAGCCTATCCATTTAGGCTGCAGATCTGCAAACAGGCAGTCGGACGAACAGAATTTTCCAACACACTTTTGTCTACTTCCCTATCATCGCAATATCATGTTTATTTTTTATCTCAATTTTTTTTTTTTTTTTACGAATCCATAACTTGCCTTATACATAGAATAGTATCATTATCGCAACTAAAAGTCGTGTTTGGTGGATTTTGGGCTGTACTAATTTTATTTAGTACATCTACAGAAAGGTACAGATTGATTGGTGTATGGAATAAGTATAAACCCCCCCCCCCCCCCCCGAAATAATTGTCTGGCTACGGCCTTGCCTGGGTCAACCAATTAATTTGAAGATAGATGTAGATGCAGAGGCAGACACACTTAATAAACTCATGACCTAGTAAAAGACTTAACTGATCTACAAAACCGATCTGGGTCCATTCACCATCAATGCTGACCTTGCATAAGAAAATAACGAAAATCATTCAAAAGGAAAGTTAAAAAAAATTTTGTATTCAAAATTTGCTCATCTTTTTTTTCAGCCATCATTCATTATAATTTTTATCCATTCTTTTCGATGATTCATTTGGTTGTGTGAAGTGCTTGACTATAAATATATCCAAGCATTAGCTTGTTAATAAAATACGAAACAAATAGATTATAATGTTTTTTATCTAATTTTAGTTGGTAGATACATATCGTGCAAATGCAAACACGGAAATGTATCTATGCAGTGGTGTTGGGTACCTACTCTTTAACCCACAAAATCACAGAAGGGATTAGATATAAATAATAATGCTTCCCCCTTTTTCAATGCAGCTCATACCTAAGCATAATAAGTGTGGTTTTATTTGAAGCCACAAACAGCTGTGTGCCAAACACGACACATAATACACTTGTAATGTTGCACTTTTATGAATAAATATTTTATTTGTTCAGCACTTCATTTGGCATCCGTTAGATACCTACCTCTGGCTAAGTGAACAAAAAATAAACCATCGAAAGATAGAAGACAAAAAAAAAACCAGTAGGAGAGGCTGTTTGCATTTCGAAATACATCACCAGCAACGCAAGCACCACTAGCTTTTCAATCTTCATCATGCCATCCATGGCCAAATGCGCCATCGATATTACTTTAGTTTGGAACTCCGATTCAGACAGAAGTAGATACCTCTACCTCGTTCCAGAGAGATCGTCTTCGGCAAGAAAACTTTTGAGTTTTTGTATTTTTTTTTTTGGATTTTTGTCGTCGCGTGGCGTTTGCGGTATATATACGGAAAACTCCTCACACGTGTAGTCAGTCGACTATTGAATTTCATTAGTGTTTGCATTCGTATAACGGAAACGTGGCGTAATTAAAACAAATTACACACATAAAAACACCAAAGATACTTTCAGATAAATTTCGAAAAAATGTTTTCGATCACTGATCGTTTATTGACAGTGTTAATTTTTCTTGTGATCTTTACTGCGGTCAAATGTAGGCCTCAACAGCAGAAATATCTACCACCATCTGGACAGCAATCTCATCCTCAAACATTCTTTGTTCCGAATGCCGGACAACAACAACAACAACACAACCACCAAGTTCAACTCCCATTCGCGGCATCACCTTCCAACCAGCAACAACAATTCCTCACCCAACCACCGATTCAACTGCAAATCCCGATTCCCAACGATGGTGTCGAGGAGAAGAAAATCTACGTTCAGCTTCCTCCACAGCAGCATCAATACACTCAACAACAACAACACCGTTATCCTCCGAGGAAACATTATAAAATCATTCTAGTCCGAAGCCCGTCCCCACCAACACCTCCCCCAGCACCGGTTCTGCCCGAAATCGAGGAACAAACTTTGGTGTATGTTTTGGTGCAGAAACCGGATACACCCAGCGTCGCTGAGCTGCAACAACAGCAGCAGCAATCCTTTAAATTAAACAAACCGGAAGTGTATTTCATTAAGTACAAGGCTAATGAGCAGAGGGCCGAAGATGGTTCACTGGGCATCAGTAGTGGTAGTGGCATTAGTAGCTCACCAGAGGCTATTGAAAAATCCATCGAGCAGCAAGTGAGTAATAACTTAGAAGGTGCCAGTGGCAATAGCGGTGGCTACTCGTACGATGGAAGTAGCACTAGGAAACGCGAGGCTCAGAATCTTAAACAGGACGAAGAGGAAGTGAACAGTGTGACGAACGAGAACCAGAAATAGTATATCTATACGTATAATTCAGTGGTATAGATACTTATTAGTTAGATTTACAAAAAAAAAATCGATTGGTGTGCGGTTCTAGTCAAGTTCGTTTTAGCTCCAATATTCTTCAAATATATCATGATACCGTTACACAACAAGAAGATGTGTGGATAAACTTTTGGTTCAAAATTTGCTAGACCAATCTTTTTTACTGTTAAGTGTATAAATAAAAGATAGAATTGTATCTTTTTTTTATTTGTTATAGAAATAAATTGGATTTAAGATTTGTTTATATTGTTTTTATATATTTTATTTTATTTTAATGTAAAACAACAACAAATTGAAAAAAAAAGTGCTAAATGTTTTGATTCTCAAAATTTCAAGTGATTCGTCGTGCATTGAATTAGCATAAATTAATAAGAAATCATTTCACTTTTCATATATGTTAATTATATTTACATTTTGATTTGAAGGTAGAGATTGTGTAATGAATTTACTGTTTTGTTGATTTTTTGATTTTGAAAGTGAAATTTATTGATTCTTTTTATTTTTTTTTTCATCTTTCTTTCATGTGATTTTTGTGGACCATTTCATTGAATAATATTTCATAAGCAAACCTCTGCAAATGGAAATATTCAAATTTTTGTTTTATAAAAAAAATGTTATGCTCTGCTGTGTGCTGATGGTGCAATTATTAATTTTGTATCTATTTGACTGTTATGTATGATGATGCGATGATGTTATTGTAATTTTAACTTTTTTATTATTTTCGTTAGTTTGATGGATGCTAATTGGACTTAATTTGGTTTAATTAGATGTTTTGGCATTTCTGAATTGCGTTTTATTGAATAATTATTTCTCTTGGTTAATGTAGATATATTAAATTTATAGGAAAATATAGGTTTATAGGTACCTCCTGCAGGTATAGGTAGATATAGGTTAAAATGACTGAGTGTTTACATAATTATTTGATTGATTACAAACCTATCTATTATCTTGTTTATTTGATTTGAATTGTGTATTTTTAAGAATTGGTTCATTGATCATTTTTGATTCATCACATTCATTTAAGTATGTAATCAAATTGTAAAATAAATATGTTTAAACCAGAAGCTCAGTTTTTCGACAAGAGTGTTTGACAAAGTGCTTTCCAACAACAAAAACATTATAGCTGAAGTTGCACGAACTTGCTCTTGTTGCAAGTTACCTTCGCTTGAGTGATAGGGAAAATAATTTTTAATGTATTTTGTATTTTTAATGTATTTAAAAAAACAAAACTTGAATATCAAATTTAGTAAGTATCGGTAAGTAAGTTCCAAATAGTCTGCATAAAAAAACAGTTGGCAACGAATAATATAAACATACTAAACATACTAACAATCCTCGATACTAAGTTGGTCGTAAATGGTGCGGGGGAGGGCTTTGAATTTCACTTTTTTCAGTTTTTCGGTTATAACTCAGAAACTTTTGATCCTACAAAAAAATATATTAAGTAAAAAAATTAAGCTGACCAAATTTTCTAAGTATTTTAACAGTCATTTTTTTATATTCAAAATGTGTGAACAAAAATCAAACAAAAAACAGGTGCCTTATTTCGCTTTCCAAATGTCAAAATGTGTAATAAGACCAAAAGTGAAATAACGCCAAGTTGGTGTTATTGCTTTTTTAATTAACGTGTTCCGGTCTATTGGAATTGGAATGCAATCCAGTGAAATACGACCAAATCCTAAAATTGTTTAAACATATATCCTGAATGCACAGTAGTATGCCTTCTTTCACAATTCTTAATACTTTGGTGCAGTATGAGTACCAAAGGCTCCCAGAAATTACGCCAGATTTTTTTTTGGAAAAAACGTCAGAAAATGTTTCATACAAAATACTGGCTTTCTTTCCTGGGAAAATATCCCAAACTTTTCTGGCAAAATTTCTGATTTTCTGGCTTTTTCCCATTTATACAGAAATGAGAAAAAGGCCAGAAAAAATTATTTGGAAAAAAAAGCCAGAAATTAAATTTCTGGCTGTTTTTTCTTTTTATGTTTTGGAAAAAACGCCAGAAAACTGTATTTTGTATAAATTATTGTAATAATTTAACAGTTTTACTACGCATTCTTTGTCCCTATCTCCAATTGTAAGAATTAGTGTTTAGTTGCTTTAGCGAACTCATTAGCCTTGCAGACACATGAAAATGTTTGTCGCGTCCGTCGCAGCGCCCCTTCTCCCACGGGTGGATGTCTGATGGGGCTGTTGTTTTCTGTTTTAATAAAACTGTCTACAATATTGACCAAATAACAATTTATTTAACAAAAACCAAAAGAACAAAATATTTTTACTAAATGTAAACTTGCAGTCTGCTACGACTTCCCGGCAGCATCATTTTTAATTTTCGTTTGAATCTGCAATCGCTTCAGCTTGCAACTTCAAACTGCACGCCGAGCATAGTTTCATGTGTCTGGTACTCTGTACGGCAACATCACAACAAGTAGCAAAAAAATGTCTGGCTTTTTTTCCAAATTGATATTAGGAAATTAGGCCAGAATATATTAATTGATTTTCTGGCCTAATTTCCACAGAAAAACTTTTCTGGCGATTTTGGTGTATTTTGGCGTATTTTCGTCTAGCGTAATTTCCGAGAGCCGTTGCAAAGTAAAAGGAATGCATCGTTTTGGATTTTGGCCTCACGTCAATTTCGGAAATCGACATATTTTTTTGAACATTTTTTTCAGACTTCGGAGATCGAAATCGTCCCAATAAGGTTGTTTGTTTTTTCTTTGAGCAATAACCGATTCTGATACACTTATTAAAGAGAAGGTTATTGGTGGGCAAGAAAAAGGATCAAGAGTGGAGCGTTAAAAATGTTAACTAAGGATGGATGGATTTGTATTGTGAAAATTAAAAACTCGCTCAAATTTTTAATTCTGCACTTATTGATGGACAGGGAAAAGAATCAAGCTGCTTTCTTCATTAATGAAAACTGAGTATTAACATACAGTTTATGTTTCCAATATTTCAGCGCGACTTGTGTAAAACGCCGGTGATAAAGTTTAACAGTCAATTGCAATATGGAAGCTTAAAAACAATAATTCTAGCAGTTAAAAATACTTAATTTGCCTCTTATTCCATCAGTTAACTTGTAATTTTATCTTCTTGTAAGACACATGCTTTTTGAATCAATCCTCACTTTAATGAGAACTTACCGTTTGACTTATACTGGAATAGTACGCGAACTATTGAAGTTGGCCTTTTTTTCTCAAAATAATTTGGCTTTATTGCACTTTGCTAAAGTTAAAAAAGACCAATTGTTGAAAATTGGCTTTATTTCACGTTTCAAAAGTGAAATAAGGCCAACTTTTAAAATTTAGCCATATTTCACGGCACCCAAAATATAATCAAAACCATTATTTGGTGAATTTTTGTTCACATATTAGCGATCTTCTAAGAAACTATATTGAAGATAAAAAAGAATAAAATATTTTATGTAAGAAATTTTTTCGGCTTTAATTTTTTACTTATTTTTGTTATACATATATTTTTTGTAGGATCAAGGGTTTCTGAGTTATAAGCGAAAAAGTGAAATAAGGAAAATTTAAAGCCACCCCACAACTCTTTGCGACCAACCTAGGTTCGGGGACTTTTAGTATGTTTACCTCCTCGCTTGTCCAAACAAAGCTGCATTCTGCATATACTTAGTTTTTCTGCCAAGAAAACCAAATTTACAAGATAGTCATCTTGTAAATGTATTTATGTATCGATTTTGATGAAATATTTCAAAAATGTATTTTTTAAAACAAAAACTGTTTGGAAATTAAAAAAAAAAAATTGTATACTTACTAGTCAAATTAATTTCCAAGTCGTTAGCAACAAGATAACTTTCCACAAGAAAAAGTATTTTTATTAAAAATGGCTCCAACGATTTTTGGAATAAAATTGGAGGCAGTTTTTTTATAATTGTATCTTCCAAAAAATGGATACTTTTTTGACTTTCTCGTAAACGAGTTAGTTGACTTTAACAAAAAAAAAACGACTTATCTGAACAAAATTAAATTTAATGTGTATACCTACAATAGGACAACTATTAAGTTCTAAAAACTACCTACTTTAAATTTGTAAAACAAAATTGTTAAATTATTAAATAAACATCGATTTTTTAAAAACCTCTTTTACGATTTTTTTTTTTTTTTTGTGAATTAAATGACTTTGCCACATGCGTTCGTGCGACCCAGTCGTACTCTTTATATTTTTTGCTTTACCACTGACTTATTTTTATATTGCATATTTTTTGTAGTGTGGGTATATGTATTACGTTATTGTTTAAAAATGTGTGCATATTCGTGTGAGCAAACTAATTTTAAAAATGTCGATTCATATATTTAGTCAAAAATGCCATAAGGATACTTAAGTAAACGAAAGATTTGTTATCTAAATAGCATTTACGGTTCATTAAATCAAATTTATTTATTTCAAAAGATGTTAATTTTGGATTGTGATTGACTTCTCAGCCATGATAAGATTGATAAGCTTTTTCACTCTTCCGGTTTTACCATGATCTAAGAAAAAAATTAATATTATTTATATACTTTTCATATTCTGACACTTATACGACGTACGTCTGAACCTTTTCATGAAAATATTTGACTTTATATTGCATGTTTTATAAAAACACTCCAATCGACAACCAGCATTAAATTTTAATTTTTTTTTGCCAGTAAAATTTATATTTAAATCTATTAAGCAAAACCAAATAACTTTACTGTGCGCATCCTTTTAATATCCTTTTAAGTATCTTCCCATCCAATTCATGCAAAAATTCCTTCATAAACCACTTGGCAGAAAAAGCTGTATTCTTTTCTATTCATGGATTAACCTACTAAATGAAAAATAAAATCATTTATATTAAAAATTCCTTTTTCTCTTAACAGCGCGCCGTTGAATTACATCGAGGATAATTTAAAGTTAATTACCTTAACTTTAAAAATGGGGGGAAAACTGGTCTGGATTTCTCGCGACGTAAAATATAGAAAATATAGAAAAGTAATTAACGTCCTTTTATGTATACATGAACATAAAAGGTACTTTACTCGTTAACAGAACAACTTCCACTTCTTAATTGACGGCAACTGTCTGATATCAAGATGATCCGCATGACAATCGGAATGCCAAAGCTTGATCGAATAAGACGAAGATAAGAATGTCCGAAGAACCATTCAAATCTATATACTATATATATATACTCGTGTATAAAAAAAACACCAAGGCCAAGTCAGCTGATACCGGCATGTATCTGCTAAACAGACACGCTGAGAACTTAAAAGGGACCATTAATTATTTTTATTACTTTGAATGAGTAATGATGTGACGCCTTTACAAAACCCCGTTCAAAAGGAGTTATCAAATACGAAACGCTGCGTTTCAATCAAGAACTACCTAAGAACGTCTGGAAAAAACAAATGCAACTGCACCAGCATTCAGTTGGCCTAAGACATGGAACAATCCATAATCGGAAAACTTCCCGACGGCGACGCACGGTTACGTTTGATCAGATTTGTTAAGCGAACCTCACATGCTATATGCGTGCATTTGACTGATGAATAATCAAAACACTTTTGATTTAGAATGATGATAGATTATTATGTGCCATGAATGACGTGTATAGTCAGTCTGACCAGTGACCGTTTAAGGTTTGCTTTAGGTATGTGAAATGGTAAAGTGTAAAAGCCAACCCGCATTCTTTATTCATATACACTGCAAGTCGTATATAAGGATAGAAGCCATTATTTTTTGAGAAGTAAAACTCAAAATTATACCATAACATGATAGGGAGAAAGGAATTCAATTTGAAATCAATAAACTATAACCACTAAATTCAAAATGACTTCGGACTTTAAGCTATTTATTTCACCATTCAATTTGATTTCGGAATTCAGAATGTTAAGATCACATTCAACAAAATCAATAAATTTAAATATATAGCCTTTAGAATTCAAAATGTTTAGACATTATCGACTGACCAGTTTTTTTTTTTTATAATTCCACTATTTATCGGCTTTTCGAAAAAAAATGTTTTCAAAAATTAATTTTGTTAAAAAATTCCATCAAAATCGGTGCAGCCGTCCTAAAAATAGCCGTCCAATCTTAACGAACATTCGGTAGTGAGCATAGCAAATCTTCTCGGCTTCCTCAATGCATAACTAATCAAGTACATTATTTTAGTTGGAACCCATATCTGCATCCGTGTAGGCGGGTTATGTCAACTGCGGAAACCATGTTTTTCTATAAAATTGGATAATCTCACCTCACGGGCAGACTGGTTCTATACCCTCAGCCATCCAGCACCCTGCCAGCGAAGACAGCCATATCGGAGCTAATAGCCTTGGCATACAGCCTGGTAGGGGGAAATGGGTCACTTCCCTTTGTTGAGGTATCCGAGGATCTCTTGTTTTAATATAAAAGTTGGTAAAAAAGGGACTAACTCCCAAGTAACACACTTCTAAAACCTTAAAAAACCTTCTCAAATTGACAATCAGAACAACCATCACCAATTCTATTTATACCTAGATGGTGGCACCTACATGGACACCTGCAGCCTAAATGGTTGGGCCGATTTTCTTCAAACTTGGCATAAACTCTATTCTTAGTGAAATATCCCCGGACGTTTTTTTTTTTATTTTTGACCTAGGTATAAAAATAAAGGTAACAGTACAAAATAAGCGATAATTCCGATAATACCGTTTTTTAATACTCTACTATCTTTTGAACGGCTTCACCGATTTTAACGAGATTTTATATTCAAAAACTACTGCTAAACTCAAATGAAACTGCAAAAAAAAAATTGAAAAAAAGGAATTTTCGATTGAAAGAAAGTTTTTTTTTTTTTTGTCAAAACCGCGATAATTCCAACTTTTTGGAAAAAATACGATCAATTTTGATAAAATTTTATATGAGTGATTTTTTGCCAACTGTGATGTCCAACATTTTTTTTTTTCAGAATCAGCTTATTAACGGTACCTGCCATAGAACCGTTTTTTATTACTCCGACTATCTTTTGAACGGCTAGATCGTTTGCAACGAAATTTAATTCAAAAATTACCGCTAAACTGAAATAAAATTGCAAGAAAAAATAAAAAAAAAATAATTTTTTAAAAAGTTTTTTTTTTTGCCAAAACCGATAAATCTAATTTTCTAGAAAATATACTATAAAATTTGATAAAATTTCAAGTTATTATATTTATTATATTTTTAAAGATTTTTTCAAAAGACAAATATTTCAAAATATAAAGATACTGAAAATCTTTTCTTTATAAAAAAAAGTTGGTCAAATGAATTTTTCAGTCGTAAATACGAAAGTAACTTGCCCTAAGAGCAAGTTTATGCGACTCAGTCGTGACCTTTATTTTATATATAAGTTGAATAAAAAAAGTGTAAAATAAAAATATTGGGAATTTACAGCTATGTCTAGGGCGTCGAAATGTCCTAATCCGCTACTGCCCGTTAGCCAAATGGCAGAACCAGGAAGTATACTTATTAGGAGCATACTTTTATTCATAAAGCATAAAAGAAACCTTACTATAGTAACTTACATAACCGCCTAAGAAAAAAAATAAGCATCGTTTCTCCAATTTTTTTTCCAGCGACGTAGATAAGTTCTTTTTTAGATGTTATTGTTAATATTTTACTCCATACTATTATTTATAGATCTATCATAATATGTTATTACTTCTTGAAAATGCGTGATCCTATTTTAACGACTTCCAGTGTAATATAATATATTATGATCCTGAGAGTATGCAATTAATCCTCAATATTTTCATACAAAAGTTCATTTTTTGTCCTATTTTAAAATGATCGACGTTACAAATTGAAATTTATTGTCTACATCGATTTCATGTCCAGAAATCGCCTCGGTTTTTACTTTAAAAATTTGTTTAGTATTATTAAGCGTCTATTTGCAAGCAAAGCTTTTTTATTTGATGTTCACAAGTTTACAAGACAACATATTACCCACTTTTATAATAAAGGATATTATAATGGCTTATTATTGCGTAATTATTGTCCGTAACTTGGCTGTCTTGAATGATTAAAAATGCATCCATTTTCAAATATTTAATTGCAGCTAAATATACTTCTTCAATTCATTTAGGTAAATCTTGTTTGCAATAAACGTATACTTACACTCTCACTAATCTCATTTCGGAAAGATATATTTCCCAAACAATAAAAAGTTAATCGAGTCTGTGTGACCAAACAAATAAAATTGCAATTTCTTTAAGTTTTAGTTTTTTGAAATAATAATTTCGTTTATTGTCGCAATAAATAGTTTTATGAGGTATCATAATAAAAAAATGATGACTAAAATGAAAATAATGTTCGTGATAAAAATAAAAATACTAAAATCTAAAAAAAATATACAACAAAAGTATCGGTTACATCACAGATGCACGCAAAATAAATCAATCATAACAAAACATACAGCACGCAGTTTCCAATAATCTTTTTAGACACTTGGCACACTTGGAACTCCATAGACTTCATGTGGTTGACCAGTCTCACCAATATTCACACTTCCACTACCTGTCGCAAAGGAACTGCTACTGCTGGAACTACTGCTAATGCCACTTGACAAGATAGTTCCACCCTCTTGATGGGAACTCTCAATTGAATTACCAGCTCCATTGCCCCTCACATCAATACCACCATCGATCTCTGAGCCAGCAAATTGGCTTCCACCAATAGTTTCAATATGCTGATGTCCACCTGAACTCTGTTCAATATTTGAATTGTAACTGCCTCCGATGAATCCACCTCCTCCTTGTTGTTCGTTCCTAGTCTTGTACTTGATGAAGTAAACTTCTGGTTTGCTGGGCTTGATCGTTTGTTGAATTTGTTGGATTTCTTCGTAGGATGGCTCATCGGGCTTCTTCACTAAAACATACACAATTGTCTTCTCTTCAGACACTCCTGCAGCATTGGCGATCTTAGCGTAGCTGGCTGGTTGACTCACAGTTGGAGCCTTAATGAAAATAATCTTGTAGTGTTTCTTGGCAGCGGCTTCAGGAAGTCTAATCTGTTGACGGGATTCCTTTTCTTCGAGATCCTCTGGAGGAACATGTACGTAAATGTGCTTCTCAACTGTTGGATCAAGAGGAGCATTTGCAAAGGTTTCACGGATAACATTACCAAGGGCACCGTTTAAAATTGCATTTCCACCAAAACTACCCGATTGACCGAAAGACTGTGCTGAGCTTCCGTGAGAAAATCCTCCCGACTGTTGTTGATTAAATCCACTTTGGAACTGACCTCCTCCATTGAATCCTCCAACGTTCTGATAGCTTGAACCAGATCCATGGTAGTTTCCTCCACCGTTATGTCCAGATCCACCCGAGATGAAGTTCGAATTAATTTGAGCACCTGAGAATTGAGGCCTTGGTCCACTAAATCCGGAACTTCCAGAGAATTTACCGCCACTAAAACCATTCGAGTAACCTCCACTCAAGCCTGACGAAGAAGGTCCTGGAACTCTACCGATTCCATTTATAACAGAACCTCCATGTCCGCCATGGCTAAACGAGCTGGAAGAACCGAAGGAATTTTGCAAGAACGATGGTGCTGGTCCTGGCAGTGGTAGTGGTGGCCCCTGTTGCAGAGGAATTGGTGCTGGTCTACCTTGTTCGACGTATCCTTGACCTTCGCGGAATACTTGCGAATGAGAGTGACCACCCTCTCCAACTGTAATGTGACTGTTAAGAGTGACAGCTTGAGAATCTCCATATCCGGATCCATGATGAATAATCCTTCCGACCGATTGTTGTTGAACTAAAGCAGCTGCATTTGGTCCATGATTACATGGAGCACCAACTCCAATCGTTGGCTTAAATCCACCAAAATTCAAATCCACTGCTGGTCCCGAATCTTTATAATTGTATCCTTGTGGTAGCGAAAGTGCTAATCCGACGAAACACGCGATCAACACGAAACACTTCATATTTCTTTTTTAAAGGGATTTCGTTTAGTTTGTGTTTAAACCTCGCGACACTTTTATGTAGGGAATGCCGCACTGCGTGTATAACTTAACTTATGCTGATGAATGTATCTAACCGAATGACCGTCATCTGAAATCTTAAGATACTATTTATACCTCGAAAGTTTAACGAATCAATTATACTCGAACACGAAAAAGGTGTATAAAAATGTTAATCTCTCTTCTTTCTTTTTTTTCCCGCGTGTGCCGCAAAGCCCATACCTTCGACCTCTCCCACCGCATAGCTCAACATCGAACGAAATTTCGCGTTGTTACCACTACCATGCGTGCATCATCATCAGCCGCGGTGTCGTTGCGTCCGTCATCGACTCTTGGGTCTCAAAAGGTTTGCCTTTAACACATTTATCCAAAAAATAAAAAAAAAAGTCCAAAAGGTTTTGGTTGTAGTGGAATGATAGTTAAGCGATGGACAAGACAAGGAGAAGGCTAAGAAGTACTTTCCTATGATGAAGTGTCACTGTTACTCGTAACACGTAATATTCAAACGGTCCTTGTTCGCCTATTATTTCTTTTTAGTATCAATCAATGTGTCAAACCTTCAAAAAGTGCAAAACAAAAAAATGGCCAAGAGGTGGAAGTGGTAAAAGATACCATATCAAAACGCGGGAGATACTTTACATGAGCAAACGCATGTATCTTGAAATATAAAACACGTATCTTCGGCCAGATATACTCTCATGCGGTTATAGACTGTGAAGAGGTGTTAGTAAAAATTTGTATGACAAAGATGCGTACACGGGCATAACATAATTCTTAAATGTGTATGTAGGTGATTTATGCAAATTGGAAGCTTATGTGATTGGTTTTAAGATGCAGGTAGATTGGAAACGAGACGGAATTGCAGGTTGTTACCTCTACAACAATTGACTAAAACACTTTCCGATTGAATTTGGATCTCGCTGGGAACTTTAAAAATTCATTGAAGTCAAGCCGATAAGATTTTGTATTCTCTGTCAAGTGTTTATGTGCCGGTGAATGAATTTGTTACATCATTTGAATTTGTTATTCTAAGCACACATTATTTGTGGTAATGATGATGGTGAGATTTATGTCTGTTAGGTAGAGAGATAAAGTTTTGAGGAAAAAAGTATTTTATTCATATATTCAAAATTATCTAATGAAAGGAATCATCATTAATACTTTTCTTGGTATCCCAATAAACACGTCCAAGGCAATTTTAAGACCTTTTTATATTAGTTTCGCTCCCAGTTTTTTTGTTATAACTTTTTTTAAATTACATTTTTAGTTTCTTTGTACAAATTTTATAAAAGCACATATTTTACTTAATAACGTAGTTTTTGTGGGTCAGGAAATTCTGTCTGTCTATCTGTTAGTTTCGTTGTACCCAGTATACAGGCTACCCAGTACCATGGCTATAAATGGATGAATTCCATCGATTTTCTATAAATAAACAATTGGTGCTAAAACATAATTAATAGAACATTTTAAAAACTCTTGGATTTTTATTATTACAAATAATTAAATTTATTTTTAATTCCAAAAACTAAAAAAATATAAAAGTGGCCTACAGATGCTCCAAGAAAGAAGCAAAAAATAAGTGTGCCTAACTTAAAGCAGAGAGTACGGAGACCATGTATCAGAAGTTGGAAGAAATATCTGCACCGGCTGCTGATGCAAACCAGGCCCTTCAGGAACTGCGACACGTCAACATTAACAAGGGCGCAACTATCTTTTAAATTGCCGCTCAAAGAAGGAGAAATGCGATGGAGATCAGCTCACCTAAATTCATAAGCGATGCTCAAGGCCAACTTCTTGTGGTAACGAAAAAATTCTTCACAGATGGCGACAGTATTGCGAAGGACTTTTTTTAAATGAACAGTTCCCCAGAATATACTTTCCAACAGGCGCACCAAACTATGAGGAAGTGCCCGACATTACAGTCGAAGAAGTTAATGCGGCAGTGAAAAGCTCCAAAAAAGGAAAAGCGATTGGGCCAGACGGGATACCCTCTGAGTTCTGGAAAAAGATGGGAGACATCGGGCTCAAATGGCTTACGGCTCTCATCTCCAAATTTATCAGAGGTGACCAAATGCCTTATCAATGGAGGGAAAGTTATCTTCTCCCAATTTACAAGGGAAAGGGTGATACGAGGAACTGCGACAATTACCGATCAATCAAGCTGATATCACATACCATAAAGATCGTTGAGCGGGTGTTGGATGGCCGCCTGCGAAAAATAATACGGCTATCTGATGACCAGTGCGGGTTTGTCTCGGGCAAATCAACCACAGATGCAATCCAGAGTGTAAGAATCAGAATGGAAAAACATCGCGATTCCTCGAACGATTTGCATGCTGTGTTCACTGATTTTGAAAAGGCGTTCGATCGACAACCACGGGATCTGATATGGGTGGCCCTAAGGAAACGAAGAGTTCCAGAAATCTACGTGCAGATGATCATGGATATGTACGAGCAAGTCAAAACAAAGGTTCGATGCACTGCAGGAGTCACCAAAAATTTCCCAATGGAAGTTGGTGTACACCAAGGAAGCGTCTTCAGCCCATTGCTCTTTATAACAGTGCTTGATTATCTACTTGAAGATAAGGTGAGGGACCCGAAAGTGAAAACAAATGCAACGACACCAGCATTCAGTTGGCCTCAGACATGGAACAATCCATAACCGGGAAGCTTGCCGACACTTTCTGAGGTCAACGCGGCGAACCCCACAAGCAGATCAGTAGAAAAGCTGTGAAGTGGGAAAGTTGTGATCCCACTCGAGATCATAATATCGTCGGAAAAGAAGAAGAAGAAGAAGAAGAAAAATATATAAAAGTGAAAAAATTTAAGCATCTCGGGCATAAAAAATCGCTTAGTAACAAACTTCTTAAAAAATTGGCGCAACAAATGTAAATTTACAATATCTGTTTCAACTAATTCAACACTGAAAGAAAAAAAAATGCACATATTTTGAGTACCCATTGAGATAGTACCTTTTTTATTTCTGTTTTTATCGGAAAAAAATTGAAAATTCTTTAAATCGATACCTTAAGCAAAACAATTCCCATAAGCAGACACTTTTTCAGGAACCAACTTTTTAATCTAATTTCCCATACAAAATAAAAAAGTTTCCCACAAAAGATAACAATAATATAATAATTGGTTATTATTATAAATTGGTTCTGCTTTTTATTTCCGCAGCCATTTAATAGTGTTATATCAATATTTGCAATTAATAAAAAGCGCCTTTTTTAGTTCTCTCTCTTAACCGTCTCTCATATCTGGAAACAAATTTGCGACCGTTAGTGTCCGCTTATGGGAGCTTTCACTGTACCTACATATACCGACTAGCTATCTCGTAAATTTATTCACCGATTTTGATAAAATTTGATATTCAACTGGTTCTGGTAAAACCTAATAATACATATTTTTGCACAAAAAGATTTCGAAAAAAATATTTAATTTTTAAGTTCTGGCTCAATAAATTTTAATAAAACTTAAAAACCTTAATAACCTACAGAGTTTTAATTAAAATTTAAATGAATAAAATAATTTTTTTTTAATTTAAATTTGTAAAAAAAGGTAGATGTGCGTGTATTTAATAAAAAAATTATTTGCTAAAATAAAATATTTTAAAAATGTGTTGTTTTTTTAAAATTTTTAAATAATGATGAAAATTATTTACATGCGTACAAGCCGAACATTTTGAAGTTCAATCTTTGACCACTATTCCGTTCGTTTTAATCATTTGAACTTCTTAGATTTGTATGGCGCATATTGTGTATTCATATATCTACTTATATTAATTGAAAATCTATTACTTACTAAGAAAAAGACATCAGGTAGATATTTATTGATATTGTGGGGAATTTAAATAACTTTTTTTTTTATTTTAATTGTACTACTAACTTAGGTTTTAAATAATCAATTTTCACATACATTGCACCTCAATTATACAAGTTAAAATTTAGCAACAATTTTGCAAGATAAAATTAAAAAAAAACACGTTACATTAAGCCGTATTAATTCACATATTAAATATTGCTTGGCATCAACGATCAAGATGCATTTAAATAATTGATACACTTTTAAAATCATTTTTGAAAGTGATACACATTACACATGCTAAATTTAAAGCACATAATATCATATTGAAATAAGCGGCCTAATTTATAATTACAATGTTGAAATTTGTTATCGAATGTTGTTTTTTAATTAAATCTTCTTCTATTGCTGTTTGTTGGATTTCAGAGTGAAAGGAATATTTGCTATTTTTGGCTTCGGTTTTTTGTAATCAACGTTTCCGATGGTTTGTTTGATATAAATATAAACTGAATGGATGACTCACGTTACGACAATTACCTATACCTAATGGCAATGAAAAATATTAAGCCCGTAAAATCTTTAAATCTACCCTAGTGGGAGTCTGAAGGAGGGAAAGTTTGTAGACACCTATAAGATTTCGTGACCCAGCGGAAGAGGATTTCTAAAAAGAATAAAACGAATACTTTAATATTAAATATTTTTGACGTCATTCATTTTTTAAGCAAGAGTATAGATTTTATTTTCGGGACTCGATACAAGCAAGAAAAAAGGAAAATTACTAGATATGTTTGCATGAAGGCTTAAGCTACAATCTTGTAAGCGGTCCTAGAAAAAAATAAAACGACACCAGATTTCAGCTAGCCTCAGATATATGAAACCAACCATAAGCTAACCGAAATTTTCTTAGGTTTACCCGATAACGCCCCCCCCCCCTCCTCCAAGCAGTTCAGTAGGTGAAGTATGTAAGTTGTGATTTTATTTAAGATCATAACAGCATAAAAAGCCAAAAAAGTAGAAAAACGAAGACAAGAAAGCAACAATCATCACCACATAAACGGTATTAATTGTGTAACTTGATCTTCTATAGTACTTGATTTATTGTGATATGTATTTGTATAGTTATTTATTGTGAATGAAAAAGTGTCAGTTTTGAATTTTTCATACTTTTGATGTTTGACAGAACTGAATTTTTTAGATTGTTTAGTTTTTCGGTGTCTGCTTAAAAAAGTTTAGTAGCCCAGCATCATAATTTTGAAACAAAGAAAAAAAAACTATATGGGAGTGGGGAACTATCTCCCCCCGTTTATATGAGTTCTGCTCTTATTGTCTTTAAGAACAGACACAGCTTTTTGGAACGTTTCCTTTGACACTTTTCATTTATAGATGCACATTTTTCTCTTTCATGCAATCCTCAATATTAAGCAAAACCCTTTTTTTAGATCAAGATACTCTTTAAAAACTATTTACGTTAATTGGCGGTTGTATTGGTTGTAAAATGACCAGTGGTCAACACTATCAATAAATTGAGGACAAGTCTTTAAAGTTTCTATCTATTACACAAAAAATGTTGTTTTAATCAATAAATTGATAAAAAAAATAAAAATCATTTTGCTCCCAGCTACAGTAAAACCCATTTAATTACCCATAATAACATTATATTACTTTATTACTCAATCTTAAGCCACTGTTATTGTTTTATGTAAATAAAAATTATGTAAGTATCTTTTTTTTTATTGTATAGATTTAAATTCACAAATTAATTTTGTTTGTTATCACTTGAAGGCAAATCAAAAGCTTAATAGGTCGATAAAAATAAAATGCAGACAAAGTCAGTGGGAAGATACTTAAACATAATTTGTGTGATCTAACAGAAAAAGTTGTTAATCCGTTTGTTATAGTCGTTTCTTTCATGACCATTAATCATGTTTTTTTTTTTTTTTTTTTTAACTTTCCAACCTAGAAAGCACATTGAGACTTATATTGACAAAAAGTTTTATGACCAAACAGAAATCTTAATGTCAATCAACCCGGTATTGACTTTGTAACTCAAACTAAAATCTTTTGGTTAAACCAAAAAAAAATATATTAATTTCATTCTTAAGTGGGTACTTAGTCGGATGATTAATTACAGCGATTTTTGTGAAGTGGGTACATCAGGTACCTAAATTTTCCTTAACCGTAATTTATTAAGTTGTTTATAATTCCTTTGAGTAAAAGTTTACTTAAAGCGAGAAAAGTTTTCTCAGGTACCTACTTCAATCTTTGTGAAAACAAAAAAATATTCAAATCAAAAAAAGTTTATTTCAAAGAAGATGTCAAACCCAACCCAAAATGAAAATATTGTATAGTACGCTCCTTAATTTTCAAAATTCAAACGCTGGGTGGTAATAATTTCACTAAGTGTGGTAAGGTACTTGTAGCTGACGCACAAAAAAATATTCCAAAAGATACCTAACCATCATCGTATCTTCCGGATATACAATGACAACAACATCGAAATCAAATAAACAAACAGCCACGGCCGTCTCAATACATCACTTTCACTGAATCTCAATTCAGTTAAAAGATTTATCCAAAACAGACTTTTGTCTCTTTTCTTTCCAAATGATTTGGTATCTGACAACAGACATCCGAAAAAAAAAATAGAAAATAAAAGTGATAAAAAAAAAAATATGCAAATTTTATTCACTCGAAGTCATAAAGCGCCTGTCGCAGGCCCGACCGGGCGTGCTTATAATAATATTCATAACAAAATTCATTTATAGAGACCATAGTCATCCGGATAATGATTACAACATGCTTGCGAATTAGTTTTAATGAAAGTTCGAACCACATAATATGCAAATTTTCGTGTGTAGATACTTTTTTCGGTTTTGTTGACTTTTTTCATTTTTTATTTTTATTATTTACGTTGATTGTGAGAATTTTGATCAAAATTTTTATCTTTATTTTTATTGTATCTTTAAGCATGTAAATGAGATAGAATTGATGAGGATGCTTATGCAACTGGCCCTCAGGAGGAAGTTGGATTGTTTATCTGGGGAAATGAATTTTATTTCGCCATTTTATATAGTTTTATAGGTAAGTTGACATGATTTTATCTTAATGACGAACAAGAGAAACTTATTTACTTACTGAACATTTTTTACTGAATCAGATTTTTTTTAGTTGAAAGAGTTCATGTGAACCTCGTGACCTTCAGATTTATTTCACTTTCAATTCAAAATTTCATTTGAATCATTGATTCATGTCAGTCAAGAAGTTATGTGGATTGGATACAGTAGGTTGATATTTATTTGTAATGAATAGTTTATACTTGTAACAAATTTAACCTAAGTTTTCTGAAATTTCTTCACTTTGTTTAACTGTACCTAAGTATATCAGAAAAACAAGCAATTAGTGGTTTTTGATTGACGAATTATAGGCAAATCATTTATTTGGAACGTATTGTATATTTTCTGTGTGCACTTTTTTTTTTAAGTTTTTGCGAATTTGAGAAAATAAAAAACCAAAAAATCGAGCAATTTCTTTCTTACAAGCTTATTTCCAGTCTTGGAAAGGAAAGTATCGTTGCAATGCTAAGCGTTAAAAGAATTCAACGATGACAGGAGCATCGGGAGTAGTACCTAAATGTCCGGATCCATCCCAAAATATAAAAGGCTGTAAGTTATTGAAGGAAGAATAACTACTGACTTGCTGCAGTTTCTTATAAATATTGAAACTAAAGCACTTTATAAAAGGCTCCCAAAATTACTCCAAAATTTATTTGGGGAAAAAACATGAACAAATTTGTCTGGCTCGAAATTTTTTCGGCAAATAGCAAAAAAGAGCCAAAAGGAAAATGGAAATTGAGTCAAAAAACCACAACCAGAGTCAAAGTAAAATAAAATTTGTTGGTCTAGTAGACCAGTCAATAAAGAAAAAAAAATCGCTTTAATTCGCAAAAAATCGTACTTAGATCGTAGATCGCTGACTTTTTTAGGAAGTTGTTCGAATAGATACCAATCTGCAACCTGCGATTTTTTGCGCACTTCGATAGGGGGTTAACCCTAACTTAAAACCTCAGAGCTAGTTAATCCCGACAATAAATTAATTTCGAGTTAAGTTTTTCAGTAAAGGACAAACTCTGATTAGAAATGGCATATTAATGCTGGCATATGTTTTTCAAAACATGTAATTTTTAATGAAAAAATAAAAAAAAACAAAAAACACAATAAAGCAAATAGCTATATATTATAATATTCTAAAGAACTTTGATTAAAGTTAGACATTAGAAAAATTATGATGTTATGCTCGTGGCCAAGCGAAGTTATAAGAAAATAAAAACTATTTTTAGTCTTTTTATTGTTTTTATTTTCTTATAACTTCGCTTGGCCACGAGCATAACATCATAATTTTTCTAATGTCTAACTTTAATCAAAGTTCTTTAGAATAATATAATTCACAGGGAGTTTTCTCTGTAAATTTTATAAAGCAGTCGGTAATCATCGACAATTATTGCGTACTAGATTGGGTTTGATGTCATCTAGCTGATGAGCCCACCATCAAACTAGGGCGAAACGCAATGCTTGGAGTAAAGGCCACAAAACCTTTAATATTGAATTTCATTCATAAATACTTCATTTAATAAAATCTAATTGGACTATTTTTAGTCTTTTTATTGTTTTTATTTTCTTATAACTTCGCTTGGCCACGAGCATAACATCATAATTTTTCTAATGTCTAACTTTAATCAAAGTTCTTTAGAATAATATAATTCACAGGGAGTTTTCTCTGTAAATTTTATAAAGCAGTCGGTAATCATCGACAATTATTGCGTACTAGATTGGGTTTGATGTCATCTAGCTGATGAGCCCACCATCAAACTAGGGCGAAACGCAATGCTTGGAGTAAAGGCCACAAAACCTTTAATATTGAATTTCATTCATAAATACTCCATTTAATAAAATCTAATTCGACTATTTTTAGTCTTTTTATTGTTTTTATTTTCTTATAACTTCGCTTGGCCACGAGCATAACATCATAATTTTTCTAATGTCTAACTTTAATCAAAGTTCTTTAGAATAATATAATTCACAGGGAGTTTTCTCTGTAAATTTTATAAAGCAGTCGGTAATCATCGACAATTATTGCGTACTAGATTGGGTTTGATGTCATCTAGCTGATGAGCCCACCATCAAACTAGGGCGAAACGCAATGCTTGGAGTAAAGGCCACAAAACCTTTAATATTGAATTTCATTCATAAATACTCCATTTAATAAAATCTAATTCGACTATTTTTAGTCTTTTTATTGTTTTTATTTTCTTATAACTTCGCTTGGCCACGAGCATAACATCATAATTTTTCTAATGTCTAACTTTAATCAAAGTTCTTTAGAATAATATAATTCACAGGGAGTTTTCTCTGTAAATTTTATAAAGCAGTCGGTAATCATCGACAATTATTGCGTACTAGATTGGGTTTGATGTCATCTAGCTGATGAGCCCACCATCAAACTAGGGCGAAACGCAATGCTTGGAGTAAAGGCCACAAAACCTTTAATATTGAATTTCATTCATAAATACTCCATTTAATAAAATCTAATTCGACTATTTTTAGTCTTTTTATTGTTTTTATTTTCTTATAACTTCGCTTGGCCACGAGCATAACATCATAATTTTTCTAATGTCTAACTTTAATCAAAGTTCTTTAGAATAATATAATTCACAGGGAGTTTTCTCTGTAAATTTTATAAAGCAGTCGGTAATCATCGACAATTATTGCGTACTAGATTGGGTTTGATGTCATCTAGCTGATGAGCCCACCATCAAACTAGGGCGAAACGCAATGCTTGGAGTAAAGGCCACAAAACCTTTAATATTGAATTTCATTCATAAATACTCCATTTAATAAAATCTAATTCGACTATTTTTAGTCTTTTTATTGTTTTTATTTTCTTATAACTTCGCTTGGCCACGAGCATAACATCATAATTTTTCTAATGTCTAACTTTAATCAAAGTTCTTTAGAATAATATAATTCACAGGGAGTTTTCTCTGTAAATTTTATAAAGCAGTCGGTAATCATCGACAATTATTGCGTACTAGATTGGGTTTGATGTCATCTAGCTGATGAGCCCACCATCAAACTAGGGCGAAACGCAATGCTTGGAGTAAAGGCCACAAAACCTTTAATATTGAATTTCATTCATAAATACTCCATTTAATAAAATCTAATTCGACTATTTTTAGTCTTTTTATTGTTTTTATTTTCTTATAACTTCGCTTGGCCACGAGCATAACATCATAATTTTTCTAATGTCTAACTTTAATCAAAGTTCTTTAGAATAATATAATTCACAGGGAGTTTTCTCTGTAAATTTTATAAAGCAGTCGGTAATCATCGACAATTATTGCGTACTAGATTGGGTTTGATGTCATCTAGCTGATGAGCCCACCATCAAACTAGGGCGAAACGCAATGCTTGGAGTAAAGGCCACAAAACCTTTAATATTGAATTTCATTCATAAATACTCCATTTAATAAAATCTAATTCGACTATTTTTAGTCTTTTTATTGTTTTTATTTTCTTATAACTTCGCTTGGCCACGAGCATAACATCATAATTTTTCTAATGTCTAACTTTAATCAAAGTTCTTTAGAATAATATAATTCACAGGGAGTTTTCTCTGTAAATTTTATAAAGCAGTCGGTAATCATCGACAATTATTGCGTACTAGATTGGGTTTGATGTCATCTAGCTGATGAGCCCACCATCAAACTAGGGCGAAACGCAATGCTTGGAGTAAAGGCCACAAAACCTTTAATATTGAATTTCATTCATAAATACTCCATTTAATAAAATCTAATTCGACTATTTTTAGTCTTTTTATTGTTTTTATTTTCTTATAACTTCGCTTGGCCACGAGCATAACATCATAATTTTTCTAATGTCTAACTTTAATCAAAGTTCTTTAGAATAATATAATTCACAGGGAGTTTTCTCTGTAAATTTTATAAAGCAGTCGGTAATCATCGACAATTATTGCGTACTAGATTGGGTTTGATGTCATCTAGCTGATGAGCCCACCATCAAACTAGGGCGAAACGCAATGCTTGGAGTAAAGGCCACAAAACCTTTAATATTGAATTTCATTCATAAATACTCCATTTAATAAAATCTAATTGGACTATTTTTAGTCTTTTTATTGTTTTTATTTTCTTATAACTTCGCTTGGCCACGAGCATAACATCATAATTTTTCTAATGTCTAACTTTAATCAAAGTTCTTTAGAATAATATAATTCACAGGGAGTTTTCTCTGTAAATTTTATAAAGCAGTCGGTAATCATCGACAATTATTGCGTACTAGATTGGGTTTGATGTCATCTAGCTGATGAGCCCACCATCAAACTAGGGCGAAACGCAATGCTTGGAGTAAAGGCCACAAAACCTTTAATATTGAATTTCATTCATAAATACTCCATTTAATAAAATCTAATTCGACTATTTTTAGTCTTTTTATTGTTTTTATTTTCTTATAACTTCGCTTGGCCACGAGCATAACATCATAATTTTTCTAATGTCTAACTTTAATCAAAGTTCTTTAGAATAATATAATTCACAGGGAGTTTTCTCTGTAAATTTTATAAAGCAGTCGGTAATCATCGACAATTATTGCGTACTAGATTGGGTTTGATGTCATCTAGCTGATGAGCCCACCATCAAACTAGGGCGAAACGCAATGCTTGGAGTAAAGGCCACAAAACCTTTAATATTGAATTTCATTCATAAATACTCCATTTAATAAAATCTAATTCGACTATTTTTAGTCTTTTTATTGTTTTTATTTTCTTATAACTTCGCTTGGCCACGAGCATAACATCATAATTTTTCTAATGTCTAACTTTAATCAAAGTTCTTTAGAATAATATAATTCACAGGGAGTTTTCTCTGTAAATTTTATAAAGCAGTCGGTAATCATCGACAATTATTGCGTACTAGATTGGGTTTGATGTCATCTAGCTGATGAGCCCACCATCAAACTAGGGCGAAACGCAATGCTTGGAGTAAAGGCCACAAAACCTTTAATATTGAATTTCATTCATAAATACTCCATTTAATAAAATCTAATTCGACTATTTTTAGTCTTTTTATTGTTTTTATTTTCTTATATATATTATAATGAAAACAAAACTGTAACCAATGGTAACAAGTAACATTTGGAGATATTTTAGCATAATGTCAAACATTTTAATTGAATTTAATTTAATCTTTACTCAGACAATTTTGTGAGTCAACTATGAGTTAACTCGTGCTGTCAAACGAACCAAAAAACGTATTTTCAGAGTTAAATTGAGATTTACTCTAACCCTGGGATGATCTCGCACTGAAAAACTGGGCCTTAAACGAATAGGAATTAAACGTTCTAATAAAAATCGCCAAGAAAAAGGAAGCAAAAATATGGGTTTTAATTAAAAAAACAACCCTTTTCGAAAAGATTTTTGAAAAAAGAATAATTCCAGACAGAGTTAAGCTTTTGAAAAAATGCTTACACAATATACATAATGCTTTCTAAATTACTTGAAAAACAAATACTTGTTCCGAGCAAGATTTACAAGAAATTGGATCCGACCCCGCTTACGCGGCTGTGTTTAAAAAAAAATTGTCTACCTTATGATTAGATTTTTTTAGATTAAGAATTCATTTATTATTTCTATTTGTTTGATACAATATTTATAATTTTTATGAATGTATAGCTATGGCATTGCCGTCAGCTCGGTTAGCAAATTATGTACATTGTATGTTCGGTAATAGTGAAAATTTAGCTTGAAATATATAAACAAATTCTGTTATAAGTAACATCCTATATTCACAAATGACTCTTAAGAAGTTATATAACATTTTCCAATCAGAATCGTTAAGCACTGAGATTGTTTCCTTTATCGTCATAGTTTGCTTTCCGAAGAATATTTTTCTATGGTCAGCAAAGATGGGACATATACTCATGATTTCAAATTACTTAACGTACAAAATTGGTCAAAACTGCCATTGTATGGGGATCCGTTAAGTCCAACTCTCTGTAACTTAGAAAATCATTGCAGTAGCTTGACTCCATAAGGTTAAATTCAAGTTGTATGTATAGAAGTCTACTTTCGGATTTTCGAGCCTCTTATATTAATTTGTCACGTTCTGAATTTTCATGCGTTTGTATTACTTTATAGAGTTGATCTTTTACTTGATTTAGATTATGTCGGTTCAACGTTACCACTTCAAAACAAGCGTTTCCCAAATTTTTCCATTTCGAGCTCGAAAGTGCCATTTGTTTTGTCATTCGGTCATCATGATGTGACAACACCTTAACAATGTAGTCTGCATGCGACTTCAGAGTGCTAGTAAACATTTTTGGGAGACCCGTTTTCAGATATAATGAATAATTCGGGATATTCAAAGGTAGATTAAAAAGTTTCTTTAAAAAGCATCTATGAAATGTTTTTATCGCTTCGTATTCGTTTAATCCCCATCTTGATAACAGCATCAAATATCTTATATTTCGCAGATAAAAATATCCGTTGGTTTGAGAAGATGTTTTTCCAAGATATATTTAACAGACTTTGTGAAGTTTTAGCTTTAAAGGTTATGTGATTTTCAAAATTTAAAGTTTTGTTTAAATTGACTCCAAGATATCTATACTCATTAACTAATTCTAGACGAGTTCCGTTGAAGTGCCAATTATAAGCGGTTTAGTTCCTCGCTGATCTTGAGAACACCATAATTTTTAATTTATCAGCATTGATAACAAGTCCCCATTTGGTGCAATAATCTGCTCGGCGATTAATCATCAGTTGAAGATTATCTGCAGATTCTGAAAGTATCACTAGGTCATCAGCATATAAAAGTACATTAACGGTTAAATCAGCAATTCGTACCCCTCCTGTAAGGTAGGCTTCTACATCATAAATTTTTAATAATATTAAAAATTTATGTTTAATTAAGTTTAAATTTTTTTTTAAGTTATAGTTTAGATATATATAATAGATTTTCTTATAATTATCAATATTGCATAGCTGATGGCGCAGGGATATATAACTTCTCGAACCATCAGTCCAAAATTTTTTTTCTTGGACTTATGTCAAACTATAATTTGACATAATTCCAAAACTTGATTTTGGACTTATTTCCCTTCAAAGCGGGACATAAGTGCAAAATAAATAATTTTGGACTTTTGTCCCGAGGAGTCACAGTATCTGGTGGCCAACAGTTGATGTTGGTAAGGGGGGGGGCATGCTCCCCCAGCAACCCCCCTTCCTGGCCCAGTATAGAATTTGGTGTGGATGCCAGTTATGGGTGGGTGCAAGTTTCGTATTGAAAAAAAAATTAGTTTCTATGCAAATTTTGAACTTATGAAGTGAGACTTAAAAAAAATATTTTCCACTTATGTCTCGCTTTGGAGGGACATAAGTCCGCAATCGAATTTTGGAGTTATGTCCCATCAAAGTGGGTAATATTTAAAAAAAAATTGGACTTATGTCCCGAGGAGTTATTTCCCTGCACCAGCTATGTTAAAGTTTATTGTGTTTTGTTATATAAAAAAACGAAGTGATGCTATTTTTGAAAATCCTTAAAAAACCTTAACGGTAAATGCAAAAATGTTACCGTTAAACGAGGTTATCGCAGCAAATGAAATTTTGTTTTTTTTTGAAAAAATAGGTAATTGATTTCTTTTAAAATGCACTGAAACTAAGCGATAAGCTGTCATCTCTTTGTTTGGATCTCAAATTTATTTAAAAAAAAAACTATTTACTAGGGATGAATTTTGTAATTTAACATTTTTTATATATATGCTTAAATTGTGGAAATTGTGTATAAAAAGCTTTTTTGTTCATAGCAAATTTAACAATAAGAGCAAGTATCCTACGTGTAACCCAGTTGTTCATTTAATTTTCGTTTTGAGTTAAAAATATCATAAAATATACTTCTGTTTGGAATGAAACCTAAATTTGCGAAACATACTGCTTATAAGAGCAAGAAAGCTTTTTTTTCAGTGTTTTTTGTCGTTTTAAGCATTAAAAATAAATTTCGTTAAAATCCGTCAATAGGTTATTGAAATACTGAATTAACAAACCCAGTTTTTTTCTATTATTTAAAACTTAGCAAAACTGTTTTTGACAAAAATTTGTATGCCATGTTGTTTAAAAAAAAATACAACAATTTTAGTATTGAATTTCTTTCAAATCTAAAATTTAGATTATATGGCAGGTACAGTCAATGAAAGTTATTGTTATTAAATTTAGTTAAAATCTTTAGAACCGTTTCCGAGAAAGTTTGTTTTTTTAATAACTCAACGTCAAGCGGATACCGGGTGATAGGGTAGGTTATACCCGTATTGGGAATAGTAAGAAAAAAATATTTATCTTACTGGGTTACGTAATAATAGCAATATTTAAAAAAAATATGAAAATCGGTAAAATATAGAGGCCACATTTTTATGTACTGAGGTCACAAATTTTGATATTTTGCGTTGATTTTTTTTTCTAAGTAATCCCTTATAACCATGCCCAAAAAATAATATCGATACACATCTTTTAATCGATTTCAAAGCCGACTATATAAAAGTGAAATAGAAAACCGTTATATCCTCTCAGATCAAGCTTTGTAATCCCGGCTGAATTTTAAGGCTTATCTGATCACTTCCATTAAAAATTGGAATAGATTCTATTGTAAAACTCTAAACACCCAGTGGAATCGATTCATATTCCAGGGAACCCTTCAGGTTGAATAAGGACTCTAATAACTTAAGATACAAAATTGTAGAAAGTAATCTAGGAGATCGAGCATGCTGAAGAGTCAAATAAAACATACAACTCATTAAAAAACTGCTTTTGTAATTTCTCTATATTTAACAAAAGAAAAACCATAAAATCGTCTATCACCACTTCAAAGCCTTTACCTACATATGAATATCTCACATATAGGAAGTGTTCGTTTAATGTTCGCAGTTCATAACTGTATCCCTCGATATCAAATTTCACACTTTTTCATCCGATAGCTAATGTAAGGTATCCAGAAAAAAAACTCCTTTGTGCAGAAGGCACCAACTGAATAAAAAGAGTATTAGGTGATAGTCCCTTAAGTTGGAATTGAAAATTCACAATTCGTTTTATAAAAAAAAAATTGTAAAAAAAATCCAATATAACATTAACGTTTCACTTTTCTTCTTTCCATTACAATAACGTTGCTATACCCATTGTTCATGACTCAAAGGCCTGGCAAAACCAAATTGTTATGAAATTTCCAAAATACGCTCAATAACCTCTGCACAATTTATTCATGTTCACGTACAGACCCACATGTGTACTATCAGTACATCCACCTAAAAGCTACGTGCTTCTTATTTTTTTGTTTTGCTGTTGTATATCGGCTTGTTATATAGGAGCAAAAAATAAAATCGTCCTCTCAGATACTCGTATACATCAATGTTGCCAGAAAGGAAACCGACGAAACGAAACTATTAAGCAAATCATGATCACGGGCGCTGATGGAAAATATCAATGAATGCCATGGGAACCTTTAGGCCTCTGGATCACGCAAGCTGCTCTGCTCGGTGCTCTTCCCAAAAGCAAATTATATATTCGCCGCATCATTTTGCAATTATTATTTTTACATCTTTTTTATCTTTTGTTATGGTAGTTTATATTTTTTAACATCAATGAAGCGCTATTTTTAAATTTAATAAAAAAAAATTTACATTGAGTCATGTGCATGGAATTAATTTGCTTGCTCACTCGCTGACGACAATGATGACACGCACAAGATGAAAGACAGAAAGAGGCATTTTGTCTGCTGCAGGGTGGAACAGGCCATTCCGCCATTGCAAAGTGATAAATAAGGATGCCAATTTAAAGAATAAATAAGGTTTTTTTCTGTTTTTTTCTTTTTCTCTCGAACTTATGAAACGCATCATGATGGGTGCCAAGAACGCTAGTATAAGTGCATATTATGTTGTATGAGGCAATTTATTGTGGACACAATTTGGTTACATCACTCTTTTGCTTGACCGATTACTTCTGCATCAGTCTTGGGTATATTTACTCGGGGCAACAGTGTCTACTTTATTACAAAATGCTTGATTTAATGGTTAGCATCAGTTTCTGGCCGGTAGGCACAGAGCTCTGGATTCATATTTTAAGAAATATGGTTCAGTAGGTATGTTGCGTGTGGCCTCGAATATTGGTATCAGTCTTTAAATTAAATTGTGAATATTAAATGCAAGCATAATGACTAGCAATTTGTCACACAAGAACCAATTACATACCAACATACTTTTAAATTAAACAGCGAAAACTTTGTATGCCAAAGCACACAATTAAGATAATAATGTGTCATGCTATAAGGACCCACAAATGTTGTGCTACAAGGACTTAATTTGGTGAAAGTATGATTATGATAAAACTTTTAATAAAATTGATGGTGCATTGTGGAAAAATTTAATTTTAATTTTTTTTTTTTTTTGTTTTCGTGGAATGTGTATCGAATTTGGATGCAAAAAGAATATCACTTTAATGATTTTTATCTCGACCTCAGATGCTTTTATTGTAAGACTATATGCACAGATAACAGCACAACTATTTTGCCGGATATAAATAGTTATAGGTAGGCAGAGATTTCTTCTTCTTCCCGACAATGGTAATGATCTTAAATAGGACTATAACTATCCCAGTACATCAGCACATCAGCAATAAGCAGACCTCCCGGGACCTATAACACAACGTGACAATTTGATAAGTCTAAATTCACTCGTCCGAAATTCCTTGTCCGACAAGGACCATTGCATTCTGTAACACAACGGAAAGTGTTAAACTTATCACAATAATAAATTTCCCTCGACTTGTCCACACTGTTTGACAAATGTTCAGCGTAGAGAGTATGAGACAAATTGCGAAGGACAAGTAGATTGCTTTATTAACAAAATAATAGAATACAAATTTGTTTTTTTGGAGGTTTTGTTTATTTTTTTGAATATTTTTTTCGTCGAAGTCAGAATGAAAAACATATTTTTCGTTAAATATTTTTTTAATTCTCTAATTATTCTGTTCTTTTTGTAAGAAAAGTGCACTTGTGTATGACAATATTCAATTCAATTGTCCATAATTAGCTTTATTTGGACAAGTATTTCTTGACACTTGTCACGTTCCGTAACAGAAATAGGAAATTAAACAATTTCCACTTGTCATATTGCATGTTTTTTTTTTTTTGTATATTAAGTTTTGATATTTCAATTTTCTTATAACTACTTCCTTGCTAGACAATAACCTTAACAACTAGCTTACATATTAACTTAACTAACTAACTGGCCCTATGCGAGCGCCCTAAATTATAACATAACCAACTTAAAATTATTGCCTTTCGGCGTACCTAGCTTAAATATTATCGAAATTCATTTATTACTTAAAAAGAATATTAGGAAAAAACTCATTATATCTATAATTTTTTTAATTTTTTATAAAACTTAAAACTACACTTAAAACTACTTAAAATAACTTAAGACTAGAACAGCCACAACAAGGTTTTTTTTTTTAAGTCAGAGTGGTTTGAATCAAAGATGGGGGTTAAACAAGGATGCACGCTAAGTCCAAACCTTTTTGCTTTGTTCATAGAGGACCTTATTGATTTTCTGCCTGGTGGAATTGAGATTTCGAGGACGCACATCAAAGCCCTGCTATTCGCGGATGACGTCATTTTATTTGCATATTCACCTGAATCCCTGCAGTTGATGATTAACCGACTGAAGGTGTACTGCCGGTTATGGAATCTGAGGGTCAATTGAGGGTCAAGTGATGATACTCCGCAATGGTTCTGGTAGAACAGCAAGAAAAGAGAAATGGCACTTTGACCGGGAACCAATCGAGATCGTGAAAGCCTACAAATATCTGGAATTTCCCATAACCAGCAACCTTAATATGGAAACGCCACTAAAAAAGAAGCTGGTTAAGGCCAAAAGCGCAATAGCCGCAACATGGAAGAAATGCTTCTCAAACCAGTCAATATCACATAGCGTCAAGTATAAGGTGTTTGTCGCGGTTGCTGAATCCATTATGATGTATGCAGCTCAGGTCTGGGGAGGTGAGCAGTATGAAACAGTTGAAAAACTTCAGAGGTTCTTCATTAAAAGATGCTTTCGATTACCGAAAAACACCCCAAACTACATGATCACAATCGAGACAGGACTGTCACCACTTTTCATTAAAACATTAAGGTGCCATTATGATTATATCATTAAAATACTTAATATACCAAATGCAATACTTCCAAAAATTCTAGCTATGCAAACAATTGCAAAGAAAAACCTGTGGTATAAGAAGAAAAACCTGTGGTATAAGAAGATAGAAGAGCATGCTGATTATTGTCGAATTAACTTTCGAATACTTCCTTAAACTTATTTCCAATGTAGATGAACATTTAAGAGTTGATTGAGGCTACTTCTTCTGTGCATATTTCAACATACAACCATCTCAAACACAATTTATGCGAGCTTAATTACTTCCGGAACGATCATGAATGAATGAATGAATTAATAGTGGGGTTAGATACACTGCGACCTTAAGGTCTATTGTGCCCCCATCTAGAGCCGGATGAGAACTCTCATACTACAGCTCTTCTTCAGGTCCTATGGCCTTGATGAATTTTAGTAATTGGAGTATCTTGAGAGAGGGTAGTTCGGTCTCTTCAATCTGGTAACGCCCCAGATGTGTGAGTCATTTTTGGAGTAGTGCCCCACATTTTCCAATTAGATGGTCTGGAGTTTCCTCGTGTTCATTACAGAATCTGCATATCGGATCGTTTGTTATACCGATGATACTCAGGTGTCTTCTGAGTTTGCAGTGGCCCGTGAGGAAGCCCGTGATTATTCTTAGGTTATTTCTACTTAAGCCAATGCAGTCTTTGAATCTTACTTGGTTGTAGTTCCCAAGTAGCATTTTGGCCTGTCTTAGCTTAGGAAGTCCGTTCCAGGTAATGTTTCTTTTGGACTCCTCTTCTGTGTTGATTCTGTTTTTAATCACATTTTCGCCAACACCGCAGTAGGGTTCTGGCCCCATGAGTGCCGTTTTTGCCCCTATCTTTGCCAAAGAGTCTGCCTCTTCATTACCTTGGATACCTTCATGGCCTGGTACCCAATAAAGGGTGATTTTGTTCAGTTTGCCTAACTCGTTTAGTTGTTCTACGCAGTCCCATACCAGTTTGGATTTAATGGCGTACGAGTTTATGGCTTTTAGTGCAGCTTGAACGATAATAAGCAGGAGCTTATCTCAGCGATATTTGAAATGAGAGGGGAGCTGATAAGTCTTCACTACATTCCACATCGAGAGGATCTACCTATCTACTGTAGTTTATGTAATTTAAGAGAAAGAGAAGATGTCATCCATTTCATATAGGAAAGTGTCCAGTTTTAGGCGAAATTCACAGAAATTTGTTGGGCAGCAACTTGAAGTCATCGGATGAAGTAGTGGCACTCCTCAACTGTGAAGGAAATATAAATAAATTCTTCAATTATTTTCGAACTGCAATGTCCTACCGCAACCAAATTATAAACGAATCATTTTAAACTAAAACTTATGTATTTATTTTTATGTTCTAAATATTATTACTTTTTATCAACAAACTTCAAATAGATAAATTATTGTTATTTGTTTAATTGGATGTCAATCGGGCAGACGGCAAAGCCAAGCCTTAACCATTTTATATAATATTTTTTTTTGTAAAACAATCTGAATTAATGATAATAAATCGAATCTATATATCTATCTACATATGTATCTATCTACTCAGAATCAAACCCTCTACAAAACTGTATTCAAATTCGGAGACCTACCAGACTTTTGTCAGATGGCCCATACTTAATTACTTTTTGACTGTTTTATTAAGTTTCGTTTCATGGCCAGCTGACGTATTTTCCCCCGGAATCTAGCCAGCTGACGAGTGGTTTCTAATAGTTTACGGTTGTATGAACCTATACACAAAGTTTCAGCTTTGGAGAAATCACTTTCTTTTTACGTTTTTTTTTCGATCTTTAAGACGTCACTGACGCTGACGACTGGTTTTGTTGCCAGAAATCACTCATTGAAAAATGTCGCTACCTCCCGGACTAATACTTTGAGGGTGAATATCTTCTCAGCCAATTGACTTAGAACTTTGTTGTAGTAACATAAAATGATCATTTTAATATACGGTCTATCATAATATTGTCTTTTTCTTTTGTGGCCGGTTAAAATAAGATTATATTTGAATATATTAAATTTGTATGGAAAGTGGCTGATGTCCTTTCCAATAAATAATATCATTTGATTTTAATTTTGTTTTACCACCCTGGAGGGTATATATGTACATAATTTGAGTGTTACGTTTGCTTCTACAAATCCATAACTTGTACATAGAAATGGAGTCCTTTGATTCAATTTATTGTTACATAAATGTCAGTATAATTCTTCCTTAACCCTGTGAAAACTCGCAATGATTATGATAACAATGAGTTACAATAAAAAGTGTATAACTAAAATGACAAGCACGTCCATCGATGTCTTTCCGTTGGAACAAAAATATAAGCCAAAAAATACTATTACCTTATAGCGCTTTATGGATGGTGCTGTGTACCCAAGCTCATGTGACACATTGAGAAGGACATATGAATACTTATACTATGCTAAGTCCTTTTTCGTGCAACATTTTTAACAAATGACACGAACGTGTAGTCACATAAATACCTCGTTCGAAATAAGCACGAACAAAGACATGAGAAAAGTACAACACTGTAGCTAACTATAGTAGCTTTGGTAACTTTTGTCTGTCCTATCAATACCAGGACAAAGGTATTGTTTATTTCTATAAATCATTTTATTTTGAGTATGTATATACATATTAAAGGTCTGTGAAAAAAGCCAACTTCAACTGTGTATTGTTCTTCCATTTTTACTTGCGATTATGGGTAATATATAAAATAACAATCAAACATGACATGATGATGATAGCGAAGTCGAAAAAAATGGGTCTGCAAATTCTGTCTGTCTCTCTGTCTTTATGTCTGTATTAATACCTACAGCCTATATACGGATCGGCCGATTTTCTTTAAACTTGGAAAAATTTATTCTTTGAGTAATATCGGTGCCGTGACATTGTGCCAAGCGTCATTGTGCCAAATTTATAAATTTGGCACAATGACACTTTCGAAAGCGACATTGGGCCGAATTTTTACATTTGGCACAATGACGCTTAAGTAAAGCGTCATAGGGCCAAATTAGTTTGTGACATTGGGCCGAATATTTACATAATTTCATTATGAAATAAGGCCCCAATGAAATAAAACCCCAACAATAGTTTTGGGGCTTAATTTCATTTTATTTTAAAAACAATTTGGGTCCTTATTTCATTTTTCATAAGATGAGTCAGATCCTTTGCCATTTTACACATCGTGTATTATGGAAGAAGGACAATTTACCAATTGCTTAATTTCATCCCATAAAACAACTAAACTGATTGAAGAGAACATTCCACCGACCAACAGAACCATCTTTATGGACGGAACTATTAAAATTGTTCCTCAAGGATGTTTCAAGCAGCTGTTGGTTATCTATATAGAATATTTTGAGGAGGTATTATGTTACTCCCTGATGGTTTGCAGCACGATCTTTACATTGAAAAGCATTAAATAAATACTTTGAAAATATGCATTCGCAAATAAGGTTTAATTGATGGTAAGCAAAATCTAAATGTGTACTCAAAGCGTCTTTGTGCCAAATTGGACCTATGACGCTTTACTTAAGCGTCATTGTGCCAAATGTAAAAATTCGGCCCAATGTCGCTTTCGAAAGTGTCATTGTGCCAAATTTAGAAATTTGGCACAATGACGCTTGGCACAATGTCACGGCACCGTAATATCCCCGGAGGTTTTTTTTTTTATTTTTATCTTAGGTCATGAATAACCTACCAGATAAACGTCACCGATAATTCCAATTTTCTCAAAAAAAATTAGATCGAATTAGATTTGATAAAATTTTATATGAGTGATTTGTTGCCGATGGTAATGCCTTTATTAACGCTTTTTAACGGTACCAGTCATAGAACGGTACTTTTTTGATAGCGATTATTTTTTAAACGGCTCAACTGATTTCCACGAAATTCTCGAAAAAAATCCGATCAATTTTAGTCAAATTTTATATGAGTGCTTTATTGTCAACGGTTATTAGGCGACGAATTCTGGTTAATCCAGTTAATCCAGTTAATTGTTTTTCACCAGATTAACCAGATTTCACCTTTTTTTGAAAAAGTGCCTTTAGTATCTTCTTAATTTCTCAAAAACTAGGATACATTTTGGCATCCGGTTTTCTGTTATTGACCAAAAATTAATAAAAGCATTGAATTCTGAAAATAAAAATAATAGTTAATTACATAAAATTTTGAAAAAAAAATAGTTTAATATTTTTTTAAATTTTTTTTTTTTCAAAATTTTTAGTTTGAAAATTAATTTTTTTAAAACTGTTGACTTAAACAACTTAATTTAAAAATAAAAAAAGTAGTTTTCTGGCTTTTAAAAAAGATATAACAAGGCTTTGTATCATTCACCGTTATTTTTAAATAATTTTTTTTCTGATTTCAGTCAATTTTTTAGAAAATTGCCCCTCCCGCCTAAACGGCAGGAAATAGACCCCCCTCCCATACGATTTTTTTCTTGTCTTAACCTCACCTACACGCTCAAGCTTTTTGGTGCACCTTAAACCAATCACCCTGCATACAGATCGGCCGATTTTCTTTAAACTTGGTAAAAAGTATTCTCTGAGTAATATCCCCCATTTTTTTTTATTTTTATATTAGGTCATGAATAACCTACCATATAAACGTCACCGATAATAAAATTTTCTCGAAAAAAATACGATCGATTTTGATAAAATTTTATATGAGTGATTTGTTGCCGATGGTGATGCCTTTATTAACGCTTATTAACGGTACCAGTCATAGAACGGTACTTTTTTGATAGCGATTTTTTTTTAAACGGCTCAACCGATTTTCACGAAATTTAATATTCTAAAAGTACTTTTAAATTTGATTAATACTGCAATCGAAAATTTTGGGAAAAGTTGTTTCTTAAAAGTTAATTTTTTGAATTCCATTTTGCTAAAAAAAAATCCGATCAAATTTTTACTATATTTTATATGAGTGATTGATTGGCAATGATGAAGTCTTTCATTTAAAACATTTATTCCGGAGAAGCTTATTAACACTATCTACCTGCAATAGAACGGCACTTTTTCGATAGCGTTTGTCTTTGAAACAGCTCAACCGATTTTCACGAAATTCTCGAAAAAAATCCGATCAATTTTAGTAAAATTTTATATGAGTGCTTTATTGTGAACGGTTAATAGTCGTTAACAGGTTACTTGCCCTGGGTGCAAGTTTGTGCAACCCAGTCGTGGCCCTTTATTTTTGACATGACATTTATCGGCGAGATTTTGTTGACTTTGAGTATTGTGCGTTTTCCATTGTTATAGCTTAAATACAAAACGAGTTCGAGTCGATGTTGGCTTCCGCAACTTTCCATGACACTGGAAGAGTGCATATATTGGCGAGTGCTTTTCGTCCATTTGAGCAACGCAACAAGTAAATTCAATATAAAAAAAATACACCCACCTTTCATATAAAGTTTTTTTTATAATTTTTATATTGGAATCGCTTGTGAGTTGCGTTGCGTTGCTTAAGTTGACAAAGAGCCAAATCCTTAAGTGTTTCACTAGTTTCAGTATTCCACCATCCTAATACAAAAAAAAAACAAATTAGCAATAAAATGAGTTGACTGTCATGAATAAACATTTGTGATTGAAAATTGCACAGCAAACAATTTAATCAATCGTGATGCATAGTAACATCAGCAAATATTCTCCAAAAGATTTCCGCAAAAATATGTAAATTTAGTTGCATAATATTTCGCTATACAAATATTTAGACTTGAATGCCTAATAATAATAGTAATATTGAGTATCACTCTCACTTACACTAACTCATAATGATGACGGCGCAAAGTCTGGCGGTATTCGCAACACGCATCGTCATCATTGTCAGCCATAACCGAACCATTGACAACGAATTAACGTAGGAAATAGCCATTTTACCATTTTTTTTTCTTTTTGGTGTTTCTGACATTTTTACGATACTTTTGGTGTTTTTTTTTTTTTTTTTGTTCAAAGTCTTTACTTATTCGCACTTTCTCTGGGTTGTTTTTTCATCTTTCTTTTTAAACAATTTTTTTTTTTTTGCTGTCGTATCTTGTATCTGTATCCGACCCATGCCTCAGGCTGAAAAGACGATGCGATGTAGGCGAAGAATATAAGCTTATGAAGGTACCTACCTAAATTATTTCTGGAGCCAAACTCGCATGGCATAAATTAGTAAACAAATGGATTGCTTTTGTTAAATGATTTTTGCCCAAAGCATTATTATTTAACTTTTTCTTTTCGGGAAGCCGGTAATCGATTTTTTCTTTTGTAATTTGTTTTTTGTTGTTTCAATGAATCTTTTGGGGCATTCACTTTTAAGGCGCGAGTTATAAAGAAAAGTATATAAGTAGTTATAAGCTATAATATGGTGTTCCGGTTAAGGTAAATTAATTGGATCAATTTGGTTTCAAGGGGCGGAGTGTCAGTGTCACATCGCATAAATCGTATCCTATAGTCTTTATGAAATTCCAATCAATAATGGAATATTGCGTAACTTCAGTAAATCTAGGTTATATCTTTGAGTGTTAATTTGCAAAAATTTATCATAAACATTAAAGTATCTTTTCCCTAAAAGTTGTTTCTCAAAACAAACATTTATTTTACTATTTCATTCAAATTATGTTAACTATTGTATAGGTATACAAACTATGAGCGAGTTAAATTCCAATTCATTATTATTTTTGGCTAATATTTGTTAAATTGGATAATAAATGGTTCAATGACCGGAAATGCATTAATTTGCAACGTTGGCATTCGCATTATATAGAACATTTTGTTGTTTGGCGCTCCTGATATTAATTTGATTAATAATAATTGAAACACATTATTGTGGGTGGTAATGGCATAACTAATTTATATGCACCCAACTTATCTACTCATAATCATAACAATGTTGAGGATGCAGAATTTAATTTGAAATATTATTATTAAACATAACAATAATTCTAACATCGGATGAATTAATCAATTATGGTGAGGAAAATTAATAAATTGTGTATGCCTTTCGCATCAATCATTAAAATTGTCGTTTTAACAAGCAGTGCGTTAAATTGACATTTTGATATTTTAAAGAGCATCCGAATTCGAAACTTGAAGAGTCAGTGCTCATAAATATGCTCCAAATCGTGTGTGATACATATCACTTGTAGCAGTAGCAGACAACTCAGAGGGACTACCATTAGGTTGGAAGGCCGTAGCCAAGGGGCGGTTCACAGGGGATCAACCCCCCCCCCCCCGATTTTTTTTAGAAATGCATCTGTAAATCAACCTTTTCCGCATAAGTATGAAATTTGTGCTCAAATAATTAGTGATTATGTTCAAAACATTCTGATTTTAGTTTTAAGCCTACGTAGTTAGGTACCAACATAATTTTCGATGAATTTAGTAAGGTAACTCTAACAGTTTTTAAATACAACCTCAAACAACACAGCCTCAGGATGCCAAGTTACTTTTGCTTCGATTGCACATGATAGTTATTCATCGCCTCAAGGAAATTTAGTATACCTAGATAGGTATGTGTATGCATCTACATGAAACAATATGTATAGTAAAAACGTATATTCTTATTTCCCTTCCAAATAAACTAATGGTGTCCTTGTGTGCATTAGTTTTCAACTTCGTTATTCCACTTATATAGTTGCAATTGTAACTTGCAACATTTAAGCCGGTTCATTCCATGCGTTTCTATTCTCTTGCCAGCAATAGGCAAAAAGGAATGAGCAATTGTGTCAAGGCAACAGCACAGACAAAACGTGAGCACAACGGATCCTGAAACCTATTTTAGGATAAATATAATGATTCCTCTTTTAGATGACTTTTTAAGTCAGCTTAAAATAAGATTTGAAAATCATAAGTTCATACTTTCCTCTTTGTGCATTTGAATAACATCAATCCTTGGCAAATATGAACAAAATTACAACGAAGAAAACTTCAAATTTTATAGATCTTTTTTGGATTGTTACACTTTATAAGCTGAGTTTAAATTATGGAAGACAAAATGCCATAGACAAAAAGATACAGAGTGTTCAAAGAGTGCAATAACAGCTCTTGGGGAATGCAATAAGGATCTGTTTCCTAACATCCACAAGCTTCTCAAAATGTTGGCGACACTACCGGGTTCAACGTGTACACCGGAAAGAACATTTTCGACGATGAAACGTCTAGAAACTTACCTTAGAAATTTTACCGGCGAAGAAAGACTAACAGGATTGGCAATAATGTCAATTCATCGACAAATTGAGATTGACACTGAGGAAGTTTTAGACATATTTGCAGCACAGAAGGCCAGAAGATTAAATTTAATTTTATAAAAATGATATACTTACATTTTATTTAATACTTTTTTTATAATAAAATATTAAAGAGTGATGATAAATGTACCTACTTAATAACTAATAACTTAAAATTATTTTAAAAAAATATTGGAAAAATCTTTTAGTTTTTCAAATTTGTTTTAGTTTTTCAAATTTGTTTGAGAGTTTTCTTGAAAAACTAAGTATGCAATTGTATTTTATTAGCAGTACTCTACCTAGGAAAAAATATTGAAAATCGTTAAAGCAGTTTTTTTTAAACCGTTTTCTTTTTTAATTTTTGTAAAATATTTTGCAATTTTTTGAGTATTTCAATACATCGAAATCTGTAGTTCATCTGGAAAAAATCGATATTCGCTTTTCCAACATATTCAAAAAATCTAAAAAATTATGTATATGAATTTGATCATAAAAACCTTCCTTAATTTTAAATTTAATTGAAATCGGTTTTGTTGTTAGGTAGAAATTCTGATTTTAAAAAATCGTTTCTATGGGAGGTACTGTTTTAAGATAAATCTTTACTGTTTTATCAAAATCGTTAAGGCCATTTTTAGAAAAATTAAATTTTAACAAACTATTATATGACATTTACCATTGTTTTAGAGCTAAAATTCCAATTTCAAAAACGCTTAGTGCGAGACTACTAAATAAACACTCGAACCAAGTTTGCAAATCAGCCTATCCATTTAGTCTGCAGATCTGCAAACAGGCAGTCGCACGAACAGAATTTTTCAACACACTTTTGTCTACTTCCCTATCATCGCAATATCATGTTTATTTGTTATCTCAATAGAATAGTATCATTATCGCAATTAAAAGTCGTGTTTGGTGGATTTTGGGTTAATGGGTTGTACTAATTTTATTTATTACATCTACAGAAAGGTACAGATTGATTGGTGTATGGAATAATTATAACCCCCCCCCCGAAATAATTGTCTGGCTACGGCCTTGTTCGGTTGCCAGTTTCAAATATACATAAATTCCAAAAATTAATAAGGTCGCAACTATCTTTATAATTGCCACTCAAAGAAGGAGAAATCCTCAAGAGATTTATTCACTTCAGTTCATAAACAATTCTCAAGGCCTTGTGGAGGACAAAAAAAAAATCTTAATAGGTGACTCCGGTGCAGGGAAATAACTTCACTTGGAAATAACTTCACATGGGAAATAACTTAATCACTTGTGGGAAATAACTCACTTTTTTCCCACTTTGAGTAGGAAATAATAAAACTTGAAATTTAGTGAAGTTATTTCCCACCTAAGTTATTTTTGATAAAAACAGTAAATCTGTTGAAAATAAGTGCGACTCTAGTTCCCGGAGTCCCGGAGTCCTCCTGCCTGGCTCACTAAAGGATTTGGTGTGGGTGCGAGTTTGGGTGGGTGCGAGTTTGGGTGTGCATTTTGTATGAAAAGTGTAACTTCACCCAAAAGAGTGAAATTATTTCCCACCAAAAAGTTAAGTTATTTCCCACTCAAAGTGGGTAATAATTTATTTCTCATTTTTATTTCCCACTCAAAGTGGGTAATAACTTCACCTCAAAAAAATTGAAGTTATTTCCCACTATTGGTGAAGTTATTTCAAATGTTAAGTTATTTCCCTGATCTCTTTGGAAATATGGAGTGACTTTAGTTCCTGTTTTGCTCAGTCAGTTGGTAAAGCGACAAATGGCCATAAGTTTGAATATGCCGATATGACGCATTGTGAAAGTGTCATGTGTAAATATGGTCATAGGACATATGGCACTTTTATATTTTGGGAGGGACATAAGTTAATAAATGGGACATAAGTAGATTAATGGGACATAAGTCCATAAATAAGTCCATAACATAAATGGTCATTAATCCATATTTTATTTGTATGGACTTATGCCCAACGCTTAACAGAAATGACCTTAAATTCATAGTGTGAGATATAAGTCCATAAAAAGTATGGATTTATGTCCATTTATGTTACAAATGTATGGTCATATGTAACACCTAAAACATAAACGGACATAATTCCATATTATGAGACCTAAGTCCGTAAAAAAATCAAGTTTTGTAAATAAATGTCCATTTATATGGCTTATGAGTTATTTTTTTATAATCTAAATTACTTAGATATAATCAAAACAAATTGACAAAAGCTTTATTTTGATTATTTTTTTTTTATAAATAAATATTAAGTTGTGATGTTAAGTCAAAATCAATCTCATATACTTACATACGAGTTTTCGAAAAAAAAGTAACCCAAGCGCCATCTATTGGGGGTATCTAATTGAAAAAACCTTAGTTATTCTTTACAACAGCAGCTATATCCACCAGTGAAAGTCCCGTCAAAATGGTTAAACAAAATTTACCTCAACGGCTCAGCGCTATCTAGGAGATAATTTAAATATCATAAGTTACTTGCTACAACAGCAGCTATCTGTCAATGGAAGTCCCGTCAAAACCGGTCCATTAGTTTCATATCGGTTCATTAATATATACGAATACCTATGCAAAAATAGCGACCTGAGCGCCACCTATAAAACAATTAAAACAGCCTATGTTACGCGATACAACTTTAACTATCAGCCAGTGAAAGTCAGTTAAATACGGTTTAGCCGTTCCCGAGATTAGCCAGGACAAACAGACAGACATGACAGAAAAAATTTTAAAAATTTATGTTTTGTTAGTAACGCCGCATATGCTTTCCTATGCATCTTGTAAAAAACCGTTAAATTGACATTACAAACAGACACTTTATTTTTATTTATGTGTATAGATTATTTCGGATGTTTCCAAAACTATAAAGACTATAGAACTATATACCTAGTTTATTTTACTAATTTGATTACCCAAGCTAATGATTGCTATTTCAATGCAGAGTTTAAGTTTTTGGATGTTATCCATTTTCCGCTTTTGAAAGTTTTAAAACATGAAACGTTTGACAGCTGCTTAAGTTATCAGAAGCAATTTCGAAGCAGTTTTGACGCTAGCTTAAGTTCACATCAAGATTAAATAAAAAAACAAACAACATCATTTCAATCAAAAATAATTATAGTAAATATCAAATGAAATAGTACACCGTGAGCTAAAAGTACCTTCCTATACAATCACAAGTATAATCACTCAGCAATTCAGCATATTGCGTTTTCTGTCCGTAAAAATGTTAAAGTAATGTTTATTCCAATTAAATAAATAATATATTTGCATTTACAAAATAAATAATAAAACATATTAAAATCATGTTAAAAAATAAACAAAACAAAATTAACAATAGTTCGTTACCAACAATATAACCTGTAAGCTTAAAAGCCTACAAACGTTTCAACTTATAATCCCACTTGAGTTCGAAACAAAACCTGCCTGCTATACCCCAGGATATTATATCCTTGCACATCCAGTGGTTGTCCCACCGTGACATTTTCTTCCTTTCACATTAACACGATCCACTCCTTTATTCACATTGTGTGCAAAATGCAGCTACAGGTCACATGACACCAGGTATAATGATAGGTGGCTGAGAGGAGGAGAAGGATTGTCACACAGCATTTGTATGTGCTCCCGTTAAACACAGATTATCTCTAACAAGCCCAAAGGGATGATGGTGGTGACAACGAAGTCGGTGGTTGTCATAGTCATCCTGTTAAGGCGATGGAGGATAATTACTCCAACAGAACCGAAGCAGCAGTACTCCAGCTCATTCAAATAAGCCTCTCGGTGCATCCTTTTGTTGAGCCATCAAATTGCTTCCATTATTTGCATCATCGACTCGGTCGCCCCTGGATATAATGTCATTAGAAGTTGCAGGCCCATGTTCACTTATTACGTTATTAAGTATTGGTTCCAATTTATCCACAGGTGATGTCGATGGTGCCTCAAGTGGGGTTGTTATTGGTGGCGTTGTCAGTCCTGCTGTCAATTGACCCTCATTAGTGGTGTTCGAGCTGTTAATGCATGGTGCATCCAATGGTGGGTTCACTGATAAATCACCAGCCTTCAACACTTCCAATTTGCTGTTGTAAGCGCATTGAAAGTCCTCGGCTCGAAGGATATTTGGCGGCTCGAGGATAGTGCTTGTTTTGTCCTGCAAAATCCCGAAACGAAATTACATTAGGGAAATAAATTGATTTATTTCAAATATGCTTTGGCACAAACACACTTACCGTCATCGTTGTCGTTGTAATACGCAGCTGTTGCAACAAGGGATTTGGCGTAATAAACTGATATCCTGGACCCAATGAGGGCACAAAATAGCCCTGAATTGAATACTTCTGCCCCGTGGGGACATTCACATTCAACATGGGCATCTCGAATGTACGGTAAACTATTTTTGCCGCAACAAGTCTTCGGACAAGATTATCGGCTCTGACCGTCAGTGGATTGTCCATATCCAAGTCCTCGCTGCAATGTGATTTCAACTGAAACAGGATAATTGAATTTTAATAGATTTATTGTCTGATGCGTCCCATCAGAGTGGAAAGGATATAATTTTGTTATATTCACTGTACTGTTTGGTATTTTATTTTTTTAAATAAATAAAATAAATATTAAATAATTTTTAGATGTGTGTGTCCTTTAAATACTTTGAAGAAGAAAATATAAGAAAATCAAAATTTAAAGAGAATATTTAATCCTACCACCCCTAGTCGATTATTTTAATCCATTTCTACTTCGGTGGGTTGGCGGTAAGTTAGGGTTCATTAGAATAAAGTATATTTAATCCTCAAAACCCTTAGTTTATTTTATTTGAAATCTTAATTGAAATTAGTTTCTTAATTGGAATTAAAACATCGGGTGGATTGGCAGTGTTGTCCGAGGGTTGTATCGTGAATCATTGAAGATTAAAATATGCTGATGAGAAGAAGAGGGGTGGGTTGGTTTTGTATAGATGCATTTAACTTTCATAAGTAATAACATGTCAATGACTCATCATATTTATGAATTTATTAATAAGAAGCTTAAATAGAACACGAGTATTAATTGTGGGTGAAGAGTGTTTGATTTTATCGATTCTCCCAATTAAATTATATAGGGATTAATTAAGTGCTTTTAAGCATGAATAATGACTTCTAAGCACTTCAGAATTAAATATTTCTTGTAAACCAAGTCTTTTCTATAATTAAAGTAAGTAAGTTTAACTGTACATATTTCGAGTTCAAAAGGTTTTGATATCTTATTGTTTATTTAGTTATAAATATAAGACTATACAGAGTGATTGGTATAAGGTACACCAAAAAGCTTGAGCGTGTAGGTGGAGTTAAGACAAGAAAAAAATCGTATGAGAGAGGGGGTCTATTTCCCCCCATTTAGGCGAGAAGGGCAATTTTCTAAAACATTGAATAAAAAACGGTAAATGATACAAAGCCTTGTTATATTTTTTTGGAAAGCCAGAAAACTGCTCTTTTATTTAATTTTTTTATTTATTTTTTTAAGTGAACAGTTTTAATAAAATTAATTTTCAAACTCAAAATTTTGAAAAAAAAACTAAAAAAAAAAAAATTAAACTAATTTTTTTCAAAATTTTATGTAATTAACTATTATTTTTATTTTCAAAATTCAATGCCTTATTAATTTTTAGTCAAAAACAGAAAACCGGATGTCAAAATGTATCTTAGTTTTGGAGAAATTAAAAAAAAAATAAAAGTAAAACTAGTAAGTAAAGTAAAAAGTTAATTCGTTTTTTTTATTATTTGATTAAAATCGGATGGTATGTGATAAAAAATAAAAAAGGGATAATTCCCTAATTAATAATTGACCTGAGAAGGTCAAAGTTGGGAAAACCAAAAAAAAAAGTGTTTTTCTTGGAAAAAAAATACTTCTAGTTTTTCTTAATTTCTCAAAAACTAAGATACATTTTGGCATCCGGTTTTCTGTTTTTGACTAAAAATTAATAAGAGCATTGAATTTTGAAAATAAAAATAATAGTTAATTACATAAAATTTTGAAAAAAATTAGTTTAAATTTTTTTTTTTTAGTTTTTTTTTCAAAATTTTGAGTTTGGAAATTAATTTTATTAAAACTGTTCACTTAAAGAACTTAATTTAAAAATTAAATAAAAGAGTAGTTTTCTAGCTTTCCAAAACAATATAACAAGGCTTTGTATCATTCACCGTTGTTTTTAAATATTTTTTTTTCTGATTTAAGTCAATGTTTTAGAAAATTGCCCCTCCCTCCTAAACGGGGGGAAATAGACCCCCCTCCTATACGATTTTTTTCTTGTCTTAACTTCACCTACACGCTCAAGCTTTTTGGTGCATCTTATACCAATCAACCTGTATACCCAAACATAATCTAATCAACTATTTGACCTTTGACCAATGCAGTTTGACCCTTTAAAAAAAAATAATGATCTGGTTTTTTACATCCGACACTGGACCAACGTAACACAAGCCACAAATTACCACATAATGGGTATGTCATGTTAAACAATACGACGATTAAATATACGATTAAACGCAGACTATTGATGTGTGATGAAAAGCGTTGATCATTTTATTTTTGACAGATTAAATTGCAAAAATGTTCATTAAATTATCAGAACATTTTTCACACTGTATGTTAATAAAGCATCTGATGGAATATGCCAAGTCAATGAGTGCGTTTATATGCTTTATGTATTTATACTGCTCCGAAAGGGATACTTCTATCGCAATTTGAGTCCATTTCCGATCTGAATTTCTTTCGAACAGATACCTCGATAGGGTTGAATATTTTTCAACTGAATGTCAATACTTTACATTTTAACAAATTTAACGGATTAGGGTCAAAAATCTGCCTGTGTCTAATTTTTTTTTCTGATTCTGCTCTTCAAAATTCAAAATAATCATAATTCTGCAAATAATAAAGTGAAAAAGCGCGCTACATTTTCCAAAAACATAGCGCGGTATCATTTTCCAAACTGAATTTCGATATACAATCATTAATAAATAATACTAAAAAAGGAGCACCAATGTGGCTCCCTTGTGGAACACCATGGTACCTACACATATATTGTTTTGAATAATTTTTGCTTCAAAAGCATGCACTGGAGTTCTTTTACTGGGGAAAGATTTAGAGTCACATTAGGAACCACAGAACAGTGAATGAATTAGTTTGAGTGGATAAATTAGTTTTCAAGCAGAATTTCATTACATAATTGGTTATATGACAAAGAGGTTTCTCTTCTGGCTTTTGCGAAGCCATGCTGATGAGGAGAATGTCAATTGATTATGCGTGACAGAAGCACACAAAATGTTTTCATATAAAGATTTAAGTCCAAATCAAGGTAGATGCAGAAAATTTTGTTGAATAAAAATAAATATAACAAAAAAAATAATTTCAAAATCGTTAGACGAGTTTTTAATTTTAAATAAATCAATTTTTATTTTATAATTATGTAAATGTTTTTTTTTTTTAATTTTAAAAATTTAAAAACGCCAATTTTAACTGTTAAATATTTTGGCTACAAAAAAAAAAGAAATTTAGTAGAGTCATTTTCAAAATATTAAATTTAAAAAAAAAAAAAAAAAAACTAAGAAAATAGTTAAAATGAAAACTAAGTAGATTTTGAAAAATATTGATTTAGAGATTTAATCAAGTCATTTTAAGTTTTTCTTAAAAAAAATTTTGGGTAGCACTTAATTGTTCTTGTGGCAATTTACTTTCGTGTTGTCGACTTAAAAATTAATTTCACCAGTTTTTACTCGCTCAATAGGGCAAGTATTAGTTTCGTGTAAAAAAAATCTAGGTTTTAGTCAAACCTGACATTACGATGATAAAGAAGCCTAAAAAATAGGTTTTGTAATTCCATCCGTCGGTCTGTCTGTGCGTATGTGCGTATGTGCGTATGTGCGGGTGTGCGTATGTGCTGTTGTCTGTTCACCGGGCTACAGCCTAAACAATTGGAAGGATTTGGTGTTTCCCTAGAGGGAAATTCTAGTTTTTGTTTTAGACCGGCTATAACGGGTACCTCCCATATAGTTTAGTTTTTCAAAATTTTCTTCAAAACAACTCTAACTATTTTGATAAAATTTTTTGAAAGTATATTTGAATGCACACAAGGGAGATTTGGTGTTAACGGTTTTTACAAATTTAACCATAATTTGATAACGGCTGATCAGATTTCTTTGAATTAGATTTCAAATTTGACATTTAACACAAGACAGTTTTTGATGACTGGCATACAACTTGATCTCACGTTTAGGCCATTTTTTGATATTTTTCGAAATTTTCTTCAGAAGTTAATATGTTAAAATTTTTGTAGACTATGGAGTTTGCTAATGGAGCAAGTTCGTGCTACCCAGTTGTGCATTTTATTTTATGTACCTATGCATATTTTATATTTTGAAAGAAAAAAAAAAGAAAAAAAAATGTATGAAATAAAAAAAAGATTTATTGAAATGATCACCGTCAGAGACAATTCAATTACTCACGAAATTTTATCAATATTTATCGTATTTTTTTGATCACCAAAAGTATTCGTAAATTGCTATATTTCTTTTTTTTTTTTTTATTGAAGTGAAACATTCTTTTTTAACAATATTTTACTTTTACATTTTACTTGTATTTAACTGTCTAAATATTGTTTCTAAGTTTCTTATCAACGAAATCCTTTTAATTTATCTAAGGTCAAAAATATAAAAAAAATTCCGAAAATATTTCTCAAAAAAAGTATGTATCAATAAGTTTGAAGAAAGTCAGTTCAACCATTAAGGCTGCAGATGTCGATACATCCAAACAAGCAGACAGACAGAACTGTCTGACCTGCTTTTTTCGTGTTCGTATATTGAAATCAGTTAGCATTGACAAGTGCAAGACTCGGACACCATACATTATAATAACATCACGAATGATAATGCTGACCTAAAATTTCATAGAAGAAATAAATGCAACGATACTGCAATTTGGGATAAGTCATATGTGAAGAATTTAAGTGTAAGAATTGTGGTCCCAAGTCATTAACATGTTGTCGGAAAAGAGAAGAAGAAGAAGTCCCGAGGTCTACATTTTTTATCCATTAAATAATTAACAATTAATTTCAACACCATTCCACCCACAGTAAAATAAATATTATTATAATAATTTTTTTTCCCACAATCGATATAAACGACAATATTTGTCCGACATCAAATACATACATTTTGATGTAAATTGACGTAATAATACGTACATACAAACTGCGATATCGTTTCGAAACTACCTGTTCACAGAAATTATACTTAATCAAAAATCAATTATAATTCCGCACATCCCTTTAGTGTTAATTGTGTTTCATTTCATTCTGAAAATATATAAGTGCGTTTGTTTCGGCATGCTTCAAATGTATACACAGATACTTTCAGTGTGAAAAGCAATGTACAATTTTTAATACAAACACATAAAACTTTGATAACGAGCCTTTCAATATTGCATATCTGGAAATATTTGGTTTTCGCTTTTCGTGGGATGAACAAGAGAATGCACATCGAAATATAATTGTGAATTTATCAAATTATTTGATTTAAATATGTAATTGAATTATTATGCAATCAAAGTTTTTTTTTCATCCCATGGCCACTGGCAACCTGCTAACGTATAGATATGAAACACAACAGTGTCGGTGCGGAGTCAAATGAGAACTGTTCAACTTCAATGTGAATGTGGTTTATACTATTTAAAAAATTTCATAAAAAAATAATTGCATACAAAAACTCACAAATTTCGATAAAAAAAACAATCGGTCTCACTGTTCACACCTTTCCCTTACATAGCTAAAACAGGAATTACATCAAATGTATCGAAACATTTTTTGATCATAAAACAGAAACAAAATCTAACGTAGTTAACACAAGTAGAGGTCATAAAATGTATGTCCATCAAAATAAACCACCAATTTACTGACTAAAAAGGACAAAGAAAAAGGCTTTTAATACTTACAAGCATTTTAATGGATTCCCGACTTTGAGTTAAAGCCTGCAGTACAAAGTTCTTGTCACGTTCCTCTTCGCCATCATCAAATTCACAAGTACTTAGTAGGTATTCACTCATCGTCATTCTTGATTGACTGCCTTCAAATTCTGAACCCCTTTCGAAATTCTGAAATGAAATCGATATTCCGCAAAAAAAAGAAAAGAAATGTAATTTATTTTTCTTCATTATTATGAGCGATACACTATTAGACATTCCATACTTGACTGAGTCGAAGGATAGTTTCCTCGTCATCGTCATCATTGTTGTCGTTGGCATTTTGACCGTTCTCGTAGTACATCCCAGAAGGCTTGGTCCATTTTCCATCATCACCGTCACCACTGCTATCTTCATATAAACTATGCTGTATCAACGAGCACTGCCATTCGGTGCTGGCCATCAATAAGTCCTCTTCGCTCGGAGTGAAACACTTGCAACAACAAATAAATGGCACAACAACAAAGAAGACAATGTTGATAAAAAATCGACGGCATCTAAAAAAAAAAAAAAAAGAAAAGGTCCTCGTGAAAACCAAAACCACAAAGCATAATGACCCAGTTTACGGTATGGATCATTCATTCCCACCTGCTTGCGTAGTCATATTTCTGTAGCGGTTGCACGTAATCATAGCCGCATCTATCAATTCGCCGCAGACACAATGCTCCCAGGATGGCTTTAAGGAGTCCTGTGACACAAAAAATATAAAACGAACGTCTAGAAAATTGATTTAGTTTTATACACGATGTGAGAGAGAAAAATTTAAAGTCAAGTTGATACACTTTAATAGCATCACAGCCGCGACAACCATGACGATGAGTTCTCCTACCCTCGGATCGATGATATTCCAAATGGGTATACTCAACCTAAAAACAACATGCAGAGCAGCAAACTGAAAGCATAATAGTTCATTCGCCACCAGAACCACCGCCATCCTGTCAAGTCCTGGGCAGGCATTCCGCCCTCAATAAATCCGGCTGCCTGTTCTTCATAGTCACCAAGCTTATGACAAACGTCGTAGTCATCGTGCGACACAAGGTCCTTGATGCAGTGGCAGTCGCATTCCCAGATACACAGGCAGCGGGCTGTAGGTTCAACTATAAATTTTCGTTTTGAAATTACTTTTTGATCGGGTGACTTTACTTCAACTGAAAGGATAACAGATGATGAAAAAAGCAGTTTCACGCAAAATGGTATATAGGTATCTTTAATAGTCATTTACACACAAGGTGCAAGAATGTTTTTGTTGTTGTTAAATGTGCAGTGTGCGGAATATTCTGCATGCAAGGATGATAAGTGTCACCAACCAGTGAACAAAATGTGCTCTCTAGCTGATATGGCAACTTTGATTGTAATACAATGCACCAAAAGATGAAATAGGTCGCTGTATCGTGTGTGCCATAAAATTTGTTTTAAAGTTGAAAACGCGAGAGAAAAAGAGAAGAACCGTCAGACGCATACAGAGCTTTGATCTTTATTCAATTAAAGTCAACAATCGGGCAAAGGCCGCGATTTTCAAACACAATCCATGCGAAATTTCAAGAACATATGCAAACAAAAATCCAAAAATTCTTTGATACTGTATAATGTGTTACACACCAGAAATACGAAGTAACATGCTCTAATTTTTTAACCATGATAAAATCCATATTTCCTTGACAAGAGTCGTAAACAAAACAAAAATCATATAGGTATGTTTACAACTGTTGTCAGGTACCTAGTTTATATGCAGGGTCGAAAGATCGAGTTTGATTTGAAACGAAATTCCAACCCAGGTATTTCAGCCAACTAGTTAAATGCTTGAGGAGTTGAATTAAGTGCGAAAAAGTTAAATTAACAGGAGAATACCTGCGTTGCTTTGTAAACATTAAGACAAAAGATTGAATTTTCGAGAAAAAAATATTTGTATTGCTTTTAAAAGTTATGCGCATACTTTTCAACAACAAATATTCATTCGTTAATATGCAATTGATCACATGCAGAAATAATTGTGTATATTCACCATTTCAACCCAAGTATTTCATTTAATTTTCGACTCAACACCACTGCTCGAGTGCGATCGAGTCGAATTCCATTTCGTTCCAACTCATCCCCGTTTACAAATGGGTGAACCTAAGTTCAAGCTCGCTTCAACCATGCATATAAACTAGGTAACTACTACTACTTGTGAATAACACATTTTTAGGTTCGTGCATTTACTAGTTGTCTATTCTGTTACCCTTACAACAGTTGTAAGCATACCTATATGATTTTTGTTTTGTTTACGATTCTTGTCAAGGAAATATGGATTTTAGAGCCAATAAAATACATTAAATATTGTTAATTTGTTTTGTTGACGACTATTGTTAGGGTAACAGATTAGACACTTAGTAAATGTATAAGAACCTCCAAAGGTTCTTTGGATGGCGCTGCTCCATGATTGTACTGTAGAAATTTATATACAATGATACCGATTAAGTTGTTGTTGGCAGGGTCAAGGCGGTGTATAAAACGTCAGGGACCTACATATGTCTGTAACTTGGATGACGGGTTGAAATGTTTTATAATTTAAGATTGAAATCAAACGCGGTTAAAGAAATATACCATATTCTCGAAAATTTACATTTTTATGTCGGAATATTCATAGAATTTCTTAATTTTATCTGTATTTTTATAAAGAGTGCTCCTGCGGCACCTACAAGTATAGCACGTAGTTTGACACAATCAAGTTTAGTTTGATTCTATCGAATGTTTTCTATATAATCGACTATACGGCAGTCGATTGAATCATATTTCGTGTTCCCGATGCTCGATTATATCGACAATAATCGATTGTATCAATTTACATGCTAGCACCCCATGAATGCATTTCTCCCCTTAAAAAATTCATCCGTAATACTCGTACTGCATTAAATGCTCATCATTTTACCCTAGAGCCCAACTCTAGGACAAAGACTAATGGTCTTTGTTTGAATCCAATAAAATCAAAATATATCTTGATATCCAGAAAACTAATAGATACATCTTATTTTCCAAAAATATGACTCGACGAAACTCCTATTATGTTTGTTGAATCTGTGAAAAATCTTGGATAAACCTTTAATAGAACATTAACTTGGAATGACCCCATAACATTATTTGTTGGTAGGTTATATGGAGGTCTTCGTATGCTTTGGACAACGCAAAAAAATAACTCCAATGAAAACAAGAATGATTCTTGCCAAAACCCTACTTATTCCAAAATTATTATACGGTTGCGAAATTTTTTCAAACAGTGATTATGAGCATAAGCTTAATGTAGCATACAATAGTATTGCACGTTATATCTACGGACGGAAAAGGTATGACCATATTTCTTCATTCTCTAAATCAATTTATAAACTTACGTTAGAAAACCTCTTTAAATTAAGAACTTTAACTTTGCTCCACGACAACCTTCGTACCTTTATAACAGAATAAAATTTCCGCGTTCAAACAGAAGTTGTTACCTCGTAACTATGCGGTATACATTTTAAGTATCAGAGTGTCAGTTTGTTATAAATGCGATACGCCTGTGGAATTCCCTTCCCCGTCCCTTAAGGATGGTAAGCTGTACTTCCTTGAATGTAGAGATTATTGGTCGCTTTAGTATCTCTCCTGAACCATGATTTGTGTGCCTTCAATTTAGCTGTGTTTGCCTTAGCACATTCGGAGTCGTACCAGTTGTTTCTAGGGGGAGGCTGTGAGAAGCCCAATATCTCTGACGCAACACTTCTTCTCTGCAATTATTATCCCAAGCTCAAAGTATACTCGCTCAGCATATAGGCAGCAGCAGTCTCTATTCTGATTGAAATCGTCCAAAGTTGAATTTTATCGGCGTAGTTCTGTTATGTTCGCCTAAGAGTCTCCACTCTAAGTTTTGCACCAACTATAGGTAGTGACCCGAGTCGATGTTTGCTGCTTGAAATGTACGGACATTCAGAATGCTGAAGAAGTGTCTTCCGTCAGTCTCAACATGGTCAATTTGGTTGAAGGTTCGACCATCTAAATATCGCCATGTGCCTTTGTGGATGTCAGGAGGATAGGAATCGGTACCATGTTTTTCCAGCTAATAAAATATCGATTAGCCTGAGTCCGTTTACAAATCCGGTTTTTTTTACCAATCCTCATAACAAAGATGTCCTCTGCCCCAATTTTGGCGTTACAATCTCCCAAGCGGATTTTAATATCATGGTGTGGGGCATTGCTCGTAGGTTTTGGCAAGCAGTTCGTATAGAAACTTTCTTTGGTATATTTGTCTTTCTCTACTGTAAAGGCGGAGCGGGATTTAGATGATAGAATAGACTTTTCGAAAGCTCACGACGTTTTGGCCTTGTCTTCCTCTGACAGCTATTCCGCACCCAAACAAGCATCATCTCCCATCGAGGTGGCATTTCTCAGGATTCACATGTCCTCTGTAACTCTTAGGCCCATCCCATCCCATCCCATCTCCTGGAGGGCTGTTATATCAACTTGGAAACAGGTGAGGGTTTCGGCTAGCTGTTCAGCTTCCCAGCTTCTATAGTTCCTGAGAACACAACTCAGGTATCTACAACCCATGGATCATTGATCCAACACTCATCGTTAGTTCACCTGTTGGCTATCCAGGAGGCACCCCGCGATGGCGGACGCGATGCAATTTAGCCCCCGAGGAAAGATAAGTGTTAAAGTAATTTTATGCTAAGCGGGTGAGATTGCGTCAAATACTTTGTGAAAACCAATCTAACATACCCTTCACAATAGTCCAAGAAAACTAAAAATAATATTTTTATGAATTTACATTATAATTTAAAAACCTTTTAATTAAATGACTTTTTATGAAAACAATAGGAACTAAGAATAGCTTACATTTTAATTTAATTTATTTTTTAACGTTCCATGATTTCGAAAACAAACCTTTTTAATAAACTGAAGAGAGAATTTTATCAAAATTTTTCCTACTTTTAAAATTAAATATAAAATTGCTACCAAAAACACTATAACATCTAAGCTATTCTCCTGCAAGTCATTCATCGATTTCAAAGGACTCTGCATATGAGGAGCACCTCGGTGCCTTATAACATATTCAATCCAAAATACGGCATTCTGTTGAGCTGTTAATGGTCGATCTTTATAAAGTCTCGAATAGTCCTGCACAGTTTTTCTGTAAGTTTCATTTTGCATAACTTCGAGCACAGCACTACGAAAAATATCTTCTGTCATTGTTTTATGATCAAGAACAATACCATGTCCTTTATTTTTCATTGTCCTTGCATTACTCGGTTGATCGTCCATTAATGGCAATGCTACCATTGGAACTTGATGATACTCTGATTCAGTAATACTCCCTTTTCCTGCATGAGTGACGAACATTTTTAAGTTCTTATGAGCCAATATATCATCTTGTGGCAGCCATGTTTTAAAAAGGACATTCGAAGCATTTCCTGGTGGAGTATTTTTTTCAAGCTTCCAAATTATCTTGTAGGGGAGAGAAGAAAAAACTTCAAATATCATTTTTAATGTCTCTTCCTTTACGTGTAATCCACAAGCATTTGTTCCAAGGCTGAATAAAATCACACCTTCTGGATTATCGTCTAAAAATTGTTCTATGTCCTTTAAAAAAAAAACGTAACATAATATGATTGCTGTTGAAAAAGTTTCAAATTTAATAAAACCTTTGGTAAAGGATCTGGTTTGTCCTTTATCTGAATACCACCGATTTCTATTAAGGCTGGAACTAAAGGTCTTATTGGACCTTCACTGAAATGATGATTGAAAAGAATGAGAGATATATTATCGGTCATCTCCTTAAGCGATGGATACGTTGGAGATGGATACAGCTGACTGTAAAATTTTATTTTCAAGTTTTTTAAAAGTTTTCACAAAGAAGATATGTTTTACCTACTTATAGAAACTTTCCATTATAACCCCAACTATTGCCGTAATAAGTCTTTCGAAAGTGTGAACTATCATATTTAAAACTCTTTTCAAAAAGTTCATTGATGTTGGTTCGATGAAAGGAGAGAATGGAACAAAAGCAGGATGGATAGGATTACCAATTAATCTAGAGATATGACCAAAAGGTTCAAACATCCAGGTAAGTACCGTAGGGCACTTGAAATGAGCTGCAACTCCCAAATTTAATTCATTGTATTGATATCCCAACAACATAAGATCAAAATGGTTGTCCTCTTTTTTAAAGCTTATAAAATCTGGATCCGATTCATAACTTGAAAACGTTTCTATCATTTTTTTGCCAAGAGACCACATTTTTGCTGGCTTAAGGTAAAAGGGAGCTTGATTTATCGTTTCAAGCATTTCAAATGCATCGTACGGAGTGTATTCTAAATTCTTTAGAAGGATATGTCTATAGCCAGGAAATGGATTTTTTATGGGTATTGAAGTTATCACAGTGACATTGTGGCCTCGTTCAACTAATGCCCGCACTACACCCATGTGTACGATCACATGTGATGGGGTATAAGTAAGAAACATTCCGACAATATTTGAGGAAACTGCATAACTCAATGATTGTATTAATAAAACACCTATCAATACAATATTTTGGAGCTTCATTTTTAATGAACGAACGCGGTGCGCGTCAACTTGAATGTTAATATGCGACCCGGTCGATGAGCAAAAGTTAACTGAGTGTTATTTAGATTTTTATAAGATTCATCAGAGTTACTTTTTAGTAGTGGTCGTAATTCGTAGATATACTAAAATAGAATGTTTACTTTGGGTTCTAAGCATGTACAAAGGCAAGTTATGGGTTCGTGAAAAAAAAAATTTGAGATAACAATCAAATATGAACATTTACGATGATAGCAAAGAAGAAAAAAGTAGGTATAAAAATTCTTCCCGGTAGTCTGTCTGTCTGTATAGACATGCAGATCCTATACGCTTAGACAGAACTTGGTATAAATAATTCTTAGTGTAATATATGCTTCGACGTTGTTCTTATTTTTATCCTAAATCTTAAAATAACGGTAGCTACTATATAAACTTTACCGATAATTCAATTTTTATCGGTAAAAATCAAATCAATTTTGAAAATTTTTTTCTGTTTCTATAACGGTGAAGTTTTTCTTCGGAGTTATTTTCTTCATAGTAGCTTATGAAGTGTACCCGCCATAGAAGCGTACTTTATGATATTTGATGGTTGACCTTGCACAGATTTTTATACAAATAATAATTCTAAAAGTTTTGCTTAACTTAATTAATACTGCCATCCAAAGTTTTGGAAAAAAGTATTTACTGAAAAATTGGTTTTTCAATTCTATTTTTCTCGAAAAAAAAATTCAATCGAAGTTGACGAATATTCCAGTCATTTATAAGGCTATTTCCCGCAACTGCAAGTCCAATTTTGTACGACCCATTCGTTACTTTTACTTAAATTACACGCATGTGATGTGGTGAAAAAGCACAATCAGTAGAATATATTGTATGAGGTATGTGCAATGACTCAGGCACTAAACTTTTAAGCTAACTGAAAGCTCTGTATAAAGAGATTATTAATTGAATGAACAGAGTTATTCGATTAGATTATTATTTTTTATTGTGTCGGAGGCGATAGATGCCTGTTGATTAAAAGTTTCGTGTTGAATGAATGTTTATGTGTTTCCGATATAGTTACAGTAAACATAATTCTATAAAGTGATGGACGGACAGCTTTAGATGTATGATACATATCATCGCACTGTTTATGATGGTATATCTGAAAATTCAATTTTGTATGTGAAAGATAAAATACTGTAGTCGTCATAAGAATAAGGGTAGTCAAGGTCGTAATCAGAAAATTATTTGGGGAGGGGGTAGTAAAGGTGTAGCCAAAATTAGCCAAAACTCGACAATATACATGGCATTTGGTGCTACAAGTAAATCGATAACAAAACATCCACTGCGTCAATTAAAAAAAAAAAAAAATTTATCGGTACACTGAGAAAAAAGAATTCTGCAGAATTTCGAAGAAAACTTTTTAGGAAATGTTTTTTGTTGAAAATGTTTATTGTTGAAACTGGAAGTGTCGCCAAAATTTTAAGGCATTGTGAATGTTATGAAACAGATCCGAGCTATCATTTCACTCTTTGAACACTGTGGCGCAGAATTGTATACCTACATTTAAAACCTATATTCCAAATCAATTTGGAAATAAGAATCGACACTTCAAATTGAATTTAAAATGAGATTTGAATCTTTGTTAAGTTATCAAAATGACTTTATTAACTTTAGAGCCGGTTTTATTGATATACGGAGAAAAAAATGTCTGCTTCATAAAATAATGTTTGTCACAAATGCTAAAGCCTCAATCGTTGAAATAGTTTGTAGCAAATATACAAATTTTAAGCAAAAATGAAAATATATTTGCTCAATTTATCGTTTTTGCTTAGAATCTATATGTTTGCTGTAAACTATTTTAACTCTTGTGGTTTTATAATTCATGACAAACAGTTTGTTACTTATGGAGCAGACATTTTTTTTCTTAGTGTATAGAATGAGCAATGTTTAAAATTTTACTGCATAATTATTTGATTAATTTTAGTTTTACAGAAACTTTGAATATACAGACATGTCGGAAATTTAAGATTCTACTAAAAATGTGTTAAATTTTATTTTATAAAGATAAACGGGAGAATAGATAATCGTTAAGAATGATTTCCACTTCAAAAATTTTTACAGTTTTTTGCCAATAACTTTTTATGAGAAAGATCTGATGTCAAAAATATTTGTGAGAAACAGTTGTATAAAAAATGTTATTCCTCATAAAACTAAAAAAAGGGAGTAACAGAAGTCGAGAAAAGTTGCATTAACGTATCTTACGAAATGGTGGACACGGACAACGCAGATATTTTTTTTGTTTGAACTTTGTAGATTTAGACTTTCCAAAAGTCAGGTACCTACTCTTTAAAACAAAAATATGATCTCGACTACAGTATTTTTTGCAGATATTTGTTCATTTTTCTGCTAATATTACTGGGCTAATATTATATATACAAAACTAAGATCTTTTTTTTCATTATTTTATTTTGACTTAACAAAAAGATTCGAAATGTCTTTTCTAATTTGCTATACAACTAAACCTTGTCCATCATATGTATCTTATTTTATGTTGACTAAACTGAGAGTTCTTTTAAACTTTGTCTTTGACTATCCAAACACCTAAACATGGTAACAAAAACAATCTGTATTCCGTAGAAAAATAGTTGCATAACCGCTTCAATAAGTGTTTCAGAAGACATTAAGAAAACTATGACTTTCGAGATTTTTTAACTTTTCTGCTTATGCAACTAATTTTATTTTCTCTTTTTTAACTGAAAGAATACAAGCACTTGAACTTTAAAAAGCCCATTCCATTTTTATTTTATTAGAAAAAAAAGCGGTGTTCCCCAGCGATCCAGCCTTTGTTGATTTCTCTCTGTATCAATGAGACCATGCTTCATTCGACTTTATGCAGATGTTGCCCGCAGTTATATCTTAGCCATCTATTGGGATTTATTGAAAACTTAGCTACTTGCATAATCGAACATTTGTTAGAAATTGAACCCTAGGCTAGTCGATGCGGGTGCCCTGAACGAACCCCATACGAACTAACCCCATAATGGTGTTAGTTCACTTTCAAATGCGAATTAAAGCCACAATCCAAATATTTCTTGAATTCACTTTCGAATTTGAACTAAAACCATCACTGAAAAGTGAACTAACGCCATATGGTGGTAATTCACATTCGATTGTGAGCTTTTGTCCTACCATGTCCATATTACAGTTTTCATGAAATCCAATGGAAGAGTTTTGTATGGTGCCGTCAAATAACTTGAAGTGAAATAAGGCGTATAATCAGTGCTACCCCCATGCCTGGGCCTCTTATAGGATTTGGGGTGGGTTTAAATGCAAAGTTTCTTTTGGATATATCATTTAATATTATAATAAAATTTTCATTTTGTAACTATTCGAACTTTTTGCAATTCTAGGTTTTGTCATTCAAGAATTTGTACCTTTAACCAACCTCATTTGTGCTTCGTGAATTAATTGTCACACTTAAATGTAAATCAAGATCACCTTGTACAACGAACTTACACCATGGTCTTAACTCAATTTCAAAACTGAATTTTAAGCCATAATGGTATTATGTCTCTAATTCACATTTGAAAGTGAACTTACACAATTATAACGTAAGTTCGTATATGCGTTTCGTTCACGGCACCCATAGGGGTGGCTTAAATTCAATTTTGAAATAGAACTAAGACCATATGGTGTGATTTCGTTTTTTAAAGTGGTCTTGATTCACATTTGAATGTGAATTAAACTCATATTGGATTTGGGATCTTAGCGGGGTCGGGGCAAGGTACAAAATCTCGAATTGCAAAAATTTCGGATAGTACAAAATGAAAATCTCGAATTTCAGTTCTATATACTAAATAAATACTAAATTTAAAAGAAACTTTGCATACACCCAAACTCTCGCTCAACTCAAATCCGATAACAGGCCCAGGCAGGGTGGTTGCAGGGACACAGAATGCCCCCCCCCCATACGTACACCGCTGTTTATACGCCATAAACTGAAATTATTCGAGATTTTGTCATTGTTATTTAATACTCGTTTTTAATTTATCAGGCAACTTGCTTATTGTTGGCCAAGAATGTAGACCAGGAGCGTAGCGAAAAAAAATTTACCAAGGAACGATAGATTTGGGATTTGAAAATTAAAAATTATCGCAAATTTTTGTTTTTGCGAATGTTTCTGTTTGAGTTTTCTCTTATTCGGTTTGGAAGTGAAAAAAAAATTATTTCAATTTTGTTATCATATTATAATCAACCAAAACATTAGTTGAAACTTGTTCAGAATTTCACAAGAACAAAACACAACTGTCAAATTGATTTGGGATTATAGCCGTGTTTTTTTGGCAAATTATACATAATGAAGTGGGAAATTCCCAAAAAAAAACCCATCCGCAGCCGCATCGGCAGCCGCGTTTTTGTATTTGAAATATGGTACTACTAAACTGTCAGACAGAATGAAATGAAAAAAAAAAATCATAATAGAAGTATTTTCAAAGAGAAAAACACATATAGAACTTAAACGGAAAATGTAGAAGAAAATGTGGTAATAACAAATGGAAAAACTAGAATTTTATAACATATTTCGTGTTATAATTCATGGCAAATTGGCATTCTTACAGATGTTATTGCAATTTTGTTATTTTGCTGCAAAAAAAATGTACACAAGATCAAATGGGGTTTGTTCGTAGAATAGATATGTTTTTGCACATATGTTATGAATTCACTCGAGGCTACACTCTTTCTAAATTCTATGGCGTTTCCGGAACACAGCTTTTTATTGTCTGTTTCATATTTAGTGAAACTAAAAATTAAGCATATACTTTGAACCAAAACGTGTTAACGATTTATATATAACTTTGCGATGAGGTTTCGCACTAAATAGGTAATTCGCAAACGTCAAGATTTCAGATCTTTCAAACTACAAAATGTCAAATATGTTGCTTCTGAAAAAAAGTCGACTTTTCCGATCAAATCTGAAAAAACCCAAGGAATTCGAAGTTAGTTATAATATTTGCATATTTGGCCCTAAAAATCTGTCAAAAGAGTAAGTGTCAAACATTAATTGCTTGCTGATGACAGCTAGTTTGCACTGAATATTCCGCAAATGCAAATCTGTTAAACCACAAAGTGAAAAAAGCTCAAAACTGAGCAAAACCTTTAAACAAAAAGAACTTAAATGTCAGATTAGCCAAGATACTGTTTACTTTTATTTTTTTTTTACTCGAGGAATATGAAAAATGCAACAAAAGAACATTTTTGGATGGAACTGGTAAATGTTATGTCCTCCTTTGTATAAAATTTCCAAAAACATTTGATTTTCCTTAAAAAAATTGATAATTTGTTCCGAGATTTGGGTATGTTTGTGGGCAATCGAACATAAAACAAGATCACACTTTAAAAGCCACTAAAACTTTACGAACATACCCCCTATCGAGATACATGAATTTATCATTCGATACTCGAATGAAAGTGGAAAATTTATCGACAGTGAGTAGTAGTGATACGCAGTGAGCTTTTTGTATAAAAAATCCAACTTCACTACGGATAGCTTTTCCAAAATAACACAGCTAATGTAGTTCACCCGACGACTCGACGGGTAGCTGAATAAAAAGGTAGGGCAAAAGTAAATCGAATGGGTAACGCGAATTCACGATCCACGTGAAAAGTAGAATAGGAATGATAGAAACAGAAATTTTTTTGGTTTAAGGTGATAAGAAATAATTTTCAACGTCCTTTTCCGACGTTTCGTCGTCAGAATTTATATGGAGAATTTTGAACGATTAACTGTAAACTTTCCCACGCCAAATTGTATCGTAATTGGTATAAACTGCTATAATGAAATTGAAATTGTGTTCACACGGGTCAGAACAGATGGTAAGACACATTATTCGATGTCGCTGTCGGTGTCGAGGGCTTTGAAATGCTTAGGTTTTCGTCAAAAATGGTATAACCTGTTAAAATACAGCATTATTCTACCATTCACGTGGATGGTTAATTCACCTCACCCATTCGATTTCCTTTTGTTATAACCTATGGCATGTTATGATATAAATGTCTTTGTTATTTAAATCCGCACATAATGAGCGTTAGTAGTGCAGCTCTGCAGCTACTATACAATATATGTTTAAGATATTAATTCATCTAATTTTAATTTTGCCCAGCCTCACTATTATATTTTAAAAGTTATGGGATTATGCCCGGCTTTCTATTGTATTCACCTATAACAACAATGACTAGTGTTTCAAAAGTTATTTTCACATTGACTATATAATAAGCTCATTTCAAAAACTCATTAACCCCTCATCAGTGGTTATTAAAAACTTTATCTATATACTTTCATCCGGATTCGCTAATCCCAGCTCATAAAAACAAACACACACACACACCTACAAACCTTTTATTCATTGAGACCTCATATTTATTTAGATTATTTCAAAAACTACACCACTTTCTAGCAAAACTTTATGAACTGTATTTCGACATTTGAATGAAAATTCAAAATGAAAAAGAGAGAAAGAGAACGAGCAGTGGTTTTAAACATCCTTTGGGTTTAAAAAAGGAATTTCATAGTTAAAACTTCCTTCTTCCAGGATTAAAAGTGGTATTACCATAATAATTCTGGTGTACCTATCCTTTTTGAGTATAGCTGCATGGTGTTCCTTCTTTTAGGGTGTATTTTTGAGGAATAAGTTTGGTAGCAAAATATTATATACTTACCATTGCAATGAAGTTTTGTATCCTTGTTCTCTTCCAGCGGCAGGAGAAAGGATATAGTTTCACCTAGATGGGGAGTCAAAACCTTTTTAACCGTTGTCCTTGCCCCACAGGTCATCGGGCAATTACATATGCAAATGGTAAATTCATGAGAAACGCAATCCTCGTTAACAAGGACGACAGCAACTTGAAGGGCCCCTTTAGTTGTCGCATCGCTAATTACAGATGCAATTCGTACTTTATACTCACCGTTGTACAAAAGGGCATTCTCCAGAAATGGTTGTTTGATATTAATCGTAAAAGCTATAGAAGCATTAAGAAACAAAAAATGCATACATACTATCATCCATCAAAATGTCAAAGAGGAAACAAACACAAACCTGGAGCCTCTTCGTCAAGCATATTCAAACAAAGATGACTCGTATCGGATGGGCATTGTTCCAGTATATTCATGTTGCCAGGAAAGTATCCCAAATCGCCAACACTAAGAACTGCATCTGATTCACTACTGTGATGGTTGCTGCGTCGCCTGCGTTGGCGTTCGGCTGCACTTGTAGCTTGACAAAGAGTCCTTTTGGCAGCAGCAGCGACATTCTCGTGGTCGTCCTTTTTGTTGTTTATGTCAGAGTCATCGTGAATTTTATTGAAATCGAACTTAGAGCTATCGATGGCAAGGACATCAATAGGATTTATGGACTCGTAGAGCTTTGGATGTTTGATTTTGGCTTCATCAGCAATAGAAGTAGTAGTAGCAGTAGCTAATTCAACATCAATTTGGGGTATGAGCAGTTTGTGATTTTGCAAAGTTAGTGGGCGTCTAAGTTGAAATATGTCGACATGGGACGAGAACAAAATCGAGAGATTCTCGCTGGCATAGATCCCCGATAAACTCGTTAGACTGGGTATATGGAATAAAGATATGAAAAGAGTTGTGAACTATGGAGTTTCAATTAAAAAGGAATTAATGAGAGAGACTTTTGCAGTGTACTGACAATCTAATTTTTTTTTTTTTTGATGTAGGATTAATTATGGAATACAAATTAGAATTTCTATGAACCTATCTACGAAATGTTTTTTGCAAATGTGTACACAAAATATGATAGTGAACATTTTGTCGGTTTTTTCTGAGAATAAAGGACTCCAAATTCCAATAAAGTCGGAGAAATATTGATTTAAGCAGAGTATTTGTAAAAAGCCGTCGTAACAGTGGTAAAGGATGAGATGCTGTGGTATATGTAAGGGAGTGACCTGGTTTGGTTGGTTTATTTATAAAGGTTTTTGTTTGGAGATGTTATGAAGGACAGAACATCATAGCCTTGCAGTGAGTTGATTAATCGAAAATAATGAAACCCATCATAGGATTTCAGAGGTATGGTGCTGTTTGGGAGAAGGCTTTTGTTGGATCGCGCACGCTATTTTATTGCTTGATTCACTACTTGCACTTCCTATTTTGGGATTTTCTCTTGAAATGTTTGATTTTGCTCTATTTTCTTTGGGGATTTTTTTTTTGGGATTTCCTTTTTCAAATTATCAGCCCTATTGAGGTATCCTTTCGAAAGAAAATTTTGTCCGATTCTTACAAAATCGGAGAATTTTTAATGAAGGCATCTATTTTCTGACACACAAATCGGAGAAACTTACGATAGAAATAAACGCAGACTATTAATGTGCGATGTGAAGCGTTGATCATTTTATTTTTGACAGCTACACGAAAAATATTTTCAGAAGTTCTTCGATAACAAATTGCTGCGGAACGTTAAATAAAAAAATATTTTTTTTAAAAAGTTGTTGCTGATTCGATTGAAAATAAATTGGTTTTGTTATTTAGTTGCTATGCTTGTATTTTCAAGCTACAAAATAAAAAAAAAAACAATCTTTTTGAATTGTTTTGCGTGAAGGCATGTATGTTTTTTAAATTATCAGAATATTTTTCACACTTTATGTGAATGAAACGTTTGATGGAAAATGTCGAATGAGTTCATTTACATGCTGTATTTATTCTGTTCCGAAAGGGATACCTCGATCGCAATTTGAGCTCCGATCTGAAATCATTTCCGATCTGAACTTCTTCCGAACGGATACCTCGATAAGGCTGTATATCTATCTGGAGTAAACATCACCGATCACAACTTGACAACATATAATTTTTCTATATTCACATACTATCAGAGGCGGCTTTGAAATCGACTAAAGGGGTGGCGGATATCGATTTTATATTGCTGAGTCTTCTATAGGTTCTGACGCAATGTGAAGATTCAGTAAATTTTTTTGTGAATCAGGCAGATGGTACTAACATGTTCTATTCAATGGGAATATATGAATAGACGTTCCCGTAGACCATATTTTAATCTTGAACTGGTATATGCTTCTTAAAATATCTTCTGCATCTCCAGAGTGATTAAATACTTCCGCTTGTACTATAAACGAGGGATGGCTAGATTATCAAACAAGTTGAGTTCTCGATGCTGCTCAATGGTGAGATCTCGGCTTTTATCACCATTAATCTGTTGGTTGAAGTGATCTCTCCATGTCTTTACATCGATCCACAACAGTGTTACCTTCTGATTCTGGTGTATGTCCAAGGCGATGACGATGAGTTCATTGCTTTTGTGAAAATCATCATGCTGAAGGCATGTATTAACACCAGTGGGATTCTGTATTCCTATCATCAGCAATAGAGCCTTTCACAAGCTCCAGGCACATTTGGTGACATAGGTTCTAGCGATCATATTAGATTTAAGTATTCCAACGTTGAATCTTCTCCTAATGGTTGGTGTTCGCCTAAGAGCTTCGTGAATATATAGGTTAATATATATAATATATATACGCATGTCATTTTCATCACAGGTAATGAATGATCTGAGTCGATGTTTGCTGGTATGTAGAAAGGAACATGCATACATGTAGTATTCCATAAGAGTGCCTTCGGTCAATTGGGTGGCTGAATTTGATTGCAAGTTCAAGTTCCAGGAAGCGTCCGAGTAACTTTTTCTACATCTATTCATGGCCGCTCAGCACCATGTTTTTCCAGCTACGTAGTCAAAAAGCCGTAGTCCGTTTTCAGGCGTAATGTCGTGCAGGCTTTATTTTTCCCTTGTACTAACAAAGAGGTCTTCCTTTCGTTTCAAACGTTGAATTCTTCCAGACATACATATGTTAACGTTATTGGGGTATTTCTCAAATATGTTTTACGGAGGAGATTGTAGAACATTTCATTGTTAACGTCATCTTTCTTTTCTGTAGGGGCATGTATTTATTTAAGACTCAGATGGTGGAAATGGTCCTTAATGTCGATTTGATCGTCGTCACTCTTTCAGTTAGCACGCAAAAGCCTAAGTCTTAATCTGGTAGCTAATCCAGATTTTCTAACAATTTGCTGAAGGGTTTGCTCTGAAAATCATTCGAACAACATTTTTTAATACAGATGGTGACATTAGACTATTTAACCTCGATCGGAAAAGGACTTAGCGATTTATTGCGACTGTAGTCGTCTAACTTCAAATTTCATCACAGTATTTCAGTGTTTTGACTTTGTTATAGAAATTCTCTGTAGCATTTTCTGAACCACGTAGAAAAAGTGATCTGATTCAGCGTTGACTCCTCGGAAGGTTCTGACATCCATAGTAATGGAGGAGTGCCTTAGTAGATCACAATGTGGTCAATCTGGCTGAGGGTTTATTGACTTGAGAATGTTACCATGTCCCGTTGTGAATTTGTGATTAGGGAACTACGAGCTAGCTATAATGTTTCGTCATGCAGTGAAGTTGATTAACCAGCATCCATTATTGAAGGTGCGGTGCCTTGCAGGAAATATCTTCTGATTGTTCAAACAAAGTCTTCTTCTCTTCCTAGCTTGGCGTTAGACCTTAGACAACCTTATTGTCATAGCCAAGAGCACTGGTCATGTGTCTGGTCCAGGAGCTTTTAAAACTCGTATTTGGTTTCCCCATCTGTCTTTTTTGTGGGGACATGTGCCCATATATGAGCCTAATCTTAGAAAATTCAGCCTTGATGAGAATTTTCATGAGGCGCTCAATGTAGAGGATTTTGGAGTTTTTCCGTAAGGCTTACTCCTTGGATGGCGGTGATATCTGCTACAATGCTACAAGCATTGTTTAGGATCTTTGTTCATAGCACTGGTGCACGTGGTCGTGCGGGGTCGTGCATCGTGTTTGGGGATCGTGCATCAGACCATATTATGTAACTATAAGCCTGACCTCCAAATATGTTTTAGTAATCCGTATTCACGTATTTTTCTTCACTGGAACTGTAAACGTTACGCCGTTACCATTGATTCGCCTTGATGAAAGAGAAAGTACATTAGCGAAAACTATTCTCCCCTCACTCTCGTTTTTTGATCTAAAGAACCTTCCAAAACTGTTGGGACCCAATCTTCAGTTGAGGTACTAGCCAAACAATATTCACCCCGGCTAGGTCAGAGTAGATGTTGGTAGGCAGAGAACAGGTTTGGATAAAAACCTGTGGACGCTTGTTTCCTCAAGTAATTATCTTAACTTTTTGATCATTGGCTTTCTTTAGAATTTTCCTTAACCATCGCTCACATGAAACTTCTATAGAGATTGGATCTGACAGCTTTTTGGATGTGATACCGCAACGTTAACATATACACATACCAAGACTGTAATTCTCCTCACAGTAGTATTTTAAATTTATGTAGTCGAACTTTAGTCAAACTGTTGGAATTTAATATAATCTTAAAGTTACGATAACAAATCTGCTATTGTCACTTTACATAAGAAAGTTATTCAAGCATTTATCACAATGCATTCAAAGTTCAAAATTTCGGTAAAAGGATTCATTGTAAAATTATGATACTTACGTTACTGATGGGGCAGTCTTCCACCAAGCTCCGTGTCGTTTTCGATAGATCCCAACGCGTGTAGTGAGGAACTGCAAGGGCGCACTCATATTGAATACTGAATACCTAGATACAAGTAAAGTAAATGGTTTTATGAATTATATAAAATAAACGGATTGAAGTACCAAGCATCCGATACTGATCTAATTTTCTTCTCAGCCTTTTCAGAACATTCACAATTACGTCCTTGACTATCACAGTTACAGCTTCCTCCATTTCGTTTGGCAGGACATTTATTCCCTTTGCATGATTGACATTTGCCGTTGTTTGATGAAGTTTCTTTTTCAAATATCGGAGCATCAAATGGTTGCTTATTATTCATTTCGTCATACTGTTCGTCTGTATCACGCATTGTCAGATCATCGTACATCAAATAGCTTCGTTTTTTGATTTCTTTCTTTTCTCGGTTACGTAATAATCTCGAAGATGGCATAGGCATTCGATCGTGATTGCTAAGATCATGAATTATAACCGAACTATCTAGTTCATTTTCGAGGTTTCTTAGAATTGCATCTTTAACATCATCGTGTGATGATAGCACTTCGAGCAAATTAATTTTATCATTCACTGTCAAATTGGGATCGGATATTTCTTTTGCATATGGTGGTTGATGGGGCAAGTATTCTTGAGGAACATTTTCCAATAACTGGTATTGTGATTCTGAATGCTCTGGCGGAATATAACTTGACAATGTCTTGACACCAAGATATCCTGAAAAGAAAATAAAATATTGAGTTTTGTTAAATTAAAATAATTAAATGTTATAGTCATTTGTGTTATAGAACATTTGTGTTACTTCAAACAGTTTATTGTTCGGACTCCACGTTGGGCGCCATTTGACATGTTAATTTTTTATAATCTGGAATATCAGAATGAACCATGGTATGAAATGTAAGAATAATATTTGATATTGAATTACAATATGGAATAGGTGTAAGTATAAGTTGACAATATGGTATTTGCCTATGCCATGGAATGCTTCCATAAAAAAAGTGACACAATTCCTTTGTTTTCGTTGTTAGTTCTACTGTATTGGAGGGGACCTTAAATTGTTTGTCCAGTTTGAAGACCTAAAGTGATACTCTTGGATGATAAGTCACATTACTGCAAGAGGCTGTGTCCCTGAAAAAGGTTACTTAGGCTTACTTGGTGTAAGCCAAGGTTTCAAAGCATCTAGTGCGATAGTCCGACACACTTACCACTATGCCATGGAGCACTTCTTTACGGTTTCTACAAAAGATACCGCTTAACAAAAACTTAACTAAAAGACGATTTCGATGACGGTGCATTCTACGATATGCTGGAAAAAAATTACAGGGATGAAATTCGTAAAAGAGGGCCTTTGGTTCAATCAACATTTGCGATAATGGATACATAATTATGGGCTTCGCAGTGGGACCAAATGTTATTATATCGAACCCAGGCTTTGATATACGAAAAAAAAAACAAAAATCAAATTGATCACATCGCTAAAGAACCCAGATAAACTTCCAGTATATTGGACGTAAGATCATTTCGTGGGAAAGCATGCGGATGACATCCAATAGGGTGTTGGTCAGTTTGGTTTCATGATCCCACAAACGGTGAGCAGATGATGTAAAAAAAAATGATGTCTTAAACCTATAGAATCGCCAGACCAAAAAATTTGTTGGTGCTCAGGTTTTTATCAATCTCTCAACAAGTGCGCTACCAGAAGCAACCACAGAGTACCAGTAAAGACAATTTCCACAAGTCATAAGAAGTGCTGCCATTGATGTATTGAGCTTCATGAGGCAAAACTCCTGGTTTGATGAAGAATGCTAGTTGTCACATGTAACAAAGAACGAGGCATATACCATTCAGACAATGCGGCAACCTAAAAGCAGGAGAGAACACCCCGGCAGTTAGAGGAAGCCCATTTTCTCAGAAATAAGAGAGCACGATAAACGAGTCATATTCTGGACAGGTGCTTCTATGCTCTTGAAAGAGCTTAAAAATTATGTCACAAAAAACTATAGAAATATATGTGTCGCTGAACCACTGTCGCAATTATCTGTGACTTTCTCAAAATTGTCGGTACTTTAGCAAGAAATGTTCTGAAGAAATTGCAAGTTGCATTTCTTCCCTGAAACAATTAATTCGTCATACTCGCACTGCTACAAATTTTCTAAGGAAAACTTTTGACGTACATCATCATCAGTGAAGTAAAGAGATTCGTTTTTTGGCCGCATAACAAAAATGTGCAATGATTTACCCTGTTCTATTTCCCCCTCCCATTTTGAATCCCAGAAATTCATTGTGCAAATATCAACTTGTGGTTAATATTTTTCATGTTTCATTGGATGCAAAGCTAAAATGGAAAGAGCACATCAAGAAAAAAAGGGAAGAACTTAACTTAAAATATAGAAAAATGTACTGGTTACTGGGAAAAACCTCTGCCCTATCAATTGAAAACAAATTAATGTTGTATAAGCAGGTATTAAAACCTGTTTGGACGTATGGCATCCAACTTTGGGGTTGTACAAAGAAAACAAATGCGGAAACCATCCAAACATTCCAAAACAAAGTCCTTCGTGGAATAGTAAACGCCCCTTGGTATATAAGAAACAGCGATTTACATCGTGACCTTCAATAGAAATGGTTACAGAAGTAATTAGAAAACACGCTGTATCACACAATCAGCGACTGCTTAGTCACGCTAACTCCGAAATGGAGACAGTCTTAAATGTACGTACCAATGTTCGGAGACTAAGAAGAACCAAGCCTCATGAGCTGATGGTCTAAAAGCGATGGGAAAGTATTAAATCATCAAACTTCCCAAAATGTGAACTAAAAATTGAGAAACTAAAATCATTTGTCGATCTTTTATAGATTGGTCATGATTCTAGGTGGTTTTAGTGCGGTAGAAGTCCCACACTACTTGATACCGAATATTATCAAGTGTCTTTTGAAGATTTCCACCTACCGAAAGAAAAAAAAAAAAAAAAATGTTTCATTGTAATCTGGAGCCCTTTATTTTACGAATTCATAAAACTGTACAGTACTAGTACATATCCATACAAACTCCAGCGCCTTGTGTAGATTCTTCAATTTTCTGGAATCTAGTTTTAAATTTAACTGCATTATTCGATCAGTAAGTAATTACTATTATATGAACGGATACAAGTTAAAGTTCAAATAATTGTAAAAAAAATACGCTTAATTAACTTTGACAAGAAGAAAAACGAAGATCCTTGTAAAGAAAGGATAAATAATTTTAATTGACAGAGTTTTCTTCAATTACAAATTAAGTCAGAGTTAGCAATAACTAATATTTAAAACTAACAACTTTTTCGCAAACAATCCAATCTTAGATAAGCAATCTCTTGACTAATCCTTTTTTTTATTCGACGAACAGAGTATAGACACAGGCAAGCTTAACGAACTTTAATTCACGATTTTAGCCAACATCATTGTTGTCCTTGTCGTCGTCAACGTTAACACACACACAAAAGAAGGCAAAGAAGAAAAAATCTAATAATGCATCCATTCATTCTGCTGAGTCTCTTCCAATTTCTCTGTGGCAAGTTAAAGATTGCAGACTTTCCGCCGTTATTGAAAAACAGCAAATCCTGGCTATTTGCAATTCTTCGTTTTTTTTTTATCTTTCGTGAATGCTTACCAGCACAAGGACCAAGTTTGCTTGCACCCTATTCTCCAAACAAATGCCTATAACAATGATCTTCATATACCCTCCGCCACTGCCCATCGTCACCGACCGCTTTTGACGCCATTCTCTTCCGGCCAAGGCTACGGACTCACTATACTAATCCTTTTGCACAACTTTGTCCTCTTGCCGGATTTGCAGTGAGTGTTGACTTAAGCAGATGATATTCCAATCTTGCAGCTGAGTTACGGAAATCGCTTTTCTTCTTTTGTAAAACTTCATCTTTTGCGGGCGCGAAAAAAAGAACTCACATGAGCACGACCGACAGTCATCGTCGTTGTCGTCGTCAACGTCTTGAAGGCTTGTTGGGCAAGTATTTGCATTTTTGTAAATAAATTTTCCTTGATTGACCGAAAAACTTTCTTGATTGCTACCAAAATAAAGTTTCGATTTTGTTTTATTATCCTTAGATTTTTTTGTGTAAACTTATTCCTTGTATTCTCGCCACCATAACTGGCATAATAGGGATTGTAGACGTCGTTTTCATCCTTGGGTACGGTCAACATTTTGTAAGTGACAACATACAGCACTATCGTGTTATTGAGAGAAAATAAAAGTCCTTGAAGTGATTGTCCTTATAAATATTATGCAGAAAGTTTGTCTTGTAACAATGATTCGATCCGGTATACTTATTTGGACATTTTTGATTATCTTAAAGGACAATGTATGGGTGACTATATTTGAAAAAAAAAGTCAACAAGGAAGTGCTCTTTTTAACTGTGCTCTGATCAGATTCGAACAATGAAATCTTCTGTGATTTTTCGAGGGCAGAAATGAGATCACACAGGAAATAATATTAAAGTATTGTCCTTAGATATATTCCTAACGGAGTGAGGAACTTGAATTTTTATTGACAAGTTCATAATATTGTTTACTTAGATAAGAATGGCAAATTCTAAGAAAAAAATTACTTGCACTGGATCCTGCTGCTTATGTCAATTTATCTGGAAAGTGAACTCACTGTAAAAGTCGCAATCCTATTGCTATTGTGTGTGTCTCTATGTAATAGAACCCGTATTGTAAACGGTTGAACTATGTGAAGGTCAGCTATCAAGGTGGTTTTGGAATTGGAATTGGTGCAAAAATATCGGTACTTTCAATGGAAAAACTTGTATGTTTCGAAACGTATATTTTAACGATTTCGACTAATTTTACTGAACTTAATTTAAAAGGAAATTGTTTTAACGGTACGTTCAGATTTCTTTATTAATTTTGACTTGCTTTGCTAGTAACGACTCAACAGATTTTAACCAAATAAAAAATGTATATTAAAAAATTACTCAGTGGATGACGGTTATGTTACTCGGTTGAGCAATAGATTTTGGTCGTGTGCAGATATAATATGTCAGAAGATTATAACGTGTTTTCAATTAACATTGCGACAGATTACAGTGTAACACTTAAAGGGTTAAAAATGTTAATGTTTTCTATTCCAGAAATCGTATGGCGCCCAACGTGGGGTCAATTGAAGCGGTGTATCGTTGTAGCGGTGATGCAATGTATCTATTTTCCCCTTGTGATTTAATTGCCAACAATTCGTTGAACGGATAAGGAAGGCAATTTTTGAGATAGAAATTCGATCAATTTCGAAATTACCGATATTTTTGACGTTTTATGATGTTAAAACAACAATTTTGATTTCGCATATACATTTCGATCAGATTTGTATTTATAATAAAAAGTCAGATTTAATGAATGGTTTCAAACTATTGTCGGGGACGTCGAAAATTTCATCGTATTTAACGATATTTTATGTAGAAGATGTCTTCATGAAGAGAATTCCCGATTCCCTATCCCAGGCCACCATCACAACAATTCTCATAGTACTTGATAGACCAAACCCACTCCAATATTCACATTCAAACAAAATTTACCTTTTTCGATTGCTCACATCCGATTCGTGGAGCTTAGTCAGTGACAATATTCCATATCCGTGCTTGCATCACCAGTTTTCGAAAAAAAAGGACACTATAGACTTTTAAACAAGCAACACTCTATCAAGTATGTCCTTCCCAACTATGACAATGATACTGATTCCATGCTAACTGTAATCTACTCCGTAATAGAACATTTTTAATATATATATACTTTTGTCTTCACATCAATGAAACAGACACTACTTCCAGTGTTTCCCTATTTTGTTTAATGGAAGAACAAAATGTTCAATAACCTTCTCTTTATAACATATTTCAGCTCGAAGGGTAATCCGTTCATACTTAAAACATTTCAACTCGCCACTCTCAGAATCGTTTCCGAAACTAGCATTATTTTATTAGCCTACGGAAATCGTCTTTATCTGTTCGGTCATTTCTGCTCGATCCAGGATCAGTATACCTTGCATAGCAGTGGTATTGCCTAAGCGGGTTAGTGCCTCTTGTATTCGCAAGTATTTCTATACTGCTCGAAGTTTTTCGTATCGACGATGTTAGTATCGACGATATTAGAAGGCCTCTTAATTGCTAGTAACATATGCTCACATAACACTTTTTCTACCATTGCTAGGTTTCAATTCTGGTTAAATTGAAATGTTCTTTGATGCCATTTATTTGACCTTTTCATCACACAGAACAACTCAACCAAATACGTAGCACAAACACAAATTCAAAACGCTCTTTATGTAACAGAGTTTTCAAGCAAGTAATCGCATTTATTACTCTCTTATCATAACATAAGTATATAGATACTTAAATAAATATAAACTTTAGTCTACTTCATCATATCCAATCGATACAAACAAAAAAAAAAAAAAGATAAATTCCCATCTGTGTTGTTGTTGATGTTGATAAACATCCACAAAATTGATTTTCATGTGAAACTTTATCATGCGATGGTAGATATTCTCTTCTCTAATCAGATTTACTTACTTTATTCATTCAATTAGAGTTTCCAAACTTTCCCGCATGGCTTGACTATAAATAAAAACAAACTCCCTTCAGAATCCCACAGGAAAGCTATATATCCCGATCTCCGATATAAATATAGCAAAACACAACATTCGAAATGTTACATCTCTTTTGACCCAGTTAAATAGAAAAACAAAAAACGAAAAATCGATAACCGATTAATTCAAAAACTAAAGTATGACAAACCAATTTATTCAGTTCAGGATTTGATTCTACGAGCGGGGTTTTGCCATCATTCCTCCGCCTCCCACTCTGTATCTTGTACCTGAATTGATGCTCTTCAATAGCCTGAGGGCGGCCAGTTGAAAATTCAGCAAAAATTCGATCTCAGTTAAAATCATTAATCAAACCACAAAAATGACATTGATAAAGGAAATACATAGGAATACAAAAAACTTATCCTTGATAACAAAAAATTAAGGACGATAAATTTAGCAACTTTCGATATGGAATGGAGTCATTGATAAATATTATTTTTAATTGAAACCTCACTCTCTTAAATATAAAACAGGACTCACCCGGATAACCATTGAGTGGAAAAGCCGGAACAACACCGTCCTTTGCTGTGTACATGCCAGAAGTCTCAACAACTCCACCACTACCACCTCCTTCACTACTTCGTATCTTCATGCTGTTTCTGGCTATCGGTGATTTATCTGAAAACTTTCCACTACTCGACTTGCTTCCATTCCTCTTGAGATTCTTCGGTGATTCTTCGTCCTTAATGTCTGGACTTTTTTTTGATGGTATTCTGCGTGTGATGGCAGTTTGACGGTCATCGTGGGTTCTTTCACTGCCCTTTCCATTTCTTACACCACTGTTATTTCCCAATCTCCTGATGGGTGTTGCATTATGATCCAAAGATTCATGAAATTTGCTCCTGTCAGAAGCTGAATTCTTGACGCCATCATCAGACGCACCGAGTGTTTCTTTGTGTTTCAAGTTGAAATTGCTGCTGCTAGGATAGTTCAGGGTATTCCAGTAAAATTCATCACCCATACCACCGGCCACAGTTTCGATGTCAGCAGGATTCGTTATAATACTTTTCGATTCGATTACTGGGGATACGCGAACAGAACCATCTATTTCATCGTAGTCTTCATTGGTAGCTCCACCATCAGTGCTGCCAGTGGCATCGAATCCTTGAGTGTCGACAGATTCTTCACCATCATCATCATCAGTAAATAGAAACTATACAGGAAACACCATCCACCCACATACGTGATGTTTGCCAAAGGATATGCGAATATACATGAAAGAAAATTACAAAACGGATATAGTGAGAAGGATGTTCTTTTATATTGATTTCTAAACGATTTGTATTTTTTTTTTTTTTTTTTTGGTACATACTTTTCTTTTTGTTGAGACATCTTTGATGTCGTTGGGTTTCTGCAGCCGAAGTTTTTGTTGTTGTTCTTCCTGCAACGAATGGTGACTTCCTGATGGAAGTGATTTTGGAGAAAGCGAACGAAATGCAGTTTCTTCTTTTTGATATGAATTGCTAGGAAAATTGAAAAGATTTGAATGGATTTTAAGAAATAAAAGTTTTTTAAGTTTTTACTTTGATATGAATTTTGAAGAAAAAAAAATATAAGAAATAAAAGGATGGATCAATAAAATAAATAAAGAAATTATAAGAACAACACGAAAGCGCTTAAACTTAATATTTTTCAAAAAAGAAACGTAGAATTTCTGATATCATCTTTGCAAGCTACTTTTAGGTGAAATAGAGCGACGACCCTTGTCTCCTCACCAGAAGCAACTTACTGAGGGAAGAACAGCATCAGGCTTTGAAGACATCCAAGTGACTGACCTGGCTTTAGGGTTTGATGTAAGTGCTTTCGAAGGATACCGGTGGTGTAAATGACTATGTTACTTTTGGGTCCGGATCCGGGAAAGCCAGGGAGTGAACAAGTAGAATGAGAACCGTTCTAGATCTTAGGAGAAACTTTGGAGCTTAATCGTTACTCTCGGAAGGTCTTAGAAGATGTGGAATGACGTGAGTACAGTTGGGCAGTTTATAAAATATTTACAACTTTCCATTTGTTTAATGGAACAAAAGAAAGTGAATTATAAGAAACGAATGAAAAATATAGTTTTATTTTTGTTTCGTTTGACAGCTGCAAAACAAGTTGATGAAATGTGACTACTTCGATTGTGTGTAAAATTGTGGTCCCTAGGTAGTTAACATTTGGGGCCCCTCTCCTATCACGAAATTATTCTACTTTGGCTTAGCAAATTCTAATTTCATATCTAAATCTTCTAGATAAAGTCCTATTACGTTTTTAACTACTTCACTGAGGTGTTTTGATTTTGAGCGATTTAGTTTCCGGCTACGAGTTAAACCACAGCGGCGTTCCGTCACTGAGTAAATGCAAGCGATCCGTCGCTGAGTTAAAAGCCGAATAAAACGCATGTGAGCCGTTACCGAGAAAACTCGTGTCGCTGAGTTGAAAGCCGAAGGAACGTCATTGAGTTAACGGCGGTTATCCTTGACTGAGTAAACGCCAGCGATAAGTCGTTGAACTAAAAAGCGAAGATTCGTCTTTGAATCATGTGAGCCGTCACCGAGAAAACTCCAGTGATACGTCGCTGGGGCCTTAACCCAGGACCCGTTCTCAAGTTTAACGCCGTGCCGGTGATCTGCCGCTGTTTTGTTGCCGATGATTCTCCTCGAGTTAGTCGCCGGGTGGCGATTCCTCATCAAGTAAACTGCAGTGATCCGTCACTGAGTAAAAATCCGTCAATCTGACTCCGAGTTAAACGACGACGATCTGTCACTGAGTAAACGCCAGCGATCTGTCGCTGAGTTAAAAAACTGAGGATATAGGTCATTGAGTTAAATGCCGTTGATCCCTCATCAAGTAAATTAAAGCGATCCGTTTTCGAGTTAGTCGCCGGCAATTCCTCATCGATTAAACTGCAGCGATCCGTCACTGATCTGATCCGGCTACGAGTTAAAAGCCGACGACCCGTTATCGAGTTAAACGCCTTAAATCCGCCAGAGAGTAAATTCCAATGATCCGTCGCAGAGTTAAAACCGGTGATCCGTCCCCGAGTTAAACGCTGAGGATCCGTCCTCGAGTTAGACGCCGGGTGGCGATCGCTCATCAAGTGAACTGCAGCGATCCGTCACTGAGTTAAAATCCGACGATCCGGCTCCGAGTTAAACGACGGCGATCCGTCACTGAGTAAACGCCAGCTATCTATCGCTGAGTTAAAAGGCCGGGGATACTTCCTCGAGTTAAATGCCGTTGATTCCTCATCAAGTTAACTACAGCGATCCGTCACTGAGTTAAAAGTCCAGGATCCGTCCTCGAGTTAGACGCCGCGCCGGCGATCCCTCATCTATTAAACTGCAGCGATACGTCACTGAGTTAAAAGCCGATGACCCGTTATCGAGCTATACGCCGGAGGTCCGCCAGTGAATAAACTCAAATGATCCGTCACCGAGTTATAAAGAAGAAGATCAATGATCTGGCATCGAGTAAACACTGCCAATACGTTGGTGGCCGCCAGAAAATTGACCGAAGCCATAATCCTTACACCCAAGGTTACACCAGGCCATAATAGTCATACAATTCTATACTTGAAGAATTGCCAAAAAAAATAAGCCCTAGCTGTCTATATCAGGGCCACAAAATCTCACTGATCTTAGAAATAACTAACCGAAATTTCATCGCCCTAAAATATATGTGCAGACCAGGACGCCCGGAGCCTTGGGGTGCGAAACTGGATGGCGTCGGCTCGAGACCGGGATAGGTGGAGAGACTTGTTGAAGGAGGCCAGGACCGAACCCCGGTTGTTGAGCCGATGATGATGATGATGAAAATATAGGTTTTTCCAATAAGAGGTGTTATTTTGAATAGCCCGCTATATCGGTAGCTGTCACTTTTGAAGCTGTCATTTTTTGACATTTGACAAGTAAGAAAGTACGCCATTAATAAAAATGGAACGATACACGCTTCAACAACGCATTGAAATTATTAAAATTCACCATAAAAATGGTGAAAATTTGGGAGAGACAATGAAACCATCGATCTTTTACATGAAAAGTTTTCGGACCGTTTTATCTCTCGAAGAGGTGATCACAATTGGCCACCGAGATCTTGTGATTTAACACCTTGCGACTTTTTCCTTTGGGGCCACGTAAAAGATAAATTCTACGCCAACAGCCCAGCGTCGATTCAAGACCTCAAAGATGGAATTCGTGAGGCTATCGAGGACATAGGGCAGCCACTTTGTGATTTGGTTATGGAAAATTTCATGAAAAGGATATGGTCCTGTAGGCGTGGTCGTGGCACCCATTTGGCTGATGTTGTGTTCCATTATTAACGGCATACCTTCCTCTTTATAATGAAATAAACATTCGATCATTTATCTCAAAAAATACAATTTTTCTTTGCATATTAAAATAACACCTCTTATTGGAAAACCCGGTACTTTTACCAGGCATATTATAAGAATGCAAAAATAATCATAAACCCGATACCTGTCGTCATACCAAGGCAACAACTTGTCTAGCCTTAAGAATAACTGTCCGAAAACCCAGCACTACCGAATAGAAGACCACTTTAGAAGGAACCTTCTCTTTCATCGTTGTCTACTGCGTTAAGAAAGCTACATATCCCAACCTAATTTTTCTCTATGACTGGGACATTATCAAGTCTTAATCGTTTTAAGTGAAAAAGTGTGGATATAATTTGTGACCGAAAAGGTTTGAAAATACAAACTACGGACTGTACCAAGCCCGAAGTATGCGCATTCATCGACATAATTACATGAGTAATTTAGAACGAATGAAAAGCAGAGCTCAAGATCGGAGAACATTCAAAGCCACGAAATTGAGTGGGAATTCACAAGAGAAAAAGACCAAAAATAAGGTAGCGTGACAAAGAGGAAGAAGATCTCAAAAATGATGGTGTGTAAAAGTGGAGGCGGCAAGCCCAAGTTATAAGATAAGCTGACGAAAAAGTTTTTCGGGGAATAGTTTCACTCCATAATAAGATAAAGAAAATGATTCAGATGATGAATAACATCATCCTAAAGTTCCATTGAAGCAAATTTTTAGAATTTTTATTTAACCAGACTAGAAAATAGTCAGTCAAATCCAAAAACATCCCGGGAACATAAGAGCTGACAATTAATTTATTTAATATCGTTAATACGAAAACAAATTATTTTCTTTTAAACCCAATGTGATCTTAAACTATACATTGAACTTTTGATCAATATACACTCAGTTACAAAAAAAGTGGCGCAGTCATACTTTTTGATGTGTTGTTATCATTTTGACAACCTTATCCAAGGTATGCCCAGGCGAATTAAAGCTTTATTAGATGTTCGTGGAGGCAATACCCACTATTGAAGAAACAAGGACTAGTTAAAAAAAAAAAATGTAAAAAATGTAAAATTGAAGTTTATGCCCATTTTCCTTAATTTATGGTTTATTTCTAAGTTCTTCCTATTTTTTCGTTTTTTATTACATGAATGACTTACTTTTATGTTAATAAACAAAACTGTACCAGAAAAACGTTTATTTGTTTAAGTTACTTCAAAATGTTGCAAAATTTCAAGGTGCGCCACTTTTTTTGTAACTCAGTGTACATATATCCAAAGCTCATTTTCAATTCTTACCTCATTTTATCCGGTTGGCTATGAATTAGTTTCTTCGATGACTTGGAACTTGTTTTGAATTGCTTATCTGCAAGCTAGAAATAAAAAAAAAATCAATTTTTATAACTTCCAAACTAATCCCCATCTGTTATCAACAAAAAAAAAACTCACCAATCGGGGTGTACTTTTTTGCATATCCACACCACCCAGCTGATGTTCATTGTTGTGCAAATAAGACCTCGTCTGTAATCGAGAAAGCGAATTTTGTGCTTCATCATTGCTTCCAGCTTTACCACCAACATCACTTTCAACATCGTCAATTTCATCGGCATCAAGCGCTCCCGTTGGCCTAATGCAATCCTCTTGTATTCCAACGACATGTGGTTTTCCTCCATTACCCCAACTTCTGGCTATGAATTCATATCCATCACCAGCAACCAGCCCAGATGGGCCGACATCAGTGCCAAAGGGTTGTACATGTTTTCTGGTAAATGTGCGAAGCGTTTCCATGCGAGCCTCTTCGCCTTGACGTTCAGCCTCACGAAAAAGTTCCTGACTCCGCAACAACGCATCTGAATACTTCGCTGGAGACAAAGGGGACTGCGATGGTGGTCGCGGCGTTTTAAGTCGTTTATCACGAAGTATATTTTGGCCAGAAAATATGCCATCACCATCCTGCTCTGCAGTTAAGACTTCATCGTCGTTTAAATTGAGTTCATCATACTCATCGGCATCATAGTCCACATTACCAGCACTCTGATGGAATCCGGGTGGAATATCCTTAGAAAAAAAACCCTTCTCGTTGTTGGGTATTTTTTTTGCCTCACCAAAATGGGGTGAATCCAATATTCCAATGGCAAGTTTTTGCCGTGATTCGATTTTCTCTGATGGCCTCGGACCGGCTGGATTATGAACATTTTCCATTGGAGCTATTAAAGAAATGCTTGTGTTAACGAAATTAGATTTTTCAAATACGAACAGCTCGCCGGAGTAAGTCTGTGAAGTAGGTAATAGACATAACCGTAAAAATTAACAATAACATTTCTTTTTTTTTCGAGGGTATATCCTTCCCACCCTCGTTTGGCTTATATACCAAGGTCCTTACGATTGTTGTTTTTAATGCTGAGAAAATGTGGTTGTTCGGGTGCTTAGAAAATGAATATAATAATACACTTCGTCCATGAAAATGTCTATTAAAGTGTTTAGGGAAGGAAATGGCATAGAACTATTATACACTGGGGCTTCGAAACAGTATGAGGTTAAGTTAGATGTATCTAAAAATAATTGTGGTAAGTATTTTATTTTATTTTTTTAAATACAATTTTGGTTGGTACGATTGCCATTGAAGTTTATTATATAATTAAGGGTTTCTTCAATAAAAGTACTTTGAGGAAAAATTAGCTTCATTAAAGACTACGATTAGAAAATTTTTGCGTTTTTGTTTTTTCATAGCAAGTCAGTTGATGGTTTTGTAAGTTAATGAAAAAGTTGGCTTAGACTTTCAAATTCAATGTTAACACGTTCCCTGTCCAATGTATCATTTTTGATACAAAATCAAAGTGCTTTTTCATTGTGGACGTAAGGGTGTAAGAAATATTTTTTTGTATGGGGACAGTGAAGCGTCTTGTATCGATGTATCAAAAATGATACATTGGACGTATAGAACCAAGTACAAATTGTGTGATGTGTACAATAATGATACATTGGAGAGTCGAGCTATAGTCAATTTTTATTGAAGAAGAACTAGCTGACCCTAAAATTCGTTGCGCCCAAAATTAATCAAGCTATACTGGCAACCAGAAGTATTGCTGATGGTGGGATAGCAGTGGAATAGCGAGGACTAGGCAATACAGCACTAGGACGAAAATTGGTCCAAGTTGAATTATTATAGTTCACCACGTACTTTACAGGTATGTCAATATTTGCAGAAAAAATCCTCTTGAATCCTCATACAAATATCACCTTTATATATATCTAGATGTTATTTTAATATTTCGGGAAACATCAAACTAATAAAGTTTTAGCGAAAAGATTTATTTTAGATTGCAACTAAATATTTCCCTTCTATTTTAGGACAGGAATCAAATAAAAAGGTCAGCTCGATAAATGATTACCCATATCGATTAATGATTCGTGCGGTTGACAGCTATTTAATATGGGAACCGGCAACAAACGAAACTTTTCTGGGAGGAGTACATGCGTGATGCAATAAGTGTACATGAAATTAAAGCCGAAATCGTTCATGTGACAATTCTTCGTGCCACTTACATACATCAGGAGTCTACGGCACATGCACAAGTACGCTCAAGATTCCTTCGCACGGAATTATGTTCGCCCAGAATTGTTCGTAATTATAATGTTCACGTGTAATCCGAAGTGGACCGTAGTCACGCAGGTCTTTATCCCAGCTAGACATCGATTTATATTTTTCAAGCAAAAAAATTATTCTCATCAATTTGATCACAAAGTAAAAGATTTTTGAAGCAATAAAATTCTAGATGTACTCTGTGTAGTGTCTGAAATGGAGATTATCACATTTATACACGTTTTATGATTAGTCGACTGCAATATGACCAAATTGATGAAGTCCTTTCAGCTGATATCCCCGATCTTGAGACTGATCCTGAGCTTTAGGAAATCATAAGGATTCATATGATCCAAAAGGCCTGATAGGCCATATTCTGGTAATGTTTAACAATATTGATCTGGAAATAAAAATAAACGAATCACTATCCACGTGCTTCCGCATCAGACAAATTCACTGGCAATGATGGATATCCAATCCATCTTTACTGACGTTGATCATCAGCAAATAATGGCAAAAGATTCACAATACTGCCCAGCCAATCAAACGACGACCACCTGCAATAACATTAACAAATTTCTTCGACACTTGCCATAGCGACGAGCTCGCACGAACTCATTTTTTACCAAAATGCCACGATATATATATCAGAGAATACGTCCCACGCCACCATGGGAGAGGAACAGGGACATAACTCCTAAATTTAATATAAAAAAAAATAAAGAATTCGCACCTGGGTGGCCCCAACAGTTGAGATTGGTATGTGGAGGGCATAATGCCCCTTTTCAACTTTGGTCCCTGAGTCCATGAAAGAATCCTCATAGTCCTCGTTCATCTTCCCGATACAAAAGTCCATTTAGATCTTTGCACAAAAACAAAAGTTCATCCTTCGAGATATTCTTAAGAAGGTTATTGAAATCTAGCCAGAACTTATATTCAATATTCCACACCCATCCTTGCATCACCAGTTACAAAGAAATCATAACGGTCACTAGACTTTGAAATAGCATAGGCCATAGACGTTAAAGGAGCTTGTTCATTTGAGAGTAATCGGTAGTTAAATCAAGATACTGTAAACTTGAGAGTTTTCTCTCGAAAGCTGTTCGGAACACTCCTGCTATCACATGGAAACCCACGTTAAAGGTGGGTTGGTTATCAATTTGAGAGTAGGAGAGCTGCGAGCAAGTCTCGAAAGCAAACTCGCAAGTGGACACAGTCTCGCAGTCAGTCTCGACATTCGATTTTTTTGGGAGTCGCTCGCAAGTGGAAACTTGTGTTGATTACTATCGGAGGTCAGCTCGCGGAATTCCAATACGGTTCGAATTTTGCGCAAGAGTCAACCTGGGAAAATAATGGAAAGTTGAGGAGAAAAATCCCCTTATGTGGGTGCCCATTTGAGAGTAAAAATGCGCGATATTAGAATCTTAAAAATATTACTCTCAAATGAACATCCATACCCAAGAGTTAACCTCAAAAGTATACTAGCGAAAGTACTCTCAAATGGATACTGTCCATATAAGAACGTCTTTTATTAATGGTTTAGTATTCACATCCAAGAAATGGGACCTCTTTCTAGTGTTTCGCCATTTCGTTTGTTGAGCGCACTTTTTTTCATCATATCTTCCAGCTCGTCCATTCATACTTCCAGCGTTCCAAATTGCCGCTTTCTGATTTCAACTAATCTCTTACTTTGCTAGTCAACCGAAAACGTCTAATTTTTGACATAATACGTAAAGTTTTCTAAACTTCTCAGCTTCTTTTCATCAATGTCCGTCTAATGCACTGGTTATCCAAAAAACATGACATTTAAGAGTACCGAAGCCTCAAACATTACATCGATACTAGACATGTTCGCCGATTTTTTCCAGTCAGTGTATTCGATTCCTTGCAACAATAACTTAACATATATGCCCATTATACCAAGTAAGGTTGATATTGGTGCTTTACAGTTAAGTTCTAACGAAGTGCTTCAAGAACTTCAATCATTAAAGCCTAATCCGATTCCCGGAGCAGATGGTATACCGGCTATATTTCTCAAGAATTGTTCAACATCACTTTGCTACCCTTTACTTTCTTTATTCAATAAATCCCTTTCGGAGGGAAATTTTCTTAAAGAATGGAAAATATCATATCTTGTGCCTATCCATAAATCTGGGCCTAAGAATGTAATAGAAAATTATAGAGGTATTTCCAAGCTATCAGCAATTCCTAAGTTGTTTGAGAGTATTGTGAAAGCCAAATTTGAATTCTTAACTAGGGAGTCCATATCCGAACTTCAACATGATTTTGTGTCAGGTCGTTCTACTGTAACAAACATGGCTCTTTTTTCATCGTATATAATAAAATCCATTGAAAAAACGAGTCAAGTTGATGCAGTTTATACAGACTTTAGTAAGGCTTTTGACTCAGTGAACCACTTCATCCTATTGCGCAAACTACAACTTTTTGGATTCCATTCTACATTTCTGATATGGATTTCATCATACCTTACTGGCAGATCTCAGAAAATAATCATTAATAATTCTTTTTCGAGATCTATTGAATGTAGCTCGGGTGTGCCTCAGGGTAGCCATTTGGGACCACTTCTTTTCAATATTTTCATTAATGATATTACATCGGTTATAAAATATTCGCAATGCCTGCTTTATGCAGATGATCTTAAACTATTTCTAAAAATAACCAGTGTTGAAGATTGCTTTCTCATACAGTCTGATATAAATCAGGTCTCTGAATGGTGTAATTCAAATTTTCTAAAATTGAATATAAAAAAATGTAGCGTAATATCTTTTTTTAAGTCTTGTACTCACATAAGCTTTGATTATACAATTGAGTCTAACTCACTCTCGCGTGCAACCAAAGTAAAGGACTTAGGCATTATGCTTGATAACACCTTCTCTTTTAAAACGCATATTGATTATGTAATCGGAAAAGCTAATTCACTTGTTGGATTCATAAAGCGAAACTGTGGTGATTTTAGTGATCCTTATGCATTATTATCGCTTTATACGGCTCTCGTAAGATCTATACTTGAATATGCTGACGTTATCTGGAATCCATCTTTTAAGACCTTCTCTCTTCGTATTGAAAAAGTCCAGAAACGTTATACGAGATTTATATTTTACAAAATGAAATGGGGTTTTATTCCAAATTATAAAGCTAGATGCTTATTTCTTGGAATTAAATCGCTTGAATCAAGACGAACTATTCATAATATAATGCTTGTCAGGGACATTTTATGTTATCATATAAGATGCCCTGCTTTACTTTATTCAATACCAATATATGCTCCATTAAGATCTTAACGTCCAAGACATCTGCTTTTTGAACAATATCATAGAACAAGCTACGGTAGTAATGAACCAGTGAGTAGATCAATAAGACAATTCAATGACGTCTGTCAATCTATTGAACTAAGCTGTTCCAGAGATTTGTTTAAAGCTAATTTACTCATTATTGTTTCTTTTTAATTATAATTATAACATATACATATACTTACATAATAAGATTTTTATAAGTACGAAAAATAATGTTTTAAGATATTTTTGTCTATAATCTGTTAGCTAAATACGCTTGTAGATGTTTATAAATAAATAAAATAAAATAAAAAAAAAATAAAATAAAGGAGATTTCCATATTTATTGGATTCCTTAAATAGATTACCATACCTAACAATGTTCTTAGAAATATATATTCTTTACAGTTTTTCTTTTAAATTGAAATATCTATCATTGAATGTAAATATAAATAAAATGGCAAACAAATAATTTCTATACAATCTTTTCATAACGCAAAGTCAAAGTCCTTAAAATTATATTTTTACCATTGAGGTCAACACTAATTTCCATTCAAAGCGCACCCTTGTTCATTGAAATGATGAATAGTTTTCCCCCATTTGAAGTTTACTCCTTTAGAGCATCCTTTCTAACGGATAAACATCATAAAATATAATACGGAGAATAAATTATTGAAAAACTTATCCAATTTTTTTGTTTCCTCCCTTTCGGTTCATATATTCTCGTCCAGAACTAAACTATCTCTCCTGAGACCCTTTGAACCGAACAAAAAATCAATTTTCTACTCAATTCAACTTCATCTTGATGCCTGCCGCATTCTGCCATTACCCTCTCTACACTTCATGCATATCTATATTGGCAAATCAAAATTATTGAGGAAGCCGGATCTTTTGATAAACAAAACAAGCTTTTCACAGAAGCATAGTCTCGGAAGAGGCAGACATTGGTTGGGATGGAAATGGTCCTGGAAGAGCCTCTTAATGAAATTACACGTCATATTATCTGAATTTTTATTTTATATGTATTTTTGTGTGCTTATATCAGAATAACGGTATATGAACGTTAAGCTGAAGATAAAATGTACAACGTTTCACCTTATGGTATCTTTAAATTCAGATTTTCCTTAAAGGTGAATGGGAATGGTTTCTGACAAGAAAATAAAATGATGATTGAGGTTGGTAAGGATTTAAGTATTTAATAGGGCTTTAAGAAAATTGTGTCTGTGAATTATGAGAACTAAAATTACAGAAAAAACTTAAAAGTTTGAAAATAACTAAATTCTTTTTTCTGAAAGAATGCCGAGTTCAATGTTTAGAAAGATTGATATATAATATTTTTTTGAATATTTTAAGAAAAAAGTAATTCAAAAGTGTTTGTTCTTCTACGCACTACTCCGATGCACACAGGATTTTGCTGATTTGACAGCTTTGATTGATCCCTTTATTTAAAGTCACGGTCTAATAGGAACAAGTTACAAGCCTCAAATAAATCATCATTTAATTTGTCTCACCTTGCACAAATTATTTTAACATTAATAATTGCCTGTGTATAAAAGTTTTACGTGGCAACACAAAATTTAACAACAACAAAGTTATATTTTCAGGAGATAATCCTGGAAATTACAATTTGCGTTTTATGGAATATTAAAGGGAAAGAGAAAGGGATAAGTTCCAAATTCTCTTTCTCTTTGTGGCTACCCCCACCTCTCATTATATGAAGTGTGATAAAATTGAGTGTGTTGTCTGTGGGTGTACACAATGGTCCTTGTGGTTCCAAATGGATTCCTTCATTATGATGTGGTTAAAGCTTAACATGTGAAAATATGAGGCAAATTATAAGCAGCCGTGTTCATGCACTTCCGTATACTTTGGGATGATAATAATTATTGTCAGGAATATGTTGAAATACGAAATTAGCAAAATGGGTGTTGACTGAAGGTACACAAGCTATTGATATACTGAAATGGTGAAACGTTTTTTTTTTTTTTTGTTAAACACCCATTCAAATCTTTGCTCATAGAAATGTGGTCTAGAAAAAAAAACTCATGTTACACAATCCACAATCCAAAAATGTATGTAACAAAATAATTAAAAAGCATAAATTTAGAGAATTACAAATCGTCGTTAATGCAGAACTAGTTTAAACCATCTTGCAAAATTTGAAAAATCTTAACTTTCACATAGTATAGAAGAAATGAGTGCGGGTCACTAAACCAGAACTCTTTTCGAAAATGTCATAAATATTAAAAAAACATTTTTAGAAGAATAACTTTTGAACGGTACCTGCCTCCTGCCATAGAACTGTAGATTTTTTGATAACGAATATCTTATAACCGGCTGCACCGATTTTGACAAAAATTAATATTCTAAGATAAAGTTTGATAAGAACATACTATGATAAAAAAAAATGGAAAGAAGTGTTTTCTGAAAATTGTGTTTCTTAAATTCTATATTTATCTTCTAAATAAACAAGGGGATGGTTAACACGCGAAACTGCGATAGTTACCGTACAATCAATCCGATTTCTCACACAGTGAAAATCGATGAGCGGGTTTGTGGTGCATTACAGGAGTCACCGACCCAATCGAACTTCAGGAAGTGAATGCAATGGATGATAAAGTGACATACCCGAAAGTAAACTAATCATTCTTTGCTGAGGATTGAGCTATCAAGAACGTGTTTAAGGCAATTGGATATCGAATAAGCGCCCAAAAGACAGAATACATATATGCTGTCCATATTCTGATCCTTTCAGGGCTAATCATCTATTGACAACACCGTGCGTAGAAGTTGTTCAAGGGGGGGGGGCGTGGTCTATATTTTTCATGGCTATAAAGTTCGGTGGAAACATCACATCATTTTTACTTGCTCTATAGGTACTATAGGGCAAGTTATGCATTCGTAAAAAAAAAGATTTGAGATAACAATCAAACATGACATTACGATAATAGAGAACACGAAAAAAGTAGGTCCGACAATTCTGTCTGTCTGTAGCCTAAACGGTTGTGCCGATTTTCTTCAAACTTGACATAAACTATTCCTAGTGAAATATCCACGAACTTTTTTTTTATTTTTGACCTAGGCATAAAAATAACGGTACCTACCATATAACCGTAACCGATAATTCTACTTTTCTTGAAAAAAATACTATCAATTTCGATAAAATTTTATGTGAGTGATACCAATGGTGATGTCTTTCGTATTAATTTTTTTCAGAATCAGCTTATTAACGGTATCTTCCACAGAACCGATTTTTTATGAATCCGACTATCTTTTGAACGGCTGCACCGATTTTAACGAAATTTTATATTAAAAGCTATCTAATATTGATTTATAATGCATTCAAACATTTTGGAAAAAAGTATTTTTTGAATAAGTAATTTAAAAAAAAAAAAATTCGAAAAAAAAATTGATCTTTAATAAAATTTTATGTGAGTGCTTATTTGTTGTTGACAGTGAAAAGTTAACAAATTTTCCAGTCGTCTTCAGGAAGGTTACTTGCCCAAAGAGCAATTTTGTGCGAACCAGTCGTGCCCTTTATTAAAATAGTTATTATAGATATTGTAATCCTTCCTATAGGGCCATTACTTTACCAAAGTCTTTCTTTTTATTATTTATTTTTTTTTAAATGTGAATTTTACTCAAATCGTTCCACATATAAGAATTTGCAAAAAAAATATATCAGCATCATATAACCTAGGAGGTAATTTAAATAGCCTTAGTTACTCTTTATAACATCAGCTATTGTAAAAGTCCCGTCAAAATCGGTCCAAGAATTTCTGATCGGTTAACATACCTACGAATATTCAAAAAATTAAAGCGACCCTAGGTAGTAATTAATATAGCCTTAGCTTCCCATCCCAATCAGCTCAGCCGTTTCCCGTCGGTTTATAAAGAAGAATTCTTGAAAAAAGTGACTCCTTCTCCATCTATGGGTAATTTAAATATCAAAAACAAAGTATTTATATTTTGTCTTTTTGATATTAACATATAATATTAATAAAAGGTTCTATCATTCCTAACCGGTCCTCTGACATAAATCCCAAGCAAAGTCAGTATGGATCCTGCTAGTCTGCTAATTAAACTAAATAAACTCCTACGTTTTATTTAGCAGTTCTTTATAAAATTAAGCCATAGCATTTTTGTGATTAATAAGACATTTAGAGCGTAGGAGTTTGAAGTTATTACCTGAAGTACCGTAATTACTAAAATTTCAGTGAATAATATTCTGCAAATGAAATAAAATTAAAAAAAATATCAAACAATGAGAAGAAGCAAGAGTAAGTTTTAAATGAACCAAAGGAAAATGCTAAAGAAAATTATATTTTTAGAAAATTTTATGAGAAACAACACGAACAGCAAATATTCAAACAAGGACGATAATGATTACATGCCCCAATCCGACACAAACGAGCGTGCCTTTACTTGTTTCAAAGTAAGAACTTGCCGAAGTAATTACCTGAAGATACCATGACTATATTACCTTCGTTGGCATTGTGATGCTGTTGCCGATGTTCCTTGTACTCCTTCAATTGTGGAACACTTCGTGATGGGTGAGTCCCTGAAGTAAGTGCTACTCCGGCATCAAATTGAGTGTTTTGTTGAGCATTCAGAGGGTTGCGGATGGCAGAATCTACGGTATGATGATCACAATTTTTCAGACTGGTGTTTGTGTTGTTGCCGTTTTTATGTCCACATGTGTCACATCTTATTGACTGAAAGAAAATAAGAAAATGAAAAAATAAGTATAGTTGTTGTAGTTCCGTTTCCGGTGTATATATATAATATGTATATGTCGGTTGACGAGGAGTAGAGTAGAAGTAGGAAAGTAGTTGTTTGTGCAAGAGGAAGCATGCGGATAAAAGAATCACTTGCACAACTTTATAGTGAAAAAATGGATATTCCAGCAGACAGTTGGTTAATATTATGCACTTGTTTGCAAGCTCTATTATATATATGTATATATAAGTTAACTCGATTGCATTTTTATTTCCTTGGGTGTGTAATGTGTGTTGGATATAAGAATGAATGAGAATGAATAGATGAATTTAAAGAGAGACTTTTGTTGGTTGCGTTGGATTTTTTGATTAAAATATCTTATAAAATAGCAGAGGAAAAGATTACATTCTGAAAATTCGTGGTAGATATTAAAATTGTTTTTAAAACTTCTTAATTAGCGAGGCTATAGTGTGCAGAGAAATTAACTCATAACTAACGTTATTAAAATTTTATTATAAATTTTGTTAGTTCTAAAAGAAGTTAACTACTTCTAGTTCAATGAAGGTGGAGATCTGTTAAATATACAATACATACATATATACATCAAAATGATAGTTGGTTGGGACCAACGAGGACTATGAGGACTGCCATGGTGGCATGGGATACGGCATCAGGGATTCTCCTGGTGAAGACATCCTTAGCATGTGCAGGTCATATGGTCTTATCGTTTTAAACACTATGTTCATCAAACACAGCCGACACCTGGTCACCTTTAGCAGTGGAGGGAATGAAACTCAGATTGACTACCATTTAGTAAACAGTTTCATGAAGCCACATTTCAAGGATTGCAAGGTGATACTAGGAGAAGCGATTACCCAGCAACATCGTCTCCTGGTGACAGAATTTCTCATGGAGACGAAGAGGAAAAACAAACAAGCAGAGACTCCAGGAAGAATCAAGTGGTACAATCTGGACAAGGAAAAGGGAGAAGCTTTTATCACTAAGATGAAAAATGTTCTGTTCCACACCATCAACAGAGCTGGTAATGGAAAATGTGGTGCACAAAATATGTGGAATTCTCTGCAACGAACCTGCCTTCTGAAAGCCAAATCACTGCTAGGTACAGCAAAAGGACACTACCATCAACGGGACAAGGAAACATGGTGGTGGAGCGATGAAGCCAAAGCAGTGATGACTAGGAAAAAATTACCTTTCAAAGCTTGGTCAATGTGTCCCTCTCATAACAAAGAGGAAAAAGCACGCCTTGAAGTAGCCTACAGATGCTCCAAGAAAGAAGCAAAAAAGAAGTGTGCCCAACTTAAAGCAGAGAGTACGGAGAGCATGTATCAGGAGTTGGAAGAAATATCTGCACCGGCTGCTGATGCAAACCAGGCCCTTCAGGAACCACGAAACGTCAACATGAACAAAGGCGCAATTATCTTTAAAATTGCCGCTCAAAGAAGGAGAAATGCGCTGGAGATCTGCTCACCTAAATTCATAAGCGATGTTCAAGGCCAACTTCTTGTGGATGACGAAAAAATTCTTCACAGATGGCGACAGTATTGCGAAGGACTTTTAAATAAACAGTTCCCCAGAATATACTTTCCAACAGCCGCACCAAACTATGAGGAAGTGCCCGACATTACAGTCGAAGAAGTTAATGCGGCAGTGAAAAGCTCCAAAAAAGGAAAAGCGATTGGGCCAGACGGGATACCCTCTGAGTTCTGGAAAAAGATGGGAGACATCGGGCTCAAATGGCTTACGGCTCTCATCTCCAAATTTATCAGAGGTGACCAAATGCCTTATCAATGGAGGGAAAGTTATCTTCTCCCAATTTACAAGGGAAAGGGTGATACGAGGAACTGCGACAATTACCGATCAATCAAGCTGATGTCACATACCATGAAGATCGTTGAGCGGGTTTTGGATGGCCGCCTGCGAAAAATAATACGGCTATCTGATGACCAGTGCGGGTTTGTCTCGGGCAAATCAACCACAGATGTAATCCAGAGTGTAAGAATTAGAATGGAAAAACATCGCGATTCCTCGAACAATTTGCATGCTGTGTTCGTTGATTTTGAAAAGGCGTTCGATCGACAACCACGGGATCTGATATGGGTGGCCCTAAGACAACGAAGAGTTCCAGAAATCTACGTGCAGATGATCATGGATATGTACGAGCAAGTCAAAACAAAGGTTCGATGCACTGCAGGAGTCACCGAAAATTTCCCAATCGAAGTTAGTGTACACCAAGGAAGCGTCTTGAGTCCATTGCTCTTTATAACAGTGCTTGATTATCTACTTGAAGATAAGGTGAGGGACCCGAAAGTTACTCAGTTATTCTTTGCTGATGATGGAGTCATCATAAGTCAAGATCCTTCATCCTTGCAACGAGCACTGGACGTATGGGTGGACGTTCTGGAGGCAAATGGGTATCGCATAAGCGCCAAAAAGACCGAATACCTTTGCTGCCCATTTTGTGATCCACTTCAAATACCTTGGATCTATGATCAATAAGAAAGGAACTTGTGATGACGACGTCAACCATCGCGTAAGCGTAGGGTGGTTGAAGTGGCGTGAGAACTCTGCCATCTTCTGTGACCGAAAAATGCCCCCTAAGCTGAAAGGAAAGCTCTACACTGCAGTGGTCCGTCCAGCGCTTACATACGGTTCACAATGTTGGACTATGTACCAGTGGTATGAAAGCAAAATGACGGCAACTGAGATGAAGATGCTTCGCATGACAGCAGGAGTGACAAAGCTTGACCGAATACGGAGTAGAAAGATCCGGAAAAGCCTCCACGTCAAAGAAACCATCGCTCAAAAAATGCAGCACGACAAACTCAGCTGGTACTGTCATGTACTTAGGAGAAACGCTGAGAACCCCGTCCAAAAAGCATTATCATACACCGTTCCAGTACAATCGCGGAAGAGAGGCAGGCCCAAGAACTTCTGGAGAAAACAAATGCAACGACATCAGCATTCAGTTGGCCTCACACATGGAACAATCCATAACCGGGAAGCTTGCCGACACTTTCTGAGGTCAACCCGACGAACCCCACAAGCAGATCAGTAGAGAAGCGGTGAAGTGGGAAAGTTATGATCCCACTCGAGATCATAATATCGTCGGAAAAGAAGAAGAAGAAGAAGAAGAATACATAAAAATGATAAAGTTCAATTCAATTGCGAGACCGACTGCGAGACAGTCAAATTTGTAATAAAAGATTTGATGAATTAATTGTGTGAAGTCTCTTTGCAATTTAGAAAAAAACTAAGTCCTTAATTGGGTCACTCGAACATTCTCTTATGCCAAGTTATATGCTTAACAAAAAAGCAAAATATAAAAAAAAAAATTTAAAATTAATTATTAAATTAAAAAATCAATTGTTGCTCGTTTGTGCGTTGTTATAACTCAAGTTTGTCCGCTCCAAATTTGGTGTTTTTTTTTTTTTTTTTTTTTTTTTTGATAAGTATTCCTTTGTAGCAGGTTGGAATTGAAAATTACTTCTAGCTCAACGAACACCTTCAATAAGTTTTTAGCAATTTGTTTTTATTTCTTAAACTCTCAAATTGAAATTTTCTGACCAACTTACCTGAAAAAGTTTGTCCGACCATTAGATTTCCATTATGTTATTTTTTTCCCAAAGGCGCGATGAAATAGGTAATTTGACGGTCGCCTCCCTTAGGGGCCGGGGCAGTTATATGCTATTATTGAAACTCATCATTGAAAATTTTCTTTTTCAATTTTAAGACAAATTATTCAACAAAAACAATGTAGGTTTTAATTGGTATTCAAATGAAGGAAATTAATTATAGAATTTCTCTATTAATAAAATGTATAAAAATATGTCAACGCGTTTTCAAAATATTAAATTTAAAAAAAGGCAAATTAAGAAAATTATGAAAATACACATTTTTTCTAAATGTGGAAATATTTTACCAGGCTCACGGCACGGTTGGAAAAATCGATACAATTGTACTTTTTTTGATACAATTGAATGTGCCCAAGTACGAAAGTACACTTTTAATAAATTCAGTACAATTTTCCTCAACCACTGAATTAGATTAAATTAAGTGGTATTTTCATTGATAATCCCATATAACACAATTTGTTGGACCATTTATTGCACTGAACATTTTTTGTCTTTATTGTCATTCGTCTGTCTCTATCTTGCTTCTTGTTTTGCTCTTTCTTTCATTAATTGTGTTCATGATTTTGTGACTCTGTCTAAAGTTGTGTTATTGTTAATCAAAACTAAAATCTGGTATTTGTTCTTGTTTTATAAACGTTAATCATATCTATACAACTATTGCGGTAGCAAATATAAGAATTAGGCAATGTTTTTCAGTGCGAGATTATTTTAGTTTGAGATCCCAAATTCACTCAGAATTAACTCACCAATTTAGCTGGATTAATTTTGAGTTAACTTTGAGTTAACGGACCACAAAACTAACTGAAAACCCTGTTTTCATCACAGTTAACTCGGGGTTTATCTAACCCTGGTATAATCTCGACAAGTCGTTTACAAACTGAGACTTTCTCAGCATTAATTAAAAAAACAAAATTGAATTAATAATAACTAACTGTTGTTTTAGTTTCCACATAAAAAGTAATTTGTTCAAAACTTTCAAAATTATCCTTTTTCTCTTGAGCAAGAAGAACTATTGGAGTCAATTCTGGTTTTTATTTTTCGCAGAACAAGAACTAGCCCTTCGTACTAAACAACTACACAGTTGTTGATTGTGTGGTCAGGTGGCAAAATTGTATATATAAGTACATTTTTCAAATTTCATGTAGAAGCATTTTTAAAGTTCAAACTGTTATAAACAAATTTAAACTTCTTTTAAAAAATTAAAAAAATAAACCAAAATTTAAAAATAAAAGAACGAAGAAAAACTGTTTTTGAAAAATGAAAAAGTACAATTCGATACACTTTTATTTTAACTTTCGATACACTTCATAAGAATCGTTTTCCATGCCTGGGCTCACTCAGCGTTCGAAACTCGATCACATTATACCTACGTACATTGAAACTTAATTTTTTTTAATAAATATTTTTTTTCATCTCAAAGTCAAGCTCATATTACGAAAATGGTGCAAATTCTCCAAAACTGAATTAAAGCTCATCAATTTTTTTTTAAATTTTTGTTATGCCTTTGTAGGTACATTAATTTTAAATTCTAAACTATTTTAATGCTACACGCATCGTCGGACGAAATTCATTAAATATTCTGTAATAGAGTCTAAACTGTTGAATCTGACAAAAAATACCTACATATATTTATTAAAAAAAAATAACTTAATTAACTCACTTAGGTCCAATTTTTCAGTCCACGATTATTCCAGAGTTAGATTAACCTCGAGTTAACGCTGATGGAAACACGTTTTTCAGACAGTTTGAGATCCTGAAATAACTCAGGGTAGGTAGGAATGGCGGCTACTCTGCTAGAATAAAAACCCAATTAGCGCTTGGTGCGCCGTTTTGATACCATAAACTCATAAGACCTATCATTACTCATTACATAACTCAGAGTTAACAAAACAATTTAGCTAATATTTCAATCTGACCGAAAAACTTGTTTCTATCTGCATTAACTCGAGATAAATCGGTTAAGCCGTTTAAGTTGTAGGTGCTGAAATAAACAGACAGTGCAAACAAATTGACAGACAAACGATCATCATATACCATCACGATGTTTGATTGTTAACTAAATTTTTATAATAGTCAAGTCAAAGCGTAGTTAAAATCGCCCTCAAGTTAAAAAAAATGTATCCAAATATATTTTTTTCGAATTCTATGTTTTTTGGGTCGCTGTCGCTAAATCCGAATCTAAAGAAATGCAACAAAATTTCGTGGTGCGTTTTGAGATATAGTAGCCCGTTAAAGCGCATTTAACGCTCTAACGGTACAATATAAATGAATTTTGAAGGAAATTTAATGGTATTTTATTTTGTTGTGGTTGAAATTTCGGATAAGACGCATATAGTTCCCGAAATGTAAGCAAACAACCTTAAACAGTGCGGAGATTCTGCGATTTTTCGTGGATATCTCAAAACTCACCAGAAATTTTTGTTGGATTTCTTCAGATTCGGATTCAGTGACCCAAAAAACTTAGAATTTATAAAAAAATCTATTTTTATATTTTTTGTAAAGTGAAACTACCGTTTGACTAGACTATGAGGCAAGAGGCAAGTAAAGCATTCGTAAAAATAAATTGAGATAACAATCATAATAACATGGCATTACGATGATAGAGAAAACGAAAAATTTAGGTCCGGCAATTCTGTCTTTCTGTCTGTCTGTCTGCCTGCCTGCATGTATCGACACTTACAGCCTTAACGGTTCGGTCGATTTTCTTCAAACTCAGTTCAATGTGTTCTTATCATGAAATGCTCAGATGATTTTTTTTTTTTCGTCTAAAAACAACGTTACATACCATATGAACGTTACCGATAATTCCTTTTTTTTTCGAAAAGTACGATAAATTTTGCTAAAATTGTATATAAGTGATTTTTTTACAATGGTGATGTCTTTCTTCAATTTTTTTTCAGAATAAGCTTATTAACCGTACCTGTCATTGAACCGATTTGTATTACCCGAACATCTTTTGAACGAGATTTTGACGACATTTAATCTAAGACAACTGCTAAAATTAATTTTCGAAAATGTTTTTTTTTTTTAAACCCGAATTCTAAAATCGGAATTCTATGTGAGATTTGCTGTTAACGGTGGTGTCTTTTATCAAACATTTTTTGTACGAAGAAGCTTATTAACGGTACCTGCCATAGAACGGTACTTTTTTGATACCGATTATTTTTTAAACGGCTCCACCGATTTTAACTGAATTTTGTATACTAAAAAGTCTGTATAGCTTGATTAATACTACAAGCAAATTTTTGAAAAAAAAAACAATTTCGAAAAACTATAAACTGTTTTTTAATTAGTAAAACGAATTTCCCAGTCCCAAACACGAAGGTAACTTGCTACAAGAGCAAGTTTGTGCCCTTTATTTTTCACGAATCCATAGCTTACTTTAAAGTAAAAAAATGATAAGAACTTTATACGTAAGTATTCAGAAGCCTGTTCACCCTGTTCCTGTCCCTTACCTCTGGTTTCTGGTAAATCAATTAAACTCTTGTATTCTTAATTGATACTCTTTCGCGTTTAAACATTTAATTGTCATTTCTTTATTCTATTATCTTCAAATCAAATTCATTGTCCGAAGAAGACCATTCAATATCCCGGAAATACATACAAACACACCAAACACATAAATGAGTCTCAAAAAAGACAGAATAGAATCACAAATTAAAATCATAAACTAACTCAAATGACACTTGCACAAACACACACACAAATCTTTAATTAACTAACCCATTAACTCTTACCTTGGTAAATTGCAAAGGATACATTAAAACCGGTTCTCCCCGGCTAATCTCAATTAAATAAGGTGACATCAATTTTGCTCGGGTCTTCCTTCTTTGGTCATAAACTTCATCAAGGAGCAGGAACTTATCTAATGTTTCGACTTGAAAAGTTGGACTCACTCGGATGTGGACCATCATTTGTCTTTCGCAGTCTGGTCGAGAAGTTGCTGCTCGCCTCTGGACATTTGGACATTCGAGAAGAACAGCACTAATTGCGGGGGATAATGAAGTAGCAAATGGCAGAGAAGGTATGTCGGATTCTCGAATTCCTTTGTGAGGCATTACTTCTTTGGAATTAATTAAAAATGATAAAAGCACGATGCAAAAATAAATTAAATGAATAAATGCCATTTTTGTAAATAAATTTTTGAAATAATTTGAAAGATATTTCAGTGTGAATGATAAAGCAGAGAGGAGGTTGGTTGTAAAAAACAAACAAAAAATATTCGAAATCAAGTGTGTTGTGGGCATGATAAATTCATATTTTACAAAAGACATAACTTCTGCATGAATATAATTGCATATTTTAAAAGAGATAATATTTTTATTAAGTCCAATTTTTCCAAACACTTTTAAATGTTAATTTGGTTGTTAAATATTAAAATTACAGTTTTCTATTGCATCAACCACTTTTAGCTTTAAAACGCAACAAACTAAAGTCCTATTTTTATGTCCAGTTGCACAAAAAAGAAAAAACATTTAAAATCATTTTAGTTAAAGGTGTAATTTATCGGCGTTTTAATTTTATAAATGTTCAACGTTTGGCGGTGGTTTGAAATAAAAAGGAAAATTTGTCCCAAGGTCAACCTTGGATGTGGATCGTGAAATCTTTCATTAGAGCTAATACAGGGAAAACATATCAATCAAACACTCTTGGCGTTCTCTCTTTATTTAATTCTGGTTTTTGACCGCCGGTAAACCTATCATTTAAAACATGCTGATAAAACTTATTTGGAACAAAATAGGATGAAAATTTATTGGTATTTTCGGTTCAATTAAAAAACGTAATTTTTAGATTTAACAATCTTTTTAATATAAAAGGACATCAGTTGGCATTTTAAATTCAAAATATAAGAGAATTATTATTTATTCTTATGAATGATTCTACGATCCACGTGCAGCATTCAAGATCCACATCCAGGGTTGGCACACATTACGTATTTTATTTAAAATTCACCGCCTTATGCGTTGGTGCAACAGCTATAAAATAAAAATGTCGATACATTTTATTACTCAGATTAATGAAATGTTTTACAATTATATACTTATACAGTTATACATTGACGTATAAGTATACAGAATTAGAGCTATACTGCCCCATTTTGCTTTTTGGTGCATAAATATGAGGAATTGTTTGTTTATATGGTTAATAAATGCTTAGTAAGTCCTGCTAATTAATTATACTTGCTAGTGCTATCTGATTTAAAACATTTCGATAACGGGAGCCATAAATTTAATCGTTCAATGCGGGGTTAAATGCGTTTGCGGCTTTTATTTCCTTTTATTTGTCAATTTATACAAACAAGTTTGTAGGTATAACAAAAATGATTAACAGTGCAGTGGGTATTCGTATAGCAAAGTGGCTCCGCTTAGTACAGTACAGTCGTTTGGCGCCTGTGTCAGTAGTTTCCATATTCAACAGTACCTGGGTGGCCTGCTTTAAGGGTTCAAGGGATTTAAACTACCTTCCTGTGATCAGTCCCTCTCCACGCAACTTCATTGCTCCGCTTTGGGCTTGTCAAGTTATCTGGCAGGCGCCTGTGTCGTTCCCGAAAATGCAAAGAAAATTAATTTTACTGAGTTGTTGTTTTATTTTTAAATTAAAATCGTTTCTCAATTCGGTTCAAATATGTAGTGCAAAAGGAAAAATTCGATACGAAACGTGCTTAAAAAAGATATTTTTTAAGGTACCTACTAAAAGTGCTGAAAGTCGGTATTTTTAATTCGAACCTACTATTTTTGTTTTTTCACAGTCGGAATTTTCGGAGTCGAGATTTCTACATTTTTGCCGCTGCCACCAGCCGGGATTTTGTCAAGTCGGGTTTTTGGCAGCCTGGAAAATGTTTGTTGGTGAAAATTTTATAATGCAAGGTAAAGAACGCCACAACATTATGAAGCGAACAGATTTTCGGAGTATATCCGAGATGTCCCGACTGATGGCTATTTACACTTCGGCCAACCCCCTTAATTGTTTTGAATATCATTGAAGACATGTAAAATCCGAGTCCATCAATTGTAGAGGAGCTTAAAAATGACAGCCATTATTTCTTAGAATTAAGCTCCTCTTAAAATAAATAAATAAATAAATAAACAAAAACTGTTGCCAAATTGATCAATAATTGGTTTAAGAATATTTCCTTATACTCAGAAAATCGATTTAAATTTTTTGAGTCCCATTTTAATCGTTTTTTAAAGCCAAACTAATTTTAGGCCCCTATTATGAATAGCAAATCGAACGTTCGACTCAAAGCGAATGTTTTGAAAATCTAAGACATCGTAATTCATCAGATAATATGAAAATTCGGGTTGGTAATGTTTGCTCCAAAGATATAACCCAAAAACGAAAAACCTCAAAGACAAAATGGAACAAAATCAAAATTCCCAAGAGAAAATCTCCCAAACGACTAAAATTTAATTTTACACGTTTAACTGAAAAGAGAAACTAAGAATGAATTAAAATCTATAACACACATACTGAATTAAAATGTGTCAAATAATAATTGTATCACCTTAAGCAACCAACAAAAATTCAAGGGCACGACAGCATCGCACATAATGCATAACTTGCTTGAAGTAGATATCTATAACCACAAGTTCAAACTTAAAGATTTTTCAGATTTCGGCCGAAAAAAAATTGTAATGGGGATTTTGTCCATTGGGCTTCTCTCCTTATCGAGATTTTGTCCTTTATGATCATATATATTTGGAGCTTCCGTCCAATGGAGATTTTTATTTTTGTTGTATTATGGGCGGTTCCCGAAAAATTTTAATAATTATGTAACTTCAAAACCTTTTTTTATCAATTGTAGGTACCTTGAATAAGAATGAACAAATAAAAACAATAAAAAGACTAAAAATAGTCGAATTAAAATTTATTTACTGGAGTATTTATGAATGAAATTCAATATTAAAGGTTTTGTGGCCTTAACTCCAAAAGCATTGCGTTTCGCCCTATAGTTTGTCCTCTATAAATTGGCAGTACAGGCCTTATGGGGAAGCTTTTTCAAAATAAGTAGCGCGCCTTATTTGTGCACCATACTGAATTGAAAGAAACCCCATTTAAAAAATGTTTACCCGCCAATGATTTTTCGATCGCATCCGACACAGATCCCACAACGACCTGCCTGGCGTACAGTTGAATACGCACTGATTGGCTAATGCATTTCAACCCTCTTTTAACATCCATTCGAACAGAGATACCTTTGTCAATTTGGTAACTCGTTTCGTATTTTTTTATATTGAGTTTCTGTTGAGGAACTTTTGATTTTAGAGCTTAAAAAATACCTTTTATTGATGAAATGATAATGAGATATTGAGATGAGCATATTACTAGTTCAAAAGTGTTATCGTGGAGTGTTTTTGTTGATCATGTTTGTGTTTTTTATGTGGGGAAAATCTTAAAATGCAGTTACAAAAATGTAGGTAAGCTGTTGTCTTTAAAGAATTTATTTGCGTAGATTCTCGTGCCGGTCGGTCGGTTGATATTTCGTGTATATTTTTTCTTATTTGCGTAGATTTTTAAAGCGCGCGGGCGGTCGGTATTGATGTTTCGTGTACCTATTTTTGTGATTAGTGTTTTGAAATTAATGTGAAGTGAAGTGTTGTAAATATTACTTTTTTTAAAAACGTAAATTTTTTGAGAAGTTTGCTACTGTTGCGCTTCTTCATCTAGTTTATAATGGATTCAAAAACATCAAAAGACTTAAGCGCCAAAAAAAAAAAAGAAATTGTAGAAGCGACAAAAAAGATTTACAAGAACCTGCAAAATAAAACGGAAACTGTGAAGCAAGTAGCTGGCATTTTTTCGGTGTCTATGCGAACAGTCTACAGACTTCTCAGCGAAAATGATACCAAAGGCCACAACTCACCACCAAAAAAGAAAAACCAATCTGGCCCCAGAAGGAAAATAGATGATTTTGATAAGTGCGCCATCAGACAAATCGTGCATCAGTTTTTTTCAAATAATGAACTTCCAACGCTTGATAAAATACTGCATGAGGTAAGACTCAATTATTTAAAAGGGATTAGGCCTCCTGGGGATACCCTTCAAAAACGCACCTACTATATTAAATCTTGGTGGTGTGGAAAAAGATAAATTTCATTTCATTTTTATAAATAAAAATTAAGAAAATAATTTTAATTAAAAAAGAAGAAAGGTAACCCTACATCATATTTTTTCAGTTTTTTCCAATTCAAAATGCTTACTACGGAAACCCTGTTAGAGCTTTTGAAAGAAGATAACCTTATGGAAAGCAAAGAAGTGCGAATGAGAAACAAACATCCCTATCTTTCCTGTACTGCCAATTTTTAGTGGACAGACTATAGTTTGATGGTGGGCTCATCAGCAAGATGACATCAAACCCAATCTAGTACGCAATAATTGTTCTTGTACCTTTGTTATTAAGCAAAAAATCTAAAAAATATAAAATGTGATTGCCTTTGAAAAGTTAGTACAAAAACCATTACGAAGTTAAAATCAATGCACTAAGTACGAAGATATCCTCAAACAAATAATCGATTAATTTGGCCGCCATTTTTTTAAATGACGGCCAACGACATGATTTAGATTATGTGACCAATTTTTTTACATATTATCCCTGTTGATGTTTAAAAAAGTCTTACGAGTCACGACAAAACTAAGGGGACATATAGCTGCTCCCTGCCCACGTGACGATTCAACTACTTTGCAATATCTAGTGTTCATATTTATATCCAATGCATCAACATGAATAATAATATCATAAGAGTTAAATTAAACGTACAAGAGATTACTGTATGTTCTCAGTGTATGTAACAGTGAATCAGTTTTTCTTTACTGATTACCAGGGTAATCAAATTTGAGCTTACCGGGAAGAAAGCTAAAATTGTTAAATCTATCAGTTTTATTTACACAACTATCTTAAGGATCCGGAAAAGTATGGAAAAACCCGCAAAGAAAGAGTCAATAAAGCAACAACATTTCAGGAAAGGCGGGCGATACTGATAACTGATTCAAGGCTTTCGTAAGTAAAATTAAGGCAAACACTCTGGATATAAGGCAAGTAGATCGACTGTTTTTTGCGTGATACATTAGAAGGCTCATCCTATTCGCCATGAAAAAATGAAGAAAAAAACACAATTGAATGTGTCACGTAAAAGTCAGCGTCTCATCAGGTGGAATTAAGAATGGCATCGTCGTCGTCTTTTCTGATGATAACACAAATTACATCACCTCTTTGTTGTGCGGCCTTTGAGGATGTATTTCTTCTTTTATAAAGTCATGGAAATAACAGATGTATCCCTCAGGTCCGTCGATGGTATGCCATTCTCGATTCCATCTGATGAATTTTATTGCAAAATTAAACAAAGTAGAATTACTTTAATTTTTTTTTTTTTCAAAAAACAACTTCTTTCATAATATTTTCAGCAACTCCTACATGCCAATAGGTATTAACAAATATCCTTAAAATACCCGTTTAAAAAAAAGAAATGCTATGGAGATTCGTTCATAAAAGTTTTAAAAAAAAATGCTCAAGGCCAACTTCTTGTGGATGACGACAAAATTTGTCACAGGTGGCGTGAGTAGGAACTGTGAAGCACTTTTGAATTAACGGGTTTTTAGACAATATACCTGCCAACAGCCGCACCAAACTATACGAAAAATAGCCCCACGTCACAGTCAAAGAAAGTCAGTGCGGCCGTCGCGGAGTTGTAAAAAACCAAAAAGGGAAAAGTGAATGGGCCAGATGGGATACCTTATTAGTTTTGGAAAAAGGTAGGCTCTAAGATGGTTATGGTCACAGTTCTCACCTCCAAACATACTTTACGACGTTATTCATGTATTCATTTTATACATTGTCCAATTATTGTTTGAATAATCCAATACCTAATAAAACACAATTAATATTAATCGAAGTTTGCAAGTAAACTCTTTCGTTTCTTAAATGACCAATTCTTAAAATCAGACAATTGATGAATACAGAAAACAACAGTTTTATCTGTATTTAAATTAATTTCCTTTATCATTCCAATGAGTAACAGTAATTTAAAGACACACTGTGGCCAAAATAAAACACAAACTTTTTCGCAACAATTCTAAACAAGTTTATTTAATATTATTTATTTTATAATTAGCAGCTCCATCATTTTTATTTCACCTATAAATCTATTAAAGCAATTACATTCCTAATTTTAGTTATTTCATTTTATTTTAATTTTATTTATTTTTAACAATTTTAATTTATTAATTATTTATTCAATTTTTAACAACAATTTTAATTGTAATTGTAATTTAATTTTATTATTAATTTGCATTTAATTTTTTTAAAATAATTTTAATTACTTTGTTTTATCACAGAAACAATATAAGGGACCATAGGTCTGGGCTTTAACATAGGGATGGATGTTAGTTTAGTTTAGATTAGTTTTTTTTTTATTTTTATTTAAAAACAGTTAAAAGATTTTGGTTTAATTATATAACTTATGTTTATATTTCTAAATGTAACTCAAATTTTTATATTACTAATTATTTTTTTCACACAAACAAGCAACTCAATAGAAATCCATGCAAATGAACAATATTAATAATAAATAATTATTATTATTTATATGTATGTGTTCAACAATTTTATAAATTATATATTTAATACTTTTTTATGGTCCTATAAGTAGATGAGTGCATTATCTATAAATAAACCCAATTTGTCTTGTATTAAAATTTAACAATATCTAATAATAAACATTTTAGGCCTCTTATTTAATCATGATTGCTATATTTCGATTTTTGTTCTTCTAAATAAAAAATTAAAGAAATGATTGCTTAAAATAAGGATTTGCTCTAAAATTTTAGTTTTCTATTTTTATTGCTCACACTTTATTTTTCATAGAATTTTTTAGTAAGTTGACCGTTTATTTTTTTTTAATATTTGGAAAACCGTAATCGTTCTATACTTTGTTCTATACTTTGGGAACCGCCATAAATCATATGCGAAATTTAATGTTATTGATCTTCTAGTTATTGAGCTTATCATTGACACCTCCAAATTCACGAATGATAGTCGGTGACGGGAAATTACTCCACATAGGGAAATTACTCCACCTCAATGCAGAAAAATGTTATATGTAAATGCAAATAACTTTGCATAACTTTGCATACCCAAATTTGAACACACCCAAATAAGCAGGGGTTACAGAGGGCATCCTTCCCCCCCCCCCCCCCCTTACCAATCTCAACTGTTAGGAGTACAAGTGGGCCATCCAGGCACTATTCAGCGAAAGCTAAATTATTTCTCACAGTCAGTGGGAAACAACTCTAATTTAGAAAGTGAACTACTTTCCCACTTAAAAGTGCGAGAAATTATAACCTTTAGTGGGAAATTAATCCACATTGAAGTGAAGTGAAATAAACTCTCACTAAAAGTGCCACTAAAAGTGGAATGAATTCCCATGTCAAGCACTTGCCCGTGGAGTACTTTCCCTGCTCCGATTATACATATTCATATAGAATCAAAGAGCTCTGACACCTGACATGATAGTTACCTTCACAGGAACAAGGACAAAAACAAAAGAATCAACCATAAGGTAAAACAAACAAAATATGTTCATGCTCTGCTTTTACAGAGAAGAAAACGGCGATACCAAAAAAGAACTATACAAAACTTATGGGTAGGGAACGGATTCTGGTTTCTCTTTTTTACCTTAAATGCCATTTTGTCTATCTTACTTTTCCAAAATGTTCTTGTATTAAATGCAACAAATATGTGCAACTAAACCAGCTTTCAGTTAGTTTCAGATCAAACATGTATCATTTCAAAACTGCTTGTATACATTTTTTGGTTTCAACCAAGCAGACTCCACATTAAAGATTCAGGTGAAGCGTTCAAGTGGGTAAGTTGCGGTCGATATCATTAGAAAATAGAAGACCCAAGCATTAAATAAGACGCTTATGGTTCACGTTGCGAAATAAAAGCAAATGCAGGTAAATATATGGTGGAGATATGGCAAGAGATTTACATTTCTGACTTCCACAAAGACAGGCAACTATCACCGGATGATTGAACCTTCAACAAAATCAATCACGTAGCACGACACTTTTCTAACTCAAGCATACTGAATCTACTCTCAGAGGAACCATAAACTCTGACCATTATTTGATGGCAAGTGCAATGTCTTAAATATGGAAATCCAATGATGCTCTTAGAACGATTTCGATTGCAAGGAAATGAAGATATGGCCATCAAAACCGATGCATGCTGAATACCCTTATAGTTTGGGAGAAACTTACTATTGACACCAGACCACTGATATTCTAATATCCCAGTATAAGAAGGATTGGGATTTTCACATGAATGGCAAGTTATATAGAGGAAGAAGAAGGAATAAAAAAAGACCCGCTCAGAAATTAATTGAAGGAATACAAGGAATAACTGTGACAGTAACTGTTAAAATAACTGTCAAAAAAGGCAAGATCAGAAGCCAAATTGATGTCTTCGCGAGAAAATGCTTATGGTTCTGATTTATAAATGATTTATAGTTCTGTTTGATAATACGTGATATTTAAAAATTTTTTGTTTTTAGCTAAGAATAGATTTTTTTTGCACTGGAAACGGTGGCTGTAAATGTGTCATGAAAGAGCCAGGGTAGCAATACGCATATAGCGTATTCATCTCAACGGTTAATTGGTTAACGGTTAATGAACCATGTACAGCAAATAGACAACAAGTAGGAAAAGTTTTCACCTTCAGACCGTAGGAACTAGGAACCAAGGAAAATCTTCCCATATTCTGGTAAATGGCGGGGGAAAAAATAATTGGAAAATAAACTATTTTGATTCTACTAAACATTCGAAGGGAACAACATTTTGTTAAACAAGCGAATCGATCAGCAACACATATGTACATACTTTTCGAAAAACTACACACACTTAAAAAAACGTCTTGTGTTCTTTTGCGTTTCTCACTTTAATTGCTCCCGAAATTTATTGTAAACCTCAAAAAAAACCGCGTCACTATCCAATTGTTTTAATTTTGTTTGTTTAAGTTAGTTTTAATTTTTGAAACAATTTATTCAAATATTAATGACATTTAAATCAAAATTTATATTCGAAAGATTAGAAATTATAAGGTTGATAAAATAGTTTCCCCGACGTTTAACAGAATATAGACGATGAACGAACGTGAATCGAAGAGATGAATCGAACGTTTGATTCCCCGTTTAGACGAATAGGACTGATTATCTTTGAAACAGTAATCAAGTGAGAAAATTGGTTTCATTTTTCATCAAATCACCAGTGGATCTGTTGCTACGAAAACCGTAATGTCTGTCATAAAGAATCTTTGGTTTTTCAAGACATTTTTCATAAAGTCACCTGTGGATCTGTTGCTTCGAAAACCGTTATGTCGGTCATGAAGAATCTTTCGTTTTTCTAGATATTTATTAAGCTGATAGTTAATCAGCATTTCCATTACCTTTTAAAGAATGGTCGTAAGTTCATTGCTCAATAGTTAGAAAGGGTAGAAGAAGATGTCGAAATAATGCAGCGAAATCCCTCAAACTGAAAATAAAGTGAGTCTACATGATGGAAATCAACTTTTGTTTTTTTTTTAATTGAGAGCATAAATGGTTCGAGCAATCAAAACACGGAAGAAGGTTGTGTATCAATCCTGGGGTCTCGTTTGAAATTGATTATCTGGCGTTTCCTGCTTTAAATGAAATGAATGAAAAATGAAACAAGGTATTTTGATCAGAGTTTTCCTATAGTAATATCTGCATTGATATTTTAAACTTATATATGGGATTAAAAGTTGAATAGCGTGAATGATTAGAGATATCACAAAAGTGACTTTCAATTCAGGCTTTCAAAGCAACTTTGTTCTCATCAAATATTTTATTCTGTTGGATATTTGTTTAGATTGATTTTTTAGCAGCGTTTAATTTAAGTATCATAGGAAAAGGTGTCAAAAAATTGATCCGCGAACGGACAAAAAGTAAGTTCTAGGGTGTGTCTGCTGGACCGATTTGCTAAACCTTTTCTGGTAGTCCTAGTATATTAAGTAACCGCATAATGTTTTCAATAACTAAAAGAATTATATCTGTGTTTTGTATAATAATTGACAAGTTGAGAGTTAGTTAGAGGTTAGATTTTTAACAAGACTTTAGTTTAAGATTTTCTAAAAACTACAATAATTTCTACATGTTTTAGTATACAGTATACAATATTTCAGTGCCTAAGAAAAAATATATATATTTTTATATAATATTTATAACAATTTCATTTCTTTTGATATCTACAATATGGTTTTGGTCTCGATAGTATGGTAAAATTTAGTTATTGTTTTTTTTTTTTTTTTTTGAAAAATACCCTTTAGTATTGTCTAAATTGAAAATTTAAAAATAAATATAGTGCACAAACTGAAGACTGGGTCAGAGAAAATGTATCTTTATGTTATCTAAGTACGTTCATCTTATAGAACATTACATGTTTTTTGAGCATTTATCATCGATCCACTTGGACATTTGAAGACTTCTGTAGCACTACCACCTTGTGCTACTAGCCATCCCAATCTAAAATAAAGTTTTGATTAGATTTTTTTAATAAAAATTTAAATATTTTATTAAGCTATGAATAGGTTTTTTCTCACATATTTCCAAATTCTATAGCATCGGTATCGATTCCAACATATAAAGATTCCGCACATAACTCCTGTGCTGATACTAAGAAGAAAACTTGTGTTGGTGTAAGATTTAAGCCTGGAAGTCTAGCCATTCCTTTGATTGGACCAGTTAGAGATAACATGGAGTGATAGGATATTTGCATTCCACCCGAATGAATCAAGATGTCCATGCGACTGTAGTTGGAAAAGATGTTCACAGATTTGGGAACACAACGCATCGCTTTTTCTTCGAAAGTTTTTGTAATTGATCGAAGGATTTCTTTGGCAATGGCAACACCAACTGATGCATACTGCAGATACGGTGGAAGTTTGGCATCAAAATATGGCACCAGGATAACGGAGAGAGGCACAACTATAAAAAAAAAAATTAAATAAATTAAAAAAAAAAATTGTTTATAATTTTTTATATAAAATATGTTATTGAGTTTTAAAATATTAAGGGATTGTTTCACAATATCTAATGTCAAATTCCTTGGAAATAAAAAGTGGACTTTTTTCGGACTAAAGTCGCTTTTTTCGGACTAAAGTTGCTTTTTTCCGAAAATCATGATCCATGGACAAGAAAAATTTGCTTTTTTCCCCTCAGATCAACTTTTCTTGAATCTCGATTTGATAGCAAAATTCACACGTATTTGCATATATACTTAACAAATTTGATTTCTTCTGTCAGAAGAACGTTTTAATTGTGCAGTTTGGTTTATTTTAATAAAGAAATAATTTTAAAATAATCTATTGGACGTAAATTTTGTTGTTAATAGTGTAATATGTTAATAAACTACAGTGAATTGTTAATATCGTGTCTATAAGATGCACACAAATCGCAGAAAAGAAGCAACTTTGTTGTTTCAACATCCATGGGAAGGAAAAAAAGTCAACTTTTCCGATCAAATCTGAAAAAATCCAAGGAATTTGACATAAGTAAGTTTCAATCAAGCTATTCAGAACTTTTTTTGACAGAAAACAACAAAACAATACACAGCAAACAACGAATTCAACTGCTGAGTATTTTACTTGAAATTTACTTAGAGACAGAAATAGATAAGCTTTCCGTGGGTACCTGAGCAATTAAGCCTTAAATCTCACGGTGGGCGAACCCACTGCGGGTTCATTTGAACGTAAATCAGCGTCCTGAAGCATAATTACCAATGTAGATTCTACCGCAGTAACAATTTTGTGAGCATGTGGGTATGTCCTCACCCCTTGTTAAGGAGCGAGACCGACCTACATCTCTTGCACCAAAGTGCCATATGTTTCCGCTTTGGATAACCACAGCCAGCACGAAGCTCCCACAGGGGTCAGTTCAATGTTAGGTAGACAATGATCATGATTAAATTCCATAAAGGACATTCCTCTCGAACAAACTCTAGGGCTCCTAACACCCGTGTTAAGCTTATTGTACATTAAGCCTAAAACGTCGTTTAGTTGAGGAAATACTCAAAACTGTAAAACTTTGACATTCTCACTTTACCCACAAAGCCACAGGGATTGCCTACCCTGGAGATGTACCCTGGAGATGTAGCTCAAGTATGTCTTGAGCTGGAACCAAACTCAAGTTCGACATCTCAACTTCAGTCGATTCCACTTCACTTGTTTAATTTTTGACGGTAGTTACGCTTGTTACCCAGTTTATGTTCTGGGATAGAGAAGTTATCTACTGCCTTTTCGGGTGGTCTCCTTGAGCTACAAAGACCACCCTGCTTATTTGCTACTAACACATGACACTAGCCCAGTGAAAACCAACAAAACACTCATGTTATGAAAGCTTACTTTCAAACGTTAAATGAATTATCGTCGAGGACACTTTCGTAATTCCTCTGTCCTAACTACCGTAGGGCTGTGTAGGGCCGTTACCCAGAGTCACTCCTGGGATAGGTTACCAATAGAACACGGACATTACACTGAAGATGTTTATAATAAAAATTCAGGTATGTTCTGGTTCTTCATCAAACTTAAGGGTGAACGTCCTAGGATGAGGCGTTCTCCCGGACTACACTTAGTTCACTGATCAAGACATCATTGAAGCCGTGGAATAATGAACAGTTTAAGCCCTACCACCACGACAAGGTCGTAATCCATCGGTAGAGACTTACTTAGAGACTCTGAAATAATTGTAATTTAAATACTACATAAATAGAGTATCGGGACAAAGATACTCGAATTTTGACAGTGTTCCGCTATGGTTTCTAGAGTCTTTTATATTCGTTCAAAGATGGATCAGGTGGAAGTCTTGCAGCATTTCACTGAGCAGAGTATAATAAATATAATGTTTAGACAAGTATAAAAACAGTTTGAAAACATGGTACCTGTGCTTCTGTTATACGAACCACTTTAAGCGTTACAAGTTACAACAAGGAATTAATATGCGGGAATTACCACACAATGGGTCATATATGTAAAAAGATGAGTTCAAGCTTTTATTCACTTTTTCTTATAACTTTCTATAGCTTGAACTCATCTTATTGCATATGACCAAATAACAGACAATTCAGCATAAAAGTTCTACTGTTTTTTTTTTTACTATATATCTATAACAATGTATAAACAATAATAATATAATAATAAGAAATTTTAAGTAACTTGCCGATTCACTTAATATTGACGTTTTATAGAAGATCTTTCAATTCGTAAAATCAGACAAAAATATTTTAAACTTTATTTTTAATATTGAAGAGGTTACTTTATATTTCAACGGTAATTTTATTCGGCAAAACCATCAATATTTAAATTCCGGGAAAACATTTTCTTTGGAATAGAGGTGAAAAAGTATTTCCGGAATAAATTTACTTCAAATATTTCCTAACACTCTGGCAGTTTTATCAAGCTTTACTGTAGGGTCATAGTAATTTGAAGAAATGGAAACCGTTAGCGAAAAATGAAAAGTATGTCGTCCTAAAAATTATGCCAAAAAAATATCTTTCTGTGTGGTTTCAGGAAAATTATGCTAAGCCAGGCTTGTTTGCGAACGTTTCATATTTTAATAAAAAAAAAAAACAACAGCTGGGTTATATTTGTATAAAGCTCCTCCTAACTGTGAAGCTTCTTCCCGGTGAAAAACTCGGGTGGTGAAAAAATCCAAAAAGGAGATTGGTTTGGACGAAATACCATATCAGTGGCCGAGTTCTCGAAAAAGTTAAGACAGTTCAAGTTTAAAATGACTCACGATTATAATATCCAAACCTATATAGTAGGAAGAAAGTTATTTCTTACGCAGGTGTTGGATATTGGATGTTGTATATTCGTCCATTAATGAACTTTTTCACAAGAAAATGTTTCGATGAAAAACATCACCCGTTGGCAACAAATCATTCATATAAAGTTTTATCAAAATTTATCGTACTTTTTCCGACAAAAATATAAAAACCAAACCAGACATAGAATAAAAACCAAAAATAGACCTGGGCCTGGGCATAATACTCAGTAAATATAAAGTATCACGTGGTTTGGTTTCCGGACCATGTTATCTCTCGAAGAGGCCACCGAGATCTTGTGATTTAACACCTTGCGACTTCTTCCTTTGAGGCCACGTGAAAGATAAGGTCTACGCCAACAGCCCAGCGTCGATTCAAGACCTCAAAGATGGAATTCGTGAGGATATCGAAGACATAGGGCAGCCAATTTGCGATTTGGTTATGGAAAATTTCATGAATAGGATATGGTCCTGTAAGCGTGGTCGTGGCGGCCATTTGACTGATGTTGTGTTCCATTATTAACGGTATACATTCCTCTTTATAATGAATTAAACATCCGATCATTTATCTCAAAAAATGCCATTTTTCTTTGAATATCAAAATAACACTTCTTATTGGAAAGCCCTTAGTTGAGGAGCTTTTACAGAAGTGTTAATATACATAGATGAATGAGGCACAAGTTGCCCTGGAGAGCCTGTAAATATATTGTATAGCGAGGGGTACGGTGGTAGACCTGCAGTTGTTGATGTCATGTTACACATCTGGAGAGACTGTATTTCAACCATAACGCTCGAAATCGCGCCGTAAATGAGCAACATCATCGATGATGACTAAGAGTTCCAAGACTTAAATAAAGCACTCAATGGAACGTGGTCTCGCAAATGGACATGATTTGATAGCGAGCTTTGCGGGATGTATATAGGTAGTGAATGCTCTTGCTTCAAAAGTCTTATCGAATCCACTTCCGTATTTGTCGGGCAGCACAATAAGTACGCGGTACGTAAGCGTGGAACCTACTAGCGAGAAACCATTTATTCTTTTAACTCGAAATCTCAGATTAAGTTCTTAAAAATGCAATAAGAGAATTGAAAAATTATTAAACCATAACAATAATTGACGAACTACTCACCAATTGAGTGACTCAAAGTATCGTAAAATATTTTGGCAACAATAGGATACGCCCATCTGAAATCAAAATTAAATTTAATTAAAAAAATTACTGAATAAAATATCTTATACTAACGCGTCGTGTGACTCTACATCAAGTGCAACAGTATCCGGAATAATTTTATTTCGTTTATATATTTTTAAAATATTTTCAAACCAATTATCTGAAGTTATTTCAATTGACTCCAGTTGCTTTATCATAGCAGTAAAATTTGTAAAACCATCCCATGGATTAGTTTGTATCTTCAATGCTGATAATTTGACTAGAGCTGCTCCTTTAAGTGATGGCGCTCGTTTTAAATGCGCTTTTAGAGATCTAAAAACAACTTCAGTCTGCAAGAAAAGAAATTTTTAAATTCTGATATGAATTCTTGACATAAGTATACATACCCGTCTGATGACATCATTTAAATCTTCTGATGAATGCTGAGCTATAAACAGTGCTGATGTGATTTCAGGCAAGGCCCACATTGTTGCTCTTGTACAAACAGCAGGATCTGGATATCCTTGGGGTAGTATACCAAGTGCGAATAGTAAAAGAATTGAATTATGTGCTACTCTGGTGGGATATTTTGCTAGTAATAATTCTACAGCTTTTAGATAATCAGAACTTCGAACTACAATCGGTCCAGTCCAGTTGCATGGAATTAGTGCTGTCCAGTTTAGCTAAAAAATAAACGTTTTATTTTTCATTTTAAGCACATTTAGTTTGAAAAAAACTTTATTTTTGATATACAAAATATGATATTTTGAAAAAGTAAGTCATGTAACGAATTATTTTGTCTATTTTCTTATCAAAAACTTACAATTGGATACTTTTCTTGAAGAGATGATACATTATACAAAACAGAACTGTTCCAGAATCCTCTTCTTGAATGTTCAACACGAATCTGTAATGAATTAAGAGTTCTTACGGTTTTAGTGAAGGTTTATAAACTGTTTATAAACATAATACAATCTTCACGTTGGATATTATAGTTTTTTTTTTATATCAATAAGAGTTCTTTTTGCTTGCGATTAAACGGTTTTCCAATATGTAAATGAATGCCATTTGTTTTGGCGGCAAGCGGGTTTGTCAAATCTATTGTTTTTTTTTATATCAGTGATGCTTAATAAGCATATGGTTAGTTCTATGGTGAAAAAACGGCGCGGCCGCTACAAACTGAAAAGAACAGACTTGAGAACATTATAAAATCCCTACTGGACAAGCCCCAGATTGAAAAAATCATCCAGATCTAGTTGAGTATTAAAAAAAAACATGCTTCGAAAAAATGGTCTGAGAACACGAAAAAACCATTTCTACGGGCTTCAAAATGCTAGTGATCGAAAACAGTGAACAGAAAATTGTAAATGTTTGATCCATAAAATCCATTAAGTTCTCAGAGAATTGCAAAATTTACATTACACCAATTGAATTTTCATATGAAATTGAACATAAGAAGATCTTCGACCAAATGATTTTGTTTAATAAAGACTAACCGTACCTGCCATATAACGGTTATGAAAAAACTCGTGTTTCTCGAAAACGGCTCTAACGATTATCACATAAGTGATACGAAATTAAAAGCCTTTCAGATGGCATGAACCATATTTCTTTAGAAACAGTTTTAACGGTAACTATACCATATAACGGTTTTTTTTTTAATTTTGACTTTCTCGTTAACGACTGAGTGGATTTCTACAAAATTTTATTTTTAGAAAGACCTAGATAGCCAAACTTTAATTGAGTACTTAATTTTTTAATGATTTTAAAAAAAAAAATTTGATTAATTAAACATTTTTTTTTTTAAATTGAATATTTTGAAAACCAATTCATGAATCTTTTTTGAAATTTATTTTTCGAATGAAAATTATAAATTAGCTAAAATTGGCTTTCTCCAAAATTTTCAAAAAAAATATTTTAAAAAAGTTGTTTGAAAAAAATCGATTTTTTCGAAAACTGGACCTACGATTTTGAAAAAAAAAAGTTAAATATATTGTAATAATTACTGTCATACCACGATTTTCTCGGAAAACTCTCGTTTGTTATAAATTGATTTTCAAAGTTATTTGTTTTTATAATTTTTTGAAAATTATTTTTTATTCAATTTTTTGAAAAAATTTAAGAAATAATTTCATATAAAATAATTTTTTGACAGTTTCTTTTAAGCTCTTGGTAACTTGACACAAGAGTAAGTTTGTGCGACCCAGTCGTGCCTTTTATTTAATAGCAACATTGGTTCAGTAAAGAAGAATTTACGGAAGCAAACTATAAAGCAATATTATTACAGTACTTTTTTGTCAGCGTTTATAATTTCAGAAGCCACAGAATATATTTAGTAGTTTTATTTAAACACATAGTAGGAATCGGAATCGATGTAATACTAATACGGTAGAGCTAAAAAAACTTTTCTGCATCTGCATGCATAAATGCATGTGTCATAACTGATTTATTAAACTGGAGAACCAAAAAAACATCTTCATTTTACGGTTTTTCGAAAATTTATAAAATGCCTGAAAACAACGCACAACAAAGATGATGCACATGAAACAAAAATTTTCCAAGAACCGAAAAATCAAGATGTAGAAGAAGAAAGTTAGGAGAAAATGGAGGCGGAACAAAGCAACATGCTTAGAGGCGCTTAGAAAAATGTTGAAGCTCCAAATGCGTTTGAAAAAACAAAACAAACATAACATCTCGACCTGTGTCGTCAGTGGTCATAAGCGGTGGAATGCGTTGTGCATACGACTTTGAAGACTGAGTAAATCTGAATGCGTGGGTTCGAATCTCATGATGTGTATGTGAAAAAAGTTTTTCATAATAAAATTGGATTAAAGCTCGATACCACAAAAGGAGACTGATGAAAGGAATTGGCACTCCTTGAAATAGCTATATCTGCAGCCAAAGATAGAAAAATAGAAAAAAAAACGAATAATAAAAATTCGAAAAAAAAAAAAAAACAGTAAATAAAATTCGTTTAAAAATTGATGGTAGCGCCTTTAAATTGTTGTTGTTGTTCAAAAACATTCAATGAAAGTTAAAACATTAATTATTTGAATTATTAAAGATCAACTTCTATTTAAGATGTGAGGACTGTGGTATTAAATGAATATATTAGATATATATAATTTTTATTAAATAATATATAAAAAAAATTATATATTAGTTGATTAATTATTCTTGACACACCGTTTCCGCCGTGTAAGGGTTAACCCGAAAAAGGGGAACTTAATACTGCTCCCCACTCTAATAAATAATGATATTTTACTGCTTTTATAAATTATTACACAGAATTATTCATCGATATGCACGGTTGACCTTTCATTTCAGCATGTATTGCTGAGCGTGCAGAACTCTACGCCCCCTATATTAAAAACGGTTGATCGTATGCAAAAATGTTTGTTATAAAATTTGTTGGAATTTTTATGTTCTGTAATTTTGTAATGGATGCTAACATCATTGAAGCCATGGGAACCAATATATTCCCGAAAAACTGATTTTCGTGACCTTTGACCTTGAATAACTTATGTTTCAGACACAAGATTTTTGTTGACTTTCTAAACAACTTTTATAACCCCAAAAAGAAGGTTTATACGAGTTTTCAGCTTATTACCTCATATTTCTGGGTTAAACCCTAAAATGTCTGGACTATATGTATCGGATTCTTCTTAACATTTTTAATTCCAATGAAACAGAAATATTTGTTTGTTCAATTTCAAATTAAAAATTTATCACACTTAAAAGACGAATGTGCTTTTCAATCGCTTTAATTTTATTCCCCTAACTTATCAATGTCAAAGTGTTTCCCAATTGATTAATTTATAATTCAACGATTTGTTGTAGCTGCAAATAGCATTTCCTAATTATTGAGATATGCACGTCACTCTACACTCTACATATCCATTAATCCATTTCACAACCTTTCAAGAAACGTGTTACATTTATAAATAATTTAGACACTATCATTAAAGCACTTATACACTGAGAGAAAATTATACCTAAAACAAAAGATTGATTTAATGAGTTACTTTACTTAAATAAGAAATCATATTAAAATAATAATACGACATTTCTATAATGATATATCATTGATTGTAGGAATAAAATCTTATTGATATTTAAAAAAGTGTTTTATCTATACACATAAATAAAAATGGAGCGTCTGTTTGTAATGTCAAAATAGTATTTTACTACACGCATATGAAAGCATACAAAGCCCTTATAACAAAACACAAATTTTAAAAGAAAATTGTCTGTCTGTCTGTCTGTCAGTCTATCTGTCTGTCTGTCTGTCCTGACTTATCTCGAGAACAGGTCGACCGATTTTGACGCAACTTTCACTGGCAGAAGGAAAATGCTTTAGAGCGGAACATAGGCTATTTCATTTACTCTCTAGATGGCACTTAGGTCGCTTTTTTTTAGAAAAATAGCTTTTATGCCCGGTCAGAAACTACTATGCAGATTTTGACGGGACTTGCCACTGATGTTGTAGGGAGTGATGTTGTAGGAAGCTATGTAGGTTATTTTAATTACCCTCTAGATGGCGCTGGGGCTCCCTAGGAGGGAAGTTGTTGTAGGAAGTAACTTATGAAGTATATTATCCCAAAGACGGAGCTCGGGTAGCTTTTTTGAAAACTCTTATATATGAGATAAAAAGCTTTTGGCAAAATGTTGGACCAATATGACTACAGTTACTTTTTCGAAATCAATGCTTTCAATAATTTGAAATACAGTTCCACATATATTTATGAAAATGATACAAACAAAATTTCAAAGCAATAAGGATTTTAAACTAATTAAATCAGTTTTAAATAAACAACAATATGAAAATATAATACATTTTCAGTTGTTAGAAGTCTAACTTATAAAAATGATAAGAAAACTTTTTTGAAATTAATTAAGAAAAGACCTTACTTCACTGTCACAAAGACTATAGTTTTTCGTGTTACCATAATTATGACAAGTAGTTTTGAGAAGTCTAACTTATTAATTTGAAAATTTAAATTTATTTTCTAAATATAAAAATCCTTTTTCTTTTTGAACAGTTTTTTGGTTGCATTATTTAAATGTTGAATACTTTTATTGCATATAAAATTTTACCAAACAGTTTCACATATATAATAAAAATCATATTAAAATATCTTTTCTATTAATTTTGAAGAACTATAGCTTACTAAATCAAAAAGACTTTGGCTTAAAAGTGCAATTTGTCGGTACATCTGTAGGTGGAACTTATAATTGAAAAAGTGCAGTTGTTAGCTACCAGCATCAGAAGTAATATCTTACAGACCAATATCGAATATACTAACTATGAAAACAGGGGTGGAATCGTCTAAGGTGATTTGTGATAAGTGACAGTCAAAATCTACACTTTCTGTCTACGTAAGGTGATCATCACAGTGATAGCTAAAAACCAATCACAAAAACATTGTGATAGTCACCTTCCTATGAAACTAACGTTTCATTTTTATTTTTGTGGCAATGTGACTAGAGTTACCACATGCATACAAAACATTGTAAAATTTTTAACTTTTTTTCAATTTTAGTCACCAAACCATCAAAAACAATATTTCTTTTACCATATGAGTATACAACAATCAAAAATAAATGGTTAAATTTAGAATTATTGCATTTATTCGCTAAAAATTAACAATTTCAATGAATTTACTTTAAAATATGACTATGGCAACAATGTTTTTCACAAAGGTCACTGACAAATTGAACAAAGTTGATTTGAGTTGAATTGGTGGATGTGATCACCTTAAGCAGAAGGAAAAATCAATTTGATCACAAGTGATGATCAAAAATGTGACAATCAACTATCATCTTACGCGATTCCACCCCAGTTTTCAAAATAAACTGCTTAATATGTAGGCCAAGCAAAAGTATAGCAAACCGATTACGATTGGTATTAGTCATCTTTCTTCTATTATAAGTTTGAATTAAAAAAATAAAAATTCCACTTAACCAAGTACATCAAATCGCATAAAGGATGTTGTTGAATAACCACTTGAAGGAAAACAAGTATGTTCTGCTTTAATTCTATATATTGCTGAAGTCTTTGAATGGTTTGGCAATAGCTTAAGCTAAAATTGCTTAGGGATCTTTCCAGATAGTTCTAAGAAGTACTCAAATAATATTATAACAATATAACAAACAAGAGTATTCGGAAATATTGAAAATCGAAGCCGGTGTACCACAAGGCAGTGTCTTAGGGCCAACCCTGTATCTGTTATATTATACTTTAAATATTCCAGTCAACAACAATGCTATCATGGACGCATTCGCTGATGATACTGCGATTGTTTCTCATGGAAAGAACACACCAAGAAAAAATAGAAGAAAAAATTGAAATTTAGAAAAATGTACTGGTTTCTTGGGAAAAACTCTTTAACGTTACTTATTTATGCGTTGCGTAGAAGATTCAAATTTCGACTTTGGCCTTAGAAGTGTAGAATAATAAAAAGGCGAGGTGATTCTTTGAGTGGTCGACAAGAACTGACTCTTTATTTCTTAATTTGCATGTTCAATGATAAGTACATGATCATGATCATACGATATGGTTTAAGTAGATAATATTACATAGAGAAATTATACGGTTTTATACAATTTACAATGTCATGTTTCGAATCATATAGTATATACATTTAGTAAATAATACAGTGCTAATAATTACGATAGTGCAAATATGTACATGAATATTACACTGAGAGTAATGATTATACAAATTAAAGCCTACGGAAGTAAAACATTTTTGCTATTATAAACTTACTGAACCAAAACCTATTCTCGAGATAAACAAAACTTAAATAATCAGCAATATTAGGGAATCCGACGAATGAGTTGCGGGGGAGTCTTTCTCACTTTCAGTAAATTTGCTATTAGCGAAACCGCAACCCATAAGCGGGAATAAATGTCGGGAATATACATAGTTCGTAAAATTGGTATTACCATTGAGTTTTTACACATAGAGAAATCATGTGTAATTTTTAAATACTGCTCGCAGGATGTCGTTACTATCGACTTGTTTTATTTTACTCTTGTAGCTAATTTTCTTGAGAAAGAAAATAAATACAAATGTATGCAGAAGAATTTTGTTCGATTCGATTTGCGAAATTTTCGTTACAGTGAATTAGAAAAATAATAATTATTCTATATTCTCATTTAGTGATATCTACTTCGCTGAGTTTGAAACCATCTTGATTCCTCTATGTGTATAAATTCAACGGTATTACTAAAAACGAAAGGAATCCGCACCACATCCGAACTCCATACAAATGTTGGAATAGCAAATCCGCAGTTAAATTGGTGCGGAAGAAAGTGATTTTTATGCAAAAAAAAAATTAAGAAAAATCAGAGAGTTAACAAAACTAAATTTTTTAAACTGAAATAAATTTTTTTGGATCGCCTAACCATTTTTTTTTTGCAGTATTTCTAACAATTTATTGACAATGGCCGTTTTTGAAAACGTCATCTGCGAGTAAACATCATTTAGTTTTAAACTTAATTTAATTTAATTTAATTTAATTAATTCTAATTAACATTTTTTGCCCTATTATTTCGAATTCCGGAAATGCAACTTTGGTGTCGGTTTTAAGCCAAATCCCACGACCTAGTTTGACATTTTCTCTCCGACAGCATATGAACCTTGTAGATCGGTCCAGTGATTGCTGAAAAACAGACGGATTAAGATTGGTCTAATTAAAAAGTCTTAATTTGAGATTTTAGATATTTTACGATACTAGAGTATCTTGGATTGATTAGTTCGTGTGCACTGAACGCGCCCAACATCAACTTTTGACATCCACGATAATGCCGTTTCAAAAATGGAAAAGTAGTTCACGGATTGATAATACAATTCATTCATCGGATTAAGCAATAGAATTCTATGCGAGTGCGGATCCAGCCTATTCAAGGGGAGTGAAATTTTGCGGTTTCAGTAACAGGTATTAATAAAATAACTAATACAAAATGTCTGATTTTCAAAAGATTTCCACTTTATTTTTCCATATGATTTTGAGAAGATGGACTTTTAAAATTATGCCGCTGTTATATAGAATTATTGTAAGATTTTAATAAAATTTTCTTCATTGTTTGAAACTTTCTTCTTGGTAAAAAAAAAATGCAATAAACCTTATTGTGTTTCTTCTATTTGTTTGTGTTTTTTTCTCTCTGTGTAATTATGCTTTTATTAGAACCAAAATTATAAATTACTTCCAACCTACCTTATTCAATTGTTCAATGAATGTTGAAATGGCTTCTTTTTCTGACATCTTTTGATCATAACTCAGGCCTGATGGTAAGAAACTATCCAGTACATCACTTAATAGACTTGGCGCTGATTGTTTTATTCTATAGGGTGGTGCTTTGGGACCCATCCATCGAATTTTGTTCTTAAAAAAAAAAAATTATTAAACCCCATTTTATAATGCAATTATTTGCAAATACCTCCAAGATGGGAGCTGACGTTCCAGGATCTCCAATAATCAACAAAACATGAGGTCTCCTTCCATAACTCAAGTCATAGTAAATATCTATCAGAGGTGTCGGACCAAGTTCGTAAATTTTCGATATCAATGGAGCTATTGTGGATGGACCTAGAGCTCCAATTGGCAAGTATCCACCTAGCTGCTCCAAGATAAGTTGTATAGTTGATGAGTTAGTTGTCTGACGGAGACAACTTCCATATAGTCGCCCCAACTTTCGGAAGGGACCAGATGTAGTATTGTGCTGGAGAAGCTCTTAAGAAAAATCTATTAAATAGGGGATTCATTTAGAGTTCGAAAAACTTACGTTGCATTTGTATATCCACAGCTTCCTGTGCACTACGTGTGGCTCTCAAACTTGCCGTCTGAGTTGTTGAACAGCTGAATTCTTTGAAATCCCTACAGGGATCTAGATTCCAGTTCAATTTGGCTTGTATACTTGATGCGGCAAAACGACAGGCTGGTTCATTGCATTCTGGAGGTGGGGCCATTGTCGGCATACAGTCTTCATCGTCTGAATAACAATCTCTGGGAAGTTGTGACGGTGCTGTGCTTATTAAAAATAATATCGGTGAAGCTACAAGAAGTGATGTGACCAACAGTGTTGCTGTGGTGATCGCTATTTTATGGACTGTTGCTGAGGTTCGCAGCCATATGCATGGGGCGCAGCAAATCCAGCCGAGTGTTGCATTCTAGAATGAGGAGAATATCAAAGATCATTTTGTTACTTCATATATTATATTTTTGAATGCAGAGAGAATTGTTGAAATAAAAATACCAATATACAACAAAAATAACAATAAAATTTTTTGCCGACTTTTCTTTGGCATATGCGCTAACTTTTTTACTTGCTCTATAGGTACTTTAAGGTAAGTCTTGGATTCGTGCAAAAAAAAGTTTTCAAATAACAATCAAATATGACATTACGATGATAGAGAAGTCGAAAAAAGTGGGTCCGGGAATTCTGTCCGTCTGTCTGTCTATCTGTCTTTCTGTCTGTTTGTCTGTATATATGTCTGTCTGTATATATGTCTGTCTGTCTGTCTGTCTGTGTCGGCACCTACAGCCTAAACGGGTGGGCCGATTCAGGTGTTTATTCAGCATGAAAATACTATAGAAATGTATATACAATGATGTAAGTAAACATTTTTTTTTTAAGTTTTGACTTTGAAATTTTAGATTTAGATTTAGATTTAGATTTAGATTTATTTCATCAATCAGAGCATATTATAAACTCTTACAGACTAATATACATAGGTAGGAAGATATAATTACTGTAAGTGGGTTTACATAATTTATACAAGCAAAAAACAAAAAAAGAGAACAGAAATCAATAATATGACAAATTAAGTTATTTAATATATTTAAATTTTGTTTAATATAACTGATTTAAACGTTTCTCTCGTGCAAACCATATAAAAATCAACTCTACAGCAAATAGAGTTTGCTTCTCTGATGCAACGGGTGATGGGTTCATTTCGACCGTAGTTTGTAAAATGAAACTGCTCATAAATTAAAAATCGTTCGCGTGTAACTCTTAAAGGTGCATTGCCCTCGTAGACTAAAGAAGCTAATGGAGGACATTTAATATGATTGGTCATAATATCTCTGATCAACATAATTGAAAAGTATTTACGTCGAGTTTCAAGCGTTTTTAATCCGAACAAAAGACATCTGGTTTTATAAGGAGGTGTGACTATTCTCCAATTTAACTTAAAAAAAACGTAGCGTGTAAAATAGTGGCGAGAACGGAAACCGTGGAGAGGAAGAATTGTTGTTTTTGTCTTTTTGCAAACTTAATTGCTTGTTGTTTTTGTTTTGATCCGTTTTTAATGGTTTAATTTGAGAGCGAGTTACACGTATAGGATTTACAAGGCTATCGAAATCAGACTTACGCTCAGTAAAAAAATTATATAAATTTTTAATGAAAGGTATGCAGTTAAGAAAAGAAATATTTTTACATAACCCGCACTTCCAGAAAATATTTTCATTAGAATTTATTGAATCACGATCAGAAGCACTCATTTTAGTGCATTTAAAATGAAAGCCAGATAGGCAAATTCCACAATGAATTAAATCACTTTTGGAAGTTAAGAAATTACATTCAGAACATTGTATGTCCATAATGAAGACAATAAGAAGAATATAGATAAAGTCTGTATAATGAGAACCGTCAATAATGAGAGCAAGAACTGAACTGATTTTATATCACAAAAAAGCATTCAGCAAAAGCAAAAAGCATTAATTAATTAATTTAAGAACCGATATTCTTAGCTTTAACAAAGAAAATGTAGATATCACATTACGTTTGTGTTTTCGTTGGTTTTTAACATTTTTTCTTTGTTTTTAGACGGGGGAAACCACTTCTTACACGATTGTTTTCTTATCTTGACTTGACCTAATTGCTTAATTCTTTTGTTTTGTTTGTATTTGTACCTTAATTTCAACAAAAATATTATGGGAACGTTACGTATGATGGTTGAGGGATGGGGGATGAGGGATGACGGATGACGAATGACGGAAAACGGATGACGGATGACGGATGACGGATGACGAATGACGGATGATGGATGACAGATGATGGATGACGGATCACGGATGACGAATGACGGATGATGGATGACGGATGATGAATGACGGATGACGGATGATGGATGACGGATGACGGATATGACGGATGATGGAAGACGGATGATGGATGACGGATGACGGATGATGGATGACGGATGATGGATGACGGATGATGGATGACGGATGACGGATATGACGGATATGACGGATGATGGAAGACGGATGATGGATGACGGATGACGGATATGACGGATGATGGATGACGGATGACGGATGACGGATGATGGATGATGGATGATGGATGACGGATGACGGATGACGGATGACGGATGATGGATGACGGATGACGGATGACGGATGACGGATGACGGATAAAGGATTACGAATGAAAGATGGCAGATTACGGATGACGGTTGACATTTGACGGATGACGGATGACGGATGATAGATGACGGATGATGGATGATCGATGATCGATGATGGATGATGGATGATGGATGATGGATGATGGATGATGGATGATGGATGATGGATGACGGATGACGGATGACGAATGACGGATGATGGATGACGGATGATGGATGACGGATGACGGGTGACGGATGACGGATGACGGATGACGGATGACGGATGACGGATGACGGATGACGGATGACGGATGACGGATGATGGATGACGGATGATGGATGACGGATGACGGGTGACGGGTGACGGATGACGGATGACGGATGACGGATGACGGATGACGGATGACGGATGACGGATGACGGATGACGGATGACGGATGACGGATGACGGATGACGGATGACGGATGACGGATGACGGATGACGGATGAAGGATGACGGATGACATATGACGGATGACGGATGACATATGACGAATGACGGATGATGGATGATGGATGACGGATCACGGATGACGAATGACGGATGACGAATGATGGATGACGGATGATGGATGACGGATGACGGATGACGGATATGACGGATATGACGGATGATGGATGATGGATGATGGATGATGGATGATGGATGACGGATGACGGATACGACGGATGATGGATGACGGATATGACGGATGATGGATGATGAATGACGGATGACGGATGACGGATGACGGATGACGGATGACGGCTGACAGATGACGAATGAAGTATTACGAATGAAGGATGGCAGATGACGGATGACGGTTGACATTTGACGGATGACGGATGACGGGTGACGGGTGACGTATGACGGATGACGGATGACGGATGACGGATGACTGATTACGGATGAAGGATGACGGATGACGGATGACGGATGACGGATGACGGATGACGGATGACGAATGACGGATGATGGATGACGGATGATGGATGACGGATGACGGATGACGGATGACGGATGACGGATGACGGATGACGGATGACGGATCACGGGTGACGAATGACGGATGATGGATGACGAATGACGGATATGACGGATGATGGAAGAAGGATGACGGATATGACGGATGATGGATGACGGATGTCGGATGACGGATGACGGATGATGGATGATGGATGATGGATGATGGATGATGGATGACGGATGACGGATGACGGATGACGGATGACGGATGACGGATGACGGATGACGGATAATATATGATGGATGAAGGATGACGGATGATGGATGACGGATGACGGATGACGGATGACGAATGACGGATGATGGATGACGGATGATGGATGACGGATAATGGATGATGGATGATGGATGACGGATGACGGATGACGGATGACGGATGACGGATGACGGATGACGGATGACGGATGACGGATGACGGATGACGGATGACGGATGACGGATGACGGATGACGGATCACGGATGACGAATGACGGATGATGGATGACGGATGACGGATGATGGCTGATGGATGATGGATGACGGATGACGGATATGACGGATATGACGGATGATGGATGACGGATGATGGATGACGGATGACGGATGACGGATGACGGATGACGGATGACGGATGACGGATGACGGATCACGGATGACGAATGACGGATGATGGATGACGGATGACGGATGATGGCTGATGGATGATGGATGACGGATGACGGATATGACGGATATGACGGATGATGGATGACGGATGATGGATGACGGATGACGGATGACGGATGATGGATGACGGATGATGGATGACGGATGATGGATGACGGATATGACGGATATGACAGATATGACGGATGTGACGGATGATGGATGATGGATGACGGATGATGGATGATGGATGATGGATGACGGATGACGGATATGACGGATATGACGGATATGACGGATAGATGACGGATTACGGATGAAGGATGACGGATGACGGATGACGGATGACGGATGACGGATGACGGATGACGGATGACGGATGACGGATGACGGATGACGAATGACGGATGATGGATGACGGATGATGGATGACGGATGACGGATGACAAATGACGGATGATGGATGACGGATGATGGATGATGGATGACGGATGACGGATATGACGGATGATGACAGATGACAACGTTACGTATGATGGTTGAGGGATGGGGGATGAGGGATGACGGATGACGAATGACGGAAAACGGATGACGGATGACGGATGACGGATGACGGATGACGGATGACGGATGACGGATGACGGATGACGGATGACGGATGACGGATGACGGATGACGGATGATGGATGGCGGATGATGGATGAAGGATGACGGATGATGGATGACAGATGATGGATGACGGATCACGGATGACGAATGACGGATGATGGATGACGGATGATGGATGATGGATGACGGATGACGGATGATGGATGACGGATGACGGATATGACGGATGATGGAAGACGGATGATGGATGACGGATGACGGATGATGGATGATGGATAACGGATGATGGATGACGGATGATGTATGACGAATGACGGATATGACGGATGATGGATGCCGGATGATGGATGATGGATGATGGATGACGGATGATGGATGACGGATATGACAGATATGACGGATGTGACGGATGATGGATGATGGATGACGGATGATGGATGATGGATGATGGATGACGGATATGACGGATATGACGGATAGATGACGGATTACGGATGAAGGATGACGGATGACGGATGACGGATGACGGATGACGGATGACGGATGACGGATGACGGATGAAGGATGGCAGATGACGGATGACGGTCGACATTTGACGGATGACGAATGACGGATGATGGATGACGGATAATATATGATGGATGATGGATGACGGATGATGGATGACGGATGACGGATGACGGATGACGAATGACGGATGATGGATGACGGATGATGGATAATGGATGATGGATGATGGATGACGGATGACGGATGACGGATGACGGATGACGGATGACGGATGACGGATGACGGATGACGGATGACGGATGACGGATGACGGATGACGGATGACGGATGACGGATGACGGATGACGGATGACGGATGACGGATGACGGATGACGGATGACGGATGACGGATGACGGATGACGGATGACGGATGACGGATGACGGATGACGGATGACGGATGACGGATGACGGATGACGGATGATGGATGACGGATGACGGATGATGGCTGATGGATGATGGATGACGGATGACGGATATGACGGATATGACGGATGATGGATGACGGATGATGGATGACGGATGACGGATATGACAGATATGACGGATGATTGATGACGGATGACGGATATGACGGATGATGGATGACGGATGACGGATGACGGATGATGGCTGATGGATGATGGATGACGGATATGACAGATATGACGGATGATGGATGACGGATGATGGATGACGGATGACGGATATGACGGATATGACGGATATGACGGATGATGGATGACGGATATGACGGATATGACGGATATGACGGATATGACGGATATGACGGATATGACGTATATGACGGATGATGGATGACGGATGACGGATATGACGGATGATGGATGACGGATGACGGATGACGAATGAAGGATTACGAATGAAGGATGGCAGATGACGGATGACGGTTGACATTTGACGGATGACGGGTGACGGGTGACGGGTGACGGGTGACGTATGACGGATGACGGATGACGGATGATGGATGATGGATGACGGATGACGGATGACGGACGACGGATGACGGATGACGGATGACTGATTACGGATGAAGGATGACGGATGATGGATGACGAATGAAGGATTACAGATGACGGAATGAAGGATGGCAGATGACGGATGACGGTTGACATTTGACGGATGACGGATGACGGGTGACGTATGACGGATGACGGATGACGGATGATGGATGACGGATGACGGATGACGGATGACTGATTACGGATGACGGATGACGGATGACGGATGACGGATGACGGATGACGGATGACGAATGACGGATGATGGATGACGGATGATGGATGACGGATGACGGTTGACATTTGACGGATGACGGATGACGGGTGACGTATGACGGATGACGGATGACGGATGACGGATGACGGATGACGGATGACGGATGACGGATATGACGGATGATGACAGATGACAGATGACAGATGACAGATATGACGGATGACGGATGACGGATGACGGATAACGGGTGACGGATGACGGATGACGGATGACGGATGACGGATGACGAATGACGGATGACGGATGACGGATGACGGATGACGGATGACGGATGACGGATGACGGATGACGGATGACGGATGACGGATGACGGATGACGGATGACGGATGACGGATGACGGATGACGGATGACGGATGACGGATGACGGATGACGGATGACGGATGACGGATGACGGATGACGGATGACGGATGACGGATGACGAATGACGAATGACGGATGACGGTTGACGGATGACGTATGACGGACGGTTGATGATTGATGATGGATGACGGATGACTAATCACCTTCTTTACATTTGTTATTATTATTAAAATTTATTAATATATTATAAAAATTACAATGCTAATATAAGGCCGAGCATAAGCTTTTATGTTTTTCAGCTTTCTTACAATTAAGAACTTCCCCTTATCTTAAGATTAGATTAAGTAACATTTTTACTTCCGACCTACCTTCAAACACCGATGCCTAACCTTAAATTCAATTCTAGCTACGTACCTGCCTGCCATATAACTGTATCTTTAAATGTCGACTATCTTGATAACGGCTTAACCGATTTAAATGAAATTCAATACTGAAATTCTTCTAGCTATTTTAAATAACATGGCATATTTTTTTTCAAAAATGTTTTTGTCAAGTTTTAAATAATTTTTGAAAAACTTTTTTTGTGAATTTAATATTTCAAAAACCGTTTGACGGATTTTTATGAAATAAAGTTTTAATGTATAGTAAATTTAATTCAAAAAACCTGCGTAATCAATTTTTTAAGAAAAAGGTTTTCGTAAAAATATTTTAAAAAAATCTATTTGTTCGAAAACCGGTCCAACGATTTTAAATTTTTTGTTCGTAAACTTTCTTACATATTCTTACACTCTAGGTGAGGATGGCACTGAAACTATACCAAGTAAGGCAAGAGCAGGAGATTCCTAGATATCGCAAGACACGTTTTACTAAATCACATACCGAAGATCAGTCAAAGTAAGGCTCAATTCAGTAAGTGCTGCTCAACGTAAATTGATTCTACGAGCATCTCATAAAACAGTGAATGCGAATGCAATAACTGGCGTGGTTTACCATTCTGTTTGTTTTTCCGAAGTTCCGAAGAGAGGACAAAGAAAGTTCAGGATCGAATCTACGCTCAGTCGATCGTGCGTCGACGACATCAACACCTTGCGAATCATCGTTGAACAATCATCTTAACATTAGTGACCGCCGTATCTCAAGTTTGTAGATTTTGAGAAGGCGTTCGATCGGGTAAATCGTAAATGCATCTGGAGATCGCTTATTGCGATATACATCCCTGAGAAAATTATTGCTGTTATTAAATAGTCCAACAACGGGGCAAGGTGTTTCGTTTTACACAATGGACAGCTTTCCGACGCCTTTGGTGTGAGTCAAGGAGTGAGACAATTAAATGTCTTGTCACCAATTCTGTTTTTACTGGCAATTGACGATGTTGCACTCCATGTTGAAACAGACCTGGAGGCCGATTCTGGTTGAGTGAAAAACTAAATGAAAATATTTACACAATTTCACAGTTATTTCGATTCTTGATCTACGAAAAGGTGAAACCAAGATCCGGTTGCCGCAAACCATATCAAACGTGGAACTGTGGAATAGAAGCGGCTGCTTGAAAAAATTAGATGCGGTTTTAAAAGCTCTTTCATAAGGAACTTATAATAATCACCACATTTAAATCCAGTTGCAGGTGGAAGGATCTTTGTTGCTATATATATATCTATATAAGTTTAGGGGTGCTTTTAGAATACTAAATTTCATCAAAATCTATGAAACCGTTCAAAAGAAAGTCAGTGTAAAACCAAAGATTCTATAACAGGTACCGTTAATAAGGTGATTCTGAAAAAAAAATTCCGCTGAAAGAAATCAACATCACCATTGGCAGCAAACCACTCATATACCATTTTATTAAAAATTATAGTATTTTTTTGAGAAATATTAAATTATATATATAATACTGATATGGTAGGTACATATACCGTTATTTTTATACCGAGATCAAAATTTAAAAAAAATTTCAAAAACGCCGTAATTCTCTATCAAAAATAAAAACTTTATTTTGTGGACATTAATGCAACGTCCTTGCATAAAAGATTCCAAACTTTATTGTATACGTTTCGTTGATTAAAGTTTGACCTTGGCACTGTCCATTCCATTCAGGGGCACTTCAGATAAAAAAATAAACATTTAAACACTATCCAGAACAATAAACAAAAAACTTTGGTGACAATTCCATTGTGTTGCCAGAATAGGCTTCCTCATCGACTAAACAAACAAAGAAAATCCTTTATTATTCGTCGCCATATTGCAACTGCAAACTATAAAACGATGGGCAGCAATACTTTCGACTTTCCAGAAAAATATATTATTTTAACAATGGAGAGAGGAAAATGGAAAGAACAAGAAGTCATGAAATGGATAACAACTTATCTCCTTTTTATATTTATTAAAAAAAAAAAAAAAAAAAAAAAAAAAAAACAGACAAACACATGAACAAAAGAACAGAACATTTTCACTCTTGGGGGCATAAAACCAAATGGAAATGTGAGCCAGGAAAATGTTTCCGGAAGTGTGATATGATTGTCTGCTCTTTATCTCATGCCTTCCGGCTGACACTTGATATAGTTGCTTAACTTTCACACAGAACATAACAAAGTGCTGTGATAGTTGTATGTGTTAGGTTTAGGTACCTGACCTTATTTCATATTCACATATAATCGAGTTCCAAGCACTTTCAAAATATAAGATATAAATTGGTCAAGTGAAATTCATAAACATTCACAGTGCATTTGCTGCCAAATGGCTGCCAAGTGTTTAAATTTTATTTTAAAAACTCTTTTGATTTATAACATTTTGAGAGGCGATATAGAAGTGTTTCTAATAAGTAATCTTATTTAAAAGAGTTTTAAAATTTTTTAGATATGCCTTTTTCAATCTCTTAAGTACTTAATAAATGAACTCGCATCGCACTTTAAAATACTTTTTTCATGAACTTGTTCTCCATTAGTATTATCTTTCGTTTCACTCGAACCATTGTTGATTTGTAATTTGAGGAAAATCCAAAATCGGCCTAAAAAAATATTTCAAGTTTCAAATTTTACACTTATATGTATTTTGTAAATTGAAGACATCCAAATTTCGGGTAATATTTTTCAAAATAATGCTTATATAGAGCACTTCCTTTCCTGAATCCATTATTGAAATTTTCATTGCGGTTGTTACTGACTTTACCGCAATAGTTGATAGGAGTAATTAATCGGTCACTATAGACTTTGAAATAGCCAATACGTTATCGAGTATCCTTCCGCAATGAAGTTAACCAATTGTCTTTGTCTTACCTTTTCTTCTATACAAAAATATTAGCTGCCAAATTATTGCTGAGTGGCTGGCAATAGAGATAGCAGGCATTATTACCAGACATTGATTTCATAAAATATTTTGTTTTCATAAATGATCGGTATCCATTGAAAATTTTGATTGCATACCGTATTTCAAAAAATAAATTATCGCCAGTGGATACCCGGGGCTATGCTCAAAATTATCCAAAATTCCGAAAAATATTCGTAGATGTGATTGGTCCCGTAGTCGCCTCTTATGGCAAGCGGGACTAACTGTAAGATCGGCAACAAAATGAAGAGTTGGAACAAATTTTATTGGATTCTGAAGATATAATGAAATATAATGAAATGATCTCAAGAAATAAAACTACCGATATACTAGGCAACGAAATACATAAGTATGAGTTCCTGAATTACTGAGTCAACTTTTTATCTGTCAATAACAGAACAAAATGGATTTGAAAAGTAGTGTTTATGTTTATATTTTAAATTCAGTCTTACAAATGTATTATCTTATATTTTTAAGACCAAATTTACTGTTTCGGAGCAGTAATAGGCTTTTCAATAAGTTCATTCAGTTCTCGCTTTAAGTCTTCTCGATCGGTTTCATGTTTTGTCTGTCTTTCGGCATCTTGACTGCAAGTAGATATTAAAAAATCTTCAGCATTCCAGGGCTGCTTTGAAGTTGTACCCCAAAAAAGATATTGCAAATTTCCAACAAAATTTGATACTCCAGCGATCAAGAAAACGATTTGCCATTGTGACCGATTAGTCTGACGGAAAAAATAACAATTTCATTTCTGTATAATTTAAATACAAAAACTGACAAACTTACCTCATCACTGACGATGATTCCCACAACTAAAGGTAAGAATATTGCTACGGCAAATCTCAATGTAAATATCAGTGATACAAGAATAGCAGCATGATTGGGAGACAGTTCGTTTGCATTCATGCCATTTCCAATCGCGGTTCCACTATTGATGCCAACAATGATGACCATAAAAAGAATGGCTAATTCCCTCTGATTAACATCTAAATAACCAACACCGATTAAACCAATTGCTGGAATCCACATTGCGATAGTATTTAGAATCTTCTTTGAAACAGTTAGGCTAGTGATCTTCTTCTTTACAAGGATCTCCAACAAATACACATACACAAATGACATCACAAATGATGCCATAAAAGGGATTGATGAGAAAATGGCATTACTCCTTATCTCCATTTGCAAAACGCCTCTCATGTAAAGAGGTATCTCATATAAAATTGTGCATTGTCCCCAATTAGTGGCTATTTGTACAACCAAAAGAGACCAAAAAGGGCGAGAAGTAAAAATAGATTTCCACGGAACTGGAATCTTGCGTTGGGCGCCATTCTCCTTCTTTTTTTGCGATAGTAGAATGAAATATTTCTCATCTGGGCTAATGAATCTTGAAACAGCTGGAGTATCATCGGCAAAAATTTGCCAAATTACACACCAAATAATACCTGACCCTCCGGCGAAATACGATATACCTGGCCAACCCAAACTTGATTTAGCAATGAACCCAGACGTAAGCATTGCTAGAACAGTAGCAATTGATACACCATTTAAGCAGAAAGCTCCAAAACGTGTTATTTCTGCAGGTGGAGCCCAGTGTGCCAAATGATTTGAGTAACATGGCATAAGCAAGCCCTGAAATACTCCTTGAATTGTCCTTATGGCAGAATAAATTTTCCATCCACCGAACGGTATGCATGATGGTGTAATCAGACCCAAAAGTGAAGCTCCTAGCATAGAAAAGGCCAATGTTATCTTCGAACCGAACTTGCGACACATAAAACCACCAGGTATTAGCGATAACAGGTAGCCAACATTCGCACTGCTTAGGATGTATGAAATTTCTTTTTCATTCCATTTGTATTCCTGAATGGCACAAAAATCGTTGTCAATATGGAACGCCTCAATATAAAATAATTTATTTAGACTCACCGGAAAGTCAGGATTGGCAGATTCTGCATCTGTCATAGCAACTATGGCAAATGAGGCATTTAACCGACTCATAAAATGTATGATAAAACAAAGGAATATCAAAAATATCTGAACATGTCGAACACCGAAACGTCCTGGAGCTTTAAAAAATACTTTATTAAATGAAATTTTAGGCTACTTAAATTATGGGAGAGTATCTTCATTAAACGTTTTGTTTTACATTTCGGATTATTTTGTTCCTTACTATCGGCCATTTGCGTTTGACCTCTGATATTAACTTATACCTAAAGAAGTTCGTTTTTGTACTAACTGGAAATGTAAACTGATCAATGCATAAACTATAAATTACTGATAAGAGACCGATAAGGCACATACTTATCATAAAGCTCAATTGATTAGGTGATTAAAATAAAAATTGAGTGTTTAATTAGAGTACAAGCGTTTGTGATAAGAATTTAACGCAGAAAAGTTATTTAATAGTTAATTAATACATTAAAAAAATTGTTGTTTATGGTTTGCGGTATGCGTAGGAGTGATTTTCACGAAAACAAAGGTTAGTAGCCTTTACATCATTGAATGCGTTTCACCCATATATGCACGGTGGGCTTATCAAAAAGATGCCGTGTACCTATTTTTCTTAGAGGCATGATTTGTTTTGGTCGACGGAAGAGACCTTATATTGTTGGGAACCTTGTTTTAGGTTAAGCTGTTATGCACCAACTTAAAAGAAAGATTGCCCGTGGCCAGGATTTACAAGAAATTAAAAAAATTAAAACAATAACAATAACAAAAAGTGAAAGTTTTTTTGAATCGCAAAATTGCCTCTGAACTTGAGATCAAATGGTATGATAGCTATCATTAGACGGATGTCTAGGCAAAACCCAAAAACTTTGAAAATTTTCTTCTGTTAAAAGTGCAACAAAATAGTCGTTGCAAATTTCAGTGGACTTTGTTCAGCCGTTATGAATTTATGTTGAAATTTCTAAAAAAAAAAACCTTTAACACCAAATCTCCGTTATAAAAAAAAAAGTTTTATCACTTATCAGTATCATTAGATTAGTTTTCACTAAAACCGTTATATGGGAGGTACCGCTTATAGCCGGGCAAAAACAACACATGAACCGCATTCGTGGTAATATAAGAGTTCTTTTATGGACTATTTGGTTATTTAATTTGATAAATGCATAAACTATAACTAAGTTATAATAAAGCGATAAAACTTATCATAAATTTGAAGTTATTTAATAATAAAAAATTATTTAATATTAAAAAATAGTTTGATTTGATTACAAGCTTGCTGTATAAGAATTTCTGCAGTTAAAGCTGCTGCTGGTAAAGCTATTTCCACACTATTCCCAGTGTAAATACGACATGTCAAAAATGTGGGATGAAAAATGTGTAGAATAGGGCTTTTTAACAGGCGGCTATATACTCATAATTGAGTAGAGTTACCTCATTCACACCACATAAGTTCTTATGGGTACAATTCTGTTAGCCTCCAATTCGTTGGGGGTGATTTTCAAACTCGTGATTGACAAACTCGTTAAAAGGTGAATAGTGTGGAAACGAAATTTGACAGCTAATCATACAACTCATCTCACATGATGTGACATGTGTTTAGATCTGAACATTTTTAGTATTGATGATTCTAAAACCATCACAAATTGCATCACACTTTTTGTCATTTGTTGAAAGAATTTTAATAAAAATTTAGAAACGGAAAGCCAAGAGAGCCAAATAAACTTAAAAATAATTGAAAATTTAAGAAATATACTTCTAATCAAAAAAAAAATATTAATTTTATACAATTTGCAATCAGACACTGGTGTGGAAGCAAAATATGAAAATATTCTTTGAACATACAAATTTGGCAGCAGGATGGAATTCTATCACGCTTTTTTTTGACATGTCGTATTACACTGTGGGATCGTGTGGAAATAGCTTAAGTAGTTTGGGTTTTAACAAAAAGTTGTTTCTGCATAAAATTCCTTAAATGGAGAAGTCAAAATGAAAACTCATTGCCGATAGAGTATCGACTTTATTCGAGTATCGAACAAAATATTTGTTGTTATATTCGTCGATGTTGTTACGAATATGATACTTTATACTTATATGTAAGTTGCAGTGGCTTTCAAACAGTGATCATTTTATATGTTCGATTGCCAACAAACATACTGAAATTTCGTAACAAAATATATCATGTTTTTAGGGAAAATCAAAGGTTTGCGGGAATTTTCTACACTCAGTTACAAAAAAAGTGGCGCAGTCATACTTTTTGATGTGTTGTTATCATTTTGCAACCTTATCCAAGGTATGCCCAGGCAAATTAAAGCTTTATTAGATGTTCGTGGAGGCAATACCCACTATTGAAGAAACAAGGACTAGTTTAAAAAAAAAAATGTAAAATTTCAAGTTTTGAAGTTTATGCCCATTTTCCTTAATTTATGGTTTATTTCTAAGTTCTTCAAGGTGCGCCACTTTTTTTGTAACTCAGTGTATAAAAACGAACATGACATCTGCCAATTTTATACAAATGTGTACTTTTTAAATTTTTCATATTTCGAGTGAAAAAAAAGTAAACAGTCTACTCTCTTGTCAAACCTGAAATTGAATTTCTTTTTTTTTATGTTTTTTTTTTTTGCTCAGTTTTGATCTATGTAACTTTGTGGTTGTGAATGGAGTCGCAATAATGTAATTTTAAAATTTGTGTAATATTAATGCGTCTACGAACAAACCCCATTTAATTTTACATATATAAATATTAGTAGCTGCAAAATAATTAAAAGTTTTAAAATGCCATGATTTATAACATAAATTATTTTATAAAATTCAATACCAATTAAATTCAATATCAATATACTCATTTTTTTATTTTAGTTTAATCATTCTGTCTGATGCGATAGTTTAGAAGTACGATTATTTCAAATACAAAAACGCGGCTACCGATGTTAGCTATAGGTTTTTTTGTGGAATTTCTCACTGTGTATAATCTATATAATAAAACACAGGTAATAACTACTTTCAGTCTGTTCTTATTCTAACCCAGACAATTTTATCCTAAAACAAAATCTATAATGATGTCACAGTATACATATATATGTCTTTCTAAAAACGACCTTTATAATAAACAGAAAATCAATAAACCGTAAAAACTACGTCAACAATCAAATATATTTTATCAATAAAATTGCTATCAAAAGATTTAGATTTATCTTTTGTGATTGTCCATTCAATATTTACGTGGCGCTTTCAAAAAATAAAACACACGTGTGATAATATAATAAAGTGCACCACTGGGTCCCACGAACTTGCTCTTGTGGTGCACGACTGTCGCATGAACTTTTTCTTGTAGCAAGTTACGACCGTAATAAAAATAAATTTAATAATTCTTTTTAAAATTATTAGAATTATCGGTTTTTCAAAAAAAAAAATTTCAAAAATAATTTTTTTTTAGATTTTTTTTTTTTTGCACTGTTATTTTGATAATATCAAATTTCTTCAAAATTGGTGCAGGCGTCCAAAAGTTAGTAAGTGTAATAAAAAAACGGTTCTATGGCAGGTACCGTTAATAAGTGATTTCGGAAAAAAGAATTCCTATGAAAGACATCACATTGACCAACAAATCACTCGTATAAAATTTTATCGAAATTGATCGTATTTTTTTTTTCGAGAAAATTAGAATTATCGGCTTTTTGAAAAAAAACTTTTACAAAAATTAATTTTTGAAAATTTTTTTTTGCAGTATTATTTTGGCTTAGCAATTTGATAATGTTTGATAATATTAAATTTCTTTAAAAATGGTGCAGCCGTTCAAAAGATAGTCGAAGTAATAAAAAACGGTTATATGGCAGGTACCGTTAATAAGCTGATTTTGATAAAAAAATCACACGAAAGACATCAACATTGGTAACAAATCAGTCACATAAAATTTTATCGTATTTTTTTCGAGAAAATTGGAATTATCGGGTTTTGTAAAAAAAAAACTTTTTCAGAAATTCCTTTTTTTCAAAAATTTTCTTGCAATTTTACTCTAGCTTAGCAGTAGTTTTCGAATATTTAATTTCATTAAAATCGGTTAATCCGTTCAAAAGATAGTCGAAGTAATAAAGAACGGTTCTATGGAAGATACCGTTAATAAGCTGATTCTGAAAAAAAATTTAGACGAAAGACATCACCATTGTTAACAAATCACTCACATATTTTTTTTCGAAAAAAATAGAATTATCGGTTTTTGCCATGAGAAATTTTTTTCCAAAATTCCTTTTTTTTGCAATTTTATTTCAATTTATTCAGTTTTATTTCAGTTTCAGTTTTCAGTTTCGAATATTAAATTTTGTTAAAATCGGTTAAGTCATTCAAAAGATATTCGGGGTAGTAAAAAACGGTTCTATGGCAGGTTAATTAGCTGGTTCTAAAAAAAAAAATTAAATGATGGACATCACCATTGGCAACAAGTCACTCATATAAAATTTTATCGAAATTAATCGTATTTTTTCGAGAAAAATAGAATTATCGGTTACGCTTATACGGCAGGATCCGTTATTTTTATGCCTAGATCAAGAATAAAAAAAACGTCTGGGGATATTTCACTAAAAATAGTTTATGCCAAGTTTGAAGAAAATCGTCCCAACCGTTTAGGATGCAGGTGTCGATACATCCAGACAGACAGACAGACAGACAGACAGACAGAGAGACAGACTTACAGACAGAATTGTCGGACCTACTTTTTTCGTCTTCTCTATCATCGTAATGTCATGTTTGATTATTATCTCAAAACTTTTTTTTTTACGAATGCATAACTTGCCTTATAGTACCTATAGAGCAAGTAAAAAGCGTGGTGTATGTAAATGCAATAAATATATGTATTATATTTTTACATTTTTCAATTCGTAAACACTCACACTTTTTTATAAAGCTTTTGTATTCTAGGTTCGAAGTAACATATGCCTAAACTATTTCTGACAATAGTCTTATTTTTGTCTTCAAGAAATCGATGGCCATTTATATTTCAAGGTCATGATTCTCATTTTGGCATTGAATACACATCCTTCTGTTATCCACAATTCAAAATCATCAAAAGGAGGCACATATTCTATAGGATGTCAATTGACCTTTTGAATTGTGTACCAAATGATTTCCAAGAGAGAGTATTTATGAAACATGATGCTTTTGATAAATAAAAGATTTATTTAAAAAGCCAAACAAGCATCTGTATTTATTAATCCACAGGTGAATAGAAATGTTTTTTTTAGATTTTTTGAACAGCAATTCATGGAGCTAATCATCCGAGACATCATGGGCTGAGTTTCAAAGCTTCCAAAATAATTTTGGATGCGGCAGCAGAATAAACTTGCATTATTGTTTGACATTTCGGAAGCTCCAAACGAAGTAGGTATATGTTTTATAAATAGTTGGATACTGGATATAGATATAGTTTTGGTGACTATGTTTACAGTGGAAACAACGCCCGGCTTGATTGCCTTTGTAAACATTATTAGCTTTTTATTTTTAAATTCTTCATACAAATGAATGTTGTTGTTTTTTTTTGCTAGGAAAAAAAAAGCCAAACTTTTCTGACAATATTTCTGAAATTTCAGGTGTTTTTTTCTAAAAGCCAGCTGGCGATATTTCCATTACAATTGGAAAACGATGCGAACCTGAATTTTAAATGAGTTGGTGTAATAAATCGAGAGTAATGTTAGACATTCAGCTTGTACACATTCTTATCAATGCGTATGTGGCAGTAGGCAGCATGTGGAAGGGGTGGTTTGGACCTACAGGCGCCGGCATGCGTGGATGGTTGTGGACAACGGCCGAGTGCACTGGGCGATTCGGACCCACCGGCGGCGGCGTGCGGGTAAAGGCACGCCGCCACTGCCGCGAGGAGGTGATGGTAAAACTATCAGAATTCGGACATCAGGCATAGTCAAATAAACGAGGACGCTTTAAAACTTTTTATAGCTTCCCCTTCCTATCCTATGCAAATCATTTAGCATTAAGCTGGGTAATTTAACAGACATAATTAATGGAACTAAGTTATTGAAACCTGGGAGTTGATCTCATCATTTATCAACATGTTAATCAAACCCGACTTGTGTCGAATGAATGTCGTGTCTTCGGAACTATTATAAAATAGTGATCAATCTTCCATGTCTTTCAAAAGACATTTCCCAAATATAGAGGGTTATGAATTCATCTAAGTTTTATATTATTGTAATCCGAATATAAAACTAATGTTTGCATGAAATAACAATTCATATCTAGTTAAGATATGGTTACCGACTATTTAGTTCCCCACATCTACAACTGTTGTACGAACAATTAATTACATAGCCCCTCATCACTAATTATATAATTTAGTTCCAGACAGAATCCAAGTTTCAATTAAATAAAACACCCACCACAAACTAAATTAGAAACAACCGCAGGTGTTCTTGATAAATATTTGTATTCACCTCTTCATCATAAGCCATATACCATTGCCTACCTCTATCTTTAATCATATTTTTTGTTTGCACCTATATTTGTATAGCTATATCTAAAAGATCTTTGAAATATTTGTTTATATCCGAGACGATTAGTCGGTTTATATTATAAAAAGAAAAATTCTCCAGATGAGGGAGAGCTGGAAATTTATATAATGTTTTCTCATTTTTAATGATTATAAGAATTATTATGGTAATCGAGATGAAAACGAATTTAAAAATTTTTTCTCTGGCAATTAGTTTTGTTACAGAAATAATACGTTCACAAAATGGATCAAACTCTACTCAATCTACTTAATTATATTCGATATTAATTCTTGGAATAGTTTCGTGTGAGAAAAGTTCATTAAAAAGTTAAAGACCTTTTCTATCTTTCTAATTGTATATGTACCAATACAATTACAACGAATTAGACCCACATTATAATTAACGAATCGAACTATAAAGCTTGCGAATTCGACTATTTGGCATAAGGAATAGCGAGTTTGATTTTATGAAAACTTAACGAGCGAAAAATTAACTCACTTTTAAACCCACTTTTTAATGTTTGTTAAAAAAATTTTTGATATAAAACAAATTAGTGAAACAAAAATTGTATAATGAAAAAAAAATTAAAAAATTATTGTTTTGAATACTTAAACCACAATGAACAAAATATATACCTCGATATATATGTACATGCAAATGAATTTTGTATACTTTTTGCCAGAAAATCCGATAGATGCAAAAAAATTTCTTTCCTTTCCCATGGATTTCCGGTCATAAAATATTTGTTGCTTTCTTTGCTTTTCCTTTTAACTCTTGCTTTTCAGAAACATGTTATTTTTTTGTATTCTTCTTACGTTTCACTTCTTTTACACTCTCTTATCCCTTTTGTCATTTTAAATTGGGTTAGTTTGTTGATTTTGGTGTTCAATGAGCTGTTTGTTTTTTTGCGGTTTCAATTGTTAGCGGCCGGTTATACTGATTTTTCTTAAAACACAAAAAATGCTACATTAATCGATGACAAATGAATCACAGAATTATTTGTGATAGTAAAATTTTCAATACCTCACATGTTTTTGTAATAATCTATTTAATTATTTTCCTGATGGAATTTCCGCACGGGAAATTAGATTCCATCATTAAAATAAATAAATGCATTTCTTACAATAAGTATTTATTCAACTGAAAATTTTATCATCACAAAAAATATTTGAGTTATTTGCCATCGATAGGTGTAACATTTGTGTTTTGAATCGAATAAAAACATAATAAACTATCGGTCTGAAAATGTTTCCTTTTTCGTTTTCTTGATCGCTTTAACCGGCCTCTTACTAAGATTCGATCGATCCATTCACTATTGTATCAATAATAAAAACAATAACAAACATTTTGACAATGAATGACCCACGAAAAAGGTATTTTAGGTACATAGATGCAAATAAATGTTTGTGGTATTGTAAAAAATAATAAAAAAATATAACTTATATTTTAAGAACGAAACGCAAATTAATTTGCGATACATGTGGAAACGATGGAAACAAATCTAGATAAAGCTAAGGAAATAGAATGGTTTGGATCATCAAAACAAAACCACTAAGGATCCTATTTCTTTCACCATATATTTTCTCGAAAAATATGTCGATATTGCTTATCATTTTATTAAATACTAGCTGAAGGGCATTGCTCGAATATACCAAACATTTATTTCTTTTTTGATAAAATTCATGGACTTTTCTGCTCTTACCTTTCCTTTGGTCAAATTCAATTTTTGGTCTATTAGTTTAGCCTTGGCGAACAAATGTTCATATTTACCCCATTTCACCTTATAAAATAACTAAATTGTTAAGAAATATGCATTAAACCATCCTCTTAGTATAACTTTTTAAATAAAAAAAAATAATAAATTTACCAGAGGTTTTTACCCTATTTTGACCTACGAAATAACTAAATAACTAAATTTTGAAAAAAGTATGCCCATGTGCTCAGTATAACCTTCCAAACACAAAACAAAAATTTTTAATCGGACCATAGGTTTCTGAGATAAGCCGTGACGCACAGACGCACGATTAGTACTTGATGCAAAAAAATATGCCTACGATTTTCGCTAAGTAGTTCTATTCGCTAATCATAATGTCGGCCTTAAATAAGTTGCCGTTACGGGTTTGAACTTTATTAATTCGTTAAAAATTGTTCAAACAGTAACCTGTTTTGCCGGAAAATAATTTAAAGAATATGTCCATATTGATTTAATATTTATTAAATATTAGAACATTTAAATGTATACCAATTGCTAACTACGCGTTTATATATAAACAGGCGATTTAATTATTAAATTAAATCTTTAAAGACGACTTAATTTGTTTGCTTACCAACAACCAAGTTGAACACGTCGCTCTATTACTAAATCTAGTACATTCGCTGTGAAAAGAGGCGGTTATGTTCTCATAATTTCATATAGTTGCCTCTTTCACACCAGAAGATTTTATAGGAGTATTTTATTTATGGATTTCGGTAGTCAATGTATAGATTTGGTTTTGACAGATTTGTAAAAAGAACCATGATATCAATTGTATTTGTATTCAAAATAATAACTTGTATTGAGTTATGACGATGTGGACAAATGTGTATTTTCGCTTTAAGAACCAAATCGTCTAAATAAAAAAAAGCAGAATTGCACTTGATTGCACTTGAAATTCCTACTGCTGCTGCAGCTGTTCCGACGACGCACTATTGTACTTCCTACAATAACACCACCAGCATGATTTTATTAGTTTGTATCCATTATCGTTTATAAAATTATATTATAACAAATACTCAACACACAGCCTGAAAAGAAACATTTTTTTTTTTTGTTTTTGCTTTGAGTTGTCACAATTGACATTACATGACATTAAATGTTGTCTTAAAAAAACTGGCTTTTTATATAGCTATTAGCAGTTTCTAAGAAAAAGTCTTTGAGCTACACTCGAAAAGCATTTTATCCAGAAAAATTGATGTTTAGGACCACTGTGCGTCGGGTTTATCTTATGAAAAGTTTTTCGTATTGCTTCACATATGAATATTTACAGTTGTTTTAATATTTTCAAACCACAATTAAGTAAATGAACATGTATTATTATTCTAGCAATTTAGTTATAAATAAGAACTAAAAGAACCAATGTGAATTTACATGTTTTTACATGATAGTAACAAATATAGATATGTACCTACATCATAATAAAAGATCAGGAATGAGAACAGCTTTACAACTTTGTGCGTGCTTGGCATTTCTATTGCACAAATAAAAACTATTTCTTAATTTAATAACTCCATTCATTTCATGTGCATGTTTAAAGCAATATATCCATCAAACCTTCGCCCTTTTAAGCAACTAGAACACAACACACAAGAATGTACGTGATATGTCATAAATAAGAGAATTGCCGTTGTTAGTTTTTATGGTTCAAGGAAGACATACTAAAGTGTCGGTCGGTCGGTTGTCCTGAATTTAACTTTATTTAGTTAAGGGTAAACTTTTGTGTATCGCAACGACACACATTTTAACCACCTACACTAAACAATAAAATAGACTTGTGTTTCAGTAACTCTAACTTTGGTTTTGGTAACTTAATTTGCTTAACTAACAACATTTTTCATGTTTATTTATCACGAACTATGTGTGTACAAAAAATCAATTTGCTAGATGATAATTTCATTTGTACTTCACAAAAATTCCATTTAATAAATGAATCTCATTATGTGTTAAGGAGGATTTCTAATTATAGATGATGTGCTCTTAATAAATATTTCAAGTGACAAGGGAAATCAGAAACATCCGAGATAATCTCACGAACTAGAGACATAATTATTTTCGAATCGATAAATCAATTGGTCTATGTAGATGTATGTACATAAATATATGTTTGTCAGACAACAACTGTATCCAAATTTGTTTCATTAGAGACCCAAACTACTTTGGCATATCATCATGTATTATTTGAAAGATATCATTCACTTATTTGTGCCTTCATCATACATAAAAGATTATAATTTTCAAATAAGTGATGCCACTCTATCCAAGTTACAATTTATAACCGAGATTATAAAAAAAACACTGTTATGAAGAAAACTTTAAATAAGCTCAGTCATAAATTGGTTGGGAATAGGTTTTTGTTGTTCCCAAAGTTATATCTAAGTTATAATAAACCCAATCGCTTGAGCTTGTATGGGGTTAATTTTTTCCTGTATCACAACTTTTTCCAAATCTAGACATTAGATTGGTTTGAAAATATCCCATTTCAACTTAAGGTAAAATGTTTGATATTTGTTAACCACTACTACTATAGGATTTGGGGTGGGTGCGAGTTTGGGTGTATACAGAGTTGTTTATACAAAAACTTTTCATATACCCAAACTAGCACCCACTGCGATTCTTATAAATAGTAGCCCCAGGCATTGAGGTTGCGTTATTTCGTTTGGCGTTATTTCACGTCACCATCTATGTATGAAAAATTTGGCTTTATTTCCATTTTGAAAACGAAATACCGCCAAATTTTGTATTTAAACAAATTTGGCGTTATTTCCATTACTTTTTTGGCATTATTTCGTTTTAGTAATCGAAATAAAGCCAAATTGGTATTATTTCGTTTCGAAAAACGAAATAAGACCAAATTTAAGATTGGGTGTTATTTCGTTTGGTATTATTTCACGTCACCTTCGACAGGCTCTGACGAATATTCTTTAATGGTTAAAGATCCAACGATATAGTATCTTCAGTCTGCACCATAGCTCGGAGTCACCTTAGACCCAAAATATTAAACGCATTTTAGAAACACCGCCAACCGAATACATCCAATTCTTTGCAAACAAAATTTTTTACAACCACCCCAACCCCTCAAGCTGTAGGACAACCCATTTTTACATAGCTTTGTTTTATAGCTCAGGTTCTAATTTGTTGATTAAAAATAGCTTGGGCTATAATATTTTAGTAAAAGTTACAAAAATATCAAGATTCATAGACCCCTGTGTAGAACGCTTCTACTTGTTCTGATTTTCAGAATGTTTCTCAGTTTAAAAATGAATATGAACTATCAATTATACACTATAACTTTTAGTGTCGTCCTAAATGAACTGTAATTTTACGCGGTTGTATTTATTTTAGAAGTTTTACAAAAACTAAAATAAAAACTTTACTGATGCATAGTTTCTATATAAGTTTTTCCATGTTTCCACCGCATTACGACACTCTCCATTTATTTTTACACTCTTTGTTCAAAACCGAAAGAACTAAATTTCAATTATTGTATTGAAAATTGATTTAAAGTGGTAACACTACTTCACTAGATCCTAAGTGAAGAAAATGGCACACATATATAACCGTATAAAAACGATTTGCCTTTATATTAAGTGTGCTATTAACAGGCTTAAATACTCACATTCATACATACACACAACATAATTTTCCCTAGGACTTTGTCCTTATTTGCCTTATTTTGGCCAATATGTTAACATTGACATAAAAGGTACAGATTTATGTGTTTACATTGTGCGTGTCTGCTTTTTAAATGTCCCCAACAGATTTGCGCAAACATGAAGTATAAAATTTAATCATAATATTTGCAGACATAAAACTGGGATTTTTTATTTATTTTATAAATTCTCGCAGTTTGTCGCCACGTTTATTGTTGATTCAACACAACATGCGTTAAGGACTGCGATATCAACGAAACGTGAATCATTTGAACACAACTTTTAATGTTTTTTTTTTTTATTATTGAGGATAAATAAAATAACACGAAACATTAATTGGCGATAAAAAGACGTATTATTGTATTTGTGAATGTTAGCACGGTATTTTATTGTTATCGGGGTGTTTCATTGATTGATTAAGGTCATAAATCGATTGGAATGATAATTTGAATTTTTGAATTTATTATGGGTAAAAAAAGGAAATAATGTAAGAAATGAGGGCAAATTGTGTTTAAGAAATATACAGACAGTTGAAATATACAGACAGAGTAATAAATAGGTACATTAAATACATCAAGTAAAGTAAAAGAAGAAAGGTAGATATCTGACTCATTGTGAATGAACAGCGTATATACAATTGATCTTATAAATCAAGCCTTTAAAGTTTATTTTATGTTTTAGTAAGAAAACACTAGTGACATATTTTCCGAAATTATTTTGGTGCGCCTGAATTTTTATTCATTTAATGTCACTTATCAATGAATGACAATGATGGCTACCGGAAATGGCCAGACACTAAGATACATTGCTATAAAATGCAGCCAAAATTACCCAACTTCTGTAATTTATTTTGGCAAGAACATTTTTTTCACTATAGGTTATTTGAAAGGTTTAAAATAGTAATGTATTAAACTACCATAACATTATAAAGCCGGATTTCTGTTTTCCTAGGCCAATTCGTAAAATTTGAAAAAAAATATTTAAAACAAAAAAAAAACATTATTTGTAGGTAACTTTATAACTTCTCTAACCTCAAATGTTAAACCTAGAAAAAATAAATTGTATGACTGGTTCCCACGAACCTGCTTTTTTGAAAAGTTATCACAAAAATAAAATTAAATTTAAATTTTTTTTTTAAGTTGCCGTTCCAGTTTCTCATTAGAAGATGTGAACCTGGGAATAAATATGATAAAATGAGCTAAATTGCCCATTTTTTCGTTTTTCTAGTCATTAAGAAGCTTTCGTTCTTCAAGACATTTATTTAGTTGTTTGTTAATCAGCGTTTCCATGGCCTTAGAAAGAAGGGACGTCACTGCAATTGGTTGGTAATTTGAGGGAGAGGAGGAGAGTCGCCTTATGTTAGGTATTGGCTGGACAAATAATGTTTTCCGTCCACTCCAAAAGTATCCATAGAAGAATAGAAAAGATATATAGTTTGTCCTCTATTAATTGGCAGTACAGGCCTTATGGGGAAGCTTTTTCAAAATCAGTAGCGCCCCTTATTTGTGCACCATACTGAATTGAAAGAAACCCCATTTAAAAAATGTTTACCCGCCAATGATTTTTCGATTGCATCCGACATAGATCCCAAAATGACCTGCCTAGCGTACAGTTGAATACGCACTGATTGGCTAATGCATTTCAACCCTCTTTTAACATCCATTCGAACAGAGATACCTTTGTCAATTTGGTAACTCGGTTCGTATTTTTTTATATTGAGTTTCTGTTGAGGAACTTTTGATTTTAGAGCTTAAAAAATACCTTTTATTGATTAAATGATAATGAGATATTGAGATGAGCATATTACTAGTACAAAAGTGTTATCGTGCAGTGTTTTTGTTGATTACGCTTGTGTTTTTTATGTGGGGAAAATCTTAAATTGCAGTTACAAAAATGTAGGTAAGCTGTTGTCTTTAAAGAATTTATTTGCGTAGATTCTCGTGCCGGTCGGTCGGTTGATATTTCGTGTATATTTTTTCTTATTTGCGTAGATTTTTAAAGCGCGCGGGCGGTCGGTATTGATGTTTCGTGTACCTATTTTTGTGATTAGTGAGAAATGGCACCGGTGTGTCCAACACGTCGAGCAGGTAATTGAGCCGAAAATGTGGGAAATGGACGTTTTTTCGGAAAACGCTGTAGAAAGCCTTATAATAAATCTAGATGAAGAGAGCAGCAACAGCAGCAGTAACTTCTCAAGTGATAAAAATACCTTTACTTATATATAAATGTACATATTTTTATTTAATAGATGAATTTATATTTATTTTTGTTATGCTTGTTTATTTATTTTGCTTGTTAAATTAATCTTTATGAATAAATTCTTTATTTTTTGTTTGTTTTTTATTTAAAAGGGATTAGGCCTACTGGGGATACCCTTCAAAAACGCGCCTACTATCTTACCTCTTGGTGGTGTGGAAAAAGATAAATTTCATTTCATTTTTATAAATAAAAATTAAGAAAATAGTTTTAATTAAAAAAGAAGAAAGGTAACCCTACATCATATTTTTTCAGTTTTTTTCCAATTCAAAATGCTTACTACGGCAACCCTGTTAGAGGTTTTGAAAGAAGATAACCTTATGGAAAGCAAAGAAGTGCGAATGAGAGACAAACATCCCTATCTTTCCTGTACTGCCAATTTTTAGTGGACAGACTATAGAATAGCTAACGCAGTGGTTTTTCCAGCGAAAAAGAACACCTCTTCAGAATAAAAGGGGATATACAATCTGGATCAGCGGATCAGCGTATTTCAACATCTTTTAAGACTCTTGCTATTGTATACGAGTACGAACAAAGATTTGTCTCAAAAACCCGTGTACGCTCTCAAGAACAGAAGGAGTAATTCTACTCGGTGGAAAATTGCCCCGCCCTTGAAATTAACCACAGGAGTGTCATTATAAACGAGCGTTGAAACCGAAGAGGAAGTTGAATTTTTAATATTTTTTTTATATATATTTAATATATATTCCCTGTACTGCATATAATTTATAGTAGACAAAGTATTTACACCTCAGTGTCTAAATACAAAATTTGTTTTTAACACCTCTTCGTATAGAATTTTCTTTTAGAAAAAAATACTTTCGCTTAATATACTTAGTAGAATATTTACTATTCCTTGAAATCTTTTTGCAAATTTAATCTTGTTACTAATAGATTTTGTTTTTGTTGTAGGTATTGAAGTTGTGTCAATGACTGTTAATAAATTCTTAGGCTTAGGTAGCTCGTTCCAGAGAAGATTTAACTCTCAACAGACAACATTGACATAATTCAGCCAAAAAATACTTATGTTTTCACTCAAATGACGCACAACGTATGTTGAACGCATCAAAATTTTAAAGCATATGTTCTTGTATCAATAGACAAACACCAATGTTGCATATTGACGTGAATTCTGTATCCTATTTATTTACAAAATGTCAAAACAAAACTGAAAGTTGCTTTAACTTATACGATCAGTTGAGACTACCCTGTACAGTACCAACATATTCCTACACTACCCCCCACATATTTTCACTCAAATTTGTTCAAAATTTAGGTTAAAACGTGGCATGGTTATTTAAATTTGCCTCATAATTGAAGGTTTAATCTCATAAATAAGGGGGCCCCTTAGCGCACGTTGCGTGAATTATTTCTATAAAATTATTTTCTAAGAAAAGTAGCTATACGTATAATTATAATCAGATTGTTGGATAATTCTATTTTCAATCTCACAATAAGGGGTTTGTAATGGGTATACATATATACGAGTATCTATAACTATTTGTTCAGAACTGAAAATGCACCACCATCGGCACCAGCACCTATATTGGGGAGGCAGGTTGGTGTTATTCAGCAGTGCCTCCTTCGTCCAATGATGTTATTTATGTACATTGTACACACAACTGAGTTTAGTCATGCAATACCTAAAGTACTGTTATTTAAACTAACAATCAGTTTACATAAATATTAAAAGTGATACATTAATAAATAATCGATTTCAGTGTATAACAGAATTTAATATGCGACATTGTATGTAAGTGAAAATAATATTTTGATATGGGAATAAAGACCTCCTGGGTTCAAGATTTGATTCGATTTAACAACAGGAAAACATTTTTAAGTTTTCGGATCAGCGTCACTAGAAATTTTAGAATTAAATTAAATTTAGAATTAAGAATAAACCTCGTGATGCCAGCTACTATTTCAATTTCTTAAAAAACATAAGTTATGAAAAAGTTAAAAACGCTATTATCATTCAATTAATTAGCCCTTTTTATAAATAAAAGACATTAACGAGAAAATTAAAAATTAAATAAAAAAGTTTTATGACAGGTACCGTTAAAACTGTTTTCTAGGAGTAAAGGTATAAACCATCTGTCGTATCACTGTTGTCAAATTTAATTAAAATCTTTAGAGCCGTTTTCGAGAAAAACAATTGGCAGGTACTATTATTTTTTTTAGAACGAAAATTCCAAAAACCCCTCTGATGGTCACCCTATACAACCCTAGATACAAAGTTTAAAGGATATCGGCACTACCATTTTAGCTACATGCTCCAATGACAGACTGACTGACAGACAGACACACAGAAATAATTTCCAGACTCACTTTTTCGACTTTGCTATCATTGTTAAAAAAAATTACAAACATTATCAGAAGCACATATAAAATTTTATTCGCTATTTTCAAATGCTTTTTTTGCGCTGTTCCCACAGTCGGATTTCGTCCGATTTTGAATATTTATATTCTTCAGAAATTAATTTTGATTAAAAATTAATTTTACCGACCACAGTTAAATGTCGACTTTTTTAAATCTTAAAAATAGCTTTAAAATAGAGGGTGATTCACATAAGGTGTGCCAGAAAGATAGAGCGAGTAGGTTGGGTTAAGGCAAGAAAAAAATCGTAACAGAGGGGGAATATTTTCCCCCGTTTATACGGGAGGAGGAATTTTCTAAAACAATCAATTATAGTAGGAGTGCTAGTGACCGATTTTGGGCATTGTTTTGGCGCTCCTGAATTTATTTCCAGTTATTGCCTGATTGTCATTCGTCAATAATTGACAACTACGTCTACCGCGAATGGCTGGGAACCAAAGATACAGCCTTAAAAAGTTCAGAAAAAATTACCCAACTATGGTAAATAATTTGTGCACGAAATTTGTTTTCACTAAAATGTAGTTTGAAATGTTTAAAAATGTATAACTGCCATAACATTGTCATGTCGGAAAAGGGTTGCCAGAACAACTTAAAAACATTATAAAAACACTTGAAAAATTAAATTTATTGAATATTTTGAGTTGCTCAGGCAACTTTTTTCCGGCATTATAATATTATGGCAGTTAAGTTATATTTTATTTTTAAAGTTAAAAACGATATAATAATCATTTCTCGAATGAAGGTTTTTAAAAGTAGCTTTTCCTTCAAACCATGTACTCAATAAACACCATTTGAAAAAAAAAATCACTTGGCAGTAGTAGGGTAGTTTAGTCAATGAATATTAAAAATATAAAACACAGTTTATTTTGTTTTTATTCCAACTTATTGTCGTGTATTAGTTAGTTCTAACTGTTTAATATATCGTCGCTTGAAAAGCAAACTGACATATGTCAAAATTAGGCGATTTTGAGTTAAGTATACAGAATGAATAGCAAAATAGACTAAAAAATTTCTATCAAACCGTCATAACTATAACTTTTAAACTGATAGCGTGAGGTCGTAAGTATCGTTTCGCATTTAAAGAAATATCCCTATTCCAAAAAAAAGTCACAAAAAAAAAATATCAGACTGCGCCGAAACAAACCGGTTAATATGTTTTTTTTTTATTTTTGATACTTTTCATTTGTAACACTTTGCCTAGAAAAAAATATGAAATCATGATGGAAAAGTGACACTTTTCATTTTGTGTCAATTAACTGCCAAATTGTAGTTAATTATTTTCGTGGTAAAATGTTTCAAATTGCTTTAAGTCTTTTTACCTTGGAACGAAACTAGTTCTATGAACTGCAAAGTTATTTTGATTACTTTAAAAAGTGTCACTTTGGCAATAGCTTAAGTATTATTTTAAATAATATAACACGAGTTTTTTTTAAAGATTGCCTTTTGATTCGTTATTAAAATTAAACTTATTTTAAGTTATTAATAAAAATATATATATTTTTTGACGATGAAAATTGTTGATTTTATTTCAAAACTAAACGACACTTTTTCAAACATTTAATTTTTCTTTTTTTTAATAAGTAGCTATTTTGATGCAAAGTGACATAAGTCAAAAAATTTTGTTTAAAAAACTTTTTTTGTTGAAACTTTCCCATGACACTTGAGAATGACACTTTGGTATTCATTGAAATTAAAAACTTAAAAGCTTTTAAAGTAATGAAAAACTTCGAATAGCGGTTAAGAAAATTTATGAATTTTGACATATGTCAGTTTGCTTTTCAGGCGACGATATTTAAATATATTGTGCAAAGTTACTAAGGTGGAATAAAAACAAAATAAACTTTGTTTTATATTTTTAGTTAAGTTATACATTATTATTTTTAACATTTCAAACTAAATTTAGGTGAAAACAAATTTCGTGCACAAATTATTTACCATAGTTGGGTATTTTTTTCTGAACTTTGGTTTCCGGCCATTTCCGGTAGCCGTAGTTGTCAATTATTAACTAGTGATAATCAGGCAATAACTGGGAAAAATTCAGGCGCGCAAAAATAATGTCTCAAAATCGGTCCCTAGCTCTCGGTCTATTATAAAAGAAACATAATTATTAAAAAACAACGGTAAAACCTACAATAGTGCAATGTCATACTATACCTTCTTGGAAATAGAATTACCTTGAATTGAAATTGTGTTTTCAAGAAGAGATGGTTTTAGTTTTTTATAATTTTCTCAAAAATTACAAGACATTTGAGCATACGGTTTTCTGTTTTTGAATAAAAAGTAATAGGAGCATTGAATTTTGGTAATAAATACTTATTAACATACAATTTTGAAAAAATTAGTTTGAAAATTGGGTTTTCTATTTTTTTTTCAAAATTTTTGGTTTGGAAATTTATTTTACAAAATCTATTCAATAAAACAACTTTATTTAAAAAGAACAAAAAGGAATAGAAATCTGGTTTTTTAAAAAGAGACAGCATGACATTGTAGATTTTAAAAATTTCTGTGGTCAAATGGCAAAAAGTTATAAGTGAATCTTTAAAATTTTACGCACGTTCTTGAAGATCAAATTGTAAATAAAAATCCAAAAGTTGTTTTGAAAAATTAAAGTCTTTTGTTTTCTTTTTTGGTAAATTTTATTTTCTCGTTAATATATGAAAACAACTTTCTGTTTTTTCATAACATTTTAAGCTACAAAAATACACGAAAAATTAGCAAATGCACATTTTGCCATCTCACCAGAGATGGAAGAAAATAGATCCCCCTTCTATACGATTTTTTTGTCCAATACGCAAGTTGAGTCACGGCAAAATATTATGGGAAAGAGGCATCTACAACCCTTCATTTTTCCGGGAGGGTCATTTTTCAAACAAAAAAAAAAAAAATACGTATGAAAGAAAAGAAATACTTAAAATCAACGGTAATACTTAAAAGGTCATGCAATACTTTTTTGTAAAGCAAAAATTTTTTTTTGTTATTTTATTGATAAATAATATTATTTTAGTGAACATATATTATAAAAAACAATTTTTACTAAACATTTAAAAAAAAAAATTCAAACTGGCTTTTATTATTTTCAAGTTAAAAACAATAAAACAGGATGTTAAAATGTCTTTTACTTTAAAAAAACAAAATTAAAATAACTCCGTGAACTCGAAGATGTCGCATTGTCGCGTCACCGGTGGATTCTTTAAAAATATATTAATTTAAAACTGTTCACTAAAAAATCTTAATTTACAAATGTAAAAAAAGAGATTTCTGGCTTCACAAAAAAGTATAACATGATGACAGCATTGTAAATATAAACGTTGACTTTTAGTAGTGTTTTTCTTTTTTAAGTAACTTTTTTTTAGAAAATTGCCTCTCCTAAAAAAAATTGGGGGGTAATAGACGACCCCATTCTATACAGTTTTGTTCTTGTCTTGAGCTTTCGATTTTTCACATTGTCCTATGTAGATGTTGTTAACTCATCAGAACCGTTGCGCCGGTGTGGACACCAGAGTAGACTTAAACCCGAGTTTAGGGTCGAAGTCACCTTCAGAATACGAATGTTCGGGAACTTCAAATTTTTTTTTGTTTATTTCATAAATGTTGATGTGTACATGATCGTCAATAAAAACGTAAATTGTTCGAATATTTTTTTTAGTTTATTTAGTTTAGTTTATTTTATCAAGCAGAGCTTACAACCTCTTACAAATAACTATTATGACCAAAATTTTAAACATTGCTCATTCTAGATAGGTACCTATTCGTAAGTTAAAAAACAGACAAAAATCAATATAGTTATATACATTAGATTTCTGATTTTCATATATCTTTATCAGACAGAGAGTGACAGCTATAATATTATTTTTTTAATAATATTCCCCAAAAAATAAATCGTCTGCATGTATTAGCATATTATTTTCTTTATCTTTCAGATGTATACTTATATAACTATTTTAACCCAATGGGCTTTTTTTATTAAAAGAAAATGTCACCGTGAAAAATCTAAAATCAACGAAAACCTCACTCAACAAAAGATGATTGAATTGCTTTTGAAAAAAAAACGAAAATCCCATAATATAAAAGTTAAGTACACCCATAAAGAGGATAGCAACTCTTCAGCCAAATGATTGAGATAAAAAGTAAAGAAAGATATAAAATAAAGCCAAATAATTTATACATTCGTGGATAAATTCGCAATTCAAGCACTTTTATTCTTACAAATCTTACCTGCATATTTTTTTACAGCCTTAAATAGAAAACAAAAAACAACATCAACACGCCTCAAGGGTAACTTCCTCTTTCAGCCTCTCTTCACTCGAATAATAAACGAAATACTCTTTGAAGTATACGTTTACATTTTTGAAAACTTACCTTTATGCCTTAACTTGACTTGAGCTGAACTTTTATACACATCCTTACTCTTCATCATACATACCCAAAGTTTGTTTAAATTTGTTTTATGCATCCTTATAACTAATACAGTAAAAGTTAGTGGTTGTATTATTGCAACTGCAACACATTCTCATATTTGACAGTCAATTATATAGGGTGACCATCTGTACTATATTTATTGCTAACATAAAACCGTGCGTAGCTAATGTTGCTCTTTGCAACTAAAATATATTATTTTTTACATTTAAGTCTTTCCACATTTTTTTTGGGATAAAAATACCCTACGTGTCAATCCATATCATATAGGTACATACATTCATTATCAATTCATATTCATATATATTCATTTCTAGGAGCCCACACCAAATTTTTGGGTCGCAGGGACAACCGAAAAAAAAAGTAGATGACTCGACAGCAGGGGTGAAGCTCATTAAATAAACACAATTGAAGCAATTCATGATCGCTTCTTTTGTGAGTTATAGTATCTTAAAAAATCACGTTTTTGAGACATAAGATAATTAATATGCCTAACTATGCAAAATTTAGTATTATTATAATAAGTGCTCTCAAGTTCTAGCAAAAATGCTGGTCCAACACGTTTCAAGTGTGGCAATGCTTTTGCCCAAATTCACAAAAAATAATGATTTTTTTCTTTTCAAGATAACCAAATACTTTCTGCTGCAATGTGTAGATAAACAATCTCTCATAACAAATATAAAGGTCCACGGCAGACGGCATAGCCATGTTTAAACGTACATTTATAATTAGAATTTTGTATTAAATAAATGATTAATAAAGTACCTTAATAATAATAATAAAAATGAAGGTCCAAGACGATTTAAGCATGGCGTTCCCCCTACCAGTTTTTTTATTTTTTCAAAATTTACAAAAAAAATAATTTTCAAATAATTTGTATAACCGAAATCGGTTTTCACCCAAAATATAGAGAATACCTTACTGAGCACATATAAGTAGGTCCAAGAGACCATTTGAGCGCAGCCAAGTTTTCGAAAACCTTAAAAAATCATTTTACTGAATTTTTGAAAAACTTAAAAACGGTCTGGCCGTGCTCAAATCATTTGTGTTCGGGGTGGTATTTTCAATAATTTGATGAAACTCAATTTCGGTTATACCATTAAGCTAGCAACTACACCTGTGTCTCGAGAATGGAAAGAGGTACAAACAAACTAATGGCAGGTTTGCAAATGTACAATATAATATGTAGGTACAATAAATTTTTGTAACAAAATGTGATTACGCTAAATGGGATTTGTCAGTTTGATAGACCTATCAATGAGAGAGATTACGCTATCAAACAATTAATAATGAACCAAAAAATATGGGTTGCAATAGCAAAACGCTATTAAAAAAAGAAAAAGGAATAATAAAAACAATTGAAAATTTTTTTGCCACAGAAAGCTAAGTTTTTTTTAATGGTTATATGGCAAAATATATCTCCTGGTCCGAAAAGTATTTACCCTGGCCTTCCAAAAAGTAACAAAATGTCTATAAAATGACTTACTCTAAAGTGAATTCAACATAAGTAGAACAAATTATTTTTTGTAGACCCATCCATATTCTACTGCAAGTTCTTAGTCCATGAATTTATGTCCAAATTGATGTGTGGATAAGTCGTACGACCATCTGGTTTTCAGTGAAAGAGTTAAAACAAAGATAAGCATTAAATTTTTACTAAACAAAACTTAATTAATAAACGCAACGCATTTTGCAATAACATTTCAATTTAAAAACACTTTAAAAGGTCTTGTTGGAAATTCAATCAAAAATGCAAAAACACATCAAAGGACATTTAGTTAAATGAAACCGCAAAACCTTTAACAAAAAAAAATTATTTTTAAAAATTCAAAATCATAGTTTATACAAACAAAGGTTTCAAAGATCTGATTCTTCGATAAAATTTTCTAATGGGTTCTGTCTGGGAATTCATGAAATTAATTTCATCCTCGCTGTTAGCATAAAATAGTCAATCTAAAGCTTTCCCAGTTTCTAACATAAAAAATATAGATACATTCCAGAACTAACCTGCAAACTGTGAAATTCACCTTAACCAGAGCAACCCTTTCACATGGTAAACCAAATTTGCCTACGTTTGGCATCTTGATTTCAATGCCACCACCAACACTCACAAGGACGGACAGAAGTGGATTCAAAACATCATCTTAAATGAACTACTCCCACTAAACTATATAAACTTCAAGAGGCACAACCAAAAAGAAAAGAGGAAGAAAAGGCCAAAGACTTGCCGGCGCCACCACATGGCGTTGCGTTCTGACAACAGTTCGTAGGCGCGGGCAACATAAAGGTAGAAACAAAAATCCCATGGAATATAAACAGATGTAGACGTTCGTTGAAGCTCTTATGGAACAATTTCAACGATCGATATTTTAGGGTGAATGTGTTACATAACAGTTATGTGGCGACAAGAAACGCAGGGGTCGAGGCCAATATCAATATTAAGCAGGTCTATGCAAAGTCAAATACGCGCCAGAATTTAATTCCTTGTTTTCAGCTAATTGGTTCGGCTGAGCGTTAAATTAGTTAAACAACTTATTGCAAAGATGGCATTCCAATAAATTTGAACAAAGTCAATATAGCAAAAACCCCATCCGCAGACTATAAAGTCATTTCTCATTCGATTTGTTTGACTTTAATCGGGAACATCTGGCGTATACTTGTTTTTTTTTTTATTTTTTTAGAACATCGAGGGTGGAGAATAGTGTTGTATTGTTTACATGTCGTCGCGCCGCAACTATTTATAAATTCCACCTGATTTGATTGCGAAATTTTTTGCTATACAGCGGATGTTTTGTAAAGGGTATACTTTAAAGGTTACTCACCTTGCGATATCGCGCCTGAGCTCCTTCGGCGTTGCCACTTTCGATTACTTCGATTTCATCGGTCTTTGACGTCTGCCCAGCTGCACCTACACTGCTCTTAAATGACATTTGTTTCTGCAGTAATGCTGTATTGCAACCCCCAGTGGGGTTGGGTACACCCCCACTGCTGCTACCACCCGAAACCACGCCAACACCGCGGCCATTTGTAGCGGCAGCAATGCCACCCCCAATCAAGCTCCTCGATGTTATATCCACCGTCATGATGTTGCACTCAAAATGACTATGAACTCGAAAACATTGAGAACGTTAAATAAAATAGAAACCCTTATTTCCGGGATGGGTTAAACTTAATGATTTATTCACACAAACATGTGTACAGGACAATCAGCCCCGAGGGAAAGTCATGATTTCTTCTTTTTTTTTTCACTTTCTTTTCAAGGATTAGATTTGGTATTTTTTCACTTCACTTATTTTTTTTATTATCACAGTGAAATTTTTAAGATTTATTTCTGAAAATTCTTCAGCAAGACAATGAAATTGAAAAACAAAAACAATTTTGTTATACAAAATAGCAAAAATACGGTTCTTTTCAACCGCAACTTTTGGTTTGTGAAAATTCTGTGAAAATTGTTAGGAAACTAAGGAACTTTCCAGCTAACCCCTGCGTCTTATATGTGCGAGTGCAAGTATACGAAGAAGAGATGACAGTTCTATGAGAGTGGTGGATATGGATTTTGTGGAGGATTCTTAATCGCAAACTCACCAATTCCAGCTGTTAATTGTGTTTGATGGCAGCCTATATGAAATCTGAAGCAAACTGGTGTGAGTGTAAGTGAATGTAATGTAGCAAAGGGTTGAGAATGGTGGATTTTGAAAGCTTTAAGCTTGAGAGTTCCGTTGGGGATGTTTTGTTGTTTTTTTATTTTAGTGAAAGTGAACCGGAAGTGGAATTGTGAATTCAAAGACAAAATATTTGTGATTTGGTTACGTTGAATTTTAGACTGGAGTTGTTATATGGAAAAGCTTACGTACAATTAATATTTAATATTTAAAAGTGGAGTTGGCTTAAATCTATTTTAAGCATTTTTCAAGAGAAAGATTTAGAGCTTTTGGAATATTCAATTCAAATATTGATGAAACCTGTTTAGTTGGAGGTTTAAATTTCAAGTAAAGTATATCAATATTGTTCTTCACTCTTTTTCAATGAATTTCCGAATTTGAAAAATAAGTTAAAGTCGGAAAGTTATTTGGAAAATCGGACTTATCGAGATTTTTAAGAAGTTCTGCATAAGTTCCTTATGCAAACTAGTCTCTTCAAGAACTGTGACATGCTATAATAACACAAACAAAGGCGCAAGTGCAACTACACTCACCAGAACGAAAACTTAGCCACGCTTTATCTTGATTTAACAGTACATAATTGTTTGATGTGTCTTATGAACCCAATTTAGGGATCCTGAAGGATCTCTTCAACGTACCTATCGCGTTGCATTTAACGATGTCAAAGGACGTACAGCGCAGGTACTTCTTTCGGAATCATACCTTTAGTTAGTTAGTTAGTTAATTTTCTTTATTTTATGAAAAAAAAGTAATACAATATTTTTGTTTCAGAAATACGAACATGGCGAAAGTGCCGTCTGCCGGAATAGAACCTCCATGAATGACAGAGTATCTGAGGTGGTGATGGGTACAAACCGCTTTCCTCATAACGTAATGAATAACGGAAATCTAAACAAAAGTGATAACCACTTTCCTGGACATGTTTTGGTCTGGACGCTTGCTAAATATTTCCGAAATGTTTCTCTCTTTTTCCAGTTTTCGATCCACATATATTGCATATACTCAACTCCTTTTAAAATTTCCAGCGACAAATCCTCGTTTCCGCAGGATCTTAGAAACCGCATCGTTCGTATGTTTAGTCAACCTGGTTGATTGATTGATTCTGTATGTGCCAAAACTCAAAAGTCTTGGCATGGGGTAAAAATGGTTCCAAAAGCCATTTTTACTTGTTAACTAGGACAATATGCAGTAGCTAATAGGTTTTCTTAGTCGTAGATAGTTAAATCTTTCTATGCTAGATTCGTCCTCTTCGTGGGTGGTTTGCTTAAATCAGACTGATTTTCTCATATTTAGCCCTTATGCGGTTTGTCATTAGTATATACTTGTAGATTGTCATGCGTTCGCTTACGTGATCGTAAGATCGTAACTTAAGATGTCTTCTCGTTCCGCCGACGTTATGCTACAATCGCAAATATGAAGAATTAAAGAGCAAGTCCTAGAAACGCCTGGGAAAAACAACCAGGTTAACATCACAAGCAGATTTATATGTGAAGTGGTTAAAGAAAAGAAATATGTCTTTCAAGCACTATGGCGTATGTGTAATATTTAGTTGTTTACTTTTTTTTACATGCAATTTATGCTTCCTTAAAAAAATAGTTAACAATCAAATCATCATAATGATAGCAAAACCGAAAAAAGGGATTTCAGATTTCAGAAATTTAGCTCATTGGTTTTTACACGCCGCAACTTTTGAAGTGTTAAAACTACAAAAAAGCTGTAGGCAAGAAAGAAATAGAATCATATTTTCTACCGAAAAACTTCTAATATTCTTTTTGTCCGATTCTTAAGTAATTTAAGTCAACTCGTTATTCAAAATGGCTGCTAACGTGAACCCAGCAACTTTTTTTTTTTGTTGTTCGATCGATTTTTACTACGCTGTCCAATTCCAGTTACGCAACCCTAGAACTCGCATCCCAGCTTTTGGGAAAGCAAAAATGCGTTATTGTGTTGCTATCCTCACTACAAATCTGATAATTTTTTCCCAAAACTCGTAAGCATACAGTTTTAGTAGTCAGTTAAACAGTACGTTAGTTATGAAAAGCATAAACTCAACTGGCTTTTAAACAGTCTGATAATAATGGAGAAATTTTCAGGCAATGTAATTAGCTATTTTAAAGAATAACATAACTAACTACATCCAAATTCACAATGTTAGAGTGAGAAGTCACTATTATAGGATCGAATGGAATAGATAACTATACTTTCAAATGAAATGTCATTTTTGTTTTTTTTTTAGTTGTTGTATTTTTTCTTTTATTAAAGTTTATAAATACTTGACTATATATTTTCTTAACCGAAATCTTCTCGTGAAGTCATTGTATTTCCATTCTGAAAAATACCAGCCCTCTTCTCACAACTCTTTATTTTCTAGAAACTGGGCGTAATCAACCTATTTCACTTTCTTCTTCAATTATAACATACATATCTTAAATATCAACAAAATTCATTTCAGACAATAGCTATACGTACACATTTTACTTTTCTAAAATCAAATAGCAAAAAGATATGTACTGCACTTTTTGACAGCCAAATAATTAATTCATATTAAAATCTTCTTATCTCGCTTTGTCTGAAACGAACAATTGCTAATTGACAGTTGAAAATCACTTTTTTTCACTAACTGAGAAATAAGTAGGTACTAACTAAAACTGACTGTTTAACTGACGATTGAAAAACTGGCCCTTAATCGTGCATGTACGAAAAACTAATTCGAGAATTTAAATTTCTCCCCCTAACACTAAATTTTTGATTTATATTCCACAAATGTGGTTTTTAATCTTTCCACTCCCAAAAATAAAAACTTTAAATTGCAGTTTTAAAATCTTGCTTTATTTCAATTTATAATTAAATTTATAAGTTTCACAAAATTTGAAGTAATTTTTATAATTATAATATTTAAGCGCAATGTCAAAAACATTTAACGCATTCTAGAAATTATACGTTGGAATTCACGCAATTCAAGCATAAATTATTAATAAATTATTCATTCAAATTTTTATTAATTCTTTATTGTATATGTAGCTTTGATTGTGCATTGTTTTTGTTTTTTTTTTCAATTCGTTAGTTTAATTTAAATATTATTTGCTACATAATAAATTTTAATGTTACAATAGAACCTAATTTCGTTAAAAATTTGTGCAAATGTTATTTTTTTTTCTATTTGTATTGCCATTTATTATTAATTTTTTTTATTTATAATTTGAAGTCATAAGCCTATTTATTATTATTTTATTTAATGTGTTTACTTTGTGTTTACTTTTTAATGTGTAATTTCAAATCCATTCAAAGCGAATTGAAATGACAATCTTATTTTTAAAAATATTTTGTATGTGAGTTTAAAAATATACAAGTATAAAAAATATTATGTCATATTCTTATATAAATATATATAAATATTTTCGTTTTTGGATTTAATAAGACGCTACAGCTTAACATTAATAATAAATTTGTTACTAATTTGAGATTTTTTAGAGATTACATATTAGAAAATTATTTTAAGAAAAAAAAGAAGCAACATTGGTGCTTGTAAAATATTTATTTATTTGTTTTATTTATATTTGTTAAGTTCTATTTTATTTTATTTTTTTTTTTATTTTTTCAACTATTTATGATTTATTTAAGATAAGCATTATTTTTTGAGTGAAAATAGTACGTTGCATAAGCAATTAATTTATCACATTTTTATTTAATTAAAATTAAATATAATTTAATTAATTTCATAAATATAGTTCGTGTTTTTTTCGTAATTTGTCCTGTCATGATTCTTATTTCTTTCATTAAAAAATGTGATTTTTTTTAATTCTAAGAAAATAAATTATTTCGTAGTATAATTATTTAAGTATAATAAATTAATTTGTTAAATACAGTTTTTTTTTAACAATAAAAAATGACTAGATAAACCAGTGGATGCATAAGAATATTATTTTAATTGTTTTATTTATTTTTATGTAGTTGATGAAAAAAATATTTTTCTTTTCTTGTATTTGAAGTGGAATGTATTTTTTTAATACATAATTGAGTTACGAAAAATGCAACGCTGATGTTCTTTTTTGTTTTAATTTCTTAAGGCAGGTAATGTTATTATTATTAAGATAGAGCTAGGTATATATAGATTCGGTAAAATAGCTATGAATTGGATTTTATTAAAGGAGCAGGATCGGTATTCTTCGGTTGTCTTATAATAAAGTAACACAACAAAAAAAAAAACAACAAAAATACAATTTCAAAATTAAAAGAAACCATAATAGTCAATTTGTAGACATGTATATAAAAATTAAAACACTAAATAAAGAAGAGAGCATGATTTAAAAAAAAACTTAATTAATCACTTAAGTCCACATTGTATTAAAATAAGAACTTTGATATTTTCTATGCACACTATCATCACTTTCACTCCTGCACCACAACTGACATGACATATATAAGGTAGAGGTTGAACTGAAGGTACATACATATGTCTGTTCTTCAAAAAATAGCACCATTGTGCGCTGTTTTTAAACTTTTTATATGCGAATATAAAACAATATTATATAACAAAAATTTATATAAATAAAACCCGTTCAGGTAGAAATAATTTGTTTCATTTTAAACGAATACCTTTGTTTTTCGAATGATCATACTTAATTCAGCAGATGGAACTCACTCGATTAATTAATTAAATAAACTTAAAATCTAGGATACAATAAACAAATGAGACAAAAGCTTATAAGAGGTCAGATGAGCTGCAAGAGTAGCAAGAGTCCCCGAAGAATCTTCGTGTACAGGCACAGTTGCATCCTTGCAATGAGCACTTGATTGCATAAGCTCAAAAAATTACAGAATTCTATCCAATTTTTGATCAACAGGCATTTGTTTAAACGGTACAGTGTACTCCAAGTGCGAAGAGTTTAAATTCACTGGATTACGCCCTGGATAAAAAAAAAAAAAAAAAAAACAGTGGTGTTATACATTTATTATGTATATTTTTGTTTGTCCCGATTTCCTGAAAAGGTAATTTAGGTGTCACAGCTCTGAATCAAATGAATCCAACGTTTGTCGTTATGAAGGATTGTTGTACCGTCAAAATAAGAAGTAAATTGATTGAAACTTGAAGTACGAAATTAAAGACAGCAAGCTAGGGATCAAGCTGGCTAGAGAAGCATATTACATGAGGTCGTTCATCATACTATGGATGAAATACTGTCCATATAAAGTTCCTAAGGAAATCGATAGATGACATTATGGTTCGATGTGCTTAGAGTTGAAAAATTTGAGTTGACTCAACAACAATCTGAGTCAGATTGATAAACTTAGCAATGAGCTATAATAATTTACCCAGAGGTGTTGTCTGCCCAGAGTAGCGGAGCCAACTAGAATTGTGCACATTGAAATTACTCGGAACGTTATGCATTACCCATGAGTGCAAGGATAATTGACAACAATAATACAGCAGAACAATGGATCTAATTTGTGTAAAATAAAATTGCTGCCCAAATTTCGGACTTCGACTCTTTCGGGAAGTCTTATTTATTACCCACACGAGCCAAAATCGCCCTACATGATCGATCTTTACTTTAAGATTAACAAGAACATACGAGCAAGAAATTAAGCGTTGGATTGATGATGGATATTCCGACTGAATTGTGAAAGATACTATTCTAGAGCTTCAAGCTTGTAACTATTGTAAAGGAAGCATAACAAGCAAAGAAGTCAAGGTCAAACTAACAAACATCAATTATTGTACCATTTATTTGCGACAGATCATGCAGAACAAAAGACACAATCAATTATTTGAACAGTTTTAGAATCTTCTAATCGGCTTAAATGAGATGCACATTGCATTCGATACCACCAGGTGATTAAAGCAATGTGAACCAATATCTTTAATAAGTTCGCTTAATATATATGTATCTATTAGGATGTTAAGCGTGATGAAAAAAAAGCAAGAATAGATAAACTGATATCTTCTTAAGCTTGGACGAATGGGTCACGTTTCTCGTTAGCAACAGAGAAAAGTTGAATTATGCACTATTTTGATCTTGATCTAAGAGGAAACGTTTTGCCTCGAGCACTTCAATAGTGACACATATCACAGCTATTGCAACTTTGCTCTATTTAAAAATTAAATAATAATACAAATCAATTAACTAAAAAAATCTTAAATAATGTTCATATATGTAAGCTATTTTATCCTACCATAAGTTGTATAATCACTTAACTTAACGAAAACCTATCTATGGCATCCTATAGTTTTGAATTAGTTATGTATAATAAATATTGTTTAAATGATAAATAATAAAATTTGCATTAACTTAAAATTTAAATAAATAAGATTTCTTTGCCTCATTAAATAATAGTATTTTCAGCGGCATACAACAAATTTGTCTGCTTACTTACTTTTATTTCTTTTGTGCTCATTTTCTATTACACAATATTTTTAATAAATAAAAAGATTTAAATTTAAATAACAAAATAAAAAATACTAAAATATTTTAAGCTTCATAAAAGCAATTTATAAATTTATCACAATAATCATGATTTAATTTCAAATAAAAATAAAAATAATAATTAGTTTAATTAGTTTCTCCTAGATTTTTGGTTAAACTACCTCCTTAATGGTGTGACTTTTTTCGAAACACTCAAGGTCGGCCGTTTGTCACTTGTTTTCGAACTTGAATCCTGCTTAGGCGATGGCAATGCTGATGGATTTTTATAATAAATATCAATGCGATTCATTTCTTTGGTTCCGCCTGCAATCATTGATGGCAGTGCCTTCAGAAGGCCATGTGTTCCTGTTGGAATTGGCGGTGTTGTTGGTACTGATGGTCCGCAACGATTGTATAGAAACGGCATGGATTGTGTGAGATTAGTGTGCAATGTTAAAACCGACTCCAAGTCAGCTTCCTGAGCATGAGTTGTGAAATCATTGAATAATGCAATTGGTATTTTTCCATAATTATCGAATGAATCGATATAAGCTTCTGTATCTCGATTGTAACCTTCGAGATAGTCACCCAATAGCTTGGCTACCATTGCTGAACGGTCTTTGCTCATAACACGATAATTGAAAGGATTTTTAAAGAAAACAGGTGCTTTAATCCCGCCATTTACTCGGCTGATAAATTTCAATATCAATTTCTCATGATAGTCTCGAGGTTCTTGAGTCAGTCGTCTTAAAATCGATTCAAGGTAAAGACCAAATGTTTGTCGAGCTTGAAGCTGAGTCATTTCGGAACCATTTTCGATGAGTTTTCGAATTTGTTTTCGCAATCGCCTTCCCTCTTCGATGCATTTGGGTTCAGTTTTCTTTCTACCAAAGGATATGGGGGTAGCAGTTTCTAAAACACGTTCATACTGATTCATTCGTTCATCATAGCTATTCTCCTCATTGCAGCCTGTTCCTTTGGATTCCCTGCCATACAAGTGATCGAATAGCATTTGATTAAAATTATGCGGCATAATCATCGAATACATTCCTTGACCCTGGGTGAATGTTGTTGATATAGGGATACCCGATGCGGGATCCAAGAACGCAGAGTACTTTTGCATACTGTCTTCCGTGGGAAAAATGCGAACAAATCCACCTCGACGGGCATTTTGCAAACGCACATTACGAATTACTCGCTGCTCTTCAGCGGTCAGTGGAACTTTGTGCTGGACGGAACCGCTTTTCTTACTTGTTCCCAGATGATCAGCCGAGTTTGTTCGTCTACCATAACTGACATTGCGAAAACGTGACCATGTACTATCGTAATGAGCTCGCATCAACTGACTATAGGCAGGAATTCCAACCAAAGTTAGCAAATCAGTTATGAGGGCAGCTTTGACTTTGGTATCGATTGGACTGTCCACACCCATGGACGGGGACAAGTTTATTTCTAGCAGCCATGGTTTAAGAGTATCGTCTATGAGGATATCGAAGCCATATAATTCAAAGCAGTTGTTACCATTGGGCACAAACATGCGACATGCTGAAATTATCGACTGAGCCGTAGCAAAGATGGATTTTATTATCAAATCTTCTATGTTGGACATCAATTGGCGGGTATCACAACCTTGACTCTTTAAGTGGCGCAATAAGGCAGAGAGTGTCCATTTATGACCGACGTCTTCATCTTGGGCATCACTGGACTTAATGTAATCCGAGTGGTACTTATTAATGCTGTAATTGCACAGGTGCATGCAAGGGTTCCAAAGATTCTCAGCATTTCGATCGTATTTGACTGTGGCCAAACGGACAAGACCTTCTTCGTAAACATAAATAAGGAGTGGATCAAAAGAAGTCACTAAAACGTAGACACGTAGATCACATTTGTGTCCATCGATGCAAAGAGGATCTGCAACATATTTTGAGACAAGCACTTGCTCATCGGCACAAATTTGGTCGGGCTGAAAAAAAAGAAAATAATTGTAGTTAGAAAGTACTGGTCGGATCGAAAGAAAATAAAAATAAAATTTTAATTAGAAAGTAAACCCTTTGTTAACGACATTTTTAGTCTAGTAAAAAAAAATCACAAAAAAATGGTTGCGATTACATTGACTGCCTAATAAGCTAGATTTTGGTAAAGGTCTTAAATGCGTCATTTCATTATGTCAGAAGCCCCATCAATGCCGCTTGTGCGATACATATAGAAGATTAGATCGAGCTCCTGTCTCGCGTGGTAACAATATATAGCTTCAGGGTAAAGCTTCGCAACTGTGAAGGTAACTACCAGATAAGCTCCTTTCAACCTGAGGCCAGACTTTTTTCCAGTTGAAGTACGATACTGATAGTCATGCAGGTAAGCACCACAAAACAACATTAAAAACACCATTACGACACAATGGACGATGAACCCTCAGAACACCAGTTGAAGTAGAAGATCGGAAGCCTCTAGGCATGTCTTCTTGGAAATAGAAACATCAACACAATAAGCGTAAAAAGTACTATACACCACCTACAAGAGGACAAACCAAACTCATTGAACTAATCCACCTATGGAAAGCCTCATTGGAGAGCACTGTACGATTCTGTGAGCCCTCACTATTAAAAAGGATACAATTGAATACATAATTCCTTTTTGTCCTCAACACTTCCATACAAGGGATATCTCTTATATCAGCGTCAGTGAGAGCAGTCAAGAATTGTGGACCGTCAATATTCAATTGATGCTATTAAAGGTGAATAAGCAGGACATTCCTGTCCGGCAGCCCGGTTTTCAAGTTTGAGGTTTTTGTCCCCTTTCTAAGTCATCACTGGGACCTCGAAGTCGAAAGCTTAGGAGATAGTCTTTATACCCCAAGCTACCTGTTCAAGTTCCATTAACTACAGAAAATACATTACTGCTGGACTATGATTGATAGCTCAATTATTTTGTCGAATAAAAAAATTTTCAAATGTGATACTTACAGAATTCACGATGAAAATTCCACGACCTCGACTAGATGCGGCTGGCTTCACAATCCATGGTCCACGATATTTATTATGTGCCGATACTAAATCTCTATACTCTATTGGCAGTACAAATGATTGTGGCACAATATCGAAATGCTTGAATCCCCTCAAGTGTTGCATTTTCTCAATGTTCTTATACAAGCGGTCCTTTCGTGTCAACTCATAAGACCTGCGATAGAGCTAACCAAAATTAACGAAACTTTCAAAAACAAAGGTAATTCCAATTTCGGAGTTCTTCACTACAGAATCAATGTAGCATAATTCATTAGTTTGGATTAACAAATTGATTGATACTCATGCCAATTTCAAACTTACCTTGGAAAATGATTGACCCGTTGGTATGGTGTAAGATTTCTTAAAATATCTGGCTTCATGTGCACACCTGTCCAAAGAATGTTGAAATTTTGTTCACCCTCAGCTTCGGTTAGACCGTGTCGAGCGAATATTTTCTTCAAAAGTTTTGTTTCAGTATTCATGAACTTGTAGGTAATATTTAATTTCACAGCAGGCAGATCTTCCGATTCCGGTTGATCTTCGTCATGTTCATTCTCCTTATTATCAAAAGAATCACTTTTTTGTAAGGCAACAGTATCACCTGTATCTGCGCTGTGCACGAAGATTGTTGGTCGACTATTGATGGTTGCCAGCCTGGACAGACGTATGTCCTCCTCGACTTCAAGCGGATCATCGCATTCGCTAGATATCGATGTCTCGCTAGAGGACAAAGAATCATGTAGACGTTTCTTTGGTGACTTTAAGAGTTCTTTTTGATGAACTCCTAATGGTTGCTTTCTATTGCTCGAACTATTGCTAAGAGTCTTAACATTTTTTGGCAGTGACAGCAATACTTTGGCTTTGCTATTAGAATTGTTGACTATGGAGGAGGTTTCCAAAGATGATGAGTGATGAGACTTGTTGGCTGAAATGTTAAGCGAGGAAGAACTATCACTACTGCAGTTTTCAAGACTAGTATTGCTAGTTGAGACATTTTGGTCATCGGCATCGGTGCCAACGTAGTCATCGTTACGTGAATTTAATATACTGGTGCGAAAAACTAATACGGCATCACGTGAGCCAATATGGCCACTTGTTATCCATGAATTATCTGAGGGTTTCTCAAAAGTTTTCACACTGAAATAAAATAAAGACAAATAAATTATTATTATTTCTAAAAATCGATGTAATTTAATAAATAGAATATAAGTACATTATGTGTATGTGTTGTCGTCGGATGTGGGATGTGGAATACAACAAACTGAATGTGTTTAGTGAAGAATTTATATACAAATTAATAAAGTTGGTTTATTCTTGTCTTGAGACAAAATTATGTATATGAATATTTGAATGGATGTGTGGGGAAAAACGAAACGCGACGACAAGTCTAGCATAGTGACAATTAAACTTAATTTCCGTTGGATTAATTAAGTGTGAAACTTGAGTACGCCAAGAATTATAGAGGGATTAATAGCTTTTAAGTGGGTTGGATATTATTCACATTTAATTATTATAACGTATGGCAGGACATCTTCATGGCCAAGACCTACTCCTACATATATGTAGATACTTATACTTTTAATTAATATTTTGCATACGTTGCTATATCTTCTGAATTGGAAGGGACCAATGAATTACCCTCAATATTTTACTATAAGAAGAGTCTTACTTTGTTCAAACGTTTACTATTTTAAATTGTAAATTTAGGTAATCAAATGGGTTATTGTAATTACTGTTCTTTTTATTCTTAATCAAATACTGGCTTTATACTTTTTGATGTATGAATAAATCCATACAAAATGGATTCTCTGAGTGAGAAGCTAGAATATAAAAATTTTAAATTGAAGACTCCATTTTTGTAAAAGGAGTTTCTAGTTAATGGGTTGACCAATTTACACTTATATTAATATTCGTTAGTCCTAATAATCCTAATATGCTCATTGCTCAGTTCAAACCCTCAATTTTTCAATAGTGTATGTGGTACCTATGTGTGTGGCAACTTCAAACGAAGCAAAAACAAATACTAAAACAGCATTTGTTCTTATTTGTCATTCCTAATTAACTTCCTGAACTTAGAAAATGAAATGAAAAAAAATCACTGTGCATTGCCGAATAGCATAGTGATAAGAATGACAATCCATAGTTCAGCAAGCTATTCTAAACTGTTCTGGTTAGAAAAGTACAAGTTTTTCTTGTTCAGTGTGACATTTTCTGTTCTGAACTGTGTTCAATTTATCTGCTTCTTTTAAATTATTATTTTTTTTTTAATCAGATACGAAAAGTTAAGGACAGAATTTTCGAAAATTAGAACAGATTTGTGAGAAGTATCAAAATCAGCTGTCTTCAATTTGTCGTTTTCAGTACTTTTAAATTATACACTAAAGCCTAGTATGCAGCTGAAGTGAAACGAATTTTTACGTTGTCTCCAAAAACATAGACGAAATGTTAACGAAACGGTACCAGAAAAATTTTCATGTAGAGTTCCATCATTTGTGAAAAAAAAAATATTTTTCAAAATACACAAAAAACAAATATAAAGAACAGAACTCCATTTTATAATCAGAGGGAGTCTTATTCACTTTCGGTAGAATTGCTATTAGCGAATCCGCAAATCATACGCGGGAATAAATGTCGGTAACGTTGTTCGTAAAATTGGTATCACTGAAAACGAAAGGCATCTGCACCACATCCGCACTCCATACAAAAAGCAAATCCGCAGTGAAATTGGTGCGGATAAAAGTGATATTTATGCAAAAAAAAAATTGAAAGAAAAAGCAGATAGTTAACAAATCTGAATTAAAAAAAAAACAGAAATAAAATTTTTTGGATCGCCGAAACGCATACCTAGTTTTTTTTTTGCAGTAATTCTAATAATTTACCGACAATGGCCGTTTTCGAAAACGTTATCTGGTTTTTTTTTTTGTCAGGAAACTTTGGTGTCGTTTTTTAACCAAACCGTGGATATCTGACCAGAAATATAGTCCCCATGATCGAAGACGCAGACCAATATCTGCAGATGTACTTCATTTCTTTGGAGGATGATCAAGTTGATAGGCGGTACAAAGGGGCAATTTTATTAGTGTTAAAAATCTTCATTTAACAATTGCGACAATTTTTTTTATGCGAATAACACTTTGATCACATGTTTCAAACCGTGATAGAGAGAACGAATTGAAGTATACGCATGAGTATACACAAGACACAATGACATATGTACGAAACTACGGAACACCGAACTAATTTACCAACTTACGTGTATTCCGAACGAGATTAAAAAAAAGTTGTGTCAATGACAAAAACCAAAAAACCGCCCCGATTGAATTGTGAGAGTATTTAAGCAGAAACTGAAGGTGATGATGGACGTGATCGTGAAGCATCGAGTGTTTGGCATTACATGATGTTGGCAGAAACCTACATAGTCTCATTTAATAAAGGAACAAATTGCGGTCTGATGAAGAAGACATATATCAGCTGAAAATCCCAACTCAATTCCGATGATTCGAGATTTTTAGAACGCAGATGGTGAATGGACCGTGTGGCACATATATAATCCAAAATCACCATGCATGGTTGATGTAAAATGCACAAAACGATACATACGGTCATTACAAAGTTAAACAGTAACGCTTTCAGATTGATATCCAGTAAATCGAGGACGCTCAAAGGACAACAATTAAAAAAAAAAATAAATCCTGTTAATGTGAATATGAACAAATTAAAAAAATGTTAATTCTATTTAGACTATAGGTCCTCTATAGCAGACAAAATGATTGGTTTGTGACTTGTAAGAGTATAGATCACTAAGTTTTGGCCTTGGTTTTGAAGGTGTCGTGCCATATTATTCGTTTATTTTGTTTTTAAAATAACATACTTATATATTATAATTTTCTATACATTTAAAGTTGGTAAGGTATAATTTTTATAAAAACAGTTATTTGGGATTTAAAATGTATACTCTACTAAGTTTATTTTTTCAATATAAATTTACAACTCAAAATTACCGTTTAGTTCTTTTAAGTAGAATTTGAACTTTTGTCCGCGAAATATCAAAAAGTATTCTTGAGTTTTTCAAGCGTTCTTCAAACGGCCGTCTTTAGTGAAGATGTTAGTAAGACCATCATAAATACCATTTCAGCAATAATTTGCCACAAATAAATTTATTTATAAGAGAAAAAAGAAATAAATTATGTAAAAGAGTAAAAGAGATGAAATAAAAAAATGAAAATGAAAATGATAAAGTAAAAACGGTAACTCTTAGCAAAGTTTATTATCAATTTTAACAAATAAAATAAAACTTACGTTCTATTCGATGTATCTGTGTTACGTGTTTCTGAGGAAGGCATGCCGGTCCTGAAAAGAAATAAAAAAAATATAAAAACTTAAGTTACAAAAAAAAAACTTTTGGGGAGTATCTAAATGTGTTTTGATTGCAGTTAAACAATCTTTTTTCAATTGAAATACATGCAAGACTATAAAATTTGATAGACAATTGTTTTTATTTTTATGATGTAATTTGATCACGTGACGAGGAAGACATTTTTCATATGGTGTTTATAATTTCTGCACGAATTGCTTTTTCAAAATGGGGATAATATAGTTTTTTTGTGTATTGTTTTGAAACAATTCGGTTATAGTGATTGTTCCGGTAACTAAATATTTATGTTACAACTGTCAAAGGGGAATTGTTGATGAAAGATTGGAACATTTATAATTGCGTGTAGGATATAAAGTATTAAGCTTGTTAATGTAATTATGTATTTCCTGTTTTGATGGGGTTTCCCTTGTAAGTTTTTCCTTGAACATGACTTGCAGATTTGAAATGATTTTTGCATGTAAAAAGAAAAAAATAGAACGTCGTATTTGCAGCTAAGGGGCTGGTTATAGCGATCAGGAAAACGAAACAGGAAAAAATTTCAGATCGATAATTTATTAGGTTTTTATTGGAATCAAAATACAAATGTTATACTTATCGATGGCAAATAACTCAAAGAATTTTTGTAGATGATTAGAATTTCAGTTGAACAAATACTTTTTGTAAAAAGTGCATTTATCTATTTTCCTGATGGAACTTCATTTTCCGTACGGAAATTCCATCAGGAAAATAATTAAATGTATTTTTTACAAAATATATGTGCGTTATTGAAAATTTTAACATCGCAAATGATTTTGGGAGTCATTTGTCATCGATAAATGTAGCATTTGTGTTTCAAATAAAATCAAAACATATTTAATTATTGATTTGAAAAGTTTTTCCTGATTCGTTTTCCTGATCGCTATAACCGGCCCCTAACATTGAATGGAATTTATTTTCAAAAAGTAAATGTCTCTTTTTTCAGGTCATAATAAAAATTCTATCATCCAATTCCATTTCTAAAATGCTTTGTAGTGGAGAAATAGTTAGTGTTGGATCGTTGGATGCTGTAACTCCCCGAATGTTGTTCACCCTTATGCAGTCGGCAACTCAATGAATTCTAGACACATATACTATAAATTTAACGATACCAATATTGTAAACACCCAAAAAGGTGAATTAATAAAGTCCTAGATATTTCATCTTGAAAGTTTTTGGTTGTTTTTATTTTTATTTTATTTTTCTTGATTCTTTAAATTTATTGTTTTTCTTAAAATTGTTAATTTGCAATTATTATTTATTTAGGTTTTCTATCTCATAAATGATCCAACTTTGTAGTTGTTTGCAAGCTAAACCATAGATATCTAACCAGAAATAAGGTTTTCACGACCTAGTTTTACGTTATTTTATCCATCCAACAACGTGTGAGCGCATGTAATTCATTCCGATTATTTGTCTTTTGAATCTCCAAAGAATGTTTAGCTTCCGGTTAAAATTTAAAATAATACAATCAAAACATAAAATTATATATTTCCGTTTCGAATTTCTAATAAGTATAATTTTAACAATTTATTATATGGTATCTCAGTTTAGCGTTTTCTCTAATATTCATAAATGCAATTTTTCATTGTTTATGGTGTCTCTGCTTAATCAGACTTTGTGGTCGTTTGTAACCGTTGACATCTGACCGGAAATATAGTCCCCCGACCTAGTTTGACATTTTTTCCTTTCAACAAGGTGTGAGCGATGTAAATCGTTCCAGTTATTGCTGAAATACAGACGGATTATGATGTGTCAACAGAATCTCGTAAATCTGGTTAACATTTAAAATTAAACTTAGCTTCCGGTCAAAATTTGAAATTAAAATTATATTTTCCGGCTCGGATTTCAGATAAGCTTAGATTGTGGTGTTTATCTCTGCTTATCGCCTCTAATAACATCGCATTAAAACATAGCATTAAGGAACATAACATTTAAAACATCCCTTAGACTGGCTTTTATTATATAGACAATAGGATTGGGTACACAAATTCGATTTTATAAATGTCAATTTCAAAAAATCGTTTATCAAAATGTCGAAAAGAAAAATGTCGACTGGTCAAAAGACCGACTGTTTGAAATGTCTATTACTTTAAATCATCACTGTGCAAAATGTCGACTATTTAAAATCTCGACTTTCAGAATGTATAGACGGTAATCGATATTTTGACGGTAGATATTTTAATAGTCGATCTTTTAGCAATTGACATTTTGATCATTTAATGGTTTGGGGAATTTTGTTTTCAAGCGCGCGCTTTCATTTTCATTTTCTTGGTCGACAAAAAATAGTTTGTTTTGTTTTGGGATAAAAGTCGACTTGTCGGAATTTCTACCGTCTTATTAGAAAGTTCGTTATTTTTTTAAGTCAAGATTTTTAAAAGTCGACATTTTTTTTTTTACTAACCAGTAAAAAGTAAAAAAAAAATTTCGACATTTTAACATCCGAAAAAATCTATTTAAATCGACATATTTTTTTGTCGAACATTCGTACGTAGCCCTACTAATATCACTGCTAAGTTTTTGAACTTTTTATGGTTTTTCCTTTATAATATGACATATATATACATTTGTAAACTTACCTTTTTTTAGAGCGCCATATCTAGGTAACGAAGTGATATACAAACATGCTTGGAATATCAGTATTGTAGCAAATTTAACGCTCTACCAAACATACCTGAACGCCTTTGTCGTAGAATGTAAGAAAAAAAATCTAAAAATGTTCGAAATTTTTGCAGTTTTCCCCCCTCCCTCTTTTAGGACAGAGTCATCAAGGGCCAAAACTTGAGAAAATGTTCATTAACCTTGCCTAAACAACATGCTAACATTTTAATGACTTCCGAACTTTTTCCATCTAACCCCATTTTTTCCTAACTGCCGACTGCACTACAACATGTTCTTGACGTTTTTTTAAGATTTTCTTAATAAAAGTATTAAGATTTCCTGATAAACAAAATAAAGAAGTTCAATAAATCAATCTTCTTCATTTTTATTGGACTTTATTTTTCGAAGAAAAACTTTCAGAACATTATTCTAACAAAGGCAATTAAAAATAGTTGTCTAACAAAATCTTTCATTTTTTCTGATGATATTAAAACTTTTATGCTACATTTATCAACAACGTCCATTGAAAGTAGAATTTAAATCCATTTTTGGACTCAAGCCAAAACAAATCAAAGTAACACTTTTGCCGTATTATAAAGTTAAGTTTAAAAATATTTTTAGGTCAAAAGAAAATGGAACGGTAGGTATAGTGAAAAACACACACAAGATAACTGTGTGCAATAACGTATGAACTATTTACCCTTTTCTTCATTTATTTTCATTATGTTAATTGTTCACTTAGATTCTGCAAAAATGTGTCAACGCAATCTAATTAAATGCAAAAAAAAAAAAAATTAAAACTGAAAAACTCCGTCTAGACGTGCATAACACACTTATTTCCATTTGTTATTGACATTGGCACCACATTGCTATAAAGATGATTGACAGAATAATCGAAAGAAAAAAAAATTATATCTTATTATGGGTAATGCAGTTCAAATGGCCTAGCTAACATTGTCCACGCATATTTGAGGTTTGAGATAGATGTTGTTCTTGAATGATAGATGCTAGATAACGAGATACAAATAGATAAGTAAGAATAACATGTTCGATGTCTGTCTGTTATTCCCATAAATACATGTTTAGACGACGTTTCCTTTAGATATTGACATATGTATATAAATATATTTCTATTGCAATTAAATACAGAACGTGTACAAACCTATTATGGGGGTCATCAGAACTGATTGTTAACGCTTTTTACACACATAATGATGTGGATTATCATTAGATATCCATCTACAGATTTAATTGTGGTTCTGGCCATCTGTTGCAACGGATCTTGTTTCCTTTATTGGCAAAAGAAAACTTATGTGACAACATGCGAATGAAGGATTTTTTATATTCTTTGGAATTTGGAATGTAAGTTGCACGGGCACTTAAGATACAAAGAGGACACAGGTTTTATTTATGTTAACAGGGTGTTTTTGACTCAATCGTGAATTATGCTTTGCGAATGATTTATGGAGTTCTTTTTCTTTTTCAACGTTGGTCGTGATATACGTATATGACCTTGAATGGGATCAGAACTTTTCCACTTCACAACTTCACATACTGATATGCTTGTGGGGTTCGTCGGAGTGACCTCACAAAAATTCGGGCTAGCTTTCCGGTATTTCGGACAGCTTCTGAGGATAACTGGATGCTGGTGTCGTTGCATTTGTTCTTAATTGCGATTATAGGTATCTACTATAAGGCAAGTTATAAATTCTTTAAAAAAAATTGAGATAACTATAAAGAAGACGAAAAACCGGGTCCGTAAATTCTGTCTGGATGTATCGAAAGTTACAGACTTAACGGTTGGGCTTGGGCGTAGGATATAGGAACCGTTGGCCTACCATAAGCGTGATCGATAGTTATATTTTTCTCGAAAAAAAAATACGACCAATTTCGATAAAATTTTATATGAATGATTTGTTGCCAAAGGTGATGTCTTTCACTGACATATTTTTTTCAGAAAAAACTTATTAACGGTACAAGTCATAAAACCGTTTTTTATTATACCGACTATCTTTTGAACGGCTGCACCGATTTTGACAAAATTAAATAATGTGCAAAACCTGTTAGGCCTGAATAATACTGCGCGAACAAAGTTTTGAAAAAAGTAAATTTTGAAGTTATTTCTTTTTTAAATAGAATAACTGGTAAAATTCGGTAGACGTTTTTTAAGGTTTAAGGTACACGGAAGTTTCATAAATAAGTAAGTTTACTTATACGTAGGTACCTATATCATCATTTTTCGTTTTTCGAATAAAATAACCGTTGGAACATTGTGGAAAACTTAAAAAAAATGCCTTTTTGTTTTTACTTTGTGTCTGTAAGGCACTTTGCCTTTTAAATGCAACAGGTGTTGCACGACACTAGTTAGAATGAGTAGAAAGATAGGAAATAATTGTTTTGGTTCAATGGATAGAGAGCTAGTTGATTTTTATTTTTTTATTGCATACCTCATGGAAGACGTCTAGCATAAGCTGGAAGGTATGCTGAAAAGAAAAAAACGCTTGTACCCGTGTGAGAATTGAACAGTCAACATCTAGGTTAACAAGCAAGCAATCCATCCAATGTATTTTTATTTGTTTTCCATATTCTTTTTTTCATACAATCTTTAAGCACTAGGCAACTATGGCATTATTAAAAACAAAGATATTTTCAAGTTTTAAGCACTAAAGTAGCTTCCCACAAGAGCAAGTCGTGCCCTAGAGTTCTTAGGTCTGTCTGTCTTTATACCGATTTATTGATGGTATGCCACCTTATTTAATGCAGAGGACTGAATGTAAAATTTTGTTAAAATCGCTTGAGTTGTTATCGAGAAAAAAAAATTAAGAGAAAAAACAACGTTGGCAAAACTACATTTTTGACGATTTAACTTTTCAGCATCTTCTCACCCAAAATCCGATGGGATTAAACTTTGTTGTCTTTTTGTTCTACATGCCCAAGTAGCATTTTGTACCTATTAGGTTACAAATTTATTGTATGTCGTTTACAATTCATATACAGATGCTGAAAAAATGTTTTGTATTTTTACATTTACTAATTGGATGATTGGTAAACAAATTGTAACACACAAATGTTGTTGAAATAACACTTCTTCAAACGTAAACGTACTGTAAAGCATATTTCGTGAATGTAAAACCAATATCACAAAACATTTACATTTGTAGCACTTTTGTAAAGCTATTATCAAAACTTTACTGTTACAAAACGTTTACAGTAAATAGTCACAGTACATCTTCAAACGTAAACGTACTGTAAATCAAATATCGTTAATGTAAAATCAATATCACGAAACGTTTACATTTGTAGCAGTTTTGTAAAGCCATTACCAAAACTTTACTCTTACAAAACGTTTACAGTGAATAGTCACATCACATCTTCAAACGTAAACGTACTGTAAATCAAATATCGTTTATGTAAAATCAATATCACGAAACGTTTACATTTGTAGCAGTTTTGTAAAGCCATTACCAAAACTTTACTCTTACAAAACGTTTACAGTGAATAGTCACATCACATCTTCAAACGTAAACGTACTGTAAATCAAATATCGTTTATGTAAAATCAATATCACGAAACGTTTACATTTGTAGCAGTTTTGTAAAGCCATTACCAAAACTTTACTCTTACAAAACTTTTACAGTGAATAGTCACATCACATCTTCAAACGTAAACGTACTGTAAATCAAATATCGTTAATGTTAAATCAATATCACGATACGTTTACATTTGTAGCAGTTTTGTAAAGCCATTACCAAAACTTTAATCTTACAAAACGTTTACAGTGAATAGTCACATCAAATCTTCAAACGTAAGCATACTGTAAAATATTTCATTTACAGATAATGTAACACGTATAGCATTGATAGCGGCCATTATAATGTTTCCATTTTTTATCAAATTAGAAAACCCAAAACATTGAAAATCTATTTTTGTTGATATTTAGTAAAAACAAAGCATGTTTAGGTTTTGATTGAAATAAGACTTTGAATTTTATCTGACAAAATATTGAAAAATATGGTTTTTGTGGGAAAAAAAATTGTCTCAAATATTTTTATTAGAAATAATTTCTAAAATAAGAAAGTTTTTACAGGCCCCTTATTTTTATCGACCTGTTTTACAAAACTGGTAGAAAATATTTCTCGCGTTCGATATTTTGCCTTTACTTGCACGAAAAATATAATTATTGAATATTTGTATACCTCCCATATTATAATAATAATGTCAAGAACAAGATGGAAATTGTTTAAGTTTTGGTTTGTATACATAAAGTAATATGATCTCAAATGGCATTACGTATTTACCTATACAGTTTAATATTTTTCTGTAAACGATTTGTACCTAAGTTTGTTTTTATGTTATTTATTTCGAAATGTTTTTGAACGTTTACATTTGTAAATGTACAAATCAGGTACATCAAATAGAATTTGTTCATATACTGTCAACACGACATTTCATTCCCCAAAACCGTTTACATTTTGGGTACAGGGAGTAAACATTTCATATACGCCTGAAACATTACAGCTACGATGTTAACGTTCAGTAAATGTTATGTAGCTCTGAAATGCTCCTTGGGTGGCTAAACCATCGTAACCGTTGAATTCGTACTGTAGAGAAACATACCGCTGTGAAAACCATACATAGGATTTTTCGTACAAAGCGATCCTTAACAATCTTGACTCATGTATAAGTGAGGGTTTTGTTACTCAATTGCTTTTTTATTCTAAAGGGACAGCAGTTAGCAAGAGTGGATCCTTAGTTTGATCTTAAACCTGGAGTTAAGTTTGTTAAATCGCAAGTTATAGCAGTGTCAACGTAAACTAAGTCCTTTATCTTAACATGAAATAGTTGTCCAATGTATATCCTTACTTTGAATGGCAAATTTTGTTAAATAGTAAAATTCACAGAAAACAACTATAATGCTTTGTTATAATGTAATTAACTATAAACAAAATTACAACAGCAAATTGAGCAGAAATTGAAACAGCTGTATTCTGTTTTAGCTTTTGAATTAGTCTTCAGATTGTCTATACTATAGTCTAAGTCGGGTGGACGCGGTTGGATGTCTGCAATTCATCTTCTATTTCGAATGGTTCATTAGTTCTAACAGCCTGCAAATTGATCTTTCTTAATTCTTAACCTGCAATTCTATCAGCACGTTCCCATTTTCGTATAAAACTAATAAATTTGAGAGGTACATATTGAATTCCTGCTGTACCATTTTTCTATGTTTTCAAACACTAGTTTCATTCTTGTTCATTATAACCGAGTATTTTTCTCTTCTGTTTGTTCAGTTCATAATCAATTCGGCATTCGTCATCAAACCAGGAATATTTTTGTTTGTGGTGGAGTGAATGCAAATATAAATCATTTGTGGGAGTTTAATGTATGTCTTTGATTTTATACATTTGATAACGGGGTCAGGCGAAGTTAAAAACTAGAGTTGTCAAGATATACGAGTATGCTTATTAATCAGCATTATGGTTGCAACAAGATATTGGATGAAGTCAATTTTCGCTTTTCGGAAATTGTGGACGTCAAAAATATTGTCCGAGTCTCTCAATGATCGTAATGTGGTCATTCTGGTTGACAGTTGATGCTGTGAACGGTACGTGCCCAGTATTCTTTAATGGTTAAATAGCGCGTTTGCTGCGATGTTTCTACTCATTCCAAAGTCAATCAGTCTTTGTTCGTTATTGAAAGTGTTTTACGGTCGCACGTAGATGTTTTCCATTCGAAGTTTGGTGTTGAAGTCTCCTTAACAATTTTTATATGAGTTTTCTCGGCACTTGTGTTAAGTTTCCTGGAGGGGCTCATAGAAACTATCTTTGACGGTGTCCTCTTTCCCTTTGTGTGGTATGTCTTAAATTAAGTAGAGTTTCCCTGCCCTGTCTGACGTGGATTTTTACCAGGCGTTCAATTTTGCTTTTCTACAGTCGTGTTTCAATAACAAAATCACACCCAAATTATTGCTATTAGTTTATTAATCGTAAGTCAGGGTCGTAAACATTAAATACGGCCATATCCGAAGCAGTTGATTGTTGATGAGCTAAATATTGTTTTCATAGCCGCCGGGAAGTTACTCTTAGGCTGCGGTTACGGCTAAAGCTAGTAAGCGAGTGCGCTAGTCCACGCTAGTCTGCGCTAAATCGAGCTAGTGCCCTAGTAAGAAAATAGTGGACGATTGTTCATAAGAGTTGCGCTCACGCTGGTTTGAATTCGCTGTTATATAATTCGTTTTGAGAGCGCGGATTACTATAAAAACTGTATATAAAATTGTATTTAAATCGCGAAGAAGAAGAGGCAGGCGTTGACACTTCTGTTATAAATAGAATTAGAATTATGCAGCGAAAAAAAAAAGAAAGAAAAATGTTATCCAAAAATAGGGAACACCACTCCGTATTTTTGCTGACCGCTGGACGCATGGCGGGTTCCACCACTTGTATGATATTTTGGGAAGGACAAACAAAATTTTTTTGAATACTTTTGAATGATAACAAAATCTTTTGAATGAAATAAAACCCATCACTCAAACTCAAGAATCAATAATCATTTTTCACTTATTAATAAACTGATGTTCATCACGACAAAATAAATGCACTGTTGGCGCTAGTAAGCTTAAAAATCAAATGAGTTTTGATCTGCTAGCTTACTAGCGCGGACTAGCGCGCACTCTCTTACTAGCATTAAAGCAACTAGCGTTTTCTTTGACCTCGTTGTTGATTTTCCATACATTAGTTTTTTTTACTAACGTACTAGTGCGGACTAGCGCACTCGTAACCGCATCAGCCTTACACACAACTTCTAAAACTTGTATTGATTCCAGGGTTTCGGGCTGGTTTCTCTTTGAAGACATTAACTCTGAATACATAGTACCAGTGCAATTCTTATGTGTTCACCACTCCTTTTGACTGGATGTGTGCGGGAACAAAAATTCTTCTTCTCTCGAATAATAACCACAAATAACTTTTTGAAAAATAGGGTTCAACCAATCTTGAGTTCAGGTACTACATATACATATATACCTATACCTACATATAAAAAAGCACTTCTTTTCCTATTATTCGCCACGTCTGTATACTTGAGCGCTCCGAGCTTCAATTATAATAATTTTTGGTTTTCAGCTTTGATTCTAATAAATTTTAAGTTAGAGAGAGAAAAGGGTTGCCATCCTATATCTGCTAACATATGACTTAGAAATCCGCGCAAAATAATACTTTGATAAAAATATGCATAAGGCATAGTTCAACCATGTACACTGACGATAAAAGAACAACGTATATATAGGACACAGAATCCACCCTTGCATTGCGACATGATAATCTAGTCTTAATTGTATTATATGGATGTGGAGGTTGACATCTCGAAAAACAACTCATTTACAGCATGTCATTTTCTGTTCTTGAAGACCTTTTCTTTTTTGGTTGCCAGATTTGGCCACCCGTTTAGTGGAATTTAATATACATTATGTCCTACTAAGCTAGACAGCTGTTACAGTCATGTCATATCTACATTCCTGTCTGAACACAGCTTTAACGTTGACTTAAATTTTACTGAGGAATAATTTAAGTGAGACTGTGATTTCTGACTGTGCAATTCCTCATGTTATTCACTTTCTAAATAAAAAAATTTATGTATCATAATCATTTTAACTTTTATCATAAAAATAAATCTACAAATTTAAAATATAAAAACAATCACCGCATAACTCATTAACAAATATTTACCATTGACCATGACTAATTAACGCCATAAAACCTAATTTCCTTTACCTAATTGAAGTTCAACTTATAAACCAAAAAAAATTAATTAAAAATAACGGAACAATACATACCAATTCTTTTATGTAGAAATCAAAACAAAACGGTATTGCTTTCAAAATAATGAATAACCTTGCGGTTCAATTTGGTTTTGAATATTCTCGTATTCAAAATCCAATTTTTTTTTACTGAAGCTTTCACTAATATAACACTGCTGACTTATTCTTTAACTTACGAACATAATTATTATCTATGTATCTTTAAATCTTTTTTTTTAGAATGGAAAGCAATTATAATAATTATGGCTTGAGCAAAAAAAAAAATTATTTTAGTATAAACCAAAAGAGGAAATGCAAAAAAACCACAATCCACAATGCGACACAAGCTCAAAAATATTTCAACCAAACAAACGAACGAATACTCTTCGATTTTATTACTCATCCATTAAAGACTGTCGCGCGGATAGAATTTCAACATAACACTTGGAAGCTATCTAAGTGACTGAACGAATAAACATTCGCCGCCATCACCAGCACCACAATTCACAAAAAAAAAAAAACAAGGCAGGAAAATATGAATAAAAAACGAATAAAAGTTAAATCGAAAACCACCCAAAGAAGAATCCAAATCCGAACTCAATGAGGCATTGCCGGCAGCTAGCAGGCGCATAGGGTACCCCATGACCATGATGGAGCAGACACTAAACTGAGTATGAGTACTCTATAAAGTGCACATAGCTGGTTTGGCACGTCAACGTCACCCAGCATATAGATCAAATAAATATGCAACCGCACGCTAATAAACAGTCCATTCCATTGAAATAAAGACAGTTGGAAACTTGGAATATACATAGTAATTTTTCACCGACATCAGTGATAGTAAAGAGATAAGATACCGCGTGAAACATTTGGTAATATCGGAGTCAAATTAAATTTATCTAGGAACATATGAAACCCAGAAATTAATAAGAATTCACATTCAAAAACCACGTCCTAAAATAGAGGCAGCACCCATAAAAAAAAAGAGGAATGAATAAATACGTTTATGCTTGCGACATCTGAGTGTTTGCATGTGTTGAAAAATAGTATTCGAAATGAAATTTTCTCATGATGAAAGGAACAAGAAGAGGCGTTTTACTGATATCGCTACCGTAAAATGTTACAGAAATGAACATCTCATAATAATAGGAAAATGCCCCATCCTTTTTTCATAATACATATTTTTTTTATTAAGCGGGACATCCAGCAGTTTACATACAACAAAGATACAAAAGACTAGAATGTAGTTTACAGCCCAGACTGTATGCACTGACAGTTACAATTCTTCATATACCACCGTATTATTTAATTATTTTCCGTTTTGAATAAAAGAAACTAAAAACTCTGACGTTGGATATTGTAAAAAATTCAACATTAATGACTACTACACCACTACTTAACCACTGGCGGGAGTTGTTTTTTTTTGAAAACAGACATTAACTTATTGTTTTTCTATTTTATATTATTCACACTCTGTTGCTCCCAAAAAATTCAGAGAGCGACCAACGAATGGACGAAGTGCATATTTTAAAAACTTAATATATTTTAAAGTTCATTCTCTTTCAATTTATGTTGTTTTGGTCAAGAAATTATTTGTGAAAATGCTTGAAATCTTGACTTGACGTGCACGCGTTTTTGCTAAATGCTTCTTAATTGGAAAAGTATGTTGTTGTTTTTTTTTGTGGTTTTTTACATATTCAACTTTTCCAGTATGTAACATAACTGTACTTTGCTTCATATTTTTTTTTATAATAAGGATTTATTTTGCGACCTAATTTTTTACAAACGTAAAAAGTCTTCGAAAAAAATCAAATTGGTCATACTAATCAAACAGAAATGTCAAAGCAAATAAAATTAATTGATGTTCATTTTATTTAATCATTCGACAATGAATATTTTTCGTTAGAATGTCAAAATACACAAAATTCATTCGAATAAATAGAATTATTCTAATAAATTAGCTTATATTTATAGATTTTCTGAAATTCCGCAAACAATCTCTAACATGAAGTAAGTGCAGTATAATCCAGGTGAGGTCCAGCCTGGAAGCAAGACCCTACCCGAAGTGCGGCAAACTAAGTCGTTCATGCCATGGCTTCCATGCTAAACATTTCTTTCTTTCTTATTTGTACTAATTTGCCCCATCTTTTATCTTCTGTTTTTACCTTTATTTTCTTTTGTTCTTCATAATTAAATGTTTCCTTTGAATTAGTTTTTTTTTCTGCTAATTTCAATCTGCCACTATCTATTGATAGTGGCGGATTTTTTACCATCCTCTATTTCCCCTTCAGTTACCCTGTTACAAGTGGCATTCCTACAAGTATCCTACAGTAAAACTATTTATTCTTACATTTGAAAGAAGTAGTTTAGTTTGCTATCCTGCACTAAGTAATGAGCCAGTGGGACACATTATATGTGTTGGCAAATCTTCTTTCATATGTTGATACGGTGGTATACCGATGCTGCTCTTTACACCTATTTGAAATTTCCAATATTTTTTTTCTTCTCCTTTTTTATTGTTCTTCTATGCAGGAAAGATCGTGCAAGACAATCAAGCATTTTATTATTATAATTATATGCTGTCAAAAATATAGTTCGTTCAATATTCATATTTACAAAAATAAGAGTGTATCTATTTTGTTGGATCAAACTGTTTAATTAGTTGCATATCAAGTTTGTAATAATTTTAGGCTTTAAACAGCAAATACCAACCCTCTAAGTCTGTGCATGCTTCCGCTTAAATACAAAGAAAATTGTTTGTACACAATTGACGATAAACAGAACCAAATTGGTTTTAATGTAAACAGACAATTAAAAGCTGTTGTTTTGTCCGCAAATCAGCCAAAAGCCTTAAACCAAGGCTATAATAACAAACAAAAAAAAAAAGAGAAAAATACTTTAGATATAAATGAATACGTTAACGTAAACGAATCTGATTGTGTATGTTTAAATACTAATATGCCAATGTAGGGTGGTAACAGAGGGTTGGTTTGCACTGCGGTTAGAAATGTTTATTGTGAATTTTTTTATAGCCATGTAACCATTGTTGTGACAAGAGAGGGAAAAACATATTTTTTACTTATGTTGCATGTATGTCATGTATGAGTCTTTGAAATTCCTTTGCAAGGTATAAGGTACTTAAGGAATCCTGGAACAAGGAGATACCATCAATGAGGTAGTAGAAAAGTTTTATGTTTGGGTATACCTACCTGTGCTGCCATGAAAAGAAGCCTCACGCAATTTTTGAATAATTTGTAAAAGTTTGTGGCATTTTGAAAGGCTGATATGATGAAGAGGAGTATATATACCTTTTTGAAGAATGCAATTGTACGGAAGTTATAAAAAGTCTTAGATGTAGACATGCTTAAAGTTTTTATATTTGATGACTTTCTTTAGCGAAATACTTTATTCAAATTTCGACTTACTTTGAACAGTTTGAATGTACAAGAACTATACCAAATAAATGTTCAAATTCTTTCATGTTAACTTAAAAATGACATACCTATCCACATTTTTTTTTTTTTTTTTTTTTTTTTTTTTTTTTTTTTTAATTTTCAAGTTAGGTCTATTTTTAACATGTTAAAAAATAACACATGTGGTTCTGTGCATGGCTTGTAGGGCAGTATTTCCAGTTACCAATTTGACCAAGCTACACAGCTCTATTTGTTGCTGATTCTTGTACAATCGCTGATAGGTTTAAAGCAGAGCTGTAAATTTTCAAGTAGCAGTAAAAGTTAAGTACCCAGTACCTTGTACTTGTACTTAAAAAAGCAGTACAAATGTACTTGGTGTCGTCAGTAGTCATAAGCGGTGGAATGCGTAGTGCATACGACTTCGAAGACTGAGTAAATCTGAAGGCGTGGGTTCGAATCTCACGGTGTGCATGTGAAAAAGTTTTTCATAATAAAATTGAATTAAAGCTCAATACCACTAAAAGAAGACTGATGAAAGGAATTGGCAATCCTTGAAATAGCTATATCTCCAGCCAAAGATAGAAAGAAACGAATAATAATATTCGTAAACGAGTAAATAAAATTCGTTTAAAAATTGGTGGTAGCGCCTTTAAGTTGTTGTTGTTGTTCAAACACATTCAATGAAAATTAACAGAATGGTCAGTAATAAAAACTGACATTCTAGTACGAATAGTACAATATAACAACAATAAGTACTTGGTTCCTGTAAGTACTTTTACTGGGTACTGTAATACTGTCCAGTACATTTTCAAGTACTTTTCAAGAACCAGTCCAGTTTTAGTACATTTCAAGTAAAAGTCCATTTTCAAGTAAAAGTCTATATTGAGCACTTGAATCGCGAATCAGAATTTAACGTAGGTGAAAATCTTAAATTTAATGATGATTATAGTGTTATATGTTGATATGTGATTTAAGTACTCAAAATAGACTTGTACTTGAAAAGTACTTGAAAATGGACTTGTACTTGAAAAGTACTTGAAATGGACAGGTACTTGAAAAGTACTTGAAAATGTAATGGACAGTATTACAGTACCCAGCAAAAGTACATGAAAAAGTACTTGTACTTGGTGCTTTTTAAGTATCAAGTACATTTTTACTGCTTTTTTCAAGTACTAGTACAAATGCACGATACTGGATACTTATTCAGTACTGCAGTACAAATGTACTTAAGTACTTTACCTATTAGCTGTACTTAGCTATCTTGCATGTATCTATAACCCGGTGTAAATTCTAGATTTTATACGAGTAGAAACAAATTTCTTTTTCCCTGAGTTGCATAATTTTTGCTTCTTCATTCTATATACCTGTACTGTACTAACATTTCTTACTCATGTACTAAAAATTAAATTTATTTGAAAATTTGCTGATAATATCGTTCACAACTAGTTCCAAAAAAAGTGACGAGAGGAAACCACCGTATAGTTGTCTCTGCACATCGGTAACTGCACACCTCATATTTCTGTGCTGATCTGCCATTTTTTCTACATACACATTATTCATCTAATAATAGTGTCGTGTACATTATGGTCTACCAGAGTTCTGCTGACTAATTCGTCTATACATTATTGAAGGCTCCTTTAATATCCAGTCGCTATTTAGATAGTCTTATCCCCCTATAATGTTTGTCAATTATTTGTTGATAGTTGATAAAAATTTAAATTTGATATTTTATATATCAATGTATGAAATTTATGGTCATTGATCAATCAATCAATAATGTTAACATCAATCTCCTTATTGGAAACACCTTGAATACCGATTTTAAACCTTTTTGCTAGCTTAGCAGATTGAATTTTATTTCATTTATAAAATATAGAAAACAAAATTGTTTGTATACGCCAGAGTGTACCTCGTAAAATATACAAATAAATAATTCAAATTTAACAGAACTTTATAGTGTATATATACATATATATATATATATATATATATATATATTTTTTTTTTTTGTTCGCTATGCAAATTCTTGTTTACTAAATAAGGCGGGCCACTTAGTCTGACGAATTTGTTTTTGAGTCATATAGAAGTTTGTATATTTAAATAAATTTTGTATACACTCAGAGAAAAAAAGAGTATAACTAAGAAGAAACATACTTAAACTAACAAATTTGGAACTTCTTTTCATCGCAAGTGTTTATACTATAATTAAATACATCTGATTTAAATCAATATTGACACATTCTTTATTTAAGTAGTTGCACTTTAAAGTTAAAGAAAAAACGGAGTTAAATTAATTGTATAAAAGTCATTTTAACTTACTTCGTTCTTACATTGAGTACTTTTTGGTTAAAAGAAGAAAAACGAAGTTAAATTGAGTATGTTATGCTAAGAAGAATGCCTTCTTAAATTTAATCTAAACATGATTAAAATTTGACTTACATTTTTCTCTGGGTGTATATATAAAAGAGACTGCCGTACGTATGTGCACGCAGACTGCTTGCATCAATCGAGAACGGATTGGTGCAAGCAGTCGATAACGGAAATGGCGTTAGTTTCTTCCTTTAAGGGCCGATAAAATTGCTTCTAGGATAACGTCTACGTTATTGGAACGCGGTGGAAGAGTTCATTCTGCATTGAAATTGCCATTGAATTTGCAAATGGATGAAGATAATATATACATGCTATATTTCAAAGAACTCTGCGATTGCAAAAGTATTGCAGAAATTTAAAATTATCAACTGAGACGAGTGGACAAATGCTCAATTAAAAGCTCTAAATTGCACGTTTGAAAGATTTACGGAATGATAAAAGATAAATTTTGCTGTGAGGCGAATTTCGTCACACGTTGCCTTTCATTCCAAGATTAACTCCAGCAGATGAATTGAACACTTGCCTAAAGGCATCGGCGATATGTGAAAAAAAAATTGCAACTGAAAACGAACATGCAAGTTTCTTTAAGAAATTACCAATCCCCTGTAGAGTTTTCCAGGCAATAGTTGACGATGGGCGATGATGTGATTCAGGTAGACTTAATCAACGGCAGGATTGACTTTCCACCGAATGTTCGCAACTTTGCAACAACACTTGAAAATCTCATTATTAGTGTTTTTCTTTGGCTGAGTGCACAAACGATTTTGGCTGCGAAAAACAAGGATGTAGATCATTTGCATTTCGTCATTCAAAATCAAATCGACTAAATTCATAAAAATCCATCGACTTAGTGACGGATGAAAACGCTATGCCACCAACTTGCCCATATAAAAATTATAAATTCTTTCGATGACGGGATTGCCACCATACAATTTGAAATAGAAAATAGGTTCAGTTATAATTTTACTGTGTAATTGTAATTGGAATTTTGTATCGGAACCCCTGATTGTGCATGAAGAATCTAAAATCAAATGTTAGACTGCAATTATTTCCATTGTATATAATACAAAATTTTTAATTAAGAATTTTAATTGACCAAATAACAAAGCAGCGTACTAGGATTTATTATTTTCATTATATTAACGAATTTATGCGGAATGAAATCAGACGGACAGCTAGTAAGTTTATAAAAAAAAAGACATAATACCAAATACTGCTGCGCACTACATTTAAGGCTTGGTGGTTGGAAAGCTTCGTTAAATCTTTGTAGATGTCATACTGCGATGTAATAGTAGAGCTCAGGCGGCCATTTCTGGTTCTGTGAAAAAGGCAATTTATACACGTTACGAATTTCTTTCGCACACTAATCTCTGTATTTAAAACATCAGTGCTTTTACTAGTAGTTTACGTTTGTTTTCAACATTTCGTAGAACGAAAATTTAAATTACAGTGAAAGGTTGAACATTTTTTTAATTTCATTCCTATTATAATTGTCAATTGATAGTTGATAAAAAAAATTAAATTCGATATTTTTTATACCTATGTAAGAAATGTTTGGTCATTTAATATGAATCTAGCATTGGTGAATTGTAAGAAAATTTAAAATTACCAGTGAAATGTTGAACAGTTTATAAACGAATTGAGTTTTAAAGTACCAAATTTAAATACTATTTATCAACTATCAACTATTGATTGATAACCGTAATAGTGAGGTTAATTTTTTCACAGAACCAGAACTAAATACCCCGATTTCGTCTGCTATTCTGAGCTGATCCTTTAATTTACAAACCTTTATTCAAAAATACATTCTTCTTCATCAATAACAAACTTGATTTAATATATTTACGATACGATACAAATTATTCGAGGGATTTTTCCAGATTAATTATTTTTTTTTTTGTTTTAAATCGCATGATTTTTCAAATAAATATCATCGTCTAACATAATCTATGGATGACTTTCTTAACTTTCCAAATTTATAAAAGGACATAAAGTACTTGTAAGTTCTAACAGAAACTTCTTATCTAAAATTTATTGCGAAACTGTGTCAAATCAATAAACAAAACAAAACTATAATAAAGATTCATTGTCTTTCACAAGTTCGAACTTTGTTTAATAAAATACAAATTAAAGTTTATTTTCTAAATACTTATCCATTTTATCCAATCTATAAAACAAAAACTTCCCTCATTTCCTTTGGGTTAGCTAAAAATAGAACTGCTATCTATATGGTGTTCCATTTAAGGCCCATCATCATAATGATGACTATGACATTTGCGAGAGGGGGTCTTCATATCCATTGAGTTGGTTCATTACAAATGCATGTCAATTCGAATCACGATTTATTTAATCGCAGATACTTTTCGTTAAGGGTTCCCATCCCATAGAGGTTTTTTTTTTTTGTAGTTTTCGTTTTATTTTAAAACAAATAAAGATATCCCATGCAAAGTGAGAAATATTCATGTGGTGATTTTTTTTCACTTCAATATTGCATGCAGAATTTTCTTTTCATTTTGAAAAAGTGAATATTGGATATGACAACGTGAGGGCTGTGATGATTGTGATAGACATTTTTTGTTTTAAGTAGAAATTGGGCGGATAATATATGAGTGCAGGTTTCAGATGAAGAAACATAAACGGTTTTAATAAAACAAAACTGAATGAAGGCATGACTCAATATAAAAACTAGAATCATATATAGATTACCTGTCGCAATTTACACACGATTTTTGGCAGTTGACATTTGTTTCGGAACTCGATTTTTCCCTAAACATTTTTTTTTATTTATTTTATTGTATGAATTGCTGAAAAAGAAGGGAACATACACATTTTAATTTAAAATAAATGTGGTAGTTTAAGCAACAAATTGATTGATATGACTTGTTGTGTTTATTAGATGTATAAGTTACGATTGTATATATGTTCCATGATCAATGATTTTATGATGCATTAATGATTAGATACGTTTTAGTGGTCGAAGAAAATTTCAGCAAAATTCTCCATGATTTTCTCGAGATAGTTTAATTTTAAAAAATAACGTTGATATTGATAGTTTATAGCAATTTATTTCGATTCCTGTTGTGTGCTTAAAGCAAAGCATTTTTGTCATTTAATAACAAATCATTGGACTGGTCGATAGAACAACATTATGAATAGAGCCAAATTACAAATTTCTTCATATGTGTTAATTTTTACTTCGCCGAGGTACATCCACTATGAAAATCAGCTCGACATAATGGCGCCCAACGTGGGATATGTTTGCATTTTCGTTACATTTCTACTGCACTGAAGTACTTTTCCTGTGAAAGTTGATATCGTTTTATATGTGTTATCCTCAATAACTCTTCAATGCAGAATTCTAAGCGAACAAGCAAACACAGCTGATTTGATTCTGAAGTTTGTGTGTCATTGTAGTGGTAAAACGACCAAACTGGATTCATTTTACTTTAAGCATATTTGTTAAATGTAGATACTCGTAGTCTAAGAGCTAGCAACGTCGTAAAAAATTTATTTTATAATGGCTGATTTTTTTATATTTTCTTTATCATCGAATTTGAAAAGGAATGTGATACGTCTGGCACCTGAGAGCGGTTGCGTTTGCCTGTCAGCGTCATTTCTGTCAGATGAAAATCAGTGATTTTAAAATCATTTTAAAATGATTTATTTTTTCGCCATAATATTATGTCTCTTGCGCAATATAAATATAAATTGCCAGACGTTTCCGCCGTTGCTTACCACTTGCCAGACGCCATTTTAATAAGAAACAAATATAAAAATTAAAATCATTTTAGAATGTCTGTCATTGACTGCCTAACTTTCGACACTCTCTGACGTTACTGTCTCACTCAGCTATCCCTTTAACGCAACCAACGCATTAGTTGTAGCACTCTCCTAGCTTGCCTGTGAATTTTAAAACTTAAATAGGTCCACCTCATAGGTTAACAACGGAATTTCTGTCTGGCTAATTGTCATTATGTTCTTTGGTAACAGGACTATGTCATATTAAAATGACAAGTATTCTAAAATGATTTTAATTTTCAGATTTTTTTCTTATTCGACGATAAAGACAATGTAAAAAAAATCAGCCATTCTAAAATTCTCTCTCGAAAACGTTGCTAGCTCTCGTACTATCGTCACAACTGTTCTGCCGCTAACTTCGTAATAGAGCCAAATTACGAATTTCTTCATACGTGTTAATTTTTATTTCGCCGAGGTACATCCACTATGAAAATCAGCTCGACATAATGGCGCCCAACGTGGGATATGTTTGCATTTTCGTTACATTTCTACTACACTGAAGTACTTTTCCTGTGAAAGTTGATATCGTTTTATATGTGTTATCCTCAATAACTCTTCAATGCAGAATTCTAAGCGAACAAGCAAACACAGCTGATTTGATTTGGAAGTTTGTGTGTCACTGTAGTGGTAAAACGACCAAACTGGATTCATTTTACTTTAACGCATTAGTTGTAGCACTCTCCTAGCTCGCCTATGAATTTCAAAACTTAAATGGGTCTGCCTCCTAGGTTAACAACGGAATTTCTGTCTGGCAAATTGTCATTATGTTCTTTGGTAACAGGACTATGTCATATTAAAATGACAGATATTCTAAAATGATTTTAATTTTCAGATTTTTTTCTTATTAAAATGGCGTCTGGCATATCCTTTTCAAATTCGATGATAAAGAAAATGTAAAAAAAATCAGCCATTCTAAAATTCTCTCACGAAAACGTTGCTAGCTCTCGTACTATCGTCACAACTGTTCTGCCGCTAACTTCGTAATGGCCCTATCTGCAAAATTTTCTTTTTTGAGCTTAGGACATATTTATTGTCACTTTGTCAGGCATTGTTATTTTGATGTATTATTATTTTATATTATATACAAAAAATAAAGCACAACTTGAGCTTAAAGATATATATGTTTTGGTATTTTTCACGTTCTTCATTGCGGTAAGCGAAACTGTTTTTTCTTCTTCATCTTCGAAAAATGCATATTTAGTTAGTGCCTTTACGAAGGTAGCGGCAGTGTTGCATTCAACATTTTTTGCGAGGAAAATAGAAAAATAGGTGCATTTGTCGTAATAAATATTTTTTATAATTTTTTTGTACAAAAAAATCAAAAAAAAAATCAAAGCATATAAGAAAACGGAAAAAATTCCGTTTTCTTTTGATTTTTCTACTGGCACGAAACTTTTGTTCGTTGAGCATGAGTTTAGAAGTAAAAGCGACAAAAATGTCTCCAAGCCGGAAAAAATCAGACATGCAACAACAAGCGTACTGTTGATAAGTGTTGCGCGAAACGAATCTGCAAAATTGATCAGTGAATCAAATAAAATAAAAAAATGACGCATGTGATAATATAGCGTGGGTACCTACCGATACCGATAACCATTTGAAGAAATTTCATTCGGCTCAACAAATTTAAATAAAGGACACTACTGGGTCGCACAAACTTGCTCTTAGGGCAAGTAACTTTCGAGTTCACCACTGGAAAATTCTTTTCACCAGTTTCTTTTTATAAAAAAATAAATCAGTAAATTTTTTTTTTTTTTACACTATCAGATCTTATTCAAATGGAGCTTAAAGCAAGCATCAGCAGATAAAAGAAGATTTGCCAACACATAAAATGTGTCCCACTGGCTCATCACTTAGTGCAGGTGTTAGTTGTTAGTATGCACAATGCAACAAAAACAAAAACACATGCACATAAAAACATGAAAACATATAAAGACAAAATTAAACAAAATTACACAGAAACATTTAGGATCGTGGAGCACTGGTTCTGAAGAGTTTTTAAATTACTTTTATTTAAATTAAAATCCAACACACCATTGTTCAAGTTATATAACTTACTCATCCGCGTGAGAGGCTCATGTATGCCATAATTGGTTCTGTGATGTTCAATATTAAAAAGCTCAGAACTTCGAAGATGGTACGACCGTCCGCGGTAGTTAAAACCAATTAAGGCTAACAGGTCCGACGAATCAATTTGTCCAGAGATAAGTTGATGGAGAAAAATTAAGTCATTGTTTACTCTACGTTGATATAAAGATTGTATCTGCAAAAGCCTTATCCGATGCTCCGTATGGTGGCAGGTTATAAGGATCAGCCCATGGAAGGCCTTTAAGAGCAAAGCGAATAAAATTATGCTGGACTGATTCAATACGTTTCTTATGGATTTCATAGAAAGGGGTCCATACTTGTGAGGCATACTCAAGATGCGGCCTAACATAACAGTTATACAAAGAGAGGGTAACGTATGGATCGTTAAATTCCTTTGCCCACCGTTTTATGAATCCAAGATAGAGTTCGCCTTTTTTACAATAAAGTTAACATGTTCAGAAAATTCCAGATTAGCACTGAAATTAACTCCTAAGTCCTTGAAAACAAATGTATGGAATAATAAAAAAATCGGTAAAAATTCAATTACATGAAACTTCATCAAAATTGATAGAATTTTTTCGAGCAAATTAGCAAATAATCGGTTTTTCTAAAAACAGTGCAGCCGTTCAAAAGATAGTTGGAGCAATAAAAAAGGATTTTATGGCAGGTTATGGTTATAAGCTGTTTCTGAAAAAAAATTCCGATGGAAGACATCACCAACAAATCGCTGATATAAAATTTTATCGTATTGCTCGTATTTTTTTCGGTAAAATTAAAATTATCGTTTTTTTTTTAACTTTAGTGATTTAATCAAATGAAAATAATTCCAATATTTCCAAAAGAGCTGAATATTATTGTTTTATTATTAGTTTTGCAAATTCAATATTTCGAAAAAGAATTGATTTTTTTTTTGTACAGTATGGCAGTTTTTTTACACTTGGAACTGACATAGGTACTTCAAATTTGGAAAAAGCATTTTTTTTTTTAAATTATTAAATAAACATCAAAACGAATTCTTAAAACTTGTATTTGAATTGATTTATTACATATTATCTTAGGGAGTACATTATATTCCTAATTTCACTTAATTATTCCAAGTAACAGATTTTTAACACCAAACTCCACTTCGGCCTACTATGCGTGGTAGGGAAACATTTTCTGAGACCAAACTAAGTCCAACAAATTTTATACAACATTTGTTACGTTCTCTTTTTCAATTCTTAAGCGTTTCCGAGCTTAACGCATCGCAAAGGAAAAACAGGGAAAAAATGTTAGCCCATATTTTTCATTAAATATTCCGTCATCACATTGTCTAAAGTTTTAATCTCATAAAAAAAATCAAGGAAGTTCATGAATGGAATTTGGATTAAAAAATTTACTCTTGAAATTGGGTTCTTGAATTCATAAGACCAAAATCATCTTTTTTGAGAAATTAAAAAAAAAAGTAATACTAAAGGTTTTATTTATTTTTCCAATCTTGGAAATGAGTACAACGATTTTGATAAACTTCGGTGAACGTTATACATGCAATGCTTTTAATATAAGTACAAGTTTGGGCTAAAAATTGAACATAACAAAGATTTTGTGTTTACGGTTTTTTTTTTCAAATGTTGCCATACCATCATTGATGGCATTTAAGTTTAACTTTGAATACAAGATGGCGTTTAACATTTGTATCTTAACAAAATAAAAACTAAAATAGGATGATACATAATTCAATGAATTAAAATTTTTGTAGTCCTTCAACAAGAGTAAGTTTGTCCGACCCAGTCGTGCATCTTATATTTTTCTGTGGGTTAGGTCTAAAAGAAAAACCACAAAAATAAAAAATACTAAAAGCGCCAATTACTAGTAAAAAAGTGAACTATTGCGAAAAAATAGATTTTTAAAAAATTTTACGCGTTTTTTCTCGAAATTGATTGTAGGTACGATAAAAAGTGTCGATACATTTTTTTTGAAAGTAATAAGCTAAAATTTTTACCTGATCAGTTTTTCGAAAAAGATCAGTTTCCAAAAAATAAGCAAAATAACCCCTAACAAATTTAGCCCCGGACGGCTTAAAGGAGGGACGAAGGGGAAGCGGTACACAGTTCTTAATTTGATCAAAACGTTTTTGAAAAGTTACTAGTGCCAATTAATAGTTTTTTGTCCATGTAATGTGCCAAAATAGATTTGTTTGTCAAATTAATTTTATTAAAATTAGATAATATTATTACTATGCGAATTTCTAAGTTAAATGATAAAATATAATAATTGATTCCAAATAATTGCATTATTTTATTACTCACATTTTTATTAAATAAATTAAACTTCAATACCGATCCGTTATCTCTAGAGTTGATTGTCATTTCGAGTAAAAGTACAGTCAAGCATTCGTAACCGAGTTACGTAACGTTTACCCGTTAAAGTTAGTGACGATCCCAAATTTCAAACTTAAATTTGCGAACTTAATCGCAAAATCACAATTTCTGTTTATTCGTATTGCACAAACACCCTAATCTAATACACAGTAGTTTTCCTTAAGGTTCTCTCTAGTGCAACTCAATTATTATAGGGATCATTGCAAAGGGATGAGTGCAAAGTGAGCATCCGCACGAAACGCCATTTTTTCATGGACTAAAGGCCATAAAAAGCTAATTTGAATCAATAATTCAACAAGTCCACTAAATTTATTGCTAAGTCTTCTACTTAGTTGAAATTATTTTTATTTATTATTCTATATTTATTAATTTTTTCAATGTAGGTATTTAGTATTTGTATTATAAATTAAACATTTTATATAGGGATCAGTTATAGATATGATTAAAACTTATCATTGAAAATTTCGTTTTTCAATTTTCAATTTGCAAAGATTCTGCTTTATATGTTCACTGGGGCCTGATTTTCAATTCTATCCTTCTTGACCCACCTAGAGTTGTTTAATTATTTAATTTAAAAAAAATCGTTCCAATCCTTCCAATTGACAGCTACTTTCTACGAAAATACAAAACGAAAGGAGATGGAATCAAAAACAGCACGTTGTAACACAAAACACCATTTTCGCCTCTAAAAACGATTCGTATCGTATTTTTGTTCAGTAAATATTTCACTGATCAATTCAACCTCCAAATGAAATTGCTATAACCGATTTGTTAGAAAAAAATTCAATCGTTTCACTTATGTATTTCAATGAGAGCTATGACTGTCCTCTTATTTAAATCCAAAAAATTAATCAACATATATGACATAGATTGAGAACAATAAGGATTTTTTTATTGAACAATAGATTTTAATATACATTTTACATTTTACGTTTTGGTCAATTTTTAAATCTACATTGAGCTTTGGTTCGATGCTTCCCAAGTAGCTGCGTCTTTATTTGTAGTGAACTTGGTGAAATATTGAAATCTGAGTCAGTTCTACCAGCATCATGTTTTTGAGTCAGCATATAGTGACATAGTTAAGGCACTTGTTTCCGATAAACTTAAGCTGACAGAAGCTCTGCTGGCGATCTAAGCCATGTTTTGAACCATAGACAGATAGCGGCCATTGTCCTTCTACAGAACTGAAAATGATTGGGAAAAACACCTTAACAGTCTAACACAGTGTTGCCTGAAAATCCATGATTAAAATTAGAGAAAGAATATAAACTTAGAATACGTACCTTTAAAATATATTTTGAAAATATTCCGGAAGATTCTGTTGACATGCTCTGATCCAGGAGTAAACAAAACATAAATTCCAAAATATCTATATCTACATCATAGGTTGACTCATTTCAGCTTTATACTTATTTAAGTTTTGCAATATGAGATTTAACTGAATATCCAATACCTTTGGGTCATACATGTTTTGTAAAGAAAGTTCCTCTATATTTTATTTCTTTTCAGACAAAATTTTAACTTTCTCAGCCAAATGACAAGTTACTAATTGCAAAATTCGGCCTTTCTTTTGGCAATAAAAATGTTGAAGCGATCGCCAATATCTTTTAAACTGCTAGTTTCATTTCAAACAAAACAAATGCAAAATTGGCTAGGTGATATCCATTTGAAGATTTACCAAATATTCCTCATCTTACCATTTATTTTTAATTACAGCACAAACCATCCAACCATCTTGTTTGTCCCGCTAATTTGTATAGTTTTGTTTTCGAACATTGGGATAGCTCTTCGATGATGTCGAAGTGTTTTTACAAATTCGTGTATTTTTATTTCAGTAACATTATACAATGGAAAAGTCACTTTCATTTAAAACTTTTTATTTCAACATCTAACAATTTTAAAACTGATTTTCGGTTGTTGCATTCGTTTTAATTTAATCGTATTTCAATTATAATTTCATTGTGACATTAGATATTTTCAAAGTGGCCCATAATTGATTTTGCTCTATGATTTTACTTTCATAAAGTTTTAAATCACAATAATAAAGGTTTTAAGTTATCTTGTGAAAGTTCTAGGACAAACGTTGTCTTTTCTTCAATTGCAACATTAGAAACTGCTCTTATGACGGCTTTGTGGAGAAGAGTCAGCTCAATTTTTATCTGTACCGATTGTGATTGCCATAAGATAATACCAATTCTTAGTCTTATAATACCTCGAACCAATAGTTCCTCCCGGGTATCTGTAAAGTTTTGTCACTGGAAAAAATGGGTAGTTCTTCGATGGCATCAAAGAAGTGCATCATTATAGATCAGGGAAACAGCAGAGTATTTCTTTTATTATCATCCTTGACTGTTAATCAACTGTAATATCTTCTCGTCGTATTACCATCAACGAAAGCAATTTAGGTTGGGAAAGTGTTTTTTTAAATTACTACTTAGTACTTTTTTCTGTTCGAAGAAGTTGAGGGATATAGTTACGAACTATTTGAGAACCATATAACGACATCATCCACGTAAGTCTTTGCATTTCAGATATTATTGTAGAATTTGGCATTTCTCCTTGTTGCAAACTGGTTAATACTTTGGAAAACCATACTCGAATATTTATAAATATCTATTGAAGTTATAAAATTAAAGATTTAATGTTAACATCAAAAATGCTGTTAATTCTTTTGCAGATTTCTTCATCCAGTTTCTTTGATTTCGTTGTGGCTGCATAAGTTACATAATAAGTTTTTCATCACTGCTCTCTTTTTCCTAAATTTATTAAAATTAATTTCTAACGAACAAAGAAATATATTTTCTTTTACCTACTGATTGTAATTGCTTGTCTTAAATGTGAATCATTAGAATAAATTTCTGTAATTTTTCATTTTAGGCAAAAAAAACAACAATATAAAAAAAAACTCGTCTAAACTTCTACCCAAAACGTACAAAAAAAAAACTTATTTGAGAAAATAACCTTGATGAATAACATTGGCATTAAGAGCCGGTTTGCTTGATAAGAAAAATAAAACAAAGAAAACTTTAAAATGCATCAAAATCAATACAATGTTTTGCTGTTATGCAGCTAAATTTAATTTATTGAATCGAAAATTTTAAAACAATTGAGAGTCGTTATTTTGAAAGTTGACCAAATCCTTTTTTTCTAAATTTAATAATAGTTTAACAAATCTACTTCTCCTTTGCCGCCGATGTAAATGGTCTTGAATCTTTTCTTCTTACTTCATAAAGTTTTGTCTCTCCTCCTGTCATGTTAAACATCTTAGTTGCCTTCGACAATTTCGTTAATTTCGTTTTTGTTCACTTCAATTTAAATTATTTCGCCAGCGTTTATTTGGCTTTTCTGTTTTTTTATGGATGTCAAGAACCTAATTTTCATTTTAATTCAATTCAATATATTTATCTTCAAGCTGGTAAATGAAGAATTGTAATTAAGCACAAAACTCAAGAAGACTTAAAGTAAAAAGAATGCAGTGCTTTAAACTGCTTGAATTCTTTGAAGTCTGTTAAAAGTCTTTTACATTCTTTAGACTGCTTGAAGTCTATTTACAGCTTGAAGTCAATTCCGCTGCTCATACATATGTAGGTATCTATAATCAACTGCCTCTACTCAAATTTTATAGAATTTTTTCTTTTCAAAATCAACCATCACAATATACAAATCTTTGAGCAATTCCTATGTATTTTCATTATGATTTTATAATCTGCACCAGTCATATTCCTTTTAAAACAATCCCGTACTGGTTATCAGACAACTTTTTTATAATTCCACTAACCTCTCAACGATAGATTACCTATGGCAGTTTTGTTTATCAACCTTTCCCTTATAGATTGGAAAACGCTAACGGTAAGCTCTACTAATCGTTTGTCACTTCTGTTGAGTTCGGACGTTTGACTGCCGCACTATCTGCATCGACTGTATAGTCGGGCACTTTCTTTCAGTTGGGCGCTGTTTTGTTTTTCTTTGAGGGGTTATTTTGAAGACAGTTTTGCCCTTGATCATAATGTCGTGTCGGATATGCATCCGGTAAGGATTTTCTCCAGATCTGCCATTGATACCTCTATCTGATATAACATACCAAGAAGATCGTTGAGAAGGTAGTGGAAATATTTAACAGCTAACGATAACCAGTGCGGCATTGGTTTGGATAAATAAACCACAAATATTTGTCCAGCTCTACGTTTTCTCCGATTTATAGTTTGACACACTTGTACTTTGTTTCTTTATTGCTACGTCTGTAAACAAGTTCAAGTTTCTTTGTTTATATTATTTATCACGGATTTGGCTTTATCACACCAACACCTTCGTTCAGATCGTAACGGTCTTTTTCAGTTCCTAGTGGTGACTTTGTTTTCTGAGAGAAATTAAATTAATTTTATGAATTTGAATATTTATTTTCATTTTGTTTTGAACATCAATACAGAACAGTTTTCATTGTTTTCGAAAAATGTATTCTGGTTGAATTTTTTTTGCGTAGAAGAACGAAGCATTCGTTATTAAATGATAACGCAATTTCTCTCAAAGTTTCAAATCGAATCATTTTAAATCGAATTTCGAGTCTTGATAATTATTTAATTTCGAGCGATACTTGGGTTTGTTTGAAAATAGAGAGCAGTATTAATCGACAATATTATTTTTAAAAAATGGACTATGGCTACTTTCAAAACAGACGCCTGATATAAAAACACTAGTTATGGCTCCTTTAAAATTCGATTTAAAGTATACCAAACCCATTTACTAGTACGAAACTCAAATAAAAACAAGCGCTTATGTTTTACTATATCGTTTGCATAAAATTCGACTTAAGCGATAATGTTTAATATATATGTTTCAGCACTGTGTAATTAACTAAGTTCTCTATGTTGCATTTCCATTCTTGTAAACTTAACATCACAAGAACGGTTTAGTGTCGGTTCGTGAGTTTTATTAACTATCTTCAATTCAAAACATCTTTTTTTTCTTACTTACATTATGAATTAACAAATAGCCAAGAATATAAAGAAACAAAATGTTTGAGTTTTTCGTTTTATTTCAATTGATTTGTTTGTTAATATTATATTTATGTATATTTATCATCTTAACATGATATTTCTAATTGAAAATTAATACATATTAACAGCAAAATTGTTTACAATTTTGTGTTAAATTTCTTACATTTGTCAATTAAATAGGTAATACTTATGACTATGTAATGTTTTAATTAAAATTCCAAGTGTTGAAATATTACAAAGTATTTTTTAAATTGAATGTGTTTTACATTTTCACACTCTTGTTTAGATTAAAGTTAAAGTTCATAAGAAATAAATAAATATCTTAATAAACATTTTCAAGACAATCTTACAATAAGTTACTTGAATAAAAAAAAAGAACAGAATTATTAAAAATCTTCATTAATTTAAATCAAAATACTTTTGTTTTGAATAAGGTTTTTTTAGCATTGCATTTTTTCAACTATTTTAATTAATATAATATTAAATAATTAATAAAACTGGGCTTCTACTTTTACTGGTTTCGCCAATTTGAGCCACCACGGCCGCTCTGTGTGTTGCTATTGCTTCCTTGATTTCCTCCCATGTTCCTCTGATTTGGAGCTGAACCAAATGTTTGACCACCACCGGAATTGTTATTGTTTGGTTGGTTGTTAAAGTTAGCACTAGTGTTGCCCAAACCAAAGTTAGATGGCGCAGTTACGTTACCACGGTTGAAATTACTTCTTCCCATATTTGATGCATTGTTACCTCCTCCTCCACCCATTCCTCCTATAGAACTTCTTTGAAAAGTATTTCCAGAGCTAAGTCCGATTGATGTTGAGAAGTTGCTTAGTCCGGAGAAACTGCTTGTAAGACCGCCGACTCCAGAGCTGGATCCTCCGCCAAGAAAACTAGTTCTCGCGAATCCTAGGGTGTTGTTAGCTCCTCTCATTCCAGCAGATGCTCCTCTGGAAAAGTTGCTACCGCCAGTATTTGTAATTCCGCCAGAAAATGTGTTATTGTTACTAGTAGACCCTCCGCCTCCTCTTCCTCCAGTCATCATATCATTTCCTCCTCTTCCCCTACTGATCGAGTCATTCCTTATTCTTGATCCATTGTTCAGCATATCATTTACTCCTCGTCCTCCACTAATCATATTATCATTTCCTCCTGCTCTCGATGGATTACTATTCATGCCTTGAAAGCCTGCCCGAAAACCAGCCTCAAGGTCGTCACCACGATTAGCTTTACTACTGAAATTCTGTCCAGAATTGAAGTCATTTCCAGATGAACCGCCGAAACCTCCTCTATTATTAAAGTTTCCACCACCACCGCCAGATGACATTTTATCATTGCCCAACAAATTATTACCAAAACCACGTCCAATGTTTCCTGAATTATTTCCGCTAGTATTCGAAGATAAATTATTTTGCGAACGCAGGGAACTCTGAATATTTTGTAAATTTTGCCACATCTCAGAATCACCAGCGTTGGCACTACCATCCGCAGACATGTTGTCTCTATTCAATATGTTTACCAAGCTGTTAACCGATGAATTATTTACGGGGCCAAAAGTATCATTACTGTTCGAGTAATTTCTTCCTCCACCCATTCGGTTCGATAATAATGGTTGTGGAGAGTTTTCACGAGCATCACCACTCTTGTGATCTGACGAAGGATTTAACAATGCTGTTAATGTATCGGAAAGCGTCATCTTTTGCTTATCTGAAGCAGCAGCCGAGTCTCTCTTCTTCTTATCGATCAAAGAATAGACAGCAATCAACTGCTGCAGCTGCTCTGGATTAAAGTCAGTTTTGCCTTGAGCTGTCAGTGCAGCAGCGAGCTTAGTTGCTAGTTCTTTTTTATCGATTTGCGATAGCAGACTAGCAGCAGCACCACTACTATTTCCACCACCAGCGCTTCCTGTATTACGCTGTGGAGATAATGATTTCTGTTGAAAAACTGATTGTTTATCTTTAGGAGCTGGCACAGGTTGCGGATTTGGTCTTCGCATCTGTGGCTGAGGATTTTCCTGTCGTATCTTATAACCAATTCTCAGAATTTTATCAGTTTCCAAAATAACATTATTGAACGCTCTTACTTTGGGACCTTCCAATAAACCAGCAATTAAAACACCTTTTAATTTTTCCATAGCCGTCTCAAGGATTGTACAATTCTCAAGATTCAAAATGATCTCATTTATTTCCCTAGGATTTGTTTTTTCAACAAGAAGTGCTTGCGTTAGCAGATCGACCACTTTAGGTCCCAAACTTCCCAAATAATCTTCCAGAGCTGTCAATAATCTCAACACATTAACCACCGATGTATTCACATTAGGTTGGGGGAACGACGGCTGATTTGGATTGCTTTGTTGTTCTATTTTTTGTGTTTCTTCGACTTCTGCAATAACTTTCTTTACATGATATTTCTTGTCCTCCAACTCGTCATTGGTCATTGGTAAAATTAAACGACGTCTGGAGTTTATTTTTATGTCTTCGACTGCTTCATCGTAGAGCTCTTCGATGCGCACAGCGAAATATCTCACCCACTCGGGTTGGAAATCATAACCTCTGTGATCGAGACCTTCGCGGGTCAACTGGTCCTTGCGATGCTTCCAAAATTTACGCCATTCCTCATTGTACACAGGATGCTTCTCGGGGTCTTTGCGATATTCCTTATACATTTGGTCCAATTCATTTTTGGAACGATCGACAAGATGGCGGTATGCTTGCCAGATGTCTCCTTCACGAAGTGGCGATGGAGAACGGCGAGATTCTCGGCGATGCGATCGATGCGGTGATCGCGAACGCGACTTTTGACGTCTTCTTCGTCCACCAGGGGATCGTGATCTCCCTCTGGTGTGTTGGAGGAATTCCTCAACCATCAGCTTGTGTGTTGCGTCATCAAGTGTATTTGTAGTAGTATTGTTCTCTTGTTCGACACGGTATGGGCGACGATTGGAAGATGATCCTCCCATTTCACCACGACGTCCATTGTTTCCACGGCCAGATGAAGGAGGCGGAAATGGACGTTCGCGTTCCGGTTCACGATCACGTTCTACTCTAACTTTCTTGGCAACTGGTGCACCACTACGCGTGTCAAATGTCGGTTTGCGCTTCGGGTCGGGCTTAGGTGGTTTATACAATGTCTTGTTTTTTACCAGCTCATCCAATTGCTTAGAATCTACAACGTTTGTAAATGATGGACCTAAATATTCTGAAGCATGTCGGAAAGAGTACACTGTTGTCATAACTCCATGCCGATTAGAACGGAACTCCCCACTTAGACATTCGTAGGGCAACTCTCTACCGTGATGACCTTCAATCGCATGCGCAACGCGATCCAAAATTACCCCCATCACATGAATATTGCCAACATGATCTTTGTACTGATTGAAACAAGTTGGGAAGTGCTTCTCTATATACTTGTAGCGATGGTTGTAGCCGAGCAAATGAGTTTGCATCCCAATGCCATCCATTACAACCTCACATAGGCAGCACTCATAGAACGGATCCGGATCATTATAGACCTTTAGGATCTTAACAACGTATTCAACGCCAATTATACCTTCTAGCTCACCTGATGATATCTTTGGTGAAAATGACTTTGTGGAGAAGTTTGGTTGCACATTACCTTTTGGTTTTTGATTTAGTTGATCTTTCTTTTTATTAACCGAAGGTATGATAACTCGGTTTTGTTGGTACTGTGGTTTGTTTTCGTCGTTTCTCTGCTCAGCGGTTTGAGCTACAACAGCTGCAGGATTAAGAACCCGGTTTGCTGATGGTATTGTGCTGCCTTTATTGGCTTCGTTTGCGGCATTTTGTTGTTGATGTACTATAGCTTGAGGATTTAAGACACGCCTTGGTAGTCTTTGCGATTTAGGAACAGCTGTTCCAGCCACTGGAATAGCCTGACCTACAGAATCATTTTGTGAACGATTTGCATTAGACGATGATTGTTGTTGGGCAGGACTGTCATCGTCATCATCATCGTCCAGAACAACAATCTCTGTTATTGTTTCCTGTTTTCGGGTTGCTTCGGGACTTTTCCTATTGTCAGAATTTTCGACTCTAGACTTGTCTTTGCTTTCAACAGCAGTTGTTTCTTTAGATTCTGAAAAATCTGTAGTTTCAGTATTTTTGGAAACAGACGATGAAGCATCCTGTTCAACTACCTCACTAGTCTTACTAGGCGGTGCAGGTTTATTAGTAGCATTCATTGGCTTTTTGCTGCTGGCAGGACCAGGTTTCTGCGTACCAGGGGGCTTTTGCTGTGCAGCACCAGCACTGTCTGGTTTTGGTTTTTGGGCAGAAGCAGATCCTGGTTTTTGAGCAGAAACAGGTCCTGGTTTTTGAGCAGAAGTAGTTCCTGGTTTTTGAGCAGAAGCAGGTCCTGGTTTTTGAGCAGAAGCTGGTCCTGGCTTTTGTTTCTGTGCAGCACTTGCAAGCCCGGGTTTGGATATCTGTTCACTTGAAGATTCCGTTTCATTAAGTTTTCCTTCAGAACTTAAATACGCGTCAAGGATGGGTGTACGTGCCGGTGACTTCGATGGCTTTGGAGCTGTATACTGAGGATGAAATAGCTTATCGGCAGCTTGTAAAGCTAAACGATGTTTTTTGCCGCGTACGTGATCACAAATTGGAGTTATAGCGACATTTTCCACACCGCAGCATTCGCAATTGTACATATTGCCACGTTTCGATATCATTTTAAACCAAATCCCTTTGGCTCGATACTCAATTTTAAGACATTCAAAGAGTGGCAAATTGGGTATGACATCCCGCATTTTTGCATCGGAATATTTTACTTTTGGGTAAGGTGGACCCTTAGTTGGTTGCATCTTATTTGTTTGCACATTTATTTTAGTGAAAACTCTGCTGGGTCCTTGATTGGACATTTTTGGGGCTAGTGTGCTCCTTTTGTAGTATAATTGTTTGAAATGGTGCAAAGAGAAATGAATATGATTAGTTCGTATTCGGAGGGCAGATATTAGCGTTTGTTTTTTGTTATTATATATTTCTATCCGCAGTTCTTAAAAATGCAAAATGTTTTATTTTTCTCTGATCAACTAGAAGTGAATGGAAAAAAATATTTTGTTTTGATTATGTGAAGATTTTTGGTTTGTTATTTAATAATCAGCAAAAAAAATTACATTTTTTATTGGAAAATATTAAAAACTAACTGTAAAGGAAATAAAGAACATGAAGACAAGTTTTGATTCAACAAGGACTATATTATAGATAATGTAGGCTGTGATTAGGGTGGCATAGAAAGGCAACAGCAACAATTAAAATTGAAATTTCTGTTGAATTATAAGTGACAATAAAATAAATAAAACAAAACAAACAAAAGAAATAAGTTGTCTATACAAATTATTATTCTTTATAATCTCCAAATCAAACACCTCAGATGATTATCGATGTTTAATGTTGTCTTGTGTGGATTTTTGTTCTCTTTCCAAAAATACAAATATATTGTCTGTCATGAATGGTTGACCAAAATTCTAGCACCCGAAATTCTGTTCAGACCAATCCTCAAAAAGTATCCATTATGTCGCCTCTGTAAAATTGCAGGTCCCCTCCAATTCGAACTAATAACGCACACAAAACTTTAAGGCATTGGTTCTTGTCGTGAGGCTGTAGTGCTAAAGATTATTTATTATGTAAAGTGGAGCGACAAATTTCTTTTATGTTTAAAATGTGGTAAAATGTATATAATTTACATATATACAATACACTCACCGGGCATGGAAACTTGCCCACCCATTATTCAACGTGTGTAGTTTGATCTCGCTTATTCAACGTGTCTAGTTTGATCTCGCTTTATCTTGCATTAGCAGGAACTGATGATCGAGTCCTACGAGCTTCATTTAGGCAATATGAGTTGCTGAAGGTTCTCCTCAACGTATCGCGTTGCATTTAATTGATTATATCAACGACGGCCAAATCGTCCTTTGAAAAACCTCCTTGAAAGTAATAGTATCTGCAGTGGTGATGGGTATAAACCGCTTTCATCGTAAGGTAATGAACAACGGAAATGCAAAAAATGGCACTTCCCTAGACTACATTCATATGCAACATGTTTTATACACAATCAATCAAATATAAACAGCTTGGTCAAGATTCTGTGCCGATGAGTATATTATGTAAATAATAATAAAATATAATAAGTGTACAATATATATAAAATTAAATCGGAACAATAATTATGTGTGTAATCATAATAAACAAAAATGTAAATATACGTTGTTGGTAGAAGTCGTAAAACAATACAAAGAGGAACTAGGTAGGTACTCCAATTTTTCACTTTATAAACTTTGTAAAAAACACAGTGTTTTTAATTTTCATCAAATTTTAACAAATTTGTTGAAATATCAATTTGTTGAAAACCAAGATTAAAAACATGAATGTGTGAATGTCTGGACCCAGATTATGTATGAAAAAAAGATTCGTCTGTGCGAACGATTTTCTGACCAGTTCCTATGGAAATCGTTCGCACAGACGAAAACGTTTGATCGTTTTTATAATACAGAATCTGACCTGATTGATCAAATGACACAAAACTCACTTCCAATTTATGTAGTTTCCATTGGAGAGTTAGGCGATTTGGATTTTTATGCGTATGAAAACCCCTAATAGATCCTGAACGATCTCATTTTCTCTTCTTTCCAGGAGGAACTGTTATTCTGAGTGCCAAGCGTATGGTTTCTGAAGGCTTCTGGATGCTTCCGAACGCTCTTGGGCGACCAACCGAAAATGATATAAGTTCGTTCATATCAGTCAAACTAGTTTCTGAGTAGCATATTTGACTTGACCCTTTGTACCTATGTACATGTATTCAGACGGAAAAAGCAAATCAATCTTTTGCCCAACAACTAACTCTATCTAGGTATCACCCCTTTTAATAAACGTTAGTTTTCGATGAATTACCCTTCAGGAGATAAGTTCAAAACGTTATTAATAAACAAGTAACAGTGCCACCGAAGTAGGTGGATTAGCAAAAGTATATGTTAGAAAATTTTCATAGGTATTTCTTTTAGATTTTGCATTTTTCTGTGCGCATATTTTAAGAGCATGTATTTTGCTTCTTACAATACCTACTTTACGTTTACACAAACATGTTCGTTTGAGCTTAATTTAATCTATTGTGATGATTTATTTGCTGATTTGTTGTGAATGGCTCTAGTTAAGTATTTTTATTAATAGGATTCTATAAATATTACTCTCAAATACGTCAAAAATTATCAACAAATTTGGTTCGTCATCTTAACTGAGCAAGAGCATAGAATATAAACACAATATTTCAGATTTTAATGCAACAAAACATAATTGAGCAAGCGAATCAAGCAAATGTGAGGAATTTTTCTAAGAAGTTGTGTTTATATTTCTGAGAAAACACATATTATGTATGTACATATTATAAACATAATATGAAGGTACCTAGCAAAATTGATTGATTGATTGATTTTGTAGGTTCTCACTACGAAGTCATTCGTACCAACATTGCAAAACGCAAACACCAAAATTGTATTCGATATTAAAATACCTCATTGGTTTTGTCAGTATGATTTTGAATTAAGAAAATCTTGGATCAAACAAATGTCTGCATTACCACAAGAAAACACCAAAAAACACCAAGTCAATACACACCACATCTTTATCGACTGCAGTTCTAGACATGAGCTTCACAGAACCACATGCCGTGTTTGGGATAACTTTTGGTTTGTGGTAAGTGCGGGGTTTTGAATACGCAGTTTCTTTTTGATCTAAAGAAACTTATACTCATTCCATTATGGGCTTTTGTCCTTTGTACTTTTAACCTTGCGCCACGTTCGTCGGGATTAAAACTGAAGCGGCTAAAGTTGTTGAAGTGGTAAATGAAAATAAAACCCAAGTAGGCACATACATACCTATTTGTTATAATTAAATAATTCTAGGTACTCTTCGAAATCAAATGAACGACCTCTTTTGCTAATTGCATCTATTTGGTCTTTAGCAGCCCACATTGATACGGGTCAACCATGTTTTAGATGTCGATAATTTCAAGTTCGATCAAAATTGCGCTAAGTAGTTGCCACCTGGGTTTATTTTGTTTATTACAATGAAATAAATTCAGAGCGCCTAAGTCTTCTCTGCTCTGCTCAAAGCATTTTCGACTTTATTAGAGCATACTACACAGTTCAGAGCAAAAAACGGGATTTTGAAACTTTATAATACCAGACAAAAAGAGCTGCCAACGTTTATGGTCAGTACTTTTACAACAACAAAAAAAAAAAGTGTTAATCAAATAAATAGTCATATCAGGACAAAAGCTGTGAAATATAAAATCAAGTTAGAGCACACAAATTAGCTTTAACTTGCACGATTGCAATTCTTGAAAAGAACGTGCAGAACATTCTGCTCCAAACTGAACAGATTTGATCAAGAAGAACAAATATTTCATTCTGATTTGCCCCTAAAATCAAGATATGTTCAGAGCAGTAAATTCTTGACCTTTTATACCAGGACCATTTTAGAGCACTCACTGAACAAGGCTAAACTGTATGGGGCATAAGCATACGCATACCGCAAACCTATATAAAAAACTATGTAGGTACCAAGGTAGGACTCTTTTTTTGCTGTGAAAAAAATCCAGTTGCCTCAAATATGACCAGAACCACGTATATTTTGAAAAATTAATTTAAAGTAAAAAATATCAGTTTGGAAATTCAGTACAAATCAGGTAAGAAAAAACTTACAACTGCTTACATATTATTTTTGTTGTGATAATTTGTATTTTTTATTAGTCTTCCCGAATAAAATGTATATTTACGAACCAGTTCCCGCGATAGCACTGATTGTATTCCATTGCTTCATCAATCAAACATCATAATGTTAATAATTGTTTTCTGCATAGAAAACCCATTTAAATTCACTTTTAAAGAAAATAAATGTTATTTTCCCAAAACCTAAAAGATTAATTCGTGTTTTGACCAGTTTATTATAATAACTTTAAACACTTTAGCCATGCCACCCATTCAGCCCATTTTAATTGCAAAAGAAAGCACCTAACCATATCGGCATTAACAAATAAGGGTGGTATTCAATCCCAATCCCGACTGATTGAAAATTTTTCCCCCAAATGAATATAACCTCGAAAATTAAAAAAATTGCGGTAGACAATTATTTCTTTCTTAAAACATTATATTACTTTAATATGCAAGCACGTTGAAAATATTTTACTTTTTTATTATTGAGTATTCAATTGAAAAACATTGGTTAAAAATATAAAAAAAAAAAATTAATATTACACCTTAACCAAATGTGCATTTCGTCCGACATTTTGTAAAATACAAGAGCACCCCAAACCCAGATAACACGAAATCCCTATCGTTATCGTTTGTAGCACAAATAAATGGAATTTATAACTTTTACCACGTACCTCAATTAAGAGAGATATCGTTGAACATTTTAATTTAGTTTTTTATATTGTAAAATTGATATTTATTATTGAAATTTATAGATAAAAATTATTTTCTGCATGCACACACGAAAAGTAACGATGCCGAAAAATATGCGAGCAAGCGGAGGAAAAAAAAATGAAAAGCTGTTATAAAACAGAAGGGTGTAAAAAGAAGGAGGACGAGGAATACGTATAAAAATATAACACTTTTTGAAGAACGAATTGGAATTTGAGATATTATAAGTGCTGCCAAGTTTTTACGGTTTTGGTTTATTTAATAAAATGAATATAGTTTTTTTTGTCCTAAATTAACCTCACCGATCATCAACTTGTACTCCTCCGTCTCCTCCTGTAGAAAACAAAAACGCTCTTCTATACGTGAATACGTGTGAACAGCTTAATGCAAAATTGTAAGAATGTATGGTCTAGCCGAATTTGAAAGTCCCATTTAAAATGCACGGTCATGCATACAGAATTAAATATGTGCAGTTTTAAAAGTTTGTAGGTAAACGTGGGTTTATTATTTTATGGTTCACATTTAGCTGACAAGTCAAGAAGTTAGTCGAGAATTTTTGAACTAAAAAATTTAGTTTTGGTCTGATTATTTTATTATTCTATAATCTGATGGGTGAACGTCAACAACAGCTGATTCGTTATTCAAGGTAGATGCTACACAAAATAGTTGAACTTTGTTTTTGTAGTTAAGAGGCGGTTGCAAATATATTTATTTTGTGTTTAGCTTTAAGCATGCCAATTTTTTTAGGAGAAATAAAAAGATTCATTTATGTTATAATCAACGACAAAGTCGAATTGAGGTAGGTAAAAATTATGAAAAAGATAATAATGGTAAACTTTGAATATTATTGAGATAATTTTGGCAGAAGCATCACAATTCTTTAATTTGTTTAACAAAGTAAAGGCGGTAAGTAAAAGAAATGTTTGAGCATAAACAAAACATGCATGACATTTCTGCAATTCCACTGAATTTTAAGTTAGTTTTGTCGTTTAATGGTTTAATTTCAACTTAACTTAAGTTCTTAATAATTGTATTGAACGTACCCATTGACTCAAATAATAAAAGGCACGACTCGGTCGGAGAAACTTGCTATTGTGTAAGATTACTAACCGTTGGCTTAGAATACTAAGCAAGAAACTATAATAAATAATCGGAAGTAATCAGGTGATTTTGGAAAAAAAAAATTCTAACAAAAAACTTCCTTATTGGCAAAAAATCAGTCACACGAAATCTTATCAAAATTGATCGTATTTTTTCGAGAAAAATCGGATTTTCTATAGAATTAATATGGCAAGTGCCGTTAACAAGGTGATTTTGAAAAATAAAATCTAACGAAAAACTCCGTCATTGGCAACAAATCAGTCACACAAAATATTATCAAAATCGATCGTATTTTGTTCGACAAAAATTGGATTTTCTGAACCGTTTATATGACAGGTACCGTTAATAAGGTGATTTTGAAAATAAATTTCTAACGAAAAACTTCATTATTTAAAAAAAAATCAGTCATACTAAATTTTATCAAACTTGATCGTATATTTTACGAGAAAAATATGATTATTTTTAGGGTTTATTTGCCCAAGTACCGTCAATATGTAAACTTATTCTGAAAAAATGAAAAATCAACCTTTGGCTACAAATCCATTGTACGAAATTTTATAAAAATCGATTTTTTTACTACCTTCTTAAAGTTTAATGGCTGGCCTTTGGGGCGATGTAAAAAGGTTAATCGCATTGGACCACATGGAAAAACAATTGCAGTCCTATTAATAAAAAACGCTTATTTCGTCTCTAACACGAGTTAAAATTAGTAGTAAAATAAAATAAATCATGAAATAGTTAGCCCACATTCGTTAAGAAAATCTACTACATTTCTATTACAAGTATTTGTTTATGGTCTTTGAGCATGTTTCCACCTGAAGAACGTTATGTGTTTCCACGTAAGGATTTATGAGTATGTTGTTTATTTCCCTGTATTTTGTATTTTTATTTTGTATTTTTGTATTTTTGTATCGTTTACAGAAAGATGAATCGAAACTCTTATCAAAGGAAATACAAAATAATAATTTTCTTGTTTGAAAAAGTTAAAATTTAAATTCAAATTTTCACCGGAAGTTAAGACCATTTAAATGATTATAATCTTAATCCGTCTGTATCTCAGCAATCACTGAACCGATTACACAGTTCAGATGTCATTGGATAGATAAATATTAAAGAAGGTCGTGGGGACTATATTTCTGGACAGATGTCCCTGTTTTGGCCAAAAAAAGACAAAAAAGTTGCACTTTCGGAACTCAAATAAATAATGCGAAAAATACACTTTTCAAATATTTTTTTTCCAAAATAATAATAAAGAAGAAGAAAAAACCCGAGAAAATGCATTTGGCATGAATTTAACAAACATATTTTTGTTTAGTTTTATAGTATACCTTTTTTATATACAAATTGCACTTCACTTATGGGTGGTGTAACTTAATTCACAGTCCAAAAAAGCTATTCCGTGTTTATAAGAACGTTTTGATATTAGTTCCGGAGTTAACGATAAATCAGCGATAAATCGCGTTTATTAATAAGGGTGTTAAATTTTAGTAAGGGCTTAAAAGAAAATCTCCACAGTTTAGGAACATTTTGGTATGTATTTTGTCTAAAGTTAAATAAAAAATTAAGCTGTTACTAAATTTGATTATTAGTAAGGCTCAATGTAGCAAAGTCTTGATATGGAGGAGATTTTTATTTAAGCTGTTACTAAATTTGATTATTAGTAAGGCTCAATGTAGCAAAGTCATAAATGCAGGTATACTTTTGTACATACTGCGGTTCTATTTGGAGTATTCTTTATATAACTGCATTCCTGGTATTTGGCTTAAAAAGCATATAACGTAGATTTGGTGTTAACGGTTTCTATAAATATAGCCATAAATTGGGCTATGTTAATTTTCTCAAACATCAATGACTTTTGCATTTCTCAAATATCAATTAAAGTCCCTTTACTTTTTTCAAAATACATACATATTGAACATATAATAAATAACATCGAAAAATAGACTTCATGCCATTTAAGGTAAAATGTGGCCCTGAAAGATATTCTAAAAGGAATGTCTACTTAACCAATTTCAAAAAATGCTTTACATTTTTTTTCCAGACAACCTCTTCATTGACTAAACTTAAATGTTATGTCACAATAAAAATAGAAAAGGAGCACTATGTATTAATATCCGGCGGATCACTACAAAAAATATAGTTTTATATTTAGCTATCAAGTGTTGTAGTTCGTGCAACATGACATTCGGTTCCCATATCATGTTTATGCTCACACCTATAATGAGTCAATTTATCGTTATGCAATATGTGCAGAAAGGAATCATTTTAGCAAGGAATTATTATGTTGTGAAAGTCAAACAAGTTTCGTAAGTAAATCCCTAAGGTACTTCAAAAAACGTATTAGTAAAGAGGAGCCAAAGCAAACTATTATGTTCCTTCTGTTCTGCAAGAATGTAGATTTGCTTCATTAAAAAAAGAAGATAGGTACAACAAAATATTTTATGTTCAGTGAAGATTCTATCACGTAAAAATAACAATATCGTTTCAACGTATCTCTCTGAATATATGACATGATATCGCATAAAAAAACGATTTAAAACAGAAAATAATTAATACAAAACAACGGATCTTATTCCTATATCATGCCTTTCACTTTTGGCTAAGCCAGATTTCTTCGTTTATTTCCGTTTTTAATAAGTTGCTTTAAGATGTTTTAGTAAACAGTTTTTGAAAAATTAATTTTCAAACTGAAATTTTTGAAAATAAAAAACCTTTTTAAAAATTAAAGTATTTTCAAAAAAATTTACTAGTTTAATGAATTTTACTAAATTAAAACAAAAAAACTTTATTTTTTAGTTCTTAAGTGAATGGACATTTTGATGTTTTTTAACTAAAATACAAAATATGTGTTACGACCTCTTCGAGATCAAGGACAGCAATGAATGATCATCAACCGATGGATCAGCAACATTATTAACTTGTACTCCTCTTTCTCCCACTGCAGAAACATTTTTTTACACGCGCTCTTCTATACGTGAATACGTGTGAGCAGCTAAATGCAAAATTGTAAGAATGTATTGTCTAGCCTAATTTAACAGTCCCATTTGAAATGCAAGGGGACGCATACAAAGTTTAAACTCTGCAGTTTTGAAAGTTTGTAGACAAAAGTGGGTGGAGCCTCCTGAGATAATGTTCTATTTATTTATTATTCTATGAGTAAAAACAAGTAACTAAGAAATTTAAAGAATCATTACCATACTACAGATGATTGGAGGCTATACGTGTAGCGCTGCAGTAGTCAAGTTTGTACTAAAGAGCAAAAATAACTTAGTGCTAATTTTGACTACACGTTGCGCATTACAACTTTATTAATCCTTAATATACAATTTTGCTTTTGTATCTTTCTCTGTTATTGACATAATCAACGTTTTTTCACAAACTACTTTTATTTTACAAAACAAATCCACTCCACATGTTATTGACTTACTTACATATGAATATGTCATCGTTTTCATTTAAATTTTATGGCGAAATTAGTACACGTTTTTAACACTACTAGATGATGGCGACTTTTGATCGCTTTTAGCTGGAACATCTTTTTTTTTCTCCGTGTGTATGGAAATTTCAACCGACTGGCGGTCCATATCTAGTACGTCAATGAGCTAGGGTTAGATTTTTGTATATTTTATAGAAGGGTTTTCAAAATTCCCTATAACCATTGAGTTTATACACATAGAGGATTCAAGATGGTTTCAAACTCACCGAAGTAGATGTCGCTAAATGAACATATCGAGTAATTATTATTGCAATAATTCCCTGTAACCAAAAACACTCAAATCAAACCGAACTAAATTCTTCTGCATACATTTGTATTTGTTTTCCTTTATTTCGTTTGCCTTTTAACTCAAGAATGATTGCTACAAGAGTAAACAAAAAACAAGTCGATAGTAACGACATCCTACGAGCGAGGTTTGAAACTTACACATGATTTCTCTATGTGTATAAACTCAATGCTATAACTCCCTCTATTCACAAATTGCACTATTTACAACAAAAATCCCGTCTAATAAATTGTTTTAAATAATTTTATTTCGCAAATCCTGATTAAAATAAACCATATTACGCAGTTTAAATATTCGTCTGACAGACGTTATAAAATATATTTGGTGTGTGTGAAAATACGTTTGAAGCTACCAAATCGAGATTCAAAAAAAGTTGATTTGAGATGAAAAAATCAACTTTTTTTTGGACCATGGATCATGCTTATTGTTTTTTTTTCCGAAAAAAAGCAACTTTACTCCGAAAAAAGTAAACTTTTTTTTCCCAAGCAATTCGACATAAAACGATCGTCGCTTCAACGTTATGCTCTATCTATCTTTCCATTAAGATATAATAGGGACAGCATCTGTAATACGAGGATTGTTGGATTGCTGTTCATTATTGATGTTCATCAAAAAAATAATCAGAAAAGTTCAGGTGAGAGGAGTGCACGGCAGAGCAAAAATAACCTAAGAAACTTCGTTACTGACGGGGGTCTCACGACCGCTCCTTTTTTTAAATAATAACTTGCGTTATATGTACGTACCTACAATCGAAAGTAAAAAATTGCCTTTCAAGTAAGTAGTTAATTATTTAAAGATTATAATTAACTTTTGTTTACTTAAAAAAACTTGAACTAGATAGATGGAACTATCTTTGAATTTTCAATCAAGCTTTTGAAGAAAACACGCTTGCACAATATTCGATCTAAACTGCAATCAAAAAACATTAAGCGCAACTCACAAGGAAATTTAATATAAAAAAACACACGCAACTTTCATACAAAGTCTTTTTTATATTTTTTGTATTGGAATTGCTTGTGAGTTGCGTTTCGTTGCTTAGGGCCGAATATAACTATATTTTCCTAAAAACGCCTTTTAAAGTTCATGGTTATTAAAAGCATATACATTATTATGTATTTAAAATAAACAAAGCGAATACTTTATCGTTTTAATTTTTATAATCTGCCTCCACTTCAAGTTAATATTTGTTTTATTTTCTCTTTAAAGTTTGCGTGTTGATCCTTTATTTGCTCATTCGAATCACATGAGACATGACCACAGAAATAACCTTCACACTATAAAATAACTCGATGGTGAAAAATGAATTTTATGAATGTCCTTGGCAATGCGCCGCATTACGATGACGGCATAATTTTGTTTAATTAGTTGAACAAACATATTACAAAACAAACTAATGAACTGCAACGAATTAGTTTACTCGTATTTGTATACTAGATAGAGAACGTTTATAACTATTTTCGCTTACATGTAAATAAGAAGCAATGAAATTAGTTTTGTTACATGATATAATTTAAAGAGCTACGTTTTTCGGTTGGATGGTTTTCTATTTAGTATTTTTATATTGGTAATTTTGTACATTTATTTTTAATACCTATTTAATGTTGCATGTATTTCAAAGTTTAGACAAGCTTCATTGAGCAAAATAAACAAAAAGTACAAAAACAGAACTTGTAGATGGAATTAACGTAACATGCAAATTGGACTGGGGACTGAATTTGCATCAAAAGAGAAAAGTATTATGCAGATTAAGCTTTAATATTTTTGCTATAAAAAATTGATACTGCTTCTGGAGACTTGCCAATCAATTCGTTAGATTACTTTTTTTCATTCAGCTCTATAATGAAAAAGGTTTTTACATTTTTTGTTTGGCTTGTTGTTTATACAACAAAAACGTCTAGAAGTAGTCTATACATTTTTTTTTTAAATTCAATATGACAAGTTTTTTTTCTAAAAGAAGATAAAATTGATTCTGGATTTTATTTCAGAATCCAAATCAGAAGCACGTACACATTCACGCCTTTAAAATTTACAAATTATTCCATTTGTCATTTTCCTTTTAACCCCATGCCCACAGTAACCTATATTAAATAGACCTAAGGTCATAAGTGGTGTAGTTCGAAATTGCCGAAATGGAGTTTTGTATTGAACAATGATGTTATTTTTCTGCAGACATATTTTCAAAATGCGAACTCGATAATCTGGCTGCAGCGTGCTTTCTGTTCAAGGTTCAATATCGCATACAGCGGCCGAGTTCCCGATTGAAATTTTGGGTTATTGTATTCCTGTACCTCTACATACACCGAAAATGTGTCGATGATAAGAATTGGGATCTTCGATATGATTTCGTTTGATATCTACCATCCATAATAGTTAACATCAAACTAAAGCTGGTCTCATAATTCTAGATCAGTTATTTCACTTTTTAAGTTTAGCAAGTTAAACTTTTGAACTGTCCTTATTTAGTTTTGTCATTTAAGATTTCAAATAATAAATTTTAAACATAATGATGATATCATCTTCAAACTGTCTCTACATACCAACAAGCCAAAAAATAAAATGATGACTCAGTTCAATACGTGACACTTAAAACAATACCTACAATCCTTTAAAATAAAATAGAATTATTTTTTGTGTCGTTTTGAAAACGAAAAACAGCAAATTGAACTTTATACACCATTTTCCTCGGGCTGATTCCATTGCCCTTTTCAATCATAAATGCTTGGTCAGTGACATTCACAATCATAGCCAATTTTTTGTCATAACCGTTATCGCTGTTCATTTTGCACCAATGTAACCCCTCAGGCGAAATAGCTTTCGATGTACACACCTATATATCTGAAGCATTGTTATATCGATTTTTCTCCAATGTACGACAGCATTGAGAAATTAAATTGCAGGATAAACCAGGGACAAAATACAATCGTGTCAACAAAAATAATACAACAAATGTTAATTTGTTATTCTAGTCTCATAATCATATAAGGATATTTCAAACAAATAATTTTGTTTCACTGAACTTCTAAGACTCCTAAACAGCTTTTTTCCAGAGTATACTTAACCTAAAAATCCAATTTATTCACATTGGGTGACAACGAAATGATAAGATTCCGTTTGAGTATGTTCATTTTTGTCGACATCATTAGAATATAAAGTTCTATATGTATAACAGGGTCATAGAGGACATAAAGGTAACGTTTGCATGTTTTGAATTTCGTTTTTGCCATAAGCCGCGAAAACTTGTTGACAAGGATTGATGTTCAAACTCAATGCTGATGGCACTTTGGAAACGAGTAACGACATGCAAAACTTGAAGAATTATGCAAATCTCTCTATCTAGTACATATGTGTTATCGTTTTGCTTTTTTATAAAATATTAATTAAATCGTTTGCTTTTTGGTTGGCATGGTTTGATTATTGCGTGTGGGTGTATGAAATGAAAAGCAAATAGCAAAAGCATTTTACAGTTATTTTATATTACTTTTTTTTATATAAGAAATTGACTCATTGAATAAAAGTTTATCAGATACCTTTAAAATCAAGTCAGTATTAACACGATCTTAATATAAATCTCTCAATATCATAAATACTTGCAAAATATTCAAAACAAATTAAACAAACCATATTGGCGCAAAATTATCCACCTGTTAAATGTTTAGTAGATCTTAATAATAACAAACAACAAGTTTACTTTATCACCAGTTAGAGATTTTGTTGTTGTGTTTAAACAGTGTTTGTGTGTAGTTTCATTCTCTCTTGGTATCTTTATTATAGTTGTGTTCGTTAAGCCCTGGGGTCGCCATGAAGTCGCCCCAAAGCGTTCTTTGAAAAACCTCAACTCGCCCTGGGTAACAAATTCTCTCAACTCGCCCTGAAATAGATCTAGGTATTTTGCTGGGGCGAGTTGAGGTAAGCAAATTGACATGTGTGTTGTCAAACATATGTTTACAACTGAATATTTTATTTTGCTTTTGCAATGCAAAGAAAAAAAATTATAGATTTTTGGGTCGACCCTGGGTAAAATTGGTAAAATTCAACGAACACAACTAGTATGTTTTTGTTTGTGTATGAATGCAGGCGGCAAACCACCAATTGTAAATAAATTGTACTATTGGACTAACTGTTCCTAAAGTGCAAGCAATAAGCTGACTATAAGTTTTATTACAATCGGATTAACGGTATGGCAACGCGGCCGGTACGACATGCGCGGCCACCTAAAGAAAATAAGTTGTACTACTATGTCCAAACCATCGCCCTAGTCCAAGCAATATCTTGTCCAAGTTTTAACACAATCGGATGAGCGGCCGCGCATAAAGAACGAACAAACAAATCAAAATTTGTATATATTAGAAGATGTACTTATATATTGTATGATGAATCATTAAATCAATTGTTAACAATAAATTGTTGCTTACAGAAAAACACTTATTTGATTTCGCTTGCTCTGGGATCGATTTGTCACCATCACCACCGCTTTTCTCATTGTTCTATGCATTAACAGTAACAGTTTCACCACTGAAATCACAATTAAGTTACAAATCTTTATAAAATGGAGAATGAAACATAGTTAAACACTTTTGTGATACTACTTTAATAAAAAGACGCCGTTTTTGTTCCCTTATTAAACCAACTTGAATGTTTATAGTTAAAGTTATCTTTGCTTAATTCTTGACTAACTAAATGTCAATCAACTTTTGAGGGGACTCTTGGCCAATAAGTTCTCAGTTGTCTAATTTATCGTCATACCGATGGATTGAACGCACCCACTGATTATTCAATAAAAAGTTATTAGTTATTTGTTGTCTTTAATAATTAGTTATTCACACTATATTATGTTTCAATTGACTTTTAAGAAGGGATGCAAAGCTTTGTAATAAACCGAGCCCCAGCGACCAAAATACATACCTGATTCGATACCGAAAATTTTTAGTCTTATTTATATCTCCCAACACTTGTTGGGAAAGTCTGCAAACGCTCCGGTGAGGGTCAAGCCACCATGTACAAAAAGTAAAAAATCACATGGTGACATTTATTTCCCTGCAAAGTGATAATTGGATCTTGTATATCAACAAAATATATACGAGCAGAATTCATTATGCGAAGAGGGCTCTTTTTGCCCCATTTAGTTATATTAGAGGGGCAATTTTTTTAAAACAAAATTATTCTACGTTTAGAAAATATAAAATTAGTTTTTTTTTTGTTTTATTAACATTTAGTTATTGTTACAACAAAGTGGCAATTCTTTCTATTGAAAGTAATGATGGTAATCTATGAAATCTTTTTCGTGAGAAGACCGAATAAGTTAGGTATGCAGCACCGCTACCTGGGGTCGCAGTTTATTTTTTATTTAAAAAAGTTTTTGAATTATAACTATAAGGCCGTTCTTGTTTTTGCAGTTTGAATTTAGTTGCGAGTGTTATATTTATACCTACTTTATAATTTAACATTTTTGGAACATCCATGAACATGGCTAAAGTTCAAAAAATACACAAAAGAATGCACTTTTTTTATTTATAGTCGAAATTCCATAACTCAAACATCTTTAATCGAATTTCTCTATTAATTGAATTTTTGTTTAGAACTTTGAGTTATCAACTTAACTTTCATGGATTTTTCCCTTTTTTTTAACTCAAAATTATGTCTATTTCAAATTATTTTGTTTGCGTTTTCTAGCAAAAAGTTTAGTTATAACTAACTAACTTGTCTGAAAATTCTAATAGGTATTAAATATGTAGGTACATATTTATTTCTTTCAATATACTTTTTAACAAAATAAAACAATGAATAAAAATGTTTGTTTTTATTTCTTAAGTCTTTCTATAACTCGAAGTTTCAGTAAATCAAACTTTTTTCTCTCATTTTGAGAATGGAAGTTCCACTGTATTGTTTTTTATCACAAAATTTAGATTCAAATAAACCTATGTTATGTACGTAGGTATGTAATTTATCCACAAGAGCAAGAATGTGGTACGCAGTGATCAATCTTTATATGCGTTGTACTTATTTTTAACAAGCATGCATGAGTAATACTGCGTACCGAAATGATTAGTGTGTCTAGTTACACGCTTTGAGTGTGCCTTCAAAAAAACTTTTTTATATGACACTGACTAGGTTCCCGAAATTACGAATCCTTCAAGTGTAGCATTTATTTTGGTAAAGTGCATCTTATTCCAGTTTTTTGAAGATGAATTTAGAACTTCACGTTAGAAGTAGACTTCTTGCTACAATATTTTCATTTCAAGTTCGTAATCAAATGTTTACTTCTTTAACTCTCCTCACAACAGAAGTTATTTAAACAAAAAACTGCGGATGCTCGAAACAAAAATATACCAAATCCACAGCATTAACTACCTAATTCCAAGAACAAACAAAAATAAAATAAAACTGTTTTATCAATATGTATTCCGTTAAAACCTAAACATGCCAAAGAAGTTTATTTGTTTTACTTCAATTAAAAGGCGGGTTCAGATAAGACATCGAAGTTTCGTATTCCGATCAAAAGATAGATAGGTAAATATTCACGAGCATATTCAATAGAGTTCAAAGAACTCATAAATGTTTTTTTTTTTTTTTACTAATGACAAAAATACATTTCTAACAAAAAAAAAACATACCAAAACCAATAATGTATTTTGTGGAACCATTAAAAATTGTCGAAGTCTATTTTATTAAAATAATTTCCTCTTTATTTTAAATAAAAATAAAAAAATTATCAAAGTGCGTCTAAATTATGAAAGTAAATAGAATTCCTTTTAAGTGCAGGATGACTCAAGATGACTGACTGTGTCTCAATGCCACACCCACAGCACCCCTTTGGTAATACATACATAATACTACTTTGCTGGCAGGCTATTAATAAACCTAGAATTTGTGCATTCACTATTCGTAGCACCAAAAGAGTGTAAAATGAAAACTTGCGTGCTTTTATTTTCAAATTATTAATTTGCTTTGAGACTGATCTAAGGGGCGATAGTATTATGGTCATTTCTAGAAGAACCCCTATCATAGGACTAATATATGTACTATCCAACAAAAAAAAATAATTCTGCTGATATACCCATACAACCAAAGCAGTACTGCAGCAGAGTCAAGGACACGGAATTCTACTACCAGGCCAAACACGGTAAAATTTCATATTTCTCAAGTCAAGCCTCAATGGCATAAACATCATTTCCGCAAACAGGAGCAACAATGATGTGATGACAAGGATAGGGCAAACAAAAAACGTGTTAGAAATGAAATAGGTACATTTTAAAACCAACAGAACATGAAGAAAGCAAAGTTTGCATATGCCACCCACCCACTTCGACATATTGCGCCGAGGAGGGGACTCATTTCACTTGAATGATCCTTATCGAAAAACATCCGATTATTTGCAGTTAGTATAAACTTTTAGATGATTGCATCTGATTCTATTACAACCTGCAACCCCATTTTCAATGGGTGACGAATGTCGTTTACCAAAAAAAAATCCCTCATCCTTTGAAGAAAATTTATTGATTTTTCTGGTGGAACTGCATTTGTGAAAATAAGCGAACCATCTCGCGTGTAATGAATGTGATGACTGTGGTGGTGACTGAGAACTGAGACTGACGGTGGGTCATTCGGTTTGGTTGATAGGTATGAACAATAAATATATTTAATATGGCAAAAAAAAAATTTTTAAATAAAAAGATATTTGTCTAGGAACTTACTTGGAAATTTTGAGTGTCGGGTTCTTAGCTCATATCCTCACACGCGGAAAATTTTACTACCGATTTTTTTTTTTATTTTTAAATCACGGTTCTAAAGTTATTCAAAAAATGTATTCGCACTTTATTTATTTATTTGGAACAAAGATTTTGGGAAAAAAGAAGGTAAAAACCAAGACTTGAAATTTTAAATCCACAAGAAATAAACGACGAACAACCGTTCTTACTGCCGGCCTCACAAAATTCAACTGGAGGATTTTTTATTTATGATGTTCCGTTGCAGGATTTCAATTTAAAAACGATTCTGCGCTGTCAAAAATTGAAATTGGTAAATCTGTTATACAGAGAAACGAACGGGAAAAAATGAAAGAAATGGGAAAATAATTTTAATTCAGGGATGTTTATTAGGATTGTTCATAAACAAGAAAATAATTAGAAGATCAATCAGAACCCTTCTGGGCAATAAAACGCACAAATTTATAAGTAAAAATTTAACATTTTTTTATGGTGAGGATATTAAAGAGCGGGTATACCTTTATAATATGAATCCATCATTTTGGAATCCATTTTAAATAATTGTTGTGAACTTTTATTTTTCTAAGGCCCAAATTATGAATAGGGATTTGGACAACTTGCGAAGTCTATTATTTTGAATAGCGATTCACAGAAACAAAGTTCGCTTCTAAAATGTCAGAAACTTCAGGGCGACCCCAGGGCTCAACGAACACAACTTGTTAGTCGAGCTGACGGCAAAGACAATGCTTTCAAATTAAAAAAAAATGTAAATGTATATCAAAAAATCGTAAATAAACTAATTACTTACTTACTTACTTATTCCATTTTCGTCGTTTGTAGACGGGCGGTTCTGGTTGATTTTTGTATGGGACTTGTTTGTGCTGTTAAATCTCACCGAAGTAGATGTCGCTAAATGAGCATATCCAGTAGTTATTAAACCTAGTTTGCAGCACATTTGAATTCGATAAAACATTGGATTCGCTATTCACAATGGGGGCCTAAGCGAGGGCGCGTTGCTTTGTGGACGTAAAGCACGCTCCAAAAGGCAGTTAACGTAGTTATGTTCGTTGAGCCCTGCGTTTTTTGAAAAACCTCAATTCGTCCTGGGTTACAAATTCTCTGTTTTTTTAAGACCTGTGGTCGCCCTTAACTCGCCCTGAAGTAGATCTAGGTATTTTGCTGGGGCGAGTTGAGGTAAACAAATTGATATTTGTTTTGTCAAACATATGTTAACAATTGAATATTTTATTTTGCTTTTGCAATGCAAAGAAGAGAAATTATAAATTTATTTTAATGAAAATAAATAGAAAACATCTAATACAAAAAAATGTAACTGTTTTCAAGTTTTAATTTCGGAAACAAATATTTTTTGTTTCTTTCTTTTTTTGACAGCTGTTAAGAAAACATCTGGGTTGACACTGGGTAGAACTCAACGAACACAACTAATTTCACATTCGGACATGGTCATAATTTATATAATTATGTAATGTCGTTTGCATAAGACAAATATGATTCAGGAAATTTAGGGCACTTTAGAGTTCTGTTTATGGGAATAGCTTCCTTTTGCTTCAGCCCATTATAATTTAGTTCAATGGATGCCATATCCTATTTGTTTTGTTATGATAGACGACAACGCACAGCCATACCTTCATTTTACATCTTTTGTTAAAATACTTAAACAAAACTAGTCTATATCAAATTACATTTGAATTATGTACCTATTAAATACCCTTAATATGTATTATGATTTCGATCGAAACTCTCACAGAAACTTGTTTTCACTGTTTACTACCATAGTTCGAATGTTCTTAAAAACACAAATAATATAAACATCTTTAAGACTTATTCAAAATTTATTTAATAAAATAGGTACTTAATATTAAAATATTGTTTTAAACCTACAAACATCTTTTTTACTCTTGCTTAACTGTAACGGTTTCCATTTTTACATCTTCAATCAAAAAATCTATTTCTTCAATTGAATACACTTTTTTCTTTTGGGGTTTCGGTGCTTCCGGAACATATACTGGTTTTTCCATCTAAAAAGGAACAATTAGCTTATGAAATAAACATTTAACTTTTTTTTATTTACCAAAAAGTGTTTGTATTCAGGTGAAAGTGATTCTAAATACAAAATTTTATTTTCAATCGCTTTTATTCTTTCAAACAAATCCTTTGGGTTTATATCTCTTATATTCAAATGGTCCTCAACATTTTGCAATCGTTCTCTGATACCTGACAATGGCAAGTCAGCAAAATCAGGGTCTTCTTCATGTTCCACTGATTCTTCTTTGATTCGTATGTCTGTATTGTGCTCGTTATGCATTAGTTTATCGAGTGCCTGAAGATAATCCGGTTTGATTTGAGGTCCAATCCGATTTTTAACACGACGAACTATTTTAATCAAAATGTCATTAGTTTATGGCTTATAATTTTAATTGAAAATGTACCCCTCAAATGTCCCTTTGAATCCAACTGCTTGATAACAATGCCATTCGTTCTGGCACATGATGAAATTTCATCGACATCGTTGTTTCCAGTTTCATCGTTTGCACGTTTATGCGTTGTTGTAAAGTCTCGAATATTATTTAAATCTATTTCCTCGCGTTTCTTTTCAACAAAACAATGTATTCTCCGTATGATTTCCTTCTCATCAGCTGCAATTTGAACTAGATTTTGGGAAACTGAATTAGTTACAACTTCGCAGGCATCAAAATCCAATGTATTCCGTTTTAATTTTCTTGGCAAATCAGGAGCTAGAAATGAAAGAGATAAAAGTAAAACAACTGAGAATATTTTTTTATAACAAAAATTAAGTATTTTATTTCAAATATTAACAAATCTATATATGAATCAACAGCTACAAACTAAATATTATTTATATCAACTCTCTTTTTGAAGATTTTGAAGCCACTGACATTCTTTGTTTTCCTTCCAGGCTGACTCGTTGTCTTCGTATTTCTCTTTCTTCCAAACGGGTACAGTTTTTTTAAGTTCTTCAATTGCATGTTGCACAGCATCTAGGCTTGTTTGACGATGTGGTGATGAAATAGCTATTACAACACTGGCTTCCTTGACGGGCACCAAACCAAGACGATGATAAATAGCGATGTGAAAGACATCGTTCCACTTATCTCGAATACCATCACAAATCTGCTTCATCATTTTAAGAGCCATCGTTTCATAAGCCACATACTCAAGGGTAAGAACCTGTAATTATTAATATATTAAGATAAAAGTTTGAAAATAAAAACTTAAAGGGAAGTTTTTTTAGCATGAGAAACTGTTATTTTTATTAAAAAAAAGTAACAAAACTCAAATAAAAAACGTTGCTAGGTAATTCATTATTTAGCTTAGACATCGACCTGCCGAAAAATATCTCTACTTTATTTGGAAAGAAATTTATTTATTTCGACAGTTAACAAACTGATAAGACTTGAATTGCATTCGTTTGACTACAGTTATGTATATAACGTACTTACCTTCTTATCTTCAAAATTATCTCGTGTTGTTCCAATGAACAAGGAAATCGCTCCACAACCATCATCGGCTACAAGGTCGCTGATGATGCCCACATCAAGTTTATTTGATGTAAGCTCCAGAAAATCTGAACCACTATCCATTGTATCTTTTAACTTATTCTCTTGATTATTTTGTTTTTCTTTGATTGTTTAACCTCCACTTATTGGTGGAATAACAGCGATTTCGTCACCTGAATTAAGTGATATAACTTCTTCTAAATTATCACAATATTCTTCGTTAATTGCTAGTATTATATTATTTTTTATTATATCCAAATTATATTCTTTGCTAATTATGTTTAACAAGGCAGATACTTTGGCTTGAACAGGAAGGTTAACAGTAGTTTCGCCAATTCCGGCTAAATCACGTGTTTTGGCGAAAAAAAGTAAACGAACATTTACGGATGATATGCTCATTATAATTTAACAATGGTATAATCATTTAGAAAATATAGAAATTATTGAAAATAAAAAAAAAGAGTGATTGAAAACTGCGAAGCACGTTCACTTCTTCAACAACTACATTTTTTTTTTTCTTGAAGAGGAAGACGTCAGTAGTGTCACTTTGTGGAACTTTTCGGTAACGAAATGGATACATTCAACAAAAATTTTAAAATGAAGTCCTCACCACATGGTTCTACAGATTTACAGATTTTACAGTAATTGCAAACAAACCCCAATGCACCCCAATGGAACTATTTTTAAATCAAGCATGGTGTTTTCTAGCAGCGCGGTGAATGGTATACGAAGTTCGTTTAAAACAAGTTTTAATTGATAAACCGTTCAAGTCTCCACTACTCTACACTCTTTTCGCACACAATGGGCCATATTCATAGATGTTTGACAAGTTCTTATTAAGTTGTTTTTAAGCTAAACTCAAGTTTTTGCTATGCATAGAAAATTTAAACCTAAGTCTAAACGAAAAACTCGAATCTAACTTTAAACTGGACCGAACCCATGTTTAAGTTGTATTTAACTCTGATAAACGTCAGAAATAGGTACACCAATGAAATAATTTGTTAAGGCTCGCGAGTAATTTTCTTTTTCTTTCAAATAAAATGTTTTTAATTACCATTTTACAAACAAAAAAACCAAATACATAAATAGATAGTAATATTTCTACACGTATTAACCTACCTACAATAAGACAAATTTCAGCGGAATATAGGTATTTTATTCACGCAGATTGACATTTGATCTGTCAAAGTGATTATACTTGTTTTTGAAAAAGCTCCTAGCAAAAGCCTTAAAATTAGATAAAAAGTGCTCAAAAAAGTGTATAAAATTGATTAAAAACCTGCAAAATTGAAAATTTCTTCAAAGCAAACTAACTAAACTAACTAACTATTCACGCAGATGAGGATAAAATTGTGCAATAAAATAATTGAGATGGGGAAACTAAATACTGCGGCATTTTGTCAGACATTTTCTTAATTTTCATTTGATATTCTTCAAGTTTTATAATTTTCTGTTCCTAGACAAAAATCATCAATAAAAGAATATCGGTAACATCTGGAATGTATTGTTTTCAACCTGTCACAACTGTGTCTAACCTGAGTGTTAACGTTAGACTCAGAAGAATTTGAGTTTACAATATGTCTATGAATATGGGCCAATTTAATTGACCGGGATATTAATTGCTCGCGAAATTTTGACGTTTGTATTTTGTTCGTGTTTTTTTGTGGTTATTATTTTTATAAAATGGATTTCTGTTCTTTTTATTTGTTTTTTTGTGTGTTTTGAAAAATATTTTTTGTTTTGCAAATGGCGAAACTCTACATATCAATTTGTTTCGTTATCATTTCGTCTGTGTTTTTGGAGACGAAACTTCGTTTCACTTCAAGCCTAGTATGCAGCTGAAGTGAAACGAAATTTTCCGTCGTCTCCAAAAACACATACAAAATGATAACGAAACGGCACCGGACAAATTGTTATGTAGAGTTTCGCCATTTGGAAAAAAAATATTCTTCAAAACACAAAAAAAAAAAAAAACAAATAAAAAGAACAGAAATCCATTTTATAATAATAATAACCCCAAAGAAACACGAAAAAAATACAAACGAAGTGGAGACTTCAATCGGTTATCAACAGTTTCACCGTGGAGCTGAGTACCACAAAACGAAAAGAAAGATGACAAATTTCGTTTATGATTTCACTGTGTCATTTTTGTGTGGGATTTTCGTTTCACTTCGTCTGCATACTTACATAAAATAAAAACTATTCAGCACTTTAAAGTGGCATACCTACTTCAAGTTTGTTAAAAAAAATTCTTTTTTTTTAATTCATAAGTAATTATTGATTTATTTAAAAACTGCTCAAACTATTTTGGAATTATTTTTTTCATAAACTTATATTTATGCAACAAAATTTTCTGCTTACTATGTATTTTACATAGTAAGTAGTAGTTTTAACACTCTTAATCAAAATTCATATACATACCTACATACATAATTTTTGTTATAATTTTCATTTACATAAAAAATTTATTACATTTGCTTTAATTAAATTTAATTGTGTTGTTTGCACGTTATTTAAATACGTATTTACGCAAATACGATGGCAATAAATCATTTAAATAAAATGTTATCAAACTGAATATTTTTTTTAGAAATATAACGGCATGTACCGTTAAATTTCAGTTATTGGGAATGCTCTACATTTCTACAACAACCAGGCAGACAGTCAGAGTCAGTTAAGTCTTTTCTACAATGATTTGTTATCTCAAATTTTATGTTGTACAATTGCATTTTCTTACTTCTTTCCCGACAATGTTAAGATCTCGAATGGGACCACAACTTCAGCACTTCGCCTACCAATCCGTCTGTGGGGTTTGGTTGCTCCATGTATGGAAATTAATGCTGGCTGGTGGATGGTGTCGTTTGCTTTTTTTGTTTTCCAGGTGTTCTTCGATCTGCCTGTTTTTCGCGATAGTGAAGGTATAATAATATCTTTTGTACGAAGTTTTCAGCGCTAACCTTAGTACATGACAGGTCGTACCGGCTGAGTTTGGAGTCACCCGTGCTGTATGACGAAATTATGATGCTATTTTTGACGTGAAGTCTTTACTCATAGCGTTTTCATTTGGTCGTCCGGAATCGATAAGCAGAACTGTCCGAACAACGAAAAATATTTAATTGTTGTACCTACTTGCATGCACAATTTAAAAAATACAGCAAAATAACTATATATGTATGTATGTCCCTGAAAAACAATGAGAAGATACTATTTTTAACATAATGGAAATTTCGATGTCCTATAAGATTCTTTTGCCCGAATATATTAATAAACACTCTTTGTATGTCCTTTTTGGATAAAATGATTAATGATTCCAGCTTCTCCCCAACTCAATAAACATGTTTCAACAATCAGTCACCGTTTTTATTGTAACTTGTCCAAAATATCTAAACGATGTGGTCTTGTGAAACACTTTTACAAAAATGATTCAATAATTTTAGAACTATGACAAATATTGCAATAGAAATTCCAACCAACAAAACACAAGAAAAAAACGAAGTATTAATTCCTACTTATTTTTATTAATAATAACAGTAAATACGACAAATAAAATTATATGTGATTTTTCAAAGAGGATCTTTACTTTCCGCCGAGAGTTGTAAACTTTGACAAACTTTCCAGAAAGCCAATGTATGATGCATGTTCGTAGGCTGTACTGAAGTCTGACAATTTTTCTGCAAATTCATTGCTGATGCCCTTCTCTTCCAAAAGATTCATCAAAAGGTCGTACAGATAACCATCAAGGACATCTCCTGCAACAGCATAAACCTTCTCGTTCCATTCTCCTTCGAAAATACAGATTTCGTCGATTCCAAAGACATCATTGTATTCGCCTTCCTGGGCAGTTCCTTGCAAGAATGAGCAAGTGAATGACAATGTAGTTTTTCCATGGATGATGTCAACTTCAAATGTTGGTTTGCTGCGCATCTCAGCCAGATCGGGTTTCTCGGAGCTGCCAACTTCTAGCTCTGGACTTTCATCATCAGCATCGACAGTATGATTGACGTTGAAGCTGATAATGATTTTTTCACCTTCCAATTGTTTAACCAGCTCAATATCGGCGCCGTATAAATTTACATTGAAACCATCCACAGTGGTTGGCACAGCTTTGATGTTTTGGGCTTTCTTTTCAGCAAGAATCTCTTCGGTAAGGAATTCAACTAATTCTTTTGCACTTTTTGTGTGGGCAAAGCGAGGAGCACTAGGACCGGCCGCTGAAGTAGTGGGTTGCAAACTTTTGACATTGCTTTGCAATGTTAATGGTTTGATCGATAATGCTTTTGGCAAGATACTCAAATTACGCACTTGGTTCACACTTTTCAGAGAATTGTATGAAATAGCGCTGATTTTTGTAATTCCTCTGAAGAAACCCGACATTTTCGATTTTTTTACGTAATTTTTGTGGAGCGACCGACCGGCTTTGATGAAAAACTTTTTCAATTTTTGACACACGTGGAAAATGACAGTTGACAGATTGATAGGAACAAACGGCAATGGACTACGGATTCTTTAAGCCGTTAGCTTATGAAAAAAAATATTACAGGGTGTTTAATGTCTTTGCTTTTGGCCGTTGCCCGCACATGAGGTAAAACTCACTGAGCGTCAGTGGAACTGCACTTCCGCGGCGCTGCTTTGTAAAAATTTACAAACAAAATCTTACCACCGCGTTCTTACTTTCCCAGTTTTTGTATGAACCCATCCGTAGAGTGTCGTCGGCCCGCGCTCTGTTCGACAGAGCCTTTAATAAGCTAAAATGCGTAGTGCCACCGAAGTACAGTTCCATTGACGAAATTTAAAGCGATTTACCTTTTACAATTTCATACAAAAAATATACAAGTAATAATTCGTGTTTCGGGGCAAAACACAGGTCATCAACTTGTAATCCTCCGTCTCCTCCCATAGAAAAAAATTTTTACACGCGCTTTTCTATACATGAATACGTGTGAACAACAAAAAGCAAAATTGTAAGAATGTATGGTCTAGCCGAATTTGACATTCCCCTGTTTTAAAAAGATCAGATTTCTTCTCTTTAATTTTTTGCATAAAAATCACTTTCATCCTCACCAATACTGCGGATTTGCTTTTCCAACATTTGTATGGAGTGCGTTTTCAGTATGGATTGCGTTTTCAGTAATAACAATATTACGAACTACGTAATTGACATTTATTCCCGCGTATGGCTTGCGGATTCGCTAATAGCAAATCTACCGAAAGTGAGTAAGACTCCCTATGCAACTCATTCGTCGGATTCCCTAATTGGGTTGATTATGTTGACCATTTGTGTTGAAAAAAAATTTCATCTTAATTTTAAAAATAGCAAACGAAACCGTAAAATACACCTATAATTTAATAGAGAACCCATGGGTGGAAAACGTGTTTTTATTATTAAAACAGATTTTAAAGTATATGTAGGTAGTAAAAATTTATCAGAAGTTAAAAGAAATATTACCTTAATCTAAATACGGTAGAAAAAAATCTCTGATAAACTGTGCTATTTAATTCATCCATCATTGATAAAATTAAAAGAACTAGTTCAGTTCAATATCAGAAAAGCTGAATTTTTCATCGCGATAATCGTTCAAGTGAAAATATTTCAGTTATTAGCACATAATTATATGTAAAGAGCACACATACAGAGTTAAATCTCTGCATTTTTGAAAGTTTGTAGGCAAAAGTGGGTGGAGCGTACTGAGTTGATGTTCTATTTATTTATTATTCTATGTTGATATCTATATAAAAATAAGAAAGCGTTTAATACCTGTGACATACTGGTAGTATGGATACCATTATACACGGATGAACCACCAGTGTGTCAAGGAGTACCACTATAAAGCGACTTTTACCCGATCAGTCAGAAGAAGTCAGTCATCTACACATAGTGTGCTAATACACCTTGCTACAAGAGGCTCGCCTTTTTTTTAAATTCTTCTTTGAAAAATATTCGGTGAGGCTCACGATATCACACTGTGCTTCAGAGAGTCATAACTCAAATTTTACAATCCTCTTTTCCTTCTTTTCTACCCACAGCACACAAGAGCATTTTGTGTGCAAAGCATGCATGTACACTCTTTCAGAACCGAAAACGAATGAAGCGAGATAGAAAAATAAAAAACGAGAGAAAAGAGAATGCAAAAATAATCACGGAAAATTCAGACCGGGCGTTTTCACTTTGTTGTTGTTTTACTTGTGACGTAGTTTTCACTTATGACGAAAGCACCTTGCACTTTTTTTCTCATTAGTTGAGGCAAAGTCATAAGAAGATTCAACCATTTATTTGTTTTTCTGTTTGTGGTTACGTCACTAGTGACAAAAACACAACAACAAAAAGCTGAAAAAAAACCAAGTGTCGTAATCTTGTATTCTTTCATTCATGCTCGGAAGCAACACAAAATTTTATGGTCACCCCTGAACGAGGTCATTTTCATATCATTCAGGTACGGTGTGTTTTGTTTTGACACAATGTTCAATATTGACGTTTTAAAAAAGGGTTCGCAACGTATTATAGAATTTTGGAAACTTTCTGAAGAAAATATTAAAATACAAGAGGAACATTTTTACAACTTTTTGTTCAGCATAAAATAATGAAAACCAGATTCAATTCATTTGACATCGTTTGCGGTGTCACAGAATTGCAAAAGTATGTAGGAGAAAACTCTTGGGTAAATAAAATACTTTATTCTAATTCTTTTGTAATTTATTATTAGACTCGTTGGACTTCGTGTTAATCAAATTTATGACATCGATAACAAAACCTTTCTAATACGTCTACAACAACACGAGACAAAATGTGTACTCCTATTGGAATCAGGAATTCGCTTTCACACAACAGCTTTCGAGTGGCCAAAGAATATGGCACCATCGGGTTTCAGTATGAAACTTCGCAAACATCTAAAGAACAAACGTCTAGAAAAACTCACCCAACTTGGTGTCGATCGTATTGTTGACTTTAAATTTGGAATGAATGAAGCTGCTTATCATATAATTCTTGAGTTATACGATCGTGGTAACATTATCCTAACTGATCATGAATTAAACATTTTGTATATTCTCCGACCTCATTATGAAGGCGAAGAAGTTCGTTTTGCGGTGAGGGAAAAGTATCCTACTAACAGAGCTAAGGAGGCCTCAGAAGAGCTCTCTGAGGAAAAACTTAGAGATATTCTAAATTCAGCCAAAGCTGGAGAAAATCTTAGAAAGGTCATATTTCCATATTTGGATTGTGGCCCAACTGTTATAGAACATGTTCTTCTAAAAAACTCTCTTATTGATTGTGTTTTTAAAGGACCCGCAGAAGAGGTCGAGGAAAAAGTTTCAGAAAAACCAGACCAGAAAAAGTCTCGCAAACAAAAGAAGAAAGAATCAGGTTGTGGCAATACTAGACAATTTGATATGGAAGCAGATTTACCAAAGCTTATGCAAGCAATCAAAGAAGCTAATGAAATTCTGTCTGAAGGTCGAAATGTTTCACCTAAGGGCTACCTAATTCAGAAAAAAGAAGCAAAGCCAATCGAAAGTGGAGAGCCACAGGAGTTTCTTTATCAAAACATTGAATATCATCCGTATCAGTTTTTGCAATATAAAGGACAACCCTTTGCTGAGCATGATTCTTTCATGTTTGCAGTCGATGAGTTCTATTCCACGTTAGAGGGACAAAAAATCGATATGAAAACACTTCATCAAGAGCGTGAAGCTTTAAAAAAATTATCCAATGTCAAGAAAGATCATGCTAAACGTCTTGAAGACCTCACAAAAGTCCAAGAAATCGACAAACAGAGAGCTGAACTTATAACTCGCAATCAGGCGCTAGTGGATAATGCAATTCTTGCAATTCGCAGTGCAATCGCCAATCAGATGTCATGGCCAGACATACATGAGTTGGTGAAAGCTGCCCAGTCAAATGGTGATCCAGTAGCGAGTACTATAAAACAGCTCAAGTTAGAAATAAACCATATATCGTTGCAACTTGCTGATCCTTATCGAGTTCAGTCATATGATGATGAAGATGAAATCGAAGAGGATAATGATGATTTCATTCCAACTATGACTGTAGATGTTGACCTTGCTCTGTCGGCTTGGGCGAATGCTAGGAAATTTTACGACCAAAAACGCAGTGCAGCGAAAAAGGAACAAAAAACAATTGATGCTTCGCAAAAAGCTTTGAAATCAGCCGAAAGAAAAACGCAGCAAACTCTGAAAGATGTCCGAACTATATCGACAATTACTAAAGCCAGGAAAGTCTATTGGTTTGAAAAGTTTTATTGGTTTATAAGTTCGGAAAATTATCTTGTGATTGGTGGACGTGATGCACAGCAGAATGAACTGATTGTTAAGAGGTAAGACCAGAAAAGTGGTTTATTTTATTTATATTTTTTTAAGTTTGAAAAATTCCTTCGTAATTTAAACAAAAACTTGGTTAATTTGTATTCGTTAATGGTTACTTAAACTCTGCGAATTCCATTTGAAGAATTATTTTTCTGATATCGTCTGGTTCGTCTGCATTCACTTTTGTGGTTAGTTTTCTACAAAGCTCAGCGTTGGGTATTAATTGTGGTCAACGGATCGTTAGGATATACTGGAATTCGTTTAGTGAATGCCAGTAAACTGCTCTAATTTCAATTTATTTTACCACAGGAGACAGGATTCCTTATGCACAGCAGTAACCATGCTTATTCTATTTTTTACATCGAATGGCCTACTTTACCAGACTACAAATTGCAACCAGAAAATCGTTCTTGAGAATCGCAATTATAAATTTGTAATAAAGTTTTACAAACTACAAGTATCCAGAATTTTGTGGAATAAACTTGTTGATCAAAACTGCTTGAAACTCCCGGTGCACCGGATTTAACTTGATTAAGTATCTACAATTTTATTGAAGGTTGTGGTCGATTTATACACATAATTGTAGGTTTAATCAGGGTCGCATACGCTTACAATTAATGGAGTGGTGTCCATGCCTATCGAAATATTCAAACCCTTTTAAAAAAAATTAAACATTTTCAAACAGAAAATTAACGATAGTTGTATGGAATTCTATAAAGAATTTCATATGTTGATGCTTGCTTTAAGCTCCATTTGAAAACAGATCTGATAGTGTAAAAAAAAAAAAAAAAAAGATTTGCAAACAATCGAATTAGATATTCATGTCAGCAACTCCATGATTTGGCCCTCCATTTTATCTGTGAGAAACTGCTGCTTTGTTGTTAATGCAAAGTTCTTTTTCCGGTAGTGTGGGCTATCTGTGCTCCAATGATTGCAATAATTTCTTCTGCCTTTCACTAACTCATATTTTCATTAATTTTTCATTAAAATGAAATAACTTAAATTACGTCGCAAAGGCATATTTTTAAATTAATTTTAATTAAACAAAAACTTGCAAGAGGAATCATTACACGAACATTCAATATAAACCTGAAAAACAAGAACAGCAGAAAACAACTCAGCACATTATGCAAGCTACTAAAAACTGTTGGCAGAGTCGATAAAGAATTGCTATATCAATCTCAAATGTGTTGGTAACCAAAACACTTCAGAACGGCAGAAAAACTTTAAATAAATTGGCCTGTTGCTGCTAGAATTTGCAGTTTTCTGCTTGATTTATATTTTTTTGCTTTTATATCAATCTTTTCTCGATCACTTCGGCTCATGACCGTTTCCATAACTTTAACAAATGTCATCTAACTAAAGTTTGAATGAAAAAATTACAATCTGAGTACGCGAACATTTCTTAGGACAAGAATTATAGCTATTTCATGATCATCAGACTCCTCAAGTAGTGCTGGTCTATTACATTCTTATGTTTATTGTAAAAACAATATTGGATTTTTCCAAAATTTCATTTATATTAATAAGTCGTATTTCGTGGAATTTTTTAGAGTATGTTTGAAATTTTCCAACCTTAGACGAAGTTATAAAACTATATTTTTAAATAATCATGGATTTTTGCTGCGAGGTCCTAAAAGCAAATCATAATTTTTGAATTCAACAAAAAATTATGGTATAAGTTACTAGACCCATTTGTTGAAACGAAACTTGATTATTTTTGTTCAATATAAGCGCTTATGTTACACTTTTTGCTCTACAGCTCGAAGCTCGAAGCTAAAGTTTTGTGGTCGACATAATTATTTAAAGCTCATGTGCATCGAATTGCGAATTGGCTTATGTGATAACATAAAATAGTTTACATATAATTATGACGTTTTTATTTAATTTTTTGAAAACTTACTTTAACTTACTGTTAACTTTTTGTAAGAGGTACCGCCACAGATATCATTAAAAGTCTAGGGCTCAAATTGTCTAAAAAACATCTCTTTATATAGTTGAACAGCTTGACCTTCTCTATGTTGTCCTTCCTTAAAATAATTTGATGTTGGAACTTGGGAGTATTTGCATGTGTGCATTATTTTAAATTTGTTAGCTATAACTCTTAAGTCAGGCACCTCTCCAATAAGTTGCATTTATTGACACATTTCGTCTTAGTCAGTAGTTCTGTTTTTCTATATGGCTAAGTTTATTTAACATTCAAATAGAATTGTCGACTAAACGTTTACTAAAGGACTCGTATGGATGAGTGGAAAATTTCCATTGTAAAAAATGATTTCCCTGAGATGATTTCCCTGAGAATTGTGCGATCTCCAAATGCATTTGCGATTGACGCGATCGAAGGCCATTTCAAACTCTATGATTGAAACCCCGACGTTTGTTTAAGACTGAAAGTTCAGAAAATGTTCACTAAATCTCAGTTTTTTCATAAATAATTTATGTAAACTACATATTATGTAAATTAATAAAAACATTGAAAACACTGACGTATCGGGCTTTGGTTAAGGTGGAACATAATTTTTCTTACATTGCGACTGGTTTCGTGGATTTAAGAACAAAATCATACTTCAATAAATGCAGATTCGTAACGATGATGGCAAACACTACATTTTAGTGTTTGGCTTGATGCTTATAGTTTATTTTTCTTTCAACAAAAAGGTTGACACGTTCACTTTATTTATTATCATAGGTATATGCGTTCAACAGACATATATGTGCATGCTGAAATTCAGGGTGCCTCTAGCGTTGTTATTAGAAACCCCATAGGAGGTGAAGTTCCTCCCAAAACACTTCTTGAAGCAGGCACCATGGCTATATCATACAGCGTTGCATGGGATGCAAAAGTCGTTACGAATGCCTATTGGGTAAAAAGCGACCAAGTTAGTAAGACAGCACCTTCAGGAGAATACCTTGGCACGGGTAGTTTTATGATTCGCGGCAAGAAAAATTTCCTGCCGCCATGCCACTTGATTTTGGGTCTGAGTCTTCTATTTAAGCTTGAAGATAGTTTTATAGAAAAACACAAGGGAGAAAGAAGAGTACGTACTTTCGATGATGAAAGCACAGCTGCTGCCACCGCTGGTAAACTTAAAGAATTAACAATCGAAAATGAGCTGCTAGAGCCAGTTGCCGAAGATGTTGAGATTGAACTTGAAGCTTCCGACAACGAGGACTCAACGAAAAACGAAGACCAAGTGCTTAAATCCACAGAAAATATTGATATTACATGTGATGATGAAATCACTTTCCCAGATACTCAAGTGAAGATTGAACATGACACTGGAAAAGTCATAGTGCGAAGTGATTCGAGAGTAGAGCCAACAACAACCATTGAAATTAAACCCATAATGAAAGATGATGATAATTCTGAGAAACCTTATATTATCCCAGCAGTTGCACCGCGAAAGAAACAACAACAAAACTCTAAAAAGCGTAAAGAAGAGAAGCAGAACCAGCAACATCAGAAACAACAACAGATCAACGATCAAAAAGAGGATAATCAATCGAATCAAATGAAGCGTGGACAACGTGGCAAATTGAAGAAAATCAAGGCAAAGTACAGGGATCAAGATGATGAGGAGCGCCAACTTCGAATGAATATCCTCAAATCAGCTGGCACGGACAAAGCAAAGGTTGATTCAGAAAAAATTGAAGAAGAAACCAATAAGTTTAACAAAATGAAGCGTCAGTTTGAACCAAAACAACCCAACAACATTGATGGCGACGAAGAAACTGAAGATGCGACAGTGAATGCTGATGTAGATATGTTGGAATCCCTTACCGGAATACCGTTTGAAGAAGATGAATTGCTATTTGCTATTCCAGTTGTAGCTCCCTATCAGTCTTTGCATAATTATAAGTAAGTTTTGTGGTTTCCTTTGTTTCGTTTATTTTTAACAAATTTCTCTTCATTCGATTTCAGATTCAAGGTTAAGCTTACACCTGGTACTGGGAAACGTGGTCGTGCTGCTAAAACAGCAATTTTAATGTTCTCAAAGGACAAAGGATGTACGATTCGAGAAAAAGATTTGCTTAAGGGCATCAAAGATGAACAATTAGCTCGCAATATGCCTGGAAAAGTAAAGCTGTCCGCCCCACAACTTCAAAAGTTTAAAAAATAAATACAAAAAAAAAGAAATTCAAAATTGTGTTAAGTTTGAACAAGATCCCATTTAATAATGTGTTGGATGAATTTGAAATAAGTTAATCTGTTTAATAAACTTAACTCTGTATAAAATGTAATTTTTCAATTTGTGTTTTAAGTGAAAATAGTGAAGTTATTTTTTTTTTGGAGAATTACGTCAATTTTTGAGCTCAACGGGGAAAAAAATATTTTTGTTACATTTTGAGGCTTGAGTCAAGGATTTTCCTGTAAGTGACGTCTATATACAGGGTGAGTCATGAGCAATGCGACAAAATGCTAGGGCGTGTAGGTTGCGTTGAGATAAGAAAAAAATCGTATGGGAGGGGGGTCTTTTCCCCTCCGTTTAGCCGGGAGGGGCAATTTTCGAAAAAACTGACTTAAAATGGGAAAAAAATTATTTAAAATCAACGGCTTCATTCACAATGCTGTGCGATACGTTTTTGAAAAGCCAATAACTTTTTCTTTCATTCTGTGTTTAAATAAATCTATTCTAAGAAATAGTTTTTGGAATATTAATTTTCAAAGTCAAAATTTTGAAAAAAAAAATTGAAAAAAAAATTTCAAATTCATTTTTTTTAAAATTTTACGTAATTAAGTGCTAATTTTAATTTCAAAATTCAATGCTGTTATTAATTTTAAGTCTAAATAAGAAAACCGGATGCAAAAATTTTATGTCGTTTTCAAGAAATTAAAAAAAAACCAAAACCACCTTTTTTAAAGAAAAACATTTATTTTTATTGTAACGAAGCAATTTATTTATTTATTTAGCATTAATCTTAGTTTTTTTACTTTTTTTTTAATTGGAGTTTTATGAAAACGTAATAAAATTAAATAGTATTGGAATAACCCTGGATTAATATTATTTTCATTGATAACTTCTGAAAACTGACCTGTCAATATTTTTGCCTTGGCCTGCCCGCAGCCCATGGGTTCTACCTGTTATGGGGACAATAGGGACAATAAAACCGCATTTTTTTTAATGAAAAAAAAAAAGAAAATTGCAACGCAAGATAAATAAAAGGCATTGCAGTTTTGCTTAGTAATTATTTCAAATTTGAATATTAACTCATTAACACGTAACGTTGTCAAGCTCATACACCCGAGAACAATTAACGGACATGCATTCCTGCTACGGTTTAGCTAATGGTCGAAGTCGTGAAGCCGAAAGACTGTACGCTGAAAGATATCCCGATAGGAGGTGTCCCCATCATAGCACGTTTCCAAGAATCCACCGACGTCTAAGAGATCATGGAGTGCTGGAGCATCGAAGAAGCGAAAGGCCAGTTTCTGATGAGTCAAGAATCTTAGATGAAAGAATTCTGGATTTAGTACGAAATAATCCCTCCGTCAGTACAAGAAGGATATCCACTATGCTTGGAGTGTCCCAATCTAGAGCATGTCGAGTACTTCGGGCGGAAAATTTACACCCGTACCACTTTACGCCTGTTCAGGAACTCACCTCAAACGACAAGTTATTGAGAACCGAATTTTGTGGAACATTACTACTTAGAAATGAAACCGAACAAAACTATTTTAGAAGAATATTCTGGACGGATGAAGCACAGTTTACTAGGGATGGGGTTACTTACTTCCACAATTTACATTATTGGAGTAGCGCCAATCCACAAAAAAAAAAAACAAAACAAATCACAACACCGCTTTAGTTGTAATGTTTGGCTTGGTATTGGTATTGTTGGACACACTGTGATCGGGCCCCGGTTTTTGAATTCCATTATTAATGGAGAATCATACCTGCAATTCCTACGAGACCTTTTACCCGATTTATTAGACAGCGTTCCATTGGTTATAGCAGATACTTTAATCTACCAACAAGATGGTGCTCCAGCACACTGCACACTACAGCTTACAGGTGAGAAACTGGCTGAATGATCATTTTAGTGACCGTTGGATCGGAAGAAGGGGCCCCACGGAATGGCCGCCTAGGTCACCAGATTTAACTCCCCTAGATTTCTATGCATGGGGATTTATGAAGAATTATGTTTACGAAGTGGAAATAGTATCATTGGAACAACTGAAGGAACGAATTGAAGTCGCTGGAGTCAAATTGCAGGAAAATTTGTCAAGCATAAACTTATGTGAAGCCATTACAAGGAGATATAATCTATGCCTTCTAAACAATGGAGATCATATCGAGAATTTTTTATAAGTACTTCCAATAAAAAACATAGTAAAAATAAAAGGAATAAAAAAAACTAAAAAAACTAAGATTAATGCTTCTTAAATTGCTTCGTTACAATAAAAATAAATGTTTTTCTTAGAAAAAGGTGGTTTTGGTTTTTTTTTAATTTCTTGAGAACGACATAAAATTTTTGCATCCGGTTTTCTTATTTAGACTTAAAATTAATAACAGCATTGAATTTTGAAATTAAAATTAGCACTTAATTACGTAAAATTTTGAAAAAAATGAATTTGAAATTTTTTTTTCAATTTTTTTTTTTCAAAATTTTGACTTTGAAAATTAATATTTCAAAAACTATTTCTTAGAATAGATTTATTTAAACACAGAATGAAAGAAAAAGTTATTGGCTTTTCAAAAACGTATCGCACAGCATTGTGAATGAAGCCGTTGATTTTAAATAATTTTTTTCCCATTTTAAGTCAGTTTTTTCCCCATACGATTTTTTTCTTGTCTCAACGCAACCTACACGCCCTAGCATTTTGTCGCATTGCTCATGACTCACCCTGTATATAATTTGGACCAATTTAATTCAGGACTACAGAAATACCAATCAATCAGCCTTACAATTTTTTTATCCGATTTGTATCGGTATCATACCAATCCGATGCACAAATTAGAGAAACTTCTGATAAAACTTAACGGTTTTGTATCCAGAAATAAAGTCACACTACATATTTATTGTTAATAATGATGTTTATTAATTATTAACACGTTTTTTTAAGTGTCTATAACTAAAGCAAGCAAATGTCAAAGCAGTGCTTTTATATGCTATATTCATACTGTTCCGAAATGTATACCTCGACTAGATCGCAATTTAAATTTCGATCGTAAATAACTTTCGATATGAACTTCTTCCGAACTGATAACTTGATTATTCATCTTATTGATGATTTTTAACTAATGCTTATTTGATTCCATTTGATTAAATAATTTTGATTGAAAATTTTAAATTCAGAATTCTTTTTCTTCGAATAATTCCAGGTGACTGACCAGTTTTAATCATTATCCCAGTGCATTCTTAAATACGTACCTATACCTACAATCAAGAACTTAAATAAACATTTTTGAAATCCCTCGGGCATGTGTGGTATATGAGCCCAATACACTACGGAAGCGATAGTGTCAGCTGATCTTTACAACAGACAAATAAGAAACATTAACCTGTCTGAAACGTTCAAAATAGTCCATACAGATTCAGAATAACTAAACAAAAAGTAAAGTTTGCCCATTTCAACAAATTATCTGAGTGAGTATCGATCAATAAAACTATACTTCGTAGTTAATACTGTTTTTTTTACTTTTTTTTTATAAAAAGCTATCGAAATGACAGATTAAAGTTGCAAGTTACAAAAAAAAAAAAAAAAAAAACATGGGGAAAAACACCCCACAAATTAAAAAAAAAAGGGTGACTAAGAACACAAGATCCGCAAAAAGATATGTTGACAAAAATAAGTTCAAAAAAGCAAAGTTTCAAATTAACAAAGTAGATTATTGACAAAGTAAAGTATCAAATTGGTATTCTAACAATTTATTTAAACTTCGATGTGAAGTAATTCGAATATGTATTTGTATTAGCTCGGCTATATTGGGTATACATCCGATATAACAGTTTTTGTTTTTCCTATTTTCCTGAAAACGGCTCTTTGATAAAACTTTGTATAAGTTATACCTACATTGTTGTAAATATAACTGGCGTTTTAGGTTTCTGGCTAAAAATTCACATTTGGTGTTAAAGGTTTTTTTTTTTACAATTTTGAACATAAATCGGTAACTGTTAAACCGATTTCATTTAAATTTTGTTAATTAACATATGACATTTAAGTTAAACATTTAACACTAGATGGCGTTTAAAGTTTTTAGCTTACCAACAAATTGTTGGTACGTTAAAAACTGCCTTTTTTTTGTAGAGGATTATAATAAACTACAACATTGACCTTAAATTTTCTTTAAAAAAGTTCATAATTTCCAAGAAATTTGCAAAAAAAAATGAACATTGACGCCTTTTCCCAAAAAAACTATATCCTCGGGACACATTTAGGGTGAGGTACGTATGTACATTGCAGAAAAATAAAAAAAACGCTCAGGATCCGCTAAATAAATGCATACAACAACAACACAAGATCCACCTTTGTTTTTAGACATTAGAAAATTGAGAAGGGAAAGGGATAACAAAACACTATCCAAATATAAAATGTAATCCAAATTGGTCGTACAATTTTTTACCATATTCTGCTACAAACATTTCTTTCCAGCGAGTCCTTAGTGAGGTTATTGCAAAAAGTCACTAAGTGCATCTTTTTTCAACGACACTTTTTTGCAGTAACCACACATTTACTTCTGCTTGGTTAAGTTAACGTAAATATGGAATCTCTCTTCAGCGAACTATCACTATGCGAGGTGGCTTAGAAAATTCTGGGTGGAACATTGCTTGTCAGTCCATTTACATAACTTAACCATCGGAACCATTGAGTTTATATACTTTTTGGCCAGACCGATGTCACAGTACAATCAGTAAATGTCTTCGTCGATCCTTTTCCGACAAATACACTCTTGGATTAATAGGACACGATCAGTTACTGTTAATGCTAGATAAAGTGAGAGCAAATTACACACGTTGAATAGGAAAAATCACGATTGGCCAAATGTTCGTGCCGGTCATTTGGCCACTCGTGATTTTTCCTATTCAACTTGTGTAATTTGCTCTCACTTTATCTAGCATTAACAATAACTGATCGTGTCCTATTAATCCAATTTATGGCAATATGGGTTCCTGAATGATTACGTCAACGTATCGCGTTGAATTTAATGGATTATCAACGATGGCCAACTCCGTACTTCCTTCGGAATCATACCTCTAAAAAGCCTCCATGAAAGCCACAATATCTGCGGTGGTGATGAGTACAAACCGATTTTCTCGTAACGTAATGAATAACGGAAATGTAAAGAAGTAATAAATACTTTCCTGGACTACCTTCATATACAACATGTGGTATAAAAACTCAAACGAAAAATAACAGCTTGGCCAAGTTTCCGTCCCGGTGAGTTTATTTATCCTATCACGTACTAGATTAAGGATTAATCGAAAGATTTTTAGCCCAAAACGATCAAGCACTTCCACTTGCGATCTTACAATGTTGAATAGTGCTATCAACTCGCAGTTGCGTAACCGAGACTGGGTCATGCAACTTCCCGTCTTGTCATTCATCATTTTGCACAGCTGAGCAAATTTGTTAAGTCTGCCAAGTTTAAATTTGGTTCGGTTCAGCTTATCTCTAGAAATACGGTGATAGCAGCAACCATTACGAAGTCGATGAATAGTTGGTGTGAATCAATTTAGTGTTATTGGGTTTCTATATCATAATGCTAATATTTGGTCAATGTTAGATTTTATTGGTTTTCAATTTCAACCATACTACACGTTGTGATGAATTGTGCAGGATACTTAACCAAAACAGCAGATGAGATGCTATACAATATATATATATCGATCAAAAACTTGTTGTTCAAAAAATCATAAACGATAAGACACTGGAGCAGTATTAATCTTCAAAAAAACACTCCGTCTGACTGGAGATATGGGCGCCACCCTTGGGACTTGCTAGGAACTCTTTCGCTGGTCCCGATTAAAGAAGAAGAAAAAGCTATTTGTATAGTTTTGAATTCGAGTTGGGGTCGAAATTCTGCCAGGGTCAAAATTCTGCTTTCAAAATTCTGCTTTACAAAATTCTGCCTTTCAAAATTCTGCTTTTTAAAATTCTGCTTTACAAAATTCTGCTTATCTAAATTCTGCAAATAATAAAGAAAAGAAAAGGTTTGCAAAAGGTTTGGTTTCAGAGGATTTTGAAACCAGAATTTCGACCCGCTCCCTTAGAATTCATGTATTCTTTGCATTCTTTTGTATATCCTTTTGAATTCTTTTGCATTTATCATATTCTACTGCATTCCTTAATTCATTTACATTACTTTCATTTTTTTCATTCTTCTTCAAAGAATGCAAAAAAATGCTACGATCGGAATTTTTCTCCGACCGTAGGTTTCTTTTCCGGAACGGATAGGATAATAGGGCTGATTGTAATCCTATATCGAGGCAACATTTTTATTTTCCAAAGGCTTTCTTTTTGGATTGGGGTCAAAATCCCGAAAACCAAAAGACCGAAAACCCAAAAGAACGAAAACCCAAAAGACCGAAATCCCGAAAAATGATATAAAATGAAAAAAACTTATTCGAGCCTTTTGGTTTTCTTTACTTTTGAAAGAAAACGTGAAAAAACGTTTCTTACATGTTGAAAGAAGCAATTACTTAAAAAAAATCTTTAAACGTGCGTTCAGAAATTAAATTCTTGAAGGGGATTTTTTACAATATTAACTTACCTTATGTATATGTATATACAAGTTAGTGGAAAATCCAGAGGGATTAAAATATAAAAGTGAGGAAACACCGATGAAACCGATTAAAAATATTTTCTTTTTCGGTTTTAACCTAACTCTTTCTTTAGTATCACATTTTTCTTGATCACAGTACAGTTGAGATTAGTAATGGGAGGTATGCTGCCCCCTGCAAATCCCTGCCTGGCTCACTATAGAATTTGGGGTGGGTGTGAGTTTGTTTGGGTTCAAGTTAGGGTATGCAATATTGTGTGCATTTTGGTTGAAAAGTTTAACTTCACCAACAAGAGTGAAATAATTTCCCACAAAAAAGGTTATTTCCGATTAATCTCATGTGAAGTTATGTCCCAGTAAAGTTATTTTCCTGCGCACCAATGATTTTAATATAGAATTTTATTTTGAAAAAAAAAAAAAATTCAATCTTAATTTTGGGATTTTTGACTTTTGGTCTTTTGGGTTTCCGGTCTTATGGTGTTTCAGTATTTTGGGTTTTCGGGATTTTGGATTTCGGTATTATGTCCAACTCCCTTTCTTTTTATTATTAAAATATTAAAAGGTGTGATTTTTAATCTTATAAAAAAGAATTTTCGATAAAATTACCCGAGTACATTTTCCCAATGTTATTTGCATTATTTTTCAATCGATATTGATGACCATTGAGATAATGTATTCTAGTACATTAATTGAAGTACGTCTGCATTGATAAATGTATAATACATTGTGTCAATGTAAAATGTACACTCAACTGATATTCGTATCTTAATGTAACTTTTACATTGAACCAATGTATGATACATTGAGATCATGTAAGTACTTGTTACAAATATAAAAAAGCTTTATTTGAAAGCTACCTACTTTTATTTAGAGTACATTGATACAATTGCTCATGGTATTTTGAGGCAATGTAATTGGTACATTGTTCCAATGTATTTTCTACATTGATCTATTATATTGTGTACATTATTTGTACGTTGATTGTTATTTGTACATTGATCTAATGTACTTTGTACATTGATTTCAAGTATTTGGTACATTGACCTAATGTACTTTGTACATTGACCCCATGTACTTGGTACACTGGTGCAACTAATGTCAGATGCACTTATCGTAACAATGATATTTTCTGAAAAAGACATTAGTTTTACTTGGGATTTGAACCCAGACCTCCGAGGTGAAAGTCGGACACCACTACGCCACGGGGCATTCGTTTTAATACAATTTGTTGCATTAATACAAACTGTATTGTAAAAAGGTTCTTTGGTATTTCATTTAATAATTCAGTTTTCTTACATATTTTAATCCCTTCGTTTACATTTAATTAATAAAGTGTTATATTTTAATCCGTTCCAACCCTGCGCATTGGCATAATGTTTTTATTACATTGGTTTCAATGTATAAGGACATTGAGGCAATGTACAAAAGTTCGCGATCTATTTAAGACAATTTATATATTTATTTTAATACATTGTACATTGACGCAATGTGCTTAATACACTGTTACAATGTACATTAGACATTGGTGTAATGTATATGTACATTGTTTTACCATGTATAAGAAAATACTTTGGCTAAATGTACTTATTACATTGATTGATACGCAAGTACATTGACACAATGTTCGTTCCCTGGAAATCTTAATGTATACCGTACATCACCTAATGAAAAGGAACATTTTTACGTTTTCCCAATGTAAAGTGGATCAATGTATGGCATATGTACATTAATATAATGATTTCAGTGTAGGAGGCAATTAAAATATCCTAATTTACGGGAAAAGTCCTGTCAAAATCGGTCTAGCCGTTATTGAGATAGTCAGGACAAACAGACAGACAAACCTTTTTAAAAATTAATTTGTTGTTAAAAGTATTGTAGGTATGTAGTTTACGCTTTCATATATGTATCTTGTAAACAGCTGTTCTTTAGATACAAACATAAACTTATAAATTTAATTTATGTGTAGGCATAGAAAATCTCATGCTTACGAAAGTCATCCTTTCCAAGAGGAGATACAACCTATATAATTTTTAAAATCCTTCCAAATGTTAAATTCAAATTTGCCGCCATCTCTTACAGGACTACACATAGAATTCCACACAAAAGGACTTTCGAAGTCTGCCATCATTTTTGTCGGCCATCACCGAAAAACTCCACAATAATACAACCATATGAGCCTTAAGCATGCGTCCTGCCTATCGGAATTCGAACAGTGAATTTTTTTTATTGCCATTTCGGGTAAAACCAAATCTTAGATGTAAATGGCTGCCTGTTTTGACAACTGTTCGGGGAATCGTTCGTGTGAGTTCTAAGGCAAAAAAAATCGGTTGAAAAAAAAGAAAGAAAAAAAAGTTTATTTATATCAAAACGGGTGTAGCCAAAAGTTTTTCTTTTTTTTTCCAATCGCGATACATTTTCTATATCTATTTACAGTTAAATCAAACAAATAGTTAAAACAAAAATCTTCTTTCATTCGTTCGTTTGTTCTTTTCCTTAATATTCCTTCGATTCCGCAATGGTAAATTTTCGAGTTCTTCTTCTTCTTTTACATACCTATAAGTATTTTTTTCATTTTTTCCGTTCATGGTCATTTTATTTGGGTTTTTGTGCAAAAATTTGGAATTAGGATAATTTTTTTTATAAAAAAGGATATGCAGCTGATATCAAACAACGAAATTATCAAAATCAAAAATAAAAAAATAAAACGAAAATGGATTACAGTTTGAAACAAAACAAATCGATTATAAAAATGGAATACATATACCAACGATACGTATACATTCGACATAAGGATGTGCAAAAAAAAAATATATCTTTCCCCCGAGAAATAAGGAAACAAGTGAAAAATGGACATTTTTATGTTCTTTTCTTTGAGTGAAAAAAAAATTCAAGAAATTTGCATTTTTGCAAAAGTGAAACAGAGGTCCTTGATGTGAAAATTAAATAAAGGACTCTAGTTTATACATGTGCAAAAATTATGTGTATTAGTGTTGTTTATAAAGTGCTGATGGAATGAAAATTAATTTAAAAAAAAAATGTTAAAAAAAAACGGAATATACAAACATATAGGTATAAAAAAAGGACAATTATTATAAGATTTGTCCTTAAGTGCATTTGCACTCCACCCAAATTCCTACCTATACACATCTACAGCAAAGGATTGGGTGGAGATATTCGCAAGTCCTTAAAACACGAAGATCAGGATACAAATGTGCAAACCCTTGGTTGCTAAGCACCTGACAAATATGGGATTCATTTTTATCTGTATATATTTTCATTTGGCTAGGTAATGTTTATTTTCCTTTTATTTGAAAAAAAAAATGGGAACTTCATCAAAAGCAGAACTGTCCTTACCTACCCCATACAACCCGTTAGAAAATTCATGCACTAACACGCACACCACAGCATCAGTGGCGGACAGTACAGCAACCCGCACACATAATTCCAAATAGAATAGAAAAATTATTTGCTATCAAACAGCGCCATCTCTTAGGGAAGTTTTTTTTCGCGCTGTTTCCTTTTAAAATTCACCAACACGGCCATTAAATCTATGATTATGAAGGTTTTTTAGTGATTCTTTTTTGAGAAACAAACTCAACTTACCCCCGCAACACCCACAAATACTGCTTCAAAAAAAAAAAAAAACAAAAAAAAAAAGTTAAATATGTCATAACCACCGAGGACGATGTATCGCACGCACGCATGAATAAACATTTTAGTTGCCATACATTAATTGTCAGATGATTGCTCCTTGTATGTGTTAAAGAGTGCGTTGTATGTGTTATGTTGTCCTACCCCTGCGTACTGAGCCGCACTCATCCTCTCCGAACTACCTCCCCCGCATGTCATCGAAATTAAGTCATACAAAAAAAAGAAGCACATATTTTGAGTTTTCTTTCTGGAAATCATGATCCTATACCAACCCTTAAGTCGTTCCTTCGGCGACAAAGGGGGTGGCTGTTGTTGTTGTCAAATATGGTAACGATGATGTTCTTTTGCAACATTTCAACACAACACACGCACACACTCAGTGAAGATAAACATTATTTTTTAATTCAATTTCACCCACCACCCTTTCGGGAAAACCCGCCACCACCAAAAGCCTCCACAATTATTATTATACACCTCCCGCTTTTAACTCTGTTTGTTCATCTTCTTACTCTACGTTTGAAGGGGGTTTATGTGTGTTTTGCTTTCGTTTTTTAAATAAGGTATATCCGTATCCGTTCCGTACGCGGGTATACCGTTTGTGACAACAACACACGACAGGGTGCGTTGTTGGGGTGATGATATATATATATAAAGGGGGTAACAAACAAATTTTTGTGCTCGCAATGTTTCAAGTATTTTTTTTCACTTCTGTATGTTTAAATGAGTGTGTTTTGAGTTATTTTTTTGAGTTTGAAATTCCAAAGGGATGAATTAAGTTATGTTAAGGTTTAATTTTTTTTTATTTTATCATTTTTACTCGAACTTGTAAAAGATACAATATGAACCTATATCTATAGATACTTGTACAACAATCTTTGTATGGAAGGGATGTTTCTTATGAGTTTCCTGCTCTTTCAGTTTATAAAAATTTGGTTGTGGGGGATTTTATTATGTTATTGTTGTCTATATTATGTTTGAGTTGAGGTAAGGTTTTTGACACTCCTTAACTTTAATGATTGCGAAGCACTTTTGTTTTTATTAGATATTTTCATTATCTTTCCAACTAGATAATTAGTTTTTCAGTAAACCGGAAGGAAGTTCATATAAAAAGTTCGTTGATTTTTATTAAAACATAATAGACACATACAATCTGTTAAAAGTGATTAAACTTTTAGTGTTAATGAAAAGAGAGTTGTTAAGTGTTTTGAAGTGAATGGCATTAAATAATGTTAAATTGGTTTTGATGTACCTAATTTAATTCAAGTTTATACAATTTGAAAGTAAAAACTTTTGAAACTTTGGATTATATATATGCCACAAGGAGTCCAAAACTTTTGTTAAATTTTAAGTAGTTTTGAATGTTACCATGTATGTACTCTACAGTAAAAACATATATTTTGAAATTAAGTCTTTTTAATCTTATTGTGATTGAAATAAAATAAAAAATAAAAGCGAATTCTTGTTAAAATTCCTGAAACGTATTAATATTCTTGAGTGTAGGATTATTATGGGTGTTTGGGCTTTAAAGATTCATGTTGCTCTTGACAGTGACAGGGTTTAAGATTTACTTTTCTTTTTATAATCTTAAGAGAGATAATTGGAAATGAGTTTCAATAAAGTTAAACGATTTTTGATGTTCAAAAGTTTTAACTTTACAAAAGAACAAACAAATTAATTATAAATATTGGATTTTTTTTTGTATGTGCTTTAGAGACAATAGTTTAGGTTCGCGTGAACTTCTTTTGCCAACCGCCAACTTTTATTTTAATGTGGATCAAAAGAACAGAGGAAAGATTGAGAAGTTACATATAAAATAATAAATGGCACGACTGGGGTCGTTTTGACTTGCTCTTGTGGCAGATTACTGAAAAACCATAATTGAACAACCATTTTGTACAGGAAATAACGGGTGATTTTTTAGCTGGTTTGGTTTTGGCAACACTGATTTTGACAGCTGACGTGTATTTAGTACCTTGTGTCACTGTCAAACAGCTTCAGTTTGGTTTGCAATTTAACCATGAAGAACAAATGAAGAACGCTTGCAAATTATTGAATTTTACTATCAAAATTCGTGATCGGTTCGAAATGTTCGAAATGCTTTTTTATCGAAAAAATGTGTTCAGCGATGAGGCTCATTTTTGGTTGAATGGGTACGTAAATAAGCAAAATTGCCGCATTTGGAGTGAAGATCAGCCAGAAGCATTGCAACAGCTACCAATGCATCCCGAAAAAGCCACTGTTTGGTGCGGTTTATGGGCCGGCGGCATTATTGGGCCATATTTCTTCAAAGATGATGCGAATCGCAGCGTTACTGTCAATGGTGAACGCTACCGAGCGATGATAACAAACTTTTTTTTGCCCGAAATGGAAGTTCTTGACTTGCATGATATGTGGTTTCAACAAGACGGTGCCACATGCCACACAGCACGCGAAACAATGGCGCAATTGCGAGGCGAGTTTGGTGAACAGTTAATTTCACGTTTCGGGCCGGTCAATTGGCCGCCAAGATCGTGCGATTTGACACCATTAGACTATTTTTTGTGGGGGTATGTCAAGGCTAATGTCTATAGGGACAAGCCCGCTTCGATTGACGCACTGGAAGCCAACATCCATGCATTCATTCGTGAGATATCGGCCGATATGTGTGAAAGAGTATGCCAAAATTGGACTCAGCGGATGGGCTACCTGAGACGCAGCCGCGGTCAACATTTGCATGAAATTATCTTTAAACATTAAATTGCAAGGTTCAAACTATCGATTCAAATAAATATTTCATTCATTTTCATCGAAATTTTTGTTTTTTTTTTTTTTAAAAAGTTCTAAACCTCTTAAAAATTACCCTAGAAATCGTTGTATATGAGTAATTATATTAAGCGCGGCACTTTTAGGGAGTTATGAATATTTTTATAATGATTAAACAGAATGCGAGTGGTAATAGGTGAATCGAGGAGTAGATGAAAGGAGATATCGATGCGCATTTTGGTTTTAAATATCTGAGCATATCAATGAATGGGAAACATTGGGTCGGCTAAGGCATTAAGCAGTTGTTTTGTGCGGCTAAAGAAAGAATCTCTACATAGTTCGTCCGAAATTGAGTTCTATATAGAGTATAATTATGAACATTCCTTGTAGAGCGAATATTACTTTTGAATGGTTTTAGGTGACGAATGCTCTATTTTTTATATGTGATGTTTATATTTTATTTACCTTGAAATAATTAAGAAAAATAACTAATTTTTTCGCACGAATTTTTTATTTTCTCACCCCAAATCGATCGCTAGGACAAGTATTAGTTTCGTGTACGAAAAAACTCGCGGTTTTATATAAACCTGTCACAACGATTATAGAGAAGCCTAGGTTAAGTTAGGTTTGTAGGGGTGATGATACGTTAAAACCCGCATCATCTCACTCGCATCTCGCGGATCCTTTGTGCACCCCAGATAGATAAAAGAAATAGAATACACTACGCAAAAGGAAAAGAGAGAAAGAAAGGAAGACAGAAAGAAAAAGACTAGATAATGTACAAAGAAGAAGTTATATCAATTGTGTGGTGCCTACTTGAATCACCCTGAGTTCTGAGTGAACTTTAGTATGGTTTTAAGTGGTTTTTTGTTAATGTCATCAATATCGTCAAAGAAAAATTCCCCAAGAGTAATGTTCCTGTTTTGAACCACGCTAGGACATTCACATAAGAAGTGAGCTGATTACTCTGTTGCTTCTTCATTCTGACACCCTCTACATAAGTCAGATGTTCCTATACGCACTCTGCTCATTTGAGTGCCCATTGAGTTGTCACCCGTAAGGATTCCAATTAGAAGAGACAGTTGAAGCCTGCAAAGTTTCAGTAGATATTCAGTTTTCTTCTTAGATATGTCTGGCCACAGATTCCTTGACATACGGCACGTTTCAAGTGCCGACCATCTGTCATTTGAAATTTTTTGGAATACCTGGGGTATTCTATTTTTAACCAGTTCGAAAAGAACTGAGTGTATTATTTTGCTGGGGTCCTAAGCTGACCCATTCTTAGTTCTCTCCGACAACGATCCACAAGTTTAGACTTCGTTTTTATCAATGAAAATGTCAATATTTTATTGACCAGAGTTGCGAGATATTTAGCTACCTCACACACCGCTAGCACTTCTGCTTTAAAAACACTACAGAAATCTGGAAGTTGTATCGATACCTGACCCTACACCATTTTTAGTTTTGGACCCGTCCGTGAACACCGATACATGGTCTTCATTTATGACCCGGTTTTTCTTCCAAATTTCCCTTGATAAGATGTCTGTTAGGACTACTGAATTACAGTCAATGTAGTCGGTCTCTATTTCTATGTCAGTTAAGTTTTCGATTTTGCTATGGCCGCAGTTACCCTATTTCCAGTTATTACACTGTATTAACCTGATAGCACTTTTGGCCGCCATTTCTTTTGTGAAAAGATCAATTGGGGCGAGTTATAGAAACGTTTCTAGGGCCGCGGTTGGTGTTGTTTTCATGGCACTAGTTGTACCAATACATGCCAGTCTTTGAATTTATGTCATACTTTTAAGATTCGTTACCTTATCTAAAGAGGGCCACAAGACCAAACATGCGTAGATCCGAATTGGCCTTACAATGGCCGTATACATCCAATGGATAGTTTTGGGGTAAGGCCCCCATCTTTTTCCAAAAATTCTGCTACATGTATAAAATATGTTCTTTCCAGTTCAATTTACTATCCAGAACCAGGCCAAGATACCTTGCTTTACTAGCAACTTTCAATGGTATTCTACTTATGGTTGGCGCATCTATGACCGGAATGTTCCTTTTATTCGTAAATAAAACAGCTCTGTTTTCTGTGGGTTTAAATTAAGACCGCAGCTATTGTCCCAGCGATTGAGCTTGTTTAGGGCAGATTGTATATGAGCTCACAAAGTATGGAGATATATTTGCCTGAGGGCATTATAACGATGTCATCTGCATACGCTACGGCTTTTACACCGCATAAAAAAGTAGGTTTCATTATTACGCCCGTCGTGCGGATGTGCGGTTGTGCGTATGTGCGTATTTGCGTATGTACGTATGTGCAGTGTGCGTATTATGTGCAGTTGTCTGTTCACCGAGCTGCATCTAAACGGTTTGACGGATATTCTTCGAACTTCGTCTATAGAACTTTTTAATGATTACCTATAGGACATTTGTGGACGTTATTGTTTTGGCCCAGCCCACAACACACGAAGTTTGAAGAAAATCCGTCCAACCGTTTAGGCTGTACCTCGGTGAACATACAACCGAACATCCGCACATCCGCACAGACAGACCGACGAACGGCATGACGAAACCTACCTTTTTTAATTTACAAAAAAAAAAAAAAAAAAAATTAGAAAATTAGATGTTGGTATTGAAATTTGTTCAAGTTAATCTACCCCTTGCATAACGTCATCTAGACGAATGCATAACTTTCCTTATAATACCTATAATCGCAAGTAAAAATCCAGGTATAACTGGCCAAACCATTATTATTAATTCAAAAATTGTGCAAACATTTATGAACATTGTACACACATACATGATACATACCAGCTTTACTTGTAATTTAAAGTTTTAAATTAAATTCTTGTTTAGTTTGATTTTGTCCTCTTCCTCTTTTGAAATCTCTTTTCCATTTAAACAACTGACATTTCAAGTGCTGATGACATAACACGTGTCAGAAGTTGAAAACATCATCCACTTCATTCCAAACCAAAATGGAGTGTCTATCAAATTTACATTTTCAACATTTTTATGATGTTCGTCGTTTCCGTTTCCGTTTAATGTTGTAGATGTATATTAGTAAATATAAATAGGCTTGTCCTGCGTTGTGCTGCGTCTTTTTCAGTTTCCTATCCTCTTTTCTAATGAATTTTCGATATCACCGAGGAAGTTTCGTCTCTTTATTTGAGTTTGATAGCAAAAAACGAACAAGTAAAGACAAACTTAAAAATAAATCCAGTTCCCTTTTGCAAGGTCAAACATAAAAATATCTTTTTTTTTATTCTTACAACCGAAATGGCAATAAAGTTAGTTTATAAGGAATTCACTTAGATACACTAAATTGACATTATTTACATTTAAACTTTTTGAAAGTAGTAAAAAATTCCATCTATAATATAATACACAAGTATAATGTACACCCTTGATGACTTTGCTAGAAGGAAATGGTTTCTTTTTAATTGCTAGTCATTAGGGTGTAAGACAGGACTTAAAATATCTTTTGTGCTAAATTATAAATATTAAATCAAGTTTTAGCTTTCTTTATATTTCTATACTTGCATTCAGAAAAGTTTGTGAAAATAGAATCATTTTGTTTACATTAGGAAACTCGAACTTTGCATAAATGAGAGAAAAAAGGTGTATGAGTGCATCTTTATATATACATTACAAATAAACATATATTTATGTATGGAGACTGAAGAAGCTCTTTTCATAAAGTCTTCTTTAGAAGGAGAGGAGACCTTGGTTTGAGATAATATGTTAGGGTCATTTACATTTTGCTCTCTCGGGTCCAATTAGTAAGATTATAATATATAACAGTTGCTATATACGGGAAATGTTGTTGTGTATGTTATGTATGTAAGTTGACCGTTCTAAGCCATGCTTGGTCAAGTAAACAAAAAATAAAAATTAACATAATAATTTATGGCCATGCATGGTGTATGAAATAAGATCGTCATTAGTCTAATGTGTTGTAATAAGGGATGTAATGTTATTCTGTAAACCAGTGGAAAATTTTTAAGTTCATGATTTTAATCACTTTAATATGGCAATGGTAAAATAAATGTGTAAAACATAAAAAAATACAACGTTAAAATTCATTTTGAAGAACTGTTTTCAATTGAATACAAATAGTTTTCGTAGGTAATATATAGACAGAAAGCCAAGGGGCCAAAAATTCTTACGTTATTTGATAAGAAAAATTATTAGTCGTATTACCATCTCCCAGCATCCCAGCAGGTGTGATAGTTAATTCGGAAGTCTGCCAACTTTCCAGTGGCATGTGTGGCCCAACGTTGACGGGAACAAAAATTATTTCCTGCAACATTTTGAAAAAAAAACGTGTGATTTTCGTGCCATTTAGTCAAACACAAGTTTTTTATAAGAAAACTAAGCATAGGTACTTAATATGGGTTATAAAATATATTTTTTCAGAAACATTCAATATAGGTAAAATGTAAATACAGGTTATTAGATTTTTTTCTGTGAGTTTTGGTAATCTGCCTTAAGGTTTTATGGGTTAGACAGATTCATAAAATGCTTTATTTTTACTGTATTCACACTATGAATTAATTTTAAGGTATCAAAATGCAAATTAAAAAAAGTGCCAAATTGAAATTTTCTCTGCCACCGTGCCACGAGAAAATGTTCGTGTCAAAAAAGCACGATTGTGCTACATCGGTAACGCTGGTGTGGCCAGGGCACTAGGGAATGAGAAACATTTAAGAAATATTAATTTTCCTTGAAAAGTTCAAAGTTCAGTTTTTTGCTAATTTCTTGAAAGCCATGAACTTATTAAAATAAAAGGCACGACTGGGTCGGACAAACTTGCTCTTGTGTAAGATTACTAACCTTTGGCTTAGAATACTAAGCAAAATACTATAATAAATAATCGGAAGTAAAAATAGTTTCCATAGCGTTTTTATGACAGGTACCGTTAATAAAGTGATTTTGAAAAAAGAATTCTAACGAAAAAACTTCTTTATTGGCAAAAAATCAGTCACACAAAATCTTATCGATTGTATTTTTTTCGAGAAAAATTGGATTTTCTGTAGCGTTTATATTACAGGTATTTGTTGAAAAGGTGATTTTGAAAATAAATTTCTAACGAAAAACTTCGTTATTAGCAAAAAATCAGTCACACAAAATTTTATCAAAATCTATCGATTTTTTTTTTTTTAAAGTCGGATTTTCTATAGAATTTATATGACGTGTACAGTTAATAAGGTGATTTTGAAAAAAAAAATCTATGGAAAAACTCCGTCGTTGTCAACAAATCAGTCACACAAAATTTTATTAAAATCGATCGTATTTTTTTCGAGAAAAATTGGATTTTCTGTAGCGTTTATTTGACAGGTACCGTTAATAAGGTGATTTTGAAAATAAATTTCTAACGACAAACTGCATTATTGGAAAAAAATTAGTCACACCAAAGTTTATCAAAATCGATCGTATATTTTACGAGAAAAATAGAATTGTCTAAAACGCTTGTATGGCAGGTACCGTTAAAAATCTAGTTGTAAAAAAAAATTGTCAAAAAACATCACCGTTTTGAAATAAATTTATGTTGGAGAAAAAATTAATTATCTGATTATATGACAAAAAATTTTTTGACGAAAAATATCACCGTTGTCAAAAAATCAGTCATCAGCAATTTTATGAAAATCCATCGTATTTTTTTCGAAAATTATCTGTAAGGTTTATATGGCAGGTAAAAATCAAAAATCCTCCTGGGCATATTACTCTAAGAATACAGAGTACCAAGTTTGATGAAAATCTTCTAAACCGTTTAGGCCAGACTGACAGGCGGACAGACAGAATTGTCGGACCTACTATTTTCGAATTCTCTATAAACGCAATGTGATTGTTACTGATTTTTTTTTTACGAATGCATAACTTGCCTTACAAAACCTTTAAAAAAAGCAAGTAAAAAAATTGCATGGCAAGTGCCATCAAATCCTTTTTTTTAGAACTGATGGTTTAAATCTTCTGAAAGAAATTTAATGCAGAATAACTCATGTCAAATTAAACAAAACCGTTAGAGCTGGTTTCGAAAAAACAACCCTTTCATAATCGTTATATGGCCGGTACCGTTAGTTTTGAGCCTAGAACAAAAGTTCAAAACCAAACCCCTGACGGTCACTAATAAGACAATCCTAGATACCAAGTTTAAAGGAATCGAACCGTTTAGGCTGCAGAGTGCAATGTGCTAATAATACAGACAGACACACACCAAGAATATCCAGACTCACAGTTTTTCGTAATGTCATATGTGATTGTTATCTCAATTTTTTACTTGTTTTTTGGTGATTCTCTATCCCTAGGACAAATCTTACACCCTTATTACGGTTGTCAAAGATCATTTGTTTGATAGACGATAACATTTATCAATCAAACAAAATTTCGGTATTATGATTGTCGTTTGATAAATTTTTGATCTATTGTGAATGATTTACAAAATTCTCTTGTGAACGGGCATTTTGTTTGACGTTTCAGAATTATATTCTTTTCATTTGTGATTGGATTGAGTTTTTTTATTGTTTTTAATTTATTTTCGAGTAAATGAAGTAAATATCATTGCTCTTTTTATATTATTATAGGTATTTGTGTTGTAAAAAAGTGAAATAAAAAAGTGATAAGACATTTTGTGGAAATAATGGAACAGGCAAAGGAAATGTGCATTATGTAGGTACAATGTAAGAACATACATGTACCTCATATTTTCAAACAACAAAAAGAAAAACAGTCTGTGCAAGTGAATTTTAATAAAAATAAGTGAACCGAATAGTATTAATTGTATATTGTATAAATAAATATAAAAGTAAACAATACACTGCGTTTTCTTACATAAAAAAAACGAATTAGTTCTAGCAAAATTATTTATCAACAGCAAATTTGCGTTTGACTGAAAATTTGATAAACACCAATATTTTTGACAACGATAATACCAAGTTAGTCAATAAAACTATTCACAATAGATCTGAAATCTGAGTGGCGCTCACAGTTTATCAAAAATTTTGATAATTGACAACGATAATACCGATGGATCAATTTTGTTGAATAACATCAATTATCGTTTTGATATTTGACAACCGTAATAGGGGCCTTATATTTGCTATCTCCCGTATATAACGGTTTTAGTTTTTCCGAATGGCATTTATAGTTTTCGACGAAGTAAAGTAAGCGTTTAATCATCATATCTATAGTACCTACCACATACATCCTGATCTCAAGTTTAGTCAATTTTTGACAGCTTTTACCTTCTTACATAATTTAATAAATCAAATTTTTTGAAATCCACATTTTGCTACAAGATCAAGTTCGAGCAACAAACTCGTGCATTTTTTTTATAAGGCACGCCCTGCCTTTTTTTAATGTATTGCCTCACACCAAACTTGAACCAAGGATTCCTCAAGGATGCTTGTGAGAACTCCAAAACCTCTGATGCAAAGCTAAATTGATATCCATTAATATCAAAATGGGGGTCGTCATACATAAAATTAAGTTAATCCTGTGCTTGTTATCTTTTTAATGCGTAGTGCTTTTATTGGATTCATATTTCAAAAATATACGATATATTTATTTTAAAATTGTTATTTTAAACATCAATATAAAGGAATTAAATTGGACTAACAATATGTGCCTACACAATATTGTTTTTAAGGTTCAAAATCTTAGATTAACAAACAGACATAGGTAGACACTACCAGGCACCCATTATTTTGTATTAACCATTGTTTTACGAAATGTTGACATTTTGTTTTTCTTGAATCTATAACCTAAACATATACCCCTATCATTATGAAAAATACAAAGAAAAATTAAAACTTTCAAAAGCATTGTTACTGCAAAAATAATTTGATTCTCTTCACATGTTATACTATACAGTATAAGTATACTAAATCCAAAAAACAAACAACAAGGATAAAAACAATGAACCCCAACCAGACCGCAACCCCCAGAGTTACTTAAATGTCCTATCCAAAGAAAGGATGAGAATATAAAGGAAATTATTTAGCAAAAACTGTGATAAGGATCAGTTTACATCAAATATCTATAAATTTTTACACAGCATTCATTTTCTCTATTCTTTCATCCATTTCATCCACATCAAAGTCATTGTAAGACCTTTTTATGTGCATTTGTGAGTGTGTGCTGCCATATTATATATGTTTGCCTCTTTCTTATCTTTCTTAAGCCAGCATACAACATATCCTTAACTTTGTGCAATGTAATTTTGTTTATTAGTTATATAGAATTCATAAAGTATATATATGTATGTATGTATACATAACATAAATGTGTATATAAATTTCAAATCTAAATATTTGTACATATGTTGTGTGTCACGATTTAATGTCAATGTCCTCTCAATTTATTTAAGTGACGAAATTGGAAATATAAAACGGGGTTTTAAAAATAAAACGAGTGGGGTATAAAGATTGCAAAATTAAATGAATATAATATTAAGTATTTAAGGACAAACGAAAAATAAATCTTCCGTATAAGTAATGTTCAAACTTGACAAAATATATGTCAAGAGACTGGAGGATGAAGGTATGTACATTGTACACATGCATATTTAGAACTTTTAGTTTTTGTTTATAATGAACGAAAATCCAAAACGCAGAGTTATATATTTATTCGGCCATGAAGTTATTAGCACTTTTGAGAATTGAATTGCCTACACTTAAAATTGAATTACACATAATATTAACCCCGTTTACACGAGTGGATTGGAAAACCGAATAGAAATCAAAATAAACGGGAAAAATAAGTATTTTCGTTCAGATCAGACTCTGAACAGAGTTCGATTATTCAGAGTTTACTCTGATCATTCTCTGAACTGAACATACCCACTCTGAGCTTTCAGGAAAACATCAGAGCACTAAGCTGTCACTAAATAACATAATCCTACATGTTTAATATGGTTACCACAATAAAATTTCTATGCTATGATTTTTTCATTTTTGTTTTTATATTGGCTCTGTAAAATATCACATCAATTGTTTTGTGTTCAGATAAAACTTTTTAACAGTAATTAATAATTGGTGCTTTAATTTTGTATTCGTACAAATAAAAAGTTTTGAGATAATAATCAAACATGACTTAACGATGATAGCGAAGACGAAAAGAGATGGGTCTGGAAATTTTGACTGTCTGTCTGTTTTTCAGTCTGTTCGTATCAGCACTTGATATGTTCGATTTATAGAACTTTCCTTAGAGTAGAAATAGAAATTAAACAACGGTTCCTGCCATATTATCGTAAACAAAAATCCAAAATTTCTCGAAAAAAATTATGAATGATGTGTTGCCAAAGATAAACAGCCTTTATTTTATTAGATTTAGCTAAAATACCCTTGAACGGTTTATTAGCTACGCAACGTCAAATTCAATCGAAATTCAATTTTTTGCAAATTCAACATTTGGAAAATTTGTGTCAACAAATATGATCTTGATTTTGATTATTTTTATTGTACCATCAATCAATTGTGAGAAAAACGTTTTAAATCTTAAATTTATTTAAAATGGTCCAAACGTGATATCAAGTTGTATGGTTCGGTTGCTATATCGTTAAACGATTACTTAGCCAAAAACCTTAAATATGTCATTTTGCCCCAAATGTTCAAATTAAGTGCCATGCCTAGTTTGAATGAAATCGGTTCGGCCGTTATCAATTTATGGCGAAATTAGTAAAAATAACAAACTTGCTCTTGTGGTGCACACCTGGGTTGCACGTACTTGTTCTTGTTGCAAGTTGGCACGAAAATAAAATAAATTTTTTTTTAAATATAAAGGAAAAAAAACATGAATTTTTCACATAAGTGCTAAAACTTCTTTTTACAAAGATTCAAGCCAAAATCAAAGTATGCAGAAAATTTTGTTGCCTTAATATAAGTTTACCAAAAAAATTATTCCAAAATCGTTAGAGCGGGTTTTAAATAAATCGATGTTTACTGAATATTTTTTATAAAAAAGTTTTTTACGTATTTGAAGAATGCCATTTTTAAGTGCTTAATTGTTCGCATTTCATGCACAAAATAAAAAAAAAATTTAAGGCGTTTACCAAATATTGAATTTACAAAAAATTAAATTAAAAAATTTATTAAAACTAAAATTAAGCTCTTTTGCAAAATGTTGGTATTGAAATTTGTTTAAGCCATCTTTCTAAAAAAAAATGTTTAGTTTGAAATCGATTAACCCGTTCATGAGATAGCTCAAGAAAAAAATAACGGTTCTATGAGAAGTTCCGTTAATAAGCTTGCCAACATTTTATTTTTGCGATTTAGCAAAAGGAAATCAGACAGAAACCATCAATAATTTTTTTCTCGGAAATCGTTGGAGCAGTTTTCGAGAAAATTAAGCTTTTCCAAAACCGTTATATGTCAGGTACCGTTATTTTTTGAGCTAAAAAAATTTCAATTTCTCCTCTAAGGAATGGTCTACAAACCCTACACATAACAATTTTGAATTAAATCGGTTAAGCCGTTTAGGCTGTAGGTGCTGATACATACATACTGATGTACAGATAGACAGACAGACAGACAGACAGAATTTCCAGACCCACTTTTTGCATCTTTGCTATCATCGTAATGTCATATTTGATTGTTATCTCAATTTTTTTTTCGCGAATGCATAACTTGATTTATAGTACCTTTAATCGCAAGTAAGAACCGTTAATACCGGTTATTTTTATTTTTAGCAAAAAATATTAAGAGCATATATATATATATATTTCAAATATCAAAAGTTCGAATTGGATTTTAGTAAAACCATTTAACATGTTATATTTTTTTTTTGTAATGTTGCTTTCATTTAAGGAAGTTACCCCAAATCAAAAAGGTTGAAACATGCCAATAACAAGGCAAAAAGTGTTAAATTGAAAATCAACTTCCTAAACGTATTATAAGGAAGTTAACAAAGTGATTTAAAAAAATTAGGTAGGTAAAGCCATAATCACTTGGAAATTGTTATAGCTTTCAAAAAAAAGGCAAACCTTTTTCAATATGTTGCAAATACAATTCAAAAGCTATTTAATAGATTTTCAGGTTTCTTATTTAATTTTCAAAAAAAAAAAAAAAAACAAATCCCTCACCCCTAAGTTAATATTCTGTGCACGTTTCATACTTTCTCAAGTGTTTTTTTTTTGTATAGAACTGAAAACTTTGAAGGTCTTTCACGTGAATAAATTGCACCCAGCTGTATCAATCGGTATGACGGCTAATTGTTGTTTGAACGTGTTCTATGTGTAGACACGAACTACTATAACCCTTTTCATTGGAAATGTTCTTTGTAATGTATACGCAGATGCTGAAAGGCAATCAATAATTTTGTTTTGCATTACCTGGAAATCTTTTTTTTTTATTGAAAAAAATCTATAGCCTTGAACTGAATTTAATACCAGGAATAGTTCTCTTTTTTTATAACGTGATGAACTACACTCAAAGGACGAATTGGGTATGCATGCGTTATGATGAAACTTTTCTGAAAGCAATATTCTTTGAGCTTCTAACTCATTTTCTAGGAAAAAACGTGCACCTTTATGAATCGTATATAGGATTTAGCCATGATGACCTGGAAGATAAAATATATATTTTTCACTGTTTATGAAGTCACACAAAAGATTTTAATTGAAAATTCTTCATGTATTTTGTCTTGATTAAGCTGCATAAAACTCTACAGATTAATGCGTGTATTGAAAAATAAGTTAGGATAAAATATATGTACCTAACAGTTTTAGAGGTTCGTCATTGAAATGGAAACACTTTTTCCTTCAAAAGCCATAGTTGGAATAACTATACTAATTTCTAATTAGTTGTCCGTTTGGTTTATCATTTAACCAAGAATAACAGTTTCATTCCCTGGTCGATCAATAAATCGATAATAAAATCGTATAATTTACTTGCGTTTTGTTTGAACTATGAATACGATTAGGCTTCCAAAATCGTAATTAAAATTAATAAATCTTCAATATAGAACCTTAGCTTTGTTTATCCTTTTTCCGTATGTTTACTGTCAACTCTGTTGTCAATTCACAATTAAAATCTAGTTTCCTTTAAAATTCTGTATCCTCCTTGCACATATTATAATGTATCACAAATTGTTTTAACAAGTTGTTCTTCTATAAGCTGACAAGACTACTCTGTATTCTTCTGGACCTTTTGCAGGTGTCTTAAAAAGATAGATCTTTTGCCAGCTAATGAACCCATCTTGCCGTGTCCTTCAACATTTTTATTTACTTTATAGGGCAAGTATTATTCTGTCTGTGCGTATATTCGGATAGTAACTGCATTTCAGGTTTTTGGCTAAAATTGCACATAACGGAGATTACGTTTTTTTTTTACAATTTTAGCCATAAATTGATAACGTCTGAATTGATTTCACCCCTACTTGGTATGTAATATTAATAGAAAATTTAAAGTGTTTAAACAATCAATCGTTTAGTGGTAGCAACCATAAAACATGATTACACCTTTATTGTCTGAACAAAATAGCGACGGGGAGCTGCAACTGGAATAACTGTCAAAATATTGAACTCACACAAATTCAATACAACGAACACAACGCGACACAACTGTACTCGGTGCTGCACAAGTTCACCAACTTTTAACTTTCGACGTACATCACTTTTGACCGTTGACAAATTATTATTTTGGATTGAAAATAAAGATATATTAATAATAAAAAATCGTCGTTGATTGTTATAATTTCTTAGTCCAGAAGAGCCATGGCATCAAGGTAGCGTAGTGCGCAGTGGATCTGTTCACTTACAATAGCTCTTACCAGTGGATTTGTGTGGTTGTCCAAGTTGTTTGTTAGTCTTCTAGCTGCATTTACCAGGTATTTTTCCAGTGCCTCTTATAGTTGTTTATTGCTGTATTTCCTCTGTCTCTGTTTCTGTAGGTTAAACTGCAGTTCAGTTCAAATTCGTAGAGATTTTCTTTCGAAAACTTTCAGATTCTGAATGCTAGTTCAGTACTCTTCAACTCTTCGGTTGGCAAGCGGTGACAATGAGCTGGAGTAAGTGATGGAGTCATCTGCATTAAGTCGTGTCATCGCGATAAATTTAGTTTTGATACTAATTATGATCGGGAGCCTCCTTAGAATCCAAAAGCTTAACACTTCTTGAAGTATTTTCTTACTACAAAAACACAACCAACTGCTGCCGATATTCCTTGCAGTATCCGTTGTAGTAGATTTCATCTGATTTTATTCTTATATTGCCCTTTCCATCACACTGCACATCCCGAATATGACTGTTATCTACTTCGGCTTTCTGGTTCTCCACTAATTTTTTGAAGTAAGAATATTCCAAGAGCAGATCCGAGACTTATTATCCTGGTTCCGTTTCCTGGAGTCATCTATAACGTTCCCATAATATTTTTGGTCAAATACATGATACATAATATTTTTGGGCAAATACATGATACATGATATATTGAAAAATTGGAATATATAATATTTCCGCGATTAATTTATATTAATTTTCGATTTTTTATGAATACTTTTTTTTAAATAGCTTTTATAGTTTCTGCTTACCATTACCACTATTTTGAATCCATTATGGAAGTTGATTTGTATATTTTTTAATACTATTGAATTACTCATTTTGTGAATTGAAATTTTAAGAATCAAAGTAAATGTTCAGCATTTTAAATTAAATAATAATTTTATACGTTTTCATATCTATTTGTTTCTGCTTTGGGAATTTTTTTAATAAATCGTAAAATTGATGCTGTTACAGTTGATTTTCATCATCATCATCGGCTCGACAACCGGGGTCCGGTCCTGGCCTCCTTCAACAAGTCTCTCCACCTATCCCGGTCTCGAGCCGACGCCATCCAGTTGCGCACCCCAGTTGATTTTATCTTTGTTATAAATTTCTGCACAACTTACATATAATAAGGCCGTTTTCGAAAACGTCAAATCAAAGTAATTTTGATCGGCAAATGATCATCATTTTATGACACAATAGTAGCATTGAGTTTATACACATAGAGGGATTAAGATGGTTTCAAACTCACATATCGAGTAATTATTATTGCAATAATTCCCTGTAACCAAAAACACTCAAAGCGAACCGAACTAAATTCTTCTGCATACATTTGTATTTGTTTTTCTTTACTTTTTTTGCCTTTTAACTCAAGAATAATTGCTACAAGAGTAAACAAAAAACAAGTCGATAGTAACGACATCCTACGAGCAAAGTTTTTTTTTATTTTTTATTTATTAATATAAAGCTAGTTACCTATGAGATAAATCTCATGTAGGCTGTTAACATGTTTACAATTTAAGGTTACAAAAATAGCTATATCAATTGAAAGTTGAACAAAAATGTGGCATGTGCAAAAAAAGTTAATTAATGATAAAAACAAAGAATCACAAAAGAAAAGAATGATAAAAAAATAAAAAACAAATAGAATGCAAATAATTTTAAAAATAAAACAGTATACAAAATATATATATTAGATAGATGAACTTGCAAGAATGCACTATTCGACATTGTATAACAAAAACATAACATTATAGGTAACTACTAAGAAACATTTTTTTAATATGTATTTTGAATTTATTGACTTTAAAATCTTTGATTTGACTAGGAAGTTTGTTGTAGTGTTCGATTGATTTATAAAATGTTGAATTAGTGCCATAACAGGTTGTGGTTGGTTTAATTTGATGAAGTTGGCGTCCACTCCTTATGTTATACGGATTGTGGCTATTTCTTTCTCTTAAGATAGTATTTGTATGAATTAATGATTTGGTAATTTTGTGGATATGGGTAACCATGTTCATCAGGACTTCGTCTGTGACCATCAGGATCTGTAGTTGATTGTATAGAGTTGATGTATTTGTCAGTCTTTCTAGACCATACAAGTTTTTAAGAGCTTTGTTTTGGATTAATTGAAAATTTTGTTTCAGGTATTGAAAGGTAGATCCCCAAACATTTATATCTTAAGAAAGATGACTTTGAAAAAGTGCATAGTAAATTTGTTTCCTTAAGAAGTTTGGAATGTTTATCCAGATTCTTCCAAAAACAACTGCAATGCCGGCAAGTTTTTTTTTGATAACTTGTTTATGTGATGTTTCCATTTAAGGAAGAGTCGATCCATAGTCCTAAGTATTTGAAATGCTCAACACGATCAACAAAATTTTCCTCAAACCTTATATTGAGAGGGATATTTGCTCAGCCAGATCACTATTCATGTAGGTTTCTAAGTCAGGCGAAGATTTTTCGGAGTACATAAGACATATATCATCTGCGAATAATATTGGTTGTCCTTTTAGGCTTTCTTTTGTTAGATCGTTGATATATATGCAGAAAAGCGTTGAGCCAAGGATGCTTCCTTGCGGTACTCCAAAATTAATAGTCTGCTCGTCACTTTTATAGTCATTTGAACTCACATATTGCTTCCTATTGCTCAGATAAGACTTGAACCAGTTGTATGTAGTTCCTCTTACTCCATAGCAAAATAGTTTACATAACAAAATACTGTGGTCAACCGTGTCAAAAGCTTTCGACAGATCAATAAAAAGAGAACTTGTGTTATTGTGCTCGTCCTTTTTTTCCTGCAGATATGTAACCATATCTATGAGTGCTGTAATAGTGCTAGATTGTTTTCAGAAGCGGTATTGATTTCGAGTTTCAAGGTTATTTTTGTTTAAAAATTCAAGCAATTGTTCGTTAATAGCCTTTTCGATCACTTTGAACAGCACTTGCAGTATTGAAATGGGGCGGTAGTTGTTGAAGTCAGATGTGTCTCTGGATTTAAAGATCGGTATAATTTTGGCAACTTTCATCTCGTCTGGAACTTTTGCTTCTTCAAATGACTTGTTGATTAGAATTGAAATGGGAACACAAAGTTCATCTTTACATTCTTTTAAGAGGGTCGTAAATATGTTGTCTGTGTCCCTTGCTTTGGACGATTTCAAAGAAGAAATAATTTGCTTTACTGATGATGGTGTCGTTGAATTTATTTGAAACACACTATTAGTTTTTTCAGGTACAACAATATCATAAGAGTTGCATTTGGAGGCTAATTTACAAAAAACGTATTGAGCTCGTTTAACTTTTTTTTTTCATTATTTGAATGAATTTTTAGTAGTGGACAATCCATGTTCTTCTTTGTTGTATTGAAAACCAAGTTATTAATGTTTTCCCATGTTTTTCTACTGTTATGCAGATATTTTTCAAAAATCTTACCAAAGTGCTCAGATTTTGTTTTTCGTTTCATTAACGTTACCTGGTTTCGAAGATATTTATATTTTCTCTCAATGAAAATGTTTAAAGGGTCTTTACACAATGTTCCATACCATTGATTTTTTTTATTTATTAAGTTCATGATGTCATCATTCAGCCACGGGTTCTTAATGTTTTTGTTAGAAATTTGAATTTTTTTTGAAGATTTTTTAATTAAAAAGTTTAGATTTTCAATAAGAGTCATGTTCATTTCTTCTGAAGTCATGAACCTGGACAACTTCATTGGATTGTTTTGGAGTTCAATTCTTAATCTTTTATAGTCAGACATATAGGCATAACTTATGGTGTTCCTTTTGAAAGGTTCGTTTAAAGACTAATGTAATGTGTAAGTTTGAAACTTACACATGATTTCTCTATGTGTATAAACTAAATTGTAGTAGTTTTGAGTGTATACACATAGAGAAATCATGTGTAAGTATCAAACACTGCATGTGTGATGTCGCTACTATCGACTTGTTTTTCTTTTACTTTTCTAGCAATTCATCTACTTCGGTGAGTTTGAAACCATCTTGATTCCTCTATGTGTATAAACTTAATGGTAGTAGCAATCGTCACAATAATGCGGTAGTCCCACTTACTTATTGATCAACGTCAAATAATTTTATTGCAAAAATATTTGACGTTTTTGTACAAGAGTATAAACAAAATGGATCTGATTAAACAATTGTTTGAGAAAAATGTGGTTAATAAATTTCTGTGACGTCTAACAACAAAAAAGTTATTTTGTTTAATATAAGAAATACAAGAAGAAACATTATTAAAAAGGACGACATTACACACAAACGGAGTCATGTCACGGAATATGAAACAATAAATAAAGATTTTAGGGGCAAAAGGGACCACCGACTTCTTTCTCCTGTTTTAAGTCTTTGTTGTCAACTTAATTTTTTGACTGCACAGCTGCACTGCAGATTATGTTTAAAAACATGTGAATTGAGCAAAATGCTTTATCAAACATAATGCTAATGAAGAAAAATTTGTGCTTGCGTTTTCGCACAGTCTTGCAGGTTTCGTATTAAAAAATGCAGTCAGCACGCAGTTGAGATTTTCGAAAACGGTCTGAGTGTATGTAAGGTTAATTTTCGGAATTAATGGAAAACAGTGAAATAATGGGCGGTGTGAATAAAAACTGAGGGAACACTCCAAGTGTGCCCTGTTGAGTAAAGTACATTCTTTTAAAAGAACACTTAATTCGGTGTGAATAAAGTTTTTCCCTAATATAGTTTCGTTCAATTTTTGATAAATTAATAAACCATTAAGCCAGAAAAGCTACCACATAGCCACCCCAATTTCATCGTGTCCCTCTTGGTACAATGGGAAAAATAGGAAAAATTTATGGAATCGTACTGCGGCTCTGGAGGTAGCTCGTTCGATTCCCGCTGGATGGCGTGGCATTTTTTTTTTGTTTGTACTGTAGTTAGGTACTGCACCAAGAGTAAATTCACACAAATGGACAAATGTTCAATCATAGAAACGCAAATACGAAGAAATTTATCAGTCATAGAATGTTGACATGGTTTAGGAAGGTATAGGTATAGGACATAGGTATACTTAATGTAAATATGTATATGCTATGTATAATATATAGGTTTATATGGGTATATATAGAGGCGTATTTATTTATTTAAATAAAAACCAAGCGTTTGGGGAATACCTACCGAAAAGATTTTTTAAATTAGTAGAACACTATGAACACCTCAACTTGCAAAGCTGACATAAATATATAAATACAAACTGGTTCAGTTTAGGATCTATGTATCATGTAGGTATCAACATAAAAATTTTGCTTTTGGTTGGAAATTTGAAATGACAAACGAGTCAAACGACTGCTGGATATCTGATGGTATCTACCTATACATAAACCTACATTTTAAAAAGATAAAAAAAAGGGTTTTTCCTACTGTTCAAGTTTGATAAGTTCGTTATGAAAAAAGTATACCTTCTTAATAATACTAATAAATTAAAAAAAACTTGTATTTGTTTCAAATAATCCTTTTCACCTGCAATCAAAAATTTTCATGGGTGCTCATGGACACCCTTCATAATTTGGAGTGTTCCCTCAGCAATTAATGAGAGAATTCCCTCAAACTCTAAGGGAACACTCCAATTTTCAGGTAAAGTGTTTTCTTCAAAAGTTTTGTCAAATCTTTTTATTCACACCAAACGGAGTGTTTGCTATAAAAAGTAGAGTGAACTTGCGCACTCAGTTTTTATTCACACCACCAAATTTCTGACCTCGTTCAATCTGGATTCTGCGTTTTACAGGATTTATGGATACATTTTTTCGCAGGATTTTAAATAAAAAAAACGAAATACAGGATAGATGGGAACGTTAGTCATCCACATTAAAATCATCCATATACAAGGTGTGTTGCTTTTTCAGAAGTCTTTATTTGTTTTGTAGAACAGTTAACCCGACGTCCAATCTTGGAGAACCAGATTATAATCTTGATCATATAGCTGAGGGCCTGATAAACCTCTCCTAAAATGCCGTAGCTCTTTTTTTCCGCGGAATGACAGAAAGGACATGACTCTTATAGATCAGAGAGTAGATGGCCGGATAAACCGCTTTAATATTATGGTGGGACTTAAGGGTTTCCATCTTTTGCAGTCGACATTTTGCTTTTAATTTTTAATTTTAATTATTTCAAGATGTATAGTGCAGTGACCGAATGCTATATAAAAACATTAATGAAACGGTTTTTATAATGAACACCTAGCTCAGCTACGAAAAAAACATTATTATTTTTAATAGAGTTTACCATCCACAGAATTTATTTAGATTTATTATCACACCAATTTTCATCTTTAAAGACACAAAATATTTTATCAAAAGTAACGTCCTTTTCTATGTTGTGTCCTCATTTTAAGTGTCTGTTAAATTATTAAGAACCATATTCGGCTGTCTTTACAACAATTTTTGGTGTGTCCTCCGTTGTTGAAAGCCACCCATTTTTGTTAGCACAACAGCTCACTACAACAGCAGCAGAACGAAACCACTGTTGCTATTGATGCTTTTGATGATGCGAAACAGTTTCGCTTTCTGGGACAAGGATATGGGAGTGTGGATGTGGAATTTATTTTTCTTCACTTGCATGTCATATGAATAATGTACAATGATGATGTGAAAAGATATACGGACACAAAGTGGGAAGGATGCATGTGGTATATGCAAATATACTCTCTGGAGTTCAGAAGCAACATTTTTTCCAATTTATGTTTTTTTTTTTTGTATCTTTAAACCCTTGGCCCAACGTGCTCATCTGTATATACTTGGCTTTCCATCATATTATAGTTTGAAGTGAAGTTGGATGCATTTCACTTGTTTCATGGACGAAATGGGTACAAGGATGAATGCGGTCCGGGATAAGTTCGTATGCATATATAATATTAATTTTTAATTTTTTTTTTCTTCGTTGAAAGTTGTTGTAATTCTCGCGTTTTTCTCAATGCAAATGGTGAGAAATGTGTAAAGGAACTCTTATGTGCATGTCCTTTCTGAGGACATAAATTGAAAATCTATACTGTTGCAGTGAAGATGGGTGAGCATTTTTTTCATCTTCTTTTAGTTTTCTTTTTGTTGTACTGTGCAGTCTATAGAGAATTGAAATTTAAGGCATTTATGCCTGTTTGAAGATTTCGGGATATACATGGTATCCTTTTGCTAGAGTTTCCTTGCGAGTGCAATTTTTTTATATTCACAAGGGGAATGTGTCAGGTTGGATAGATAAAATGTTATTAATTCTGACAGAATGCAGTAAAGTGGTATTTACGGTGTCATTATGTGTAAGTTGATAAAGAATGTTTTTCTTTTTTGACGTGAATGTTCTTAGGGACAGTAAGAAGGATAATATATAATACATAATTGAAATAGTATACATTTCAATAATTGGATAATTTATTCTCAGAAATTTTTTAAAACTTTCTAAAGTTAAAACGGGAAGAGTAATTAAAAAAAAAAAGTTAAGAAACTAAACAAATTGGAAACACTTTTTACTTCCGATTATAAAGCCACGTTTTTTTGCAAGTCCATAGACACGTGTGAAAAAAACGACACTTGGATTTAGCCCACAACATTACTGACGTTCCCATATAACCATCACATGTAATTGTGTCGGCAACGCATAAATCTATATGGACTTAACTGAGTCCCGATAATTATCGAGAGTTAGCTAAGTCTATATGGACTCATGTTGTTGTTGTCTTTACGTGTTGTTGTATTACGACTGTTCTTTTTTTCACACAAGTCTATATAAACTTGCAAAAAAATACGGCTAATATACATAATGTAAGTAATGCAAGTTATGGATACGTATAAAAAAAGGATTTTGAGTTAAAAATCAAACATTACATTACGATGAAAGAGAAGACGAGAAAGTAAGTCCAGCAATTATGCCCGTCTGTCTGTAAGTCTGGATACATCGACACCTACAGCCTTAACGGTTAGGCCGATTTTCTTCAAACTTATTACCTTGAATTTTTGGAGTTATATGTCCAGACGTATTGTTGATATGTATTCTAGGTATGAAAATAACGGTATTTGCCATATAAACGTTAAAGGTATATAATTTAATTTTTCTCGCAAAAAAAATACGATAGGTTCTGGTAAAATTTCGTATGCTGTGATGTTTTTGTCATTTTTTTTTCTCAGAATTAGCTTATTGACGGTAGGTACCTGCCATACAAGCGTTACAAAAAAAATGTTATTCTTAAAGATCTGCTAAGCATTATATTTATTAATACTGCAGTTTTTTAAAACCGATAATTCTATTTTTCTGAGAATCTGATCAATATTGAAAAAATTTTATACGAATTATTTATTTTTAATTTTTGTTTGAGTTCCTCTATTTTTTTCCACAATATTAATAAAATTTGACATAATATTAATAATTATTACAATAATTGTTAATAAATAAAATTAGTTTTTTATTTTTAAGTATTACTAAAAAAACAGAGTGACATTGAAACTTGACATTACGATGATAGAGAAGACGAACAAAATGAGTATGGCAGTTCTCTCCGTCTGTCTGTCCGTCTAGCTGTCTGGATCTATCGACACCTGCAGCCTTAACGGTTGGGCCGATTTTCTTCAAACTTTGTTCATACTATTCTTAGAGAAATATCTCCGGACTTTTGTTTTATTTTTGACCTAGGTATAAAAATAACGGTACCTACCATATGAGCGTAATCGATAAATCCATTTTTCTCGAAAAAATACGATCAATTTCGAATAAATTTTATATGACTGATTTGTTGCCAATAATGATGTCCGTCATCTAATTTTTTTTTTCAGAATCAGCTTATTAAGGGTACTTACTTGCCATATAACCGTTATTTATTATTCAACTATTGTTTGAACGGCTCCACCGATTTTGACCAAATTTAATTTTCTAAAACTAATGCAAAATTTGAATATTACTAAAAAAAAAAAAATTGAAAAAAAGTAATTTTCAGATTTTTTTTTTTAAACCGATCATTTCGAAAAAATACCATCAATTTTGATAAAATTTCATGTAATTGAATTTTTTACTAACGGTGACGCCTTTCATATAAATCTTTTTTTTATTCCATATATTTATTTTCAAAAGACTTTTTTTGGAAAAAAAATAATATTTCAAAATATAAAAAACTAAGATTTTGTTCATAAAATAATCTGGGCAAATAAGTTTTTCAGTCGTAAGCACGAAAGTAAGTTGTTTGTGCGACCTAGTCGTGTTTTTAAGGCGTTGAATTTAAAAACTCTTTTTTACGACACACTTGAGCATTTAAATTTTATCAAAATTTATCGTTTTTTTTTTTGCGAGAAAAATAAAAGAAAAAAAAAACACATACATATTTTTAGAAAATAGGTACCTATTTTTCTTTGAAAAAATAATTTTTCAGTGTTATAAAAACTAAACCAAACTTTTATGCCCAGTTTCACAGTGAGGGTTTACACTCTATTTTCAGTTTAAACTACTTTCAATTTTTCGGTTTCACAGTTATCGTTTAACACAGATTGGAGTTTAACTTTTCATTTAAGTTTCAGATATTATTTTGTCGTTTAAACGCCGCGCGTCGTTTTGTTTAAAGTCTTAGAAGAAACAGACATCACCATTTTGATGTATGTATATATATTCTGGCACATGATTATTTTAATAATTTTTTTTTATCACTGTTCACTTCTATTTTTTTTATTTTTATTTATATACACAATAGCATCACAATTTCACAATAATTCACGATTTATTACATTTTCACAACCATAATTTGACATTTTGAAACAAATTTCTTCACTGACAGCTTCGCCAACTGTTTTAAGATAACTAGAAATTAATTAAATTTTAGTTTAAACTCTCACTGTGAAACTGGAGATTAAAATATAAAATTTCGTTCAAATCAATGAAGCCAGTTAAAAGATAAACGGTATAAAATAAAGAGCACAACTGAGTCGCACAAACTTTGTTATGTGGCACAAAAAAAATTAATTAAAAAAAAATAAAATATTAACTTAAAATACGAATATAATTAATTAAATTTTTATTAAATTCATTTAAATTTTTAAATTTAAATTTATTAAATTTCTTAGATTCAAGTCGAAATCAAAGTAGTTATGTATGCAGAAAACTTTCCTCCATAAATATAAGTTTAACAAAAATTTATTTCAAAATCGTTTGAGCGGTTTTTAAATAAATCGATTTTTATTTAATAATTAAAAAAAGTTTATTTTTTCGACTTTGAAGAATGTCAATTTTACTTGCTTAATAGCTTGCATATGTTGATTTAAAAATAAAAATTTTATGTCACCCCATTTTTCAAATACTTAACTTACAAAAACATTAATTAAAAAAATAATTTAAATTAAAACTAAGAATTTAAATTAAAAGTTGGAATTTAAATTTGATCAAGTTATTGGTCTTTTAAGAAAATTTTGTGGGATAAAATCCACTAAGCTGTTCACGAGAAATCTCAAAAAAAAAAAAAAGACTATGAGGTACCGTTAAAAGGTTTTAATTTTTTTTTATAAGGGAACTTCTAAGGCTTATATCGCAGAAACTATTAAAGATACGAGTCAGCTTTAATTTTTTACTTAATATCAAGCTTAAGATCAAGCTTTTCTGAGTTAAAAGCGAAAAACAGTAAAATGTAACAGTAAACACTAGAATGGAAAAGTTTTAGTAGGTTTACCCCTTCGCTAGTCCAAATAAAACACTTAGTTTTTCTGCTCATGATTTTTCCTGTTAGTCCCTCTTTTGAGCATTCGCTGACTGGGCTTTGAGGGATTCATACGATTTTTTTCTTTACTTGACTCAACCTACTATAGCTATAGTCGCGTCTGATGCCAATTACAATTTTTGGATATTTGTCGGCTTTATACATAATTTCATAAATTTAAATTTCTGTATTCCCACTGTTTGCTATATAAAAGCAATTTTGTGAATTTGGAATTTAAACTTACTTATTAGTCCAGTACAAATTAAATTTTTTTTTTGGAATTTTATGTTTTTTTGGTCGCTGAATCTGAAGAAATCCAACAAAAGTTCCTGGTGCGTTTTGAGATATCCGCGAAAAACTGCAGAATGTTTTTTGCTTACATCTCGGAAATTTCACTACAACAAAATGAAACCCCATTAAAATTCCGATGGAGTGAAATAAGGTCCGCAAAATTAAGGCCCGCGGGTCCTAATTTACACTTTGAAAGGAAACAAAGCTCACAGGCATTATTTCCCTCCCAAAATGGCAATTAAATCCGCGGGTGGTATTTCGCAAAAGCTGAGATTGGCAGGGGGGGGCATGCTTCCTCCCTGCAACACCTTGCCTGGCCCACTATATGTTTTAGATTGCCAGTTTGGGTGGGTGCAAGTACCACGGGTCTTCATGCTTTTTTGTGGAGGGTCTTATAGCCACTTTGAAAAGGAATGAATGCCCGTGGGTGTTTCCTTTCCTTTCAAAGTGGGAATTAAGACCCACGGGCCTTTATTCTGCGGACCTTATTTCACTCCACCTAAATTTCTCACAAAATTCATATACATATATTGTTTATTTCTCAGGCATACCGTTAGTCTGCTAGAGCGCATTGAAATTTGAACATAATCATCTCATTTCTGTAAAACAATAAACAAAACAAACCGTTACAAAATTCATATGTAATAAAAAAACTGTTTGTTTTTACAGAAATGGAAAATTAAGTTAAAATTTCAACGCGCTCTAACGAGCTTACGGTATGCCTGAGAAATAAACAATACATTTTTTAAGAAATTTAATTGTCATTCATTTTGTTGTGGTGACATTTCAGTTAAGACGCATTGTTACCAAGATGTAAACAAAAAACCGAAAAAAGTGCGAAAATTCTACGGTTTTTCGCGGATATATCAAAACTCACCAGGATATTATGTTGGATTTCTTTAATTTCGGATTCAGCGTCCCAAAAAAAAACATAAAATTCGAACAAAAAATCGATTTGTATATTTATTGTAACGTGAAACTACCGTTTGACTGGACTATATGTACTATTTTGAGCGAGTCAGTCGTGCCTTATATTTAACTACGTTATTTTATTATTTTTAATGTGTTAACTAATAGAGAAAAAAACAAATAGGTATATTAAATGTGTTTGAACAACAACAACAACTTAAAGGCGCTACCACCAATTTTAAACGAATTTTATTTACTCGTTTACGAATATTATTATTCGTTTCTTTCTATCTTTGGCTGGAGCGATATAGCTATTTCAAGGACTGCCAATTCCTTTCATCAGTCTCCTTTTAGTGGTATTGAGCTTTAATCTTCGAAGTCGTATGCACTACGCATTCCACCGCTTATGACCACTAATGACACAGGTCGAGATGTTATATTTGTTTGTTTTTTTCAAACGCATTTGGAGCTTCAACATTTTTCTAAGCGCCTCTTAGTATGTTGTTTTGTTCCGCCTCCATTTTCTCCTAACCTTATTTGATAGACTACAATTTGTAGCACATATCAAATTCGTTTAAAATTGGTGGTAGCGCCTTTAAGTTGTTGTTGTTGTTCAAACACATTAAATGAAAATTAACAGAATGGTCAGTAATAAAAACTGACATTCTAGTACAAATAGTACAATATAACAACAATAAATAGGTATATTATTTTATTACCTACATATCTATATCGCAAATAAAAATTAAGACAAGAGCTTGCAACTAATTGACTGGATTATCTAGAAAGTAGAATCATTATCTGAATTCACATTATACCCACTTTAAGTCAAGCTGAGCAACTAATACTCTTCATCAAAAAAGGATCAAACTAAATATGACAGGATTCTAGGAATCGTTTCATTTGAAAAGTAACAATTAGTCAAAAACCTTTTAAATTAAAATGTGCAACAAAGAAGACAAGTTCACTAAACGTCGTCGTCTTCAACGGTAGTTGTTCGTATAAGTCTTAACGTAATCTGACCCAGTTTCGTATGACTGAGTTTTGAATATAACAATTTTGTTTTAGCCTTTTTGCTTAAGGATGCAATTTATTCAATTATGTTTGACAGCGTTGAAAGTTTTTGACTTTCGCTTGCAACGGCAATGGCATAATTTTCGTTTCGCTGCCACGCAGCGTTGCGCATATAAATATATTTTTTATATTTTACTCCAATCTTAAATCCACAATATTTACTCTTGCTCTATTTTTGGAGTGAATTGGGGTGTATATGGTGTGCTATTTATTGGGTTGTATGCAAGGCCCATTTTTGCTCTTTTGATTTGCAATGATGTGACGTGTTGCATCCTAGTAACTCTGAATGAACCTTTTAATAGTTTTATGGGGTTAAGTGGGTTATCTGTGTGGGGTAAGGTTTTATTTTTAGGGTGTTGGGTGGCAATGTTGGTGATGCTGTATGTTGGTGGCAAGGTAAATAATCTGAAAATCGCATTTTCGAGACTTAATATATGGGATTATAAAACTGTTCAGAAGGGCAATGTGGGTTATTAGAAATTATGCAGAGTATGCTCTAATAAAAGAGCACATCGACAACGATGACGATGATGATTGTATGCAACGCATCAGTATAGTTAGGATATATACAGCTCCTTTTATGAGCACACATTTACCTGGAATGCGTGTATACGTTTTGCTTGAAGCACACAATTTTGAGAGAAGCTGATGAAAAGGATATTCGTTGTGGGTCAACTCGTTGTCGGCAACTCGTTGGAAAATGATAAAGTGGCTCGCGGTTGGTCCGCAGTTAATGTTCAAAGTTGCATAAAATACTTAATACATTTTAATTTAATTGGAATGGCATGTGGGCAATGTTGACCTGCAACTGGCAAAAACCAGTTCTTTGGCAAGGTGGAATTACATATATGGATGTTTGTAAAATGCAATATGAAGGTTGTAAGGCTCATACTCATGAAATGCTTTATTGCAATATTTGAGTGTATAGGTTTAAAGGATATTCATTCAACCAAAAGGATATTACTGAAATTCCTACTAATGGAAAATATGAAAAGAACTTATTATGAATTCGGACCAAGGTGTTTGCTTTACGAATATGTACAATCCACAATTTCTGCAGAAGTTATTATTTAACTGCCGCAAAATAATTATTTCAAAAGCTGCATTATAATATGTAGTTGAAAAATGAATAAAACTCGGAAAAAATTAATGAGTTAATTTTTTAATTCTTGTGTTAATATTGTATTTGCGTTTTCAATAAGACAAAAGCAGAATATACTACGGAAAGAATTTACTTCACGGCGCAACTTTGTTGTTCTGCTTGAGGTATGTCCAGTCTTGAGAAAACCCCAGACGTTTTCTTGTTTTTAACCTAGGTATTAATGTAACGGTATACCTAGTACATAAGTGTTACCGATAATAAGCTTTTTTTGTAGGTCACTGTAAGTCTAAAAATAACGTTACCTGCCATATAACGGTTATTGAAAAGTTTATTTTTCTCGAAAACGGCTCTAACGATTTTAACCAAATTTCACATTTGTAATTAAGTTTAGAAGGTCTATAAAATAGTCAAAACCAAACATTCAAGAAAATTCGTTAAACGGTACCTGCTATATTACGGTATTTTTATATTACGACTAGCTCGATAACGCGGCTTTAGCGATTTTAACGAAACTCAATAATGAAATTGTCCTTGCTATTCAAAATAATATGGAACAAAATAATTTTTCAAAAATGTTTTTGTTAAGTTTTAAATAATTTTTAAATTTAGATATGGTTTTCGAACTTTAAAAAAAAATTCATACGATTTTTTCGTATATTCCGTTTGTACTTTAAACCCTCAGTTAACTTGCCACAACAGCAAGTTTGTCCGACCCAGTCGTGCCTTTTATTTTAATATCAGAAAATATTTTTAAGAAATTAAAATAAAAAAAAATTGCAGTTCACGAAGGTACCTACTTGCCCACAAGAGTAAGTTTGTGTGACCCAATCGTGCTCTTTATTTTTAATCAATTGCACCTAGATGGCAGCTATTTTTGGACTCAAAGGAATTTTTACTCTGTAGTGTGTCCGGTGTCCCGCAAACTCAATATAGTTAGTTGCGCTTTCGATTTTGCTGTATTATTCAAATTTAGCAGTAGTTTTAGAATAATAAATTTGGTCAAAATGGGTGCAGCCGTTCAAACGATAGTCGGAATAGTAAATAACGGTTATATGGCAGGTACCGTTAATAAACTGATCCTAAAATTGAAATTTAAATGACGGACATCACCATTAGCAACTTATCACTCATATAAAATTTTGTCAAAATTGATCTTATTTTTTTCGAGACAAATGGATTTATCGGTTACGCTTAAAAAAAAAAAAAAATAAACGTCCGGGGATGTTTCTCTAAGAATATTTTGTACCAATTTTACCAACTAGCACACAGTGTGAGCTAATTTCTTCCTTTGAGACTGCGGGCACAGACTAAAAAATGGGCTCCTTAGCTTTTCAAAACACTCACTCACTCTCCATTTCAACTTTCACCTTTGAAACTTCCCTTTAAGACTGGCTTTTTGAACTAGCACTTACTCTATTTTTTGCCGAAAGCATCAAAGCACTGATTTATATCTAGTAGGTGTGCCTTGCCTTTGAACTTCTTCCCTTGGGACTGCGGACGCAGACCAAAAACTGATCCCCTTAGCTTAACAGTTGCTACCACTATAACACAAAAAATTAGGTCAAACGAGTTATGGTATCATAACAGCGCTTTTTGGCGCTAATTGGGTTTCTTCCGAACAGTTGTTCTGCGAAACCGCAATTTTACCTACCTACCTACCAAGTTTGAAGAAAATCGGGCCAACCGTTGAGGCTGCAGAAATCAAATCTTTGTAAATCAGACTATTACTAACGGGCCTATTTTTTATAAACGTAAATTAAACAATGTTCCTTAGGTGTCGCCAATTGTTAAATCCTTACATATAGCAAAATAATTATCAATCTATCTATACGTTTCCTTTGTTTCCAAGCATGACACATTGTTTTATTATTTTACAGATAATTTCTAAAAGCTTGCTAAATATACATTCATAATATTCGTTAACATAGGTTTTTATCTTTCTTAAGAGGCTTAAGTCAGTATAAAAAAAAAACTTTCCAAAAATGACCCACTTTATAAGGAGAATGTATTCTTAAATATTTAAAAAAAAAATAATAATAATTGTCGTCCAGTGCAAATAAAGGCTCTACATTAAAATTCCTCCTGGAAAAACAAATCAGGATTAAAACGATTATGTCATCCCATAAAACCAACCATTTCCATTAGTATACCCACAAAATGTCTTCCCGAGGTTCTAATGTCGAAATTTGTTTTCTTACCCAAAGTATACAATTTATTTCCCTACAACAACCAACATGGGGCTATAAATTATTTGCCAAAATGTTAAGTGCAGCATTTAAAATGGATTAAGCTAAAAAAAAACTGCCTCCAGAGCTCACTAAAGTGCTTATAATATGTGTATAATTGTATACGTACCTTGATACCAAAAGAAACAGAAATGACATTATAACCAATGTTTTTGTATTCAATTTTTTAAATATAAATTATCATAAATAATATGATTCAAAATTTAAATATGACTTCAGTTTTGAAATTTTAATTCAGCCATTCAACTCGTCACTTGAACTATACCCATCAAGTTTAGCCAACCAGAAGTCAAAATGCGGTGATCAAAGTTGAAATATTCCACTTAAATATAAAAATGATAACTCTCCCAACCATAAGGACCGGCAGTGATGAGTGATAGACCAATAAGTATATAAGGATAAAAATTCATATAAAAATAAAACAAAAAATACACACTCATTTCAATGGATGTGCTTATAATTTATTTGAATAAAAATTCTTCATTTGGATATTTTATACGAACACAAAGTGCCCAACCCTTGACGTCTTTTGCCATAAAATATTCGAGTGTTCGCATCAATTCTTTTCATTACATGTTCAAGGACTCAAGGAATATAAAAATGTTTTTTTTCCCCTGAAGCTGCCCGTCTTGTTTTCACGATTCGAACTTACTCCTCTCATCGCATATAAGCTCTACTGAGTCTTTTGAGTGTGATAAGGAATTGAAATTCTTTTTTTTTATTTTGAAGCATTTGAAGCTTTTATTTTAATGGAAAAGTTATCATATGTTTAGGAATTATATTTCCTTTGTTCTTTTTTTTTTAGGTTTTTATCTGCAGGAAATAATGCAAGTTTTTAAATTTGATGATGATAAATATTAGAAGATACATTTACATAATATACTTCACATTTGAACTGGCAAAATAAATAAACTGTTTATTTATTAAAACGGAAAGTATGATTTGTGCATGATGCATCATCAACATTGTTTTACAAAAATTTGTATGGAGATACCTTTTTTCACAAGGGAAACTTCCTATAGTATTCTTCTAGATTCGGATTTTTACTTTTCTGAGTGGTTGGAACTAGAAAAACAAGAATAAAAACAAAAACGACACGGTGTAAATAAATTTTAAATTTGTTGTTCTTGTTATATTAAAATTGGAAAAAATTTTGTCTTTTGCAACTTTGGGGTCGATTACTAGCCAAACCGGTGAGTGACATCTGACCGGAAATATTGTTCCCACAACCTAGTTTGACTTTTTTTTCTTTTCAACAACGTGTGAGCCATGTAATTGTTATAGTAAACCGTTTACTTATAGTATTTCTTTCTTAAAACTAATTTGTTTTATTATACAAATGTTTCTGTTGCAATAAATCTAATATATACAAATTACGATAAAACTTTATTAAATTACAAACAAAATAATTAATTATTCGATTTGTATTTTCAATCATCGACGAAAAGACGGATTTGACTAATGTTTTTTATATGCTGGCAATAGTTTTTAGAAGGAAATGGGTTGTTATTCTGTATTCCAAAATTCTGTGTGTGCAAAATTCTATAAATGTTTCGAAAATGCTGTATGACTATAACTCTGTATTCCATTATTCTGGAATTCTATTATTCTATATTCTAAAATTCTGCAAATTCAAAATTCTTTTAATCCGAAATTCTGTAAATGCAAAAATCTGTATTGCTAAATTCTGTAACTCTGTTCTGATGCTTTTAAAAATTCTGAACCTCAATCCAAATTTTCTTGTTTTTAAGTACTTTCTGTATCATAAAATTCTGTAAAATAATAAAAGAATAATTGTTTTGATAATGAAAAAAAGTGCGCACTTTTTTTACTTGTTGTATAGGTCTTAGTTACGTGCAATAAAAGTTTTGAGATAAGAATCAAAAATGACATTACGATGATAGAGAAGACCGATGCGGCCGATTCACTTCAAATTTGGTAGGTATGGTTTTTAGGGTAATACGCCCAGAGCTTTTTTTGCAGGTCAATGTAAGTCTAAAAACAACGGTAGCTGCCATATAACGGTTGTCGAACATTTTATTTTTCTCTAAAACGGCTCCATTGATTTCAACCAAATTTCACATGTGTAATAAGGTGTAGAAGGTCTAAATTAGTGAAAACCAGACTTTCAAGAAAATTCGTTTATCACTACCAGCCATATAACGGTATTCTTAAATTTGAACTATTTCAATAACGGGTTAAGCGATTTGAACGAAACTCAATACTGAAATTGTCCTAGCTATTTAAAATAATATGCGGCATAAAATTATTTTTCAAAAATGTTTTTAAGTTTTAAATAATTTCGGAAAATCTGTTTTTGTAAATTCAATATTTCAAAAACTAGTTGACGGATTTTTATGAAATTTAAATTTAGGGTGTAATAAATTAAGTTTTAGAAACCTGGATCCAGATTCTGTATGAAAAAACTATCGAACGTTTTCGTCTGTCCGAACGAATTTCTGACCAGTTGCTATGGAAATCGTTCGCACAGACGAAAATGTTTGAACATTTTTTTAATACAGACTCTAACCCCTGCACACTCACTTTTTTTTCACGATTTTTTCAAAAACCAATCCAACGATTTTGATTTTTTTTTTGTTAAACTTTCTTTTTTGTATACTTTGATTTTGGTTTGAATCTTTTTAAGATATGGTTTTCAAACTTAAAAAAAAAATACATACGATTTTTTCGTATATTCCGTTTGTACTTTAAAACCTCATGTAATTTGCCACAACGGCAAGTTTGTGCGACCCAGTCGTGACCTTTATTTATTTTGAGATACAAAAATATGGATTTTCAGAATTTTGAAAAACTGAATTTTGAATTTACAGAATTTTGGATTAACAAAATTTTGAAATACAGAATTTGGAAACCGAATTTTGGTACATACAGAACTATGACCCCAACCCTTTTTAGAAAGGTTTTTACAGTGAAAAATATTAAAAAAAACTGCCACGTTGTTCTCGAAAATAATTTTTTTAGCATTTCGTATTGGTCTACGAACTCAGTTTCTTAAAGAAAAACTAAATGAGAACCAAATAAAAATGGAACAAATTAAAACTTTAATATGTAAGTTTCTCAATTTAAATTTTGTTTGATTGATTTTATTTTTGTTTTGAAACGATTCAGGTATCACAAAAACCATTTGCATTTTCTATCTCAAAATTCCAGGGCGGTGAGCCAATCCTGTAGTTGCTTTTTTACTCTCCTGGTTAAAGTTTCGCAACTTTTGTTTTTGTTAAATGATCTCTACATCTTTTCGACTTCCCGGTGCTCTGCTCATGCCGTTTTTTCCGAGTTGAATTTCTGGTCATCCGAAAAAAATTCAAAAAGTGTTCCGTGTCCATTGTTGGGTGCATTTTGACGTTTCCCCTAAATTTTTAGACAATATTTTGCTCTGATCGTAATCGAAAAAAACATGTTTACAATCAAGAAGAAATAACTTATTCAATGATTGCCCTACAACGTTGAAATATAACTAATATTATCTATTATTTTTATAATAACTATAATTAAACAAGATAACTCTTTCAAAAACTTTTTTTAACAATTATTTTTTCTGTGGCAGCAACTACATACATGGTGATTGTTTTAAGGTGCACCAAAAAGCTATTAAAATTAGTTTTGTTTGTTGGTTCTTTATGCGCGCCCATACTTTATGCGCTGAAACTTTGTCATCTTGTTGCTTGGACTAGATCGACAGTTTTGGCATAGTACAATTATTTCTTTTCTGTGGCGCGCATGTCGTACCGGCCGCGTTGCCATATCGTTCGTTCGATTACAATAAAACTTTGTCAGCTAATTGCTTGTACTTCAGCAATAGTTTTGCCAATATTACAATTCACTCACAATTGGTGGTTTGCCGGCACAAAAAAAAAAAACTTAATAAATAGATTTGTATTTTCGATCTAAAGGGATTTAATTTTTTTTTGTTAATGCTGGCAAAGTATTAAAAAAATTTCCATGTTGCTGCTAGAAAATAATTTTTTCTATATTGTACTGATTTACGAACTCAGTTTCTAAAAAATAAATTCGAAGTCAAATTAATTAAGAATAAAATAAAAATTTAACAAACTAAAAAAAAAAAAAAAACAAACAAGTTTTTTTAGCTGACCAAGTTAAATGACAGGATCGTAGTTTTCATCACTATTTACCAGTTGGTTAAAGTTATCTCCCCATATGTTTCACATCGACCGCGTTTCAACTACAGTATTACATTCTCCATCTCAACATTCAGGTGGGTTGTTTATTTCACTCTCCTGTTGAAGTTCGAACTCACCTAACGCACGGTGGTCTGCAGTTTTTCTTTTTTATTGTATACGTGTTTCTTATCTCTCATCGCTCATTAGAGCTATTTTTGGCGAACTTGAAAATATCACCATTATCCACGGATGAAAAATTGACTCAAGAACAACCAACAACAAAAAATTAAATTTTGTTGTTTCTGCACATTTTTGTTTTTTTTTTTTTGAAAAAAGAAATGCTTGCCTAAAAACTTAATTTTTTTTTTTCAAAACTGATCAACACTGACGCCAATTAACGGACACATCTGGAAATTGTCATCTGCGATACTTAGCATTTATTGCCAAATAAAACTTATCATCGTAACCGATCGGAGAAAAATGATATCCGATTTGTGCGAAATGACCGAAATTTATATCATGGTAACCGTTCCGACTGATTAATCGGACATGCCTCCGAAAATGTTAAAATCATATTAACGAGCAGTAAATTTTCGAGCTTTGTGTATGTTTCGATTGCCTCCTACAGTTCATCGAAGGCGAAATTTCGTCCGATGATATGAAAAATAAATAAAAAATCAAATAAACTAAAGGTTACTGCTGTATTTGTTTTGGTCTGGTCTGGTGACCAAGGAAACAAATAATTATTATGTTTGAAATTAATAACAAGCATTTATATATATTTTTTTATTTTTATTACTATCTATGCGCCGACAGGCGTCTTTATTTCTTTTACGATTTGGAAATGATTAACAAAATAATAACTTTTGTCCGATCGTAAAATTTTCTCCGAACGGATACGATGATAGGATGAATATTATTATACTATTTCCACAATTATTTTCCGCAGTTAATTTCTTTACTGATGGCTCAAAAACCGAAGATGGCGTGGGTAGTGGCGTGTACTCAGACAAACTAAATCTTTAGTTTCTCATTCCGTCTCTCTGATCATTGTAGTGTGCTCCAAATGGAAATTCTGTAGTTCAAAGAGGTATTATCCGGGCTTAAGAAAAATGTGATATCCGCATCTTTTCAGACAGCCAAGTAGCCCTTAAGTCACTCGGTGCTGTTTCGACGAACTCAATAACTGCCCGCAACAGTAACCTCTTCTTCGTGCCGTAATTGTTGTTGTTACCGGACACTGCCTCATAGGAAGACACGCCACAAGACTTGGCGTATTCTCTAACCATTTTGTAGAAGCTACATGAACGAGGAGGAGGAGGCCCAGCTCTATGCCAACGACGTAAATTACACCCCTGATCGGGTAACGTCTATGAGGAACATTAATATTCCTTCTCTACATCGCTTCAATAGAATGCTCTAACTTGTTTAATTAAATAGAGGTACAGTGACGAGCAAAAGTGGACGAATGTTTGTACTTCTTCGAAATTCTGATTAAAAACTAGCATTGGAAATAGCAAGAAAACAGATTTAATTTTTTATATTTTGTGTATAAAACTAAGATTTATTTCTTCAAAAAAAAAATTCAAAAAATATTACAATATACAGAAAAAAAAATATTGAAAAAATTTTTGGACTAGTCCAATTATGACCGTTATGGAAAAAAGTTTTTGTTTCAGTATTTAGTCCATAATCCTATGTTTTTTATCACTTTCGAACAACGCCTTGGCATGCTCTCTACCAAATTGTGAAGATATCGCTCAGGAATTCGGGTCCATTCCAGTTTAATTCTTTCCCAAAGCTCATCAGTGTTAGATGGATGATTTTCATATTGCCCTAACCGTCGCTTCACAATTGACCACAAGTTCTCAATTGGATTGAGGTCAGGGCTTTGTGCTGTCCATGTCATCGTCTGAAATTCCTGATTTCCGAGCCATTCTTTGACGATTTTAGAGGTATGCTTTGGGTCCCCATCTTGTTGAAAAGTGATTTCAGACTCCCTGTAGCCAGTTGTTGTCAAAAATCTTGGCAAATTATACCTTAGGATGTCCAGATATTTTTCTTTGTTCATTATTCCTTCAATTTTTACTAAAGGCCCGACTGAACTCCACGTAAAACATCCCGAAGCCATTACCGAACCTCCACCATGTTTCACAGTGTTATGAACTTGATGTTGCTGAAGTCGTTCACCAGCACGTGACCAATAATACGATCTTCCATCTGTTCCTACTCGATTGACCTTTGTCTCGTCAGACCAAAATACTGTTTTCCATTGGTCAATGGTCCAGTTTTTGTGCCTTTTGGCAAAAGTTAACCTGGCTTTCAAATTTTTTGCTGAAAGCAAAGACTTCTTGGGTTTCTCTTTAGCGGTTAATCCAATTCTTTTGAGAGCCCTGCGTGCAGTCCATTCACTAACTGGCTTTTCTATACTTAGTGCTGCTGTTTTTGGTGTGTTAGAAGCGCAACTTCTCAGTTCTCTTTCCATTCTTCTTGTATCCAAGTCAGAGAGTAATCGCTTTCTTCCTTTTTTTATTGCGGGAACATCAATATTCTTACTTTTTTTAATATTAAGCACTGAGGTTTTTGAAATATTTAAAATGTTTGATATTTCCCGCGATGATTCACCACTTTTTAATAAAAAAATTACTCGTTGCACAATTGAATTACAAATTTTTTTCATTTTGTTCTATTAACAAACAATTCGCGACAGTAACTGGTTTTCAAATGCGATTATGTTAACTGTTACTTGTGAACTTACAGGTGAGACAAAAATTCGAGCGGAGAGAGCATCTCTTATTGAACAAACGTTATTTACTCTTGCCAAATCGAAAACGTGCAAAACTGGTTATGTCCTAAAATTCATTAAATATTATTTTTTTCTGTATAATGTAATATTTCTTAAGATTTTAGGAGGCATCATAAATGCTAGTTTAATACACGAAATACAAAAAATAAAAATGATTTTCTTTCAGTTCACAACGCTTAGTTTTAATCAAACTTTCAAAGGAGTGAAAACATTCGTCCACTTTTGCTCGTCACTGTATACTTCCTCGCTCGTTTCGTGACATCACAACGCAACTATCTGTGATCTTAGTGGGTCAGAAGTTTTCCTGACAGCCACATAAACCTAACCTAACCTAAACAAACATTGCATTACAAGTTATTGTAATTTAACTATGCTTAACACGAAATTGATCGAGGACTCAAGCTTGGAAAAACTAATTAATTTCATGATAGCTATATCCATACCTATATCACATTTCAACTCCAAAAAACCCTCTTAAAGCTCACTAAAAATGTATGATTTTCATTGATGTATACCTACTCTTAGTTCGGCAATTCATATTATAAAGTTAATACTTTTCCAATTTCAATGTTATTTCATATCGGTCATGTTCAACATTCAAACTACAAATTTTGTATTAAAATAGCTTTATTTATACATACTTGCCACACTATCCGTGTAATTTACATTGCCAAACCCACGAAAACAATAGCTGAACTCCATCAGATTCTGTGGCCTCTGTATAATCACTTTGTTACATTTGGCCTTTCGGTTTGCAATATATTTATGATGCAATCACAAGTATCGTGTCGTTTCCTCTATCCTTCCACACAGCATCTATCGATGTGGGGCTTCTATTTCGCTGTGCATATTAAAATAAACACGCCCTGAAACATATCTATACTACCATTTTAGTTAACTTGACTAACCTCTGAATGCACGATATAAACTAACAACTCATCTAAAGTTATTGCAAATGTAATATAGGATGCAGCTAAGTGTTAAGAACAGCGATGTTATATATATGAAAAAAGAAAATTTTATAACAGAAATAACGCTTTTGCTATAATGTTCACACACTGGCTCCACTGGCCCTGCCGATGCCCAACAACTCACCAGCAATCTAATCCACTATCCAATTCTCATTCGGTTTGTGGGCAAATTATGTCTTGTCGTTTCATTTCATTCTTCAACATTGAGTAAAAAAACATGCGTCCCTTTCCCTCGTTTCTTATATCAAAAGATACAGAAGTACATTCAAAATGAAAGAGAATGACAAACACCCGAAGAAATTGCACATATACAACAAAAATTCTGCGAAAAGCAGCTCACATATACGAAACGTCAAAATTCATGTCCAAATTTTCAACAGCGCTCATGTCTTGTCGAAAAAATGGATTTCTCCGACATGTCGCCTGATTGGGCATGGATTTTTTAAACTCCATTGGTTGTTTTCATGGCGTGTTCAAAATTAGAGCAGCGTTCATGCCCAGTGGAGCCAGTGTGTCGCAATTTTAAAGGTTTTGTGGCCTTCATTTTCCAAAATTTTCATTTCGCCGGTATAGTACTGATGACATCATACGGTATCTAATGCGCACTAATTGTCGATGATTACTGACTGGGACTGCTATACAACATTTTTTGCTAAGTGGAGTACTGTGAATGAGAACCAATTTTAAAAGTTTTGTGTTCTTTACTCCAAAATATTCGATTCGCTCGTATGAGGCTTGGCTTATCATATAAGACACGGAACGATCTCATCTAAATGATAATCCAACCATCATACTAGAACGAATATACGCTATATATGGGTCATTCTATTAAAAAAGGTTTTGATTCCTATGAAGATGCGGCCAAGGGCAAAAATTGGAGTTTCTTGACCAAATTTATAATTATAAATCTAGTCCCACTTATATATATATTCGTGTAAGAGCAAGTCAATTTATGCACATCCAGTTACTTTTTAGAAGCCCCAGAGTAAATACATCGGTCAGGGTAGAGACATCAACCTCCGGATATAAAAAGGCTTATTTTCTGTAGCATGAAAACAGTTTTTCTTATTCCTTTTTCCTTTTTTTAAAAATATTTTTCAATGTCCTTTTATTTTTTCAACTTTTTGCATACTTTTTTCAATAATTTTTATTTTTTTGTGGCGTATAATCTCTCTCGTAGACGCTTCTTAACTTATGTCTTTTCACGTGTTAACTTTTTGCGTGCTCCCCTGGTCAGTAGACATATCCCTTGCCAGGGCAAATACGGCAAGGAGAGACGTTTTTGTGAAAAATTTTAAAATTTTAACTAAATAAGTCAAAATGATATCACACTTCATAAATACCTACAGGATTGTTAAAATTGTTTAGTAAATGCAAACAAATGTAATGAACTTAAAACTGTTTGACCATCCAGGGGAGAGACACAATCACCTGACCAAACCACTGAACTGCACTTCGCGTCGCATCAACTAACAAATGAGAGCAAAATAACAGATCGTGTGTAAAGTTTTATATACAAACTTAATAATAATAAATACGCGGTCTTTGAGCGCTGTCTTGACGTAATTAAATTCTCCAGGGTAGATACGCTCAAAAGGCGGGGACAAAAATAAGGTTCGAAAATTATTGAAAATTAACAAATATTTTTTTAATTTCTCATTACTTTGGAAAAGTATACTTATTTGAGGTTATGCTAAATATACTTTTATTTAGCAGCTGCAATAAAGAAGGTGTGTACTGACTAGGGTTGCCAGATCTCTTAGCAAAAAAATATAAAAAAAACCGAGATTTCAAAATATTGGCCGGGACAAAATAAATAAAAACACGGCTAGGTCGCAAAAAACTTGCTCTTGCGGTAGGTTTATTGAGGGCTTAACTAAAAAAAAATATAATAATATATAAATATGTACAGAAATTAAACGAACAAAATTATGAACATTTTTAAAAAGTGCTAAATCTGTAGGTACCTACCTAATAAAGATTCAAACCAAAATCAAAAACATACAAAAGAGTCTTTGGTAAATATAAATTTATGAAAAAAAAGGTTTAAAAAATTGATTTTTTTTTTCCGAATAATTTTTTGAAAACATTTGTCGAAAAAATAAGTAAATATTCATGTTTTGAGAATATTTTTTTTGATGTCTGAAGTTTTATAAATATTTTTTTAAAGTTTTAGAAAAATTATTTAAAACTAAACAACAATTTTGTAATAGCTGTTTATCGAAGAAATAGTCAGATGAGATCAGAAGAGATCTGGGTAGAGTAAATCAAAACAGCTGTTAAATGTCAGTTGAAGTTGGAGCAGAAATGTCAAATGTAATAATACCAGTAAAAACAACTTGCATTTTATTTTGCGAGCTCATGGTTTTGTCTAAACAGTAAAATCTTCTCTTTTTTTTTACGTTGAGTAGTATATTGCTTTGATTCTGACTTCAAATGCGTAATCAATTTTCTCTTCTTTTTAGTACTTCAAGTGTCATTTAGTTTCAAATCAACGTATTCAGAATCATCCAAAAAGTTTCGGAACCAAATGAAAACATATTACCTATATTATCAAAAAATGTTTAAGACAGAAGTTTCAAAAAATAAAGGAGAAAAACTTACTTATAATTTGAATAAAAGTGGTCAGGTTGAAACATGAATTACAACATTTCAACAGAAATTTGTGATTGTTTTGGAAATAATAAAAGATTTTCTATTTAATATTATTTTGAAAATCGTACCGCAGCCCGGGAAAAAAAATTATTATTAAATTTATGTCTAAAATCCAGGACTTTGAAAAGGTATTTGAAAGACAACCACGAGATCTAATATACTTATGTGACGAACGTAACATGGAATACCTGCAATCTATGTAGAACTGATCATCCTATGAAAATCGAATCGAAGTTGGTGTACCCCAAGGGAGCATTTTCAGTCCTTTGGTTTTCATTAGACATTCACTATCCACTTAAAGTTAAGGTGACAATCCTAAAAGTGAATCAGTTATTGTTTGCCAATGGAGCCGTCATAAAGATCCTATTCCCTTCCAATAGTTTTTAATATTAAAGACGTTTTAAGGGAAATCGGTTCCGCATAAAAAGGAACGGTATACTTACACTATAAGCGTAGATTGAATAAAGTGCGACAGAATTCTGTCATCTTATGAGGTCTAAAAATAATCTTAAGCTGTAAAGAAAGCTCTGTTATGAAGTTGTGCATTCAGTGCTTGCACAGTTTACAATGTTTTTTGTACATAAAAAAGTATGTAGAAAAGTTGTGACCTTATTCGAGATCATAACATCGTCGAAAAAAAGATGAATCTGCTTTTAGAGCCAAGCCAACACAAAATACAGTTTTTATAATAAAAAAACAATTCATTTTTTAATAAACACAAAGTTAAATCTAAATTTTTGCTGCTAGGCGGATGCAAAAATTTCAGCTTAAAAAGAGTTCTTAAAAGCAAAGGAAATCATTAAATCCGATTGAAATACGAATTTATTCGTATATTTTATATACGCATATCCTTACTCATTATTTTCATAACCGATTTAATCTTAGTCATGTTAAAAATTCTTTTAGACTACTAGCCTTGAACTTTGCATTCTTCCTGATTTTAAAAAAGAACTTAACACCGGTCAATCATCTGGCATCAGAAAAATCTCTTGCATTGGAAATGTATGAAAAATGCCCTTATATCAATCATCATGCAAAATCATAAGGTTTGATATGGTGAACATATATGACACAATACAATTTTTTTTTAACGAATACAAGTAAATGATTGAATCAATGATTTGATCGTGTAAAGGTCGCTCAACACTTATTATGTTTGATATATTATTTTCTTTAAAACATCAGGCAAATATTTTTTCTTTCCTATAACAACTCTGACCAAAAAATTTTTCTACGCGCACAGGAATATCTTCCTGGAAATATTGCTCCACAGCAACAATACCATTGATATTGATGCTAACAAGGATAATATGTTTCAGCAAACTCCACAAGCCCGCAACCATGCACCGGAATCGCCCATCTCTAAACAACGAACTGTATACGAGAATATTATTTCATAGTGATTAATGACATGGAAGTGGACACAAGGAGCAGCAGCAGTAGCACCAACTACTTTATCTATATGGTGTATCTATATTGCCGATGACCTCGGCTTAGTTATCCTGTTTTGCTTTTCTCTCTTACTCCGGCAAAATTTATACTTCGATAGAACAAAAGTTAACCCTCCCATGCATCCATCCATCCGTCCAGTTTAGATAGAGAGAACTAGATAGTATGTGGTTTTAGAATTTAGTTCACATTTGATCAGAGTTACTTTCTCTGTCAAAAGGCCATTCCGGGGTTTGGTGAAGTCGGGACACAGGAAAACTAATGGACCCATCCCTATAATATGCACAGCTTACATGTGGAATATGATTTTTTGCTCAGTTTTTAGTAATTTTTCTGACTGTTTTTTTCTTTTACTAACACCGCAGGAACTTTTCAACTTTCTGTTGAAAAATTGAGAGAATAAAGTAAAAAAAAGAGGGTGGTGGTTCCAACCTCAAAAATGAAGCAAAAAAATTGTAGTTGGTAAAAAGTTAGTTCTATATTAATCTATTAGAGTGTAGGTGTTAGTATTCGAAGGGAAGGCGAGTTACCAGCACTGGACATTATGAGGTCAATGCTGCTAACAAATGGTTGTGGGGTGTGTTCGAAGAACTATATATATATACAAACGTTATACATTATGGTCTTGGAACTGCACATGCAACAACTTCTTGGCCATTATCATTTGTCCTAGGAATTGTTTACATCTTTTCTCAGTATGTGGTGCTGGCCTAGAGCTGTACTGAGCTAATGTTTGTGCGAGAAAATCCTGGTGGTAATCAAGTTATTTGTGGCCTGGGGCGTTGGAAGCGTGTAAAGTCACATTGATAAGTTGCCTTGATATTGTTTTGCCAATGAGGACAATGTTCTTTATGATACCAATTAGGACTTGTATGTTTTTTTTAAAACAATAGAATAATTTGATTGAATCATTTTGATAACAGTATATTATAATCCTTATTGATTCGATTTTAGGAGTTTCAGAATTTTTGAATTATTATAGAAAATAAAAGAACTAGCTATATAACAATATGCTTCATCAGTTGAAATGTTGGTTTAAATCCCCAAAGACAAGACCGCTTTCCACTCAAAGCAATCAAGACTTTCTTTTAATTTATTAATATTATCATGCATGACATGACCTAATTTATTTATTGGAGACCGTTAAATACTAACGTTACAATCTTAAAAACTAATTAAATCTAATTATCTATTGCTCTAAATAAAACTTGTTCTTGAATGTTACATTTTTCAAATTGTCATTTACTGAAGATAATAGATAGTAAAATTTGTTAAATTATCATTAAATTACTGCTCATCATTAAATCATTATTTAACTGTTACAAAAAAGAATAATTTAAAAAAATTGTTCCGCTGTAGCTTTCACTATGAAGACCACGCGTACGCCACATGAATTTGCTCTTGTGGCAAACTACCTTACTTCATAAATTTTAAAAATATCTTAATTTTAAATATTGAAAATATTTATCCACTCAAATTTTTTTCTAGATAACTTTTTATATCTGTCAAATAGAACTTGACATGTGAATTTGATTAGTATTTACCAGATATTTTAGTTTTTCAAACTTTTTTTTTTTATAAAATTCCTTTAAAAAATAAAAAATAAATAATAAAATTTCCTTGTAGTAGGACTGGCAGTGCTTTTAGAATATAAAATTTCATAAATATCGGAGCACCCGTTCAAAAGATATTCGTTGTATTAAAAAACGGTTCTATGACAGGTACCTTTAAAAAGTTTTTTTCTGACAAAAAAAAATCGAAAGAAAAGACATCCCATTCGAAATATTGAATTTTATCGAAATTAATAGATTTTTAAAGAAAATCTGTTCGGCTGCAGTTGACGATACGTTCTGACAGACGAAAGAATTGCCAGATCTACTTTTTGAATGTCATGTTTGACATTAAAAGTTTGTTTTTACTAGGGTCGCCTTTATATTGATATATAAAAATGACTACTTAGTCGTCGTAATTAAAAATTATATTAATAACTTTTGTTAAAAATTAAATTGCTAATGCAAATAAAGATCACCACTGGGTCGCACGAACTATCGTTTTTGTGGCAATTAACAGTTCTTTTAATGACTGAGAAATTCATCAACTTTTCACCGTCGAAAAAAAACCCATATAAAATTTTATGAAAATTAATCGGATTTTTTTCTAGAAAAATGGAATTAAAAAAAAAGAAAAATTTAAAATATTTTTTTTTAATTTTTTTTATTGCAGTATTAAGCAAGCTTAGTAGAACTTTAAAAGCCAGTCTTTTCGGCTCTGGTAAAATAAAATAATTGTAAATTTTAGCTGGTTACCAGCTAGATACACATATAAAATCTATTGTTAACATTAAACCAGAGCTAAAAAGACTGACCCTTAGAATATAGAATTTCGCCAAAATCAGTGCAGTCGTTTAAAAGATAATTGGTATCAACAAATGTACCATTTTATGGCAGGTTAAAAGTTAACAAGATACTAAGAACACACAAATGTTTTGTCTGTCTGTATGTCAGTCTATATGCCTTTCTGTCAGTCTGTATGTCTGTCTGTTTGTTCCGACTTATCTCGAAAACAACTGAACTGATTTTGAAGAATCTTTCACTTTCACTGGCAGATGTTGTAAAGTATAACTGAGGATAATTATATGTTTGGCCATTTCCAAGATGAGCCGGAAAAAACAGACTCCTGTCTGTTTTTTAAATTTTTCTTTAAACATTTTGTTCCGACAAAATTTTTAAAGATTGTTTTTTTTTGTAATAAGTTTTACAAGATGCATTTATGAAATAATATACGGTAGTACATTGTTTCATAATTATTATATAAATATTTTAAATCAAGTTTTGGATTTTGTAACTTCTTTGGTATGAAAAGTTGTTTTTGAATTGATTTTTACAGGGTTTTCAAAGGGATTTGTTGAAGCATTTGCTTAAAGCAATTTTAATAATTAAACCCACCCATATGCCATATAGTCGACTCCTTTTCCCTTCGCCTCAATTATACTCTGCATTTTTTACATTACATTCTTTTTTGAATGTTAAGAAGCTAGAAAAACAAGTCCTATTGAAAATGTTAAAGTGTTACTATTACATTTCATAAAGATTGGTTCAACCGCACTTTCTTCTAGTCTTTATCTTGTGAGTTCCAGATTCTTTACAACTATAAAATAAAATCAAAAACAATAATAGTATGTGTGTTTAAAAAATCATTGTTCCAAAGGATTTTAACAAAATGAAAAACTCAGTAACATGCATATTTTATGAAGTTTTCACCGGTTTTCACCGAAAAATAAACCGACCCTTCTTGAAAGGGTCGGTCAAGTGATTAAATCAATTAATTACATATGTTTGTAAATAATTCGACTGACGAAAATCAAATTTTGCATGATGACTGATCAAGCAGATTTATGTCTGTTAGAGCTTTTTTTTTTATAGATTTTCAATGCAAAAGAAATAGACCTAATATTTTTTTTCTAAAATTGCTAACAGTCCGTCTCGTTTGGATGGAAATATAATCAAATTGAATTTTATGTCAAAATAATTGAGTGTGTAATAATTTAATAACCGTTAAGTTATACACGTTCAAGAAATTAAATTTCAAATGGTTGACCGGGTTAGGTTCGCTTGACTATCGATCTTATTCTTTTTGTGTTTCAGCAATCAATGTATTGAAACAAGGTCGTGGCGTATAGATTTTTGTCAAGATGTTTACGACTTGGCTTGAAAACGACAACAAAATTCAATTTGATGTTTGAGCTATTTCGTGTATTTCCGAAAGAATCGAAATATTCTGCAGTCGATATATGTTTAAATTTTGTTCGTACCAAACCCCAGCATTCCACTAAATCTTTTACTGTTGGAAATTTCTATCTAATTTTGCTGAACTATCTATTTTTTAAATAATCAGACTTTATTTAATTAATTTCCAATTGAAATATGTTGATTAAGTTTACATTTCATCAGCTCAAGGATGAAATAGGTATTTCGTTTTAATTGTCTGATAAACAAAAAAAATATTTAATTAAAATTTTTGTTTCAACTCAGTTGGTAGAATGCGTATTTATTAATATTTGAAGAAGTTTGCTATTTTGACTGATGCACACATTTTGTTAATTAAATATTTAATCAATTGAAACATCCCCAATCATAAAACTTATCCATGCCAAGGTCTGTAGGTGATTGGTAGATATTTGAATTTTTGAAATCAGATACATTTTATAGTTGGGGTAATTAAATTATTGCTTGTAATACCATGAATTATTGCGTTTCCGATTCTGATATTTTTGTTTCAGTTAAATTTTTAATATTTGAATGATTCTTATTGTTTCTTATGTTACTCAACTTTTTAATTTGTTAATTATACAGCAGAGCTTAAATAAATAAAGGATTCATCATGATTTGATGACTAATATAATAATAATACCACAACGTGACTGGAGGATCCTTTTGGCGAAGAGAAAATACATTTTCTTCTATTTCTTCCAGAACTTCAACTTAGATGGTTTATATATTAATATATTAATTCGAATATTCTTCTCAAGGTTGATCACCTTAATTAAAAATAAAAAAACTCATCTCAATTAGTTTAACATACGTATATGTGCAAAAATACTTTAGCTTTCAGTATAAACATCACAGTTAATATGATACCATACCTACCGCAATAGACCCCGTTTTTTTTAAAACTTAAAAGCCACTCAGTAGCCATTTTTCTATTGAATTTCCTATTTTAATATAAAAAAAACAATAATAATGACCCATGAACTATATAACCATCCATAACATGTCAACCCTGTTATCAACGAGTGATTTGTGGCAAGTGTCACTTTCCGAATAAAGAGGATATTTATAAAAAAACCGTTGTTTGCAATAATACCGCCCTTGACCCTAAACGTTAACATCTGTATAAATTAGCAATAAAAAAAACCTTAAACATTTTTAACGGCTGGCAGTTAAGGGAATTAAACTGCTTTATTTGTTTTCAAAATTCCACACATTGAAATTTGAAACACATTATTATTGTTTATGTATAGATATATACCTACCTACTCCAACCAATGAAACGAAACTCTTTAAGGTCCTTAATTCCATACTTAAACATGTTCATCATAAACTTAATCCACGCACTTGAAATACATCCAGTCACTGTGAGCTTCTTACATGTGACTGCCGGATTTAGACAGAAATTATTAATACAGGGTGACTCAAAAATATACATCCGATTTTGTTTTGATTTATCTTTAAAATATAAAATTAAATAATTTTATAAATTTGTTTGTTATTTTATTTCTTATGGAGAAATTAAATGACAGCTTAATGTCAAACTATCCTTTAGTTTCGAGTTAACTTGACTATAATTTTGCGCCACTGAATCTAATGAATAAATCTAATAATGAGTTACTGTTTTATTACAAATAGGATTGTGCCAACATCGAGGTAGCACTGTTTTTTTGAGAAGAATTGTAAGCAATATAAGTTCTGGCGCACTTGGAGGTTAGTTCCCTTGTGAGCTTCAGAAATTGTATGGCTTGCACCCCTATTACGATTGTCAATTATCTACAAATTGACAATTGCTTAAATTATTATATCAATAAATTTAAAGTTTTGTATTGTGTAACTTGATTGATATAAGTTTCTAACCGTTGTGAATTGATCACAATTTGTTTGACATTGTCCATCATAAGGGGAAATGTCAAACAAAAATACCCCTTTTTGCATTACTGTCAAACCAACAAAGTATTACTTTGAGGGATAGAGAAAAAGTATTTACCTATTATGAAGCTTCAGGTATGAAAGAGTAGAATATACAAAATTATGACAATATAGCCGCCTGTTAGTGCACCAACAGACCCTGCGTCTCCCTTGCTTGCTGTTTGAATATTTACATTGCACCAGTGCATTTTAAATTCACGTCTTGGAAAAAATAACATTGTATTGATCTCAACAAGAGGGGTTCGAGGTACGAGTCGACCATGGTTGATCTTCAGCATTAGCGGTCATATTCTCATCAGAACGATCAACATCGACCTTACGGAGTCTCCTCTGTTTGCTGTTCCTTTTTAATGTGAGCAACTCCGACTATACTGGAAATGCATTTTTCATAATGTCTTTATTTAAGCCTTACCTATATGGAGACTTCCCTATTTTGTCTACAAATTTTGAATAGCTCATTTTATTATTTATTACATCATTCATTTGTATTGTATAAGTGTACCCGTGCATTTTAAATGGGATACGTATTCACGGATAGGAAAAACTAAAATGTTGGCAAGGGGAGTTCGAGTTGAAACTAGTATGACGGGCATTCGGCGTCTCTTTTGCTTGCTGTTCTAGTCGCAAAAAAGTATTTAAAATGGGACACGGAAGAAGGCGTTCGAGTCGACCTTGGGTGATATTGACAAACAGCTGCAATATTCTCATCGGAAAGAGCCCGTCGGAATTTCCCGCGTCTTTTCTGCTCTAATACTTAAAGTGCACTAGTGCATTTTAAATGAGACCTGAATTCACGGATAGGTTAACATTAAGATTTTGATAATCTCGTCAAGGGGCATTCGAGTCGACCATTGGTGATTTTTGGAAAAAGCGGAACGAGCACGATAAATCTTTCCGCGTCTCATCTATTTGCTTCCAAAGTTTTTGGATGCTAGCAACTATAGTTTCTTTAGGGCCAGCTGGGTAAATTCTAGCACTGAGTGGAAAACGAGAAAACGGTAGAGCGGTATAAGCGCCGATCGCTGTTCAACGACTCATTAGTGTTAAATGGCTGGAAAACCTTCGCCGACATTTTAGTTGGCTCATAATCACTGACGCATTGGCGAACATTTTCGTAAAAATTAGTCGAAGAATAGAATAATTAGTGTTCATTCGATCTTGAATAGTATATACTATGTATATAGTATTATAGTGTTCTTTGACTTCCGCTATTAAAAAAAAAAAAAAACATATTCTTTTTGGTCACCCTGTATAAGATTTCATTTGATTCAATGACTTAAGTGCTGCCATTGTTCCCAAACACATTAGCTAATGCCAATGCCAAAATGTGTAACAAAAGCTCACACCAATACAAAAGTTAAAACAAACTTGGCTTATAATTTAAAATTTATCAAAATATTCCATTAACTTACGAGAATGAAATTGAGAAGTAGCGAAAAACTTTAGCGCATAAATATTATTTAATAATTCGAAGGATACACATTTATTATTTAATGCATATCTATACATATAATAAGTTCAGATCCAAGCACAAATACCTACATACATATTGTATAATCAGACACTTAACGGGAGTAATAATGTACATATATATATTTTGTTCAAAAATCCGTTGACGTTCAATTATTAACAATCATTAAATTGACAGGAGCAAGTAGATTCGGCAACAAACAAGAGGAAGGATATGAATTACTGTAAATTTTTATAGCTAAAGTTATCTACGGCAATGTGCATGTTATTGTCCTGAATGTGATTACACACATAAGCGGGAATGTATATCACGTCCTGGGTTAACGGTGTTGTTGTTGTTATTTTTTTTACGGGCTTAATGTGAAGAGCCACAAAATAAATCATAAAAATAAATAAAGCTACTACTTACAATGGAATCTTTTATCAAAATGTTTTTATTAAATAGAGTTCCGATATTGTGTCCTTGCGGGTGTAGGTATAGGTAGGTAGCTTTTCTGGGTGGGAAATTGGTTATTTGTCTACCGCTCCTCTTTGTCTGTCGATTGAGGCAAAGGATATATTATATGAAAAATAATGGTTGAGTAAGTATCGTTTGCAATATCTTTATTCTTATTGAATTGTCTGTCTGTTGGATGTGTGTGTGAATATGAAAGGATATCCATATATAGAGATAATATTTGGAGCAATATTACTATATTTTCATTGAAATTGTGCTTGATAGAGGATATGAATACTATAATGAAAGGTTGAATTGATGCGTTTTGTATCTATACGTGTGTTTATCTATTTTTCATCCTTTTGTGTTACATGTAATTATTTTAATCTTTTGATAAGAAGGAATTTTGTCTATATATGTATACACTACAGTATACCGTATATCCAAACAAACGGGTATAATTTTGGTATGCTTTAGTGTTTGCTTCTAGTGTATCTTCATTTTGAATAAAATGTATAACTCATATACTTTTACCTATCTTCATTGCTTATCAAAATACTTTATATAAGACTATATTATTTGTAATTTGAGACAGTGAAGTTCTTATGCAGAATTTGATATTACAACACTCATTTTGAATTTTGACCCACCCCTCCTTAGTTTGATACTAACAAAGACTTCTGGAAATAATTCCTTCAGGAGTTTGTTTGATTCCCATCCAAATATCACTTCTTTTTAAAGCGGCCAAATAAACGATGGAACTTCAATAATTAGAAACCATTGCATTGATTCATTTATATAAATATAAATCTGATGAAAACCTATATCCGCAAATATAAAATAAAATTGAAGGATTTAACGGAGTATTTTGCAAACCTTACTAAAAATAACTTTGATTCAACCTTCCAATTTGAAATACCTTTTCAAGAAAACGTATTCTTAGACGCCTCTTTTTCTTCTTTTGAAGTAAGATTATGCTTAGACGAACTTCGCAGCAACAAAGCACCTGGATCGAATGGTATACCACCTGAATTTTACAAATACTGCACGCCACTGTTTGTTGAATGCATTACATCAGGGCTAAACCAGGCTTACGAACTTGGTTGCGTGCCAGGCTATTTTAAAAAATCTTTAGTCAGTCCTATTTTCAAAAAAAGAGATCGCTCAGTTGTGTCCAACTACAGAGGAATATCGCTGTTAAACACCTCAATGAAAATTTTTACCCAGCTTCTTTACATAAGACTGTATAACTGGGTGCAGCGTAACCATTTATTGGGGGAATCACAAGCAGGTTTTCGAAAAAACTATTCAACCGTGGATCAAATTTATGCACTCACGAACATTGCTGAAATTTTTCTGAAATCCAAAAGTGGTATGCTTTTTTCATCGACTTCAAAGCGATACGATCGATAGAAAAGCTCTTATATTAAAGCTCTACAACAAAGGTATTTCAACCAAATTTGGACGCATTCTGGAAGTATTGTACGACTCTACAACCTCTGAAATTTCCTTTAGAAACAATTTGTTTGAACCATTCGAGGTTGAAATTGGCTTGAGGCAAGGCTGCAATTTAAGCCCACTACTCTTCGCTCTTTTTATAGATGACATCGAAGACGTTTTACAAGGTGGAGCAAGAATAGACGCTAATCTACTGGTTAAAATATTGAAGTTCGCTGATGACATCGTTGCTGAGACGCCTGAAAGTCTCCAATTGATGATCAACAGAATAGCTGAGTACTGCAGTAAATGGAGGCTTCAGGTGAACCTCAGCAAATCGAAAGTCATGATTTTTCGCAACGGTGGTGGTCCAAACTGCCGATTTGAAAAGTGGAAATTTGAAAACGAAGAAATTGAAGTTGTCAAAGATTACATGTACCTCGGAATAAACATATCAAGAAACCTTAGCATGAGGAACCATATGTTGGACAAACTCGCCAAATCTAAAAATGCTCTTAATGCAACATGGAGGAATGTTATGCGTAGCGAAGATGTGCTTTTCAATACCAAATTTCAAATTTTTGAAACAACAACGAAGGCTATAATGTGCTATGCCGCTCAGGTATGGGGTCACAAGGAGTACGAAGAGGTTGAACAGCTTTTGAGATACTTTTTGAAGAGACCGTTGAGGCTTCCCAATACTACTGCGAACCACATTCTCATGTTGGAGACAGGCCTCCCTCCAATCTTTATATCCACTCTCAAAATGCAGGTGGATTACGTAATTAAAACTTTTAAAATGGAGGAGAGTAGATTATCGAGACAAATATCATCGACGGTTTTAAGGAAAAAGTTATTTTGGTTCGAAACATGGAATAACCTAGCTGTATACTGCGAACGACAACTTTCCCTTTCTTAAGACAGTGTAGACTTGTGGAAAGCGGAACTCTACGACCTTATCAGGGCAGTTGATGTGAAAAAAAGAGACGAATTTGTGGTAAGAGCTCGGCAATCATCTAATCGGGAAATTTACGCTAAGCTGGACTATAATCTCTCAAGCAATAGTTATTTTAAAGAAGAGTACTCAACCGCCCTCATGTCACTCATTTTAAAAACTAGAGGAGAGTTGCTGCCACTCAACTTTATACTACACAGAGACGATCGTCCTGAAATTTGCAGCCTGTGTAACCAACGTGAGCGAGAAAATGTCTTCCATTTCCTTGGTAAATGCCCCATCTTAGTAGAAACCCGTAGGAGCGTCTTCAGTAAATTCACCCTCAGCGAAGAAGAAATGATTGGTGTTCTTAATGGAAACGATTGGATGGCGCTGTTTGAATTCACGAGAAAAGCACTCAAATACAGGAAACAAATAATAGAGGAACTGTTTTAATCAGTGTAAACATACATCATTTAATTTGTAATTTATTGATTTTGAACTAAACTTTGAATATTTATTTGTCAACTGGCAGACGGCTTAGGCCATGCCTTAAAATGATTTGTAAATTTTTTATAACGAATTGAATGAAGATAAATAAAATCATATTAAATCTTAAATCTTAAAAATCTAAAATAAAATTGTGTTTTTTTTTTCTACCTCAAAAAATTCTTCAAAGGGTCTAATTCTCAGACCCCTGGCATGTCAGAATTCCGTTTTAAGTTCAAAAATCATTGCCGTTCTTTTATTTCAGTTCCTACACAAAAACAAAAACTTGTCATTGTAATCTCAAATAACACAAAATTGTTTTGAAGTAGATAAATATTACTTACCAATGCATTTTATTGCAAAAAAGATTCACTAAACTTTGTCTGCCGCATTGATAACCACCAGCCCTATGAAAAATTTAAAAACGTCAAAAATATCGATAACTTCTGTATAGATATATGTCCCATCTCAGGGAATATCAAGTATCGAGTCTCGTTGAAACAAAATTGGGTTTACATCTCGCGTAGGTTTGTAATGCATTTAAAAAAAAAAATTGGTAAATTGTCCCTTTTTATTTATCAGTCCCCTGGTGATTATACTTACAGATAATTTTTGTATATAAGTAGGCATATTTGTTAGTTTTATATTATAGGCTAAGTAAAACACCATAATATACTTTCTGTTTTTTATTCTTTTAAATTAAAAGTTTTTATGTATTATGGTTAAAAAATGTAAAAAAAACTCAGTCCCCTATCAATTTGTATAAAAAAAGAAACTAAAATTCTATCCAAAGGTCTGAAGATGATGCATTTCAACGGATTAAACCGAATGTTTTGTTATGCAATCTTAAATCGATGATCCAACATATTTTTTTAACGGCGATATTGAAGCTATAAAAATCTATTTTAGAAACACTTATAAAGGTAGAAGATAATTCTATCTTATCACGATAAATCATGCTGATATCAATCAGTTACTTCTGCCATTTAAATAAAAAGTCATATCTTGATTTGAATAAGTGATAATTTATAAGATACAAGCTGGTACCCATTATTTGAACGTTGTGTAAGGCAATACCTAATGCCAAGCTAAATAAGTTCTTTCTTCTTAATTATTACCCTGTTTTTTTTCTATTTAATCAGAGCTTGTCTGAAAATTGAATGGAATTGTCAAATCGGAACTAACAACGAACATGGTTCAAAATTTTTCGTTAAAATTTTGTGAAAAATTTCCACATATGCGTCCGTTAATGTTATTTTCCAGTGTTGGTCATTTTCGAATCTTCGGCAAGCATCTCTGTACGTCTCAAAAAAAAAAGCGCAAATGTCCAGAAAAAACGAAATTATATTTTTTGTTGTTGCTGGTTCTTGTGTCAATGTTTCATTCGTGGTTTGATGTGACCCCGTATTAAATTTCTTGAAGTATTTTCACGTTCGTCAAGAATAGCGCGAAGGAGCTCATCTCAGAACAAAAACATTTTGTTATGGCAGCTAAAGAAAACATGGAGATTCCATTAGATGTACATTAATGGAAGAAGAGATGAAAAGCACCTACTCTGAAAAAAAAAACAGCAGAACACCGTGAAGTCGGAGAGATGCAGAGATCTTTAAAAAAAAACTTAACAGGAGACAGAAAAAAAAATAACAGAATTCACTCACTACTTTCGAATGTTGAGATGTAGAATGCGACACTGTAGTTGAGACGCAGTCGATCCTTTAACTAACTATGGTAAATGGCGATGAAAACACGATCCAGTCGAACAGCTAAAAAAACTTATTTTGTGTATTTATTGTATTCTCAATTAATTTGAAAATTGTTGTAGAAACTGAGTTCGTATAAATCAGTACAAAATAAAAAAAAATCTTTCTAACAGCAACATGGCAAATTTACTTAGCGCCAGTTGAACAATCGTGGTTCAAGTTTTTAATCCAGATTTTGGCAGATTAGCTATGGAAATCAATGGTTTACAACTTTGAAAAACGTTGAAACAAGGTTGTACAACTGGCTCTAATATTTTTCTCTAAAGTACCTTCCTTAAAGCTTTTTCCAGCATTATCAAACAAAATTAGTCAACTAATCGAAAATACAAATTCAATAATTTTTTTTTTTTTGTAATTTAAAGTATGTTATCGTCTATATATGAGTGCAGCCGGCAAACCACCAACTGCAAATAATTGTACTATTGGCAAAACTGTTTCTGAAGTGCAATTAATATAAGCTGACTATAATTTTTATTCCGATCGGATGAACGGTATGACAACTCGTCCGGTACGACATGCGCGGTCACCTAAAGAAAATAAGTTGTACTATGCCATAACTATCGCCCTTGTCCAAGCAATAAGTGGACAAAGTCTCAGCCCAATGGGTTCAGCGGAATTTCCGCGCATAAAGAACGAACAAACAAATCTAATTTTTGTATGTTAAGAGATAAAATGTTTTTTATCAGTCAACAAAATATCAGTTAACCGACCACCTTTTTAAAAAAAAAAATGTTCATAAAATTGTTATTTTGAATTTTTTTGACTGGCCGCTTTCAGTAATGTTAAAGCACATTCTAACAAATAACTAGAACTGATTTGTACGCCTTACAGCAGGGTTCGGGCTTTATAAATTACAAAATCGTAGTAAATTGAAACAAAAATCGCAGTAAAACCAAAATTTCCGCAGTAAATTTATAAATTTTCTTTAACGACTGATTTAATTGAATTGCATGTTTTTTAATAAACGAATTAAAATAAACTGCATATTCAGTTAAAAATTTTGAAACAAAAAACAATGAATACATTCAAAAAACAACATTGTGTACAATTATATAGTATGCAAATGTGTCGTTTATAAAAGAAAAGGCACAACTGGATCCCACAAACTTGATCTTGTGGCAAGTTAACTGAGAACTTAAAAGAACCTTCCCCCAGAATTGATTTTTATAAAATTATTTCTTGAAATCTGTCAATTAATTATATAAAAAATAAATAAAAAAAAAAATTAAAAATAAACAACTTTGAAAATCAATTACAAACCAGAGTTTTCCAAGAAAATCGAGACATGCCAGTTGTGTTAAAACAAAAAATTGTTTACATTTTTTATACTTAAATCGTACGACCAGTTAAAAAATAGTGATTTACATTTTTTTTTTGAATATTTCCAAAACAAATTTTGAGTACCTATGCCAAGATTGGATCAATTTATAACTTTCATGCTAAAACTTAATTTTCAAAATATTGAATTAAAAAAGGTTATTTAATAAATATATATATTTTTTTATAAAAAAATTAAGTACGCCACTATCCAAATTTTTCCAAATTTTTGTACAGAGCAGGTAATAGTTTTTTTGTCATTCTTTATTAGTTCTTAAATTTTTTAGCTTAAAATTAATAACAATTTTTTATATTTATTTTTCTTTTTTCACAGCAAAATGAATCGCCGAAACAGAAAAACACAGTATATAAAATATGTTAATTAATTCTAAATAATATATAATATTCTATGTGTAAAAAATATCTTTAAATATATAAATTAATATTAAATATTGCATAAAAAATGGTGTTATAGTGTAACAAAAAAAAATTAAATATATATATATATACAAAAAAAAATTATACAAAATGTCGGATTAAATAAAAAAAAAATGGCCACGTTAAGCTAATAGTGTTTGGACACAATTTATGTGTCCGAGTGCGTGACAAACGAGAGCGTGTCAAAAGGGCGCGGACGGGAGCGAGTAGACGACGGAATCGGGATACGCGGACCCCGAAATCGAATATCCGGGCGTATATAGTGTTGAGATAAAATAAAGAAAAAATCCTGTCCAACTTAGGTGTGTTTTCTTATGTCCATTATTATTCTATATATATATATATATGTCCATAAGTCTGTCCATTTAAATGCATAACGCACCAAGAAATGGATCCAAATAAATTCTATTGTCGCAGTAATAACATTAACACCAACAGCAACAACGCCAGCATCAACAACAATAATGGCTCACAAACACCATCAGTAGCTTCTTCCTCGTCGTCGGTATCATCGTCTGCGGCCGCAGCTATAGCTGCAGCAGCTGCTACTGCAGCTGCAGCAACAGCCGCTTCAGCTAATGTCGGTCAAGATAATGTATCAAGAGGCAAATCCCAGCAATTGAATCGGGGGACCAATACAGGCAACTACATTAATGTTGTGCCTGTTCCCATTGGAGTGCAATACCATCGAAGGAAACTAACGCCACAGGAATACCAGTAAGTATTGTAGCGCATCATTTCTTATCGATTCACCTTAATAATTTAATTACATCAACCCCCCCACGAATCCCATATTTACTGCGGTTGTAAATTTCTAGCCTCATTATTGGATTTTTTTTTTTATATTTTATTGCTCTCTAGAATATAATTTTCGTTAATAAAATCCCCAGTTTATTTCTGCTCCCAATTTTTGCCGCAACAAGCTCCAATAAATAATAATTATTTGTTAATTTTAATATTGCATTAAATATTTTTATGTTAAACTAGCACAGGGTGAAACGAACATTAAGCCCAATTGGGGGTCCTGTTTTATGTTGGCAAAATCTATATAATGATTTATATATATATATATTTATGTTTGGTTAAAAAAATCGAACGTGCGGATTCTGATTTATGATAGGGATGGTGTCATTAATGAATTCGCAGCTGGAATGCCAAACCTGACATATTTGTGTTTCTTTTTACATTTTTAAAGGTACACATTAAAAATAGACTGGTTGTTTACAACTTTATTAAAGTTTATTTCAGTATAGAGACAGATTTTAATATTATAGACATGTTGTTCATATTTTTGGTCATTTTTAAAATTTATGTATGTCCAGTCCAAAACGTATTTATAATATGAGTAAAGAAAATTGTTCTCGGATGCAGTAAGCTTTTAAAGCAATTTTTTCAATAATGTAATTTCTTAAGTGGAAAACAAAACAAAGGCAAATAAGTATGGAAGTTTTGAGAACTCAAATTGTTACACATACATAGTATTAATTTTTCATAACAATCCGTCAACAGGTTTACAAAATTTTGAATTAACAAAAACCTTTTTTTTTTTTTAATAGGTATTCAAAACCAAACTTTCGAGAAAAATAATTAATTAATTAATAATAAAAAGTTTACCGCAATTTTTAGACTTATATATATTGAAATACAACATTTGGTTTAGGAAAATCGGGTGAGGTAAAGCATTCCACATTCGAGTATGGTACGGCTGAAAAAAGAACCTATTGCGAGGCGAGTATTACGGCGGAGCCTTATCGCCCTCTTTTGAATATATAAGAATGTTTTAATTAAGTTATTTAGATTTTTTTTTTATAGAAAACAACAAAACAATACACAACAATGTGTTGTTCAAACACATTCAATGAAAATTAACAGAATGGTCAGTAATAAAAACTGACATTCTAGTACAAATAGTACATTATAACAACAATAATAACTTAAATAGTATGGTCGTACCAATCTTCCTACCTCTCCCCCTTTGATGTGCTACAAATTGTAGTCTATCAAATAAGGTTAGGAGAAAATGGAGGCGGAACAAAACAACATACTTAGAGGCGCTTAGAAAAATGTTGAAGCTCCAAATGCGTTTGAAAAAACAAACAAACATAACATCTCGACCTGTGTCATCAGTGGTCATAAGCGGTGGAATGCGTAGTGCATACGACTTCGAAGACTGAGTAAATCTGAAGGCGTGAGTTCGAATCTCACGAGGTGCATGTGAAAAAGTTTTTCATAATAAAATTGGATTAAAGCTCAATACCACTAAAAGGAGACTGATGAAAGGAATTGGCAATCCTTGAAATAGCTATATCTCCAGCCAAAGATAGAAAGAAACGAATAATAATATTCGTAAACGAGTAAATAAAATTCGTTTAAAATTGGTGGTAGCGCCTTTAAGTTGTTGTTGTTGTTCAAACACATTCAATAAAAAACGAATTTAACTGCTGAGTATTTTACTGGAAACTTACTCAGAGACTGTGAAACAATTCCTAAGAGAAATATCCCCGGACTTTAAAAAAAATTAAAATAATAGTATTTTCTAAAAAAGCTTTTTTTTAAATTCTATTTTGTCCGAAAAAATACGATCAATTTTGACTAATTTTAATATGAGTGATTTGTTGCCAAAAGTACTGAAGCCATATTAAAATCTTTTTCTGAAGAAGCTTTTTAACGGTACCCGGCATTATATTCAGATTTTTTTTATTTCAAAAAAATTGGAGCTTAAGTCCGTCTGTATTAAATTTAAAATCCACCTTGATAAAATACTGCTTTTACACTGTACAATGTTTTGCGAGGTGGAGTGAAATAAGGGCCGCGAAAATAAGGCCCGTGGAACTTAATTCTCACTATTAGAGGAAGTAACACCTGCAGGCATTAATTCCTTGTCAAAGTGACAATAAGAGCCTCTACAAAAAAGCATTAGGACCCCAAAAATCCCATGCCCCCCTTACCAATATCAACTGTTGGGAAATAACACCCACGGATATAATTGCCATTTTGGGAAGGAATAAATGCCTGTGGGCGTTGTGTCCTTTCAAAGTGGGAATTAAGACCCGCCTTAATTCCGCGGCTCTTATTTCACTCTACTGTTTTGCAATGGTAAGATTTTTCGGATGATGATTATTTGATACCGGAAGTGTAACTTTGCGGTCATTTTCTAAATATAAACTTTTCTTATCTGACCAGATATATAGTCCCCAGGACCTATTTGGACAATTTTTCCGTCAAAAAACATAATGACCTTGTAACTCACTTCAGGGATTGCTAAATCTCAGACAGATTGAGAATGTGTTATTTGAAAACGACTTATGTAAAAATTTGATTTTTAAATTGAATTTGTCTGGGTTTGGTTCGGGATACGGTATAGCATACAAAAAATATCGCCGCCGACAGCACTGAAGAACCAAGGGTCTAATGATTTACACTTCCGACCAATCCTTTTTTGTTTTTCTACAGGATTGGAAGGAACCTACATTTTGTTGTCGTTGAGTCCGAAAGACTAAGGTGAGGTGCACTTTATAATGGCAGTATGATAGTCTTAGGGGATTTGTTACTTCCTTGCAAAAGGCAGTGGCACTGAAAAACACTTTTTTACGGAAGCGTAGACATCAGAGGGTTTGAACCCATACTTCTGGCATGATAATACGACACACTAACCACTAAATGCCACTAATCACTACGACCAATTTTAGAATGCAAAATAAAATAAAGGTCACGACTGGGTCGCATGAACTTGCTTTTGTAGCAAGCTACCAACTGCTCAAAACTTGAAAAGGTCCTATTTTTTAACGCCATGGTTATCAAATTTTAAAAGATTGTAGCTTTTTAAATTTTAAAATAAAAAGTTTTTCTCTGAAATTCCGGAAATGCTGATATAATGCGCATTGTGCATACTTTATTTAAGAAAATTCGATTAAACTTTAAAAAAATTTTCGTCTGACTGGAAAAGTTAGTTTTCTTTTTAATTATTTTCAAAAATTACTTTTTTCAAATTTTTTTTTTCCAAGAAAAAAAAATGTGTTCAGTTTTTGAAAAAAGATTACGACCATTTTAAGAAAAATTTACTTACTAAACTCTATAGCTACATCCAGTAGGACGCGAATTTTGATTTTTTGTCTTAGCATATTCAAATCAGAACCCGTTTTTTCTCCAAGTCCAAGGATTGTGAATATAAAAGTATTCGTCCCCAACAACATCAGATAGGCTTGCAATTAACTTTTCTAATTTGCTACTCTTCTTTATGTTGATTTAACTTGTTGCAAGCCTGTGGTATAGCCTGCTTTCAATCAGGACTTAAGTAAATATTTCTCCTAGTTCCACTTCCGCAATTCATCCCACCCATTATATCCTCTTCAAGCTGATACCTTTTTATATAGATAGAAATGGAGGTTATTCTACTAGAATTACCCAATTAGCGCTTAGTGCGCCGTTTTGATATACTTTTTTTTTTATATAAGTTGTTGTTTTTTTCTTACAAAAATTTTCTTTCGACGCAGTTTCTTTGTTTTCATCTCTGTAACAAAAATTTAATGAACATTTTAGCTCATCCAAACATTGGAATCAGTAGATGTTAGTTTTTTACGCATCATGCAGTTAAAACCGTTTCTTGTGTTTATTTTAATGCAGCACTTTAATTATAATGTTGTAACCTTTATATTTTGCGGTGATGCTCTTTTTTTAAGTTAATTTATGATTCACCCTGTGTTTTTTTGTTGTTAATTGGTTTTAACTTTATTTCAAATTGCAGTTACATATCAATTTTATACATATTTAAGAAGTAATTGTATTTTTCTTTGTAGATCACGTCTTTATTATAATGGTACGGACTATCGATGTCGAGAGGATTACTACAACCTTGCAGCAACGAGTGGTCGGCTGAGTAGTACATCTCCATCGCCTTCGCTTCAGCAGCAGCAGCAGGAGCAGCAACAACAACAACAACAGCAGCCACAACAGCAACAACAACAAAATCATCATCAGCAGCAGCAGCAGCAGCAGCAGCAACAACAACAACAACAACAACAACAACAACAACAACAACAACAACAACAACAACAACAACAACAACAACAACAACAACAACAACAACAACAACAACAACAACAACAACAACAACAACAACAACAACAACAACAACAACAACAACAACAACAACAACAACAACAACAACAACAACAACAACAACATCAGTCACAGCAACATCACCACCAGCATCATCATGTCCACCAACAGCACCATCATCAACAAACACAACAACAACAACAACATCAACATCACAATCAACAACATTGCACGGATATTGTTGATGAGGTGTTGAACAGTAGTCGCGTTGTTGCCACTCAAACAAGTAACGGTAATTGTGAACAAATAGTGTCAACAGGTTTTGGTGGCACCAGTGGTGTAGGTGGTGGGGGTAGTAGTGCATCATCGCTACCCCCACCGCCAGTGCTGTATACGGTGCATAGGGTAGTGACAACGGCCCAAATACAAACGGCCGGTGGTAATACGTTCGCCTCGTCATCGAGTGTGTCTAGTGTTGTAAGTGCGGTGCGGGGGGCTGAAGCGGCCGACTGCTTATCTGCTTCAGTAAGTGGGGCCACTGGTATAGGAGGGGTTGGTGGTACAGCAGCAGCAACAGCAGCAGCGATTGCCTCAGCGGGAGGTCTCCGAAGTTCACCTGGTGAGTACAAAAACAAAAACCATAATAATTAATTCTTCTTTTACCTGCCAATGTATTTTTCCATGTTATGTCCGTACATCATGAGAGCCTGTTCAACGTGCCATTTTGTTTTAATTTTATAAATACAGTCAAACCCTTTTTCGTAGATCCTTTTTGAATTATTTAAATAATTTACATTAAAAAAAAATATTATTAAAATTATTTTAGGTTCAAAACAGTATTATCGCATAAAAGTATAAATATGTGCATTATTAAATTATCTATCTAACTATCAAGTTTAATTAATTTAAATTTTCTGTTGAACATGAGAAGTAAGTTTGAGATAAATACCAAGTAAAATATTTTTTTTTTTCTCCGAAAAAAATATTGGACGTGGAAACGTTTTTTTAATTAATTTGTGTGGGGACAGGAAAAATTAAGTGTCTTCTCTGCTTTGATCATATATGATACATGGAAACTGAAAATAAGCGAAAGTTTTTTTTATGGAAATAAAACAGGGGTGAAAAAGTCAATGTTTGACACCCAAGTTGTTTTAATACCAAAAAAAAACTGTAAGCCGGCTGTCTAAATATTTGAATGTTAAGTGCCAGCAAATTTTGTATCAGAAAATATTTTTACATATCTCTTTCTTTTATTTGTTTAGAATCACAATACAACTATACAGTTGTAGTCATCAAAATAACAGAACATTTTTAGAATTAAACTATTTTGCATACATACTTACGATTATTTTGCATAGCGATGGTTACCATGATTTCACTTGAAAATCCACTCGTTTTGGATTCAGCTAAATTTTCCAACTACTAAGTTTTAACTACTTTTGTTCTCTCTTTTTCATCTTCTGTAAAACTTAAAAATTACTTTCAAATGTTGTTTTGAATAGAATTTTCCGCAAACGTAAAATCTACGTTCAAATAACCAAGGAGTTTTCTTTATTGAGATTTGACAATTTTATAATTTTGAGAGAACATTATTTTTGTTGCATTGAAAAAAATTATGCGAAAAATAAAAAAAAGTCTGTAAAATTAACTATGTATGTGTCAAAAATCGATGAAAATGACGACTAACCGGCCAGCGCCCACCTTTGTATGTCTTCGCGCTCCCCTAAGGAAGCACGCCACACACTTTGAAAACCAATGGCCTTGAAAAATAGTTATTCAATGACTTAACTATGTAGGGGAGAGTAAGGCTTAAAGTAATAGGGGTAAGAAGTAACAGCTAAAGAAAACAGGGTTCCCCTTAAAATTAAGAATTGCGTAAAGGAGAAAAATGTGCATCCTTTCCATATCTACCAGTGTACCTACTTTCGAAGTCAACGATAGAAGTTCTGTGTGTGGCCCGAAAAAATAGCAGGTTTCGAACTGTTTTTTTTCTGTATTTCTTCTGTATGTCTTCCTCTTTACACGGAAGAGATAGAGTGGTGTTGTTTTTTTAAACATCCATTAGAGTTTTGGTTGTGTTTGTGTGTATATCTTATACATGTGTGACATCCGGTTTTTTGTAAATTTCATGGTGAGACATGTTTTTGCGGGGTAAATAGTAACATGTTAAAACTTACCCCTTGATTTTTTTACTGATCTTTGTGAAACACAATGATCGAGAGCTGTTTTTTTCTTTCGTTTTATTTTATGACATTAAGAGCTATGTTTTTTTCTTATCAGCTTTTAATAAAATAATAATTTTTTTTTTAAATATTTTTTTTTTATTTTTATAATTCTTGTTACCTATGTTACCTATGTTACAGCCAGCACCATTGTGAGGGTAAGTTGAAACAACACGTTTTGTTTTTCTTCAATGCAATATCTTGACATGTTCTGAGCAGACTTTGCTTAACTTTTTTGGTGGATCTTGTAGCTTAAACATGGTTCTTAAAATTAAAAAAAAGATTGGTTGACTTATCTTCAAAATCTTCGAAGATACATAGGTTTTCATGAAAAGTGTTAATTTAAGTCCTACTCTCCCCTACCAGGGTTTGATATTTGATAAAATAAGAAAATATGCATACAACAAAAAATGCCTTAAATTTTACCAGAGGTACTTTTTTGAAGGTGACTTTATTAAAACAATCACTACTTTAATTTTTGTGTTAATTTCAGAAGATCGGTCACCATAATATAATCAGCTAAAGGTTGTCATGTCAGAAATTGTACATATAACGGGGCTATGGTTTAAACTTTAACAATGTAATTAGGTTCCTGGTATCAGTTACCAATATCTGGAATATATATTCTGTCCAAAGATTTAAATGCATTTCCAGTCCAACCATTTTGTGAAATAAATGACAGCAGGGGTGGTTAAACAAGCTAACGCATACACCTATATCGCGTGGCATAATTTAATATGAGTAAGTTTGTAGGTATACGGATATACGATACTTTGCGGAGATAATGATAACGGTCTTTTAAAAGGACATACAAATAAATCCTGTAAAATTGTGCTGAAAATACGATTTAATAATCAAGAACCTGGATGAACTTACGACCCTTTTTTTATTATTTTTTTTATGTGTTGGTTGGATTTAAAGAACAAAGTGAATTGAATACATATTTGCAGTGACAGCGGTCAGTAGGGGGCGAAGGGAATTATAGAGGGGCTTCCTTGTTTCGATGTTTTGTTTCGTTTAATTTTGAGATAGGAATTATTTTGAATTGTTATAGATACTCAGGTATTTGACCAATTGCTTGTCGAAAAATATGTTAAATAGGATATAAAAAGGTAAAAGATAAAAATTTTATTTATTAGTTTTATGTCAATGAGGAAAATCAAAGGAAAAGGAAGACTCATATTATATCTACATTGTATCATTCTTGTTTGTGATATTTCAAGTGGAAATAACTTAAATCTTTATTATTGTTTTTAAATCATAGGATAAAAAAAGATGGAGATGTATTTCCAAAAAGCTGCTATTACATTATTAAAATATCAATTCTTTTTAAATATATATCAAAAATTATGGGTTCAAAAAGAATATAAGGATTCTAATATTATTGTTAAAACTTAAAGTCAATGCATTTACTCAAAGGGAACTGTGTCGGAATCTCACTTGCTTACATTTTTACTTTTTATGGTAAAAATATTTTTTTTTTTTAATATTTTCGAAGATGTATAGTCGAATTCAAGTTTATCACAACACCTTGCTGTAATTTTTAGGATTCCGCCTTGTGTAGGCAGTAAATTTTATCTCTTTCAGCTTTCGTATTAATAATTGTCTATTAATTTTGACGACATATTATACTGGGACACAAGTTGAAGAAGTCAATAATGATTTTTTCAAACATCAAAAAAAAAAAAAAAAAAAACAATATTTTTAATTCCGCCCCTTCAAATTAGATGGCATTTTTTTGTGATTATTGATTAAGATTATGGCAAGCTCATCAGCCCTTTCATTTCCCTGAATACCACTGTGCCCTGTGACCCAGATCAAAGTGACCTTCAGACTATCATTAAAGCCTGCGATCTCGTCTAGACTTTTTTGAATGCGTTTAGAGGATATTGAGGCAGAGTAAATGGCTTTGATGACAGCCTGACTGTCTATGAATATAGCAGTATAACGGTTTTGATTTCGATCTTGCTTTAGTATTTTGCATGCTTCTTTGATTGCAAACTGTTCCGCTTGGAAAACGCTAACGTAGTCCGGCACTCGAAATGACTTAAGTGTTTCAGAGAAGACCCCTGCTCCAACACCACACTCAATCTTTGAACCGTCCGTGAAAATGATTGTGTTGTAATTTTATATCTTCACCCTTCCACTCCTTTCGGGTAGGGAATGCGACGTTGAAACGTTTGTAAAGATTCAGAGAAGGAGTGCGGTAATCGGTAGTAGTCGAAATGAAGCCCGGGGGTAGCAATTTGGTAATGTTGCAGTGACCGAAGTGTCTGTTGGTCCAACAACCAATTTCCTTAAGTCTGTAAGCAGTGCAAGATTTGCAGGTAGATGAACCAATTTTTTTTTATTTGCTCTTTATTATGTGTTTTTTTTTCTACAAATAAAAAATTACGAAAGCCTAACCAGTTTATTTTCTTGGAAATAACAAATACTGAACACTGAAACAGATGCAAAGAACAAACAGTGAGTCATATGCATATATATATGTATCAGATATATATATGTATGTTTGTATCTATATACATAGATTTTTACATGTAATTATTACATAATTATACATAATATATATAGATAGATATACATACATACAATAGCGCGATTTTTTAAAATTATTTTGTTAATTTATCACTATTTAGCAAAAACATGTTTATTTTGTTTTTTGTTGTTTTTTAATATTTAAATTAATAAAATAAATCATGTAATTTTTTATTAAAGTTGTTAGACGAATATTTATTTAAGTTATTGTATACTGTCCCACTGTTCGACCGACGCTGTCTCACACTTCAGGCCCTCAACGAACAGTGAGACAGTTTGACCTTCTGCAACATTTTAACTCATAAGTAAGTTTTTTTTTTATGCAGTACCGAGGGGTTTGTCTTTAGCCAGCTTAGTGGTTGAATGACTGCAATATTTCAAATGACATCACATGATTTCAGGTGATTTCAAGCAGTATTTAAATTGATTTCAAAAATTTGTGATTTGCGTGCAAATTCCTTCAAGTGATTTCATTATGATTTCAGTTTGTGATTTCATTACGGCATTTTTGATTGCCTGACTGAAAAAAAATAAAGTGATTCCAAATATTTTTAATGATTACAAGAAATCATTTAAAATAGATAACAAACGTTTTTTATATAAATTTCATCATTTGAAATAGTTATTGCACCTGATTTCAAAGTGATTTTAAATGATTGCAAGTATAAGTGATCAGTTGATTTCATTCGTGACAAATTTAATTTTAATTAATTGGAAAAATGTGTCTTAGTAAAAAATGAAAAAATCATTTTGAAAGCTCAAAAGAGTTCGGAAAGATTACTGTTGAAAAAAAGTGTTTTACTGTTCCGACCGCTCCCTTACAGGTTTTTCATACCAATAAATAAACAATGTAGAAGTTGCTTAGTCTATTTCCATATAATGCGACTTTGTTGCGTTTTCTTCTTTAATTTTAAAGAGAAAAATATCTTTCTCAACAAGTCAATAAATCTCAAATTGAGTCACTGCCACTACGATATTTCTAAGTTACAAACTTAAAGCGAAACTATATAAAAATCTTTTCTTCGTATCTCACTACAGCAACAGAAATAAATTAAAATCTATACACTTTTGCATTTAAAGCTAAATATACAAGAAAATTCTAATTGAGTGAATAGCAATTGTGAACAAAAAGATGATTAAATAATTCACTTGAATATCTTCTACGTAGACAGGTAAACTTTTGAAATTTATTCAAAATACTATAGATAACAAAAATATCTCTGCAATGTTATTGATCAATTTATCAGAACCAAAGACCTAGAGAATTTCAATTTATAAGGTGTTCGAAACGAATGTATAATAAATGTTAAGGTTGTATATAGATACACTTGCATCTTATGCATCTTATAAATTAATATTGTTTTGTATTCTGGGAATATTGTGAACCAAATAGAATTTGCTTATAATACCATATTCTTGGACATGGACATAAGTTTGTAGCTTAAATCTTATTAAAAAATATAAGATTATGTAATGAAAATTCAAGATTATTTTCATAAGCCTTTCTGTTTTATAAAAATAATACCCGATGTTTTTTTTGCTGTATGTTGAAAAGATATTATGTTGAATTGAACTTTTAAAGATTATTTTCATTACTCTTTGAAGGTGATAATCGTCAAGTGTGTGTTGCTTGTGTAAAACAGAAATCTAGAATTTTCAAATTTCGGATATAGAACTTTTTGATGATTTTGGTCTGATGCATTCAAAAACCCAATTTCAAGAATTATTTTTTTAAAGGAAATTTTATTCTCTATAACTTGCTTCAATGATTTTTATTGTCAGATTAACAGTTGGGAAAATATGACGGAATGTTTGATGAAAAATATGGGGAAAACATAATTTTTTGTAATTTCCCTTTTTTTTTTTTGTATATTAAGTTTTTATATTTCAATTTTCTTATAACTACTTACTTGCTAGCCAAAAACCTTATTTCCCTTCTTTGCGATGCGTGCAGCTCGGGAACGTTTGGAAATAAAAAAAAAATTACAAAACTTTTATGGGCTTTAATGTAGTGGTATAAGCCAAGTCAAAAAAAGGGATCTTAATAAAATTTATCGTCATCTTACTTTTTTTTTTAATATTGCACAAACACTAAGCGGTGAGTTTTAAATAAAAAGAAAAATCTATATCAACCCTGGATGTGGATCTTGGATGGTGGATGTTGAGAATGGAATTTGTCGTTAGAGTAATTGAAATGAGAACATATCAATAGAACACTTTCAACGTTCTCTCTGTCTAATGTTTTAAATTTTGAATGCCAACTGTCCTTTCATTTATAAAAAATACTTTTAAAATTTACTTGGAACTAAATGGGACTTTAGTTTATTATGGTCCTTTTAAAATATTTATATGACTTACAAAATGCCACTTTAAATCAAATTTTATACATAAATGATTTTTAAAACTACAACCATTTTTTTTTAAACAATTAAAAAGCCAAACAAAAACTCGTAAATGTTCGTTGTGAACATTTAAATGAGTTTTCATTAACGATTTTCACTCTTTTTGGAGAACAATTATTTCGCATCATGATTAATATTTTCCACAATTAACATTCCTTAAATATTGAATCGCACTTGAAATTATAAAACGGCCTCATATTCTCTGGCTTTAATTAGGCTACATAAAAAAAATATATATAATTAACTTGCTGTAAATTTGAATGCCAAATTGATTAAAAACAAACGAAACGAGAAAATCAATTCCTTCATTAAACCAACTAAACCAACTACTTAACAAGTAAATTGAAAAATTTACCCAATAAAAATCAATTTTAAATTCATGATTTTAACTTGACTTTGGACATTTTTTTGTCTGTTGAATTCATTTTTAAAATTGAATAATTCTGCCATTGTGTGAATATTTAGAAACGATTTTTCGTAATTATCTTAAAAATTCAGTATGGCTATACGAAATTGCAAATGCACTTTATTCTTATTTGCATCCTTTATTCCGGTTAGCTGATTCCAATGTGGATAAAATAAATTGAATAATTTATAAAAACAAAAAAAAAAAAAACACTTCAATTATCATTGGACCTGAATTCGATACTAAATACATTTATACAATATTATATTCTATCATACTATACGAAAAGAACACACTGTTATGGATGTATTTATATTGTATATAGATAAGTATTTATATCGCACATGTCGTTTATTTATTATTTACTGATGGAGAGTTGCCAAACGGATTACGTGAGATGCTTTTTTTTTTTGTAATTAAATAAGCAAATATTTATTTAATAAATAAAATCAATTGAATTGTGAAAACATTATGAATGTTAGCTAAAAACAGATAAGTTTGTTTTATATCTGGTGGCGATATAGAATTTAAAATGCAACTGGCAAAACACACTCGTGATCAAAATTAACGCCACACCCTGGATATAATATAAACGTTTAGCGGGACAGCCTTTAGCGGGACAGCCTCATCATGGCAAATCTTTGTGTTCGAGATGTCTGAATGTCTTACCCTTTATAATTTTTTTTTATATTTTCTTTCTTGGGTCGATAGTTCTTCGGTAGGCAGATCCCGAACCTTGAAACTACCAATATCCACTCAAATTAAGATACCACTTCGAAGTTTCAATTAAAATTTGTTAAATTGTTGCAATAATTTTGAGCATGAGTGTATAGTAAATATTATGTCTAGAGATTTAAAATTGAGTTTTGCATATTAATTATATTGCTACAGTAGTTATTTTTTGTTTATTTAAATTTGTAAACGAAACATTTATATTTGGATAAAAATAATTGTGGAAAATGAACTGATATTTGTATACCTATCTACCTATAAAAGTGTGTTAATATATAAAATTAAAATAAGGCTTTTAGTATAGACACGGTTGAATAAATAAATTTCTATATGGTTTGTTTTCCTTAAAAAAAACTTGAATACATTCTTACCTTTGAGTTTGAATATATAATTATTCATTTTGTACATAAATATTATAAAATAGATTATTGTTTAGTTTTGAGAACAAAACATGCAATTCACTTACTAAAACATGCCAGTTTTACATATAAAACTAATAAAACAAGACAACGACTTTAACTTTTTATTCATCGTGTTTTACTATGTTAGTCCGGTCAATTTAGACATTCGAAGTTACCTAAATTCCCAACAAGCTGAAAATCGGTAAGATTGTTTAAAATATTAATAAAAACAAAATTTGAAAGTTCCCCATCTTTCCCCTGTAAGGAAAAAACTGTATTAATTAATATTTTGTAGATAATTTTATGATCTACAATTTTTGTCTGAAATATTTTTTGATAAAACTTACCGTTTTGCTGAAAATTGCGAAAAACTGATTTTTTTTTACCTTTGACCTTGAATAAAATTTTTTTCCTTACAGGGGAAAGATGGGGAACTTTCAAATTTTGTTTTTAATGATATTTCAAACAATCTTACCGATTTTCAGCTTGGTGGGAATTTATGTAACTTTACTCTTATTTTTTGGTCTAATTTGACCGGACTATGTAAGCATTTTAAGATGAGCTGTACTTATACATTTAAGAAGATGCTTACAAACATAAATCCCAAGTGATACCAGATTGTATACATCTATACGATCATATTCAACAAGAGGCACAACACTATTAAATAGACTCAGAAGCTATAATAACTGATTAAGAACCTTCGCACACGAAAAAAGGATAAGTCGTTATGTATGTAGGTACCTACGACCTAGTAAAGAAAGTCTTAAGAGTAGATACCTCGCGAAGAGATTACTTTTTACTCTCTATACATATTTATTGTATAGAATATATTAAGTCTGTTCCCAAACTAAAATTTCGTTATAATTCACACGAATTCCTGCGAAAAAGCGTTCCCGTAGTAAAATTTTCACAGAAATTCGCAGAAGAGAGAGCTTAATTGAGAGTAAATAATTTCCCAACCCTTCGAATTTCAGTCTCATAAATTTCTTCGGGCAGCAAAATGTGGCTGTCACAAATCAGTTTGATATTTGTCAAATAAATTTAAAAAAAAAGTCGATTTGTGGCGATATTTAAACAAAAGAAAATAATAAAATTATACAAACTGAATTTTGAATTTTATTGGCACTGAACGCATAAACAAAATGCCATAAATTAAATTTGGCATTAATCTAGTGACTTAAGGGCTCTACACACCATCAATGTTACCTGTTAGTATTGCCTGAAATAAACATCATTCAGGTAACATTGATAGTGTGTAGGTATGCCTATCAATGTTCGTTTCAAACAAAATTGGTACATAGATGAAAAACTAAATTATTATGAATTTCATCATTTAAAAGATAATTTCAATATATGTTTCGGCAAAATGATTATTTGTGTAAAAATATATCCACAGTCCACAGACCATATACATAAAATGTAGTATGGGGTCGAAATTTTACTAGGGTCAAAATTCTGCTTTAATAATTCTGTTTTTTTTTTTTTAATTCTGCAATACATAAAGAACAAAAATGGTATGTTGGAGCAGAAAAGAATTAAATTTTACATAATAAAATCATATTTATTAAATTTAAAATTAAAATTTGCATTTTTTATGTGCATGTTGTACATAACTCCAATAACTTTAATTAATTTGAATTATTATATTTAAATCTAGAGCATAAATAAGATAAATAAAAATAACTTTTTATGATATTATTGTATCCGTTTATAGGAGATTTTTTGAATCCAAATAATTAAGAAAAATGTCCGCGTCCGTTTATGAGAGGGTCTGTTTATAAGAACTCATTTTGTATAGAAAATAAGATAAAACAATTTAGTTCCCGAAAATGTGTCCTCTTATGGGAATTGTTCGCTTATAGGAGCTTTCTGCAAGCAGAGCTTTCTCTGTATTTTACATTTCGGCTAAGATTCGTTTATTTTGCAACAGTCATATTCTTATAACGCATCAACAAGGATAGTTCTATATTTTTTCGAATACCTATACATAAATAGAGATATCCCGGTTTAACGTTCAAATTTTATCTTGATCGTACATTGTTTGAAAATGTTCAAAAGCACTCGTTTTTAAAATTTTTTTTTTCCTATCTCGAATGGTAGCAAAAAAGCTTTTTTTTACAGTTAGAAAAGGCAAAATTTTAAAAATCAGAATTTTGCAAAGCAAAATAAAGTGCAAGAACAACCACTCTTTTCTTACATGTATGATCTTTAGATTTCATCTTATTTATCTTTCATAAACTTGTCACGGCAAGAAAATACAAATTATTATCGTTCATCCTCTTTTAAACCTACGAAACAACTAAATAAAATTCAGAAAAAAAAATTGTCAATACTATTGTCGAATTCCTTCACTATACATCACTTTATTGACAAATTGCGCAATTTACAACAAATTCAAGCACAATACATATATTGTTTTCAATAATCTTAAGTCTGCAAATTCCTATTAAATTAAACCGCACTACACAATTAAAATATTCATCTGACAGAATGAAAATAAAATCTTTTAAGCATCTGTAAATCTTGCTACAAATCGAGATTCATGTCGAACTCCGAAAAGTTGATCTGAAGGGGGAAAACAGCAACTTTTTTGTCTATGGATCATGATTATTTGATATTTTTTCCCCTCAGATCAATCTTTTTCCAAAAAAAGCAAATTTAGTCCGAAAAAAGTCAACTTTTTATTTGATAGGAATTCGACATAACTTATACGTGTGTAGGCAATGTTCTCACAATTTTGTTTGAAAGAAAAATACGCCAATAATGTTTGTCATCGAAAATTGATAGTGTGTAGGGCCCTTTAGATTTAGAGTTTTTAAAATTATTTATGTTGAGTTCGTAAACAAAAAAAAAAAAAAACAAAAAAGTTGATAAATTAAGATTAATAGTATTTTTTAAGAGGTTTAGAACTTTTTAAGAAGTTTAGAACTTTAAAAAAAAAAAACACAAAAAATTCGAAAAAATGAATGAAATATTTATTTTAATCGATAGTTTGAACCTTGCAATTTAATGTTTAAAGATAATTTCATGCAAATGTTGACCGCGGCTGCGTCTCAGGTAGCCCATCCGCTGAGTCCAATTTTGGCATACTCTTTCACACATATCGGCCGGTATCTCACGAATGAATGCATGGATGTTGGCTTCCAGTGCGTCAATCGAAGCGGGCTTGTCCCTATAGATATTAGCCTTGACATACCCCCACAAAAAATAGTCTACTGGTGTCAAATCGCACGATCTAGGCGTTCACCAAACTCGCCTCGCAATTGCGCCATTGTTTCGCGTGCTGTGTGGCATGTGGCACCGTCTTGTTGAAACCACATATCATGCAAGTCAAGAACTTCCATTTCGGGCAAAAAAAAGTTTGTTATCATCGCTCGGTAGCGTTCACCATTGACAGTAACGCTGCGATTCGCATCATCTTTGAAGAAATATGGCCCAATAATGCCGCCGGCCCATAAACCGCACCAAACAGTGGCTTTTTCGGGATGCATTGGTAGCTGTTGCAATGCTTCTGGCTGATCTTCACTCCAAATGCGGCAATTTTGCTTATTTACGTACCCATTCAACCAAAAATGAGCCTCATCGCTGAACACAATTTTTCGATAAAAAAGCATTTCGAACATTTCGAACCGAGCACGAATTTTGATAGTAAAATTCAATAATTTGCAAGCGTTGTTCATTTGTAAGACGATCCATGGTTAAATTGCAAACCAAACTGAAGCTGTTTGACAGTGACACAAGGTACTAAACACACGTCAGCTGTCAAAACTAGTGTTGCCAAAACCAAACCAGCTAAAAAATCACCCGTTACATGTAATAATCATGTTATTATGTTATTTCACTTGAAAGTGATTTTAATGAACTAAATTTGACCATATGAGTTTCAAAATAAAATTTTAGAAAAATACATTTATTTACATGGTTGATAGCAGTAAAAAATAGCTGATTTGTGGATTCTGTTACGTTCCATGACACAAGCGTCATTTACTTAAGTATAAATTGAAAATTTATTATAATAAGATGTTTTATACAAATTCGACCCAGCCGGAAGTCAAGGGCACCTAAAGCAAGAAACGGATTAAACGAAAAACTTACTTGACAAACTCCGCCAGCCTCCTTATCATGAAACTGAAGCTATCTAAAATGTGACATTTATATTTAAATAAAATTAACCTAATTAGGTCTCAGACATGTCTTAAAAAATTCTTTAACGGCTGCGATTTAGCTTTCAACTTACGAAAGTAAAACTCTTTTGTTTCCTTCCGTCAAAAATTTCAAATTAAGAAATTTCCCAAAAAATTCATGTATAGGTATTGACAAAGAAAATATTGTTTAAATCTGTATGTACCTACCTCAACATTAAGTTCTTAACTAATTCAAATGAAAATTTGAAAACGAATCTAAAATCCATTTAGACATGCATTTAAGTAAATTAAAAATAAAAATAAACACACATCTATAGTTAAACTAACATCAATTTCGTATGATAAACAATTATGTAAAATTTCTTCAAAACTCCTTGTTTCAAAATTGTTGCTGCACTTTGCCTTAGGTATACCAGTCTACTTTCTGTTAACTCAAACTGCTGTAAGAATTATTCAAAATTCTCTCATAGTCAGAACATCCGTTAAGCCGTATGCTCTTCACTTCCGTTCACATTTCTTGATTATTTGTCTTTGATTGTGTATCGGTGTGCTGCACAGCACACACAACTTTCAAGTTATCAAACGTAACTTTATAGCCAAAAGCCATCCTTCGACTTATATGCACACAGCTATAGCTGCAACTCACATAAAACCAATGCACATTTCTGCTAATATTCTATTCTTCTCCCACTTACTCTATTCGGTTGGTTCTCTTGTACAAAAACATTCCATTCCTCTTTTCTGCCGAACAAGCAAAATCCTTTCGCATTCACTGAATAAATTTGCAATCTTCATCTAAATCCCGAAAACCAGAACAGAAACGAGAAGAACAAAAAAACTTATTTTGAAATCGATTTTGGCAGACGTGACATCAAATATTGACCAATTCATGCTACCACACCACCCACACTCGGTTTCCTCCTCCAAGTGTCCTTTCAGTGACTAATTGTCCCCCCAAAAAAGCCAATTAATATGCACACACGAATCGAAACGTAAAAGATAACCGAAAAGAAAATGGAATAAATCGACGAAAATAACTCCGCAAAGAACTCAATTTAAACTTCAAAAACAAATTCGATACCAAATTCTGCCGCACATAGACGAATGGGCGTGGCAATTTCGGCACGAACAGGACCAACAGTTTGAGTTTTTTTTTTTTTGATCAAACGAAACCTAAAACCTTTCCAGTGAATGTTCCTATAAAAAAAAAACATACTACCAGTCACTTCCGAAACAAACTCTAAAATTAAGGCTTGGGTAGTTTAAGGCGTCCATTTAGCAAACCCGCCAACATATTCCTTAACCAAGTTGCCTTGTGTGCGGTGGAATAACTCCTGCTCTTTCTTCCTTAGTGCCCTATGTGATAGCGTAATATTGGTAACGGTATTTACGATGAATAAGTCGTGCAGCAATTTTTTGGAGAATGTATGGCATGCTGCGCTTTCTATTCGTTCGTTCGGCAAGAGGGGGTTCAATTTAGAAATGAGGGTTAGATAAAGGACTTTATTTTCGCTTCCGTAACTGCGGCATTGAACCGAGTTGGAGATCTGCAGACAGTTAGTTTTTACACAGGGGTGGATTAATTTTTTTTTTTGAAACAACAGGCGCACATTCTAATTTTTTTTTTAAAGATTTAAATATCGTTCTTTGAGCGTTTATACAGAATGTCTCTTAGAATTTTGTTGTTTTGATTGTGTAAGTAATGGATTAGCTTTATAGGAATAAGAAACACATTCTTCTCTCAATTCCTTTTCCGACGGTGCTATGATTTTGAATTGGACCACAACTATCCGACTTCTCCACTTCACCTACAAAGAACTGTAGAGAGCTTTCCTTTCAGCTTTATATGACATTTTTCATTGATTTTAAATCTTCTGCACTAAGGAATCACTGTTCTATACAAATAGATGTGCGAATCCTGTCAGAAAATTAGCAGCAGAAGTATTCTTGCGTCTTGTCCCGTTTCCCTTAAAAACGATAACTCATTATAACAAGTGCTTGTTACAAGGATGAAAGATCTTCACTTATGGTCCGTTATTTGCATTAGTTGTGTCAAAAAGATAAACCGTGTAGGTTACTTTGAGACAAGAAAAAAATCATACTGCCCCCCTCCAGTCCTTTTCCCCCGTTTAAATGGGAAAGGCAATTTTCCAAAGAATTAACTTACAACAGAATACAAATATTAAAAAAGAACGGTACAATCTACAATGTCATGTTATACCTTTTTAAAAAGCCTGATTTCCCTTCTTTTATTTTCCTTTGAAATAAAATTATTTTAGTGAAAAGGTTTTGAAAAATTATTTTTCAAACCCAAATTTAAAAAAAAAAAATTATAAAAATGTAAACTAATTTAAAAAAAAAAATATTCTATGCTCTTATTAATTTTAAAAATAACGAAAAGCACCTCTTATAAGAAAACACATTTTTTTAGTAGGTACACTTGACTAGACTTTTATGTAATTTAATGAATATCAAAAAATTAAAACCATCCTTTTATTATTTGGCAAATATTAAGAATGTTATAAACACAGAATATATAAAGGGCACGACTGGGTCGCACAAACAAACTCTTGGGGAAAGTTACTTTCGTGTTCACGACTGGAAAACTCATTTGACCAGTTTTTTTTTATAAAAAAAATGATTTTCAGAATGTTAAGGCTGATTTTTAATGTCGCGTTGGCGTTAGAGCCGCGTACGTTACATTTAACCAGCATTACGGGCGCGCTGAAATGACAGAAGAACTCAAATGAAATAGCATATTCAAATCATTTTTCCAAAAACAGTCTTAAAAATTTGTTTTACCAATTTGATATTAATTTCATGTGTTTTTTCTCATCATAAAAACAATATTGAATTTGTTTGATGATACCAACAAATTCAATATTGTTTTTATTTAAATTCTTTTAAAACTTGCCCAACTACAAAATCTATTTATTTTCCTTCAAACACACACATCTGCTTATCAAAATGTCAGAGACAGGTCCATATCCCAGAAAATATATTTTGAAGAGGTATACTCTCGGTATAAATACTCAAACAAGGTCAAAAAAATGTTTAGATGGTTTCATTACATATCGTCTGTATACAATCAACAATTCATGCCCTTTCGTGTTAAAAAAAAAGTTGTTTTTACTCAAACCGAAAACGAATCAGGTAACTTACCACACTTCCCAACCCTGCTTGGCTACAGACCTTGGTCAACGCGCGCAAAAGTTGAAATATTTCAACTTTTGCGTCGCCCTCGCTTACGTTAAGTTTGTTTGTGTACCTACTAGTGGATGCTAAATCGTAATTTTAACGCTCAACGCCGCATTTTAAACACAATACATGAATTTCTATAGCTCAACTTTTGCGTTCACATGAAATTATGTCAACCCCCAACGCTGCATTGAAAATCAGCCTTTATATTTTGAAATTTAGTTTTTTTTTAAATCTTTAAAAACGTATGGATTAAAAATCAAACATGAAATTTTATCAAAATTTATACTATTTTTCGAGAAAACTAGAATAATCGGTTTTAAAAACAAAAACATTTTCAAAACCCAACAAATCACTCATGTAAAATTTTATCGAAATTGAACGTATTTTTTTCAATAAAAACCGTTATTTTTATACCTAGGTCATAAATACAAAAAAAGTCCGGTAATATTTTTCTAAAAATAGTTTGTACGAAGTTTGAAGAAAATCAGTCCAACCGTTTAGGCTGCAGGTGTCTATACATACATATTTTATTAACTGCATTATTTTCCAATACTCATTAAGCCCAATATTCATCACAAAATAGTATTATTATATACATAGAAAAATACATAAAAATAGAAAAACTAATAATTTAATTTTTTTTCTTGAAAATAAAATTATCTTGAATTGTTGCAGATACGGTGATATCTTTCATATAATTTTTTTTTTATTACATACATTTTTTGAAAAGATTAAAAAAAAAAAAAAAACAAATTTAAAAATATAAAATACAGAAATCTTTTAATTAAAAAAGCTAGTCAAACGAATTTCCCAGTCTTAACACACAAGTTACTTACCACAAGAGCAAATTATTTTGTGGACCCAGTTGTGACATTTATTTAATTACTTATAATTCTGAAGGCGGAATACAATTAATTACCATGGAAAATTCACTGTGGATCACAATTCACTGTGGAACACAATTCACTGTGGTCTATTTTTTCGAACAGAGCTAATTTGATTCGCGTTTTTCCCAATATTGCATTTATGTAAATTAACATCTCAAAAAGACGATATTTTTTTTATTTTCTTACATCTCAAATAGATATATGAAATTTTGAGAAACTAATAAAAAATTTAATCAAAATTTATATTTTATTTAATACAATCGGAACCGAAATCTTTTTATTTTCGTTTTTTCTATAAAGGTAATGATTCAAGAAACAATATAGAATAATGTCCAATTAAATAATCTAAAAGAATGGCATGGGGGCCAGTTAACTGTAATGGACAATTCACTGTGTGCATTTCACTGTGGTGCACTATTCGCGCGCGCGAAATACACACAGTGAATTGTCCATCACAGTGAATTGCCCGACAGTGAATTGTGCACAGTGGATTGTGCACAGTGAATTAGCCTAGGCCCTGTGCAATTTTTTACAGAAAACCTTTAGGGATCATGTTCATAACGTTGTAAATTTTTTTAAGTTTAATCAATTTAAAACGGATTAATTAAATTAAATTAAACTTCATAATTATTATAGTCCAAAAAAACACGTTCTACAGGCGCTACTCTGGTCTGGATGCAGTCTCAAAATGTTAATCTCAAAAGAGAAAGTTAGTTGTTATCTTAGTTCTATATTCCAAAATTCTGTAAATGCGTAATTCCGTATTTTGATATTTTTAACATTTACATCAGTCACATTTATGACGATTGGTTACATTTTTACTTAAGCAACGAAGGGGTGTGATCCTGAGTTTAGATCCCTGAGGGCTACATTCAGTTTCAAAGGGCTGCATTCAGTTACAATGGATTAAAGAGCGAATTAAAAGAGTTTCTGCTCTTTCGATTTCATAAAGTTTTCGGTTTTGCTCTGTAAAGGGGGTTCCGGAATTTACAGAATTTTGCAGCAAGTATAGATTTCGACCCATACGCATTTTTTCTGTTGCTACATCGTTCTAAATTCCCACTTGAATCAACTTATTTAATTTAAAAGGATTTACTTTTTTTTGTTTAATAATAGTACCCTCTTACATTCCATTTCGCATTTTCTATGACTTTTTTTTTTTTACTATAGATCCATCCCTGTATCTCGTTAGGAGAAACAGATAAAATTTCTTAGAAAAAAGCTATACAATAGTGTTCCATTTGCATGTGTGTGCTAAAACAGGAAACAAGGGCGTGTATAGAAGAGAATCGAAATTGATTACAGTTCATTGGTGCATAAATAGGAAATTGTAGCACTGTGAGAGCCTGGAGGGCTTACGTTTGTATTAGTTACTGGTGTGCTGCTCCTCTTAGGCAGCACTACAAATTCTCACTACATACCATTCTGGCATTAAATAGTTCGCTAGATGAATTTTTAGTATTAAGTCAGTTGAAAGGACATTGGATGATGATGATGATCAAACAAGGACATCTCCTCTATATCTGTCTATTGTCTTACAAAATGATTATTTCAAGTTTTTACTTATGTATTTTTTTTTACCTATATGATTGCGATTTTCTTGTGTGTGTGTTTGTGATGTTAGTGCTGTGTTCTTAACTTTTCTAATTGACTTGTGTGTATATGCCCTCTTTTGAAAATGTGACATCGACTAAGGATTAAGCCTACAATGTCCTTGATGTCATTATTGATGCCTACCAGGCCATGAAAATCATGAGATATTCTCTATACTCTTGAAAACAATGCATTTTCAATGATGCGATGAACTTGGATGTAATTTTCGGATTTCCAAAGACAGAGGAAGGCCATTGTTATAGGGTTTTGGTTTTGGGTTTTGTTTTGTGGTCTGATGGTCTTTATATAGCTAAACGATGAAGATTTTCTCCAAAATATTTGTTGACAATAATGTCTCTGACATTTAAGAGCTTTTAATTGATGTAAGTTTAAAATCGTTTCTATAAATCAGAGAGCTGTTAAGGCTCTTAACTCGTTGTTAGTTGAAGTGCAGATATTGTATTTTACAGTGGGGCTCATAAATAAAGATACAATTTGAAATGCTTACATTTTTATAAACAATTTTTTTTTTTGTTAAAACAGTACAAAGCACAAACGGATATAGTATATTAATAGAAAGAGTGACTTATTTTTTAACTTAAAATGAAGGTTCGAATTATTAAAGCTGTGTATCATCGCGTTCGTTTTCCATTAGCTGAGGAGGAATGCTTGAGCCTTGACATCTGAAAACCTTGTCAAGCACTCTGCACTCAAAGAAAATCCTCAAAGAAAATCTACCCTATTTTATCTTGTGCGGTTATTCTGTTCCACTTTTAGGAAGTAAATAACTCACAGCATTCCTTATGTCCTCTATGAACTTTAGTATTGAAACAATTAAAAACAGCAATGGTTTTATAACTTTTATGCTAAACTGTATATATATTAGAAAGGATGTTTTCATATGATAGTTTCTTTCCAATAGAAGCCAAATGAAGCTTAATTGACAGGTTCATATATTGTTATATTATATGGAACTCACAAATCCATGTGGTACCTAAATATTACCATGAAGTGGTAACGATAACCAATTGACGGTTTGGCTTGTTTTTCGAAGAAGACATTTCTATGAATTTTATGATGAATGTGAATTAAAGAACACAGGATTTAATTATATATCTACCAGGAGATGTAGAGAAGGAATCTTACCGGCTGCGTCCGAATTGCTTTTTCATCAGTGAATTAATGCGATGGAACCAATAGTTGGCTTTTCTGTGTAGGTTCTGTGTTGCTGGAAGACCGGAAGACCTTGGTGTTCGTGTAGTTTGTGGCAGAGCGTTCTCGTCCTCTTACTGAATATTTTGGTCTCTGGTTGTTAACGTTGTTTATTGGATTTCGTATTGACTCTTGGGCAAGTCTGGCTCTGGATGTTGACTCTCGATGTTGATTCGCACCTTCCTGTTTGAATTAAAAACGAACTGGAGTACAACAATTCGTGCGTAATGTAAATAATATTAATGACTATGAAAATCTAGGTTGGAAAAGATCGTGAATACGTCATGAATTCGTGATGGTAAAAGTTCAAAGGGAAGACAACGCTGGAACTTCAAAAGTAGGTAAATGAAGTTTTAAGTATTTTTTTCACAATCTAAATGCATATCAGTGATTGTGTGGTCGTTGGAGTATTTCTTCCTCCAGAATTTTGCTAATGTTGCACCGTGAAAATAGATGACTCAATTGGCGGCATTTCCAATTTGCTGATGGGAAAATGCCAGTCGTTGTCGGAGTTGCACTTATTGAGAAAAAGTTGTCAAGTCTGAGTCTGAGTCTCTTAAAAACGAATTTGAAAATATAGTCTGGCCCTCGTTGCCTTTTATTGTTGAACTATATTTCTTCGGTTTCATACAGAGAAAGAAAATCCAAACGGGCTTTGTTGTCGCTGAAGTATACTTTCTTCTAATTTTTTCTTCACTTTGTACCAAAGAGGTCATCTAGAATCTCAGGGTTTGATAGTAGATATATTTTTGAAGTTTTTTTCAAAATTGTCAGCCAACTCCTTTGATTTGTCTTCCTTTGTAGTGATCTGCCAAAAAGAGGTAGGCCTGGAGATTCAATCAAATGCTCGGAATGCGGGCGAAAATACCCCTGTTGCTTCAGATATCTTCCTGAAGAGAATGTGGCCGAGTGTTTGTGGATTTTTTGAGTTAAGCTACGTCCAATTTCGAGCAGTGGGTGACCCACCTCTGGTTTGTTCAGGACATTTATCTGATGTTGAAAATTGAAAGCAGAACTACTTCATGATCCGAGTCGCTCATGCTGATTCTCGTGCACCACAAGTAGTTTTGCAGCTCAGAAACAATTCAGACTAGATATAATATATCCGGAAGAATAAGAAAAAAAACTTTGGTGGTCTTCTTGTAGAAATAGTGGTTTATGTTAAGAGACAATTACCACAAAATGGTGATCTCCGTTATCATCCATATTGTCTTCGATGTCTTCTGCCCTATAAGTGCGCTTGTGATAGATTATGATAATGATCAGGGTCTCTTCTGTTGATACTCCATAGGTGAAATATAAATGAGACAAACGTATTATGTTCTTCGTTTAGTGTTTGATAGTTCATAGTATAGTTCATCTCACATTCTGTTGAAACGTATCTAAAGAGCACCAACGTATCCAAAAGCTTCTTTTATTGAACTTATTTGGTTTCCATGCGTTCAGACAAATACCTCAGTTCTTGCGATTATAGGTACTTAAAGGCAAGTTGTGCATTCGTAAAAAAAAAGTTTTGAGATACCGATAATTCCATTTTTCTCGAAAAAAATACGATCAAATTCGATAAAATTTTATATGAGTGATTTGTTGCCAATGGTGCGAATGAGCTTATTAAAGGTAACATCAACTATAGATTAATTTTTATTTCCTCCGACTAGTTTTTGAACGGCTCCAGTGATTTTGACGAAATTTAATATTCTAAAACTTAAGCTAAACCTGAAACCTTTCAAATTTTTTTTGGAAAAATGTTTTTTTTACCAAAAACCGACAGCTTTAAGTAAAAGGCGCTTAGAAAAATGCTCAAGCTCCAAATGCGTTTGAAAAACAAACAAACATAACATCTCGACCTGTGTCGTCATTGGTCATAAGCAGTGGAATGCGTTGTACATACGACTTCGAAGACTGAGTAAATCTGAATGCGTGGGTTCGAATCTCATGATGTGCATGTGAAAAAGTTTTTCATTGGATAACTTTTGTTTTTTTTCGAAGAAAATACAATGAATTTGGAAAAAAAAATTCATGAAATTGAATTTTGCCGGTGGTGATGAATTCAATATAAATATTTTTGCATCCCATACATCTGTTGATAAATAGGTATAGTTATTAGCAATCAGCTGATATTAAAAAAGTTAAATTATACTACTACCTATTTTCTGATCAAACGCAGTGTGAATTATAAAACAAACAAAATATATATATTTCTTATAAGTGTGTATTTTATGAAGGAGGGAAGTATGTAGGTACATACTTATTAGTACAAGCAGAAAAATGATCTGTTAAAAATAACGAAGACAAGGTTAATATATAGAACCTCTACAATTACTCGGTCAAAATTACACGAGTAAACTCGATTAAAAAAATGCTCGAGTGCCTTTTTCGTTAGGGTTAAAAAAGTTAAGGTCAAAGCAGCCTAAAATGTTTAGCCTTTAATTATTTTTCTTAATCAAGCTTAGTCGTGTAATTTTGACCGAGTTATTGTAAAGGTTAACCGATCATTTTTCTGCGTGTACAGCGCAGTTTTCAACGACATATACTTGAAAACGGTGGCACTGAGAATAGTAATTTAATTGTAGGGTTAAAAAAAGCGAACCAGTACGCTCGAGGCTCGACGCCCGACTGATTAGCAAATTCTCGTGTCTGTGATGACTACACAGTACACAGTTGTGATGACATTCAAACCATATCTCATCTGACTCGAATTAAATAGGCGAATGAACTTGAAAACAATTTTTTGGTTTCTTCAATTTAAATTTAAGTGTGCATTGTGTCCCCTTCCCTCACTCATATAGTTCAAAATAATCAAAGGAATTCAATTTTCTGTTGACAATTTTTTTAGAGAAAAAATGAAATACGAAAATAAAATGTAAAAAGTCTATACACACCCATATTAGGTACAATTTTATCTAATCCTTTTAAAAATTAACGCTTAATTTGTTTTTGGCATTTAAGATTCAAGTTCATATTAAAGCGATTCAAATTATTATTGTATATTATTGTATTATTTTATACCTCTTCAGTGTCATCATGCCCCACTGGGTCCCACCAGCTGTCAACCTCTTGTATTTATAATATATGATTGAAGTGTGTGTGCTAGATTATGATTCTACTTGTGACACGTGAGTAGTTTACAAGGCTCAAGAGAACGCCGATGATGAAATTATTCTATAGAGACGATAAATACTTTAAATAATTTTCCATTCTATAAAAAAATATGTTCACCCATGAAAAATATTACATTTAGCATTGGCTAGAGATTAAACTCCATCCTTGTGCGTAAATGTAAAGCTATATGACACGTTTGTCTTACACTCAATTTATCTGATTGGATGTTTTGATAATTATTTATTTTGTATCTACATACAATATGTTGTGTAAAAACATTTTCCATCAAATTACATACATGTGTCGTCCCATAACAAGAGCAAACCCAGCGATCTAATTTCCTTGCCAAAAACATCAAATGTAAAAAAAATGACGACAAGCAAAAACCGCACATATATTCATAAACTAAAAAGAAAAAAAAAGTAAATTCAGTAGCAAGCCCACTGAGACTTAACAATCCAGAAAATTTGCAAATATTTTCACAGGAAATTGACTGAAGTTGATTTTGTGGTGAGGTTTCGAAAGCAGAAGCAGTAGTACAATATAGGTTCAAGGATAACATGCTATACACATAAAAAAAAAGAAATGCCAATTCACCCTGACTCTACACCCCCTACTGTTATATACACGTAAATTCATTTCGCTACACAATAGAACGATAGTTACCTCACTCATTCTGTATTGAATGAAACGCTACCCTAAACAGCGCTAGATGATGCGCATCCTTACACGTTAAATGTCGAAGGTTAAAGTCCTTGTCAGTATGTCGTCTTTATCATCGTCGTAATATGTTACCATGCTTTTTGTCAGAGTCTAGCTTAACGAGCTAACGACAGCACAAGAAATACCAACGAATAAAAAAAAACTGAACTCAAGATAAATTGTGTTGCGAAAAGTAAATGTAACGAAAAAATATACATAAATGGATGGAGAACCCATGGTGACGATGGTGACGACGGACGGTTTACGTTCAAATATAGGGTTGCCACTTTAAGGATTGAAAAAGTGGAACGAAAAAGGTCACACAAATCGTGGCAACAGGAAATTTATTTATAATCAGTATTATTCATGCCTATTACTGAATTCGCAAAATTTCACTCCCCGGTTAGATCCTCAGTGGATCCTCATTTGCATACAATTCTATTATTGCATCCGATGAATGAGCTGCGTTATCGATCAGCGAACTACTTTTCCATTTCTGAAACTGTATTATCGTGGATGTCAAAAGTTGACATTGGGCGAGTTAAAGTGCACACAAGAAAAGCAATCAAGATACTTCAGTATCGTAAAATATCTAATATCGCAAATTAAACCTTTTTTAATGATTTTAACGACCAATCTGAATCCGTCAGTGTTTCAGCAATGATTTTAACGACCAATATTAATCCGTTTGTATTTCAGCAATCACTGGACCAATTTTCAAGGTTCATTTGCTGTTGGATAGAGAAAATGTCAAACTAGGTCGTGGGGACTATATTTCTGGACATATGTCCACGGTTTGACTAAAAAACGACGCCAAAATTGCACTTCCTATAAAAAACAGATGACGTTTTCAAAAACGGCCATTATTGTCAATTAATTATTAGAAATACTGCAAAAAAAACCATATGCGTTTCAACGAACCAAACATTTTTATTTCTGTTTTAAAAAAATCAGATTTGTTAACTATATGCTTTTTTTTTGATTTTTTTTTGCATATAAATCACTTTCTTCCGCACCAATTTTACCGCGGATTTGCTTTTCCAACATTTGTATGGAGTGCGAATATGGTGCGTATTTATTCCCGCGTATGGCTTGCGGATTCGCTAAAAGCAAATCTATCGAAAGTGAGTAAGACTACCTCCGCAACTCATTCGTCGGATTCCCTAATAGGGCTGATTATTTACGAATTTCGTAAGAATTCTAAATTATGATTAAAATTTCAATATCAACTAAAATAAGATGTACGATTTGTTCACATGGATCACTTGATCGTGGAAGTAGTGGTTTTTTAAGTACAAAGTTTGTTTATAATGATGTTTCCAGACACCAGACCAAGAAAACATTTCTAGAAACGTTTCGGAAATGTTTCGGAAATGCTTTCGTTTAAAAAAGATGCTTCAAGAAATATTTTTCAAACGATTCTTGTTACTTATTTTGTTATCCACGTGAAATTTTGAAATTTTAACAACAATAGCTCATTTGCGAAATATTGAAAGTTTCCCATCGCAAATGAAATACAGTGCCTTTTTTTTATAAATGTTGATCGTCCAGACTAAACAACCATTTATAAAAACATTTAAAGAACTTTTCAGAAATGTTTAATAGGTCTGAAATAAATATTTGCGAAACATTAAGTGTCTCATTTTAGGTATCGTTTGAGTTTCTGAGTCAGTTGTATCTTGTTGTATCAAGTTCCAACACTAAATTCGAAAAGTTAAAGTATAATACGGGGACAACAAAATGGAATGAAACACAAGATAGTTCCAGAATGTTTTTTCAAACGATCTCGCCAAAAAAATCATTTCTGAAATCTTTTCAAAGAAATAGGAAACATTTCCGAAACATACAATTTTTTCATACCTAAAATACTTATTGAAATGTTTCATTGTTCTGGACAAAAATTTATTTTTATGAACATTTTGTTATGCCAGGTTTAAATAAACCGGGTAGAAGTCATCAGGTCGTTTTGTTGCAGTTCTTCAATTCGCTAAGATTAATTAGATAATTTGTATGTTGGCAATTTATTTTTTTGCTAAAAATTGTTTGGAAAGTTTTTATTTAATAGTTTTAAATTTTTTTTTACTAAAACATCATTTTGATATAACGTAATTTTTTGATAGAATATAAATTTTGTGTGTTCCATGCCGGTTTTCTGGTTTACTTTTCTTTGAATGAAAGACATTCCGATGAAAGCAAACAAAAAAAAAATAATTTAATGGAGTCAAAGCAATTATTAAAATTTTCAACGGAAATAAGAAAGTGAATTTTGAATTTGTTGTGAACGGCCCAATAGTATAAATGTATCGGCCACATTATCGATGGAATGAAATACTGTCGATGGGAGACAGATATAGGTACATTTTAAAAGAGTCAGAGGTAAAAAGACTGAATACGACGAAATTCGACCGCATTTTCAAAAACTAAACTCGTCGTTAAGACTGAGTGATTCCTCTCACTTTGTTTCTTTTGTGTTGTTGGAAAAGCAAATACATGAATATAGTTATTTAGAAAATTTCACAATTTCAGCAAAATTTCCGAAATAACTCTCGAAAGTGAGCAATTACCCACACAAACACACAATTTCGAAATTATCTCAAACACCTCAAAAAGAAATTGCATTGAAATTTCATTTCATTTCAGGTCGTTCCAGTAAAACTGTTGAATTAAACAAAATATGGCAAATCCTTGAAATGTCCAAAAATAATATTCATGACGTTAAATAAGCCATAAATTAGGTTCCCACCTAACAAAATTTTCGCAATTTCAGCAAATCTTTGAAATCACTCTCGAAATTTCCCCATTTTCCCATAAAAATACAAAAGTTCGAAATCATTGAAATCACATTTCATTTCAGGTCGTTCCAGAAATTAAAGCTAAATATCTTTAAGCGAAATAAGAAATAAAATAGAACTGAGTCGTTTCATATCTCCACTCATTTTCTAATAAAAACAGGTTGAAATAATTATTCAACATCAGGTTAACAAATATGTATGTACTTTAGCTAGATGTATTTTATAAGTTTTCTGATGACAGAAGTTTCGTGATTAACCGGTGTCATTTTGTTTTTTTCTAAAAGGCGAAATAAAATCATGCGAAATAATACTTTGTGAAATAAATCTTAATTAATAGCAATTTGATCGTAAAAATTAAGAGAAACAAAAATACGCACAAATAATTTGGCGAAAATTATCGCTTAATATAAATGCCGGGATTCTAATTGCGAACATGATGGCGATATAAGAATTTGGGAACTATTTTTTTTGTCCAAGTGCTACGCACCCGATTAAAACTTTTTTTTTTGTACCCAGTATATACTGACGGCTCAAATAGCTTCTTCACAAAACGGAACAAAAACTTGGTTTTCTCGAAAAAGAAATTTTCGTAGAGAATCACAAGTATTGGAAAATAGAAAAAAACTATCAATTCTAAGCTGCAGATTGTCAAAACAAACTCACTTTGTAAACAAATCAGGGCTTAATCAATCGTCACAAATGACATAGAACTATCAAAAACAACTATAAAGCTGTTCAATAAAACTATTGTGATAGTACATATATGTAAAAGTACGTTTCTTAATTTCTATATGCCTGGTCCACTTTCGTCTAAATGAAAGACATTTCAATCAAAGCAATCACTTTACAAAAAAAAAAATTATTGAAATGAAAGCAATTTTTTAAAATATGTATGTATATTAGAAATAAAAAAAAACTGAAATTCAAATGTATTTGGCAAGGACCCAATAATATAGAGAAAAAGACTGAATACACCGAAATTCGACCATAAGTCCATTATACTAATGTCCATGGACATTATGGCTGCTTCAAATGGACACAATGTCCATTAACATTAAGACCAATAGGAATTAGTCATAAGGTCCAAGTACAAAACAGTCATAAGGTCAATTGACCTATAAATCTAGAAGCACCCACTCAAAATCAGTTCAATATTTATTGGAGAAATTCATTTGAAATTTCTTTGTTTTACCATGATTGGCAATTTACGTTTTGTTTTCTATTCATTTTGTTTTTTTTATCAATTCGCAATCAACATTTCGATAAATTTATTTTGGAACAAAAAGCCAAATAAATAAAAGAGAAACGAAAAACAAAACTTTGTCATATAAAAAATTGCTAAACTTCAAAAAGCTATAAGGTACCTAATCAATCAAAAGCCAATCGGAAATGGCGAAATTAAAAATGTGAAATGACACTGGCAGGAGTGGCAGGAAAATTGCAAGCGGCAACGTTCACCATACCTACCCTACTTTAAATGCCAAATTTTCAATACAGACATTGTGTCCATGGACCTTATGACTCTTTCAGAATTGGTCATAATGTCTATGGACATTGTGTCTCTTTGAAGCGGCCATAATGTTCATGGACATTATGTCCGCGGACCTCATGTCATCCCACCCTATATGATGAGACAGACGCCTTTTAAATAAAATCGGTTGTTTTTTTGTTTTAAAAAAACAAATCTTGAAAAACAATTTCAAGTCTAAAAGTGTCGAATCCTAGTGAAGGATGCCTTGGATGACAATGTATTAGAAAAGTTCTACACTACAAATGTCGTTTAATGTCTACTTTTTTTAAGAACGTATAAACGAATGTAAAAACGTTGATCCAGAAACAAGATTCATATCGTTTTATTTGTTTGGGATGATCCATATGGTTAATATTTCTGATAAAAATATAAGACTATTGTATAGTATGTGTATATTGTCTATTTTAGATCCTCAAGTGAATATACATTTTCCACAACCTTGTAATGTATTAATTAAAAGTATTTTGTTTTTATTTACTGTTAAAGGTTGCAAAACTTTACGCAACATAATCTTATGTTATTTTTGCGTCAAAACTACTTAAACTTTATAACTCAACTAAATTTTACAACCCCATTTTGCTATGCAAAAAAAAGCGATAATAATAAAAAATAGTATCGAATATGCTTTAAAAAGAAAAATAGAGAAAATAAAATAGCAACATCATCGAAAAAGTAAACTTATGAAAATCTCTTTACTGTAACAGCAACGCAAAATAGACAAACTTGCAACCCTATATATACCTCGACCCTATATCCTTTCACAAAGTATTCCCATTATCCCTGCATCGCTGGGATAGTAATTTTTATGCACCAGAACTTTTAGATTATCACCTGACACACTTGTGCAGCGGTTATAGCTGTTTTTGTACTTTTCCCTTCCGTTTGCACCTTTTAAAATGACAAACATTGCCATCCACAAAGGACCTCCTCTTGCATACACATATATAAAATGACGTTGAAAATGCAATTTTTATATCTGCCAGCTTTATGGTGCTCCAAGATGTCTTGCAGGTTTTTTTTTTGTTTGTTTTTTTTGTTGATTGTTGTTTTTGGGTGTAGAAACTTTTTGGAACTAGAAAGCTCGTTTTTATTTAAACCTTTTGGATACACAAATAAACCGTTGGAAGATCATAATGATGAGCAAAATAGTTAGTTTAAGTGGATGCATTCTGAGAATTGCATCCTTTCTGGATCAAGAGTATTTATATTTTCAAATATTAAAATTATGTCTCAATCTTAGTTAAAATTCTATATATTCATTTAAAAGAAATGGCTTCTTCGTCAGAGTTTTATTTTTGAGACGATTTCTAAGTTACATTGTTCATTGAGTATAAAATACCAATATTATTAGATAGTCTGTGTTTATAACTTCGTTCACACTAAACTCTATTTTTCTTTTATAGCAAACAATTCCAGAATTATTAAGAAACTTTTTTTTTTGTAGACAATAGCCATATAAGTTAGTCTATGGCAAATGAAAGAGAGTTTGGGTAAAATAAACTCTACTTTTTGAACAAAAATATTAAACATTTGCAATTAATTTTTGTTTATAAAAAAAAAAACAACTACTATACAGTAATGTGAGGACAAGTATGTAGACATCGAATAATTGAATTTGTGCCAGTTATGCATTTGTAAAAAAATAAAGTTCCCGACTAGGTCGAACGAACTTGCCCTTGTAGCAAAGTTACCACAAAAATTAAATTAAATTTAATAATTTTTTTTTAAATATAAATGAGAAATACGAACAAAAATAGTACGAATTGTTTTTAAAATTGCTAACTACTTTTTGTAAATATTCAAGCCAATATCAAAGTATGTAGAAAATTTTGTTACTTAAATATAAGTTAACCAAACAAATAATTCCAAAATTGATAGAGCGGTTTATAAATCGCTGTTTATTGTAATTTTTGTTTACTAATTCAATGTAGCCAATTTTAAGTTCTAAAAAGTTTTCGTTTTATGTACAAAAAATAAAAAAAATTCAGTCAAGTCGTTTACAAAATATTGAATTTACGAAAAAAAAAATTGTTAAAATTTAAACTAAGCAGTCGTCATCCAGTTCTTTTTGAAATCAATTGACTCTTTCAAGAGATAACACAAGAAAAAAATAACAGTTCTATGGGAGGCACTGTTCGTTATTAAGCTTGCCAATTTTTTTTTGTAATTTGTAATTTTTTTTGAAGAAAATCGTTGGAGTCGTTTTCGAGAAAAATAAGCTTTTCCAAAACCGTTATTTCTTAAGCTAAAAGAAAATTTATATATCCTCTCTAAGGAATGGTAGACAAACCCCACATATCAAATTTAAACAAATCGATTCAGCCGTTTAGGCTGTAAGAGCTGATACACAGACTGACTTATGTACATACAGACAGACAGGCAGAATTTCCAGACCGACATTTTTTCGACATTAATCGATAATTCCATTTTTCTCAACAAAAAAAAAAAAATACTATTAATTTCGATAAAATTTTACACGACTCTTTTGTTGCCATATATAGCAATGTCAGAATAGTACAGAGTAGCCATGGTACCGTTTTTTATTACTCCGACTATCTTTTGAATGGCTACACCTATTTTGAAGAAATTTAATATTCTTAAACTACTGAGTAGGTACTGCTTCTACTGATGAATAATATTGCAATGGAATTAAATTGGTTCATCAACCAAAAAAAAAAAGGGCTTCAATGTGTTTCAATTAGAATTAGAACTTACAGTTTGTTATAAATTTCTTCAAAATTTCCTATATGATACGGATGTAATTATCTTCAGGCACCGAATGATTTAACCATAGATTTTATTCAAATAGCTATTTACAACAAGATGAAACTACTACTTTTATGTTATTGGTTTCCGTCCCCCAGTTAATGGTCGACAACAAAAATTAATACATTTTGTAGGTATATACTTGTTTTGCAGATATCATGTTGCCCTTGGGACTTTTTTTTGGAAAAATATCTAAAGTAATATGTGTTTAAGACTGTATAATGTATCTTCTTATATATAAAAATGGATGTTTGTTTGTTTGTAAATGTGTTATAGACTCCGAAACCCTCCATCCAATTGAGCTCAAACTTTCCGGAAATCTTTGGTATTATTTCGAGAGTGTTCCTGTTTAGGTTTGGTCAAAGTAGAACATGTAGTTTGGCCACAGGGCGAAGAAAGAACATCAAGGTCCTTGAAAAGCTCCTAAATTGGTTTGTTTACTAAGACTAACTTCATTGGCTGAACCGATTTTAATGATCTCTTACGAATAGCTGAATAACTTTTAAAATATCAGAAAATCAGAGGGTAAGTTAATACATTTTATGCATTCCTGACCGATTCATTCGATTGTTATGAAATTTTTGTGAGTCGTGCGATACATTACAGTAATAGGTTTTGAGATTGGTTTGATTGAACCCAGATGGTAAAAAATTGCATTTTTCTGCATATGCAATACCTTGCTCAATCTGAATGTGTGGCAGTTTTGTTTTTCTTGGATTGTTTTTCTTGGATTTTTCAGCTCAAGCATTTGCTAAGCTACTGTTGGATGTTGGTAATGGCAAACTTTCTAAAGATTCGATAACACAGCAGCTATCGTCTCCGCCAAACTTTTTCCAGTTGGAGCCATCAATTATCGATGTTGTGCAAAAGGTTTTCGTTGATGTCACAACCAACTACAAAAACCCCGATTGGCTTTGTGAACGTGCAATACTTGCACCACAAAAAAATGACGTCATGAATTATCAAATACAACTCAAAATTCCTAGCAAACCAATGAAATACAATTTCATTGATACAGTTGTGGAGGAGGACGAAGCTACAAACTACCCAACCGAATTTACTCATTAGAAAAACAACGATAAATCAGACTTTTCTGAGTTTATTTGGTTAAAAAAAAATCATTCATGTTCTCATATTTTAGACCAACTAATTTGAGGGTATAAATATAAATAAGAAGTCAAACTTATCGCTTACTGTTATAAACTTTTATATCATCGTTTATATCATCGCGCAAACTATTCGGAAGGGCAGAACAACGTCTGCCGGGACAACTAGTAAACTATAAATCCATAAAAATGTAGAAAACTCTGTAAATTTACATCTAAAAAATAAAATCAAACCTCTTCAATTTGATGTCATTAATTGAATCAAAGTCATAATCATTTTATCAATATTTGAGTGTTCTATTAGCATAATCATGAAAGTAAAATCATTCATTTTCATAATTTATTCATAAATAGAACTTTAACCAACTTCATTAATTAAGTTTGCTGTCAGTGGTTTTGTGGTGTTTCAAAAATTCATTAATTTTTGTTAGATCACAACTTAACATTAAATTAGTCTCACAAAAATGTTTCAAATAAACCATTTCAAGAGATTAAATTAGAGTTTCTTGGATTAAATATGTCTTTTATATTTATTATGCTTTTAATCTGTAAGTCAATCAAAATATACTCATTTTATTGCTTCTTAAACAGTAAATTACATGTCAAGATATATCAGTTGAACAATTTAAGTATTTTACCTCATCTGTTTCATGGATAATCAAATAATTCAATAAGATTAAATCGAGATTTTGTTTTTATAAAGAGTCCTGCTTATTAATAAATTGTTTTTTTTTTCTTTAATCATGCCTTTTATCAAAGTCTATTCAAATTAAATTGTTTTTATATACATATGTATCTGTATGTTTTTGTGTGTTTATGCATGCGTCTGACATTTGGAAAATGTATCAATCATTTATTATTAATTTATGTATAAGTCAAGCACAAGTTGTGTTTCTCAGATTTAGTAATTTGTTTCTTTTTTCGGTTTTTATATTAACTTTTCTTAAATTTTGATCCACATATAAAAGGATGTTGGTAATGGCAAACTTTCTATAGATCCGATAACACAGCAGGTATCATTTCCGCCAAACTTTTGCCAGTTGGAAAAGGTTTTCGTTGATGCCACAACCAACTACAAATACCCCGATTGGCTTTGTGAACGTGCAATATTTGCACCAGAAAAAGATGACGTCAACAAAATGAATTATCAAATACAACTTAAAATTCCTAGCAAACCAATGAAATACAATTTCATTGATACAGTTGTGGAGGAGAACGAAGCTACTAACTACCCAACCGAATTTTTAAACTCATTAGCAAAACAACGATAAATCAGACCCAATCCCAGTTGCATTTGACTTTACAGAGCGAATTTCCGTTTCAACGTCCAAGTTATTCACACATCTGAATTCAAAAATCTTGGCCCCGTACGATTTTATTTACTGTGCATCAGGCTTGTAAAAGATTGCAATTTTGTGGAATGCAATCATTAAAAATCATTTATTGAATTAAATTTAAGTGTTGCAGTCATTGACTTCATACGTTAGAATCTCCAATCCAAAAATCATTTGAATCAAAATGATTGCAATAATTTTTTTCCCCCATTCAGTTTGCAGCAATCAATTGAATGCAATCATTTGAGACTAAACAGTTTTGAGTTTAAAACAAATTCAATTTATATGATTTTAATTGCTGTACGTACAATTTATTGATGCGCACCAGGCTTTTAAAAGAATGCAATCTTTTATAAATGCAATCTTTAATGACTTCAATAAAAAGATTGCATTTACGAATCTTTCTTTGAGACTTCAACTTCAAAATAAGCAATCACCATTCATTTGAAATCAAAATGACTGCAATCATTTTTTTCCCCCATTTATTTTGCAGCAATCAGTTGAATGCAATCATTTGAGACTTCATGTATTCCAAGCATTCCTTTGCAGTCCTTGCATTCCTTTGAAGTCCAGCATTCCTTTGCATTCGTTGCATTGGAATGTAAAGGATTGGTGGACTTCAAAGGCTGCAAATGAATGCTGGACTTCAAAGGAATGCAAGGACTGCAAAGGAATGCTTGAAATACAAAAGGTATGCAAGGACTGCAAGGGAATGCCCGGAATGCATGAGGTCTCAAATGATTGCATTCAACTGATTGCTGCAAAATAAATGGGGGAAAAAAATGATTGCAATCATTTTGATTTCAAATGAATGGTGATTGCTTATTTTGAAGTTGAAGTCTCAAAGAAAGATTCGTAAATGCAATCTTTTTATTGAAGTCATTAAAGATTGCATTCATAAAAGATTATTGGTGGGCAAGAAAAAAGAACAAGACCGGAGCGAAAAAAAAAATTAACCCAAGAAAGGATTGGTTTGTGGTGTGAAAATTAAAATTTCGTTTCGCTTTTGACCCTTTATCCTGCTCATCGATAAGCTGCTCGCCTAGTTCAAATAAGTTTATTATAATCAGTTAGGGCCAGTTGTACAATCGTGGTTCAAATATCGTGGTTCAAGTAACCACCAATTTTGACAGATTAGCTATGGAAATCAGTACTTTTTAAAATTTGAGCCACGCTGAACCACGATTGTACAACAGGCCCTTATTGTTCATAGAAAAAACAATCAGTCTTCTTGGGACGATTTCCCTTTTGAAAGTTGGCCTTGTGAAGGATTTTTTAAAGAATGAAATTTGAGAAACTAATATATAATTAGCAAAAATCACCTCAAAGCTGAAAATTTAGAAGAGTGGACAAGAACGTATTTGCTTCAAATTTGGTACACAGAGTTCGTGGGCCATTAATTAGAGGATAAATTTACCTCAAGAAATAACGGTACTTGCCATACAACTGTTATAAAGATGCTTGATTTTCTCGAAAACGTCCCAACGATTTTTTTCAAAAAATTAAAGATGGTTTTTGTCCAATTGTTTTATAGTGAGATGTAAACAAAATGTTTGTCAAGCTTATTAACGGTTCCTCCGATAGATAGGGTTAATGGATTTTAGATGATTTGATAAAACTTGGATACCAAAATGTTTCCAAAAGTGCTTAATTTTAATTTTAATATTTTTTTTTTTTTTTTTTTGTAATTTCGATATTTGAGAAACTAAAAATTGGCATACTTGTTTCAAATTTGCAAAAATTTTAAAAATTATTAAGTAAACATCGATTAACCGCTCTAATGCTTTTGGAGTTTTCATTTAGTAAACTTATATTTTACAACAAAATTTTCTACATGCTTTGATATAAGCTTAAATATTCGTAAAAAGTAGTTTTAGCACTTTTAATAAAAAATTGATTAAAATATGATTTTTTTTTCATATTTTTCACATATATTATAGATACTTATTAAAAAAATATATTAAATTTATTTTTATTAAACTTAATTTTATTTTTGTGGCTACTTTTCACAAGAGCAAGTTCGTGCGAACCAGTCGTGCACTTTGTTTGATTTATTTTGTTTTATTTTAATTTATTTATATTTTTTTATTTATTGTTTTATTTTATTTATTTTAAATAATTTAATTTTGTTTTATATTATTTATATTATTTTATATAATGTTATTTTATTATATTTTTTATTTTAATTTATTTCATATTACTTTATTTTACATATTTTATTGTACATATTATTTTATTTTGTTATTTATTCATATTATTTTATTTTAGTTTCTTTTATTTTTGAGAGTAAAAGTTGAGAGTGAAAGTGAAGTGAATGGTTACAAAAACGAGACAGAATAAATTTTAAAAATGATTGTTTGTTAAGATCACAAGAGCAAACAAAATGTTATTTGAACAATAAAAAAAAAAATAAATAGCTAAGCTACCTTGGCAACCCTTCATTGCAATGAACTACTACGGGCTTCCAAACTTGGTATTCTAGAAAGAACAATTAATCACCAAAATTAAATCAAATAATTTTCTTTATCAATCGAGTAGTAAACGTCCTCGTACCTTCACATATTTAACTTAGGAAAAAAATATTGGGGCACATTCATATAGTTGTTTTTAAACTAGGGGTTTGCATAACCTGTTTTAAGGTAGGTATGAAATGGCGGTTATTCTGCTAGAATAACCCAATTAGCGCTTGGTGCGCCGTTTTCATACCATAAACTTATGAGACCTATCTTTTGTTGAGGTTGAGGGATATCGTTTTGATTATTTTAAGGTTTTAAAGTTTGGACTTTGGAGTTATGTTGCTTGGGAGTGAATCCCTTTGTTTCCAACTTCCATAGTAAATCAAGGGATCCTCGGATACCCCACTCAAAGGAAGAGTCCTATTCCCCCCACCAGGCTTTTAGCTCCGATATGCGACTGTCTTCGCTGAAAAACCTATTCAGGCAGGGTGCTGGATGGCTTAGTCTATAACCAGTCCCATCTAAAAGGTTAGGTATTGATATGCTGTTTATTACTTATTATAACCATTTAGTTGCTTTCATAAAACCAATTAGATCCCCTGCGTGTCATCGCACTTCATACCAAACCAGAAGTATTTTTTTCCAAGAAAAACCCTTCTTTTTTTGGTTTTTCCAAATTTGACCTGTTCACGCCAATTATTAGTTAGGGAATTATCCCTTTTTTATTTTTTATTACATACCATCCGATTTTAATCAGATAATAAAAAAAAACGAATTAACTTTTTACTATACTTACTAGTTTTACTTTTAATTTTTTTTTAATTTCTCAAAAACTAAGATACATTTTGGCATCCGATTTTCCGTTTTTGACTAAAAATTCATAAGAGCATTGAATTTTGAAAATAAAAATAATAGTTAATTACATAAAATTTAGAAAAAAGTTAGTTTAACATTTTTTTTTTTTAGTTTTTTTTTTCAAAATTTTGAGGTTGAAAATTATTTTTTTTAAAACTGTTCACTTAAACAACTTTATTTAAAAATTAAATAAAAGATTAGTTTTCTGGCTTTCCAAAAAAATATAACAACGCTTTGTATCATTCACCGTTGTTTTTAAATAGTTTTTTTCTGATTTAAGTCAAGTTTTTAGAAAATTGACCCTCCTGCCTAAATGGAGGGAAATAGACCCCCTCTCCCATACGATTTTTTTCTTGTCTTAACACGCTCAAGCTTTTTGGTGCACCTTATATTAATCACCCTGTATAACAAACTCCAAGTTTTTTTTTTGAAACAACTTAAGCATTGTTTTTTTTATTCAAACTTAAAAATTTAATTCAACTGAAATTGAAGTGTTTCTCAATTTCAAACTCACATTACTTTGTATGATTGACACCACCAAACTTATATACAATAAGGCAATCACATCACATTTCTTTTCTCATTTTCAGTTTTTCAATGGATTCCAATATTCGTTCGTTACAAAGAAAATTCTATTTCTTTTCTTCGTTTATTTGTATACATGCGTTGCTTCTTTCAATTTTGTTTTTCTCGGGTTTTTTTTTTCTTATAGGAATTTACCGAGCCATGTTTAAATTGCCCAGCTTCTTTTGAATTTATTCGAAGACAACGTCTTCAGATTGTTTTCCTTTCTCTGGCCTCTCTCTAGTTTGCTTCTCTAAAAGGTTTTTCTTTTGTTTCCTTTGTCTACTTTCTCATTTTTTTTTAATCCTTTTGTTTCCTATTTTGTTTGCAAAAAAAAGGTGAAATATGTGTTCTTTGTCACTATCGTCCTCGTCTCTTGTTATATTTGCAATTAGAAGCGAATCAATGAGCTTTAGGCGCCTACTTGACCTCATAAATCTATCAAAGGAGACTTATATTTGAAGAGCGAGACGTAGAGCTATATCTATTATAGAGGTATCCGTGTTTCTTTGTTTCTATTATAGAAGTATCTTCTTAAAACGCACATTTATTATCTACGTACAAAGTCCTTAAACATACATTGAAACCGAATGGAAGACACACAAAAAAAAAAAAAAACAGCACTGTTGAACTATTTATCGCTGTACCAAGGATCATCTATTTTCTATATAAGTATAGGATTGTATGAACATGAAATACATTGAAAGATTTAATGTACCCAAGAACAGATGTCTTCGAATTTCTTTCCACTGCTTACATATTTATGCTCCATTGATCCTGAATCCAATGCACATAATCGGAAAATAAATATTAATTAAAACAGATTCATTTGGTTCGTCTTCTGTTAATTTTTTTTTTGTGTAATGTCCTTCTTTGAGAACTAGCTATGCTTTTCTGGCATAGAGAATCTCATATCTATATGATGTTTTAGTCCTTTGGTCTTTTATTATTGAAAACCTCATTTAAAGACAAACTCCCAGTACTGTGCATAGCAAGCATATAAGCACGCATCACTGAACTCGTGTACTTAATGATATCAGAATAATCCGCAATTTTCACAATTCATCCAACCGGTATGTCATCCGTAGTTATTCACCCTTGCTTCAAAAAGGATAAGGATATGATGGTTATGGGGTATATAGTGCCTCTCACGCACCAGTTCCTGTTTCTAGGACAGAAAAAAGGGAAAAAGAATAAGAACAGACAAAGCGGAAAGTGAAAGCACAAAAGCCTACACAGAACGGGTATAGTCATAGCAGGTTGAATTTTACATCAGGAGTGGATTTATATTATCTACCGGCCTTGATGCAATATTTTAATAATAGAAACTTTACTTTATAGTGGGTTTCTGCAGTCGGTTTTTTTTGCAAACCGAGAAATTTTAAATAGTCTAAAGTGTGCACAAAATTCAAAACTTAAATATTTTTGTAGTAAAAATCAATTTATCAATTGCAATAATAAAGAATTTTGCAGCAGGGACAGATCGATGTTGATAGTCTATGGCGGTCATCTGTTCAATCGGTTGTTTGTTAAAAAATAATTGCTGAAAAATCACCATGACAAGTCGCACAAACCAATGATAGAATTTTGTTTTCAACATGAGTGTTTGTATGTGCAAACGTTGCTCCCATTGTACGGCGACCAGACCACGTGGTGTCCCTTCAAATTGTCTAAAGTGTGCACAAAATTCAAAACTTAAATATTTTTGTAGTAAAAATCAATTTATCAATTGCAATAATAAAGAATTTTGCAGCAGGGACAGATCGATGTTGATAGTCTATGGCGGTCATCTGTTCAATCGGTTGTTTGTTAAAAAATAATTGCTGAAAAATCACCATGACAAGTCGCACAAACCAATGATAGAATTTTGTTTTCAACATGAGTGTTTGTATGTGCAAACGTTGCTCCCATTGTACGGCGACCAGACCACGTGGTGTCCCTTCAAATTGACTCTCCAAGACGAACGGTGTGATAAGCAATCAGCCAACATCCAAACTTCGAAAGAACTCCAAATCTATCGGAAACTTAGCCGCTGTCCGCGATGGTGTGACCAGAAACGGTGGCTTCTTGAAGTAGACAAGAAGTCATCATTTCACAGGCTTTATCTTGGCTAATTTATCAGTGGGATATTAGAAGGTTAATCTAAAAGATCCAATAACTGAGCTCAAAATTAATGGACTGGCGAAAAATAATCTTAGCGGAATTTTTTGTTGAATAGCTGTGTTAATAAGTAAAATATCTGTATATGGGATGACGACAATCCTTTATTATAGGTGGCAACAATTCAACTAAAAGTTGCAATCGGTGCGGGTCTTATAACCAATTTTGTATGGTTCCAGTTTATTTTATAAGAGCAACATCTAGTACCAAAAGGACGGCACGCTACTTGCGATTTGAACCGATCAGACTTTTTCTTGTGCAATTTTCTTAAGGAACAAGTATATAGCTTAGTACAGACGATTGTCAAGTCTTACAATATTATCAAATCAGTCAATGGTCTGACAATGCCTGCCAATGATCTGATAATAACCAACTATCTGATAATGCGAAATTGTGTGTTCACACGGTTGGTAGATTCTGTCCCATTGTCTGACAATTTCATTGTCAGATGTTTGGCTGACAATTTTATTCCTGACAATATTGGCAGAGTAAAAATTGTTAGTTTACATGGTTGGTAAAAAAAAAAAATGGTTCGATCAGCTGTCAGACATTGACAAAAACGTCAAAACTTGTTTGAACTTGAGGCGGTGTTTCTATAAAAAAAAATCATTTCGTGTGAAAATTGTAAACTTTACTATTTTTTGGATAGAAATAAACTTTTATTCACTATACAATAAAAAAAAACATGTCATGCAAAACATTTTTTCTACAAAAAAAAACTATCCGCTTCTGACAAAATTGTGTCCAAAAGAAAATTGTGCGCAAAAAAAATATAAACAAAAATGGAACGAAGAAATTAACTTTCAATTTTGGCTGCTTATGTTTTGGAAAACAACGGGGAATAATTCCATTAATAAACAATTTAATCAAAAAGCCAAGAAAACAACAATTTATATAATTAGGTAGTTATGAAAATCACTGAAATAAATTGAAATGTAAACAAAAAACACAAATTCAATTTCTGAGCCGAAAGCATTCATTTATTATTTCCTTTTCGTGAAATGTAAAAACTTTTCAAATTATTTTCTTTATATAAATATACGTTTTTTCATTCCGAAATTATGAAATATGTGTATTATTTAAAACTATTTATATGCCGATTTGAATAATTACAAGAACAAGTCACAGTAAAAATTGTCTGAAAATGAAAAAAATTGTCAGATGTCTTATCCAACCATATCTGACAATTTTTTTCACAGCCACACAATTTTCTAATTGTATGGCAATAAAAAATATTGTGTGTTCAGACGTGTTCAGTTTGGTAAGATGATAAATTTGACCTATGTCCGTTCCAAGCTGAGCTGATGGTGTTAAGAATTCCTTATTAAGGAGGATGAAGAAGTAAAATTATTGATATCGAATGAAGAAGTGACGAAAAATCCCCACATTTTTACTATGAAGCAAGTTATGCATTCGTACAAAAAAAAAATTGAGATAACAATCAAACATGACATTACGATGAAAGCGAAGACGAAAAAAGTGGGTTTGGAAATTCTGCCTGTCTGTCTGTCCGTCTGTATGTTAGTCTGCATGTATCAGGCACCTACATTTGGTATGTACGGTTTGTGGACTATCCCTCATATAACGGTTTTGGAAAAGCTTAATTTTCTCGAAAACGGCTCCAACGATTTTCTTAAAAAAAATTACTAATGGTTTCTGTCTGATTTTCTTTTGTAAAAAAAATGTTGGCAAGCCTATAAACGGTACCTCCTAAGAACCGTTATTTTTTTATTGAGCTATCTCAAGAACTGTTAATCAATTTTAAACCAAAAATGTTGTTTAGATAGGTCTAGATAACTTGAACAAATTTTAATACCATCATTTTGCAAATAAGATTAATTTTAATTTTAATCAAATTTTTTATTTTTTTTTTGTAAATTCCATTTTTGAAAAATGCTTTGTGATTGGTATACGGTGCACCAAAAAGCTAGAGTGAGTAGGTTGTGTTAAGAAAAGTACAAAATCGTATGGTAGGGAGGTCTATTTCCCCCCGTTTAGGCCGGAGGGATTTTTCTAAAAAATTGGCTTACATCAGAAAAAAAAAACCTTTTAAAAACAACGATAAAACCTACAATGTCATGGTATATCTTTTTTAAAAGCCAGAAAGCTTTTTTTATTTTTTTATTAATAAAGTTGATTTAGTGAACATTTAAAAAAAAAAAATAAGTTTCTAACTTGAAATTTTGAAAAAAAAAAAATTTCAAACTATTTTTTTTCAATTTTTTATGTAAATCTGGTTTTTTGTTTTTAAATAAATCCTTCTTTCTGTTTTCTGTTTTTAAGTAAATCCGGTTTTCTGTTTTTAAATAAAAATTAACAAGATCGTTGAGTTTTGAAAACAAAAATTATAATGAATTACCTTCTTAAAATTTTGAAAAAAATTAGTTTGAAATTTTTGTTTAATTTTTTTAATTTTGTGTTTGAAAATTATTTTATTAAAAACTATTAACTAAAATAACTTTTTTTGAAATAAAATAAAAGAAAGGATTTCTGGCTTTTTTAAAAGGTGTAGCATATTTGTGTATATAATTTTGATAAGTAATCTTCTTATATGAGCAGCGATTGGCACGCTTGCGGGCTCGGCTAAGCGGTAGTGGTGTGGGAACTTTGCTGCTCTTCACAATGCTATCAAATTTATCGTGCCAGGTTTCTGGATAGAAATTTCAAGGAATAAATTGAAGAAAATATTTTGTTCTCCAAGCATACTATGGAGAATTGTTTTACCACGATAAATATAACTATATATCTATGAAACGAACCTTCATTAAACGAAGACAAAATATAATAAAATATAATAAAAGGCATCTGTAATATGAGCGAGCGCCATGATGTTATTGGCACTCAATATTACCCTCCCATTCGCAAACCGCAAAGCTCATTGCGCCATGACTACTCCGGCTCAACTTGTTATACAAGGAGTAGTCCCTGTCTCCTTTAGTCTCACATAAATCAACACACGATCAACTATTGGTTAAATTTTCAGTACATGATTAATATTTATTCAATCTAATCCAGAAACAAATGAAAACTTAAAATACATAATACTTCATTGATAAATATTTCCTCGTGGTATATATTTGTAATTAGCTTATTTAATTAAAATCATATTGAAATAGTATTAAATTACGATGGCCGATTATATTTTCTTTTTCAATAATGACCTTAAGAAACGTATTTATATATATATATATGTTAAATGGAAGCAAAAGATTTAAGATTAAGATTTAATTGTTGAAAATATATGAATTAGGGATAGCAAGATATTATATATATAAGCTCATGCCAAAGAAAAAAAAATAAATTTTACGAGATTGTTAACATTAATGTGTGTACTCACTTTTATCCAGATTAATATTATAAATTTTGTCGACGCACTTTCCGCTGGTGAAGTTTGAGCTCAAATTTCAGGCTGTTGAAAGTTTGTCGTATCCTATACGCGTTTTGACAGAATTTTAATTATTAGATATTTGTATAATTTTTTTTTTTTCAGTGGCTAAAAACCTTTTTTTTTCTCACTTCTAAACGGTAAAACTATATCTTATTATTCTACTTTTCATGTATATATATATTCCTTAGTTAAGCACGTAATTCTCGTGTGTTTAGTTAGATTAAAGTTCTATTTAAGCATCTAGGTTTAAGCTACTTTAGTTTTCTTTTACATATATATTTTTCTGTGAACACTTAATTAGAGCACGTTTTTTTAGTTTTTTTATTCCTTTTTTTTTGTAGGGTCCTATACGCTATTTTTTTTTGTACGACCACGCGATCTTGATGCTAGGGAAAAAGTTACTGCTGTATCACAAACTTAAATTTCTCTATGCAATTGCTTATTGGAATGAAACTCCGGTACTATATTGCTTTACACTTTCTGGCGGTTCTCAGTCTCATGTTTGATAGCATTGTGAAGAGCAGCAAAGTTCCCACACCACTACCGCTTAGCCGAGCCCGCAAGCGTGCCAATCGCTGCTCATATAAGAAGATTACTTATCAAAATTATATACACAAATATGCTACAAAGGTATACATGACATTTCGTTTTTCTTATGTCAGCAATTTTTTTTTTTTTAGAAAAATGCCCCTCCCACCTAAACGGGGGGAAATAGACAGCCCCTCCCTGACGAATTTTTCTTTTCTTAACCCAGTCTACTCGCTTTAGCTTTTTGGTTCACCGTATAAAATCACCATGTTTACCTAACCTACGTATAGAATAAACAATAAAATTGAACACCTGATTAACTTATATTGAGTAGATAGTAGATACCTTCTGCTACTCTGTACTATTCAAACCACCACCCATCATTACTTTCAATAAGATATATTTAATATTGAAGAAATTTAAAAGTGTTTCGCTCTAGTCGATTAACAAAATAAATCCGCTAATGTTTCTGATGTTAACAAAAAGTTTAATTTCGTATGTGGCTTTGATATGCCAACCCTAAACCAACCCTCGTCATCTCAAATGAATGAATCTTGGAATTTTCTGAGTTCATTTGATTTGTTTACGAGATGTGGTTGCTTGATTTAGCGAAATTCTTAACACTTCATAATGTTGTCAGCAAATATAGCAGAATGGCACAGTATTTTACTTCGAAACAGAATACATATCTGGATTATGGCGTTAAACACAAAATTTATATAAATATAAGTAAATCACCGAATGACCGACCTCCTTGGGTGAATCTTTATAATAACGGGGATAGGCTAGCTATGCTCTAATATACATCTGACAAGCATAATCCCTAAATGGTCGCATTGGGAACTGGCGCTATTTTATTTGAATATATCTATGTGACTTATGCAACGTATACCAGAACCGAGGCTCACCATAATTCTAGTATCTTTTTTTTATAGTTGATACCCTTTATTCATTTTAATCATGGTTTATATCTATACCGACCCCGAGTCTTATGTTTGTTTTTGTGTGCATGTATATCATTTAGAAGCGCCTTCTTTCTTATTTTACATGCCATCCTTAGCCCATATACTACATATACATATATATATTTTTTTTTTATTTGTTTGGTTATTTTCGGTGTGTTTTACTTTTTTGTGTTTGTCATTGGGAAATCCCTTTGCATACGAAACAAAGGATTTTCCATTTCTCTCTGTGATGTGGTTTTATGAGAAAAATTATAAAAAAAAACCAGAAATGTAAAAAAAAAGTAAAAATAAAAACAACACTTATGTACAGATGAAACGTAAAACAAAATACCTAAAGAAAAAGTAATGGAATCGTTTTGCATTTCTCTTAGCACGTTGATTCTTTTTTTTTTTTAACCAAAAGGAATTCGAAGTCCTTGTACCTATGTAGGTTTCTGCTAAGTGTAAGTAAAGTTTTTGTTTGAATTTCCTTGTTTATTTCTGGTTTCGTATTGAAACTTTCATGTTAAAACGTGAATCTCAGTTTAATTTTCTTAAGTCGTTTTTTTTCAACTTTTTAGGACCTTACACACAAAAATTAAGAGTAGGTAGGTATGTAGGTAATGCATTTCCATTTTTTCATAGAAATATATTAACTATAGGTTCTGAGAACTGAGGAACTTTTTTAATGGTTAGAGAAGTCAAGTAAAAATCGTGTGTATGTTGGAGAGAGAAAGAAGTTATTTTAAAAGAAAATATTGAATTTTAATTTAAAGTTTTAGTGCTTTTTTTATTGATTTACAGAAATTAACATATTGAGTTGGTTATTGGTTATTGTATGTTCCGGAAACCTACATGCGGATGATCATGTTAATGTACGATATCCCCCGCGGAGTCACCGAAATATTTCCATAAAGTATTCACAACCGCATTCAGGGTTTGTGGGGGCCCAAACGGAGAGGAAACAAATTGTAGGCATTTTTAAATAAAGTAGATATTTTTATTCAATAATAATTTTATTTAGATATTTGAAACACAAATGAAAGTCACTTTGAAAATATTTAATTTCTGTCACTTAAAAAAAAAAGCGTGATTTCTCCGAAGTCCGTTTCCTTTTCCAAATCACTCTCTAAACTCTAAACAAATCAACAAGTCTTCTTTGTTTCGTCACCGGATGTTAATAATTTTCATTCTGAGATGCTGAAAGTTGGTAAATTACTGTTGAAAATCATCTGCTAGAAAATATTATACACTTTGTATAAAGCTCCCTTTTCATTCTTTGTGAATGAATGAATCTAAAAAAAAAGGGCACGACTGGTCGCACAAACTTGCTCCTGTGGCAAGTTACTTTCGTGTAGATGACTGGAAAATTCTTTTGGCCAGTTTTTTTGTGAAAAAAAATATTTTCTGTAGTTTATGTTTTGAAATAAGTAGGTAGTACTTAAAAATAAAGTGCCCTACTATGGGTCTCACGAACTTGTTTTGGAGACAAGTTTACCACGAAAATAAAATTAAATTTGATAAAAATAAATTCAATCATTTATTTATATAAATTTGTAGGTACCTATAAATAAAAAAAAATCACGAATTACAAAAGTGCTAAAACTTCTTTTTAAGAAGATTCAAACCAAAATCAAAGTTATGCATTTATTGCTTAAATATAAGATTACCAAAAAAATTTATTCCAAAATCGTTTTAATTATAAATCGATTTTTACTTAATAATTTGTATACATTTAATTCTGCAAATTTTAAGTATGGAAATATTTTCCATATATTGAATTTACAAAAAAATTTAAAAAAAATTAAAACTAAAACTAAGCACTTTTGCAAAGTTATAGTACTACTTTGATCTAATCATCTCTAGATTCTAGACCTTTCTAAAAATATTTTGTTTACGTAGTTAAAATCGAGAAAAAATAACGGTTCTAAAAGAGGTACCCAAAATAGGCGTGGAAATTTTTTTTTTACAATTGGTCAAAATACAATCAAACGAAAACTATAGCTGATTTTTTTGAAGAAAATCTTTGAAGACGTTTTCGAGAAAATTAAGGTTCTTCATTTCGGTTATAACATGGTAGGTACCTTTTTTTTTTAAGCTAAAAAAAAAATTCAATTTCTCATCTGTGGAATTGTTCACAAACCCTATAAATACCAAATTTAAAGCAAATCGTTTCAGCCGTTTAGGCTGTAGTTTAGTTACTGATACAACCAGACTGACTGACAAACAGACAGACAGACTTCATCGTAATGTCATAAGACTGCAAATGGCTCTAGATTCTAGAACATCAGGTTAACGTAAGATTTAGGTGAAATGGGTTTTTAATAGATTGTTGAATAGGGCTATACGATGGTGAGCACTTTGATTATAATCATTTTTTTTCTCACATTTTTTTTGTTTATTATAAATAATTATTTTCTAACTACAAATAAAGTAATAAAAAAATAAAAAAAGTTTATTTCTAAAAACGTGTTTAACCTCAATTTGAGGCAATTTATTTTTCTAACACATTTTAAATAACATTAAGAAGAAAAAAATGCATCCCGTTTAACATTACAAGACAAATAGAGTAACTTTATCAACTTGTTTTTTTTTTGATTATTTCTTTTTTAATCAACCCTCATTCCATTATATGATTTGTGAAATTGAAAGTACGTTAAGAAGAATGTATAGGTAATTGAATTCATTGTTGTTATATTGTACTATTTGTACTGTAGAATGTCAGTTTTTATTACTTGACCATTCTGTTAATTAGTCTCCAGCCAAAGATAGAAAGAAACGAATAATAATATTCGTAAACGAGTAAATAAAAAATTCGTTTAAAAATTGGTGGTAGCGCCTTTAAGTTGTTGTTGTTGTTCAAACACATTCAATGAAAAATTAACAGAATGGTCAAGTAATAAAAACTGACATTCCACAGTACAAATAGTACAATATAACAACAATAACAACTCAAATAGTATGGTCGTACCAAATCTTCCAACCTCTCCCCCTTTGATATGTGCTACGAATTGTAGTCTATCAAATAAGGTTAGGAGAAAATGGAGGCGGAACAAAACAACATACTTAGAGGCGCTTAGAAAAATGTTGAAGCTCCAAATGCGTTTGAAAAAACAAACAAACATAACATCTCGACCTGTGTCGTCAGTGGTCATAAGCGGTGGAATGCGTAGTGCATACGACTTCGAAGACTGAGTAAATCTGAAGGCGTGGGTTCAAATCTCACGAGGTGCATGTGAAAAAGTTTTTCATAATAAAATTGGATTAAAGCTCAATACCACTAAAAGGAGACTGATGAAAGGAATTGGCAATCCTTGAAATAGCTATATCTCCAGCCAAAGATAGAAAGAAACGAATAATAATATTCGTAAACGAGTAAATAAAATTCGTTTAAAAATTGGTGGTAGCGCCTTTAAGTTGTTGTTGTTGTTCAAACACATTCAATGGGTAATTGAATTCTCCAAAAGATTGATTATGAAGACTAAAATCAACAATTACGAACTTATTGCGCTTTAAAAGTCAATAAAAATTACAAATTTAAAAAAAATACCCAACGTTGGGCTCTTTTGAATGAGTCATAGCTCCATTATTATTGATTGTATAAAAATTTTCTTACTTGTAGGAAATTTTGTTTTGTACAAGTTTAGAGATATGTTCTTTTTTCGATAAAATATACCAGAAAAAAGTTATACCCAAAATAAGGAAAAAAGTTATATATCTATTATATTTTTTAAATCCATCCAAACATATACTATACAACATATCAAAAAATTAGAACAACTCAATATATTGTAGGTTAAAACTACTTTATTTACTGTTAGATTATTTACTTTAGATTAAAAAAAAAAAATTGCGTAAATAAACATTAAATTGATCACGATATAGCTCAAGAAAAAAATAACGGTTGTATGGGAGGTACCGTAAATAGGCTTTTTTGTTAGCAACTTATTAAAAGACAGTCAAACAAAAACCATATCATTTTTTTTTTGGAGAAATATGTTGGAGCAGTTTTCGAAAAAATGAAGTTTCTTTTTAAGGATTATTATTTCAAGTTCCATTTTTTTGTGCTAACTAAATATTTCAATTTCTCCAGTGACTCACTTTTTAGAATTCGCTTTCTTCGTTATTTTTAATTTGATTGTATAACAAAATTTTTTTTTACGAACTCATAACTTGTTTTACAATCGCAAGTAATAGTTTTTATACAAAACCAATACTTGCCACACTATACCTACCTTACCAATGAGCAAAGCTGTTTGTTATTGCATGACGTGAAGTCCCAGTCTTTTAACTTATATTTCGGAATGCATTCCCATTCTTAATACCAGTATCTACTTTAACTTACAAAATAAAATCCCAAATCATTTTGAAATCTTACTAAAATAAGGTACAGCAAAAAATGCTGTACCTATAGGTGTCGCTCATGGATCTAAAAAGCCAGTCGTATATCAATACATATTCCTATGAAGTTAGGTAAATCCATTCGCACCGTTTTTATACAAAAGATACTTTTCTGCAACGTTTAACACGAATCGGTGTATTATCTAAACTTGAAATTTCGATTTCGTCACGAATCGTGTTAGTTGTATGCAAGTTTTTAGAAATCACACGCAACTGCAATCACATTACAAACCACACAAATAAAAGTCAGACGAAATTCTGAAACCCAGGTTTTTGGTCTTCTTGATCATCCTAATTATGAATTTTATTCTATATATTATCTAAAAACAGTTTTAAGGGTTTTATTGTATTATGCCTGTGTTGTACTGGGTTTAGAACTACTTTGAACTAAAACCACAAAGTGCCAAAATTAAGTTTAGTTAATTCTCAAATCAAAAAATGTTGAATATCTAAAGGTTCCCATTACTTTTCGACAAAGATGTTAACATTGCTTTATGTTCTACAAGAAATTCAATTAAATTCCTAACAACAATTGCGAATTAGTTTACGGAAATAGGTATACGCACTTTACCTTTAGCTCATTTTCCCACTTACACATTTTTTCACATATTCCAGTTAAAAAAATCCCTTTATTTTTATTCTCACAAAACCACTTTTAATTTTAAGGGAAAGAAGGGTAGGTATACACGAAAAGTATAAACCGTTTTAATCCTTCGCGCAACTGAGTTGTTCCTAAAATATAAATCTTCAACAACACTGACGGAATAACATAGAAAATTAAGTAAAATTGTAATTTGCCATTCAATGCACGTATTGGTTGGTCTATTTAACTTCTCAAAATTTCAAAATTCCTTTGTCAAAGTATGAACATGAATATACCATACAATGCTATCCTTAAGATAATATTTGGTACTTTTCTCTTGTCATCGTTGTAACTTGCAACTATATATATATACCTACTCAACATTAAGCCACAAATTCTACGCAAAATTACCCAAAGTGACACGATTAACCTTCTAAGGGTGGATTAAAACAACTTGTATGACACTCTGTTACGGTTCTTTGTTGGATTTTACAAAAAAAATGAAAAATTTAATACGATATTATGATGGCGTGTGTCCTTGAAAACTTATATTTTTACCCTAAAAAACCAAACACGCACGCACAAAAATATTTTTACATATAAACATATATAACATACCTACGTTTATTTTATGAAACATAACCTCCATCCTTTCTCTCCTATATCGCCACACAAAACATAACGGCACACATTATTGTCTGGGCAAAAAAGGCAAAATTCAGTGTTCATGGAGAAAATAGAAAATTAAGGAGCTTTCTTATATAAACGAAGCCAACCAGGAGCGTGTGTTTATTTGCGTAATAATGTCATTACACAGGAATATAATAAATCCACCTGCCTCATGCCAGGACACAACATAACAATTTTAAGAAAGGCCCCTAAACCACCCTTGTACGACCCACAACCAACCCATTACATGTCAGTAATTTATGCCAATGAAGTTGGTTCATTGTTAAAAAAAAAAAAAAAAATGAGGTCCTTCGACTTCGTATGTAGGGTTACGACTTGAAGTCGGCCCGAGGGGCGATAATGGTAGAATGGTTTCTTTTCTTGTTATTCACTCGTATGGTAGAACTCCTGGCGCACAGGATTTCACCTTCTTTTTTTTTTTGCACCTATTCATTCACATTGGCAACCGACGACTTCCTCATTCTATCGCAATTTTGTTTCAAGCCACCTCACTTTTTCTAGAGAACCGTTCATTGCCATTTTGATGATTTCAACTTGAAGAATTAAATTATTTCTACCAAGTTGAGTTTCAGTTACTAATTACGAATATGAAACCTAACAGGATATACATTAAGCAGCACATGTATTGTATATGTGTATGTGAATTTGTCTTCCTGATTTTCTCACATATAAACAAAAATACACTTCAAAGTAGCAAAAACGGCACGTTTTCAGGTTCAAGGAAGATTCTTGGTTGATTGAATACAAAACAAAAAATTAAATAAAATATTTCGTAGGTAAGGGATTGGCAGTATAAATTCCAATCTACGAAATGTACCTAACCTATGTTATACAGGGTGGCCCGATCCGGTAACAGTCGGCCGATTTGTTTTGTTTTAAATACGAGATGGGAGCATCAATTTTCGATAACAATTTTGCTTTTTTTACCGCAGTTTCAAACGTTTTGACGAACATTTCTGAAGTTTTTTGAAATATCGTCAAATATCTCTGTGTTTTAGCAGTTGTCGAAAAACGATTGGAAAATCTATGCCGAAATTGGCGTTGCGTTGGGCCAAAATTACGGACGAAATACTTATACTTACTAAGTTGCCGCTATTAAAGGGGAAAGGGACCTAACAAATGGATTTCCGGCTTGCTGAAGGTGGCGGATGTCTAATTTAATTTGATCATTCTCTACCGAAGAGCATCATTAATTCTGTTGATGATTTTCACTCTTTTGTAGAAGCTCCCTGAAAATTTGTTCCGATAGGTTTTACGGTCTCATAATTTCAGTTTTTCAACGTTGAATCCAGTCCTAATGTTTGATGTTGCCAAAAAGCACCTGTATAGTTTAGCAATAAAAGTTCGAGTATCAGGAAATCTTTGAGGATGTTGAGATATGAGAGAATTTAAAACAATCATGTTCTTACCAGCGGAGCTGTAAATGATTTAAATGATTTAATGAAAGCAGACTGCAAACAGTTTTAATTCTTATTCATTTGGAACTCAGTGATTTGAAATTACTTAATTAAAAATTTTTAAATACCATTAATTTTAAAGTCAGTGATTTGAACGACAAAATTCTAAATGAATTAGAAAAGCGTGATGCAATATTATTCATTTTGAATCCAGCCTTTGAATTTGCAATTTAATTTCGATTATATATTTATTTTTTATTTTAGTGAAAATTGAAACAAAACATCATGAATTCTGAAGCCTATTTGGATTCATCGATTAAATTCAATAGAATTTAAACATTCTGAATTCTCAATTTATTTTGAATTTAAAGACTTAAGTCACTGAATGCAAAATGAATGTTATTTGAACAAGCTGAATTTTGAAATCATTGATTTAATATTCCGAATTTGAAGAAAATGACAAAATAAAAAACCTGAAGTCGGAAGTAATTTCGAGTGCAGTGAGTGATTTCAGTTTATGGATTTCAAGCTTAATTAAGATTTCCCGTAAATGCATTCGCAAAATGATTTTATTATTTTACATCACTGCTTCCCAGGAACGAAGTAAAAAAGCTGTAGTCCAGTTCCTGAAAAATGTCGTGAAGCCTCTGTTTTCCGAGTGTGGCAACAGTTCAAGACTTTTTAACAAAATTTTATGTGTCGAAAGCAATTCAGCATCCAACAAACTGATTTTTCCCATCGAATTGGAAGTATCTATAACTGTTATTACAGTCTTGCGTTTCTTGATCATTTGTTTCTTGCTTTTGAACCTAATGAGGGGCTCTTAGTTATATCAGCTTTCAGGTTTGTGGTTTGCATAGGTATCAGAAAACTGCTCTCTGTTTCAAGAGTAGTACTATACCGATATTCAGAATTATCGAACTCCGAGACTTGCCGATGTATATCTTATTTCCTTACGAAAATCAAAAAAAAAATACAGTTCCTCCATTTGGATAAATAATATAACATTTTTCGATAGAATGAAGGTGAGTAATTGGGGGCCACCCTGTATACGTAGAAAAAATACTGCTGAAGGATTTCTATTTTTTTTCTCACAACTTGATGTTGTAAATTAAGTTGAGCTCGCTTCTAATGAGTGTGTGTTACTCACTGGGGAGTACATTATATTCTGAATGTTCTTTGCATATACAAGCAGGCAAAAAATTACCGTTCTTTGCTCATATAAATCGTTATTTTTCATCTAGCTAATTCTAAAATAAAAAAATGATAAAGCACCAAAGTGTCGGAAAGCATCTAATTTGTTAAAGACGTGAACTTCCCTAATGTGTTCTTACTTATATGTAAAAAAAAAAATGGAAGCACAGATAGGTACAAATAGTTAATCCATGGCATTTTGATTTTAACGCAGCGCGGTGTCATAAGGTTTCAAGGGTTCAAGGATATTGTTTGTTGAGTTTCTTTTAACTTTTGTTTACAATCTTCTTTAGCTTAAGCTGATGTTAATATTACCTATAAGCTTGCTTAACAAATTATGTTAAAAGAAAAAATATAAAAATTGCTAGCGGGGGGTGCAAACAACGGATTAACACGGGTAAAGTAGAACATAAAGTATATGATTATCCATGTAATGTATGTGTACAACTGTATACATTATGTATTTATATGATTAAATCAAAAATGGTTGAAACTGGAGAAGAAAATAATATTACAGAACTTGCATGATTCCTCAAATCGGCAAATTTAATAGCGAGATGCTGAAAACTATGGAATAACTAGCTGAAAAAAAAAAAATCAGAAGCGAACGTATCAAAATATTTAATAGATCCTTTCTAGGGTAGTAGTATGTTCGAACAATGGCTTTTTGAGCACAACTCTTTTGGGCTTATTATAGTGTCTCAATGCAGAATGCTTTCGCTCAATCTCAGAAGACAAAGATGTTAGATTAAGTTAAAGGTAACCGATATTGAGCATTTGCAATGAGTCAAAGCTCAAATTTGTATGCAAAATCCTTGTCTCACAGTTCATTGTCTCAGTTTCACGCCTTTGATTGTAAAGATGAATTTACTAGGCGCATTTTATAGTGAGGAAGAAACTAAAATAAAAAAATCATTATAACTGTTTTTTAGTTAAGTTTATTAAAAACAATAGAGGTACTATCAAAAAGAAGTAAAAAAAGTACACAAAAAAAAAACTGCGACCAAGATTTTAATAGCGCCGTATCATATACGTTTTTATCAAAAGTTCGAAAACAATTTTTTACAAAATTTCAAGCATGTAGAAAATTTTGCTGCATAAAATATTTGTTTACCAAAAAAATATTCCAAAATATTAGAGCAGTTTTTAAATAAATCAATGTTTACTTTAAAAAAAAAAAAGTTTTTTGCAGACTTCATCGGTAATGTCATGTTTTATTGTTATCTTAATTTTTTTTACACGAATGTATAATCACAAATAAAAAATCACATTTAAATCAAAGTACAAAAGATTATATAAATTCAAACACTGGAAGTGTTTGCGATATCAGTTAAGTATTTAATTATTATGAACTGAAGTATGTACCAACTTATTTGTTTTCAATACAAGTGTAATTGCGATGTTATATTAAATACAAAATTTTTATATATGTATACGTGCGAAGAAGCAAATTGATAAAGGTTTTTGAAGTCTCTATTTGGTGCAGCGACATCGACAATGTTTAAATTAAAAGCCATTTTAGCTAATGAGATACTAAATTTCTAGTCTTGACTTTTTATGAGCTTTACCTATTTCTTATGAGAGCTCTTTCTTATTCTATTTAGCGAAAAATCAGTTTCTGAGATTTATCTCATTTTCATATTGAATACCAACCCGGCTAAAGCTACAAAAAATTAGATTTGAGTCCGAGCTTCATCTTTTTGCTTACCACCAATCCCAATTATACCTTTGTGTTTCTGCATTCTCATTTAGCCAGATTTTTAAATAATTTTTGCTGTATTTTTTCTTCTAGTTTGTATAAGTATAAATATGTTGTTATACACTTTCATCGCTCTTCTTAAGGTTAGGTTAGAATTTTATGTAATTAGTTGTTGCTCGTTCTAACTTTTAACTCGATAAGTTCAACAAATGATTTGAATTGAAATTCATATCTTGATATAATTATTTTTACTTACCCGATTACTTTACGACTTTTATTAAAAAAAATTTAATCGTAAAAAATTGTTTATCAAAGTTTTGAATAACAAATCTGAAAATACGATATTTCAAATTCTTCTCAAAGTCATCAGCAATTCTTAAACTCTTTTTAGAAATGTACTTAAGATCGAGGAAACCTATTTTACTTTCATTTCATGAATCATGAAATCTTTTGTTCAATTAAGGCTGGCTTATTATATGTAAAATTCTAGTGTCTATATAGCTTTAATTAAAGTTCTTTATAGAAAAATTCAGAGTGAGTTTTAACACAAAACTTGACATAGCAGTTGGTAATCATAGACAATTCTTGCGTCTTAGATACGGAATAATGTCATCTAGCTGATGAGCTCATAAAATTTATTCAATTTAAAAAAAAAAAAATTGTTGCCGATACTCCATAGTATTAGTATCGCTCTGTATAATAATGGCCACAAAACTTTTAAATTGAATAATTATAATTATAATACTCCGCTTAGAAACAAATGTTTTAACTGTATGTACTTATTTTATTCTTAATCAATTCTTCAAATAAAAATATTATAGCATACTTAAAGGCGCTCAGAAAATGCTGATGCTCTAAACATCGCATCATGACCTGTGAAGTCAGTGGTCATAAGCGATGGAATGCGTAGTACATACGACTTCGAAGACTGAGCAAGTCTGATATGCGTGGGTTCGAATCCAATGGTGTGCATGTAGAAAGTTTTTCAAAATAAAATTGGATTAAAGCTCAGCACCACTAATAAGGAGACTGATGATAGGACTTGTCACTTCTTGAAACAGCTTTATCTCCAGGAAAAATAAAAATGAATAATAAAATTCGTAAGCAATCGGTGGTAACACCTTTAAGTTGTTGTTGTTGTGGTTCAAAAATTCAATGAAATTGACGGAATAAAGAATGTTCAAGTTATAAATCTGACATTGTAGTATGAATAATACAATAAAACAATAATAATACATATAAAGTTTGTTTTACTTTTACATATCTGCTTCATTGACTTTTGTCGAGTTAAATTTAGCACTAAAGTTATTGGAAGAGTTTTTGATAAAAAAATATATTGTGAATTCTAAATTTTCATAGGTTATTATCTAAGACACGTTGAAAGTATTAGCTTTGATAGGTTATTGCATGAACCACGAAGAGTATGTAAGGGAGCATATGTTTGGCTCCCTTAAAGAAAAACTTTTTCATTTGAATCGCTAAAAAGTATTTCTACACGAATTCTTTCAATACTTCTGTTTGACCCAAGGTACTGTTGTATCGTGTTTTGATTAATTTCTATTTCTTAAATAGTAAAAATCAGTTCATATGCCAATGTTTTTGCTAACAATTAAAGTCAATTTGAATCCAAATTTTAATAAACCTTCTAATATCTACCTATCATGTATAGTTACATGACCTTAATAAGTAGTCAACCAGTTGCAATAAATATTAAATACGTATTTTGTATTTGTATCCTGCATTTGACATAAAAATAAATATCTATTTATTCTATACCCATAACCCATAGCTAACACACTGCAAACAAACATTGCAGTAACGAAGTGAAAAATTAAACTTTCAATGCAAACAATGAACATTCAAATGCTTGAGTTAACAATCGTTTTGGGTCAATGATTTTACATAGCAAATGGACCAAGAGGCAAAACTACTTTTCAACGTTATGTCCACTGAAACACATTTGTATGTTGAAACGAAAGATATAACAAGAAGATAAAAAAATAGAATGTAGATACAAGTATACACATCTATGTTAAATAATATTTCTGTGGGTTTTCTATCTATGTGAAGTTTTTTTTTTGTGTGTTTACGTGCCAGCATAGAGAACAGAATTCCCTCGGAAGATCCCCTCGGCAACTGCTGCCGCTTTGGCTTCCTCAACCACATTAACCGAGTGTCACTGGTATTGTGCTGACAAATTCATAATCTTCCAATTTAGTCCTTGATCTGGATACAACTCAAAACTGGAGCATGGCTACAACGACTGCGACTATACTTATTTTTATGGGCTACATGGAGTTTAAATGTGTGAGTCTGTGTGTTTGCAATCAAATTCAAAGGACTCGCAACACTGCCACTCTAAATACACACATACAAAAACAACCATCGTCCCACACATAGTAAAAAGCAACCCAAATTGAATGGATTTCGTTTGGAAAACTATGGCAAAATTAGCAAGCAAAGTCACGTAGGCTCCCAACTCAGCCAGTTCTCTGTGTGATTTACGTTGCCTGGTGGCGGAAATTAGGGACCACATTGACAGAAACTTGCGTACTCCCAGAGAGCTTCAGCCTCAATTATTATTCTGAATTCATTGCAGCGTGTATATTTTCTCGATTTCGGTTTTTGTCTGCAAACTTTTCTGTGACACAAACACCCACTCTAATATGCTTCCAGAATTGCTTAGCTGATCGATTTGGGACACTGTGGCGTATGCGTAACATTTTTTTTTTGTATACCAACATGCTATTAGGGTAAATTGAGTTTGTCACATTGTTGTTTATATTTTTGTGGTGATAAACAATAAAATCTAAGCACACTTTTTTATTCTATTTCTATGAATCTTTTTATTTGGGTTTTTTTTTTGTTGGAAAGATGATTTTTTTATAATTTATCATTTAATAATGTTTAACAAATCTTAAAAAAAATTTAAATAAACTTTTTCAATGAAGAAACCTTTTCAATTAAATTTAATTTAATTTTGTCCTTCAAAAATTGGTGTCCCTGGTCCCTGATGCTCTGAACCACCTTTTGAAGCACCAAGATAAAAATTTGTAGTAAGTTAGGTACAACTTTCATACCAAAACAAATTGTATGTGTAGGTATTGTTGTTCTTACGTGAATGGATGGACCAACACGGTGAGGACGTCGAGGTAGTAAAATCAGTTCCTCAATTTCCATTATACATTTCGAAATTGTATACCAATAGCAATTTAAAGTTTTCAATTAACTTTCCTCTTCATTTTCCTTCTCTCCAAGGCACTTTTAGCTTGATATTTGAAACGAAAAACGCCATCATGATGATGATGATGATGATGATGATGACGATGATGATGATGAAGAAGTCCCACACCATCGTGCGTCGTTCATCAGTTTGAATTTGTTTTAGAAATTTGACCAAATATAGGGTGGTATCGGTTTTAATTATAATAAACGGTTTTGGGTTTTTTCTTCTTTTTGTAATTCTAGTAAAAATATGAACTTTAGGTTTTGAGATTCTGCTTAATAAAGATAATTTTAGTGGCTTTGGTAAAACTAGAGACGATTGGAAATTTTAAAGATAGAGGGAAAGAGAAGTAGTTATTGGTATATTCGTGACAAAAGCGACAAAATTCTTTTTTTTCTACCTGGCCTGATTGAGCTTTAAACAGAATTTCAACGTCTTTTTATTTCGATTTTAGTTTCAGAACTTTAAAAAAGAAATTCAGAAATTTCATTGGTTGTAGAAAATGAGTGAAAATTAATTAAAACTCAATGAAACTAGTTGACAATTGTATTTTAAGTAAAATAAATAAAGAATTTTAAGGATTCTCCGAAAGGCAGTTCTTTAACCCTAACAACAATTTCTGGCCAGATTTTGGTCGACTGTTCACTTATCATTTTTTCTACGCAATTATTTTATATGAAATATTTTCTTGAATTCTATCAATAATTATTTCATTCAATATTTGAAATATATAGGTAAACAAGTTAACTTTAAAAAATCTAGGAAAAGAACCAAAAGTTTTCAGAAAAATCTTTCTATGCAATTAATTGTTTCTTATGTATTATATTTGAATGTTAAAACTTTAATTAAAAAAAACTTAAATCGAGTTTATAAAAAAAAATAATTTTTGTAAACAGTTGATTGATTGATTATTAAGAGTGAATTTACGGATTTACTGTGACAAACGTATCTTTTCATAAATTATGAAAGTTTTCCGACGTTTTGACAAGATTCCAAGACACTATAGCTCACTGATGGTTTGTTGGTAAATGTTGTTTCTTTTTTTCTTTTTTTCTCCATCCGCACATCCACCCACAGATCATCAGTGAGCTCATGACTACGACCAGTAGAATATTGTCGAAACGTCGGGCAAACTTTCATAATTTATGAAAAGATAAAATCGGCGCGTTAAGTCCGTAAACTCATTTTTAATAATATGTCAATCAGCCGCAAATATTCAAATTTAAAATCTAAAAAAGTATTTTGATTTTTTAAATGAACATAAAAACATAAAAATAAAATAAAAAAATATAATTTATTGACTCGTTTTCAAAATATTAGTATTTAAATTGAATTTTTTGTAGAGAACTATATAAGAAACAAATGTTTACCTAAACGTTTATCCCAAAAAGCTTACTTTCCAATTTCTAAAAAAAAAGAACTGAATTAACTGTCCAATTTTAAGGTACTTTGTAAAATTTTCTCAAGATATCAAAACAAATGTCTCCATCAATTTGTTGGAATTTTTAGAATTCAAAATGGGCTAGAATTTCCATGGTTAAAAAAAATACAAGTACAAGTGCATTTTCTGGCTTAATTTGTATACTTAATTTTGAAATGAGGTTCAAAATAAGTTTTTGACATTTACATAAACGAAGTGAGGGCCACAAAACATTTAAAACTTAATTTCATTCATAAATACTCCACTTAATAAAATTTAATTTGACTATTTTTAGACTTTTTATTGTTCCTATTTTTCAATCTTTTACCATAAATCCTCAAATAAATTAAAGAACGAAGAAAATTTTAACGGCGTATAAACAGTAATGTAAGTGTGTTGAAGCAGCCCCTCCCTGCGTTGGGTCAATACAGGATTTGGAGTAGCTTGGATCATTGGTATATAAAAAGTTTCTGTTAGATTTAAAGAATTTAATAAAATAAAAAAAAAAACTTAAAAACCCGTGGATTTTTAAGTTCGGAATTGTGACGTTGGTAATCTTTTCTTTCAAATAATTTTTAAAACTCAAAATATGTACCAAAACTCGCAATAACTCCAAACCCGATAGTGACCCCTCCTCACAGTTTATTTGCCATAAACTTTATTTACTTAAAAAAATTACAAAAAAAGTTCTTTTATTCCAAAACCTTTGCCTTATTTATAATATTCTTAAAAAAGTTTAAAGTATTTGTGAAACATGCCATATACATATTTTCCAATTAAGTAAATTTGTATACAAAACGCTTCCAAATCGTTTTGAAATCGCTGATGAAAAATTAAAACTTAGGATTTATCGGGAAACTCATTATTACTTAAAAAATCATTTGAATTATAGTTATGAATTTATGTTAAATATAAAAGAATATTTCCAGATCATTATTTGGACATATTCATAGATAATGTTTAAATTGTTTTTAAGAGAAACTCAAGATTATCCTGTTAAATTACGTTGTTTAAACAGAGTCTAAGAGAAACCCGAGGTCAGAAACAACTATGATTATTAAATTAAATGAAGTCTTTTACTAATAATAATTAAGTTTTGTTTTTTTTTTAACTGAACTAAATAAAAGAAAGGAATAAAATTAATTATATACCAAATAACAAAGCGGGAAAAGTATATAGCCATTTATAGATATGTTAGCTTTTACAACTCAAAAGAATTCTGATGCGTGTATATCTTAATAACGGTTCAGCATTTATTACCATCAAATCAGTCTGTCATTATGAAGTGATAACATTTCTAGAAGATAAGCTTTGCAAAATTGTCAGTTATTCTACTAAAATCATTTGTTAAAGTGGTTTAAATCTCATCTCGTTTCCCTCCAAATCAAACATCAAGTTTCGGAAGAATCAAAAGTAATGAAAAAAAAAACAAGGTTATTGGTAAAACGATAAAATATCAATTTGACCATGCGAAAGGAGGATTATTTTATTAGCCCTACATATTTCCCTAAACAGAGATGATATTCCTGAAACAAAATCCCATAAAAAGGACGAAAACGTTAATTAATTATTATGAAATAAAAATACCAAGAACCAATAAAAAAAACAACAAAATCTCTGAAGTAATTGCAATATAGCCTATTTTATAAATTGAGTTCCCCAATGAGCAAAAATTACACATACACACACCATAAAGCAAACTCCCTTCTTGGCCAACAAGGGTTTATCAAACTGAAACTTTTAATTATATTAATCTGCTGACATTTCCTTTCTTATACGACCCCCAAAATCTTATTTGGTCAGTTTTATGTTTCGTATTAACTCTCTTGACACACAACGACTGTTAAGCAAATAAAATTGATTTTTTTTTAGGACTTTTCGAGGAAGGTTGAATTGGAGGAGTTTGGTGTTACATGGATGTTTTTCTTAATTTTCGACCTTTTTGAGCATTAATTGGGCTTTTGTAGCTTTTGTCGTCCATCGTTCTATAATAACCTGTGAAAGTATATTTTGCGTGACCCTACCCTAATGAAACTTTTTACCAACATAAATTTTTATACATAATATGGGTTGTTTAACAGACTTAAGGCTCGTTTTTGTAATTATTTTTCGTTGGTTGATGTATGTATAAATGTATATAATATACAAAAAATTATTCGCATTTTACAAAACAAAGGAATGTATTGATAAGGTCTAAATACAAAATACAAATAAGCTTTGTGTTCCAGCTTAGTGACGATTGGAAGATTTCAAACTAACCCGTGGTAATAATTCCTGGGAAAAATATTTTTTTATTTTTAAAAACGCAAAGCCCTGCCAAATTAATTTAAAAAAGTCCGTAGTAGGAAATACTATGCTTTATAATTATTTTTTGTTGATATACAATACAACCAGAAAATACTATACAATGAAACGAATATTTTTATGTATATACAGTTGTGGACAAAAATTTAGTACTCTTATGGAAGAAAATATAAAACTATTTCCACCAGAAAAACAAACTCCCTCGGCCATTTTAACTGTTTGAAGTATTTTTTTTTCTAAACATGTCAATAAGCTCATTTTGCTCTGATGTATGCTATGCCGATATGCTGAGAGCTCACAGAGAATGCTCTGAGCTAACTCGGAGCGAAAAAAGAAACACAGTTTCAGAGCTCAGAGCGCTCCGAGATAAAAAAGAAAAGATTTTTTTTGACAGTTGAAGCTCTGTTCCGAGCGTTTAAAAGTAAAAAGAAAACGCTTATATTGCAGGATGATTTGCCTTAAAATTGAAAAAGAACATTTTCAATTATGAGTTTTAATGATAGTTATAACTGGACCCTTTCTTAAGTCAATCCGGCGAATCCCACGTAGCAGATCCCTATAGGAAAAGAAGTGAAGTAAAAAATTGTGGTTCTTTTCAATATCATAAATACGTCGGAAAAGAAGAAGAAGAATCATATACGGAAAACAACAAGAAATCTTTATTTTTTAAAACATTAAAAAAAATATAGGGTGTAAATAGTTCTAAATACTGCGTCCATTGTACGAATTTTATTCGTGGTTTTCAGCAATATGCGTACATATTTCTTATTTTTATTTGTATTCCTACAAAAAAACGCGTACATTGTACTAATGCTAGAGTTAAATTTACCAATTCATTCATACATTATACAAACCTATTCGTAAATTGTACGAAAATATTCGTGCAATTTATCTTTTCATTTGTTAATGTTATATATGTTGTCCAATTTGTAAATACAATTTAATTTAAAATATATACCTACATACATAGATACAATAGATATATGCAATATGCAGATACAAAAATATATGAATCGATGCATATATATTTAAATAATTATATATGCACCTATATAAATGTTGTCTTTAATTAGGGGACAACAGGGAGATAATATTTTGGCTCTGATTTTTGGGTCCAAGATAAAGGTCTTCTCCTGAAAATGCAAAATAAATATAATGTTTAACTTATTATATTTTCTAATGAAGATAAATAATAAGAATAAAAATTAATTATATTTCTCACAGGAATATGCTACTTACAAGAATATGCTACTTACTTTGGAAAATACATAACTAAACGTGTTACTGTTCGGTGAATGCAATTAGGTTAACAAATAAAATAACGGAGATAAAAGTTATAAATCTACTAATACTGCGTATATTCTACGAATAATGCGTACGGCCAACCCACGAATAAAATTTGTCTACAATTACTAATTTTTCTTCGTAAATAGTACGAATTCATTAGTAAATAATACAAATGCAATGAAAGAAATCACGAAGTTATTCGTGTGAAAAATTCACTAATGTTATTAGCAATATGTACACACAAATTCGTACAATGCACTCATAATATGGCTTAATTATAGTTAACGAATATAATTAGTATATATAACTAATTTATTAGTAAATACTATATATTCGTAAAAACATGACCTTAGGTAGGTAAGAATGGCTGTTTATTCTAAAAAAAACTAGAATAAACCCAGTTAGCGCTAGGTGCGCCGTTTTGATGCCAACAACTCATGAGACCTATTAAGTATATGGGTTTAGGTTGAGTAATCGTGTTTACTAGGGTGTGATATTGGGAGTATGTCCCTTTAATGACATCCGGCCCAAGACGGAACGAGAGATCATTGGATTCCTAGCTGAGAAAGACCGTTCGTGTCCCAGCCAGTTAGCTCTGCTATGTCTGGCTTCGCTTAGGGCCTATCTGGACATAGTACTGGATGACTGGAGGGCATGTCGGCCTCCCATCTAGGGTGTCCGATTTTAGAGAACGAGAAGTCTACCTGCACGGCTTTGATACTGGTTGCGACGGGAGTTCAGATGGTTCTTTGATCTCTTTATCAGTCTGAGAAGGATATAGCGGGTATGTTATTCACGGTTAGGGTATATATATTACTTGGGAGTTAATCCCTTGTTTCCAAGTTCCATAAGAAAACAAGAGATCTTTGGATGCCTCACCAATGGCTAGTGGCTCATTCCCCCCACCAGGCTTTATACCATGGCTGTTAGCTCCGATTATGGCTGTCTTCACTAATATGACCTTACTAATACTTTGTACAATTTGCGAATATTCGTACAATGTACGAATATTTTTTACGAATATCATTCGTAGCTAATTTACTAATAAATTTTTTGAAATTTTTCTCTCCCAAAGACGTAAATTACACCTGGGTAATTTTATTTTCGACGATCCTAGCGATTTGTCGAACGTAGATATTCTATCTTTACATCGCTTCTTAAGAAGCTCCAACTGGTTTAATTAAAGAGGTACTCCCTCGCTCATTTCGTGGTATCACAACGGACCTATCTGTGGTCTAAGTGTGTCAGTAGTCTTCCTGACAGCCACATAAACCTAAATCTAAACCTAAGACTACTGTTGACAAACAAACTGTTGGTTTTAATGCAAATAAATTTCCCTTCGATGATTTCTCTCTACTTATATATTTTTTATCTAATGTAGCTATTTAAATTTTCTTATTACAGAAATATAAACGAATAAATTAAACAAAATTCATGTTCTAAAAAAAAAAAAAAATATTTAAAATGACCTCAAGCACCTCATGGGTTAAGTGCGTCAACTTAAATTTATTTCTTTACTTTTCTTGTTAAACTACTTTGAATTCTCAAGGTTGACAATTTCCACTAAACCAATACTGTCCTTTTTGGAGCACAAAGTTAAAAAAAAAAAAAAACAGAAAAGTTATTGTGTACACTTTTGCAAGTTGAAGTGAATAATCTCGGTCAGGTCAACCTTAGTTTCAGGCGCACAAAGTACACAACCAATGGATCCGACTCGGGAATAGATGAAGAAAATGGCAATTTTGTCCTTCTACACCAAAAACTAACTATAACTAAACTGGCCTATGTTTCATTTCGTTTTTGCCTCTTTCCCTTTTCTGAGCTATCGGCCATGGTCATCTTTCTATAGTTACTTTCAGCAGGATTTAGGAATTGGAGGCTCCTCAGCGCTTCAGTCAGCCTCTTTAAACAGAGAGGAGAGCAGTTCATTTGATTCATTCATCTTTTAATGTGCTCTGTCATCATTTCGATTTCATTTTTCTTTTTCATTATTATTTGCTTTCTTTGTAATTTTTGTTCTAACATTTCTACCGTTCGTTTGTCTGTCCGTCCTTACTTTTGGTCATATAATGGCGACGACGACGGACGTTTCAAAAGACACCACACAGCCATCATAGGCAGGAAGTGGGTGAGCTCTCTCTTTTCTAGTTGAATCCTTGACCTGAATGAGATGTTTTGACCAGAGAATAGAACAAAAAGTAGGGTGAAGAGGGGGAAAAGTGGGCATAGGGCAGCATACATATCCGCACGTTGGTTAAGGATGCACACGGTTAAAGTGGTTTTCGTTGAATGAGATTTTTTCGATGTTGTTGGTTGTTTTGTTTTATTTTGTTTTTGCTTGCTAGAGGGATGCAATGGAATACTCCAACAACATAACCAACCGAATGAATGAGAAAGTACATGTTTATTAAATAATGATGTTGTGTAAGTAATTTTTTTTTTGCACAACGCCAACTTTTAATAATAAAAGGCAAAAACGTCTATTTATATGTAGTTAGGTACACCTATATAATATAAGCGAATGGGCTTGGAATTAAAAAAACAAGGTCTGAGTAGGGATGTTATGGGCTATATAAGGGAGATTAAGAGCAATTATAATAAAAAAGAAATGTTTTGTGGTGAAATAATCAACAAATATAATAATTTATTTTAGAATAACTCTTGATGTATGAGTGTAATTTTGTGTTAATCTATTAAAAGGAGTTGTTTTTTTTTTAATTTTAATTTTTTTTTTAAATTTATCTCTCTCATGAAAAAACACAAATAATGAGATATTTTATATTTGATTTACTTTAAATAGAATAAGTCAGCGGAGTTGGATTTAAAAATAAGATAAATAATATAACTTGAAAGAGAGTCACCTTAATAAATAAAAAACAATATAATAATAAAATATTATTTTATCAATTTTCGTAATCTATCTATATATATGTTACTGCAAGTCATAAGGATAGAAGCACGCATTTTCGAGAAGAAGAAAAAACTGTTTCGCTTACCGCAATAAAAATCGTGAAAAATCCCAAATAATATGTGTATTTAAGCTCAAGTTGTGCTTTATTTTGTGTATAAAATACAAAATAAAAATACATCATAAATAACAATACCCTCACAATAAATATGTCGTAAGCTCATAAAATAACATTTTGTAGATAGGGCCTTTACGAAGTTAGCGGCAGTATTGTGTGAGCCAGTCACATACTTTTTTCATTGCGTCGAGATCCATAGTGTACCTTGCTCAAACCAAAAAAAATGTACAATTTTGCTCTTAATGAATGGTTTTGCTACTCGGGATGTGAGTATAAGGAATTTGTCGTATTAAAAAATGCATGAGGTTTACCCAAAAATATCATAGATTTTCGAAAAAATTCATTCAAGCAAGGATTTGTAGCTGTTTCCATAAATTTTTGTGTTTTGTATCATCAAGTCAATGGTTGTATAGTAGGATTTTGCACCACCACGATTATACTTCCTTCCCTGTTCTGATTTTTGTTTAGAAATCGATCCTGTTTTCTTAGATAGTGAAAAAAAAATTAGTTTTAAACATTTAGCCCATTCAAAATACACTTTTTTTTCGTCAGAAATATATATTTTCGACAGTATCGTTTAAGCTTACCATTTTGTAACACACTGCTTCTATATTCTTATGACGCAATTTTAATTCATTTATTTTTGATTTCATTTATAGACATCCTTGTGAATTCTATTAACCCAGAGGTTTCTAAAAATTGACAAGTTCTCTATTTATTTTTGAATGCACTACTTTATTGACCTCTCTTTTTTTTTTGTATAATTTGCATATAACGGTAGTTACATCAGTTTTACTTCTCAAATATGACTGCTTCTATCCTAATGACTTGCAGTGTATGTATATAAAAATCAAAATTTGTTCGTACGTTCTCTAATGTGGTGTATGCATTCGCCACATTATGTTCGTGCAAAATGTTTTCATTCTATTCATAATGAAAGTTCTAAGCTCAGTTTGAACCATGTCCGATAGGTTGCACTTTTTTTCAATACTTTACATAGGTACACTTGTTGATATACCTGTAGTCTATGTTTTGAATGTGTTTTAAAATATAAATATGAATAAGAATCTTTCATGAAAAATCAATTAGAATTTATATGGCACATTAAGAAAATTTTAAGAAATCAAACAGAATCCAAAATGATAACAAACGTCACACTTCCAGCAGCAGAATCACCAGAACAGAGTAGTTCCCATTAGCATAAGCACAACAACAACAGTAGACCAAATTTAACTCATTTTTATAAGAGTTAATTTTGTAAAGGTTTAGGGTCGAAATTCTGCGTTGGTTAAAATTTCTTTTGTCAACATTCTGGTTTCAAAATTCTGCTTTATAAAATTATTCTGCTTTTAATATATTTCTCTACCGAAACGTTGGGAAAATCAAAGATCAAAATTTTATCCAAAATCCATTAGTAAAAACAAAAGGCAGAATTTCGAAAAGCAGAATTTCGAAGACAGGACATCGACCCGCTCCCATAGTTCAACTTCTTATAACTTCATCATGCAAACATTTTTTTCTGTCAGATTATAAGTTTAGAATAAATGCAGGAATTTTTGATGAAAAATAAGAGAAAAACACTTTTTTTTGTAATTGTTCTACTTTTCGGTGCGTGTAAAACGGAAACAGTGAGCACAACAAAAATTCTAGAAAAAATTGAAAAAAAAAAAAAATTGATAAGCTTCTATTTCTGTGGTCACATGGCAAAATGTTATACCTAAGTGAATTTTTAAAATTTTACGTACATTTTTGAAACTCAACATTTTATGAAAAATTAATAAGTTTTTTTTTTCAAAAGTTAAGGTTTTTGTTTTGTTTTTTTTTGTAACCATTTCCGTGGTATCAGCGAAAGCATCTAAAAGGGGGACTTTATACCCCTCTCCCTTCTCCGTCTGAACAACCAGTGGTCTGGTCTTTTAGTATGTAAGCTACAATTCAGAATTTCCAAACCCACTTTTTTCGACTTCGCTATCATCGTTATGTCATTGTATATAAATTTCTATAGTACAACCATGGAGCAGCGCCATCTAAACAAAGTTGTTAACTTCACATTTGTAGGTTCTTACATTTACTAAGTGTCTATTCTGTTACCCTAACAATAGTCGTCTACGAAACAAATTAATAATATATAATGTATTTTATTGGCTCTAAAATCCATATTTCCTTGACAAGAGTCGTAAACAAAACAAAAATAATATATGTTTACGACTGTTGTCAGGGTTACAGAATAGACAACTATTAAATGCACGAACCTAAAAATGTGTTTATCACAAGTTTCTCAAGATGGCCAGGCGGTGATTATTCAGCATGATAATACTATAGAAATGTATATACAATGGTTATGTCATGTTTGATAGTTATCTCAATTTTGCACGAATTCATAACTTGCCTTTAGTACCTGCCAAGTACTTGCCAAGTAAAAATTACCGAAAAATTTTAAATTTTGTGACCACATCGATTTTCATTCTTCTAAATATTGCTATTATTACGTAAACAAGAGAGATTTTTTTTTTTTTTATTTTTCCAGTAAGGGTATAACTTATTTTATTACCCTGTACCCGCTTGACGTTGATTTTCGGGACATCCTGTATAAAATATCTCTCCATATCCTATGTATCCTATAGTATAAAAGACTTATAGTCTTCCTTATACGTAATAAATTTGAATTTATACTTTTCTTACCAAAAAAATCCACATATACTATTAAAGCATATTAATTATATCACCTTATGAGAATCACCCTGTATGCGCAAACATTTACAAAATATTCGTATTTCTGAAATTGCTCCGTCGCTATCCATTGTCTTCTCTTCCGTTTCCATATCGTTCACTCTGCTTTAAATCACTATAAGGGTATTCATAACCCCTTGAATGCAAACTCAATAACTCATTTAAAAAAAAGTAAGTTTACACAACAACTGCATTTTGATTCATATGCCGAAAAGCAAGCCAGGTATTAATTCTTGTAAAATTATAAGTGGCATGTGTTTGAAAACAAGTTTGACAAAACCAAGTCTTCCTTTGACTTTCTTCGAAATAAACAAAAAATTGTTTGATTCGTATATAATAACAGATATTCAATTTTAAATATAAGAATGTCTGAAAATGCACCTAAATTGATGTTCATTCACAGAATATATAGGTTAACAGTATTATTAATCATCTTAGAAACAGAACAGCTCAAAACAGACGAACCAACAAAATACCAAACATTAAACAATGTTTCAAAGCAAAATGATGTACTTTTGCACTTTGAAAACTATATGATTGCAATCGTTTCCTCAACCTTTATGATACGCTCTCACGTTTTTTTTTTGTTTGCGAAAACATATCCTTTAAACCTGTTCCCATTTCAACTGAAAATGCTTATAAAACATCTCAAGATGCCATTTTTATTTGCTTGCATTCACCTTCTTGATCTCAATTTCAACTTTGAGTAGTTGAACGAACACTTTTATTCAACACTCTTATTGCAGCCGCTGCTGTTCGTATACTTATTCCTGCATATTTCACTTAGGAATACAAAAAAAACACGTCCTTTGTAGAATACAGAGTTTTTTTCCTACATTTTATTTGCAAGTACTATTTCTGTTTTTTTGCAGGGAAATTTCACCAGCAGCAAAAGGAGTTTTTAATAAGTTTCATATATTAAAACTAATTTAATTTTATGATATTATTGTACATATTTATAAAATCATAATAATTTATTAATAACAGATAATTTTTAAGTATAAACGTATAATTGGAAATGACAGACGAAAAACAAATCTTTTTATTTATTAGATGAGAAGCGTCTAAATAGAGTAAATTAAAAAGGGCAATCACTGTATCACCCAGGATAAGCTTTCTCTGTTCTTTAATTAATTAACTTGATTAAAAATGTTATGACGGGTCGTTGAGCGGCTGTGAATATCGACATCATTCGATTACCCCAGCTGTTCGACAAATTTGTTGTGGGTGGAGAGTTTCTTCTCTACTCATTTCTTATACGTTCTATATCTACTCCAAGAATAAGAAATCACATTATAGTTTTTTTTTTTTTTTTTTTGTTAAAAAATTGTTCGGAATCGGAGCAAAGGAAGGAATTTTAAAAGCAAACCCTATACCTCTTCCATACACGATGCTGGAATCGGTTCTCCAAAATGTTAAAAAAGCTGCTTGTATGTAACGGGTGATTTTTTAAGAGGTTTAGAACTTTAAAAAAAAAAAAACACAAAAAATTCGAAAAAATTAATGAAATATTTATTTGAATCGATAGTTTGAACCTTGCAATTTAATGTTTAAAGATAATTTCATGCAAATGTTGGCCGGGGCTGCGTCTCAGGTAGCCCATCCGCTGAGTCCAATTTTGGCATACTCTTTCACACATATCGGCCGGTATCTCACGAATGAATGCATGGATGTTGGCTTCCAGTGCGTCAATCGAAGCGGGCTTGTCCCTATAGACATTAGCCTTGACATACCCCCACAAAAAATAGTCTAATGGTGTCAAATCGCACGATCTAGGCGGCCAATTGACCGGCCCGAAACGTGAAATTAACTATTCACCAAACTCGCCTCGCAATTGCGCCATTGTTTCGCGTGCTGTGTGGCATGTGGCACCGTCTTGTTGAAACCACATATCATGCAAGTCAAGAACTTCCATTTCGGGCAAAAAAAAGTTTGTTATCATCGCTCGGTAGCGTTCACCATTGACAGTAACGCTGCGATTCGCATCATCTTTGAAGAAATATGGCCCAATAATGCCGCCGGCCCATAAACCGCACCAAACAGTGGCTTTTTCGGGATGCATTGGTAGCTGTTGCAATGCTTCTGGCTGATCTTCACTCCAAATGCGGCAATTTTGCTTATTTACGTACCCATTCAACCAAAAATGAGCCTCATCGCTGAACACAATTTTTCGATAAAAAAGCATTTCGAACATTTCGAACCGAGCACGAATTTTGATAATAAAATTCAATAATTTGCAAGCGTTGTTCATTTGTAAGACGATCCATGGTTAAATTGCAAACCAAACTGAAGCTGTTTGACAGTGGCACAAGGTACTAAACACACGTCAGCTGTCAAAACCAGTGTTGCCAAAACCAAACCAGCTAAAAAATTTAGTTTCAAGGATGTTTCAAGGGAAACATACTTCTGATCTTAAAAGCTAAGAAAATATATAGAGCCGGCGCAGTTCAAACAAATCCGAAATTCTTACGATAGAAACAAAACTCACAACAAGCTTTGTAAATAAAAGCTTGTTGTGAGTTTTGTTTCGATCGTAAGAATTTCGGATTTGTTTGAACTGCGCCGGCTCTATATATTTTCTCTTCAAACGATCTTCTTCCCTTCTCTAATTTTGTTCGATACTCCTCTTCCTTGCTTCTGCTATTTTGTTGCAACATGTTCGCATGTATACTTCTGTGATAACCTTTTTCAGACATAAACATTAATCATCGTTTCATGGGTTCTTTTTCAAGGATGGTTTCTTCACGCAATGGTTTTTTGCTACTCCAGGTATGGCTTTTCGTTGAATAGTCAATAGTCAAGCTCTGAATTTAATAGTAACAATGGTCAGATTTAACGTCTGTTCCTCAAAATGTATGCCCGTCTAAGGGGCCAGGAAAAAAAAACAAAAACAACTTTTCAACTTTTATTTGAAATAACAAATATATGCTATATTTTCATTGATGACAAATTATTACCACATAATTTTTTGTGAAAGTAAGTTTTTCAATTATGTGCATATTTTTTTGTGTAAAAATATACTTTTAATTATTTTCCTGATTTAATTTCCATACGAAAAAAGAAATTCCATCCAGGAAAATATATAAATGCATGTTTTATAATAATTATTTGACCACCTCAAAGTTTTATTGGCGTTTGTGTTTCAAATCGAAAATTATAAACTATCGATCTGAAAATTTTTCCTGTTTACTTTTTCTGATCGCTATAGCTGGCCCCTCAGATGTGATATAGAACATAGTCAATTTGATTGTTGGTTCCATCATCTGAAGAGCGTTTGGTTGCCTTGCGGATGCTTAACCTTTGGTACAAAGCGCTAATTTTCACTGTATTACCAGCTGCTGCATAGTCTGTTAGCAGAAAGCAGTTATCTGTGGTGTTGTTTTTTTGAGTCGGTGTTTACTGACTCTTCCAACATGGATTAAATGCCTTCTTTTTATTAGACTTCAAACTTTACATAAACTTTGATAAAGATTTCAGATTTTTTGAGTAAATAGCAGCCTCAAAGTCGTTTAAAAAACAATTTGAAGACACCTTGGGTGCATTCTTATAGAGTAAAACCGTAATGACATTTCTTTATCTCAGGCGTGATTGCGAATACTAATCCGTACCTGATATTTTCCGCGCTGCATCTTCGTACTAGTCAAACACTTGTCTTTTAAACACGAGTGATGTAAGTGCTTCTAATGCTGAAGAAATATGCCTTTGTGAATTTTGCATGCTGCAACGTGTAAGGAACATTGAATACCTCTAATTTTGTTGCCAACCATGTTAAAAGAATGGCTACAACAAGTGACAAACACGAACGGCAAACTGAAATAAAAATAAAGAATCTTTCTTTCGGAGCATATTCTTCCATATATCTTGTTACCGCACTGTCAATTGATCAATGTGTACTTTATCAGTTGTCAGCCTTGGTGCAGGAAAAGTACTCCACGAGAATAGGTATGCTTCACATGAGAATTTATTCAAATTTTAGTGGAAATCTATTTAATTTTCAATGTGAAGTAATTTCCCACTAAAGGTGAGAATTTTTTGAACTTTTAAGTGAGAAAGTAGTTAACTTTCAAAGTTCCGAGGAGTTATACCTGCGGGGGATGATTGCAAATTTCTTGAAAAAAAACAAGCGATTTCGATAAATTTTTATATGAATGATTTGTTGCCAATGATGAAGTCTTTTATCTAAAAAAGTAGTCTTTTATCTAACGAAAGTAGCTTGCCATAACAGCAAGATTGTGCTACCCAGTCGTGCGCTTTATTTTCTTAAGAGTTTAATCGAAAAAAAGATTGTTTCTATCTATATGGTCTCAAAAAAGGAGATTTTTTTTTAACAGCCAGAAGATTGAAAGGCAGAATTTTCCTTTTAAAAGCAGAATTTTGAAACTAGAATTTCGAACCGATCGATCCCTGTCACATTAGTTAACACCAAATCACCTGGTGAAATTCCTAAATTTACAACATAATTTTATACTCAAACTTTAAAGAAATTTCGAACAAACCAAGAAGGTTATTTTTAACCAAAATAAGTTTTAAGAATATTTTTAACTCTGTTCATATCTCACAGCTCAGAAAGCCGTTCAAGTCATTCTGATGCACGTATATATTTTAGGTACCTAACTACTCTTACCCTAATAAAGCTCTAAATGTTCTCTACATCTCTGGTTTGTTCGTTCTTACTGAGCACTGACTGTGACTCGTAGTCCCATTTAAAAAAAAAAACTATTTTTTTTCCATGCTCATCTGTTTTGCTTATTTTTTTTTTTTTAGAAAATTAAAAGATGAATAAAAGACTTCCTCAAAAAAGCAACAAAGTAAAAATAACTCATTTTGGTTTGTTTTTGAATTTATTCACAACTTTCCTGTCAGTTGCATAATAACTGAACACAAACACACACACATTCGCAAACACACAAATTGAACTTTCATAAGAATAACAATAAAATGTGCTTGCTGATGTTGGAGTTGAATCCTTTACATCCAGACAAAGCAAAAGACAGTCAGGCTCAGGCAGGCAGGCAGCTACCCAAATTTAATGCTCATTTCCTTTTTTCGTTTTCGAATATGATTTTTCGATGCATAAGCTTCATAACTTTAAGGATGCGGATGAACGTGTTATGAAAAGACTATAGGTATGATGTACAACAAGCTAAGGTATGCAGGATACCGTTCATCGACGGCAACAAGGACGCAACTTTGTGAAATCCTTTTATGACATGCAAGCTTCTGTAGTTGAATTTCGATGATCGAACTCAGGTGAATGAAACCGGAATTATTATATTTTTTTTTTGTTCGCACAAATAAAAGTCCGGAGGAACTTGGCTCTCATAGCTTTGCGCGTTCTTTAAACTTTATCTCTTAGTCGGTATTAATTTTGACAAGTATAGGGAAATATGGAGGATATGTGTATGTGGATCCTTGAACCAGGAAGAAAAACAATGCCCAAGACTGAGGTAAAAGATTGCAAAGTTTTTCAATTTAAAACAACATTTTCTTTATATCCTTTTTGGATTTTTGTTTGTTATCCTGTCATTGGTAGAGAGCTTCACAACTATAGAATTTTGCTAAAAACAGTCTTTTTATATATGTATTAGTGTAAAGTATTCTTTTATAGATAGAAAAATATTTATATGAATGTGTGTAAGAAAACAGGTTTGCTGAATAGCTGTTGAATAACATCATTCCTAGAGTCTGATGCCACGGCTTTTGTATGTTTCCTCAAGCTAAAGTTTATGCTTAGTAAAGGTATAGACATTTAATTGCAAAAACACATAAATTACTGAAGTACAGTTGAAAAGAAATTACGATGGCCTTCCTGTCCGTGGTAGAATTGCAACGGCACAGGACTCTAAAGGCACACAACTTCTTACCAGAATAAAATAGATGCATTTTGTAGTGTTCTTCTTTTTTTTTTTTTTTTTAATTTCTTTGGCGATAAAAACATTTTTCTTTCAGCAAAGAGTTCTTCTGTTTCGGGTTTGCTTGAGGATAAGTTTTTTGCTGGAACAAGTTTGTTCTTTCCTTTTGTAAGATTTTACATTTTTAATTCATCGTAAATGGATTTAATGGGAGCAAGACATTCAAGTATAAATCATAATATAGTTTTCGTATAGACATCCTTATAGGTATACGGGTGTACCTACCTATAGTGTGCGGTGGATAAGGTATGCGACAAGATAAAGCTTAAAGTTTTTTTTTTCTTTGTAAATTTGTTGAGAGTTATGAAAGCTGAGGATAATTATTTATTATGAACTCTTACATTGACTCATAATCATACCTTCTTTTTTTTATAAAAAAGAAAAACTATAACAGAATAGCGAAAAAGAGAGCTGATGTACCTCTAAAGAGAAGTAAAGAGAAATAACTTTAGAAGGGTTAAGTTTATGTGCGGAACAAAATAGCATACTTAAAGGCGCTTCGAAAAATGCTGATGCTCCAAATGCGTTTGATAAAACAAACATAACATGTTGTGAAATCAGTGGTCGTAAGCGGTTGAATGCGTAGTGGATACGACTTCAAAGACTGAGAAAGTCTGATAATACGTGGCTTCGAATCTCATGATGTGCATGTAGAAAAATATTCATAATAAAATGAGATTGAAGCTCAGCATCATTAATAAGGAGACTGATGATAGGAATTGGCAATCCTTGAAATAGCTATATCTACAGCCAAAAATAAAAACAAATAATAAAATTCGTAAAAAAATGGTGGTAGCACCTTTAAGTTGTTGTTGTTGTTCAAAAATTCAGCAAAAAACGAACTTTTTATTGCCGGAATTGGATGAACGGGTTTTGATAAACATAATGTTTCAACAAAACGGTGCAACAGCAAAAGCGTTAATGGATGTTGTGGAAGAAGCGTTTCCTAGTCGCGCAATCTTCCGTTTTGACGGTTTGGCATGGCCAGTAAGATCGCTCGATTAAAACATCCAAAACGTTCTTTCTTTATTTGGGGCTACTTGAAGTTTAAAGTCACGGGTGATGCCAAAAGGACTCAGACAATTGCAAAAGCCCTTATGGAGAATATACGAAAGGAATGCGAAGAGTTATCAAAATTGTAGGATAGCGAGCAGGTTATTCGAATAAAAAAAGACTTGGTTACGTTCTTGTTTCCATGAAAGTTTATTAGATAAAAAGCCTATAACAGCTATCGAGAGCTGTATTTAAAGACTTAAGTAATACGGTATAAATGTAAAATATCGATATATAGCGGGAGGATCATACGATTGGAGATAAAAGAATGTTTCGGTTTCTATTTACTTTAGTTGTGACAAATAGAGTAAACAACAGTCTGTTGTGCAAGTGCACAAACAGTCACAAAAATAATTAATGCCTACAAAATCTTGTTTAAAGTCATCGAAAATGCGATAAAACCGGTACAAATTTGTATTAACACTACCTATTTATAGCTGCAGCCACTTGACGCGGTATCATATTTACAACTTAACAGAAATAAGGATCAAGACTGGGTCACATATACTTGTTTCTATGGCAAGCTACTTTCTTGTTAACGAGTGTAAAATTCGTTTGACCAGTTTTTTATTTTATAAAAAAAAAAAAAAATATAAAAATTAATTTGAAATATTTTTTTTTTATATCTTTTGAAAACAAATTTATGGAATAAAAAAAAGATTTATATGAAAGACATCTCCCCTGGCAAAAATTCAATTACAAGAAATTTTATCAAAATTGATTGCATTTTTTTTCGAAAAAATAGAATTTTCGGTCTTTGGGAAAAAAATCTCCTTTTCTATAATTAATTTGTTTTCAATTTGCTTGCAGTATTATTTAGATTTAGCAGCAGTTTTAGAATATGAAATTTCGGTAAAATCGGTTCAGCCGTTCAAAAGATAGTCAGTGTAATAAAATACGGTTCTATGGCAGCAATAGGTATCGTTAACAAGCTGATACTGAAAAAAAATTCAAACAAAGGATATCACCATTGGTAACAATTTATTAATTAGCGTAACCATTTTTCCATACCTATAGATCGTAGGTACCATTTTTCCATACCTATAGATCGAAAATAAAAAAAATCTACCGGTAATATTTATCTAAAAATTATAGTTTGTTCCAAGTTGATACACAGACAGAATTGTAAAAAACCAGTGAATATCCCATCAAAATCGGTCTAGCCGTTCTCGAGATTACCCTGTACAATTAAACGAAGAAACAGACAAACAGACAATAATTTAAAAAACTCATATTTTTTATAATGTGTATTAATTTATATTTAATGTGTATTATTATGTATTATTTATTATATGTGGGTTGGGGTCGAAATCCCGAAAACCAAAAGACCGAAAACTCAAATGACCAAAATCCCAGAAGTCCTAAAACCGAAAAGACCGAAAACTCAAAAGACCGAAAACCCAAAAGACCGAAAACCCAAAAGACCGAAAACCCAAAAGACCAAAAAAGTTTTCTCGAAATCCCGAAAAAAATATAAAATGAAAAATGTGTTTTATATAATTTATCGGAATTTCTGAAAAACTTTTGAAAAAAACGAAAACATGTGAAAAATTGTTACATGTTGAATGTAGCAAACATTTAAAAAAAATTCCTTGCACGAGCGTTAAGAAATCAAATTCTTGAAGGGGATTTTTTACAATATTAACTTACTTTATGTATATGTATATGCAAGTTAGTAGACAATCCGCAGGGATTAAAATATGAAAGTGAGGAAACACTGATAAAACCGATTAAAACTATTTTCTTCTTCGGTTTTAACCTAACTCTTTGTTTTGTATCACATTTTTCTTGATTCACAGTACCTGGTGACCCACTTGTGCCGCCAACAGTTGAGATTCGTAAGGGGGCATGAAGCCCCCTGTTATCCTTCTGCATGGTCCTTTTTAGGATTTGCGGTGGGTAGGAGTTTGGGTGATGGGTGCAAGTTTGGGTATGCAATATTGTGTGCATTATGGTTCACCCACAAGAGTGAAATAACTTCCCACAAAATAGTTAAATTATTTCCCACTCAAAGTGGTTATTCCCGACTAATCTCATGTAAAGTTATTTCCCAGTAAAGTTATTTTCCTGCACCAATGATTTTAATATAGAATTTTATGTTCAATAAATTTATTAAAAAAAAAATTGAATCTTAATTTCGTGATTTTGGTCTTTCAGTCGTTTGGGTTTTCGTAGTAGTTCATATATTTATATATTTTGTGGATTGTACAGAGAAATATATCTACATATATGTAAACGGTTTTTGTATGCAGTAAAGTTGCATTTAAATTTAAAAAGAACCAAATATTTTTTTTGGAAAAAGAAGGCAAAGCAATAAATTGCTCTATATAGTTTAATTATTTTTAATAAAAAAAGTTCCTAGAGTTATTAAATTATTATATTTTTATCAATTGGGACCAATAATGTAGAAAATCAGTGCAAAATAAAATCGATGGAGTTCATCCATTTGTAGTCGTGGTAAGTAAAAACGTTATATAAGTAAAAATAAAATCCACTGAACGAAAATATCATAAACATATTTTGATTACTCTTTGCGTTTAGCCCCTTGTTATTTTCGGTTTCAGAGCAGTCATATAATTTGCGCAATTGCATTGTTTTTAATTTTTTAATATTATTTGTCTTTCTCTCCGAAAGGATACCGTATGCCGACCCACGAGAAAGCAACGCTCAACTGTCCATGCGAAGATCATGTCAATTCAAGATTTATTCTACATAAATGTAGTTCTATTGAGTGACCTGATGACTTTTTGATAGTATTTAAAAAAAGTCAGCTGGATTTAGTGGTATTCTTAGAAAACCAGACAATAAAAACTATGTTCCAGAAACTACAATGGAATCTAAAAAGAGTGTACACTCGAGTGAATTTATAACTTATTATGTGCAAAATACATCTATTCTACGATAACAAACTCCATTTGCTTTTGTGTTAATTTTTGTTGCTGCAAAATAACAAAATTGCAATTACGTTTGTCAATGCCAATTAGCCATGAATTCTGTTATAAAATTAAACTATTTCGATTTGTTATTAGGTACCACCTTTTCCGTTTTAGTTTTATATGTGAAAATACTACTTTTATGAATTGTTTTTTTTTTTTTTTTTTAATATTTTTTTATTACAGTTTAGTAGTACTATATTTCAAATACAAAAATGAGAGGTGCGTTTTTTTTTTTTGAATTTTCAACTGCACTATGTATTGCAAAAAAAAAAAAACACGCGGGTAATGAGGATAATAAAATTCATTAATGTCATATATATAATATTTCTAATATATACTAAATTGTAGTACCTATGTTTTTGGTGTTGTTTTGTTTATGTAGCTCTAAAAATATACAAATATATACCACAACATTTTCAAACACTGGGTTACCTCTCCTCCTATTATAGGAAATAAAAATAAAAAAATATCCTACGTAAAAGGACAAATCATAAAATAATATCATAAAATAATTATGTGAACAATTATATTTAATTGCCTTGAGTGAGATTCTTGTCCATATACATATTATACATAGGTACTTAACTGAACTCACATGTTTGCTTCCAGCGAATCATAAAAGTTAGTATATGTAATATTTCTACTCAAGAACTTTTCCTATAAAATATAAAAAAAAAAAAAAAATAAACTTCAGATCTAATATTTTGCCTTCAAGATGAAAAATTTTATAAACGTGTTTCATGTCCTTATACGTGTTAGATATGTATAGATATATTTATGTATTTCTATATCCATATTTTACGGCTTTTTAAAGAAGCTTTTCTTCTTTAGAATATCTTCGAATACCAATCACTCTGGTATAAAATCGCGCACACAGAAAAGTATTTTCCAAACTAAAACGGATATATGTACGTATAAAAAAAAACAACTTAAAAGGATACACCGACACTTTTGATTTATACATTATTCGTTTCCGCCCCATATTCCTTAAGAAGAGAAGGTATACGGTAACGGACTTCGGAGTATATATAGAGGAGCAACAGAAAGGAAGCTGCTAAATATGATGAGCACATCATTTTCCATTCCTGTCGTAAATTTCGATGTTCTCATTTTTGTGCCCTACACACATCCTTAGTGAATTTTACTTTTACATTGATATCCTTTTTTTTTTGCGCGTTGCAATTTCTTGTTTTTTTTTTTTTTTTTTGTTACGAGAACATGTCTCTGTTTTGCCTTTGGTGGATTACTATCATGGCAGGATATTTAAAGCTTTTAAAATGAATTTTATGACACCCCTAAGAGAAAGAACAAGAATAAAATTATATACTTATATATATGTATTTATCTTAGGACAAAAGAAAGAAAGTTGCATTAATATACATAGGCGACATGATTTACAACAAATGTATAACATGAATTAAACATGTGCGGCACAAGGACATCAGAATTTTTTTCTACCCGCTTCAGTAAATTCCTCTGGGCGCGAAAGGAACGAAATTAATAATGAGGTCGCAATGTCGTTCAATTTTGGAGCTTTTAACAACCATCTTAACGGATTTATTAACACTTCGCGGATAATCCTTTACTTTTTTTCCTGGTTTAAATGTTCCCTCGATGAAAAAAAAATCTTTTGTTATGTTACATAAATATTTCCCTATGCAATAGATGGTAGAAACTTATACTTTCTTTCCATCTTTATAAGATGTCAATACTTATCTTTTTTTTTTATGTTTATTTAAACCAAAAATCTTTTAGCAAAATCAATTTAAATAGGTAGGTACCTCTACATATAAAAGTGATTGAGATACAATAAAAATTTAGTGACAAAAATTAATTAATTTGTCCTTTAAAGTTCAGTGAATTATATAATTAACAGAGTTCAAAAGAAAATTAAATTGTTTATTGAAGCTACTCCCACATACATCATCATGTCTTGCTCTGGATGCGAAACACTGGAACTAAAAGCATTTTAATTAGGTTTTTGAAATTTCCTAGATAATTGTGTTAGTATGGAACTTTGATGTCTATTATGAGCTTGTTCTCTTACCTACAGTCTGCTCTATATTCTTGTTCTATAAATCTGGTTTGTTTTATTTTACAATTTTGATTGGTGCAAACAAAAATTAACAGTGTGTTATTTTAAGATCCAAGGATATTTTTGTTGGTTAAAGTTTTATGTTGGTAAAAGTAGAATGAATGGAATTTATATTTTAATTTGTTGGTTTTCTTTTTTTAAAGGTGTGAAAACAATGAAATGTTCCATTTAATAATGATCCTTAAATTAATTTGAAGATTGTAAGGGATGTCCTGAAAATCATCTTACTATTTACGTATATTAAATTATTATTAACTTTCTTCTTTGAGGTAACTAATTGGGTATTTAATTTTGAAGTTCTGATTAGCAGAGGTAAAGGAGACAGAAACAGTGAGCTTTCCTCTATACTCCTAACTGAGTCAAGCTCACTGCTTCTCTCTCCATTTTGGCGTTACTCGGTCGCGTTTTATTCCCTTTTCTGTTGATCCCATCGCTACCTAGCATAACATGATCAACTTCTGAGCTAATCTAAAGATTGCCTGTACATTTCATCGAAATCGGTGTAGCCGTTTTGATGTTCATAGGGAACATATGTATACGTAAATCCAAACATCGATATGGCAACTCATAATTTATTTATTTATTCATTTACTTGATTTAGCAAAGAATGTTTTATAAAAGAACTTTTCGGCTTTAAAGAACGAGTTCAATGAGTGTTCAAAAATCAAAATTGGATCACTGGGTACGGAAATATCCTCAAACAAAAAATCCATCAATTTAGCAGCCATTTTTTAAAATGGCGGAAAATGACCATGATTTGGATCATGTGACTAAATGTTGGAGGACCATGCTTGCGCTGGAGAGATGGCGTAGACCAGGACGCCCGCAGCCTTGGGGTGCACAACTGGATGGCGTCGTCGGCTCGAGACCGGGATAAGTGGAGAGACTTGTTGAAATAGGCCAGGACCGGACCCCGGTTGTCGAGCCGATGATGATGATGACAAAATGCTTACTTGCGATTATAGGTACTATAATGCAAGTTATGCATTCGCTCAAAAAAAAAGAAGAGTTTTGAGATAACAATCCAATATGGCATTACGATGATAGCGATGTCGAAAAAAGTGGGTCTGGAAATTCTGTCTGTCAGTCTGTTTGTGTCAGTAACTTTTTACTGCCTAAATGGCTTAATCGATTTGCTTCAAATTTGGTTATTTTGTTATAAAGTTCGTAGACAGAAGAAATTAAATTGTTTTGTTTAGCTTAAAAAATAACGTTACCTGCCATATAACCGTTAAAAAGAAACTTAATTTTCTCGAAAACGGCTCCAAAGATTCTCTTCAAAAAAATTGGCGTAGGTTTTTATCTGATTCACTTTTGTTGAGTTGTAAAGAAAAATTTTTGGCGCCTATTAATTGTACAGAACCGTTATTTTTATATTGAGCTACCTCGTGAACGGGTTAATCGATTTTAATCCAAAAACTTTTTGTAAAGATGAAGACGTCTGGATAAAACTTCAATTCCAAAATTTTGTAAAAGTGCTTAGTTTTAGTTTCAATTAATTTTTTTTGTTAATGTAATATTTGGAAAACGGCTTGACGAAAAAAAATTTACTTTTCGTGCATAAAATGCAAACTGTTAGCACTTCAAATTGGCGTACTTTAGATTCGGAAAAAAACTTTTCTATAAAAATTATTAAGTAAACATGGATTTATTTAAAAACCGCTCTAACGATTTTGGATTTAATTTTTTGGTTAATTTAAATTGAGGCAACAAAATTTTCTGCACACATTTATTATGGTTTGAATCTTTATAAAAAGTAGTTATTATATATTTGTGTTTACTAAAGGTGCAGTGAAATAAGGGCCGTGGAACTTAGGCCCGTTTGTCTTAATTCTAATTCTCACTTTAAAAGGAAATAACAAAAAGCATTAAAACTCGCGGTACTTGGCTCCACCCAAACTCGCTCCCACCCCTAATTCTATAGTGGACCAGGTAGGGAAATAACAGCTTTTTACACGATGGCATATGAAAGCATAGATATACGCTACACACATACACTTACGGCTATTGAAATTCAAATGTTTTGTTTTTTCCTTTTTGGTCAAGGGTTTATTCAACAAACCCCTCTTTCTTGTTATATTCATTTGAAAGTTTTTAAGTGTTCCAATGAAGAAAGTTATGTCACATGAAATTTGGTGATTACCTATATATACGTCACAATTCGTATGCGATAATTTGGGGTGACGTATTTAATTTAATTTAATAATTTCAGTGACGTATTACCCGCTCATATATAACTCGGAGAAGTATTTTCTACTTTAAACTCAACGACGTTTTATCGGATTTTAACTCGATTACGTAAAAATCTTACGTAAAATCTTAGATGCCGCGTAGGTATAGGTATGCACTGCAGGATTAATTAAAATCCAAGACATATTTCATATATACAATAAGTAACAATTTTAAAAGTATTCAGTCCTTTTTTTTAGAAAATCATGTAAGCTTAAGTTTTTACCTTAACACTTTTTGCAAAAAATTCAAAGTTTTCGAGAAGTTTACAAAAAAACTGAATTTAAAAAAAAATTTCTCCGGGTCAAATCATGGGTGGTTTTTGAAATATGCTCAAGACATAAAAATACAGGTCTTCAGCAAAATCCGGCTTTGTCGAAATTATTTCGAAAATTTGCATTTTTTTATCCAATTTTCCTTAGCTTTAAATAACTTAATTTAATATATAATTTCTACTTGGTTGACATTTTTTCAATGAATTTTCACAAATGTATCTTAATATATAAAAATGGAGCTGATATTTTGTGCGTTTAGGCCGTTTTTTTTCAGAAAAACTAACTTTTTCATTTAAAACAATGCAAAAACGTGCATTTTATAAAACTTCATGCAAAAAATCATTTGAAATACATGGAACACAAAATCTTTGAGCGAATCCGCGGATGGCAGCCAAGAAAAACATGGAGATTTCGTCAGCTGTACGATTGTCAATTGATAGTACTTTCTTTCAATTGACAAAAGTCAGATTTATTTTTACCGAACATTTCATAGTTTGAAAAATAAAACAGAATTTCAATAATTAAAAAGTTTACAATTGGTAATTAACAATCGTAATAGGAGTAGTGTGAGTGGTAATTTGTATCGATGTAAATGTTTATTTTTTAATGCGATATTTTCTTCCGTTAGTTTTTCAATTCCGTTTCCAATCACTTTCCTTACTTTTCGTTGCTGTTGCGTACTCTTAGTCCAGTCAATAAAGGAAACTTAAAATTGTCAAATTTCGGTGAAAATGGACCATTGTTTAAGGTAATAGCTTGGTCCTTAAAAAGTCAAAATAACTGTGGTCGGGCTTATTGTTGCAAATTTTATTAACTTTAAAAAAAGTTTGCATTTTGTTTGTCGAGAAAAGTCGCCAAGTTTTACTTTTTTCGCGTGGTGCCCAGTCAGTTCTCCGATGGACATATATGTTGACCTACTCCTAAATGCAAAAACATTAAAATCATTTAACTTAAACTGGTTACTGAACATAGGAGTCCCGTGGTAAATCTATCTATTTTCTTTTCAGTTTTAATTCAAACCATTATTTTGAATTCAGCACCTAAATAACTTCACATAAAAGTACTTACTTAATTGAATGTTAATTAAAATTTAAAAGACTGTTGAGTAATATTATTTTGATATGCTCCCTGGAATTAAGTTACCAAGCAATTGAAGCGAAACAGCAACTAAATGGTAACCTATCAAGCTATACTCAAGAGAATTAAAATCTCTGTAGAATTGTCTCTATGAAAAGTTTTCGAAATTTTATAATGTGCAAAGTACATGTTCTAACTAAGCTCTTAATATACCAACAATTCCCAAAGAGTGTCCCCTCCTTCTTCTTTGTTTGTGTTCATAACAGCCAGTTCTCTATTTAATCTTTTTTTTTTTTTGTTATTAAAAACACAAGTTGAGTATATAATCCAATCCACTTGCAACCATCCGAAAAAAGGGTTGTCAGTCAGGATTCCGATGCGGTGATAATGCTGCCGCGGCCCAAACGTTCCATATTTTCCGTTCAATTGGTGTACGGTATACCTACGTCCTACACAAGAAAAGCAAAATGGAAATAAAATTTTTATTATAAAATTTATTTTGTATTTATCTCATCAGGATGCGAATACCGTAAACAAAGACATTTCGACTTCTAGAATTTGTTCGGATGCTCGGTCGGTGAAGGTTGAGGTAGTGGGTGCTGTTGGGAAGGTACAAATGTAGTTGAGAAGTTTTTTTCCAATGTTTGCGATTAAAATGACTGTTGCTTATGATGCAGCCATTAAGAGTTTCCTGAAGTTTCAATATGTGCGATAGGGTTGTTTTCTTTTTTATTGCTGTTCTTTAATCGGCTTTAAATTTCAGACAAATTGTCTGTTGGCCATGGAAGGAGAGATAGCTTGGCATTGGCTTTAATGATTTTTTTTTATTTTATCATTGCAAGCAGCTGGAATATGATCCACCTTCAGCGAGACACTAAGTTTTTAGTGTCTCTTAATGTTAATGTTAAGGAATTCAAAATCAAAACTAATGGAAAGAAAAAATAGTACTTCAAACTCTTGAGAGGTTCTATAGTCCCTATAATCGCAAGTAAAATAAAATGTACGACTGTGTCGGACAAACTTGCTCGTGTGTATAAGATAACTAACCCTTGGCTTAGGATACTAAGCAAGAAACTATAATAAATAATCGGCAGTAAAAATAGTTTATATAGCGTTTTTTATGGTGATTTTGAAAAAAAAATTCTAACGAAAAACTTCGTTATTGGCAAAAAATCAGTCACACAAAATCTTATAAAATCGATCGTATTTTTTTCGAAAAAATTGGATATTTTGTAGCGTTTATATGACAGGTATCGTTAATAAGTTGATTTTTAAAATAAATTTCTAACGAAAAACTTTGTTATTGAAAAAAAAATCAGTCACACAAAATTTTATCAAAATCGATCGTATATTTTACGAGAAAAATTGGATTGTGTTTAAGGCTTATTTGCCAGGTATCGTTAATATGCAAAAATATTCTGAAAAAATAAAAACACAACCTTTGTACGAAATTTTATAAAAATCTATCGTATTTTTTTACGAGATAAATGGAATGGTCTAAAACGCTTGTATGGCAGGTATCGTTAAAAATCTAGTTGCAAAAAAAAAAAATTGTGTCGAAAAATATCACCGTTTTAAAACATTAATACGCCTGGGCATATTACTCTAAAAATATAGAGTACCAAGTTTGAAGAAAATCGGCCCAACCTTTTAGGCTGTAAGTGTCGATACATCCAGACTGACAGACGGACAGACAGATAGACAGAATTGTCGGACCTACTTTTTTCGTTTTGTCTATCATCGTAATGTCATGTTTGTTTGTTATCTCAAAACTTTTTTTTTTACGAATACAAAACTTGCCTTTTAGAGTTATAATCGCAAGTAAAAAGAGTCTGCAATGATTTGAAAATTTTGTTAAAATTTGTTTTTCAAACTTTTAGATCAACGGGTTCTTTAAGTTTTTTTTAGTTTTATGGGACCCAATTTTCGAAAGTTATGTATGTATGTAGGAAGTCGTACGAAACTCGGAAAATAATACAAGTTCCCCTGTGAGATTTATTTTCTTTCTTATCATTTTCCTTCGCCAAATATGGCTTCGCATCACAACGAATTACGCAGACAACCTAAAAAACTTTACCTTCTATTAATTTCTACATCGGTGATAATTTACTTTTATTTTTCCCCGATACAATTGGAAACCATTGGAAAATTCGGTTGGGGTTTCAACCCAAATTTGATATGTTGGCCATTTTTCAGAGCTCTCGTTAGACTTTAATTATGTGCGTGAAACTTTAAAACTAAATACTTTTTTCAAAATGTCAATTCAAATCAAAACATACAAATGTTTCTTTCTAACTCATTTGAAAGCATTCAAAGTTTTTTTTTTTTAAATTAAAAAGTTGAATTTTAATTGCAATTTCGAAGGGGAGAATTATTCTTGTTTAATCGTATCAACGATCAAATAAATTAACTAGATTATTCAGACATAAAGGTTAAAAGAACCAGACCAAAACATTTACCTATTTGAAATAAGAAAACAAAAATATTCAAATTTCAAAACATACATACATTTAACACATATGTCTTCTCACACACCCACTCTTTGACATATGGTGTGTTTGAGGTCGTAATGTAATTTAATCTATATTCTTTTTATCATCCTCGTCGAGAGTCGTTGTCGACTTACGATAAAAAAAATACACCCACGCAATAGAACCCACACATCCTTTTTCTTTAACATTTCACACATTAATGTTTAAAACTAGATGAGAAACACACACACAAACAAATAATCTCATACAGCAAAAAAAAAAAAAAAAAAAAAACAAGCGACTAAGGGAGATGAAACTTTTATTTTAATATTATCATTTGAAATTCTATAGTCGAAAAGTTTTTCTCTTGTAACATAACACCACTTCACATCTATTACTACAAGCGCTAAATATTAAGGTGAATTTCATTAGCACAAATCTTTTTATATCAAATCATCAATATAATGTAATACTGAAATAAAGATGTGGATGTCATGATAAGGACATTAAATACAAATAAGTATATCAATAAAGGATTAACAATCATATATATGTTTAATGTTTAATAAAATGTATTTAAGGCCATGTGTGTGTTGCGGTAAATGTTGGTTAAACTGGTTAAATTTTGACACGGGTTCGCTAAGATCCAAAAGCGAGAAAAATAAAAACAAAATAGATTTTGTTAAATTTTCAATTTTGTATCTCTTAAGTTAGATTTTTCAAATATACAAAATTATTTACCATGAAAAAAGAGCAACAATTTCTTTTCGCGATGTTTTTTTTGATCTTGAAGGAATTTTATCCAAAATTGTGTTTTTTTTTAGCGGCAATGGTACAATAGATGGAGTGCTTTCTTGTTAACCCAGAGGTTGCCTTGCCAGTTCTATTCTCACTCGGGTACAAAGCATTTTTTTCTTTTCAGCATACCTTCCAGCCTATGCTGGAGTTCGCCCATGAGGTATGTAATTAAAAATAAAAATCAACTACATAGCTCCCTATCCATTGTTCCAAAACAAATTTTTCCTATCCTTCTTCTCCTTGTAAATAGTGTCGTGTAACACCTACACCTGTTTTAATTTAAAAGGCAATGCCTTACAGACACATAGTTAAAAATTATTAGATATTATAATTTTGAAAAAATCATTTTAACGCAATTCACACAGAAAAAGGCTAAATTTGTTCCCAACTCGAACCAAACGTTAAAAATTAATTGTGCGGATAATGATTTGGCTCTATTTCCAAAAATAAACTAAATATTTAAGTTCGGTTTAAGTATTAAATCCTTATCGACCGCAAAAAGACTGATTTTTTTAAACAAAATATGTTTGTCTCAATTTAATTTATCACAACGAAATAAGGACAATTTGATGTTATTTCGTTTTCGAAAACGAAAAAAGACCGAATTTAGAATTTGCTGGTATTTCACGTCACCTTCTACTATTTAAAAATATCCTGTTGATTATAAGTTGATTAGAGTGCTTAAAACCATATAAAATAATATAAAAATATCAGGAAAGATCACATTTTTGTTAGAGTAAGAATACGAATAAAATAGGTCCAATATGACTGCTTTGGGGAACTTCAGAAAATTATAATAATTATAATTATTTAATAATTAATTGCTTAAGACGTGCACATTTTTTTTAATTAACCAATAATTTGTAGTTCTTCTCTCTCCAAGTCAATTTAATTACATTAATTAGAAGAAGCGTATATGCCAGACTCTATCAAACAGTTTACATATTAGTCGTCATAAAAAAAAAACATAACCTAAAAATTAATTATCTCTTAATAAATATGTATGTATATAAATAAATTATTTGATGCAGCAGCTTCACTACGAAGATGCCACAAAAGTCACATAAGAGGTTATTTTGATAGAAACCATATATTTTTAATCAAAAATCGGCTTTGCAAGCACATGCAAAGCGTTTTTGTCAAAAAAAATGTCGCTGAATATCATTAATTCAGAGGTTAATAGAACTTTTCAATATGGGACTGCTCTTGTTTGCTTTAAACATTTAAACATTTGAACATTTAAATTAAGAGACATAATCTGGGTGATCAATTTGGACCACCAATATAAGAAAAATGATTCAACCGAAATGACTTATGCAGTAATTGAGTTTGTTTATCGGGCTGTTATGTCGCTTTATCTTGCTGAAACCACAAGTAGATTTGAGGTTCAACTATGCCAAAGGAATACAATTCTTCATAACTGAAGAGGATTTTATTTGAAAAAACCTTCATTATTAAAAAAAATACATGTTTTTTCGCTTCGTTTCTGTGTCTTCGTTCAACCAAACTGATAATTATTATATATGCTATAACTTTTCAAAAGAACATAAATTCAGTCGTTACAATTTTTTCGTCGGGGTGACCGCAGAAAATGGGGGCCTCCCGGAATGCAATCTTTAAACTGAAGTGCTCACGTAAATTTTTCGACGGCTGGTGGCGCTTATGAGGGAACTATATAAAGCTACTAAATGGCGAGCAATGGTCGCTGCATCGGAATCGGACGATCAAAATATGAATAATAATATAAAACACCCTGTATATTTTTTCTGTCTGTTTTTTTAAAGATTTTACTATCTCGAATTTGATCACAATACTCCCACTTTAATACAGATTCGCTTATGGGGTTCGACAAATATAAACACTCTGCACAAATTTAGTTAAAACATAAAAACAAATTTCCAAGATAAAAGAGATGGAATCATTGTAGAACACCAATAAAAAACGGTCGTATCGGGATGAATGATTTGTTACTATGACAAGTTTATTGAGAATAAGGAATCGAAATAAAGAATATGTAATAATGTTTGGGAGGTCAAAAAATATTTAAATCGGGATTATTCAAAATAAATTTTCAAAAATATTTTTCTACCATATACAAAAATAAATAAAAAAGGCTGCGGTTCCGGTGCAAAGGAATTTTATTCGAGTGAACTTAGCAAATGCAAGCGAATAAACTAACGTAAATTTTACTTCCTAAAATTCACTAAGTTCGCGAAAGTAAATTGTGCTCACTGAAAACACACAATAAATTTTAGCGATTCGCGCGAGTGAAATTCGCTTACATTCGCTGGCACCGGAACCGCAACCCAAATAATTGAGTTTCTTTTACAACAATTTTCATGTAGAAATACACCTTTATTTTAACGATTATAAGAATAAATGTAGGTACAAGAAAAGCAAAAAAAAAAAAAAGTTGGATGCCACTGTGCTGACGAGTTTGATGAAAATGGCGAATGAACGGACGTGAGATAAGCGGAAATGGAGGTGCACGAGATAAAAAAAAGAACTTTCTCTAACTTTTCAGTTTCCCAACATTTCTTTTTAGACGGGGTATCATTTTTATGAAAAAAAAAATGGTTGCAAGAAACAACCTTCAGAAAACTATGTCGAAAGTCGACGTTAGGTAAAATGGGATGGCCAAGCGGGAATGAGCTAAAAATAGCACTTGAAACAGGGGACTTTTTTTTTAGAGTCTAAAACAAAATTTCATACTTCGTCTGCAACAAAAAAAAAAAGAAAAACATTAAATTTGTTTTAAACATCAGTGTTGTTCAAGCAGCCAACAAATTCAGAGTCTTCAGTTTCAAATGGGAACAACATGCTTTTTTCTTTAGAAGTGGTAACCATTAATGTTTTTTTTTTTTTTTTTTGTTTCTATTTGAATGTTTTTTTCTTCTTATGTAAGAATTGTTATTGTTTTTTAAGTTTATTTTTTGAATTCAACCACAAGAATATACTCAGCAAGAAAAAACTGTGAGTGATGTTTTTCAGTGGTTGTTCTTAAATAGGCCTTTTCGTATATTTTTAAAGATGCTTATCCGAATTTCTGCATTTAAAATAAAAAAGTGTTCTTGAAGTAAATGGGTTGGTAATACTTTGGTTTAAGAAGTTACATTAGTATTTTTGAGCAATGGATAGTCATATTTCATAGAAAAGGACATTTTTGAATAGAATTGTTTCATTCTACGTGTCAACTACATGCAGTTAGTTGAACGAATTTGTACTCTAGTTGGAATAACACGTAATTTAATCTGTATATGTATTGTATATAGTTGGCTCAATTCAGTCCCTGATATCAATTTGTCCATTGCAGGTACTTCTAATGACTTGTTGTAAGTATTTCAGTGGTAATCTATAATTGTTGCTAGTGGAAAACTTGATAGATGTGATTATTTTAAGCTTTGAGATTTCTTATGACTTCACCATAGAGCAGCTGTCCATGTTTCTTGCATGTTGTATCATCTGCGCTTATCAAATATCACGATTTCATTCGTCGTATGGTATTTTCATCTCATTGCACTTCCTAAGGGGCTGTTATGTCAGACCTCAACATAATCTGGATCTTATTCTTTGATTATATTCGGCTGCATGTGGTCTGTTCGAAGTCAGAATATTCTATGTGCAGATCCGGAATTTGTGGTCCTTGTTTCGGTTGGCAACATTAAAATCATTGTACACCGTTCCGTACAGCCCTCATTCACAATATGTTGTAATATTCCAAGCTGTTTACCAAGCAGTTCATTCGCACTGGAACTTGAGACACCACCATTGATTCCGTTTATAGAAGATTCTTTTTTCAATCAATTCTTTTTTTAGTTTTTTTTGAAGTCACATCTAAGAGATCAGCCAATAAATTTTGGAAGCGTTCAAAGAGAATGTCGCACAAGAGGGCGAGAACTTGTAACCAGAAGTGCTGACCATAAACGATCTGACCCGCAGAAAGTCTGACTCAAACGGTTGTGCTGTAATTTGTTCACAATGGTATTTTTGCATTAAAGGCTTCCATGGATCTTTGGTTGATAAACAAATTCTTCAGGATATTTCCATCTTTGAGCAGCAATTTAAATGACAGTGACAGTAGTCACGAGTCTCCCCTTTAATAATGTTGTCGCATAGCCGCCAGTCGGTGCAGTTATTTCCATGGACTTTCTGCTTTATGTTAGACACACTCTTCTTTATTCTAACTCATGTAGACTACTTCAAGACGTATTTTTATTCATCTATGTTATTCAAGAACCATATTGCTTAAACTTTGCAGGCCATTTCTTTCCCAACTATGACTCCTTTCCTTCTTCATCACTTTGTGTTTATGGATGGTTTGATATAGAACATGTTTCATGTTATAGATTGTTGCTTCGCCAACAGTTCCTTTCTTATTTTCCCCGTTTTCATCAAAAAAAATGTTTACCAGAAGATGATGATGCAAGGAAGTATCCTTTTTTGGAGATTACATGGCACACATTAAAAGTTTTGGTTTGACTTCTCAAAATATATTTATACAATTTTTGTGGGAACCAAATCAAAGATTGCGAGAATTTGTCCGCGATTCTCAGACACAACTTGCATTATAACAATGACAATATTTCATATCATTTCATGCATCACCAGATTCAAAGACATCAGACGTACATTGAATTTCTGGATAGCCATGCAAGATCCAAGTAACTATTCAGCCAAGATAATGGTGATTTTATTCTTACTTCTTAGAAAATCTCTATAAAAAGCGAAATCAAATTTCTCTGTAGAAATTCACCTTTTTAAATTCATCTTTAAATATCACAATATAACAAGTTTTTAAATCTATTTAACGCTTTTTATTTCCCTTCTCCTGAAAAATAAACTCTTGTGACAAAAATCACGAAAAGTCTTGTGTCTCAAAATCCCAAAATTGAATATTCAGAACATTAACAGTACTTATAGTTATTGAAGCAAATAAAACATCTATAGTGTCAGTTTGGAAAGCTTGTGCAATAAATTAGTACCATAATCATTCATCCACACGGTCGAAACACTATTTCCAAGAAAAGACAATAAATCTTTTGATTAACATGGATCAATTTTTCCGCTTGGCAAATTTATGGCAACACTCCTGATGTTTAATATTCAACGAAACGAGTGGCCAAGCACAGAGGAGCGTTAACACACAAAGAAACGACTGAGAGGATATAATCATCGTTCATCGTGTGGTGCATAAAACCACAGAAACATGTCCAAAACAATGAAACACAATCCCTGCCTCTCTAGCACAAGTATAGAAAGTTTCTTCAGTTTTAATGCTGGCGCTGGTGTCTGCAGTCCAATGTGGCGATATGGTATACTCCTGGAGCAAGACCTAAAGCTCGAAAATCCTCATGAATCCATCTGCAGGGGAAATCCATTTTAAGCTCCTTTCCATTTGGCGAATCCATTTCGATTGTCATGGATACACCACTCTGATAAAAAAAAGCAAAAGGGAGCGAGCGAACTCATTATTGGCAGACTTTTAATTGAAAGAATGTGGTAAATGGTTGGTGATGGTAGTGGTTGCAGTGTCAGAGTGCGGTGGTTCTTGGTCGGGTTTTCAGGATTCAGAGCAAAAGAAACAAAATTTATTTCTGTTTCATTACATCACAGATGAGAAGAAAATGATGGAAAAACGTAAACTTTGGAAAACGCCAACTAAAGCAGAACACTCATTTATGATGCATCAGCTAAAAACGCTAATGAATTGATTTTTATTGAGGTTTCTTACTTCTTTTTTTAATGGCAACAGTTCCATAGCGTGTCATTAAATTCAATGAATTCGCAATTTTATTTAAGTTATTATTATTTGGAATTGGAGACTTAAGATGGGATCAGTAGGATTGGAGAATTTGATTGTCTTTTAATATGTTTTCAAAATGATTGATCATAAAATAAGTAATTATCTATAAAAGGTATATGCTATAACTCTAGTTCATTATTTACATACACATATATACAACTGAATAAAGTTTAAGGATGCTTTTATAATGATTGCTTTTTGTAATGGTAAGAAAATAGGGCTTAGTCACACGAACTTGGTCTTGTGGCCACAGACTAAAGATATCTTCACACAATGCAAACAAAATGAATTTTGCAAGTTCTATTTAGTAAGCTGTTAAACCAGACAAGAAAAGTGACTAAGGTGGCTCCTATATATGAATAAATTAGGTACTTCATAAAAACATAAAAGATTTGTAAGTTGGCGTTGAAAGGACACACGATTCTTTTTTCTGATGTCTATCTTTACATTGTACTTCATGAACTAAGTTATTTTGCAATATGAAAAATCTTCTAAATAACATCCTAACGTAGATTTAGGGAACTGTGTATGTACGTCATAACAAACAGACTAAATTATTTTTTTTTAATATCTAACTAACTCATACCTATTAATAATTGATTATTTTTTGTTCTTTGTCTTTACAGGAACAAGTACAAATTCAAATTATCAGCCACATCAGCAACCATGCAGTTCAGAAGTTCAACATCAACAACAACAACAACACTCATCATCAAGGATATCAAATAATTTTAATTCAACCACCTCATCATCAAACACAAATTACTCAAGTGGTGCTAAATCGTCGACGTCGATACCAAGGCCTCTGCAAAATGTAAGTATTTTTTTAAGTTAAGGTTATTAAATTTTTTGTTTGAAAATAATCTCTGTAAAAACAACAGATGTTAGCAAGGAAAAGAAGTGCGAACAAAAGATATCTATTAAAAAAGTATCCAGTTACCATTTTTTAGCGCGCTCTTAAAGCGTGTCAATTCAATAAAATTTTCAATTTTTCAATTTATTTATTTAAAAATGGTGTACAAATAAGACATAGTCTTTTATAATACCAAAGTGTCTAGGAAAATTATATAAAAGTTGAAAGGGGATGCACATTGGTTTTAAAAAGTGCCGGTTTAACACTACCAGCGAGCTGGGCGAGATTTCTAAGGCGCCCCCTAACTGCAATTTAACGAACAAAAAATAAAGAGATATAATAAAACAACCATTCAATGAAAGAAATATGTATTAAATAATAATGTATAACTGCCATAACTTTATCAAGCCGGAAAAGGGTTGCCAAATCAACTTAAAAAATAAATGTATTGAATTTTTTTAGTTGCTCTGGCAACCCTTTTCCGGCTTGATAAAGTTATGGCAGTTATACATTATTATTTTAAATGTTTCAAACTACATTTTAGTGAAAAAAAAAATTGTGCCAAAATTACTTAAAATTACTAAAAATAATTACAAAAGAAACTGTAGTTTTTATGTTTTTTTTTAAAGAAAATCGTTGGAGCCATTTGCAAGAAAAAAAAATGTTATATGGCAGGTACCCTTGTATTTTAGCTAAAACAATTTAATTTCTCCCCTAAGGAATGTTCCACAATTTCTACATACAAAATTTGAAGCAAATCGATTCATCCGTTTAGGCTGTAGGCACGAATTATTTTTTCATATAAATGTATTAAATAATAATGTATAACTGCCATAACTTTATCAAGTCGGAAAAGGGTTGCTAGAGCAACTTAAAAAATAAATGTATTGAATTTTTTTAGTTGCTCTGGCAACCCTTTTCCGGCTTGATAATGTTATGGCAGTTATACATTATTATTTCAAACGTTTCAAACTACATTTTAGTGAAAAAAAACTTTGTGCCAAAATTACTTAAAATAGTTTTCTGCAATTTGAAAAGCTGTGTCTTTAGTTTCCGGCCATTTCTGGCAGCCATGATTGTCATTCATTAATGAGAGCCCGTGAAGTAATAACTAGACACAAATTCAGGCGCACCAAAATAATGTTGCAAAATCAGTCGCTAGTGCTCTCCTACTTATAATAACAAGTAAAACAAATATGTGACAATATAACTCATAAAATGTTGTTATAAGTTTTTAGATAATAAATATATATGTATATAAACGGGTTATACAATCATTATGTTAATAGCTTAAGGTATTTAGGCACTTATTAAAAGATATAACTAACTTCTTTTATTGAAATATTTTATTAAAAATTATTTACTACAATTTTTTTCTTTTACAGGTGATACCCACATGCGTGTACCTAATGTCACGCATCGCTGTACATATGGAAATCGAAGGAACGGCCCAGTGTCCATCGCAAGTGATGCTGGCTGCTGCTCTGGGCTGTGAAGAATTAGGAATAGCAAATAAATTACTAGCGCAAAGTATATTTGGTCTGTGGATGACCAGCGCACTTTTAGAAATCCAACTGAAATCCCATCATCGACCTTATGTAGTTAGAATAGCGTGGCAAAGTCTTCTTGAAAAATTCAGCCATGGCAATCCAATTGAAAAGAAATACGACGAACCAATGATAATGCTTAAACGGAACGTGTTCTTTTCAAAAAAGGATGAAGAAAAAATCAAGTAAGTCCATCATCATTAAGCCAATATAAAGTTCTCATTTAAAAAAAAAAAAACTCTTACACGTGTGTCCCCATTTAAATAGAGACCATCGGATATTGGAGCTACTGTACGAGGAGGCGAAACACAATGTGCTAACAGGTCGATACATCATGGAGCCGGTGCATTCGGTCATGCTTGGTGGAATTCAGGCACGAATAGAATTGGGTCCCTACAATTCGCACACCCACACAATCAGTTTTTTTAGGTAAGTAAAGTCGAATCTACCATAACTGCAGTCCTAGCAAATAATTGCTCTTTCTGGATTTAAATTGTCGACTTGTCTCATTTTTAATCTGTTTTTTTTTTTTTTGTATTTTTCAACACGTCAACAGAGAAAATCAATCACGATTTCTGCCACAACACGTTGCCAAAAACTCCAGTTGGTCCTGGTTGCCAGTTAGTCGTAAGAATTCGGCGGAAGTCAAACTTTTAGAACAATACAAGCGGGTGCCACAAACAGCAACGACGAGGAAACTCATGAGGAAATACTTGGAATTTTGTTGGGCGCTTCCTTTCTATGGGTAAGTTCTGCTTTTTCGTATCGTTCCTGATGATCCTGAATCCTCCCGAATAAAATTGTTGAAAAATAAATTTTATTTTTATTTTCTATTTTATTTTTATTTGTGTGCCTTACCCCCTTCTTTGGTTTCATTTAATTATTTTTGGCAAGAAATCTCATGGAATTAATTAAAACCCAAATCCATCTGAAATAAAGGCAGACAGCAATAAGAATGTTGTGCCGTTTCAGTCGATAAGAACTTTTGCTATACTGAAAGTTTTTGTTAATGGGGTGAGCTCAGGGACGAGCATGGATGGGGAATGATGTTTTATGAAATAAGTGAAAGAGAAAGTGAAAACTTAAACATTTTTAGGGCAAAGTAGGCTTAATTGCAATTACACTGCTTTTGCATTTATAAACAATTTTTTTTGTTAGTTAAATTTACGAGAGTTCAAGTTTCTACCATCATCCGCATTTACCGCACAGCCATCATCTAGCACATTGTTTTGTGTGTTTTCCTGGGTAGTGTACTTGATCCGAACACTATACACAGGGTCGGTTGAATGATGCTTAAGCGCCCTGAGCAAGAATTTTTAAAATTTATAAAGGAGATTTTGAGGAATATTAACTGTTTAGCGAGAACAAACTATTATAGAGCATATTATTAATTCCAAGTTCTACCACGGACATCTCAGCTGGACAGCCCGGTTGAAGTTGGTTTTGTGATAAGATGGCAATAAGTCTTCCGGTTTCATATTGCTTGGTCATCTCGCCTCTACGGATGTGAGAGACGATTTAAATAAAGAGCACTTACACGATATGTGCCCGAAATACGACGTCAAAATTATTGAAGGTGTGGTAGTCGAAGGATACAATCTGCACGACGATATACTTTCGTTCCGGTAAAGAATATCACCTATTGCTACAGAATGGTAGACTATACCTGCCAAGGGTGAAATCTCATCATTATGAAACACTTATTTCCCAATCTTTAATAAAGGGTTTTGTCAATAAGAGGTGTTATTTTGGTATTCAAGGACCCAATCAGCAAAGACACGACGTTGTTGATGATCAGCCTGCTTGAGTTCTTGTATTAACTGAACTTTATAAGCCTTAAGACACAAGTCTTTATGCAAAATACGGTGTAATGACGTTTGTGGAATGCCTAATTCCAAAAGAACGACGAGGAATTAACAAACTTGGGTTTTCTTCAACACTTTGGGCTACAACAGCAATATTCTCAGTTGTTCTTGAGCGACGTGCACGGGTTTTATTCTTCACATCACTAACTTGTTCCAACAGCTCGAATTAGTCCACCAATTTCTGTATTGCGGTCTGACAAGGTGCTTCACGACGAAACAAAAATGTTTTAGTTTTACGAACCGTCTCTGCCAAATTTTCACCATTTTTATAGTGAATTTCAATGCGTTGTTAAAGCGTGTATCGTTCCATTTTTATTAATGGCGTTGTTTCTACTTGTCAAATGTCAAAAAATGACAGCTTCAAAAGTGACAGCTACCGATAAAGCGGGCTATTCAAAATAACACCTCTTATTGGATAACACTTTATAAACAAAAGGACTTAATAGTCCTGATGTAATCAAAAACCAGTCAAAAAAATTGATAGCATCGTTAGAAACTCCAGATATTCTTTCAGTATCTTGGATTTCTGAACGTTTCGAGGAGAAAACATATACTCTATAGTCACTTCTTGGAAGTATACATCCAGTACGCCAGATTCATAAGAAAGACAAATTAACCCAAAAGCTACAAGGCTAGAACGGAAGCATGCCTAAATGAGAGGGATAAATATGGTAGTCAGTATTGAGGATCTGGAAATAACGTTTTTGAAGACTGGTTTAGGGCGAAGATACATTCCGTTTTCAGCCAATTTATTCTTTTTAACTTGGATGACGATGGCCAACATTTCGGTACACCCGAATTCATTTATGTGCGCATGACCTCTATCCGCCGATTTTTTCAAAGAATTTTTATATCTAATTCCTCCTGTAATCCCCCTGACTAGGCCCACTTTAGGTTTTGGGTTGGGTGCGAGTTTGGGTATATGCGGAGTTGTTTATTCAAAAGGTGTGCATATTCCCAAACTCACGTCCCACCACAAATCCTTAACGAAACCCAGGCAGGTGGGTTTCAGATGGGTGGCAGCATGCGCCCCCATACATATCTTAATTTTTATTTTGAAATGAATCTATTTCCTAAATTAGACAAAAAAATTGGCCATAATATCGTTGACCACAACGAAATAAAGCCAAATTGGCGATATTTCGTTTTAAGACCAAAATTAAGACCGGATTAAGACAAACATTGAAGTTTGGTCTTATTATAGATGAGTTTGGTCTTATTATCATATCAAAAGTGTTTTGGTATACAGCCGAGTTCTAACAAACACTATATTTATTTATAATTATAAATGTCAAATGATTTACCATGTTAGGTTCCGTTAAAAAAAAACAGTGTGCTATCTGAAATTCAACATGTGGGCCCCCTCAATCCAACCATATGTTGAATCCACCCCTGGTATATTCTTATTTATCACACCCACAAGGAACAGAGTGTTTATAACTATATCCACGAATAAGGGTGTCAGATTTGAATAAGTCGCTTTCGCGTTTCTAATTGCTGTTCTTGGTGCAAAGTTGTTGTATTCCAGACAAGTTTTGAGTTTATAATTGTTTGCACCAACTCCATTTTATGTTTATGTAGATAAATGGAGTTACATATACATATACCAACGATATATACATTCAGAAAAGAGGAAAATAAATGAAATTTAGACCACACGGAATCACGAACGAATTAAGATGGATGTAATTGGGTCGTCGTTGGACTTACAGAATATTATTCTGCCGTTGGCTTTTGAATATAAAATTTTAAAAGAAAAATACAAAGTAACTTCCAATTAACCTTTAAGTGGAGATTGATTTGCATTTTTATTATTTTATCGTGCACTTTATTTTCTTTTTTTAATGCGCTGGCCCTGTTTTACTTTGTGTTGAGGATGGGGGTGGTTTTTAAATATTGCAGCACTTTCAATAAAAAATAAAAAGGTACTTACGATCACAATCAATGTTGTAGATTATAAAATACAATTTATGGTATAAGGTGGGAAAAATAAGGTTACTATGCACAGAATTTAGATTTAAAAGTGATTAAATGGAGTTCAACCGATTTATAAGAAACAAGAAAATGAATTTTTATAAGGAATGAGAAGCAATTAGGTAAAAAGCAATCAACAGCAGGCAACTTAGATATTATTTAGAATATTTTATCGGCAACACTAGTGGACCCGGCGAACATCGTACCGCCTAAAATTCAACGAATGTCGTGTATTCTTTTAGTTACATTCAACTAAGTTCTTTAAGTTATGACTTTTGCTTTATGTTTTGCTCTATTGTTGATTCTCTTCATTTCAGCACCTTTTGTGATATCTACGACATTTTCTGTTATCAGGAGCGTATATAATTGGCCGTGAGGAAAACATGCATTTTCCAAATTCAAACCACAAACATTCAGGGATTGACTTTGTGGTTTGTAAATCGTCATGAACAATGCACGTTTATCTATTGGGATCATTGGAATCCTCGGTATGAGAACTTCCTCACTTTTCAATTTTCCTTTGGATGACTGGCAGTGTTTGGCGGAAATTAATAGACATTAAAATCATTGCTCCTAGAAAACATCTCGAGTAATTGCGCAGATCTCTTAATGTTCGGTCAAGTGCTTACATTGCCATTCAGTAGTTTAAAGATTTAACGGCAATTTCAACGCTGAATGAGCCGTATGGCATCCTTTTTACAATGTGGCTGCTTTTCCAGAGAAAGAAATTGCTTCTGCAATGTCGTTTCTTGCACGAACAGCTTACAAAATCAATGACATAAGGAATGCCTTAGTTCCACCAAAAGCTTCCATGAAAAAAATCTAACGTTTTCATAATCAATTGCGTTTGCGTCGTTCACTTTCTTCTGTTAGTGGTTAAATAGGTGTACATTTGTTTGAACCGATTTTTCAAAGTCGTGTGGATCATGAATTCATATTCACATTCATATTTTTCGGTTAAGGACCTCATTTACTCCACGGTCTGGCGCTGGCATTCCTAACCTGACTAACAAACTGCCACACATTCAGATTTAGAGATATTACATATATAATGCAGAAAAAAAACTATTTCTAAACATCCAATTTTAATCAAACCACCTAATACTTTAATGCATCGCATAACTCACAAAATTTTCATAACAATCGGAATGCCGAAAAATGCATAATATTACTGTAAGATTTTCCGATATCTTCCTAACGATCGGATTTTGATCAAACCATTCTAAAATTTGTCAAAAATAGTTAATGAACTTAAAGTTTGCGAATTTTTATACAGCTATCATGCAAAAAAGAATCAGAATCCGATTATTAACGGTACCTGCCATAGAACCGTTTTTTGTTACTCCGACTATCGGTGCAGCCGTTCAGCTGCACCGATTTTAAGGAATTTTGATATTATGATATAAAAAAATAATAATACTGCAAAAAAAAAATTTCAAAGAAGGTGATTTTTGAAAAAGTTTTTTTTTTCAAAAAAATCGATAATTCGAATTTTCTCGAAAAAAATACGATCAATTTTGATAAAATTTCATACAATTGATTTGTTGCTCAAGTTGGTGTCTTTCATAGGAATTTTTTTTCGGAATCAGCGTATTAATGGTACCTGTCATTAAACCGTTTTTTACTACAATGAATAACTTTTAAACGGCTGCACCCATTTTGAAAAAATTGATATTATCAAATGTAATTTTTGAAAAGTTATTTTTGAAAGTTATTTTTATTTTTTTGTAAAACCGATAATTCTAATTAAAAAAAAAATTATTAAATTTATTTTTATTGAGGTCGTAACTTGCTACAAGAAAAAGTTCGTGCGACCTAGTCGTGCACCACAAGAGCAAGTTCGTGCAACCCAGTCGTGCACTTTATTTACTAAAACATCAAGAACTTTTTGTTTTCTCGATTAATCCATTGTCGATATGAATTCCGTAGTCTTCTCATGTTTGACTATTCTAATCGGCATTTCATCAATCACCAGTACATTGATTCGATGTTTCCAGTTATGTTTGTCATGTAGTAGGCTTCTGGCAACTCTCAGCTGTTGTTTTGGGCAAGATTTCTAGACTGGGTTTACTGATTTTACAGCTGTTTAGTGATACTTATATCTTCGTCGAAACGAGACGGATTGTTTTCAATTAGTGTAAAATCTTTGGTCTCTTTCTCTTGCATTGGAAATGTATCAAAAATGCCCTTACACACATAAGTGTGTCTGATCAGTCATCAGGCAAAATCAAAAGTGGTTTGATTTTCGTCAGTCGAGAATTATGTTGTAACACATACAGTTCTATTTTCACGAATACATTTATTTTATTGATCATGAAAGGGTCACTTAAGGAGAAAAACTATCATTTGGGAGAGGTCGGTGTTGGCTTTTCATCTTGTTCTTTTGGGAAATTTAAATTTCTAAAACAAACGTGTGGATCTCTATTTCTTAGTTCGGGTAGATCTCTATTTCTCAGTTCTGTTTCATTTTAAGTTAATTAAATGCATTCACAAGCTAAGCTACTATATATTGTTAAACTCAACCACCACTTCAATGTTTTATTAATTCCACTTCTGACACCAATGTTATATTTTGCTCTCATGAAAACTCTTTTTGTACATGTGTTTTCATGTAAGTTTTTCGTTGGCCATTATAGATGTCGTTGTGTTATTCTGCCTAATAAAGAGCAACAAACCGTATTCAAATTCAAACCATTGAAATGGCTTTCGAAAAACTAATGTTTTCAACAAATGTATAACTTGAACCGCTTGATGTATTAAAATGTATCGAAATCCTAACCATTTCTGTGAACAAAGTAGTTTCATCGATTATCGGATTCATAAGCTGTTTTCTATAAAAACCTGTCTGTATATAATCTTACTATGATTATAATCACAAATATTCGAATAAGAGAATCCGCCTCAACGTAATCTCGTAAAATAACGTTTTATCTTCGATGATATTAAATTTAGTTTAATGTTTCACACACGTTGCATTTTAACTACGAGTATATCCACCTCACCTGAAACATTTCCTTTGATTGTTCTTTGTTGAAAAGTGTAACAATTAAACCTACATGAACTAATTTTAAAATAACTGTGAGTCAGGAAATCCTTTAACCTATTCAGCAAAGTCGTAAAAACTGTCACAGAACAGTGTTTCCTAAGTAACGTTTTGAAATTGCAACTGAACCCAAAGTGGAATCTCCAATAATATAGTTGCATCGTATAAAATGGATTAAGATCTTCACTTTGGAAAAGTCCTCCTATATGCTCAGTGCAGAGCACGTGTGTGTGTCCTTATTCTTTTCAATGTTTTTTTTTTTTTTTTGTTTGGAAAAATTTGAACACTATCACTCTTTGAAATGTAAACAAAATACACGGGAATTACAAGAAGCTCAGCAAAATGTTATCCTTTTAAAAAGGCACGTTCCAGGACATGAAACAAGCCATATGCTGTTTTTACTCCCAAAAGGAATCATTCTGTTGCAGTATAGATACATAGGCAGCTGGGTATGAGATTGGAGAGTCTTTCACCATATTCCTGTGTTGGGCTTGAACAACAAAAGGAAGCTTTTAAGAGCATCTCTAAGTATTACGCTTCGTTTTGTATATAGTGTATAGAAGTATAAGAAGAGGCAAGTTCGTAATGCCGTTTTCATTCTCGGGCAATAAAATGCAGAAATAAAAGCACGTTCGTGTAAGCATCAGGCTCTTCCCTCTTATACTCCTGTGTGTCAGATGAAGTGAATACATGGGAAATGGGAACGCGTCCCTGTGGCAATTAATTGCTGTGCACCACATTTATCCTTTTGTTCTATTTAACTGTTTTGTTGTATGTTTTTTTTTTGTATCCTGTTATTACCTTCACCGAATGAAACCACCCACCGCGAGCGAACCGCACTAAAAATTGTTTCACCATTATTTTATTTCATTTCAAATCCATTTGCAGTGCGGCATTTTTTCATGGTCAAGTGGAGCAGCCAGTTCGTGGTCTTATGAGCTTAGTGAATCACAAGGATGTTTCAGTGATTGTTGCGATAAACGAGCGTGGTATTTTCATCATTGATCCTGTGGAATACGTAAGTATATAATCGGCCTTTGCTTACATTTCGCACTGTTGCCACATCACACATTCATGATAAATGGCTTCTTTTTTTTTCTTGTTGTTTGTTGCAGACACTGTTGCTGGGCTTAAGATATGAAGACTTATCCTGGGATTTTGCCAAACCGAGTGCGAGTGATGATCCCGAATGCCAGACGTGTATATTTCTACAGGTGAGCTATTTGTTATTCATATTATGTAAAGTGCTGATTTTATTTATACAAAGAATAAACATGGCGGCCCTAAAAGCTTAAACAGTAAATCTTCTTATTCAGCAATGCATTCAAATAAAATGGATTTTTGATTGTATTTGTTTGATTTGGGGGATTAAAGAGAAAAGCCTATTAATGCAAGTCTTTAATATGTTGAAAGTTGTGCAACAAAGCGAATATAACAGCCGCTGATGTGATTTTCTTAAATTAAGTTTTTAATACAAAATACCCACTTTTTTTTGTGCAGATGACTTCATTGAGATATGATTTTCCTCATACAGCTGACATTCAGTCCTACGAACTATTCGGACAACTGATAATCACCCTTTTGTTGGTAAAGTGGTTTCACAAATCAGTTTAGCTTGGGTCGCAGTCGCGTACAGTCGTTTCGGTCATTAAGTTTAATTTGCTTCCTCGAAACTTCACACCCAACAGGAAACTTACTAGTAGTAAGGGGTTTCGCTTGGATATAAAAGGCTAGTGTAGTTTAAGTACGTGAGACTGGTGTTCAACTATTTCTTATTAAGATTTTCTTCCAGGAACGGGTAAAAGGTCTGCGTTGAAAGACAAACGTCCTAATTGCCCCCAGGGGTTTTGGTACCTGCTGATTTACCAGAGCGTATTTAGCGTACTTTTGGTACCGAGTACCGAGGCGTTTTATCTTCTGATGTACCAGAGCATTGTATAGTCTGCTGTTTTGAGTGCCACCTGGGTATTGTATCTTTAGATGTCCTATAGAGCGTTTTTAACCTGTTGGTTTTTAACCTGTTGGTTTCAGTGCCAACAGAGACGAAGTACCTGCCGATTCCGTTCAATTACCAACTTTAAACTCGATTGTTATAAATATAAGAGTGGTTTGAAAAATACAGATTTTGCAATAAGATTCTATAAGATTATAGTACTAAGACTCTTGCTTTGTCTGATTTTTAAAAGATTTCCATGAGTCAAGGGATTATTCAAATCATAGAGTAATTGTGTAGATATCGAATAGGGCTACCTTGGCAATTTTGTCTTGCGCAAAAGTAACATTAGGCGATCCGGAAACGCATACTTAAAAATCTCTACTGGCGTTAGTGTGAATTTTATGTGCGGTTGCTGTCCTGTTTTAAACGCTAACCCAAGAAATCATTATCGTCAGCGGTGATTTTGACGAGCATTACGAGACTTTTTGGTAACAATTTCGGTGCAAAAAGTCAGAAAAACAAAATCGGAACATCAATGTGCTGATCTGATCTTAGAAATTTTGAAAGACTCTCCATGTCGGTATCAACAGTTAGAAACAAAAATGCACAACAGTTTTTTTTTGTAGATTTTCTATCGAAAAACCCCCACTTTCCAAATTTTAAAAAACACAATTTTTGAATTTAAAAAAAAATCGTAATGACCATCAAAGGATCGTTCTTTTTAAACTATAACTACATATACTGGTGGATGCAAAAACTTTGGGGCATACATTAAGGGAGACAAACAAATTCATAAAACGACCATTTTTTAAATTTTGAAAAATCGATGTAAATATAAAGTATAGCTATTTTAAGGAAATAATATAGAATTTCTACGGGATTCCCAATGTGCAGTAAACTTAAAAAAGCACATTAAGAACAAAAATAGAAAAATCCGATTTTCAAATATTTTTTTTTTTTTTTAAATAATATTTTGTGTTTTATATTTTGAAATATTTTGTTTCAAAAATAAAAAAAAAAGATTTATATAGCAGCATCACCGTTGGCAACATATCAATTACAATTAAAAATAAAGTTTCAATTTTTCAAAAAAAAAACTTTTTTAAAAATTGCTTTTTTTAATTTTTTGTTTTTTGTAGAAATATTTTAATTTAGCATTAGTTTAAGAATATTGAATTTCGTCAAAATAGGCGCAATCGTTCAAAAGATGGCCGGTGAATAAAAAAGTGTGCTATGACAGGTAGATACCGTTAATAAGCTGATTCTGAAAAAAATCCGGCGAAAGACATTACATTTAACAGAAAATCACTCCTATACAATTTTATCAAAAACGATCGTATTAAAAAAAAAAATTAAATAAAATATTCGGTGTTTCGAACAAAAAAAAAACTTTTTCAAATTAATCTATTTCAATTTTTTCATTAATCAAGTTAAGAAGTGCTTTTGGAATACTAAATTTCGTCAAAATGGGTGAAACACTTCAAAAGGAAGTCTTTGTAATAAAATGGTTCTATATGACACCTTCCGTTAATAAGCTGATTTTGACAAAAAAAATCAGATAAAAGATATCACCTTTGGAAACAATTTACTCATACAAAATTTTACCGTAATTGATATTTTTTCGAGAAAAATTTAATATTCAGCACTTACTGCCTAATATGAACTACTACAAAAATGTCTCTCAAGCCAGCTCTGTTTCTATCTAGCCTGACTTCATTTTCTCAGAACATGGCTGTGATTATTTTCCACGTGTGTTCACCATGAGTTGGAGATTCTTCCTCTGCTGCGTACACCATCAGGAATCAGAAAGAATACTACTGATTCACTCAGGAATAAAAAAATTTGTTCTTACAAGATTTAAATCATGTTTTAATGTGAGTTTCAAAAAATTTTTGAAATTTCTGAGAGCTCCAACCGACCCCCTTTTTCCAAAATCAAAATTCTGAAAGTTGTGCCAAGTCAAACTCCTTAAAATCTATAATATTTTAAAATTTCATTAAAAAAATATAAAAAAAATACGGAAGTAAACTGGAAAAAATAATTTTGCTTGAATTATGACCAATTAAAAGCTCCCCTTTTCTGAAAATAAATATCAAAAAACTGTTCCAAATACTTATAGCTATAAACTATAAGGATTTAAAAGTTGTTTCGTTTTAAAAGATCTAACGTACCTACCCAAAATTTGAAAAAAATGCACTACGTGCTCCCCTTTCCCCCAATCGTGGAAACAAAAAAAAAAATTATTAAAAAGTCATACTATCATAAAGTTTCCAAAATTTCACTCGAAAATATTCACAACTGTAGAATCTAGGCCAAAAAACTAATTTTACGATATTAGATTTAATAATATTTAAAAAAATAATTATGTGTTTTTTGTTGCGTTTTCCAAAATTACATCCAATGAATACCAAACTGCAACAAACACTTTTAATTATAAACGCTATTCGGTTTGCATTTTTTTTTCGGCTTCCCTGACGATTTTAAAATAAAAATGAAAAATCCCCATTCGGGAAATGAAAGAAGACTTTTTCTCCTTTTTAATATTTTTCAGCTGGCTTAAGATTGAAAGCAAACTTTTATTCAATAAACTATTATTTCCAATAGTAAAAGTAATTAGGTACATACCTATGGATTGTAAGAAAGACAGAGCATTTTTCTTTTGCTTAAAATCTTTAATAATTCATATGTTTGAATGAAACTTTGGAAGATTTGGCTATGGGGTATATTTTTTGAAATTTAACGTAGTAAAATAATTTTTTATGGAAAGCTTGGAACAGTGAAAAGGAGCCCTAGCACAACTCGGGAGCATTTTTTTTTTAATCGAAAAGGGTAATTTAATAGAATTTTTTTAATTTCCTTCGTATAGGTAGGTACAAAGTGTTTTTTTAGCATAAAATCTTCAATAATTAATATACTTGAATAAAACTTTGGAAGAAATGGATTCGCGTGATTACGCACTTGGCACAACTTTTAAATTTTCGATTTGTGGAAAGGGGGACTATGGGGGATATATTTTTGAAATTTAACATAGAAAAAAAAATTTTTATGAAATGAAAGCTTGGAAGAATGAAGTCCTAGTACAACTTGGCACATTTTTTTTTGTTTGTATCGTTAAGGGGGAGCAGGAATACATTTGTTTACTCTAAGATCGTAAGAAATGATTAATTAATGATTTAAAGTCTGGAATTTGGATGAATGGAGCTTAAGCAATTCTCTATTTGAATTAAAAATATTAAATTTCATTTGAGAAAAGGGTGTGTATCAGAAATTTTTTTTTGAATACTTACATAAATCAAAAACTTAAATCTAATATCGTAAAATTATTTTTTTTTGGCCTAGATTCTACAGTTGTGAATATTTTCGAGTGAAATTTTGGAAACTTTATGATAGTATGACTTTTTAATGAAAAAAGTTTTTGTTTTCACGATTGGGGAAAAGGGGAGCACGTAGTGCATTTTTTTCAAATTTTGGGTAGGTTAAATCTTTTAAAACGAAACAACTTTAAAATCCTTATAGTTTATAGCTATAAGTATTTGGAACAGTTTTTTGATATTTATTTTCAGAAAAGGGGAGCTTATAATTGGTCATAATTCAAGCAAAATTATTTTTTCCAGTTTACTTCCGTATTTTTTTTATATTTTTTTAATGAAATTTTAAAATATTATAGATTTTAAGGAGTTTGACTTGGCACAACTTTCAGAATTTTGATTTTGGAAAAAGGGGGTCGGTTGGAGCTCTCAGAAATTTCAAAAATTTTTTGAAACTCACATTAAAACATGATTTAAATCTTGTAAGAACTAATTTTTTTATTCCTGAGTGAATCAGTAGTATTCTGTCTGAATCCTGATGGTGTACGCAGCAGAGGAAGAATCTCCAACTCATGGTGAACACAAGTGGAAAATAATCACAACCGTGTTCTGAGAAAATGAAGTCAGGCTAGATAGAAACAGAGCTGGCTTGAGAGACATTTTTGTAGTAGTTCATATTAGGCAGTAAGTGCTGAATATTAAATTTTTCTCGAAAAAATATCAATTACGGTAAAATTTTGTATGAGTAAATTGTTTCCAAAGGTGATATCTTTTATCTGATTTTTTTTGTCAAAATCAGCTTATTAACGGAAGGTGTCATATAGAACCGTATTGTTACACCGACTATCTTTTGAAGTGTTTCACCGATTTTGACGAAATTTAGTATTCCAAAAGCACTTCTTAACTTCATTAATGAACAAATTGAAATAGATTAATTTGAAAAAGTATTTTTTGTTCGAAACACCGAAAATTTGATTTAATTTTTTTTTTATAAATACTATCATTTTTGAAAAAATTTTATAGGAGTGATTTTCTGTTAAATGTGATGTCTTTCGACGGTTTTTTCAGAACGGTATCTACCTGTCATAGAACACTTTTTTATTCACCGGCCATCTTTTGAACGAATGCGCCTATTTTGACGAAATTTAATATTCTTAAACTACTGCTAGGTAGGTTAAATCTTTTAAAACGAAACAACTTTGAAATACTTATAGTTTATAGCTATACCTAAGTATTTGGAACAATTTGTTGATATTTATTTCAAGAAAAGGGGATCTTTTAATTCTTCATAATTCAAGCAAAATTATTTTTGTCCAGTTTACTTCCGTATTTTTTTATATTTTTTTATGAAATTTGAAAATATTAGAGATTTTGGGAAGTTTGACTTGGCATAATTTTCAGAATTTTGATTTTGGAAAAAGGGGGGCGGTTGAAGCTCTCAGAAATTTCATAAAAATTATGAAACTCAAATTAAAACATGATTTAAATCTTGTAATTACTAAATTTTTTATTCACAAGTTGTTTTTAATAACACTTATTCAGATTCAAAATTAAAATTTGAGAAAAGTCGTAATGGTGGGGAGTTAATTGAGTTTTAAAAATAAACTTCAAAATACTCTATCTTCGAAAATACAAAAGATGCTACTTTAATTTTTTGGAACAATAATTAAAACAAAAAAAAGGGGGGCTAACTTCACACTCTCTTCACTCAGGCCTATTTCGGATCTCTATTTGAACGGAACATAGTATTACAAGTGCGAAAAGTTTGAATATCTTAGATCAATGATAAATACCAAAGCATCTTGTGATGTCTACATCAACCATCGAGTAAACGAAAAAAACAAATGCAACAACAACAGCATTCAGTTGGCCTAAGATACGGTACAACCCGATAGACCTTTTTTAAGGTCAATCTGGCGAACCCCACAAGCAGATCTTTGTGGTGAAACTGTGATATCGGAAAGTAAGAGACCCAATCAAGATCACTTATATCGTGGGAAAGGAAGAAGAAGCCATTTTTAGTGTTTCCATATCAAACCGTCTTCATTTTCTGTAGGTACTGTCTGTTTTAAATTGGAAGTACTTATTTTTTGCATGGTCTTGAAGTGTTTTCATCGGTGCAGCAAACTAACTTCACGCTAATTAGCTTCACATGTTAACTAACTTTACCACTAATGCGGGAACTTATTTCACTTTTATTTTGTGAAGTTATTTCTCAATTTAAGTGGGAAATAACTTAACTTTTTGGTGGGAAATTATTTGACTCTTTTGGATGACGTTACACTTTTATACAAAATGCGCATATTGCATATCCAAACTTGCACCCCCAAACTCGCAACTACCCAAACTCTCACTCAACCCAAGTCCTATAGTAAGTCAGGCAAGGGGGTTGCAGAGGGCAATATGCCCCCTTCCCCATACCAATCTCAACTGTTAGACTGTTGGAGACACCACCGGGATCTAAAGGCGCAACATATTTTTATCTTCATGTTTCCTGTAATATACAAATTGTAGATCGGAACTAACTTCACACAATCTTCTGATGAAATTAGTTCTCACCTTTAATATGAATTTACTTCACCAAAAAAAAGTGAAATAGGTTTCCATGTGAAGTTAGTTCCCGTGAAGTTAGTTCCCTGTTCCGTTTTCATCTAGGTACATTATATAAACGTAATATATCCGGAATAATTAGAAACTATCATCTCTTTTGCTTCACGATTTAACTGATTTAAAATAATTTTTTCTCTCAAGAGTGAAACAATCGATTTTTTAAAGAAAGTGTTTTACAACGGAAGAATAAAATTGTTGTCTAAATCAGTTCTGTAAACTGCAATTTTCTAACACACATGATGGCAGACATTAAAAGCATTTAAGGACCTTTTTCCTTGTTCACGACCTCGAAAGAGGTAATTGCTTTCCTGCATGTACTTTACTCTAAACAGAACCATTCAAACATCCTTGTGGCAAATCTTTTATTCGTTCTGTGAAAGAATTTGAGAATAAGAACAGTTTGAGGTAGGTGGTTTCATTTTTTGTGGATTGTAGTTGGGTGGCGAACCGTGCTGGAATATGCTAATTGATAGAAACACGAAAGAAGAGTTTTAGACGACTTTTTTTTTGTTCAAAGTGGCAGTTGTCTAAAATATGCAATGGATTCAGAATACTTTTTATTTTTTTTTTTTACTAAATTCTAAGCTCACCATCTCTATTCCTGGTTTATTCAACCTGAATTTTCACTGTAGTCTCATCTCATCTCTTCCTTATATCATATATATGGCTATTTATAGAAGGTATTTAGCCTGCAAGTAGGTCATATCAGCCATCCTCACGAAAATTGCTGCTATGTATTTATGTTCAGGATTTCCTATGCATACACGTGTGCATAGCATATGGTTGCTAAGAGAGGTAGAAGCGAGCATCAAGACAACCTGAAGCAGATGTCGAGGTTCACCATCATGACTCTCTGCTGTTTGCACAGCACAATTCTTCCTATACTTGAATAGATATTGATTAAGTTCGCCTGTATATTTGGATATAAATTGCAAGGATCAGCGTCTTAAAAGATTACTCCATGTCAGAGAGAAAGGATTAAATAAATGCTCTTGGATATGGAGAAACCATCATTTTCAGGTCTCAGTATGTTTCTTTAGGGTTTTTTTGGAAATTTCTAGGGCATTTTCAGGAATTACCTAGTCGTACGGTCGGCGCGGTGATGGCAGTGGGTTTGATGCAATGAGGAACAGGAGTGATTGCCATTAATATGAATGGGTTGGGTGTATAATATTTTAATGCTGCAGGTATTATTGGAAAGTGAAGATTATTTCATCCACTTTAGGGTTGTACAACAAATTTTCATCTTTTACTATGGGACATGAAGAAATATAATACAAATGATAAAGAAGTATGGAATAGCAAATGCAATTGTTCATAATATTTTGCCGTGCATTGTATAGGTTATGGATAAATGCTTAATGAACACTGACCCATAGTTTTAAGCCTTTATAAATTATTTTATATAATACATATCAGGATTTATTTCATATATTTTGATGAAATAAGAAGTTAAGAAAATGAAAACATAAAGTGTTAGTCGATGACACTTTAATAAGTTAAATTCTCAACGCACTTTTATTTTTTTAAAAAATTACTTGTTCCTTACCTCTGAGTTTAATAAAAACACAACCAAAAACAAATTCTGGTATTTAGGACCACGTCTAAAAAGATTTTTAGATATCATCAGGATCAAAGATTCAAAATTTCGATTTAATTAAAATAGATAGTAAAAATGCTTTGACATATAAAAATATTTAAAATTCAAATTCTTCCTCGGTTCCAAACACGTTAATAATGACACTCTATTGGTAAGCTCATATAGGCAAAGACAAATTTGTTGCGAACTCCATGCTTTATGAATGACATGATTCTTTCAATATACTTAAATAAATAAACAAAATCTTCTATTGTACTCTTAAAGCTAGTTGTACCATTGTGGTTCAACGTATGGTTAAAACGAGAATTCTCTTTCCCCTGAAAGTACCGACCTATATTGCAATGACGGCCTTTCGTTCTTATATCATGGAAACGCGCATTAACGAACAAATAAAAAACAAGTAAAAAATATCCATGAGATATTTGAAATGAGCAGCAGAACTGCTTTCGAAAAAATTGTTTCGTACGATAATCGGTACGATGATTGTACATATCATATATTCCATGCTTAAGAGTTTAAAAGAAAACAAACATTTTGTTGCTATCTATCGCAAAAAATCAGAATTTTTTTTCTTATTAACTGGCAGAATTTTGAAAAGCAGAATCTTGAAACCAGAATTTCGACCAGCTTCATTACTAAATATTTCAAAAGCATTTCTTACAGTTTGGAATGTGTTTGGGACGAAATTCCGCTGGGGTCAAAATTCTTTTGTCAAAATTCATCTTCAAAAATTCTGTTTTCAAAATTCTGCTTATCCTTATTCTGCATCAAATAATAAATAAATAAAGTGCACGACTGTGGTTTTTTGTTGCAATTTACCAGCGGTGACGAGTTGCCTGCAAAAAAATTAATTAAAACCAAAATTACATCTGTACATATACACGAAAAATATGAACAAAATCATAAGAATTTTCCTTAACACGTTCACTGTCCTCATATAATTTAATTTTTAAGGGATTTTTTTTTTGAAAATTCTTCTTTTGATATTTCTTTTTCAATTAATCTGGTTGACAAAATTCAGTTTTTAAAAATTCTGCTCATCAAAATTCTGGCTAAAAATACTGCTTTTTTTTTATTCAATTCTTTTATTTACAAAACAAAAAATTATTTATAACCCAGTAAAATTAGAATTTTACTTTGTAATAATTCCGAAAAAGCTGCATTTTGCTGGAGACATTTGTTTTGTTAAGACAGCAAATCCTAAAAAGTACCCATGATTTGGCCCGGAGTTAAATTTTTTTTAGAGGGGGGAAGGGGTCGAAACATTATTTTATGTTGTATATTATCTCGAAAACTGTCCCATAGTTTGCATCAAGAGCAAGTTCGTGCGACCCAGTCGTCCATTTTTGGTTTTTTTTTTCTGTGGAATAGGGTTAATGGCATTACCACAAAAAATAAAACAAAAAGCTCCAAATGCTCGTAAAAAGTTGTTTTATCAAAAAACAGACTTTGTAACCATTTAACACTTTTTTATCAAAATCGGTTGATGGTACCATGAAAAATGTTAAGACCTTTTTTGTACAATTTTTACCTTAACACTTTTTGCAAAAAAATTATAGTTTCCGAGATAATAGAGAAAAAAATATATTTCGGTCCCTCCCCCCCCCAAACATTTTTTGCTCCGCGCTTAATCATGGGTACTGTTTAGGATTTGTTATTAAGGGCATAAAAACAAAGGTCTCTAGGAAAATTCAGAGTTGTCGGAATTAGTTCGTAATTTTGGTTTTATTTTGTCTTAGTATTCCTGGGGCTGGTCAACAAATAATTAAATAGTTATGTATTTTATAGCAATTTTTTTTACTACAAAAAATAGTAAACTACGTTCCTATTAAACTTCTAAGTAAAATAACGCAGAATTTTGAATAGCAGATTTTTTTTTAGAAAATAAAATGTTGTCAAAATCGGTGCAGCCGTTCAAAAGATAGTCAGAGTAATAAAAAACGGTTCTATGGCAGGTACCGTTAGTAAGTTGTTTCTGAAAAAGGAGAAGGACATCATTAATGGCAATAAATCACTTATATAAAATTTTATCGAAATTGATCGTATTTTTTTCGACGAAAATGCAATTCTCGGTTACGCTTGTCGCTTATGTTGTATGGTATAGGTGTTTAGGTTCCGTTATTTTCACACCTAGGTCAAAAATAAAAGTAAAAATGCATAACTTACTTTATAGGTCCTATAATCACAAGTAAAACATAAGAATTAGTCAAGTTTTTTAGGAATAGAAACACCAGATTTTTTGTATTACAAAGAAATTAATATCGTTGTTCCCATTTTTCATAAATAATTACTGCATTGTTTGTTTACGCAACAAATGTACATTTCGTATTTTATTATCATATCCAAATTCGAATCCAGTGATTTATTAATTTTTGTTAAATGACTTGGAAGCAACAAAGTTTAATATGAATTTCATAATCGCACATAGCCACACAGACCGGCTTTATGATGGCCGCCTATTAAAAATTCGTTAACAAATTATCCAACTCATTAATTTTGTTTTAATTTTTTTCTTTGTTTGTTTTCTTTTTTGTCATTTTCCAGTTCGATGCGGTGGAAAACGGAATCCAAATATCAAAACTGATGCAAATATTCTCAAGACAAGCGGCTATGATGGATGCCTTAATTGCTCATTTTGCGGAACAAATGAGACGACGACGTGAAGGTGGTGATGGAAATGTTACAGAGCATATCCACGATGGTAAGTCTTATAACATAACTGTTACCTTTCCTTTTACCCTTCTTCGAAATTAATCTCTGCCCTATAAAATATTTGTCTATTTTTTGTATATGTATATTTTTAACATGTAAATTTTCATCTTACCAAAGAAAAATCCCCACCCCCTGTCACTTCGCTTGTCGGTCGCTTGACTCGAAATTGTATCGTTTCGTCCTTTCCTCTCGATTAGTGTGATGTCTGGACACCAAGTTTTGTGTTAAATTTTAACATTGCCCCAGAGAATTTCTTCTAGATGTATCTTTGCTTGTTTGACACTGGAGAAAAAGCAATTTGGTGTTAAAGAGTTATTTTCTTATTTAGGATGTAGGTATATATATACGAAACGAACCCATTCCTTATGCTCTCAGATTCTCCTTTGACCCATCGATGTTGTGTTTGGGCTCAAATGGTTCTGTGTATCTGGGGAATCCTTAATAGGATGTATTTTCATTATCTCTTCTTCAGCGTAGGAAAACTGCCAGGAGCGCATTTCATTTCAAGAAAAGTGTGTATAGTGACCTTAAGGTTGTCAACTACAATTATTATTTATAATTTCATTTTAAACTGTCGTCATCATTTCTTAAATTACTATTGATTGTACTTTACTTAAGGCAATTTAAAAAAGATTATAGATTTGTATAGATGGTGAAGTTATAGTTTTGATAATTTGCGGTATTATTGTTTTTCAGGTAAATTTGTAACAAATGTTTAGTTAGATAAATTTTGTGGAACGAAGTTCAAAACTTTAAATTACATATTTTATAATTTTACAGATAAGCTTTGTTCAAATAAAAGTAAATTGATTAAGAGTAACTAACTCAAAAGTATACATACTGGTATAGGACTTAGAATAATGCGGGCGATCCGGTTATAAATCAGGCACAATTAGGGATGTTCCGGATGTTTGATACTTTGATCTTAGTATAAAAGTATCGATATTATAGAAATCGACTGATCTTCCACAAATGATACAAATATCGATATGTGTAAGTATCGATTTGGTATATCAAGCATCCTTACGCATATCACACTGCCTCAAGCCTGAACTACAAAACAGGTAAAATATGTGCTGCACCATCAAGAACTACACCGTCTTACACCGTGAAGCCATGGTAATGAAGACACTTTCAGACGAATACTTCGATGTCTTCAAATTGTGCATCAAGATTCTAAATTATGTTAAAAAGAGTGCTTAAATACGCTGCTGTTAACGGGCCTTTGTAAAGATTTGGACACAGAACATCAGACACTGTTATTTCATACGGAAGTGCGCTTGTTCTCGGAAGGAAATATGTTGGCTCGATATTGAACTTCGAGATAAAGTAATTTAGATTTTAGAAATTCAAAAACAAAGTGAACTATTTGTGGAATTTAAAAAAGTATATAGGTTCAAATAGTATATTCTTATCTTTCAGACATAATCGATTCATTGAGCGATGGTTATATATCTATTTGCGAATATTAATATTACAGAAAACTTTCTAAACCCCTAATTTAGGAAAGATTATAGGAATAACGATTCAAAAATCAAATCAAATCAAATTTTTTGAACACTTGCAGATATGCTTGGAAATTGGCCTAACTATAGGAATCACTAAGTTACATTGACTTGCTAACATACACCTACTATTTCAATATAATGTTAATGAATAAATGGCAACATTCCGCACCATATAATGGTCTAAAATGTCTTTTTCTAATATTTAATTTTTTCTAAAATAGAAAATTGCGTAATTCTTTTCCCACGTATAAAAGTTATAGAACATAATAGACTCTTATAAGCTCTGTTTCACTTATCATCTGCAGCACAAAGAAAATGAGACAAATTCTTAATCGCAAAAAGTTTCTTTAGTGATTGCCTTTTTGTGTTCTAAGCTCTTCGTCAAACTTTTCATCTTTCTTGTTCAATTTTGTCATTCCAAATGGTTGGATACAAATTAATTTGTCGAGTTGAGAGACGAACTAAAAAAAAGAAAAGTCTTGAGAATCGATATTTTGAGAATTAAGAATCTATTAAATTTGATTAAATATAATATTAAAATCGGGAATTATGCAATATCTCTGTTTAAGATTCTAAATATCTCAATGGTTTTGAACCGATTATAAAACATTTATTTCAAAACTTCAGGTAAGAAAGTTACAAGGCAAATGCTAATCGAGCCCGAGTTCTCTTCCACCTACTTGTGATCCAATTTTTTACGTTGATATGATATATATTGTTATATTAGTAATGTTGATATTGATATTTGATATTCTTCCGTCTCCTTCTTTATCAACAAAGTAAGAAAACCCGAATGAGACCACAATTTTTCCACTTCACTTCACTTCACGATTAATATGTGTGGCGTTCCTCGATTTGATCTTAGCAAAACATTAGAAACATCTTTGGTTATGTTCTATGTCTGAGGCCAATTGAATACCATCGTTAATTCCAGGAGTTCTAAGTGTCAAACATTTAGTATAAATCTAAGAATAATTGCATAGCATATTATATTGCCATCTACCTAAAAAAAAATTATTAATTTCTGATGACAGCTAGTTTGCACTGAATACTCCGGATATGTCAAAATTGAATTTATACATACCTGTCAAACTAAAAATTTTCAAAGATATATTTTTCTAATGACAGTTTGTACTGAATATTGTGCAAATGTCAGAATTAGATTTGTAAGAAACATGTGAAAATAGTAAGTAGTGTCAAAGTTATATAACTTTCTGATGACAGTTCCTACTGAATACCAAGCAAATGTCAAAATTAAATTTGTGCGAATCTGTTTCAAGTGACAAAGCGCAAAAATAAGCCAAATCTTAAAAAGAAGTTACATTACAGGTTTGAGAAAATAAAAGTAAATAAATTTAGTGGCACTGATAGCTCCGAAGAACCACGGCCTAGTGACTTACAACTCTCAACCAATCCTTTTGTGTGTGTTGTTAGTTCTACGGGATTGGAGGGGACCTAGAATTTTACGTCGTATCCGAACGACTAAGGTGAGAAGCACTTTTCATGACAATGATACTCTTGGAGGATTTGTCACTTCTTCGCAAGAGGCAGTTCCCCTGAAAAAAACATTAGATTTCATCGAAGTTGGAAGCTTGGCTCGAACCCAGACCTCGGGCATGATGGTCCGACACACCAACCAATACGCCACGGGGCACTACGTGGTGAGAAGATATTGTTTTTTTTTTTTACTCAAGGAAATATGAAAAATGCAACAAGAGAACATTTTTAAATGGACGGCATATACTCAATGTCCTCCTAAGTATACATTTTCCAAAACATTTTCCTTAAACAAACTAGATAATTTGTTTCAAGATTTGGGTATGTTTATGGGCAATAGGACATAAAACAAGATCTCACTTCAAAAGCCACTACATCTTTACGAACATACCCCAATCGAGATACATATGAATTTATCATTCATACCAATAATAACATATGATAAAGTTTTGACAGAAGATTTCATGGTTACACTGATTCAGAAACGCAAAATGACATTTATCATTCATAAGCTTTTTCACAAATCTGTTTTAAGTACCGGTATAGAGGCCCAGTTCATGTTTAGTCAAGGCCTGTAATAAAATGGATGGGTCTCAAATCACTTCCTTGTTGTACACCAAGTTTGAATGAGAAATCTTCGGTGACTCCTACTGGGCAGCTTACTATTGTTTGATTTGCTCGTACAAATCCATGATCATCTCCTCGTAAATTTCCATAATTCCTGAAAACCACTGCATAATACAGGGAACTGTTTTTCAAACAGATATAAGAGTTTATTCTGAATAATATTAAATATAAAAACAGTGGTGTTTAGAAATCAATACATTTGCTAAAAACTAATGTTTCAAGATACTATTTGCATACAAAAAATATTTACTTATGTGTAAGAATTTTAAACTCTTGTTAATTGAATCTGAAAACGTAACTTTTCCAGCTTAGAAAAACTTTAGAGAATTCAGTTTAAAAATATTTAGGAGAGTTTTTCCAATACACAGACCTAATTCTCGGGACCAAGTCAATCGGAAAATTTATCTCAGAAAAGTGATTATGACTAGACAATCATTTCTGCGATGATGTTGTTTGTCGAAGTTATTTCTAATAATGGTTACACGGTTTGAATAAGTCTACACGGGATTTGGTTATGATAAGCTTACTTTGTCTTATCATCGTTGAAAATAAGACCTATTTTGTTCGTCACAGACTTAAATTTCGGGTAGGCACCATAACTGCTGCTTCGCTTCTTACAAACACGTTGATGTTGTCAAGCCTTAATTCTCAAACCAGCTACAAGAAATTCCATCTCAATGTCTTAAACATCAAACATAAATGAAGGTTTTAGCAATAATCTTTCGGGATATTGAAAGAGCAACGAACATAGAAGGCCTTATTATGTGATTTTTAAATTGATTGATGCGCCCCTGACAAGAAGCAGTATCGACCCAAGAACTGGAACACAGTCACCAGTGTATACCTACACCAGACAGCAACGCAAACGAGTAGATATGTAAGACGAAAGTTTACTCAACGATTTGAGTTTGTTGCTTTAATCCCGTTAAGCAATGCTTATGCACGAAAACCAAAATCTTTGAATAGACAGGAAAGCATTATGTGCAGATGTGCTTGTGTCCTGTAACCGTGCACTTCTACCAACTTCACAAGCAAAACAGATTGTTAGTGGATCCTTAAATTTTGTCTACTGGGACCGGTGTGAGAATAATACTTAATTTACGCCGACATTCGATGTGGCAGAGCGCGGAGCAGCGGAAGGACATAGTGTGGTGGTTCTGGATCTAGGAAGGAGTGTAATTAATGCATCAAGCTCACCCAAGCTACCTCTAGTTTCATTTTAGACCCAACAGACATAATCTCTTCGATGTCATTTATTTATAACTTCCGACACATATCCTGAAGAATTAACAAATTCAGTGGAAGTAATTATTATTATTCTAACATAGGATCCTAATAGGATAAGGATGTTCTCTCCGCTAAGCTCATAAAAGGGGCGGCGGCGCGCGGTAGTGTCATCCCACTAGAGCATCACTCATCATTTCCTATTCATGGGATATTCCAACTTTGGTTCAATGTGGTTTTTTTTTTGTTCATTGTTCTTTCGCGTCTGCTTTTTTTTTGTAACTTTTTTTTTTTGAGGTTTCTCTATGAAAATTCCTTTTGAGTTTAATTAATTTCCTTGCATACTCGGCTGATCCTGAGAGGACCACCGACAACGACAGAACCGAGGATTTATTTATGGAGCATTAAGTCAATGGGAGTTTTCAGGTGACATTGACAGGGGTTTTTCGCAGGGATGTAATTTTTTGTCTATTCTAGATTTCTATGGGAGAATGTCTTCATTGTTAATAATGTATCTCATGGATACATAATTTGAATTTATTGACTAATTTTAATCGAAATTATTCAAGAGGTTTTGAAGCGCACAGAAAAGAATTTATTATTGCCAAAAGGTATATTAAAATTGATTGGAAGATGCAAATGAGAGATTAAGTGTTTTTGTGTTTTTTTTTTTTAACATTGTTTTGGGTTAAAAAGGAGGACTCTTGATAACTTTTGTTGATAAGCGATAGCTGAAAATATTGTCCATTGATGTCTTTAATATATATAAATTGGAGTTGAATGTGCTTGTAAGTCTTATAAAGTCTTCTGGATAATTAGATATCTTTTGTTTTCTAAGATCCATTGTTGAACTTTTAGTATTATTCTTGGATTAGATTGGAGATGAAAACGGTAGACAGCTAAATACAAAATTCTCAAGTGGATTTCAAGGAAAAAATTGTGATATGGGTTTTTGTTATATTTTTTTTTTAAGCTACCAAATATAATTGGCTATAGCCAAAAAAATTAGCCTGGTAATGGTTTCCTTTATTCGGACAAATTGGTATTATGAATGATTTTTGAAATTTCATTGCAACAAAATTTAGTTCTCATTTCACTTTTATTTTTTTTTTATTTTATTTAGGTGGAATTTAAGTAAACTCGATCAATGGCAGGACAAATGATAACTTTTAGAATTTCTTTGAAAAAATCTAAAATTATCTAAATTACATTTTATAACAAACTAGTTAATCCATTCAATTGACAATCTTACAAAACATGAAAATGAAAAACAAATTATAAGGAAAATTAACGTCAAAGCAGTGTTAATAGGTGGAAATTTTTGTTTTTCTTTTTTGGGGTTTTGACAAAAAAAACTTTAATAATTAATATACTATTTGCCTGATCATAATTGGGATACAAAAATAAAATGAAATTTAAGGATATGTTTATAAGAATGAAAGATATAGTTTGCGTCTACCAAAAATCTAAAATATAATATATGTACCTAACCTATAATGTTCAGTATGCCGGAAAATTTGTTATTTTCCACATTGAAGGTTCATTGAAATTGAGAAGACGTTGAACTGTTTATTAATAAGAGCAACATTTTATATATGAATTTGAAAATATATTTTCCTTTTATGTAGACTAAATGAAAACGCCATATTTAATGTACCTATGCATTAGCAGAAAGATCAAATCCACTAAATTGAAGACTAAAAATTAAGTAGTTGTTGCACCCTATCAATCATGATTAGCACAGAACACGAAAAAAAGCACTATAGCAAATTATATGTTGCATCATGTTTTTCGGTGGGTTTTCTGCCATTTTTTGAGAGCGTCTTGAAAGCAGAAAATACGCATTGCAATTCTTGCAACACAGTATTTGCTATCAGGGCAAATAGCCCTTAGCTTTAAACTTAATTTTAAGGGCTTATCAAAATTAAAAATAAATACTTATAATACAATCTTGTAATTTTATTGGAAACTTCTAATTAATATAACAATAAAGCCAACAGTTTCGTCAGAATGAATTCAAATTAAATTATACTTTTTTGGAATGATTTGTTTTAAAGATTATTATCCATTCAGGGAATTTTGTCAAAATTAAAAAGAATTTTTTAATAACATTCCTAAAAATTATTCGAAGTTATGTTCGAAATTGTTCATGTGAAATTATTATTTCCTGAGGATATAATTTTTCGGACGATAAGAAATTTCACTAGGAATTCGCTATAGCCGCCTTTATCTACATTATTATGCTAAAGCTCTTAGTTATTAGTCGATGTCGATCAAAATGGGGCTACCTGAAATATGTTCGGATCTTAATGAAAATTTCACAGGTGATTTGAAGGTATACTAAAAACATCCCTTAAGGTTTTGATTTCGGTGACCCTGTGATAACTCAGGAAGGGGCGAAAAAACCCAATTTGTTCTGACTTTTTTTTAGTTTTTCGCTTTTATTCTCAAATTAAGCGCATTTTGTGTACCAGATTGCATATTTTTTTTTTTTAAATTTCAATTTCAATTTCAATTTTATTAATAATCGATTGCTTAACACAGTAAGATATAATATCTCATAAGATAATGAAAACCTAGTTTAAAAAATTTTAATGGAAAATACAAAATAATAATTTATACAAATTAATTAAACTTTAAAATTATAACTGCTTAAAATTTTAAGTGGAAAAATATAAAATAATAAATTTACAAATAAATCAAATAATTTGACTTTAAATTTTAAATTTATAAATTATAATTGCTTGAATGTTACTTGTTTATTAAAAAAGAAGAAAACCACAAACAATTATGACGACAAATATCTCTTTATCTTCTTCTTCACAATTTTTACGCCTTCACCTCTTCTGATATCGCGCGGAATGCAATTCCATAGTCGAATACTATTTATAAAAAACTGACGTTCGGATGTTAAGGACGAGTATCGCAGAGGTATGAGTTGTCCAGATCTATTGGAGGAAGCTATACGTATTCTTTCATATAGATCGTGTGGTTCATGTGTAAGCAAGACGTTAGAAAACAAAGATAAGGTACGAAACTCCGAAAGACTGTAAAACGTCATGTTTAAGAGTGTCACTGAAAATGCTGATACATCGTCATAACGACGCAGTCCAAAAATATAACGAACTGAGCTGTTAAAAGCGACATTTAATTTTCTCTTACTATCAAAACTGCATGCGCAATAGATTTCGCAACCATAGGTAATAATAGGTATTATTAATGTTTTTACGAGCTTACTACGGGTTTTTAAAGGGGTAAAGGATTGGTAGGCCCACAGAGATCGTAAGGCACCATACGTTTTTCCTACAACAGCGTTTATAAGACTATCCCAAATAAGGTTACGGTTAAAAAGAATACCCAGATTTTTTACAGTGTCGGAATATTCAATTGAAACATTGTTCAGTAACACCGGAGGAAAATAGGAAAAAGTTTAATGGTTTTCTGGAAATAACCAGACATTTGGATTTTGATGGATTCAATAACAGACCATTAGTTTGAGACCATGATAAAATTCTTTGTAGGTCTTCATTTAGACATGATACATAGTGTTCCATAAGGCCAAGTGGGCAACTCAGATATAATTGCACATCGTCAGCGTACATGGAAATCAAACAGTACTTGACAACAGTGGGAAGTTTATTTATATATAATGAAAATAAGAGCGGGCCCAAAATAGATCCTTGGGGAACGCCCTTATTTGTCGACAGAAAATCAGACAAAATGTTATTAATTTCTACTGCTTGCATTCTACCAGTTAGGTAAGAGTTTATCATTTTGATTGCACTGGCTGAGAATTTGAATTCATGAAAAAGCTTGTTGCATAAAACAGAATGATTTACAGCATCAAAAGCTTTAGAAAAGTCCAGCAAAACCAAAAAAAAAAATTTTTTTCTTCATCCATCGCCTGTCGCAAATCTTCTATTACATTAATGAGCGAGGTAGTACAACTATGTTTTTTTACGGAAATTGTTTGGGTGTTAACAAATTTGCATCAGTCAAATATGCACTCATTTGCTTTTGTAAAATACGTTCGAAGACTTTTGACAGGAACGATAATATAGCTATAGTTCTAAAGTCATCCTTCTTAGAATTTTTAGCGACAGGGATAACTTTAGCAAGTTTCCATTGGATAGGGTATTCGCTTGTTGTTAAAATGAAATTAAATAGATGAGTATGGAATGGCAAAACGATTGGCAGTATAATTTTGAGGAATGATGGATGCATCTCATCAAGGCCAGTAGCGTTTGACTTAACGGACCGTAAGCTCAACACTATGTCTGTGCTGTTTACAGTTTCGAAACGAAAACACGAATTATTATTTGTAACTTGCTGAGGAAATACACGTCCGTTTGCTCTTCCTTACTTACTGTCAACAATAAAGGTAAAGAAACAAATTTAGCATTCAATGCGTCACTATCAATGTTTTCAACGGTATTACCTTTCGATTTTCCAATACCAATTTCACGTAAGTTTCTCCACAGCTCACGTCCACTTAAAGATGAACTAAGACGATCAGAGTAAAACAACATTAATTTCCTAAAAACTGGCAGGTAAACATAATCTGTAAGCCCAGGTAAATGTATACAAATGTCGACTGAACTATATCTGTCTACCTGGTCTAATTTGTTCAACCACAAATTCATAAAAAATAAATTTTCTAACTAACGAGCGATCACAACTTTCCCACCTCACCTTCAGATGACTCCTGAAAAGAACATACTTCTTGAACATTGTTCTTGTCAAACTTCATGTACATTGTTTAGCAATGTTATCGTATGTAAGACCTGAGCAAAACACTGCATTATAGAGCGTTCCTTTCAGCTTAGCCTGTTTCTTCAACGTACGCTTACGCTTTTGTTGATATCGGCATCACAAGATGCTTCGGTAATTTATCCGAGTTATATAAAAACTTTTTGCTCTACAAATTATTTTCCGTTCGGTTCCGCCCACTCTTCAGTTGCTTTCCAATTGCTGATTAGGCATTTGGTGGCAGCGTCGCTGATTAGTTTAAAAGTGCAACCCGAGATGAGCCATCATAGCCCGATGTCTCGCTTCCTTCTCCAGAACTAAGAGGGTAACCCGGCTGGTCCAAATGTTTTTTCCTCTGGCCACTTGTCAAAAATGTTATCTTAATCCACAAGAAGTAAATAGTGAGCATTATCTTCCCATATGAACTTTGGTTAGCTAACTTACTTTTTAAGATAACTTTTTTTGAGGGTGCAGTTTCAAAAATCCAGGTTTGCACCAGTAGCCAATGCTGATATTTCTTACAACCCTCTATACATGCTCTCTGTACTCTCTGCTATAATTTAGGGAAAATTCTTCTTTGCTTCTTTTTTGCAACTACTGTAGACTACTTTAAAGCGTGTTTTATCGTTTATGTTATGAGAGGGACACATTGACCAAGATGTGAATGCTTTCTTTTGCCTAGACATCAAAGCTTTGGCTAAATCACTGCACCACTATGTTTTTTTTTGTTCTTTTTATGGTATAGTGTCCTTTTGCAGTTTCTTGCAGTTATTTCGCTTTCTGAATTTAAGTTCTTTGCAGAGGATTGCACATTTTTTTTGTACTACACACTCTTCATTCCCTGGTTTGTTGATGGTTTTGGCCAGAACATATTTCATGTTAGAGATGAATGCTTCGCTGCTTTCTTTGTCCAGATTATACCACACTATCTTCCAGTCTCTGTTTTTGTTTGCTTTTCTTCCTCGTTTTCATAAAAAATCTGTCTCCAGGAAACTGTGGAGAATCTTTTCTTCCAATAACACCTTGCAATCTTTCACATATCGCTTCATAAACTGTTTGCCAAATGGTATAGTCGTTCTGAGTATTTGAGACCATATCTGCACAAGCTGAGAATGTCTTCACCAAGAGAATTTCTGATGCCATAGTCCAGGCCACCATTATCTTTTACCGCTTGCTCACAGCCTGGTTAAGGAGCGTAGTTATACTGAGAACATACCATACCCTTCCTTGCATCACCGGTTTCTAAGAAATAAAATGGTGTTGTCTCTTCCGCAAAGATAATACCGATTCCGTTCTTATACCTTATGTTCTTATCCGTATAGTAGAACAACTTGTTTGTTTTAAATTAGCTGGCCTAACTATCTCTTACTTTTAACGTTCCAACTTGCTACTCTTAAATTTGTACTAATCTTTTTTATTACTTAAGCCCCCACAAAAACCGCCTAGCTCTGATCCGGTCATTTCTGGTCGGTCAAGGCTCAGTACCTTGCATAGCAGATGTGTTGTGCCCGTCGGGCCGTCGGCGTCGGGGTATCTGGTGTTAACAAGTACTACCATCGTGGTCTAAATGTTTCGAGATTTCGTAACATGTTAATAAATTAGAATCTATAATATGGAGCTGTATTTAAATTGTTTTACACAGATTATATCAACATTGTCAGAGAAGTGGCGCGTTAGCTCATATGTTTTCACTACTGAATCCTCCATTTAATTCAGTAGTAATAAGGCAGTTATCTATAATACGAAATGTCAAAGAGAGTTGTAGTGGCTGGCTCCGAGTTGCAAAAACTTAATTAATTTTTAGCTTAAGCTTGTTTTTTTGAGTTATTATTACGAATAATGTTCGAATTACTTTTTTCAGTATTTTTTTTTTTTTTTTTTTGTGAAGCTTCAATGTTTTTGTTGTGTGGAATTAATTTTTATTTACAATTCACCAACTAGCTTATGAATTAATTTTCAATTCATAATTCGCTTATGAATTAGAGATGCTGTTTTTGTTCCTGGTATAGGTTTTTGTTCTTTCGCATGTTTTTGTTCTTTCGCACAACAAAAACATTGTAGCTTCACAAAAAAAAAAAAAAAAAAATTACTTAAAAAAAAGTAATTCGAACATTATTTGTAATAATAACTCATAGCACTCATCTATATGCTAATATTTTATATTACGAACAAAATAATTCTTAAGACATTGCGAAGCAACGCAACTAAGTGTCTGTCTGTGTATTTACAACAAATGCTAAACATTTAAAACAATTGCTTAAAGTTTCGTGTTTTCTCTCAGCATAAAATTAAATTTTATATAAATAATTTTTTCTTTAATCTTTTTAGAACCAAATCCAATTCAAAACAATGGAAACGGTGTTCTCTGCAATAAATTATCCCGCCTGACATTAGCAACTTTCGATGATGAAGGACGTTGTATAGGACAAATGGGATCATTATCAATAAGTTATTAACAGTTTATTTAGTAAAATTTGTTTTTGTTATTTTGTTTTATATTTAAATAGTTGTTATGAAATATTAATAAATAATTAAAAACAAAAAAATATCATACTTATCTCCTCAAAACAAAAAAAAAAAAATAAGAAAATTAAATAAAATTCTTTTCTATACGGGTATGATTGACTGTTATTTTATTTTTTTTTTTTGTCTAAAATTATTACTTTTGTTACAAATGATTATGTCTGTAAAAAAATTAAAACTTTAAATAAAAAAAAATATTACATGTATAAATTTAACATTAACGACTAAGCAATGGGAAGAAGGATTGTTATTTAATTGGAGTAAAAAAAAATGTGATGAAGCTGACTTGATATAGGTACCAACGAATAAAAAAAATAAAGAAAAAGAAAATTAATCAGTTTATTGTATGAAGAGCAACTAATAGGACATAGGGTGGTATGCAATAAATTTTAAATATCTTCCAAAAATTGTTATCTCCCATTTTTTTTTCTATTATTGTTACTAATGATAGCAAATAATTAATTGACTATTTTTATTGAAAAAAAAAAAATATTTATTTTAACTAACTTACTTAAAACTAAAACATTACGTACAGTGAGTTCCGAGAACATTCATCCGATATTGTTTTTTGTTTGATTTTTCAAAATTTACTTATTACTGTGAAAAACTATGTAGTTAAATTAGGTGCTGTCATTGTTGAACAAGGTCACTATCTGAGCCGTTTTCAATGGCGAAAACATGGGTTGAACATTTCAAGAATTATGTTTCCTTTCTTCAGGGAGGAAGATCGTTTTACAATTATTACAATAAGTTTCCCACGTAGGGCACCAACTATTGCGTTGAAATCATCCTACATTTATAAAAGTAGACTCTACTTGATTTTACTCTTATTCTATCAAGATTGGCTCAGGAATGGTAAAATAGCTTATTAATAAAATAGGGTTGCCAATTTTATCCGATGTTTTGAAACTAGGTAACCGTATGTATTTCGTTCAATTATTTTGTGCTCTGTAGCATAACAAATAGTTTTGTTAACAATTACCGAAAGCAACTTATTAATTGCAAAAACATAAACAAAAAAATAAGACATGTTCCGACTAAAATCGGATAGCATCCCTGTCACGTTGTCTTTCATTCGCACATATCTATCGATAAAGTGGCTTAAACAATTTTATTTTTATGAGCTACACTCACATCTAAGACAAAAAAAAAAATGGCATGGAAATCTGAGAATAAAAAATATTCTTAATTTTTATTTCTGTATAACAACCCTGTTTAAATCAACTATGTTTATTATTTTACAATTAATATTCTTGCTTTCATTATTGTAACTCTATAGCTATAACTTTTATTTAAGATTAACTCTATTCTTGCTTTGTTTTCAATCAATTTTTAATTTATTTTTAACCATTGCAATGGAATCCTATAAATATTTAAAATAAAAATGCTTCACATTTTTTACTAAATGCAAAAATGTATGTAAAAAAATTATTTAAAAAAAAAATCAAATTGAAATAAAGCCTTCCGACTGACTGGTTAAATAAATTATAATTAATATATTCCCCATTAAAGGAAATATTTGTAAAAATGTAAAATAAAAACATAGAATAATTAATTTAAAAATATTTCAAAAATAAATAAAATATGAAACCAAATGAAGCATTATAAATATTATACACTTCGTACTTGTACCACCACGTGATTTCATAATTAAAAAAGAAAAAGAAGAAAAATGAAACCAAAAAATAAATAAGTTTAATGGAAATTTAAATAAAAATTAAGGAACATTTCCCATCCTTCCCACAAAAATGAAACCTAACATATACCAAATACAAAGAAAAACCGATACATAAAAACACCCACATAAATACCATAAATTATAAATTAAAAAATAAAATGAATCAATAAAGTTTAAATTTTAAGTAAAAAAAAAAATAAATAAATGAAATATTTTAAATGACGAAACGGTAAAACTAAAATATTATTAATATATTATTACAAGTACATTATAAGGATATTCGCATATTGTAAAAACAAAACTTAAAATTTAAACAAATATTTAGGTATCATTTTATCATATAATAAATTAATATAATATATATATATAAATATTTAAAGAAAACAAAAAAAAATAAAAGAAATAATTGTTTTCTCGTATTTAATATAAAAAAAAACAAGCAAAATTAATAAATAAGGTAAAATAAAATCAGAATACGCATATTTTAAGTTGAGAAAAAAGAAGAAAAACAAATTATTAATAATTTTTCGGAAAACTTATATATTGAACAAAATGTAAGAAATTTAAAAAAAAAATATTTAAAAAAAAAACAGACTAAGGAGAAAAATTGCGTATATAAAAATACATATTTTAAAATAAATACATTTTTTCAATAAAAAACAACATAAATCAAAATGTCTTTAATTACGGGAAGTGATTAAGTCGTCTTACTAAGGTACCTACTTATGGCCAGTTTCTCCAAACATATACTTTTAAATATTTATTGGGTGTTAAATCTTAAAATGGCAGTTTTTGATAGCACCAACGCACTTTTAGTTTTAAAAGAGCCATTAAACTAAAGTCTCAGTTTGTTCTAAATAAATTTTAAAGCCGTCTTTAAAATGCAAGACAAAGAGAACGCTGAAATTGTTTGATTAATATGCTCTCCTCCCGCTTATTCTAACGAAAGAGAGCCAAAAGTGAGGTGAATAAAAATCCGGGCACCAAGTGTCCTCATTTTTAAAAATTCACCTCCAAATGTTGGTGCAATTAGCCATTAGTGCTATAATTAAAAAATAAGTTTCACGATTCTTGATTCTGCTGACAATATATTACTATAGGTTTCGGCAAGGAATAATACTCTAATGGAAAACCATCCATGACTATAGAAGAATACCTGTGCTGAGAAACATGGAAGTTATTTTGTGTTCTGCAAAAATGTGTGTGCAAAGATTGTCATCAGAAAGCTTTTATTTCAATAAAAGAAGGAGGCGGAAAGTACCAACTTTGCGTATGTATCCAGACAGCTATACATGGTCCCATTCATTCGGAAGCCTGTTTCTCGACAAACTAAACGTGCTGTTGAACAAAAGAATAAATAAATTTTTTCTCAACAGCACCAGTTGGCTCTAACAAGCCAAACAATATTTCTATTTTAACTCTTACCTCTGACGTTTTTGGAATTTCCCTTTACGACTGGCACAGAGTTTATCGAGAGTTGTAGATCGTTAGAGTTAGACTGTATTCTATGTACTTCCGTATCAAGCTGATTCCCGGTAAACTACTGTCAGCTTCCTCATTATAGGTAATAAACCACTATTTTAAAATCAAAATATCAATCACCTAATTCCTAGTCAGTTTTCTTGACTCTTGATTGATGTAAAGCTTAGATTCGTTGAGGACAAAATTCATAATGGCAGATACAATTAACATCATTTTCCATACAGGATTTTTGGTTTCAACCACTTGTTGGGTCGTTCTCAAGTTGTTAGTTGTATGCATAGGATAGGATTCCATAATCCCCTTTGAAAATAACAAATTTGAAAGAAATCAGTGCAATCGTTTAGATTGTGTGTGCTTATATGTACAGTCAATGATAAGCTTAACGTGGGTACCTAAGTGAAAGCTTCTAACTCCACGGTGGCGAATCCATACCGGGTTCAATCAAACGTGAACCAGCGTCCTGAAGTATAATTACCGAAGTAGATTACACCGCAGTAACAAATTGAGAACATGTAGGTATGTGCACACTCCTTGTTAAGAAGCGAGACCGATCTACATCTCTTGCACCGAAGTGCCAAATGTTTCCGCTATGGATAACCACATCCAGCACGAAGCTCCCCGAAAGGGCCAGCCCAACTGTTAGGGTAGAGAATGATCATGATTAAATTCCATAAAGGACATTCCTCTCGAACAAACTCTAGGGCCCCTAACACCCGTGCTAAGTTTATTGTACGTCAAACCTAAAACGTCGTTTAGTTGAGGAAATACTCCCAACTGTAAAACTTTGACATTCTGACTTTACCTACAAAGCCACAGGGATTGCCTACCCTGAAGATGTGCCAAGTATGTCTTGAACTGGAACCAAACTCAAGTTCCACATCTCAACTTCCGTGTCAATTCTACTTAACTTACTCAATTTTTGACGGTAGTAACGCTCGTTACCCAGTTTATATTCTGGGATAGAGTATTTATCTACCGCCTTTTCGGGTACAGTTTAAGCCCTACCACCACGACAACGTCGCAATCCATCGGTAGAGCTTATAACGGGTGATTTTTTAGCTGGTTTGGTTTTGGCAACACTGGTTTTGACAGCTGACGTGTGTTTAGTACCTTGTGTCACTGTCAAACAGCTTCAGTTTGGTTTGCAATTTAACCATGGATCGTCTTACAAATGAACAACGCTTGCAAATTATTGAATTTTACTATCAAAATTCGTGCTCGGTTCGAAATGTTCATCGCGCGCTGCTTCCATTTTATGATCGGCATTCTCGACCTTCTGAGCAGTCTATTCGGAAGATTGTGACCAAATTTCGCACCAAATTTACTTTGTTGGACATTAAACCACCAACACGTTTACGTACTGTGCGTAGTGAAGAAAATATTGCGGCCGTATCAACTAGTGTGACAGAAGACCGCGAAATGTCGATTCGGTGCCGTTCCCAGCAGTTAGGCCTTTGTTACAGCTACGTGGATAATTTTGCGGAAGGATTTGGGCGTAAAGCCTTTTAAGATACAGCTGGTGCAAGAACTAAAGCCAGCCGACCTACCACAACGCCGAATTTTTGGTGAATGGGCTCTTGGAAAGCTGGCCGAGGATCCGCTTTTTTATCGAAAAATTGTGTTCAGCGATGAGGCTCATTTTTGGTTGAATGGGTACGTAAATAAGCGAAATTGCCACATTTGGAGTGAAGATCAGCCAGAAGCATTGCAACAGCTACCAATGCATCCCGAAAAAGCCACTGTTTGGTGCGGTTTATTGGGCCATATTTCTTCAAAGATGATGCGAATCGCAGCGTTACTGTCAATGGTGAACGCTACCGAGCGATGATAACAAACTTTTTTTTGCCCGAAATGGAAGTTCTTGACTTGCATGATATGTGGTTTCAACAAGACGGTGCCACATGCCACACAGCACGCGAAACAATGGCGCAATTGCGAGGCGAGTTTGGTGAACAGTTAATTTCACGTTTCGGGCCGGTCAATTGGCCGCCTAGATCGTGCGATTTGACACCATTAGACTATTTTTTGTGGGGGTATGTCAAGGCTAATGTCTATAGGGACAAGCCCGCTTCGATTGACGCACTGGAAGCCAACATCCATGCATTCATTCGTGAGATACCGGCCGATATGTGTGAAAGAGTATGCCAAAATTGGACTCAGCGGATGGGCTACCTGAGACGCAGCCGCGGTCAACATTTGCATGAAATTATCTTTAAACATTAAATTGCAAGGTTCAAATTATCGATTCAAATAAATATTTTATTCATTTTTTCGAATTTTTTGTGTTTTTTTTTTTTTTTAAAGTTCTAAACCTCTTAAAAAATCACCCGTTATGTACAGAAAGACTGACAGCAACACTAGTGGCGGATCCAGCATTTCATTTGTGGGGGGTTTCAGTTGATTTCTGTCAATAAAACCATTGCCGCAAAACTATAGTTAAGTTAACTCGACACTAAAGCAAATATAGTTTGACACTAGGTTGAAATCGCTTGTAATTTCGCCTTGGTGTCAGACTAAATTTGCTTTAGCTTCGAGTTAACTTGACTATAATTTTGCGCAGTTATTGTTTTTAAAATGTTTTTTTCATTATTTTAGGCAATTAAATATAAGCATAATTTTTCATGAGCATAGAGTTTCAACTTTCATGCTTTACATGCAGTGATTCTTCCTCTAAGCAGGCAATTACAATCATCTGATGAAGAAGATTCGGAAAAAAACTTTCATTTACTTTTTGAGCACGTCGAAGAAGTATGTACAGACTTAGGTTCAGAAATCAAGGAACAGCGATACAGTATTCGGCAAACGAACAGATTTAATGTTAAAACTACAGATGCTGATGCGTATATTGCTTTTTACAATTCATTCCTTGATGCATATATTGCTCACTTGAAAAGCCGATTCTTAAATCAGAAATCAGTTTTAGACAACTTTTGTGTTTTATTTCCATAATACGATTTTGTTAAAAGAAAAACTGAATAACTGTTTAGTTTTAACGAAAAAGTAATAGATTGTTCAAAGGAAAATTTTCTTGCAGCGAGGTAAAGATGTGGAAACAGCGAATTTCAGGGAAACATATAAGAAATTCGATTGAAGCGTTACAAATAGCAAACAAAACGTCATTTGGAAATGTTTTCAAGATATTACACATTTTAGCAATTTTGCCTGTTTCAACAGCAACACCAGAGCGAAGCTTTTCATGTTTAAAAAGAATTAAATCCTACTTGAAAAATACAATAGGTCAAGAAAGACTCAACGGTTTAGCATCTTTAAATATTCATAAAGAATTCGATTTATCTATTGATGAAATTTTGCAAGAATTAAAAAAAAAAAAACCAAGAAAAATATAAAACATAACAATTTATTTATATGTGTACATAGGCATTTTTGAAATTAAAAATAAAATTTTAATAATGCTCCTAAGTAGCATTTTGTACCTATTAAGTTACAAATTTATTGTATGTAATTTATTGTATGTAGTTGCTGAAAAAATGTTTTGTATGTTTACATTAACTAATTGGATGATTGGTAAACAAATTGTAACACACAAAATGTTGATGAATCAACACATCTTCAAACGTAAACGTACTGTAAACCAAATTTCGTAAATGTAAAACCAATATCACAAAACATTTACATTTGTAGCACTTTTGTAAAGCTATTATCGAAACTTAACTGTTACAAAACGTTTACAGTAAATAGTCACAGTACATCTTCAAACGTAAACGTACTGTAAATCAAATATCGTTAATGTAAAAACAATATCACGAAACGTTTACATCTGTAGCAGTTTTGTAGAGCCATTATCAAAACTTTACTCTTACAAAACGTTTACAGTGAATAGTCACATCACATCTTCAAACGTAAGCATACTGTAAAACATTTCATTTACAGATAATGTAACACGTATAAGCATTGATCGGCCATTATAATGTTTCCATTTTTTATCAAATTAGAAAACCCAAAACATTGAAAATCTATTTTTGTTGATATTTAGTAAAAACAAAGCATGTTTAGGTTTTGATTGAAATAAGACTTTGAATTTTATCTTACAAAATATTGAAAAATATGGTTTTTGTGGGAAAAAAAAATTGTCTCAAATATTTTTATAAGAAATCATTTCTAAAATAAGAAAGTTTACAGGCCTCTTATTTTTATCGACCTGTTTTACAAAACTGGTAGAAAATATTTCTCGCGTTCGATATTTTGCCTTTACTTGCACAAAAAATATAATTATTGATTATTTTTATACCTCCCATATTATAATAATAATTTCAAGAACAAGATGGAAATTATTTAAGTTTTGGTTTGTATACATATAGTAATATGATCTCAAATGGCATTACGTATTTACCTATACAATTTAATATTTTTCTGTAAACGATTTGTACCTAAGTTTGTTTTTATGTTATTTATTTCGAAGTGTTTTTGAACGTTTACATTTGTAAACGTTTATATACCTAGTCCAGGAATAGTATCTGTAAAAGATTTGTTACTAAAAAGTAGTTTGTCTTGTATGTGTTTTGAAGAGTTTTTGAACGTTCAAATTTGTAAATGTACAAATCAGGTACATCAAATAGAATTTGTTTATATACTGTCAACACGACATTTCATTCCCCAAAACCGTTAACATTTTGGGTACAGTGAGTAAACATTTCATATACGCCTGAAACATTACAGCTACGATGTTAACGTTCAGTATATATTCTGTAGCTCTGAAATGCTCCTTGGGCTTTGAGTTATGTGTGTGCTCCTTCTTTTTCTTATCTTACGTGGATCCGCCATTGGCCACACAGATATAATTTTCTAGTCCTCTTTTTTTGATTTCCCTATCATCCTACTCGCATAATGTTTGATTGTTATCTCGAATTTTAGTTTTTTTTTTTTCACAAATCCATAATTGCCGATAACTGCATACCAAAACCGAAAGTGATTTGATTAAACGATAAGAAACGTCGATAAGCTTGGCAGCATAAACTAAAGTAAATATTTAATTTAGTTATATTCGACCATTTAGATAGTCAAGGTCGAAATATTCAGTGTTGTTCAAAGAAAAGTTAAATCCTGTGGTTGGAAAGTCATTGTCATGGATGAAGTAATTGAAGAAAACCAAGACAACGATTGTTTTCCAACTCACTATTATTATTCAAAATTTGATGTTTACTCCTATTTAAAAGTAGTTTTATGCGTTGTCATAATTGTTGTTAATTTTACGGTAGTTCTCTCTAGTGGACTTTTGCTTCGCAAAGGTTAGTTTATATTTTCAAAAGATGAAGAATTTTTGAAACAAAGTGTTTTTTTCTTTATTCAATCCAAGGTCAACAACCTAGAAGCACATTACTGTTTTTAGGAAATATTTCTTTGGCGGATATGATATTAGGAATGTCAGATCTGTTTCTTCTCTTCTATCCTCATCAGCTTCGTAACGAAACTGCATGCAGTATTACTATCAGTATTAGTGCATGATTTTGAAGTCAACTTCTTAGACTATTTTAATATATAACTTCTTGTAGGTTTAGGCATTACAGCTGCAATGGTTTCGGTTTTCAGCATTGGTCTCATTGGAATTGATCGTTTTCTATACATTCTACACGGACTTCACTACCAAAGATACATTACTTCGCAGCGTTCACATTGGATGGTATTTTCTACTTGGTTTGTTGGAGGATTATTAGGATTTTTGCCAGTATTCGGATTAAGGAATCCATTGAAGGAAAATCCATGCTGGTTTGCTTTATTAATTCCGCCAAAAGTTGCAATAATACTAACTTCAGTAGGTGCTATACCCATGGTCCTTATATTTATCTTGTATAGCATTATTTTGAAAAACGCTTTAAGCACTATATCCCAATTGAATAATCCATCACAAAGTAAAATTGCCCCCTCCAATGACAATGACTTACGTTCGTTCCGAGGAAGATCGCAATCTCCTACAAGAATATCTCCAATCTACGAAAATCAGACTGAGACATCTAGAATTCAATCGTTTGGATTATTTTGCTGTCGAAGAACGTAAGTAAGATTAATTTATCAGAACAAGATTCTAATATACCTAATGTTTGTTTATAGGAGCATCCAAATTAATTCCACCTTAGCCACCGAAAACAAATGGAAGGCAGTAAAAATGGTTGCGTTTATTACAGGAGCATTCTTTATTACATGGTTTCCGTCCTTTGTTGCAAGCGTTTTTATGTTTTTTTGTAACTTTGAACAACATCCTTTTTATTGTGAAAACTTGCAATTAAAAATGCGTACACCATTGTCATTTCTTAGTTTGAGCAACAGTTTATTGAATCCAATTATTTATGCCTGGTGGAATTGTGAATTTCGAAAATCTGCTAAGAAAATGTATCATAAGTTTTTTGCTAAAATATTTAAAAACCAAAGGCCTATGCAAGTTGCAGAACCAATAATTCATCCAAAAGTTTCCATGAAAAGAATTGATCCTGATAATTTAGAGGTAATCCAAAGATTCTGAAAACTTTAATAATTGTAAATTTGTCAGTATACAGTAAATTCTGTAAATTGTATTTATCAATCAATCAATAAATCAAATAAATGGCATAAGAGCATTAAATAGTGGTTTGATTGAATTCCTGTTTTTTTTTTAAACATTATTCTCAAACAATCAAAACATCGATACACCAATAACAAAAGAATGTATAAAGAATCTTCTGAATAAGCTGAAGAGGAATCTTATTGAACAATTGGAAACACAAAAGAAGGAAAATTTAGGAAACAACATTTTCGAAAAACAGAAGAACCTCCACAAAGGAAAGCTCACTGCGGTTGAGAAAAAAAGTTAATTGCTTCTGACAAAGAATTTAAACTCGTCGAAAAAAAAACAACTAACATTTGAGTTATTGAGTTCAAGGACTGTGTAAGAAAATTCGAGATAGTTAAAGAAAAAAATCATAAGTTTGTCAATGACATTGGATAATGTAAGAAAACTAAAGGTGCAAGAAAGTTCTGATGTCTCAGTCTCTGATCTTTCAAGTAAAATGAGATATATCAGTAAATTATTGATGGGTAGATTTTTCTTCAATCTATGTACCTATAAGAGACATCAGCGATGACGAACATCTGAGACGATAAAGACAAGTTTAAAGCACTAACGCTTGCTCTTAGAAAAAATCATGCTGAGTTGCTGCACACAAATACCAGTAAAAATGTCAGTTCTAAAATAAAAACGTGCCTAAGTACTCTATACCTCTACGATAATGAGGGAAAGTTTTTATTTTTTCGTTGAAAAAAAAAAATAACAAAAAAAAAATAACCAATAAACAATCTCATGCTTTATTCGAAAAACAACGTTATTGAATTTTTGCCTGGACCAGGAATCGAACCTGGTCCTCCCACAAATGGTCATCGCGCACTATTTTTTTTTTTTTTTTTTTTTTTTAATTCATTTTTTATTTTTCCATTTTCTTATATCTATCTTAATGCTAGACAAAAAATCTTAGACAACTAGCTTACATATTAACTTAACTAACTTACTGGCCCCATACGGGCGCTCTAAATTATACTATAACTATATATTAAAAATGCCTTTCAGCGTAAAAACTAACTTAAATTAAAATTCAATATTACTTAAAACTAAACAAGAAAATTTTGAAAAACTCGTTTTCCTATAACATTTATTTTATGTAAAAAACTTAAAACTACCCTTTACCTAAATAAAACTAAATTAACCTAAATAAAACTAAAATATACGTAATGAATATACGTAAAACTACTTAAGAATACTTAAAATAACTTAAAACTAGAACAGCCACCAGCAGCATTTTTTTTTTCTTGCAGCAACTTATGCAAATGCACACACACCTTTACATATGCATATATGAATATATATACATATGTATTAGTGCCAAATTCACATATCCACAAGAGCAATGCAGTTTTTTGTTTTTATAATTTTTTTGGTGCCACCACTGTCCTACTTAAATATACCTATTGATACCTAAAAATACACAGGTCGGCCTAGGCAACAACTTTGGTCAACCATCTATGTATATCAAAGTGGTCCCCCAACCACCAGAATTGTTTTACTTGCTTAACCAAGTCCTTTCTGTCCCGAAGGGGCACAGCTCTACTGAACCGCAGACGCTCTGCTCCGTTCCCAGAGCTGACGTCTCGATCATACAGGAGTCGCCGATCCACAGTTCTACGGCCGACGTGGTAGATTAACGGAACCGCCAATCTATCCTGTATCAGCCCCCGACTGTCTAAATAGAGGAATGTCTCGGGCGGGATGAAACCGTTAAGACAAACGCTCTCACTATATTCTTTATTGGGGTAATAAGCCCCGAAAATAAGTCCATTGGCTGAGGTCATCGCTCTTGCAATGTGACCCCGAATCAGCTTAATTAAAAAGTTATCTATCCTGTTTATATTGGCCCCGTTGTATAAGACCTCGTTGGAATAATAATGTTTGTACTCCGACTCTGGTGTTCTGTGTAATCCAAGACAGGTCCTAAGACACTGCCTCTCAAACACCCGAATCTTTTCCATTTGAGATGGGGCAACGTTAAACCACACAGGGCACCCATAGGCAATCATAGGCCGGATGAGGGCCATGTAGCAAATCACCTTTACCCTGTTTTCAAGGCGGCTGCTATAAAACAACCGTCATCGCGCACTATACAATTCTACCATTGTAGTTAGATACATTTTACCTCGATTCAATTGTGACTATCGATCCACTGAAAACACGGCTATTTTATTAGTGTATACACACATTTTGTTGTTGTTTTATTCTGGTTCTTTCTATCTTTCTATCTAATTTTTATGTTTATTAACAAAACTGTATCAAAAAACTTTTTTTTTTTTTAACTTGAAAATAATGCAAAGCTTCAGTGAGCGCCACTTTTTTTTTGTACAGTGATGTATTTGTCATTTTATAGTTCTGAGTTTAAAATTATTTTCAAAAACTGTTCATTTTTAATTAACTTGATAAATGCCGAGTTTCTACGAACACTTTTAAATATTTAATTGGTTGTTAAATCTTAAAATGTCATGTTTCAATTGCTCACCAATAACTTTCAGTTTTTAAAGGTCTACATCCAGGGTTGTCACAAAATTTTCTTTTTATTTAAAACCGTCGCCTAATGTTGCAACAGATATGTATAAAACTAAAATGCTGATAAATTTTATTACTCATTTAACTAAAATGGTTTGAAACAATTTTTTGCGGTAACTTGGATATAGCAAAAGATGTCTCCTAAAATTCCTACAAGAACATTCAATTCGTTACTAGAAATTAATTTCAAACACTTTTAAAGTTTTCTTTTGTTCACCAATAGTTTGAATCTTAAGACACGCAGCAAGGAAATCTTTTGCAGAAAGTTATTATTGTGTATCAATAATTCAGAACTATAAAATGGCAAATTATGCTTGAGTAATAAAAAAAAAGTTATACATATATCACATTCAAATTATATATCTATAGTAGGTAGCACTCTTTTATTTTTTTGCTGATATTTTATTAATAATATTGCCAATAGTACTCTTTCAATCATATTTTCTATTCAATGTATACTTTAATCTTATCATTCATTTAATAATAAAGTTGATGAACTTATAAATTATGATATATCTATACCTGCTTTATCTAATTAGTATGCAAACGCATAGGTAAGAGAGCTTTTTTTCATCCCGTGCCCAAAACTTGGTACCTATGATCGTCTTCTTTGCTGAAATATCAACTCTGAATTTTTTTTTTTAACTTCAGTATCGTGTGACTCTTTCCGAAGGCAACTTCTGCGTAACGCCTCTTTAAGTTTATGAAACAAATATTTCTTACAATAATGTCAAATTAAACTTTTATTGCGAGGTTTGACACACCTTTTCAACATGTATTGCCAAGGTAACAAAACCATGAGCCTGAAAATAACTTAAATAATTGAAAAAGTCTTCAACGTTGTAAACATACCGATACCTGTCAATTAATATCTAGTTTTAAAACGAAGTCGCATATTTTCCATATGTTGAAAGTTATTTTAAAATGCACTTCATGTACGGTTGCATGTTTTTGTGAACTAAGCATATTAATAAAATAAATTCAAAGTGATGAATTATTTCAAGTCATTTTTAATGAATTGTGTGGTGATTTACTTTAAATTCAAATATTTATGATCAATATTATAATAATGTTGTTTAATAGTGCATTAAATAATTAAAAGTGTTCAACACCATTTGGATTGGATTATTAAAGCCATAATCATAGAGGTTGGTAACTATATAGTACCTACGTAAGTAAATGTGAAACAAAATAGGGAACGGTTCCACCCCACCAATAATTAGAAACCAAACAAAGGTCGTTGAAGAGGCATGGTTAAATTGGTGAGGTTTTGAAATTAGGTTTTTATAGATTCAAAATTGAGTTTTATGGTATATTCTTTGATTTGTATTTGAAAAGCATTTAAACTCATTACTCTATCATCAAAAGTGAAATGCATAAATTAAGTTATGTGGTGGGTAACTACTGATAACTACTTTTATTTTCATACTTTTCGGAGCTTTAGCCCTGTTACTTTACAATTTTCCTAATAATCTAGTTAATAAAGTTGTTGTGGTTGTAGAGTGGGTATGCCGCAGGGACCTAAGCCATTCTTTTGCAATATTGTTCAGGCTGTCTATACAGGGTGAGTCATGAGCAATGCGACAAAATGCTAGGGCGTGTAGGTTGCGTTGAGACAAGAAAAAAATCGTATGGGGTTTATTCCCCTCCGTTTAGCCGGGAGGTGCAATTTTCGAAAAAACTGACTTAAAATGGGAAAAAAATTATTTAAAATCAACGGCTTCATTCACAATGCTCTGCGATACGTTTTTGAAAAGCCAATAACTTTTTCTTTCATTCTGTGTTTAAATAAATCTATTCTAAGAAATAGTTTTTGAAATATTAATTTTCAAAGTCAAAATTTTGAAAAAAAAAATTGAAAAAAAAATTTCAAATTCATTTTTTTCAAAATTTTACGTAATTAAGTGCTAATTTTAATTTCAAAATTCAATGCTGTTATTAATTTTAAGTCTAAATAAGAAAACCGGATGCAAAAATTTTATGTCAAGAAACACGCCCTAGCATTTTGTCGCATTGCTCATGACTCACCCTGTATAAGTAGTAAACATAATGACATCTGGGGATGAGCTGGAGGAGGGGAAGGGTTATAAAGTTCCCCTTTTTTTGGCTTACGAATATCCCACAAAAATGGTCCGTCGAAGGAAAAAAATCTCTGAGACTTAATTAAAGCCTATCAAATTTTCTACAATGTGTGTTGTTATCAGGTTTTTCCAATTCTCAGCCATTTCCGAGTCATACGCATCGCAAACGGGAAAAATTCAAAAGCTATAATTTATGTGTAATGCCGGCTATATTTAAAGTAAAATAAAAAAAATCAAAAATCAGTTTAGTTGCACATGATGTTTTAAGAGCCAAAAACCTAAATTAATTTTTGTTTCATGAATTAATGAATTTAATAGTATTTTTCTGAGTAAAAAAAAGTATGTGACTTATGTGTCATTTTTCCATGGTTATAAAGCGTTTACCAGTGTAAATTCATCGTCTCTTTTGTATTTATCGGTGAACGGTGAATTTTGCCAAATAGTCGTTTATGATGGGTTCTGCATCAACATCCTTCGTTCAACATCCTTCGATTTTTTCTTCAGTATTAGAAATATAATTGATAATTACCAGTGACTGCATTTAATATAGATTTGAAGTAAAATAAGTTTGTGATTGATCTTTGGTTCAATATCTATTCTATTTCAACCTCATTCTTCAAAACGCATTACATTTCGGTAATATTAGATATGTATAATACAGTTATTAATTTTATACTGTCAGTCAAACGACGTCAGTTATCCGTATACACATATAATCTATCATCAGGCAAAATTAAAAGTGTTTTGATTTTTCGTCATACAAATGCACGCATACAATCTTGTTTTTACAAACACCTTATTAAAGATTGATGTCAAATGACTGACCGTGTAAGATTCAACCGTTAAAATAATTTTTTTTGCTGGCATCCATTTTATGAGTGGTTACAATATTTCTCATTCGAAATCTCGCAATTACATAAGCATGGTTTTATAATCTCGCAGTTATAAAATTCTGTATTTCTTGGAAACTCGCATTTACAAAAACCCGCAAACTAAAATCTCGTAAATTTATAACTTAAAATTAAATTAAAATTAAAACTTAAAAAACAGCGAGGTTTGTCTGTGCGAGATTTAAATGTGAGATTGTTAAAAGCGGAATTGTGTGAATGCAAGATTATGAAAAGTGGGATTCTAACCTAACGAGATTAAGTTTTTCGAGATCATCATAAGTATTGCCAGAGGTATCATCAGTACCTACTATTAAGGTTGTTAAGGACATTTATTTTATTTTATTATTATTATTATGCTTATAAATTATTAAAAATACTAACCAGACCTGGAAGTCGAACTCGGGTCCTTTCGCACCAATATTAGTGATGTATCAACTCGAGTTAATAAACCGAGTTAACTCGAGTTACATCCAATTCGAGTCAAACCGAGTTATGAAATCAAACAAACCAAGTTAGTGAAACCACCCCGTCACATTCATCATCTGTGTATTCAATTCGAGTTATAATTTGTTGTTTTCTGATTCTGTTCTTATTCTTTGGTAACCGAGTTGCTTATGCGTATTTTTAATGACGCGTGGTTAATGTTCCTGCTTGCAAATCTTGTTTCTTAACAGTGATGAAAAAATATTGTTTTTTAACAAAATGTAAAAGCAAGTAGAGTAAGGTACCTATGTGCATATATTTTATGTGTTTAGTTTTATATAGTAAACTAAAGAAGTGCAAATCATATAAAAAACCGAGTTAGCCTACTCGATTTTCAACTCGAGTTGCTTGAATTCTAACTCGAGTTAACTCGGGTTAGAAAAAATGAAAAAATACGAGTTGGCACATCACTAACCAATATTCTAGATGTAGATCGCTAACCGCTCGGCCAATCTTGATATGAAATAATCTGCAACAAATCTGAATCACTTCTGTCTTGAATTATAATTTTCTCCTATGAAACAAATTATTATAACGTACACTACACACACACATTTCCTTTTTCATTTTATCGGGCGTGACAATTAAAGTTAACCATTTTCAATAAAAAAAAAACCTTAACACTTAGCTTTAATAGCCCTTATATTTCCTATAAATAAAAAAAAAAGAACAACTTAACTCAAAAATAAATACCTACAATATACAAACAAAAGAACATTCCTTCCATAACCATCACCCCCTTAACTCACTACTTTAATTTTTAATGCGAACATTTAATTTTGCACAATATTAAAAAAATAAATATTCTGTCATCCGTTAGTGAATATCCAATATTATTTATTCAGTGCACAGTGAACTTTTGACAACCGGAAATGTGACCCTCTATGAATGCTACTTCCGCAATTTGTTCAACAAAAGACATTCTTATATCACTTTTTTTTTCTTCATCTCTCTCCGTGCTCTGTCCCATCTATAAAATGGTCAACGAACGATGTCTTCTATTTTATTCTGATATCGAATCGATTTGGTATTTTTGTATCTTTTGTGTTTTTTTTTATCTATAGCAACTATAGCACCCACGAAAGGTCTTTGTCGTCAACGACTTCACTGCCATCATTCAATTTTCAATCAACGAAGCACACAAAAAATGAATAATAATAAAAAAATAAAAAAATAAATTGACAAAAAAAATGAAGACTAGACAAATCGAATAGCAATGGTAGAGGAGGATCGTTTAAAAGGGGATGAGGGCAAGGGCAGCTATTATGTGGCATGTTTAAATAAACGGAATTCCTAAAGGCCAGTCAATGAGACTATTTATGCAACAATGATTTTTTGTTTGCTGTTAAAAGCTTTATGAAGCTAATTTTTCTACTTTCTACAGTCTTTTGTTTGAGTTCACAGTCTCCATCCAAGCAATTGAGGGCTTTACTATATAAGTAAGTATATATATCCTATAGACGATTCAGCTTAATGGCTGAAGACAAATTGTTCAAATATTTACTTTAAGTCATGCAAATGCAGTATACCTTCTTATGGAATTCCATTTAAAAGTAAACATAAATGTTTGTGATTTTACAATTTTCTCGATGGGGATTTTTTTGATAGAAACAACTTTATTTTGCTGCGGGCACCAGGAACTAAAGTGATTTTTTAGACGACAGTTACATATAGATACCTAGTATATTTGGTACAGCGGACACCACCCACATGACCACATCAAATATACTTGGGGCAATTTAGATGAAACTTTTTTTTTCATGTTTTGCTGGATTGACAAGCGATATCCACAATTTTACTAACGAATTTTGACAGTATAAGTAAGATAGGTATATGTTTGATAAATATGACCAGCGCAAAATCGTATATTCACCATCAGATGATGGAACCTGATTGATTTATAACCGAAAGGTTATTCAACTATCGACAATCGCTGTAACCATTGGATTCATAATTATGTATGTCACGTGAGTTATCTATATATGCCTTCTTAGTATAACTATAGAAGCAATAGAAGAGATATTACCCTGAAGAACCAGGAATGCAGCAATTCTGCAAAAGATTTAGGTACTATAGGAACCTTAGATTATCAAAATTATGTTGACCATTTTTGTAAAAAAATGTATACAATAAAAAACAATTATGAAATACATCACCGTCGGTAGCAAATCACTTTATCAAAAATTATATTTTATCAAAATGGATCGCTTTTTTCGATAACTATCGGTTTAAAAAAATAAACTTTTTTTCAAAACTACTTTTTTCAAAATACTTTGTGCAGTATTAATCAAGTTTAGCAGAACTTTTAAAATATTAAATTTCGTTAAAATCGGCTTAGCCGTTCAAAAAAACATCTGTATCAAAAAGTACCGTTGTATGGCAGGTACCGTTAAATAGCTTTTTTCGAAATAAAATTGGTACAAAATATCACTGTTGCCAACAAATCGGTCATATAAAAATATATTAATATTGATCGGATTTTTTGCCGAGAAAACAGAATTATCGGTAACACTTAAATGTATGATAGCCGCGGGAGGTACCGTTAATTTTAATTCTAGGATAAAAATAAAAAAAAGCTTCTGAGCATATTACTCTAAGAATAATTTATACCAAGTTTGAAGTTAATCGGCCTAACTGTTTTTTTAGCTGTGCTTGTCGATACAGACAGACAGACAGACGGAGAGAATTTCCAAGCCAGAAATAAAACAATAATGGTGCAAAATTATAGTCAACCTATATTTAGGTAATTAACGCAACACTTCTTAACGTGACAATGCGGAGGTTTGTTTGAAAGTTAGACAGTTTCATTAAGAAAATATATGCTTTAATTATACGAAAAATTATATACGTTTATAATACGAAAAAACATATTTTTACCTAAGATACACATTGAATTTAGTTTCGTGTTAAATCAATTATAACTTAGCAGTAATTAAAAAAAATTAAAAAAGTTACAATAAAGGTAATTTATATTTTTCATTAATTTACTAAGACTTTGGGTCAATCAACCTCCCCCCCCCCCCGAAATGAAGTGGTTGTTTGTTAGAAGTTATAAAAAAATGAGTAACTTGATTACTTTAACTTTCAAATTCTTCGCTAGCTTTTAGATTTTCGAAAAAAAAATATTAACGATTTTTTAGAGATAACCTTTTATCTCCGAAGTCCGAAGTAGTCGCCCAAATTGTTCCTGTCCGAAATCGGCCGATGATTCGGTTTCTATGTACGCGAAGCGTTATAGTATACAGCTGAAGCCTTGTATGCAGCTAAAGGGAAACGAAAAATTACATACAAAATTGACACAGTGAAATCATAAACGAAATTTTCCGTCCTCCTTTCCGTTTTGTGGTACGCAGTTCCACGGTGAAACGGTAAATTACAAGTTTTTACGAATTTTATTATTCGTTTTTATTTTTTGGCTGGAGATATAGCTGTTTCAAGGAGGGCCAAGTCGTATTATCAGTCTCCTTATTAATGGTGACGAGCTTTAATACAATTTTATTACGAAAAACTTTCTACATGCACATCATGAGATTCGAACCCAAGCATTATCAGATTTGCTCAGTCTTCAAAGTCATATGCACTATTCATTCCACCGCTTATGACACAAGTCGAGATGTTATGTTTGTTTGTTTTTTCAAACGCATTTGGAGCTTCAGCCATTTTAAGTATGCTGTTTTGTTCCGCCTTCATATTTTGATAGACTACAATTCGTAGCATATATGAAAGGGGGAGAGGTTAGAAGATTGGTAACAGGCCAGACTATTTAAGTTGTTATTGTTGGTACATTGTACTATTTATTATTTTTTTGGTAAACTGAAACAAAATTTGAATGCATACTTTGATTTTCGCTCGAAACGTTGTAAAAAAAAGTTTTAGCACTTTTAATCAAAAAATCATTTTATTTTTTTTTTTTATTTTTCATTTATAATAAATTAAACAAATTTATAAAATTTATTTTAACAAAATTGAATTATATTTTTTGGCAACTTGCCACAAGAACAAGTTCGTGCGACCCATCTGCCGTGCTCTTTATTTTTTTTTCTTAGAAAAGTATACAAGATATAAATTACAATTTCATTTCCTGAACAGACTTAAGATTCTTGATTATCAAATGTTGATTAAAAATAAATTGAATAATAGCACAAACTTCAATCTCATAAGAAATGTTCATGACACATTTCAGTTTTTCAACATTTTCTATGATCCTTAACTTTGAAATTAAATTAATATCTCAAAGTAAATGACATCGGATAAATGGACCTAGTGTATCAGTTAAAGTTAATCTATGCCCTGATGATGGGACCGTTTAACAGCATTAAAGAAAATGATTAAAAAAAAAAAAAATTAAAAAGATTTACCTTCTATAACATAGTGTATCTTTAATGTCCTTATTAGTTGAGGATACTTTTGTTTGAAATGTCCTTTCATGTCATTCATGGTTGAACAAAGTTTAAGAATTTGAAGTCTTCTACAATGCGGTTTATTAATTAATAACCCATCAATTCCACTCGTTATTGACATCGAGTAAAGTGGAATCCATATAGATACATTTATGCTAGTTAATAGATACGAGTACATATGTATCTATATATTGACCAAATTCGATTACAATTTACTTAAGTATTTCAGTAGATTATGGCTTTACTTCCAAATGTTATATTCATGAATTTGTCACTATTGGTCTTGATCCTATCAAACTGCAAGCACTCTATTATCTGATAAGATTATCTATAATATTTAACAGCATTCTAATGAAGTTCACTTGGAATGTTTCCTGCGGTTTGTATGTTGTATCTATCATATCTCTGAGATCTAAATTTTATTAATGCAACGTGTGAATCAATGTTGAGAGATAAATTGAGTTTAATTCTTAACTAAAAGCTTTATTTATCCAATTAAAATGGTGATGTAAATTCCATCGGCCTTTAATATGATATTATGTAATTCTTTAAATTTTTGATAAAAATTGATTTCAAATAAATTTTATACAACGTGGGCAACCAAAAATGACATTTAATTCTTCACAGAATTGTAAGAAGAATTTAAAGCACAACACTGTACAGGTAGGTAGACTAAATGTTCCTAGGAGCAGACATCGGAATAACGGCACCAAAGATTAAACAAAATTAAAGTGCACTACTCGGTCGCACGAACTTGCTCTTGTAGCAAACTATGGAATTGCTAAAAATTCAATATATTTAATTCTGTAAAAATGCAAAAGATATCGAAAAATGGCTAAACATTTGATCAAGTTGTATGGTAGCTATAATAAAACCGTTGTTTAGACAAAAACTTAAAATGCCATCTTATGGTAATTGTCCAACTTAAGTGCCGTACCAAATTTATTTGAAATTAGGTAACCCGTTATTAATTTATGTCAACATTTTTAAAAACCATTATTAACACCGATTCTCCGTTATGAGAATTTTGAGCAAAAAACCTGAAATGCAGTTATTTTAACAGCACTCCAAACATAACGTTCACGAAGTTTCATCAAAATCGTTACAGACGTTTTGAAGAAAATTTGAAAAAACTAAAACCGTTATATGGGAGGTACCCTTAATAGCCGGGATAAAACAAAAATTCGAATTCTTCCTCTAGCGAATCACCAAAACTTGCTAGACACGAAGTTTGAAGAAAATCCGTAAAACCGTTAAGACTGTAGCTCGGTGAAGAGACATCCGCACATACGCATACACGCACATACGCACATACGCACATACGCACATACGCACATCCGCACAGACAGACCGACGGACGGCATGACGAAACCTACTTTTTTTATCTTCTCTGTCAGGTTTGATTAAAACCTCGATTTTTTTTTTACACGAAACCAATACTTGCCTTATTGAACAAGTAAAAATCGGGATGTGTACGAAATCCCGACTGCCAAAATCCCGACTGGACAAAATCCCGACTGAGAATCCCGACTGCCGAAATCCTGACTGCCGAAATCCAGACTGCCGGAATCTTGACTGACGAAATCCCGACTCACCGAAGTAGATGTCGCTAAATGAACATATCGAGTAATTATTATTGCCCTGATTCCCTGTAACGAAAATCACTCAAACCGAACAGAACAAAATTCTTCTGAAATACATTTGTATTTGTTTTTTTTTTTATTATTTCTCTTGCGTTTTAACTCAAGAATAATTGCTACAAGAGTAATCAAAAAGAAAGTCGATAGTAACGACATCCTACGAGCAGTATTTGAAACTTACACATGATTTCTCTATACCTATGTATATAAACTCAATGGTATCATCAATGTCAAGTTTTGTTGGAGTATAATTTTCGGGAAAAGTTGCAGTTTCTAATAACAGACAGACAGACACACGGACAAAATTACGTTTGATCAAAAAAAAAAAAAAAAACTTCAAACTCACTTTTTATTTCAGTTCTAATCTATTGGCAGCACAAAACTCTATATTAATCGATATTAATAATTTTACGCATGAATACCTCAAACACCAACAAACATTATAACTAATACCTACACATAAAATTAACAAAGCCGTCATTATGGAAGAGGAAACAATTGTGGAGCGACTTGAGAAGGAAATTAAAATCACTCACCCACAGGCATTGGAGATTCAATTAAAGTTATACGACATCTTCATTCCGATTTTGTGTTCCATAATAATACTCGTCAATCTACTCATTGTCCTTTCGAGTGGACTAATCCTGCATAAAAGTAAGTTAATAAATACTTTGCATGGTCAACCGCATTGATCACAGTTCAACATTGTAGAATCCTTCACTTTCAGGACAGCAACCTCGAAGCACTTATATATTCCTTGGAAACGTAGCCCTTTCTGACTTATTAATTGGAACAACTACTTTTTCCGTCCAATACTATCCTCATCATTTGCGCAATGAAATGATTTGCTGTATAAGTATAGGTGAGTATAGTTGTTTTAGACTTTTTAAACATTTTTAAATTTTAACTTCCAGCCTTGCAGGCATGACAGTTTCTTCAACTTTGGTGTCGGTTTTCAGCATTGGACTCATAGGAATCGACAGGTATCTTTATATTTTGTATGGACTTCATTACCAGAGATACATATCCACGCAGCGAGCACGTGGCATGGTTCTAGCTACGTGGCTAATAGCTGGGATAATTGGCTTTATGCCTGCATTCGGACTGAGAAACCCCACGGACAATGGAAAGCTCTGTTGGTTTATTGTCCTGGTTCCACCGAAATTAGTTCTTTTCACAACTTCAGTGGGAATGATTCCGTTGGGTCTGATAGTTGTTCTTTACAGTATCATTTTGAAGCATGCCCTCGGCAGAATCTCAAACTTTCATCGGGCTTCAGTGCAAAATCAAGGAACACAGGTTGGTGAATTGCGAGTATTTCGGGGAGGATTGTCTTCTGCGAAGACTTCTGTCGGACCAACAGATGCTCCAAGTGTTATTTGCCTACGAAATGCTACAGAAGTTCCAGATGAGTACACAAGATCTATCTTCAAATGTTGTCGAAAGTATGTGAGATAGTTGAATGATAACCTTAATTTTTTATTTATATCTTGTTCTAGAATAAAAAAATCAAAAACGACACTTCCGGTTTACAGTGCAAATAAATGGAGAGCCATTAAAATCGTTCTTCTAACAACTGGGGCATTCTTCATTACGTGGTTTCCATATTTCATCGCTTCGATGTTGTATGCAATGTGCAGTCCGTATTCAGATCCAGATTATTGTGACAGTCTACGGGTGGCGATAGCAAGTCCATTAGCTTTGCTTGGTTTGTGTAACAGTTTGTTGAATCCCATCATTTATGCTTGGTGGCATAAGGGGTTTCGAGAGTCAGTTAAAATGATTTCCAAAGGAATTGTTAGCAAAAGATTACAAACTACTATTGCTCCAAGATTGAGCCAAGTTACGAGAAGTACTGACTTAGAGAGCATAGACAAAGAACAAAAAAACAATCAAAACAAGGGTGACATCCCTTCAAACAATAACGGCAAACAGAATTTAAATGCAAATTCAAATGAAAATTCAAGTTCAATTACTGTGAAATAGTAGTAGATTTAAGGTAAAGAAATTGTACTGGTTGAAAATGAAATAATTCAAAGTGCCCTCTATGAAAATATATTGAAACTAAGGTATTTGGTTTGTGTATGTGATTATTGTGGAACTTGTTTTCTAAACTAGGTTGTTGTATTTAATTCGGAACATGAAAATCTTAAAACATTTTTGACGAAAACTTTCGTTTACATTTAATGGTTTGTGTATTTGATATTGCGTTTATGAAAGTAAAAAACATTTTCGTTTAAAAATGCGTGTTGGTACACTAATAATAAAAAAATTGGTGTAGGTTTTTTGTTATATTTTTTTATTTGAAATTTGTGTTTAACAGAAATATAACTTCAAACTCTAGGGAAGGTAGTTACCTTAAAAGATTAAAGCGACCTTTACACGGTAAGTCATCTACAGATATAATCAGTCATCATGAAAAATCAAAAGTGTTTTTGAATTTTCGTCAAACAAATGCACGCTTACAGACTTATTTTTACAATCACTGTATGTATTACAGATTGATGTCAAATGACTGACCGTGTAAAGGTCGCTTTAGGGATGTTGCGGATGTAGATTTTTTTTAACATAGGGTGTGTTCATAAATGTCAGACTAACTAAGATCTGCAATCAAAAAATTGATAAAAAATACTTATTATCTGAAGGTTAATATTTTGTTTCTTATTATTTTAATAGCTATGTACAAAATACTTACAAATAAAAAGAAGTGTGTTTTTATTCATTTTTGTCATTGCAGATATTAGTTAGTCTGACGTTTATGAAAACACCCATACCTACGTGGATACGGATGTGGATTTTTAAGTTTTAAATCCTCTGATGCGGATGCGAATCTATGTATACTTGGAACTAAATTTATAAAAAACTAATTCCTTTGTATTTTTATTAGTTATTGAATAATTAGAATAAATAAAAACAAGAACAACACAGTTAGTCTTGTGCTTTTGATATTTCCCTTTCGGAGAGCAAGCAAACGATTTCGGGACATTATTTTGGCACCCGTGATTTTTTGTCCAGTTATTCAGCCCAATCATACAGTTCCACGTAAGAATGTTCCGAACGAAACACTACTCTACGAATACGAACAAAACAACATCACAATCCCCGAACGGATTGCTACTCTTACTTTTTGAATCATGATACCTACAATCAAAATGTCAAACAAAATATAAACTATTTATCGTTTATTTGTATCTTTACATATTTACATAGTTTGTGAATTTAATTCAATTTGCTTTGTTTTGTAAAAAAAAATGCATTCAAAAGCAATAAATTGGAATCTCCGAAACAAATAAAGAGAATGACGGCCACTTAAGATAAAAGTATGAAAACTCACTTTAAATTTCGTTTTATTTTATATATTTACTAGCTGCCCGACCAGACTTCACACGGCTATTTAAAAAAAATAATTAACAAATTAAATCTCCCTCTAAATGATTGAAACTGGACCGAAAACTGGACACGCTAAAATTCAAAAGAAAAAGCAGTTTGATTTGATTATAACTTCTTCGCCTTTGAACTTTTCTATAACAGTTGCTTCAACTAATACACTGAACTAAATATTAGAAGCAAAATCAACTAAAAGTTTTCGTAACAAATTAACTAAAGAATAATACGAATTCGATGATGTTTGAAAATGTTTTCATTGTAAAAAAAAATTTTACATTCTACAAAAACAACGAAACATTCCTGAAATTAAATAAATTTCTTCAAATTATAGAGGTATACGTGACTGGGTGAATTAAAGTGAATTGAATAACTAAAAAGAATACATTGGGATAAAAGTTTTCAATTTAAATTAAATTAAAAACTAATAAAAAAAATATTAAAATATTTTAAAATCCTGATTTAAGTCATTAAAAGACTGCTTCGTATTTTGTTTGTGGTGTTTCTGCTGCTGCCTTAATAGCTATTTAATTCAATATTTGAATATTTCAACATGTAAGTTTTTTAAACAATTGGTTTGTTCTAATACCTAACTATCTCAATCTCAATGTAGTGTTACGTGTATTTAAAATTTGCATAATTTTTTCTTTTTTGGTTTATAGTTTAAAGCCGGAATGCGAAGCAAAGCTTCAAATTTACGAAAATGTATTCATTATATGTAAGTATGTACGTAAAGTCGTTAGACAATACACCGCGGAACAACTGCACGAGTAGTTAAATTTAAACCAAAAGAAAATGAAAAACTTCTTTTTCTCGTACAAATTTATTTCATTTAAATGTAGGTAACATTAACATTCGTGAATATTTATATTCTCATCATCAGACAAGCAATTTTTAGTTTTGCTTGTCTGATGATGAGAATATAAATATTCTCGAAAACGTAAACATTTAAATAAAATAAATTTGTACGAAAGAAGTTTTTCATTTTCCTTTGGTTTAAAATTTATTAAATTTGAAATTATTTTATCAACCATTTTAGTTTTAACCTTGGGCTACGACAAATAATAGAAGAATTGGAAGGTCAGCAATACAAGAACGGTTGGAATAGAAAATGGTAAGGGAATTTGTTTTAAACGAAAACTTACAAAATCATGTGTTATAAAAATAGATATTTTTCTTTATATAAACCTATATACTTATTGCCAGTTTCTCCAAACTTTTAAATATTTATTGGGTTATTAAATCTTAAAATGGCATTTTTCAATTTCACCAACCAACTTTCAGTTTTAAAAGAGCCAACAAACTAAAGTCCCATTTTGTTCCAAATAAGTTTTAAATGCGTCTTAAAAATGCAAGACAAAGAGAACGTTGAAATTTCCCGATTGACATGCTGTCCTCTCGCTTGCTCTAATGAAAAGACCCATGTGTGGTGGATAAAAATCCGTGGTTGGCATCAAGTTTCCTCATTTTTCAAAATTCACCTTCTAATGTTGGTGCACACCATTTTAAGTTAAGCCGTATTAAAAAATGGGTTTTCTCAAATAACTTTAGAATGGCTTATCGGATGAACTAAGAGCTTTTCGATAGAAAATGTGATTTTCTTTTTCACCATTAACAACTTTTTTGAAGTTATAGCGTATAACAATTTAGTTTTTATTGAAAATAGAAAAAAAAATATTTCGTTAAAATTTTGAAAAAATAACTAATTTTTACACTCTAAAACTCCTAAAATTCTGTAGCTAAAAAAAAAAAAACTTGTGGAAGACATGAACAAAATCACCATAATAATATGAATACTCCTGAAAGACTAACAAACCATATCCAATCATAAAATTGGATGGGTATTCTGTTGAAAGAAAAAACGACTGGCTTTTAAGTTGTATGTTCGTTATATGTTTTTAACAGTGAGCCTTGTTCCATTGCGCACAATTTTAGTTGATTAAGATTGCGTAGCATCTCGTGTCAGCGGCAGCGCATTAGACCGCTCGATCACGCTGCCAGTGAGAATATCGGTATTATTCACTTACATACATACATAATGTACAATTATTGCGTACTAGAGAAGGTTTGATGCCATCTAGCTGATGAGCCCACAAGGGCGAAATGCAAAACTTGGAGTTAAGGCCACAAAACCTTTAAAAATGTACATAGATGACACCTTTTTTTAATATTGTCAAACAAAATAAAAATCTCCCAACTTATACCCTATATCCTACTGTTTTTACACAGTGGTTTTTCATTTTTCTCAAATTTACCCCTTTTCGTAATATTTTGCAAATATTTTCTCCACACAAACCATGTCCTAAGAAAATAACAAATTAGACAAAAAAAGAATTATCCAAATAGTTGTAGCGGTTTTGCAGTGATGATCGTATAAAGCTTTTTAGCAATTAATTTTTATTTATATATGTAGATAAAATAAAATAATTACTTATTTCTTGAGGTTTCCCAAAAGGAACGAATCTCCTATTACATAGATTACGTACAGGTAGGTACTTTTGGAAAAAAAAGTTTATTCAAATTGAATGTCAATGCCAACATCATACCAGGCAATGAAGGCCAAGACCAATTTCAAGTGATTAGCTTTTGACTAAGAAAATAATTTACAAATGCTCTCAATTTACTCCAAAACGCCTGGACCGACTTTGATCAAATTTTCAGACAATTTTCAGAGTATCCCAGCGGCTGATCCTGCGAAGTTTGGTAGGGATCGGCTGAAGTAAAAAATTCAAATTTTATTGTCGGTCAGCTGACTGTGATTACACGATTTCAAGAGCATTCATGAAAATAATTGTTATAAAAAGTTTAAATTTTTTTTGTGAATAAAAAAATCACGTATACTTATAGGAATATACAGAGCATCTGATTAATAAAAAAAAATTATTATTAACATTTATAAATGCAATACTTACATACATACATACATAGATTTTGGCTCGGCTGAAAATTATATCACAGTCACTGAATTTCGTAATTTTTGTGTTTACTTTAAAATATAACAGAACTTGGCAATAAACGTCAAAGTTGTTTATTCGTTCTTCTCTATATATTTTATTCAAAATAATTACTAATTTCGCTTTAGTTACGCTAATACTAATACGCTGACCGTCATTGCCAGCTAACCGTTAGAATACCTTCCCCTTACATACATTTTTCTTTTATAATTCGGGTGTTTTTTATATTGATTCCGATCAAAAAACTGTTCGTAGAAAAATCGGCAAAACTTTCTATTCATTCGGGGCTAGTGATTCCACATTTTCAGTCGTCGGGAGTTGTGATAGTTTTGTTCGGGATTCGTTATACGAATCTATTACGTTACGACGTGGCCTGTTATAAGTCTGATTATTTCAAAGCCAATTAATGGCCACCGGAAATGACCGGAAACCAAAGAAACAGCCCTTAAAAAAATGTATAGCTTTGTATCAAAGATAAAATTCTATTCGTTGTTTCGTATAAATGATTTCTGATTTCTAAAAACAAAAAATCAAAGTCAAAACTTTAAAAAAAAAGTTAATTGTTTGTCTTTAAATTGAGTTTTAGCAAACGCATTGTATATATACATTTTTATAATACTTTCATGGTGAATAATCACCGCCTGGCCATTGAAACATGAAAAAATACTTATTGTTAAAAATTGCATAAATTTGAACGCTTGTATCTCTGTTCCTAATATACATACATAGAGTAGAGAGCTCAATTTATGACTCAAATTGTCAAAAATTTAATGTAGTGTATTTAATTTGATGGTTGAAGTAACCATATGCCACTGGGATGCATAGTTGAGGAATTATAAGCCGGATTTCGAAAAGTCCGAAAATTTTGCAGTTGTCCCCCTCTCCTTCAGTTAGAGGCGGCGGTCGTTCGAAACTGCAAAATCAAGTACAAATCACCGAAAAAAATGTCTGCTCCATAAATAACATAGGGGAGAACGGGGATTGTAGACTCAAAATTTTCTTATCTTTTTTTAGAAAAAAAAACTAATAGATCGAGGTATCAACACGAATCAAATGCGTTTTTATAAACCATTATTTTTGCTTTATAAAAAAAATATGTCTTCTAAAAGTAGTTAACAGTAAGACCTTTTTTTCCTTATTTTACAAAACGACCTCAAATTGGTCAAATAACCCCAGAACCGGTATAAGTTGGCTAAGGCTATGGGGTCATTTGACTATATTGTTATTTCCAGCTTTTTGATACTAAAACTATAAGCAAATAGAATTAAAAATTAATTTTACTTGAAACAAAAAAATTAAACAGCATCTTTATCTTCCGCTTAAATTTTTGCACATATCTTTGCAAGGTTTTATATGGAATCCCATAGTCATGAGCAACAGATCGTATGTTTTTTCCTTTTTTCAAAATAAGCTGTGTGCACGAGTTACGTAACCTTTTGAACTGGCAACAATGTCGGCATCAGAATGAGTATTTACATAAAACACACTGTACATTATAGAGATCAATGCTGTCAGCCAAAATCATCTTGATAGCGTCTATGTACTGCCACTGAAATGAAAACATCAGCCTACAACATAATCAATATAGCAACAGCAGATCCACAATGATTTCTAATATATAAGAGCATCTCATTTCAATAAATGTAGCCAAATCCAACAACAGCGCAATGACCCAGAAACCAGCAACAACGATCGTCCAACAACAGCATCTACAGAAAAACTCTTGTGCAGAATTTTAATAGAGAATAGTTTTCTTGTCCTCTGCAAATTCACTGCAGATATGAAAACATATTGTAATGCCCTATCTTTTATGTTATGTAAATAATTCGTGCTTATATAATGATTCGATGCATAATAATGAAAACATATTCAATTAGTCTTAGTCTTAAGTTGATATTGATCAAGAGTAGATCTAAAATAAAAGTTGATTACCATTAAGGAAATTTGTAGACGTTTTATTTTCTCCTCTTAAGACAAACGTAACTCACGCTCCAAAACTGTTTTTCAGTCGCACCTCTTGTTGCTTTTCTTACATGTCCTCTTTTATCAAGATATTACTAAAAAAAAATTGGTCGACTTACCCAAAAAAAAAAATGTCAAGTTACCCCGATCGTACTTCCAGCACTCAATGATTTTTTTTTTTCGGTACTATGAAATCAAAACAACGTAAAACTACCAGGTGTTATGAATATAAACACTCACTTGCTTTATTCCTAAAAAAAATTTACGCAAACACAATTTTTAAGTTAAACCCTTACGAAAGAAGAAAAAGAAAAGAAAACAAAAAAATTACTGACGAAAGAAAAAACTTGTTAAAAAACGGACGATAACTTCCGAACGACGTCCGACTCCGGCCAAAGACAACATGAAACAAAGCAGGCAGCTGTGCTCGATGTTATAACAAGAATCAATTTGAAAGAAATTGTTTTGTTTTGAAGTTATTGGCGGTTAGTCTAATTGCCCCTGGAGCCAACTATCCCCGGTTACCCCTACTGTTTGTCACAAATTCAAAAGCCTCAAGAGTTAAAATATAGTTTGTAACAAATTTAAAGATTTTAAGCAAAAACGAAAATATATTTGCTTCAAACATTTATCGTTTTTGCTTATAGAATCTATATGTTTGCTGAAAACTATTTTAAAGCTTGGGGCTTTATAGTTTATGACAAACAGTATGTTACTTATGGAGCAGACATTTTTTTCACTACTGGAACCATACCAAACAATATTCCAAAGTCAAACTTAATGCTATATTTTTTGCGATCTTCAATGTGATTATTAAAAAAAAAAAAATTAAAGTTTTCGACTTGTTGTTTTTATTATGGCTTTTAAGAAAACATTACACAACACAACCGATACAATTAAGTGTTTGAGATAAAAAGCTGTCATAAGGAGCGGTACCATACCTTATGTAATGGTGTCAAATAAAAAAATATTCATCAGGTCCTTTTCTCTGAGACTTTAATCTACTTACCTATTTGGAAGTGACTTGGATTAATAAATTCTGTTAAAAAAAAACCTTTTTATTTCTTCATAAAGAAACACCATATGCCTAACAGATTATTTGTTCTTTCTTGATGCCCACAAGCCTTCCCACGTAATCCCAACAACAACAACACAAAAAAAAAGTCCAATCTCATTTGACTCATGTTTACCTTTCCAAATAGGGTAGGTACAACCACAATCTAAATTTCTAATTCTTTGTCATACCTACCTGCCAACCCATCATCAGAATAAAAAAAAAACACATAAATTCAGCTTTCAAATCGATAAATAAGTTCGTGAGATTGACCACGAAAAACTTATCCTGGCGCCCATACTGATATCATCCATTTATTGATATCCCTATCCTTAAAACTGTCAAAACAAAAAAAAAGTAAAAGCCGAAAAATATGTTAAAGGGAAAAATATGAGATAAGCGAAATATCCAGAGCTTGACCCAGCCGCAGCAACTTCATCAGCACCCCACTGCCGCCGCCGCTGGCCGTCCCAAATCGAAATTACTCACTCCTTCAACTTCCCCATTCCCATATTCTCTATTGCTAACCCCTTTTTTCGGACCCATTCCTTATGAAAACCATCAAGGCTATGTAAAGGGCTTACGGTCCAGCGCTCGGCGAAATTGATGTCGCAATCGGGCTTATGTACTTACATATTTCCGTTATGTAAAAAATATTTGCTAGGCCTTTAGAAATACCTTTGGCATCTATATGTTAAGCCTCATTTCGGTTAAGGCGACCGGCAAGATGGAGTAAAATAAAACGCAATCTCTCGAGTGTCCGAACCGAAGGACATCTAATGGGGCACGGGGTAAAACAACAAAAACAAATGATGTCCATTTGGTCCTCTTTGGTTTGCCCCCACCTTCAAATAAATGGCAACGAAAACCCATTGCCAATGTTTACATATGAAAATATTCGCTTAAGCCTGTTTCTTGATAATAACAAACATACATACCAACTATATGTGTGTGTCCTTTGGACTGTGTGTGGGTGGATGGTATTTAGAGGATAGTGACCCTTTTTTTTTTTTTGTGGCACTAAACGGACGACGACGGACGGCAAAAAGGGTTGTGGAGACCGCATTTTTTGTTGCCTCTATACTAGAGTATTATTTAGGAGGAGGGAGAGGTCATTTCGGCAAAGAAAACTTAAACCATTTCTAAAAGATATATATGCATGTATTTATATGACAAAAAACAGTGCAGGACTTGGTAATACTTTTGCCAGGGCCTCATATATAATTATAGTAATGTTTACTCTGTTTGGGAGAAAATCACACGAACATGCGAAATAAACTTCAGAAATATTTTCACATAGTCAAGTCATACATACTTACGGCCATATTTTTCAGTAGTTTAAAACTTAAATCCGGATTTAAATTATTCTTTTTTTCGTTTATTTTTCATTCTTTATTCTTCCGTTAGATATGTTGTTTCTTACATATGTATGTGTTATTTTCCATGAACAAACAATAACAAAATGTTTGGATTTAATTTTATATCTGGATTTAACGAGTGAATAATATGGCCGTTATAGTCACTCGGATTGAAAATCAATCTAGGTAAACCATCAGTGTTCAACATAAGTAATCTTACGTCAAAATGACCTGAAGGGTTAGGTCTTTATTGCTGGATTTCCTGAAATTCGACTCGAGAGTTACATATGGGAAATTATAGTTCCACATTTGTATCGCTGTGGTATAGTCAAACGCCGAATCAAATATATTTCAATATTCAGCACTCGATAGTACCGCAGAGGTTGCCCAAATATGAAGAAGGATGTCGGTTTTTCATTGATCGCCTGTTCTACCGAAAATAAGAAAAAAATCAAACCTCCTCTGATTAATGTTGCTCTGAGAAATTAAGCTGAAAAAGGATTACGATTGAATCATACTTTTTCGAGTTAAGAAAAGTATACATAATCCCTGATAGTTTTTTGAGAGTTTTTAGATAAAACGTTTTTGGAGCAATTTGAAAATAATAAAAAAAAAGAATTTTGAAAAAAATTGCATTTTTTCTTTAGAAAAAATGAAAAATCACTCGACTTTTGATAGATTAGTTTTGATCAGTTGAACAAATAAATCTTGTATCGGCTCATTGACAGAACAAGGCTAATCGGACATGCTACATCTAACAATATTGGAAGTATTTTTATTGTGATCTTAACTTAAGAAACAAATATTTGTACAAGAAAAAAAAATTAAAGGAAAGGAAGCACATCTTTAATTTAATTTAATTTTTTTTCTGTACGAATCTTTGTTTCTTAAGTTGAAATAGATCACATTAAAAATACGTATAATTTGTATAGCTGTAGCATGCCCGATTAGTCCTTCTTTTTCTTCTTTTTTTCTTTATTTCTTTATTTTAACACTATTTAGTGTTTTATTTTGAATTGCAATTGACAATTAAATTTCACTTAAAACTCAGTAAAAAAAAAGCTTGTAAAAAATTTCATCAATATCGGTGAAAAAATTTAAGAGATAGTCGGTATAAAAGACGGTTCTGTATGAGGTGCCGTTTTCAAAAATTTGGTTTTCAATAAAAAATTTCATCATTGGCAACGAATCCATTCATTCGAGATTTTATCAAAATCGATTGGATTTTCGTTTCGAGAAAAATTGGATTTTCGTTTAAATTGGAAAAAAATTTAAATGTCTTCTCTAGAATTGCTCTAGAAAAGCGTCACACACAAAATTTGAAACATATCACTTTCAGCCGGTTGGGCTGTAGGTACCAATTCAGCTAGACTGACAGACGGACAGACAGGCTACAGACAGAAAGAATTTCCAGACTTATCAATCACATCTATAGGCAAATAATGACAACAAGACAAAACCAGCGCATGGATGTTAGTGTAACAAAAAAAAAAATACGAATACACTGTACGACATTTCAACTATATGGATGTAGTTGCTAATGTACAAGAGGCACTACTTCGCCAAGCAATACCACTGCTATTTACTGATCCTGCACCGAGATGAAATGATCGGATCAAAGCTAGACTTGACATGAGACATGATTAGTCGAAATCTGAGAGTGGAGAGTCGGAACGGTGGAAGTATGAACGCACGAGCTACGAGATGGAAAAGATGATAATGAGAACTTAATTAGACATCTTGTGCGTTCAAGAAACAGAATGGCAATACAAATGGTCACTTCCCATTTCTTGTTATATATAGATATATGGTTCTTTTGGAATAGCAGGTCCTTTATGGAATAATCTTAACAATTTAAAAGTCTTATGAGCGATTGATTTATTTGAAACTGTGGTGATGCAAGAGGGTGTGGAATAATATCAGTGTCTGATGTACTCCACAACTTTTGTGACAGCAAGCAGAAAGTAAGACAAGTTTTGTTTAGATTTTCATAACCTTCTAAAAAAAATATGTCGATTTGATGTGCTGTTTGCTGTTAAGCCCTACCTCACTTGCCCCAAGAACAAATTTACAGCTTAAATTGTTGCAGCAAATATAACTCACCATCAATAGATATTTTATTAAATTTTTCTTTTAGCTCAAAAAATAACGGTACCTTCCATATAACGGTTTTGGAAAAACTTAATTTTCTCGAAAACGGCTTTAACGATTTTCTTAAAAAAAATTACAGATGGTTTTTATCCGATTGTCTTTTGTCAAATTGCAAACAAAAATTTACAAGCTTATTAACGGTACCTCCCATAGAACTGTTATTTTCCTCTTGAGCTATCTCTTATATGAGTTGATCGATTTTAATTAAAAAAATAAAATTAGAAAGACCATGATGATTTGATAAAACTTCGAGGCCAAAATTTAACAAAAATGCTTATTTTAAGTTTTAATTAATTTTTTAGTTTATTTATTTTTTAAATGCAATATTTGGAAAACGGCTTTACTAAAAAAATTTAATTTCATGCATAAAATGCGAACAATTTAGCACTTTAAAATGGCGTTTTTTTAAATTTGTAAAAAAAAAGTTATAAAAATTATTAAGTAAACATCTTGCATTTAGGCAATATAATTTTCTGCATACTTTGATTTTAGTTTGAATCGTTTCGTTTCATAAGAAATAATTTTAGCAGTTTTAGAAAAATTCATATGATTTTATTCGTATTTTTCATTTTTATTACCAAAAAAAATATTAAATTAGTTTTATTAAATTTTATTTTATTTTCATGGCAACTTAACCTTAAGAAAAAGTTCGTGCGACCCAGTCGAGCACCACAAGAACAAGTTCGTGCGTGCATTTTATTTTAAGAGTTCTCGTATTTTGGTGCAACTAGACATTAAAGACATACATTTTAATTTTTTTTTGTCTCTATACGAAATCCGCTCCTGATGCTATCCCGAATCTTTCAATGGATCTCCACCTACATAAACATATCTACATATATATAGAAATAGAACTAATATGCTTGGGGTTGAAACGGGTCACTACATTAAGTGATGTTGTTTTTGTTTAAACTTAAAGTTTTCCCCCACATAGATCGGTATATATAACCTTACACGTTTATGAAACACACAATCCGTGATTTAGTTTTTTATGCGACATACATATATATCTATGTGGTGTATGTATATATATATGTATATTTTAGATGGTATTACGGTTAATTTAATGTAAAAACCACTAACAAACAATAAGATAGGCAGCGGTCAAAAAGCGATAGGTATAGAAGGGAAATCCCATTTTAGTACGAAGGACCCCCTTCATAAAAAGAAAAACAAACTTTGTTCAGAATGTGTGCGTTCTTGACCATCATATACGTGCGTACACGCAATTTTTCCTATCCTCATTGCCTTAATATGGACCAAAACTAAAAACGGCCTCTTAATCAAACATTAAGGGGTTGTTGGTCCAGCATGATAGGGCAATATAATACCAAAAAGGGAATACAAGAGAGTTTGCATTCAAATTCGCTACTTAAAATATGTTCAAAGGTAAATTGTCACCTTTTTTTTATTCTTTTTAAAGAACATGACAAGCAAAAACAGAACAGTCCCAATCGAAACTAATCCAAACAAATTGCACACAGGATACGACCACATACCGCATAATATCGTGCGACGAGTTAGAGAGGCGTTTTCTCTTGATTTGAGTTACCACGAATGTCCTTTTCCATCAATATAAAGCTAACATCGTTTTTTTTTTCTCATACAAACTCGTTCCGCTGCGGGATGTCCCGAAAATTCCTAAATATCCTGACAGTTACTATGACAATGTGATAAATCTACGAATCATTAATTTGAGGCTTACCAAGTCCGGTCGTCAGGATAATTTAATATGTGTGAGTGTGTATATCCTATGTAAATTTTTTTTTCTCATTTTTGGGATGAAATGAGAAACAAAAATCAAATCTATGCACAGGACACACATTTTTGATGGGTGTTTGTTTTTGTTTGATTTGCTTTCTTTGCTTGAGATCCTTTTGTTTACCCTTATGCTTGAGAAATTTATCGAATGTCGAGGTTAATACTTTCCTTAGGTTTTTTTTTTCTGTCGTCGTTGTATGAAGAAACAAGGATTTCGCATTTAATGTCCCATGCTTCGATAAGTTTCTTATTTTAGAGGAAGAGAAAGATGTCCTTTAACCGGCTAGTTTATTTGTTTTTTTTTTCCAAACTTGACCGTTATTTTCTAGGACAATAGTATGAAATTATGTTGACATAATCGCCTAAGATCATTGGTCACTACGGGTTTTTAAGTTTGTCATCAAGCAACCATGACTTGGTCCCCATCACCTGGTCTCTATGAATGGAACTTATTACATAAGTAATCGAGATACAATATCAGGGATAAAATTATAAATTATTCATAGTGTATATTTTCAGCTGCACACACGTGCAACTCTTGGGCAATAGCTCTCTGCTATTAAAAACACGAAGATGATGAAGGATTCTGTGGACTAAGATGACCACCACGGTATACCTATATGAAATGACGCACGAACCAGAAAAAGAGTGGACGGACGACTTCGATGGTTGAGAGAAGTGCTTTATTGAAATTTCTTTGCGATTCTGAGAATTCGACTATTTCTTTGTCATGCGAAGACGATACCCACTCTGGAGGTTTGGATGGATTGAAGTTGTTGCTGCACGCAATTTGGATAGCGAGGTGCAAGAGTATTCCACGTTTGGACACTGGTCACAACAAATCTCTGACATGACTTTGCGTTTGAAATAGATTGTTATGTTTTTTTTTTTTTTTTTTTTTGTGGGGCGTGTATGAAGTTAAATTTAATTTATGGGTTGCCATTGGGCGATTTTGCTGGGGATATGTAAAAAAATGAGATCTAAAATCATTTTGGATATTTCAAATTATACGAAAGCATGATTAGCATTTTCAAAAGTTATTACTCCAAAGTGGGTGCTTTTTGTAAGAGAGACTGTATCAGCAGTGCATTTAAAATTTTGATTTTTTATATTTTGAAATTTTTTTTCAAAAAAATTTTTGTAAACTTAAAAATATTTAAATGAAAGACATCATCCCGGCAAGATTGGCAAAATTGATTGTATTTTTTCGAGAAAAATTGAATTATCTGTTTTTTGGAAAAAAAAAAACTTTCAAAAATTACTTTGGTTCAATTTTTTTTGAATTGTTTTATTCAAGTTTAGTAGATTTTTTTCAATACTAAATTTTATCTAAATCGGTGCAGCCGTTCAGAAAATAGTAGGGTGGAGTAATAAATAACGGTTCTATGGCAGTTACGCTTATAGACATGGTAGTCCGGGAATATTTCTTTCAAAATAGTATGTGACAAGTTTAAACAAAATCGGTTCAACAGTTTGAAGGTGTTGACACATCCAGACAGATGGGCAGACAGACAGACAGAAATGTCGGACCACCTTTTTTCGTCTTTTTTATCATCGTAATGTCATGTTTGATTGATCAAAACTTTCTTTTTTCACTAATCCAAGACGTGTCTTATAGTATTTACTTATAGATCAAGTAAAAAGTTACTCATGTTAATAAAATGAAAACATTTTCAAACGTTCACAACTTGTTGGAAGTGTATTTTGATTGTCATAGGCCGTAATTAGACTGGCGTCTGGAGTGGTGAGTACTCTCGTGATTACACAGGTCCTCAATTGAGGACGCCTCACTTCAAGCGGGTGGAAGTGAGACAGTTGTACGACTCGAATTTTTTGCATTTTATAAAAGAAAATAACATCCATAAATTATTATTAATGCTTATGTTTGTTTCCTTTTCCAAGAATTCATATTCTATCACTCTGCATTTAGCTTAATTATGAAAATACTGCGATGTTAACACATTGGCAGTCAAGCAGATAATGAACAAAATGGAAAAAAAACTTGAAATTGGAATTGGAACAGTACTCACGCTTCCGATGTTTATAATTTGAAGCAGCCTGACGAGAGTACTCACCTAAGATTGGGAGCGAATGGGTAAAATAAAGACGTATCGACTGAAAGCAGTCGGAGCAACAAAGCCAGAAAATTTTGAAAACTCTTGTTAAAAATACTTTACTTACCTATTTAAGATATCACTCACTGTTGATGGACTTCGTTATCGATAAACAAGCCTTTTACATATGCAGCTGTGTTCCATACCTATGTAATTGCCTCCAGTTATGCTCATTAAATTTTGGTTGAAGTTGTGCTTTCCTCCTGCTGATACATAAACCATCAGCTGTAGTTTCAAAGACTTGCTGTCCAAACGTCCAAGGGTTCAAGCCATCTCATTTTGACCAGCTTTACATCGCTCCTCGTTGGATCTCCTCCTCCAAGCTGATTCGATTTCCTCTGGACTAATCCGAACATTCATCCGTATTCGACTAGTCGGGACTTGAACCCGCACTTGTGCCACCGTTTGCATTGGCAGATGCCGCTTTGGATCGTTTAAATGTACCCCAATTTCAGCAATAAAAAAAAAATATTTTTAGCGACGAAACACATTTATGTCTTTTTTGAATGAATGCGAATTTGATTGAAAACCTTGTTGGCATATATGGAAATAATAAATATAAAATAAAACGATCAAAGTTTTTCTCAGAAATATGACACTTAAACGATATTCTGCTACTTTAATTATATGTTTAACTTACAAAAGTTTTTCCTTGCATCATGGCAACCCTTCCATATCTATTGCATATTCATACTTGTATCTCGCGATTTACACACACAATACTTGACATGCATATAATTGGCCAAAGGGCAGTACGCTTACGTGTGCCTAATCACATCCCGAAATCCTCCTCTCGCGATCAATACCAACTCGTAAGTTACGTTTGAATTCTGATATAGAAATTCAGCCCCAACGCGGCCAAGCTGCCAACAACAACAACAACAACCACTCACTTCGATGGCACAAAAATGCGAATGAGCTCATTTGGAATTAAATACAACTTTTCAATCTTAGCCTCTTCCGTCCTGAAGGCTCGGCTCCATATGGTCAATAGATAGTTTTATTCGCGTGAATTTTTACTTGCATGATCGTCGTTTTGAGGAATCAACAGAGAGAGAGAGGCGATCCATAACATCAGGGAGCACCACACATCACCCACTGAACTGCCAGCAGTGTCGGATTAGCGTATAGGGGCTTGTGGGGCGGCAAATTTTGACAAATTTTGGCAATTTACAAGACCGAGGAGTGAAAAACTGACAAAGAAACAAAGATAGAAGAGCAAAATTTGTTTGCATGTATGTTTGTGTCTATACATATTGAGTATGTGTGGAGGCAGTGCTGTCGTTTTACAAAAGCCTAAAAGTAGCGTTTTTCATAGATTTAGAGGACCATTTTCGTATAAAGTTACAGATATATCATCAGAAAATATCCATTAAGAATACAAAGAGACTGCCATTGACAGTAAATTACATTTTTTCGATTATTAAAGCATTTCTATATATATTCTTTTTTAACATAACAGGAACATCAAATATCAAGTGGTTCCTGGTGTGAAAACAATACACTTAGATATTACCATTGTATATAAATTTCTATAGTACAACCATGGAGCAGCGCCATCTAAAGAAAGTTGTTAACTACACATTTGGAGGTTCTTACATTTACTAAGTGTCTATTCTGTTACCCTAACAATAGTCGTCTACGAAACAAATTAATAATATATAATGTATTTTATTGGCTCTGAAATCCATATTTCCTTGACAAGAGTCGTAAACGAAATAAAAATAATATATGTTTACGACTGTTGTCAGGGTTACAGAATAGACAACTATTAAATGCACGAACCTAAAAATGTGTTTATCACACGTTTCTCAAGATGGCCAGGCGGTGATTATTCAGCATGAAAATACTATAGAAATGTATATACAATGATATTACTATTAATATTATGTTACCAGTATGTTATTAGAATAAAATAGCTAATTTTTCATGAAAATGTAAATAAATTTAAAGTTATTGACAAAATAGCGAAATTTGAGAACAACATTTAAAAAAATATTGTCAAAAGACATGAACTCCATAACCCCAACACACTTGAGGAAGAAATCGAAGGAAAATTAAATTGTATGAATTTAAGTGTTTTAAAAAATGGGGAAAATTAACAAATTCACTGTGACATATAACATCAAATCTTTCCCAATTGTAAGAGCTTTCAAAAGTTCAATGAACGTAGAAAAAGAATGTAAGGAATTAAAGATATTGCCAAAATCAATAGGTAAATCTGAAGAGATAGTAATTTAGATAATAAATTACAGAAATTAAAAATTTTATTTGTATCCAAAAATAACATAAGAAGCACAATTTTCTAGTTAGCGAGTGAGTAGCGAGAATAAAAATAAAAAAACGCATTCAAAAATAAGGAGTTTAATCTGGATGTAAAAATTGAAAAAAGTCACTTTTCACGAGAACTAAGGCAAGTAGTAAAAAGCTTATAGGTTTTTGATATATTCATCTAAGATAGGGGCAGTGTATTGCGCTTAGCCTCACCCATTTTCAGGCTGAAAACACGCTGAGGAAAGAGTTAAAGTCCATGTAAACTCAACCGCTCATAAAAAAAGCGATATGAACAAGCTCAAAAGGGTATAGAATCCGGTATTGAAAATCTTTGCAACTACAACTCAAAGCTAAAGTGACGTACTGGAAAAATGCACTTTTAAGAGCTGTTGCTGTTGTGCAGAAATTATCAACTCGGGGTTTGGCTTTTAGAGGCAAAGATGAAATGTTTGGGTCATTTGACATCATACAATTTTTCCAAATTTAGACATCGCCTTCAAAATGTATCTTTCTCTTTTTTTGCCACTAATTGCTGCACGGAACGATTTTTTTCATTTGTGTTACTCTTCCATTTATACAATCTCATGTTTAATCGAAAAACATGTTATTAAATTTTTGCCGGCACAGGAATCGAACCTGTGCCTCCCCCACAGATGATCATCGCACTACGCAATTCTACCATTGTAGGTATATGTTACCTCAATTCAATTGGTGATTATCGATAGACTTAGAAGGCGGCTATTTAATTAGTGTAAACTCATATTTGGTGTAGTTTCATACATTATTAATTTTTTCCATTTGATTTAAATGCAAACAATTCGTTCAACGGATAAAAAAGGGAGTTTTTAGTGAAAGACATGTGTCATGAATTAATTAATTCATTAGAAATTGAAAGGTGGTTTGTATGATTACTTACTTTTTTCCCAATGCAAGTTGTGGCAAACTTTTGTTCATATCTTAATATTTATTCTAGTACCCACTAGTTATTTTTTACTATTTTATAGTATTTTTTCCTTCTGGCTTCATTTGTTGTCATTAGGCGTGTTTTATTGAAAAAAAAAAATATTTTACTTTATATTAAGTAGAGTAAAATTTTCATGCACTACAAAACCAACAATTAATTTATAGCGAGTAACTCTTATTTCTCCTTTTATCCCATAGGAATTTTTACTGGGGATAAATCATTCACAATAGTTCTCCGTCTTATCTGTGAACGTTGCCACAAATGCTTATTGCCGATGTTATACTGGATTGTTTTATTGAACATTTCCTACTCAACTCAAATTTTCCTAGTAACTTTCTCAATAAAACACCCCTATTAATTGATTTCATCCGTCTGTAACTGATATTTCAGTTATTAAAGTTGTATTGGGAATCGAGGCAAAACGATCTTATCTGTGCAGTAGGTAAAACATTTTGGCTTGGCTCAGTGAAATAATTAAAAACAGAATCAATATCATAAGTAAGTTGTATTGAAAAAAAAAGGATTTTAAAAATTTTTGTTTAAACTCTGCATTTTGGTATACTTGGTTAAGGTATTCTTTTTTTTCACAGGAAGGGCGGCACTTGACCTTAATCCGCCCCTGACTGCCAGTGGCGGCCAGTGCGATGGTGGATACCATTTCGCGCTATATTGTGGTGTGGCCAGAGTGTGGATTTGATTGCGAGATGTCAGCACTTTATGGCATGCGAATTGTCCGATCGCATGGCCTCCAAACCTGCCTCCAACTCTCTATAGATATATTTGAATCTTCGCAGTGTGTGCCGATCTTGATGACAATAATTCTGTGCAGGTTTCGCGTGTTTGTAATTTTTGTTGTTTTTGTTTTGCTGAACTATGATTGCATGCGGTTCGTAGGCACAATCTCCAATATGCTGAAGCTGAAAGCATGGAGGATGATGCTACAGCAAATTTTTGTTAAAAAGAAAGGAAAATTAGTTTTGATAAAATTTGGTGTGGAATATAGAGAGTTGTAGGTGGACTATGAAGCAGTTTTTAATTGGTTGTGTTTAATTTTATTTATAAAACAGAAAAGACGTACGCAGAAATATGAGTTATGAGATGTGTCGAAGTTCATCAAAAATGTTTTTGTAAAAAGTCAAAATTTTCCATTCATAAGGAAATATAACGACAAAATTCTTCACAGGTGGCCAAAGTATTGGGAAGGGGTCTTAAATGAGCAAGTTCCCAGGCTATACTTTCCATAATAGCTGCACCAAATTACGAAAAATGGGCTCTACATCACAACACAATCAACGAAGTCAGAGCGGCGGTGAAAAACTGCAGAAAGGAAAAAGCGATTTAGCATGACTGGATACCCTCTGAGTATTGAAAATAGAGAGCCATCGCGATTTGATGGCTTATGATGATCATATCCATTTCCCTTATCGGTGGTGTTAAAATTCCTAATCGGCAGTGGAGGCAGTTTACAGGAGCAAGAATGAGACGCGAAACTCCGATTTTTCATCATTCAATCAAGCTTTTATGACACACATTGAAGAAAGTTAAGAGGATATTCACCAAATTATCAGACATAAGAATCTTACAATATTTCTATACTTTTCACCAAGAGAAATAAAGGGCACGACTGGGTCGCACATACGTTCGTGTAGATGGCTGAAAAATTCATTTAAAAAGTTTTTTTTTTTAAAATGAGGTTCTGTAGGTATTTAAAATTTTGAAATAAGTATAAATAGTAGGTATTTAAAAAAATCATTAAAAAAATGTATTAAATAAGAAAAAAATTGTATAAAAATTATAATGTTTGCGGTGAAAAGTTGACGAACTTCCAAGTCGTCTACATGAAGGATACTTAACACAGTAGCAAATTTGTGTGACCCAGTCGTGCCCTTTATTTTAAGAGTTGCGAAAAAAGTAAATTATAGATGTTAGGGTTCTGATAGAGTATGGAAGATTTCGAAAAATAGGCATAGGTTTTGATTCAAAAAATTAAGACGCAAATTATGACTGGCAATCTCTAAAATTTAATTTGCTTGATCTTCTCAAGAAAACCAATAGAACTTAATAACAGTATCTACAAGTTTCGGACTGAAAAGAATATTCAAATCCTTAAAAAGGATGTTTTTACATAACCATCAGAAGAGGCTGAACTTTATTTTTGTGGGTAATTCCAAGCCAGAAATTCCATATTGAGATTTCGAGTGAAAGATACCATAGTAAATTTTCATAAGCAGATGATAGGAGCAAACATTTCGAATAGAAATAAAAGAAATTTCTAAGCGTGCAGCGAAAACAACTCTTCAGAACTTACCTTCACTCATTATACTTACTGCCATATTATTCACTCGTTAAATCCAGATGTAAACTTAAATCAAAATATTAATTATTCACTTTAGTCATTTCTTAGCCAATTTTTATATTGTTTGTTCGCAGAAAATAATACATATATACAAAGGTATATCTAAAGTTGCTTGCTTTTAGGCAAGATGGATTTTATATGAAATAATCGAAAACAAAGAATAATTTACATCTGGATTTAAGTTTTAAACTACTGCCGTTATACTCATTGTCTTACAGTTTCTATCTAAATGCACTACAGACATAGAATTGGGGAAGGTGTAAAAAGTATTGCATGTGCATTTTAAAAGTCTACATTTTTGACACTCGGTAGCATGGAAAATGAGGTCAGCATTTCACAATCAGTGAGTAACTAAAAAACACGTCATCAAATTCTAACGGTATAGTAAAGAGAAAATAATCGTTGAACCCATAATTTTGTGTGATTTAATCGCGTCATAAAAATAGAAGCACTTAACAAATAGAACGAAACAGAAATGCTGAAATTATTCATTATTTAGTTTTTAATGCATTCAAATAAAATTGAATATTTTCAATAATCAGAGTTTTAAATAACTTCGAAAATTCCATGATTTAAGCGGATTATTCATCGAAGCCAAGTAGTTCAGGAAAATTTTACTCCATGCAGGCTATTTTAATCTAAAGAATTTACCCTCCATTGCTACCGTTTAATCTCCATTATTCACAAACTTATTGTGTGAGCCAGTTACATACTTCTTCCATTGCTTCGAGATCCATAGTGTATTCAGTGGTGAAACCAAAAAATGTACAATTTGGCTCTTAATGAATGGTTTTGTTACTCAGGATGTGAGTATAAGGGCTTTGTCGTGTTAAAAAATGCATGAGGTTTACCCAAAAATATCATACATTTTCGAAAAAATTCAGTCAAGCAAGGATTTGTAGCTGTTTCCATAAATTTTTGTGTTTTGTATCATCAAGTCAATGGTTTTTGCACCTCCAACACTATATTTCCTTCCCTGTTCTGATTTTTGTTTAGAAATCGATCCTGTTTTCTTAGTTAGTGAAAAACAAAATAGTTTAAAACATTCAGCCCATCTAAAATACCCTTTTTTCTTCAGAAATAAATATTTTCGACAGTGTCGTTTGAACTTAACATTTTTGAATATTTAACGTGATGTTCTCTTTGAAGAAACACATCCTATCCTTCTTTCTGACATTATTTAGGGGCGTTTTTTTAGGCTTAAGATGCTTCAAATGTTTAGCACTGTGGATAACATTTGCGATTTCCTTATCCCTGATATTTGCTGCTGATAGTGCTGAATGCGATGCAATTCTGTGATTCTTTGATATTTTTCAAAGCCTTAAGGTAGAACAAATGTTTTCAATCTATTAATTCCTTCAAAATGACGGGTTATCTAAATAATTTTTTTCTTTCCATTTTTCATAAAACATACGATTTAATGTGCTTACTCCGAGGGCTTTGTCCCTATAGCCAGTTTAGTGGTTAAATGATTGCAATATTTCAAATGACTTCATATGATTCCATGTGATTTCAAGCAGTATTCAAATTGATTTAAAAGTTTTGTGAATGCATTGATTTTAAATAAATTTACTGATTTCAAATGATTGCAAATTAATTTAAGTGATTTTATTATGATTTCAATTCGTGATTTCATTATGGCATTTTTGATTGCATGATTGCAAAAAAACTTAAAGTGATTTCAAAATATTTTTGATAATTGCAAGAAATCGTTTGAAATCGATAACCAACATTTTTCTTTTTAATTTCATCACTGGAAATAGTGATTGCACCTGAATTCAACGTGATTTCAAATTATTGCAAATATAAGTGGTCAGGTGATTTCATTGGTGACAAACCCCTCGGCTTACTCTGCAAAATGATCCATCAATGTCAAAAAAAATGTTACCACTTAATAAAAAACGTTGATTTTTATGCACTGCTTCTATTCATATGTCGCGATTTTAATTAATTTATTTTTGACTTAATTTAAAGTGAACCTTCTGAATTTAATTAACCCTGTTTCTTAAAATTGATAAGTTTTCTATATTTAGTTTTAAATGCATTACTTTTTTGACCTCCATATTCGTTTTTTGTATAATTTGCATACAACGGTAGTAATATCAGTTTTTCTTCTCAAATATGCCTGATTCTATTTTTATGACTTGCAGTGTAGGTAGCTATTACAATATAATCTTACCTTCATATACCTATATCGCATGCAACACTTAAAATGATTATTATTTTTGCGTGGGATGGATCCATGTGTCTATCATGAATAACAATTACAATTTGTATGCAAATTTTTCGATTGCACACAATTTGACATACAAAGGAAAAGAAAATTGTTGACTGATCGTATAAATTATCCTAAATCTCCTCAATATGTGTTTCTTTTCATTGAAATAAAGGGAAACAGATGTCCTATTGCATTTTTGTTTAATAATGATCGCGCATCCTATATCCTGTACAAGACTAGAAAATCTTATAATAAAAACATCCTGAAAGAAAAACAACAACAAAAAAAGAACCATGCCACAGTTCAAGATTATAAAAAGAAATAATATTTGCATGACACTGCAATCAAACAGAGCAGGTCCCAACTCCTAAACAATGCCTTGTGTAACCCGTAGAAAAGTAGATAAAAATAATCATAAAATATAATAACAATAAAAATTAAAATCCAGAAGAAAAAAGAAGGAAAACAGGAAACTTTCTACAAAAGGACTTTGTTGCATTACTATCTTTTCTTCTTATGGGCCATTGCAGTTTAAGGTTAGAGACCTCCAAGACCCCTTAACTACAAAACAAACATACACACAAGAGCACACCTTCGGCAAAATGTCCAACAACCGAAATGAACTAAAAAAAAAAAGTATTTTTCCCCGATGTATTATCCTTTTCACGGTTAACTGCCATCTCGTGTTGAGTGTGCAATAGTCGTCCTTAATCGGTATTCGGGAGACAATACATTCCATCATGTAAAGGATTTAATTTATTTTTCTGTGGGACCCTGCGCCATTGTTACTTAAGAGAGATTGTGTTATGATAACAGGATTTACTGGTCGATCGGACTATAGAATTATTTTGCATAATTTGTTCGTTTTTTTTTTATTTTATAAAATTTTTATTTCTTGATTGTGGGTATATAAGAAAGGACATTCCATTAAAGATTGTTATATTGTTTCTCATACTACATTATATTAACAGTACTATGATGGGCAGATGCATAGGTACCTTTATCATCTTCTTTTTGGACGAAAGTTTTTATAAGATGGATATGTTTATAAATGAACTAATTGTCATATTGCATTTATTTACGAAAATGTCCAGTTGACCTGTGGTCTTTTCGTTTTCATAAGTGTTTTTTATGGGAAATTTAGTACCTAACACATGATAGTTTTATGCCCTATCATCAAAGTTTGCATTCAGCTAACAGTTTATAATGAATAATTATACCTTTCTGTTGAGTCAGAGAAATCAACTTTTCTCAGGACCAAAGTAGGATATAGTGAAATAAAAATACACACCCAATGATGTTTTATCATAGCACCGCCATTGCTCATTATACTATTTGAGCTTTTTTTTTTTTATTGGATTTTCAACTATTTTGCCAAGCACTTGGGGAAAATATTCTCGAGAAAGGACATCATGAATGGTCGAATAGGACAATGTTGCGCTCCTGTGCAAATTACAGAACTTATAGTCAATAAAGACGAGCTTGAAACGCATGATTCATAGTTCTATTTTCTATACCACCAGTCACAGTGACAGTGGTGAACACCATGTGTCCTCGCCCGACGCCGAGTGACGCTCGATGCCCCATTAATAATGGATGGATGGATGCAGTTATTTGAATTGGGTGTAATGGCTCTTTTTGAAAAATATATATTTTTCCGAATGAATGCTTCTATGTAGGTCTTCTGGCGTATCTTCTACCAGGTGATGTTCTATAGTCTCTTCTTGGAAGGGTTCTGGTTTCATCAGTTGAAGTATGTGAAGAAAAACTGCACCGAAATTCACATTGCGGCAAAATAACCGATGAAATATTTCGTCACAAATATTTCGGGATTGTTTATACGTGTTCGCATTTTTTTCAATACAATACTGATATGTGGAGCGGGTCGAAGTTATGATAAGCAGAATTTTGAAGAGCATTATTTTGACCCCTAGCAGAATTTCAACCCTAAAACCCTGTAAAAAAAAATTACAGACATTTTTTTTTTTAAAACACTCGTCAAACTAATATCAAACTCATGACCCGCTATACAATAGAAAACAACAACATAATAGAAGAACCACCAATGCTCAAACTATAGCAATAACAACAACAATAAACAGTCAAAACAATCAAAAATTACAATAGAAGAGCTTCAAACCTGCATTAGAGCTACAACATCATACATCACGCCAAAGCTCCAATAAATAAAAAAAAATAATGCAGTCAATCATTTACGCCCGATGATGGATGATTAATATCCGAAACGCGTCGCGATACATCAAAATAAAAAAGTTGTGAAAATCATTGTTTAAAAATAAAATAAAATAATAAATAAAATTTTAAAAATTTTAATATTTGATTTTATTTTCATTTCCATATTATTATAATTTTTTAGGTTAGTTTCGACAAGAACAAGATTTTGCGAAATCAGACTTGACCTATAGATTAAAAACTTGTTTTCAATTACTTGTGATTTTGTATCAAATATGATACACTAGACGCTGAAAACTATGTTCAGTTGAATGATCTGTACATTAAATGTAATACATTGTAATGTAAAACATCGTAATACATTAAATGCAAACATCCTATTTTGGATAATGGAATGTTTGCATTGAACTTAAACTTTTTTCAAGTCAGTCAATAATGTAGAATAAACCTTTTGTCTAAAAAACATTATACAAAATTTGTTCTGAGATGTAAAATAACTTATTTCTGTACTTTATAAACCAATACACACTTAAAATCGTTATTATATTTTGAAATAATAGTTCAAAACATATTTTGGATCAAACAAAAAAGCCTTTGTAGTTTTCCAATCTTATGTATAACTAAATCTTGAGATTTGAAAATTTCTATTTAAATTTTCATATATATTTTATGTTATTGAATGAAAACAACAATATTAATTTTCTTAAATTTAATTTTCATCTTGGACAATCAAGAAACTTCACCCACATAATTCATCAACACACTTAACAAATGAAAATTGGAGGGTGGGTTGTTGTGGATGGTCAAGATGTATGTGTATATGTTAGAAATTATGTAAGGAGATTGGACAAAGTCCTTCCAAGCAGAACAAAGAAAATCGCTTAAATCATCACCAAAGAAACTTGTATAGCAAACTTTATACCAAAACTTGTGAACTCTCTCAATCTAACCAACAAGATGGAAGAAGAAGCTGGAGATGATGATGAAGAAGAATCACAAGAAATCGCCTTCTCCTCGCTGCTGGCTTGTCCGAAAATTAATCAAAAACCACTTCGCCTGCCACTCATTCAAAAATTATACACGCCCATCTCTCGCACACATATTTCCCCCATTCTCTGCTATCTCACCCCCATCCCGAAGGACCATCACTCACAGCATTTGTAAGTGCGTTTAAATATTACGTTAGGTATATGTGGTATGCTGGTGGGATATATAAGGCGAACTCCTGGTGAACTGCCCAGTAACAATACTCTTCGGTCGAAGATGAGGACGATGAACGCTTGAAGCTTGTGCCGTAGCCAAGATACACAAAGTGCTCTCGTCAGACGCGTTCCCATTCCTATTTTCGTCTCAAGGTATAAATGGATTTCCATCTTTTGAAATCACACATGGTCAACGAATGAACGAAGGAACAAGGACTATACTGTACTGATATATTATATATGATGACGATGATGTTGAAACGGTTTTGAGCTTTCTCCAGCAGAATGCTTGCTGCCATCATCGTAGTCCTTGCACGATCTATTAAAAGGCAGGATATGGGAAACGTCGGCTAACCGATGGGCATTTCAGCTTATACATACAAAGACACATGAAGGATTCAATTGCATTACATATCTACATATAGGTACGTGTATGTATCTTAATATATGCTTATACTCATTTCCATAGCTACTACATTTGTTGTATGTCCTTCGCATCCCAAGATGGAGTGTCCATTATTTGTTCCGCTGGTGGTACTCTGTATACACTCTATACTGATGCTGTTCGCAACAATGTCTAACTGGACGATAGATACTTCTTGCTTCGGCTGCATTACCACCCAAGTTTACGTCTTATCTTCCAACGGAAAGGACACCTTAAGCAGAGGGATTTATATCCTCTCCAGCGAAATGTATCTTTTTATATATATATAGTTTAGCAAATAGTATAGGCATGTAAAGATCTTTCTATATGATTTTGTATTTAGCAATACTTTTAGTTTATAAGTATGAGTTAGTAAAGCAAAGGCATGAAGGTATTACGTGTTCGAATTGTGCGTTTATACCTTGCTTCAATTCACTATAAGGACTTGGATTACAGTTGCTGGTATAAGAGAATGATTTCTAAGAGGAAAACCTTTTTCTTTTGCATTGAGTCTTCGAAATAAATGCCAATCGATCTGGATTATTTTGCATGCCTATTATATGTTAAGGTTGGTTAGGATTTTTCTTTTTAAAGGACTTATGTAGGTAAAGATCTTATTGATTGTGTATACGTGGAAGTGGGTCTTGTTCAAAAGATGGAAATAACGAAAGTTATGAAGCCAACGGCTTAACGGATCTAGATGAACTTGGACACAAAAGAATAATTATTGTCTGGAATAGCTCATATGCTAAAAACATGCTTTTAAGATTTTCTTGCGAATAATAACCTTCAAAAAAAAAATATCGTAGGAACTTATCTAATTTTAGGATTTTATGTAATCACCTTTGTTTGCTCTTTTGTTTTTAAAAATCCCGGAATTGATTTTGATTTATTGGTTTGCTCTTCAGAAGTTTTTACGCCTGAAACACATTTGGAATAAATACGATTGCACTTGCGCATATAAGCTGGGTGGAACGTGGAACTCACAATGAAAATATGACCTTAACAGTGATTTCAGCTAATTTCGTCAAAGGCACACAGTAGGAAATAACGGGCACGACTTGCTCTTTTAGCAAGCTCCTTTCGTGTTGACGACTCGAAAATCCATTTGAAAAAATATGTTTTACTTACTTACTTAAGATGGTGCTTACAGTCCAGGATGGGTTACGGCCTCAACAAACATGGCTCTTCAGCCAGCTCTGTTCCTAGGTATAGCTAGCCGCTTCCAATTTTGCACCGTAAGTTGGCTGAGGTCGTTTTCGACTTGTGTGCGCCATCTATTGGGGGGTCTTCCAACGCTGCGTACACCATCAGGAATGAACTCGAAGACTCGTCGGGCTGGTGCATTGGTGTTCATACGCTCCACGTGACTCAGCCATCTCAGCCTCTGTATTTTAAGCTTCTTGACCAGGTCAATATCGCTGTATAGCGGGTATAACTCGTCATTGAATCTTCTTCTCCAATCTTCTTCGATACACACACGACCAAAAATCACTCGAAGAATCTCTCTCTCAAGGCACCCAAGTAACTTTTCATCCGATGCCCATGCTTGCCCCCATTACAGCAAAGAGAGCCTTACTATTTAAATGCTTTCTCAGCGCGAAGAAACAGCGATTGGCGAGAGTAACTCTTCGTTTGATCTCTGCACTGATGTTGTTTTGCGTTGTTATAGTGGATCCCAGGTAGAAAAAGTCCTTGACCACTTCAAAATTATACCTATCCATCGTAATGTTTTGCCCGAGTCGACGATGTTGAGATTCCTTTCTTGTTTTTACCGACTTTGACAGAGCAGCGAGATTTTTCCAGTTCGTTTACGAGGGGTTTTCAGCGATCACTCAGGATAGCCGACAAGATTTTTTAAGCGACGTTTAGGAGACTAATTCCTCTGTAGTTAGAGCATGTCAGAGCGTTTCCTTTTTTGTGGATGGGGCACACTATGCCAAGGTTCCATTCATCGGGCATACTTTCTTCCGACTAAATTTTACAGATGAGTTGGTGCATGCTCCCTACCAACACATCCCCTGCTGCTTTAAACAATTCAGCTGGTAAGCCGTCTGCACCAGCAGCTTTATTTTATTTAAGTTTGGCTATCGCTAGGCGCACTTCATTCAGGTCGGGTGAAAGAAAATGTTGTCCATCATCGTCCACATTAGATGGAATTAGTCGCCTTGCAGCGGAATTATGGCTATATTTGCCGTTTAGCAGTCTAGAAAAATGGTCTTTCTAGATCCTCAGCACTGACTGTGTATCCACTACCATATTCCCCCTTTCATCTCGGCAGGCTTCTGTTCTGGCCTTAAAGCCTTGGGTGGATCTTTTCACCATTTGATAGAACTTTCTAACATCACTGCTGCCGGTACAACCCTCGATAGACTCAACCGCTCGCTTCTCGTACTCTCTCTTTTTCTTCCTGAGAAGACGACGTTCCTCCCTTCTTTTTTGCCCGTAGAGCTCTCGGGCTGCTCTCTCAGAGGCTCTCGTTCTAATCTGCAGCATTGCATACTGGCATTCTTCATCAAACCTGGAGTTTCGTTGTGGACGCCTAGTTAAACTCAGCACATCAGATGGCTTGTTGACATTGTCTTCACTGGTCATCTGCACTTGCTGCTGGTGGTGCGCTTGTTGAGAGATTGGTAGAAACGTGGTCAGGAAAGTTTCGCGATATCAAACCTTCTCACAGCATCAGCTCGGGGCTGCCGCGCCATGGATATCCGCATTCGTACTCGAGATACTACCAAGTAGTGTTCAGAGTCTATGTTTGCCCCACGGAATGTTCGAACATCCAGGATACTGGAAGCATGTCTGGCATCAATCGCGATGTGATCAATTTGGTTGACGGTCTTTTGATCACTGATCCGCAATGGGAAATAGGTGCTCGATATGATGACATTACGCCCCACCGCGAAGTCTATCATCCTGTATCCGTTGAATGAAGTGTCATAGTGCTGTGTCCTCCGACAGTTGAACCAAAGGTGCCCTCCTTTCCACATCTGGCATTGAAGTCACCCAGAATGATTTTCTTACGCAAGCATAAACATGTAGTTTTGGCCTCGATTAGGGAATGAGAATCAAGTCGTCGATATCTCTTTTTAAACCTACCTAGAGTTGTTAAATTATTTATTTCCAAGCGAATCCTTTCAATCCTTCCCATATTTGACTTCGGATTTCCACCAAAATACAAAACGAAAGAGATGAATCGTATGTTATAAAAAACTTTATTTTCACCTCCAAAAACGATTCGTATATGGTATTCCATAATCAGGCCCCAGAAACTTTTTGAGAAACGAAACGAAAATATGAAAAGACGTTTTTAGAGAAAGCGAACCAACCAGAAATTAAAACGTTCTTTCCTTCTCTTAAAATGTTTTTAATTATACATTTAGCGCAAATAAATTATATTATTTATATGTAATTCTATTTGTAATAAAAGTTTTTTTTAAATTATTCGGTGGTACCCTTTATTTTAATTTTTCTCTATAGGCCGGTCATTTCACTACTCCGGACACTGCCAAAACTTTATTTGTCCGGTTGAGCGAGGCTGTACTTTACCTATTGTCGCAAGTAAAACGGAAATTGTAATTGTGATGTTATGCATAAAAGAGCTTATCTATACGATAGCGTGATTTAAGAAGCGATATTCACATTGGACACATTCAACCGACTTATTATGTTGTATGTAGGTAAGTCAAATCTCTCGTGTTCAGATATAAAGTAAGTCTGAAACTGTGAACACAAAGAATGCACAAAACCACACAAAAAAAATAAAATAAAATGCACGACTGAGTCGCACGAACTTGCACTTGTAGCAAACTATTGGATTGGGAAAACTTAATTTAAAATTTAAATGAAATTGCGGGTAAACCGTTATCAATTTATGGCCAATTTTTTTAAAAAACCGCTAACACCAAATCTCCGTTATGTACATTTTTAGCAAAAAACCTAAAATGCAGTCACAGTCGAACTCGCTTATAACGAACTCGATGGGACTGGAGAATTTGTTCGTTATATACGGTGTTTCGTTATAACCGAATAGTACAACTTGAAAACCAAAGCTGTAGCTCGGTGAACATACAACCTAACATCCACACATCCGCGCAGACAGACATACGCACTATGGAGTAAATACATGTAAAAACAAGACAAAAGTTGATTTTCAAAATTCCAAAATTATGAAGTACAGTTTTTAGAAAACGATAGTCTAATTCTGATAGGTTAAGAAAATGCACAATTTCTGTTTTTTAGTACGACTTATTTGGCCACAGCACATGTTCAAAGTCAGTGAAAATGAGAGCACTATTTTTTTTTGCACCTTAAAAAAAAAACTGTAAATTTCAATTAATTATAACTTTGATATTTCGCACTATTTGATTGAATTTTAAACATGTTTAATTAAATCGAAGTTGTGTTCTAATGTTCTCAATGAACTTTATGTAAAAAAGTTGTATTAATATTTGCAGCGACCTAATTAAAAAACTGCCTTTTTTTTTTGCTTAAATCTTCATTTTATATTTTTTTTTGAAGTTATGATAAACTTATTAATAAAATTAAAGCGTTTAGCGGCCTATAGTCCAAGAAAACATTGTGTTTCGCCCGGTGCTAGCTTTGTGGGTTCGTCAGATGACGTCCAGCATGAACCACATTTTCTTGGACTATAGGCCGCTAATCGCTTTAATTTTGAATAATAATTCAGAAAAGTCCACTTAAATAAACTGATGCTAAGTCTTCTACTTGGTTAAATATTCTTAATATAAAAAATAAACTTGTTTAATTAATTTTCATATTAGTATATAGAATTTGTATTTTTTTTTTTTTTTTTTTTTTTATATTTAACGCGCACTCAAGGGATTATTAATACCCTTTATATGAATTAACACAGTACGAGCTTTAGGAAATTTGGATAGGGTACGAAAGGAGATGCCGATGCACATTGGTTTTGAATGTCCGTAGATTGAAATGGAGGGGAAAAATAGAGCCGGGTAAAGCATTCCACAATCGTGTAGTGCGGCTAAAGAAAGAATCTCTGTACTTAACTGTACGTCCGAAGTTGGGCTCTAGGGTAAACTGATGGGCATTCCTTGCAGCGCGAGTATTGCGGTTGAATTGTTTCAGGGGTGGAATGCAACTGGCTATTTCGGCGGAGCACTCTTTATAGTAAAAGCGATAAAATAAGGAGAGGCAAGAAACATTGCGACGGTGTTCAAGTGACACAAATGTTTCCGTTATTGTCCTATCTCCTATCATTTTTAAAGCCCTTTTCTGGATTCTATCTAGGAGATTCAAATAAGTTTTTGCAGTTCCTGCCCAGACATGAGAGTTGTACTCAAGTTTTGGACGTATATACGCCTTATAAACAACAGCCAGATCATTGGGAGAAAAGTATTTCTTGCATCGTCGTAAGAAACCTAAGCATTTCGCAGCGTTTTTGGCGACATCAAATATGTGGTCATTCCACAGAAGGTGGTTGGTAACACACATACCGAGAATGGAAAGCTTTTCAGTTTCCTCTATACAAGTGCCACTCATAGATAGTGGCATAGGGGGTATGATTCGCTTAAGTGACAGAAGACAGCATTGAGTTTTTAAAGCATTAAATTCCACGCGATTGTTAATTCCCCATTGGACAATGCTGTCAAGATCGGAATTTAATGAACTTATCATACGCTGCCGCTCCAGTTCCACAACCGAAGAGCTGGGTTGTGAATCAGGAAACGAATATGAAAAGCTGAGGGTGCTGTCGTCAGCGAAACAATTTAGTGGATTAGAAGTTTCAGACAAAAGATCATTGATAAAAATCAAGAAGAGAGTCGGAGACAAAACTGAGCCCTGGGGCACACCAGCATTTATTTTGAAGATTTCAGACTTGAAACCATCCAATACTACCTGTATTGAACGGTCCGAAAGGTAATTTCTAATCCAGCGAACTAGGGATTCATCAATACCGAAAGCATGCATTTTCGAAAAAAGAGCTTGATGCCAAACCCTATCAAATGCCTTTGAAATATCAAGCGCAATAATCTTACTTTCACCAAAACGATGTAAAGATTGGTTCCACTTTTCGGTGAGATAAGCCATCAGATCACCAGTGGACCTATTGCTACGAAAGCCGTACTGCCGGTCATTAAGAAGCTTTCGTTCTTCGAGATATTTCTTAAGCTGATAATTTATCAGCGTTTCCATGACCTTAGAAAGAAGGGACGTTAATGCAATCGGTCGATAGTTGGAGGGGGAAGAAGATTCGCCTTTTTTTGGGACAGGCTGGACAAATGCTGTTTTCCATCCACTCGGGAAGAGACCAGTAGAATAGGATAGATGGAAAAGCTTACGCAGTGGCTTTGCCAGCGTGGAAGCACACCTCTTCAGAATAACGGGGGAAATACTATCCGGGCCAGCGGATTTGTGAATGTCGAGATCTTTAAGAACTCTTGCAACTGTACGAGTGCGAAAGAAGATTCGCCCCATAAAACCGTTTACGCTCTCAAGTACAGGAGGTATCATATCACTGTGTGGCAGCGTGGAGTTAGCAGCAAACTGAGCTGCAAACAAATTGGCTTTTCCTTGTGAGCTGACCACAGGTGTGTCATTTGAGACGAGCGTCGGAACCGAGGACGAGGTTGAATTTCGTATATTCTTTACAAAAGACCAAAAATTTTTACTGCCTTTGGGACATTGCAGTATTTTTTGCCGTAATTTTTGTTCATGCAGGAATTTGGTTCGTCGAATATGACCGTTGCAGGTCTTTCTAGCTTGTTGAAACTTTTTCCGGTTTTCCTCAGTAGGGTTGGCTTTGTAACAACGGAAACTTACTTCTCTCAACCTGATAGCCTCTTTACAGCTCAAATCGAACCATGAATTTTCTTTAGGTTTAATGCTTTTCGACCTATTCGGAATGAATTTTTTCATCCCGAGAAGAATTAAATTTGTGATCATATCAGCACTGGAGTCAACGTCACTATCGAGGAAGCATAGTGACCAGTTAAAGTTCCTGAAAAAATCATTGAGACCGTCCCAGTTGGCATTCTCGTATTGCCAAACGGTTCTCCTTGGGGTCTTTTCTTTAACTGGACTGTTTTTGCAAGAGAATTTCGCTGATACAACACAATGGTCCGACTTACCTAGAGGTGATGATACACTTATAGTGTATTTATCAGGATGAGAGGTAAGAAACAAATCTAGAGTGTTGGGGGTGTGACCTGCAACGTCAGGAATTCGAGTTGGCTCGTCGACTAGTTGAGTTAAGTTGTTTAACTCGGCAAAGAGCTCGACATACCTTCCTTCGGGTGTTGTCTGGCCAGAATAGCGAAGCCAGCTAGAATTGTGTACATTGAAATCGCCCGCAATGACAATTTCAGTGTGAGGGTTATGGGCAACAATTCTTTGAATGGAGTCAGACAGCGCATCAAATTCGTTAAAAGTTGAATTGCTGTCCAAATTTGGGCTCCGATAAATAAAACATATATGAATTATGAGCTTATTGACGGTGAATTTTAACCACATAAAACTAAAGAACGAGTTCAAACAAGAACCGTATTGTGGTTGCAATTGATAAGCAACATCATTTCTGATATAGACAGCGAGACCATGGTACGAGAGGAATAGTGGCACTAAGATATACCCGTTGAGTTTAAATTCTGCAGGATCAGTATTTTCACCTACTTGGGTTTCACTTAGTGCCAAAACAGCTGGCCTGTGTTCTACAGTATGGCCGTACGCAGAGAAAAGATTCGATCTTAGCCCCCGAATGTTGCTAAAATCGACCCTAAATTCATCCTCCATTATAAAATTCAAACACAAAACAAAACCAAATTTCACAAATAAATCTAAACTAAAAATTAATAGTAAAAAACCATAAGAACTTTTCAATACACATTACTACTAGTGTTAGGCCTTAGCAGCAATATGTATTGATCCGCCCCTGGACAGATACTTTATGATTATTTATTTTATTTCTTTCTTATTAATAAAATGTCTGAAGAATATTAATTTTTAGTAGACTATACTCTTATCTCAACTATTATGAGAAACAGTGGTAAAAGTTTTTTTTTTTTCAAATTTTGTGAATCAACAATTTTTTTAATATAAAAAAAAACTCTAAAAAACATGTGTTATTGATTAAAACAAATATAAAATACATTTTGAATGTCACGAAAAATCGTTTAGACGGATATCTAACCATTGGGAGCAAAAAATAATTTTGTCCAGTTTTTTCAAGCATTTAATCCATTGTGCGACGGACGACATGACGAAACTTACTTTTTTGGTTTTCTCTATCATATCATCATATCATAATGTCAGGTTTGATTAAAACCTCGAATTTTTTTTTTATACGAAACCAATACTTGCCCTATATATTAGCAAGTAAAAAGTACACGACTGGGTCGCACAAACTTGCTCTTGTGACAAGTTACTTCTGTGTTAACGACTGGAAAATTCATTTGACCAGATTTATTAAAAAAAAAAGAATTTTAGAGAAGTAGAAAAAAGTTCTGTCTGTGTCTATCTGTCTGTCTGTCTGTCTGTCCTGTATCGACACCTACAACCTAAAGGGTTGGGCTGATTTTCTTCAAACTTGGTAAAAAGCATTCTTTATTTTTATTCTACACCGTGAAATAACGGTACCCACCATATTATCGTCACCGATAATTCAATAAATTAAATTCTCGATAAAAATATGATCGATTTTGATAAAATTGACAACTTTTTACTTTTTCAATAGCGATTGTCTTTCGAACTGCTGAACCGATTTCGATGAAATTTAATATTCTGAATGACTCTTAATCCTATTAAATTAATACTGCAATCAAAAATTTTGGAAACAAGTTTTTTTCTAAAAAGTTAGTGTTTTGAATTCCGTTTATAATTTTTTTTTAAATTTTATATGAGTGAATTTTTGCCAATGATGATGTCTTTTACCTAAATTTTTTTCAATAGCGATTATCTTTTTTTCTACCTAGTTTTGCCCACACCGTTGCAGAGCGATCTTTTTATGTTTCAACAATCCGATAATGAAATAATCTTCCAAGCGCGCTATAAATTATGTATATCAAATACAGCAAAGATTAAGACGAAGCTACACACCTATCAAATTAATTTTATTTATTTAATCTATGCGTATAAGATTTTTTTCTTTTTTTTTCGTGGTTTCATAATTTAAAAGTGCTTAAATTTCAAATTTGTTAAATTTCAATTCTGTTTAATTAAATCTTTATCTTTGTTTCTTTTTTTTCTTTATTTGCCTATACTTATTTATGTATTTTATTTTATTTTATTCATTTGTTCTTAAATTGTTAATCTATACTAGGATTCTGTTTTTAAAGATATTTTCTTTTTGTGTCCATAGTAAATCGAATCTGATTTTGAAATAAATAATAATAAATAAATAAATCAATTTTTAACGGCTGAACCGATTTTAACAAAATTTTATATTCAAAAAGTACTCTAAAACTTGATTAATCTTGCATAAAAATTTTTTTGAAGTCAGTTTTTTTGAATTCCATTTTTAAAAAAAAAATAAACCGATAAATTTTAAAAAAATTATATATTAGTGTCAACGGTAAAAAGTCATCGAATTTCCCAGCCGTTAACACAAAGGTAATATGCCATAAGAGCAAGTTTGTGCGACCCAGTCGTGCCCTTTATTTCTTTTTCCTATAGTCATTAAATTTTTTACATAATCTACATTTAATATGTATAACAGATTTAAAATAAGATATTAATATTTATTTAACTATCAGAAGCACCCTGTGCACTAACTAATGCATTTGCATATTCCTTTTATCAATTCTATTTTAATTCCTTTCATTGAAACATACAGCAATGTATAAACGAATGTAAGAAACAAGAACTCGATAAATAAGATATCGAATCATATTACATTTTTGTGCCATAACCTAGGGTTTGTAAGGTGGCTTTCGATGGGTTTTTGAAATTTTTGTTGTAGATTAAGAATTTTAATGAAATTTGAAAAGAGTGATACACGCATTAAACACTTTTCAGATAGTTTGAACTAGGTACCGTTAGAATACAGCCGGTATACCCCTTGGTTGCAAACCGTTCAATAGGCACGGTGACGTAACACCCTGGATTAAGGGGTGGGCAGTTCTTGGTTCGTTACTCATCAAAATCACTGTAGATCCAGGTTTCCCCAGATTCACAGATCAGATGAATCTTTGAGACTTAAGCCTTCGCACCACAATAAGGTGACTACCCTTGCGAAGGTATATTTACTAAGAAACAGTTTTTATGGTAACTGTGCTATACCTATAACGGTTATTTTTAAATTTTGACTTTCTCACTAACGACTAAGCGGATCTTTACCAAATTTTATTTCTAGAAAGTCATAGGTAGCTGAATGATAATGAAATACTTAATGATGTTTTCATTACTTTCAAAAAAAAAAATATAGGTATTAATTAAACAATATTTTTTATTCAATATTTTGAAAACCAATAATTGTTTTTTTTGTTTAGTTTTTGCATACAAATTATTAATTTTTTAAGACTGGCCTACTCAAAATTTTAATCTAACATTTTTTTTTAACTTTACGTACGATTTTGGCAAACAAAAAATTATAAAACATTGTAGGTAATATATTATAAAATTATACTGGCATACATTGATTTTCTCATAAAACCCTGGTTTTTTATAAATTAATTTTAAAACTTGTTTATTTTTATTAATTTTTTTTCAAAATATTTTTTAATAAATTAAAAGAATTCAAAAAAAATAATTTCATATAAAATAATTTAGCGAAAGCGTACTTTTGAGCTCTTAATAGGTTACTTATATTTCTATATATTTATAGATTACTTACATTTTAAGTTTGCATAATATCGTTACATAAGCAGTAGCAGTTATTATTTTGCGGCCATATTGAATAGTTTTAAATGTAGGTATAGCAGATGCATATATTTTTCATTCATTAAAAATCTTTTAACAAATTAATTTTAAAACAAATCTTTAAATTTCCGACCCACATGTTATTCAATTTTTGAAAAAAGGTCAATGCATTCGTTATTTGTGTTTGAACAAAATGCAATTTTCCTATTTCGTCCAGCTTCTTACATTATTCGAACAAAAACCTTTCATTTGGGAATTGTATACATAATTTTAAGTTTGTAGGTAGTAGCAGTACATAACACAAACATCCGATATTCATACAATTTACATTTACGTCTATATAGATAGGTATACAAAATATATTCTAAAACTTTGAGATACAATAAACGATTTTCCTTAATTTCCATTTTCTATAGAAACGACAACTAATTCTTGATTGGTGCTCCTTGGACTGCAAGAAAGCAATAGAAAGACAATAAGGACCAAGAGAACAAACGAGACAAACAGAGGCCGAGAAAGGTGGTCAAAATTTCCAAAATGACCCACATGAGCATTCAAGGATTTTGCACCCACAGAGACTTCTTCTTCGCGAGTTAAAAAGTAGGCAAAAGCCTTTATGGTCAACCATTTTCCAATTCGAAGGACCTGCACCATCCTTCTTTGAATCATACATTTATATGTAGCTAACTTAAACTCGAATGGTTTTCCTTGACGATGACCAGACCATATAGCACCAAAGCAACACACCCAAGCAAAATGTTAGATGTAGAATAGAATTTCGTGTTTAAACCATCTCTAGGATACCGACTACCTTCTCTTTATACTTGAAATCCTCTTATTTGGCCTTTTGGAAACGATGACTCTACGACGACCACGACGACGACGACGATGAAGAAGACGAGAACGTTTCTGTTTTGTGTTATAGAACGCCGCAAGGCAACACGATCGATAATTTTCCATATATCTAGAGTTTGACCAACCACCGCACTAAAAACGCCGGGTGGTCCTGGTCAAGTTTTAACATCCATCTGGACCAGGCTAGCGCAGCAGCATCAAAGAAGAAGAACAAGAACAAGAACAAGTCCAACTCCATCAGCATGGAGCAAAGCAATGCAAAAATCAGGAGTAGGAGTTCTGGGAGGTTAACTCAAATTCATCTGTTCAGTCTGTTTGACTGTTTTGGTCATTTCACCCTCTCTGACACCCTCAATCGCATTGCAGCAGCAGGGAGCGGAGAACCCTTTATGTAAATCGACGAGGAAATTTTCTATGTACACATTGAAGATGGTCAAGAAGTATCCGAATCTGAGAACGAAGAAGATGTGAATACGACGGACGTATAGACGTGTACGACGTCGACCAAGATGGAATGTATTATTAACATTGTATGCGTAGAAATTCTGTGTGCGTATGAGTGTGTGTTTTTTGGTGTTGCGGGTGGGTATGCCTAGAAATATCCTTTCGTTTAATATCTGTCCTTTATTTTTGCGCTTAAGTTTGTTCCTTTCGACTGTCCCGTTCGTCCCGTGCGTCGGCTACTTTGGTTTGCAAAAGCAGAAACGAAAAGGATATCAATATTTACATGAAGATGGGCAGACTACTCGTATAGGTGTATAAACGTAGGAGGTATAGGGCATCTGCATTTGCAAATGTATGTGTGTGTATTAAATTTCTTGAAATGAAATTTAATTATATGGATGCATAGCCAAGATATGAAACTTAAAGCAAAGGTATAGAATGCTTCATTTATATCTTTGTATATATGTATTAGTAGTGATTTCTTATATGAGCCCTGGTCAGTGTTCGATATAAAGTTTTACTGAAAAAATAAAATAAAAATATTGTAAAACTATTAACGCATCAACAAAACAAAAGAAATGTTCAAAAAGTTTGGTTACGATAGTTTTTGACAGTTGTTTGTATCTTGTTTTTCGAAAATATTTAGATTTTGGTTTCAAGTCTATTTTGCGTCTTTGAAATGTTTTTTTTAATGTTTTATTTAATGTTTCGTAAGAAAATATTCAGTTTATTATATATGTACAGTATTTTACTTACAATATTTTATATAAAAATAAAGCTTTAACATAACATTATGCAATGAGAAAGTTTGGGTATAACTATAGGAATTGTTTTGAGAACTATGAAGTATCTGTTTTTGTTTCTATAACGAAAACAAGAAAATTTCCAAAATTATTTGTTTCTAAACAAAAACGACTATGAAGTATCCACAAGTTAACTAAAGGAAGAAAAATGTATGCAACGTGAAATAAATATTAAAAACAAAAAAGATATGGAAATTCCAGATTTACTAGGGTCATTTTTATTTTTTTGTCCAGTTTTGATTTGACATATTTTTTTTTTTTAAATCTTTTGCAAACAAAAATGTATGGAATAAAATAAGATTTATTTAAAAGACATCACCGTCGACAAAAATTCAATTGAGTACATGAAAATTTTATCAAAATTTTATCGGTTTTTGTATGTTAGGTAATCCATGTATCACTGATTTTATACATAGAGCAGTGTTTTTCAAAGTGTGGGTGGCGACCCCCTTAGAAGTTGCCAAGCAATTGATAGGGGCTCGCTTATAACAGATTCGGTTAAATTTGTATTAGTTTTTTTTTTATTTAATTTATTTACATTGATGAGATTATACGTTTATTTTGACAAACCGTATGGAGTGATTTTAGAAACATAGTTTGAAAATCGTCTTCCCAATCCGTTCTACTTCTGGACTAAGATTTTTAGTCATTTAGGCAAGTTTGAGTTAGAAAGGGAAGTGTATTGCGAACGGCGCAGGGAACTAAGTCTCCGGGAAACAAGTCCACCAAGGGATTAAGTTCCCACTTAGTGGGAACTAAGTTCACTTCGTTGAAGTGAACTTGGTTCCCATTCATGATGGGAATTAAATTCTAAGAAAACTGTGTGGCTTTAGTTCCCTTTGAATGTGAAACACATTCCCACTTTCACCCAGAACAATTTAAACAAGAAACTCAGTATTTTGATATTTTATTGATGATATAAAAATATATTTTTGTATGGGAAAATGTACACCAGAATTATCTTGCTAAGTGATCAAAATTTAAAAGTTAAGGTATTAATGTTATATAAGGAATTATATATAAAGATTAAGCTTTAAAGTTTACATGATTCTGAAAATAATATAAGAAAAACCGCGCGATTTTCCTCTTATTATTTTCAGAATCATGTCATCTTGATTTCAAAAGAAACTGCTTTAAATTTTTGGTTACAACATTCTGAAAATAATCAAAGGAAAACGGATATTTTTTTTTTTAATAGGTACTAACGTTATCACCAAGATAAGCTTAAGAGAAAGTTAAAAGAGTCTGAAACCTATGTAATTTAAAGCTCTTCGTTTATATGTTGTTGTTGAAAATTAGTTCTCACTTCATGTTTCGAGGTGTGTTCTACCTTCTTGCTTCTTAATGACCGGCAGTATGGTTTTCGTTGCAATAGGTCCACTGGTGATCTCATGGTTTATCTCACCGAACAGTGGAACAAATCTTTACATCGTTTTGGAGAAAGTAATATTATTGCACTTGATATTTCAAAGGCATTTGATAGAGTTTGGAATCAAGATCTCTTATCGAAAATGCGTGCTTTTGGTATTGATGGATCTCTTCTTTGTTGGGTTAGAAAAATTACCTTTCGGACCGTTCAATTCAAGTAGTATTGGACGGGTTCAAATTTGATTTCCACAAAATAAACGCTGGTGTGCCTCAGGGCTCCGTTTTGTCTCCAACGCTCTTCCTTATTTTTATAAATGATCTCTTGTCTGAAACTTCTAACCCACTAAATTGTTTCGCTGATGACAGTACCCTCTGCTTTTCATATTCGTTTTTAGATTCTCATCCTTGTTCTTCGGATGTGGACTATCAACGGCAGCGTATGATAAGCTCATTAAATTTTGATCTTGACAGCATTTTTCAATGGGGATTCAAAAACCGTGTAGAATTTAATGTTTCGAACACTCAATGTGTCTACTGTCGCAAAAGAGTAACCCTCCCCCAATGCCACTACCCATGGGTGGTACTCGCATGGAGGAGATTGAAAAACTATCAGTCCTAGGTATGTGCATCACAAACCACTTGTTGTGGAGTGATCACATATTTGACATCGCCAAAAATGCTGCTAAGTGTTTAGGTTTTCTCCGACGATGCAAGAAGTTTTTTACCCCTTCTGATCTGGCTATAATTTACAAAGCTTTTATTCGTCCGAAACTCGAGTATAATTCTCATATTTGGGCTGGAGTCCCAATAACGTACTTGAGTCTTCTGGATAGAATTGAAAAAAGAGCTCTAAAAATGATAGGAGATCGTACTCTCTCCGAGACACTTGCTTCTCTTGAACACCGCCGCAAGGTCTCATGCCTGTTATTGTTTTATCGTTATTTTTATATGTAAACAATGCTCTAGAGAAATAGCCAGTTGCATTCCTCCCCTTAAACAATTCAACCGTATTACCCGTACTGCTAGGAATGCCCATCAGTTTACCCTTGAGCAGAATTTCGGACGTACTGTTAAGTACAGAGATTCTTAATTTAGCCGCACTACGCGAATGTGGAATGCTTTACAAGACTCAATATTTCCCACTCATTACAATGTGCAGACATTTAAAACCAATGTGCATCGGTTTATCCTTTCTAATCCTATCCTCCCTTCCTAATTGCTCGCACTGTGTTTAATCATTATAAGGGTATTCATAACCCCTTTAGTGCGAGCACAATATATATAAAAAAAAAAAAGTGGAGTACGTTCCCACTTTGCATGGGATCCAAGTCCACTTCAACAAAGTGGATTTAGTTCCCACTAAGTGGAAACTTAGTCCCTCGGTAGACTTAATTCCTGGGGACTTATTTCCCTGCACCGTTTGCGAACGATAGAGACCTACTAATCATTTTGGAATTCCTCATCCAGAAAAGGTCTATCCTTTGAGACTGAAACTCCATTTTTAGCATTCCATCCAGTTTTTCAAATGCATAATATATTTCCGATATATCGAGAAACCCCCTATTACAATATTAGTGGCTTGGTTTGGGTAAAATGTTTCTACATAAATGAAATGCGCAGCGCAAACATGAAGGAACGATTGAAGGAAAATTACTTCACCATCTGGCGGGCATTAATTTCACTTTTTTCAAGTGAAATTCAGATGAATTATTATGAATTGATGTGATGTGTAGGTGAAGTTATTTCTCGCTTCCTGAGAAATTACTTTGTTTTATAATAATTATGCGGCAGCTTTTATGTGGAAATTAGCATGACACAAATTTTAAATAACTTTATCACCTTATTTCACATAAACTCCATTGAAATTGCGAAAACTCTCATACGTTTTCGCAATTTTCCCCTTAAAAAAAAGGCACCATCCGAAAGTTTTAACAGAATAACTTTTGCTGCAAAAAAATAACGGGGCTAGACTGACTATTTATTGCGTATCCTCCAACGCGTAGATAAAAGCGAGTCCCCACAATTAAAATTTTTTGGTAAGGCATATTTAGCAATATTGCATTTATTTTTGGGTTGTCGCTTAATTTTTGTATATTAGGTATGCTCAAGGCGTAACGAAAAAAAATCAAACCGAACCGAACAAAATTCTTTTCCATATATATTTGTATAAAGTGTTTCTTTATTACTTTTGCCTTTTAACTCAAGAATAATTGCTAAAAGAGTAAAAGAAAAACAAGTCGATAGTAACGACACCACAAGAGCAGTATTTGAAACGTACACATGACTTCTCTATGTGTATAAGATCAATGGTAGTATATATATATAGTATAATTATGAAGAATAAAAACAATAAAAAGAATAAAAATATCCAAATTATATTTTATTACGTGCAGTATTTATGAATGAAATTCAACATTTAAAGGTTTTGTGGCCTTTACTCCAAGGTTTGCGTTTCGCCCTGATTTTATACGAGCATAACATCCTAATTCTAATGTCTAACTTTAATCAAAGTTCTTTAGAAAAATATAATTCACAGGGAGTTTTCTCTGTTAATTTTAAAAAGCAGTCGGTAATCATCGACAATTATTGCGTTTGATGTCATCTAGCTGATGAGCCCACCATCAAACCAGGGCGAAACGCAAACCTTGGAGTAAAGGCCACAAAACCTTTATATATATAGTATATTAAATTTCGTCAAAATCGGTCCACCCGTTCAAAAGATAAGTCGGTGTAATTAAACAAAAATTTAAGGCAGCTACCATTAATAAGGTGATTCTGAAAAAGAGTTTCCGACAAAAAATATCACAATGGACTTTTCAACATTAAAAAATTACCATTTCCTAAGCATTTATGCAAGAGTATTCAAGAGCGGAGCAAACAAAACAAAAAATCAATTGCTAAAGGGCACAACTGGATCGCTAACGAGATATCTGCCATAATCAGTGGCTTTTTTACTCACCGGAAATGGTCGGAAACCAAAGATACGGCCTTCAAAGTGCAGAAAAAATTATCGAAAACTATGGTAAGTAATTTTGGCTCGAAGTTTCTTTTTACTTAAATATAGTTTAAAACGTTGAAAATAATAATGTATAACTGGCATAACATCATCAATTTGGAAAAGGATTGCCTTGCCAGGGCAACTCAAAAAATTCAATAAATTAAGTGTTTTTATACTGTTTTTTTGCGAGTTGCTTTGGCAATCCTTTTCCGACTTCATAATGTTATGGCAGTTATAAATTATTATTTTAAAAACTACATTTTAGTGAGAAAACAAAATAGTGCCAAAATAACTTACCATCAGTTGGGTTATTTTTTCTACATTTTGTATAAGGCGTAACTTTGTAGAAGTAACATCTAACAGGCCAATATCGCTCATCACAAATATGTCAAAAGTTTTCGAAAAACTGCTACTAAATAGGCTTAGCCAAATAATATAAGAACGAAGACTTATACCAAATCATCAGTTTGGACATAGAAATAAACATCCCAGGAAATACGGATGTTGTTAAAAAAACACTTGAAGAAAAACAAGTATGTTCCGTTTTTTTTCTAGATGTTGCTTGAGCCTTTGACTAGGTTTGGCATTTGGGACTTGAGTACAATCTACACAGGGACCTTCCCAGGCAAAGCTAAAATGGTAAGAGCACATCAAGAAATAAAAGAGGAGAACTAAACTTGATCTATACAAAAAAGTACTGGCTACTTGGAAAAACCTCTACCCTGTCTAGGGGCGGACTAAGACATTTTGCCGCCCTAGGCATATTGTAAATTGCCGCCCCTCCCATATTTTTTACTCAACTAGTAATATTTAATGTGTTGTCTCCAAAACCGAATATTATCAAGTGTCATTTGAAAATTCTCACCTGTAGAAAAAAAAAAAAAACTTTTTAGGGCTGTATTCTTGGTTTCCGGCCATTTGCGATAGCCATATAATTGTCATTGATTAATTAGTGGCCTTGAAGCAACAACTGGACAAAAATTCAGGCGCGCCTAAATAATGTCCCAAAATTGGTCGCAATAGCTCTCGGACTAATATGTGTACGACTGTAAATGCACGAACCTTAAAATAAGTTATTCACACATTTCTATAGGTGGCCTGGAGGTGATTATTCAGCATGAAAGTACAATAGAAATGTAATGTAATTTAATGTAATGTAATGTACAATCACAATGGTATTAAATAATAGATACCTATACTAATTTTGAGAGAAAATTAAATGCCTCTTATTCTTTTCTTTTTTCTCTCATTTATTTAGGTGGGTTGATAAAAAAATGAAGGTTGAACCTTTTCTACTAATACTGCTATAGTCCAGAATCCAGAGTAGGTAAATCGCAGCATTTTTTATAACACCAAAATTTGAAAGACGAAAAACGTTGAATGCAAAAGGCAAGTACGCAATAGAAATAAAATTTTAAAGAACATTTCGAAGATAATTATTAAATGTATTTTTATATAACGACCAGTGAAGCTTGCGAGGGTCAGCTATAGTAATAAATTTGAAATTTGTTTTGACCAATTTAGATTATAATTGTTTGTTATGTGTTCTTCGTCAGTCGAAGTGCTTTATATAAAAATTGTTTGTTTTTTTCATTTAAATCAATTGTTTTTTTATTTAATTATTTAAATTTTAAATAATTTTGTTTTTTTAAATGTTTGATTGTTCATTTTATTTTTTTCATCTGTTTTAAAATCCCCTGAAGAGGACAGAAATCTCTGTCGAAACGTTGGGAAAATCAATGTAAACTTTGTTTCATTGTCACTACTAATGACCAAATAAGCCGAAGGAAGAATAAGATTTCATCCAAAATCCACAATTATAGTAATAAATAAATATTGCAAGGTTATTACAAAAATTCTCCATGTCGGTAAGAAAAAAAAACTGATTCACTTAGAAAGTTTTCCTTTCATAATGGTGAAGAATTGAAGATGTTTTGACATGGTTGAACTTATGGAAAATTAGGTAGGTATAGGCATTGAGTTTATACACATATAGATGAATCAAGATGGTTTTAAACTCACCGAAGTAGATGTCGCTAAATGAACATTATTGAGTAATTATTATTGCAATATAGGTACCTAATTATCTGTAACCAAAAACACACAAACCGAACCGAACTAAATTTTTCAGCATACATTTGTATTTTTTTTTTTTATTTCTCTTGCCTTTTAACTTAAGTATAATTGCTAAGAGAGTAAACAAAAAACAAGTCTATATAGTAACGAAGTCCTACGAGCAAAACTAACAAAGTTTAAAACTTACACATGATTTCTCTATGTGTATGAACGAATGGAACAACATACAAAAGAACATTCTCAATTTTCGAATCTTCTTATGACTTTAATGTCTATACAGGGTGATTTGTTTAAGGTGCACCAAAAAGCTTGAGCGTGTAGGTGGAATTAAGACAAGAAAAAAATCGTATCGGAGGGGGGGTCTATTTTCCCCCGTTTAGGAGGGAGGGGCAATTTTCTAAAAAATTGACTTAAATCAGAAAAAAAAATATTTAAAAACAACGGTGAATGATACAAAGCCTTGTTATATCTTTTTGGAAAGCCATAAAACTACTCTTTTATGTTATTTTCAAATTAAGTTGCTTAAGTGAACAGTTTTAAAAAAAAATAATTTTCAAACTCAAAATTTTGAAAAAAAAAAAAATTAAAAAAAAAATTTAAACTATTTTTTTTCAAAATTTTACGTAATTAACTATTATTAGGTGAAATCTGGTTAATCCAGTAAATTGTTTTTAACCCGATTAACCAGATTTCACCTTTCTTTAAAAAAGTGCTTTTAGTATTTTCTTAATTTCCTAAAAACTAAGATACATTTTGGCATCCGGTTTTATGTTTTTGACTAAAAATTAATTTTTTAAAAACTGTTCACTTAAACAACTTAATTTAAAAATAAAATAAAAGAATAGTTTTCTGGCTTTCCAAAAAGATATAACAAGGCTTTGTATCATTCACTGTTTTTAAATAATTTTTTTTCTGATTTAAGTCAATTTTTTAGAAAATTGCCCCTCCCGCCTAAACGGGGGAAATAGACCCCCCTCCCATACGACTTTTTTCTTGTCTTAACCCCACCTACACGCTCAAGCTTTTTGGTGCACCTTAATCCAATCACCCTGTATAGTTTCAAAGATCAAGACTTCATCCTGTCTATAAGGGAATACCCTATCTATAGGGTGAATCCGGGCATTATGGCGCCCCTAATTTCCATCCCCAATAACTTTACTTCGGACAACATTTTTAACTTCAATAAACAATATTTATTTAATTTATGAAAAACAACAAAATTGAAACTACAATTCAATTTTTAGACAGAAAAAAAAAATAATCAAAAAAAGGTTTAAAAAAACCATAATGCTTTAACTAAGAGCAATATATGGCGCACCCCTGAGGGTAATATGGCGCGACTCTTTTTTCTGGTTTGAACGTCCACTATGCATACAGTTTAAATACACTTGGTACAGAATGTATGATATCTCGCCACAAAGGACATAATCCATTCCTCTATTTATGTTCTTATACTGTAATCTTTACCAAAACCGGAGCAAATATTTTTTCGAAATATTCGACCTTATACTCGTCGGGTAGATGGATTTGAAAGTTTCTCTTCCTTCGATGCCGTCGATGAGTTTATGCATTTTGCTTTAAAAAAAATTCACATTCACCTAAATTTTTCATACTATAATTTTACACGTTAACTTCATAAGGGCATTATGAATCATTCGCGCTATAATGCCCCAACAGCATGTGCGCCATATAACACTCAATACATTTTTTCGCAACAAATTGAAAAAATATAAATTCGCATTTCGTCGGCAACATGTCTCTAATACACCAGGAAACCCGAAACTGTACTCTGCATTTTATTTTTCACACCAAACACATGCGCTGTATACTTACCGATATACAAAAAGTCATAGCAAAATTAAAGCAATTACCCGAAACCAGGAAAATTTGTTTGTTTACTTGTTTTTTTTTTCCACAAAACTAGTCGTATCGACATCAGATTATGATTTGGTACTTAATTTGCTGAAGACCTAAGTTTTTGCATCGTTTTCATTTGTGTTAGAGTATTAGAACTGTGGTATTTCAGAGGTGCGCCATAATGCTCACTGCGCCATCGTGCTCACTGCGCCATATAATGCTCACTGTGCCATAATGCCCAAACTTACCCTATATACTATCACTGAAATAAGTTTAACTTTTTCCATATGAAGATATTGTAACAGCATTGTATAACTATAATTTCAATTCATTATTGATATACGATTTTACTTACATACATGTCACACTTCATCAAAACAATGTAAACATGGAATTCTATTATAACAGATAATTCAAACATATTATAGAATTAGCTCAGTTTCACACTCTGCATCCTTTAACCATGTCACCCTTTCAACATTATCCCAATTTGCATAACATTATCCTCTGAAAATTCAATAAACATTCAACAGATTGTTTTGTTAACTGACTGCATCTACCTAATTATGTATGTAGGTAGGTTGTAGGTATAGATATATATTTGGCTAAGATATCCTTTATATAAATATAAACATCATCATAGGTATAGGTTTCTATATCTATCTTTATACATTATTCAAATATTTACCAAAGAATCTATAGATACAGACAGACCATCAGACACCTCCATAAATTAGGTAGAACATCATCATCATTATCTACTTCTATAATCATGTAATGACAAAAACACCCAACCCACCACATATGCTTAAAGTATAGATATACCAGACAAATTAAGTACCTATTTATGAACCTAATGTTATATATCTATTATAGATAGGTACATACATATATAATCATAATATATTCATTGAGTGCTGCACGTGAACTTGAAATCGAAACAAAATATAATAATAATAATAACAAAAGTCAATGTTATGTCCTGATGTGGTGAAAGTTTAATGACCTTCTTACCAAACCCCCCTCAAATGTCTCAAGGAACTTCGAATTGTGTTTATATATGCCAAACTTACCCCCCACACCTTACTCAATCACATATGGTCTGTGCACGTTAACTAAACATATGATTGGGGATATATTATTACCATAACATTATCTATTCTATATATACCACCTCCTCATTTCACCATCATTATTATAACCACCCTAACTCACCCCACCATACTATTAACGTCTTCGGTCGTCTATACATTATAAGTGAAATAGGAGTATAATAATCACATGAACGTAACATTCGTCATGACATTAAGTGAAAACTTTCCCTTTCACGTGACTTGAGATATACTTACCCTACCCATAACCCACCTACATATATACGAGTATAGGTTCCCAGGATATAATGTATGAAAGGGGTGGGTGGGGGGTAAGGGTTTGTTCTATATTCGAAAAGAAAACGTGCATCAAAGTAGTTTGTTTAAGTCTACAGGAAATGTGGAGAAAAAAATGCCGGCATAATATCCTTCCTTCAATTTTATATAAAATAACATAACAACGTCACAGACTTACCCAACCCATCCTTCTTCCCATTCCAAAAAAAGAAACGAAAGGAAACTGAAAACATATCGGAAAAAAATCTTAAACCTCTTCTGGCCCCATTCCTATGTTGCCTCACATATTTGTTAAAATATATGGAAGAATATTTTCGAGAAAGATACAAAAAAAAAAAAAAAAATCAAGAAAACTGCATCCTTTTTTCTCTATAAAAGTAGGTATTGGTAGGTAACCCCCTTAACATAGGTATACTCATACAAATATAATCAAAAGAAAAATATAGGACAGCAGACAAAAGAAAGAAAGGACATTGAAACAGAAAACTTTTGATGGTCCAAAGTGTGTGTATAGACGCATTAATCTTCTCAAATCCAACAAAAAGGATAATGCACTCAACTCAAAGTGTATAGTAGGTACCTACCTCTCTATATCTTTACACTTTTTGAGTATAGAAGCTCCTGATACTGCCAATGCCTTATGCCGTCGGTACTGTAACAGAATTAAGAGGAAACATGCCCAACAAAAACAACAACAAGAATATAAAAAAATAATACACCAACACACAAGAAAAGATATAAAAATTATACAAAAATCCTGTAAAAAGGAGACGAAGAGAGTAAAAAGCAAAAAAAAAATCTCAAAAAAATGTGTAAAAACCAAAGAGAAAAAAAAAAGACCAAAAGGAGAACACTTTTGACACAGTAAATCAACACTTTTACGACATTGACCTAGAGAGCAACGACGCGATGTCTTCCTCCCTAAAAATATATTCTTCCAAAACCGCTCCCTCCCTTTGTACCGCAAACAAACCAACCACTATCACCCCCTACCAAAGGGCCTCTCCTATATATATATGCATATAAAGCAAAAATAGGCAATAATATGACTGCAACTTTTGTGCAACTTTTACTTTTGTCCTGTGTATAGGTAGGTTTGTAGAATATTTTTTTCCACCCCCACCACCATCACATATTCCACACACACACTCACATAAACAATTTTTCCTATGCCTCTCTGCAACAGTTTTTCCTTTTTTGACTATTTCTCCCCTTTTTATATTTTTATATGTATAATCTGTATTTTTATGTATTGGATTTTTCATTTATATTGTTATCCTTTGATACTCAGCTCATTTAAAGGAGGCGCCCCCCCCCTTTTTTCTATTCTTGCTCTCTTTAAAATTTCTCTTTTTAAAATTATTTCTCTTAAAACACTTTGCACCAAAGAAGAAATTTAATTTCATTGGAAAGTTTGGAGTGTGACGTTTATCCTTGCATCATCAACTGACATGACTTGACTCTGTATGGAGCAAGCACATGGCTCCAAAAGAAAAATCATAACAACAACAACAAAATTGTATAAAAGACAAAAAAAAAGAACAAAATATTGTGGGTGGATATATTTACATGTGTACGGGCTCCGGTGAAAGAGGACTCTATTTTTGTGCTACGCATGTTCTTACCTTGGCCAATATGCGAGATACGATCTTAGGCTATCGCATTCATTACCATGGTATGTAGAGCTAAGGGTTAGTGTTGGCATTTCATTGAATCTGCGTAGATGTGTGGCCTATGGGAGGCGTACATTTTTATGCGTATAGCTGCGTATTTGTTATAAACAAATGCATTCTATTGCATGTTGGGGATGCATACAAAAGGATGACCGACTTTTAATATTTTTTGGAGGTGGACTGATGAAAAAAAGTGCAGGGACGTTATATGTATGAATCGGATTTTTTTTCTAGAGATTTTGTAAAAAGTTGAATTATACGCATAGGTTACATAAATTAACATATAAAAAACATTTTTAAATTTAAAATATTTAATTTGTAAACATTGAATTTAAAAAAAAACTCTAAATTAAATAAAAAACTTAACAATAATTTTTCGAAAAAAAAATTCTTATGTCAACAGCAACGACAATTAGTTTCAAAAAAAAAAATATTGAAATCACTGAAATTGAAATTTGAAAAAAAAAACCCTGAAAGTTTTGTTGCACATGTAAATATTGGTTGAAATCATTACGGCTACTCTCGAGAAAAATCTAATATATAAAAACTAGATTTGCTTGTTCGTTCTTTATGCGCGGCCATACCGTTCATCTAATTACGCTGAAACTTTGTCAACTTATTGCTTGAACTAGGGCGATGGTTTCGGCATAGTACAATTAATTTTTGACGCGCATGTCAAACCGGCTGCGTTGCTATATCGGTCATCCGATTGCATTACAATTTGGCAGCTTATTGCTTGCACTTCAGCAACAGTTATTACAATTTACTTACAATTGATGGTTTGCTGCCTGCGCATCCATACAAGCAAAAACATACCTACCTTAATTTACAAAAAAAAAATGTATTGATTTGTATTTATGGTCATCGTCGATAAAAAGGATTTGATCAATTTCTATTGCTTGAGGAGAGAAAAGTATCAGAAAATTTGCCATGTTGCTGCTAGAAAATACATTTTTCTATTTTGTACTGATTTACGAACTAAGTTTCTAAAAAAACATTCAAATTCAAATGAATTGAGAATCAAATAAAAATGTAATAAATTGATACATATCAAATAAGTTTGTTTAGCTGACCAAGTTACATTTCCGAAGGCTGCTCGATGACAGGATCGTAGTTTTCATCACCATCTACCAGTTGGTTAAAGTGATTTCCCCATATATTTCACATCGACTGCGTTTAAACTACAGTATCGCGTTTTCCATTTCAAAATTCAAGGGTGGTGAGTTAATCCTGTGTTTTTTTTTACTCTCCTCTTGAAGTTTCGGAATTGTTTTTTGCTAAAGAAATCTGCATCTCTTCAACCTCAAGGTGCTATGCAGATTTGTCTGTTTCTTATCTCTTCTTCCTTTTGCTGCCATACAAAATTAATTTGTTCTGACATAAGCACAATCGCGCTATGCTTGACGAATTTGAAAATAGTTCAAGAAACCATTATCAACAGATGAAACATTGACGAAAGAACCAGCAACAACAATAAAATTGAATTTCGGTGTTTCTAGACATTTTTTTGGAGATGTTCAGAGATGTTTACCAAAAACTTAATTTTTTCGTAAATGACCAACACTGGGAAACAACGTTAACGGACGCAAGTGCGGAAGTTGTCACCTGCAAGAAATTTAAACGTTATTCGCCATCATTTTGATCACATATTCGCCATCCATTCAGAAATATTTGAGGAGAAAGTTTACAAAATTTTAACAAAACAGTTTGGAACGTCGTTGTTAGTTCCGTTTTGAACCACCATATTTCACTTATAGTTTTCAGACAATATTGGAAAAAAAAACATGTTAACAATTAAGAAGAAAAATCTTATTAAACTTCGCATTACGTACCTATTGACTTACAATGATCAAATAAAATTATTTTCCACAATTATTTTTACTGTAGCAGCAACGCGCCGGTAACCAACTAGTACATAGATTATAAAATATAATATATATGTTGTTTTTAAATAACTAACAAAAACAAGTTGTTTCGCTATTTAAAAGAACGTGGTGTATATAATGCCATTTGAACGGGGTTCTCAGCATATATTATAGTACTTGACAATACCAGCTGAGTTTGTGGTGCTGCAGTTTATTCACGATTGTATTTTTAATCTTGTGAAAGCTTCTATACGGAAAACGGATCTCCTACTTTTAAATCGGTAAATTTTGTAACTCCAGCTGGCATAAATCAAGACACTTCATTGGTACACCGATTTTGATGACTTTTAAAGTGGATCCAAACTTTTGTTTTGTCCTGCTCATACATATCCATAATCATCCGCAAGTAATTAAACGATCTTTATGGAGTGTGACATAATCTTTGATTGTTCGGAAATTATTACAATTTTCTTGAGCTTTTCTCCCTCTTTGAGCCGCAGTTTAAAAGATTGTTGCGTCTTTTGTTAAGGCTGGCATATTGCAGTTCCTGAAAAGTCTAGTTTGCATTCTCTTCATTAAATTGGCACACTTCTTTGTTTTTTTTCATTATTGCAACGTCTGTTTCTGTAGACTACTCAAGGTCGTGCTTTTTCGTCTATGTTATAAGAGGTGCACATTGACTTTGAACTCCGTTTTTTTTTTCTAAACATCAGTGCTTTGGATCATAGCTCTTTCACTATCACGTTTCTTTGTCCCGTCCATTGAAGTGTCCTCTTTCAGTTTCTAACTGTGATTTCACCCCAAGTTCTTTCCAGAATATTCTACATGTTATTTGTGGCTCAGGGACATAAATCTTAGAGACATAAGTATCAAAAACAAAGTTCGAAAAGTATCCACCAAAGTTCGAAAATTCGATTTTGGACTCATGTCCCACGGTCCCACCAAATTTGGAGATAAGTCCAAAATAAAGAATTTTGAACTTATGTCCGGAGGAGTCCACAGTACCTGGGTGGCCCGCTTGTGTCCCCAACAGTTAATATTGTTACGGGGGCGTGATGGCCCTCAGAGTTTTTTGTACATGACACTCTTCATTCAAAGGTCTGTTAATGCTTGATGCATCATCTTTGGTTTGTCCGGATTGTACAACTTGATGCTTTCAGAAGTCTTTGCTTGTTTGTTTCTCTTCTCCATCTCCATAAAAAATTCTATCACCAGGAGATTGTGTTGCTGGGTAATCACTTCCCAAAGTATCACCTTGCAATCCTTTAAAAGTGTCTTCATGAAACTATTTACCAAATGGTGTCTGAGTGTCATTCCCGCCACTTCTGTAGGTGATCAAGTGTTAGCTGTGTTTAATAAACTTAGAGGGGTTCGTATTTAATAGTTTTTTTTAAAACTCGAGTTTTTTCTATTCATAGAAAATCTAAACGAAAAACTCGAGCCTAACTTAAAATAGGGTTGAACCCCATGTTTAAGTTGTAATTAACTCTGATAAAAGTCAGAAAAAAAAATAGTGTGGTTGGGGGACCCTCGTCAGACAACAAGATGTTCACTCTTCGTTCATTCAACAAACTCTCTTTCTTGTTCACTCTCTCCATATTTCTATTTCATAACTAAATAACCACACATGCACAATGTATACAACGCTTAAAAAAAATTCTGTTCGTAACTGATCTGCTCTGATTTATCGAAAAACTGAATGAATAGCAATTCAAGCACATCTAGATAAAATTAGAACAGAAAATGTCTCACTGAACAGTAAGCCTGCTCTTTTTTTTTTAGAGCAGCTCACCAAACAGTAAACAGGTCTAAATTGAATTTTTACCATTGGCCAGGAATCGAACCTGGACCTCACATACATGTGGTTCAATTTCTGGCCCAGGGCAAAAATTCAATAACGTGTGTTTTTTCGAATAAACCATTAGATTGTTAATCGAAGAGCGACACTAATAAAAAAAGAATCTGATGATTGGCGTTGGCAGCCGTGTTGGCAGCTATAACTGTAACTCCTGCCAAAAATATACCCAGTGTTGGTGTCACATGTTGCTATTAATTCACCCACTTCTCCAATGTAAATTGAAGTATAGAGCGCAAGCTACGCAGCCTAACTGCAGTATATGACATCATTAACGAAACCCCATCATTAAAAAAAAAAAACATTAACTAGCTGAAATGTAAGCCCCGATTGCAGTTATCGATTATCAGTCGAATTGTTTCTATTGGTTTTCATATTTAGTATTGTTTAACGCTATCAAAAATTTTATTCGCAAAAACATCTCCAGACATTAGCTTCCACTCATCAATCACAATCGACAAGAAACGCATCGATAATTTTCGACTATGATCGACATTTATAATATGAAATAGAGAAATCGACTATTATGACCGAAAAAGGTGGCTCCCGGAAATAACGCCAGAATATATTTTTGTGCCAGAAGTTCTGCTTTAAATTGAAAAAAAAAGCAGAATTCATTGTGGAAAATAAGCCAGAAACATTGGAAATTGTGCCAGACAAAAATGGAAAAAAAGCTGGAAAGCAAAATAGAAATTAGGCCAGAAAATCAATTCATAAAAATTCTGGCTTTATTTCCTAATATCAATGAAAAAAAGAAAAAGAAAATCAAACAAGAAAACTTTTGGCATTATATAATTTTCTGACGTTTTTTCCAAAAAAAATTCTAGCGTAATTTTCGGGAGCCAAAAAGTTAATTATCAGTAAAGAAATCGACGACGGCAATAGCAGCTTAACTTCAATTTGCATTTAATCCAGCTTACTATAGGTACATTTACTTTCATTATATCTACTTGAGTATCGAATAAAAAGTATCGATATTTTTGTATTGGTTTCTTCAAAATAATGACAATGTAAATTAAGATCGCAAAACATGTTCACCGTCACTTCTTGTACATCACGATCACCATCCTAGCAAGACCGTGAGCGTGTGGCTGTGGCTGAAACAAAAGCGTCCCTTTAACATTCCACACACTTTCGACACTACGTATCTATACACGCTTTATGTCATGTCGTGGAGATAATGGCCGGATTTTGTAAATTTTAATTTTGACATGTCCTACATCTGTTTGCCAGGGGACTATATACTAAGTCCCCAATATTTTCACGGTTCAACAGACAATAGTGACGTGCATGCGAAAAATTATATCCAACTAATTGCCATCCTTTCGCTTTGTATACGTTATGTCCTCCTTATAGTTTCTTTCAACTGCTGATGCCAGAGCTCATTTCAATACAACAGATCGATCCTTGAATGGTGATTATATAGACAGAGGCACTGTGTTACGGTTAAGGAAAAACTGCACGCATCCATATAATGGTTAAAAGTTCCGCCACGATTCAAGCGAAAATCGCCAAACTGCGTGCAAGTGGTTTTCTTTTCATCCGTCCATCCATTGGTGTTCTGATCGCTGATTGACAATTTGGACGTCACTGAGGTGATATTGGAGTGCAGGCAGAACATACATTTTTCTGGTAGCGCCTGCAGGATGAACATCCAACCGCAAGATTATGATTATAAGAAGCAATTACATTCTGGGAATGCTATATCTTTTGGATAAGTGCGATCATTTTAACTGACATGCGGTGTAGTTTAATTTTTTGTCATGCTAAAGCAGAGAACTGCCATTCCGTTATATTAAAAAATAATTAAATTTACACATGACGTGTTTTTTTATGTATGCAACATTTTAATAGAACTGAACTGAATTTGGAACATAAGCATTGTAGGTTCCATAATTTACATAACGTCCATACCTTATATAATATATACCTACCTCAGATCAAGGGCAGAAACCAAATTAAGTACATTAGAAGTATCAAACAGAAGATCATTGATAAAAAACAAAGAGAAAGTCGGAGACAAAGCGGCACCATGGGGCAAACCTGGCATATTTTTTGTACAAAAGAAATCATTATACCTACATTTCAAACTTAAAACCAGCGCCATCCAATAGGTAGTACTTGTATATTAAATGGTTCGCGAAATTCGAATTTAACGAAAAAGAAGTTAATTAATTATATGTACATTTTCCAAAACGATGGTGATTCGTTCCACTTTTCGGTAAGATAAATCCATCAAATCACCATTTAACATATTGCTACGAAAGCGTGTTGCCGCTCATTAAGATGTTTTTGTTGTTCAATATATATCTTAAGCTGATAAATTACTAGCGTTTTCATGCTTTAGGAAAGAGGCAGTGCAATCAATGATGATAAGATTCATTTACAGGCCGACTCCACGAGCTATAATTTCTCTCAGAATGTGTATCCTGCAATGAAATATTCAATGGAGTTGCGTTGTTGTATGTTGGGATATCAGATATCTTTCTCTAAGATTTCGTCTTGACAAAGATGTCTGATATAAATTTGACAGATGAGTTTTTTTTTCCTTTTTCTAGGTAGATGACAATTTTATTTCATTATTTTTTGTCTCTCATGCTGGTCGTTGCTCTTCGTTCTTTTGCATTTCGGTTGTATTTTTTGTTGTTTTGTACATTTTAAGTAACAAATTTGTGGTTTATCCGCGATGTTGACACGTCAAGCTCTCTTTCATTAATGAAACGTCAAGGCATGAATTGCCCAGTAAAGAAAAAAGAAATGCTCTGGTATTAATATCGCAAAGATCTAGTTATCCGATACAGATATCAAGTGGAGTTGGTGTGTTAACATCAAACCGTTAATGCTCTCTCAAGTGCAGGAGGAGTCAAAACACTTGGCAGCTTCGAACTTCGAACTGTAAAAGCACCTTTTTTTTTGAGAAAAAGCAAACAGATACTTCGTTTTTATACATTTCTAATTATATTATAAGAGGTGATGTGCGTGGTTTTTCAATAATTTTCAAACTAAATTTTTTTATAGGTACCTCCTTTTTTGCGTATCCAGCCTGGCAAATCTTTATACACTAATACAAACAGATATGTAAAACGTAAATATTTCAAAATAGCACTCAAAGACGAGTATCAACGTGAAGTTTGTAATACTTAACATATGAGCTTGTTAGATCGCGCTTTAATTTGTTAGTTCATCCGACGCCAATGTGCATGTTCATTGTTCAGTAGTTTTGCAAGTGGAATGTGTTTCTCCCCTAAAAGGTCATAACTTTTTTAAATTCACTTAATTGATTATTTAACAAAAGTGTAGGTATAATGTGAAAGTTGTGATGTATAATAAATACATATTAAATTATTCAGTTGAAAATTTTAAATTTGTCATGAAAATGCACAGTACACATATAAAAGGTAATATACTGCGCAGGTTGTAAAAAATCGAATGACATATGAAAAAAAATAACATTTGGTGACCCTAGATTCGACTCTACTTATAAAAAGTCTATAACCGATATGTCATTTTTTTATTATCAATTTGAATTTTCTTATCCTGTTATTTGTTGTTTTCTGTCACAGAAACATAATTTTCTTACAAATCAAGATATTAGTGATTTAAACGAATTTTTTGGAAATTTTTTAAGACGCGATCAATTTAGTATATTAAGGTGCTTAATTATTTAATAAGAAATGAGTGAAGAAATAATGAAAGTCTTTATTATTGATCAATAATATAAATTTGATCACAAAGATTTTTCCATTTTAAATTTGTATACACGAGAAAAATTGTTTTTATTCAATTCTTTACACGAAATCGTTTGATAACAAAAATTTATTAAATTTTTCTGGATTTGTGCGTGGCTGAAGTGTCACTTTACTTAAGTGACAGCGCATTCCTAGTGACAGCGGGTCTCCATATTTGACACATTCGCGAACTTGAACAAAAATGGAAACCCGGAGTATATTACCTTTAATATGTGAACTGTGATGAAAATGTGTTTCTCCTGTCGTATTTTCCCTGGCAAGATAACTACCAGGGATATGATATGTAAGCTATTGTTGAATGGGCTTTAGGTCAAATGAAACAAATATTTTGTTTGTCACGACGTTTCGTCCATGTATATGGACATCATCAGCTGAACAATGGTTTCTATATTAGCATTGATATATATGTTAACAAATATTTACAAATTATTCACAGTACAGATATTACTTACAATAATGTTACATTTATATTAAATTATTTATTTATTTTTGGGTCTACACTGTATAAAGTTTAACTGACAAGTAACATGTCCGACAAATATAACACGAACAATTATATAAACATAACGCACAGAGATCATATTGCAGAGCTTTTTCTTTTCCTCTTCTCCACCAAGTGCTTGTAGTGTGGGCTGACGTCTTCCATATCGGTTCTCCTGTTCATTGTGTTATCAGCATTGATGATATGCAGCGTCTCGATGATCATCCTTTTGTTTTGGTGTTCTGGAAAGTGCCAGAAAGTTATGCAATGTGATACCAGTGCTGTCTTCTGGAGTGCGTTGCTCTTGATATCAGATTTGTGGCCTGCGAGTCTACTTTTAAGTTTTTGTTTAGTTGTTCCTATGTAGATTTGGTTACAATCTTCGTCTGAGTTGCCATTACAATTAATTTTGTAAATTAAATTTGAATGTTCCATTTTGTCTATTTTTGTTTTAAGGTTGGTGTAGAGTTGTGAAGTTGTATTTGTCGATTTCATAGCTAATTTATATTTTTCTGTATCTAGAAGTTTTGCATTTTTGAACCAGTTCAAACATATCTATCAATGCTAATATAGAAACCATTGTTCACCTAATGATGTCCATATACATGGACGGAAACGTCGTGACAAACAAAATATTTGTTTCATTTGACCTAAAGCCCATTCAACAATAGCTTACATATAGTAACAAAAAAGGTCACCAACATCTTAAGATACCAGGGATATGTTCACTAACCAAGGCAGCACTCAAAAAGTTAACACGTGAAATAGGATAAGTTAACAAGCGTCAACGAGAGATATTATACTCTATTAAGAACTATAAAATTGATCGTAAAAAGTATGAGTTGCAAAAATAATAGGAAATACGGCCAGAATATTTAAAGGAAAAAGGAATAATAAAAACTGTTTTTTTCTTTTCACAAAAATAAGAGTTTTTATATCATATGACACAGTTATCTCTCCTGGTAAAAAAAACTACCTAACCTAACGGCCATATTATTCAGTAGTTTAAAACTTGAATCCAGATTTGTTTTCGTTTATTTCCATATAAAAACCATTTTTTCTAACGGTTGCTTCCTTTATATAACTTTGTTTCTTATGTAAGAATGTATTATTTTCTGTGAACAAATAATATTAAAGTGAGAAATTAATATTTGGATTTAATTTTACATCTGGATTTAACGAGTAACTAATATATGGCAGTAAGTCTTGATGTCTCTTCCCTATCCGATGTGTTTACTCTGGCCTTCTTAAAAATATCTTAATGTGAATTGTCCTTACGCGAATATAAGTATACATACATTTGAAAATGACTAGATCCGTAATATATGAATTTAGTCAAGAAACTGCAATTTTTGTCTTTGGCAGCATGTTTGATGGAATAAAAATCTCTTGCAATAGAATGACTGCATATAGATTCTAGTGGATGCCCATTACCAGCGTATGACAAAAATTGAAAAATCTCGACTAACAAAATGCTGGCTGAAAAATTTACGACAGTTTTTTTCACGAATCACGAATAGTACGAATTAAAAAATTATTTTAGTATAGGTGCAACACAAATATGGACTTTTATTCAGTTTTCGTACATCCTTCTTGCTTTTACACTTCATATTTAAACTAAATTGAGGAAGGACATTATTTCAAACAAACAATGATTATAAAAGTTTTTTTTGCATTTAAGGGCACGAAAAAAAAACAATTTTTAAGAAGAAACTATTGACACAGGCTCCTGCCAGAAGACTGGAATTACCCTTAGCAGAGCAACGAAGAGATTTTTGATTTCTATAAAATAATGCATTAATATTATAGGTTAACAAGTTGGGATTTTGTCAGTGCAGACTTGGCAGTCGGTGTTTTGGTAGTCAGGAGTTTGTCAGTAAGGATTTTAGTGTCGGGATTTTGGCAGTTTTTTCTGCTCTTTATAATTCCGTTTATTTTCATCTGTTTCTTTTAATCCCGCTTTTTCAATGAAAACTTTTATACTTTAAAAAATTGCACCATTTAAAAAAAAGACATTTGACCCCGGAAAAAAACAACGCACATAAGCGTGATAGATATTCGACATATCTACAGCTAGGACAGAGAAATAGCACATATGATAGAAACAAATTTGCAAATGAATATCCGTTATGTTGAGTGATCGTTGTAAGCATTGATCAGGTATGTTGCTTGCAGCAACTGATACAACAGGTGAGAACCAAAATTGTTCCGTTATCACTCATATTTTTGTGTTGTTGGTCATTTTTTATATTTCATAGCCTATAACAAGTGGACAAAGAAATAACACAGTTTGATTTATATACTTAGTTATCAATTGTAAATCGAAAGTTGCGATCGAAAGTCGTATTTTTTGTAATCTCGGTTGTAATTTAAACACGGTGTGAACAAAATATGGGCCGAGGCGTTCATTGTACTCTAGAAAAAAGGAGTATCATTTATGAGAAATTTCCAAGTCAGTCAATTGTTCGCGATAATAATGGTATATAATGCCATTTGATTGATTCGAAAGCCCCCCAACAAAAAAACGTCAATACGTATCGACAGAAGGATCGTTAAAACGTGCAAGAGGGATCCTTTTAAATCGTCCAGGATCATTATGACAGAAATTAATGAAGAATTCTGTGCAAATGTCTCGAGCGGATTTGTAAGAAGAAGACTAAACGATGCGAAGTGGTATGGACGCGTCAGCAGAAAAAAACCGTTGCTTTCAAAAAATATATTAGACCTCGATTGATGTTTGCCAAGTCCCATCTCAATAAAGACGTTAGATTTTAGAAAAAGGTGCTGTGGAGCGATGAAACAAAGGGTAACCGCATTGGACCAGATGGAAAAACTTTTGTTCATCGCCCCAAATGCCAGCCATTCAATTCTAAATACACAATTAAAACTGTGAAGCATGGTGGCGGAAGCGTGATGGTCTGGGGTTCATTTTCTTGGCATGGAGTGGGTCCAGTGGTGACAATCGATGGTAAGATGGATAAGTTCGGGTAACTCAATATCTTAAAAAACACAATGGAACAATTCTCGTTCGAGTCAATGCCTGTTAACTGGATTTTTATACATGATAACGACCCAAAACATACAGCCAACGTGGTCCAGGAGTGGTTTTTACAAGAAAATATTAAAACCTAGAAATCTTATGGAATGATGTCAAGGTTAAGATTAGTCCAACTAAATTTAAAAATTCGGAGGAGCTTTGGAATGGAATTCAAGAAGCGTGGTACTCTATCCCCCAGAACAGATGCCAAAAATTAGTTGAAAGTTTGCCAAGAAGTTGCCACGCTACTCTGAAAATTCGTGGTCAACCAACAAAGTATTAACTTGGTTAATATAGAAATTGTATAAAAACCTATGTTTCGTTCCTCAAATTAAGATTTCTTAACAGATTTTCCAATGTGTGCTATTTCTGTGTCCACCACAAATTATGTCATCACAAATTTAAATATTTTTTTTTAAATTCAACTCATATGAATTTAATTCTAAGTTTTCTATTTTTTGCACTTAAATACCTTATTGAGCTATCCCTGTAAATAAATCAATATTGTATTTAATAAGTAAACAGTAAACAGTATTTTCAGAACAAACGTCATGAGTGTGCTATTTCTCTGTTCATAGCTGTATATACTTGCACTGACGTGATTCAGACCTACCTACCGAATATAGCTTGCAGAGAATTATTATAATCTTGAAAGTGTAAATTTTGCCTCGACTTATATGCAAACATATATCAGCGGCAAACAGGAAAAGACTTGCAATAGGAAAAGAGAGAATATTGAGATGAAATAGCTATAAAACCAGCCACAAATAGGATAGGTGTTCACAGGATGTTGTTCACGGTCTTCTCAACAAAAATAAAAATAAAATTCAAAAAGATTTTTTTTTTTTTTAATAAAAATATACATTGTCACTAAAATTAAACTTGTCCACAAACTATACAACTTAATAGTCCAAAGATTTACTTGACTAGCATACCGATAGCTTTTGTGGACACGGCTAAGAACCTTGGAATAACCTTCAACAAAACTCTTACTTGGGATAGCCATATCAAAAATATACTAGGTAAGGTCTATGGTAGCCTGCGTATGCTTTGGACAACCCATTATATCACTCCAATTAAAACTAGGACAATTCTAGCGAAAACTTTGTTAGTTCCCTCAATTCTCTTTGGTTGTGAAATATTTGCAAATTGTGATTTCGAACACAAACGTAGACTTAACGTTGCTTTTAACAGTATTGCTCGATACGTCTTTGGACTAAGACGCTATGATCATATCTCAAGTTTTTCCAAATCAATATATGGAATAACCTTTCAAAACTTGTTAAATTTTAGAACAATAACACTACTGCATAATGTAATGCAAACTCGACAACCATCGTACCTTTATAATAAAATTCCTTTTTCGCGATCTACAAGAACGAATGAACTTGCACCAATACGTTACAATTACTTGGTGTCCAAAAGACAATTTTTTATTAATGCTTTCCTGCTGTGGAATTCCCTTCCCAGAAGTATCAGATTGATAGGTGGCACATATCAGTTCAGAAAGACCCTTGAGCAGCATTTAGAGACGCTTTGATGATGAGTTTTATTTTTTTTTTATATTATTTCTTATGTTCATTATATTAAAAATGTTACCTTATTGTTTTAAATCAAAAATTATTTATTTTTATTAACTTAAAATGTTTCTAGTTTCTCTTTTTTTTTGTAAAACTTAGTAACCATATATATTTTATATTCACATGGTATTATATACCGAAGCTTGCACTAAATTATAAGATATTGTATCTTCCTGTGTTAAGACTTATACTTAAATAAATGAAATGAAATGAAATGAAATAAATAGTATATACATATTGCTAAATTTTTACATTAACCCATTTCTCTTCTTATTTCTCTATAATCCTTTTATTTGCAGATTTTCATTTAAAAAAAAAAATATTCCCAAAAAACCAGTTAAAGGAATAAATAAAATTCTTTACAAATCTCTTTCTTAAACTTAAAACTGCGCCTTCAATTTGATGCACATAAAGGTACCTATGTCTTTTTCAATTAGGTTCGTCTTCCTCTTTTTTTTTTTTGTCTTGCGTGTGATGTGAGACCAAAACAAATATTTACCTACTCCAAAATAAGAGGAATAATAATCAAACTTTTCTTGTATCCCACCAGGTAAAAAACTGCAGCACAAACAATTAGATGTTCCTCTTTTCTTTGTAACCATTAAAAATCTGAAATCGGATAGCCCAAGACAATAATTAATGATTCACTAATTATTTAGGATTACGCAGGATAAAATTGTATCACAGGAATGGAAGGACTCTCTTCATATTTAAGTTTTTCACTTCACTGAAGTTCTTTGATTAATGACTGTTGAAATGTAAAAACAAGATCGTGAAACAGATATGTCAGAAATTGTAACAATTCAAAATGTAATAAAAAAAAATGAAGGATCATTGCAAGGATCGCGGTATAGTTGGGTGCATTTCTATTCTCATAAAAAAAATAAACAAAAGGGGACGTCGCGTTTATTTCATTTCAACTGGATATCCCTTTTTGGGCGAATGCAAATACGAAATAAATTTATTCGCGTTTTAATCCTTACATACATAGGTAGATACAAGTAAACCGCTAAGAAGATTAATTGTTTTATTATTGGCCGCAGTAATTGCATAGACATGGGTTGGGTATTGGGTTTGTTTGCATTCCGCGACGGATGCCATTTCTGTGTTGATTTTTCCGCTTTTCTCTTTTTTTTTTTTTAATTGTTTCCCTCGAGGTCTGGCATGCATTGTTGTGTGAGCCTGAGCTTAGGGCTGCACTAATGCATATAGTCTTGGCATTGTTATACTCAGACATAGGGGAGACAATCCTTTTTTGGGACACTTAATCAAATTCTGCATTCCACGCCTTGTCGAGGTCGAGGGGCAAAAGAGGTAGAATCAGAAAAACGATAAAAACTAAAAGACAAACAATGTAGATATTTCGGTATTGGACATAATGAAGGATTTTAGCGGCCGGCATTGCAGAAGAAATTCATCCAGTACCTAAGTGATGCAGCAGGGTCTTTTCACCTTCTTAAATCATATAGGAGTTGCCATCATTAATCTTTTGAATTCTTATAAACTTGGTGTTGGTAAAGACATTCAGAGTGTAGTATTTTTGTTGACTGCTGTGTTAACTTTTAAATGTATATTAATTTAAAATGTTTATGGTAAAATACTCGCATTCATCAGCATTGGTCATTTTTTTTTTCCTGGTCTGTGCCCAAGTTCTGTAATTTAGGCGATATCTTTTCGCGTCGTTAAAAAATGAAACGATTCATTCCTCCCTCATCGCGTCTGGAAAAAATAGGGTTTCTGTAAGTCTTTGCGATATGGTCAACTTTCAATCTCATTTCAACTGGACTTTCCATTGGAAGGCGATAAGTTGAAATGTCAAAGTGACAATTTCTTGCCATTTGTCAAATAAAACAAAAAATACAAAATCACAAACAATTTACGTTTATTTCCTTTTTGCTAATTGATTTATTGAATAATGGTAAGCAAAACAATTTGTTGTACATATATACTTACATATATGAAAAAATTAAATACATTGAAATGTATTTTGTGTTATGTCTTAGAGTTTATGGACTCCTATATATCGATCTATTTATTTGCTAAATAGATGCGACGGATTTTGCAATATCATGCGACGGATTTTGAAGATTACAACAACGAAGAAGGGTGGCTGGTGCATAAGCAGAGAATCTGTAGAACAGGAGGAACAAGTCATAGTTCTTTGGAAACAGATGAAAGATGTTGCTGAAGCCTATCAATTCTACACAAATGAAGGTGAGCCTTGAGTCAATGAAAAGTGGCTTGAGTTAATTCAAAAGACGGATCTGATGAACCATTTGCACCAGGCCTTGCTTTAGTGACATCGTGACTAACAGTGTGAATTAAATTCCTATTTCCTATTTTGATATATTCTCAACCTAAAGCAAAAGGCAGAGAATTTCATAAGATCATGAAATATTGACTTTAGAGGTAAGGCTTTACGAATAGTTTTTTTTTAATTAATTTACCTAGCCTAACTGGTTTTTCTTCAACTAGGAGCAGAACTGGAGCAACTTCCTAAGATCGAGCAAAAGGAAATGGTAAACAAAACCCACCTAGTGTGCAAAGAAGTGTGGGAAGAGTATGTTGAAAACTTGAAGCACAACAATGTCACCGAAACCAAGTTTCTTCCGGATTTAAGAGGGCTTATTTGCTTCCTTTCGACCGGCAGGACATGGAAATGGACAAAAAAGAGTTGAGTTAGGTTTTATTATTAGGTTTTTATTCTTAAATTTCTATAATCATAGATAATGCAACCCAAGAACAAGACAAACAGTGATTGGCAGTGTGTTGAAGTACCTAAGCAGTTCAATATGTCTTCTCAAATGATTTTTATTCCTCTATCTAAAAAAAGGTAGGTACATAAAATAAAATACTATGTTACAAATTTCCTTTGAAAGATTTTTGAAAAATGGACATTCAAGGTTCGACGAGTCTTGGCTTGATTATATCCCTATTTTTGAAACATAGAAACAATCCAATGTATGCCACAATAAAAGAATGACATGTAGAGAATTTATTTTAAATTAAACGATTAAAAAAATTTACAAATTTTATTTATTTATTATTATTAATTTATTGCAACGAGCGTGTTGATGATGAAGAATGTTTGTTGCTGCTGATGCATCAGTTGCTGCAGTTGGTGATGTGGTACTGTTGAAGTGATCTTCTGCTGACTGGTTTATATACACCTCTTAATAAAGACACAAATACATCATAATAGCTCCACTAACTTCCTTGACGCGTGATTACTCAAAATGCTGTTGATGACATTAATTACGTAATATAATTTATGAAATGTATTACTTTACTTAACTAATTGGTTCTTAAATGCTTCTTTCCGCCTGCTCGGAAGTAGGTGATAAAATTTGACGTACAAAATGATAATTATATCGCCTTTTCACCATACAGAACACCGTTTTATCGCACTTTCCAGGATTTTAGTTCAAATATGTTCCAAGCGATAAGATTATCGACTTTCAAAGTTACAGAACCCCATCGAAGCGATAAAATGAGTTTTGTTCCAATTTTCATCGTTTCTCGATAAATTATATCGATTTGATAGTTACAGAACATGGGTCCTGGATGTAAAGTTTTTTGTAACTAGCTATGTGGTTAAATTTTGCAAAAATGATTTTAACGTTCACCGGGATATTTCTTCTATCTATTTAGCTTCATAGAATGGTGTCTTAGGTGATTTTTGATATTATAAAAGAAGAAAGTACTTATACCTACCACTTTGTCAACATGAGTGTGTGTGGTGAGCATCCACACAAATCGCCAATTTTTCATGCAATAAAGGACAAAAAAGCAAATTTTAAAAACTATAAGCTTATTAATAAAATTAAGAAAGAAATATGCATTAGTTTTTGAGTTTTTGAGATAACAATGAAATATGGTCTATAGGTCCAGCAATTCTGACTATCTGTCTTTCTGTCTGGATGCATCGAAATTTATATAAACTCAGAAAAAAAAAATTCTGCTTCATAAGTAAGTAATATATTCTGTTTACCATTAATTAAAAAGCCGCAAATCAGAGAAAATAAAAAAAAAAAAAATTAAGTTCCCGAAAATTCATATGCTGGTAGAGAAATATTTGCTCTTCAAGAGTCTAACTTCTAACATCAACTGCTTTTTTTATTTTCTTTTTAATTAAAGTATTTAAGAGAAGAGTTTTTGAAAAAAAAAAAAAAAATTACTAAAAATTTGGAAAAACAATTGAAAACATTTCAAACATTTTTGATTTTAAATTAACAAGACCATTAAGTTTTTGAAACGGAAAAAGTACTTTTTCTTACCAAATGTTTAAAAAAAAAAAAAATAATAAAATTGTTTTTTAAAATTTAAAAAAAATAATAAAATTGTTTTTTAAAATTTTTAGTAAAAATCATTTTTTTCAAAAACTGTTCATTAAAAATATTTTTTTTACATAGAAAATAGAAGAAGAAAAAAAACTAATCACTAAAAAAACATTATAACCAATAAAATAAATAAAGCAAGATATTTCTGGGTTTCCAAAAAGGTAATACACTTTGTTAGTATTACCGTTGTTTTAAGGACTTAATGTTTTTTATATATGTTTTTTTTCTAGAAAAAATGTCCCTTCCGAAAAAATGAGGGGTTGTAGATGGCCCCTTACCAATCTATTTTGTTTGCATTGATTCAACTTTCGTATATGATGAAACTTGAGATTTTGTTAGACTCATTAGAACCGTTGCGCGCGCCGGCGGTGGTGAGCGGGAGGGCAGAGGAGGCTTAAGTTGTAGGGTTGAGCTCACCACGGGTCACTTCAGGATCCTAAAGAGCATATATTTCTATGCCAGAATTTTTATTTCAGAAAATGCTAATTATCAGCAACTGCCATTAGAACTCTTGTTTCTTTCATCCGCTATCTTTTAAACGGCTGAACCGAATTTGAAGATTTTTTTTTATTTTAAAAGTTCTTCAAAGCCTGCCTTATTAATACTTCAAAAAAAGGAAAAATCAGATCAACTTTGATAAAATATTATGTGAGTGATTTGTTGTCGAGGCACGGTGAAAAGGTAAAGAATTTCCCAGTCGTTAAAACGAAGGTAATTTGCCACAACAGTAAGTTCGTGCATCCCAAAGCCAACCGCTCCCTTTTTTTTCAAAATTTTAAAACAAATCAATATAAACTTTCAAAAAACCTCAAAGTTCAAATTACAAATTTTTAAAATCACTTTTAAAAAATAATACATAATTAAGAAAAAAAGCAAGGGGTTTGTCACTAGCCAGTTTTTTCAAATGACTTCATATGGTTTCAGGTGATTTCAAGCAGTATTTAAATTGATTTAAAAAAATTTAGATTGCACTGATTTCAAATAGGTAAACTTACTGCTTTGAAATGATTGCAAATTAAATCAAGTAATTTCATTATGATTTCAATTCGTGATTTCATTATGGCATTTTTGATTGCAAAAAAAACTTAAAGTGATTTTATCACTTGAAATAGTGATTGCACCGGATTGCAACGTGATTTCAAATAATTGCAAGTATAAGTGGTCCGGTGATTTCATTTGTGACAAACCCTTCGGAAAAAAGTTTAAATTCGGAAGTAAAGTTACATTTTGTCTTAAGGAGTCGGAGGGTGCCACTGCTACATCTCTGTATAACCATTTTTAGAACACCATGCATTTCGGTTTTGTTAGAATAATAGTAATAATATATTACTGACTCTCAATTAGCGGAGTAAGTTAAAATATGTGGCTTATATGATTTTCTACAAAAAGTTTTCATCGTACCATCAACCAATTTCGAGAAAAAGTGTTAAATTGTTACAAAGGCTGTTTTTAGACAACATTGCACTTTTTCACTATTATATTTGGCGCTTCTTGCTTAATTTTTTTGTGGTTTTCCCATTAAGCCTATAATCCAGAGAAAAAAGAATAAAATGCATGACTGGGTCGCACGAACTGTTGCAAACTATGGGACTAAACAATTCTGATTCATTCATTTGAAATTATGTATCATCATATTTTTCGTTTTATGTTGTAAAGCTAAAATCTTTAAATAATGCCATTTTATGCTGCATATTTAACTTATGTGACGTATTAAATATGAATGAAATCGGTTCAGCCGTTTTGAAGTTCCGGCCAAATTTGTAAGAAGCCATTAACACCAAATCTTGATTATGTGCATTTTTAGTCAAAATACTGAAATGCACTTACATTTAAAATCTTGCTAGTATAACGTACACAAAGTTTCATCAAAATCGTATGAGACTTTTTCGAGAAAATTCGGAATTAGATACTTTAATTTTTTACTTCAGCCATTGATATTGACATAAAAAAGCCCGCCTGGCAATGCTTGCTTAAATCCACCAAATGACCGGAATAAATAATTTCTCATGATTTTTTTTTTGTGTTGCCAATTCTTTGTTTTTCGTGAATTGGAGGCTCAAATATTTTAATTAGATTCCCAGATGTGGTTTACTGTGCTCGCTGCGCTACTGCCAGCCACGACAACGGTGGCGGACAGTGTACCTGGCAGCCTGAATGTCTGCGACTAAAAAAGTCGTGAGCATTGGCAACTAAATGGTGCTTAATTACTTTTCGCTTGATAATGGGCTCGAGCTAGCTATACTGGCAGTGAAGGTGAGTGCCGCTGCACTGCATTTAGGTATATAACCAATTACGCGGATTGCGAGGTTGAATTTGGATTATTTCTTCTGAAATTACATAGGCTCATACACACAATAAGGCTTTTGCATTTAACTTTAACTCTAACCTCTGACTGCTATATTTTCGGTCGAGTGACTGTTTGTTATTTAAAGTTGGAATTTCCATTTAAGTGGATTTAGTAAACGGATGGGGAAGGGATACTTTTTTATATAATTTGGTATAATTCACATTAATTAATTTAGTGGTGTAAAAGTTCGTATTAAGAGAGATTGAGTAATCTTTTGCAATTCTTTCATTTTGGTAATGAACGTTGAAATTAATGGAATGGATATAAAATTTTGTCTGGGTTGAAACCGTGCAAAATTGTACCTTATCACCCTTCATTTGTAAAGACATACTTTCCTAAATATGCCAACTATCGAAAAAAACAACGTTTTTTGAACAAATAATTGTCAGAGCTATAACAAGACCAAATCTAAAGTCAAATATTTGTAGTTTAAGTTTAACCGACATCAGAACCATGAAAAAAAATCGTTAAATCTGTCGAAATTCATAATTTATGGAAATCCTGAGACAGGAAGCTTCACTGTAGAAATCGAGAAAAAGAAAAAAATCGAATGAAACAAGGAGATCTCGTAAGAAATCATGAGGCTGCGACATCACTGTAGAAATCCTAGTGAAGCTTGTTTTAGTGTAAAGATTTTAAGAAATCTTAAGGTCTTCAACGTAGAAATCTTAAAGGAGTAGGTTTCACTGTATACATTCAGAAACAGCAGCGGCTTCCCTGTAGGAATTCTAAAACAAAGCTTTTTCCTGTAGAAATCCTGATAGACCAGCTGGTTTCACTGTTTGGTAGGATATAAATATTTATTACTTTCAATTTGTGCATTCAAAATGTGCGGCAAGAAATTGATATGATAGTGGGATTCGGAAGATCAAGTTGTTTTGGTAACGTTATCGCATAATAAACAAATTGTGTTATACTGCGTCTTATCAACTTTATCATAACTCTTCATATCCGAACATAGATTGGAATGCAACAGTGCCAATCGTTTGCAGAATCTAAACTGTAATTTGTGTTCTTATCAAGTTTAAAATGCGCAAGGAGTTGCGTACAAGCCTCAAGCTCTAACTGCCCCAGGAAATCATAGCAAATGAACATATTATAGAAAACTCCTTTTGAAATGACACAAATAGCACAAAATTACTTAAAGAAGGATTTAAGATATTGTTAAAGAGATAAAAGGTGCAAGTGATGGGCGATCGGGTAGAAGGAATTAAGAAGCAAAATGTATTCTTAAAATCTTCTTAAATCAGAATAAAATCTTCTTTAATACTTCGTTTACTTCTTTTAAACTTCTTCTTAAGATCTTCTTTACCCCTTTAGTTACAAGAAGTATTAGGTATAAACATTTCTTGCAAAAAAAAAAAATCTTTCTTATTTTGTTTATTTGCATTTATTTATAATTATTGTTTTGATCTTATTTATTTTTTGTACTTCATTATTTGCATTTATAACTAATTTACCGTGTTAAGAGGAAGTCAAATTTTTTTTATCAATTTTTTTATTAATTTTATTTTATTATTTACCTATACTAGAGATTGATAAGAAGAATAGGTTCTTGAAGAACATACTCGAATTAGTTAAGAAGATAAAAGGAGCCTTTGATTGGTAGGTATGGGTGATTCCGCTAAAGACGACTTTCGGCATTAATTTCCAAATCACATTATTTCCTACTTTATTCTGATGTCAGTACAAAGAAAATGATCTTAACTTAATAGAAATATGTCCGTTTTTCACATCATCAATAATTTAATTTTCTAACTCGGTTAGAAAAATAAATATTCCACATATTTGATAATTTGTTGAAAACTTAAAATCAATGTCTTACAAAATTTGCGAAAAACATTTACACACTTTAAACCATTTTAAAATTATTAATCGTGTCATATATTAACCAACTAACAATTTAGCTTTTATAAGGTCCAAACTTAAGAATTTGACAAGCAATAGCTAGTATAGAGCTCGTATAAGCCAAATTTTCGCAAGCCACACATTTCAAACTTTAAGAATAAAAAAAAAAAAACAGCTATAAGGCCTTTAAAAGGAAGTTTGACAAGCTCTATACAAGGCTTGTAGATAAAGGTTCAAAATAGCCTGTATTAGGCCTTTCGTAGTTGTTTACTGATAATTCAAAAGAAAATAGCTGCTATAAGGCTCACCACGACAAGTCAATGCAAACAACTTATGAAAGGCCTGTCTATAAATGCTATTTAAGAATTTAATTATTCTGCTTGTATGTCAGTCTTACAAATAAGCTCTTAGCAACAACATTATAGTTTTAAAGAAAAAAAAAGAAAGGTAAGTATTAAAAATCTTTAAACCGAAAAGAAGTGCCTTTAAAAATAATTTATTAATATGAATTCTAAAAACTAATAAAGATAATTATCTCTCTCCCTTCACCGTTAACATTTTCTTCGTATCATTTTCTTCGTATCATATTTTTCTCAACAACAATGTGGCGTAGAAGTAGAGTGCTGGAGTGGTGCGTGGAAGTTCTCTATTCTTAGTCCAAAATTCAGGTAAATAAACACTTTTCTTTTTTATTTAAAATATAATTTCAATCTTTACAGAATACAGTCAAAATATTTTTGGGCCCTGACTGCGAATTAGGAAATATCTAAAAATGCAAATACAAAAATAAAAATATTGCTTAATGTAATAATATATACATTTTTTTTTTAATTTCTTAATATGGCCTTTATAAGGCATTATATAAACATTTACGGCAAGCTGTTATTGATAAAATGGCTTGGGTAAGGCTTTTTACAACGTCCAACGCAAGCTATTAGCAAAGGCGTCATTAAAATGCTTGGGTAAGGCCGCTGTCATTAAATGGCTTGTATAGAGCCGTTTTATAACATCCAAAGCAAGCTATTGGCATTAGCTGCCACAGAATGGCTGGCAGAGAAAACGCAATTGCATTTCATGAAAAGCTATTTGCTGATATAGCACCTGCCACCATCTTATAGGAGTTATGTAGCTTGCGCAATGTGCTCCAAAATAACTTGTATAAAGCCTTTTACTATTTCTATAGCAGTCTGAAAATAGCTTGTGTTGAACCTAATAAAAGTTAAATTGTTAGTCGGGGATTTGGAAACAAAATTTTAACACTAAGTTAAAAACAAAAATAAAAGTCCAAAATATTATTTGATAACTTATAGCTTTCATTTCAGTGCTCATAATGACGTTTAAATTTACCTAATTTAGACGCGTTGCACCGGCGATAATATGAGGTTGCACCTTCGATTGATTATGTTATTGCTTAAAAGTGAACAAATCATTGTATATTTTTATTTTCTTAAGGGGCCAGTTATAGCTATCATTGAAACTTATCATTGAAAATTTTCTTAGATAGAGAAATCATGTTTAAGTTTTAAACTTTGCTCGTAGGATGTCGTTACTATCGCAATGTTTTTTTTTTTTACTCTCGTAACAATTATTCTTGAGAGTAATGCAAGAAATATAAAGAAAAACAAATATAAATGTGTGCAGAAGAACTTTGTTTAATTCGGTTCAAGTATTTTACGTTACAGAGGACTAGGGAAAAAATAATTACTCGATATATCATTTAGCGACATCTACTTCGGTGAATTTGAACCTATCTTGATTCCTCTATGTGTATAAACTCGCTTTCTACTTGGGATTATGATGCCTTGGTTTCGGAGCTTTTAAAAGAGGACTCATCGGGTGGAATGCGAATGGAGAGCTACAGATAATGAGATTAATCGTTTGCAATGAGATAAATCTCAATTTGGGCAAAAGATGTGTCTCACTAAACAGTCTTAGTCACAAATATAAAAAAAACATTCAGTTTCAAAAATATATTCAACAAATAAAAGCAGGTGATATAAAAGGCATAGATGTTTTCTTAACTTTATTAAGAACATTAGACTTCTTGTTTCAAAATTTCAATTCCAAATGTCAAATTCCTGAAGTGGAAAAAGGATAAGAAACACTCTATAAAAATTTCCGATATGTAATAAAAAAAAAACATTTATAACAAATTGAAGTAAGAAAATTTTAAGTGATAAATAGTTGTCTGTTTTACCAAAAATGACTGCATATTGTTTTGCCGTTCAAAAAAATTTGTTTCATTTAAATCCATCAGCCGTTCACGAGAAAACTCAAGAAACAAATAAAAAAGAAGACAATAGTTGTCTTGGTGCTTGTCTTCCTTGATGGAAAGCTTTTATAATTTTTTAAAAATAATTTTTTTCATAACGGAATATTGAGTTTTGTTGAAATAAAATTTGCAATTTTCCCTCTAAAGACTATGGTCTACAAATTTTTTATAAAAAATTGGTGAAAATCGGTTCAATCGTTCAGGCATTAGATACTGATCAAACCAGGCTGGCTGAAAAACAGACAGACAGACAGAATTTGCGTATCCTTTTATCAGGTTTATTTGTAATCTAAATATTTTTTTTTTTTTAAAATGGAAATTGCAGGTCTTTTAAACATACTTTATTACACCTTAAAATTAAATTTCATAAAAATCCGTCAACGGGTTTTTGAAATATTGAACTCACAAGGTTTTGGAGTTTTTGTGTTCACTTTTGATAGACCTTCTACATTTTATTACATATGTGAAATTTGGTTGAAATCGTTAAAACCGTTTTCGAGAAAAATGAGGTTTTCGATAACCGTTATATGGCATGTACAGTTATTTTTTGACTTACAGTGACCTATAAAAAAAGCTCTGGGCGTATTACCCTAAAAACCATACCTAAATCGGCATACCCGTTTAGGCAGTAGGTGCCGAGACAGATAGACAGACCGACAGACAGACAGCCATAATTGTAATAGCTTCAATTTGAATTGGGTTAATCTATAAAGTTTTTTTATACTCCCTGTTGCCTCAATAGAAAAAAAATATTTCGATATTCAACCATTGTACATGCTGAGACAACTAATTTACAGTCTCAAAATTTTGATAGCTTTATCTCGTTAGACTGAGATTTTACATTTTTTTTTGCATACGAAAGTTCGAATAAAAGATAAATCTCTAAACTGAGATAGATATTTTTTCGGCCAGCATTAGCTCAGAAAAATGAGATTTGAGACTGAGATAAAGAATTTCGCATACCACCCATCATCATCTTTTGTGACTCCCTGTTAAACTTTTAGGGTTAAATGTTTTCTAAAGTTGTATCAGATGTACTCAAATTCAATATAATATCGTCATTGAAAATTAGAACACTCAAGGATCCGTTAGTTCAGTTAAGACCCCATACTCAGTTTTTTTTTATTCTGTTTTTCTCTTAAATGAAGATTTTTAAGTAGTTTTCCTTCAATTGTAGTTAAATAGAAAAAAAATTTCAATTATTATACTAAAATTATATTTCAAATTATTCAATATCAATCTGTACAAGCTATGTAATTACAAACCTCACCAAATGTAACGATTTTACTACGAAAATGAAAAATCTATCTATCTATTCTGTTGGATCATCGATCCTCAACTTTTATCACGGAACCATTTATATTATATTAAGTTTTGAAAACATTCTGCCGTAAAAACATTTTTTTTGTATATATAATTTCGTCAAGATTCGATAAGTTTTATGTTACGGGCTTCCACATTTCACGGTAAAAAAACTTTAGGCTGCATATATGTTTTTTTCCTTTCGTCCTTGCACTCTTCCGTCCATTAGGTAATGTGTTCAGTTCATTTGACAGATCAGAAAAAAAAAGGTTTTGTTTCTTTAGGCATTGTACAGCAATCACGTATTTCTATACCATTTAAGGCATATTCATTATTCATATAGATACAACATACTTGCATCATCCTACGGGCGTATTAAAATTCCATTTTATTGAACAGAAATCGCAGATCCTTCACTCTACTCACAGTCATGTTTTTTTCCAAAGTATCAATTTCATACTCAATTCAAACGTATACCTAGCTTCTTAGTTCTTATTTTCCACCCTTTAACTGAAATCATTGACTTTAATCAACTACCCTGGCTGGAGCACATCCCTCTCCTTAGTATTTTGATTGACCTTCTTTTCAACGTACCATATCATTAACCCCACCCGCCGAAACAACTAACTTTCTCCAAATAATATTAAAACACAAAAGCAAAATAATCGCGTATGTGCGTATATCTCTCTATTATTTTAAAATAGTTTTGGCAACCGCCATTTAGATTCAAACTTTTGCGTGACATTATCTCGAAGAGGCCTATTAAAATATGTGCGACGACAACGATGAGGACGTTGAAAACAACCCCTGCCCGTGTATTAAGATCTAAGTCCATCGCAGATCATCAAAATGATGAGATCCAAGCGTCCATATAACATGAAGTGCCTCAAGCTAACATTTAAGTATACGAATGTTTAAGCAACCCCCATCATGTCGAGGTGATATCCGGTTCATTTGGTAATTCAAACAAATACCCTCCCGCGTAATCTAGGTGGATAAAGGGTGTTCCGTGAACAACACATTATAAAACATTTAACAACTATTATAAAATACTAAAATATACTAAAGAATTAAGAAGACATTTTTGATGTTTAAACATCTTAGCTCCCGGTAGGTATAGGGAAAAAATTTGTATTCGAATCTTTGTAAACATTGTTAACTTTTGAATAATTACTTTGAATTGAAATCTGACCGGTCTCATGGCAGATGATTTCAAGGACCTAAAACTATTATGTCGAGAAAAATCAAGGAAACTTAATAGGAGTAATAACTTTGTAATCAGTTTTCTTGTGGTTACCGGAAACTATGGAAATAAAGTGCACGACTGTGTCGCACTTACTTGCTCTTGTAGAAGTTTTCTACAAGAGGACTATGGGTACATATATATCCGCACTCCATACAAATGTTGGAAAAGCCAATCCGCAGTAAAATTGGTGCGGATGAAAGTGATTTTTATGAAAAAAAATTCAGGAAGATGCAGATAGTTAACAAATCTGAATTTTTTGAAACAGAAATAAAAATGGATCGCCGAAACGTAACAAGTTTTTTTGCAGTATTTCTAGTAAATTATTGACAATGTCCGTTTTCGAAAACTTCATCTGTGTTTTTTTAGGAAGTGCAACTTTGGTGTCGTTTTTAGCCAAACCGTGGACATCTTCCTAGAAATATAGTCAATACGACCTAGTTTGACATTTCCTCTATCCAACAGCAAATGAACCTTGAAAATCGGTCCAGTGATTGCTGAAACACAGACAGATTAAAATTGGTCGTTAAAATAAATAAAAATGGCTTATTTTGCGGTACAAAAATTGTTTTAGTCAAAATAATTATTTTTTGTCCTATTATTTAGAGTTCCGGAAGTACAACTTCGGTGTCGTTTTTTGGCCAAACCGTGGAAATCTGTTCAAAAATGTAGTCCCCATGACCAAGTTTGACATTTCCTCTATTCAACAGCATATTTACCTTGTAAATCGGTCCAGTGATTGCTGAAACACTGACGGGTTTAGATTGGTCGTTAAAATATGTAATTAAAAAAAGGTTTTATTTGCGATATTAGATATTTTGCGATACCAAAGTATCTCAAATTGCTTTTCTCGTGTGCACTTAAACGCTACCAATGTCAACTTTTGACATCCACGATAATGCAGTTTCAAAAATGGAAAAGTAGTTTTCAATAATAGAATTTTCTGGGAATGCGGATCCACTGCGGATCCAACCGACTCCCGGGGATTGAAATTTTGCGGATTCAGTAATAGGCATGAATAAAGTATAAAATATAAAAATAAAAGGCACGATTGGGTCGGACAAACTTGCTCTTGTGGCAGATTACTGTCCCATGATACTAAGGATAAGGATACTAAAAAGAAATTAAAATATATAATCGCAAGTAAAAACAAAATATAACATTAGTTTTTCATGTGTATTTCACTATAAAGGTTGAGAGATTATTTAAAAATAAAACCGATAGGGAAAATATTAATTAGTCCATACTTTTGTAATTAAAATTAAACAAATTCATTACTTGCTTTTTATTTTGTTTGGATCATCAGTTTACTGAACATCGTAAAATTGGTGGAGCTGTATGAGAAGTAGTATTTAAATAGGGTTAATAGGGTAGATAGCGTTAATAAGATGATTTTGGAAAAAAAAATTCTAACAAAAAACTTTATCTCCGGCAAAAAATCAGTCACACAAAATTTAATCATAATCGATCGTATTTTTTCGAGAAATATTGGATTTTCTAAAGCGTTTTTATGGCAGTTACCGTTAATAAGATAATTTTGAACATTTTGAAAAAATTCCAATGAAAAACTTCATCCTTGGCAAAAAAACATTAACACAAAATTTCATTAAAATCGGTCGATTTTTTTTTTTTGAGAAAAATTTTATTAACTTTGTTTGGCAAGTACCGTTAATATGAAAACTTATTTTGAAAACACAAAAAACACAAAAAACATAACCGTTAGCTACAAATCCATTATACGAAATTTTATTAAAATCGATCGCATCTTTTTCGAGAAAAATGGAGTTGTCTGTAACGATTGTATGGCAGGTAGCGTTAAAAGGCTAGTCTTAAAAAAAAAATTACGAAAAATATCACCGTTGGAAAAAAAAATCAGTCATACGAAATTTTATCAAAACTGACTTATTTTTTTCGAGAAAAATGGAATAATCCGTTACGCTAATATGGAAGGTACCGTAATTTTCAGACCTAGGATAAAAATCAAAAATACGCCTGGGCATATTACTCTAAAAATACAGAGTACCAAGTTTTGAGAAAATCGGCCGAACCGTTTAGGCTGTAGGTGTCGATACATCCAGACTGACAGACTGATAGACAGACAGAATTGTCGGACCTCAAAACTTGCCTTATAGTACCTACCTATAAGCGCAATAAAAATGGCTTAGGGTATAATACGCCCAGAGCTGTTTTTGTAGGTCACTGTTATCGAAAATCTTACTTTTCTCGAAAACGGCCCTAACGATTTCAACCAAATTTCACTTTGTAATAAAGTGTAGAAGTTAAAACAAATAATGAAAACCAAACTAAAAAAAAAAAAATCGTTTAATGGTAACTGCGATACAACGGTACTTTTAAATTACTGTTATCTCGATAACGGTTGAAGCGATTTGAACGAAATTCAGTACTGAAATTAATCTAGTTATTTTAACTTAAATGGCATCAATTTTTTATTATTTTTTTTTTTTTTAGCCTTAAATAATTTTTAAAAAACTGTTTTTGTCAATGCAATATTTCAAAAAGCAGTTTGATTGATTTTTATTAAAATTAAGTTTTTAGGTATGTATAATAAATTAAGTTCAAAAAACTCACTCACTTTTTCTAAAAAAAATTATAAAAAAAAAAAATAGTTTTTTTTCGAAAACCGCTACAACGATTTTGAACTTATTTTTTCGTAAACTTTTTCGAAAATTTTTTGCATAACTACTTCGATTTTGGTTTGAATCTTTGTAATACATGGATTTAGAACTTCTAGTAAAATTTCATACGATTTTTTCGTATATTCTGTTTGTACTTTAAACTCTCAGGTAACTTGCCACAAAAACAAGTTTGTGCGACCCAGTCGTGCCCTTTATTTTAATAGTTTTTTCAAGTGGCTTTAATCAAAAGTGACCAAACTATTTATACCCTTTTTCTACAGTTCCTTTATTTAAATTGGAAATTTTCGTTGGATTTTATGAATCCCTCGTACAAGTTTATGGTTTCGTTTTTGAAAAATATATACGTATCTACGTAACGTACCCACAAGTAATAAAATATTTCCGATTCATTCAGTATCTATAAATCGCAAAAAATCGTTACAGAAAAAGTGTTTTGTTGATAATCAATTGTAATAGGCTAGGAAACAAAAAAGCAGCTCCTTAGAATTATTTGTCCTAAATAACAAAATTTATAAGTATGTAGGACAGCGAACAAAATTTGTGTTCAATTCTATTACTTGTTCCTTAAAATTTTTATTTTTTCTTAAACAAAAAATTTATTTTTTGCATTGCTTTTTTTTTATTAAAATTTTACTTATTTAACTACATTTACTTATACAATTATATAATCAGGCTTAATTTTTAATAAAATTTGATTTTTTTCGTGAATAATCACAACACAAGCACAAAATACTTTTTTGATCAATTTGTAGCACCCATTCTCCTGAATAACTTATAAATTACTTATTTGAACTTATTATTTAATGAATTAACTTATCAATCCACTTATACTATATAAACATTTCTCATATTACCTATTTTTGTTCCTATGTTCAAATCATAAGCAACACATTTTATTATACCATATACAATTGAAAAGTGTAAAGTAAAACCAAACCAAACACATATTTGTGATCACAAAAATATTGTAATGTGCCACAGAAAAATCGTATAAAAGGCCGAACGAAATGTAAGAATATTGCAGTCTTGTGAATAAAGTCAATGAGTAAGCATACAACGTTAAGTTGGAGTAACTTCTTGTTTTTATTGCAAACTGTATCCAGTCGTCGATAAGCAGTAGACAGGCTGAACATTATTGGTCGCCCGGCTCTGCTTCTTCCACTCCTACGTTTCTCACCGCTAAGAGGGAAGATAATCGTAAACACGACATACAACTCATACCAGTAGACAGGCTGAACATAATTTTGGTCGCCCGGCTCAGGTCATCGTCCATTTAAACTACAGTTGAACATCCAACCACAACCCAACCCCGAGAGCAAAAAACCATCACGCTTCAAATTATTATAACAGATAAACAAAAAAAAAAACTATTTTTAAAATTTATTTTTTTAATTTAGTTTTACAATTAAATTTTAATTTTTCCATTACGGCCTGTAGAAAAAGGTTGCAAAAGGGCTGAAGTTACGCAAAATAAAATTTTTAATAAAACTACATATTTTATTATTCAGTTTTTTTAATTGTGGTGTCAAAAATTTAAACAGAAAAGAATTTAGGAACAAAATATACACTTTTTCAAATGTGGGCAAAAATTTTACTTACTTAACGGTATTATATAAAAAAAGTGATATGCTCAGAAATGGAATCATATAATTCCGCGTTATTAAAATATCTTCCCAAGTAGCATTTTGTACCTATTAAGTTACAAATTTATTGTATGTCGTTTACAATTCATATACAGTTGCTGAAAAAATGTTTTGTATGTTTACATTAACTAATTGGATGATTGGTAAACAAATTGTAACACACAAAATGTTGATGAAACAACACATCTTCAAACGTAAACGTACTGTAAACCAAATTTCGTAAATGTAAAACCAATATCACAAAACATTTACATTTGTAGCACTTTTGTAAAGCTATTATCAAAACTTAACTGTTACAAAACGTTTACAGTAAAAAGTCACAGTACATCTTCAAACGAAAACGTACTGTAAATCAAATATCGTTAATGTAAAATCAATATCACGATACGTTAACATTTGTAGCAGTTTTGTAAGGCCATTATCAAAACTTTACTCTTACAAAACGTTTACAGTGAATAATCACAACACATCTTCAAACGTAAACGTACTGTAAATCAAATATCGTTAATGTAAAATCAATATCACGATACGTTAACATTTGTAGCAGTTTTGTAAGGCCATTATCAAAACTTTACTCTTACAAAACGTTTACAGTGAATAGTCACATCACATCTTCAAACGTAAGCATACTGTAAAACATTTCATTTACAGATAATGTAACACGTATAGCATTGATCGGCCATTATAATGTTTCCATTTTTTATCAAATTAGAAAACCAAAAACATTGAAAATCTATTTTTGTTGATATTTAGTAAAAAAAAAGCATGTTAAGTTTTGATTGAAATAAGACTTTGAATTTTGTCTTACAAAATATTGAAAAATATGGTTTTTGTGGGAAAAAAAATTTTGTCTAAAATATTTTTATAAGAAATCATTTCTAAAATAAGAAAGTTTTTACAGGCCCCTTATTTTTATCGACCTTTTTTACAAAACTGGTAGAAAATATTTCTCGCGTTCGATATTTTGCCTTTACTTGCACAAAAAATATAATTATTGATTATTTTTATACCTCCCATATTATAATAATAATTTCAAGAACAAGATGGAAATTGTTTAAGTTTTGGTTTGTATACATATATAGTAATATGATCTCAAATGGCATTACGTATTTACCTATACAGTTTAATATTTTTCTGTAAACGATTTGTACCTAAGTTTGTTTTTATGTTATTTATTTCGAAGTGTTTTTGAACGTTTACATTTGTAAACGTTTATATACCTAGTCCAGGAATAGTATCTGTAAACGATTTGTTACTAAAAAGTAGTTTGTCTTGTATGTGTTTTGAAGAGTTTTTGAACGTTCACATTTGTAAATGTACAAATCAGGTACATCAAATAGAATTTGTTCATATACTGTCAACACGACATTTCATTCCCCAAAACCGTTTACATTTTGGGTACAGTGAGTAAACATTTCATATACGCCTGAAACATTACAGCTACGATGTTAACGTTCAGTAAATATTCTGTAGCTCTGAAATGCTCCTTGGGTTAAGTAATGTTCCGTTAATTTATATACTTAAAATTTGTGATGGCAATTCTGTTTACAGGCATTGCTCAGCACTTGGGGTGCACTTTTGCTTAAATACTCCTATCAACTAGTTCTACAACTATACAAAATTGCAAAGTTTGGTTCCTATTCAAATTAGTTATTCCTTTTGCACAAAATTCCTGGGTTATAAATGCATAGTTTCTAGTTTGTTGAAGATTTAAACGTATTTTTTTTTTGTACCAAGGTGACTGGACTAAAAGGGGACAGTTAAATGTGACTAATTAGTGGATCAATCCTTAAGAACCATTCATATGTTTTTTTCTTTAAACACATTTTTTTTTATGTGCACTGTTAATTATTATTATTTTTTTTTTTTCAAAAATAAAAAAAAAAAACCTATCAAAATGGAACACCCTTTAAGACTCGCTCGCCAAAAACTATAATCATTTCAGATGTCCCACACTCACACACGTCACATCTTATTCAAATAGAAATCTTTTTGCTTTTGATAAAGCTTGAGCATGAGAGTGGGGCAATCTCAGAGTGCTTTAATGACAACGCACAACCAAAAAGAAATGGATATTGTCAAAATCCTTTTACATTTGCAAAACAGGAGCAGTAGCTTAACTTAAGGGTTGTAGTAGCCAAATCACACAGAAAATGACCCAACTCATTTGTGACAAAGGAAAGTCGCTCATTGTCGTCGTCGCCGACGTAGTCAACTTCGTCCCGGAGCAACAATTTCATATTTATGGCCATTTGCGTGTGCGGGTTATCACACTGAACCATCACTACTCCACGAAAATCTCATCATCACCCTCGTATCTGGAATTGGCCAAGTGGCCCACTATCAGCCTCTTGTCCCACTGCAGTAGTTCCACCATATAGTGTGATGCCATTAATAACATAACCTGGGCATCGTCATCCTTGTCGTCCTTCTATCTTTATACATTCTATACTATACTTATACTGGATGGTTTTGCGTGCGTATCATCATCCTTTTTTTTTATGTCATTGTGTTGGTTGTTATAGTTTCGATGTGTGAATATAAATGAATAGCAGCATTTTACTGTTAAGGGTAGCGAGCGATGAGGGAGAGATTAGTTAAAAGTTTGTAATCTGACAAAAGTCTATTTTTGTGAAGCTAGTAAAAGTCCACAAAATTAGTGCCATTATCCCTTATGAATATCACGCTGGCATCCTTTTTGCCTGCGTATGTCGTATTTGTGACTTTTTTTTTTGTGTGGCATTGCTCGAATAGTTTTGAATATGAAAATTTGGTGTTTTTAGCTTTAATTTTTGTATATGTATAGGTCCTGCCAGCTATAAGTCATTGCCTATAGCATAAACTTGCTCTTGTGGTGCCCGACTGGGTCGCACGTACTTCTTCTTGTGGCAAGTTATCATGAAATAAAATTAAATTTAAGTATTTTTTTTTTATTTTTAATATACCTAAAGGAAAAATAAAAATCATATGAATTTTTCCCAAAAGTGCTAAAACTTCTTTTTACAAAGATTCAAGCCAAAATCAAAGTATGCAGAAAATTTTGCTGCCTAAATATAAGTTTACCAAAAAAAATATTCCAAAATCGTTAGAGCGGTTTTTAAATAAATCGATGTTTACTATATATTTTTTATAAATTTTTTTTTTTACAAATTAGAAGAATGCCATTTTTAAGTGGTTAATTATTTGCATTTTATGCACAAAAAATAAAATTTGTTTGTCAAAACGTTTTCCAAATATTGAATTTACAAAAAAAATTAAGCTTTTTTGCAAAATGTTGGTATTGAAATTTGTTCAAATATAGACCTTTAAAAAAAAAATTTGGTTTGAAATCGATTAACCCGTTCATGACATGAAATAGCTCAAGAAAAAAATAACGTTTCCATGGGAGGTACCGTTAATAGGATTGTCGATTTTTTGTTTGCTATTTAACAAAGCTTTTCAAGCATTTCCAAAACCGTTATATGGCAGGTACCGTTAGTTTTTGAGCTAAAAAAAAATTTCAATTTCTCCTCTAAGACCATTCCTACAAACACTACCAAATTTGAAGCAAATCGGAACAACCGCTTAGGTTGTAGGTGCTGATACATACAGACTGACATACAGACAGAATTTTGCGGACCCACATTTTTCGACTTCGCTATCATCGTAATGTCATGTTTGATTGTTATCTCAATTTTTTTTTTTTTGCACGAATGCTTAACTTGCCTTATAGTACCTATAATCGCAAGTAATAAGGGAGAAAGCATTGATTTCGAAAAAGTGACTATAATCATATTGGTCCAATATTTTGCCAAAAGGATAATTTACTTCAAAAGTTATTTCCAACAACAACCGCTATATTTCAGTGAAAGTCCCGCTAAAATCGGTCAAGTAGTTTCTTATCGGTTCTATACATTTGCGAAAAAAGTGTCCTGAGCGCCATCTAGGGAGAAAATGAAATGTCCTAAGTTCCGCGCTACAGCATTATCTTTCCGTCAAAATCGTTAATTTGCAAAAAATAAAAAATCGCGAGCTTATTAACGGTACCTCCCATAGAACCGTTATTTTCTTCTTGTGCTATCTCGTGAACGGGTTAATCGAATTTTATTTAATAAAATTGTTTAGAAAACCCTAGATGATTTGATAAATCTTTGATAACAAAATTTTGCTGAAATGCTTAGTTTTAGTTTTAATTAATTTTTTAATTTTTTTTTTTTTTTGTAAATCCAATATTTGGAAATAATTTTTGTGCATAAAATGCAAACTATTTAGCACTTTAAATTGGCGTTTTATAAATTCATAAAAAAAAAGTTTTATACAAATTATTAAGTAAACACCGACTTATTTAAAAACCGCTCTAACGATTTTGGAATTAATGTTGTGATAAACTTGCGTTAAGGCAACAAAATTTTCTGCATACTTTTATTTTCGTTTGAATCTTCCAAAAAAGAAGTTTTAGCACTTTTAAAAACAATTCATATGATTTTATTCGTATTTTTCATTTTTATTAAAAAAAATATTAAATTTATTTTATTAAATTTAATTTTATTTATTTGGGAACTTGCTACAAGAGCAAGTTAGTGCGACCTATTCGCGCACTTTATTTTTTTTGCGGCAGCACGCGCCGGGTAACAACTAGTACTAAATAATTTGTGAATTGGTCATTCGTTCATCAGTGCGGTTATTATTACCATGTACTTACATCTATAAAAATAAATTAAACAGTCATAAATCAGATATTTCAGCAAAAAATAATGATTCAACATTGCAAAACCAATTGATTTTGATATCTCATTGGTGTTTTCATTTTGTTGGCAATCCTTTGTTAAAATGATATATTTATTGTTGTCCTTGATATTAACAACATTTTACCAAATTGTTAATTAATAATAGCAAATCTTCTGTTACCTTTCCTTACGTAAATCCTTTAGTTGTTTGAAGATTATAGAATAAATTAAAGACCACTTCAACCATTTTGTCACAAAATATTAAAATAAAATACACATATATATGGTACATAAAACATACAAATATGACGTCACAATATCTTATATTGAACTTTCAATTATAAATTTGCTTACCATGTTTGAATATACAAAATTCGATCACTATTAAAATCTGCATGTCCAATCATCAAGTAGTGTGGAGCGAAAATATTATTTAAATTCAATTAATGTGTCCACAAAGCGAGGCCAATTAAACAAAACAAAATTCATGTATAGAAAATATTAAGATGGATTTGTCAGAAATACAGGATAACACACTACCATCAATATACAAGCTTTATTAACATGTATATTATATAAATATTTCGTACCAAAAATCATCTAATCTATGAAAATAAGCAAGTACGAAGTATACTGTGACTGGAAAATATTTTGAAAGGTGGTATAGAAGGATATTTTATATTTTATGCGAAGGTGGCTGGACTGGAATATCAAATTCGATACGAATAGATATACTTCCCATAACACAGTAGCCCGTCTCGGCTGAATGACGCATGTGAAACCCTTTTGAATATCCAATTTAAGCCTACAAAATGTTCATATATTTCTTGTTTCACTTGGCGAACCAAGACTCTCTTTTTACTTATATTATGTATCATTTCATTTAAACTCAGAGAATTTGCTTCTTGTACACATATCCATATATAAACCAAATGTCCATTCGTATCCAAATTAAAAATGACAAATTGAAAATTGATTCTCTCATCTGCATGTGACCCAAAAGGATTGAGACGTTTCGTTACGTTGTTGTGCAACTCCTTAACATTTCCAGACTATCAACCTTTAAAATCATATTTAAATATTTCGGAACAAAGCCGGCGAATAAGTACTCATTAGGATTTATATACCTATTCCTATATTAAATTCATATACCTATCCATCGCAAGAAGGAACTACAAAAACACCCACAATAGTTGGATGTGTCCTTGTCATGGCAAGTGGGTGTGGGATACACAAATGTGGGTGAAAATTTATATTGTGTTTTATTACGCACTCAGAAGTATAGGGTGACCAGATCATTTTTATCAAAATGTAAACTCTTGAAAAATTTACAATGAAAAAATGACCATTTACTCAATACCACGAGCATTGTTTATTTAGTTATTTATTTTTTTTGGTTATTTTTCGATTTGTCATTTTAATTTTTATCTATAAAATAAATATAAAGTTTTTGGAGTCCTTCAAAACGTTGGCAGATTTGACTTCCCATTTAAAATAATCAGCCCTATTAGGGAATCAGACAAATGAGTTGCGGAGGGAGTCTTACTCACTTTCGGTAGATTTGCTATTAGCGAATCCACAAGCCATAAGCGGGAATAAATATCTGTAACGTTGTTCGTAAAATTGGTATTACTAAAAAAGGAAAGGCATCCGCACCACATCCGAACTCCATACAAATGTTGGAAAAGCAAATCTGCAGTGAAATTGGTATGGGTATAAGTGATTTTTATAAAAAAAAATTCAAGAAGAAGCAGATAGTTAAAAAATCTGAATTTTTTGAAACAGAAATAAAAATGTTTGGGTCGCCGAAACGCATAAAGTTTTGTTTGTAGTATTTCTAGTAATTTATTGACAATGGCCGTTTTCGAAAAAGTCATCTGCGTTTTTTTAGGAAGGACACCTTCCTAGAAATATAGTCCCTACGACCTAGTTTGACATTTCTTCTATCCAACAGCAAATAAACCTTGAAAATCGGTTCAATGATTGCTGAAACACAGACGGATTAAGGTTGGTCGTTAAAATCAATAAAAATGGCTTATTTTGCGGTAGAAAAATTATTTTAGTCAATATAATTATTTTTGTCCTATTATTTAGAGTTCCGGAAGTACAACTTCGGTGTCGTTTTTTGGCCAAACCGTGGAAATCTGTCCAAAAATATAGTCCCCATGTCCAAGTTTGACATTTCCTCCCAATGTCAGCTTTTGACATCCACGATAATGCAGTTTCAAAATGGAAAAGTAGTTCAAGTATTTTTAAATTGTTTAATTATGATTTTTAATTATTTAAAACATTAATTTTTTTTTTGTTTTTTGTATTTTCATTTTCATTTAATTAAACGTCCAATATACGAAAACTACATTTTTTGGATTAGCAATAATAATTGAATTTTCAAAAATTATTATTAATATTATTTTTTAGTATGACAACTAAATAGTTATTTTGTATTATTGTTTTATTGACCATACTTTTAATTTTTAATTTTTTGAATTTTTTTGTAAGTAGTTATTTTTGTATTATCAATCAGATAATCAGTCTGAGCGGTCAGATTTATTTTTGAAACACATATTCGTACACTCAACTGTCATAAATTGACATTCGTTCTGACTGTTTCACACACAACGTCAAAATCTAAGTTGAAAGTTATTAATTAATTCTTAACCGTTTGGTTCTTTTAAACCCTGAAATTAATTTGATTAATAATAAATAATATATCATCAGTCATTTCTATTGTTTTGATAATTGTTCAGGAATTCACTCAGAATGATTAGTCACAAATGGGGTAAATTTGTAACAAGCTCTTTTGTTGGCTTTTGGTCAGTGCTGGTATAGTCCCATATAGCTAGCTCGGGCAAGCAAAAAGGGTTCTTTGACCATAAGAGCCGTCACAAAAATGTATACCAGTCTTTTGACGAATGGTGTTAACGTCTGCGGAAAATCGCCTCTACCCTCCCAACCATGGCATCTTATCCGCTTCGATGCCCCTTTACTTTGCATCTTCATTTTTCCATCCTCATTACTTTTCCCCTTAGCACCCCCTCATCCCTATATAAAAATTCTTAATTGAAACACATTATTACTTTACATTTAACTTCAAGAAAATGTGCAACTTTTATTCATGATAATAAAATCAAAATTATTCTAAAATCTGATAAAAAAATTATAATTTATTTTATCTCTTTCTAAAAAGTACTTATTTTACGTTAAAAAAAAATCTATTGGAGCTTCTATACCAAGCTATCCATTATTAAAAAAAAAAAAAAATATTTATATCAAATTAAATGTTTCTACTTATATGTATGTGTTGACATTTTAAAACTACCGCTTGAAATAATAAAAAATATCGATATAGTGAACATGTCTGGGTCTTACATGTTCACTATATCGAGCGTCTACTGTATTGGTGATTTGTTCCCAAATGTTATTGAGTGCACCGATTTTGATGAAATTCAATATTCTTAAAATAGTTCCAAACTTACTTTATAAGCCAAAAAAAAAAACTTTAAAAAAAAGTAAATTTTTAAAGATTATTTTTTTTTTAAATTGATAATTCAATTTTTTTCGAAAAAATACGATCAATTTCAATAAAATTTTATATGAATGATATGTTTTTTTTTTCATAATCAGCTAACGGTACCTCACCTGTCATAGAACCGTGTTTTTTTATTGCAAAGACTACTTTTTGACCGAGAATAGCGATTTCAACGAAATTAAATACTTACTCTTAAACAAAACGAACAAATTTGATTAATATTGTAAAAAAAAATTGACATAAAATATTTTTTAAAAATGTTTGAAAAACCGATAATTCTATTTTCCTCCAAAAAAATACAATCAATTTTGAAAAAAATTCATTATGCCTAATTGAATGTTTGCCAACGTTGATGTATTTCATTTTTGTTTTTTTATTGCATACCTACATTTTTTTTATGAAAAGATTCAAAATAAAATATTCAAAGAACTGTGCGGTCACTTTTTTATCTGTAAGTCACTTTTTAAAATTTTACGTGACAAGATTTTTTAAGTTCAAAATGTAATGAAAAATCAGATAGATGTTTTTTCAAGTATTAATTTACCTAATAACTTTTCTTTGTAACGCTTTAACTTGAGGAATCAATTTTCTGTTTTTTTTTTTGATTACGTTCTGGACTTAAAAAAATTCTTACGGAAAATTTCATAAAATGGCTTATAGCATTTGACCATCTGACCTGAAATGCAGAAAATATTTTTTTTTTCAATTTTCAAACGAATTTCCCTAGTTGTTAACAAAAAAATATCTTGCCATAACAAGAGCAAGTTCGTGCGAACCAGCCTTGGCCCTTTAGGTTTTTCCAAAGCTGATACCGGTAGTATAAGGAATCATACCGCTTACCATACCAAAGAGAAAAATTGTTCATTTATTAAATTAACGTGAGATTAGGGATAGACGAGAATCCCTAAGGCAATCTGATGATCGGCTTGACCACCTTGAGATATCTATTTTTCCAGTCATATATTGCTCGTACACAGGTTGTTGATTTGTCTTTCACAAACTAAAAAATACAGTTGGCGACAAGCTTGTAAAAACTGGATTTAACACTGCTTCTTGTCTTATTATCACTTTATCACTGAAAGAAAGCAATCGTTATTGAATTGAAAAGGCACCTCTAAAAAAAAGTTCACGCTATATGGTCACACTATTTACTCGCATTTGAATGAATCTTCTTAGAGGCAATCACAAAGCAAGGATTCTGCCTAACAGCGACAACGAAGATAACGACGAACGACGATGACCAAATAATATAGACACTGTCAGATACAAGGCCTATGAATAAGGATGATGCAAAGCAACTGTAAAGTAAAGACTCAAGCAAAAGGAATTCCTAACTTAGTTTTCTCTCGTTTGTAATTAAAGTCCATCTTAATGGTTTTCTGGTCTTTTACAAAACCCAATCAGTATGTGATGGGCTGATGAAGGTTTTGAGGACTATGACTGGACTGAGGGATGATATGGATTCGGTTGAATGTTGAACACATAAATGTGTATACTTGCAGGAACAGCACATGGAACACACGTGCACTTACGCAATTTGCTGTACAATTTATGCGACTTGATGACCATGTCCTTGCATGAATGGTCTTAGCAATCCGTTTATTTCACGTTTTCTTCATCTTCACCGCACATACATATATAAGGATTTTGTTGTATACTCGGCCATCATGTGGCGAATCTGCTCTATCAGTTTGCCTCCTGCTGGCTGTCTCGAGGTTCAGTACTATACGGCCACCCATTTGGGTTATTTCCATCGTCTTCGTAATGTTGCACACAAAATTATTTGCAATTTGCATAAACTCAAGAACCAACAGCTTCTCGTTCACGACATGTGTATTGCATGTGGGTGGTTGCGGTGCCTAACAATGTGCTGAAGAAAGGGTGCGTCTCCTTCAACCCCTTTGGTATGTCATCTTCTTGAGAGAACATAAATTCAATTTCCTATTCGGAATAGGTACATACCTATACATATACTTGAAAGATCTTCATTCAAAGTATAATCTCAGCTATCGCATCCTGGCATAGTTCTTTGCCTTCGTCTTAGATAAATGGGGTGCAGTCTCCTACCACGCCTCCGCATGGCACATAGAAACGTTGTTATTGTCCGTAAAGTGCAGGCGGCTGGTACCGAGATTCTGGACACCAGCAACAGTATACTGACCGACCACATGGGGCATTCCCATCGTGCAAGTTCCACCGATGCAAGCAACTTGCATACCTATAGTATCCTTTTGCGTTCATATTTCCTTAGGAATCGACCATATAAGATGTTGTAGTGCTTTGATGATGACGAGAACGAGCACCAGGACTATAAAGGACCTGGTCGACAACAGCAATAGCAACGACGAAGGACGACGACGACGACGACTAGAACCACCACCATCACTATCACCGACAGAGCCATGTTGGTTAGTTTCATTTGGCACTTCGAATTGGACATAGTGAAACCATCCAGAGGACTCTGACAAAGATGGCCGACCAACGCGAATTATTTTGACCATCTCTGGAGAAAATTTTGCATCAGCTAAGAAATTATAATTGAAATGGGCTAGTGAACAGAAGAAGGAATATACGATGAGGATATGGGAAGGACGAATGACGACGACGTGCAACTGCAAATGTCCGCATGTCATTTGTTGTACCAATAGAAGACACCTAACGTATATGAAAGGACATTCTATTCACATCCTATAAGGATGAAAACAAGATGCAAACGAACAAAATTAGAGAAAAAAAAAATAAAATTGTATATAAGTATATACGTTGTATCAAGAAACCAAAATTGCAGAGCTCGAGGACATTGAGGACATATAACAGATACAGTTTGGACAGGGAGTGTATCATCGCATGTATATCTAATATCTATCTTTAGTCTTAACGATATACAAAAGACGAAAGGAGTTGCTAAATGATTTTGTCGGGGAAAACCATATAGACTGCGAGTGATCTTTACATGCGGTTCCTGATTTGCAATGTGGTAAATAAAATCTTATGTATTAAACTATGTGCAATAAAACTGACACAAGAAAAACTATAAAGAAGGTAGAATAATGCTGGTAATATATAACATCCTGCAGATGACGTATAAACGGTTTAATATTAGATAATCGTGAAATGCATAATGTTGTCTAATTAAGATTTTGATGTTTAAGTTCTTAAAAAGTCAATGGTATATGTCTGTGCAGATGTATGTACTTTAATCTAGTTAGAATATAAACGTGCAATTAAATGATCTCATCATTCGTTGCTGAAAAGCTGATCTTTATTATCAGCGAAAAAATTGATGGAATTTGAAATTACAAACAGAAGTAATTGCGACAATATTCAGGCACTAAAGAATTCTTGAAACCATCAACAACCCTCCAAAATATGCAATTTCAATATTTACTGATTTTAATACGAACAGAAAACTATAACCTATGTATATAGTGATAAGATTGTTATTACGTCTTCGTGTTTTTTTTTTTTTTTTTTTGAAAATCTTTCCGTAGTGAAATAAAGCCTAATACTGAAGTGAATCGAAATTTTCCGTCGTCTCCAAAAACACAGACGAAATGATAACGAAACGATACCGGACAAATAATTTTTATGTAGAGTTTCGCCATTTGCAAAAAAAAACAATTTTTCAAAACACATAAAAAAAACAAAAAAGAAGAACGGAAATCCATTTTATAATAATAATAACTACAAAAAAACACGAACAAAATACAAACGTCAAAATTTCTTGAACTTGAACCGGTTATCAACCGTTTTGCCTTGTAGCTGCGTACCACAAAACGAAAAGAAGGACGAAAAATTTCGTTTATGATTTCACTGTGTCATTTTTGTATGGGATTTTTCGTTTCACTTCAGCTGCATACAAGGCTTAGCTGCGGATCAACGCCAATTGGGCTTTTTATAGGTAACGACAATATATCTCTTTTTCGTTCGCACAGCAGAGCCAAAATCAGCAGTTCACGGATGACAGCTGGAAATTTTTTTATTATTGTTGACAAATTGATTGAAAACAAGAGCTTAAATTTTAATGTTGAACGCGAAAATTGTGAATAGTGTATCATTGAACTTTTAATTCACAGAAATTTTAAATTTCTCAGGAAAAAAAGAGGACTTTTTAAAGTTATTTACAAAATACTTATTAAGAGATGTTGAGTTTGCAAGTTTGAAAAAAGCGTGATACATATTTCATTCTGTCATCTATGAATAGCTGTCATTTATTTTTTGACAACATAGTAAAATTTCCCATAAAAGCAGAAGTCAAATCTCACTTCCCATATGTTTTTAACCTTATAAATTCGGGTCTTGAATGTAAATACGAATGATATTTTAATGTTTCTCGATGGGCTATTTTCGCAAAGTTGTCGCAACTTATTGCTTTATATTCGATTGTCCACATATATAGATAATGAAATCAAAAGTTTTTGAAAAATGTATGTTTCGACAAACCTAATTTTTGACGTTGTGAAATTTTTATGACATTTAAATTGAACATGTAGCATTTTCCATTTAAGTCCAAAGCGTCCTCCTTTTGCTTTTTTTTGTTCTTAAATGAACAAAAATTCGTTAAGTCTATTTTTATTTTCCGAGTATATGTATTTATTCAGTACAAACTGTCACAAATAAATTTGACACTTTGTAGTTTGACAGATCCGATTTCAACTTTTGCGTGAAAGTTACTCCTTTGAAAGAATTGTGCAAATCAAATTTTGACATTTGCGGAGTATTAAGTGCTTACTGTCACAAATTAAATTTTGATATTTTGTAGTTTGAAAGCTATATGCACAAAACCATCAATTTAGAATTTTCTCGGAATCTTTAGAGCGAACTGTCATCTTAAGGCGTTAAGTTAATCGTGTATGTACAAATACAAGTAGGTATGTAGGCATACGTTATAGTTTGAATGAACTTTTTGGTTTCAAATAATATGGAGCAGAAAGTCTGATAGTGCTTTTAGAAACTTGAATGATATTGGAAAAGAGTGTGTCCCTCATATGAATGCATATCACATAATTCTGAACAAAATCTATATTCTACGAACAAACCCCATTTACTTTTGTGTTAATTTTATTTGCTGCAAAAATACTATAAAACGCCTTGTACATGAGACGCGACCAGCGAATTGCGAATTGTGAATGGTCGCGGATTTTGTTATTTTATTCACATGAGAGGTCGCTGGCAGACTAATTTCTTTTTGGTTCTGAATAACAAAGAAGTCGTATTACCTGATGTGGTAGTATCTCTTGTATCAGAAAGTCGATGCTTCCAAAATGTTCGGAAGTTTAAACTTCGGGTAAAGTCCGTATTGAATCAGTGCAGCATAAGTTTATTCGCTTTGCTCTTAAAGGCCTTCCTTGGGCCGATCCTTATAATCTGCCACCTTATGAACATCGGATACAGCTTTTGCAGATTCAATCTTTACACCAACGAAAGGTGTAAATAATGATTTAATTTTTCTTCACCAACTTATCAGCGGACAAAATGATGCTTCGGACCTGTTAGCTTCTATTGGCTTAAACTACCGCGGAGGCTCTTACCACCTACGAAGATCTGAACTTTTGAATATTGAACTCCACAGAACTAATTATGGCATGCATGAGCCTCTCACACGGATGAGTAAGTTTTATAACTTGAATGAGAGCCTTATAGACTTTAATTTAAATAAAAATAATTTAAAAACTCTCTTTAGAACCAGTGCTCCACGATCATAATTGTTTCTGTGTTGTATTGTAATAATGTATTTATGTTGTATTTATGTGCATGTGTTTTTGTTTTTTTACCTTAGTGCTTACTAACAACTAACACCTGCACTAAGTGATGAGCCAGTGGGACACATTATATGTGTTGGCAAATCTTTCTTTCATATGTTGATGCTTGCTTTAAGCTCCATTTGAAAATAGATCTGATAGTGTAAATAAAAAACAAAAGTTTTCGCATGTTTTTGATACTATCTATCCGGCGAGCCACATACAAGCAAATGACCCTTAGAAGGGAAAGTCATCCGAGTCATCGTCGAAAAAGAAAAAAAAGTTCATGTGTGTCTTCGTAGTAAGTCACTCTCGAGACAAAATCCTGGATACAGCCCTGCAGCGAATGCACTATGCGCAGACCCTGTTTCGTGAGATATTTCTAAGCTGGTAAGATAAATCATTGGAGTTTTACACACGAATCACGATATTAATCAATAAATGATTGTAAATATTTAATACTATATTCTTTCGTGTTGTTTTTTTTTCGAAAGAGTATTACCTATGTAATCTTTTTTGCTACCTAGTATAATTAATGTATAAGGTAGGGGGTATAAATAACGCCTAGCTAACAATTTTTTCTAAATCTAAAGATTATGAAGCTGCATCGTTTTATCAACATATAAATATTTTATTTTTTTATTTTTTATGTATGGAGAGCATATTTTTCCGAATTTTTAAAAAAACGTCAGACCTTATTAAGAACAGGGGTCTTAATTAGGCCTATTTGTTTTTCATAGGATTGTCACGAAATTTCTATCTGAAATATAACGTGTTTAAATTTAAACAAAAAAAACATAACACTTTTTGAAAAAACACTTTTTAAAAAATTTATATCAAGCAAATACAAAAAAATAGATTCTTCTACACATTATCGTTTTAAACGAAAAAAAAAATTGTTACTGGTAAAAAAAAAAAAACTTAACTTAAATGCACTTCTTGGGTAAAATATCACATAAAAAACTTAAAAAATTAATAAAAAAAAAAATTAATCAAAACAAAATTAATTAAAAAAAATTTTTAGAAAATAAATATTAATTTTTTTTAAAAAATATATAGGTATCGTAATATACTATAAATTTTAATTATTTTATTGGAAAAATATTTAAAATATACTTACTTCATTGAATTTTCCTGAAGAGTATAAATTACACGCGTTTTTTTACACCATTGAACGAAATTCTTTCAACTGCAGGGCTCGTCATGAATCGCGCAGCTGGCTATTTTTGCTTTATATGAGTCTGTATAGAGAGCGTTCACATATACAAAGCAAAAAAAAAAGTCCAGTTATTTGTTCGTTTCGGCGTGGCCTTATTTGGCTCCCTACCTTAGTTATAGTTGTTATAGATTTCGGAAAAAGTATAATATCTAAAAATACAAAATCAAAAGTGCAATGTCGTTTGTTCCTATAGCGGTTTTCTTATTTGCACTATAACCCAGACAGGTGGCAGCTTCTCAAGCGTTTCATTAGTATTTTCTTTAAAGAATAAGTACATGTATATATATATAGACATAACAAGTAGGACAGAACAAAATTGAGATTGGCATCGCCAAATAAAGTATAGACTACAATGGCCATCGCCATCTTGACCAGTGTTCCTTCAAAAATAAATACATATATATAGAAATGTTGGATTGTGAGAGTGTGCAGCTACTGCAGAATCACTCTTAGCTACCAGCAGAATTGCTTTTCTACATCGTCATCGCCGTCATTGTTCACTTCCGTCGCATCTTCTTCAGAATCCGAGAACGCCATCAGTGTATCTGCAACAATCACCACCATTACCACCATATCCCCTCAATCATCGCCCTATACCGAGTCTATACTGATGAACTGCATTAGACTCTCATCCGAGGAGCCTTTCCTGGAGAATAACCTTTGTGCAAACGAGGAGTTTTCCTTTTCGCAAAACTACCCAGAGAAAAGGGGTTCTATGCCAACTAATGTCCAGAATAGAGATGTACGATTACGGAGTATACCCAGTTCTGGGACAGGGACACAAACTGCAGCTTAAATCCTGGACGACGACGATAGTATAAATACATGCGGTTATTCCTTGTTTTATATATTATGTTTATCCAAGAGTCAGCATGGACATAAGGAAGTCGCTGGTATATCGTTGCCTATACATACATATGTATACCTATACCGATATATATAAATTTCTCTACATAAAGTGGTTGGTCCTCGTCATTGACGTTGTCCAGTCTATCTCTATCGCCGTGCAGCATGAGTATCTACGTTGATTATTCAGGAACATCATGCGGGAGAAGAGAACTGATCCCAATTCGAATTTCTCCTTGCTGTGGCACACAGAGACATGGACAGACACCTTTCATGGAAGACGTGACCATCGGATCAGGTGAACCAGTTAGCGGAATGGTGAATAAGACGCATCGAAATACAAAGGCTTTCTTATATGCCAAAGAGAATGAGAAACGGGAAGTTACCGCTACACAGCGATATCAAATGCATATATAGGAACTGGTGCTGCTATTTGGCATGAGGGCAGATGCAGACGCTCCTGATTTTGATGCCGATGCTGGATGATGCTGCTTCTGGATGAGGATGATGCGGCATTCTGTGCAAATAGTGTTTTGTTCGTGTGTTCAGCGAGCGCTAGGGAGTTAAATCGTTTTTGTTTAATAAGGTTGCCCCTCTATCTGCTTTCATGTTAGGCAAGAATCCAAAGTCCATGAATACGGTAAACACAATGATTGGGGTGGTGTGTTCTTCAACATGCTCCATAGTGCACACAGGACGCATCTAAAGAGGATTTTTCTCTCGAGGCGTTCCAATGACCGCATCCTATCTCTCTGCCTGGTTATAATTAAAACACGTTTGCGGCGCAAACATAAGCAATAAGTTGATGATGTATCTACAAGCAATAATGCGGAGTTTTTCTGAAAAGACATCCTATACTGACACCAGTTTTATATTATTACAAGCGGAAGCTGATTTTGTGTTCCATTGATTAAAAAAAATTCAGAAGAAAAAAAATATGCGTTTCTTTTAATCAAAAGGTGCTATTCAATTGAATATCCTTTCATATTACACAACATTTGATCATTAGTATTTTTGTTATAAATAAAAAAAATAATTTCTATACGAAATTAATTTAATTAGCAAACTTAGCAAGTTTGATGAGTTAACTGTAAACAAAAGATAAGACTGGTTTAAAATCATTGGTATATTGTATATATGTATGTAGTTTTGTTCAAAGTTCGAGTTCCAAATTTTATAAAGGCTCACGACAAAATCGAAGTATGCAAAAAATTATGTCGGATAAATAGTCATTTCACAAAAAAAAAAAATAAACAAAGACGTTCGACTGGTTGAATAAACCGATTTTAATTTAATAACAATATTTAATAATTTTTTTTTTTTTGATTTAGGAACATTTTACAAAAATGGAAACTTGAAAAGATTTTTTGTGAAAAATTTTAAATTAGGTATAATTAAATTAAATTTTAAAAACGTGCATAAATCGAATTTTTCGAAAACCGCTCCAACGATTCTGATTATTTTTTTCTCATAAACTCATGTTTAATAGAGAAAATTAGATTTTTGATTTTATTTTGAATATTATCTACAAATACATAAGTTTAGAACTTATAAATATAATTTCATACACTTATGATTTTTTTTTTTCGAATATAGGTATCGTTTTTAATTTATGCCCCTATTATGGAAGACAACTCAACTATGGCTTAGTTGTCATTCTCATATTTGTTATTACCGATCACAACTAGTTGACTGTCAAAAGACAACCAGTTGTCATTCAGCTTTCAACTAACAAAATGGTCGTCTTTTCAGGTGTCTCTTCGTATCATGGAAGAGAGTTGAGTTGTAATTGAGTTGTCTTAAACAACGAAATCGAACAACTGCTTATAAGCAGTTGTCTATACCAACTAATTGGAGTTTATTTTAGATAATTTGACAATACAAATATTATAATAGATTCTAATATGTGATTATTTTTATTAGTATTTTAATTTTTTACTTTCGAGTTTTAAAAAGCTTTAAAAATTGTGTTTTTGTTTTGTAGGTAGGTAGGTATTTTGAATAGATTGTTTATTGTTTTGTTGCTGAAGAAATATTTGATAAAAAACACAGTCGAGGCAAACACTTTATGTTCGTACGTTGAATAGTTTTTCTTTTGTACTTAGGTTTTTTAAATAAACATTAGGTAGCAAGGTACATTATGTACATTATTATGAATGAAAAAAACAATTATAAAATTCTATGTTCCAAATGTGTGCTATTTTTTACCACAAAACTACTTTGTTCGCTTTTTCCTTAAATAAAAACAAATCATATGAAGTTTCCATTGTTTAAACAATTTTTGAATCGTATTTATTAATAGAACAATATTTCTTTTATTTTTCGTTTTTCTCATGGTTTAATGAATTCATGTTTGATTCTAAACAGCTGATTCTGATTTTGACAGAAACGACTCCTAAAAGGCAACATTTTTGATCTACACAACTGAAATTAGTTGTCTTATGTAATACGAATAATTTAATTGGTTGTCTAGTGGTTTAGTTGACTTGTTGACAACTCAACTAAGTTGGCCTTTTTTACGAATCTGTCAAAGCAAACAAATCGATATTGAAGGCTTCTATTAATATTGAGGTGTGAAAGAGGCGACTACCAAATTATGATAACATAGCATTTTTATTGCCATTGTAATAGTTTATTAATAGAGCCGTGGTTAGTAAAAGACGTGTTTAACTTGGTTATTGGTAAGCAAACAAATTAACTCGTATTTAAAATTGAAGCCGCGTGTTTATATGAACGCGTGGTTATATAGCGATTGGTTATTGGTAAGGGCCAAAGAAAATTTTACTCACTGAACTCTGCAGGATATAATGAAATGATAACTTTATAACATGGATTTGATGAATTTCTCTAAATGTTCTGTATCCACAAAACATTCTTGCAACACGCTCACTTTTTCCATAGTTTTAGTTGAATTACAGTTTGCAAATAAAAAAAGAGAACAAATAAACAAGTATGGGAAGTTTTTATTGTATTTATAAATGAGAAAAGTTATCTGTGTTCGATGGCTAAAGAAGCAGATAGTGTTTTTTTTTTATTAATAGGGCTGTAAATGTTGAAAATTGCTCGACTGGGTCGCATGAACTTGCTCTTGTAGCAAACTATGGGATTGAAAAAAAAATCAATTTAAGAAATTAAGTTCAAAGAGAAAAATATCAGAAAATGGAATAAGCGTGAGATATTGCTAGATTTTCGACAAAAACTTTAGATGTCATCTTGTGTATAAATTAACTAAATTAAGTGCTTTACCAAATTTAAATAAAATCGGTTCAGTCGTTTTCAAGCTATGGCCAAATTTTGCAAAAACCGTTAACACCAAATCTCCTTTATGTGAATTTTTAGCCAAAAACCTGAAATGCAGTTATATTAACCGCTCTCCAGGTATAACGTACAAAAAGTTTTATCAAAATCGTAAGAGCCGTTTTCCAAAAAATATTGACAAGCTAAAACCGTTATATGGGAGGTAAGTACCAGTTATAGCCGGGATAAAACAAAAATTCGAATTTATCCTCTAGGGAACCTCAAAAAAGTGCTATATGTAAAGTTTGAAATAAATCCGGCAAACCGTTTAGGCTGACAACCACACATACGCACATCCGCACAGACAGACCGACGGACGACATGACTAAACCTACTTTTTTGGTCCTCGATTTTTTTTTTGCACGAAACCAATACTTGCCCTATTGATCAAGTATAAAAATTAAACTAAACGCAAACATCATTTTACAATGTACGTGCTTTTCTTTTTTTAAAATTAAATGCTGACAAATATAAAATTGCATGATCCACTTTTTTTCTACGAAAAACCTTTTTACTTTTAATTTACTGGACTTTTAGGTTGCGGGTGGTGGACGATTTTCAAATTGAAAATAAATAAATATTTCTTGCTTTTATTTGTTTTTTTTTTTTAGTTCTTATGAGACCTGACTTTTACGTCTTATTCCACTTTCTCAAAGCGAAATAAAACCAAATTCTTCCTTATTTTACTTAATAAGGGAATGCCAAATACCAAATTAATAAGAGCATTAGATTTTGAGAATAAAAATAGTAGATACATAATCTACTTAATTACGTAAAATTTTGAAAAAATTGGTTTGATTTTTTTTGTTACAAAACTTTGAGTTGGTTTTTTTAAAACAATTTAATGAAAACTTATGTTAAAAATAAAATTTCAAGATTTTATTACCCAAGAGTACTTTTATAACTATGTTCACTTGATATTGTATTTTTTCTGATGGTAGTTATAAATTGAAAGTATAGTATGAAAATAACATGATGTTTAAAATCCTGCAAGCTAATTTGCAGAGTTTTAACTCTCAAATGAAAATTAAATCAAATTTTATAAATTGATTTCACATTCATGTGTTCACTGTTTTCTTCTATTTTCTAACTCTCTGGCAGCTTCTAGCAAATTACAAACTCTGTTGGAATTCAGTTATGATTATTATCCAAAAGTTCTTTTGTCCAGAGTAAAAAACAACTTTCAGCTAGCAACTTTCAAGACTGTGACTCGAAAGTTTCTCGCTCTCGCTTTCCTACTCACGAAAAGACAACCATCTTGGTATTGAGATTTAAACTTGTGAAAGAAACACTGAATCAACTGGATCATTCTTAGAAGAGAAATTCGAGTTTTCACTTAGTTTTTTTTTATATCTCGAAAGCGACTTGAACGATTTTGATAAAATATATTTTAGTTTATTAATAAGCTATATAGAAAATGTTCTTCATTAATTCTTTTTTTTTACGGACTCCGATAGTCACAATTCGCTCACCTCGGTGAGTTCGTTTGGACTCCTTTAATTTTAAAGTTCATTGTACTTTCCTTGCTTTAATGACAATTATAGATTAATTATAAATAACGAAATTATCTCTATTTAATTTGCAAATACCACCAATAATCCTATATTAACAAACATATCCATGCACAACCATATCCTTTCGATTTCAACATCAAGCATCATAAATAAATAAACAGAAATTCCACACCAAAGTTTGGAGTGCTCTTGACCTCGAAATATTAATGTATCAACATCAACGGTTAATGGGTGCAATATTAAGTAGGTATATTCTATTCATCGTTTATGTATTTATATATGTACTATACACATTTATATGTTTCAAAATGTTTGTCTAAAGGACATTCTATACGGATAGGGATACTTTCATGGGATAACTTTCACTTTATAAAATAAAACTTGCTTCTTACTCCAGAAAAAAGAAAGCGATAAAATAATGTATTGCTTTGAGTCTGAATATGAAAAAAAAACTTAAACACCTGGAGGAGGGTTGATGTTGTTTCATGGGTAGTAAAAAATGAAATCCTAATTTTTTTATATGGCATAATTTACTTTTATTTTCTTATTTTATTAACTGAAAAAGAAAAAGAAATTTTGTAATGAAACTGATTCCGTTTGCTTATGAATTCAACTCTTAAATTTGTTGTGAAAGGAATTTGGATCAATTAGTTGAAGCTAAGTTGCAATAATGATTTGGTTTTATGACTTTGGATTTTATTTGCGATTATAAGTAATGCAAGTTTTGCATTCGTACAAGAAAAACATTTTTGAGATATTTATTTAATTTGTTAAATACGAACATGGGCGGCAATGGATGAAGTGCGTTTGGCTGTTAACCCAGCGATTGCCAGTTCAATACTTACTCGGGTACATATCATTATTTTCTTTTCAGCATACCTTCCAGCTTATAGGACGTCGTCGCCCAAGAGGTATGTAATAAAAAAAAATATATCGTAAAACTAAAGTGTAGTGCAATTCGATACATTCCAAGTATCCAGCGAGGAAGAAGAGCCTCCACGAAAAAAAATGTATACTCTTGAAACTCAATATCATGTTTGATCGTGAAATTAACGATTTTGTCTTAACGATATCCAAGAAGATATTTTATTATTAAGAGTGTAAACAAGACAAATTCGTTACCCAGTTAAATATTATCGTCACCAAATGTTTTAAAACTTTTTCTATTGAATTTTTCTAGGAATTGACATTCCGAAAGGCATTAGACTTTGTAACTTAAATGACAGTTAAACGTATACGAAACTTTTAAATTTGTAACTTTAATTGAGTGTTTAAAAAAAATTGAGTGTTTAAAAAAAATTAAAAATCATCATCCAATTGAAATCTGAAAACTGAAATCTTGAAAAACCTAGGTAGGTTTTATTCATTCAAACACATGAACAACTTCGTTTCCATTTAGCTATTATATAACAGGCAAAGCTGCTTAAATATGTAACATTCCCAAAAGATATTTTGTTCGCTTTTATGAATCGGAACGAACAGCAAATTTTCTCTTAAAATAATATTGCTCTTAAAACTTGAGAATTTTTCTTTCTTCTTTTGATGGAGACAGAGTAATACAGCAGTAGAAAAGAAAATAAGAAAAAATTAAATCGTCAGATAATACAAGATAGCAAGTATAAGACACATAAATACATTTAAAAAATAACTTCTTGAACTTGATAGTAGCAGGCCATATCGCAGCTCTAGCGACGCTTACGAGAAAAATAAAATATGTACAATATACCACAAATTTTGGGGTTATTGTTTTCAAACATTAACACGAACTTATCTATTTTTGTTAAAAAATAAAAGACATCCGCCAATTTAGGCATTTCTAATTTTAGCCGGTAAACGAAAAAAAAATTGTATTGTGATAGACCGTATAGAAATGAACATTTATATTAATACAACAAAGTCCCAAGTCGATTGGCTGAGCCTCAAAATATCTCATAAATCCACTTAAAAATCACCTATAAAAAGTGATTTACATAAAATAAAAAAAAAAAAAAATTTCAATAGCTAACAATTTATTTTTTTTCAAAATTTTGAGTTTGAAAATTAATCTTTCAAAAATATTTGCTACAACAACTTCATTTAAAAAAAAAAAAGAAGTAGCATTTTTTTTAAGTATTAGCGTTTTTTTTTTAATTCAATTAAATTTTCAATTTTAATTTAATTTTGATTCGGTGTACCAGTAAGACTAAGTCTTTTATAGTACCGTATACAAGGTTAAATTTGAAGAAATAATTAAAAAAATACTAATAGCTATAGAATATTATACTTATAATATACAAATTCCTTATCATAATTTGTTAATACAATATATGTATTTAAAGATTGTAGATTTTGAAATAGTCTGTTTTAAACTGTTTGAATATTTATAATTTATAATTTACATTTGTTTTCGTTTCAGAATTTGCCATTTGTGACCTATCCGTTTTTATCAATTATTTTAGTTTTAATTTTATTTTTTTATTATTAAATTAACCTACTTAGAAAAGTGAAGTGAAATATTTTTTAATATTTTTTTCTGTTTTAAGTCAATTTTTGGAAAACTTGCCCTCCCGGATAACCGGCGGTTTTTTTTTTCTGTCTTAAACTAACTTACCCGTTACGTCTATTTTTTTTTTATTTTATGTGAATCACTATTTGTAGGTGATTTTTAAGTGGATTTATGAGCAACTTTGATGCTGAATATCTTCTCAGCCAATAGACTAAGAATATTGGTGTAGTAATACAATGGCGCAAAACTATAGTCGCCTCGTGAATGACCTAATTAATCTTATGTTAGAAAGTAGAATTATTAATTCATCATGAAAGAAGATCTGTCAGCAGAGGTACACCTCAAGGCGGAGTCCTTTCCCCACTTCTATGGAACATAGTCGTAAATGAGGTGCTAGAAAGCCTAGAAAAAGAAGGTTTCAAAGTGATCGCGTATGCCAACGATGTTGCCATAGCAATATCGGGAAAACATGCTCAAATTCTCGTTGAATTAATGCAAAATGCTCTAAATATTATGCTCAAATGGGCAGAAAAATGAGGACTAGGTATAAACCCAAACAAAACTGAACTTGTCCTCTTCACAAGAAAATATAAAATTCCCCAAATAAGTCCCCCATCAATTATGGGAACTTCACTAAGTTTTTCAGATGAAGCTAAATATCTAGGTCTTATCCTGGAAAAAAAAAACTACATTGGAAAGCAAATATACAGGAAAGAGTTAGGAAAGCTACAGTAGCACTCTTCTCCTGCAAAAAAGCTATCGGAAATAAATGGGGCTTATCCCCATACATAACCCACTGGCTCTACACAGCGGTCATCAGACCGATACTAACTTACGGGGTAGCAGTATGGTGGACTGCCCTAGACAAAGTTACATATCGTGACAAGTTGAGTAAAGTCCAACGGTCAGCCTGTATGTGTATTAGCGGAGCTCTCCGTTCGACACCTTCAGCTGCTCTTGACATTCTACTTAATCTCATACCCCTTGATATTTTTAGCAAACAAACGGCCGCAAGCACAGCCATTCGTCTCAAAGCCATCTCTCAATGGACCGATAACTCAATTGGTCACTCCATTATTCTGAAAGCATTCGGACCAAAATTAAGTCACTTCGACTACTCTATACCCCAGCTAGTTTTTGATAAGAATTTTCAAGTCACCATCCCACCAAGATCCTCTTGGGAAAATGAGAGATTCTTGAAAGATGAATCAGTTCATTTTTTTACTGATGGCTCAAAAACTAAAGATGGGGTTGGTGGTGGCGTGTACTCAGACAGACTAAATTTAAGTCTCTCCTTCCGTCTCCCTGACCATTGTAGTGTGTTCCAAGCGGAAATTCTGGCGATTAAAGAGGTATTATCCTGGTTAACGTGATATCTGTATCGGATATCCGTATATTTTCAGACAGTCAGGCAGCCCTTAAATCAATCAGTGCTGTTTCCACAAACTCAATAACTGCCCGCGACTGTCGATCATCTCTCATATGGAGATGGCAGAACAGTTCAATATTCACCTTTTCTGGGTGCCGGGACACAGAGACATTGAGGGAAACTGCAATGCCGATGAACTCGCCAGAAATGGAACCCTATTGCCGGTTTTACCTAACAAGGTGAATATTGGTATACCTATCGCTACAAGCAAACTCATGCTAAGACTAAATGCCATAGAGAAAGCAAATTTAAGATGGACAAACACTACTACCTGCGTAGCGACAAAGCAAATCTGGCCAAAATTAGATCAGAAACGTACCAAATGTTTGTTATCTATGAGCAGATTACATCTTAGCTCCGTAATTGGTTACATAACCGGACACTGCCTCATAGGAAGACACTCCATAAGACTTGGCTTATTCTCTAATGATTTTTGCAGAAGCTGCATGGACGAGGAGGAGGAGGAGACTCTGACCCATCTTCTCTGTTCATGCCCAGCTCTCTCCCAAAGACGTAAATTACACCTGGGTAATTTCTTTTTCGACGAGCGATATGTCGAACGTTGATATTCAATCTTTATACCGCTTCATAAGAAGCTCCAACTGGTTTAATTAAAGAAATACTCCCTCGCACATTTCGTGGTATCACAACGGACCTATCTGTGGTCTAAGTGTGTCAGTAGTCTTCCCGACAGCCACATAAACCTAACCTAACCTAACCTAGCTCTATCGGTCTATAAGTTGAAAAAACTTTAACATAGTGTTAAATACTTTTTAGGATCGTGTTATTTTGACTATAATTTTGCGCCAATATGTTTATTTTAATAAATTCTATCAGAATATCGGTGGCCGGCTAAAATAAAAACTGCCCGAATTTGTATGGAGAGTGGCAGATATTCTTTGTTGTAAAGTTGTTCCTTACACTTTTGAATAATTTTTGGATACAAGGTAATTCATCGTAGAATAGTTTTTTCTGCAAGAAATTAATCAGTTTTCGATTTTAACTTATTTTATGCCTGCTAGTCTGTGGTTTTTAATTTCTACAGCATTTCTCAAAAAAAATAAAAAATAAAGCTATTTGTCATAATATAGCTGTTAAGAAAAACTTCTTATTTTAAATATACCTACAACAGATTTTGATAATATTGCATTGATTTTGGAGAAATTCGATAATCATACAGACATTCTAAAAAAGTTCGGATTCGCAATTTCCAAAAAGAAAATAAAAATACATTTAACTGCTATTTCGCTATTTGCAAATATGCTTTGAACATTGATTTTAAAAATATGTAACTTTTAGTTGGTGAAACAGGATATTAAATTAAAAAAAACTAAGTTAAGTGAAATAATTTGTTAAACACCTACCCTCCCCCCTCCCCCTCAAAATAAAATCCCGGATCCACAATTGCTTTTGACATTTAATACATATTTGTATTGAGTAATTACATATTTAAGACCTGTACCAACATTTTATGTATAATAATCTTGCATTTCTGTTTTGACTGGCCTATTAAGCAGGTTATGATCGATGGAGTGCGAAAGTGTTTATTTAGTCAGTTTTTTCATAAGAACGCAATCGCCAAAATTGGAGTAATCTACAAAAAACAAAGCATTTTGATGTTTTTTTTTATCAAATTGAATCGAAATTTGATTTCTTAGTTGTTTTGTAAATTAAGCAAAACAGTTGAAATAGTTTGTACCTAACTACAAACATCACAAAACCTTCTGACCCATCTATCGAGTTCAACCCTATAAAAGAAAACCAAGAAAAACATCACCATACACTTAATTACACCCGAAAGGATTTATTTTGCATTAAACCAACCAGAACGCAGTGTTGCGTTAAAAATCCTCGCAGCAATTTACTCTAAATTTACGATTGTTATTGTTTTGATCGTCCTTGCCATGGATCGAACATAAGACAATTTTCAAACGCTTAAAAATATCAAGACATGGGTTGTCTTCTGTAGTGTCTGCCATTCCGTTGCATGTTTTCACAACGCATAAATCAAGCTTCTAAATTAACTTGCACTTTCTGACAGGGTCCTTGGTGCCTTTCTTACACAAAGAAGCATGAGGCGTTCTCAGGACGCGAGCGGAAAAGTCGCATCAACTGTCAAGTTTGAGACAAGGGTCGTCGCGCTATCTCAGTAATCCATTGCTTGGCGTATCGCGGGAAAATATATTGTATATGAATCCTTTAACACGCACACAGTTATACATACATGCATTGGGAAGAATAGTATTTTCTAATCACAAATTTAATTGCCTGGTATTCTTAAACGACAGGGTAGTACGGGATGTTTTTTTTTTTTTTGTTTTGCTTTCGCAACCCCTTTTCTTAATCCTCGTCGGTCGTGATGCTTCTAGGCAAGTTATGCGGTAACCATGATGGAATGCAGGTAAGCGCATTTGATATGCCATGGGTGGCGGGATACTAAGTGACGGCGAAAAGAACATAATACTGTATAAACATGCTAATGAATATGTCAAAACGAAAGGATAAAATATCCTTCTTTATCGTCCTCGATTGTTCGTTCGGTGTGTTTTAGCTGGGATGTTTTGTTGTGTGTCCTTCAATCCACACACTGCGGCGGCGACGTCATCTACGTGACATGATTCCTAACTTCGCGGTTTATAGACAGGATTTCGTATATCTTTTTCTCATCATTTGAAAATGTATAGGTATATATTCAAAGAAAGGATGTATTTGACTTGAATGTCCGGCGGCGATTTTAATAAAGGGAAAATAACAGGATATAGTTCGCTTTGAGTCTGTCAAGCGCCATTGTTTGCACCGACATCCAGACATCATTTTCATAATGGACGGACATTAGTTTTAATCCTTTACGAAATAATTTATTTTTTGCCATTTCACTGTTATCCTTGTTTTTCTTTATGCATTTTTACCTTAATTTTACTTTGTGTTGCGCAATATGTTTGATGAAAAGGATTTCTTTTTTTTTTTTTAAATAAAAGGACTGCGTGCCGCGGAATATATCAGCGGGTATTATATAAGTGTCATGTTAATTTTGTGTTCATTTGATGCAATCATACAGAAGGACATAAGTTTGTTTTTGTTTGAATTTCAAGGTAAAGTTTTATTCAAAGGGATATTTGAATATATTAGAAGCAGAAACAGTAGCAGTTTCTATACGAGCACCTAGATAAATTATTTATCTTTTGCTTTTTATCTTGTTACTCTGTAGGTACATACCCAACCTAGGTAGATATTTAGTTTTTAACACAATATATAATTGTATAGGTACATAGGATAGTATAGGACCTATGACGACATGTTAAAAGTTCTATTTGAGATGTATAGGTTTTCAATGTTGGAGTTAAATGAAAAAAAAAAAATATATATAGTGATCTAGGTATGTACAAGGTAGGTACATATGTACACATAGGTAAACGACTTGTTAGTTTGATGCCCTAGTAAAATATTTAAAATTAAATTAACTACCTATTTACCTATAGCTTACAGACCTATTAAAATTTAGACCTCTATTTTAAATAATGAATCGAAGTCTCAAATTAAAGGGACATTTTTTCAAATCACTCATTTCACAAGTCGCATTTTTATGTCCATGCGTATATAATGTATACCTCAAGAGACAAAAGCTTGCGGCGAAAGTAGGTGTTGCTCTATTCGAAAGTCTAATATTGCGAAACACGACATCTTGTATTTCCCAAACGTTATACTTTAAGTCGCATATTAGTTTGGAAAACGTTATCTAACTAAAATAAAAAAAGAATTCAGAAAAAATAATGGGTCACATGAACTTGCTTTAATGACTCTGATGAAGTCACCCGAAATTTTTATGAAATAGTTTTATTTTTATTTAAGTAATAAAAATACAAACGGAAATAAGAAATAAATAAAAATCGTTTAAAATTTGATTCCAAGTCTTAAGTGGTTTACAAATGAGACGCGACCAGCGAATTGCGAGTTGTGAAATGGTCGCGGATTTTGACATTTCATTCACATGAGAGGTCGTCGGTACCTGGGAATCGTTAATACTCAAACAGATATATTTGAGGTATCGTACGAATTGTTCATTCGCCGATGTGTGTTTTGCGTCCTGATTTTGTCGTTCGACAGTTCGCAGTTGTTGGTCGCGGAGAAAATATTAAAATGAAAGATTTTCTAATTTAAACTGATTTATGTGTTGTTTTGTGTTGATATTTGTTAATATAGGTTAATTTATTACCTTCATCCATAAGTGAAAATTGAAATAAATCGATATTTGCTCCTGAAATAGAATTTAACCATCTATTCGCGTTCGCTGGTCGCATATCATGTGCAAGGCACTTTATAAATCTCTATATTAAGAAGATTGCAGAAATTGTCTATTAATGGAAAAAATGAAATAATTATTATGAAAACAAAAATTCTAAATAGTTGGAGCGGTTTTCTAATAAATCGATTTTTATTAAATAATTTTTTAAAAATGTTTTTCTAAAAAATAGGAAGTAGGTATGCAAGTTTTTAAAAGTTAATTTATTTAACCTTTAAACCATTTTATAGAAATCCGTCAATAGTTTTTTAAATACCTATTCAATTTACAAAAACTGTTTTATTTTTTTTTAAATAATTTTTTAATACTAATAATTTCAATTTCATTTATTTCAAAAAAATAAATATATGTTGCAACTCATTTAAATTTGAAATTATTAAGCTATAATATTTAATAAAAATTAACTCATTTATACCCTGGTTTTTTAATTTCATAAGAGATTTCGATATAATATGTCTCGACTGAAAAGGTAGACCATCTTATGTCAATTTTTAACTTTTTTCAGGATAGCAAAAACAACTTAAAAACAGATTCCTAAAAAACCTTATAAACTTAACTTGCTTAGAATAAAATGCAAATACTATAATGAAATCAAATGATACATAAGATGAAATTTCATTAGTTTAATCAACAAAATGTTTTATTACCGTAAACTTTTAAATAACATTTGAGTTCGCAAAGTTAACGGCAATAACTTAAAAATATTAATGCAATGTAAAAATCAATTCTATATCTTATATAATCTGCATACATTATGCCGACTCCATCTAAATCGAATTTTCACGGGATATCAAAACTAGTTCGAGTTAGAGCGAGTATTGAAAAAATTCGACTTTAGTCTTATACCTATACTGTCTTCTATTGTGGATCCCCACAATATGGCGAAAAAGTTCTAGTATGAGGGAAAATCGACGTATAAGATTTTTTAAGCTAAGTTTAAACTTTAAAATTAAATACGTAATTACAAAAATAGATTTCTTCTTCAGAGCCTTCTTACAGATCTGGATGAATATCTGTTTTTATCATCGGATGACAGATTTAGGTGAAAATCATGATGATTTGAATTTGTAAAATCATATTCATACATACTTTGTTACAAATGTCATACTTTTACATCATTAAAATATTGATGGCAAAATAGACTTAGGTGGAGTGAAATAAGGGCTGCGGAAATAAGACCCGTGGGACTTCATTCCCACTATAACAGGAAATAACACCCGAGGGCATTGATTCCTTTTCAAAGTGGCGATAAGATCCTCTACAAAAAAGCATTAAGACCCGCAGTACCTACTTGCACCCACCACCCAAACTCGCACCCAACCCAATTCCTATAGTGGCCCAGGCAACGGTGTTGCAGGGGGGCAGCATATTCCCACTTACCAATATCAGCTGTTGGGAAATAACACCCGCGGATTTAATTACCATTTTGGGAAGTAATTAATACCTGCAGGCGTTGTTTCCTTTCAAAGTGAAAATTAAGACCCGCGGGCCTTAATTCCGCGGACCTTATTTCACTCTACCATAGACTTTACGTCTGCTTAAAAAAGGCACAGTTTCAATGCTCCCTGGATATTCAGCAATCCTCGAAAATTAACTTTTTCAACAAGTCTCCAAATTTTTTTTTGATTCAGTAAAATTAAAAATTTTGCATTATAGAGCAATCCGAAAAATCAATTTAGCACTTTTCAAAAACGGTCCACTGTGCGGCTTTTCCGTTCGAACTAAACGAATCTTTTGGTATTGTTAGAATTTAATGCCCGAATCGGGAATGAATATAGATCTTCAGTTCGACTTAAATATAAATGATAAAATTAGAAATTTTTATTTATGATTTTTTTTTATTATTATTTAGGTATTGTTGTTATTAATTTGTTCAACAATATCATATTTTTCATCAATTATTGATAATTCACAAGTTACTTCGATCATCTCCCGTCTCAATTATCCGTTGTTTTCTCATTCGAGAAGCATCTTTACTAGGCCTACCCATCACGTAAAATTGTGAAATAAAATAATTTTTAATAAAAAAAAACGACTTCAAAGCGTATCAAAAGAAAACTTAAAAAAAGAAAAAAAAAAATTTACTTACTACCAATTAAGTTAAGGTAATAAACGAGTAAAACATTAAGATATTTACTTACATTATTAAAATAAGAATTAAGATAAGTAGGATAGCACTGTTGATGTTGCAAAATTTATAAATAAATATGTTATACCAAAAAACCATATTAGAAATACGTAAATAAGTATATAGCTGTATAAAGTAGAAATAAGTATATAGAAAAATTGAAAAAAAAAACTGTTAGGTATTAAAATATTAAAAAGAAGAAAAAAAATTATGAAACTATGTATATTTACTTATAAATGGATGTTATTATTGGTTATTGGTACTTGCTCTTATTCTCAAATAATATTGATTTAAATAAGAGAATTTCGGAAACAAAAATAATAGTTAATTACATACAATTTTTAAAAAAATTAGTTTAAATTTTTTTTTTATTTTTTTTCAAAATTTTGATTTTGAAAATTAATTTTTTTAAAACTGTTCACTTAAACAAATTAATTTGAAAATAAAATAAAATTGTAATTTTCTGGCTTTCCAAAAAGATATAACAAGGCTTTGTATCATTCACCGTTGTTTTTAAATAATTTTTTTTCTGATTTAGGTCAATTTTTTAGAAAATTGCCCCTCCCGCCTAAACGGGGGGAAATACACTTAATGTCTATGTCTAGTCTTAATGACTTTAACCAGTATTTTTCTGCCACTTGAAATACATGGAATTGTATTTATATGTACCCCTAAAGCAGAAATGGAGCTCAAATTTACTTCGAAAATAGCATATAGGTAAACTTAAACACTGAACTATAGCTTCATTGAAGGATGTATCTCCATATCCTCCACGGATGTAGAAAAATTACTACATTTCTTCTTAAATCGATTTTTTATACGCTCCCTTTAACGACACCAAATTACATGTGCTTCATATTGAAAATGGAATTTTACCGATGTTTATCGATACACTTTTGATTATGTGCTGACAATTTTACAAATGAGACCTATCTTATTGAGAACCAGCTGAACTTTGTAAGATCATGGAAAAGCTTATATGATTCTGTGAGGAAATCGTTCGATCTTGACATGACAGGAAATACTCAGCACCTATAAAGCAGCAGTTTTACTCGCTTGTATCCAAACTCGACGGAAAATATCGAGAGATTTTCATCAACCTTCTTAGTATAGAAATTATTATAGCATCCTGGAGTTGAACTTAGCCCATTTCCACGATAAACATTCCATGTATATGATATCGAGCCAGAAGGGAAATTCTAACCTTAAACTTTGTTCCTCACAGACCAGACTTACCCTTTGAATGTGGATTATGTAATACCTACACATGAAAGAGAAAACATAGGATATTTTTTTAGGATTATGTCCAATGTACTACGTACGTGAAATAAGACGTGATGCGTTCGCGTAAAAACCAATGCGAAGATGAAGAAGCTATAAATGTTCTCAACGGGTGGCGTCGGCGTGCGCATGAAGAACTAGGAGAATCTTTATAGATTCTTTCGATGGCTTATTGAAATAGAATCCAAACTGATAACTTTTAATTTAACTCGTTTTCTTTTCATATTCTTTTTAAATTATTAGACCGACGACGGACCGTTATAAAACCAAGTCGTAAAAGACTTTCAAATGTTATTATTGTAAACCCGAATTATTTTAATAACAACAAAAATATTTTAAATACTAACGGGTCTGTAAGGCTCGTTTCACACCTATGGGGTTTCATTGGTTGAGGTCGCTATTGGGTTCCTATTGGGTTCTGCCTCCCAAGTATGAACCGATGAAAACGACCTAATATGAACCCAATAGAAACCCAATAGACGCACTTTTGCACCTAATAGCAATCCCCATAGCACCAAATGCTCCCGAAACCCAAGTTTGCATTGGGTTTCTATTGCGGGTCTCTATTGGATTCTAGGGCACACAAAGTAATTAGAGCGTTCACACTTGGAACGTTCTTATTTGGTTTGTTTTAGTTTTCCTCATGTTTAAATAAGTTTGTGTTTGTTGTTTTTCTTTCTCTAGTTAATAGTGGCTCGCCGAATATAGACCTAATACAATCCCCATGTGTGTGATGTGTAAACGAGGCGGAAAAAGTCCAATAAGAACCCAATAGGAACTCAATAAAGACCTAACCTAATTAAACGCCAAAAGTGTGAAACAAGCCTAAGGCACATTCCCTTTTTCAATGCAACAGGTATTGCTCGACACTTTAGAAGGAGTAGACAAATAGGAAGGAATTGTTTTGGTACATTGGATATACAGGGTGAGTCATGAGCAATGCGACAAAATGCTAGGGCGTGTAGGTTGCGTTGAGACAAGAAAAAAATCGTATGGGAGGGGGGTCTATTCCCCTCCGTTTAGCCGGGAGGGGCAATTTTCGAAAAAACTGACTTAAAATGGAAAAAAATTATTTAAAAATCAACGGCTTCATTCACAATGCTGTGCGATACGTTTTTGAAAAGCCAATAACTTTTTCTTTCATTTTGTGTTTAAATAAATCTATTCTAAGAAATAGTTTTTGAAATATTAATTTTTAAAATCAAAATTTTGAAAAAAAAATTGAAAAAAAAATTTCAAATTCATTTTTTTCAAAATTTTACGTAATTAAGTGCTAATTTTAATTTCAAAATTCAATGCTGTTATTAATTTTAAGTCTAAATAAGAAAACCGGATGCAAACATTTTATGTCGTTCTCAAGAAATTAAAAAAAAACCAAAACCTCCTTTTTCTAAGAAAAACATTTATTTTTATTGTAACGAAGCAATTTATTTATTTATTTAGCATTAATCTTAGTTTTTTTACTTTTTTTTTAATTGGAGTTTTATGAGAACGTAATAAAATTAAAAAGTATTAGAATAACCCTGGATTAATATTATTTTCATTGATAACTTCTGAAAACTGACCTGTCAATATTTTTGCCTTGGCCTGCCCGCAGCCCATGGGTTCTACCTGTTATCGGGACAATAGGGACAATAAAACCGCATTTTTTTTTAATGAAAAAAAAAGAAAATTGCAACGCAAGATAAATAAAAGGCATTGCAGTTTTGCTTAGTAATTATTTCCAATTTGAATATTAACTCATTAACACGTAACGATGTCAAGCTCATACACCCGAGAAGAATTAACGGACATGCATTTCTGCTACGGTTTAGCTAATGGTCGAAGTCGTGAAGCCGAAAGACTGTACGCTGAAAGATATCCCGATAGGAGGTGTCCCCATCATAGCACGTTTCCAAGAATCCACCGACGTCTAAGAGATCATGGAGTGCTGGAGCATCGAAGAAGCGAAAGGCCAGTTTCTGATGAGTCAAGAATCTTAGATGAAAGAATTCTGGATTTAGTCCGAAATAATCCCTCCGTCAGTACAAGAAGGATATCCACTATGCTTGGAGTGTCCCAATCTAGAGCATGTCGAGTAATTCGGGCGGAAAATTTACACCCGTACCACTTTACGCCTGTTCAGGAACTCACCTCAAACGACAAGTTATTGAGAACCGAATTTTGTAGAACATTACTACTTAGAAATGAAACCGAACAAAACTATTTTAGAAGAATATTCTGGACGGATGAAGCACAGTTTACTAGGGATGGGGTTACTAACTTCCACAATTTACATTATTGGAGTAGCGCCAATCCACACAAAAAAAAAACAAAACAAATCACAACACCGCTTTAGTTGTAATGTTTGGCTTGGTATTGTTGGACACACTGTGATCGGGCCCCGGTTTTTGAATTCCATTATTAATGGAGAATCATACCTGCAATTCCTACGAGACCTTTTACCCGATTTATTAGACAGCGTTCCATTGGTTATAGCAGATACTTTAATCTACCAACAAGATGGTGCTCCAGCACACTGCACACTACAGCTTACAGGTGAGAAACTGGCTGGATGATCATTTTAGTGACCGTTGGATCGGAAGAAGGGGCCCCACGGAATGGCCGCCTAGGTCACCAGTTTTAACTCCCCTAGATTTCTATGCATGGGGATTTATGAAGAATTATGTTTACGAAGTAGAAATAGTATCATTGGAACAACTGAAGGAACGAATTGAAGTCGCTGGAGTCAAATTGCAGGAAAATTTGTCAAGCATAAACTTATGTGAAGCCATTACAAGGAGATATAATCTATGCCTTCTAAACAATGGAGATCATATCGAGAATTTTTTATAAGTACTTCCAATAAAAAACATAGTAAAAATAAAAGGAATAAAAAAAACTAAAAAAACTAAGATTAATGCTTCTTAAATTGCTTCGTTACAATAAAAATAAATGTTTTTCTTAGAAAAAGGTGGTTTTGGTTTTTTTTTAATTTCTTGAGAACGTCATAAAATCATTTATTCTCTGAATTTTCGAATTTCGCTAAGATCCTTAATTGGATAGACCTTACCGCCAGCTTTTCGTGCAATATATTTTTGTTCCTGAAATATGTCAGCGTTTATTTATTTTTTTTTTTTTTTGTTAAAAAATTTACTAAAATAAAAAAAAAAAAATATTTAAAAACAACGGTGAATGATACAAAGCCTTGTTATATCTTTTTGGAAAGCCAGAAAACTATTCTTTTATTTTATTTTTAAATTAAGTTGTTTAAGTGAGCAGTTTTAAAAAAAATTGTTTTCAAACTCAAAGTTTTGGAAAAAAAAATAAAAAAAAAAAATTGTAATCTAATTTTTTCAAAATTTCTTATTAATTTTTAGCCAAAAACAGAAAACCGGATGCCAAAATGTATCTTAGTTTTTGAGAAATTAAAAAAAAAATAAAAGCAAAACTAGTAAGCAAAGTAAAAAGTTAATTTGTTTTTCTTTATTATTTGCTTAAAATCGGATGGTATGTAATAAAAAATAAAAAAGGGATAGTCCCCTAATTAATAATTGAAATGAGCAGGTCAAACTTGGGAAAACCAAAAAAAAAAAGTGTTTTTCTTCGAAAAAAGTACTTTTAGTATTTTCTGAATTTCTCAAAAACTAAGATACATTTTGGCATCCGGTTTTATTTTTTTGACTAAAAATTAATAAGAGCATTGAATTTTGAAAATAATAGTTAAATACATAAAATTTTGAAAAAAATTAGTTTAAAAATTTCTTTTTAAATTTTTTTTTTCAAAGTTTTGAGTTTGGAAATTGATTTTTTTTAAAACTGTTTCCATCATCCATTTTAAAATAAAATAAAACAGTAGTTTTCTGGCTTTCCAAAAAGATATAACAAGGCTTTGTATCATTCACCGTTGTTTTTAAATAATTTTTTTTCTGATTTAAGTCAATTTTTTAGAAAATTGCCCCTTCCCGCCTAAACGGTGGGAAAAAGACCACCCCTCCCATAAAATTTTTTTCTTGTCTTAACCCCACCTACATTCTCAAGTTTTTTGGTGCACCTTAAACCAATCACCCTGTATACAGTCAAACTTCTTTATAACGAAGTTTTCTATAAAGAATAACGTAACGTTATTCTCTCTAGGTTTGTATAGCGAATTGCATTTTTGATCCCTTAAAAAATATACCATATGAATTACCTAAGTTCTTTATAACGAATTTTGTATAAAACCTCTATTACGAAGCCTTGAAGGTATGTTATAGAGAAGTTTGACTGTAGGTACATAATAGATATCTTCCGCTAAAAAAAAATTATTTTTTTTTCGATGAGTTAAAAATTCTTGCAACCGTCGCTACGCGTCCCGGACTAAATTCCACATCATCATGGTTTGGCAACATTTGAATGCACAAAAACTCACATCAGTTACTTAAGGTATACCAAAACATCGACTAAAAACCATCACCAGCTCTAGGTCTATAACAAAACAATTATTTTGTAAATATTGGTTACATGCATGATTTTAAAATGTTATTTTATGAGTATAGGAATACCTAGGTATAGCAGAAGACCCACCCTTTTAGTTAATTAAAGAACACTTTGGATTTTTTTTTAATTACCCTCGAGATGTATACCTACTTATACTTACTTATTATTATTCAAGGTAGCGTATGATAAAAGACAATTTTACCTGTCCCCCTTTTTATTATCAAGAAAAACAATAGGACTTCATCCTGCATAATTTTCTTCCTATAACTAGCTGATGGTTACATAACAAAAATGTCCAACCGCCGCGGAAACATCGTAGGTATACAAGTAGACAACTTATTTTATCCGGTAATCGAACAAGTATGTCACTATTTTTGCCCATCACTCCCCCTGCTACCCTTTTCAGTTCTAAGTTTGCCTTAAGTACGCTAGCGACAGCAGACAACCTACACGTTCTCCATAGTCTACTGAATACGACAATATCTCATCTCGGGATCTGCAACTCAATTGCAACTGCATCAACTACCGCAGCAGCATTTGTAGCACACAGCATCACCCCTTACTTTGCCGACGACGACGACGACGAGGACAACAACGACGAAGCCAATTCAGCGCATTTTGTATCACACAAAAAGGGGCTAACTCACACCATCCAATGGTAGCTATCTACTGCTTGTCCTCCTCATCATATAGCCGCTGCGCCGCGCCATAGCCGTGTAGTAGTCATCGTCGTCGTCGTATTCCTCGCGACCTTATTCTTCAATTTAAACTATTTCCATCATCAGCAGGATTCGAAGGAGTTTCCCTAGCATACAATGAATTGCATTCTAAGTATATCTATATGACCTCCCCTTTTTTAGTCCTCGTCTTGTAAGCACCATCATCACCACCAACACTAGTCCACACAATAACAACATCATCATCATCAACAACACTGCAGTGTGAGCGTAAATCAATAAAATACAATCGCTCGCGATTTTTCCCTATACACATTTCTTCAATCCCCACCCCTCGCCTACATGGCCTTAGGGAGACTTTCCTCAATCTGCCATACATACGTTATATGTAAGAAGATGGAGGCAGAAGCATTTTCCTTCCTTGAAACAAGTGCACAAAGCGCACATAACCGAGTGGATTTCCGCTCAACATATTGCGGAGGATGCCACAAGAGCCTACTACAAGACTATATAAGTATGTACGTTCAGTACAGCTGCCAAGCGGTAAGAGTTGCAACCGCGATGGCTACTTCAGTTGCGATACTATTATAGTGTGCCAAAGTGGTGGAAAGAGGCACCATAGCAGCATCTATTCAATGTGGAATAGAGCGCACCTATAAGAAACGAACAAAAAACTGCAAAAAGAGGGACAGAAAAAAAAAATTGTAGAAAACTTGGCCATTATAAGTGGATATGCTCACGTCATGATAAAAAAAAATGAGAAAAGAAAAGGAAACCAGCCCGCGTGCCCGCCGTTTTGAGAATGAGCAAGCACCCCGGCCATTTTTATAACTGGCCTTTCAAAGAATTTCTTCCGTTTGCGGATTTAGTCGGAGGGAAAAGCGCGACTTTCTTCTACACTAGATCCCATATCAACAATCACGTGGCGGCTACGTGGAATACACACACGGCAAAGCATTTTAACAGGGATGTATCTATAAACATCTGGGCCTTAAGTTTGCCACTATAACATTTTGCGGGGAAATGACAAACCCTATTAAAGTATAACTGCTTGTTAATTGTAGTTCACATCATTTATTCTCTGAATTTTCGAATTTCGCTAAGATCCTTAACTGGATAGACCTGACCGCCAGCTTTTCGTGCAATATATTTTTGTTCCTGAAATATGTCAGCGTTTATTTTTTTTTTTTTTGTTTTCTTTGGATTAGACTTTGTTCGGCTTGTGCGTTGGTGTCCATGTGCTCCATGTGTCCCAGACATCTCTGCCACTTTATGTTCATGGCCAATAAAGCTCGTCGTTGAATCTTCTACTCAACTCACACAGAAACAAAAATTACTTGATGAACAATTTTCTGAAAGCACCTAAGCAAGCTTTCATTCGAATCCTTAAAAAGATGGACTAAGATGATTAAGGTCCTGTACAAGGCAATCTTACAACTACTATACGGTATTGTGACATTGGGTCCGCAGACATACATAATACAGATTTAGACGTGACTAAAATTTTTAAGTGGACTGTAAATAATTACACATACCAAAAATCAATACATATAATAATAAGTTTAAAACTAACGTCGCATTAAAATTTATAGTATGAGAAAATCATGCTTATAAGTTAGTATAATAGCCCACAGCAAATTTTTGGGTCGGAAAGGTAACCGAAAAAAAAAGTATATGAGTCGATAGAAGGGGTGAGGATCATGATAAAAAAGCAATTTTTGCAGTTAAAGATGGCTGCTTTCGTTAGTTATAGCAGCTTAAAAAATCACTTTTTTCAAAAAATTAGATAAATGGTATAACCGATTAAACTTAGTTTTATTATTTATTTATGCTCTCAGCTCATAGCAAAAATGCCAGTCCAAGACGTTTCCAGGTAGCAATACTTCTGCCAGACGTTTTAAAAAGTGGCAACAAATCATTATTTTGATTTTCTTTATGACAGAAACAAATACTTTCTGCTGCATAACGAATATGAAGGTCCAAGACGATTTTGATGCGGCCATCGACCTGCCAGACGTTTTCGAAATTGACAAAAAATCGATTTTGAATTAATTGGTACAACCGTAATTGACTTTCCCTAAAATATTGAGAATACCTTTTTGCAACTATTGCCATAGGTAGTTATATTTAAATATCCAATGAAATTTTTAGAATGACTATTCTTCCCAAACAAAAGTTGAAAATAAATACAAAATAGTTAAAAAACAATAGTTAAAAAATTATTTACTAAGTGGGTATACAAAGTAGTTAATTGTAACTATTTTCAAATCATCATAGTTATTACAAAGTAATACTGTTAACAGTCTGAGTAGATTATTTAATAATAACTTCCTACTATGCGATGGTATAGGTATACAACAACTTAGTTGGAAATGACTATATATGTATTGTATTATAATCTTATCACAATTTAGTTGAAAATTACTGTTTTTATAGTTAAAAATGTATAGTTAAAAATGTGTAGTTTCAAATAACCATCTAGTAGTAGTTCCTCGTGCGTGTGGATCTCATTTTCGGAAGCCGATTTCATTCTGTGGTTAGTGTTCTTTAACTTGAGGCGAATATCTGTCTGACATGGAAAAAATATCCGACAAAATAAAACAGTTTGTATCTTAGAAGGTATGTACATACATTTATGAAAATTTTTTTCATGTTGTATATTTATTATTATATTTTGTAAGCAACTCAGAGCAAAAGAGAGACATTTTTTTTTGTTTTTTTTCAGACTAAAAAACTTTTTCCGCGTATCACTTCGAAACTGCTGCACCTATTCGATCAATTCTTTTTCTTTTTTCTTAAAAAAATGAAGATTTCTCTTCTTCGGCTTTTTTTGGTCTCAATAAATTATTACTAAAACAAAATTATTAGTTTTCCCAACGTTTCGACTGAGATTTTAGTCTTCCTTAGAGGCGCTTTATTAAACATAAATTAAAGGAAAAAAAAATATATATATAATTTTTTTCAAGAATTTTCTTACAGTTTGTTTGTGATGTTTAATTTAAATTATTCACATTTAATTTAATTTTAAGTTTAAATAAAAACAAAAAAAAAAATACAAAAACTGAGCTAGCAAAAATAGCACTTCTTGTCCTTGAAAAGACTAGTGTTTAGTCAGCAACGGTTTTTAAATTAAATTAAAATACAACAGATAGCTATGTTGCATATGAAGACGTTTGGCAGGGTGAAATTTCTTGACACTTATTTTAAAAACCTATTTTATTTCATTTATTGTGACTTTGAAGGGCAGATTTCATTGTTTAAATAATATCTATGTATAGCCGTGCGAAACCAGGTCAGCTAGTAAATAAGTAAATAAATAAATATTATTATTAATTACGAAAGATTAAAATAAATTAAAATCTAAAGTATATAGAGCCTTTGGTATTAATTTACCAAATCCGCCACTGACGAGCATCATTGAACACAAATTCAGCATTGGATTGTGAGACAAAAAAAGCGGAATATATATGAATAACACATCCTCATTCCTCGCGGTGGTGGTCTGAGTCTGATGGATGTCAAGAGTCGGTAGAAGGTGGTCTTCTTTTAGCCGTCGCCGTCGACGAAGTCGTTGGACCTATGTGTGTAATGCTCGTTTGCCTTTGAATGCTTATGAATTCTCTATTAGTTGGAATCTTTAGTTGCGGGTAAGGGGTGATTTTTTTCTATACCCTATACCTAGAATTTCCGCTGGACTTTTTGTAGATTTTTACTGCTACGCCAGAGTTGATGTGATGTACCTACACTATATGTGGAGGGATTGTTTTCTTGCTTCATTTGTTTCTTCACCCACTGCCACTCCTCTTGATTGTTGTCCTTAGGCCCCTTAGTCCACGTTCTGATAGCTTTGTACATTTTTTCCGTTTTTCACCGTTGATGTTGTTGGTTTATGTGTGCGGTACTACGCTGGCTGTCGCTTTTGTTTCGTCGTCGCTAGGATATGATATCAATGGCTCTTAACCCAAATACAATTACTCATCTAGAGAACCGGTAAAGACACACTAGCGAAAGCGAAGGATAACAAAAGGACGAGAGCAGCAGCAGCAGCAAAAAAGCGCAAAGTCTAAAGAAATATATATGAAAAAAAAAAAATGAAACAAGATGTATCTATGGACGTGTGTTAGCAGTAGCAGTAAAACTATATACAAGTAGGATGTGATCTGACATGGAAATTTCATTAGAAAAAGGCGGCCAAAACTTGGAATGGGCGTTCAAAGACACAACGCTAGTGCACGTATTTTTATTTTTTTTTTATTTCTTCAATCTTCGTTATATTTTTTGCCTTTTCGCTAAAAGTGGTCTTTTTCAAAGAACACGAGAAATACGGAGCGATGAAGGAAAAAAAAAACAACGATTTTCGCTAAAGATTTTCAGAAAAAAAAACATCCTCTTCGCAGCAAGGATGGACAGAATAAAAAAGAAAAAAAAACAATACCTAGTCTATAACACAGTGCTGATGTGTCCTTCTGAATAGAAAAACTGATACACATAGTCACATATAATCTGATCTGACGATATAGCACTACACATCGCACACACTCTAATGACACAGAATTTTATAAAAAAAAAAGTTAGCTTCTTTTGTTGAAGATATGTTTGTTAGTCCTGCCTCGCGGAGAGAAACTTTAGCCCCCCTATGGCGTGAATGGACAAATAAAATCATAGCAGTTGAAAATTTTCTACGATATGTCAAGAACATTTTTTTGGATAGGTTGGTATGACCGAGTTCCTGAAATTCTATTTCTTTATTTAATGTCACAAAAGAAACTTGTCAAGAGATATTGAAAGCGCATGGAAGTTAAATTCTATCAAACATTATATTACCTCATCCTAATGACTTATTTGTCGAATACATACTAATACAATTTGGGATACACTTATTTTAGCAGGCCACCAAAAGATGTCGGTTTTATGATAGACCGTATCAAAATTAACATTTCGTATTACTTACAACAAAGTTCTAAGTCGATTGGCTGAGGAGATATGCACCCTCAAAGTATTTCAAAAATCCACGTATTAATCACTTGCCTATACAAGGTGATTAACATAGGTAGGTGTAGGTAGGGTCAAAACAAGAAAAAATGGTATGACAGGGGGTCTAACACACTCCGTTTAACCGAGAGGTGTACATTTAAAAAAATTGACTTTGACTTTTATGAGGGAGGGTGGTGGTGGGTAGACTCCCCCTCCCCAAAATTGTTGTTTGTCTTCACACAACCTACCTGTTAAGTTTATTTTTTTTTATGTGAATGTGAATCACCTTATTTTAATATGGGCTATCATAATAATATAATGTCGACTTTTATTTTTACGCGGCCGGTTAATATAAATTAAGCCTTAATTTGTATGGAGAGTGTGCTGGATGTCCTTTAAAGAAGACATCAGTGAATGTGACAAATTATTTTACAAAAATTTAATTTTCACAACTAAAAAAATTTCTTTTACTATGTCTTTATCACAATAAAAATATTTCTGTATTATTAAAGATTGACAAAATATTTTTTTTTTATATTATATTAGTGTTTTTTAAATAAAAACAGTTTTTTTTTCTATTTTTAGTATAAGCCTCAACAGCTTCCTTTATTTCTTCACCATTAATAAAAAAAAAAAAAAATCGAAGAAAACAAAGGACACGACTTGGTCGCACAAACTTCTATTTGGAGAAAGTAGTTTTAGTTTACAAACAAAACTACAGTTTTTTTTATTTTGAAATTTTTTTTTTTTAAATTTAAAAAAAAAATTTGAAAGCTAATGTATGGAATAAAAAAAAAATATCAAAATTGATAAAAAATTATGTATTTCAAATTTTGTTTTGAAGTATTATTCAAGTTTAGCATTGTATTTGTAGTTTAAAAAAAATTAAATTTGGTCAAAATCAGTGCTGATTCTGAAAAAAAAAATTAGATAACGGACAGCACCATTAGCGAAAAATCACTTATAGAAATTTTTATCAAAATTGATAGAAAAATTGATTTATCGGTTATACGCTTATATGGTAGGTACTGTTTATTTTTATATCTAAGTCAAAAATAAAAAAAAACGTCCAGAGATATTTCTCTGAGAATAGTTTGTACCAAGTTTGATGAAAATCTGTCTAATAGACAGACAGACAGACAGAATTGCCGGAATTTCCGTCTTCTCTATCATCGTTATCATGTTTGTTTGTTATCTCAAAACTTTTTTTTCACGAATCCAAAACTTGCCTTATAGTACCTATAATCTCAAGTAAAAAATCATATGTAAAGTGTATACTATTTAGGTAAACATTTTAAAAATCCCGCTCAAAATAGTGAACAATTTCGGTGTAGTGAAGTCAATTCCCAATTTGTAAAAATGTGAAATGATAAATTTTATCACGCCTTAGCGTTAAATTCAATTCCCGATTTTCGAAAAATTGAAAACAAACTTCAAAAACTTTTCATAATAATAAATAATATCTTATCACAGTCAAATCGTTCTGTGAAGAGCAATAAAAATGCGCTGACAGACCTTAGGTATACTGAGAGACAATAAGGCAAAATAAAAATTAATAGATTGTATTTGATTTTCGTTTTATAATGGTACCTTAGGCACCGGTTATTGCGATCAGGAAAACGCATCAGGAAAAATGTTCGAATGGATCTTTTATGTTGTTTCAAATCGATTTTAAACACAAATACTTCACTAATCGACTGCAAATAACTCAAAGAATTTTTTTTGCTAATAAATTTTACTATAGAATAATTATTTATTGTTCAAAATGTATTTTTTTATTTTCCTGACGAAAACTAATTTTTCGTGCCAGCTAATTGAATATTTCAAAAAAAAAAATTGGAACGAATCGTTAGAATTATTTGAGTTCCATTTTCACTTGTTCCACTGACAGATTTCTGTCAGATAAAGTTTTTCGTGTCCATTTCAATCAGGAAAACAGCCTGTTCACTGACACATTTTTCCTGATCGCATTTGTTTCTACCTTTAATGATGGTTTTTCGTGATCGCTATAACCGACCCCTTAGCTGTAGTAAATTTGATTAAATTATGCTTTGTTCTCAACTTTTTTTTACTTGCTCAATAAGGCAAGTATTGGTTTCGTGTAAAAAAAAATTCGAGGTTTTAATCAAACCTGACATCACGATACTAGTGAAGCCCAAAAAAGTAGGTTTCGTCATGCCGTCCGTCGGTCTGCCTGTGCGGATGTGCGGATGTGCGTATGTGCGGTTGTCTGTGCACTTCAAACTTCGTATATAGTACTTTTTGGTGATTCCCTAGAGGATAAATTCGAATTTTTATTTTAGCCCGGCTATAACGGGTACCTCAAATATAACGGTTTTAGTTTTTCAAAATTTTCTCAAAAACGGTTCTAACGATTTTGATAAAACTTTTTTTACGCTACTGTTAATAAAACTGCATTTCAGGTATTTGGCTAAGAATATAAGGGAGATTTCGTGTTAACGGTTTTTACAAATTTGTCCATAAATTGAAAACGGCTTAACCGATTTCATTTAAATTTAGTATGGAAGTTAATTTGATTATTTAACACAAAATGGTGTTTAAAGTTTTTGGCTGAAAAAAAAACTGTTAGCTACCATACAACTTGGTCTCACGTTCGGTTTGGGCCATTTTCTGATATTTTTCTCCTTTTTGAACATAATTTATTAAATTTAATTTTTTTTTAATCCCGTGGTTTGCTACAAGAGCAAGTTCGTGCGACCCATTCGTGCATATTGTTTCTCAAACTTTGATGTTAAAACATACGTATTCGAAGCTATTTTTTTTTTTTTAAATCTGCTTCTGTGGTTTTCTCTGATTGAACCTTTTTTTTCTCTGGGTTAGTACTTTTTAGTACTCAAATTGACTGCTGTTTATCATTATAAGTTTATAACAGGTAGGTATCTCAAATATAACGGTTTCAGTTTTAAATTTGGAACGCTGTTGCCATAACTGCCATATTTTTCGCCTTTCTGCATAATGTAGCAAATTGTTATTTTACTTGTGTGTTATAAGGCATTCGTAAAAAAACTCTAAGATAAAAATCAAACATGACATTAAGATGATAGAGAAAACGAAAAAAGTATGGCCGACAATTCTATTTGTCTGCCTGATGAATGTATCGACAGCTGCAGTCTTAACGGTTGGGCCCAATTTTCTTCAAACTATTTTTAGGGAAATATATAGAAATAAAAATAACGGTATCTACCATATTAGCGATACCGATAAATCTACTCTTGCCGAAAAAAATACGATCAATTTCGGTAAAATTTTATCCAATGCTAATGGTGATATCTTTTATCAATTTTTTATTTCGCAATCAGCTTATTAACGGTACCTGCCATAGACCCGATGTTTGTTACACAGACAATCTTTTAAAAGTTTGCACCGATTTTAACGAAATTTAATATTATAGAAAAAAATTACTCACGCTTATCAGAAGTAAGCGTGAATAATTTCTGAAATTTTTTTTTTCAAACAAAAATTTTCGCAAAAAAAAAAAATATAAACAATTTCGATAAAATGATATATGAGTGATTTGTTGTCAATTGTGAAGTCTTTAGAGTGCACTGATTTTGGCACAATTCAATATGCTTAAACTATAACTAGACCTGAATAATAATATGAAAAAAAATTTAACAAAGTAATTTTTGAAATTTCATGTACTTAATTGAATTTTTGCCTCTACGGTGATGTCTTTCATATAAATATTTTTTATTCTACATTTTATTTTTTAATAATATTTTGCAAGAAAATAAAAAAAAATTGAAAATAGAAATAACCTACTGAAAGGAGTCAACCTAGAAATAAGGAATAATAATAATTACTTTTATCTTAAATATCTCAGGAAGCCTTGATAAAGCAGAAACTTTTTTGATAAAATTTGTTTGGCTTTAAAACTCAAATAAAATGAGTCTTCAAAAATGAAAATCGGACCACTGGATGCTGAAATCTTTAAAACAAAAAACGTTTAATTTGGCAACAATTTTTAAAAATGGCGGCCAAACGACCATGATTTGGAGCAAGTGACCCAAGTTTATTTATACCCCTATGGATGCTTAACAAAGTCCCATGAAAAAACTGAATGGACATATAACGGCACACGTGACATGGGCTAGCGCGTAGACTATAAGCGTGCAGAACTCTACACCCCCTATCTTAAAAACGGTTGATCGTATGAAAAAATGTTTGTTACAAAATATGTTGAATTTTTATGCTCCATAATTTTGTAATGGATGCTAACATCATTGTAGCCATGGGAACTGAGAAATTCCTGAAAAACAGATTTTCGTGACCTTTGAACTTTGAACTTCATTGCAGACACGAAATTTTTGTTGACTTGGTAGACAACTTTTAGAACGCCAATAAGAAGGTGAATATTAGTTTCCAGCTTATTATCTTATATTTCTAGGTTAAACCCTATAAAATGACTGTACTATTTCCATGTCGTCAAAACAGAAAAGAAACTTGCTATAAGAGCAAGCTTGTGCGTCGCATGTCTTGCCCTTTATTTTTAATCCCAATTATGAATTATATTAACCGTCAACACGAAGATAGCTTGTCACAAGAGCAGGTTCGTGTGACCCAGTTGTGCCCTATATTTTGTTTCGCATATTACCTAAGTGAAAACAATTTAGTTTGCCTTCTTGTTATCCATTATTTGGTTAGTCCAGGAAAACGGGAAAATAAGTGTCCATTTTGTGCTCTAACTGGGAATTTTTTATATGCGGTAAACGGGTGCCTCCTAAGTATAATTTTTTTTATTCGGAAGTGGTATCCGAATAAGTGTTTCGGAATGAAATAAGATAAAAATAAAAATAATTTGTATGAATGTAACAAAGAAATCTTGTACCATTGTTCGAAATGATCTAACATTTTTTTTCGAAAACACTAAATAAAAAAGTAAAAACAAGGATTTGCTTGTTATAAAATTGTCTACCACTTTGAAATTGACTTTTTTTTATGTAATATGAAAAACAAAAAAGTTCCGCGACTCCGAATACTAAGCAAGTAAAACACTGATTTTTATTTGCTTATAACTTTTAAAATATTAAAGATTTATTAAAAAAGTTTATTTAAAAAAGGATGAGAAATTTTATTTTCTACAAATTTGTTTTGGGTATGTTTTTTGTGAGACTAACCTTTTTCGAGATAATTAGGATAAAACTTTTTTTTGTTTTTAAACGGCGGGCGGCCCTTATTTTTTTTTGTCTCGTTTTCCTGTACTAAGGGCCAGTCTTTTCAGCTCTGGTTAAATCTCTGGTTTGGTCACCATACACTTTTCTAAACCAGTTGTTTTGGAAGTTGGTTAACCAAGGTTCGTCTTTTCACCATTTTATCTACTTTGGTTACCAAACCAGATATATATCCAGTTTTCCAGTGGTCCAGTTGTGAAACGGAATCTCTGGTTAAGTTTGTTTATACTTTTTTGAATGCAAGAGAAAGAGATCGAAGATTTTTTCAATAATTGATAACAGCCTGTCTCGTTTCGATGTACATGGATAAACTGAATTGATTCATTTACGAACAAAGGAAAACAAAAAAATATAAATAAAATATAGGGGTGGAATTTATTAAGATGGTAGATCATCATTTTTTTAAATTTTATTCTTTACGATTAGTAGTAATAATCAATAAGTATCTCATATATATTATTTATCATTCAACACAAATGTGAAAAAAATAATCTCTTATCATAGAATTTCTGTGTTTAACCAAGCAAAATTGACTGGTTAACGAAATCTCTGTTAACCATAGATTCTCTGGTTAAAATTTTGCTGAAAAGACCAAATCTCTGTTAACCGACTGGAATAATGACACTAACCACGAAAAATTAGCTGGTTAACGTAATCTATATTAACCATAGATCTGATTAAGATTTTGTTGAAAAGACAGAATCTATGGTTACCAGCTGAAATAATCAATGATTAATCTTAACCAGAGCTGAAAAGACTGGCCCTAAGAGCGGTCATATTTAAACGTTTTTCGAAAATGAAAAAATTCTTTTAGCGCAACTCTCCTAATTGGCAGCTTAATCAAAGATCTGCTTGTGGGCTTCGCCGGGTTGATTTCAGAACAAGTCGACAAAACTCAAATTGTCTTATGGTAAAAGTTTACATTTGTCTGTAGAATCAGATTTGAAGAATGACCCTCGATCTTTCTCTGCGAATAGTTTTTCATAGTTATGTAATATTTGTAAATACTCTAAAGCTTAATCGTACATTGAGGCATATTCATCGACACTTATTCAGCTGCTGCTGTTTCAATTACCATGCTTAAATACAGATTAAGCCAAACCGTTGTTTGAATACTACTAAGATTATATGTCCCATTTGGTTTAAAAAAATTTAGTTGAATTTCAATTGGATCATCAACGGTAGATAGATCTAAACAATAGTATACTCTCCCAGACATAATAAAATCACTCGTTCTTTATTTTATACAAAACTAATATAAAACTTCTTAATTGCAGTCACCTACATAGGTATATGTCTGGACTGTTTAAGCCATTGCATTTACACCATCCTTGTAAAGTCAACCAATTTACGAGATATTGTATAAAAAAAAGCGCTTACGAAAATAACTGCAAAATAAATAAATTAATACATGCTTCATTGGCTTATATCTAAATATATATATTGTCCTTTATATCCTTGTTAGCAATGTCCAAGCTCAACAGCATATCCTTTCTGCCTATATCTACAAATTGTTTTTAAAATTATTACATCTTTGTCATTATTTACTTTTATTTCATTTAAATTCCGGACGATTTTTATCACAAGCATTTCTCTTATCCTTTGAAAATAAACGACAACGACAATCGCGGGGGAAGTGTGTTCCTATATTTCCAGCATATACATACTTATATATCCAAGCATTGAATATTCAAAACCATTAACCCCCTTTTAAGGCTGAGTAACTGCCACAAGTACTCCACCCCTAAACAACGACCCATCTCAAAACTCCAGAACAACCACCACCTCCACCATCCATGCCCACGCAAATTGAGAGATCTTAAGTGTACGTGAAAAATTCCAGCTGAGTTAGGAACTTTGTCCATATCCATCGTAGATTGGAACTTAAATGTAGATAAGAATATATTTGTATGAGTATAGCATAGAATTCTGCAATGTACATACTTATGGTCAGTCCCAGGTATCTATAAGAACTGACCCCTTTGCCGTCCTGGAGTGTCACCCGCAAAGACCAATTGAGCGATGTAGAAGGGGTCCATGGAGTTTGGGTAAGGTTAGAAAGACGAGAAAATGGTCCTGGCGAGAGGCTATATAGTAAAATGATGGTGGTGGTAAGTTTAGAAAATAATCAGCCGTCGCAGCCTTTTCGTTGTCGGCCATCATCTAACATGACCATTGCGGCGAAAATTCCTATATTCACATCGATATGGAGTATGGGGACATAACGGGTCGAGTACGACGACGGATGACCAAGTCGACGATGACTGCGGTAAGGACCAAGGAGAACATCCTTCGCTGGACCTTCCTTTAGACTCGCCTCGGCTTGGCTTTGGTTCGGCATAAGAACAATATGCGGATGTACGCTACGAAATACAATTATCGGGAGAATGGGTCCGGATGGTATAGCCCAAAAAACTACAAGATTTAGAAGAGCATACTGAGACTGACCAGGGGACCGGTGGTGGTGGTAACATCGGCGGCAGCGGCAGCGGCAGCCACCATTATCTATGTGCCTAATGTATGTCTTGTACAGATAAATTATTCCCAAGCTATACCGCTGGACTTTTATCTGTGTGTTTGTGTATACCTATACTATCTGCGCTGTATACGATGCGAGAAAGGACATCCGAGAAGCGAAATAGTTTCTGAAGTTATTTGATGTTGGTCGGCCGCACACAGGAACCCCTTTTTCTATGAATGTTATGTTGCTATTGCTCTTACCATACCCCTCTACTCTTGGACCCTCAAGAATACCACCGTTAGTTTAGTTGACTCGGCAAACTGTAAATACCTATACTTACTCTTTGAAACATGTATTATAAGGATGTCAATGTATATATCTATTTTATAGGTATCTCTAATGCTGCTGCTTTGCTTTGATTGTACATGTGTATATGTATATATATGTCGATAAACGATAAATGAACTAGTTTTGTTTGGTCCTTCTACTTTTACTTGTGACATCCTTCGAAGGATAATAATAAAGGGTATAGAGGTACACACAAAGCGGCAGCGACAACTACTATATACGGTTACGACGACGGACAGTGGCAACGAAAGAACAATTTGCACGATATCCCTCCCAGTGTCCAGTTCTTGGCGATACATCCAAATGCTGTGGTCCAGCATGTCACTGGGGTTGTTTGAAATCGCGTCAGGGTGGAACTTTATTATTTGGACGCCTTATGTTAGGCTAAACATGTAATATTAAAACCGACTGCTGAGAAGTTAATTCGTGGGATATTTTGTTTTTCCTAATTTAAAAATCAAAATCTTTAAAAATTAAAATTCTAAAGCTGGAAATAAAAATTGCTGTTCTAATACATTTCTCTACCCTTGTGCATCAAAAAGGTGTTACGGAGATATGGTTCTTCTAAATTAGTATTTTTCAAAATAAATAATTTTTAAGGTAAACCATTTTAAACGCATATAACCTAAATGCTCGTCAAAAGTTCTTATACTGCTTGACGTTATTATATATATCGATATATTTTCAGGAGTTCTGTAAGACCTACCCCTCTTTCGCGATTGTAACGCTACGATACAGTGCCTTTTCGACGGGGTTCTTATCTTAACGTTTCTTCTATAAAGGTATACATGTTTAGTACCACCTGAGTTTGTCATGCTGTAAATTATTAACGATGGTATTTTTGACGATTAGATAAGATTCTTCGAGTGATTTTTCTTCCTCGAAGGAGTATGGAGAAGAAGATTATTAATGACGAGCTATACGGGCTATACGATATTAACCTGGTCAAGAAGCTTAAAATACAGAGGCTGAGATGGCTGGGTCACGTGGAGCGTATGAACACAAATGTACCAGCCCGACGAGTTTTCGAGTTCATTCCTGATAGTGTACGCAGCGTTAGAAGACTCCCAAATAGATGGCGCACACAAGGGGAAAATGACCTCAGCGAACTTGCGATGCAAGATTGGAAGCGGCTAGCTAGGAACAGAGCTGGCTGGAACTTTGTTCAAAAAGAACATCAAATAACAGATCCCTAGTTTTCCAAAAAGGTACAGCATGATGTTTAAGGTTTTACTGTTGTTTCTCTATCTTTTTGTCACACCCTATGCGAATCATCCTGATACTTAAATATCTTATTTGACCCATTTTGTATGGGTGTTTTACAAAGCCCTCAAAGCTATTTTGAGGGTACATTATTATACGCGGCAAATACATAAGGGGCAATATGGCGGCGAGCTTTTTATTTTTGATTATAAAGAAGGTCATTGTTGATCTCAAGTGACAAACTCCACCCATTTGTCTATTTTAGTTGTTGTAACAATCGGGGCAAACATTTTTTCAGATATCTTAGAGCCCATTATGACTTTATACTTATGTGAATTTTAACTTGTCATGGTGATTTATATTTATCAAAACTTCAAAACTGCTGCTGTACAGGACCATGCATGGTCCTGCCAGTACTCACATATGGATCCGAGACTTGGTTGCTTAGTAAAAGGCACTCCGACCTCTTATCCGCGTTCGAGAGAAAAGTCTTAAGGAGAATTGTTGGCCCCATATGTAAGGAAGGGCGATTCCGGAGACGGTATAATCATGAATTGTACGCAATTTACCTTGAAGCAGATATCGTGACAAAAATTAGGCTCGGTAGACCTAGCTCGCATGAGCGAAGAGGAACCTGCTAAGAAAGTTCTTTGTGGTACATTCTATGGAAGACAACATCGTGGTAGACCATGCTTGCGCTGGAGAGACGGCTCAGACCAGGACGCCCGGAGCCTTGCGGTTGCAATGCTCAAGTGGACGAAGGGCCAAAGCATTTCTGTTTAAAGGTCGCACACTGACAGTTTTATTATTTCTTCTTTATATGACTACAATGTGTGTAGATATTGTTCATAAATAAAGGGCTTACACGTGCAATTTGCGTCCCACATGGAAAAGCATAAGTTCTTGAATTCTAGGTCAAGTTACGCCATGATTTAAAATGCACGATTCTGTTGATGAATAAGATGCTTTTAGTTCTTTAATAAATACTAAAACTCTATTTAGACTTTGAGTTTAAGTTAAAGATAAGTTTAAGTTTAGGTATGGAAATTAAATTAAAAAAGAAAAACTACCCTATTGAAAAAACTTCCGTTTCAAAAAAGCACGATCATACCACATCGGTTACGCTACTGTCAATTTCGCACTGTATTGGAAACCATTTTTTTAACAAGTTTCGGATCAGGTCGGGTTGGGTTATTCCATCTGTATGTCGGTCGGTTTGCCCGAATATTCACTTAAAGTCTTAGAAGAGGGGCAGAGTTCGATATGCGCCCAGATTTTGTAAAGTCAAATGCGGACCTGAGTCCGTCAACCTCTTGTCCTTCTATGAGCACTTGACAGAACAGTAAAAAAGGGACTCCACGTGCAGGAATTTTCCATTATAATATTCCGGAGATGTGGACCTGGATTTGAATGGTGAGGGTGTAGATACGACTTTTGGGTTTTCTTCCCTTAGTCTTAGTTTTTTGGTGGACATTGCGGTTGCCGGCCAGCAGTATTTCGTGTCCTGTCGCCGTTGTTACCGTTGGCATCGCTAATGTTGGCTCCTTTCTCCTATATATCGACCTCAGTTCTGCGGGATGGTGTTTGTATGTATGTATGTATGTATGTAAATGTGTATAGTTTTCTGCTGCTGTCATTTACTATAGCTATACCCACTCTTATATGAATTGGCAAGCTATGGCCCGTTGGTGGACACGTCCTGCCTGATGGCTAAAATGTTTTTTCTTCACTTTGCGGAGACAGCAGAACGTCTATTCAAGGATATACCTTTTTTGGCAACGACAAGTGGTCATCGTAGTTTTTGTGTGATATCCGTCGACCTGTGTGTAACTCCCACTTTTTGGATTTCGACCTTTTTTTTTGTGTGCCCGCACAAGGCACTTGATATAGTTTTGAGTTGTGTTGATGATGCCTGATGGGATAAAGCGGTATGGTGGTTGGTGGGGTTAGTTGTGTGTCAAGGTTTTACTATAGATATTTGGACGCTAGAAAAGGACCAACCCAAATTTGGTTACTTTTGCCACGACAATATTGGGGATTGCTTCTTCGGGGTGATTTATCGTCATCACAGATGTCCGAAATGTGCGGAACAATTTTAGTTGGAATTAACTTTTTGCAGAGCTTATAAAGAGAAGATGGAGCACTCTACCAAAGCAGAGTGGCAAAATACCTTTAAACATGTAATAAGTGCTGCAGTATGCTGAAAGCAATATTAATAAATTAAAGAAATAAAATAAGTTTTTGGTCAAAAGAGTAGAGGTTAGTATCACTGTAAGGAGTCACGAAGGATGTCATTCAACATTTAAGCAAGTCTCTTAACAATTTGTGTGGGAAAAGGTTACAAGTCGTCAAAGGTTAACATTTTATTTGTTATTAAGGCACAAAATCTAATGACTTTGTGGTGAATTTAAAATAAAAAAAAAATTGAAATATCTTATATATTATTTATGTCCTGCCTATACAATCTATCAACACCGCAATATGATAAGTTACTAGGGAGCTGCTAGTGCTTTTGTGATGGTTGGAATTTTGTTAATCTACTTGTATTAAAATAATATATAATATGCTTATCTACAGAAAAATTTATTAGAATTGGTAATGACTTTGACGTGGATAAGAACAACCAAGGGAGCATTTTTAGTTATTTTTATACAGCCAATGAAAATTTTCCTTTAATACATATAATTCGCAGCGCCGATTGCTTTGCGTTTTATATGGTCACCTACACCGACCAATATAAAAGAAATATATTAGGAGTTAATCATTTTTAACAATATCGACTTTAACACACTGAATTCAAAATTAAAAGTGACTCTCTGCAGCAAGGAGCGCTTTATTTATAGTACTGGCATTGTATACAGGGTGATTGGTATAAGGTGCACTAAAAAGCTTGAGCGTGTAGGTGGAGTTAAGACAAGAAAAAAAATCGTATGAGAGGCGGGAGGGGCAATTTTCTAAAACATTGACTTAAATCAGAAAAAAAATTATTTAAAAACAACGGTGAATGATACAAAAAGCCTTGTTATATTTTTTTGGAAAGCCAGAAAACTTCTCTTTTAATTAATTTTTAAATTAAGTTGTTTAAGTGAACAGTTTTAAAAAAATTAATTTTCAAACTCAAAATTTTGAAAAAAAATAATATGAAAAAAAAAGTTTTTAAACTAATTTTTATCAACATTTTATGTAATTAACTATTATTTTTATTTTCAAAATTCGATGCTCTTATTAATTTTTTGTCAAAAACAGAAAACCGGATGCCAAAATGTATCTTAGTTCTTGAGAAATTAAAAAAAATTAAAAGTAAAACTAGTAGGTAAAGTAAAAAGTTTATTCGTTTTTTTTATTATTTGATTAAAATCGGATGGTATGTAATATAAAAAAAGGGATAATTCCCTAATTAATAATTGACCTGAGGAGGTCAAATTTGAGAAAACAAAAAAAAAGTGTTTTTCTTGGAAAAAATACTTCTAGTGTCTTAATTTCTCAAAAACAAAGATACATTTTGGCATCCAGTTTTCTGTTTTTGACTAAAAATTAATAAGAGCATTGAATTTTGAAAATAAAAATAATAGTTGATTACATAAAGATTTGATAAAAACTAGTTTAAACATTTTTTTTTTAGTTTTTTTTTCAAAATTTTGAGTTTGAAAATTAATTTTTTTAACACTGTTCACTTAAACAACTTAAATTAAAAATTAAATATAAGAATAGTTTTCTGGCTTTCCAAAAAAATATAACAAGGCTACGTATCATTCACCGTTGTTTAAAAAAACACAATTTCTGATTTAAGTCAATGTTTTAGAAAATTGCCCCTCCCTCCTAAACGAGGGGAAATAGATCCCCCTCCGATACGATTTTTTTCATGTCTTAACTCCACCTACACGCTTAAACTTTTTGGTGCACCTTATACCAATCACCCTGTATAATTTTCTATAGTATATATTCACTAAGCAGCGCCATCTACGAAACTTGTGAATAACACATTTGTAGGTTCTTAATACATTTACTAGGGCCCAGTTTTTCAGTTGGGTTAACCATGACTAAACCTCAGAGCTAGTTAATCCCGAGAATACATTAATCTCGAGTTAACTCAAGAAGTAGTTTTTCAGTACAGGACAAACTGTGATTTGAAATGGCATATTAATGCTGGCATGTTTATTGAAACATGTCATTTTCAATGAAAAAATAAAACATGCAACAAACACAATGAAGCAAATTCCTATACATTATAATAAAAACAAAAATGTTACCAATGGTTATAAGTACAAATTATATTCTGCTGGAAATATTTCAGCATAATGTCAAAAAAATTTTATTTTATTTAATCCAATCTTAACTCAGACAATTTTCTGGGTTAACTATGAGTAAACTCGTTCTGTCAAACAATTTGAAAAACATATTTTCAGAGTTAAGATGAGATTAACTCTGGGATGATCTCGCACTGAAAAACTGGGCTTAAAGTATATTTTATTGGTTCTCAAATCCGTGTTTCCTTGACAAAAGTCGTAAGCAATACAAAAATCATATAATGCTTACGACTTTTGTCAGGGTAACAGATTAGACAACTAGCTAGTAAATGCATGAACCTAAAAATGTGTTATTCACAAATTTCAGCATGAAAGTCTGTAGAAATGTAAACATACAAATGGTATTGGTACCCGATAGCAGTAGTATGACTCATTATTCAGCCAGCTGTCTATAGAACGCATTCTAGGTCAGAACCCTCTTGACGTTTCTAGTAAAGTCATAACTTAACGAAATCCTTAAATGGTTCATGTCCAGACTACAATACAAAACATCAAAGGTTTGTGTATGTGATAAGATGTTTGTGTCGATACTATTAAGTTGTGAAAAAGTTAATACCTACACACAAAAATGTCAACAAAAATCACAACAAATTCTTCTATGTGTTATTTACTATAGATAGCGTTAGTTTCCACATGTGTTTTTTTAATGGAAATTTGTTGTTATTTGTTTAAAATAAATTTAATTTTTGAGCAGTGAAAGCGCTGGCTTAAAGTGTGTCTATGTATATGATAGAGCAGCAATACGCACATAGCGAATTCCTGATAATCACAATTCGAATTAAATTTAACATAGTATACATACCCACAATGGTAGAATTGCGTAGTGCTATGGCCAAGTGTGAATGGAACAGATTCAAATTCAATAACGTGTTTTTCGATTAAACATCCGTTTGTTAATGGCCGAGCGACACTAATACATAAAAATTAGTCTGATGATTGGCGTTGGCGGCCATAAAATAGCTATATAACTTCTGCCAAAAATAGTGTTGGTGTCCACAGATTGTTGTTGTCTAATTCACCCACTTTTCAATGTAAATTAAATTATGGAGCTCAAGCTACGCAGTCTATAATAACTGCAGCATTGTAAATAAATTTCTATAGTACAACCCTTGTATATACATTTCTATAGTATTTTCATGCTGAATAATCACCGCCTGGCCATCTTAAGAAACTTGTGAATAACACATTTTTTGGTTCGTGCATTTACTAGTTGCCTATTCTGTAACCCTAAAAACAGTCGTAAACATATGATTTTTGTTATATTTACGACTCTTGTCAAGGAAATATGGATTTTAGAGCCAATAAAATACATTATATATTATTAATTTGTTTCGTAGACGACTATTATTAGGGTAACAGAATAGACACTTAGTAATTGTAAGAACCTCCAAATGTGCAGTTCACAACTTTCTTTAGATGGCGCTGCTCCATGGTTGTACTATAGAAATTTATATACAATGGCACGCACATGCGATTGAAAAATCTCAAATTTCTCCATGTAAATATTTGCGATTTTTTAACTGCACTTAAAAATAATCGCAAGTGCGCACTTGCCTATAAGGCAAGTTATGCATTCCTAAAAAAAAATTGAGATAACAATCAAACATAACATTACAATTATACAGAAGACGAAAAAAGTGGGACAGACAATTGGTGGCGTGAAATAGCGCCAAACGAAATAACCCCAAATTGGCCTTATTAAATAAATTAAATTTAGTGGTACGTACTGACAGCTCCGAAGAACCATGGCCAAGACTTACAACTCTGAACCAATTCTTTTGTGTGTGCGTTTTAGTTGAAATTTGGTCTTATTTAGTTTGGCGTTAATTCACGTCTGTCTGTTTGCCTCGACACAGCTTAACCGGGTGGGTCGATTAACTTCAAATTTGGTAGAGGTAAGGTTTTTAGGGTAATAGACCCAGAGTTTTTTTTTGTAGGTCACTGTAAATCTAGAAATAAAGGTTCCTGCCATATAATAGGGTTATGAGAAATCTGATTTGTTTCGAAAACGATTTCAACCAAACTCCACATTTTTAATAATATGTATATAACCATCATATAATGAAACCAAACTTTCAAGAAAATTCATCTTACGGTACCTGCTAACGGTATTTTTCAATTTCGACAATTGGATTGAAACAAAATTTAACACTGAAATTGTCGTAAAATTAGTTATTCTAAATAACATTTTTGTCAGATTTAATTAATTAAACGGTCATAGATCCGTTTCTTATTACTCCGACTTTCTTTTCAACTGCTGCACCGATTTTAACGAAATTCAATACTCTAAACTAACTGCTTAACGTTAATCTGAATAAAACTGCAAAAAAAAATTGATTAATATCTAGTATACAATAAACCGTTTTTTGTATTCCCAAAAACATAGTTTTGAATAAATATAAAAATTGTTAAGTCTATAAAAAAGTGTTTTTACTCAAAGGCAAATAAATAAACAAAAAATTATTTGCATTTTAAAATACTTACATATCTATGTGTTTTAGATTAAAGTATGTCTGTCAAATCCTTTTCTCTTATAAATCACGAGATGACATAACTTTTGCTGAATAAATCTTGTTTCCAAAATACAATCAGCAAATACCTATGTATACCCTTGCCTACAACAAATATTGCTTAAAATATTTCATATGATAAAGACAACTTACTTATAACCTAATATTTTTAACTGTTTAATTACAAATCCTGAAGCACTCTTTGAAAATCAAACACATAAGACCCCTAAAATTAAATTAACACGCCCGCCCGTGCCATATTATTCCACCCACGTGTTTTAAATATTTAATTCAGTCGACCAAATTAAAACCTTTTCTCACACCAAACAATATAATTAACATTTCAGTACTTAATTTTGTTGCCTTTTACGCGTCGAAATAAATTTCGCTGATAAAAAAGGATAAATGCCACATTAAACAGCAAACACCTTATAGGTATACAAAGGTTCATAAAGGTACCTAAGGATTTGAGCACAATACATCGCATATTCAAAGAATCGTTAACAGCTCAATTACAGTCTGAACAGCTTCCACCAGATATACCAACAATCCTCCCCAACTCCGAAACCAGTCCCTATCGCGTGTACTCATCAATTACGTATGTAATTCAAACATCGGTTCGAGCAAAAAACACAATCCTGTTGAGACACAAAAAACCATATTCGCGCTCCGATAATAACCTCCTGTGTTTACCGAGGGACAGCAGGACACGTGTTGCACAAACAGGATTCCAGGAATTTCACAATTTTCGCATAAATTAGAGCGCGAGAAAGCGGCACCCCAATCATACAGAAAATTTGTGTTTTCCCCCAGAAAATAATAAAAAAAAGCACACACATGTGTGTGCACTCATCAAGCGAGCTCTGAAAAGGACGAAGGACGACAACAGCCATCAGCAAAATGAAACCAGCACCGATAAAGCGATGACGACGAGACGATGAGAACCACGTCGACAGGTAAAAGGTCACTCGCGCGTCTGTATGATCTCACATTTGCATATGACATTTGGTTGGAAAATATCCTTTTTAGCAGCTTGCTGCTCATTCATCTTTTCCACGTGAATGTGCGGTAGAATTCGCGGCGCGTGTGTCCATCTAGCTCGCGGGGTGGATTTTGGCTTTGACAAGAACCAGTCTGACAGCAAATAAATCGTTGATGCCACTGGACTGCTGGACTGTGGCTTTATTTATATAGGGTGGTTTTCGAAACGATATAGGGATGCGTAAGCAGTGATTTGTTTTTTGCTTGATGTGTAATAATTTTCAACGGACGGGTGTTAAGTGCTTACATCACGCGGAAAAAATTGAGATGAGATGATTTTTCATTAAATCTGTTGTGGAAACTTGAAAGTGACATTAATGAGAAGTCGTGTGTCGGTCCAACAATTTTTGATTTATTTTTATTTATAACACGATATTTCGTTTGTTGCTACACATATCTAAACTGTTTTGAATATGCGACAAAATATTTTTCGCTATTAACACCTCGTTAAAACAAAAATGTTTACTATAATTTGTCCAGGAAAGATTGTCAGTACAGACCTTATGGGAAAGCTATTTTTAAATCAGTGCAATACTCCCATTTTTCGGGTGAATGCACTTTTGTTGTTTTGATCGTTGATAATGTTAAGAGTTACTTTTTCTAAGCTTATCAACATGAACTACTTATTTTTAAATCACAAAAGTGTGAAATTATAAGTTAAAGGTGAATTGCTTAGTGTTTTTGCATTAAAAATTGAACTAACACCATTGTTAGTACGTAAGGGGATCGTTAACGGCACCCAAAATATCACATATCAGAGGTCTATCATCAGATTCACAAACCAAACTTTCAAGAAAAAAAAATCATTCAACGGTAGCATGTAATAGTAATTTTAAATTTCGACTACCTACATAACGGCTGAAGCGATTTTCACCAAATTCCATACTGGAATTGCAGCAGCTATTTTAAAATATTATTGTGTAAACATTTTTTTCGAAAATATTTTTGTTAAGTTTTAAATAAGTTTTTAAAACTGTCTTTGGTAATTCAATATTTTGAAAATCCGTTGAAGGATTTTTATGAAATTTATTCTGAACGTATAATAAATTAAGTTCAAAAAACTTCCTTAATTCTTAAGAAAAATGTTTTGATTTGTTTTTTTTTTTTTTCATAAACTCATACTTTACAAAGAAAATCTATTCGTGCCCTTTATTTTTATTACTCCTCGTTTTTGTTATCGTTGCCTTAGCCCTTATGGCGGCCAATGTTTTTTCATTCTGATTCTTACACTCTGGATTGCATCAGTGGTTGATTTGGCGGAAACAAACCTGTGCTGTTCATCAAATATAGCCATAAGCCGTATAATTTTTCACAAACGGCCATCGAATACCCGGTCAATGGTATTCATGGTTTCGGCTATCAGCTTATGATTGAGTAGCAACTATCGCAGTTTCGCAGTTCCGTTCAGAAAACTGAAACCCGTATTTATGTTTGTTTGGGACACCTTGTTTTATGATGACATATGCTTAACAACTTTACTATCCTCGTAAAAAATTGATTTGGTCCACCTTCAAGTCCTGAATTTTCTTTAAAAAAAAAAAAGGATTTTAACGTATTGTAACGTGTTCAATAAGATGTTCTCCGTTCTATTATTTTTTGTTTTACGATGCGTAAACTCACCATTTTGATTCCAACTTAAAGTGGCACCCACAATGAAGTTAACGAAACCCCATTTCTTAACGAAAGACTATAGACTAGAAAGCTCCAGAAGGCTCTGACTGGCACTGTACTAGAAGATTCTAAAGCGGAGTGCTGAATGGTGAAGCCACTATAAATACGAGCGCACCATGCGTCAAGTTTGAATTTGAAATCAGTCGTGTACAAGTCGGTAATTTGAAAGTGATAAAGTTTGAATTTAAAATAAAGAAAGTAAAAAGGAAATAAAGGGGGTGTTTTGAAATATTAAGTGGAATTAAAAGTGAAAAGACGTAAAGTGAGTTATATTAAAACGGAAATAAGTTTTATTTAATAAAACGAACCTAAATATAACCTAACAGTATAATCATTGAGTTTAACACATAGAGAAATCATGTGGAAGTTTCAAACTTTGTTCGTAGGATGTCGTTACTATCGACTAGTTTTTTTTTTTTTTTACTCTTGTAGCAATTATTCTTGAGTCAAAGGCAAGAGAAATAAAGAAAAACAAATACAAATGTATGCAGAAGAGCTTTGTTCGGTTTGGTTTGAGGGATTTTTGTTACAGGGAATTATTGCAACAATAATTACTCGATATACTCATTTAGCGTCATCTACTTCGGTAAGTTTGAAATCATCTGGATTCCTCTATGATGTATAAACTCAATGATATTATGTGTATTTGATACTCAATTTATATCTGGTTTTTAGTGTCCATGTATCATAACTATATGTATATGCTCGGAGCATAGATTAATACACTTCATACTGCGACTGCACTTTAAGAATGTTTTATTTCTGAAATTTATTTTATTGAACTGAAATTAAAAGATACAAAAGTAAAAACACATTAAAAACAATGATGATTTAAATGTTTACTTGTACAAAATATTCAAAACTCGTAAATATTGAAGAAAATTTGTGTGCATAAAAATAGCAGCGCTACAAAAAAGTGTTAACAACAGCTTCTAATATTTTTTTGTCTTAGATTTAAATTACATATTTATTTATAATAAGTATTTTATTGTGTGGCCTTTGTTGTCGAGGACAGCAGCACAATGGCGGGGCATAGAATCTACCAGACGCATGCAGCTTTCTTGAGGAAAGTTCTTCCAAGATGTTTTCACTGCATTCCACAATTCAGTCCCATTAGTTGGTTTTTTCTTCGCATGTCTTCTTTAATATCCGCCCAAAAATTCTCTATATGATTTAGGTCCGGTGACTGAGCAGGCCACTCGAGAACAGTTATTCGATTTGTTTGAAACCAATTTTTTGCTAGCCTGCTTGTGTGTTTGGGATCGTTATCCATAGGACAAAATGACATTTTGCATGATGTCGAAATAAACTTTTGCGTCCATAATGTCTTTTATCCAATATATAGGCCCTGTTCCATAATTGGAAAAACAACCCCAAACATTTATTTTCGATCCTCCATGTTTTATAGTCCTTCCGTTTTTATGTTGGATTTCTGTTTGCAAGAAACATTTAAATAAAGTGTACGACTTGGTCGCACCAACTTGCTCTTGTGGCAAATATGTATGGGCTTAAAAGCCAGCGTCGATTAAAACAAGACATGTATGGATCGAAAGGCCATTAATTGTAGATAACGTATATAGTATTATTTACTCAAAAAGTTATCCCCGGGACTGGCTATGACAGTTTTCTACTTTTTTATTTTAAGTAACAGAATGGTTTTACTTGCTCAATAGAGCAAGTATTGGTTTCGTGTAAAAAAAAATTTGGAGGTTTTAATCAAACCTGACATTACGATGATAGAGAAGCCCAAAAAAGTAGGTTTCGTCATGCCGTCCAACGGTCTGTCTGTGCGGATGTGCGTATGTGCGTATGTGCGTATGTGCGTATGTACGGTTGTCTGTTCACTGAGCTACAGACTTAACGATTTGACAGATTTTCTTGAAACTTCGTGTCGGCACGAGTACGATAACTTTGGCGCCAAGAATTGATAACGGTTTTTTGTAGAACAGTTCAATACAAGCATTTTTTACTGGTGGGGGGGTCTATCTCCCTCCGTTTGGGCGGGAGGGGCAATTTCATAAAAACAGTGCTAAAAATTTAAAACAAATATTAAAAAATAACGGTAATACCTACATCTAAGTTTTATATCTTTTTTTAAAGCCAATACTTTTTTCTATTAGATGTTTCTTAAATCAAGTGAAACCTATGCATAGTCTTTGAAAAAACGGACTTTATACTCAAAAATTGCGAAAAAAAAAATGTAAAATAAAACTTTGAAGTGTGATTTTTCATAACTGTAAAACAAAATACTACTTTTTTTATAAAATTCGTTGCTCATATTAATTTTTAATCATAAACTGAAAACAAAATGATTTTATGTTTTCTGGTTTTTGAGAAAATGAAAAATTACTAAAACTACTTTTTTATAAGAGTTTTCGGCACGAGTACGATAACTTTGGCGCCAAGAATTTGATAACTGTTTTTTGTAGAACAGTTCAATACAAGCATTTTTTACTATGGGTGGGGGGGTCTATCTCCCTCCGTTTGGGCGGGAGGGGCAATTTCATAAAAACAGTGCTAAAAATTTAAAACAAAAAAAAGTAGTATTTTATTTTACAGTTTTGAAAAATCACACTTTAAATTTTTTTTTCACCTTTTTTTTCGCAATTTTTGAGTTTAAAGTCCGTTTTTTCAAAGACTATGCATAGGTTTCACTTGATTTAAAAAACATCTAATAGAAAAAAGTATTGGCTTTAAAAAAAGATATAAAACTTAGTTGTAAGTATTGCCGTTATTTTTTAATATTTGTTTTAAATTTTTAGCACTGTTTTTATAAAATTGTCCCTCCCGCCCAAACGGAGGGAGATAGACCCCCCACCCATAGTAAAAAATGCTTGTATTAAACTGTTCTACAAAAAACCGTTATCAATTCTTGGCGCCAAAGTTATCGTACTCTCCCCTTCGTGTCTAGCACTTTTTATGATTTCCTAGAGGAAGAATTCGAATTGATTCCCTAGAGGAAGAATTCGAATGTTTGTTTTAGCCCGGCTATAACGGGTACCTCCCAAATAACGGTTTTAGTTTTTCCAAATTTATTCAAAAGCGGCTCTAACGATTTTGATGAAACTTTACGTTATATTTGAACTGTTGTTAAAATAACTGCATTTCAGGTTTTTGGCTAAAAATTCACATAACGGAGAATTAGTGTTAACGGTTTTAACAAATTTGGCCATAAATTAATGACGGCTTACCCGATTTTACTTAAATTTGGTATGGCACTTAAATTAGACAATTGACATAAGATGACATATTATAAGTATTTGGCTAAACAACGGTTTTATGATAGCTACCATACAACTTGATCACTCGTTTAGGCCATTTTTCAATATCTTTTGCCTTTTTACATAGTTAAATACATTGAATTTTTCGTAGTCTCATAGTTTGCTACAAGAGCAAGTTCGTGCGTCTGAGTCGTGCATTTTATTTTTTATGAAAACAAATCTAGTTATCGACATTACACATGCGGGGTTTGTTTAAAAATACCACTTAATTGCATTCAGTTCAAACCAGTTCAAAAAAGAAGAGTGTCCTCATCAATTTTTCATTTACATTCTCAAAATCAATCGTAACTTTTTCTATACTATAGGGCTAGTGTATAGATTTGAACTATTGAAGTATTTCTTGCACACGTATTCAATAAAAAAATATGTTTGTTGAATTGACACATGAGTAGCAAAATAGCAAAATTATTCCAGGTGTTATTATTTAACAGATGCGAGAGAGAGGGGTCAATCATGCACCTTCTAGCAGAATTTTCATAACTTGCCAGTGCAGAACAATGCAAGAACAATTCATTGACTTTCCGGTGTTTGTGCTTGTGGCGGTTAAGCACGCCGTATTGTGTGGTCAATTCTTTGCCAAGAAGTACGGCATAATGCTCTTGAACCATTAAAAGCAAGTGTCTTTGTTGAAATACTGTACTGTGTACTCATATAATCAATTAAATATCTAAGTAGCTTATCAAACAAACTTGTTTATTGAAAAATATTTTTTCTTTACTTCATTAAAATTATTCAAACTGTTCACATCGAATTATTTATTTAATTTAAATATTCTTCTGGAACAAGCTTAACTTACTACAGTCTTCATTTACGTTTTTTGCATTAATTAATTAAAATTCAATCTGTTAAAAAAACGACACATACCTAGCTTAAGCGGTTGATTAATTTTATTAATCATAGGAACTCTGCAAACTCTTGGCAAGTAACTTCAAAATCTTCAGTTATAACATGATGCTGTCTTTGTTCCATTGAATTGTTACAATTAAAAATGACAACCGTCATCACCCATATTAACACACCAAGTTTTGAAAAATAGTATAATAATCAATGAAAACCCTAAAATTGTAAAAAAAAAATGAATCGGTGTGCATTATAAAAAGCTATTGTTCCTGCATGACCCTGATCCAAATCCGTTTATTTCGCAATACCTATATCGTTTTAAAATTACAAAAATATAATTAGATACAACTTATGCGAAGAAAATGTTTCTGCTTTGTGTAATCTGTGACAGTTATTTCATGAGAGAGAGGGTGTGTTCATAAACGTCAGACTAACTCAGATCTGCAATCAAAAAATTGATAAAAACACTGAATACTTAAAAATAAAAAACAAACTACTTTTTATTATTTAAGAAGTGTGTTTTTATTAATTTTTGTTATTGCAGATCTTAACAGTTATAGTCTGACGTTTATGAAAACACCAATACTTATTATATTATATATACAAATATATTTATTTGTTTATATGAACAAAACACTCTTGTAGTTAAAATTAAGAAAAAAACTGCCATAGCCAATCCCGGGGATAACTTTAAAAGAAAAAAATATCATAATCGTTATGTATACAATTATTGGCCTTTCGAATTATATATGTCTTGTTTTAATCGACGCTGGGTATTTTTCAGACATCCTTTTGTTTATATAAAGTAAATTATACATTTTTTAAAAAGAAAAAAATTAAATAACAACAACAGCTATTGCTAGTTGTTAATTTTTATTTTAGTTTAGTGGAGTAATTGAATGAAATTCAAAGAAAAAGGTTAAGTAGCCTATACTCCGATGTGTTTTTGTTTAATAGATACATACAATGTATGTATCTATTAATGATAAATACATACAAAAATTTTATGAATTTTTATTAAAAGTGCTTAAACTACTGTTTACAAAGTTTCAAGCGAAATCAAATTTTGGTTTTGAAAATTGTTTAAGTCATCAAGAGCATTTAAAAGGAAATTGATTTAAATCGATTAATCAGTTCACGAGATAGCTTAAAAAGGTTCTGTAAAAGGTACCGTTAATAGGCATGGAAAAATTTTATTTTGCATTTTAATAAAAGACAATCAATTAAAAACTATCTGTAACTTTTTTTTTTAGAAAATCGTTTAAGGAAGGCGTTTTCGAGAAAATCAAGCTTTTTTATTACTTTTATAGATTATTTTAAATTAAAAAAAAATTAATTTATTCTCGAAGAAATGGTCTACAAACCTTATATAAGCATCGAATTTAAAGCAAATCGGTTGAGCCGTTTATGCTGTAATTGCTGATACTATAAGACTGGCAGACTAGAGACCCACTTTTGTTTGTCTTTTCTATCATCGTTATGTCATGTTTGATTATTGTTATCTCTTTTTTTTTTTTTGCATGAATGCAAAATATACCTTCATCATCATCGGCTCGACAACCGGATTCCGGTTCTGGCCTCCTTCAACAAGTCTCTCCACCTATCCCGGTCTCGAGCCGACGCCATCCAGTTGCGCACCCCAAGGCTTCGGGCGTCCTGGTCTACGCCATCTCTCCAGCGCAAGCATGGTCTACCACGCTGTCGTCTGCCATAGAATGTACCACAAAATATACCTTACCTACCTATAATCGCAAGTAAAAACTGTTGAAAATCCAGCCCAAAAATATCTTGCACAACTCATTTACTAGGGCACTAGTAACTTTTTAAATTATTTCGCTAGTATTGCTTTTTAAAATTATTTTGTTTCTCGAAAAAATAATTTTTTTTTTTTTTTTTGTATATTCAGTTTTTATATTTCAATTTTCTTATAACTACTTACTTGCTAGACAAAAACCTTAACAACTAGCTTACATATTAACTTAACTAACTTACTGGCCCTATGCGAGCGCTCTAAATTATACCATAACCAACTTAAAATTATTGCCTTTCGGCGTACCTAGCTTAAATATTATCAAAATTCATTTATTACTTAAAAATAAGAAAATTAGGAAAAAACTTATTATATGTATCATTTTTTTATTTTTTATAAAACTTAAAACTACTTAAAATAACTTAAGACTAGAACAGCCACAGCAACGGTTTTTTTTTCTTTTTAGTGCCACCATAATTGTTTTGAACTAAGGTTATTTAGTTAGTTAGTTAACTAGCCTATTTTTAAAGCCAAGGACACGCCTAAACCTGCGTAAGTCAAACCAAGGCAATAAACTCAACTAGTCAACTTTTATTATTATTTATTTTTTAAATTTTACTAGTTATTTTACCCATCATTCAACCACCAGAACTGGCGATTTTGGTCCAATCTATCTATCAGGTCCCTTTCGGACACAGCCCTTCTGAACCGAAGGCGCTCTGCTCCGCTTTCTGCGACGACGTCACGACCGTAAAGGAGTCGCCTATCCACAGTTTTTCGGCCGACGTGGTAGATCAGCGGTACCGCCGAACTATCTTGTATCAGCCCTCGATTGTCTAAAAAGAGGAAAGCGTCGGGTGGGATAAATCCGCTTAGACACACACTTTCGTAGTATTCATCTTTGGGGTAGTAAGCCCCGAAAATCAAGCCATTAGTTGAAGTCATCGCTCTTGCAATATGACCCCGAATCAGCTTGATTAAAAAATCATCTATTCTGTTTATGTTAGCCCTGTTGTATAGAACCTCGTTGGAAGAAAAGTGTCTAAGACACTGCCTCTCAAATACCCGAATCTTTTCCATTTGAGATGGTGCAACGTTGAACCACACAGGACATCCATAGGCAATCATCGGCCTGATTAAAGACATGTAACAAATCACCTTCACCATGCTATCAAGATGGCTGCTGTAAAACAGGCGTCTTGTCAGGGCAAAGGCTCCCCTAGCCCTGGTCAGAGCAGCATCTATATGTCTGTCGAAATACAGATATTGATCCAGACAGATGCCAAGGTACTTCACGACACTTTTACTTGCCAGTGGCTGTCCAAGGGGTCCAACGATCACAAGTTTTCGCCAATTCTTTCTCGTATCCGCAGAAGCTCTAGACAAAGGGGTTCTAAACAGAATAGTTTCGCATTTCTGAAAGTTGATTTTCAACTTCCAGTCATCGCAATATTGCTGAATCTTGTCGAAGTCACGCTGCAAAAGAATTTTGATAACTTCAACTTTTGGACCTGTTCTGTACGCTATTAGATCATCGGCATACGCAATTGCATGAGTTAGACTACTTATAAGATCGCTAGTGTAAATGTTGAAAAGAATCGGCGAGTTAACCGCTCCCTGCTGCAGACCATTTTTTATTTCAAATATTTTGGTAGACGTTACACTGCCACTCTTGACAACAAATAAATGCTAAGTAGTTAATGCAGTCTTTCTCAGAATAACCCTCACTTGAACTGCAAGACGCTCACTTTTTGATTATTACGAACTTTTATTAAGAGTTATCAATCAGACCAAAAAATTGCTGTGGACTTTCGGTCTATTAGTATAGGTAGACTAAAATTAGTGTTACTTTCGTAGATAGATTTGTTGTAGACTCCATAAGCTTAGATACTATATATAATTAAAACCCCTTCAAAAGAAGATTACAAAATCCAAGTTCAGATAAATTTCAACAGCACATAAATTTTACTTTTTGTCAATCATGTTCCAATCATACGTTCGAAGTTATGAATCAAACATTCGGGATTGAGAACTTTCCATCACTGAACCAGGTTTTGTATTGCCTATAACATTCACACATTACGAAAAACAAAAAAAAAAGCTCTTTAAAGAAAAAAGAGAAATACAACAACTGGACAAAAATACCTAATATAACTACACCGAACATGAAAAATTATGAAAGCAAAAGAAAAATCCAATTTCGCTCCAAGGGTCCTTTTTACCCAGTTTTCAATCTTTCTCCTCGTCATCTTCTTTATTTTTATTTTTTTTGCTATTTCAGAAAAAAAAGGAATTTAAGTCGAACAAAACACGCTGTCTCATCCCGATAGCCTTTATATCTTTGAGTTTGATTTTTTTTTGTATTTCGTTCTTCTAGCGGTCCCCAGCATCAACTCTCTGTGGGACCAACATCCGCATCGGCCTAAAAAAACTCACCCTCCATCATGTCCACATCCTTTAGCCGCATTTTCTTTGATGCTTTTCGCTTGAAAGTCATCGGCAACGGTCCAGAAATCTTTCGCCATTATCCTGACAGCGGATGGACTTCCTCTTCACATCATCAGCCCCCCCTTGCTTAGTTTTTTTTTTTTTTTTTTTCTATCCTTATTTTCTTTTTTTCTCAATCATACATATCATATGTGTGTTGTACATGTATGTACCGTCCTATATTGTATATATATATATGCAAAAGGAATGTGTATTTTGTATTTCAATTCATTGTACTACCCGTAATACGACATAAAGAAAAAAAAAAGCCTTTACGATGCTAGAAAGTCCAGTTCGTGGACTTTTCCTCGTCATACGTGTATACCGCAGTCCGCATCAAGCATCATCTTTCAAATAAACCCCCTAGGTCCTATCTCCCTCCTTTGCCGGGCCAACCTGACAATATACCAATCCCCCCAATCCATATAGGCGAAAAAGAGAGTAGGTATATTCTCTTGTGTGTGTTAAAGGAACGCGCGGACGAAAGACGACGACGACGATGGACGGGTCCTTTGAAAACATTAAACATTCGTATGTGATCTATTGCTAGGAAAATTTCGCCGCGAGCGACTCTTTTTACAGTCATCATCTTGATGTCCATGTGATTTTGTATTTCTGCTTTTTTGTCCTGCCTATTATATTTTGAGCATTTAGCAGTATCCAGTATCCACGGCGACAAGCTCCTTTTTGTATTGCCTTGTTCTTTTTCTTATTTTGTATTGGAAATCTTATGAGTCCACACAGTGGTGCCAGATTGATTGATTTTATATTTGTAATGTTTCTCATGAAGAGTTTTCAATTATAATGATCAATGAGAAATGTCAAATGCCAACAGTCAGATGGTGTAACAAAGTTACACATCCAATGTGCATTGTGCAGCGACTATTTCATAATTTATAAATTAATTCAATTTCAATCAAGAAATTGAGTTCTAGTTTTCTTTCATCTCTGTTCTTCGAAAGGGACCTTTAGTAGGCAACCCCTTAATTGCGAACAGCTTTTTCTTTTCGTAATAAACTTCACACACCACCGTTTGTTGTTAAGGACTGTTTCCCGGGACACCATAAAATAGCTTTAAGAATTTACCTCACCGCGTAAATAAATAACGTCAAATCTCAGGTGGGCTGTCTTCCCAAAACACAATAATTATGAAAAACCTTGACAGCATTGTAGAATGGAGTATTGTTTCCTACTAAGGCCGTGTGCCAATCCCGTTAATTAAGCTTTAAATTTGATCCACACCCCATAGATAAATATTGATATTACTGTGGTGAATATACAGACGTCAAAAATTGCTCTGGAGCTTGTTTTTAATTTTTGACATTATTTTGTTTTGCTGAGTTTATTATAACATTTGTTTGTATATTTGCCAACCATTAATGTGACATAGTGTTAATGTCTCAGTTTTTATTTAAATGTAGCTATTATTATTATTTTTTTTACTACAACACGAAGTTATGATTGCTTTCGATACAATCGGAAAAAAAAGATGAATTTATGACCACGGCCGATAACAAAAAACATCTAATAATAAACGCAGCACAACAATAATGTCGACAAATAACCACAGGCTAAAATTTAAACAAGCTCCTGGTTAATTTTTTGACGTCTCTGTATATTCACCTTAGTAATGTCAAAATGTATCTATGGGATCAAATTAAAAGCAAATTAAACGCAATATTCCAAAACTGTTTTAATTTTGTTCTACACAAGGAAATGTTTAATAAGAATATATAGAAAGCTGAGGATTCTTTCATAAACGCAACATTTCAGTGGATTTGAAATTTAAGATAGAAGATCGTTCATAAAAATAAAGGGGATAGTCGGAAGGGATGGGGACAAAATCCCGACTGCCAAAATTCCGACTAGCTAGATTGAAAAATCCAGACTGCCAAAATCCCGACTGACAAAATCCCGATTGACAAAAACCGAATGCTACGAATAAAAATCAAGATTTTCAGCACTTTTACCACGTTTTCGTTTCTTTTTTTTTTTGCTTTTACACTAATTATTTGAAATAGGAATTGAAAAGGAAGAAAATAAGAAGCGATACAGGCCACCCAGGTACTGTTGAATTTGGAAACTTTGGACTAAGGCGCCCGCCAGACGACTGGACATACCCTAAGCGGATGTAGAACTGGAGCATAACATAATGACAAGCTTATAAAATTCCGATTTTGACAGCATAATGATAAGCTCATAATTTAATGCTATCGTTTCTTTTATAAAAAGAGCTCTAACGAAATAACCAGCAAGAACGTCCCGGCACCACTGAACTCAGTAACGTTTTTAAATCCACCATTAGTTCACCGAACTTCCCTTTGTTTTCTATCAATCAGAGTAATGCTTGCTGCATCAGATTTGCCGAAGTGCATGTTGGACACGCGAGAAATGCTGTTATTTTTTGTTCAATCCCTTGTGACATAAGAATAAGAATACGGATTAAAAGAAAACTACACACATCTTCAACTATATGCATATCATGTTGATTGAAGGATAATGGAGAACAAGTCGTAGTGGATGAAGAGTTTTTCTATTTTTTTTATCTCTTTAAAAACCTAAGGATATTTCGTAGAAGCAAATAACTATTTTGTATTTTCCATTTTCAAGGATATTTAACTCGATAGACATATACTCTCAATACACCATCCACCCACTTCTTCATGCAATGACTACCCCATCGGCCAAAATGCTGGGGGCAGCATTGCTTGTGTGCCACGTACGTACACGTACTAATAAAGATCGCAAATACCGTGTGCAAAAACGAGTAAGACAACGGTAAAGAAAAAAAAAAGCATCTTCTTTCTTATAGATGTCCTGTGTTGTTTTGTATGACTCTCAGCGTGTCTATTTGTATTTGACGTACGGACAGACGAACGCGCACAAATTGCTTGTGACGGCGACCAGCGCACTTTTGTGAGTACAAAAGACTTTGGATCCTTCAAACAACATGAAACGTCGTACATGAACTAGTTTTTCCTTTGATCTGCTTTTGTAAGGATAAGTATTGTAATCTTGAAAATATTTGCTACCTCTTTCTGAGATGGAGTTTAAACTGAGATTATTAAATTGAATGAAATGAAAGAAATTAATGAAATTAATGAAATGAATGAAATGAATGAAATGAATGAAATAAATGAAATGAATGAAATGAATGAAATGAATGAAATGAATGAAATCAATGAAATGAATGAAATTAAAGAAATTAATGAAACTAATGAAATTAATGAAATTAATGAAATTAATGAAATGAATGAAATGAATGAAATGAATGAAATGAATGAAATTAATGAAATTAATGAAATTAATGAAATTAATGAAATTAATGAAATTAATGAAATTAATGAAATTAATGAAATTAATGAAATTAATGAAATTAATGAAATTAATGAAATTAATGAAATTAATGAAATTAGTGAAATTAATGAAATTAATGAAATTATTGAAATTAATGAAATTAATGAAATTAGTGAAATAATGAAATGAATGAAATGAATGAAATCAATGAAATGAATGAAATTAAAGAAATTAATGAAATTAATGAAATTAATGAAATTATTGAAATTAATGAAATTAATGATATTAATGATATTAATGAAATTAATGAAATGAACGAAATGAATGAAATGAATGAAATGAATGAAATGAATGAAATGAATGAAATGAATGAAATGAATGAAATGAATGAAACTAATGAAATTAATGAAATTAATGAAATTAATGATATTAATGAAATTAATGAAATGAACGAAATGAATGAAATGAATGAAATGAATGAAATGAATGAAAGGAATGAAATGAATGAAATGAATGAAATAAATAAAATGAATGATATGAATGAAATGAATGAAATGAATGAAATGAATGAAATGAATGAAATGAATGAAATGATTGAAATGAATGAAATGAATGAAATGAATGAAATAAATTAAATGAATTAAATGAATGAAATGAATGAAATTAATGAAATTAATGAAATTAATGAAATTAATGAAATTAATGAAAATAAAAAAATTAATGAAATTAATGAAATTAATGAAATTAATGAAATTAATGAAATAATGAAATGAATAAAATAAATTAAATGAATGAAATGAATGAAATTAATGAAATTAATGAAATTAAAGAAATTAATGATATTACTGAAATTAATGAAATGAATGAAATGAATGAGTGAATGAAATGAATTAAATGAATGAAATGAATTAAATTAATTAAATTAATTAAATGAATGAAATGAATGAAATTAATTAAATGAATGAAATTAATGAAATTAATGAAATTAATGAAATTAATGAAATTAATGAAATTAATGAAATTAATGAAATTAATGAAATTAATGAAATTCATGAAATTAATGAATTTAATGAAATTAATGAAATTACTGAAATTAATGAAATTAATGAAATTAATGATATTAATGAAATTAATGAAATTAATTAAATTAATGAAATTAATGGAACAAATGAAATTAATGAAATTAATGAAATTAATGAAATTATGAAATGAATGAAATCAATGAAATCAATGAAATCAATGAAATTAATAAAATTAATGAAATTAATGAAATTAATGAAATTAATGAAATTAATGAAATTAATGAAATCAATGAAATTAATGAAATTAATAAAATTAATGAAAATAATGAAATTAGTAAAATTAATGAAATTAATGAAATTAATGAAATTAATGACATTAATGAAATAAATGAAATAATGAAATGAATGAAATGAATGAAATGAATGAAATGAATGAAATGAATGAAATGAATGAAATGAATGAAATGAATGAAATGAATGAAATGAATGAAATGAATGAAATGAATGAAATGAATGAAATGAATGAAATGAATGAAATGAATGAAATGAATGAAATGAATGAAATGAATGAAATGAATGAAATGAATGAAATGAATGAAATGAATGAAATGAATGAAATGAATGAAATGAATGAAATTAATGAAATGAATGAAATGAATGAAATGAATGAAATGAATGAAATGAATGAAATGAATGAAATTAATGAAATTAATGAAATTAATGAAATTAATAAAATTAATGAAATTAATAAAATGAATGAAATGAATGAAATGAATGAAATTAATGAAATTAATGAAATTGATGAAATTAATGAAATTAATGAAATAAATGAAATTAATGAAATTAATGAAATTAATGAAATTAATGAAATTATTGAAATTAATGAAATTAATGAAATTAATGAAATTAATGAAATTAGTGAAATTAATGAAATTAATTAAATTAATGAAATTAATGAAATTAATGAAATTAATGAAATTAATGAAATTAATGATATTAATGAAATTAATGAAATGAATGAAATGAATGAAATGAATGAAATTAATGAAATGAACGAAATTAATGAAATTAATGAAATTAATGAAATTAATGAAATTAATGAAATTAATGAAATTAATGAAATTAATGAAATTGATGAAATTAATGAAACTAATGAAATTAATGAAATAAGTGAAATTAATGAAATTAATGAAATTAATGAAATTATTGAAATTAATGAAATTAATGAAATTAATGAAATTAGTGAAATTAATGAAATTAATTAAATTAATGAAATTAATGAAATTAATGAAATGAATGAAATGAATGAAATGAATGAAATGAATGAAATGAATGAAATGAATGAAATGAATGAAATGAATGAAATGAATGAAATGAATGAAATGAATGAAATGAATGAACCTAATGAAATTAATTAATCAAATGAATGAGTAATGAGATAGGTATATGATTTTTAATTAAATATATAAAATTTATTAATAAAATAAATGTGATTAAGATCAAAGCAATACAATAACGTATTTTCTAAGTTAAATTCTGCAATAAAGTTTTAGAAAAAAGAAAAACCGAACATTTCTGAAAGACCAATATCTGACTTTAAGTCCAGAACATTTTTTGCCGTTTTTCATCTTGCAAAATAGCAAGAAAATGCCACCTACACACGTTTTCGCGTGTCGCATGTGTGACCCAGGGATGTATAGTGTGTGTTATATTAAAGTAGATATACAGTGCGAGCACAACATGTGAATATTCTTACCATCAGGGGACGTTGATTGGTGAGTGTGGGGTTGGTCTTCTTTGCGGATATGGCACGTAGAGTGGACAGCATAAGAAATTGGTTTTGTTTGGAAGTAGATTTTTCATCAAATAGCCGACCCATGTCCGTGGGGTGCTGCTGGTTCTGCTGCCAAGCTGGAGCACTATAAACTCTCCCCTATCCCAGCCGCTGGTTTTTCTACAATTTCTGCTGCTTTGGCAAAAGACGAAGGTTAACATACATAGAACATCAGCAGCAGCGACTCCGTCATGGTGGCGAAGGGTTGATTTGACTGCCGCGCTTATAATATATACATACATTTGTATATGATATGTATACCTACATACACATATATGTAGAATATTGTGCACATACCACATACTATAGATATTTTTCTTTTGCGCCACTAACGAATGTACATACGTACATTATATTGGGCTCTGTGAAACGTGTGTGTTTTCAAAGAGGCTATCTCTCTAACCCTGACAAACAGCCCAACAGCAACCACCCCTCTCTTTATTTGCAATGTCCGTTTCACGCTAGCTATTTAATTTTGTTTAAATAAGAAAAACATGATGGGTAAGGTATAAAAGAAAAAAGGGACCAAACCGAATGCCGGATCAGGACAAAACTATTAACTCAAACACTATTTTTCTTTTTTCGGTAAATATCCTTTACAAATGATGGGTACGGGTTGGTATGGCGAAATTCCCGGTCCAGCGAGTGAAGTTGAGTTTTAAATGAGGGTGGTTTTTATTCTGGTCCACTGTTTAGTAATTTTTTTGGGGGGTACGGTTAGTAAAAAGTGAAAAAGAGGTTTATTTTGAAGCAATTTTTTTGATTTAACTTTTCCAATAGGGGACTGTAATACACAATTATATATACAGGAAAACTCACTTATGTGTTTTTTTGTTTTTTGTTTTCTCTTTTAAATCACTCGCACATGTTCATATTATATTGATGCATCAACATTGTTTAGAGATGCGATATAATATTACTGTTTTTCTTTTTTTTTACTTTTGGGTTGGCAAACTGGTTTTTGGATATTAAAAGCAGTTAAGTATTAAAATCACTTATGGAAACATGATCATAAGAAGAGCTACACTATTCGGATGAATAGGTAATAGGCATGGTAATTCAATAATGTTGTACAGGTAGGTACCTATCTCTACTACTAATAACTATTTTTTCAATTTTGACTGGTCTTATAAATTATTAGTTCTTGATTTACAAAGTTAGGAATGTACAATAGCTTCATATGAAATAGTGACAACGGGTTTTGATAAGTTTATATTTCTTATGCATAGAAAAACAACGTTTAAGGCGCCTGCCGTGCCGCGCCGCCGCCCGTGGAGTAACATTGAACTTTGAAACTGAAAGAAAAACCAACTTAAAGCTTATATTAAGTTGAAAAAATAAAAATAAATTACTAAAAATTTATAAAAATTTATTAAATTTAGCAAAATGAGTGCAATATTTAGAGTAACCAGGAAGTCATTTTTGAATAGAAAAAACGCAGATATTCCAAATTCCACGTATCTATTTGAAAGGGATTGAATCTACAGATTTAAATTCTACTGTTCAATTGTTTGCTGAAGTTTTTAAATCAGTTAACACTTCTATACTGGATTAAATAGTAGTTCATTGAGCAATTTAAAAAATAAGATAGATCGTTGGAGCTGTAATAAGTAACATCGTTGGAGCTGCAAGTACTTAAAAAGTTTTTAAACAGCTCTCAAGGTTTCTTGTCTAAAAGACCGTCTCTATATTGAAGTTGCACAACAACTTGAAGCTCTATTATCTTATAAAGCATTTGGCTCTATATAATTATGCTCCTAAAAAACGTTTGAAATGACAAGCGTTACACACTCAACGTCTTTGTGCTGCAGGGAAGCTTCTTAATAGCAAATAGAGTTTTTTTAGAGGCTCAAAAGAATGCGATTTTTATTATTATTTTATTTATAAATCATAAAACCAAATGTAGTTTGTTTTATGTAGCGTTCTTCTGGCAATCTTATTTTGAGCGCTTAGTTCAAAACTAAACTTTATCTGAATTTTAGATTTTTAATACTGGTTAAATGGATAGCTTTTTAGAAGTACTTTTGTAGCTCTAGTTTATTTTTTTCTGCCAAATGACAGGCGTTTTTTTTGTGCTCTTAGAACTATTATAAAACAAAAAACAAAATAATGATATAAAACAGTGAAACAAAATAAAAACTGTGTTATTGCTACATTTTTATAGAACTTTAAGAAGTAGGTATTTATCAAAGTCTGCAACAACAAATTAACTACCTGCTAAATATAGTAATAGTCTCGTGCTAAATATTGAAAAATGTTGTACGATTTCTTTCTCCAGAAAGAAAGAAATGGGCACCCGCAAGGGGGCGGGGCAACAGAAGCATTTGCCCCTAGAATGTCCACAAAAAATCCACAATCGTAAAATAATCGTAAAACGATCATAAAATGATCATAAAACGATCGTAAGACGATCGTAAAACGGTCATAAAACGTTCGTAAAACGATCGAAAACCGATCGTAAAACGATCGTAAAACGGTCATAAATGGATCGTTAAACGTTCGTAAAACGATCAAAAAACAATCGTAAAATGATCGCAAAACGATCATAAAACTATCGTAAAATGATCGTTAAACGATTATTAAAAAATCATAAAACGATCGTAAAAAGGTCATAAAACGTTCGTAAAACGATCAAAAAACGATCGTAAAACGGTCATAAAACGGTCGTAAAACGATCGTAAAACGATCATAAAACGATCTTAGAAAAACAATCGTAAAATGATCGTGAAACGATCATAAAACGATCGTGAAACGATCGTAAAACGGTCATAAAACGTTCGCAAAACGATCTTAAGCAAACGGACGTAAAACGATCGTAAAACGATCAAAAAACTATAGTAAAATGATCGTAAAGATCATAAAATGATCGTAAAACGATCATAAAACGATCGTACAACAATCATAAAACGATCGTAAAACGATCGTAAAACGATCATAGAACGATCGTAAAACGATCATAAAACGATCATAAAACGATCGTAAAACTATTGTAAACAATCGTAAAACGATCATAAAACGATCGTAAAAAGTTTGAAAAACAATCGTAAAATGATGGAAAAACGATCATAAAACGATCGTAAAACGATCATAAAACGATCATAAAACGATCGTAAAACTATCGTTAAACGATCGTAAAACGATCATAAAACGATCGTAAAAGGTTTGAAAAACGATCGTAAAACGATGGAAAAACGATCATAAAACGATCGTAAAACGATCGTTAAACGATCGTAAGACTACTGTTAAACGATCGTAAAACGATTGTTAAACGAACATAAAACGATCGTAAAACTATCGTTAAACGATCTTAAAACGCTCGCAAAATGATCGTAAAACGAGCATAAAACGATCGTAAGACGATCGTAAAACGGTCATAAAACGTTTTGAACAACATTCGATGGGCTTTTGTTTATTCCTAAAAAAAATCGCTATACGACACAATATTTCCGTGGTTGAAGCGTAAAGCCCTAAAAGCCCACTTTTGGGGGGCTTTTAACCACTCGCCCTCTTCCGGATCACCTCCCAGGATTCAGGAATTTTCGGTATGTTAACTACTTAAGCAGCTTGAACAATATTTTGAAGGAATGGCTTACTGGAGCCCTACATCAACAAGGAATAATACGTTCCTATTAAAAATTGAACGTATTGCTCGAAATGTTGGTAACATGATTATGGAAGCAGTAAGTTGCAAGTGTTGAAATATTTTGAAAACTTGATAAAATGGGCCAATTTTTTAAACAACTTGCCGTGGGTAGTGTGCTACATTTTTTAAAAAATTTGATGTGTTAAGGTTTGATTCAAAAATTCCTTGCGAAAGTTACAATATTTATTTTGGATTTCGATATTGCATTAAGTAGCATGGCTATTAAGGATTACGTAAAAAAGAATTTTTGAAAAATATCAAAAATTGTGACCACAGTACATAAAAATGTGGCCTAGAGTATCTATTGCTATTATTACGTAACCCAGAGAGATAATTTTTTTTCTTACTATTTGCGGTACGGGTATATTCTACCCTATCATCCGGTACCCGCTTGATGTTGAGTTGCGGGACACCCTGTATAATCCAATCATAAAATTGGATGAACAGAATAAGTTTCTTTTAACAGAATAAAAAAGAGACGTACTTTTTTTTTTTGCAAAAACACTTTTTATTAACTTTTTTATTAAGCATAATTAGTAGTTGGTACTACCTGAATATTAAAATCGGGGAAAGAGTTCAAAAGATAACCGGTGATTAATAAAAAGGTGCATAATTACATAATAGGACTTAAAATGAAATAAAAATGAACATAGTCGTTGTTTTTATTTCAATTTCTTGCATTATAACCCACTTTGTAGCCACGGGTTTATTTTCATAAAGGTTCGACTTTGACTAAAATTTTCCTTTAATATAAATATAATTCGCTACGCTCTTTTGCTATGTATGCATTTTGTATGGTCACTTACATCGACCAAAATAAAATATGTGTCTTATAGGAGAGTGTGGTTGGCCTGACTGACAATATGTCCACCATCCACACTTGGCGAAAGTCATCAGAGAGCATATTATGCTACTTAAGCCTTCTTATTTTGAATTTCCTTCTTTTGACTTAAATTCCCTAATTTCATTTAAAATAAAATAGAAATCAACAACTACAGCAATAGTTATTGTTATTATTTAAATTTCTTTCTTTATATTAGCATAACCAAACAAGACTGTGCGATTTTTGTTCGAAGTCTCTAAGCGAATTGTGTCTGACGGGATTCAACGAAGAACAAGCCTCAGGCAAAGTGTGGAGTTTTGGAAATACACCGCAACCGAGTCCATCAGATGATGGAGATAACAAACTCCGAAACGCGTCGCTTCCAATAATAAAATTTTCTTTTATTGTTAAATATAGTTGTGTTATTATTTTTATAATAAAATTAAAATGAAAAATAAAAATTAAATTAAATTTTTAATTTTAATTCTTTTACTGTTTATTTTACTCACAACTGGTGACAAAAACTACAAAAATTAATATTTATTTAGATTCAGTAATAAATACATATTGTAATAATATTGTGTTTAATATCTTCATATAGTTTAACTTTCGCGGAAAAAAAGTGTAACAAATTGGCGCCCAAGATGGGACCCTATTGTGTGTTTTAAGATAATACGAGTTTTCTAAAAGTATGAATAGAAAAAAAGGCTGCACAAACATTAAATTGTTCGGATTGGTATCCAAATTTGAGAACTTGATTATATCACATAGGTACCTATCTACATTATACAAGTATAAATATTTGCAGGAATGCAGGTTAACATATACCTAAAGTTATCGTTATATCCTTTTACTAAGTGATGACTTTACAATTGTGGGATTGTACCTGAATGTGTCATTCTCCATCCAAATATTAATCTAAGCAATCATTTTACTTTAAGCAGATGTACCTAGGTATAGGTACCTAAATTTTTTTTTATTTTCTAAAATAATATTTACATATATAAAAACTATACAAAATAAATCGATTTACCTATATATATAAAGAAAAAAAGGGCACAATTGTTGGGTTGTGTCATATCCCACCCCACTACGTTTCACTTCGAAACGAATGAATGCATTGAGATTTCTTTCTTTTCAAGCGCATTCAAATTGAAAATGTCAACTTCCATGAGCAAAAAAATACAAATCCACATCTTCGCGACCACGACCATCCAATGTCCATAAATATTCCACTTGAACAAGTTTTTCCACTATAGATACGACAGATAGAAACGAATTTCTTCTTTTAAATCAGCGAGATGGACAAGGACATGCCCAGCAACGACGATCTCTAGCGCTAAACTCACACATACATAAGTATATTAAAAAAAAAAAAAAACAGACCATCAGCGGAGGAAAAAAAAATAAGAGAAAATACCTTTTACATCTACATCTGTTGTATATCGAATGGTCAAGTTCTGGAAAATCGAATCGATAATCTTCGATATATGCGCGAAACACAGGAAAAAACCCAAGCGACAGTTGACGAGAACAGTTTTTTTTTTTGAAAAACATCAACCCCCCACTTACATTACCATCATCATCCGTATAGTCAGTAACAAAGGACTTTCGTATATTTTTGGTGTATACACACCCCGGGCTGGCTGATGTGGGATCATCCCGACTCTAATGTATCTTGAACCCATCATCCCCCACACATGTAGCAGCGCACAGAAATCAACTACCCCCGTCTCTATCTCTTCAGCCTGCTGAAGTCTATCTATATGTGCGGCGCAGATTGACATGGCACACAAGCATTCTAATCTAAAGTGGAAGACCCTTACACACCCCCCATCCACCTGCCAGCCGACATCAACTGTCCAACGTTGAGAAAACGGGAATTTGCACCCGAAAAAAGTAGAGAGATCCACTCAACTTCCCCCATCCCTAGCTTTATTCGAATTCGACCGACCGACCGTTCAGTTGAAAACTGCCCAAGTTTTCCCTCCCGGTGATGTATGCACACACATGTGATGGTTGGACAGGACAGGCACAGGACATGCTTACACAAACACAGATATCAATATTTGTGTGGCAGTGTGTGTGGTCGAAGGCGGCAGCGAACAAACCCACGGCGAAATATCCACTTTCATCTTATTCACGTATTACACACTTGCCCCCGCTAAGGGATACCCAGGTCGACGTATAAGGACGACCAACGAATTCGACGACGGCGATAAGGACGATGGCCGAATGGTTAGTTCCCTGAAGTTTGCACTTTAGTGCTTGCTGGATGGGTCAGGTAGAGGTTTTTGAGGAAGCTGTGATAGTCCAAGGGGGATGCAGAGAAGGGAATATGCCATACGTATGTGAGTATGTAGGTATAATAGAAGAGGCCCCCCACCACGTTTATATTTCGCGAAAATTGACACACCAAACCCCCACGGATTGAAATGGAGACGACCGAACGACGACGACGTTTTGAGGACAAAATTGAGGCTGAGTATACACAGGACATACGAGAATGTTATAGAGCAGACGGAGCGGGGGGATCTCATATCCTGGCAGGCCATCGGCATCGGCATCGTTGGCTTGGCGGTAGCAACAAAAACAGCTAAGCACATACTCACTCAGCATACATAGACTTATGTGAAAGTCAAAGAAGAAAAGCGAAGGACATTTCGAGGAGGCAAAAGAAGAACAAGAAGCAGGAGGAGCAGCAGCAAAAGGCGACAGCGGCGGGTGATTTAGAGAAGCGAAAGGACGACCACGGTTACGGCTATAAGGCCACGACAACGACATGAACGCGAGATGGGTTTGACAGCGCCAGCCAGGACTTGGTCCATTATCCCCGCAAGGGTTATTCATTGTGGAGCGCGGTGGTCGTTGAATTTTATCCGCAGTGATGCGAATGACTTTTGTGATGTGAAGAGGCTAAAGTCTATCTATTCAGCCATTGATGGATGCTATAGAGGGATGAGGTCGGATGTTCCGGATATTCCTTCAACCCATCACCATCAACAGCAGCACCCATTCTTTCTTCTATGGATTTGAGTATCTATAGATGAGTTGTTGTGGGGAGTCGAAGAATGTGACGCGGGCATTTGATGATGAAACCCAACAAATAATATTGAAGAATGAGTTTAGGTGTCGCCGACCGTTGCTAGTCTCGCTCTTATACACAAATACATCTTCTTTGTTGTGTTGTAGTTGTTGTCAACTTACCCTACAGAGCGTGCGAATGATTCTTTTCCATTGGCAACAATCGATTGCAAAATCAATTTCTTTGTGAAGCATATAGCAAGAGAGGTTGTCGGTTATTAAGTGGCAACGGAACAGTTAATTAAGGTTTGTTTATGTACGTTATCTTTAGTCGACCAGATATCCGGATTAAGTTGTCGCTTTTATCAAAGTATCTGAATTCTTAAATGGAAATTTTGAATTTTTTTTTGTAAAACCAAAAGCCTTTATCTTAAAGATGGAAAAAACGAATAATAGAATTCGAAAAAAAGAGTAGCTAAATAAAATTCGTTTAAAAATTGGTGGTAGCACCTTTAAGTTGTTGTTGTTGTTCAAAACATTCAATGGAAAATTGACGGAATGGTCAATGTGGTGTATATAAATAGCGCTATAAGTTTAACCTCCTCAGAATAAGTGATGTTCAATAAATGCAAAAATTAATTTTTAAACAAAATAAATAAAGCAGTTAAGCTTATTAACGGTACCTGCCATAGAACCGTTTTTTATAACTCCGACTATCTTTTGAACGGCTTAACTGATTTTAACGAAATTTAATATTCGCAACCTATTGCTAAACTGAAAAAAACTTGTAAAAATTTTTTTGAAAAAGTTTTTTTTTGACAAAAACCGGTAATTCTATTTTTTTTCGAAAAAAATACGATCAATTTCGATAAAATTTTACATAAGACTTTTATTACCAATGGTGATTTCTTTCGTTTGATTTTTTTTCAGAATCAACATATTAACGGTATCGGCGCAGTCCACAAATACATTATGGACTTATGACTCACCCAGGTGGGTCAGAAGTGCACAAGAAAGTGGGCCACAAGTTCATAACTCTTAAGGAGAAGTGGGTCACAAGTCCCCAATGAAACTAAAACAATTATGAAATCATAGATACCTATTTATTTTTAAAGAAAATAACAAAATTAATTAACATAAATTATATCAATACCAAAAAATGTTCGTCACCGTTATGGAATGTCTCGTTACAATTGTAATAACACATTTTACAAAGGCACGGTTCTGGAAACAGACTTTTGCTACTCCATTTTCATGACAACAAAAATGTGTGAGGAAATTCAACTCTTGTCTGAATCTGAGAGGAACTGTTTTATTGATGGCACCTTCAGCGTTCTTCCATCAGGCGAAAGGAAGCAATTAGTGATTATTTGTGTAGCACATTCAGAGCACGTAAGTACCTTCTTAGTATTTGTTGTTTAGAATTACTTTTCCAAATTGCAATTAGGTATTTTGAATTTGATTTTTTAATTGATTAGTGTAGTAATCAATTAATATAATCAATTAAAAAATCGCGCGATTTTTTAATTGATTATATTAATTGGACTTTTGGCCCGTGGACTTCTGGCCCTGCGCCAACGGTATCTACCTGCCATAGAACCGGTTTTTTATTACACTGACTAACTTTTGAACGGCGTTACTGATTTTGAAGAAATTTGATTTTATCAAACAACTGCTAAGCCAAAATAATACTGCAAAAAAATTTCGAAAAAAAGTAATTTTTGAAAGTTTTTCTTTTTGTTTTTTTGAGAAACCAATAATACTAATTAAAAAAAAATTATTAAATTTATTTTTAATAAGGTCGTAACTTGCTACAAGAAAAAGTTCATGCGACCCAGTCGTGCACTTTATTTAACTAGAGTTTGGCAACACCAATTTTTGTTATATTTTTTTTTGCTGTATTCTACAGGTACAGGTTTGCATATAAAATACCTTTCTATAACACCAAAAATTATAACATTTAGTAGATAAATTTAATATACATGCTTTAAATCTTAGACTGATGATTTTTCAAGCCATATCTGTATTAACGATACTACCCTGTGTCATATAAGTGAATCGAGTGATATAATACAAATATTTCATCGTGAAATATTGAAGTTTCATTTTTCTATAAAGATAAATGGTTAGAAATGGTTATTGTTCAAAATGTAGTGATACAGTATTATTAAGCTAATCAAAAAAATTCATTACCGATCTCAATTATTCTTTAGCCATTTCTGAAATTTTAAAATAAACCGCATGGTGTGGTGCGTCGTCGTTAAAATGTTTGTTAGTCTCAATATTTAGAAAAAAAAAATCAATAGAATTTGAATCGAACCGAAAAATTTGATGGCATCGACAGTAATTTTCTTTACAAAACTAAATCGTTTCTCACGTGTAAATTAACATAATTAACATATAACAGTTAAGTTTTTATTCATATTTTTTAAAATTAAAAAAAAAAAACAGAACAAAAAAATTCGTCCAAATTAAAAAAAAAAATTAAATTCTTTACACGTGATAACTACTAAGGTGTGTGTATCTAAGGTACATTTCATTTTCTATTGAAACGCTCTGAATATTTTGTTTGACCAATAAACCATTCTTTAGTTATTTCAGGCAACACGTTATTCAAAATGGTGGCTTACGTGAACCCTATACGTCCCCACCATCCCGCCATTATTTTATCGATACTCCTGAAAAACTATGGAACCATATCCAATTATAAAATGGAATGGAGTAGTCCAGTCAATAAAGGTTTTCAAATTGAAATAAATTCAATAGTTTAGAAACTTGGCACATTTACTCAGGGGTGTCTGGACCTGGAGATAACATAAAAAGAAGTTCTCAAAAAACCGACTCGAGCGCTTGCGGCTTGCATGGCAGTGAGGGGAAACATTCTGTTTTTTCGGTTTAATCTTGGAAACTGTTCCTCAAATCAAAAATTATGTTAAACCAAAAATAAAACTTAATTAATTTCCTAAATAAAATATCATGTGTATATTTTCCGTATATGCAAGTTTTTTAAATAACCCTACAGTTTGGATAAAGATGCAGTTTTTTTTTGGGTTTTTATAATTTTTCTTAGAAACTGTAACATATTGCTCAAAACTATAAAGCTTATTTAATTTCCTTGAAAAAATGGTATTTTTTTGGTTTCTTTGTGTGAAAGTTTATAAAACAAATCTATCGGCAGTTAAGAGAAACAAGCGTACATATTTTTTTCTCTCATCTTATCTCATTTTCTACAAAATCGATAAAATAATATATTTTTGGTGTTTGGTAGAAATATAACTCAGTAAATGCATTTTCTCAATAAAGGTATTAATTTAAATCTATACACATAAATAAAAATGGAGTGTCATTTTGTAATGTCAAAATAACAGTACCTATTTAACTGCACGCATATGAAAGCATACACAGCCCTTATAACAATACACACATTTTAAAAATTAACTGTCGATAGATTTCTGGCTGTCAGTCTGTCTGTCTGTCTGTCTGTCTGTCTGTCTGTTTGTCCTGGCTAATCTCGAGAACGGCTTTACCGATTTTGACGGGACTTTCACTGGTAGATAGATGCAGGAGCGCGAAACTTAGGCTATTTCATTTACTCCCTAGATGGCCCTTAAGTCACTTTTTTTTTAGAAAAATCGTTTTTATAACTCGTCAGAAACTATGCTTGACAGATTTTGACGGGACTTGCCACATACTGATAGCAGCTGATTTTGTAGGGAGTGACTAAGGTTATTTTAATTACCCTCTAGATGGCACTGGGGTCGCTTATTTCAAGAAAATTATAATTAATTAACCAATCTGACTCAAAATCAAACCATGTAATAATATAGGTAAATAATAGAAACAAAAATAATAAAAATAAAGCTTTTACCAAAATTTTGACCCAATAGAATGTGTTAAATATTAAATGTAGTTTTCCCTACATGTTATATTTAACCATATTATCTATACACAAATAAAAATTAAGTGTCAGGCACTTATAACAAAACATACATTTTTAAAATGTTTGTCTGTCTGTTTGTTCCAGCTAATCGCGAGAACGGCTGGATCGATTTTGACGGGACTTTCACTGACCGATAACTAATGTAGCGGGTAAAATAGTTTATTTTAATTACTCCTTAGGTGGCGTTCGAGTCGCTTTTTTTTCGCATGTTCGTATATATGAACCGATTACATACTTGAAAAAAATTAAGAAATATAGTTTCATATAAAATAATTTTACTAAAACTACTGCGTTTGAAAGTGAAATAGAAGAAACGATTCTGGCTTTTCAAAAAAGTATATAACAGAGCATTGTAATTATTACCGTATCTAGGTAGGTAGGTAGAGGAATGGCGGCTATTCTACTAGAATAAAAACCCAATTAGCGCTTGATGCGAGTTTTTGATACCATAAACTCATGAGACCTATCATTATGTGGAGGTTGGGATATCGTTTTGGTGACAATGGTGTATTAAGGTGTGGAATTGTGTATCTATACTGTTGTAACTCAATTTCACCATTATTTTTTATAGTGAGGACAAAACAAAAGAAAGCTATTGTGCGTCTGATTAAGTGGAGTTCACTGCAGTATCTAATGTATGTGTAGTTTATATTGTACATCTATGATTTTTTTTCAATAAGGATGTCGAATAGACGTTTTGTTAGAACCCTGTTTTTCTTTTTAATAAGTTTATTCAAGATACAAAATTTGAGGCTATTAAAAAAATAACTTTTTGTATAATTGGGAATAAGAAACTCTTTTCATAATAAAAATATCAAATGTAACGGACCGATTTGTTACAATAAAAACGGCATACCAAAATATATTATTATTACTTAAAGTGCGTATTAATTCATTATAAAAATCAATCTACATTTCGACAAAGTTTCAACAACGATAGACATTTATTAACTTTCGCTATACCACGCTGCTTATCCTGCTAACAATAAAATCCACAATCATATAAAAGAAAATTAATTCCATTCCCTATGGGAATATTATCAAATTCACACGATTATATCCCTTAAAGTTATTCTGGTCAAACTATATATTATACATCGCTAAACCACTCTTTGTAGTTATAATCCTAATCGCTTCAGGGCAATTTACCAACAAACAATAGAATCGGTAAAGGATACATGTAATTGCGATCAACTTCAAGGGGATATTACAAATAGAAAGTATATCCTCTCGTTTAGCCCACACACTCTGTCCAGGTTTATCGCATGAATATAATGCCTGAATATATCTCTTTACAAAAGGACTCGCTGTTTACCACGAAAAAAGATAAAAACAGAATTCTGAACAGGCAGTTATTTACAAGTATAGAGCCATTGCATTCATATATAGTCCTTGGAATGATCCTTTGTGAATACGCGTAGGTGAGTTCAACCTTGGTGTCAGCGGCAATATACTATATAAGTACACATCCCACACCTTTATCCTGTTCAATATCATTGTTTCTCTAAATGTTTTCCATTCGTACCTATTTATTATCCTTTTTTTTTTTTGTTCTCCAACTTTAGCTATCAACAGCCAATCTGCAGTGATCAATCCTAAGTACGGATTACAATACATCAGGGGCTGCAGGGCATCAGGCTGTACAACACACAGTGCAGCGATATGAAAAGCGCGCATTTTCCGAATGCATCTCGTTATTTTGTTCCTTCTTTTTTTTTGCCTTTCAATAGCATCCTGAATGTGTTGCTTTAGCTGGTGATATTGATGGATGTCATGCTTTGTAGGACAACCGCGCTATATTGCATTGCTGCCGCAACGGCATCAGTTCTACAGTGCATGATTTTACACTTTCTCTCCGTAGAGTTACTTTTTTTTTTAATTCCAGTTTTTGTGTCCTGGATTTTTGTTTTGTAATCCTTCGTGGTAGGATTCGTGTTCTGCTCGTCGTCGAAATCAAAACTGTGGATGCGTGTAGGCACAACAATAAAAAAAAACGTCATGCAGTTACATTGCAACGTTTTTGTGAAGTCAAAACTCTGAAATGCGATGCTGTATTTGTAGGTACGGTTTTTTTTTGCATTTCAACAAGGACATTCCTACAATATTTCACCAATTGAGTTGCCACACGGTTGCAACAACAAAAATTATGCAGGCAGATGTCAAGCAGATTAGTGGCAATGGCATTTACAAAAGGCAATGCAAGAAGCATGCGGCGACCTTGTTTTATGGCCCATTTAGTCGAAGGATGACGATGTTTTTTTTTAGTTCTTTTTTGTTGGTTTAACTGCATTTTTTTTTCCGTCGAAATTGATTGAAAAGATTGCCACACAAAACATAAATCACATTGGGCAGAGGAGTAATAAAATGAATGCGATGGTATTATGGGAAAGGAAAGGACAGGACATCTTATTCTCGCACATATTGTATTTTGTTGTTATTGATATAAGCGTAGTATTCGTTTAAGGCTCATTCATGATTTATAATGATTTTTTAGTGACAATAAAATTGTGTGGGTGTGATGTTTGTCATACATAAAATTTTATTTTAAGTATTAATTTAAAAAGAATCGCTTTAGTAGGCAGGTAGTACATAAGCAGGTTGATACCTGAATAAAGTAAATAGTAAAATTGGTACCTTAGTAACTCCATTCTTTAATTTATTTACTAAATGAAATCATTCCCCCATGCAATGTAAAAGGCGACTTAGCGAAGGATCAATCCCATCTAGGCATATAACACCAAAGTGAGGCTTGCAAGTCTTGCGACACAAATCACATTATAAAGTTTTCCAAAAAGCGTGCATGTGAGTTCGAGGGTTGGGCGGTTGCAGATGGATTTCCGGTATGGTAAAAGTCGATCAAACCGGAATCCATAAGTAGATTATAGAAACTCTCGTATTTAGGTAACTTAAAAATTCTATTGAAACGAACAGGATATCAGTAGATAGGTAGGTACATTGTACATGTTTGAGAACGACAAACTGAGAAAATTTCGTTTCCATTTGAAATGTACCAGGGAAGGGATACCACTACATCTTTGAAAACGAAGAGCAAACCAGTATGGTCGACTGTCTTTTTAAGTCTCTTGCCTATGCCGAAATGCCGCCGAAAGCACGTGAAAACTGAAAACATTCAGCGAAATTTAGAGAAATGTTGTGCATTATGAAAGTTCTTGTACAAGAGGCACTAACTCCGCTCGGCAATCATTACTGCAATGCAATTAAGTAAGGTACTGATCCTTGGACGAGCAGAAATTATCGGATTAGAGCTATAGGTACGGATTCCGGGACATTTAATGAATGAAACATTAGTCGAAATCCGACATTTCGAGTTGGAACGTTTGAAGAGGTGCAGTATAAACGGACGAAGCTACGAGCTAGAAGAGTTTATCATCTCTTCTAGCTCGCAGCTTCGTCCGACAAGGCGGCTATAAACATATTATGTATATGCATCAAACTAGTGTCCACGAAACAAAATGACAAAACACTGGAATCAGAAGTTATTCCTTATATGGGAAGACGAAAGCGTAAAAAATTTTCATTTAAACCGATTATACCAAGGTAAGAACGGAATCAATATTATCTCTGAGGAAAGGTTTTGACTTTGAAGACGTCTTTAGCTTGTGAAAGTCATACCTTTGGTCTTATTTTGTTAAATACATGTCTAACACGAACATAATTTGTATGAGTGTCCAACTATATTGACATAGGGTTGAAAATGAAAATTGCATGAGGTACAAAACATGTGGACTTCTGTGCATAGAACTTGCCTTTAATAAGTAAAATCACATATTGGAACTACAATAGAATACTTTGTATTAACAATATGACAATGGCAATACGACACTTATACCATCACTAATATATAACGCTCGTATCTGTACTGTTTTTCGCAGTATTGTACTGTTTTTTGCTCTCAAAAATACTACTTTTATTTTAAGATATACAGAACTTCGAATCAGGAGGTTTTTGAGCTTGTAAGCAAACGTGAATGACAGTGGGATATTTCCATCTTTACATTGTTAATCTCCGAGTAGGAAATTTGCACCTCAATGAAAAATTTCTTGGTGAAATTTATACCACTTTTATATATGAGATGAAGTTCTCTGATTTCACTCATTAAAAGTAATGCAAACATTCAGCGGTTCGTCATTGGCATCTAAAACTCAAAGGAATTCAATAATGAACGCAATAAATTTCATGTTTTAAGGAAATAAAATAAATAAAAATTAAAAAAAAAATGTACTGCGAAAAATACTGTTTTTTTTATAGACGTACGCTATTTTCAATTTTTGAGGAAAAAGTACTGTTTTTCGTCCAAAAAAAGGTACGAGCGTTACTAATATACCATCACAACATGTAACAAGACATGGTGGTGGACTGACGAAGTCAAAGCAGTGAATTTATATAGGAACAAAACAATTTCCAAAGCTTTGGTCAATTTGCCCCATAAGGTAGATCAACCAGCATAAGTGATCTTCAGACTGCGTCGCATGAACTTGCTCTTATAGCAAACTATGAGACTACCAAATATTTAATTAACTAGATTCTAAAGAAATTGCGAAAAATATAAAATAAAAATGGCTTAAACGTGAGGTCAGGTTGTATGGTATAGCTTTATCATTAAACGGTTGTTTAGCAAAAAACCATGCCATCTTGTATTATAAATGACAAACATAAAAACTATACCGAATTTAAAAAAAAAACGGGTCAGCCGTTATATAAATTATGGCCAAATTTGTAAAAACCGTTATCGCACCAAATCTCCGTTATGTGCACTTTTAACCAAAAACCTGAAATGCAGTTATTCCGTAATATAATAACACCAAGTTTAATCGTTGGAGCCGTTTTCCAGAAAATTTGTAAACTGAAACTGTTACACAAGAACAGGCAGTGTTGGGTTTTAATTTTGCGATATTTTTTAAGCCCCATGTTAATTTGGGAATAAATATAATAAAATCAGTAATAAGTCGATAATTGCAACTTTTATGACGCATAAATGAACATAAATTCATACGTGTGCCACTATCGTAAAAGGCCAACTTCTTCTTGATGATCACAAAAATCTTCATAGGTGGTGACAGTATTACTATACTTTCCAATAGCTGCAACAAACAACGAAAAAGCCAGTGCAGCAGTGAAAAATCCAAAAATGAAAAAGCGGTAATGGGCCAGACGGGTTATCCTCTGAATTCTCGAAAAAGATGGGAGACATCTCCAAACTTATCAGCGGTGACCTTAACGTCTAATCGGTGAAGGAAAAGTTACCTTCTACCAAATTACAAGGCGAAGGCTGCGATACAAAAATCTGCGATAGTTCCTGTTCAATAAAGCTGATGTTACACACGATGTGAAGAACACTGAGTGGGTGGGTTGCTGTTTGCAGAAAATAATACGCCTGTACATAATATGTTGATTTTGAAATAAGCATTCGATAAACATAGACAACCACGAGACATGATAATATGGATAAGGCAACAAGGAATGGGCGATTCCGGAGACGGTATAATCATGAATTGTACGCAATATACCTTAAAGCAGATATCGTGACAAAAATTAGGCTTGGTAGACTCCGGTGGGCAGGGCACCTAGCTCGCATGAGCGAAGAGGAACCTGCTCGGAAAGTTCTTTGTGGTACATTCTATGGCAGACGACAGCGTGTTAGACCATGCTTGCGCTGGAGAGATGGCGTAGACCAGGACGCCCGGAGCCTTGGGGTGCGCAACTGGATGGCGTCGGCTCGAGACCGGGATAGATGGAGAGACTTGTTGAAGGAGGCCAGGACCGGACCTCGGTTGTCGAGCCGATGATGATGATGATGAACAAGGAGTTTCGGAAATCTACGTGCACTTGTTTTAGGTGAAGTTATTTCCCACTTCTAGTGGTATTTTTTTTATATAAACGGTTGAAAATATGGGACAACTTTATGTCCCGGTGACCCCAACAGTTGAGATTTTCAAGAGTTGGCATGCTTACCCCCAGCAACATCCCTTCCTGGCCCACTATAAGATTCGGGGTGGGTGCGAGTATGGTCTGTGCCAATTTTGTTGGGTGTAAGTTTGGGTATGCAATATTTTATGAATTTTGTATGAAAAGTGCAACATCACCCACAAGAGTAAAATAATTTTCAGGTTCTAAAAAGTGATGTTGTTTCCCGCTAGTGGTATAGTTATTTCCCTTGTGAAGTTATTTAAATGCACCTCGAAATTCTGCTTTTCAAAATTCTGATTCACAAAGCGCGCGCCTTTTAACATCATTTTCCAAACCTTATTTTTTCTTTATTATTTTTTCTTCAGAATTTTGAAAGCAGAATTTTGACATAAGAGTTTTAACACCAGCAGAATTTCGGCCCCAACCCGAAGAATAATTTCCATATCATTACTTGATATTCTACAATTTTCTCAACACAACTCGATTTCAAAATGTAATTTTCAGTTAACGCTATCCTGCAAAAAAAAAAACACTTAAATTGAATTAAGAATTTCGTATTACCATAACGAATTAACATCTAAATAATTATCAAAACCGTATGACTGAACTAAAATCAATCAAGTACAAATCATGTCTAGAATATCATCCTTTCTATTTGATAGAACAAAGGACATACAAAATTGTCTCACGATATATCCCATTCGATTTATATGGTTGCAGGGTGTTGACAAAATGTTTTGCAACAAAACCAAGAAAAGGGCGCATGCAAATCAAAATAAAGAATTTTCCAAGTTGATCCTTTGTTTATGCAAAATAAAGTTTTAAAATTCAATTTGGCAAATCGTTTCGTCACGTTGATCAATCAATAAATCTCAAAAATTTGATCGCTCAGTTTCGCAAAAGAAAAACATATCATAATTCTATTGGTCTTATCTTCAATCAAAAGAAGGCATTTGCCTGCCTAATTTAAATTCAATTAATTCCCAAACCTATAATTCAGCACAATTCTCAAGATTTATGCAAATTGAGTAATAAATTATATGTGATTGCGTTTGAATGATCATGTTATAAGGATCAGTTGCATGGTTCTCAAACAAATAAAGAAAAATATAATCCTTTTGCAACCAAATCGAATGCGATTGCAAATTGCATGTCAAACAGCAGAAGCGGTATCGATTACATGCGCTTTTTGATTGAATGACATGTTTTGTCTTGTGTCCTTGTGTGGAATCCTTCATGGGGCAATAGGAAACAAAAAAATTAGCATTTAAAGTGCCACAGTTTCGCACTATTGTTTGTCTTACAAAAAAAAAAAAAATACAATAGTAAAGGAGTGCATGTGATATATTTTACAAGTCAGTTATTTTTTTTTTTTTTTTTGATTTTTTTTGGAAATCATTTACACACATGCGAATCGATTGTCCTTGTATATTTCCTTATTTTAGTTTTGGGAAAATGTGTTTTACTTTATCAATAAGGGCAATCGACTTGTACACATTTTGCAATGTCAGCTTGTCCTTTGTAATTCATTTTTCAAGTCGTTCGTGTCGCTCTCGCTATCCCCTAGAGGTTTTGTCTTCCTTCTTTCTTTTTTTTTACTCGAATTTTGCTGCACTGGTTCGTGTTTGTCAATCAAGTGGTGGTATGTCCTTTTTGCTTATTGTATCAGTGAACGCGACTTTCGATGTAAATGAAGCGGAAAAGAAAACAATAGCAATATGGAGGAAGGCTACAAATTCGTAGAATATTGCTTACATAAAGTCCTTTTTCTTTAGAGGGGGTATATTTACTTACATTATATAACAAAATAATAAAACTGCGAAAAGGACAAGCATTGATGAAATCGACTCCGTGTAGATATGTATAGCAATGTATGTATGATTGTATGTATGTTCATCATGTTTTCTTTTAAGTTCAGCGTGAAGTAAAGGAATATTGTGAAGACGTTGTAATGAACAGCTGCATATTGATAGGTATGAGTTTCCACTTTTTCGCGAACGATTTAAATAGGAAGGGGTGTTTTTTTTTTTTTTTTTGATAAATTTCAGGAAGGACAATCGTGTGAACTTCGGACCAACGTCTTGCATTAAAATAAATATTACGGGAATATTACCGCAAGGGCACAAGCTAATTTGAATCAAAAATAATGAAATTCAAGGGCTTAACAATAGCTAGTTAGCCTTGATTTTTGACATATTCGTCAATCAAGAGGTTGAAGTGTCTTTAAGTTCTTCTGTAGTTCTGTAGTAGGTAAGTACCTTTAAGGGGAATTAACTTTCTTAATCCTAACAGAGCTGAACTGGACATTGATACAAGATGCGAATGGACGTATCGTCTTTTTCAAAATGAAACATGAATAACGTAGTTTGTTGGGTTTATAACGCATACCTATTGCCTGTTAGAAAACTCAATAGCTATCTTCAGTTTTTTTTTTATCTATTTTTTTAATAAGAGTTCACGCCGCCTCTGAGTATATCCATTCTGCGAAACACTTAGTGTCATCCTGCTGAAACCATACTTATGTCCAGATCCAGAAGAATTCGGATTTGAAGAAATTAGTTAGCATAGATTTCCATCAGCGTTTGCCGTTAATGACCTCACCAAAGCCCTTTTTAAAAACTATGTACCTACCGATAATGATTTGTTTATGAATGATACATCGGGTAAATATTCGCAACAAACCAGGGCCCGTATTACGTATTACGACAATCGTTGAAAAACCCTCGTTCTCGTTTAAATTCGATTACGTAAAACGAATATCGTTTAAGTTTCAACGATACTCGTTTTGTCTTACGAGTGCCATTAGACTGTCGTCTAGCTTTCGCTCTCGTTGTCATATCATACCTACATTTTATTTGTTCTGTTTATGGCTGCCGGTTATGTACCATCTCGAGCAAAACTTAAACGAACAAATTAAGAAGTCAAACAAACAAAAATAATTGCAAAAAAAAAACTATTTGGCTTCCACATTTTCACATACACATTTTTCCATGTTCTTCTCATTGAAATATTTGTGAATTCTCCACCTGCACCCCCACAGAAAAATATTCATCATCCAAAAAGTAGTTGTGAATAAATATTTTAATATTTTATAAGATACTATACAACACTCTTTAATTTCACACTCAAGTTTTTATTTATTTTGATCAATTTTTGACATCTATTCAACGAAGTGAAGTTAGATGCGCTTTGAAAAAAATAGTATTTCTCTGTTTTATCTGGCAACAATTTCATGAAACTATTCTCGTTACTTGTAATCGCTTTATGTTGCGGCTTTCGTTTTCTTGACTATCGTTTTTGGTAGGTACTAGTGTCAGTGAATCACTTATCATAAATCTTGAAGTTCCGCAAGGATTTGTCCTGGGACCCATTTTGTTTTTGATTTATGTTAACTCTTTTTATGAATTTCTTTTCGCGGATGACCTTGTTTTTGCCTATTCTTCAAATAATTATTTGAACTTAGTTGCTGATTTAAATAGCGATGTTCATCTATTTAGGCTTTGGCTTACTAAACACAAGCATGCTAGTTAGCAAGAAAACAAAACTTATTTTCTTCAGCCTTAACACAATGGAGTCCCCGGTGGTTGATATAAACTTTCATGCCGCTAACTGTCTCAAAGCGAGTTTGTTGTCTTGTAGTTGCGATATCTTATTTGAAATAGTTCCTAACTATAAATATCTAGGTGATGTCGTGATTGATCGTAATAAAAATCATCTTCTTTGGAATTTTTCATTCCAAACTACAGTTTATAATCAGCGGCTGGGGCGGTGCTTATTTTAACAAAATTAATCAATTAACTGTGCTACAGAAATATGTAATTAGGAAAGTCTGCACATCGTCTCGATTAGCACACTCTATGGAACTCTTAAAAAGTTTGAAAATTCTCCCTTTAAGACATTTATACTAAAGGTTTTGAAAATAATTTTATTAGAGGAGGCTACCGACAAAGCCCTATATATCTGACTCATAGAATTGCTTCTTCTGTCACTATTCCGCGTTTTCGTATTGAGTACTTGCTTTAGAAATTTTTTTTCTATTTTGTCATACAAGTTATACAACTCTCTTCCTGGGAATATTGAAATCGTTAGAACTTTGATAAATTTCTTAAAAATAATCAAACTTTGGCTTTTGTATGTTGATCACAATGGAATCGAGGCTTTGATGCACTGCGTTGTTTAAATTTTAACTTAACTTGAATTTTTAATAAAACTTGAATTTTTTTGTATTAACTTAATTATATATACAGGGTGATTGGTATAAGATGCACCAAAAAGCTTGAGCGTGTAGGTGGGGTTAAGACAAGAAAAAAATCGTATTGGAGGGGGTCTTTTTACCCCCGTTTAGGCGGGAGGGGCAATTTTCTAAAAAAATGACTTAAATCAGAAAAAAAATTATTAAAAAACAACGGTGAATGATACAAAGACTTGTTATATCTTTTTGAAAAGCCAGAAAACTACTCTTTTATTTTATTTCTAAATTAAGTTGTTTGAGTGAACAGTTTTAAAAAAATTAATTTTTAAACTCAAAATTTTGAAAAAAAATTAAAAAAAAAATTTTTAAACTAATTTTTTTCAAAATTTTATGTTATTATTTTTATTTTAAAAATTCAATGCTCTTATTAATTTTTAGTCTAAAACAGAAAACCGGATGCCAAAATGTATCTTAGTTTTTGAGAAATTAAAAAAAAATTAAAAGTAAACCTAGTAAGTAAAGTAAAAAGTTAATTCGTTTTTTTTTATTATTTGATTAAAATCGGATGGTATGTAATAAAAAATAAAAAAGGGATGATTCCCTAATTAATAATTGACCTGAGGAGGTCCAATTTGGGAAAACCAAAAAAAAAAAAAGTGTTTTTCTTTGAAAATATACTTCTAGTTTTTCTTAATTGCTCAAAAACTAAGATACATTTTGGCATCCGGTTTTCTGTTTTTCAATTAAGAATCAGAAAGAGCATTGAATTTTGAAAATAAAAATAATAGTTAATTACATAAAATTTTGAAAAAAAATTAGTTTAAAAATTTTTTTTAGTTTTTTTTTCAAAATTTTGAGTTTGAAAATTTTTTTTTTAAAACTGTTCACTTAATCAACTTAATTTAAAAATAAAATAAAAGAGCAGTTTTCTGGCTTTTCAAAAAAATATAACAAGTCTTTGTATCATTCACCGTTGTTTTTAAATAATTTTTTCTGATTTAAGTCAATTTTTTAGAAAATTGCCCCTCCCGCCTAAACGGGGGGAAATAGACCCCCCTCTCATACGATTTCTTTCTTGTCTTAACCTCACCTACACGCTCAAGCTTTTTGGTGCATCTTATACCAATCACCCAGTATAATCTGTTTCACCCCACTCAATATTATATCTATACATTAATCTAAATTTCTGAAGTGGCATTTAACTCTATTTTTGAAATAAATTAATAAATGCCTCCAGCTATATTTTCTTAGTTTTACCTAGATACGTATTTAAAAAAAAAAATATAATATTAAATATGTATAAATAAAATGAGAATTAGAAATATAAAAAAAAAAAGGTATAGTCCTGTGGTCGGTATAGCTAACTTAAGCATTTCCTTGAATTGAGTGATAACTGTAGCTATGAATTCCTCCTCATCATTATATAACTACTCAGCTCTATTCTAGAAGTAATCGATTCAATGAAAACCAACGACACATCAAGATCAAGTAGGTATAGGTATACCTACCTACCATTCTATCAGTGCATTGAATAATGTACTTTTCAATTAACATGCAACTAAAATTGTTAGTTGAACCTTAGTCGACAGTCAAAGTACAAGCTTTCCGACATATCCATGACGATATAACCGCTAAATTGAGCAATTATCCCTACAGGACCGATTCTAATATATTGCCAAGCATACATAAAAGCCATGCAATGTGGGCACCAAAAAAAAAAAGAAGAAAAAAACAAGTAAACATATTTACATGAAGTGGCAGTTTGTGCAATTGTGTTCCTTATTTGCCCCGCCATGTCAAACTAAACCAAGTATGGCTTTCATGACCGTCAATGCCGACGCGCCTCCCAGTCGCTATTCCACCACTATAGTGTCCACCACCACTTCCACTATACGACAAATGTCAGCCAGCAGTAGGCGCCATATGTCAACTGGAAATGAATAAGCGCAGCATCATTGGCGGCGGCCGTGTTGACTGGCGCGAAAGACCGAATCCTTCTGCCCCATTATGCAGTGTGCTGCTGATGGCTGTCCTGCACTATTCTGTACGGAGAATGGTGGGCCCAATAAAATCAATGATCGGACGGCGAAACAGACGGATGGACCAAAGCAGATATTTCCACTTGAAGGCACACAACAAACGTAGCCACACACATGTAGCCGTGTCATAAAGAAGCATCCTGCAGCAGCTTTTAAACTCCACACCACCCAGCGAAGTATACTATATCCTTCTTAAGATGTTGGAAGGATGTGCTGCTCAGCAGAATCTGTGTACATGAGTTGTGTGCGAAGGGCCAGGTTAAGGCAGGCAGTCAGCCAGAGAATTGCGGTGGAACAACGACACATGGACAGAAGAATCATGGCATACAGCATAACGGGCAATAGAAATATATATAGGTACCTATATGGTGGCGGCGGCGGTGAAGTTGGATTGCGGTACATTGAAACTTCATATCTCAGCAGAACAGTTGCTGCAGTGGCACCGCCACTTGCAGCAGCATTAGAAGCAGAAGGAGAATATATGAAAAGCCCGCATCATCATGGAGGACATGTATGAAAAGTCGCCTCATTCAAGAGAGTAGTAAACTAGAACGATGACGACGACGACGACGACACGACTCGACGACAATGGTGGCGGCAACGGAGGTTAAAGTAAGAAAAAGCTGGTGAGCCTTGTTTTTTTTTTAACATTTTTTTAAGTTTTATTTTGTTCTTGAATGCAAAGGCTTTTTTTCTGCTATTGTCATGTGTGAGCAAAAAAGAACGACGCGCTTACAAGGACAATGCAATAGAAACTCTCCGCGCATATACCTAGTCTCTCTGTGATGCTGCTATACTGCTGACGACAACGTCGACAACGTTTTTCTGGCGGAGATGAGTCTTTTCTTTTATTTGAGAATTTTATTTTCAAAAAAAGGATATGAACGTTAAATTTTTCTTTATTTTCCAAAGAATTGGCAACCAATATTGTAAGGTCATCCAGCTGAGGAGAAATGTACAGAATGGTCAACAAAAGCAAAGCGAGGCAAGGAAAGGCAACTTATTTATGAAGACACAGCCGCACTTTTGTTGCCTTCAAGTGGTTTGCATTTCAAAATTCAGAATTTGTAAACCTTTGAAGGACGAACAAAAAAATTAAATCAGATGGACTAGATATTAATATTTTCTTTTGAACGCCATAGCATGTATACATATAAAAATATATTCTAGGATGCAAGTTTGAAAGTATAAAGGTGTATTATATAGGTACCACACATCACATCCCATGGATGTTTTTTTTTGTCTGAATTTCTATTTGAATAAAAATGATGCACAAATAGTGTGTGGGTGGGAGAATAAAGTGAGCTGTCGGCTGAAATGGGGTATAGAAGTTCAACCTATATACACTGCTGGTCACTTGAATAGGTTCAAATTTTGTCGCACCTTACTATAAGTCTCTTTTCATATCTAATACAATAACTTAATTTCGTTTCATATGTACTGAAAGAGTATAAACCTACGCTTAGTTCTGGGGAAAAATATTAGTCTGAAAACTAACTGTTATTCTTAAAAACTTGCTTTATTGAATTCATTGACAAGCAAATTTTTGGTTCAACATCTTTGGTTCGCTTGTATATTTAATTTTGTGGAGTCCAATATATGTAAGAATTAAGGGGGATTTTTTGTCATAGAATTAATTTGAAAATAAATTGTTTAAAAGACTGCTGGCAAAATATTACAAAGGTTAAGATCAAAATTCAGAAACATCTTGAATTATAAAACTAACGGGACATGATATTTCGAAAAGGTAAATTTCAGTATTTAGCTTAGTTCATACTATGTCAACAACAAGTACTAAATTGGGAGATACAGTGCAGACCTCGAGAGTAAACCCATAGTAATAGTTTATAAGAAAGCGTAATTTGTTGATTTTAATGTGAATTTTTGAAAATTTTCTGAGCACTCTAAATTTTTATAAATCTAAAACTCTTTATTTAAGACACACAACAAAGCTTTTTATCAAACCCTATCTTAAAAACTACAAAACATTTAAAAATAAAAAACGTTTTGCTAAATGTAAAGTAAAAATGATTCAAGCTTTGTGTGAAGTTTAATCAAACTCAGAATGACTGACTTTCGCAACGTTTTCTGAATAAAAAAAAAGTTCAAAATAAACAGAATACTTGGCCTAACATATTGGGAAGACATAATTTTAGTTTCCCTATTGAAACTCTGCTTTTTCTAAAACATTAAAGTATGCCCCACAAAGTTTAGATAATCCTTACTTTACATTCAGCGCAGCGTTGTTTGTTTTTAATGTTTTGATGGTTTTAATGATAAGGATTTTATAAAAAAATTTATCATATCACAAATCAAGCATAGCAGATTTTTTTTAATTTTGTTGCTCAATTTTGAAAAATTCAAATTAAAATCAATAAATTAATCTTTCTTAAACTATTATTATGGGTTTATTCTCGAGGTCTGCACTGTATCTCAGAATTAAGTACTTGTTCTTGATACAGTATAAACTAAGCTAAATGCTGATATTTAAGTTTTCAAAATATCATGTCCCGTTAGTTATATAATTCAATATGTTTCTGAATTTTGATCTTAACCTGTGTAATGGCTTCTAGACTGCCAGCAGTCCTTCAAAAAATTTATTTTCGAATTAATTCTATAACGAAAAATCTTTACATGTATTGGACTCCACGAAATTCACACAATTGAAAATACAAGAGCGATCCAATTTTGCTTGTTTTTGTCAATGAATTCAATAAAGGTAGCTTTTAAGAATAACAGTTTGTTTTCAGACTAATATTTTTCCCCAGAACTAAGCGTAGGTTTATACTCTTTCAGTACATATGAAACAAAATTGAGTTATTGTATTAGATATGAAGAGAGGCTTATAGTAAGGTGCGACAAAAGTTGAACCTATTCAAGTGACCAGCAGTGTAGTTGATGACGTTTTGATGACTAAACTTAAAAAAATCTATCTTTATATTGATACTTTAGTTCCGTACCTTCTGTAACAGAAGAAGTTGGTTTATTGATAAAAAGACTCCTCAGTTATCATCATCAGTTTATATGACCTTTGTTTGTCCATTATTGTGTGTTCTTTTCCGGTTTCTCAGAATTCGTAGTTGTTTAGGTAACTGGTGCATATGTTAAGATTTCATTGCTTCCTTCTCACACAGAATCTTTGATATTCAATTCTTCTTTTTTTTTGTGTGATGATATTGCGATATCTGTTAGAGACATGGTGAACTGGAATTAATAAGCTAATAGTCGTAAGTAAACAAAGCACAGTAAAACCGGCTCATCTGCAAACCGCATAATTGAAAAACTCGCTTTTCGCTTATTCCCATCTATTTTTTGACAAATTAAAAATAAAAATTAATAAATGTACCGTAAAAAATAAAAAAAAATTTATGTATAAGTATTTCCCGATATTTGCATATTTATTAATAAATTGAAAAATCAGTGTTTGATGCTAAAATTAAGCAATTACTGTACCTACTTCTTTTAATCTTTTCAAATTACACGTTTTTTTGACTGATGTTAACTTAAAAAAAAATTGGGTTGCAATTTAGCTTAAGTGGGTTTGACTGTATTGCGAAATTTTAGTTTAGTATATTTTTCTCTTAAGATAGACTTGTCAAGGTTATTCGGTAATTTTTGAGACTGAAAGCAGACTCGTGGTGAAATTTCAGGAATGGACAAATATAGGGTTATCTAGTGCTTTTCTTTCTTCCTTCGGATAATTAGCTCTTCCAGTATCTGGTGCATGTTGAATCTGAGATCCTGGATATAAATTTTAGCGTTTTTCCATTAAGATACTAATAGATCTTTTTGATGTGTTGAATGATTATCAGCAATATCAATATATTCAAAGAGAAGTGTTTTCAGCAGCAAGTTGTATAGTCTATTTGTCGGCCACATTTGATTTCTTTGGGTATGCCTTGCCTTGTTTGTAGAATTTCGGTTATTTCATCCGATAGGCTGAATTGTTCGCTGTTGATAGAGTCAATAGTAAGGTTTGGTACTTGTTCGAAATAATTTATAGAGAATTGATCACATGGAATAGATGTTTTTATTTTTTTTTCAGGAATATAGGATCCAAGGATTTTGTCTGAAATTATATCTTCGAATTAATCACTGAACGCTTTAACTTAAATTCGTATCAGACCAGTTCCTAAGCAATTCTTTTAAGGATCCTGTTGAATGTGTAAAGATCTTTCTGGTATTTTCAGAACATTTGTTATAATATTAGGACAGCTAGCGACCAGTTTTGGCGTGACCGAATTTTTTTCCATTCATTAATGAATGACAACTATGGCTACCAAGAATGGCCGGAAACCTAAGATACAGCCCTTCAAAGTGCAGAAAACTATATAGGTTTGGCAAGTAATTTCGGCACGAAATTTGTTTTCACTAAAATTTAGTTTGAAACGTTTAAAATAATAAGGTATAACTGTCATAACATTACAAAGCTGGAAAAGGGTTGACAGAGCAACGGGCCACCTACTTTTCTATAGTTTAGTATATTAGTTATCAATAACATAACAGAGAAGTATTATAAAAAATCTTTTCTTCGGTCACTAATACCGTCGCGATCATGCAGCAAAACAAGAAGTCTACAAAGAGAAAGAAATCAAATTAAGGCCGTGTGCGAACAGCGTTAAAATTTTATCTATTGGCTAAATTATGACACTATTGTGGTGAATATAAACTTCAAAAATTTAACCTGCTCTGGAGCATTCTAAAATTTTAGCCAGTGGATAATTTTCTATGCTTATGAAGGAGTGAGAGAGACAGTCGGCGTAATGTGTTTGTTTTGATTGTTGCATTGCTTTCATTTGTATTTATTTCTGTTTGTTAGACTGCTATCGAATTTTTCGTTTGTGTTTTGGTGAAATGTCTTTCATATAACTCTAATATTTAACTAACTAATAATAATTAACCGATTTTTTACTATTCTATTCTGTAAAACAGATTTTTTATTTTTCTTTTGGAAGTTCAGCTGCCAAAAACCAGTGTGACGTGTATTTTGTTTTATTCATTTCATTTGTATTTATTTTCGTTTGTTTTTATGTTGACGTCGAATATCCCCCTTGTTTTTTTGTGAATTCGGCTCGATTAAACTGTGTTATGAACGAACAATTACTTAAATTAACCGATAATACTTTTTTTACATTTCTATTTATTGTGAAACAAATTTGTTGTTTTTTTTTTAAGTTTAGCTGCCAAACCAGTGTTCTGTACCGTGTTAAAACTTCACATAATTTTAATTATTTTACAGAGTAGTTCTATTGTATTTATTTAACAAGTCGATTCTCTTAATTGTCAAAGTAATTAATTTCAAAGTAATTAATTTCATTAGTAACATTTTCAGTTTAATATCTAAAAACGATATTACTAACAAATGATTCCAATGCACTTTTGACCATGTCAATTTTGACTCTTTGAATAGCTGTTAAATGATCATCGACAATATTATCAATTTTATCAATAATACATTTTCTGAGATCAAACGTCAAACTATAAACCCGCTCGCAATTGAATTTAAAAATTTATTTAATTTATTTAATATTTAAAGATTAATTATTTAAAATACGAATTAAAGTGGAAGAAACTAAACAAGATCAAAATAAGTTGAAAATAATATCAATTTCACTAAATGCACACCCAAAAACACCCAATATTTCCATATAAAAAAAAAAAAACACTATAATGGTCGCCAAGTGTCCGACGTGTGGTGATACAATTTCAAGATCGAAACCAGGCGTAAAGTGTGTCAATTGTAGCAATGAGTACCACTTTAAGTGTGGAAAAATAAATAATGCTATAATCGCTGACATAAATTCAGGAGCAGTAAGATGGAGATGTATTCCATGCCAAAACAATCCTAACCTCAATTCATCGACCATAGGCATGGAGAATATGTCTGACCCGGAATCTGAAGATTTCTCTAGTTCTTTAAGAAACATAGAGGAAGAAATTAACAAAATAAAATTAACTCAGATGTCCTTCAATAATTCCATAACGAATATTTCGTCAAAATTAACGCAACTAAATAAAATTGCAACTGAAGTTACCGAAAATAGGCGCAAAATTGAGTCACTGGAAGATGAAAATCGCGACCTCAAAGAAAAATTAACTAAACAAGAACGGCGCATAAGTAGACTGGAGAGATTAGAAACTGAAAATCAGATCATCATAAAAAATATCCCAGCCAAGGAATCAGAGAATTTAAGGACAATATTCAACAATATTAAATCGATTCTAAAGGACGTTCCAATCGTAGAAGATGACGTAATCGAAATTTTCCGAAAACCAATGAAAAAGGCTCAAGGAACCAAACCCGATGTAAATCCTTTAAATCGCACCACTCCAATAATTGTGAAACTAAAAAGCAAACACTCCAGGAATATTTTCCTTGCAGCAGCCAGAGCAAAGCCTCATATCAAATTATCTGAATTAGGTTTCAATGTTGATAATTTAGACAGTCTAGTTATAATTAATGAAGTTCTTTGTTTTTCAGACACTATATTGTACAGTCAGGCCAAAGCACATAAAGAGACACATAATTTTAAGTATTTATGGACCAAACATGGAAAAATATTTATGAGGAAAGATGACACCACTCACATTTATAAAATCACGAACTTTTTTGATCTAAAAAAAGTTACATAGTAAGATCATTCACTTTACACAATAACAATTCTTAATTTTGCACATTATTAATCATGAAAATCAATATTTACTATCAAAATATCAACGGTATGAAAACAAAAACACACGAAGTCAAATTAACACTACAAAATTCTAATTATGATTTAATATGTCTCACTGAAACAAATTTATCAAATGATATAAATAGCAGTGAAATTTTCGACTTAAATACATATAACATTTTTCGTAAGGATCGCGATTTAGAAATATTTAATAATATGCAATCGGGGGGTGGATGCTTAATAGCAATAAAAAAAAATATTCAGGCTATGCGGTTACTTCAATTGGAAACAATGAATGAAGATCTCTGGATATGCCTCAACGGGAAAAATAATTTAAGAACATATATATGCTGCTCTTACATAAGACCCAGATCGACATTTGAGGTATATAAAAACATGTGCGATAGTCTCTCAGAGAAATCGCACATGTTTGACTCAAACTCGTCGCTTATTTACTTAGGTGACTTCAATATACCCGAAATTTCATGGGAGTATGACAACAATTCTAAAGCAATGATACCTTCCCAATATTTTGGTCGAAAAGCTGAATCATTGATCATGGGAACTTCTATGTGTAATCTTTTGCAATACAACTCTGTTAAAAATACTGATGACAGGTTACTGGATTTAGTGTTCTCTACTTTTTCACATGAATCAATTTCTGTCGAAGCATGTACTTACCCAATATCTAAAGTTGATCGTTATCATCCACCATTATTAATCAAATTCAACATGTCTCTTTCAAATTATCTACCCGAATTGAATGTCGTAAAGAAAAATTTTTTTAAGGCTAATTATGAAGAGATAAACTCTCAGTTCAGTAGGACCGATTGGTCTTTTCTTAATGATATGAATATAAATTCAGCAGTTGATTGTTTTTATGAAGTTTTAAATAATGTAATTTCATCTCTTGTTCCACTAAAAAAGAAACCAAATACTAAATTTCCATGTTGGTACTCGCAAACTCTTATTAATCTTTTTAAAACTAAAAACCGGTTTCACAAAAAAATGGGAAAATTTCATAGACAAGATGATAAAGAAATGTTTAAATATTTGCGAAATCAATGTAAAAAGGAGCTGGACATATGTTATAAGAAATATGTAAATAATATAGAAAGTAACCTTAAAAATAATGCAAAGTACTTTTGGTCTTATACGAAAAAACTAAGAGCCACTAATTCTATACCATCGATAATGACATATGATAATGTGACCCATTCTAATTCGTCGACGATATGCGAAGCTTTTTCCATGTTCTTCAAACAGAATTTCTCTAACCATACAAACAGTAACATTTCATTGTTAGATGGTCCCAATGATGTAGATAATTTATCCGTAAGTAGTTCAAATATAAGTATTGGCGCTGTTAGCTCTGTAATTCATAAGCTTGATTGCAATAAAAATGCAGGTCCTGACGGCATTCCAAATGTTTTCTTCAAGAATTGTATCGAATCTTTAAAAACACCAATTTGCACATTGATTAATAAGTCACTCCAAGAAAAGAATTTCCCAGTCAAGTTAAAAGAAGCATTTGTAACACCAATACATAAAAACAGCAGTATATCAGAAATATCTAACTATCGTCCAGTGTGTTTGCTGAATTCTTTATCATTAATATTTGAAAGATGCATTTATAACAACTTAATAATTCAAATAAGGCCTTTGATCAACCCAAAACAGCACGGTTTTGTAAGTGGAAGGTCAACGGTGTCTAACCTAGCCTCCATAACACATGACGTTGCAAAGGCTTTCAATGGTACAATACAAGTCGACGTGATTTATACAGACTTCTCGAAAGCCTTTGATAAAGTCAGTCAAGACATTATATATAGAAAGATGCTGGAAATGGGTTTTCATTCTGACATTATCATATGGGTAAGATCATATCTGACAAGTAGATCACATAAAGTAGTGGTAAACCAATTTGAGTCGGATGCTTTTTTTCCTCCATCTGGAGTACCGCAAGGTTCTATACTAGGCCCTCTGTTATTCTTGATATATATAAACGATATCACAAATAAATTTCAGTGTTCCTCATTATTGTATGCAGATGATCTCAAAATTTATCGAGAAATTACGTGTGTAAGAGATTGCATCCTACTTCAAAAGGATCTTGATATTCTTCAAGCTTGGTGTTCCAGGAATGAACTGTTTTTAAATACAAACAAATGTAGTGTCATCTCTTTTTCACGTCAAAGACAACCAACAATGTTTAGATATTGCATGGGTGAAACTGAGCTAAAGCGTGTTACTGAACAAAAATATCTTGGGGTTACATTTGATTCCAAGCTTTTATTTGATGCTCATTATAATGATATTACAAAAAGAGCAGCAAGAACAATGGGTTTTATTTTTAGAACTGGAAAATATTTTCGTAGGGCTGAGACATTTATAACACTATTTAACTCACTAGTCCGTAGTACCCTTGAATATGCATCGACAGTTTGGAATCCAATTTACGAGACGCATTCCAACAAAATTGAATGTATACAAAGAAAATTTACAAGAATCTTACAATATAAGATGTACAGGAACCATTCTTATTATAGTGAAAGATTAAAATTATTTGAAATGATGTCCTTATCTCAACGTAGAGTCTTCTTAGATGAGCTATTTCTCTACAAAATCATGTATGAAAAAATAGATTCACCAAGTTTAAAAAATATTATAAGCATCCATTGTCCGATTCGTTTAAGTCGATATTCTGTTGTTTTTGATATACCTTTCTCACGAACCAATTTACTTTTTAAATCACCTTTAATAAGAATTCAAAAGTCCCACAACAAAGTGTTTTCATCGTTCGATGTTTTGCATGTTTCTAATGATAACGTTAAAGCTGTAATTTTAAGAATTGTTTGTGAATGTGGGTCATCTTTCATTTCTATTTTTTGAAATTTAATTTTCTAAGCAATTTATTAATTTAAACTTACAAATATTGTGTCTTTTTGTGTTCGCGTTTGGTTTTGGCTTTTTTATATGCATATACATTTTTTTCTCTTATCTTTTTAGTAGTCTTAATACTTTAATTAATTAGTATGAAGTGCTTATAATTGAATTTCTTTTCTTTTATATTTTAAGTTTCATCTCTTTATAAATATTGAATTTATTAAATACATAGCTTGTTAAAGGTTTGTAATAGACGTAAGTTTATTGGAAGCTGTTAGCTATTTTATGATCAATTAAAAAAAAAAAAAAAAAAAAAAAAAAAACACAATTTAGAATAGCCACAATTATGAAATTGCAAATCTTTAATAAATTGGTTTTTGAAATTTCAAATTTGCGTTTTTAATTTTTTTTGTAGGGAATTTTATAAAACAGCAAATAAAGAGAATTTAACCTACAAAAGATTATAAATTGTTGATATGTTGCATCGGATGTTTGATGATAAAAAAAACAATTTCCACACCACACCCCCTCAGCCCCCTTTGCTATCAGGAAAAAATTTCACAAAATCGGCTAATTCCGACTATAACTTCTTTCTGGTACATTTTATTGAAAAAAAACTAATTACTTAACGCAAAACAAATAGAGCCACTTCATTTGGATTTTGGATGAATCATAGATCTTACAAATAAACTTTCAATATCACACTTGTAGAAAATTTTGTTTTCTACAAGTTTTGTTATTAGTTTTTTTTTCGATAAAATGTAAAAGAAAGAAATTATAGTCGAAATAAACAAATTGACAAAACAATCTTACCTATTCATTTCTCCGTAGCAAAGTAATAAGAAAAGGAATTTTTTTAATTCTTGTGGGGAAATTAAAAAAAAAACATGTGTTAAAAAAACCCATTTAATCTAGTTCGCACACCAAAAAGCTAAACATTTATTCACCTGAACTCAAACGTCAAAAATTAGCCAGAGGATAAAATTTTATCGCTGCGCTATTCGCACACGGCCTAAAGCTTCATCTACTTATACTGAACTCTATCAGCACCAAGACAAGAAGAGTACATAGTTACACTGCCGGAGTATGGGACCTAAGGAACAATGGAAAACTCCATCTTTAAATCCCGACTATTAACATACCGAATTTCGAAATCCCGACTCTCAAAATCCGGACTTTCAAAATACTTGAGAATTTAATAAGAATTTGTTGTTTTGTATAAATAAAAGAATGGAAACAAAAAGCTAAATTTATAACCAGAATTTTGAGAGGCAGAATTTTGAATGAATTCTGCCGAATTCGGTGAATTAAAGTTATTTTGCATTTATTTCATCCATTGAAAGTAACACACATTTATCTATTAATGGAAATTACGAATTAACGTTAACTCATTGCTATTTGGTGTTTATTAATAGGGAGTATCTATATTCTAATACTTTAGATTTATTTTTATTTCACTACTATTTTATTAATGATGTTCGATATTATGAAGTAAGATGATACACTGGAAGTCTCATTCAAATTGACTTCACAAGGTGCGGGTTGTCTAAAAACGTTACCCCAATGCCGTTCAAAAGATTGACAAGTTTGGTAAGATGATGCTCAAATGATGTACATATAGGTATCTAAGTCCTAGGCCAATGACCATCAACAACACCATCGTGATCGTCACTGGGTGAATATGCTATGTGGCATTATAAACCTCTTCAAGCAATTTGATCTTCTACATACGCATGCTCAAATTAAATAACCGCCATACAGTGTCATTGCATACTCTTCCACGAAAATTCACTCATGGCTGGTTACCACCACAGGCTACTTGTTGTAAACCTCTTTATAACCGCGTCATCGTTCTGGTCGCGCCACCGCTTTTGCGTTTCGTACTCGTATATACAAAAGAACAGCCAACAATCACCGAAGCGTACGAGTGCGATGCGAAAATTAAAAATCGCGTGTTCGTAATTTCCGCCGAACGAATTATTGTGGCAGCGCCAAGAGATTGAATTGCATCCACAGCGAGAGAGGGAATCAACCTTGAGTTCTTATGGGAGCCTCTGGACATGTCGATACTCATCCAATTTTTTGTTCACCTTTTTTTTTTCTTGCATCCTCTGACAGTTGAGGCAATTTTTTTTTTTTACTTCAGTTATATCTGCTCTGCTTTCGGTTAATCCGTCAATTCGAGTGGAAAAAAAGAACAAAAACTGAACCAAATGCACTCCGCAGAGGATGGACATGAAGACACCACCAATTGAGACGACAGGAAGAAGCTAAAATCTCGTGGTTGGCGGTTAACAGAGCACCGAGAAGAATGCCTCCATCTCAGGCCACCGCACCGCCACAATAAGGCTTCTTCCCCGGTTCCACACTCATTATCGCGAAATTTCTCATGATCATTGTTGCGAACAGTTTAGTAGCATGACGGCACAGGCGAGATGGTTCGGTCCAGCCGATGCTGCTCCAGCGAATCACAAAAAGGGCAACACGCAGAAAAATGCACAGCCTGAAGGATAGGAAGCAGGCGCAGGGGTGTATACCCAAGGAGCATTTCAGAGCTACAGAACATTTACTGAACGTTAACATCGTAGCTGTAATGTTTCAGGCGTATATGAAATGTTTACTCACTGTATCCAAAATGTAAACGGTTTTGGGGAATGAACTGTCGTGTTGACAGTATATGAACAAATTCTATTTGATGTACCTGATTTGTACGTTTACAAATGTAAACGTTCAAAAACACTTCGAAATAATTAACATAAAAACTAACTTATTCACAAATCGTTTACAGAAAAATATTAAACTGTATAGGTAAATACGTAATGCCATTTGAGATCATATCACTATATGTATACAAACCAAAACTTAAACAATTTCCATCTTGTTCTTGACATTATTATTATAATATGGGAGGTATAAAAATAATCAATAATTATATTTTTTGTGCAAGTAAAGGCAAAATATCGAACGCGAGAAATATTTTCTACCAGTTTTGTAAAACAGGTCGATAAAAATAAGGGGCCTGTAAAAACTTTCTTATTTTAGAAATTATTTCTTATAAAAATATTTGAGACAATTTTTTTTTTCCACAAAAATCATATTTTTCAATATTTTGTAAGATAAATTTCAAAGTCCTATTTCAATCAAATCCGTAACATGCTTTGTTTTTACTAAATATCAATAAAAATAGATTTTCAATATTTTTGGTTTTCTAGTTTGATAAAAAATGGAAACAATAATGGCCGATTTATCTCGTTTGGTGATTGTTATAATACATTTGCACTGTAAATGTTTTGTGAATGTTAAGTTTTAATAATAGTTTTACAAAACTGCTACAAATTTAGTGTTCGTGATATTGACGATTTTTGTTTTACAGTATGCTTACGTTTGAAGATGTGCTGTGACTATTTACTGTAAACGTTTTGTAAGAGTAAAGTTTTGATAATGGCTTTACAAAACTGCTACAAATGTAAACCTTTCGTGATATTAATTTTACATTAACGATATTTGATTTACAGTACGTTTTCGTTTGCAGATGTACTGTGACTATTTACTGTAAACGTTTTGTAACAGTTAAGTTTTGATAATAGCTTTACAAAAGTGCTACAAATGTAAATGTTTTGTGATATTGGTTTTACATTTACGAAATTTGCTTTACAGTACGTTTACGTTTGAAGATGTGTTGTTTCAACAACATTTTGTGTGTTACAATTTGTTAACCAATCATCCAATTAGTTAATGTAAAAATACAAAACATTTTTTCAGCAACTGTATATGAATTGTAAACGACATACAATAAATTTGTAACATAAAAGGTACAAAATGCTACTTGGGTAGTGCCTCCGTTTCATGCAAACATTGGTATATCTACATGCGGTGATGGTGAATAGTGAATGGTGCATGATGGTGCTACTCATCTCGTGCCAGAAGTTCTGCACATATAAGTAGGGCACTTGTCTTCTCAAGTGGACTCGCGTATGTTTTACCGGATTACAATTATTATTGACGATTCGAACGCTATGTAACTTCTGCTTTAAGTTTTGTGGCTTTTGAAGGCTTCAACGTTTCTATAGACGGGAAATATCCTTAAGGCGATATTTTGCGTATCCATGTATCGCATTTGCATGCAAATCGAGAATTATTGTGTCCATCATATTGATTGGAGATACGCGTCAGTCAGTGGCACTCTTCTGAAAAAATTTATTTATTTTTTAGCTGGAGATACATGTGAAGGATGGAGTTCAGAGTCCAAACTAACAAAAAAGTCAAACTATAGAAATTTATAAGGATATTTATTAAAAACAAACCAAGACCAGTTAATAATTGTTGTGTACTTTTATACATTTTTTACACAGGGTGATCCAATTGTTGCCTTCCCTTATTACTGTAAGTAAAACAACTGTCAAATAATGGAGTGTCTTCAAACGCTTCTGGAATTGGCTTGTTAAAATTGTTCAAGAACTTGTTCTTTAACAATTTTTTACCAACTGTGTTTTGAAGTCCTATAGATACCGAACAAACTATTTGTAGATAAATGTGCAAGTATTTCAAACGCCTTCGGATTTTTCTTTGGAGACATTTTAGAGCATTTGAAAACTAACATCTCCGGAATTATAGCCTAGGTCTTGAAACTGGATTTGACAATTCTGTCAATCTGTATATCTTTTGGAAACGGTTTCATGCTTTTACTATCTCGGAAACTTACTTACCGATTTTGACGAAATTTGTTGTTTAGGTAATCCTGCATTTCCTCATAAATATTGCATAATTTGTTTTTAAAGTATTTCTGGAAAAACTAAAAACAACAAAAGAAACCTATTTTTTTTTTTAACAAAATAATGTTCAAAGTATAATTTTCCAGATTTAAACTAGGAGGTGTCAAAAAGAGGGATAAGTGCGTGTGACCCAGTCATGTCTCTTATTTTAAAAACCTAATTTTTGCAACAACCATGTAAGATTAAGAAGTAGAAAAATTAAAATAAAAATATATTTACCACCAAATTTTGATTATCCACCAAAGCTATTGTAATTATTTTTATAAAATTCCACACGATGATTACAATAATTCACCTAAGCTATCGCGCGGTTTTTGACAAGATATTTTGCTGTCTTTAGTCAATAATTATTTTAATAATAGATATTGCATTTACAGTGTGTAAGAAAAAGGACTTGCATGCACCCTTATAGCTGATTCAAAATTCAATGAGATAAAGTTTAATGTTACAAATCAAACATTAGCTGCGGTATATGGAGGCCAGTATCGTCATAAAGCAATTGGTCAATTATGTCGATTGATTAATCTGTGATTGCAAAATTGGCGGTTTACTTGGATAATGGATACTGGCATTAAGATGGAATATATATTACCTACAATGAAAATGGGTAAACCTTATAATAATAAATATAACAGACTGATCGGAGTAGGGTGGGGGAACATATTTCTGGTGGTGGGTGTGAAAAAGTAAGTGTTTTATTTAATGTGCGAAATTCTGTTTTGTTTGGTATTGAAAAATTCTGCTTCCAAACGATCTAAACTTTTGTTTCGCATTCTGGAAATTTCTATAAAAATGGTCATGTGATATTTGATATTTACTTAAAAAACATGTCTTTTATTTAAAAAAAGACATAATACTTTTAAATCACTAGATTTACTATTATACAATATGTTATATATAATATTGGGCTAGGTCAAAAACGGTTTTTTTCTCTAAAACCCCCATTTTTGAATATTTTTGAAAAAAAATTAAGGCAAAAACCGGCACAAACCTAGCACAACTTAGGACAACTTTCAAAAATTCGAATTTCAAAAAAAGGGGGGGCGGCTAACTTCACACACATCAAAAACGGTTTTTTGGCTCTAAAACCAAAATTTTTGAAAAAAAATTACGGCACAAACCGGCACAAACCTAGCACAACCTACGCAACTTTAAAAAAATCGATTTTCGAAAAAGGGGGAGGCTGTCAAAAGGGGATTTTTGGCTGTAAAACCCCCATTTTTGAATATTTTTGAAAAAAAATTACGGCACAAGCCGGCACAAAAATAGCACAACTTTCAAAAATTCAATTTTCAAAAAAGGAGGGGCTAACTTAACACACTCAAATTTCAATCCTAAATCATTATGATTAAAAACTAATCTGTTATAAATCTTCTTGCTAGTAACTTCACACATACCTTTTAATTTTAGATGTCAACAATTTGGCAATATATATAAAAAAAGTTTTTATTTTTTTAATTTTTCTCCAATTTATAAACTCCAATTGCATAATTTCGACGGCTAAATTGAATCACGTATTTTCAAAACATGACAAGTCCACTTTTTTTCAAAATGCGTTTCTTACATAAATTTGTTCCTTAGGGATAACCACGTGTGCCTACAAACAATCAAGTGTCCACTCCATCTGTATCTAAATTCACAGTTACTCAAAATATTTGTTTATTATCAGAAGATGACAAGTCCTGGACTTATCATCTTTTGAAATTAAACAGCTATTTTTATTGTTTTGCTATTTTGTGTTATTTTACTAAACAACAAGTTGTTGTCGGAAGAATCGACTAGAAAAAATGTTCCAAAGAGCTCCAAAACATCATTTAATATTTCAAACTTCTTCATGTTTGATTACTATGCTGACAGAGTGGAAACATATAATTTCATCGGGGGGAAAAAAAGAACACATTCAAGCTCAAAAAATCAGAGCATCCGATTTCTTTGCCAACGTCTTCTGTCTATGATTCATCTTACAGCATTGATTTGAAAAAAATAAACGATATCAAAAAAGTTTTCCAGTTAATACCTGGAGAATTTAAGGAGGTTTACAACTCCATATTTGAATGGAAAAAATCAAATGTCCAGGAAATAAGCGATAATAATGTTGATATATCATTTTTTTGTACTGAAACATAATTTTTTTTCTTTTTTTCATAAAAATAAAAACATGCAATGAATGAATGCGAGTATATTCTTTGAAGTTTTATTTTACTTTTTAAATGAAGTTAAAACTGTTTTTTTATTGAAAATAAGTGCGTTTAAGTTAAAGTTTTAACGAAATCATTTAAACTAAAAATATATAAAAATATTTTTGTTTGAATGTCAAACAAAATATCTTGATAAATTGAGTTTATTTTTTTTTTAACTTAAGTAATAGAAGTAATTTCACATCCGTTTATTTTCAAAACATGTCATGTCCAAAATCGTTTTTGATTTTTATCTTTGTATCTATCAGCTCGAAAAATGAGTTTTAAACGGTATTTTATGGCGAAGAATAAGCTTTACCTAAAACATTTTTTTTTTATTTTTAAACATAAAACAAAAGAAAATATAAAGTTTTTTTCGCGTCCCGAAAAATTTTAAATCATGGACATGACATCTTTTGAAAATAACCTATTTATATGTATATTATAAGTAAATTTTGGGAAAATGTGCATTTTATATTAAGTTATAGAATTTCTTAACGAAATTCTGCTGTGTTATTGATTGATTTCTCGGGGCAATTAAATCATTTCATAAATCTACTAGCTAAATCGGCAGACGTTGTTCTGTCTTTTTTTTTTATTAAAAACTGTTTTATTTAGATAAAACTATAAAAAAATTATAGCTGACCCGTCAATTAATTAATTAATTATTAATAGGGCTTTTAAACATTTTTAAGTAAGTTAAGTTTGCTCCAAAGTATTCATATGTGTAAAAAAAAATGTATATACATTTTTGGCAGATTTTTATTGTATGATTTTATTGCCAGCTTAGATGAAAATGAGGGTAATTGTTGTAACTATTGTATAATGAAAAAAAAAAAAAAGTAATGACGTTAATACGACATAGCATCCTGAGCGTATTCATCATTATGTCGCGGACATTCGACGTATGTTGTTGGGAGAATAATTGCTCTGCCTACATTCCGTGGTTGCGATCGCATTTCGAAAATTTTGGACGGCAGGAATAATTCTGTGATCAGATTTAAAAAGTGAGTTATAACATTTTGCCATCTGAGCACAGAATTGAATGCCAACATTTTGAGTTTTCAGAGTTGAAACTTTTCAGTGTATGGTGTGATTGCATCCCGATGATAAATTATGTTCGAGTATCCATCTTGTACCTAATATAAAATTCAATGACCTCAAAGAATCGAAAATGTCTGACATAATTCACATTTTTACTTGCTCAATAGGGCTTTCGTGTAAAAAAAAAAATCGAGATTTTAATCAAACCTGACATCAGTGTAGATAGAGAAGCATAAAAAAGTAGGTTTCGTCATGCCGTCCGTCGGTCTGTCTGTGCGAATGTGGGGATATGCGTATGTTTGGTTGTCTGTGCACCGACCTACAGCCCAAAGGGCTAAACTGATTTTGTTCAAATTTCGTATATAGCACTTTTCGGTGATTCCCTAGAGGAGAAATTGAAATTTTTGTTTTAGCCCGGCTATAACGGGTACCTTCCATATAACTAAGAATTTAACATCCAAACATACCACCTGTTTATAGACTTTAAGGCCACCTATGATAGCATAGCCAGGGTAGAACTTTACAAAGCCATGAGAGAATTCGGCATCCCACATAAATTGACACGACTATGTCGGTTGACCATGACCAACCTAACAAGCCAAGTAAAAATAACCGGATTGCTATCCAGACCAATCAACATCTTTATTGGACTCCGACAAGGGGATGGTTTGGCCTGCCTCCTCTTCAACCTGACGTTGGAGAAAGCGATCCGTGACTCTGGCACGGCAACAAGGTATAGCCAGATACTGGCTTACGCAGATGACATCGACATCATCGGAAGGACCAAGCAAGCTGTACACGATTCCTTCATCGGCGGCACAAAATCTGGGGCTGCACATTAGTAAAGGTAAATCAAAGTACATTTTTGTCAAAACAAAAACTGTCCGGAAGATAATTGCTCTACCTACCATCTCCAAAAAGTTCTCACTCAAAATTTGAAGAAAATATATCGAAAGGTTTAGACTTTGTAGTTCAATGATAATACAAAATTGCGGCCTACTCTATCTTCCTATCAAAGACTTTTTTCGTTATCCTACCTTATTATTTTTATATTCCACCATTCATCAAAAAAAAACCCGCATTAATAAAAACTAACTTTTTCCATACCTATAGATAATAATGCACTTAACCTCAAACCACGACTGCATGATCTCCTTGGCATCTGGTCATTATTGTTAATGCCCGCATTACAACCATAAACGCCGCAATACGAATTCATCACTTAAACCATCCTTACTGGTCCAACTATAGTCCGTCATTCTAGGACACACGACCACTCTTATTACATATATGAACCGAATCTATTTTAATGAGCCACTTGCAGTCATGAAACATATTTAACAACCACTGTAACAGTAAAGCACCACGAAGGACAATAAAAACCATTCAGATCCTTGCTATACGAAAAAAGTTAACGAAAAACCCAGAAACATAAACGCAATGACAAAGCACTGCAAAAACCGTTACACACACATTTCATATGCGAGATATTATACAAAAAATCCTGTAAGAATATACAGTGTATCCTCCAGGATGTCTGGATGACACTTGTTCACCACACACAAAAAGTATAAAAATGCAGAAATTCGTTGACAAAAAAAAAAAAATAATAACTTAACGGAGAATATAGAATCAAATAAAACTTTTCGTCTTCGTCTATGTGCTGTTATGGCTGCTCCTTGAAAGCGGAAGGAACAGGAAGAGAATAAAAGAAACACAACACAAAAACACATAAATGAATTGATTTAAATTTTATGAGCCACTTGTTGAGCCAGTTTGCTCGGCTTGTTCTATAGCTGCTCTCTGGAATGTATGTAACTACTACTATAATGCTCCAACAGCCACATCTAGCTCTCCATACTTTAACAAGTGCAAAGGCACATCCGAGAATGAAAGTAATTTTATGGCTCAGACGGAAAGTTGTAAAGGCAGCAAGGCAAGTAGTAAGCGCCACGTTGTCGTCGTCGTCAGTTACATGGAGAGGAACTCATGTTGTCCTATCAAAAGCTTCATGTCATGAAAAGTGTGGGAGAGGGGTATCCACGTTATACTTATTTTATATTTTTTTATTAACTATCCGAGAAATATAATATTGCACTTTAGACAAATTTAAGATTTTGTTTGGTGGGAATGATTCGGCACAAGCTCCCTTATTTTTAAAAATCAAATTTATGGTGAATGCTAATTCGCCATGAATAACACAAAACCAGTGTTGCCGGCTCAAATGTATATTTTAATAAATTGCACATACAATCCAGTAAATTAATGATTACAAATCATTAATATTAATTTAACTGAAAATCGGAATTCGAGCTTCATCAGGTATTGTTTTATTTATTAATTTTAATATTGCAAATCAAATTTGTACCAATTTTGTTTGTAACTTCTTTTGGTATAATAAAATTACGGCAGCATTTTATGTCTCGTAATTTTTTTCTTATAGTTAAAATATCATTTGTCGAAATTTATTGCAGCCTGCTTCTCTGTTTGGTTTTAACTAAATTAAATTAGCTAAAAATTCGCTCTTCCTCAGCGTTCGATATTGGAAATACTAATATAAAAAAAAACTCTACCAATTCTTTAAATGGATTTTTATCATTTGCAATAATATTTAAATACCTACAAGTTGAATCTTAATGTTAAAAATTGCAAAAGTGAAATAAAAATGTTCTTTTTACTTACCACTTCATAGTTTTTAAAATTGTATTTACTAAAATTTTGTTTAATAAAATGCACGACTGGGTCGCACGAACTTGCTTTTATAGCAAACCACGGAATTGAAAGAAATTAAATTTTATAAATTGTAATCAAAAAGGAGAAAAATATCAGAAAATGGCCCAAACGTGAGACCAAGTTGTATGGTAGCTATTATAACACGTTTGTTTAGCCAAAAACTTTAAATGCCATTTTGTGTTAAATAATTAAATTAACTTCTTTACTAAATTTAAATGAAATCGGTTAAGCCGTTATCAATTTATGGACAAATTTGTAAAAACCGTTAACACCAAATATCCGTTATATGCATTTTTAGACAAAAACCTGAAATGCAGCTATATTAGCAGTTGTCTAAATATAACGTACAAAAAGTTTTATCAAAACCATTAGAGCCGTTTTTGAGAAAATTTTGAAAAACTAAAACCGTTATATGGGAGGTAACGGGTATAGCCAGAGTAAAATAAAAATTAAGATTTCTATTTTAGGAAATCACCAAGAAGTGCTATATTCGAAATTTGAACCAAATCCGTCAAACCTTTTAGGCTGTAGGTCGGTGCACAGACAACCGCACATACGCACATCCGCACAGACAGACGGACGGATGTCATAACGAAACCTCTTTTTTGGGCTTCTCTATCATCGTATTTTCAGGTTTGATTAAAACCTCGATTTTTTTTTTTACACGAAACCAATACTTGCCCTATATTGAGCAAGTAAAAAGTGTTTGACTGGATTTACATATTTTTTCCAGCTAACGGAAAAAAAATCCCGTCAAATCTGACTGGAATCCAGTCAAAATGGCCTCTGTTTTAAATAAAACTAACTTGGTATAGAATAACCTATTGGTTAGTCACTTTAAAAAGAAATTTAAAAACGTTTTCTGTACGCACAAGGAGCCATATATGGATGGCATTCTGAAAATTTGTAAATATTTAAGTGAAAATTCAAGGGGGGCGTTTTATTTCGTCTCAGACACGTATTGTTGAAAATTAAACACTTGAATAAGACATTTTCTGACTTCGCGGGCTCAAGGGATTTCAACTATCTTTTTCTAGTCCAATTGTAACGAAGCGTTACAATTTCTCCGTACAATAATTATATCGTTCATCCGCTTACAACACGTTATGTAATCAGTATGAAAGGCAAATATTGTAGTACACTCCTAGTACAACATAAAATTTTATTTCAACAGTATTATTTAGTATTTTGCTGCTTATCGTAGTCCAATCGTGTCGGAATAGTAGTAAACAGTACAAAGTAGCTATACTATTTACCACACTTGATTAAAAGTTATTTTTTTTGTCGACCTTACGATGCACACCGTTTTATACGCCAGAAAATATTATAAGTAGGAGTGCGAATCGGCTCTCGGAAATTACCTCGGAAGAAATTACCCGGATTTTTTTTTTGAAAAAATGTATATACAAATTCAGTAAAACATATTGTGTAATTTATAGATAAAACAAGAATATAGTTAAGGGTTTGTTAACGTTTTTGAAGAAAAAATATATTTTTCCTCTCCACCACACAGAGAGTTAAAAGAAAATATTGTTTTTGAATTTTAAATTTGTATAGATGTTTTATTACTCTTGATTAGATACTAGGAACAAACTACTTTAATTAATACTAGGAATAAACTACGAATGGGAACGACTTGAGTTGAACGACGACAGAATAGAACTGATTTAATATAATCTTACAAGAATGTCAAAACTACTTTATCATAAGAATTTCATAAGAATTTATGTTCTCACGATATTAATGTTTATACTTCGGAGATCGTCAACGTTAAGTTGCGATCTTTATTGTTTTTGTGACTAAGTACAATATCTGTGGATAGGATGTAACAGTTTATGTTACTTGCAAAGATGCTCCTATCAGATATTTGGTCAACGGAAGTATTTGTATATTTGTTATGTTTTGGGCGGCGACTGTAACCGTCTATCACGTTAAGTGATTGCCCGTTTTAAGAGGTTGATGTCTGTGACATAACTATATATTTCGATTTTAAAAAACCAATTTTCTGTGGTATTGTTTTGTGAACAACAAGTATTACTTCTAAATATTTTTTTTGTTTTTTTTTTCCATTCAGAAAAATTCAGAAAAAATTGATTTCAAGGGCTTTGCCTTTTTTAATTTTGGAATTACCCCGGGAAAAATTCCGACACTTTTTCCTTATGATATTTCCACTTACTTGAATGGAAAAAATATATGAAAAATTTTGGTAAGCACCTCTGGAATTTGTCGAATTACATCTGAAAAATCTGTTTTTTTTTGCCAAGGAAAAAGCTACTGAATTTGTATGGACTTCTTTCTGGCTTTTTTGTAAAGAAATTCCGGGGTAATTTTTTCCGAGGTAATTTCCGAGAACCTTAAACTTGGTTACTAGTAGCAAACACTCGTCTTTAATATTTAAACCGCGTGTTTATAAAGGGTGTTTTTTTAGAGGTATAGAACTTTAAATTGGAATAAAACAACAAGACATGATTTTTTATTTATTCGAAAGATAATCTTGTGGCATTCCATTTTAAATATGATTTCTGGCATATGACTGCCACGGCTGGCTCGGATGTAGTCCAATCTGGACGTCCAATTTTCGATGACTTCTTCCAACATTTGTGGCCATATATCGGCAATAACACGGCGAATGTTGTCTTCCAAATGGTCAAGCGTTTGTGGCTTATCCGCATAGAACAATGATTTTACATAACACCACAGAAAATAGTCTAGCGGTGTTAAATCACAAGATCTTGGAGGCCAATTCACAGGTCCAAAACGTGAAATTAGGCGGTCACCAAACGTGTCTTTTAAAAAATCGATTGTGGCACGAGCTGTGTGACATGTTGCGCCGTCTTGTTGGAACCACAGCTCCTGGACATCATGATTGTTCAATTTAGGAATAAAAAAGTTAGTAATCATGGCTCTATACCGATCACCATTGACTGTAACGTTGTGGCCATCATCGTTTTTGAAGAATTACGGAACAATGATTCCACCAGCCCATAAAACGCACCGAACAGTCAGTTTTTCTGGATGTAACGGTGTTTCGACATACACTTGAGGGTTAGCTTCACTCTAAATGCGGCAGTTTTGTTTGTTGACGTAGCCATTCAACCAGAAGTACGCTTCATCGCTAAACAAAATTCGCTTATGAAAATCGGGAACAACGGCCATCTCGTTTTGGGCCCATTCGACACAATTTGCAAGCGTTGTTTAGGCTGTCAAGTGATTTATTCTCAGTGTGGTTTGGCAATTCATCATAAATAGACTCACTTATTATAAATTGCCAAACCACACTGAGAATAAATCACTTGACAGCTGCAAAATCGGTCGCCGTCTTGAAAAGTAATGCCAACTTAAAGTTCTATACCTTGAAAAAAACACCCTTTATAAACACGTGGTTACCGATTTGTTATTGGTATAACGGCCAAAGACTCATTGTACATTCACATATACTGACATAACTATAACACTCTTTTGTATTAACAAACCTGTTGCTTCATTCCACGTCATATTCTTGTCAAAATAATGTTTATCGTCGTAGCAATGCAACTAACTTCCTATGTAATGCTATTAAATAAATTATACTTAAACCCTGAAACCATTATAATATATAAGCAAAATAAAAAAGGATTTCAACTTCTTCTTAACTACAAAGTTTATATACAGCACAGACTTGGAAAACTTACTTTCGATTTTTTTTTTCTTACAAAAATAGAGATAACTATACTCAACGAAAAGTTAAGAAAAATCTACTTATTCATGAATGAGGCGCTGGTAGAAGATCCTAGAGATTGAACTTTAATGGTACCCACATCCTCAGACCAATCGTATTTCATCTTCACTCTTTGGGTCGTGGTCCCGTCATGCAGACAGGATGATGATATATACAATGGATTTTTGTGGTTCACTTTTATAGCTTTTTATAGCGTGCATGATGTATTTGCTTTTGGGACAGATGGACTAAAGATGGACCAGGATCATAGTAAACCATGGAACGCATCATCATCGTGGGGAACATCTTCTTTTTTTATTTATGTTTTACGAGTGCGAATTTTATGTTAACTACGTCCATTTATTGATGATGTGTTTATATCGTCACTAAATTCTTTTACGATTGCGTTTATGTATTTTTTTTTTTTTTTTTTTTGAGAACCAGCTCAGCATTTATGTGTATACCTTTCGATTTGGTCCTTTTTTGACTGCAGACAAACCAGACAGAATTCCAACAACTATGAAAGTCAAAACGAAAGGAAAAAGTGATAAAAACAAGATTACGGTAACGTCTACCCCACTACAAATGAATCTTTGCTCTGGAGAGGTGGTGGAGTATGGTATATCCATCAGGGTATATAATATGTTGTCTAAGATGGCTAATAAAATCATGAGGAGTTAATTAAATAAAATCCTCGGATTTATTGGTTCGTTTATGGTTTTGTAATCGGGATAATTTGTTGTTGATGGATATCTACGTGTTTTGCGAAATGGGTTTAGCTTTATGAAGTAATGATGACCATGGGTAAGAATATTGAGTGATTGGATTATACGTACCTATAACGATGTTTGAAGGTAATATAATAGAAGAGTGTCTTGAAAATAAGTATAGTATAAAATATATCTTCGTATTGATAGTTTTAATTTTGGGGTACCTTGTGTTTATATGAAGATGAAATGAATGTAGGTATGTAATGTATGTATTTATGTATCCGCGGTGCGCTTGTATTCTTGTTACACTAATTTTACCCGCACTAATATTAAAACTATTTCTATTTTACCAAAACGCGAACTTGAGATTTACGAATCGGATCGAATCAAAGTACACAATAGATGTCGTAATAAAATTTTCGCTTTATCACCGCATATACTATGTAGATATTTACCTACATACCTATGAATCCTATAAATTGACAAGAGGATGCTTCAAAATAGGAATCGGCGTCTGAGGGGATCCAATTAACGTTAGGCAAATTGAAGTCACCCACCAGTAAAATATTACTATTAAGGCCAGCTGTAACAATTACATGATCCAAAGCTAAGGAGACCTCAGAATAAATTGCTGCTGGACTTTTAGGAGGAATATAAACATTCAGAATGTAAAAATATGTGGATTCAATTTAAATTCTAAGGCAAATAAGTTCAATTGATACATTAAAAGGGAATGAGACAAGATTAGATGTGAGATGATTACGAACAGCAATCAAAACACCACCACCAACTTCTTTGGGCTTATCTAAAAGGTGTCATTGAGCCATGTTTCAGTATAAGAACTGTTTCATTTCCTGGACAGGAACTGAAGCGTTTTCAACTGTTTTATTATTATTGCTCCTAAGGTTCTTACGTTTAGGAGCAGGGTAAGGGTTTTTCGATGACGATGAACCCTCGCGGCCTCTTTTCTTGCTCTTAGAAGAACTAGACATTTTTTGATTATTTCAGTTGAAACTAAGTTTTCATCATCTGTTGAAGTTGATTGAACAGATGTTTCAGTTGCTAACGGAAACGAGTTGACATTTGAAATTATGGAATTGAAATGCACTAAGAGATCTTCAAATGTCTTCGAAATTTTCAAGACATCTGTTTTCAAAGCCGACATTTTAAAAGAAAGTTGTGAAAGAGACAGTTGCCTACATTCAGCTAATGAAGGGATAATTTGAGACAATTTTTGTTTGGAAAAAAATAGGATTACAAAAAATTAACAACTTTTAAGCAAATATTTTTTTTTAGTTCGTTTGCAGTATTAATCAAGCTAAGCAGAACTTTTTGAATACAATTTCATCAAAATCGGTAAAACCGTTTAAAAGATATCAAAAAGGTACGGTTATATTGCAGGATTGGCAGGTATACCTATACCGTTAATATAAGCTTCTTCGAAAGACAAAAATTAATTAAAGACATCACCGTTGGCAACAATATTATATTATTATAAGGCCATATTACTCAAATAATAATTTTATATAAGTTTTTGGAAATTGGGACGCAACGCGTTTTAGGCTGTGAGTTAGGTGTCAATAAATCCAGACAGACAGACAGAACTGACGGATCTAATACGGTTTTTGTCTTCTCTATCATCGTATAATTTCATAATTATAATGTTTTTTATTATCAGAGATAATCCATATGGATCATCTTTTCATAATAAAAGAACTTTGGATCATCGGTTTTGGTTCTTCTGTTGTGGTAGCATTGACTTCGATGTGTGTGTCAAAAAATGACATTTGGTAATTGAACATAATGAAAAAGTAAGGAAAGCAAATGCCTCCTCAACAGTCCATTTTTTCCTATACAAAAATAATATATATTAGCTATATAGAAAACATAAAATCATATCTGAACCAAAACTTGCAGAATCCATTGCAAAAGCATTTTTTTTTGTAATTTTAGTCCATTTGACATATAATTTCAACATGAAATAAATTAGGTTTGTTTAATGCACGACATTAAACACTAGTCCTGCTCAGCGAACTGCTCTAACCTACACTGAGTAGAAAAGAACATGATTTAACTGTTCAGTGAGACATTTTCTGCTCTAGATTTGCTTCATTTGCTGTTCATTCAGCATTTTTTACTTGCTCAATAAGGCAAGTATTGGTTTCGTGTAAAAAAAAATCGAGGTTTTAATCAAAACTGACATTACGATACTAGAGAAGCCTAAAAAAGAAGGTTTCGCCATGCCGTCCGTCGGTCTGTCTGTGCGGATGTGTGGATGTGCTTATGTTTGGTTGTCTGTGCAGCAAACTACAGCCTAAACGGTTAAACGGATTTAGTTCAAATTTAGTACATAGCACTTTTTGGTCATTCCCTAGAGAAAAAATTCGAATTTCTGTTTTAGCACAGCTATAACGGGTACTTGCCATATAACGGTTTTAGTTTTTAGTTTTTCCAAATTTTCTCAAAAATGGCTCAAACGATTTTGATAAAACTTGGTGTACGTTGCAGTAGTTTTAATAGAACTGTATTTCAGGTTTTTGGCAAAAAATTCACATAACGGAGATTTGGTGTTAACGTTTTTTTTTTTACAAATTTTGCAACAACTTGGTAACGGGTCAGTCGATTCTTCTTATCTTAAATTCAGCATTTACAGTTTTTTGATAAAGAACCGCTTAATGATAGCTGCCATACAACTTTGATGTCAAGTTTAGACCATTTTTTGATATTTTTCCAATTTTCTTCAGAATTTAATAAATTAAAATATTTGTAGTTCAATAGTTAGCTACAAGAGCAAGTTCGTTCGACCCCGTCGTGCATTTTATTTAGGGTAGATTAGAATAGGATTTTCTGCACTTGCTTTTGAGGAATGCAGAGAGATTGTTTATAATGTAGGAATGTCAGAATCAGCTGTTATTGTCTGTGATATTTTTGCATTATTGTGGAAGATCATTTTAAGAAAATATTTTTCGAAACACTTAAAAATTGAGGCCCGGTTGTACAAACATTTGAACCGCAGTTCATCCAGTTTTTTCTTCCAAACTATGTTATTTCAGTAAGATCTAGTTCTGGTTAAAGCAATTTCATGACTTAACAAGAGCTCAATCGCAATTAACCTGCCCAAATCGCTGAGTTAAAAGCATGAACCAAGGCTTAACTTCGCTTGTACAACTGGCCCTGACTCAACAAATAAGTTGGGTTAGCTAGGAGTTAACTCTGGGTCTAATATTTTCCTAAAAAGGTATTTCTGACGTAAACTTGAGTTTAATCCTTAAACTGATAATCTCCAGTGGCCCTTAAAACATTAAGGATTGATTTTATACCAAGAGAATCTATAAGGCCATCTTTCGATAAATTAAACATTATGGATCATCAAATATTTGTTTTTTTTTTAAATGTCTATGATGTCGGCAACAGGAGTTCGAGTCGACCATGGGTGAAAGTGACGTCAGAAAACAACCCTTCATCAAAATATCCCATATTTTGTAAATATCCCATAGTTTGCAAAACAAACGTAATGACTGACACCATTGGGCCCTACTAATAATCAAATTTAGCTTAAATTAAAATCTCCACACTTCACGAAAATTTCGGTGCCAATTTTGTCCAAAGTGTGGAGAATTTATTTAAGCTGTTGATTATTAGTAAGGCCGATTGTGTTTATACATGTAAACTCAATGCTGACACACAAGTCGATTACCAACGTTATGAAAGAAAACAAAAAAAAAAGTAGTATTTTTGGATCATGAAACGTGATCTTAATAAATAGCAAGATCTCAATTTGTATGGAGATTAATGATCCATATGGATGATCTCTCATAATAAAAAACAACTATTGTTTTCTCAAAACTTTGTATTTATTACGAATGCATATAACTTTGCCTTATAATCACAAATAAAAATAATTGAGACAATGAATAGTTAAATAAAATTTGTTCAGTAAATTTGTTAATTGAACAGTTTATTATTTCAATTAAAAATAATTGATTTAGTAAACGTTAATAGATATTATGAACAGTTATTAGAACCAAAACTGTTCGTTAATACAATTAATTAATATTCGTTCAATAAATTAATTAATTTTTGCAGTGAATACTGTTCATTAATTTGATAAATGTTTATAGAAATTATTAACACTTTTGGTGGTTAAATTTAGCAAACCATTATATACGCAACAGTTGACAATTTCATGGCATAATTAATTTCTATACCAATTTAATGTTCTTAAAAAATAATTATTTAACAAGTTAAGAGTTGCATATGAACAATTGTTAATTGATTTAATTAAAATTAATTAATATTAAAGAATTAGTTTATTAAATTAATAAACTTCATTTATCGAAGGAACTATTAGTGGGTGAGTGACCAGTTGTTTAATAAACATGTTTATCTATCATGTTTAAACATGTTTATTTTTCAGGGTGAGTCATGAGCAATGCGACAAAATGCTAGGGCGTGTAGGTTGCGTTGAGACAAGAAAAAAATCGTATCGGAGGGGGGGTCTATTCCCCTCCGTTTAGCCGGGAGGGGCAATTTTCGAAAAAACTGACTTAAAATGGGAAAAAAAATTATTTAAAATCAACGGCTTCATTAACAATGCTGTGCGATACGTTTTTGAAAAGCCAATAACTTTTTCTTTCATTCTGTGTTTAAATAAGTCTATTCTAAGAAATAGTTTTTGAAATATTAATTTTCAAAGTCAAAATTTTGAAAAAAAAAAATTGAAAAAAAAATTTAAAATTCATTTTTTTCAAAATTTTACGTAATTAAGTGCTAATTTTAATTTCAAAATTCAATGCTGTTATTAATTTTAAGTCAAAAACAGAAAACCGGATGCCAAAATGTATCTTAGTTTTTGAGAAAATAAGAAAAACTAGAAGTATTTTTTTCCAAGAAAAACACTTTTTTTTTTTTTGGTTTTCCAAATTTGACCTGCTCAGGTCAATTATTAATAAGGGAATTATTCCTTTCTTATTTTTCATTACATACCATCCGATTTTAATCAAATAATAAAAAAAAACGAGTTAACTTTTTACTTATTTTACTAGTTTTACTTTTAATTTTTTTTTATTTCTCAAAAACTAAGACACATTTTGGCATCCGGTTTTCTGTTTTTGACTAAAAATTAATAACAGCATTGAATTTTGAAATTAAAATTAGCACTTAATTACGTAAAATTTTGAAAAAAATTAATTTGAAATTTTTTTTTCAATTTTTTTTTTCAAAATTTTGACTTTGAAAATTAATATTTCAAAAACTATTTCTTAGAATAGACTTATTTAAACACAGAATGAAAGAAAAAGTTATTGGCTTTTCAAAAACTAATCGCACAGCATTGTAAATGAAGCCGTTGATTTTAAATAATTTTTTTCCCATTTTAAGTCAGTTTTTTCGAAAATTGCCCCTCCCGGCTAAACGGAGGGGAATAGACCCCCCCCTCCCATACGATTTTTTTCTTGTCTCAACGCAACCTACACGCCCTAGCATTTTGTCGCATTGCTCATGACTCACCCTGTATATGATAACAACCGAATTTATTGAACTATATTAATGATTTGCGCGTATAGGAAATGTTTTGTAACAGGCGTACGCAGCATTTCGACCAGGGGGATCAAACTTGTTCAGAACGGTGTAGGGAAACAACTTCACTGGGAAGTTTCTTCGCATGGGAAATAACTTCAACACTATAGTGGGAAATAACTTCACTTTTTGAGATGATTTTTGGTAATGTTATTTCTCACCTAAGAATTTTTTGGTAAAGTAAATCAATTTTGCACCCACCCTAAATCACTATAGGATTTAGGGTGGGTGCAAGTTTACGTGGGTCCAAGTTGCCACACTCTTCCCAATGAATCTCCAAGGAGGGCTGAACACGAAGCAAATATAGTATAGGTACATAATATAATAAAGAAATAAATAAATACATACAATTTGAAAACAAAAAATATATTTATTTCATTAATGATTGCAATATTGCAAAATCACTCAAAATAATTTGCAATCATTTGAAATACCAATTGAAATGACGTGAAATAATCTAAAGTCATTTGCAATCGTTGGACCATTACTGGCTCGTGGGAAACGCATAGCACTTCACTACAGATAGATCTGCGGGGTTCATCGGGTTGATCTCATCAAACATCGGCAAGCTCTCGATTATGGATTTTTACCAAGTCTGAAGCCAACTGAATACTGATGTCGTTGCATTTGTTTTTTTTCCAGAAGTTTTAGCTCGTGCTATATTTTACTCACGATGGTATTTTTGACATGAAAAGCTTCTACGGATCTTCTTAATCCTATTCCTAATTCAGTCCAGCCTCAGCATGGGTTGGTAACGAAATTACGCAAATGATAATCTCGCATTCAAATTCTTGCATTATATGAAATTTCGCAATCTGATAAACCCGCATTTCATAATCTCTCATATACAAAATCCTACTTCTGAAAATCTCGCAATTGCAAAAACCCGCAAACTGAAATCACTAAAACTAAAATCTCTCATTTAAAAAAATATTGTCAGTTTACGACGTAAAAACAGTGAGATTGGTATGCGATGGGTGCGAGTTTGGGTGTATCCATAGTTTCTTTTGGATTTAGTATTTATTTGGTGCGATTTTGGTTGAAAATTGCGAGATTTTTGTGTGAAAAATGTAAATGCGAGATTTTAAAAAACAGGATTTTGTGATTGCGAGCTTATGAAAGGCGGGATTTTAAATTAGCGATTCCGTTTTTAGAGATTTTTTAAAAAAAGCGAGATTTTGTTATACGAGATTTTAAGTTGCGAGATATCGTAACACTCTCGCTCAGCATATAATAGATGTCGAGTTATCTCTTTCATCCTTGTATTAGGTAAAACTTCCATAATGCTCAAGATTTTTCGAAATGAAGCAATACGTTTTCGAATGTTTTCGACACATTACTAATATTTTAAAAAATTATAATAATTAAATAATTATTATCTCTTATCATATTAATTTCAAGTCCCGTCGCTTTTTAATAAATTGTATAAATACAAGTATATGTACGTATAAGAGAGCGAAAAGGGATAAACAGTTGAGATATAATATACTGTTGTTCTCAACCTACATACAGTGGTGTCCTTTTCGCAAATATTAGTTGTTTTTGGCAATCTGAATATTTTCGCGAGAAGGATTCTAAGAGACAAAATAGCCATCTTATACATACATATTATAATCTATTAGTGACCCTTGTCCCGTTCCCAAACAAAGTCCTCCTACACGTCCGTTAGTATTATATATTATGTATGTATGTACGTATATTGTATGTGTTTGCAGATTTGTCAAAGAAAGGGTCTTTTATACCTTAACATACCTTGAAGGATTCTTCTTCGTTTCCAAAAGTGGAAATTCAAAAAAACTACCCCCACAAGATACAGCTGAGGGAATTACGTGTGTCCACCGACTACCATCGTTGTCGTCGTTGTTGTCAATGTCGCTGCTGCCACGGCTGCTGGCGATTTCACATGTCCTCAAAACCATTTTGAAAGTTCACCCGTCCTGTTTCTTAATCCTATAACAGAGAACACGCACGTTCGAATAAATTTTTATAAGCACACATACATCTTTATTGATATAAGTATAGTTGGCAACCAAGGCGTCCATTTGGGACAGACTACAAGGACGAAGGCAACGTTAGCGAAGATTTGACACGGGAACACACATTTTCGGACAACGCAACGACGCGCACAAGGCGATTTTCCATAATATCCTTGTGCATTGTATGCGAAATAAGATATTCCTCCCCTGCCATCAATCCAATCTGTCCATCCTTCCACCCACGATTCCTCTCCAACCTTAATATATATATGTAACGGCAAAACGAATATGTTGGCGAAGGATACGTCGCGTCGGTCGGTCGCGTTGGCATCAGCGTGGATGTATGCTGGCGAATGTGTTGTGTTTCTTCAAGGACCCAAGCAGGCAATTTTTTTCTTCATTTCGCAAAAGGACGATTTTTTCAGACTGCCCTTTCTCTCCCTAATCCTCACCTACCCCCACCGTGTTTCTTTGGTTTTTTGCGCGCGTGTGATGGGCTGCGCGTTATTTATTTTCCTTTAGCGATTTTTTGTCCGCCACCCTTGGGCTTAGGTTGGATATATAATTTTTTTTTGTGTTCATGTTTGGTCCTTTTTCGTCCTGCCATTGCTGCTGCTGATGGTTTTCACATGTGAGTGGTGTCCTTTTTTTTGTTAACAATGTACCACACATAAGATGTGGAATAAATTGGAAAAAATAAGACGAAGAAGAAGAGGAGAAGATTGTAAGGATAAAAGAAGGCTCACCACTGCATGATGATGATTACGAAAAAGGAGGCGATGGTCGGGGAGGCTTAGTCGAGGGGTGGTGGTCGGCCTTAGATGGATTTTCTTTTTACCCTTTTGGGAATTCTTAAAACGGCTTTTTTGTGTGTGGGTCCAACCGTGGGGCCGTTTGACTGAAAATGAAAACGGACATTGGACGGACGGACGCAAAAAAAAAATAAAACAAATTTACCAAGGATGAGAAAATATTTTTCATCTTTCTGGAAATGGTGGTGGAGTGGGGTTTGGGTTGGTCACCGCTTGCGTGTGTTATATCCATCGTTTTTTTTTTTTGCACTTTAGAGTGTGCTCTGCATTGGTAGAAATTTGGTGGAGTGGTGCTAGCTTTTTAGATGAACAAAAAATTGGGCCTTGCTACTTTCTATGCCTGTTTAGAAGGTCCCGTCTCACTATGGGGCGCAATGCCGCATTGAATAATTCATAATGTGCGTTCATCCCTTTCGGCATTATACATTTTTTTTCTGTATGTTTCTTTTCCACTGAAGTGTTGTATTCGTATGACCATGAAGAGCTACTCCGCTAAGGAACGGTAATTTTTTGAACGTTTTACTCAAATGAAGACTTAAACGTATCGAATTGTGGTAATTTTTCAAGGCACTATTTTTTCAGGGTTTCTTTTTTTTCGTTAGATTGATTTGCCCTGTTTGACCGTTTTGGTTTTTACAGTCCACTGGGGGTATTATAGCCAAAGCCAAAATAAAATGAGGAAGAATGATTCAGGATAATTTATAATCGAAAACATGTATTTGTGGTTGATATACGTCTACCTACACATATTTTTCGTTAAATAAGTGAGTTAGAAGATAGATAGGTATCCTTTTTTTCTATATTTTTGTATAGGTATACCTAAAATAAGTAGATGTATACCTAAAATAAGAAATATCTTTGGGTTCATAATAACATATGAGTGCTTATTTCAATTCGGAAATATTTAACTTGTAGAGAGGTATTTAAAGAAAGTTTGTACCTAGTATCTATAGGTACCTGTATCTACTTTATTGATGAGTAAATTTAAGATTTAGCTTAAAACTGAACCGCGACTAAGTCGATAAATAGGTTAGGAACGCATATTTTCCAGGCAAAAGAACATATCGAATCAACTAACTGTTTTTTAGGTGCAGGGAACTAACTTCACGGAAACTAACTTCACATGGGAACTAACTTCACCACTAGTGGGAACTAATTTCACTTTTTTTTTGGTGAAGTAAATTCCCACTAAAGGTGAGAACTAATTTCGCCTGAAGATTGTGTAAAGTTAATTCCCATCTACAATTTTTATATTACAGGAGATATAATGCTGAAAACATGGGGCGACTTTAATTCCCGGTGTCTTCAACAGTTGAGATTGGTAAGATTGGCATGCTGCCACCCTGCAACCCCCCTGCTTGGACCACTATAGGATTTGGGGTGGGTGCGAGTTTGGGTGGGTGCAAGTTTGGGTGGGTGCAAGTTTGGGTATGAAATATGTGCATTTTGTATGAAAAGTGTGAAATCTTTCACAAAAGAGTGAAATAATTTCCCACCAAAAAGTTAAGTTATTTCCCACTATAAGTGGGAATTAACTTCACAAAATAAAAAAAGAAATTAATTCCCACTAGTGGTGAAGTTAGTTCACGCGTGAAGTTAGATCCCTGCACCTTTTCTTACATCTAAAATTAAAACTCCCGACATAACAAATATCTGGCACGTAAAGTCAGCGTATAAACAGGAATCTGCGGTGCAGGGAAATATCTTTACTGGGATATAAATTCACATGGAAAACAACTTCACCACAAGCGGAAAATAACATCACTTTTTGATGTGAAGTTATTTAATACTTTGAGTGGGAAATAATATACTTTAAATTTGGTGAAGTTGTTTTATATATATATACTTTAAATTTGGTGATTTACTGTTTTTTCTATAAAAACAGTAAATCATTTGAAAATAAACTGCGACTTTAGTTACCTGTGCTTCTGCCTGGTCCACTATAGGATTTAGGGTGGGTCCAAGTTTGGGTATGCAATATTGTGTGCATTTTGTATGAAAATTTTAACTTCTCCTAAAAAAAATCTCACTTTGAGAGGGAAACAACTTCATCTAAAAAAGTGAAGTTATTTTTCACTAGTGGTGAAGTTATTTCCTATCATGTGAAGTTATTTCCCAGTGTAGTTATTTCAATGCATAGGAATCTGCACGAAGCGCGGTGCGTGGCGCAGCCGGCACGCGGCATGAAGTCTTGGGGCAGGATGGGCGCCTCTAAAAACACGCTGACCAGGAAAAACGATGTTAGGTAATTATATTGTTGGTAAAACATAAGGTGTTCTCAAATGATCATTGAAATCGATTTCCATTGTTAAAATCACAAAAGTGATAATATTGCGCAAATAAATTCAACTTTTTTGTTGGGCGGATCGATTTAGGATGTGAAAATTAAAAATTCGCACGCCCATCAGCTTTTCTCGCGCCTATCAGCTTTTAAATGGCACCTAATATGGTTCTCGCTTGATTTGTGCTACTATAATGGGAAAAGGAAATGACCAATTCTAGGTGGCCGAATCCAGGCCAAACGTCATAAGGCCGAATTCTGAAATTTGGTCTTATGACACTTTCTTAAAGCGACATTAGTCCGAATTTCAACGTTCGGCCTTATGTCACTATCACAAAGTGACTTAAGGCCGATTCGGTCTTATGTCACTTTTTGAAATTTCATTCTTATTTTGTAAAATTAAATAAAAGATCCAATACAGCATTATAAATCTTAAGGTCAAAAGCGATAAGGAACTCATGACCCATCTATGTGGGTTTTTTGTATAATTAATTTGTGAACATATGACTCACCCTTAAGTGGGTGATAAAACCACAAATAATGTATGAATTTTCGACCAATTATTTGTTACCTTCTGTGACTTTGTGCAGAGATGAAAAAAAGAACACTTGATCCTTCGGAGTAGTCCAACCAATTTCTGTCGATTGTGCAAACTATTGACTTGCAACTGCCGGACGATTTTATGGATGTACACTAAGCGGTTAAGGAAGATAATGGCAAACGAAATAAATCATTATTTTAAAGTTGGACTTATTTGGTTAACTTCAAATTATAACTCAAAAACTTAAAGTATTTTCTTATGTCCATTTTATATTAGTTTTCGAAATAAATAAATACAAACTACGGTGTAGTGGTGGTGTGAGAAACGAAAACCGTAGCGGAGAAGCATTTTGGCGAAATGATTATCAATTTAGGGTGTGAAATTTAAAAATTCGCGCGAAAATACTTTAAGTTTTTGAGTTATAATTTAAAGTTAACCAAATAAGTCCAACTTTAAAATAATGATTTAATTCGTTTGCCATTATCTTCATTAACCGCTTAGTGTACATCCATAAAATCGTCCGGCAGCTGCAAGTCAATAGACCTCCAACAAACTCGTAACTATATATTAAGTCAGTGGGATTTTCCATTTTAGAACGATGCGTTTGAAGAAATTTACACGAATGAGATCTGATAAAATCGATCTTACCTCTTTGTTTTTGCGATCAGTGGTTTCTTATCACTATTCAAACGGTAAAGACATGTTTTTTTTGTTGAAAAAATTAAAAAGCATGTTTGGTCTTAAGTCGCAAGTAAATTCGGCCTTATGTCACTTTGTGAAAGTGTCATAAGGCCGAATTTAAAAATTTGGCCCTATGTCGCTTTCACAAAGTGACATAAGACCGAATTTTAGAATTCGGCCTTATGACGTTTGGCCTTATGACACGGCACCTTGATTCCAGGAGGTAACAAAAATTGAAACAAAAAAACAAAACGTGCTTTTTCAGAGGACTGGAGAGTGCAGAGGGCTGCATGTTCCCATATATACCTATCTCACAGTATACACTGAAGTGAAATAAGGCCAAATCGGTGTTATTTAACTTTATCAAAGCGAAATAAAGCCAAACGTTGAAATTCGGCAAACGTTGAAATTCGCCAAACGTTGAAATTCGGCGTTTGGAAAGTGTAATAATGCCGGATGTAAAAAGTCGGCGTCATTTCGATCGGCGTTAATTCACGCTATAGCTCCTTATATATTTCTAGAAGTATATAAAAATGTTAAATAATTTCAGATCAATAATTTAAAACCAGGTCTGATGGTCTACTTTCGATTTATCTTACGCAATTAAATTACACAAATATACCTATACAAACTTATATAAACACTGGCATGCACACACCGACCTGACGCAAACAAACGCTTCTATATATTTCCAATTTTCGAAGTGAAGTTAAACCAACCCACCACGGGATAATCAGGATTTTAATTAAATTCGCCTTTATTTCGACCTGGTGGCGCAGATATTGTCCACCGACCTCATATTGATATCAACATCGCCGTATAGCCGTGGTCGTTCCCGACATATCCTGTGATATGAGAATCTTTATCTCCAGAAATGTGTTATCGAGGAGTATAGAAGTCCCATGGTGAGATGAAGCGTGTCCTTTACTATCGCTCGCGTTAGTCGGTACACGAAGAAATTAGATTGTTAGCAAAGGCCCGCAAAGGACATTCCCCACTCATAGTTTAGTTTTGCTTAAGAGTTTCCAATACCTATACATACATATATCCTGGACGTGTTTCCTGATAATCGCTTATTTTTTCTACTATATCTATAAGTAAGGTGCTCTCAGTATTTGCTTCCTTTTTTCTTTGTTTTCCTGCTTAACACGGACACCGTCGTCGTCGTCGAGCAAACTAAATGAAACCAAACTACTGACAAGACATCATTTTCTCTCTAGACAAACGAGGGGAAGAAAGGATGATAAAAAGGCGACAAATACTCAATATAAAATTCAATAAGGGTATGCGAAGCAGTTTGTGTGCGGCCGAATATATAGGTGGGTGGACTATAAGTGAGTGAGTCCTGAATCGTGTTGCACGACAGGAGGAAGATCGTTAGAGAAAGCGAATTAAATCGCTTTTCTAACGGGAAACTACTATGACTAAAAGCGACACGTCTATGTCGCCGATGTCAGCAACAAAATACTTTCGACCTATCACCAGCACATAAAGACCTCGATATTGAAGGTCCTGCTGCACAATAAAGACGACGACACAACAACGACGAAGGAGAACTACTATACGTCTAAAAAGGTAAACGACGCCGATGACGACGCGATGCCTTGCTTCAACATTTCGCACGGGGACAATTTTTAAAAATCAATTTACCGCCCGTTGGGACGGTTGTTAAGGTATTTATTTTTGCCATCTTTTTTTTTGAATTTTGTTCTGTAGATACTCTCTCGTTCCTTTTTTCAATACCAACCTCTGGATATCTGTCTTTTATATTCTTTACTAAACCACCTCTCTTTTAAGCTCTGCTAAAAGTGGACAAAGAAAGTAGAAACGTAGCTTTATTGTTGGTTTGAAAATACATATAGATACCAATTGATTGAGTTTTCGCTGCAAATTTCCAACGTACCGTTAGTGTGTCTATATCTACAACACTAAGACTAACCATCTTTGTGTTGTGGATTCCGTTTTTCATTGATTTCCTTTAATCGAGAAGGAAGCTGGTGTATTTTTATAGAAGTTTCTATATAAATGACGACGGGGACTCCTTTCTTCCTCTTCGTAGTCGTTGTCGTTGTCGTTGTAGAGTCAATTGATGAACTTGGCCATAAATTAGGATCTGGTTAAGGTGAGAACACTTTTAATTAAATAGATGAAGAACTCTTGCTGTTGATTAAAGCAAAAAGGGCGATGGTCAAATTGGCCATGAAACTAGCGGGACATGGTTTGAAATCCAAGATCGTGTAAGTTAATTGAGTCAACGGATTTTATAACGCTTTTATCACCTAACCTACTAACAGAGTTTTTGACTTTGATAAGATGATATTTTTACGTAAAGGATATAAAGTAAGTAATAAAATCGTACCTATGAAAAATCGAACTGGAAAAGCTATATACGATATAAGTTAACTCCCATCAGGGAATACCTTGAAATGTATTCCAATACAACAACATAACTCTAAATATGACAACTATGAGAACATTTTAAAGACAACAAGAATTGAAGGAGTTTAATTTAGATCTGAAAAAACAACAGTTCGTTTTTACAAAAAAAAAATTCAAGAAATTGAAGAGGCGAGGCATACGAATTACGTTATGTCGGAGTTAAGTCACTCGAAACCTTTTACCGAATTTGATTTCATCAACAAATGTTTAGGTAATTAAAGCTGCTGAATCTCTTTTTTCTCGAAATACTGTTGCGGAAAGAGTAACTGATTTGGCTGGAAATGATCAGATCAAAGAAAAGTCAACAAGTTTTGAAGCTTTTATTGCACTGAATGTGACGAAAGTTAGGTACGGACATTGGGGAATATATCGGTTAGCTGTATTTCTTTGTGCTTGCGAAAAAAATGTCAATACATTTGAGGAATTATTGAAACTCATACCGGTGAATGGAAAAAGAAAATCAGTAAGAAAATATACCGAGGTATATGTTGGCTATCTTGCTCTAAGGTTCTTAATGATTCTGGGACTTGAAAGAGGAAATATGTCAGTTTTTGATAACTAAAAACCATGAACACCAGTATATTTTGCGATCTGGGGCCTTTAACACAACGTGACAAGTACTTGTACGACCAGTGAAATCCGACAACTAGTAAAAAATCATATAATATAAAATGACATCGACAAGTTTAACGATGCAATATGACAAGTTGGAAATTGTTTAATTTCCTCATTTTTGTAACAGAACGTGATAAGTATCAAGAAATACCTGTCCAAATACAGCTGATTTTGGACAAGTGAATTTAATATTTTCATATGCTTACAAGTGCACTGTTTCTTACAAAAAGAATAGAATAATTATAATTTCATTCTTACTTCGACGAAAAAAAATTAAAAAAATAAACAAAACCTCCGAACAAACAAATTTGTGTTCCCTTATTTTGTTAAAAAAACAATCTTCTTATTTTCCTTTGCAATTTGTCTCATACTATCTTTGCTGAACACTTGTCAAACAATGCGGACAAGTCGAGGGAAATTTATTATTCTGATAATTTTAACGATTTTGTTACAGAATACAATGGTCCTTGTCGGACAAGGAATTTCGGACTAGTGAATTTAGACTTATCAACTTGTCACTTTGTGTTATAGGCCCCTGGTATGGTTGAAGGATTTATCTTTCATTTCTAAGTTCGTGCATTCACTAGTTGTCTATTCTGTTACCCTGACAACAGTCGTAAAGTATATGATTTTTGTTTTGTCTGCGACTCTTGTCAAGGAGATATAAATTTTAAAGCCAATAAAATACATTTTAAAGCCAATAAAAACCATTAAATATTAGTAATTTGTATTGTAGACGACTATTGTTAGGGAAACAGAATAGACACTTAGTAAATGTAAAAACCTCCAAATGTGCGGTTCACAAGTTTCTTTAAATGGCGCTGCTCCATGATTGTACTATAGAAATTTATATACAATGGTAGTATTATCAAAAAACCATTTGATGGAAAGAAAGATAAATGGCAAAACATCAATGTATTGGCTTTTAGTTTAGCTAAATCAAAAATTTATATAATAAAATGTAGAAACTGCAACGTTTAAACCAAGGGCTTTAAGTTTGGCTAAAACGGTTAAATAGTAAGTTGACGTTATCAATTATAACTAAAACGGAAAAATAGAGGGGTGTCGTTATTATTTGATTTTATCAAAAAAAAAAAAAAAAAAAAAAATCAAATAAAAAAAATACTTGAAAGGGCTTTTAGTTTAGCTTAAACAAAATCAAGGCGTAGTTTTTCAATTAGATCTGTCTCAAAACATGTGCTCCTATAGTTTTTTGCATGAATTAAAAAGCTTAAAAGCAGCCTCCAACCACTCTCTCCATTAAAAAATCTAGCACATTCTTCAAAAGTTAGGAAGCTTCATTTCTATGCGGCCTTTAGTTGAGTTCAAACATTACAGTCTGAAATTTGAAAATCATACTCATTTCTGGAATCGAAAATTCTCCTCTGAAATAATTGTTTTCTCCCAAGCTTAAGTTTAGGCGACTATATGTAGTTCTTGATGCAGATCCACTCACTCTATTAATACAATACACATACAAGCTCTCGTCTACAGCTGCAATGCACTCGTACAAAGCTCTCTTCCAATCTTCAATATTGTCGATACTCCTGACACGATCAATCTTTTTGACATTAAATTTTGTTTATAGGTAATCATATACAGTACGTTCTTGATTAACGCAACTCTCGATTCACGCAACTCCTCGATTTTCGCAACAGCTGAATTTATATCATTGTTGACGCAGTAATCGCAACTCTTCAAAAAAATTGACGCGATAAGTACAACTTTTGTTTTTATATGCATATCTTTACATACTCAGGTTCTTGGCTATGTTTCTCTTTGTCTGTTGCGTTACGTTTTGTCTCGGCAGTTATCTTACCGCTACTTATGTATGCTATACAACGCAAAATTTTCTTGTTAGTTTAATGAATTTTGTCCAGTGATCAGTCGCTTGTCAAATAAAAATATGTCCGAGGTTGAGATTCCTGCTCGAACACTTGAGTCTTCAAAAACTGCGAGAAATGGCGATTAAAAAAAACTCAAATCCAAAAAATCCAAACAAAAATGTCCAATTTTTTCCAAAGAAAATAATTATAGCTGATAGAAAACTAAACATATATATGTATATATTTATGTACTTATATAAGTGAATTAACTTATTTTTGTTTTGATTCTTATTATTTATGTGTTATTGAATAAAAATTTGTTCCATTAAATAAATTATATAAGTGGCTGATTTTCTGATTTTCGATTTGAATTTCGAATGAAGCCTGAAAAATGTTTTACTCGATTATTGCAACAACCTCGGTCGTTGCAACCACCCTTGTTTTAATTAGTTGCGATAATCGAGAATGCACTGTACATCTTATTTGAAAGTCTCTTCATCATACCCGTTTTTCACGATACCCAAAGGTTAAACACAGTTAAATTCCTTGCAATATATTTATATATATTTCTAATTTCAATTTATTATTTTTCAGTTCTCTCTTTTTTATTTTTCCACAATTAAAACTCCACAAAAACTACACCATCACTTGGCGCTCAGGCGCTGAAAATATTTATCTTACCAAATAAATAAAGAGCACGACTGGGTCGCACGAACTTGCTATTGTGTGGCAAGTTACCCTTTTTGCTAATGACTTGGAAATTAATTTCGCCATGTTCTTTAATAGAAATGTTTTTTTTTACTTTTGTTTTAAATATTTGTGTGGAATATTTATCAGGCGGTGTAGGACTATTTTCTCAAAATTTTTCATCGAATTCGGTGATGGAATTTACGTGATAACAAGTATTAAAAAAAACGGTTTTATGAAAAGTACGGTTAAAAAGTTTTTTTTCGATTTTTTTTTTGATAGATGACTTCATCGTTGCCAACAAATCGCACTCGTGAAATTCGATCGTACATTTTTTCGAGATATGTATTACCTTTGGTGTTTTAAAAAACAAAAATTTCAATTTTTCCTCTAAGGAATGGTTTATGAACCGTGTATATAGCAAATTTGAAGCTAATTTAGACGTTTAGTCTGTAGGTGCTTATACAACCAGACTGACAGACAAACAGACAGACAGAATTTCCGCACCCAGTTTTTTTTTAATTCATCGTAATGTTATGTTTGATTGTTATCTCAATTTTTGTTTTATCAAAGCATAACTTGCCTTTTATAGTATCTATAATCGTAAGTTAATAACAAAAGGCACGATTGGGTCGCACAAACTTGCATATATAGCAAAAGTGAGCTAGGGCTTAACAGCAAACAATCAAAACAGTGTCGAGTGTTCTTTTCATGAATTTTGTAGACTTTAAATTTGTGTATCTTTATGAAATAATCTTTTAAATTCTTTCAATAAATTTACAACGCTATAGTTATTTATATAAAATGCACGACTGGGTCGCACGAACTTGCTTTTGTAGCAAACTATGAAATTGGAAAAAATTCGATTTAAGAAATACGTTCAATCGAAAAAATATGAGAAAATGGCCTAAACGTAAGATGGTAACTATCATTAAAAACTTTTTTTGTCAAATACTTTAAATACTATCTTGTGTAGAATGTCTAAAGTAAGTGCCGTATCAGATTTAAATGAAATCGTTTAATCCGTTATCAAGACATGATCAAATTTGTAAAAACCATTAACACCAAATCTCTGTTATGTGCATTTTTAGCCAAAAACCTGAAATGCAGTTATATTAAGCAACTGTGTTATAACGTACAAAAGGTTTCATCAAAATCGTTAGAGCCGTTTTCGAGAAAATTTGCGACAGCAGTTGCCTCAGTCACCGCGACAGAGTAAGTATGCCCACACCAACGCGACAGCGACAGTGCGACAGTTACATACAATATCAATTTTTTTTCAAATCGATTTCTATTAATCACATAATTTAACTTTTTTATGTTTTTATATCGTTTATTTATCCTAAATAGTTAATTGTTAGAATTTTTTGTTGTGATTACAAAAAGATTCACTAACCGCGACAGTGACAAAAACGCCGTCGTCGTGGCGACACTGCCGCGTTGGTGTGGTCACTCTCATATCCCGCAGTTTAATTAATATTTGATCCCAAAAAAAATCCCCTGTCGCTGTCGTGGTATCGCGTTAGCTTGGGGCTGCCTTTAATTGGCAAAATGTCATTACTGATCATAAAATCTGCGTAGGTATATATACAAAATTGCGTTAATGCCGAAAAAAAAAATTACCAAAACAAGTGGCAAATTAATATTGTTTTTTTACTTGCAAAATTTTGACTAAAAAAATGTCTCAAATTTTCTTTAGCGAATAAAAAATCTAACGGTGGCGGAAATTCAATCCGCCAGAAACACGGTGGCATGTTCAGCTTCTTCCAATGAACAAGCCAAGACGCCACCATGCATGTGAATCTCATCAGTAAAGGACAAAAAAAAAACATCGTTGAATGGCTCCTTCGAATTTGATACTTTGACAAAGAATTCTTAACCGTTCGTTGCCTTGGTGTCCGTCTTTTTTGTCCATAACCGTGGCATAAACACCATCTGTCATTTGACGTAAATTTTTAGTAGAGTTTCTGCCTCGTTTCACACCAAACAATACCTATAGGTATAGATATCTTAACGATGTCATTTAAGTATTTCAATATCTCTCATCTTATAGATTCGACTTTAACTGTTTCTTTGGATTGAAAATTGAGTAGATATACATGAGCAGTTTGAATTTTTTGCCCTAAATAAGAATTTCTGAAAAAAATTAATTCTGATTTTGATGTGAGTCGTTTTTTGTGTACCTACGAATGACTTACATATTTTCATTTGTGTTATACATTTCTTGTTTTGAAGTATTTTCTTCAAGTATTAAGTTGATATATGAGTATCTGTATAACTGCTTTAAAGGGGAGCTTGAAAATGTATCTAAAGTATGAAATCAAAATGGCTGCCGCGGCAGAATTTTGTACTCTCCTTTTATATATACGCTCGGCATCATCTGTATATTGATATCTGGAGCATAGTTAGGTATACATACATATATACACACACTTTGAGGTTTTAAAAGGTTTTCAAAGGGTCAAGCCCAATAGCAAACCAAGTCATTTCCATTCTATCCATTTCAAAGAGTCCTTCTTCCATATCCGCTGGTTTTGATGTTGCTGCTTGGTTGCCTGCCTACCATCGCTGCCATCACTGCTGCTGCCGCCACTTCTCCCAAATAAAATATATCTATATAGATACCTACCTATACGTATAAGGATTCCAGCATCTCCAGTGTTTCTACGAAAATCCTCAACCTTAACTTTTCACATATCTCTCCCTTCTTCTTGTTGTTGTTTTTCTTCTTCTTCGAGTCCACTTGCTGGACATCTCGGTATATACATATGTTTGCATGTGTCCGTATGTAATATCCTTTCAATTTACGTACGAAATTTCGTCGTCGTCATCATCATCATCAGCAACGGGCAGCGGCGGCATCTACATTGGGAGTAGGAGAAACAACATCAGCATCGTGGTTATCGTATAGAGTCCACGACAACGACGTCGTCGATGTCGAGAAGTTGGAATGGGTTAGGATCCTAAATACCCCGCCTCCATCTATATCACACTAAATCCCACTTCTAAATAGTGGGCAGCTGCTGCTGTTGGCTATTTGATGTGGAACTCTCGGTTTTGGTCAGCAAATGTTACCGTAGCTCCAAAGAACGTCTCTGTGTTACCCCCACGTCCTGTCCAGGCCTTGGTCCCATCATCATCATCATCATCATCATCATCATCATCGTCGTCGCTGCCATAGCAGCGAACCGGATATTTCTTCAGGCCCGAACCCTTCATTGCCTCTTTAAAGATATCCTCTCACTCACAATGCACCAGGACGACGACGATTTTGACAAAAAAAAATATAACGGTACGACAAGAAGAAAATAACACACGTATACCTTCTCCAAATATAAGCAAATGCCATCCTCGGACCTCGACCCTCGCACTCTCAGATGAATTTCGCAAGGATACACACTTGGCCATGTATGAAGGAAGATATACACCAACATACAATTCCTTTTATGCTTTCTATTTGGGTGATGGTGGTGGTTGTTCTTATAGTCCAACGGGACAGGACCTTCCGTCCGTCGTCATCGTGGCAATGCTGGTTTGGGTGGTGTGAAGGCGAAGTGAAGTGAACTCAAGCCTTTCAAATGGAAAACTGACCAGAAGACCAAGAATACTCATGTAATGTTGTATATGTGTTTGTGTGTGTGTATGCATGTTGAAACTAACGCTCTTTCTATCAAGTATGATGAAGAACAGGGGGAATGGGCAATTTATTCCTTGTTCGCAAGGATGCTTCTACCGCTACTGCCTAACTGATCCAGAAGATCCAAAAACTAGGCAACCACCGAACGGCCGGTGTGTGATGGTTTGAGTCATTCTATCGAAAATTTGTGTGTGCCACCCATAAAATGTTGGTGCACACATCTCCTTCGACTTAAAGTTTACCGAAAAGTACGAGAGAGGTACAAAATATTTAGGTACGTCTTCGAAAATCATGGCGCTTGTTAAAATTCTACCTCTTTATACATATATGTCTATATATATATAGATATATTTACATACGTGTGTGTACATAGGAAAAGGAACAGATGCGGATTCAGAGTTATATAGGTATGAGCAGATATGTTTTTTCCTAATAGTTGGTCAAGCATGACTGTTTCTCCTCCATCACCTATTCCATCTTCATGATGATGACAAAAAGGAGAACAAAACCTATAGCAATATCTTTTGTATATGGAATATCTCACGAAGTGAAATATCCTTCCACTTGCTTGCACGTTATCAACACAACAAGCTCTACTATATGTAAGTCGACAAACACTCGGTATATCTACAAACTCAGGCCTGTCGAAGAAGAGAAGGGGTGAGGGGACAGGGATTTCGGCCTTTTTATCGATCAACGGAGATAGACAATAATTACTTGTAAAACAGTCCAATATTTCTGTCATGTTTTAAACCAAGACCCTCTTAACCAATAATAGCCATCGTTGGTTATATATGCCATCGCAATAGCAGTATAAACTTATACTTACTGCTTGCATATAATCATCAAATACTTAACATGTTTTTGTTTGATTTTTCTTACTTCACATTGTCTTTGGCAGATAAATAATATAGAGGGCACGATTGGGTCGCACAAATTTGCTCTTGAGGAAAGTTACTTTCATGTTCCCGACTGAAAAACTCATTTGACCATTTAAAAAAAAAGATTTATTATTTTTTATTTCAAAATATTCATGTAAAAACAAACATATGGAATAAAAAAAGATTTATATAAAAGACACAACTTTCGGTAAAAATTCAATTACATGAAATTTTATCAAAATTGGTTCGGGAAACTCGAGTTATCGGTTTTTCAAAAAAAAAACTTTTTTAAAAATTAAAAATTTTATTTGCCGTTTTATTTAAATTTAGCAGTAATTTTTGAATGTTTAATTTCGATAAAATCGGTACAACCCTTCAAAAGATAGTCAGAGTAATATAAAACGGTTCTATGACATAGGTACCATTAATAAGCTGAATCTGAAAAAAACTTTTAAAACTAAAGACATCGCACCGTTGGCAAATATCACTCAAGTAAAGTTTTATCGAAATTGATCGTATTTTTTAGAGAAAATTAAAATTATCGGCTTTTGCGAAAAAAAAAACTTTTATATACATAAATTACTTTTTTCAATAATTTGTGCAGTATACTATTCTGGTTTGGTAGTTGTCGTTGTGTTTAATTTCGTTAAAATTGGTGCAACAGTTGAAAAGATAGTCGGAGTTCTGTGCCAGGTACCGTTAATAAGGTGTTTCTGAGAAAAAAAATTCAAATGAAGGACATAACCATTTGCATGCAACAAATAACTCATGTAAAATTTTATCGAAATTGGTCGTATTTTTCAAAAAAAAAAATGGAATTATCGGTTTTTGACAAAAATGACTTTTTCAATTTTTTTGTTTGCAATATTATTCAGTATTATAGTTTTTGAATATTAAATTTCGTTAATATCGGTGTAGTTGTTCAAAAGTAGCAGGAGTAATAAACAACGGTTCTATGGCAAGTACCGTTAATAAGCTAATGCTGAAAAAAAAAATAAATGAATAGTACATCACCATTTGCAACAAATCACTCATGTAAAATTTTATCGAAATAGATCGTATTTTTTCGGGAAAAATAAAATAATCATTTAGTTCAAAAAAAAAACGTCAGAATTTTTGCCAACCAATTCGAGAGAAAAGTTCAGTATGGAAGTGGGTGCAAGCAACAGTAACAAGGGTTCACCACGCTGAGGCTCGCAGGTAAATCTTTGAAAAATTCCTTCTAAGTAATTCTACAGACTTGAACCAAAATTGCTGAAAGAAAATCCAGGAGATTTTTTGGACAAAACAGAGGTTGAATCATTCTGGGTTTGACGTATAGGGCAGACGCATGGGCTGATCGGAAGTAAATTTGTTTGACTGGTTTGAAAGGAAACCTAAGTGAGTGGGTCAAACTAGGGGTGGTATTTAGTTGAGGATCCCTATCTAGGGATTAACCTATCTATAAGGGATTTGGGGTAGAGGGTGTATTCTATCGCTGACTGTGTTAGTGTGTAATCCTTTTTATATGAAGTTACTAATTATAGGAAAAAAACTTTTTAGTAATCCAAATCAAAGTTCGTTATTGTTATGTTAGTCAAGAATTTAAATCTTAACCATTAAGAACCTTTGAAGTGCTCGGAAGCCATATCAATCTGTCGACAGCAAACTGTTATCATCTTGGTAAGCTGCGTTTTGATAAACAAGAATCGTTTTCCAATGTGCTTGACATACCATGATTTAAGATATAACTTAGGCTAACTCAGATGCCGCTGACAAGATGCAGGTATGCGTTGCGTATATAGTGTTAAATGATGTTGACGACCTTTTTACGTCATTTTTACTGACATAATTGACAGCTACATTGTGTAGTATAAATTCATTTCATTCATAGCCGTGTTTTGGCGTAGCAAACAATTAAACGGCTATGTTCATTTTTAACCCATTTTTAGTTTTGAAGACGATGATGTTCATATGGCGTTCCTATTGGTTTAGAAATAAAAGGCACGAGGGTCGGACAAACTTGCTCTTATGTAATATTACAAACCTTGGCTTAGGATACTAAGCAAGAATCTATAATAAATAATTGGAAGTAAAAATAGTTTTTATAGCGTTTTTTATGGCAGATACCGTTAATAAGTTGATTTTGAAAATAAATTTCTAGCGAAAAACTTCATTAAGGGACAAAAATCAATCACACTAAATTTTATCAAAATCGATTTGCCAGGTACCGTTAATATGTAAACTTATTCTGAAAAAAATGAAAAACACAACCTTTGGCTACAAATTCATTGTACGAAATTTAAGAAAAATCGATCGTATTTTTTACGAGAAAAATGGAACTGTCTAAAACGCTTGTATGGCAGGTACCGTTAAAAATCTAGTTGTAAAAATTGTTTTTATCGAAAAACATCACTGTTTTCAAAAAAATCAGTTATGTTAAATTTTATCAAAATCGATCGTATTTTTTACAGAAAAATTTAATTATCTGTTACGTTTATATGGCAGACACCGTTATTTTCAGACCTAGTATTAAAACCAAAAATACGCCTGGGCATATTACTCTAAAAATACAGATTACCAAGTTTAAAAAAATCGGCCCAACCGTTTAGGCTGTAGGTGTCGATCCAGACTGACAGACAGGAAGACAGAATTGTCGGACCTCCTTTTTTCGTGTTCTCTATCATCGTAATGTCATGTTTGATTGTTATCTCAAAACTTTTTTTTTACGAATACAAAACTTGCCTTATAGTACCTATAATTGCAAGTAAAAATATATTTATCAGACCCAAGCACCAAAATAAAATTAAATTCTCCGGAAATCTGAACCGGAAATTTTAAATTTAAAATAAAAAAAATCACCGGAAGTTAAGCCTTTTTAAGGAACAATTTTAATCGTCTGTGTTTCAGCAATCACTGATCCGATTTACATGGTTCACTTGCTGTTGGATAGAGAAAATGTCAAACTAGGTCGTCAGCCTTATATTTCTGAACAAATGTCTACTGTTTGTCTGAAATATGACACCAAAGTTGAACTTCCGGAACTAGATAAAATACAAATTTTTTTTTAAATACAGATACACTGGCAAAGTATAGTCAAATTCATTTTCGAATACTGCTCATAGCAGTGCCACGAAGTATTAAGCTTGCATCGCCATCTACACTTCAACATCAATTAAACTATTCATATCCTCGTACCTGAACGCTTTTACCGTAAAACTTAAGAAAAACAAAGTTATAGAGAAAAAACTGTTTGCAGTTCCTTCCTATCCCCCCTCTTTTGGAACAGGGTCCTCAAGGTCCAAAACTTGGAAAAATCTTAATTAACCATCTCAAAACAACTTTTTTCAAAAAAAAAAAACTACCTGCCGACTGGACTTTATACACACTTTTGTTTTTTTTTGGGATTAACATGTAAAATTTTACTGAACTGGCTAATCACTTGACGCCGAAACACGTTTCATAATATAATACGACCCTGCCATTCTATCATTCAACTTTTATACATTTTTGTATTCCAAAATAGATCCTTATTTTGGTTAGGGTGCTATCAAGCCATCCTTGATATTTTAAAACATATTTGGAATTAATGCTTGAATATTTTTTAGAGCACTGCTACTTTTAGCGGGAATTTGTAAAAGTGTTAGTATAATATGGAAGGTCAGCGTTTTGTTTCCTTAGCTCAAACGTATACTGAGGTTCAGCGCTCACATTGAAAAACAAAACCCAGCACATCAAGCTCTCTGAAAACGCATATAATAGTGTTCTTGCTCATATAGGTAACCGGATTGAAGCAGAAGCACCAAAATCAAATTTTATCTTGGTAAAGAGAGTGTTAGGACACGGGATATAACAGTCGGCAAAATCTTGTAGAAAATGACACACACAACCATATCAGTGTTTTCCTGGCAACTGGAATTTGGTCAAAGCATAACAAAAGGATAACATAATACATTTACCTTAGGTTATTATTTACATTAGTTTTCGTAGAACTCACTGCATCGATATAGCAAAGAGATCCAGAGATGCACACAAAGGTGAACAGTTGAGGCTACAAGAAGAAGAAGACGACAACATCAATGACTATGACGACGACGTCGACTTTGATAATAATAATAATGATGAGCTAGAGAGGACTTCCTTCTGTGAGATGAGATGTTACTGTGGCCGGACTTTGTTGTTCACAAAGCTTGACCTCGCCCATAAATGAATCCTCGAATCTGGGCCCCATTCTCCTGCTTTTAGATAATTCTCTATATATAGGTACCTTTGGGCTTTTGTGAAAATCTAAACCTTAAGCTGGTTTGCCATAAATATTTTGCAAAAGCCAAACCCCTTTGCTTTTAAAACGTTGTCTTCTTGTCCTCGTCCTGGTCTGTTAAATATTCTGGAAATGAGTAGAAGAAATCTTCTACGTACACACATATAGGATGTTTAAAACTAAATGAGGGGTGCAAGTCAAATGAATGACCAAAAACCAAATTCATCATAAAAGGATGAATTTAACCGACTTAGGGATTTCAGAAGATCCCTACTTCTTCGTGTATATCTTTCGTAGTTGAGTGCCTAATTGCATACTGTAGTGGCACTAAGATATATCTATATATAATACAAATATTAATATACATGTGTACCTATAGAGACGTTGGATGCAACCGCTTGATGCGCATTGAGATCATCATTATCATCATCATTTATATATCCGCACCCCATTCTGCATACCACCATCACTTTATGCCTTAAGAGTGGAATTAGGTTTCCTTTGAGTATTTAGTTTTGGATTTAATTCTGTTTTTTTTTTTTTTTTCAAATTTTCTCTCCTTGAATCTTTGATGCGTTTCTCTTAGGAATTCCTTCTAAATTACAACACCAATCTGTATACATATAGAATGCAAATAGAAGAAAAGGCAAATTTTAGTGGAATCATCATCATCATAATATTGTTGAGGCTTTGTGGGAGCTGCTAAGATTCATATTAGTAAAATCTTTATAATATAGCTAGATATATGCATCTAGGTAAAATAGAACAAATATGTACATATATAAATTAGCTATTAGTCTTCTACGCATATTTCTTCATCGAGATGTGTGCTTTGTATAAAATTTAATTAAACAAATTGAAGGCTTGACCCTTTAGAATTCACATAAGAGAATACTCTTACGTAAAGACGTACCTATATACCAATACGTGGTGTTCTTTGAATATAATATCCTAAGGTATTGAAATATGATTCGACTAAGATCTAACAAGGAGCATTTAAAGGATGGTTCAAAATAGAGACATTCCTTTTGTATAGGTAAACATAATAAAAAATATTAAATCGTTACATACATCATTTTTTAAATAAAATGCATTTTCATAATAAACACAAAATTTTATTCAAATCAATAAAACCGTTTTTGAGTTTTAAAACATTTTCAGTCAAATCATCCTTTGATGATGTTCACATTGGAGTACTCATCCGACGCATTTTGACGTACGTCCAGTCCGTGTTCAGACACAAAGTAGTGTGAACACAATGGATGCACGAAACGACACAAAACAAAAAAAAAAACAAAATATTTGAAATGAGCCTAGATGTTTACAATTTTCTTAATATTTTCATGTTTAATTGCAATTTCCAATCAAAAATGACCGAATTTTGTATTTTCAAAATATGGTTGCAAAAAGCGAACAAATAATAAAAAACAAATGTCAGAATAGCGAATTTCAAAATGCATCCATGAGAATTTTAAAAAATCTAAAAATCTGGACGCAAAACCCTGTCTCTTTCTAACAACTAAGTGGATATGGGACAAAAGATATAGACGTCAAAATGCGTCGGGTGAGTACGTCCAATGTGAACATCGTTTTTGATTTGATTTGTCAGTTTGCAAAAATTGTTAATTGTCAATTATTGTTTTTCCATTTCCAAAACTCAGTAATTTATTTATTTATTTATTTATCAAACAGAGGAAAATTTCCATTACAGACTAATACATTAGTTCTTAAATGCAAAACTGATAAGATCATATAATAATTTTAATTTAATAAATATCTTGCAAATAATAATTTGGAATCATGTCACAATGGTGGCAAATTTAATAAGTTACGTAAGTATAACTTAAAAGTATCTCTAGTGCAACTATCAACAAAAGTCTAATATATTACAAACCAAATAAGCTTCCCTGATGCAACGAGAGATTGGTTCATTACGACCGTAATTCGTTCTATGGAAGTGCTCATGAAACAAAACGAAATCACGAGAATTTCTTCTAGGAACGCGTATAATAATTAAAGAAAATAATGGAGGACATTAAATATGGTATGAAAGTAAATCCCTGATAAACCTTATTCCAAAAGTATGTACGCCGACTTTCCAAATTTAGCATTTCAAATAACAGGCACCTGGTTTCATAAGATGGAGTAACAATTTATTCTCCAATTTAATTTAAAAAACGCATACCTTGTAAATTTCCTTTGCACCTTTTCAATTCTTTCACACGAGTTTTTGTAATGTGGGTTCCAAACCGTACTGCAGTACTCAAGCACGGATCTAACTAAAGAATTAAAAAGTGACTTAAATGTGTATGGGTCATTAAAATCTTTGGTGTTCCTCTTAGTGAACCCAAGCATTTGATTTGATTTATTAATAATGTATAATCCATGTGTGGCAAGAAAGAAAGTTTTGTATCCAAAATAACTCCCAGATCTTTTTTCTGAATCACCCGTTCTAATTCTGAATTATTGATTAAGTAGTTGAAGTATATGGGTGTGGTATTACGGAAGCAGGACATAACTTGACACTTAGAGACATTCAAGTGAAGAAAATTTATGTTGCACCAATCAGCCAATCGATTCAAATCATCATTCAACATAACACAATCTTGCATGGATTTCGTGATCCGATACAACTTGAGGTCATCCGCAAATAAGAGACATAATGAATTCCTGAATATATCAGGAATATCATTGATAAACAAAAGGAATAATAACGGTCCCAGATGGCTGCCCTGGGGGACGACCAGACGGCACTAAGATTTTTTCTGACAAATTGTCACCAATTTAACTATTTGAACTCTAAGAGTTAAGTAAGATTTTAACCATTCGAAAAAGTTTGAATGAAAACCAAAGTGTAAAAGCTTTTTCATAAGAACCTGATGATTAACGCGATCAAAAGCCTTGGCGAAATCGGTCAATATAATGTCTGTTTGAAAACTTGATTCAAAGTTATTAACTATGTAATTAGTCATTAACGATAGATTGGTTGCTGTAGATCTACCAGACATAAAACCATGTTGATATACAGAAACAATGTTTTTTATTTCAAAAGATAGTTTATCGAAGACTATCTTTTCAAATAACTTTGGCAGAGCTGAAATTTTACAGATAGGTCTATAGTTAGTAAAATCCTGTTTAGAACCTGACTTATATACTGGTGTTATATAAGACAATTTCCAACTCTCTAGAAACTGACCCTGAGAAATCGATAAGTTGAAGATGGTCGTCAATGGTCTAGCTATTTTTATTTTATTGTGAGAAATAGGTTAGGTTGGACCATTTTGTAACTGCAGTAACATGTTTATAAATAAATTTAACTTCTGCATAGTGACAGATTGGTAGCATTAAAAAATATGCGTTGAACACACCCAGAAATATATAAAACATATTATATCTTACCAATGCTTTTAAGACCATCACAAAAAAATTTCCAAACATTACAAAAAGATGAAAAGAAAACTCGAATTGAACTTTTTTAACTTTCATTCACAATAATATTAGACTGAGATATAATATTTTTGAGCTAGAACTTGAGTGTTGAAACAGTCTACAGGTCTACATTCGGTACTCTCCCATACATATTTTATATTAAACTAGCATTTACTTCTTTGTAGTCTCTAAGGGAGCATTCGATAATGTTGAGCATGAGAAACTGTGGATAGACTATAGATCAATTAGAGCAAGCGGGAAAATTATCCGTGCACTTCAAACTGTTTACTCGAAAAAAGAATTGCTATTAAAACAATAATTTTGGCCAAACTGAAAGTGTAAACATTACAAGAGGTGTATTGCAAGATGACCCATCAAGTGCCTTGCTATTAAATTTATATACTATACAAATGACCTTGAGGAATTCCTCAGAAGAGAGGGGCTCATGCAGAATTGACATATCACAATTCACTAATATTATCTGATATCATATTCTGATGATATTGCCGTCTATGCAAGAACTGAAAGATCTGAAAAAATCATTGCCTTAGATAAATATTTTGCATCTAAAGATATAACATTCAATGCCGAGAAAACAAAATTCATGAACTTCGCCAAGAGGAAAAACGTATCCTGTCCAGAAAGAGGATTGGATTAAAGTTTTTGATAACTTTGAATATCTGGGAGTAAACTTAAATCGCACTGGTTCTTGGAATGAAGCCATAAATATATTCAAAACCAAAGAAAGAATAGCTGCGGTGACGTCTGATAAAACTATGAAGAATTCTCACATGGAAAACTGGGAATTGTTACGTTATCTCGCAATTTAAAATCTCAAACAACGAAATCTCGCTTATTTTTAAAAATCTCGAAAAACGAAATCTCGCAAGTTCAAAATCCAGCTTTTTATAAACACAAAATCTTGTTTTTCAAAATCTCGCATTTACATCTCGTACACAAAAATCTCGCAATTTTCAACCAAAATCCCGCAAACTAAAATCGCACTAAAACAATGATAAATCCAAAATACTGGAAACACCCAAACTCGCACTCAACCCAAATCCTATAGTGAGGCCAAGCAGGGGGTTGCAGCATGCCCCCCATACCAATTTCACTGTTTTACGTCGTTAACTGACAATACTTTATTTAATGAGAGATTTTAGTTTTCGAGATTTTAGTTTGGGGGTTTTTGTAATTGCGAGATTTTAAGAAACAGGATTTTATAATTGCAAGATTATGAAAAGCGGATTTATGAGTTTGCGAGATTTCGCAATGCGAGATTTCGAAAGCGAGATTTTGATTTGCGAGATTTTGTAACCAACCCGGAAAACTGGGATGTACGAATCAAAGTATTTGAATCGACTGTTGAATAGACTGCACTTCATTGTGTTGTTGAAGTATGGGGTCTGGCGGCTGAAGTCAAAATTGAAGTTATTCAAACGACTGGTTCTAAAAATTACTTGGATTAGCCAACAACACACAAAGCAACGTAGTTCGTGTAGAAACGGGAACTATTCCTATGATATACGAAAATAGGGAAAAGAACTTTGGATTTCTGGATAAATCTTTTAAACGTCTCCGATGACCGCCAGATTAGAAAATGTTACTATGAAATTTTAAGAATCCACTGTTCAATTCAGCGACCAAACTGGGTTTTAATGAACAAAAATTAACAGTATACGAGGAGCCTAGTCCTCTTTTATCAGTTTCGGCATCAAATTCACAACAGCAATTTTTTACCATTGGTTAATTCAAATAAGGAACCTGTTCGGTCATTGGGATCATCAAAACGTTCTTTATTCGCGAACTGTATGCGGTAGCGGTAGAAATCAGGATATGTCCAAGAAATTAAAAAACTCCTTAGACTGTCACTTTGACAACGATTGTCTGATCATTATTGTTCTTTGCGTGACATCGGTAAACTGAATAGCCATCTGAAGTGTCCAGACTCCATTGGAAAAACGGCACAAGACCGTTTTTTGTAATTGCGAGATTTTAAGAAACAGGATTTTATAATTGCAAGATTATGAAAAGCGGATTTATGAGTTTGCGAGATTTCGCAATGCGAGATTTCGAAAGCGAGATTTTGATTTGCGAGATTTTGTAACCAACCCGGAAAACTGGGATGTACGAATCAAAGTATTTGAATCGACTGTTGAATAGACTGCACTTCATTGTGTTGTTGAAGTATGGGGTCTGGCGGCTGAAGTCAAAATTGAAGTTATTCAAACGACTGGTTCTAAAAATTACTTGGATTAGCCAACAACACACAAAGCAACGTAGTTCGTGTAGAAACGGGAACTATTCCTATGATATACGAAAATAGGGAAAAGAACTTTGGATTTCTGGATAAATCTTTTAAACGTCTCCGATGACCGCCAGATTAGAAAATATTACTATGAAATTTTAAGAATCCACTGTTCAATTCAGCGACCAAACTGGGTTTTAATGAACAAAAATTAACAGTATACGAGGAGCCTAGTCCTCTTTTATCAGTTTCGGCATCAAATTCACAACAGCAATTTTTTACCATTGGTTAATTCAAATAAGGAACCTGTTCGGTCATTGGGATCATCAAAACGTTCTTTATTCGCGAACTGTATGCGGTAGCGGTAGAAACCAGGATATGTCCAAGAAATTAAAAAACTCCTTAGACTGTCACTTTGACAACGATTGTCTGATCATTATTGTTCTTTGAGTGACATCGGTAAACTGAATAGCCATCTGAAGTGTCCAGACTCCATTGGAAAAACGGCACAAGACCGCTAAAAATGATTTCGAGAAAAATGAATATAAAAGTTAATTCCTTATTTTATAGTATAATAATAAAATGAAAGAAACAGTTTTGTTGCACATGATGTTCTAGCTCTAGGACCCAAAACATAAATTCATTTTTATTTCATGACTTTAATAGAATTTTTTAAGTGAACAAAGAATGTGACTTATTTCATTTTTCCATATGGTAACAAAGCTTTTTTTCAGTGGAAATTCATCGTCAATTTTTTTTTTTTGGCATTTATCGGCGATCGTTCAATTTTCACGTAAATGGTATGTTTTAATTTTATTTTTTGCTAGCATCACACACTTTTTTCAAAATGTAAATGTAACATCATAAAGTACACACAATTAGCTACAATATGTAATCATTAGTTTAATTTAGGAAAAATGGACTTGTGCCGTTTTTCCCCTGGAAAAATGTGTCAAAATGTTTTCTATTTTCATTTTGCGATATTTTTCAAACCCCTCGGTATTTTGGGAAAAACCAAAATGAAAGATAAATTAGGTTTATATTGTAAAAAAAAATACGATTATATTGATAATTGCAATATTTATGACGCTTAAAATGTTCCTTTTTTTTTTTTTTGTTTTACTTGATTGAGGACAGTAGACAAATTTACCTATTTCAAGCTTAAAAAACTATTAAACAGTACAATTTTTGTTTGTATAAATAAATGTTAGTTTTATTCCAAGAATTGCAACAGTTTTTAGTATAATGGGTACTATCTCCTCATCGCTGAATCAGTAGCCTTCTGTGTAGAGATTCATAGAGTTTTGTCAAATAACCAAGCAAAATTTCGAACCAGGCTTGTTTTATGGTTTCAATTATCTCTTCCGTTCATCATACTGCCTTGCTCCTTGAAAGACTTTTCTTGAAAGCCAACCCCACACGTTTTTCAAGATGTTCAGGTCGGGTGAATATGGTGGCCATGCAAGTAGGTTTACATTTTGGTTCTGAATCCAGGCTTTTGTTGTCCGTGCGGTATGTATCGGTGCATTGTCTTGTTGGAAAGACCATCCATGTCCATCAAATATTTCAGAAAACTGCGGAAAAGCTCTCTCCAGTATCGATTTGTAAGTGATTGCGGTCATTTTGGAGCTTTGGAAATCCAGCTCCACAGTTCCTTAATAGCTTATTGCTCCCCATACCATTACACGACCTCCTTTGCTGTACCACCTTTGGAGATGCATTTCTTCTTTTCTCAAATCATGAAAATAAAAGCTGTATCCTAAGGTCCGTGCAAATAATTTTTTTTTTATCAAAAAAAAAAACTACGGTATGGCACTCTCGATTCCACCTGATGTGACTTGTTGCAAATTCGAGCCGTTGGATTTTACGGGCATTCAATGGTGGTTTCCTCTTCAATATGGTCGGCCTTCTGTATATCGCCCGAAAAACAGTCGATCTACTAGCTTTAACTCCATTTTCTGCCTTGATTTTATTTACGGAGAGCCTTGAATTTGAAGCTGTTCTCAGTATCGCCCGCCTTTCCTTACATGCTAGTGATCTTCTGATTCTTTCTTTGCGGTTCTTTCCATAGCTTTCCGGGTCCTAAAGATAATTGTTGACAACACACTTCTTCTTTCAATCTTCTTGGCTATAAAACGGATAGATTTCCCTTCTTAGCGGTAAGCTTGAATTTCGCCGCTTTCCGCCTTGGTTAATGTCTTACCTCTGCCCATAGTACTGCATTGTTTGCAGTTTTTACTTGAACTAAGCTTTTATTGGATTAAAATAACGGTAACAGGTAGATTTTGACACTGTCCTTAATCAAGTGAAACAAAAAAAGCAGGTACATTTTATGACCTTTTTGGGAAAAGCGTCTTAAATGTTGCAATTATCAACATAATCCTAATTTTATTTTACAATATAAACCTAATATATCCTTCATTCATTGTGAATTTAGTTTGTCCCAAAATACGGAGGGGTTTGAAAAATATCGCAAAATGAAAATAGAAAACTGCCTGTCCTTAATTAAGTGACGCGGAGTGTACATATAGGGTGGTTGCACGTCTGCCATCACTAGTAGTCGGCCACTAAGCCAGAAAATGATGGTTAATACAGAAAATATTTAAACAATTTAAATGAAAATATTTTTTTCTAAAGGCTTAACGTTCTTTCTAACAGCACACAAAAAATTGGGAAAATGTGGCTTCAGGTTTTTTGGTAAAAAAATTGAATTCGGTGTAAAGTTTTTGCAAGAGATATAAGTGTAAGTTTTGCTAAGAAAAAAATACTGAAAGTGATCTACAAAAAGTCTTGTAACTATTAAACTATTGATGACAAATAAATTTTGTCAGTGTTTTTATGTTATTTATTGTATGTTTTTAATGATTTTTGCCTAAAAATATCAAAAAATTATTAAGTTTTCAATAAATTCAGGGGGCCGTCCTTAGACGACATTTTTTGTAAAGTTCTTATAACGGGTGTTTTTTTTTCGAGGTATAGAACTTTAAGTTGGCATTACTTTTCAAGAATAAATAAAAAATCATGTCAATCGAATATTCCATCGTTGTTTTATTGCAATTTAAAGTTCTATACCCCTAAAAATAATAATCGGCCCCTCTGGCCGACTACTGATGAATATTATATTTATTTGTTTTGCTTGTTTTCATATAAAAATCTAAAGCAAACTTTAGTTTCTCTATGCCGACTATGAATACATGGGGTTTTTGTATTGGCTGTATATGTTTAAGGTGAAAAAGAACAAAATTTATATGGAAATAATAATAAAGAATTTAAACAAATATTTAAGTTTCAAACAATTAAAAATAAATGGATGGAATAAGAAACCCTAAGTCAGTGAAGCTCTTAAAAAAATTGTGGACGACAAATGGCCAATCCGAAAGGCAAACTAAGATAAGTAATTCCCAGAACATAATTCAGAAACAGAATTCATTGTCTAGAAAAAGATCTTACAACTATGGCTCTTTAAAGCGGCACCTGCAATTGGTTTTCAAAACAGAAGGTCTGTTTAAATGACGAGTAAAGTAGTTAAAAGAGGAGGTACTCGCAAGACTATATCTACAAGAGATAAACGCTGTATATACTTTCTTGGAGACCTTAATTTTCATCGTTGAAACCTTATTAATTGATTTCTAAAATTTATAATGGGCTCTTTTCTTTTTCGGCTGTCTTTCTTGTTTTTGTCATCAAACATCATTTGTATTCTGATTCGCTTAATTGTTTCGCTGAAGACAGTAGTTATATTCAACTTTTATACTATTTGCTAGATTCTCAACCCTGTACTTCGATGATAAATTCATTAGACTCGGATCTTGACAGTATTGTATATTAAGGGATTTTCAACCGCCTGGAATTTAATTCTTCCAACTCAATGTTGTCTTTGTAGTAAAAACGGAAACCCAATGCGAAACTGAGTGGCACTTCTCACCTTTGGTGGAATTACCACATATTTTAAGTCACCAGCTGCATTTCTTTCTCTAAGCAATTCAGCGGTACATAATACCTACTCTTCTTTCAAGAAAGCTCATCATTTAACACTAGATCCTTACTTCGGATTTATAATAAGAACGAGTATACATACCATGTTTAGCCGCACAACACGAATATGGAAAGTGTGTCAGATATTCAAAACCAATGTTCATCGGTATATCCTAGAATTTTCTATTATATCTCCTTAAAGGCGGGCATTGTGTTAAATTATATTAAGGGTATTCATAATTCCTTGGAGCGCAGTTATTTTAAACATAAGACGTCAAAAAGTTATTTAATTTTGTCTTTATATGTTTTCATGTTTTTATGTGCATGTGTTTTTGTTTTTGTTGCATTGTGCTAACTAACAACTAACACCTGCACTAAGTGATGAGCCAGTGGGACACATTATATGTGTTGGCAAATCTTCTTTCATCTACTGATGCTTGCTTTAAGCGTTATTTAAATAAGATCTAATAGTGTAAAAAAAAGATGATTGGCCCCAAAATTTAATGCAGTTTTGGCTTAAAACTTCAAAAATTATCTCTTATGTTGATCGAAAGAATGACAAATTAAGAACACAAAAATGGGGCCGACTACTGAAGAATCATATGGCCGACCACTGGAGTTTAGAGGGCCGACTTATTATTTATAATTATTTATTCCAAATTTAGACATATCAAATAATCAGATAAAATACATTGGATATATTTAGAATTCAAACATAAATAGTTTAAAAGAACATTCAAACGTAAAATAAAAAGTTAAATGGCCGACTACTGGCTCCATCACCCAACCATCAGCTCTACCTAATTTGTTCCTTCCAAACCCAAACGCAAACATTTCCATCTGTTCTCGTCATAGGTACATAGGTACCTTCCCTGTATATATGACCAGTAGCCAAACAGCAAAAAAACCACCAAATGATCTTGGAATTGGTAATCGAAACTGCTTAACAACAGAGAACCCTTTTTCATCACTCAATCCATTAAATAATAATAAAAATAACATTAAAAAAAAAAAACTAAGAGTTCTTCTCAGATGCCTCATACCTACCACACCGTCACGGTTGCGTATCAAATTTCATCACTTCGACATCGAGACGTACCGTGCAGTAATTAAATTACGCATCACTCATTTTCGCGCATTTTCCACATCGCGGCGTTAATTCTTCATATTTTTTTATTCATCCTCCTTTTTATCATAATTCCCGGTGTTCCAATGTCTCCGTCTGTGGCCATTACATCCAGAGACAACAGAACAAAAAAAAAAAAGAGAAAACGAAGCCCCGGCAGTTCAACTTAAAAATAAAAAAAAAAGAGAAAAAATAAAAATCACTTGCCGTTGCAATTTCAATTGACGCCTGTTGACTCACCGTGATGTTCGCCCAACTCATACCATTCAACCATACGGCGGCGCTTCATATCGGCACCTGTTGTGCTCCTCCAAAGAGCCAACTAACTGACTGCTGGCCTGACCGCCAGCCAATCCAGTCCAGCAGCCTACTGAATATTAACAGTGGTCTGGTTCGGATCGGTTTCGTAGTCCTTATAGCAGGGAATGGCATCCGCAAAAAAAAAAAACTTCGTTAAAAACAAGGATGTGACATTTTGTGCGAACCAAGCGAGTGAATTGGAGTCAATGCGAAAAAAAAAAACATGGAGCGAGCAGTGAAAAAACGGTCCATCAAAGCTGTTGGCTCCTGCTCCTGTGTGTTGGACTACTTGATATGGTGCTCCTGATATTACCCGTTCGTTGTTGGGGAATGGAGAGGTCGAGCACTGCGTTTGGAGGAACTTTGGTGCCATAAAGACCACACCAATTAAATGCCGACCTATGCGTCGTCGAGTTGATCGGTGGAGGTGGAGGTTCATATCGCTGTAGGAGAAATGAAGGTCGGGTGGGATAGCGGTGGCAGTGGTTGTTTGGGTTTGGGTTGGTGTCGATGGTGGTCCTCATGGCCAGCAGTATAGTTGATGGAAAAGAGGACGATAACAGTGGTGTTGGCATGTTGTGTGCGTTGTTAACTCCACACTACACACGACTGGTGTAGTTCGTCCTTTGACGGGAATATTTAGTGATTCACAGGTTGTTGTGTTGAAGGAGTGTATGTGGCAAACAAGGACTAAAAAAATCAAAAAATGGCAGAAGCTGTTAGTTGTTCTTTAACGGGCCCTCTGGACAAAACAAGGGAATGAGAAACCGGGACTCCATCTATATGCAATTTGCATGGCTTCCTACGGAATTGCACTTTTATTCACTTTGTCGCTGTGGCATGCTTTTGTGTCCGCCAGAGAAGAACAGCTTTCTATGATGATGATGATGGACAGGCTGTGATATGTGTGTTGGCCAACAATGCAGATTAACTGATGTGCATCCTGTTTTTGGCATACCTCTATATACAAACATTAGAAAACACGGGTGGGAGCATGCAAAACTTGACACAGCTGTTGTTGTTTGACACCCGGTTGATGGCAGTCATTAACATATATTAAGACGGGGTGATTCTTCTGGCACCTTTTTTTTGTTGTTTTGTTTTGACTTTCGTTGGTTTTTTGGTCAAACGGTAACATGTTAATCGGTTGACGTTTTTAATCGCCTCACGTGTTGATGTTATGCCACTGGAAAGTAGGAGCTAAAAACTTTTTGTCAACTTCCGGTAAATTATGATAAAGGTATCTCTTGGGAGGTAATACTTACGTAGGTATAGTAGGTAGACACTTTTGATTTCATATAGTGCATAATTGGTTTTAGGTGTGTGGGCTTGTATTTGTATGTAAAAGACTATCAAAAGGTATACTCTCATCGAAACTCATTTGGATAATCGTGGTTTAATGTTTAATTTTAAAGAATGTAATTCCTTCCGATAAAATAGACACAGAGGATTATTTCAACTGCGAAAACAGGAGATGCATTTCAAAACAGTCCCATTTCTGGGTCCCTCGAACCTGCACTCTTAGTTGTTGCTAACTTTAGGCGGTTCTTATATGGTGTAAGAAAATTCAAAGTTGTCTCTAAAAATACTTAGGCAAAAAGGAAAGCAGGGTAACGGTAGATACATTTTATAAACACCTATAATTAAAAACTTACATCTAATAAACATTGTTGATTTAGACGGAGAGCTAGCGACAAAAATACTTATGTCATTTGATATCGAAAATAATTAGCCCTTATATCAGCTACCAACAATGGGGATATGTAATCGGAAAGTCTGCCAACCCTTCGGTGGTGGGTGTGGCCACCATGCACGATTAAAGTTAAAAAATTTATGGGCACTGCTGCAGACTAATAATGGGATCTTGTATAGGAACAAAATACAAGCATATTTTACTATAAGGAGGGGGGTTCTATCTCCCGTCATTTCGCCGGGAGGGGCAATTTTCTAAAAATAAATTTTTTTTTATGTTTACAAAATCGCACCTACTACTGGGTAAACGGGGGGAGATATACCCCTTCTCCCGCAGTAAAATATGCTTGTTGTCGCTTTATAACATCTCATTATTAGTTTGCAACGAAAAAAAATTCCCATACAAGTCCCATACAATTTTTAACACCTTTAACCCCGAGCCTCCACCTGAAATGAATGATTGCATGAAATGTGTCATGTAGTCAATATTTCTTGTGGAGGCCCCTTATTTCTTGATTTCTTTTATTTTTAGACATACATTTCTCTATTTATTTCTTGTCATGGTAGAAGAAATAAATGGAGAAATAAATTTGACGTTTCATTATTTGGCAGCCATTTTCAACCAATTAGTTTATGTTTTTGTATTGTTTTGTTGTTATTGTGTGCAAAAATCGCATAAAATAATATAATTTAATGAAAAAAAAAAAACAAAAATTACTGAAAATTGTTGAATCACATGAATTATGCGAATGGACTCCTTGCGGAAATTATCGCTTAGAATGAAATATCAAGAAATATTTCTGCCCACTGAGTAAAAAAATATAAACCTTAGAAATAACCACTGACATAATATCTGAAATGTGGCCACACCACTGGAGGCTTGGCAGACTTCCGGATTATTTATCACACGTGCTGGGAGATGATAATACAACTAATTATTTTCGTTATCAAATGACTTAAGTATTTTTGTCGCTAGCTCTTAGACTAGGTAATTATTTTGATTAAAAAACATTTTTATTAAGATAATTAAATTTAACATTCAGGCCAGTCGGTAGAGATTTTTGACTTTGATTTTGAAGTCATATACATAGATATTTACAGAAAAAAAAAATACAAACATCCTTTTTCGTAAGAAAATTGCCAATTTTCGAAGTGATGTATAGTTATTGCAAAAAATACTCAAGATACAGAGATGAGGTTGCGCTTAAAATGTTACAAATTTTGTCTAGGTACTTTAAAATTGTTTAAAATTATTTTTCTTAGGTTGCACTTTTCAGAAGTTATACGTCAAAAACTAAAAAAAAAATTTATGTTTTTTAAGCACTATATGCAGTTAGCACAGCTATTTCTTAACTTTAAACTAGGTTTTAAACTATAGGTATATGCTATCCTAACAACTAAACTATTTTAGAAACTTCCAAAAAAATCCGAACATTACAACAAGTGACACCATTTCTAAGGATGCTTAAAATAACCTTTTTTAACTAAGGTTTCACGGATTTTTCTCTTGATGGTTTTGGAATGAATAACATCCAGTGGCAAGCGTTTAAACTGTCCGTGGTAGAAACTAAATACATAGACAAACATTTATATTTTTCTACGTTTTCGTATTAGTTTTTCGACATAAAAAAAACAAATGAAAAGCCATAAAATAAATACAAAAACAAGTATAAATTTGTTCCTTTATTTAATAGCCCAGTAAAATAAGCTTAGAAGTAAAATCAGCTGCATTTTCGTGCAGACCTTGAATTTGATGTCTTGAGTAAATTGAACAAGGCACACGAAATTTGATCCGTCTCAAATATTGTAGGAGGGAGGGTGGGGGAAGGGTGATTAAAAGGGGTCATAATTCAGATTATTGCCTAATTTCTTGGAAACTATGAACATTTAAAAAAAAATTTTGAGTTAAATATTGTTGCCGCATTTAAAAAGTTCTAACATTTTTACTTGCTCTATAGGTACTTAAAGGCATTCGTAAAAAAAATAAAGTTTTGAGATGATAATCAAACATGACATTACGATGATGGAGAAGACGAAAAAAGGAGGTCCGACAATTCTGTCTGTCTGTCGGTCTGCCTGGATGTATCGACACATGCAGCCTAAACGGTTAAGCCGATTTTCTTCAATCTTGGCATTAACTATTCTTAGTGAAATATCTTTGGATTTTTTTTTTATTTTTGACCTAGGCATAAAAATAACGGTAGTTACCATTTAAGCGTAACCGATAATTCTAAAAATACGATCAATTACGACAAAATTTTATGAGTGATTTGTTGCTAATAGGGATGTCCATCATCTAATTTTTTTTCAGAATCAGCTTATTAACGGTACCTACTTGCCATAGAACCGTTTTTTATTACTTTGACTATCTTCTGAACGGCTTAACTGATTTTAACAATATTAAATATTCAAAAACTACTGCTAAACTGAAAAAAAAATTGAAAAAAAGTAATTTTTGAAAAAGGTTTTTTTTTTTGGCAAAAACCGATAATTCCAATTTTTTTGAAAAAAATAAGATCAATGTCGATAAAATTTTACATGAGTCATTTGTTCCCAATGGTAATTTTTTTCTTTTGAAGTTTTTTTTCAGAATCAGCTTATTAGCGGTACCTGCCATAGAACCATTTTTTATTAGTCCGACTATCTTCTGAAAGGCTAAACTAATTTCAACGAAATTCAATACTCGAAAAATACTGCTAAACTGAAATAAAATTGCAAGGAAAATTTTGAAAAAAGTTTTTTTTTCGAAAAACTAAATTTTATACGAGTGATTTTTTGCTCAAGGTGAATCAGCTTTTTAACGGTACCCGTTTTTTATTACATTGACTAACTTTTGAACGGCTGCACCGATTTTGAAGAAATTTGATAATATCAAAAAACTGCTAAGCCAAATTAATAATGCAAAAAAAAATATCGAAAAAGCTATTTTTGAAAAAGTTTATTTTTGCGTTGCATATATGAATCAATTTGGTCAAAAACCAGTTAGGTAAATGATTGAAAAATCAGTTTTTTCATAACACCACCCTTTTTTATTTCTGTACTTTTCTATTAGGCCTAACCGACAAATAAGAAAAAATGGTCCCCCTGGTAGGGGCATCATTTATCCCTGCCGCCCCAGGCCTCAAACAGACTTAGTCCGCCACTGACTTTGAGACTCCCGTTTTACTTATAGTCCTTAAGGGTTCAATCTGGTTTTATATATACCCGCTCTGAAAATCGAATAGGATGTATTACCCCTACAAAATTCTCCAAACCGTTCTTTAAATGACTTTTACAAGTAAAAAACTCTTAACTTAAGGCTTTAGTTTAACAATTTATTAAATTCTATTAAAATATATTGTCCCTATAACAGGTGTTTTTTTTTTTGTAAAACAATACGGAAACTTTCCTTTTGACATCAAATGTGATTCCTGAAGTTCTTTGGAAATTAAACTGATCTAATAATTACTGTCTGCAATCATTTGTATAACCTTAGCACCCACCTGAAGTCCCAAAGCAACACACTTCTTCTATCGGATGAAATACCATAAATTTAAGTGGAAGTAAGAAATTATTCAATATTCCCTTCTGGGAAGAAAAATAAATATGGTCAATTTAATTTTTATAACCAACTAAACACATTTTTATTTATAAATAAGAAAAAAACACATAAAGTGAATGAATTGCAACATATCACCAGACTAAGGACCTGATTCAGTTTTTATTATATGCGACGAGGACGAGTAGATATATATAGGGGTACAGTATACATATTAAACGTATTTTGTCCTTAACCCAGCAGTTGAGTACAGAGAGAGGGCACATCAGACAGACAACAGGTTGTTGCCATGTTTTTATCGAATCTCATAAAATTTTTATGTAACGATTACGTTTCTCCTCATGATGGCTCCTGCTCCTGTTCCTGCTGGTTATAGTCTTGGTTCTTGGTTCTTCATCGTCCCTCATTCTAACAGTGTATTTATATTTGGTTTTCTTTTTCGTACTTTGTCTGTGAATGCTCGTTTAGCATGGGCGCAAAATTTTGGGGTGTGGGGCTGCGGGTTGGTGTTCCTGATGGAGGTCCTCTGGTATACTATATGGTATGCTGGTTCTCTTATTTTTTTCGAAGGAACACTCTGCTGCTGCACAAGACGAACGAGCAATAAAAATTATTCCTATAAGGACTTTTACTATTATTTTTCTTATTTTTTTTTTCTTTCTTTCTGTTATATTTTGCTTGATGAAGAAGTGGGTGTGTGTTGTGTGGGGTTTTTGGAGAAATTCCTAACTTCCGCCACCGCACCGGTTGACGAAGATGAAGTTGAACTTACTTTTTTAATGGCTACTCTGTATACCGGCATTTCGTCTTCATGGTAAAGTCCTTTCATACTTGTCAACCCCCTTTTCTTTATAGTTAACTATTAGAAGTTGTGTAACTTTCTTAGAAATTTTTCTGGGACAAGGTTTCATTCCAACAAGTCAACATTCTTTGTGGCCCCCAAGGCCCATGGATATCGCACAAGCCGGCCGGCAGCGCACTTGCAAGGATGAAAATAAAAAGAAAAATATATCCATTCATCCCCTTCCAGCTTCATCTTTTACTCTCGCATCCAATAAAACGATAATAAAATTTATATGATTGAAAATAAAGTTAAGTGTTTGTTGGATGGTTTGATTTATCGTTTGGTAATTTGTTAATAGAGCATGATTTACCCCGTCCGTCTGTTCATCCGTACAATACAAATAAGTGTTCATCTTGGCTCTGGACATGGAGTCTCTTCTGATGTCTCTGGGTTTATATGGAATGTTTCTTTCTTTCTTTTTGGTTCCTTTGATGATGACTTTTTTTTATGTCCATTTTGTGTGTTGGTTTTGTTGGTGTTGAGTTCGTTTTGACTGTTTACGATCTATTAAAGATGTGTTCGTTCTGATGATGATGATGATGGTGATGCTGATGATGTGAGTTGTAATTTGTTGAGTGTTTGTTTATTTATATGCATTTTTGTGTGGATATGTGTGATAATAGTTATTGTGGCTTTTACCTTTTTGAAAATAAAAAGAAATGATAAACGTTCGTTAGAGTATACCTAAGTGATAATTTATTGTTTGGATGATAATTTAATTGTTTAATATTTTGGAAATAACTAAAGCTTAAGTCAGTTTGAATTTAATCCAACAATGAAAAATAACAATATTTTTTTTTTTTAAGGTAGTCAGAGGGCTTTTTACGATAGTAGAGGAGGCGACCGTAAGATCACCTATCTCATCGCGTCCTTCTATAAGATGGGAATTAACCGATATGTTTCGATAGAACGTATGCAAACCTGATGATTGGACAAGCTTTTTCAGGTACGTTTAGTCAGAAAATGGCCACTTCCGGTCTCTTTTTAAGCTGTTCTCTACACTATATCCGCTGGGAATGGCATTGGACTGCACAAAACACCAATATACCACTTATTCGCTGCTAAAATTTTATACAAATGAGGACTAACATATGCCATTTCCATCCAAAAATGTGGTCTTGTTGAATTTTTACTTGCTCAATAGGGCAAGTATTGGTTTCGTGTAAAAAAAATGTGTTTTAATCAAACCTGACACGATAGTAGAGAAGCTTAAAAAAGTAGGTTTCGTCATGCCGTTCATCGGTCTGTCTGTGCGGATCTGCGGATGGGCGTATTTGCGGTTGTCTGTGCGCTGACCTACAGCCTAAACGGTTGCACGGATTTACTTCAAATTTTATATTTAATACTTTTTGGTGATTTCCTAGAGAAGAAATTGGAATTTTCGTTTAAGCCCGGTTATAATGCGGGTATCTCCCACATAAAGGTTTTAGTTTCTCAAATTTTACTCGAAAACCACTCTTACGATTTTGATAAAACTTTTTGTACGTTATATTTTGAATAAATGGCCATAAATTGAAAACGGCTTTACTGATTTCATTTAAATTTCATACGGAAGTTAAGTTAATAATTTAACACAAAATGGCATTCAAAGTTTTTGGCTAAGCAAACTTTTAATAAAAGCTACCATACAACTTGATCTCACGTTTAGGCCAATTTCTGATATTTTTCCCCTTGGAACATGATTTACTTAATTAAATTTTTTCAATCCCATAGTTTGCTACAAGAGCAAGTTCGTGCGACCCAGTCGTGCATTTTATTTATATTTCCTCGAGTAAAAAATCTTCATCTTATCAAACCTGAAATTTGAGTTCTTTTTTGTTTTAAGGTTTTGCTCAGTTTTCCGCTTTAGTTTTGATATTTGCTAAGTATTTTTGTGCGTGAACTGTCATCAACAAGTTATTATAGCATTGACACTTACTATATTTGCACAATTTCTTTACAAATCCAATTCTGAAATTTGCACAATATTCAGTACGAACTATCGTTAGAAAAATATTTGTTTGAAATTTTCTAGTTTAACGGATATGTACATATTCAATTTTGACATTTGCAATAAATGTTTGACACTTAAACTTTTGACAGATGTTTTGACATGCTTATATTATAACTAAAGCTGCCAACAATTGATCAACATTCCTTTACAAATTTAATTTGGAAATTTGCGAGTATTTAGTGCTAACTGTCATCAGAGACAATATATTTGACATTTTGTAGTTTGACAGATATGGTAGAATCTAATCTTGAGATTGGCAAATTACTTATTTTAGTGCGAACGGTCTTCTCAAAGCTATATATAAATCGTTAATATGTTTTGGTTTAAAGCATATGCTTAATTTTTTGTTCCACTAAATATGGAACAGAAAATAAAAAACTGTGTTTCCGAAACTCCAATGGAATTTAAAAATAGTATACCCTCGAATAAATGCATAACTCATTAATTGCAAAATATATCTCTTTACGAAAAAACCCAATTGCTTATGTGTTTTTTTTTTTTTTTTTTTGCTGCAAAATACTAAAATTGCAATTAGATTCGTCTGTAAGAATGTCAATTTATTGCCATGAATTATAACATGAATTATGTTTTAAAATTCAACTATTTCGATTTGTTATTATACCACATTTTCCTCTACATTTTCCGTTTTGGTTGTGTTTTTCTCTTTGAAAATACTTCTTACCTTCTACTAATATATATTTTAAATACAAAAATTCTTTTTTTTTTTGGGAATTTCCCTCTTCACTTCGTATAGGTACAGATAGTCAAAAAAAACACGGGTATTAACACCTGGAGCCTAAGCGGTTGGAACGATTTTTTTCAAATTTCCCATAAAAGACATCAGAATACCTGATACCGCACCGACAATCAGCATTGAAGACAGCAATTTTAAAGGTTGAAAATAAAGCTTTTTGGAATATGTATATATAACGCTCGTATTTTTTTTTTTGACGAAAAACAGTTCTTTTTCCTCAAAAATTGAAAATAGCAGTACGTCGATAAAAAAAAACAGTATTTTTCGCAGTACAATTTTTTTAATTTTTAATTTATTTTATTTCCTTAAAACATGAAATTTATTGCGTTCATTATTGAATTGCTTTGAGATTTAGATGAAGGGGTTCGTACCCCTGAATGTTTACATTACTCTTAATGAGTTTAATCAGAGAACTTCATCTCATATATAAAAGTGGTATAAATTTCACCAAGAAATTTTACATTGAGGAGCAAATTTCCTACTCGGAGATTAACAATGTAAAGATGGAAATATCCCACTGTCATTCACGTTTGCTTACAAGCTCAAAAAACTTCTGATTTGAAGTTCTGTATATCTCAAAATAAAAACAGTATTTTTGAAAAAAAAAAAACAGTACGCAATTTTACGCAGTTTTTGAGAGCAAAAAACAGTACAATACTACGAAAAACAGTACAGATACGAGCTTTAGGTATATATATTGATGATCTGAAGAACATTGAAATAAATAAATAATGAAATAAATGAAAATTATAGACCGAAAGCACTATTCGACGAATTCCGCTTGAATGATGAAGGAATTATAATTGGGGTTATATATATGCTCTGCGACCTTAAGATCTATCGTGCCCCCGTACTGAGTTTAATGAAGATTCTCATTTTAGAGCTCTTCCTCCAGGCCTATTGCCTTGATAAAATAAAGTAGTGGCCCGTGAGGAAATTTCTAATGATTCTGAGGCTATTTCTACTTAAGTTAATACAGTCTTTAAATCTTCCTTGGTTGTAGTTGCCAATAGTAGGAGTTTTGCCTGTCTTAGCTTTTAGGGAGTCCCTTTCAGGTCAGAGTTCTTTCGGACTCCATTTTTTTTTTATTTTGGTCTTAATGACATTTTTGCCAAATCCGCAGTTAGGTTCAGGCCCTATGAGCGGTGTTTTGGCCCCCGCTTTTGCCAGCGCATCTGCTTCTTCGTTGACTTGCAGAAATCCGCTTTCTAGCGTCACAAATTCCTCGAAAAAGTTTTATTTAAATCCAAGGCAAATTTATTATTAAATCGCTGTTCAATTTACAGCGATTCAATAATAAATTGGATTTCAATTACAATTCTAAAGAATTCGTATTTGTTATACCCATGCAGAAATTGCAGTTTCTGATGAGGCAGATGGATTTTTAATGTTTCACTAAATTCACACAAATCACATAAATTCAACCAATAAGTAAATATTTCACAAACTTTAATTTTTTTTTCTCAAGAAAAATTTAAATTTATTTTCAAAATAATAAAAAAAAAAGAAATTTTGTTTTTATAAAATTTTTATCGAAAAACTCATTTACAAATTGAAAAGGAATTTATCACTCAATTAAAGCCTTTTCAACAATGTCATCTTTTTTATCATTCTGTCCCCACTGAAATCCTTTCAATTCCAGACGTTTGTCCTTAAGCAAGGACTGCTTGACCAAGTCATATTTCTTTTGTGCTTCTTCATGTGTGATCGTTAATCTCTTTTGTATCATTCTCTTATTCAATTCAAGGTCCTTTGATTCTTGCAATAGACGTTCATAGTCGAAGTCATCGAATTTATTATGAAATTTACCCAAGAATTTCTTTAAGGATTGTGCTTCAGCTGTCAACTTTAATGATAGATTTAAATATAAGAAAGAGGAAAAAATGAAAAAAAATGAAAAAAGGATATTCGGACATACATCTTCATAACGTCGTTGCAATTCATTCAAAAGAGATACAAATCGCGTCTTCAAATCATTCAAACAGGCATTGTAAGCGGTCCATGATTCTTTGCGAGTCAAAGTACGACCATCGTAGGGTACCAAATAAGGAGCCAAGAAATCAGGCAGATTGGCACGTCTTTCCTTTTTTATTTGCTCTTCCATTTTGTCCTTTGAATTAAAGAAATTTAAATTTTATACCACAATATTAATATATTAGAAATTCAATGAAATTAAACTAATTAAGTTCAAGGTCCTTGAACAATGAACCTGAGGACACAAAAGCCGACCGTCATCTTAATACAAACACACTTGTCCGTGTACAACTTAATTATGTTGCAAATATTGATGCTTTCTATTTTGCATTAAGAAGTGGGACAATAAACATACAATAGAGTGACACTATCTATTCCCAAGTAATATACAAATGCATTCATCTGAACATCAGCCACCACCTTGGGAGTCCTCTCAACTTGATCTTATATAGCAATCTCAGACAGAAGCATATCCTTATGCATTGCACTAAATAGGTAAACAAATTGAAATTAACATATATAATGAGGTGGTGGGTAAAAAGGGGGACTATATATGCACACCACAACACGGAAGCCATGAAGACATGACACACAAAATAATACAGCCTAATACCAATTACAAGGATATAAATGCATTTATCGAAACGGAAGACGAAGGCGATGACGGCCAGGAGAGAGTTCATTACCACCAGCTAATTAGGTCATTCTAAATTAAATTTACTGATTATATTATATGCATTTGACTTTATACCCTCTCGAGGCGAAGCTTCCTTGCTGCGGCATTTCGTAAAGGATCAAATGTTCGGAATTTCAAGTTTGTGTGTTTAATTTCACGCTTCCGTCGCTCAAAGATACTATTTAATTCTTCAATGGTTTTGTCAAAGGACTTCTTTGCGAATTCTTCGGCTTTCAATTGATCCAACAACAACAAGTAGAGTTCTAATTCAGTGGGATCAGGATCTGAAACGCCAAACTGAAATAATAAACAAAAAATGTTTTTTTAAAGGATAACAATTCAAAAAAGGACGAAAATAATGATTTTTTGTATTGCCGACGGTTTTTCATCATTTCTTTGCAACATTGTGTGTGTTGTGTGTGCAATTCTGCAGAAAAGGATTATAAATGGTTGCACACCTTGTATCCCTTTGTGAGTGCCGGATCGAAGATAATCTCTTGACCGTAATCCGGCTTTGGTGGTTTAATGAATTCTCTGATTGCGGCAGTAAGTGCACCACGAACATAGTGAAATTTTAAGAGTATTTTATTTTGCGAGAGCTGGAAGGAGCGAATAGCGATATCCTTGCTTGCTGGTTTGGTGGCATCTCGTTGGAATTTTTCCGTGATTTCCTGGAAAAAAAAATAAATTGCATTTTATGAAAAATTTTGAAAGCAGGTAGGCGAGTATTTGTATTATACCATTAGTTTTGTCATGTCGTGTTTTGTAGCGAACTTCTTATAGTAGCACCTGTCAAAAATACAAGTGACCATTAAAGATGATTGCTGTAGATATTTTCACATAAGTGGTAATAAATAATAAAATATTGGAAAACAATTGTGTATTCTATTTGTACAATTGTGTTTGTGTTATATTTATTTAATTTTGTATTATACAAAATTTTCTAAAGTTAAGTTATCTTGTAACTGACGCAACATTCCATTTGTTTAAGAATTAAAGTTTTGCACAGCTTTGGTCGTCAAAATAGCGCCATAGAACAATTTGGAATAATTTAAAATTTAAAATTTAAAAAAATTTCGTTTTGTACATAAACATCTTAAATAACAAAAGAAAATTCAATTGCAGTTATTTATCTTCTGCAGCCATAGCGATTTTTCGGATTTTTCCCTAGAAAGCGCTGAGGTCACTTTTTTGAAAATTATAATGGATCGATTTAGTTCAAAATTATATGGTTTTTCATTGGTCGCAAAAAGTGTTTTTTTATTGATTTTTTTTTATCTCGATTTGAAGTGAGTTTTTTTTATTTGCTTTTACATACGCAACAATGTGTGAGACTGTCAACTTGTCAAGTTAGTGCGAACTTAGTTTGTCTCCCTCTCGCCAATTTATAAATGAACAAACATAAAATGATACACACACAAAAAAAATCCTTTTGCATTTAATTCGGCTACAAAAATCTGAAATCTTAGAGCAATATCTGAAGTTTCCAATGAAAAACCACATTAATTTCAGTTTATGGCGTATAAATAGTTAGGTAGGGGTAGGTTTGTTGGGAATGCTGCCCTCCTGCATTGTTATAGATTTAGGGGTGGGTGCGAATTTGGGTATATGCAAAGTTTCTTTCAGATTTAGAATTTATTAGTATTGAGAAAGCACTGGAATTAAATTTTTTTTTGTTTTGTACTATTCGAGATTTTGTTCATTTCCCTATTTTTATGCTATATAATTTATTTTCCAAAATTTGCATCCCAAAAATAGTTGCTCGTATTTTATTTTAATTGTGTAGCAATGTGATATGGACACATGAAACCGCTGGAATTTTTCGTCGACCATTTATAGTAGTTAATCGTATTCTTATAGTGTTTTTCATTTACGAAAAGATTTGCTCTTTCCTTCAAAAGATTTGATCTTTTTGCATTTTCGGTGTTGCATTTAAATGAAAAGAGGGGAAAAAGAGCAAATCTCAACAAGAAAGATGCGATCTCACAAATTTTGGGAGATTTGATCTAAACACTGACACATGAAAACATTTTAATGTCTGATTTTTGTTTGCGCGTTTTTTTGTTGAACGGTATAGGTACATTATTGCACTCAATAAAATACAAATTCATAATAGGTATACTTCATAAATCTAACAATTTTTTTACGAATTTGAATAAATGTTCAAGTAAACAAACATTAATAATGAATGATGATACTTAGTAATTGAATGGAAGTGTAAAATATAAATGGCGGCTAATTATTGTTTGAAGCATACAACAAACAATGGTATGCTAGTGATTTTATGATGATCATTTGGAACGCAGGCATTTAAAAGAGCATTTCTTGATTCTCAGGGCAAATCTTTGAGATTTAAATGAAAAACGCTATTAGAAAATTATGATATTCAAGTAGGTGTTATTCAAATGAAGAGAACAAGTGAAATCAAAAATCACTTGTGTACTGTCAACTTATACGGAAACCTCTTATAACCGGACAGATTTAAAAGAACGAGCACAAATACCTGATTTTTTTAAATAATTATCTCTCTTTCTCAAGCGAACTCTCCCACAACCGGATGCGCCAGCGATGCCAACTGAGGCAAAATTAAGTCTTTTAGGCATAACTTCATTGAGGCTTCATTTTTAACAAAAAGGCTTAATTTTTTCATTTGAAATTATTTTTGATTTTAAAAACTTTTTTTTTTTAACTTTAAGAAAATAGAATCAAAATAATAATCAATCTTAATACTTTTTCTAAAAGAATTTGCTTGCAGCTTCAAACTACTTATTTACAGCTTTTTTGGTCACCGAACATTTAGATACAAAATCTTTCAAACTAATATCTAGTTACTGATGGTGGGTTATTTTAACCAGGTTTATATAGTCGTTTGTGAATTTTTCGTTCTTGGTTCGTGTTCGCTTCTTAAACGACAGTTTGAAAGATTTTTCGTGCATTCAAATATAGAAAACAGAGTTTAAAAGTCTTAAAATAGAAACATGAAATATGCCCGCTTTTTAAAAATTGAAACTGCTATAACTTGCAATTAAAAAAAAACTGAGATTACATTATTTAAGATTATGTAGGTATGTGTAATATGTAACTTTAAAAGACTTTATATTTATTTTTATTAATATCTTAATTGTTATTAGGTGTTTACTGAACAAAAGATCATATCTAATCTATAGTGCTTAGATTTTTTGTTATATTTTAACTTTGAATAGGAATGTGTTAAATTTTTGATTTTTCAACAAAAATATATAGAAAATGAGGCATAATTTCACGGCAAAAGGCATAATTTTTTTTCCAAGGCATAATTTTGCCGAAAGTGGTTGGCATGCGCACACCTATTATATTTTCATAACCGTTTATAACAAAAATCTCTCTTAAGCGGACAAGCAAATCTGGATAACGCTTTGAGGTTGTGTACTTTGCTATTTTTACTTGCTCATCTATGTCTATAGGTTAGGTATACTAAGGCAAATTAGGTAGGTGCATTCGTAAAAAAAAAAAGTTTTTATATAACAATAAAACATGGCATAACGATGATAAAGAAGAAGAAAAAAGTATAGGTCCGCCTATTCTGTCTGTTGTCTGTCTGCACGTATCGACAACTACTTCCCTAACGGTTGGGCCGAATTGCTTCAAACTTGGTACAATGTGTTCTAATGATAAAATGACCGGACGTTTTTTTTTTTAATTTTTATAATTAATTTTTTTTTCGAAATAAAGTGTAGATACGATCGATTTTCTCAGACTATATTTTGAATGGCTGGAACGCTTTTGATGAAATGCTATGTTTTAATACAACTGATTGCCATAAATAATACTGCAGAAAAAAAATTAAAAGTTATTTTTTGAAAGTTAATATATGCAAAAAACCGGTAGGTGATTCTTCGAAAAAAAAAATTCGATTAAATTTCATATAATTGAACTGTAGCTGACGATGATGATGTCGTATAAATCATTTTTTAATCCATAAATACATTTTGTTTTAAAGATTAAAAAATAAAATACCTATTGAAAAATATAAGAATTTCCCAGTGGTTAACACGAAATTAACTTGCCACAAGAGCAAGTTTGTGCGACTCATTCGTGCCCTTTGTTTTTGTTATCGTATTCCTTACACTTTGCGAAAAAGCGAACAAATGTAAATTATGTGCCTATAGCCTACTGCCTGTACGATGTTACAAAATATAAAACAATAAAAATAAAATGCATGACTAGGTCGCACTAACTTGCACTTATTGTAGCAAAGTATGGGAATGCAAAAAAAAAAAAAATTACTAAATTATGTTATATATAAAAATTACCTGAAAGTGCAGAGATGAAGTTGTTAATGTATAAATGGTGCTATTAGAATCTAGGCAGATAAAAGAAATGAAATGCAAACAGTTAAATAGGAAATAAAGTGCTTAACGTTCGGTAATTCGAGAGAGACTATACATTAGGTAATTCAAGTATTTAAAATGAAAGCTATAGAATTACAACATTATTAGCTGTTGACTCTACAATTTGAATCATAATTTGTACAGTAAGGTAAATAAGTTTAACAACAAATGCTGTCTTGTGTTAAATGTGCAACCGAAATGGCATACAAAATTTAAATGAAATCGGTTCATCTGTAATCAATTTATGGCCAAATTAGTAAAAACCGTTAAGAGCAAATCTCCATAATGTGTATTTTAATCCAAATACCTGAAATGCAGTTATATTAAGAGCACCCAAAGAGCACTCCAAACATCGTTTGATTCATTTTCGAGAAAGCCGGGCGAATTCAAAAATTCAAATTTGTCGTCCATATACCTAGGGAATCTCCTAAAAGTACTTCACACGAAGTTTGAAGAAAATCCGTCCAACCGTTAAGGCTAGCTCGGTGAACAGATAACCACACATATAAACACCTGGTATACCCGCCCATCCACTCAAACGGACCGACGGACGAAACCTAGTTTTTTGGGCTTCTCTGTTAGAGTCAGGTTTGAATAAAACCTCGAACGAAATCAATGCTTTCCCTAAAAGTAATAATGTATGTAGATGATATTGTTATGTTAGCAGAGTCAGCAACATCACTTCAACTAACGATAAACAAGTTGACAGAGTTTTGCAAACTATGGAGCTTGGAAGTAAACAAAGATAAGTCGAAGATTATGATATTTCAGAATGAAAGTGGAAGAGTATCAAAAGATGAAAAATGGAAATTTAATGAAAAGAGAAAATATATTTAGGAATGCAGTTCACATATAACCTTAATATGAAGTCACATGTTAATTTGAAAATAATTTTTTAAAGATAATCTTTGGATGCTAAATACAGTGTGTTTAACGCGACTGCTCAATGCATTCTATTCTATGGAGCACAAGTTTGGGGAACATAGCTATAAATTTGATGATATTGAAAACTTACTTTGTTTTTTTATTAGAAAACTGTTCTCTTTCCCACTATGTAATCCGAAAAATATGTATTACTTGGAAAGCGAACTTTCAACGCTCTTTATTTTAACGCTTAAGCTGAGTGCCAATTTACCTGATTAGGACAGTAAATGTGGAAGATACGAGGTTACCGAAAATACTTTGGCTAAATGCAGTACAATTTAAGAAAAGTTGGTATTAAGATTGGACAAAAATAGCTGCGAATTGTGGTGTCACTTTTACACAAGCTGGAATAAATCCTTTGCAGTTAAAGAAGTCGCTCTACGAAATAATAAAACTAACTGATGAGAATGAAAGGTATGAGTTCAAAGAAGGAGCCAGGTCATCAATAAAAAGAACATTTTATTAAAAAGTCAACTATAACCTCAACGAATTGAATTACTTTACTAATTTGTCAGTAATTTGCAGCTTCTGCAATTTGAACGCTAAGGAAGATATTGGCCATTTTCTGGAAATATGTCCTCTTTTAAGGGAAATAAGAAGAGCTGTTTTTGGGAAAAATTTGTTAGAAATAAGTGATATACTAACAATCCTTAACGGACAAAATTGGAAGCGATATTGTTGACTTACTGTAGGAAGGCGATCTTGTACCGTACTAAAATTATTTCTGAGTTCTTTTGAAATATTGTTTTAAAGTAAACTTAAAAACAAACATTGAATTAAAGTGCAGCGCACATAATATTTTTGGTTTTGCTAAAGTAAAAGCTTTATTTAAAACTTTAAACTCTTTTGAATTTTGAACTTTTTAGATGTTTCTTGTATTATATAATTTATTTCTTTAATTAAATTTAAAGTAACTTTTTTGAATATGTTAACAAAATCTTAAGATACATGATATTAAAGCCATTCAGGCAGACGACATTAATTGTCATGTCCTTAAATACCCATAAAGTCAAATTGAAAGAATAATGTAATAATCTAATCTTAATGCTTTCCCTATATTGAGCAAGAAAAAAAGTAGACCATAGCCGTCGAGTAGACAGTAGACTGTTTATATCTTTCCCCTTAAGCGGACACCGCTCTTAAGCGGCTCTTAAGCGGACAAATTTCTTGTCACCGCCAGTGACCCCTTAAGAAAGCATTCACTGTATACTTTTACAAAGTACATATGTTATATGTACGTATAGATAAAATTTAGATTCTTAATTTTTTTTAAACTTTAAATTTCTACTTACGATCCAGGTGCTTTTTCGAAATGTAATATAATTTTTTTCTCATGTACTTCACACAATCGCATAGAGTCTAAACGTGGCGACGAATAAAAATACAACATCTTTGGCAGTTTTTCGTCAACATTGTGAATGAAATCTAAGATAAAAAATGTAATCAATTATTTGTGATCAAATTTAAACATTCAATTACATTTTAATGAATCTGGTCGGCCTTTCTGAAAAGTCTCTTCTGTCTGACCGTTCAAAAAAACAAACTTAATATTTGTCAATAGATCTGTACGATTTTCATACCAGTCCCAGCGTATTTCTGGAACTTCGTACTTATCATCTGAGAAAAGTGTCACCTGTTTAATTTTCCCATCTGGCTGAATGTAATTTGAGAACCTTTCGTAAAGAACACGATGATAATAAATAACCTTGTGAAGATTTGGATATCTTTCATCGAATTCCTTATCACCAATGTGCAATTTTTCCACCCATGATCGACCCATATCCAAATGTTTTTCGACAGAAAGTTTTTTTCCTTCGTCAATTAGATTTTCGTCAGAAGATACTTCTTCAATTCGCATCTCGGGTGGTTCTCCAGCAAGCAGATGTTCCCATTCACTTGTTGTTCTAAGGTCCCACTTTAAATCACGAATGCTACAAGTTTGTAAGTTGACATAATAGTTTAAATGGTTCCAGATACTTTCGATGTGTATGTAAGATTTCGATGAAACATCATGCTGAAAGCCAGTGGAGGGTTCGATAAAGGTTGCACTTGGTGGAGCATCAACTTCATCGCCATCTTCATTAATAATCTTAGTGCGAGGTTTACAACTCCACGGAGCATTGTTGATGATCACTACCCAAGAGTGGGATAGTCGATAAGGGTCGTTAAATGCTGCTTCATCTTCAAGATTCTGAAAAAAAAAGTAAAACTTAGCACAAGAACTAGAAATCTAAGCTGGGAACTAACCTCACGTGTGATTCTAGCAGCTTCCTCTTGTTCAAACTTTTCCTGATTTTCCTTTTCTAATCTCTTGTGTTCAAGGTGATCGGTCAAATGACTTACTAAATCTGGCTTAGGTTTAAGCTTGTATTTTTCGTTTCCTTTAGTTTTTGAAATTGTATTTTCTTCCTCTTGATCTTTTGCGGGATCTTGATCTTCTGGCAATGAATAGATAACGTTTCGTTGATCATTATTGACAGTATCCAGTTTGGCCGATCCAGATACCACCAAAGCTGGAAATCCGGCTCCAATCAACATACTGCATAGTAAAGTAGCCATTTCGAAGCTATTTCCGCATCGACGTCGGAGTAAAGTTGAAGGCGACACCAATCTTGGAGGCTGAAAACAAAAATTGAAAATCATACTACTTATATAGATGGATAGATTTCTTTTATAAAAACGTCCTAGATACTTCTATATATTAATCAATGATAAAAACTGTCATAAAACTATGCTGTTTGTCATCAGCGAGTTTATTAGTGTTCAAGAACAAAAGTATTCATTTGCCTTTGATGCTTCGTTTGCATTACAAATAGCGGCGCGACAATGCGTCAAACAAAAGTCGTCCTCGAAACAAATAAAAAAAAACAATAGCTTCTCACTTTGTGTTTTGTTTTTTAATAACTTTATGCGCTATGCTAGCGAAATGGGTTGAATGATAAGTTCTGGTAGCCACAACCACCATCATGATTCTGCTGCCACCCACTCCCTTTACCTTCTCATGATATTTCCCTGAGAAGAAATTAAAATATATAAACAGGCAAGCACTCACTTTACCGCAAAGCAACAACAACTATACAACAAACGAAATGTAAAATAATGATGAGTACAGAGTGCACTTTGAAGAGACATTATTTGTATGCACCTTTTATGCCTATGCACTGTGTACCGCTATTGCTTCAACTACTTTTGCATTAGATGGCTTTTCATTAAAAAAAAAAAGTAATTGTTGTTTTGTTGTTGGTGTTTGTAAAAACGGTTTGTTTGAAAAGGAAATTAAATGTGCTCTTGGTCGTCGAGTCACAGGATGTTTACGCAATGGATGAACTTAACAATATTTTTGATAATTTGAGAAATTTTGTTCTAACATTTAATTAAAATTTTGAACAACAAAGCGTTTTTCGTGGGATCATTTTTAGAATCAGCTTTTAAACGGTACCTGTCACAGAACCGTCTTAGGCCTCAAACAACAAGTCTCTCCAACAAGCTCTGTTCCTAGCTATAGCCGCTTCCCAATTTCGCACCGCAAGTTGGCTGAGGTCGTTTTCCACTTGTGTGCGCCATCTATTAGGGGGTCTTCCAATACTGCGTACACCATCTGGATTGGACACTAAGACTCGTCGGGCTGGTGCGTTGGTGTCCATACGCTCCACGTGACACAGCCATCTCAGCCGCTGTGTTTTCATCTTCTTGACCAGGTTAATATCGCTATTTAGCTCGTCGTTGAAACTTTTTCTCCATACTCCTTGGATACACACAGGACCAAATATATCTCGAAGAATCTTTCTCTGAAAGCAGCCAAGTAACTTTTCATCCGAGTCTTTTAAAGCCCATGCTTCCGCCCCATACAGAAGGACTGGGATGATCAAGGTCTTATATAACGTCTCCTTGGTTCTATGAGAGACGGCTTTATTACTTAAATGCTTTCTCAGCCAGAAGAAACAGCGATTGGCAAGTGTAATCTTTCGTTTAATATCCGCACTGATGTCGTCCTGCGTAGTAGGTAGACAAAGTCTTGACTACTTCAAAATTATATCTATCCATCGTAATGTTTTGCCCGAATCGACGTTGATAGCATAAACTTCGTTTTGTCTTCGTTAACAGCCATTCCCATTTTTCACCAGTTACAGCTCGCTTATTTCAGCCGATTTTGTCTATGTCATCTGCATAAGGTAGTAGTTGAAAGGACTTTTGATAAATTGTACCAGTGGTGTTGACTTGCGATTTTCGTACAATTGCTTCAAGAACGATGTTAAATAGGTTGCATGATAGCGCGTCGCCTTGTCTTAGACCTTTCTCAATATCAAACGGTTCCGTGGTGTTCTTACCGACTTTGACAAAGCAGCGACATTTCTCCATCGTCATCCTGCACAAGCGGACGAGTTTGGCAGGGATATCAAGATACGACATGGCTCTGTACAGTTCGTCTCTATATCCACGCGACCATACGCGACTTTGAAATCGATAAAAAGGTGGTGTGTATCGATCTGGAATTCCTGGGTTTTTTCCAAAATCTGTCGGAGTGTGAACATTTGATCGGGGGTTTACTTACCTGGCCTAAAACCACACTGATAGGGGCAAATCAGATCATTTACAAGGGGTTTTAAGCGATCACACAGCATAGCCGAAAATATTTTATAAGCTACGTTTAGGAGACTTATTTCTCTGTAGTTGGTGCAGGTTAGGTTTTGAAACTACCTAGGTATATTTGTTTCCCCAAATTCTATTTTTATAGAAAAAAATACGATCAATTTGGAAAAAATTAAATTATGCCGACTTTTATATATCTAAATGTTCTTTTATTCCATAATTTTTTTTTATAAAACCTTGCACTAGCCAAACCAATCAGACTTTCTGGTTATAATAGTGTATTCCAAACTAACTTTCGTGCAGTGACAATAGCTGCTATACTGCTTAGAAAGTTGCACTATTATAAAAGCTGATATCACATTTTTCATGCGAAAAAATATGTCACCAAAATTAAGGTAAAGCTTGCAGTTTGATGTCACAGAAAGCTGAGTGCTCTTGGGAGGCAGTGCAGCACGACAATAGACAATAGATGTTGGCTTCCTGGCCACGTTAAGATATGTATGAAATTAAATCAAAGGCGCAACTAGTTGGACAAACTTGCTTTTGTGGCAGATTACTGTCACATTGCTTAGCATATTTAACAATGAAAATAGAGCTTTTTATCATGGTATTTCACTATAAAGGTCGCGACATCATCGTTGGCAACACATTAGTCGTACAAAATTTTATCAAAATCTATCGTATTTTTTTCGAATTATAATTGAATTGTCTCTGTTACGCTTGTATGGCAGGTTCCGTTATTTTCAAACCTAGGATACAAATCAAAAATACGCATATAACTCTAAAAATACCAGAGTACCAAGTTCGAAGAAAATCCGCTCAACTCTTTAGGCTGTAGTGTATAGGTGTGTATAGGCTGACAGACAGACAGACGAGATTTCGGACCTACTTTTTTCGTGTTCCACTATCATTGTAATGTCATGTTTAATTAATATCTCAAAACTTTTTTTTTACGAAAACTTTTTTCTTACAAATTCAAAACCTATAATATATAACCGCAAATAAAAAGCAGACGAACTATGGCGAATAAAATCTTCACTTGATCTTAGCCAACAAGACGTAACGATCCAATCCTGTAATTAAAAACAGACCATCATAGGAATATAAACCAAATTTACCTATAGCTTTAAGAAAATTGAATTATAACTTAAATGAAAGGAAGAAGGTATAAGCATTGCTGAAATATCAATGATGTTGAAGTTACGAGGTTAACTAATTCAGCTTAACTTTATTCTACAAAGTGAAAACTTACCCATCACATGCTCAATGTGAAGATATTTTTCACTTTATGGGAAATTCTCTAAAAAATAAAAAGGAATGTCTTTGGAAGCGATGTTTTAACGCAAAGTCAAATTATACTTTTGCTTAACAATATGGAAGTTAAAAAGAATACCGAAGATGTCAAATTAGCCTACAAATCCACAAAGACGCTAGCAACGCTTTTTAGCAATTTAAAGCAAAAAACAGAGAAAGATAAGTGCACCGATGTGGTATATAAAATAAATTGTCTAGGCAACGAAAAAGAAAATTGTGACCTATGCTATGTACTGTAGGAACTACAAAACAATTCCTGTGTCAAAGAATTTCAAATCACAAATCCGACATTAAACTTAAAAGCAGCGGGAAGACAGCACTGGCTTACTACAGCATAGAACGCAGACATAAGCCAGATTTTGACACGACGGAAATACTAGAAACGGAGCGACATATTTCAAAGCGGTACACACTAGAAACCCTCCATATCATAAATAACAAAAACAACATGAACCGCAAACAAGACTCACAAAATATTTCATCACTGGGAGGAAACCATGACAAATCTTTATTTTGAAGTGTTTAAGTAAACTTTTTCTAATGTTCCGCTATAAGTGTATAATGTTTATAATTGTTCATTCCATTTTGTTAATAAAAGATCCCCTGAAGAAGATGGCAACCACCATCGAAACGTTGCGAAAGAAATGAAATCTTTGTTTCATTTATAAAAACATTGCGACCAAAAAAGCCGAAGAAGAATAAGCACAATATTTTCAACTCACACGGTTAAAAATTATATCAGTACTGCAAACTAGCTCATCTCTATAGAAACAAAATTATAAATGAAAGTTTTTAAGATAGTTAATTATGAGCAACGAGCGAAATGTAATGTTTACTTGGACTATAGGCCGCTAAACGCATTAATTTTGAATAATAATTCTGAAAAGTCCACTTAAAATTAAAATAAACTGATGCTAACTCTTCTACTTGGTTGAATATTCTTAACATAAAAAATAAACTTTTTAAATTAATTTTCATATAAGTATTACAGAATTTGTATACTTATTTATTACTTGCGGTTATAGGTACTACTCGTATAAGGCAAGTTTTGTATTCGAAAAAAAAAGTTTTGAGATAATAATCAAACATGACATTACAATGATAGAGTACACGAAAAAAGTAGGTCCGACGATTCTGTCTGTCAATCTGGATGTATCAAGACCAACAGCCTGAATGGATGGGCCGATTTTCTTCAAACTTATTGGTACTCTGTATTTTTAGATCTGAAAATAACGGTACCTGCCATTATAACATAACAGATAATTCAATTTTTCTGGAAAAAAATACGATAGATTTTTATAAAATTTAACATGACTGAGTTTTTGAAAACGGTGAGGTTTTTCGACAAAAAAATTTTTTCTACTACATTTTTAACGGTTCTTGCCATACCAGCGTTTAAGACAATTCCATTTTTCTCGTAAAAAAAACGATCGGATATTGTAAAATTTCGTACGACGGATTTGTAGCCAAAGGTTGTGTTTTTCATTTTTTCAGAATAGGTTTACATATTAACGGTACCTGGCAAATAAGCCTTAAAAACAATCCAATTTTTCTCGTAAAATATACGATCGATTTTGATAAAATTTTGTGTGACTGATTTGTTGCCATTGACAAAGTTTTTCGTTGGAATTTTTTTTTTTAAAATCAAATAATTAACGGTACCTGTCATATAAATTCTATAGAAAATCCGATTTTTCTCGAAAAAAAAAATACGATCGATTTTGATAAGATTTTGTGTGAGAATCATTTTTTCAAAATCACCTTATTAACGTTACCTGCCATTAAAACGCTATAGAAAACTATTTTTATTTATAATAGTTTCTTGCTTAGTATCCTAAACCAAAGGTTAGTAATCTTACATAAGATCAAGTTTGTCCGACCCAGTCGTGCCTTTTATTTTATTTCTTTGTCAATTATGATTGTTATTATTATTTAAATTGTTTAATGAAAATTATTTAGGCAGACGGCGCAGTAAGGTCATGCTTTATGTTTTTTTCTAAACTTTGTTATCAATTTTAACTAAATGCTTATTAATAAAAACGATCTAATCTAAATCTATTAAGTATTTAATTTTGCATTAAAAAATTCATAAGCAAAATTTTCGTTGGACTCGAGATATGAGACTACGAAAGTTTTGAGTAAAGCCCATAGTCCAGGCAAAGATGTTCATCATTTCCAAAATTATTTCAACCGTATTTTCCAAAAAAATAAACTATTTATTGATAACAATATAGAAGACGAACATCTACAGTAATTTCGAGAGACGTAAAATATTTTGTTGCCAAGTCATTTGATTCCAAAGAATCAAATCCGAAAATGGCACACGATAGAAAACGACAGTACCGTTGCGACGAAGTGAACGTCGCGTTCACAAAGTACCTACTAAAAACCTGAAAAGAATTGATAATCAATTTCGATTGAAATGTAGACATTATTGAAGATATTTTATACTATGCTTCACACGTAAATTTTACCATATGAAGAAGATATACATTAGGTACATAAGACATACCTTCTCAATTTCCGGATCCGGGGTATGAAGTGATCCAACATTTCTATAAATAATCATTTATACCTACTTATTTTATATTTGATATTTGATTAAATTAAATTTATAAAAATTGGCAAGTAATGTACCATACACACCGTTGTGTAAGTACCTACCTATCTCATTTTCTTTTTGCTAAACATTTAAATTCCAAGAAGTGTATATCCACTACATCATCATACTAAAGTTCTGCAATATTAATAGCACCTCCAGAACGCAAATGAATATCGGCTTTCCTTTTTGTTTTATCATTTTTCCATTGCACATTTCATTCGAATTGAGTCGAAAAAAACAAAAAACAAAATAGAAAAACAAATTAAAATAAAAAAAAACACTAAATTATAAAAAAAAAAAAATAAGGTCCACCTAAAACAGAACAACCCATTGCAGCGTCATCATCGCATCCCGTAATCGTCCTCCGAAAAGGGGTACCAGCAACATCATAAATATAGCGCAGCGCATTTCCTTTTGAGTAATCATTTCTTTTGAGTTCGTCGTCCATATCCACTTTGCATCAAAAATAAAAAAAAAAACTTACAACCAAAGTTGCCAGCAAAAAAAAAAACTACTTAAATAAACCAAAAGAAAAAATATATACCGAAGGACGACGAAAATACAAATCGCAACGCAAACGTCATTCAAAAATAAGAAAGAAAAAAAAAACCAAAGAAATCTGCAGCTGTAAAAAAGAAAAATATAATAATATTCATCTTCCATTGCACATGAATCAAAAAATGGATGAAAGGCAGCCGCAATATGACAATTACAACGGATTGACTGCATCCTTTTCTCGAAAATTCTTTTATTTTATGTTACTGGTCCAGGAATTACATCAACATCAACAGTAAGCAGTCCTTAGAACATACGATCCGTAAACGCTTCAGATTAATTCAAGCGGACCGTTTGCCAAAAATTTCATATTTCTAATCAGAAAAATATATAAACCCTATTCTCACCCCTATTCACTTCATATACTGCGGCAAAGAAGGTATGATGACAGTGATTTTGTGTGTTCTACCTTCGAATAAGCACACATGGTGAAACAAAAAAAAACAGAAACGAAACAAAAATCCTTTAAGTTAAAAAAAAAAAAAACAAACTATAAACAAAAATACCCGAAGGATACTTATCAACTACAAAATACCCAACCTCTGTCAGGACATGCATTTTCTCTATTTTAACTATCAAATAATTTCCACTCCCCCTTCGCTCCCAAGCATATAGAGCTGAAAACAAAAAAAAAACGGGAACGAGTATGTGGATATGCAAAAGAACAAAAACAACAACAAATAAGTATTTCACAAGGTCCAGTTGAATCATCTCCATCAATCCCCCTTCTTTTTATAGAATATTCTTTCTGGGGCCAAATTCAGTTGAGTGAGGGTGCAAAAAAGGACCTCAACGACCAACGACGGACGTCGACTTACACATCTTTTGGGTTTCCCTTGTGTGGGACTTGAGAGTTTTTCAGGTAGTTATGGAAGCTACATATGCAAAGTATTAAAAACCCTTACCCGAGCCTTTGGCTTTCCAACAATATGACGATGTTATATAGAAATGGAGAAGCAGCAGTTTGAAAACACCCCGTGAGCGCTATTTAGACCGGGCTAACTCAAAACCGGACTTTTCTATACTTTTATCAGAATTATTGGATGGAGTAGGTGTAGCTCCTGATGGTTTTACCCTTTCTCCGATTTGGTCTATTGTAAGGATTTCTCTGTACGAAAAGTTTCGTTTTTTTTTTCTTCGTTTTTAGTCGTCGAGATTTAGTGTGTTTAGTTTTAGTCGTTAAAAGAATATTTCTTGTTCTTTTTCATCACTGATGTGCTCGTTCTTCTGTTATGGTGCAGCTTCCTTTTTGAAATATTCTACATGCCTGATGTGCCTTTGTGTTGCTTAATTTTTCACTCATATGGGGCCGAGGATATTGTATGAATTTACCCTTTAATTTGTCTTATACTCATCCTATCGTAATGTTAAGAGAGGAGCTTTTATAACTGCACTGATAAGAGTTCGACGGTGAGTGAACTTACAAAGTATATATATAAAGTTAGACTAATCAGATTTGAGATAAAAGTATTTACGGGTAATGACTTCTTACCTACTGGGGATGGGAGTCAGTTGTGTAATGTAGAATGGAACAAATTTTGTGAGTTTTTTAAAGGTTGGTCTTGAGCGGGGAAAAAAGATATTAATATAATAAGGGATGATAAACGATATGAATAAAAGGCAACAATAATGCAGCTTTTATATTTAAAACAGAAGAGTTGCATGCAGCTACAATCGAAAGTGGATTTTTAAAATTTGTAATTAGGGAAGGTTCTTAATCCAAAATGTAGTAGAATTTATTTACACTATTCACCCGTATAAGGAAGTATATCTTAGCAGTTAATCAAACAACAAATATAGGAGCAAGACACTGTCGAAAACGCTTAAACAGTTCGCAAATTTTTTTTAAATTTCAACCATTATGGAAGTCATTGGCAAAATTATTTGCACAATGCATTTTTTATATTAAGTTTCTTGAATGAAGTGATGGTATTACCGTTACATAATTTAATATTTTATATAAATTTTTTTTTTCTGCATATCTATTTGCAGCACTTTAAATGAATTCGAACCTAAAAAATATTACTTCACGAGCTGTTACCCGGCGCGTTGCTGCCGCAGAAAAAACAAGGGAGAAAACATTGATTTTGAAAGAGTAATTATATTCCTATTGGTCCAATATTTTGCAAAAAGCTTTTTAGCTCATACATATAAGAGTTTTCAAAAAAGCAACCCGAGCTCTATCTTTGCGATTATTTACTTCATAAGTTACTTCTTACAACAGCAGCTATTTGCCAGTGAAAGTCGCGCTAAAATCGGTCCAGTAGTTTCTGGTCGGTTCATATATAGGAATATGCGAAAAGAAGCGACCAGAGCGCCACCTAGGGAGCCCCAGTGACATCTAGAGGCTAATTAAAAACAACCTTAGGCACTCTCGCAACATCAACTATCTGTAAGTGGCAAGTTCCGTCAAAATCTGTCAAGCTAGTTTCTGACCGGGCATATAAAAACTATTTTTCTAGAAAAAAAAGTCTCGTCAAAATCGGTCCAGCCGTTCTCGAGATTAGCCAGGACAAACAGACAGACAGACAGACAGACAAAAATTTTAAAATTGTGTGTTTTGTTTTAAGGGCTGTCGTGCATGCTTTCATATCCGCGTAGTAAAATACTGTTATTTTGACAATACAAAGAGAAACTCCATTTTTATTTATAATGTATATGTGTATGTATGTGTATTGTGTATAGATTATTTAACTTTAAAATAAAATATAATGTTATAATAAAAAATTATAATAATAGTTAATAACATTGAAATATTGGACCAACTTTTCTCTTCTACACACTCTAACTTTACTTAAATATTGACGTAAAACAAAAGTCTATAAATCTGTATTCAACATTTTTTATGTAAAATGAAAAACAGAACAATTTGTTGACTCCAAAAATATAACCTGTAAATTAAGATTTTTATTTGTTTATAACTTTGGAAACATTAAAGATACATTAAAAACATGTCACATGAAACTATTTCTAATACAGTTTGTATCAAAGCAACAGATTGTATCAAAAGTAATGCACCGTGGCGTAGTGGTTAGTGTGTCTGACTATCACCCTGGAGGGCTTGGTTCAAATCCCGAGTAAAAATATATATCGAAACTGTGTCGTTTTGAGTTGAGGTAATACTGTGGAATGGAACTTAAAAACGCACACAAAAACATGGGTTGAGAGTGAGATTACATGCATATTGGTTCTTCGGAGCAAAAAACAAAAAACAATTAAATGTACGAATGGGTCGCACGAACTTGCTCTTGTGTTCAGCAGTTCAAAGCAAAAATATAATTTTTTCGTTCCGATATATTTTTTTCCACCGTTTGACAAATGGTTGCCCTCATATAAATTTTGATCCGCTCCAAACAAGAAAACGATCTCCCCCAACTGATGCAATTCTCGACAGCTATTTAGAGATTCATTTTAAATGTGATGTCAATATTTGGAAAAACTGCATTAAGACTATTTTTTTTTTAAACTCAAAAGTTTCGATTGGCATTAGCCTTTTTAAACTTTGTTGTTTGCAGTCAAGATAAGCTTTGAATGGGGTAAGTTCATCATAAATCGAACCCTCTAATTCTTGTCTGAATGTTTTTTGTAAATGTTTTGCTTTTTTCCGAATAAATTTACCAAATCAATAAGAACACCGAATTTTTTAAAAATTTATTTACATTTGCGGCATTTTGCTGTAAATCAGACAGAAAATTGTCAAAAATAAAATTGCATTTGTTGACTCTAAAGTGGTCTCTTCCGAGCAATATCACGTCTTCTGTTTTTGTTTCACTGTCGTATATTTTCCTTCGTTTTGCTCCACATGAATGAATGAATGAATAAATTTAGGGGTTGTGGTGCACTGCGACCTTTAGATCTATTGTGCCCCCTTTACTAGGGCTGGATGATTGACTCATTCTACAGCTCTTCCTCTATCTTAATATCTTTAAGGAATGATAGTATCTGGAGTACTTGTAGAGAGGGTAATTCGCTCTCCTCTATCTGGTAACTTCCCAGATGTTTTATTCTTTTGTGCATTATCGCCCCACACTTTCCTAGAAGGTGATTTGGCGTTTCTTCTTGGTCGTCAGAGAATCTGCAGGTTGCACTACTGGATATACCTATTATGTGTAGGTGTCTTTTAAGTTTGCAGTGACCACTGAGGAAACCCGTTAAGATTCTAAGTTTGTTTCTACTCAGGTTTATACAAGCTTTAGATCGCTTCTTGGTTAAAGTTCCCAAGAAGCATTTAGGCTTGTCAGAGTTTAGGGAGTTATTTCCAGTTTTTGGATCTTTTTGCCTCCTCTTCCGCTTTGATTTGATTTTTTATCACATTTTCACCTATCGCGTAATAGGGTTCCGGCCCAATCATGGGTGCCACTGCCCCTGCCTTAACCAAAACATCAGCTTTCTCATTTCCCTCAACTCCAACATGTCGTGGGACCCAGTATATTGTTACAAGGTTGTTTTTGCATAATTTATTGATTTCGTTTACACTCTCCCAAACCAGCTTCGAGCTGATTACGCAGGAATTTAGTGATTTGAGTGCAGCTTGGCTGTCTGACATTATGGCTATATTCTGGTTCCGGTAGTTCCTTTCAATGTTTATCTGCGCACATATTCTAATTGCGTTTACTTCCGCTTGGAATATGCTAGAGGACTTACCCATTGGTACAGAGCATTTGGTTTTTGGCCCAAAAATCCCTGCGCCAGTCCCTTCGGCAGTATTTGATATATCAGTGTACCATTTGATGGCTTTGGTATTTAAAAGGTAGTTCTCATTTTCTCCTGCCCATTCTTTTTTATTGCTTAACTCAGTTCGAAATTTTTTTTTTCGAACTGACAAGTGTTGTTGTGCTCTACATTTATATCAAAAATATATTGATTTAATTTACCAATGGATTTCATAAGTTGCATTGGACACACTCATACATGTACGAAAATCGAAACATCACGAATCGGAACAATACGTGAAGAAGGAAATAATGTCATGTTAAAATATTAGACCATCTAACTATAGTAACCGTCACGGCGCGCGCCACCATCTGTCAAATGTTGTGTGATTGGTTTCAGTTTCGGTTCGTTTCACGATTTTCATCTCAAAACTTATCAGAGGTGACGCAAACGTAAACTGCAATAATTCAACTTAAGGGGCTGGTTATAGCGATCAGGAAAAACTATCAGGAAAAGTAGAAACAAATGAGAACAGGATTTTTTTCATGATTTGCGTTTATAGCGATCAGGAAACATGTGTCAGTGGACAGGCGTTTTCCTGATTGAAATGCACACGAAAAACTTTTCCTGGCAGAAATCTGTCAGTGGAACAAGTGAAATTGAACTCAAATAATTGGAATGATTTGTTTCAATTTTTTTAAAATGGCAGTCAGCTGATACGAAAAATGAGATTCAATCAGGAAAATAAATATATGCATTTTTTACAACAAATATTTGTTAAATTGAACATTTTTTTAGCACAAAAAATTCTCTGAGTTATTTGTAATCAGTAAGTGTAACATTTTTGTTTTAAATCAGATGAATTCATGGCTAATTATCGACTTCAACATTTTTCCTGATTCATTTTCCTGATCGCTATAACCGGCCCCTAAAAGGAGAAGGTCGATAATTTGGACAGCTACCATTTAAAATGCGCATACATCATAACTACTTTGACTTTTTTTGTATTCATTTTGACACTTAAAGAATACAATTTTGTACTTATCACATTTAAGAATTTATCAAAACTCATGGCTGTTAATTGAAAACTATCAAAAACACAAACTTGATGAAATCCTCAAATTTAGAAGTCTTTCCGTCATAAAGCCCAGCCTAAGTCTCAGAATTTTTCCTTTAGCTATACTTGCCGAATTGAATTCCTTTTTAATCTTCACTAAAACACGCCTTTGTTTGAATTACTAATAAATTCCTTCCGGAGTTCTGTTTTCAGATTTCGATATCACGATGTCCTTTCCTTTTATATATTATACTCGTTGGTATATGGATATAACGAATCTCAAAGTTAAGGTTGCCATAGTTGCTTCAATTGCTTTGCCTGGCAACGGAGTGGTCATTTCAATCTCTTCGCATCCTAAAGTGGATCTAAAGGAGGATTTCTACGAAATACATAGCTACGGTTGCTGGACTTAAATTTCTTCATATTTTCATTCCTCTTGGTATATCAACTAACTATATGCCCTTCCCACCTCAGGCTCTATATCTCTCACATAAAAGACAGAAATATACGGGCGAAATTTATTTACATGCGAATTCTCAAGGATATGCACCATAGAAATGATTATATTGCACAAATGCACATGCATATAGGTATAGGGTAAGAAAGGGATTTTAGACAAAAACAGTATCAGCAAGGATGTTGTTCTGTTGAAGAAGAAGAATAAGAAACATAGCAGCTGCAGAATTGATAAGGACATTTTAAGAGGAGCAATGCTAACCAAGCAAAAGCTCAACAGAACTGGTCCTACTTCACACAAAATGCATTGCATATCCTCGAGACTCATTCCGAATGTTGTTGGTCAAAACTTATTTCGTGAACTATTTCTAAAGATGAAGATGAGCAGCAGGAACACACAATTTCCAGGGATGTATCTATCTTAAGTTGTTCAGGTGGGAGTTGACTATAGGAATAACTGTTGTTACAAGTATACTTATACCTGGTTTGATTTCGTCAAGATGGCTACCACGCGGTGATTCTGTATTCAAACCCCATCCCTTAAGGTGTTGGTCACCCCCAAAGGAGAGTGGGTTAAGAGCAAACAGGCAAAGAAGAAGAAGAAGAAGAAGTATTGTATTCCTCATATCGTTCATCGTCATCGTAGTCGTTGTTGTTGTCCTCCTGATGCTGTCCAGCATCAAGCAGTTCTGTTCTATTTCATTCTCTTATGCAAACTTTCAGAACGGATGCATTCAAGAGAGAAACTCATGGCACCAGCATCAGAATCAGAATCAGCATCAGCTTTAGCAGCATATAGCCTTTCGTTGTCCGCTTGCCAAAAGGATTTCAGTCCACTTTCTCATTCCCTAAGACGTACCGTTAAACTTCCTCAAAATTGGTGCACAGTATAACGTGATGGTGGACGTTCGTCGTGTTTGACAATATCCCTGGCAACGGACAATCCTCCTGACACCATCCCCTTATACGACGACGATGAACGAGGTGGACGATTTTGCTTACTCACTCATTTACTAGTTCGAATTGCGAATGTCGATGTATGTCGCTATCCTTCTATTCTCGTTCTATAGTCAGTGTCGTTCTTGCTGTAGTACCAGTCGTGACTATTTGCCGCAATAAGCATACCCACGTTTGATTTCCTAAGACCACCCACACTCGATATAATCCTGGCCATTTGATTCAGTGAAAGACTTTAGTGTGCAGCAGCACATCAAATGCATTAGCTAAAGGAGCCTTGGATCCATATATTTCTTCTTATGCCTGATGCTTGGATAGCTTTCGCATATTTTCCACCTTCTCCAGTGACCAGTCATCAGAATAAGTAAAGAGGGTACAACTCACTTGAGCACAGTGGGACCAAAATCTATTTATTATTTTATTTTTTAATCAACTAAACATCTTTGAGTATTGGAAACTTTTAACATATGATGCAAGAATACATCGACAATGCAAATGGTCAATGATAACTTATTTTGAAAGCAGTTATGTTTTTTGAAAAAAATCGAAGGACGAAAACAGCCTACTTTTGGGGAAGTAAGGCCGAAAGATCAATGTGCATTAAGCTTAACGGAAATGATGGTGGGACGTTTTTGAACCACAGAAAGGCTTAGAAACGTATTGTTTGAAGTACATTTTTTTTATCGATGATTGATGAGTTATTTGTATGGCAACTTAATAAAACAGATTTTTTTTAAATTTTAGGAGTCAACTGGTCCACCTGGATTAAAAATTAAATCTTAAGAAAATCACAGCACTGAAATAATTGGTTTAAGGAGACCACCGTTAAGACGAATTTATGTATCGAAAAGAATAGAGCTAAATAGCCTAATGTCTGGAAAACATCAGAGACCTTACGTGAACCACTTTGAAATGCATTTAAATGCCAGAGTCGTGGATAGCATCCAGCTCAACACCACAAGCAACAACTACCTGACAAATTTGGGTGAGATCAAATGGATATGCATATTATTTTCATAAACTTCGTTCAAAATTTTAACAACTCCCAGTTTCAGAAAAAGGATTATGGCTTTCAAACCCATACCCGATATCAACAAAATCACCGGGAAAGAGCGATTACCGTATTCCTGGAAGAAGTTAATGCGTCTATCCTAAGTATCCAAACAATTTAGCAAACATTCCAATTCAGACAACCCCTCAAATTACCCTGTGAACAGCGTAGAGCTTACCACTTTGGAAGAAATAACCGAGATCCAGCATGAAAACCAACCAACGGGGCCGAGCAATATATAAAACTTTTCTGCTGAAAATACTTCACGCAATCAGTGATGATCTTCCTGGAAGTCATCCTCAATAACTGCGTCAAATACAGTAAATGGAAAAATGCCAAAATTGTGGAGGCAACAACAACTTTGTCTCTGGGTATAGACCTGTCTTACTCATCTCTAGCATGAGGAAAAGATACTGGAAATAAAGACATATATAAAGACATTTTGCAGGCATAGTTCGAAATATGAAGTTTGGATTCCGGGAAAAGCACTCCAATATGCATCCATTGCTGAAATTTTAGCACAACGTCGCCGACTATAGAAGACCTAATATACATAAACTTTTCTCACTCAGTTTTCCAAAATACACTAATAGTCCAGTCAAACTAATAAAAATAAACCAAAAAATTCGTGTAGTTCCAATTTTTTCGGAAATGTGTAGGGGGCGTGGTTAAAAGAGATCTTCTCACGCTTGCATCATCATATTTCGAAGACGGCGCGTCGTACAAAAAAAAAAATAAAAATATAGCTGATAAAATTTCCTACAATATGCCACTGCTGCGTGAATAGGGGGTGATAAGCCCCCCTTCATATTTATTTTTTCATACGATAGTTTTCTTCTCTTGAAACAATTTACTTGCTTTAACCTATGTGTGCATGTGATGGGAATCCCCACAACCTACTACGTAGATATTTTTTATACTGCTACTTTTTAATACGTACTAACACTAACAAATGCTGAATCTTTTCACCAATTGAAGGTTAATTGACATTTAAGCATATATTCTTAAGGGAAATTTAATTCTCTACAGCTTTTAGATTCACAACTTTGTGCTTAAAAAAATGTGAAAAAAATCCCAACAAGAAGTTTGACGAAAAACCATATTTTTTTAATTTTGCATCTTTTTCCAGAGAGGATATCTCAAAGACGGTTCTGTTTTGCAAAATAATGTGTGGTAACAAATTGTAAGAATTTTTATCAGCTACATTTTCCAACCTGATTTTTTTTTTTGTCGCACCGTCTCCGAGATATGCTAATGCAACGGTGAGATCTCTTTTAACCACACCCCCAGCACCCGCCGCACTCCGATCACCGGGGATTTTTTATTGTGAATACATCGGACCCCTCCCCCTACACCATTGACGTATTATATATGGACCGCCAGTAACCAACTTCACGCGTGTTCAAACATAACCAGGGGCGGCATCAACTACTAGCGGGGAATCGGCGTAGCAGTGATATGATTTTTTTAATTAATTATTTACTATTGAAATATTTTGGTGGAAATTGTTATCAAACTACTTCTATTTTACAAAAAAAATCCACTCCCTATTGCATGAGTTACTTACAGATGAATGAACTATCGTTTTCATTTAAACTTTAATGGCGAAATTAGTAAACGTATTTAACACTAAAATATGATGGCGTTTTTATGCTGTTTTTAGCTGGAACAACTTTTTTTGGCTGTTTGTATGAAAATTTCAACCGAATGGCGGTCCATATCTAGTACGGCAATGCCCTACACATTCCCGAAAAAATGGAACTACACGAATTTTTTGGTTTATTTGTCTTTTTCAGGCTTAGTTTGACTGGATTATACTAAAGATTATTTACAACTTTATTCATTCCAGATAATTATTCGTTCAAATAGGAAACAGCCAGTAATCAATGAAAATCATCCGAGTCGGATTGGCGCAAGGATCCAAACTAGGACCATTTTTCTTCAACATCTGATCAGCCACAAGTCCACAACCCGAAAACGTCAAAAATCTTCTGTATGGTGATGAATTCTTGACCTACCTACGAGTTTAATGCTACTGATGTTTGCTGCTCGAAGAGTAGAAAAACTTTTTCTATATACTATACCAGCAATGGGGAACTATAATTTCAACTCGCCAAATCCGAGTTATTCTGTTTCAAACGACATGCTCCTTCTGGCCGACGAAGACTACGCTCAGCTTTAAATTGAAAAACTGTCAAAATATTGAATACACCAAAACGTGACGCAACTGTACTCGGTGCTGTACAAGTTTACCAACTTTTAACTTTTGACGTACAGCATTTATGACGTACAGCACTTTTGACGTACGACCAATTTTTATCAGCTGATACAAATGATGTTAAATTTGAGAAAGCTGTGAATTCTGGGCATGCAATAAGCAAAATAAACATTTTGACAACTGTTCTAGCTCCAGCTCCAGTTACATTTACAGCAGTCTAATTGTGTTAAGCCAGTTAAGCAACTTATTCCCGTCTACGCGGTTCTGATCAAAACTTATTCGTACCTTGGTTGCATCAAAATTAAGGGCGGAGTTAATCTCTGTTTGTCGGTAAGTTCTGATGTCCAAAATGTTATTTAATTGTCTCCCATCAATCGCAATGTAGTAAATTTGATTGGATAATGATTGATCCATGTATCCTATTGAATTCGGTCAAATTGCTTGACTGCTACGTTTTAACTCATCAAGTCAATCAGCGTTTTTCCGTTATCAGAGGTGTACTGTACTGTATGAGAGGACTATGTTTTCTATCAGTCAAAGTAAATATAACTGTAGAAGCTTTCCTTGGAGGTGTCGTACTTTGTCTCTGTAAAATGTAAGCTAAGTCTTGATGCTGATTGTGTCAGATATAGTTTCTAAAAGTATGCGCGCTCCGTTATGCTTTCATTTCACAAAATTTATAAATATAAACGATTGCTCTCACATTTCCACAGTGTCTATTCATGAGACTTCATATTCACCGATAGGTTGTGGCATGAGTTGTTTCAGTCGACCATAATGGGTTATTTGGCACCAATATTGATGCATTGAAAGAATATCCAAATATACCAATTTGATTCGTCGTAAAAATTAGGACTGCTGCAAAATAAAAAAGCATTATAATTACGCGAGCACTTTTTCATCTATCACTTTCTGAAGATCTTTTTATCTGTTCTGGATATATCCACTTTAATTCCGCCCTCTATAAATTCACTTATAAATTTTACATTTAGCATTTATTTCAGAAAAAATCAAAACCTATTCGAAGCCAATTGTTTTGGTCAGCTACATTTTCCGGTCCACTTTTCGACCTCAATGTATATACCAGCACCAAATAATCAATATCGTCTTTATTTGGAAGGAGTAGATGATCCACCAAAACCATCAGCACAAAACCAGCAGCAGTAGCGGCGACCGAACAGACATACAGCGGCAAAAGCAAATCTTGCAAACATCAAAACGGCTATAACGTGTATGATGTGGTGGTATGTAGATGCTGTCCACCTATATGAACATGTTTCCTCCTTATCCGCATTGCGAGTGCTGTACATGTCCAGTATCTATATCTTTAAACTTACCTAGAGCTGTCTGTATCAGTATATGACTTCGTATTTATAAAATCATTATGTGCACGTCTAAGAAGAATAGAACAACTAGAGATTCAGAGAACAGTCCAAGAGTCCAAACCACTATAGCTCACCCAAAACTTTGGTTTGGGGCAGCATCTGTTATCCGTCGTCGTATACACAAGGAGGAATGGACTTTTTAAGAGAGTGGGCATCAGAAAGGGATGCTTTTCGATTTTCTTTTTATTTTGTATCCTTTCTTGGAACGTATATGTACGTGAATATACACAATTCACTGGTCCACCACTGGGCTGATGTCCAAGCCGTAGTCGAAGCTCATGCCATATGTGTATAAATTAGAAATCGGGAAGTGTTTCTCCATCTGCAGCACCCAGGTAGGGTATAGTTGGATGAATATTGGCAAGGATATCAGCCAAGGCATATGCAATCTCTTCCCAGAACCATATCCATCGCTTTCCTGGAGGCGATATGTGTAGAAATAGTGGGCTATGAAGAACAAGAACAAGAAAAAGAAGACGTAGATGTAGATATGTAGAGTATAGATAGAACCAGAACTGAGCGCAAGGATCTGTATCTCTCTGTATGTAAGAAGGATTGTGTGAGCGCGCGCATTCAAAATTCCAGATTTTGCCAACATCCGAACTTTAACTATATGTATAGATGCACAATACAGCATCTCCCGATATAGGAATGTATGTGACCAAAGACCAATGTCCAGTTAACGGATATGCATGCTTATATATCGAATGTACACTCTAATCAACGAACATTCATTCTTACAGCTAGATCCGTAGTGGATTTTCTAAGAGCTCATTCTTCGTTGTGTCCGTGTACATGTACAATGTACATATATGTTTGTTTTAGCTACATGTGCAGTTTTCTCAAAGGATACATACTCCAATTATTTAATTTCCTTCAAGAACAAGAATAGTGGCAATCACTATCGCGCTGCCGTCGCTTTATCTGTTTCTTTTCCTTTCAACGGCTAAAATGGCTACTGACTGAAAATTGCCATCTTCCTTTATTTGTTACTAGCTGTTACCCGGCGCGTTTCTGCAGCAGAAAAAAAATAAGAGAGAAAGCATTGATTTTGAAAAAGTATAATCATATTGGTCCAACATTTTGCCAAAAGCGTTTTAGCTCATATATAAGAGTTTTCAAAAAAGCTACCCAAACGCCATCTTTGGGATAATTATTTTATAAGTTACTTCCTACAACAGCTATTTGTCAGTGAAAGTCCCTCTAAAATAGGCCCAGTAGTTTCTGATCGGTTCATACATATATAAGAATATGAGAAAAAAAGCTAACCAAGCACCACCTAGGGTCACTCCCTACAACATCAGCTAAGTGACAAGTCTCGTCAAAATCTGTCGAGCATAGTTTCTGACCGGGCATAAAAACTGTCTTTCTAGAAAAAAAAAGCGACCTGAGCGCCATCAAGGGAGTAAATGAAATGGCCTAAGTTCCGCGCTACAGCATTATCTATCTGCCAGTGAAAGTCCCCTCAAAATCGGGTTATGTATGCTTTCATATGCGTGTAGTAAAATACTGTTATTTTGACAATACAAACAGACACTCACTTTTTATTTATGTGTATAGATAAAACAAGCTTACGTCACAAGTGAAAAAAGCACAACAACAAAAAGCTGAAAAAAAAACAATTTTCGTAATCTTGTATTCTTTCATTAATGGTGTGGGAGCGTGAAAAGCACTTGAACTCAGCTGTGTCGGAACTAAAACTATATATTGCCAGTTGCCACTAACCCATTTTTTTTGGTTCTTCATCGGTAATTCCGAATTTTTTTTGCGTGGTGATTGCTTCTGTGGCTGCTTGATTTGGTGGTACAAGAAAAGATATGGAATATTGTCCGTGCTTATTTATGCTTCTAATACAATAAATGGGTATGAGCTAACGAAAAAACTTAAATGTTGGTAAGATATTTCTAAAACCTTAACCAGAACAATATCTAAAAGACGAACTTTTGTTTGTGGGTGAAAATTTGAAAGCAAAGGTACGAATATATATGATGTTGAAGATATTAACATGACGTGGCAGATTATCAATATCATTTTAAACTATATGTTCATCTGATAACAGCTTATACGTTATAACCCCTAATCTCTTACAATAGTGGCGTGGCGGGAATTAAACTCAGATTGATAAAGTACAATTTGGATGCCGATTTAATGAATACATAATATGTATTCATTAAATCGGCATCACATATTATGGTGATAGAGCAAGATTTACTAATATTAATAGTTATCGATTCTGTGCCAAACTTACAGTTTAGTGAAATAAGGCCCTTTGGACTTAACTCCCACTATAATAGGAATAACAACCGCGGATTTAATTGTCATTTTGGGAAGGAATTAATGGCAGTGGGCGATGTTTCCTTTCAAAGTGGGAATTTAAGACCCGCGGACCTTATTTCACTGCCAAAGGGCACGACTGGGTCGCACAAAGTTGTTCTTGGGGCAAGTAACCTTCCTGTACACGACTGGGAAATTCGTCAACTTTTCAGTGGCAACAACAAAGCACTCACATAAAATTTTATTAAAGATCAAATTTTGTTCGAAAAAAAATTTAGACTTAAGTATTTAAAAAGTACTTTTTTCCGAAATGTTTGAATGCAGTATTAATTAAAATTAGGTGGCCTGTAAGAATAAACAATTTCGTCAAAATCGGTGCAGCCGTTCAAAAGATAGTCGGAGAAATAAGAAAACGGTTCTAGGGAAGGTACCGTTAATAAGCTGATTGTGAAAAAAAATTCAGACCAAAGACATCACCATTGGTAGCAAATCATTTTTATAAAATTTTATCGAGAAAAATAGAATTATCGGTAACGATAAAAAACCTCCGGGTTGAAATATATTAGGAATATGCCAAGTTTGAAGAAAATCGGCCCAACCGTTTAGGCTGCAGGTGTCGATGCATCCAGACAGACAGACAGACAGACAGACAGACATTGATTGTTATCTCGAAACTTTTGTTTTTACGAATGCATAACTTGACTTGTAGTACCTATAATCGCAAGTAAAAATGGAGTATCTGTTTGTAATGTCAAAATAACAGTATTTTACTACACGCATATGTAAGCATACACAACCCTTATAACAAAACACACATTTTTAAAAATTTTGTCTGTCTGTCTGTTTGTCCTGGCTAATCCCGAGAACGGCTTTACCGATTTTGACAGGACTTTCAGTGGCAGATAGATAATGCTGTAGCGCGGAACTAAGGCTATTTCATATACTCCCTAGATGGCGTTCAGGTGCTTTTTTTTTAGAAAAATCGTTTTTATGCCCGGTCAGAAACTATGCTTGACAGATTTTGAAGGGACTTGCCTTTTTCAGACAGCTGATATTTTAGGAAGTGACTTAGGTTATTTTAATAACCCTCTCTAGATGGCACTGGGTCTCCCTAGGTGGCGCTCGGGTCACTTTTTTTTCGCATATTCTTATATATGAACCGATCAGAAACTTGGGCCAATTTTAGCTGGACTTTCACTGACAAATAGGTGCATGTTGTTGTAGGAAGCAAAGATGGCGCTCGGGTAGCTTTTTTGAAAACCCTTATATATGAGCTAAAAAGCTTTTGGCAAAACGTTGGAGCAATAGGAATATAATTACTCTTTTAAAATCAATGTTTCCTCCCTTATTTTTTCTGCGGCAGCAACGCGCTGGGTAACAGCTAGTGGTAGCTTTAATCGCAAGACATGAAAACGTATAAAACTTATTTGATTTTCTTACTTTGATTTTCGAAATTTCAATTCACAAAATGAGTAATTCAATCGTATTGAAAAACATACAAATCAACTTCCATGATGAATTAAAAAAAGTAGTAAGCAGAAACTATAAAAGCCTTTTGAAAAAAGGTATTCATAAAACATCAATAATTAATATAAATTAATTGCGGAAATATAAATATGCGGAAATTCTGCATTTTGAATAAAAAATCTTATTATTATTAAAAACAAATTTTCGAATTTTATCCTGTATTTCACCAAAAATATTATGGGAACGTTAGTTATGCCGTCTCTTTTATATAAAATATAAAGATTTATATAAAATTTCATCAACATTGATCGTATTTGTTCGAAATAAATTTAATTTTCAATTTTTTTGATTTATTTTTTTTCTCAAAAATTCTTTTTTATTAAATTTGCGTGCTGCATTAATAAAGTTTAACAGTGTTTTTAGAGTATTTAATAAACCCGAATGTAAAACTAAAAAAAAGGTTAGGAAATGTTTAAAAAGTACGCGTTTTTTTAAATTTCTTTTTATTTTCATAAATCTTTGTAATTGCCATCCCAGCCCAGGCCAACAAGATCAAAATCATGTGTATGTGCGATACAAATTTCGATTCTCGTATGGTTGGAGCTTAAGAATCCGATTCAAACTTTAACACACTACCATATTCACCTCATCCAGCCTCCCTAAGTGCGTTACATAAATTAAATGCGGGATAGATTGCGATATTGCCTTGCGATTGCAATACACTGCGGTACACATGTATAGCTTTAGATGTATTGTGGTTCTATACAGGGTGAGTCATGAGCAATGCGACAAAATGCTAGGGCGTGTAGGTTGCGTTGAGACAAGAAAAAAATCGTATGGGAGGGGGGGGTCTATTCCCCTCCGTTTAGCCGGGAGGGGCAATTTTCGAAAAAACTGACTTAAAATGGGAAAAAAATTATTTAAAATCAACGGCTTCATTCACAATGCTGTGCGATACGTTTTTGAAAAGCCAATAACTTTTTCTTTCATTATGTGTTTAAATAAATCTATTCTAAAAAATAGTTTTTGAAATATTAATTTTCAAAGTCAAAATTTTGAAAAAAAAAATTGAAAAAAAAATTTCAAATTCATTTTTTTCAAAATTTTACGTAATTAAGTGCTAATTTTAATTTCAAAATTCAATGCTGTTATTAATTTTTAGTCAAAAACAGAAAACCGGATGTCAAAATGTATCTTAGTTTTTGAGAAATAAAAAAAAAATTAAAAGTAAAACTAGTAAAATCAGTAAAAAGTTAATTCGTTTTTTTTTATTATTTGATTGAAATCGGATGGTATGTAATGAAAAATAAGAAAGGAATAATTCCCTTATTACTAATTGACCTGAGCAGGTCAAATTTGGAAAACCAAAAAAAAAAGTGTTTTTCTTGGAAAAAAATACTTCTAGTTTTTCTTATTTTCTCAAAAACTAAGATACATTTTGGCATCCCGTTTTCTGTTTTTGACTAAAAATTAATAACAGCATTGAATTTTGAAATTAAAATTAGCACTTAATTACGTAAAATTTTGAAAAAAATGAATTTGAAATTTTTTTTTCAATTTTTTTTTTCAAAATTTTGACTTTGAAAATTAATATTTCAAAAACTATTTCTTAGAATAGATTTATTTAAACACAGAATGAAAGAAAAAGTTATTGGCTTTTCAAAAACGTATCGCACAGCATTGTGAATGAAGCCGTTGATTTTAAATAATTTTTTTCCCATTTTAAGTCAGTTTTTTCGAAAATTGCCCCTCCCGGCTAAACGGAGGGGAATAGACCCCCCCCTCCCATACGATTTTTTTCTTTTCTCAACGCAACCTACACGCCCTAGCATTTTGTCGCATTGCTCATGACTCACCCTGTATAGTCCCTTACCCCGGGTATACCTATAAGCAAAACAACGACAAGGATTCGTGAAGTGGGTACACGTTATTTTAAAGAGAAGCCATTCTAATGCCGGACCATCACCACAAGGAATGTTAGTCCTCCGATAAAAAAAAAGGGGTGATGGTTGCGTGGATTGTCCATTTTCAAGAAACCATTTTCCATCCCTTGGTGCATTTGTTGACCCCGGCGGGTGATGGGGGATTTCAGAGAAATGCTAATGACTATTCCAAAGCTGGACTCTACTGCCACTGCCGCTGATGGTGTATACAGATTTTGTGGACCGAAAATTTGAATAAGGTAAGACGTGTGCACGAACATATTATATATATGCGCTGTGGTCCACTCTCCTTAGCTTTTCAATCGTCGTCGTCGTCGTCGTCGTCGTCGTTGTCCTGCTTCTTCTTTTTGCTCTGAAAACTTAAAAGGACCTACATCGAATTACCACACCACTATGGTAGCAATAATACACAACTGCTCTATACGATGACGAGGGAAATTTTCTAAAGTTTCCAACAGAAAGGTTTATAGAAAATTTTCTAGGAATGGTCTTCTGGAGGCAGAACAAGAAACGGGTATGCTGATGGAGAACAAGATGAAGGCGAGTATAAGCAATCTAAAACCAAACCACACACACTGGACAAAGGTAGATGGACGTTCGTTATGTCCATGATAAGAATTTCAGCTTCTTTCTTCAATGTATTTGTGTGTTGGTTTTGATGACGTTGTATATACAATGCGTACCTATATGTTAAAATTTTCGATATTTATCCCATATTTACATCGACTTTGTATTTCTCTGTATTCTCCAGAATGTTTCAATGTATTTATTATCCTTAACAACAAAAAAATAAAAAAACACAAGTCCAAAATAAAATAAACCAAAAACGTACAAGGAGTAAATGAGCTCATGATATCAAAAACTCGAAACTTCTCTGCGATGGTTTATAGCTTCCTAAATGCCCAGTCCCAGTTTAGTCCACTCAACCCCCCATTATCCAAGAAGACCATTGTGCATTTATGAATATTGAAAAGCGATTGCTTAAAGGCTTCTCGGAAATCTTTTCCAAAAAGTAAATTTTAGTTAGTGACCGTGTTTTTTTGCAAAGGATTTCTCTAGCTTTCTCACTCCCTCTTTATTTCTCTGAAAACACATGCCCGCACTTGGGCTAACCTAGAGCTCTAGTCATGAAGTGTGGTTAAGATGGGTGTGGTGATGGTAGTTTTCTGGGATTGTTGGTTTGTGTGCATGTAAATTATTAAATGAAATCCACGAGACTGGTATTAAACAAAAGCCGAGAAGTGTACAACTTTATGCAATATCACAATATTCAAGGATCTTGTTGGTAGGTATATCCAGCACATTTATGGGTGCTGTTTAAAATTATCAGAGAAAATATTTAATATCGTTGGAAAAAATAATTAAAAAAGGTTAAAGATATAGGAGAGCATAAAGTCTTGCTACTTCAAATTCTCAGTATTTAATCTGTAACATTGAAAACAAAATTAGAGAGCTTAGAGACCAGAGAAAATTCCATAAACCTCTATAGGGACAGAAATTTCCTTTTAATATCCTAAACATAGGACTTAAAACAAAATTACAAATATTTAAACAAAAACATAGGTAAATAGTGAGATATATGTTCGTGCATTTGTTGAATAAACAAATTTATAATTAAAAGCAATTTAATTTTGAAACAAATAATACTAAAACGAAAGAGATTGGTGCTCTTGTTTTAAATTCATTTAATTTTTTCAAATCTGAAGTAGTACGGTCCAAAGCAAGTGTTAAGCTATAGAATGAATAGAAATTATACTTTTATTAAGTAGATACTTGTCTTTAAAGATATTATAGGCTCAAAATTATAGTCCATTTAACTCGAAACTAAATCAAATTTAGTTTGACACTAGTATAAAATAACATTTTGGCAATTATAGACAAGTTAAACTACACTTCATCTTTAAAGACTTGCATTAAAATTAAAATCATGAAAACCCTATTTTAATTTTGTTAGTGTCACACTTGCTTCTCTCTGACTACTGTCAATTTGTCATTTTCTATAAAACAAAAAACAAAAAACTTGCAAAACTTTTTCGGAGAACGAAGATTTTTAATTGTTTGAAGACTTTGAAAATTTTAGGAAGCTCAAGGAGTATAAAACACGAGCTCTGACCATTTTTCCTCTCGTTGGCACGTAATGAAGGCTTGTTACGATTTTCGACAGATGTTCTTAAGGAATGTTTTTTTCTTTCTTGGATTCCTCGACTTACCTCCGGCAACGGTACTACTGGTGCTACAGGTGTATTTTCTTGGTCATCAACAACAGGATATACTTTCGAGTTTATATAAAATAAATGTCTTGAAAAACGAGTTTTTAAGAATTTTCTCGTTTAGTTTTAAGTAATATTGAATTTTAATTTAAGTTAGTTTTTACGCCCAAAGGCATTTTTAATATATAGTTATAGTATAATTTAGAGCGCCCGTATGGGGCCAGTAAGTTAGTTAAGTTATTCTGTAAGCTAGTTTTTAAGGTTTTTGTCTAGCATTTAAGTAGGTATAAGTTGAATTAAAAATAAAAATTGAATTACACAAAAAAAAAAAAAAAAATACTTTCGAGTCCTTTTAATGCTTCCAAAGGGGACTTTGCAAGATATCGTAGATGATTTGAACTTTAAGTGAGCGAGAAGTATCGGATAGTGGTTGAGTTCTTTTTTCACGATAAATATTTCTAAGTTCTTAAAAAATTTAAATTAGTTTTAATTTCAAAGAGAGAAAAAATTGAAATTGAATGCAAAAACAGAAAATTTTCATTTTATTGACACATTCCGGGCTGATGACTTTGTTTTCTGAGCGAACTGTCACTATTTAAGGCGTGTTCCACACAAATAAGTTAGAGAAATGTTTTAAACCACACATTAGTTGTCAGTACTTCAGAAAGAGTCTATAATTACTTTTAAGTTAGAGAACTGTTTTAAAGTTAAAATTAAGTTATGAAGTGTGGAGTTAATTCCTTAAACTTTAGGCTGACTATAATTTTGCGCCATTGATATCAGCTGTTTCACGTTTGATTCTTATTGTTTATGTAGTGACCCTTGGCATTCCGGCTTGTATGTCCGAACACCATGGTGTAGGTTTTGACGACCTATACGATTTTTATGGCCTACACAACAAATACTTTCCGCATTTGTGTCTTCTTCACCAAACGTTTGAATTATTCGTCAAAAATAACAGAAGCACATTTACATAGTTTTGTATTCTGTTTAGGGCCAATCTTTTTAACTCTGGTTATGTGTAACCATTGGTAATTTCAGTTTTTAATCATAGATTTTGTATGTGTTCCTATGGTTACCAGCTAAAATAACAAATGGGTAAATTTAACCAACAACAGAGGCACAATCTTCAAAAGTCCATCCAAATACTCGCTTACGCCGACGCACGGTATTGACATAATGGGAAGAACAAAGCGTGATGTTAGTGGTGCTAAAGGTGGATGAAAACGCTTTAGACTGCTTTGAAAGAAAAAGTCTCCCTGTGATTTATGGTCCTACCTACTGCGTAAATGGGGAATGGAGAAGAAGATATAACACAGCGACACTGAGCTTGTCACAAAAATGAAAAGCCAAAGACTAAGGTGGCTCGGTCACATAGAGACATCAATGCTTCGGCCTTGATGGCCTTTGAATCCAACCCCGTGGGACGGTGCAGTATAGGGGGACAGCGTAGCAGGTGGCGCACGCAAGTGGAAGAGGACCTCAACCAACTTGGCGTGCGAAACTAAAGGCAGCTAGCTAGAAACCGTGCCGCCTGGAAGAAGCTTGTTGGTTGAGGACCTGGTCCACCCCGGACTGTAGCGCCACCTTAAGTAAGTAAGTAAGTAAATCTAACCAGAGCTGAAAAGACTCGCCCTTAATACAGTAAATATAACTTTGACAAATTCAGTTAAACTTGGAATATGTAGTTAACTAAAGGTGAGCCAGTATAACAAAGAAATAAAATTAATATTAGGCCATATTCATAAACGCTAGTAACTGCTTTGGAAATGTATCAGTACAAGCATTTACTAGCGTTTATGCAAATGGCAAATTAATTGAAAAATATTCAATCAAGTTAAGCAGACTTTAGCATCATTTTATTTTAAGTGGATAAACGTGAGCCAACATAGTTTACCAAATAATGAATTTACAATTTACAAATTTTGGTATTAACTTTTGTTCAATTTGATATAGATTTTTTCGAAATAGATTTGATTAAAATCGATAACACGAAACAAAATAATGAATAAAAAAACCTTCCATATGGAATTTAGAAATAACGTGCTGCAGAGAAACCAAGAGTGATTCCGGGACTAAGCAGTTTGACATACAATACGTACTCTATAAGGATATAAAAAGTCAGAAAAATAAGAAGGTACCACCTTCTGATTTTATTTCTTCTCTTTTTCTCGTTGTCCAAGTATTCTTGTACATCTTTTTTGATGGTGTTTATTGACTGCAATTGATGTTGATTATACAGGGTGAGTCATGAGCAATGCGACAAAATGCTAGGGCGTGTAGGTTGCGTTGAGACAAGAAAAAAATCGTATGAGAGGGGAGGTCTATTCCCCTCCGTTTAGCCGGGAGGGGCAATTTTCGAAAAAACTGACTTAAAATGGGAAAAAAATTATTTAAAATCAACGGCTTCATTCACAATGCTGTGCGATACGTTTTTGAAAAGCCAATAACTTTTTCTTTCATTCTGTGTTTAAATAAATCTATTCTAAGAAATAGTTTTTGAAATATTAATTTTCAAAGTCAAAATTTTGAAAAAAAAAATTGAAAAAAAAATTTCAAATTCATTTTTTTCAAAATTTTACGTAATTAAGTGCTAATTTTAATTTCAAAATTCAATGCTGTTATTAATTTTAAGTCTAAATAAGAAAACCGAATGCAAAAATTTTATGTCGTTCTCAAGAAATTAAAAAAAAACCAAAACCACCTTTTTCTAAGAAAAACATTTATTTTTATTGTAACGAAGCAATTTATTTATTTATTTAGCATTAATCTTAGTTTTTTTACTTTTTTTTTAATTGGAGTTTTATGAGAACGTAATAAAATTAAATAGTATTGGAATAACCCTGGATTAATATTATTTTCATTGATAACTTCTGAAAACTGACCTGTCAATATTTTTGCCTTGGCATGCCCGCAGCCCATGGGTTCTACCTGTTATGGGGACAATAGGGACAATAAAACCGCATTTGTTTTAATGAAAAAAAAGAAAATTGCAACGCAAGATAAATAAAAGGCATTGCAGTTTTGCTTAGTAATTATTTCAAATTTGAATATTAACTCATTAACACGTAACGATGTCAAGCTCATACACCCGAGAAGAATTAACGGACAATGCCTTTTATTTATCTTGCGTTGCAATTTTCTTTTTTTTTCATTAAAACAAATGCGGTTTTATTGTCCCTATTGTCCCCATAACAGGTAGAACCCATGGGCTGCGGGCATGCCAAGGCAAAAATATTGACAGGTCAGTTTTCAGAAGTTATCAATGAAAATAATATTAATCCAGGGTTATTCCAATACTATTTAATTTTATTAAGTTCTCATAAAACTCCAATTAAAAAAAAAAGTAAAAAAACTAAGATTAATGCTAAATAAATAAATAAATTGCTTCGTTACAATAAAAATAAATGTTTTTCTTAGAAAAAGGTGGTTTTGGTTTTTTTTTTAATTTCTTGAGAACGACATAAAATTTTTGCATCCGGTTTTCTTATTTAGACTTAAAATTAATAACAGCATTGAATTTTGAAATTAAAATTAGCACTTAATTACGTAAAATTTTGAAAAAAATGAATTTGAAATTTTTTTTTCAATTTTTTTTTTCAAAATTTTGACTTTGAAAATTAATATTTCAAAAACTATTTCTTAGAATAGATTTATTTAAACACAGAATGTAAGAAAAAGTTATTGGCTTTTCAAAAACGTATCGCACAGCATTGTGAATGAAGCCGTTGATTTTAAATAATTTTTTTCCCATTTTAAATCAGTTTTTTCAAAAATTGTCCCTCCCGGCTAAACGGAGGGGAATAGACCCCCCCTCCCATACGATTTTTTTCTTGTCTCAACGCAACCTACACGCCCTAGCATTTTGTCGCATTGCTCATGACTCACCCTGTATATATACAGATATCTTTTATCAGGTTTTGATCACTGGTCTGAGTCGAGCTCGCATATAATTCCAACACTATATTCGTATTTTGAGAGCAGCTGTCCGAGATTCAGCTCAGCAAAACAATGGACATCGGTGGAGAAAAATCAATTAATAAGTACGTGTCCATTTGAGAATGAAAACGCTGTGACCGACCGTAGTGCCAATATTCAAGTAGATTCAACTTTTCGCTGGCAAATATATTGGTGATTCTACAAAAAGTGGATTAAATTGCTCATAATTCAGCAAAATTTGTATGAAAGATAGTTCTACCTTCTAGTTATATGTTATAGAGTTATAGATCCTCTAACATTATTGAAGGCGGCCAGTCAAAAAAATAAAAAAAAAAAATGTATGGAAATTTTTTGAAAAAAAAATGTCATCAGGGAACTGAGATTTTTTTACCAGGGGACTGATAAAAAAAAATTATATCTTATAAATTATCATAATTCAATGAAAACGTTGCAAAAAGTTTTTAGTGTACAAATCTATAACAGACTAGCTGTCCCGGCACACGTTGTTCTGCCAACATCGATAATTGATGGCTCCAACTGGAAAAAGTTTGGCGAAAACGATACCTGCTGTGTTATCGGATCTATAGAAAGTTTGCCATTACCAACATCCAACAGTTGCTTAGCAAATGCTTGAGCTGAAGCATCCAAGAAAAACAATCCACTGTTTCCATAATCAATTGCCTACAATAATGTGTCGTTCACTTCCTTGTGTTGGTGGTTAAATAGAGGCACATTCGTTTTAACTGATTGATCTAATTCACCTTGGTCACGTTCACCTTCCCATTCTGGTTAAAGGCCTCATTCACTCCACGATCTGACGCTGGCATTCCTAATCTGACCAATAAACTGCCACACATTCAGATTCACATTCTGCATATGCAGAAAAATGCAATTTTGTACCTGGTTTAAATCAAACCAATCTCAAAACCTATAACTGTAATGTATCGCTCAACTCACAAAAGTTTCATAACTATCGGCTGATGGGTCGGGAATGCAAAAAGTGCAATATACAACCATACGATTGTCCAATATTTTTCCAACAATGTATTTTAACCAAACCACTCCTAAATTTGTCAAACATATAGTTTATTAATTCAAACTGATTTGAATCTGAATAGTTTGCGAATTATATATATCATGCAAAAAATGCAATTTCTAACCCTATAACTTATTAAAACATATGACAGTAATGTTTCGCACCACTCACAAAAGTTTCTTACCTCTTACCCTCTGATTTGCTGATATTTTAATAGTTATTCAGCTATTAGTGGCGGAGAAAAATCCAACAAATAAGAGACCATTAAAATCGGTTCAGCCAATGAAGTTAGTCTTATCAAAAGAATTTATCTTAAAAACTGTTTGTTGTGTAATAATAAATAATTAATAATAAAAAGTTACTGAAGGCTTTCAAAAGCGATATATTCGGTTAAAAGAACTGTGTATGAAAATATCGATAGGTAATGCATCAATAAGCTTTTCATCGAAATTTAGTTTTTTATGAAAACCATTTCCGTTGTCCGTTGGCAACAAATCAGTGATGCAAAATTTTATCAAAATTGTAGATCTTTTTCTTAGAAAAAATATTAGATTTTTGACAATAATTTATTAATATTTTCGATGAGTATCGTTATTTCAAGTACGATAACAAAAAACAAAAATTCTACCAGATACAACTAGTAAATTTAATCAAATATAACCTAAAACTGCACTAACACCTTAAATTTGATGAAAATCGGATTAAATTTTTGGGACAGTATTTAATCAAGATGTAATGAATAAAAAAAAAAGAATCAATGAATTCGAAAATAATCCACTAACGACTAACGCCTATTTATCTTCACAAAGTTCTAAATTCCCTTCAAAACTCGAGATCTAGTAAATCTCATTCTTACTGTACAATTTTGAATTGCAAATAATTAGAACTCGGGCATTTCTTCACATCAAAATATTTTTTAGAACTTGGTTCATTATATACATTAAATTTTAAGCGCCTAGAACTTGTTATTTTTAGAACATAGTTCTGGCATGTATTTTGGAATTATAGTCCTGTCAAAGCCTTCATGTTACAAAAAATATACAAATGGATTTTTTTTTTCGAACATAATTTCCCATTTCTGGTTAAAAAACAAACAAAACAAACTGTTAAAAATTCATATGTATGTTAAAACAAATTGTTTTTTTTTTTTAAATGGGAAGCTATAATGAAATTTCAACGCGCTCTATAGGGCTAACGGTATGCCTGAGAAATAAAGAACATTCATGAATTTTGTAGACAATTTAATGGTCTTTCATTTTGTTATGCGAAATTTCAGTTAAGACGCATAGTTTCCGATATGTTAGCAAGAAGTAGAAAAAAGTGCGAAAATTTATTGCAAGTCCTAAACAGAAAGGTAATCTCTTCGCAGATCATCTCTCGAATGTCCTTCACCCATTACAAGTTCAGCGGCAGATAACTGGCAATCAAGAACAAGCAACAATAAAAAATAAAAGGCACGACTGGGTCGCATAAACTTGCTCTTGTAGGCTGACAGACAGACAGACTGACAGACTGACAGACTGACAGACTGACAGACTGACGACTGACAGACTGACAGCACGAATATAATAAGACTTTGCAATATTTACCTATAATAGTAAGTAAAAATTGAATTTCGTTGTTTGTTGATATTTTTGGGTTTTTGGAGACCTACGTTATTTTCTCGAAAATTACCAACGATGGTAAATAACATTAACGGACGCATGTGGAAGTTGCCATTCGCAACAAATTCAATCATTATTCGCCTTGATTCTTATCACATAATTTGCAATGCAATCAGAAAGATTTGTTGGAAAAATTCAGAAAATTTGAGCGAATTTTTTTTTTGAAACGTGTACGTTGTTGGTTTCGTTTTGAAAATTTCATTAAGTTTTCAGACTATATTTTTAAACAAGCTCTGTTCGTATTTGGACAAAAGCATTTTGACATATAAGAATGAAAAGAACTTATTTAACTTGTTATGATAACACCCACAATGTTTAAATAAAACTAATATGATTATTTCAATAATAAATAAAGATAACTCTTTCGAATACTATTTTCGCAATTATTTTTTTTTTGTGGCAGCAACGCTACGAGTAGCAGCTATCAATAAATAATATATCAACTTTTCAATTAACTTTTAAAATGACAAACTAAATCTGGCGCCATTAAATTATCTCACCTAAAAACAATGTCAATTTATATTCATCGATCTTCATTCGTTTAAATAACAATTTATCTATCATTTAAAATAAAATAAGTCGCATAAATAACTCAAAAGAAAATGTTGTCAAAGAAAAACTTCTACAACAAGTTAAAGTCATTTAATTCACTGCTCTCTCTCTCTCTCTCTCTCTTTATTATAGAATAAGTATATGTCCTTGTTTGTCTAAGAAAAACAACTTGGAATCTTTTCTGACTTTTTTATAGTTTTAACATGACACACTTTCACCACAACAAGCACTCATGTAAAAGACAAAGAAAAATAACAATAAAAACAAACACATACTTATTTATTATAGGTATGTAGGTACTTTAATTTTTATAATAAAAATATATATGACATAGGTACATATGTATTTAAAAAAAAAACTGCAAAAATGTAACTCATATAAATCAAAGAAACAAAAAAAGAAAATAAAAGAATAATTCTCTTTTTCAATGTCAGCCATCATACATATATACAAATATTTTTCATTTAGTAGGTATACTTAAACAAAAGCAAAAGATAAACACTAGACCCGACCGGCAAAAAGAAAAAAAAAGCATCCTTCTTCCAGACACAGAGTATCTAAAGAAGCTATAAAAGAACTAAAAATGCACCCAAAGAATCTATATATACAGTAGAACTTTCTCTGGCGGCCAAAGGGACAATAACTTCTTCTCCAAAAACGGAGAAAGTTGTTCTACTTAAATAGAATAAAAATAAAAAAAAAAGAAAAATACTAACCATTGCATAGAAAATACCAATAAAACCAAAGAAATACACACAAAAACTAACTATAATGAGATTTATGTCCTTGAATCATAAAACCAATTTTTCGTGCATTAATATATAGATATATAAGGGCTATAACATTTTTACTACTTTACTCTAGTCTACCACTATACTATGTCTGCTCCTGATGATATGCCCTTTGCCAGGCAAGATGGGGTACAAGAAAGGAAACAGAGTATATAAAAATACACACAGATACATAATGTAAACACATTATGAATGTATAGTCTGGCATCTCTAACCAGCATTTTATTGTCCTAGGTTAGTTTTTATCCTTTTTTAATATAATGATATCTGTGTTGAACTTTGCTTCCTGCATACCCTCAAGCCAGTCAGAGCCACCCCTAAACTCATCCCAACTCAATGCCTGGTTTATGTGGCAATAAAAAAATTTCTTTAGCTTTTTTTTGTTTTGTTTTTGTTCGGCTACCTCCTTCGTCCTTTTATCATCATTTCAATGCTTTTGCAGTATCTTTCTGTCTGTCTTTTGGTCTAACTCTCTGTATGGCTTGCATACACATAAACCTATAAAAAGAGTGTTCTTCAGAGCTTTGATAGAAAGAAAAATACTAAATAAGGGTGTTGGGGTACAAAAAAGAGGGGGGGGTAAGTTAGGTTGTAGAAGCACAAGAAGAAGAATAAGAACGACCTTCTACTCATTGAGAGAGTCTTGCAATAAATTTTTCATTCATTCATGGTATACTCCTTAAGCCGAGGGATGATGGTGTGCCACATAAGGGTGTTGCAACATTAAAAAGGGCCATAGACCTCACTTGCCTTTCCAGACAAAGAACCCCCTGTTCGGGTTACCAGCATCATCAGTATATATCCTTCGAAGAACCATTCAATCCACAAAAGTTTACTTTTATTTTTATATACATATTATTTTTTTCTTATTTCATTTCCTTATCCTAAGACGATTTTTCCTTGCCTCTAAATGTACCCCTTGTCTCCATAGAATATCCTTTCTGACATTGAGAGTGTTATTTGGAAGAGGAAAACTTCTTAAAAGAGAAACAAACTTACATAAACCGTTTCCAATGCACACCAGTTTCCAGAGTCACATCATAACACTGTGATAATAACCACATATAGATACAATTGCTACACAGAAAAATGTAAAAAAAAAGTAATACACATAATAAGGAAGAAACAGGACCTCTATGTTGGGAACGGAGAAAATAAGTAAGCTTGACAAAATTATATATTATTATGTCCTTTCGGTTTCTATAAAGATCCATAAGAGAGCACACACAGTAACTGGCCACTGCCGTAAATGTTCATTCTTTTATTTTTCTACATATTTTTTTTTTTTTCAGAGATTCTATATTCTAGATTCTCTCCCTTCGTCGACTTTCAAAAAGAATTTCATTCATTTTTAGTTTTTTCTTCTTCTATGTTCCCACACTTAAGCTATTATATGTCCACACTACCATTTAGTAATTTAGGGGTGAGACTCTACCTCTTGACCCCACGAAACCCCATCCTCTCCTATAGAAGTTCTTGTAAAAAAGAAAGAAGACACAAATTCAAACAGAAATTACTGAATTAACCTTCAATGAAAGGGAATGGAGAAATAGAAAATAAAATATAAAAAGAAGAATATATACTTATTCTGTTACAAAAAATAACAAACGACAAAAAAAAAAAGAATCCTTTCAAGGACTTAAAACGAGCATTGGGGTAAAAATGTGAACGAATATAAAAATATAAAAGCTTCATCCTATACCACCACATTGCAATATTGAAAGTAAAAGTTTAAAGTTTTTTTATTTCTATTGTACCGTCAGGATATAAGAAAATAAATGTATACAAAAAAATGGATAAAGGAACTATTAAAACTCGGTTAAAAGTTATTAAAGAGTCATTTTCGTCACACATATGACCGGTAGCTTACACAAATTTTGAGAATTAAAACTTTATTTTGACAAATCTATTTTCTTTTAGATTGAAACAAACAATTTGCAATTGAATTTTTACAAATAAAATTAATTGAAATGTTAAAAGTACATTTTCAAATTAAAAAACTTGTTCTATCAAAAATTTGTAGAACAAGTTATACAAATTATTTTTGTAGGATTTTTTTTTGTATTTATTTATTTATATTATTTACATCAACTAGAGATTATATAAATCTTTGTATAGACTGCCGAATAATTTACCAAAATAATATTAAACAAAAAACTTATCAATTAAAGAAATGCAACAGAAGCTTGTTCTTTAAAGTTAATCTACTGATAGGAAAGTTGAAATCAATAACATTAGATATTATATTTGTTTCTCTGACACAGCGAGTTATCGGCTAATTGAAAGCATAATTAACCCTATGTATGCATATTAAAAGTTGAGAAAAAAGTATACCATTTTTACATGCGATTATGCTTGTAATTTGTAGGTACTATAAAACATAAGTTGTGCATTCGTACAAAACATTAAAATTTAAGGAGGCAAAATCAATATTTTTTAATTTAAACCTGTCTTGTTTTTCGTTCACTTATGTCGAATTCCTTTCATTTTGCCAGATTTGATCTGAAAAGTTGACTTTTTTTCTTCCTATGGATCTTGAAGCAAAGAAGTTACTTTTTTTCGTGATTGTGTGTTCATTATTTTAAAGGGATTTTAATCATTCACTATATATTTCACTTTATTGACCAATTGCACCATTTATAACAAAATTCACGTCTTATAGATTGTTTTTAGTCCAGTCAATGAATAGCTTAAAAGGGGGTGTAGAGTGCGTGAACAGGGATCTATGCCGTTCCTTCGGCTTCTGTTTCTCACACTTTCATTTAATTTCCCAACCGTTTCCGAGCTACATGCAGCGTAAAAGAAAAAAATTAAAATAAAAAGTTTTTATATCATATTTTTCCTCAAAGTGTTTATCTTAACAAAATGTCCTTTGATATGTGTTACAGAGCTTGAAATTCCCTTTAAGAAAATCAACTTTCAAAATCGGATTGTTATATGCATAATTATAACAATCATCCTACATATATGAAAAATATAAAAATGTACATATAAAAATTTTAGTTTTTTCATATAGGATGATTTTTATCATTATATGCATTTAATAACTCGATTTCGAAAGTTGATTTTCTTTAAGGGAATTTCATGCTCTGTAACCCACTTCAAAAGATATTTTGTTAAGATAAGCACTTTGAGGAAAAATATGAGGTAAAAACTTTTATTTTTTTATTTTTTTCAATTGCGATGCATGTAGCACGGAAACGGGAAATTAAATGAAAATGCGAGAAACAGAAGTTATTTAATTTTATGTCCTTTAATATTACCACAAAGATTTTTTTCTAAGATTTTCCCTTTCCGAGATATAAGCGTAAATACTATAAAGGGGAAATTCATACCCCTCCCCCTCCGGCTCACCTCCCAGACGGCAGGACTTTTAGTATGGTAACTCTTTAATAAAGCTGAACAAGTTTCTATAGAAATGGCTGAGGTCAAACCACACAAAACAATTGAAATGCTTATCTGACAGAAGGAGTATATGAAATCTTTTAAGTAAGTATGCGTAGCTAACTCTTGCTACAAATCGAAATTCATGTCGAAGGGGAAAAAAGCAACTTTTTTGTTTATAGATCATGATTATTTAAGATTTTTTCCCCTCAGTTCAATCTTTTTCCGAAAAAAAGCTAATTTTTATTTGAAAGGAATTCGACGTCAGTTTCTCGATTATTTCGTCACGCAATCACTTTGTATTTCTTATCGAATTCAACCCCGGATCTAGTGCAGGGGGGCCAGCCGGAGGCGGCAAGTTCAGAGGGTGACAAAATGTATACTTTACAGACGAATAGACAACTCATCATTAACTTAACATAACCACAGAATATATAAAAGTACAGACATTCCACTCTTGTTTTACTGTGGCCTATCAACTCGACCGGAATCGCAGATCGTGGCAACTTACCGTGCGTGCGAAAGGGATAAAAATTTATTCAAAACCCTTTTCGATTTCTCTCCAGTGTTTTGTTTTAAACATATGTGTTGTTTGTTTTGTTTTAAACATGTGTGTTGTTTGTGTATCCATAAAGGAGAGTACACGCCAGGATTGCAGAAAGGGAAGAGATGGCCGAGTTCGTACCGTGCTCTGCTCATTCCTTTAATCTTGTAGGATGTTCATTGCTGCCTCATCATTCAGCGAAAGTATTGTATTTCGAAAGGTAAAGATGCGTAGTTGCTTTTAAAGTGTCATGTTTTATGTTCAATTGTTCACAAACATACACAAATCTCGAAACAAATTATCTCAATTTTTAAAGGAAAATCAAAGGTTTTTGGAAAATTTATACATTGCATTGGAGGACTTTTTGCATTTTTCCTCGAGTAAAAATAAGTAAACAATATCTTGTCAAGCTTGAAATTTAAGTTCTTTTTTGTTTTGCTCAGTTTTGAGCTTTTTCACTTTGTTGTTTTACAGATTCCCATGAATTCAATTTTGACAGTTGCTTAGCTTTCAGTGTGAACTGTCATCAACAAGTTATAGCTTTGACACTTACTATTTACACAGTTTCTTACAAATCCAATTCTGACATTTGCACAATATTCAGTACGAACTGTGATCAGAAAAATATATCTTTAAAACTTTCTAGTTTGACAGATAAATTCAATTTTGAGTTTTGCAGATTATTACTAGCTATAGCTGTCATCAGCAAGCAATAAATGTTTGACATTCAAAGATTTTTTGTTCGTTCAACAGGTTTAGTGCTAACTGTCATCACAGGCAATATCTGACAACTTGAGGTTTGCAAATTAGTTATTTAGTGCGAACCGTCATCGCAAAGCTTTATATAAATCGTTAATACGTTTTGGTTTAAAGTATATTCTTAATTTTTCGTTCAACTAAATATGGAACATAAAATAAAATAAAAGGCACGAATGTGTCACACAAACTTGCTCTTGTGGCAAATAACCTTCGTGTAAATGACTATAATATTCTTCAATTTTTCGCCGTCAACAACAAAGCACTCACATAAAATTTTATTAAAATTGATTAGATCTTTTTCGAAAAAAATAGGAATTAAAAAAACTGACTTTTTAAAAAACATTTTTTTTTTGTAAAATTTTTGAATGAAATTAAGCTAAGGCGGCCTATTCGAATATTAAATTTCGTCAAAATAGGTTATGCTGTTTAAGATATAATCGGTATCGAAAAAAAATCGTTCTATGGCAGGTACCGTTTCTCCGGAAAAAAATGTTTATATGAAAGACATCATCATTAGCAACAAATAACTCATACAAAAATTTAAAAAAATTGATCGAATTTTTTTCCAGAAAAATGGAATTCAAAAAACTAACTTTTAGAAAAAAATCTTTTTTCCAAAAATTTTGATTCCAGAATTAATTAAATTTAAGATTAGTCTCAGAATATTAAATTCCGTTGAAATCGGTTCAGTCGTTGGTAAGATAATCGCTATCGAAAAAGTATCATTGTATGGCAGGTAACGTTAGTAAGTTTCTCGGGTAAAAAACATTTAGACGAAAGATATCATCATTGTCAACAAATCATTCGTGTAAAATCTTATCAAAATCGATCGTATTTTTTTTCGAGAAATTTGGAATTATCGGTGACACTTATATGGTAGGTACCGTTATTTAACGACCAAGGATACAAATAAAAAAAGATCCGGGGATATTACTCAAAGAATGCTTTTTACCAAGTTTGAAGAAAATCAGCCCAACCCTTTAGGCTGTAGCAGACAGAATTTCCCGACCCACTTTTATTCAATTTCGCTATCATCGTAATGTAATGTTTGATTGTTATCTCAAAACTTTTTTTCCACACGAATCCAAGACTTGCCTTAATAGTACATATAGAGCAAGTAAACACTGAGTTCCAGAAACTCCAATAAAAAAACAGTGTACCCTCGAGTAAAATCATACCATACCTATGTGCAAAATATATCTATTCTACGAACAAACCCCTTTTGCTATTGTGTTTATATTTGTTGCTGCAAAATAACAAAATTGCAATTACGTCTGTATAAGAATGATAATTTGCCATCAATTTATAATGTAAGTTATGTTATAAAATTCAACTTTTTCCATTTGTTATTAGCACATTTTTTTCTACATAGGTATATTTTCCGTTTACGTTTAATATGTGTTTTTCTCTTTGAAAATACTTCTTTTATGAATTGTTTTTTTTTGTTCAATATAGTACCATATTTTAAATTCAAAAGCGCGGCTGTCGAAGCGGCTGTGGATGGCTTTTTTTTCACTATGTGATTGCCAAAAAACAGTAATAAATTTGAAATTTTGCTATCCCATCAGTTTTGCTATGCAAAAGCAACTCGTATACGACTTGGTTCTTTTTTGTGTTATAGATCTTTCAGTTACTTACCATTACTTACCACAAGAGCAAGTTTGTGCGACCAAGTCGTACTTTCTTATTTATAATCCAAAATGACATTAGCTAGTAGCTACTATAAGAAGAAATTCAAAAATTCTACACTGAAAAAAAAGACGTCTCATATTTATGAGCGTTCATCAACTGAAAATCATTAATAAGATGAACTTCTCATCCATATGATGCACAAATTCATGAAAACTTTGTGATGAAATATGAACCCATCATCAATAAGTTGAAAGAGCATTCATCAATTTTTTTAAGAAGACTTTCGTCATTATTTAGTATGAATTATGTTCATCACTTCATCAAAACTTTTCATCAATATGATGAAAGCACTTATTTTAATAAATTTAGTTTCTTTTTCATGAAATTCATAATTTTTTTATAATATTATTAATGATTTTGAACATGATGAATCGGATTTATCATATTTAAGAGGACTATTTTATTTCATTATATTGATGAAGACAATCAAACGTGATGTAAATGATCATCATATAGAATGCCAATCATTATATAGCTAGATGAAAAATAGACTTTGTAGTTTTAAACAGGAATAACTTAAAACAAAATGCATGATCAAATTATTGATGAATCTTATAATCATCATGCATGAGCAACGACGATGTAAAATAATTTCTTATACCTGAACATGAGTAACCCTTCCTTCGTCAGCAGCAGCAACAAAAACCTAACGGGTGTTGCGACCGAAAAATAGCAACTACACCAGAGCAACACCAACAATGTGCATTGCATAACAAGCGCTTACTTCTCGGTCCAAAAAAAACAACAACAAATGCATTTGTGGACCAAGAAGGTACACCACAGTGCGATGACGATGATTCGCAATTCGCAAACATTATGGGCTATGGTCTGGCCAGGCGCCACGCCAGGCCATCAAAATCGTTTTCCTGTTTTAATAAAAACTTCGTGTTCATTTAAATTAAATAAAACATGTTTTATTTTATTGATCGGAATTAATTATTTAGCTAACAAAAGGTATGTATTTCGAAGAAATTTTCCTCATATTAATGAGCGCGTTCATAATTTGTTTTTATTTTCTTCACATTGATGAACGTTTTCGTCAATATGATGAATGTGGTAACTTAAGTGAAATATATTATATCATAATATTATTATAAAATAATTTTTTTAAGATTCAGAGCCTCCTGCTGAAGCTTGAGGCAAAATCATGGACTTTGAAAATGTATCAACCGATGCCTTAGAGATTCTCGCCGTACAACACAAAAGGAGATTTTTGGCCCCATCTCAAACAATTCAAATGATACCGTTTATTAAAGCTTTAAACTAAGTACAAGTAATTTTATTTTTTAAGTATCTTTCTTTGTTTTGATATATTTACAAAGACTTCAATGCATTAAAGACAAGAAAACAACAGAAGAAACGCCTACCCAAGTTTAACATTGCGATGTAAAATAGATATTACACAACATAGGTATGTATGTGTTATTTTTCATGTAAGTTAAGTTTCAGGTATTTATACAAAACAAATTTAATCAATTGAACCATTGCAGAAAGATTTTATCTCGTTATTGAGAACGATTTTCAAAAAATTTTAAAACAAATAAAACAACAAATAAAACAACTATAAAATAAAACAACTATAAATGGAATGGGTCTGTAGAAGGTTCTAAAATGAGAAATGACTAACTCGGTGCACAATATCATAAAGTAAATGCGGTAAATATATGTTTGAACGTGGAAAAGGTTTGATTACGAAACTTCTAAAGATGATATTTCTAATTATGTGTTTTCTATTTTCAGGTATTCAGGTTCTATTCATTATGTTGAAGTGTACAATCATCATAAAGTAATGAAAATGTGAATCATATCGATGAAAATATTCCCTGAATAGATACAAAATATTCATATATATGTTAACGATCATCACCAATGTGAATCATATTGATGAATATATTTACGGAATTGATGAAATGTATTCATTATATTTATGTATACTATCATCAAAATGATGAAAATCCGAATAATATTGATGAATATATTCAATGAATAGATGCAAAATATTCATCCTATTTATGTACATGATCATCAATATAATAAATGTATACATCAATATGATGAATACATTCATCAAATTGATGATTGTATATGCTCAAATGATGATAACTATCTTTAAATTTTTGTCATATTCATGAATGCGATCATCAATACGATGAACTAATTGATCATATACACATGTAATTTTTCATAATATTGATGAACTTAGTTGATGAATGATGAAGGAATTTCACCATATTGATGGATTTTGATTCATGATATGGATGAAAAGGTTCACTGGACTAAAATTGATGAATTCTAATCAAATATATGACCTTTTTCATTACTATGGTGTACCTTTTTGGTTCAGTGTAATTTTAAGGACCATCTTCTTCCAGACTGTTTCGTTATAAAATACTCTATCAGATGTGTCTCTCCTGAAATTTTCCAACTAATTGATCTTTTCGTCCTTAAAACTTCCATCGGCATTATTCTGGTAGCCCGGCAAATTTTATATCATAAATGGAAACCGCTCTTTGTAGAATCAGTTTCTTTCCCAATTGGAATAAACCAATAGGTACCATTAAAAATTCAAAACAAAAAATTTCATTTTTTCCATATTAACAAACAGGTGATATACTTTATTTTTAAAATTTTTGTTGAAGACCGTTTATGTTTTAGATGAGAATAGTTAATCAATAAATTCCATCAATATGTAGTTCTCTATATAGTCACCATCACAATTTCAATTCAGCAATGGCAATACCTCTTATAATGTGAAAAGAAAATTCACCATTTTCTCCCTTTTTTTTATTAGAAGACGTATATCTATTTCTATAATATATATATATACACATAGGTTAGGTACCTATACATATACCTAACACTCCGAACATTCGCCAAAACTTCTTTTCCTTATTATTTGATAGAGTATCTTTAGTAAGCTTCAATGCTCCACAGCCAACTCCTGCATCTGACATGGCAATTTCCCTGTCACGTCTCGTCCTTTAAGATGGTCATTTTCTACTTGGACTCATTCCCATGCCAGGATAACATACTATATGCTCCATTCTTTTGTTCTGCTCCTCTTGATAAGGCCACATCTGCGGACACATTCGCACCGAGAGAAGCTTTATTTCAAGTAAAGGATTTCGATGCCAACGAAGGACAATGATTCCATCCGAACTTATAAATAAACACAATGGACAGCCATTCGACCACTACAGACACCACGACCGCTGTTGCTGCCACCAACATGAATGCAAGCCTCGCCGCCGTGCCATTATACCAAAAGGATAACCCAAGAGCATCAACCCCCTTCTATACATCATCCAATTCAACCCCCTGTGGCCGCCACCACCTTCACAGATTAGATTTAGCCGTTCCGAATTGGTATATCTGGATTGGATTCTTTGCTTCCAAGATGGCATTCGCAGGCACTTCCAAGGATGATATTATTCTGTGCTGCTGCTGCTGTTGAGGTCGTGGGTAAATTAATATGTGCGTTTGGTTTGTGGGTAGGCGCACAACATATACACACATATTGCGACCGCAAGAATGAACGACATCACACCAGGACATTGCTCAATTTAGCTTGGTCACGACTGCGACGCTGAAGATAACGAGGCCAGCAATGACGACGACAACGCCAACGACTATAACGCCAACGTCCAACTACACAAGGAGATTCTTGAAATTTCTAAATTCAGACTGTCGTCGTCGTCCACTTGGGCTGCGGTCGCGGTGCACAAATTTAATAACGTGTTCGCAACGCACACATCCATACTGATGATGTCCGGAATAAATATAATGTATGTAAATCAATGTGGTAACATCACGTTGCAGGGAACGGAAATTTCAATGAGACATGTGAAGCATTATGAAGAACGTGGGATATTCGATTTAGAGAAGTAAGATTTCCTTCATTCTTTCTAGGAATACTTTTTTTTCTCAAAAGGCTTCGACATTTAGCGGTATGGAGAATTTCAGATTTGTAAATTTTGTACATTACAAAAGAAATTGTGGTTATTTCTATTTTATTTGTTAAAGTTAAAAACTTACAGCCGTATTTATAATAAAATCTCAAAGGGAACTTAACTTTAAATCACATTTAAGTGATACTTAAATGAAAATCGGTATTTATAATATTTTTTCATATCTAAACAACGTCCATTAAGTTCAACTGAACTTAAATGACAATTTACCTTATTTAAAGGTAAATTAAAATTGTAGGGGTATTGATGATCTGAAAAGCGTAACATTTTGTAATCCCCCTTACAGCATCAGTCCCATCATCTGCTTCTGCGCAATTACATGAACCCGAGAAATTGTAGGAATGTACTATTTGAAGTGCACAGGCGCTTATACTCAATGTTAAATTTTCCAGATTATAAAGTTTGTATTAAAATACATAAGTCTCCTTGAATTCTTTCTATAAATTCTGATTGACGAGAATCAAAGCACATTTGATTTTAATTTATGATTGGTCAATCATGAGGAAATGGGCAAACCTTAAAAATAAAACACATAAAGCGTTAAATAAAATTGAAAAACTGCACTGTAGAAAAAACAATTTTTTTTTTCAATTCAACACGTTTTTGTCGTAATTGAATCATGGAACGAAATAAAGTGCTACACCTACAACTTTCCCGAAACATTTTTTCCAAAAAGTTCATCAAAATAATCCAGCTTTGTCGTAATTTTACATTTTTTATCTAATTTTCCCGGGCTACGAGTATTCAGGAGAATACACCTATTTTAATTGTTTAAATATATTAGGTGCATTTCTCCAGTTGTTTCACAAATTTTAAAACCTGTAGTTGATATAGGAAAAAAAAGGTACAGATAGATTTACTCTTGTTTTTTAACGATCTTGAATACCCCTATTTATTTTGACGTATCAAATAGATAAGGCATTTCGCTTATGTCGATTTTGCAACAAAAAACACATAAATAAACATATTAACACTTGAAAATTATTTAAACTAACGGAAATTTGACTTATATATGTATGAGTTTTGAGATTTAAATTTAAGAAAATGAATATTTGTCTGCAGTCAAAAAATAGCTGATTTCTGGATTTTTTATACTGTTCCATGAAACAAACGTCATTTACTTAAGTATCAAAGAAAAATGGATTACAAATAAGAAATTTTAAAAGGTTGCTCAAATTTAACTTAAATATTTAGCAAAATTAACTAAATGACGTCTGAGACCCTTATTAAGAAATTCTAATAAATATGGCTATTAATATATTTTCTAAATTACTTATGTATATAGTTGAAAGATAGCTTAATGCGAGGAAATACTTGGAATTGAATTTTAATTTAACGCTCTTTCGTGAACAAAACTAGCAGACCCGTCCTCGAACACTTTATAGACTGGGACTGGGTGGAGATTTTTGTCATACACTAAGTTAAGCTAAGATGATTAAATAAGAATCTTTTTCATGTATAAATTTATACCTTTATAGTATTTATATGAAGTATGATCAATTAATTGTATAAATGCTATGACGACTTGGGACATATGTGTTTAGGATAAATTATTCTACAATTTTCTAATGACATATCCATAAATAACGTTGATCTGTTTACTTTACTTTCTAACATAACAACACACCGAAGGTACATAAAGTTTGAAAAACGTGGAATGAGTTAATGGTGGTAAAAGTCCGATTTAAGTATTCACGTCGTCTCGTAGGCGACATATAATAAGTTCTCTCTGGGGTTTCAATATGGTAAAGCATACCTTAACTTGAAGAACACTGGCAGAATTGGGCTGGGTAGAAAGAAAGATTGATTGATCTTTAGAACTTCCGCAAGATTCCGCGGAACTCCAAACACCCGCTCGAGTTCCATAAAACATATTTGATTCGTCAGTGAAAAATGTGGTGACTTAATCCTTTGCCAAATTTGTCTTTAGTGATTCCATAATATCAGCACAAGTATTATAGACTACATTTGATTCCCAAATATTTTACTATACCTACATGCATTTTAAGAAAAATAAACAATCAGTAGGTCACCAAACACATGCCATCTCTTTTTACCCAGTTCACAAATCAGAGTGCCCATGACAAGATTTTATTTTTATAAAAACTGCTTAGTCCAGTCGGCAGGTAGTTTTAGGTGGAAAAAGGTCGGAGGTCAATAAAGCTTTCAGATGTTGTTTTGGGATGAGAGATTAACATTTTCTCAAGTTTTGGACCTTGAGGTCACTGTGCTAAAATAGGGGTGGGGGGGAAACTGCGAAATTTTTTATCTCTTTCCGGTTTTTTCTCTTTAATTTATTTTTCTTACCTTCTACGGCAAAAGCGTTCAGCGATGTTTTGTAGAGCCGCGTTGAATTTGTTACAATATTGATTATCGAAGCAAATTTTTCAAAATTTTTTTGATTAAATTTGAAAAATTAACCTTTTTTTGGAGCTCCATATCTCAGTAATAACGTAACATACAAACAGGCTTGGATAATCAATCAGGTTTAATATTCTGTAAAATATACCTGTACGCTTTTACCGTAGAACGTATAAGAAGAAAAAAAAGTTATGAAAGAAAATCAGGAAAAAGGTAGAAAATTTTGCATTTTTCCCCACCCTTCTTTTAGCACAGGGTCCTCAAGGTCCAAAACTTGCGAAAATGTTAATCAACCATCTCAAAACAACATCTGAAATTTTCATTGACTTCCGACCTTGGTCCACCAAACCCCATTTTTTCCTACCTGCCAACTGGACTATACAATTTTTGAAATAAAACTTCTTTACGGAGGGTAAGCTGGTGAATGCGTTACGCAAAATGGAAGTGGCAAACGAAAGTTGAGAGGGAAATCCTACAACCACATTAAGTTTAATTGGAAATGAAAGTTCTTTCAGAATTCAGAAGAAAACTTGTTGTCGCTGTAAAATAATTTGCAAGATTTTCGGACTTTTTTCGGAATTCGGCTTATAATTCTTCAGCTATGCATCCTAGTGGTATGGTTATCTGAGCCATCCTTAACTACATTAAGTTGACAATATAAGTTATAATCCAGCTCTCTATAGGTATAGCTAAGTATAATAAGTACTGAGATACAACCATTCAAAGGTATAAAAAATATTTGATTTTTGTGACCTTTGTATCGTATAGATACAAATCGACCTATAGCCCACTAAAAACCAATTCAAAGGTATATGCAATTCTTTAAGAAACATTTTTTTTTATGCTTCAACAATGTTTGCAGTCTGATAACTCAAAGAAGAACCGTTATGAACCAATTCAAAATGATCTCAGCTTGTAGAAAATTTAATAAGATTTTTTTTTTGAGCCTACAGAAAAACATCTGTGTACGTAATAATTCGAAAATGGCCTATAACCGCCCCCATTAAGCTGTACTATATGACTTAGCAGCTTTCCAATACTGTTTTGTTAGTTTTTTGCATGTTTGAGTTTTGCATGTTTTCTGGTATAGTCCTAGTAGTATATGTACTGATTTTGCAGTTTCGAACGACTGCCCTTTAAGTAGAAAATTTAATTTTCTAGAAGCTGGATAGTCTTATAGAGAAGCAGTCAACTGATAATTATTTGCCCTAATTTGGACCTTATTTTTAGTTTTCTCTTCGGGACTTTCCCAAAAAAAAAATTGGGTATCAAATCATTTAAGTATTATTATTTGTGCATTTGCACAATGTTAAACCTATAATTGACCAATTAGTTTTTTTATCATTATCATAAGTAAGGTCTTAAAAAGATTAGTCGAAACTTCACAGTTATAATATTAATATTAAAAAAAAAAACTGTAAATAAAATGCATGACTGAGTCCTACTACCTTACGCTTGTAGCTAACTATGGTACTACAAATATCTTATATAATGGCCTAGGCCTGCAATCAAGTTCTATGGTAACTCTCATTAAATAGTTGTTTACTGAATAACTTTGAATGCATTCTTGGGTTGAGTGTCTAACTTTAATTTCGTACTGATTTTTAATGAAATCGGTTCAGCCGTTGTTAATTACTGGCCCAATTTGTAAAAACCGTTAACATAGAATCTCCGTTTTGTGCATTCTTAGCTTAAAATGTGAACTGCAGTTATGTTAACAGCACTGCAAATATAGTTCACAAAGTTTTATAAAAATTGTTAGAAAAAGCTAAGACCGTTAATTGGCAGGTTACCCGTTATAGCCGGGCTGAAGCGAAAATTCGAATTCGTCTCTATAACTATCAGAATCACTAAAAAGTAATATACACACGAAATTTGAAGAAAATCGATTTAATCGCTTAGGCTGTACTGTACAGAACATCCGCACATCTGCACAGACAGATCAATGCCTACTTCCGTAGTTGCCTTACGAAACCTACTTTTTAAAATTCTCTGTCATTGTAATGTCAGGTTTGATTGAAAAATCGACTTTTTTTCTACACGAGGTCAATTTAATTTTTTAACTACAGTAGAATCTCGAAAGTATGAACAGATATGAAACAGAACCCGTTCATGTTTTAGAATTGTTCCTCTTTTCAAGCATCGACAATCTTACTAATAATATATAAATGTGAATGTTTCGATGTATGTTTGTTACTCAATCACACCAGAACGGCTAAACGGATCTGGATGAAATTTGGCACAGAGATAGATTATAGTCTGGAATAACACAAAGGCTACTTTTTATCCAGACAAAATTTACGGTTTCCGTGGGATATATTTTTTTGTATCTTTTTCACCTTTTCACAGAGCAAGGGTTCACTGTTGAACGGCTGAACATATCTAAATGAAATTTGGCACAGAGATAGATTAGTCTGGAATAGCATATTTTATACAGAAAAATTAACGGTTTCCGTGGGATAGATTTTTTTGTTGTTTTTATACAGAAAGGGATAGAAATAATTTTTTGCATGGTTGTTAGTTTAGTGGTGAGTGAATGAAACAGGGTTCTTTATATCACTGATGTCTAATTTTTTGAAAGAATAGTTGTGAGGTAAGTTATATTTTTGTGTGCTTATATGTACGTTTAATTTACATTGTGTATTTTGTTATTGTTTGGTATAGTTTTTTTTCCAAAAATTTTCAAAAGTGAAAAAGTCGCGTTGTGAAGATATTTGCATTTGTGCGTTAAGTGGACGAATCAAACAGTGGTGTGTGTTGTTGACGTGTTTATTTGGTGAGTAATGAATTTATTTATTTTTTTATATAATTTTAAAGTGAGCGAATCAAAATATCAAAATCAAAATGAAACACGGTTTTTACTATTAAATTTTGGTTTGTGTACCTAGGTACCTATTGTTGGATACGTGGTTAATGCACTTATTTTGTTAAAAATAATTACTATTTTTTATAATTTTACAGTAAAGGCGTATTGGTGCAGAGATACAGATACAACTGCTGGGTCTGAAGATGTTAGGACATATAAAGGAATCTATTATAACACTTTTACTGAAGCGTGTCATGCAAGTGGAATTGCGTCAAATGACAATGAATGTATAAATAAAGCAAAAGAATTAAAACCCCCTAAACAAATGCGTGGATTGTTTGGCTTTAAATGTGCCTGCCAATGCTTTAGCACTTTTGTATGAATTCAAAGTATTCTCAAGCGAAGATTTTTTGAGGAATAACGAAGACGGAATTTCATTCAATCGTGCCTTACTTGAAATCGAAGGTCAAGTACTTAGCTTACCAGTTCCTATTTTCATTCCTTAACTTAGGGAAATAGATACATTGGATCCAGATCAACAGCAATTTTTCTTTCAAGAGCTTTATAAAATCGCTAACAATGAGCTACAAAACGGATTATTATTTAATTTTGTTGTCTGTCTGGTTCAGATGATTCCTGTCTAAAATGCTTAAATGTGAAAATTATATACTTGAGTGTTTGTATCGCGCCGCCGCGTCGTAGCAACGCACGGATACCTGCTAGTTATTATTAATTTAAGAAACCATATACGCACTATTCATAAAAAATTGTTCATTTTGTTAATTTTAGAGCACAAAAAAACATAACAAAAATAAAGAAATTTTTAATAAGAATTAAAAAAGAGTTTAATTAAAAACGCTTTTCTATAGTGTACTCTGTCACCCGGAAGATAGAAACACTTCAATAGCGAAAAAAAGGTTCATCTTTACGAACTGTTCATATGTTATAGAACCGTTCATGTTTTTGAGATTCTACTGTAGTTTTATGATTTTTTAAAAAAAATTGACATAACCAACAATGTATGATTCAAATCACTTTAAAAATATTGACCCGGATTTTTTATCTTCCAGCAGTGACCAGCGAAAGAATAAAAAAATAATAAGAAAATAACTATTTTCCTCTTATATAAATATATATCTAGGTATAAATGGTAAAACACATTTAGTTGTTAATTTTTTATAAATTCTTAAAAGCTTTCAAATATGCGTATGTATTAAACAATCAAGAGAATTTCAAAGTCTCATCAGTTTTACAAACCCCATTGGTGTGCCTTGGAAGTAGCTAGATATATCAAAGTATGTATACATATACGTCACACGCATGTTGTACGTATATATATACCAAACAACATGATAAAAAAAACTCCATAACCAACATCTATCCCAAAAAGAAAAATACCCGTTCTTCCGAACACGGTCAAAAGTAGAAAAATCGCCCAACATTCACGCCCCCTTCTTATACAAAAAGTGCGTTAATGTATTAGGTACATTTTCCATCGCACATCAGCAAAAAAAAAAAAAACATACTCACATCCGGTCCTAATTTCATTCAATATAAAGTGAAAGTATAGAAAAACCTTCTCCACGGATAAGCATCTCACCCCAAACTCCAAAACTCATCTAAGCTTCCATCCCAAATGACACATGAACCACCATGCCACCCCACCCTCTGTAATAGTCACACATGTGAGCACATATACGCATGATATACAAACACGAAAAGGACCAAGCTGGGATAAAATTCTAGAAAAATAGTTGTAAGTAGGTATAGGAATAGGCCAGGGCAACAAAAAATAAACCTTTTTCTGGTGAAAAATGGCCACGGGCGACGCGCGTTACAGCACAACTTAACTAATTAGACTCAACTCACATGGGGAACTATTATTTACAAAATAAATTTCGGTATGAGCGTGTGTTATGTTCAGAAGTGCGTATGCCGTATGGCGACTAACACGCACACATGCTTAGCGCCCGGACAGGACATAACAAATAACCATATAGAAGTCCCGTTCCAGAAAAAAAAAAAAAAAAAATGTAAACCTTCGGGGAAATCCATCCACCCGCACCAGCCTCAGCTTCGCTCGACAACAACGTCCAGCACGGGGATAATGGTTTCTTCAACCCTTATAGAAAATTTAAAGTAAAAACCCCTGTTCCATGAAAACGGGATGGATGGCCGGCGGCGGCGGCGGGATGGTGTGGATGGAGTGTATCGAAATTAATGTTTGGTGCCCGCGATTCTATGTCCTTAGTCCTTACACATCACATATATGGTCTCGCATGGGGGATTTGCAAAGTTTTCCTCGAATTTCTTCGCGCGCGGCGTGTTCCTGTCTTTCTTCTTATTACGCTTATTTGGCGCGGGTTCTATTGTTACACACGCACACCATCTAAAATCGCACTTTGGGACTGACACGGGACGGGACTCACATGCAGATCCTTGCGGAATGTGATATACCATGCCGCGCCGCACCGAAGGGGGTTGGTATATGCGAATACATGTGATGATTTCTTTTTTTTTTAGTCCTTTGGTCGCCCCCTTTCAATTCAGTGGAAGCAACTCAATTGTGTCAACCCTTGGCGGCGCAGTGGCAGCAAGGACGACAGCAAAATTGCCAAGCACAGTTGAAGGAAGACAACTTACACGGTACGGCTGAAAGGGCAGCTATCTGTCGGGTGGTTTTGGAATGGAAGGTATATCGTTGCCGTTGTTGGAATCGCTGGAGGGAAGCATGTGCATGAGAACTCTGAGAATTCTAAAAGTGAGTTTCTTTGTGTGTATATCGCGCTTATTATGTATCATTATAAGGATCTGTGAACTCGATGTCCCGTGTTTTTGCAATGCGAAAATCTTTTTCACGTTTTTTTTTTCTTTAGAGTTGTTTTTTTTTCATGGAATTTTTTTTATAATATGCTTTTGTCCTTTTTCACCCATTTAGTGACAGTGAGGATTGTGAACATACGCAGTTAAACCACATGAGGACTAGGTATACGGAGTGAGGAGAGATCCTGGTGTGCTGTAGTACTGCTGTAGACTTTCGCGTAATTTGAGATTTTCTTTTCTTTCTTAATTTGACTCGTTGCGACCACGACGACAACGAGGACGAGGACGACATTGATGTCTCGTATTTCGCGACGTTTTCTGAGGTGGGTTGGTAGGTTTGGAATTGGGGTCGGTGCACGTGTTTTTTTTTTATTTTTTTAGTTAAAGTACGGTTCAGACGAATATGTCTTCCTGATATTAAGGAGACATAGACTGACATTATTACATGGAATAGGTTCCTACTCGACCTAGATTACTAAGGAACCATCTTCTTTTTGGTGGTGGGGTAAAAACAAGCAAATTGGTTGCGGAAATTTTGATGGCTTCTTGACAAACCTACTGCCTTTGCTTTTCCGTACTTTATGCTGGCAGCACGGACTTAGTGTTTAGAGTAAATAGGTAGGTATTCGTACTTAAGAAGTTCGACCGACCAGAATGTTGTTCCAGGGTTTCACATCGATGGCGATGTGATCAATGGTTGATTGATTAGGTAGGTATAAAGAATCATAAAATTCTTGAATAAGGACAAGAATTCTGTAACAATCTACGTGCATATCCGATGTTCGTTGTGAATCAACTACCTAGGTATGTTCGTTGTGAATCAACTACTTATGTTCGTTGTGAATCAACTACCTATGCTGGGTAAACATTTAATAAGTCCATATTAGCCCAGGAAAATTGTAGACAAAAATTAGACAAAATTATTCAATTCTATTTTTATCGAAAAAAAACCGATCAATTTTGATGAAATTTTATATAAGTGCCCTCGTCGACGAAGATTTCCCAATTGATTATAAGAAGGCTACTTGTCACAAGAGCAAGTTTGTGCAAGGTTATAACTAGTACCCTTAGGCCCACTTGCACTAAACTTTTTTGACATTAGTAACCACTGATTTATCCATGCACAGGCACTAGCCACAGATAAAAATATAAACTCGTTGCAAAATCTTAAATATTTACACTCATTTTTTTCTGGATAACTTTTTACTTCCGTCGAATAGAATTTGAGAAGAAGTTGCCATCGGTGAGGTTCGCATTAGTGTGTAGCAAATCTTGTTGTTGTTTTACGGAGGTTTTCTGTTTCGTTCCTGTTTTTATTTTTTTATTTTTGATTAGCTGTGTTTTCATTCGTGCAACGTAAAATCGAAAAATAAACAATTATCTATTTAATCCTGGATAGCTAACTGCGATTTTATAAATTTATCTTTTGTTTTCGTGCAAGTGGCCTTAGTAATGTTTTCAGATTGTACGAACGATGCTATCATTCCACTCCACGTTCACAGAAGAAATGCGAATTTAATGCGAGATTATGAAACGCTGTCACTTCATTTTCACATCCAAAGGACAAGATGGTTATGAATTTCGATATGAGTATCAAATATACAGGTGACCATATTGTTTCGCAAAATGCATTTTTTTTTGTTTCACCTTAGTCAATAAATATTTAGTTGATTTCGGCGCAATGGGAAATTTATTTTTTATTGTTTTCTACTCACTATATTTTTAAATCATTTCGCAATTAATATTCGGAGCCGGCGCGCGTCGAAATTTTTTATTATGCGTTTTTTTTTAAATTTTTGATGTTTGGCAAAGTTTTCTTTCGATATCTTATTATGTTTAGTTCTTTCGGCAAACAGCCGCACTATACGCCGTCATTGAATAAATATAAATAGAAGGTGACACTAAGGATGTTACAGCGCCACTTGAACTAATGCGGTTGACTTAGATATTGCCCCATTACATTATGGTTTTTGTCCAAAAATTACAATAATTTAAAAAAATTGAGGGGGGTAGGGGTCGAAATTTAATTGTTTGCTATTATATATTGGTTTCCTAACTGGCTATTGACTTGGATAGCATCTTACTTAGAGAACAGAACCCAAAATGTCAAATTTAGAAATTGCATCTCTAAAACCATCGAAGTCTTATCTGGAGTTCCCCAAAATAGTCATATTGGGCCTATTCTTTTCATAATATTCATCAATGATTTGCGTTCGTCTCTACTTTATAGCAAGATTTCGATGTTTGCTGATGATTTTAAACTTTTTTATGGTTTCAAGAATTCTAATGGATATCTTTTTCTTCAACACAACATTGATAATGTTTCCGAATGGTGTGCCAAATGAACATTGGTTTTGTATGTTTGAAGATTGAAAGCATTCCACATTAGTGTAGTGCGACTAAAAAAAGAATTCTTGTTCTTAACAGAAGTTGGGCTCAAGGGTGAATTGATGGGCAGTCCTTGCAATACGAGTATTGCGGTTGAATTTTTTCAGGGGAGGAACGCATTAACTGGCTATTTTGGCTCTTTATAAAAAAAAGCGAGAAAAATAAGGAGAGGCAAGAAAAATTACGGCGGTGTTCAAGTGGCACAAATATTTTCGTTATAGTCTCACCTCACATTATTTTTAAGGCTCTTTTCTGGATTCTATCAAGGAGATTCAAAGATCGGAATTTAATGTGCTTATCATACGCGTCCGCTCCAGTTCTACAACTTAAGAGCTGGGTTGTGAATCTGGAAACGAATATGAAAAGCTGAGAGTGCTGTCGTCAGCGAAACTATTTAGAGGATTAGAAGTTTCAGACAAAAGATCATTAATAAAAATCAAAAAGAGAGTCAGGGACAAAACGGAGCCCTAGGGCACACCAACATTTATATTGAAGATTTCTGACTTGAAACCATCCAATAATACTTGTATTGAACGGTCCGAAAGGTAATTTCTCCAACGAACTAGAGATACATCAATACCGAAAGTATGCACTTTCGAATTAGAGCTTGATGCCAAATTCTATCAAATGCTTTTGAAATATCAAACGCAATAATTTAACTTTCACCAAAACGATGTAAAGATTGGTTCTACTTTTCGAAGAGATAAGCCATCAGATCACCAGTGGACCTATTGCTACGAAAGCCGTACTGCCGGTCATTAAGAAGCTTTCGTTCTTCGAGAAATTTCTTAAGCTGATAATTTACCAGTGTTTCCATGACCTTAGAAAGAAGGGACATAAGTGCAATCGGTCGATAGTTGGAAGGGGAAGAAGATTCGCCTTTTATAGGGACGGGCTCTGGACAAATGCTGTTATCTATTCACTCGGGAAGAGACCAGTAGAACAGGACAGATGGAAAAGCTTACTCAGTGGATTTGCCAGCGTGAACTGGAGCTGAGGGTGTCGTTTGAGACGAGCGTGGTAACCGAGGACGAAGTTGATTTTCGTATATGTTTTTTACAAATGACCAAAAATTTTTACTGCCGTTGAGACATTGCAGTATTTTGTGCCGTGATTTTTGTTCATGTAGAAATTTAGTTCGTCGAATATGACCGTTGCAGGTCTTTCTCAGTAGGGTTGGCTTTGTAACAACGGAAAATTACTTCTCTCAACTTGATAGCCTCTTTACAGGTCGAATCGAACCACGAGTTTTCTTTATTTTTGACGCTTTTCAACCTATTCGGTATGAAACATTTCATTCCGAGAAGAATTATATTTGTGACTATATCAGCACTGGAGTCTACGTCATTATCGACGAAGCATAATGACCAGTTAAAGTTTCTGAAAAAATCATTGAGACGTTCCAGTATTCTCGTATTGCTAAACGGTCTTTTCTTTAACTGGACTATTTTTGATCGAAAATTTAATACAGCTTTATCTTTTAATTCCATTGAAGATGTTCTTATGGAAAAGAGTGAAAATGTTTAATGACCTAGGAGCTAGCAGTTCTTTTTGATGGTAAACTTTCGTTTAATCCTCATATTGATACAATATCTAGCAAAGTGAGGGGACGACTTGGACTTATAATGAGGTTCTCAAAATATTTTGATGATCCTAACATTTTTAAAACACTTTACTGTTCACTTGTTCGACCTGTGTTGTAATATTGTAGCTGTGTTTAATGTCCTTATTTTTTTCAACACATCTTCATCTAGAACTAATTATGGTTTAAATGAACCCCTAAATGTTATGAGTAGAGATTTTAAAAAAAATTTATTGTGTAATTGATTTCGCAATAATTCTAAATCTAAGCATGAAAAATATTTTGTTTAACAATAGGAATATATAACTATTAACTATATGATTACATTTACCTTATTCATAACAACTTTCATGCTAATTGTAAAAACATAAAAACGTAAATATTGTGAATTATTCTAAACAACTTTACATATCGTCTGTGGTTGAAATAAATTTAAATTAATAAGTCTCGGAAACTATTTTTTTTTTTTTTGCAAAAAGTGTTAAAGTAAAAATTGTAACTTATTTCGTTTTTACAAAAAAAGGTCTGCCCATTTCTAATCGTACCATTAACCCATCTCGAGAAAAAAGTGTTAAATTGTTACAAAGTCTGTTTTTTGACAATACTGCACTTTTTATTAGTATTTGGCGCTTTTTATGATTTATTTTTTGTGGTTTTGTCATTAAGCCTATTCCACAGAAAAAAAAAATAAAATTCAAGACTCGGTCGCATGAATAGGACTACAGGGGGACTGTTGTCAACAAAAAATTTATTTATTATATTTTAAGTTTATGACAACAGATCTTTAGTAAAAATAAGAAATAGTACTGTGTGTCCAGACCACAGAAACATTTTAGAAATGATTTTATAATGCTGTTTTGGTCGAAACAAGCATGATAAACTTTTTCGAAATGTTTCTGAAATGTTTCTAACGAGCATCGGAACCGAGGAACCGAGTAGTTTTTGCACATTTTTTTAAAAATGTCCAAAAATGTTTTTTTTGGGTAATCCATTATTTCTGGGCGTAATTTTTGTTCATTTAAAAATTTGGTTTGTCGGCTTTGACCGCATTCGGTCTTTTTATAGCTCGTTTGAACATATACCGGCTACCTTAAGTGTGTTTAACTTTGGATTGATGGTCGGCTCAATATATTTGGAAAACGTGTGGCGTATAAAAAACCCCAACGGCTTGTTAGAGGATAAATTCAACGACTTCGATAGTTGATACAATGTAACAGGTGTTTTTTTTTCGAGGTATAGAACTTTAAGTTGGCATTACTTACAGCGACCGATTTAACAGCTGTCAAGTGATTTATTCTCAATTTGGTTTGGCAATTCATCATGAATAGACTCACGCCTGAACAACGCTTGCAAATTGTGTAATTTTATTTCGAAAATAATGGTTCTGTGCGGAATACGTATCGCGCACTACGTCCATTAGCGATGTTTAGCGATGAAGCGCACTTCTGGTTGAATGGCTACGTCAACAAATAAAACTGCCGCATTTGGAGTGAAGCTAATCCTCAAGTGTATGTCGAAACACCGTTACATCCATAAAAACCGACTGTTTAGTTCGCTTTATGGCCTGGTGGAATCATTGGTCCGTATTTCTTCATAAACGATGATGGCCACAACGTAACAGTCAATGGTGATCGGTATAGAGCCATGATTACTAACTTTTTTATTCCTAAATTGAACAATCATGATGTCCAGGAGCTGTGGTTCCAACAAGACGGCGCAACAAGTCACACAGCTCGAGCCACAATCGATTTATTGAAAGACACGTTTGGTGACCGCCTAATTTCACGTTTTGGACCTGTGAATTGGCCTCCAAGATCTTGTGATTTAACACCACTAGACTATTTTCTGTGGGGTTATGTAAAGACATTGGTCTATGCGGATAAGCTACAAACGCTTGACCATTTGGAAGACAACATTTGCCGTGTTGTTGTCGATACACTGCCACAAATGTTGGAAAAAGTCATCGAAAATTGGACGTCCAGATTGGACTACATCCGAGCCAGCCGTGGCAGTCATATGCCAGAAATCATATTTAAAATGTAATGCCACAAGATTATATTTCGAATAAATAAAAAATCAAGTCAATCGAATATTCCATCGTTGTTTTATTACAATTTAAAGAAATATACCTCTAAAAAAACACCCTTTACATCCACATTTCAGTGTGTACTGGACTGAGCAATTAAGTAACAGTTTCAAAAAGAAAAGCCTATAGGTATTTCAAGGTAGACAATAATTCTAATTAGTTCATGCCTAAATTATCTAAAAACAAAAATTTCTTCTTCAAACACATTCAAAGGAAATGTAGGCCACCTATTCAAATTAAAACACTATCAAGGTTGTTAGAATTCATTTTTATTCAATGGATATGTATATGTCAAATTTACGACAAAAAATTACTCTCATTTGTTTCAAACATTCTCTAATTCGACACACAATAAAGAATTGAAGTGAAAAAAAAATAAAAACACATAAAAACAATTCTTTTCAAGGTTACTTAATGCTCTATTTGAATCTAAAACAAACAAAACATGTATTTAACAAATACCAAAATTGCACAATATCCTGAACATATAAAAATACAACAACAACAAAAAGAAAAAGGCAAACCAATTTGGTATCCTGTTTTGGAAACAATTTTGTCGTAAAACTTCGCGGAAGAGAAAAAAAAATCACCGCACAATGTAGCTTTATGACTTGTCCTAAAAGTCAATTCAAATACCTACATCATAAATCATACAGGTAGGTAGTTGTAAATCACACGTAGTGGTCATAAAATCACAGTAACACACTTTCCGCGTTTTAGTGTGCGTCATAAATACGCGATCCGATCAGCCCGTACCTATATAGTCCTTAAATTCCTTATAAGTTGATTTAGGGCATGCGATTGATTTACAAGTGGTGGAGAATAAAAATAAAATTCGAAAATAAAGATTCCTCCAAGCGGCTATAAAATCAAGAGGTAATGTTCGTCATAAAATCAACCCCGCGAACATCCTGTCAATTTCAAGGATGTATATCTTTAGTAGATTTTGTATAAAGTAAAGCATGCCAAGAATCACGCCTTCCCCAGGATGTGCAGGAGTCCGATTATATGGCCAACGGGATATCAGAAGGGTATAATCTTTTAGACTTAACCATAAACACACATGCACGCCAACGTACACGTATACGATAAAGGACTTAGATTATATACTCACTGACGTTCGCTTGCAATTAAATGCGAAACTGTTTAAATCACTTTCCATAAAAATGTCCTTTTACAAAATTACTTGCATTAGGAGGACGGTCATTGTGTGAGCTAGTTGTGTTCAATATATTGATGCACATTGGAATTATTCATTTCGTCACGCTTCCATTATCCTAGAAAGAGAATAAAAGTGACGGCCTATCCATCTTAGTGTTGGTAATTGAATTTGGCGGAAAACGATTTTTCGAAAAAAAAGAACGTCCTTTGATGAGACAACTAACTAACACTCTGCTTGACATGTTCTACGAAGGCAGGAAACATGTAGGTATTTTAAATGTTACCCTCACAGCGTTTTAGTGGTGTCTCACAGCAGGCTTCCCTTGAGTCACAAAAATAAAAATAAAAGTAGAAAACACAAATTCTTATTGCGATTTGCGAACAAAAGGTGCTATGTTGCGCGACTTCGCGTCCTTTTATTTTTTTTAACTTATGATGATATTCCTCAAAAATTAGGATCGCATTTTTATTTTATTTTATTAGCCCTGCTGCGTGACCGTCTTGTACCTCTTCGATTAGCAATAGAGATTTATAATATCGATCCTTGCTGCTGAAAATGATAAAGAGAATAACGACGAGAGTTGTCTGGGGGTAAAAGGATTACTTAGATCACTGGGTTTCTTTCCCTTTATTACCTTTTTATTAATTTTTTTTTTAGAAGACGGAAGACCAATTTAGTTGCATGTAGGAAATTTTAAAATTGGATTGTTAGGACGAGTCTCAAGGGGAAATGAGTATATAAATCGCGCAAGGCCGTTTTTCTGGGGATAAAGTTGTGGTATTTATGAGGATTTTCTTAAATTTTTTTTTCTCGAATCCGTTTTGTCTTTATCTTTGAATGGGAAAATGATGGTTGCAGATGTTTCATGTGTGATCTGCGAATTGATAAGAAATCAATGACGGGTTCAATCCGTGAATTTTGAAAGGACAGCAATGAAAGATGTTGTTTATTTGGTACTTTCTTATTTTTGGGCATACAGTGGATTATGTAATAAAAAAAAATCGGTTACTGCCAATAAATTTTTCATGTCAGATAGGTAGATATAGGTATTACTAAGACTTGCAAAATAACAGCCTTATATAGAAGTAGTCCAGGATTTGTATACTTTAGTATATAGCTTATAAAACAAGCCTCCAAATAAACTCGAAAATGCAAGGCTGATCGAAATCAGACAGACTATCATCGACCAGATGAGTGCTGGTATAAAACATCCTTTATTACCACACCCTAATCTAGAGCAACATCAATATGTCTGTTGACACACCTATAAACATACTGCATATAGATATAATAATGTACTTCACTAAACTTTTAAATACAAGAGTGGATATCTATAGGTATTCGCCCTTGCGATTACTATAGCTTTGGTAAGATCTTTCTCTATTCTCTTATTCCTCAAACGGGTTGGGGTCGAAATTCTGACGGGGTCAAAATTCTTATGTCAAAATTCTGTTTTTAAAATTCTCCTTTTCAAAATTCTGCTTTACAAAATTCTGCTTACCAAAATTCTGCTTATCAAAATTTTACAAATGTTGATAATCAGAGCGTACTGCTATTTAAGAGTTTAATATGAATGTAGCTTTACTTGTTTTGTAACAAGAAATTTTGTTACAAAATACATAACTATGATTATTTAATGCCCATAATTAATTTGTTGTTTTGTAAATAAAAGAACTGAATAAAAAACAAAAAGCATACTTTTTGGCCAGAATTTTGAAAAGCAGAATTTTGTCAACCAGAATGGAAAAAAGAAGAATTTTCAAAAGCAGAATTTTCAAAAAAAAAAAAAACAGAATTTCGAAACCAGAATTTCAACCTCAAACTCAGCTTCGAGTCTCTTTTATTTTTTCGATGTCATCTCTCATCACAATGCTATAGAATTTCGAAAACGTTAACTTTAAGGAGCACTCGATTTAGCCCATTAATTTTGTTCAAAAATAATATAGCTAATTTGAATAGGAACCAAATTTTGCATCATTGTAGAGCTAGTTAAGAGCAGTATTTTACCAAAAGTTCCCAAACCTCGCAAACAGAGTTGCCAACAAAAATTTTAAGTAAATAAAAAAATAAACAGAATTAATAATTGCTTTTTTTTGGGATCGGGTCAAAGTTCTAGTTTCAAAATTCTTCTGTTTTTCATTCTGGTTGACAAAATTCTACTTTTCAAAATTCTGCATAATCTTGAAAGACATAAATATATTTTTAATTGCATATTTAATTAAAATTAACACAAACTTGAAACGTACTTTTAATGTCGATAAATTAAGTTTAGCACAGCCAAAAAGATAAATATAAAATACCTTTCACAATTTTGGGTCAAATTTAAAAAAACTGTAATTTTAGTTTTTTTTTAAGAAAATATTTTTTTATAAAAAATTAGAAAAGTTAGGTACAATTTAAGTTTACATGGTTTGAGTAATTTCCAAAGATTGTGCTGAAAGCCTTTCACGAAAAATTTAAATTTTATTAAAAACATACGTGAGAAGTATTTATTATGACGCGAAATAAAATTTAGTAATGCTAAAAATATAAAGTTTTTCGTGTTCTTAATGTCAATGACGGCTGCCTTTCTATTCAAACCAAAATGACACTTACCAAAACACTCATTCTATATACTAATTCTCTCGAACGGAAACCTAATTTATACTTGCGATTATTATTAAGGCAAATGCATTCGTAAAAAAAATTGCGGAGGCAAGTTTTGTATTCGTAAAAAATTAAAAAAGTTTTGAGATAACAATCTAACATGAAATTACGATGATAGAGAAAAAGAAAAAAGTAGGTCCGACAATTCTGTCTGTCTGGCTGTCTGTCCATCTGTCAGTCTGGATGTATCGACACCTACAGTCTAAACGGTTGGGCCGATTTTTTTCAAACTTGGTACTCTGAATTTTAAGAGTAATATGCCCAGTCGTATTTTTGTAATAACGGTACCTTCCATTTAAGCGTAACAGATAATTCCATTTTTCTCGAAAAAAATACGCTCGATTTTGATAAAATTTTGTATAATGGATTTATAGCTAAAGGTTATGTCTTTCGTGTTTTCAATATAAGTTCATGTTAACAGTACCTGTCAAATAAGCCTTAAAGTTAATCCAATTTTACTCATACAATTTTTCAAATACTACTTATTTTGATGAAATTTTGTGTGAATGATTTTTTGCCAAGGATGAAGTTTTCCATAAGAATTTTTTTTTTCAAAATCATCTTATTAACGGAACCTGCCATATAAACGCTATAGAAAATCAAATTTTTCTCGAAAAAAATCCGATCGATTTTGATGAAATTTTGTGTGACTGATTTTTTGCTAGAGATAAAGTTTTCCGTTAGAATTTTTTTTTTCAAAATCATCTTATTAACGGTACCTGCCATATAAATTCTATAGGAAATCCGATTTTTAGCGAAAAAAATATGATCTATTTTGATAAAATTTTGTGTGACTGTTTTTTTGGCAATGACAGAGTGTTTGTTAGAACTTTTTTTTTCAAAATAACCTTACTAACGGTACTTGCCATATAAACACTATAGAAACTATTTTTTTAATTTCGATTATTTATTATACTCTCTTGTTTAGTATCCTCAGCCACAAGACACAAGAGCAAGTTCGTCCGACCCAGTCGTGCCTTTTATTTTCTTATCTTGACTAAAGCTATACCTATACGTTTTAGCGTTTTAGCCTTTAGTTGCATTTTGTGCAAATCACCCTGAATAATAATTGCTATTAAAAAGCAACATAAATACACTCACCGGCATGAAAACTTGCCCACTCGTGATTTTTCCTATTCAACGTGTGTAATTTGCTCTCACTTTATCTTGAATTTACAGCAACTGATCTTATTTCTGGATTACCTTCATAGTTCAAATACAACATGTGGTATTAAAACTCAAACGAAAAATAACAGCTGGGCCAAGTTTCCGTGCCGGTGAGTTTATATCATTTCATACTGTTCCGGCCGTCAACCGATATTAACGAAAAATACATCTTTTTTTTTGTAAAAAAAAAGTTTTATAAAAAAGTATTTGATACTTTTTCTCGAAAATTTAAAAGTTAGCGAGCAATTCGAAAAATAAGGTGAAAAGTCAAAGTTGCAGTCAGGAACTGCAACAAAAAAGTATTTAATAGTTTTTTTCATAAAAATGCATACAAACATAGAAAACACAAGAACAAGAAAAAAAATTAAATTCAAGATGGCGGCTTCTGCACAAAATAAAATTTCCCTCAACCTCAGTTTTATACTCAGAATCAATCCTATACAAAACTGCATTCAAACTATTGACTGTGTACTGTAAGGTGTAAGGAATGTTCATCAATTTACCCTAGACATAGAGCGCATGCAACTTCGACTGTGAAACATCGCTATTATTTCTTTAGCCACACAACATTAATATGGAATGGTTTATCCGCTTCAAGTAATGGTTTGATCAAAAATATCCACTTTCTCTAAGTGACATAAAAATATGTACCAATTTGGTGGGTTAGAAAAATAAGTTCTGTATAACATAAATAAGTTACAGTACAGTTGAGTACTGCACTAATAAATTTTTTATCTGCGACCACATATTCCAAACCACTCGAGTATTAGGCAAACCAATTTCTTATATATTCATATTAGAGTCTGAAAAGATAGGTACAAAAAAATAGGTATGCCATTGTTTTATGTTTAAATCATCAATCATTCTTTCATACTGACAGAATTTCCAAAAGTAACGGCACCGTTACTCCCAAAAAAAAAAAACAAGAAACATGAAACACCAACACCAGTACATCAGATCAAAGACCGCTTTCTAAATTCAATTGGACAAAAAAAAAACGTTGAAAATCAGCGCGAAAATGCAGAATAGTCGTTAAATAGATTTTTGGGTAAATTTGTAGGTAGGTGGATAATGTGCATACACATTCAAATAGACACGATATGCACTGTGCGTGCAGTGGTTAATGGTATTATCCCGGTTTCACATGAGAACTAATAATGCAATGTCCTTTGCCCATAGCCTTTATAGACATCCTGCTGTGATTGCTGAGAAAGGACCGCTTACTTTCCGCTTGCGTTGTCAATTTAAGAAGAGTCCAAACAATAACACCATGTCCTGTGCAATTACCCGCACCTTCGCTACATAAAAGACCACCAACACCAACAAAATAACACTCTTCTTCCCTAGCATTATATTCATCCTTCCATATTCTATACTGCTGGTTTTGGTATTCGTGTCGTGTTCCTTTTTTTTCCTGATGAATCTTTCTAATTTTTGGCGGTTTTCTAATACTAATAATTTCGTCCTTTCATGAATTTCATGGGAATGGTTGTGCGAAAGTTCTCAAGGATAATAAAATGTGCGAGGGATGGTATTAAAATGGCACACATCAACCCATCAGAAAAAATAACAAAAGGGGGAAATTTAAAAATAAAAAGGAATTCAGATCGCGAAAATCAAACGGAAGTTGACAACTAGAAATTTACAGGGATTGTTTTCGGCACCAACAAAAATGTTCCGCGTGGAGCGATGCAATGTAGGATACCTTTATATCCTTCACACTAAGAATGTCTCAATTTTGTAAAAAAAGGTTTCTCTAATTTTTTGTTTCCACCAAAGTATTGTGCCCGGGGGAATTGGAAATTACAAAAAAAAAAACGCGCAAGGCGATAAGAATAACCCTATCGAATGCTATACGCTGATCCTTTATTTTCATTTAATTGGTACATTTTCTAATTCCTGCAGATTCGATCCATTTCGGTTCGGTTCGTATATTGTTTTCTCGGTTCGAAAATTTTTGTTATGAATTATTTAGTACCATTGACACGGGTTCGGGGTCCTTTGCAGGCTTTGTTAGAAATCCTTGCAAATAATTGATGCAGAATAAGTGTCCTTTGCGCAGGCAGGTAGATTGCAACATTGATCGCCCAAGCAGTATAAACACAGATCGTCCCTAATGGGAAGGTTTGATCACCTTAATTCCTTGAAAGGCTCTATCCTATTCCTATTGTATTGATTTACTTTTTTTTTAACATTTCAGCGTGTTTTATTTGGCTTATTGGTGTGCGTAGGAATACGAACTGGGAAAACACTTTTCGCGCGTTTTTTTTTTTTTGAAAGTGCGGTGCATTGCAAACAATGCATTTATTTTTTTGTGCTCTTGGCAGTGAAATTTGAGGATGTTTCAATGTTTGTCGGGGGCTAAAGTAAATAATGGCGAACTATACGAAAGAACGGAAATAGTTATTTATTTGCGAAGCAACGACACGACATAAAAGAGAAGGATTTATCCATAATGAGTTGAAAGGAAGGCGGATATAACGGCGACAGCTAACACGTGAATTTAATATTTTTTTTATCAGTTGGATTGGTTTAAATGAAAACATTTATGACGTTTTGGGCGTTGATTGTTGAAATTTATTGCATTTACCTATAGAAAACTTATAAATGAATGCATAAATTTAAATTTTAAAAATATTTTGCAAAAGTCGGCCTCAAGCAGATTTGTAAAATGTATTCTTATTTAAATATAAGGCAATTTAAAATGTTGGTAAAGGAGCCAGTAGTAGGCCGTTTAACTTTTTTTTAACGTTTGAATGTTATTTAAAACTTATAATGAATTGAGAATTATAATTGAATGCCTACTGCTTTTTGTGGATTTGCCATAAAAATTCAACAATTAGCAAAAATTTAAATAAATGTGTGGTGAATTTGACCCTCTTAACTCCAGCAGCCGGCCACGTGATTCTTCTCTATAGTCGGCACCATTTTGATTTTCTAAATTTGTCATACTTTTGACCACATTAAAGAAAGATGTGTTCTTGAACACATTAAAAATGCATTTTGATTACATGGTAAAAGTGATTGCGTTGGAGGAAGAGAGGTTACCCAAAAAAATACTTAAGCATATTATAAGAACAAAAGGAAATCTAGTGCAAGAATGGGAGCGCCTTGCTTCTGAATGTGGAGTAGCCCTCAACATTACACCAGAACTGCAGTCTGACTTTCTAAGAAGACAGTTTGATAACTTACTAACAAGAACCGGCAATATGCTATATCAAAAATATGTCAATGAAGCTCAATCTTCCCAATATAGGTTGTACTATAGCAAAGTTAAGTATAACCTTGAAGAAAAAACTTATTTTTTAAACTGCTACACAACGGATAAAATAAGCACTATTTTCAAAACAAGAGGAGAATTAGTTCACTTGAATTATATACCCCATCGACCAGAACTACCAATATTATGCAGCATTTGCAATATGAAAATAAGGGAAGACGTATTACACTTTCTTGCAATATGTCCAATTTTAAAAGTAATTCGCAAACAATTTTTCGGTTCATATGTTCTGAATGAGGATGCTGCAATCGGTATCTTAAACGGAGACCAAGGATGGGACCTTTTGTACAATTACACCGTAAACGCACTTCACTACAGAAAACGCATCATCGAAGGAGACTTCTAATGTAAATCATAGACCAAATTTTAATTAAATCAATGCCAATCTGGTAGACGGCCTTGGGCCAAACCAAAAAAAAAAGACTTAGAATAATAAATTTGTTTGTAACTTTTATAATTTTTATAATGAAATAAAGTCAATATTACTACTACTACTACTACTTAAAGAAAGATTTTGAAGTTTTGAGCCAAAACATGTATTAGATTTTTTAGCCAATCAAAAAAATAAAAACAAAAAACAAAGAAAAAAAGAAAAAAAATTTAAAAAAATTCAGCACACGCCTCCGAAATTGCTCAAATTACATAAAATAAAATTATATGTAAAACTACGAAAAAAAAACAGTTTTCAGTTCTCTTCATTGTTTTTTTTAAATAAATTATTCAAACAAAAATTAAAAATTATTTTTTTAATTATTTTTTTTTTTTTATTTTTTACTAAAATTATAGTTGGAAACTCTGATTGTAGGGATTAAATACTCTCCTCAACTTGCTATAAAACCCTAGAAAATTTGTTTCCTATTAAAATTATTTAGAACTTTTGCACAAAATTCCTGGGCTATATGCTTTACATTATTACTCGCTTTAGTTTGCGGATTCAGCAGATGTCGGTAATTATTCTACATGAATAAAGTACATAATTCGTTTGCTTCGCTGTAAAAAGTTCTTCTTTAGAATACTAATTGGAATTCTTTACTGCTTTTCGGTTTGGAACAAAAAAAAGTTTCTTCTTTCTTCTTCAGAAAAACCGTTAACGGTGTTCGCAAATATTTTATACTAGAAGTAAATTTACTCCGTTATTAAAACGAGTTTATAAATAAGGCTGTCGATATTTACAGTTATATGCTCAGGCGTAGCCATATAAGCGAAAAAATCAATACCCAAATATTTATTATTTGAAAGGGACTTCACTTTTTTCTTTGCCTCTACAGCTCCCACAACCGTGAATTATGCCCTGCGTATCTTGGAACAATATAATGAAATTCATAAAAATATCTTCTTTAAGATTTTGTGGGGTGGGGAAACAAATTTAAAAAATACTATGACATGGCAACACCTACAATATTTTGCGCTGCACCTTTTTTTCGAAATTAAATTGATTTAGCGAATAGTTTTTAAAGAATTACTTTTCAAACTCATTGCATGTTGGTACTGATCGGCCACTTATAATAATTTGTTTTGCTTTTAATTTTAAATGTTTCTAATAGCTATACCTATTATTTAAACACTGCATATTAGACAGTTCTATAAACATTTTAAGCTATCAAAAAATGTTTCATATAGGCACGATAAGTTAAAAAAAAAAGTTGACGTTTGTTTTATACAATCGGAAAATTGACATTACTTATTTCATTACTTTATTAGCAATAAATCTAACTAGAGTGGGAATTAGGGTGTGTTCATAAACGTCAGACTAACTAAGATCTGCAATAAAAAAATTGATAAAAAACACATATTTTCTGAAAGTTAACATTTTGTTTCTTATTATTTTAGTAGTTATGTCCAAAATGCTTACAAATAAAAAAAAACAAATCACTTTTTTTTGTTTAAGAAGTGTGTTTTTCTTTTCTTTTTTTTTTACCAAGCGCATCGTATATGTTTTTTTGTGGAGTCAAGTTAGGTATGTATACCTACTGTACATATTCACCAAGAAACAACTTTTGATGATCTTAAAAAATCAAAGTAATGCATACCTATTACATAACTATTATATTAAATACAGGGTGATTGGTATAAGATGCACCAAAAAGCTTAAGCGTGTAGGTGGGGTTAAGACAAGAAAAAAATCGTATAGGAGGGGGGGTCTATTTCCCTCCGTTTAGGCGGAAGGGGCAATTTTCTAAAAAGTTGACTTAAAGCAGAAAAAAAATTATTTAAAAACAACAGTGAATGATACAAAGCCTTGTTTTATCTTTTTAGAAAGCCAGAAAACTACTCTTTTATTTTATTTTTAAATTAAGTTGTTTAAGTGAACATTTTTAAAAAAATTAATTTTCAAACTCAAAATTTTGAAAAAAAAATTAAAAAAAAAAATTTTAAACTAATTTTTTTAAAAATTTTATGTAATAACTATAATTTTTTTTTCAATTTTCAATGCTCTTATTAGTTTTTAGTCAAAAACAGATAACCGGATGCCAAAATGTATCTTCGTTTTTGAGAAATTAAAAAAAAATAAAAGTAAAACTAGTAAGTAAAGTAAAAAGTTAATTCGTTTTTTTTTTATTATTTGATTAAAATCGGATGGTATGTAATAAAAAATAAAAAAGGGATGATTCTCTAATAAATAATTGACCTGAGCAGTTCAAATTTAGGAAAACCAAAAAAAAAGTGTTTTTCTTGGAAAAAAATACTTCTAGTTTTTCTTAATTCCTCAAAAACAAAGATACATTTTGGCATCCGGTTTTCTATTTTTGACTAAAAATTAATAAGAGCATTGAATTTTGAAAATAAAAATAATAGTTAATTACAAAAAATTTTGAAAAAAATTAGTTTAAAATTTTTTTTTTAGTTTTTTTTTTCAAAATTTTGAGTTTGAAAATTAATTTTTTTAAAACCGTTCACTTAAACAACTTAATTTAAAAATTAAATAAAAGAGTAGTTTTCTGGCTTTCCAAAAAAATACAATAACGCTTTGTATCATTCACCGTTGTTTTTAAATATTTTTTTTCTGATTTAAGTCAATTTTTTAGAAAATTGCCCCTCCCGCCTAAACGGAGGGACATAGACCCCCCTCCTATACGATTTTTTTCTTGTCTTAACCCCACCTACACGCTCAAGCTTTTTGGTGCATCTTATACCAATCACCCTGTATAATTTGGCACTATAATGTCACTATAGGTACAAATGGTAGTTATTTGACTAATTGTTGTTCACATAGTCGCGAACTTCTCTAATTATTTATCAGACAAAAAAAAATATACGCAACATAAACAATGCCGTAATAAATCCTGCAGAATTGTATTAAGTCATAGTCTAGTTCTTTTTAGGACATTCTACATAATAAACCTAGCGACTGATGATGGACTTGCGGGACTAGGGAATATGTAATTGTCTTCCATGCACTTTTTGTCTGCAAATTAAACAAAAGAAACTGCTAAATACGCCGCTGGTATTTTTTAATTTTTTTTTTGTTATATGCTCCCATGAGAGTATAGGTATACAAATATTATGTTATCATTGTTGTTTTTGTAGTTTGTTTTGACATGCATTTTACATGGTGGCGCGGCGGCGGCATCAACCAGCGAGCTAACAGTAATATGGAGTAGCTATATGGATGAACGTGAAGTCTGGGTGAAATCGTCGCCCAGACAGATTCGTTCGTTATTTTTATCTTGGTTTATTACTGTCGCGTCGTCTAATTTTTTTTTTATTCTAAAGGGTGTTCCAAATTTCGCGCAAGAAGATAGAAAAAGAAAGGTGTTTGTTTTAAAATTTAAATTTTACATAGATGCAGGAAAAGGCGGCATTGGTATAATGAATGAGTGGCTAAGCTTTTAAACATAACATTTGGGGTTCAATACTTGCACGGGTATTAAGCACTTTTTTTCAACGTACCTCCCATGCTTATGCTAGAAAATAATACGTCTATCTGATGACCATTTCGGGTTCGTTTTGATTAAATCAACCACAGAAATGATGACGTACTTAATGGGCAGATAATTTGCAAGGAAATGGGTATCCTATATCTACAAGCTAAGCAACGCCAAACAGATACAACACTTGGTGCCCATTTTCTGATCTATGCTCATGCCTATGTTCCGGGCATCTATGTATGTGTTTTAGAGCAAACAGAAGGAAATCACAGAATTATGTAAATGCTTCTTCATTTTTTGTTGTTTTGCCAAGTAACTAACAACGTTAAAATTCAGCTGTACACTGCCCTAGTTTATAATACATCTTCAGGGAAAAAATCAAAAATCAAACCATTTATATGGGCAGAATTCATCACTTTGCAAATCTTGAAAGAACAATTATTAAAAATTAGCAATCGAGCTTGAAATGAGACTATCATCGTTGACGATGAAATTCAAAATCAAATCATTTGTAAATTTTGAGACACCCTTTACAATAGTTAAAGGCGCGGACTGAAAAAAAGATACATTTTATCCGCAGAAAAATCACACAGAAACAAACTTCAGTATGAAAATTTGTATAAGAATACACAAACTATTTTGATGAAAAGACAAGCCAGCACAAAAGGATGCAGACGAAGACGAATACAAGCAATGAAATAATTTAAAAAGAAGTACTTAGTGATGCATCAAGTTAGACAATTTGAATGCGGTTAAACGCTTCTCGCTTCACGGATGAAACGTGTCGTTGGTATAGATTATTTAAGAACGTGCAAGATTTCGAATATTATACATCATTTGGGTATATGCTTATGAGTTAAAAGGTTTAATCAACCCTGCAAATTTCCACCGATTAAGCAGAAGGTGTTAGATGCTTACATGTCTACATGCACGTGTTCAGTGCTTGTCCGATATATTATATATATCTAACTATTTGGGTAGACGCATTTGGCCACGTTCATATATCGATATACTCTGAAAAAGGTGGCCTTGTTTAAAATAAGATGACAGTTGAAAAGTAACACAGTGGATAATATGCCAAATTATACTTGTTTAAGATTGCGAACCAAAATTTCGAATTCACTAGTTCACATGCACCAAAAACAGGATACCTGATTCAAATTACTGTCATTATAATGGTAGATCTAATTCAGTCAATTCTTTATCTAAGATGAAACAAAAATTCACGATTATAGTTAGCAAAAAATTGGTCTTGAGGCAAGTTACTTTTTAGGTACTTGATAGTATGGTATGGTCTCTGACTTTTGAAACTTACAAACAAGAGTTTTAAACTTAAGAAAAAAATATAACCAATACTTTGTCGGAAATCATTGTCTGATCAATCACGCCTATCTGAACATATCGTCTGGCTATAAAATCCTTTTCACCGGATAAAGACAAGATTGGCCTCGATTAATAAAAACTCTCAAAACCATCAATAAGACCCAGAATGTGAGAGGATAACATTTTAAAAGTATATGTACCATAGAACTTCGGATCTCTGTACATTCCGACTGCTACTCAACAGCTAGAATATCTTTCCACGAGATGTGAGGTATAGATACTAGATATTACCGCAATTTTGGAAAAATGATGAATAAGATTATAGGCATGATGAAAATGATGAAATTCGTGTGGGGTGATCGGTTTAGGAGCAAAGTTATTAATTTTAAGTCGATAAGCAATCGCTAGGTTTTTATCCGCATCAAAGCTATTTTCCAACACTAAAGCTTTGTATACATAATGTTCATACCAAAGAAGCTGAAGATTATCAAGAAATTTTATGAATTACGCGACGAAAACTATTAAGCCTTTCCGAAGTACGATGGCAAAGTCGTGCTCGGAAACTTCAACGCTATGGTTAGTGAGGAAGACATCTTTGTTTAATTATTCGTTAGACTCATCATCCATCGAAGCGACACCAGATGAAGGATGTAATCAGATTTTTTATTTTTGAAAATTCTTCATTTCTTACAAACATTTAAAAGCAGCCTTTTGCACTCACAATCGTGTGGCCAACGGAACAGGTTTATGGTTCTTGGCTAATTGACTGTGCAAAATTCACTGTGGCGGGCAATTGATATAGTGAACTGGCCTCCATGCTTTATTAAATAGCTGTATTTTATTGTCCCCCTTTTTCTGATCCGGAATGGATTTGAATTTTGCAAGATCCAGAAAGAAAGCTGACACTTGTGTTGTTGATGTATGCATGTATTTTGCGACGCAAATCCAATCCGGATCAGATTAAAAGGGATAATAAAAGATTCTATATGTAAGATTTTCTCTGATGCAGTTTGGTGCCACACTGATTATCGTTTAGTGGGAAAATTGTCAGCAGTGCACCAAAAACAGTAAATTTAGGACTTTGGTCTAAAGGGACCTACACACGATCGTATATGTTGGGGAACATGATTAGCCGCGAGAAAATTTCGATGGATTTTTGTGCGCGGCAAGCGTTTGGCTCGCGAGCAATTGGGACGGTGCTGAATGCTTTTCTATCTTCGTGGTTAACAAAACAAAACAGAGACTGTTAAAAACAAAAAAAAGCCTGTTCTGGTCAATATCAGTTTATAAATTGATATTCTGTGTTCGTTTGGTTCCCAAAGCAAAGTAAAATAACAAAAAAAAATAATAAAAACATGGCTCGCGCGGCAACCACGCATAGTGACAGTTCCAGAGTTACCAATATAAAAATAAAAAATCATCGATATATTGTTTTATTGATGATCGTGGCTGGTGAGTTTTAGAAATATATTCGATTCGATAGGCAACAAATAGATCTGCGGTATAGGTATGTATAAGTGGTAGGTATAAAGGCAAAACATTATGGTGCATGATAACAACAAAAATTATACATTCCAAATGTTCTTTATGTTCATAAATACATCTACTGTGCATCCAACTCTTTGAGTGTATGCATAGTAATAAAAAAAACGGTATCTGTAGCTTCATTTGTGAAGATCCTTATATATGTTTGTCTCGGATGGCACTATGAAAAAACGGAAAAAATAAAAATATGTAGTTGTTTTTGACAAGCCTTCAGGTAGGTAAATAGATTTTAGACAACAAAGGTATACAGACACCTCACCACTGACTGACCAAGTAGTGCATTTTTTTCTGAAAATCACACATGAATCCATTAGATTTCATCGACATAGGTATATAGATACACATTTAATGACGTGGAAATAATTTGAATAGAAGTTGCCGAGTACCTACCAGCCGCTCAAAATGATTTCTTCTTTCAACTAATTTTCTATTTTCCACTACTTATTCAGACTTTGAATGATAATAATCTAAATCCTGCAGGACGAGGTTGTTTTTCGCTTTCACTTTATTTTATTTTTGTCTACCATTCCATGTGCTAATTCGTTTCAATGGGATGAGAGATGTTTTGTTGTGTGTCCTTGTTTTCTATTTTCGCTTGCCTTCGGTTTTTTTTTCGCTGGTAATTTTTTTCCATTTTTTTCAGAGAAGATGAGAATACATCCTGTATTTCATAGTCAAAACTTTAAGTTGACGTCTAAGGTGCACGATACTAGCCAAACATACGTCTGCAATTCCATCATATCACCGCATATGAAGAGGGCAACATCACAAAACGCATATACACACATTCACGTGTATCTTTACTATAGCAACTTGAATAATTTCGCGTGGATTTTTTTTTTTTATACTTCTTCTACTATCCTGCAGAAAATGTATAACGACTAGAGGACTTATCTCCTTTTTTCAGAAGGAATACACTATCCCTATAGGTATCTATATGTACCTATGGTCCTATTTGAAGAGTGAACGTTCTAGATTTTCTGGTCATCGAGTCAACAACACGCTCTGCAACTATGGCAAAGAATATATGGAGGTTCTTTTCTTTGCTTCTCCAGTCGGCTTAGAAGAGTATTAGCGGCGAAAAGGATACGCCTAGTGATGTGATCCTTATTTTCACAAAAAAATTCGTGTTTGTTGATTTTGGACTGCTACTGCTGCTGGTGCTGCATTTCGTTGGTCCGAAAAGAAAAAGGCGCTGATGACGATGATGGTGATGTGGTGAGAGATTCATCACAGTCAGGGACAGGTAGCATATGCATGAGCTCGTTTTTTCTTTCTGTGATAGTCGAGTCGTTTTACCTGGTGAGGGAAGTGTGTTATTGTAGATATGAATGAGTTTGTGTGTGTGTGTTTTTTTTTTTTCTAGAAAATCATCGTTTGTTTTTATTTCATTTTCTTGAATTTCAATTTGAAAAAAAAAATTTATTCTGAAGGATTCTTGGTTTGGATTTGGAGAAAGAAAAAAAAAAACAGCAAAGTCATGTCTAATTCAACCTATTCAATGACCCTATTGCCAATTTTCGTTTCATAGGGTGGAATATTTTCGTCCATAGTTCTTCTTTTGTTTTTGATCTCAAGATTGTGAATGAAAAATAAAAGATTTGTGAATACTGAGCACTAATTACTTATTGGAAAATGGTTGTTCCAATATGTAGATACCTGCTCCTGTTCAAAATTCATGTAGATACAGATTTGCACTTTTACATTCAGACACCGGCCGTATCTCCTATATTCAATGGATTTGAAAATTGGTTTCGCATTTCTTGTTTTCTTTTTTACTTTATAACGAGTTGAACAAACTTAAATTTGCTGATTGACCAATCCAATGTTTTTTATCAACTTTTTTTTTTTAATGAATGCAAAACGGGGTTGAACTATGCCTCAACCAACTAACCTCTCATATTCGGCAGATTCGTCAGGTGTTTTTTTTTAGGTAGGCAAGTAGGGGGAAAGCGGGAGACTTGAGCCACTTTTAAAAAAATCGTAAATACAAACTTTTCTGTTAATCTCACCCAAATAAATAAAAAAGATATTTTTCAAGCTACATTTATCTATGCAAATGTAACTTTACCTAGAGCAAAAACAAAGATTTTCGGCTCAAGTCTCCCGCTCGGGTGGAAGACTTGAGCATCCCCTTGGGGGGATTTGAACATGACCAAATTTTATGTATTAAAGAGTAAAACAAAGTTTTAATTTCCAGTGATTTAATTTTTTGTGTATTTTTAACATATAATAAATCATTAAACAAAAAAACAATATTTTGTTTTCTGAATATAAAATATGTATTATGTTGTTATAAAAATATAAAATATAATACATTATGGTAAATATGATATAAAATAGGTACAGAATATAATGTAAATATAACACATACAAAAATATATATAAAGTTTCTCATATAAAAAACCACTGTTCAAGTTTCCTTCAGAAAGTGGTTCACGTCTCCCGTTCGCTCTTTTTAACACAAAATAATTAAATGCATACATACATTTTTTTGTACTTAAATTATTGAAAACAAAGACCAAGAAAATGCAATAAAACTAAAATATTGAGCTTACAGTGCGAGAAACAAATATTATTTAACAAATTATAGACGTATTTTTTTCACTTTGAGGTGCAAAATCACTTTATCTATACAGCGAATTGACAGAAAGCTGATTATGACAGAAGCTTATTAAAATCGTATGCACTAATGCATGCAGGATTCGAGTTAAATTTGAGTGAAATATTGCAAGTGGCTTAAGTCTCCCATATGTTCAAGTCTCCCGCTTTTCCCCTACATATTAGCTTTTTTCTTCAGCGAACTGCGTTTGGAAGCATTAGTAGTGTTTTTTTGGAAAAGCTATCCGTAGTGAAGTTGGATTTCTCCATACAAAAATCTCACTGCGTATCACTATACCGATGAAAGGAGAAGTCAAATCTCATTGCCGATAAATTTTCGACTTTCATTCGAATATCGATCAAAATTTTTTGTTATTGTTGATAGGAATGATGAATTCACGTATCTCGATATGGGTATGTTCGTAAAGATGTAGTGGCTTTAAAGTGTGATCTTGTTTCATTGCCAACAAACATACCCAAAACTTGAAACAAATTATCAAAATTTATTAAGAAAATCAAATTTTTTTGGAAAATTTATGCATGGTAACATTACATTTGCCATTTCCATCCAAAAATGTGTTCTTGTTGCATTTTTCATATTCCTCAAGTAAAACAAAATGAAAGTAATAAAAGTAAAGTAGTAGTCCAATTTTCAAGAAAACTAATCCATGTATTACTAATGTCCTGAAACCAACTGGAACAGTAAATAATTGCCTTTATGTTGAGTGTGAAAATTTTGTAATCCATGGATTAGTTAACTCAGAAATTAGACTTAAAATAACAGTTTATTTTTGATTAATTAGGCTGTTACTCTTTTAACAGATTTTTAGGGCCAAATATGCAAATATTATAACTAAGGCTTAACCACGATTGTTCAACAACTTTACAAATCCAATTTGGACATTTGCAGAGCTTAAAGTGCTAACTGTCATCAGAATCAATGTATTTGACATTTTGCATTTTGAAAGATCTGAAATCTTGACATCCGCAAATTACCTATTTATTGCGAACCATCATCGCAAAAGCTGTATATAAATCATTGACACGTTGTGGTTTAAAGTATATGCTTAATTGTTGGTTTCACTAATTATGAAACAGACAGTAAAAAACTATGTTCCGGAATTTCCAAAGAAATTTAAAAATAGGGTACCCTCGAGTGAATTCATAACATGTGTGCAAAAACATATCTATTCTACGAACAAACCCCATTCAATCTTGCGTTCATTTTTGTTGCTGCAAATTACAAAATTGCAATTACATCTGTAAGAATGCTAATTTGTCATGAATTATGACATGAAATATGTTTTAAAATTCAAGTTTTTCGATTTGTTATTACCACATCAACGGATCTATATTCATCTTAGTGTGATGGGGAGATCAATACTTACTTCAACAGTACTTGTGTTTAAAATCAAATTCCCTACTCAAGATCATTCGAGAACAAACTAACAAAATCCAGATCAAAGCAACACTGTATTTCCGCAATCAATTTGATACGAGCTTTTCAAAAATATGATAAAAGATCAAAACAGACTTCGCATCAGTTTAATTTTCAAAATTTAAGAGCAGAGAAACAATATAAGTGTTTTTTTTTTAGGAAAATCGAGTACCCGTCGTTTTTGGTACCATAATAAAAATAACGAAAATCTTCGTTCTAATAATATGTTCAGAAATAATAACTTGTAAACAAATAAAACCATAGTAAACATTTGAGCTTTAATTTTTTTAATAAAAATTAATGCAGTCTGTGACATAAAAGTTACGTATAGAAGAAGCCATATATGGCTTTTGATATTTCAGCGTTGAATGCTATAGAACTGCAAAAGTATTTATTAGTATAGCTCTTTGAGCATTAAACATTGGAAAAATATTGGTTTAGATTTCAGAATTCGTGTTTTTGTTTTTTTTATTGTGACTAAACTATGAAAAATTAAGTAAATTTACATTAAACGGATGTTTCTTGTTTTTTCTGGCGATATATTTCAGAGAGAAAACGAAATCCTCGTGTCAGAAGATGAACAGGCTGCAAACCATTATAGAACATCTTAAGATAACTGAAATCGCCGAACGAACTGAATATTATTCGTTCGTGGATGACACACCGTTGACAAGCTTAAGTTTAAAAAAGAGAATCATATTGAATATAATAGAAGAACCACATGAAAACGGATTTTTTATGAGGAAAATGCCAACAATTTTTGTGGGAACTATAAAATAAATTTAAGGTTTTAAGACCCTGCTGAATTGCTTTTCACAGTGATCACTTGATTCTTCTAAATGTTTCTTTTTGTTTTGTTTCTCTTACTCGTCTTTAAAGAATTCTGCCAACGCAGGCTATCGTCTTTATATATAAATGGGCACTTGTTTCCAGTTGTTTTTGCCATTTTGTTTCTTGCACGCACAAGATGTGAAATCGCCTTCTCTTCATCTTCTCTTCTAGCTCATACCACATTAACTTTATCTATTCATACCTCCATCCAACGTTCTAACTTGCCACTCTCAGATTTCAACTATACTTAGACTGATTTTAGTTTTTGTTTTGATGTTTTTGATAGATGTTTTGCTTTATAGCGAGTGTGACCTCTGCTCCGTATGTATACTTTTTAAGACTGTCTGGTATACGCTTTCTATCAGAGATGAGAACAATTTTGATCGGATATCGCTCCCAAAAAGGCGGTTTATGACCTCCTGTTTAGTGTTGACATGGTTGTGGGTCTCTGCAGATCTTTTTTTACTTCATTACATAAATGCTCGATTGGATTGAGGTCTGGGCTCTTTGTTGGCCATGACAAAAATTTAATATAAGCATCAAAAGAGCTCCTTTGTTAATACGGGTCGTATATGTGGGAAAGCATTTTGTCTTGTATAAGGACAAACCCATCGCCAATTTTTTGTGAAAACGGGACCTCAACAATTCGTATTACCTTTTTAACGTAATTGGCGGAGGTAACACGGTACCGTCTATTAGCTCTGGAAAGTTATTTTAGCGTATCCCATAACACTTGGGTTCCAAAACGGTCACTTCCGCGAACTTGTTTTCTTCACCAAGCTTACTCGATTTTCATCACTAGATAACTTGATGTTGAATTCGTTTGTGAAGAGAAAAGAACTCCAGTTGTTCATCATAGTTCGAACCGAATGCTTACAAGCGTATCTTAATGACGTTGCCCGATGGTCAGCTGTCCATTTTGGCTGAATACTCTGGAATGTTGGTCCTATTCGTGGAATTGATTGCTTATGGTCTAATTACTGAAGTGAGTGCCACAGTTGACTATCGCAGCTGAATTTGTAAAGCCCGCGTTGGTTAAGGAATGCTCACAAAGTTCATATATTTTAATGTATCGGTCTTCCTGGGCAGTTGTGTTGGTGCTCTGATTCTTCCTAATCTAGGTCTCCTTGCTAAACTCCGGACATCTCGTCTCAACATATCGATACGAATTTCAACAGTCCTTTGAGATTGAGACTCTCCTTGCTGAAGCGGTCTCATTGGGCAGTTGCGGTTCTGGTACTTCATTATCTAGGCCTCGTTGCAACACTCCGGGTGTCCAGAAAACGTTCGCACACGTATTTCGGACAGCTATAGCCTCGACATACTGATACGATATGCAACAGTCCTTTGAGACTCTTCTTGTTTTCGCTTTTATTGCGTTTTAATTATCCATATAATTCCGAAAATAAGGCATCAAAAAGGTTCAATCCTGAAGAAAAAAAAAAAAAGAAAAACAACTAAAGGAAGTAACACTTAGCGACAACGCTTAAAATCTGTCTGAGTAAACATGTCCAGGAATGTTGAATTGATTATTTTTTCGAGTGATTGGCTTATTTTTCCTCCTCATTACCATAAAAATTTTGTTTAAAATTGATAAGGTCTCATAAACATTCAAACTCTTAAATTAAATGCTTCTTTTCGACAATGTTTACCAATTAAATAGATTTTAGACAAAATTCAAAGTAAATCTTGGGTGGACCAGTCATGTTTTGAGAAGTTTACTTGTTCCGGATCAGTTCCTTGCGTAATAGTTGTATAGGTAGTTGTATTGGGGTAAGTTCACTTGTATTAGCAATAAGGTAGGTAGGTACTTCCAACTTCCATAATGCTCGCATTTTTCGAAATTTTGTGTAACGTTGCGCTGGTTTTGTTTGATCGCGGCATCGGTTATCTCCAGTCGCGTAACCCTAGGACTTATACGCAAGCACGTTGTTGGGAAAGCTTTAAGATTTAATTTTGTCGGTAGATTCAAATTTTTGTTTTTTTTTTGTGTGTGTATAGATATAACATATACAGGGTGAGTCATGAGCAATGCGACAAAATGCTAGGGCGTGTAGGTTGCGTTGAGACAAGAAAAAAATCGTATGGGAGGGGGGGGTCTATTCCCCTCCGTTTAGCCGGGAGGGGCAATTTTCGAAAAAACTGACTTAAAATTATTTAAAATCAACGGCTTCATTCACAATGCTGTGCGATACGTTTTTGAAAAGCCAATAATTTTTTCTTTCATTCTGTGTTTAAATAAATCTATTCTAAGAAATAGTTTTTGAAATATTAATTTTCAAAGTCAAAATTTTGAAAAAAAAAATTGAAAAAAAATTTCAAATTCATTTTTTTTCAAAATTTTACGTAATTAAGTGCTAATTTTAATTTCAAAATTCAATGCTGTTATTAGTTTTAAGTCTAAATAAGAAAACCGGATGCAAAAATTTTATGTCGTTCTCAAGAAATTAAAAAAAAACCAAAACCACCTTTTTCTAAGAAAAACATTTATTTTTATTGTAACGAAGCAATTTATTTATTTATTTAGCATTAATCTTAGTTTTTTTACTTTTTTTTTTAATTGGAGTTTTATGAGAACGTAATAAAATTAAATAGTATTGGAATAACCCTGGATTAATATTATTTTCATTGATAACTTCTGAAAACTGACCTGTCAATATTTTTGCCTTGGCCTGCCCGCAGCCCATGGGTTCTACCTGTTATGGGGACAATAGGGACAATAAAACCGCATTTTTTTTAATGAAAAAAAAAGAAAATTGCAACGCAAGATAAATAAAAGGCATTGCAGTTTTGCTTAGTAATTATTTCAAATTTGAATATTAACTCATTAACACGTAACGATGTCAAGCTCATACACCCGAGAAGAATTAACGGACATGCATTTCTGCTACGGTTTAGCTAATGGTCGAAGTCGTGAAGCAGAAAGACTGTACGCTGAAAGATATCCCGATAGGAGGTGTCCCCATCATAGCACGTTTCCAAGAATCCACCGACGTCTAAGAGATCATGGAGTGCTGGAGCATCGAAGAAGCGAAAGGCCAGTTTCTGATGAGTCAAGAATCTTAGATGAAAGAATTCTGGATTTAGTCCGAAATAATCCCTCCGTCAGTATAAGAAGGATATCCACTATGCTTGGAGTGTCCCAATCTAGAGCATGTCGAGTACTTCGGGCGGAAAATTTACACCCGTACCACTTTACGCCTGTTCAGGAACTCACCTCAAACGACAAGTTATTGAGAACCGAATTTTGTAGAACATTCCTACTTAGAAATGAAACCGAACAAAACTATTTTAGAAGAATATTCTGGACGGATGAAGCACAGTTTACTAGGGATGGGGTTACTAACTTCCACAATTTACATTATTGGAGTAGCGCCAATCCACACAAAAAAAAACAAAACAAATCACAACACCGCTTTAGTTGTAATGTTTGACTTGGTATTGTTGGACACACTGTGATCGGGCCCCGGTTTTTGAATTCCATTATTAATGGAGAATCATACCTGCAATTCCTACGAGACCTTTTACCCGATTTATTAGACAGCGTTCCATTGGTTGTAGCAGATACTTTAATCTACCAACAAGATGGTGCTCCAGCACACTACAGCTTACAGGTGAGAAACTGGCTGGATGATCATTTTAGTGACCGTTGGATCGGAAGAAGGGGCCCCACGGAATGGCCGCCTAGGTCACCAGATTTAACTCCCCTAGATTTCTATGCATGGGGATTTATGAAGAATTATGTTTACGAAGTGGAAATAGTATCATTGGAACAACTGAAGGAACGAATTGAAGTCGCTGGAGTCAAATTGCAGGAAAATTTGTCAAGCATAAACTTATGTGAAGCCATTACAAGGAGATATAATCTATGCCTTCTAAACAATGGAGATCATATCGAGAATTTTTTATAAGTACTTCCAATAAAAAACATAGTAAAAATAAAAGGAATAAAAAAAACTAAAAAAACTAAGATTAATGCTTCTTAAATTGCTTCGTTACAATAAAAATAAATGTTTTTCTTAGAAAAAGGTGGTTTTGGTTTTTTTTTTAATTTCTTGAGAACGACATAAAATTTTTGCATCCAGTTTTCTTATTTAGACTTAAAATTAATAACAGCATTGAATTTTGAAATTAAAATTAGCACTTAATTACGTAAAATTTTGAAAAAAATGAATTTGAAATTTTTTTTTCAATTTTTTTTTTCAAAATTTTGACTTTGGAAATTAATATTTCAAAAACTATTTCTTAGAATAGATTTATTTAAACACAGAATGAAAGAAAAAGTTATTGGCTTTTCAAAAACGTATCGCACAGCATTGTGAATGAAGCCGTTGGTTTTAAATAATTTTTTTCCCATTTTAAGTCAGTTTTTTTCGAAATTTGCCCCTCCCGGCTAAACGGAGGGGAATAGACCCCCCCCTCCCATACGATTTTTTTCTTGTCTCAACGCAACCTACACGCCCTAGCATTTTGTCGCATTGCTCATGACTCACCCTGTATATAGTGAATTCTCATCGCATGTAAATGAATACCTTCTCTATAAAATAAATTATCCCGCGCATAAGCTATGTGATAATTCGCGCCCTTTTATCCTTTTTTGCATGACATAAAGTCTTAAACGTAAATCCATTCTCGGCTTTTTCCTTAAACCGAATTAATTGACAACTACTATTTTGTACCTTTATCGTTCGTTATCTGCTCGTATTTTGTCTCCTGTCTTATGTTTGTATTCTAAACAGTGTCCCTTCTTTACATCCTTGTCCATTATCCAAAGATAGACACAACAAAAAAACGATGTTAGAAAAAGAAACATCCAAAAGTCATCTCTATGAATACTTTTCCATACACACATATCTTTCTAACACCAGTAAACAGTTGTTGTAGTAAAATGTAAAATCTCTTCTTATCCTATTGTCCTGTCTGCAGAGCAGCAGCATCATCTTCATCAGCTATAGAATATAATACCTAAGTATCGTTGTATCCACGAAAAAAAGATCTGATCCCAAAAAGCGATGTTCTATCTTTTTGTCCCTTGTCCTCTCTCTTCCACTTTTATCATGCTCGTGTTCCGTTTGGTGTTTATTTTTATTTTTTTTTTGCATTTATTTTGCTGATTTTCCCCCTATTTCCACACACATCCTTCTGTCCTACGGCTGCTACTTCGTCTCTACATGTTTCCTTTCCTCGGGCACTCTCATCGTCGCTTCGTCGGTCGGTCCACCGTTATCATCATCGCCACCGCCACTGTTCGTCCGTCGTTGTCATCGTCATCGTCCTTGCTGTATTTATTTCTCCGTCGTATGTGAACGGACAGCAAGAACTTCGCGAAACGCGATTTAATGTCAAGTATATGTATGGGTGGGCTATCGGCTTAGCAGCAAACCCCACATGCACACATCCCTATATGTTGCCATCCGCAGGCCAGGCCATACCTACACGAAAGGACATACGTACATTTCACAGCAGGATATATATTTTTCTTTCTCTATTATTTTCTATACGTACACATATATTGATTGCTTTAGTTTTTTGGTATAGCTGTCCGCGGTCCTGGGATGGTGGGAGGGTGACATAGGGTGGGATAGAGATTTCGTGTATTCTGTCGCGAAGGACATTCAATGGTAAAAGGATAAACGTGACTGGGCGAAGAGGGTGGCTGGCCTGAGACGTAGTTGGAAGGAAAATCGCCAAAATGCCACACATGAGGGTAGTGTCCTCAGAGCTTCGCGGCGACCGACACGACGACGACGACGGACGGTCGCGGCAGCGGCGTTGAAAACAGCAGTAGCAGGTTTATTTTTATAATGCTCAGATAGTTGAATCTATACATAAAGGAACCAAACAAAAAACATATACACACATGCATGTATTAAAAGTATTGTATGTTACGGGATGAGATGTGATCAGGGTATTCTTAATTTTCACCCCTTGGCAATTTTTTTTTTCCTTCGGTTCGCGTAATTTGTTGGCCACTACTTTAACTCGGTGTGGGCATATGCACTGCAAATATGTATACAATCATACAATTAGATATGAACACACACGTCCTTTTCAGTTCTATATTTCTATAGTCAAGGATTTATTTTATTTTATTCCTGCTTATGGTAATGACAGCGATATGTGAAGATGTCTCCCTTCATTTCGTGGATGAATGGATTTAGCGCTATTTTTCGCAAAGTACTTATTGCAAGGACTCTCTACATTGATAGTTCTGTACAGTATAGGTGTATACGTATGTAGTCGAGGTGGTCCACATGCGGTGGATGTGTCTGTATTCTAACACTCGAATGCCAAAATAATGTTATCTAGTATCTGCAATTGAACAATTTAAAAACTCAAAACACGTGTTCAAAGATATTTTTCAAATACCTATATTTTTAATTTTTTTTTTTCTTTATTGTTTTGCAGATTTAGTTGACAGAATATTTACAGCCAATCGTTGTTGGTGTTATTCAATTTACATAACTATATGTTCTATCCAGGTAGGTAGAAGATCGTATTTGAATACCTTATTACTTTACCTATACCCATCTATGATGGTTGATATTGTATTACGGTTCCAGGACACTATGAATCCTATTAGAATATCTTATGGGTTCACGTGGACAGGTGCAAAACTTTCCTGATATGCGGGTTAGGATGACCATCAGGTAAGGTATCAGGTATGCCTACCTACCTACCTACCTACCTTAACTGGAATATTTGATTTATGTTTGATAGTTCAGTTTTCCTATGTATCTAGGACGTAGGTATAGGTATAAGTAGGAATTATCAAACATGTTTTACAACAGATTTTCAGCGTAGGCAATGACTATCTCCTGAAGAAGACGGATTTATTGGTGTTGTATTAGGGAATACCTTAAGGTGGGTGCGTCCATTTGAGAGTAGGAGATCTGCAAGCATGTCTCGAGGGCAAACTCGCAAGTGGACACAGACCCGAAAGTACCTCGCGGAGAGTCGACTTTTTACTCACATTCGAAATTTTTGAGAGTCACTCGCAAGAGGACATAGCTCTTGAATCTTAATCACCGTCGGAGACAAACACATTTCGTGAGAGCAAATGTCCGAGAGTCAATATGGCAAAAAAATGAACATCTTGAATCTTAATCAATTTATAAGTCCGTGTCTATTTGAGAGTGAAAATACTAGGGTCCCTGTAGTGCCAATATTATCACTCTAACTACTTCCAACTGATAACTAGCAGAAGAATACTAATATTAAATGGATTTGGTTATGAAAGTATTCTCAGAAAATAAACTCGCGATATTAAAATCTCGAAAATATTCTCAAATAATCAGGTACCGAATAAAAACTCTCTAGAGCTAACTACAAAAGGTAATCTCGAATGGACAAGCAATACAAGATCAGTTTTTATGGTATTGATTGAGTTATCATAAAACTACTTTTTTGTCTAAAGCTTCAAATGTCATTTGGTATGCAACAATAACCTTCTATCTTCAGATGTTTAAAGAAAGAAGGGAAAGAGAGATGGTGATGCCCAACTTAAAGCAGAGAGTACGGAGAGCATGGATCTGGAGTTGGAAAAAATAACTGCTCTTGCTGTTGATGCAAACCATTATGCTCTTCAGGATATTCAGGATATTTTCCTTAATATTAACAAATAAGACGCAACTATATTTAAAATTGCCGCTCAAAGAAGGAGAAATGCCCAACAGATTTGATCACCAAAGTTCATAAACAATGCCCAAAGCCATCAAAATTCTTCACAGGTGACGAGACGCGAGAGTATTGCAGCGAAGGACTTTTGAATTAATAGTTTCCCAGACGATACTTTTCAACCGCACCAAACTGCGACGAAGTGCCCGGCGCCGGCGGTCAAAAATTCCAAAGGGGAAAAGCGATTGAACCAGGCCGGTGTATACCGTCTGATTTCGGAAAAATGGAAGATGATGGCGTACTTTCTCATCTCCAAACTTATTGGCTGTGACCAAATGGCAAAAAAGTTGAGGAAAGATTACGTTTTCCCAATTTACGAGGGGAATGGTGGTGACGTGAAAATTTGTCTTTATTTCCATATGGAAAACGATATTATGCCAAAAATGTTTTGCTTAGTTTTGTAAATATAGAGCCAAATCATTTTATAATAAAACCATTCAGGGTGACGTGAAATAGCGCCAAACAAAATAACGCCAAATTGGCCTTATTCCTTTTTCAAAAACGAAATAACATAAAATTTGGAGTTTGGTTTAATTTCCATTTAGAAATCGAAATAATGCCAATTTGGCGTTATTTCGTTTTTAATCTACAAGAAATTTGGTCATATTTCGTTTGGCCTTTTGCGTCCTGAAAATGGCGTATAGACTCCAGCCGCTGATATTGTCACAAATTTAATTCTTCTCGGAATGAAATTTTTTATTCCGAATAGGTTTAAGAGCATAAAATTTAATAAAAAATCATGATCCGATTTGAGCTGTTAAGAGGCTATCAGGTTGAGAGAAGAGTTTAGTTTTCGATGTTACAAATAACAAAAATTTCGGACCGTATTACTATTGGATGGTTTCAAGTCTGAAATCTTTGATATAAATTATGGCGTGCCCCAGGGTTCCGTTTTGTCTCCGACTCTTTTTTTAATTTTATCAATGATCCTATCTGTCTGAAACTTTTGATCTGCTTACCTAATTAATTTTTGTTGACAATAGAACACTCATGTCTTAATACAATGTTTCCTGATTCAGAATCCTGCTCTTTGGCTGTGGAACTGGAGCGGCAGTGTATGTTTAGCTCTTTAAATTTTGACCTTAGCAGCATTGGCCAGTAAAAAATATAAAATTGCGTAGAATTTAATTCTTCGAAAGTTCTATGTTGTCTTCTGTAGTTAAAGCAAAACATTATAGGTAAACCTTCATATGAATATTTGAGAATATTTATATTGATTCTCTTCGGCTGTGTTGGTCGTATTAATGTTTTAAATGAAAACAATTTTCATTTGTATTTTCCCAACGTTTCGACGGTGGTTGCCGTCTTCTTCAGGGGAGCTTTATTTACAAAATTAAAAAAAATTATTTTAACATATATAATTACATAATAGGTGGACAAATATAACTTACATCGAGTTCGATATATAACAATAACAGAATAAAAATATTAAACTATTAAATAGAATTTTTACACTTAAATTTAAACACTTCCTTGATGGGAGATTAGTCCGTTGAGTTTGAACTTTCAACAGTTTAATTTTTTTAATTTTGTAAATAAAGCTCCCCTGAAGAAGACGGCAACCACCGTCGAAACGTTGGGAAAAATACAAATGAAAATTGTTTTCATTTAAAACATTAATACGACCAACACAGCCGAAGAGAATCAATATAAGTATTCTCAAATATTCATATAATTATCAACTTGGTCAAAGCTCATATATATGGTAAACCTTCATGCCACTCTATCCATATCCATTAAAGAAACTAACCCACTTTCCATTGAGGTCGCCAAAAAACGCTGCGGAGTTCTTAGGTTTCCTATATGTGACGACGCAAGAAACTTTGTCCGCCCAATTGATCTGGCTGGTTGTTTACAAGGCGTAAACTTTCGGCATATTTGGCTGAAAATGCACATAAACGAAGATCCACTTTTAAAGGTTTTTCTTTTTAAACTTGACCATTAATTGATAACGGCCGAACGGATTTAATTTCTCCTCTTGGTATCATTTTTTAAATATTTTATATTTTATTCCTCTAAAATATAAAATATTGATTAAAAATTTTAATCTCATTTTAATTTTTAACTAAAGCAAACAATTAAATTTAAAAAAAAATATAATTAAAGTTTTTGATTTAATTGTGTTGATGTCTAGAACAAACATGTGACCCCATATGATCAACAAACAAAGAAATTAATTTATTTTAAGCAAAAATCCTTAGCCGACAGTCACCTAAAAGAACTCTGTTTCTCATACTCTTTTCTTTCATCTTATAACAAACTATAAAGACCACCATAAAGCACCTTATACAAAACAATGGATCACATGCTCATATGTCTACATATATACGTATGTAAGCATGTAGCAATTGAAACAATGTTCCAGTTAACGTAAATGTATAAGGTACACACATGTACCTTATAATACTTTGTCGGCCTTAAAAACGCACCATTCTCCTTCCAGACAAAAAAAAAAAAAAACCTTGAAAACCATCAACCTCCTCCACTCTAATTTATTTTGGAATCGTTTCTTATGGCGCACAACCTGAGGAGAACTTAAGCCCGAACGTAAGGAACTTCACAAAGGATGTCATCCACAGAGGCTAATTTCGAGTGGACATTTTGTTCGTTTGTTCGTTGTTGCGTCATGTGTCGACTCCGTATACTTACGTTGAATATACATATACCTTCCTACCTATTTCGGTATACCAAATCCGAAACCAACTTAGATGCTAAGACGACGACAACGGTTTATGGTAGGTATATTCGCACACCTAGGTATATGTAGATACCTAACGACCTAGATATACCTATAGCTATCCTGTCCAGCACTCTCGAATAATCTTTACTCCCTCCCCATCCCAGTGTCGGGTTTGCTGTCCGCTTCAACTGGACATTTGCAAAGCGAAATTCTTCGTCGGAACTGACTGGACATTCGACCCATATCAAATAGAAATACCATTACCACCAAAACTACCCCAACTCACATTTCTCCCAATATCCACGAGTGTTTCGTTCGTCAACATCTGACACCACCCCACTATTATAGTACTTTCCGTTACAACTTTCCTCCCCTTGACTGACCGACGACGACGCCGACGATGGCAGCGGGTTCTCTGTTCGCTGACCACGTATTCGTTCATCCCTCATCCTTTGTCCATCCCGAAAACGTTACGTTAATTTTACCAATCTTCTCCTTCTTCGTCTTTTGCATGTTCCTTCGCTTGACCCAACTCTGACAAGCATCCGGTTCCACCATCTCTCACTCCCCCTGGCCGTCGGCGGGCGTTCTTCGGTTATTCTTCGCTCTTCCTCTCTATAACGCTGCTTCGGTGCACAAATATGTGTCCGGCTAACGCTCTTAGTAGGTATACTCGAAATTGTCCTTCTACTTTACCATACAAAGCATCCACCACCACCACCACCCTTCATATAAACTCAGAGTCAGTGCAAGAATTTTGAAAGGAAACCCAAAAGGGATGCTAGGTCCATTTCGTCCACCTTAGTCGTATAGGTATGTATATACATCCGCTGAGATCTACGGGATACCGTTGCGATAGAATCAAAGGATACACTTTGCCTTCGCTATCCAGCGTAAGAATCGAACACTCTTTCTCTTTGCTCTTCTGCCCCTTGGTGCCGCCACCATTAAGGCCGGATGAAACGATAACCGACGTCGAAGAACCATTCTTCCTCGCACCCCATGGACGAATCTATCGGCACATAATGTATCCATGTGGAGGCTGATAGGCATAAATGGCCTTAAAATTGCAACCCCTATTCCCTTTGTCATAGTGCATGTTTTTGCCGTAGCAACGGACGAAAGACGCGAATAAAATAGCGAGGGTAGTCGCGCGATAACTACTATGACTACGATGACGACGACGACGACGACGACGATGTTGTCCTGTATGCTTTTGCTTGCTTTGCTTCGTTGAAATCGCTGCTGGCTATTTTCTCTTCTATATTGTCATCTTCTCCTTTCACATATCTAATGATGGTCGGCACAAGGATTTAGCGGCGGCGATGGCGATGGCGGCGAATACATTCATGTGTGTCCAGTCCACACACCTCCACCACCCATCTCTCTACCATCACACACATTCTTCGTTGGAGATATCCTCTGAACAACTTTGAGTTTCTCATGCAAAAGATAAAAGATGGATGCTGGCGGACATTCGTCCTTACACGTGAATGTTTTTGCTCGTCCGACCACGTCTCCTTCACACCAACATTAACACACACACACATATTTACAATCAACTATACGTGAAGACGAAGAATATGTACGGTACGGTCCATGCTGGTCATATGTGAACATACTTGATATTTGATTGTATGGGTGTTGGATCATCATCAGGGATGGGACAGTGGGAGGGTGGAATTCTCGTTCTTGTCCTTTGGCAATTTAAAAGAAAGCGAATGGAGCTCGCTGTTCTACACTCTGTAAACTGCGATGTGTTTAGATAGGATTGCCCCCATTCCCATCATCTCTACATCATTTTGCTTTCGGCCTCTTGACCATGTGTGGATGGTAGGGTATGAGTAGCTGTAGTGTATTGCAGAGTGGTAGAAGTGTATACGGGGTGGGTTATTCAGTCGCATAGAAGAAAACCAAGAAAGGATGTTTTGATGGGCTGGGTATAGTGGATAGTGGATTTGCTCACAAAACAGAATTTATGTTGTTTTTGTTTGGGATTTTTCCAATTTTGAGTTGCCTTTAGTTAGAATTTGAGAAGGTACTATATTTGTCTTACAAATGTATTAGAATAGTAGTAGAAAGTAGTATATTAATGAAAATAGTTTTTAGGGGGAAAACTTCTCGTTGCAAAATTCAACTATAAATAATTGACATATGCATTTTTGGGAAAGTAGTTATCTGAATTATTTATCAAAAGATTCAAACCAAAATCAAGGTGTACGGAAAAAATCTTTAAGTTTTGAAATAATAATCAGACATTGACATGATAGAGAAGACAAAAAAAGTAGGTCCTGCAATCCTGTCTGTCCGTTTGTCAGTCTGGATGCAGAACTAGCTTTTTCACGGTATCTACAAGCGTTAGAGTCGTTGGAGGAAAGAGTGTGTAATTTGGGCTTTGGGCGGCAATTCTGAAAAAAAGCAAAGCTGTTACAAACTACAACGCACTTTGATGTGGTATGTGGTAAGAGTGCGCAACCATTTGTATTCTCTCAAATTTCATAAGTAAGTTAAGTTTTTAACTTCAACTAACATTACAGGCGACACCGCTTAACTGAAATTTCAATTTGAACTTAATTTTTTGTATTTTTGTTATCTTGTTCAAAAAGTTCAATTTTGTACACAAATAGTTTTCCCACCCGATCAAATAGCTTTTTTCTTTGATGTCTTACGAAGTCATGATTATAATTAATGTTAATTGGTACACATGCGGCAAATTGCTACGCAATTTTTTTAACAAACAAATCCCGTTTTTTTTATTGTTCTTTATAGTTTTGTCTTGAATTGAGTTGATAATGCGGGTTTATAGGACAAGGTAAGGTCATGATTTTACAAGTGAAAAATAGATTCACATATTCAGGGTGTCCCGCAACTCAAAGTCAAGCGGGTACCGGGTGATAGGGTAGGCTATACCCGTACTGTAAATAGTAAGAAACAAAAATTATCTCGCTGGGTTACGTCATAATAGCAATACTTAGAAAAATTATGAAAATCGATAATCTGGGCCACATTTTTATGTACTGTGGTCACAAATTATAAAATACTGAATGCAATCTCTAAAACCATAATAAATATTGTAAGTTTCGCAAGAAAAATGAAGTTTGACTGAGTAATTTTTCAAACAAATTTTGTAAGCAAACTTTAACACATCATATTTAAAAAAAGTGTAGGACACTACCCACGGCAAGTAATTTAAAAAATTAGTCCATTTTATCAAGTTTTCAAATTAGTTCAACACTTTACACTTGCTGCTTCCATAATCATGTTACCAACATTTAAACCATTTTCGAGCAAGTTAAGTTTTAATTTTTTTTTTATATAGGAATTTATTATACCTTATTGATGTAGGACTCCAGTAAGCCATTCCTTCAAAATATTGTTCAGGCTGTTTAAGTAGTTAACATACTAAAAGTCCTGATCCCTGGGAGGTGATCCGCAGGAGGGGAGGAGTATAAAGCCCCCCAAAATGGCCTTTTGGGGCTTTACGCTTATACCACGGAAGTAGTGTGTCGAAGCCAATTATTTTTTTAAATGAACGAAAGCCCATAGAATTTTGTACAATTTTTGTTATGATAACTTTTTTCCAAATATCAACTGTTTCCGAGAAACAGTTTTTGAGATAGGGGGCGTTTTTTTTTCTAAGTAATGTGAGTAAGATTTGGAATAAGGCTTCTCCACCTACTATTTCTTCTTCTTCGTTTGTACGAAAAATTCGTCACTATCACCAGAAATATAAAAAAACCTAAAAAACTATAAGACTAATGAAAAAAGATGAAGATTTTAAATTAAAGTTGCATCCATTTTTGATTCAATCTGATACTTGTTTGACATATGCTTCTGCCAGTGTAATTTGATCCAACATTGTTCCTGTGAAACGGAAAGAAAAGTCCCCGTTCAAGAGAAGCATATTTTTTAATGGATCAAAGAACTTTGAGAAAATTATCAAAAAATGTTGACTTGGTGGCTACTCGAGGGAAAAAGTCTAAAGAGGAAACAAGAAAGAGCTTAACTGAAATAATAAACCAGAAAAAAACAAATATTAACGATACCTGGTGTTAACAATGAAATTTTTGTGGAAAACCTTTCTGATAGTTCTAATTCTGACACAAGTGATAGTGACAGTGTGTTCGAAGTTTTATTATATTTATTTTCTTTTAATATCCAATGGTACCCGACTAGAAGGTCTATACTTTGATGTCCAAAAAGATCGCACAAAACTTTATCCAAGGAAGACGAGAAAACTTATCATAACATTTTTATCGAAGAACACCTGGTTCAAACTATGTTCCCCCAGCGATGGAAAATCTAGAAGTATTTGTGAATCCATAGTGAATTTTTTTGAAACGAATAAGGTTTCCATGGCTAATCTTGTTGTCGTTGAGTGCGATGGAACAGTTGCTAGTACTGGTTCAAAAGGCGGTGTAATCAGATTGTTGGAAGAAACTTTGGGAAAACCCTTACAATGGAACATCTGCTTCATTGTAACGAGCTGCCAGTCTGACACTTCAACATCTTTTACAAAGTTTGGATGGTCACACAACAGGTCCATAAATGGTTTTTCTTAACCTATAGGGAAATATATAATTGGAATTTTGTGAAAAGACGAACCATGAAAACTTCCTTCCAATACCAGGTACTGGCGTCATTTTGCCGGATATTAACAACATCGACTACTTAAGCTGTGACCAAAATTACCTTTATAATATATGCCAAGCTATATTTACGTTAAAAAGCTCAAAATCTCTGTAGTCGAAAAATCCCGGGAAGCTATCACATACTCGTTGGCTCACTGCTGCAAACAGAATAATGAGGCTTTATATAGGAACTAAAAATCCTTCGGAGAGTTTGGTTATATTGGTTAATTTTATTAGTATATGCTCCAGTATGGTTTTCAATCAAGAATCATCCTTTCTGCCAAGATGGTGCTCGAAACTTATGGAAAATGATTTCGTTATATCGATATTTAATTCCAAAACTGAAAAAAAAATCCAGAAAACTTATGCTTTTATTTTTGATGACAGACCATAAAAAATCGACACGTGAGCTAGCACTCATCACTTCATCAGGCGATTGATAAAAGCGCGAACAGAAAAAAAGTGGCAAACATCCGGAAGTTTTCGGTTCCCAAAATAAAATTTGAAGCCACTGAATATGTCGACTTAGTTGACGGGCAGAACATAAACGTTACTGAGTCTCCTGTAACAAAATTCATTGAGAATATACTTACTATACGATCGGTTCCCATGCCACACTCAAGCGTAGAGCGATATGTGAAGCTGGTAACCGAAGTAGGTGAAGTTTTTGGTTACCAGAACATAGATGGGCTAATAAGAGGTAGAATAACGTCCAGAAAAATAATGCCTGATTTCAGTATATTTTTTTTTTTGTGGAAACGGCATAATGAATAAAAGAACACCTTAATGGTTAGTAGGTTGGAAAGGGAATATTGGGTGGAACTCAATATAGCAACAACCTCCACGTAATGAGTTCTGGGTGGTTTTATAAGAACAATCAACAAAACGTAACGAAACTTTCTTATATATTCAAAGGACACTCATATATGTTTTCAGGTGTGTTGTGAACCCTCAAGATAAGTTTTGTTCGAACTGAAATTTTGGTGTGTCCTATTCCTGCTATGTATAAAAATAAATTTAAACAGTCGAGTTTTACTCCATCCTAACCTTTACCTTTATCTATTATGAATAATGATGATTAGCATTAAACATTTTCCGTGTATTTACTTTTAGGTACCTATGCTGATAGGCTTATATTCAAAATGTACATGTTTTCAGCCAAAGGGAATCAAAAAAATAATTTTATTTGAATTTTTTTTTTATTGCTAAATCTTATCCATCTTTTATCTAATTATAGATTTTCGTATACCTACTTATAATGGCAACACTAGTCCGCGATGCGAAATAAAATTTGCGTTCGTCACTTTTAGAAAGAACTATAGGGATTTAAATAGGAATTAACGGAACCAGTATTTCCTATATGTATTTCCAACACACATAAATGAAGACCCCAGTTCCAGTATCAAAAGATGAATATTATTTTCCATAACTACCTACCCTGTGATAGATACAGGTTGCACATTTTATTCTATTCATCCTTAAAGGTTTAAAATAACAAAAACAACCACATCGCAACTAACTAATGCAAAAAAGGACACTGAAAACTACCTACATATATGCTTGAATATCAGCGCAACACATCAAGAATTTCACCACCAACGATACCTATTCCTATATTCTACAATAAAAAAAAATAAATAAAACAATAAGGAACAAAAAATAAACAACAACAGTACAGTTAAGAAAAACAAGGAAAACATCACAAACTTTTTTTTTTTTGAGAAATAGAACTAAAAATGAATATGAAGAGCGCCAAAGAAGAAATGCTGCCGCGGGTGGGGGATAGATGCATAGAAATAGAAAAGTTAGGGGCTTAAGTTGTCTTATGCTCTGGACACATGACTAGACGAAGGACCCATGCTGCGGTGCACAATTGCACACACAAACCTTTTTCAAAAGACTATTTTTTTTAAGTCCTATATTCCTATCCACTGCTGCATTAAAACGTGTGCCTTGGCTTCATACTTGATGAGGGCACCCAGGAAGAAGCAGAGCAGAGAAAAAAGCGCCATATTCTTTACAAATTTAAACTTAGGAATAGGTATAGGTAGAGGTTGTAGGTACATCCGTACATTTTTAAAAAGAGGAGTCTTCTCCACACATACGGCAATGACGACAAAAGGATATGAAGTTCTTGCTACTTCTATGCTTCTACACACAGATTCTTTCATGTGCTTTTACAGCAGGACGATAGTTTTTTTATTCCTTTTTTTTTTATATTTTTTCTTTCGTTTATTCAACATGAATGGTTGAATTCTTTTATTCTAACAGATATTCGGCAAACTTTGCAGCGAAAGGTTATTATTTTTGTGTTTATAAATTTTCTGTTTTCGAGTTTCGTTAAGGACATTAACAAGTGGTCGTAGAAAATAGAACAAAAATCGTGCCGGTTGTAAATTGAAAAAAAAAAAAATCAGTTATTGTATTGGTTATCCACAATATTCTTTCAACTATAATTACCTAAACATTTAAGTGATTCCTAGAAATGGACAGGAAAACAACAACAATGACAACGGCAAAATATAACACAGGACACGTCGCGGTATTATAGGTAGGTAGTCAAACCGAGGGGTTAAAACGATTTTTTTTTTTTTAAACTTCAATTTAAAACAAACACAGAAGAAAATAACAAACATTTCCACAATAAAAACAACAACAACAACGAAAACATAAAACGGATGAAGTGAATGGACATCAACACCATTGTGCGCGCAAATCGCATTACAACAACGAAGGGATGAAAAATAAAAAAAAAAGGTCGAACAGTAGGATAGTCCCAGGATAAACATGGGAGAAGGTATACTTTATAATACTTGACCACTGTAAGCTCTAAGGATAAATACTAATTGTAAAAGGAGAAATTGCAAAACACATAGGTAAAGATATCCTTTTGTACACGCACGCACTCACACAAACAATAAAACAGTTTTAGATCTCCGGCGAAACCTTATGCGTACGCATAAGGTACCTACGCACAAAATATATAATATTATACCTACCTACCAATATGTGAGACTTTAAAACTCGAACGGTCAAGGAACGCAAGAAATCCTTACCACCACTCTGTTGTCTTATAAATTCAAATCTAGCATCTTCGGTCGGCCATAAAGGGCGAATAATGTAGGGAAAGTACATACCTATACCTATACCTTATAGATATTCCAAAACTGGACAGAAGCGATACATGAACGTGTGTTGGTGTAACGTTTTCGACAAAAAACCATTCCCCAGAACAAAATATAGCTACGTACCAACCTATTCTTCATATCATAAACCACCACCTCTCCCAAACTTGTTGTATTTTAGCTGGACACACAAATTTACATAGGAAAATACACATGATTCGCGAAGCACATCACCTACCTACCAAGAATTTTAGAAGAACCAAGAAAACGACACGAAACGAAAGGATACTTAAAGGCACACAGAGAAAGGCAGCATCACACACAACTTTAAAGTTCAAAAACACACATCCATTTTCCAGAAGAAAATCTTCATTCCCTCCCTTCTCAATATCATCAGCCTTTTAAAGGATCTTGTTCAAAACAAGAGGAACGCAAAATACACACGCGTATATAAATGCCCACTTCCCATTCTAAACAACTGACCAGCAACGCGAAATCAAGTGAAACTGGCATAAAGGATGCTGGACGACAACGAAGCTGGATATACTCCATCCACCCACCATCAACTACATACTACTATACCACCCAAGACCCAAACCCATAAAAAACGATACGGCCGAACAACATCTTGCGCTCGCCGCTGCTCATCGTCCAAGAAGAGAGAATCCTCACACGAAATCAACGACGACTTTGCATATGCTAGTCCTATTCTAATCGTCCTTTTCGTCCTTCTCACATGAATAACACAAGTAAACATAAAGATTACTATGTATGAGTCTAAGTGTGTATTTGTGAATGGACACTGGTCAAAAAGAAACAAACACACAAGAAAATCACAGAACTAGGACCAAAGAAGCAGAGAGGCAATAGCGAATAAGTTAGAGAACCAAGATTATACAACACACTCTCCGTCTCAATTTATTATCCTTTCGGTGTACATCAAATGTGTGCGCCTTCTTACACCACCTCCGCTTGGTCTCTTGTCTATAAAACGACCATAAGAGGAAAGGACATCCCGTTTCATATGAGTGTATAGCAAAATAGAGGACAAAAGGGAGAAAAACACAGCGCAATAATAATTGTCGCGCCTCGCGCTTGAAGCCAAGCAAAATCCTTCTACCAAACTAACAACCACCCCCCACCATTCGCCAATCTAACTTACCACCCACCAACGCTACCCACAAACAATAATCAGAATATACACCGGAACACACGGCGAAAGACGCAAAAGCGAAAAGAAAACTAAAGGACAATAACAGGAATAAATGCCAAACGGCTGAAGTTTCTATCGTTGACTGGACCGTGGAATCGCGCACACATCATCAAACCAAACGAACGGTCGCCTCGCCTCATCATCAACCGCTATCCACCACCATCATCTTCATCTTGGTCGTCATCGTCATTCTCAATTCTGAATCCTCACACATGTCCTCATACCATATTTCGCAAATATACCGTTGTATTAGTAGGTCCTTTTCTTCTTTGGCTTGTGTGTTCGCCGTATCATCATCGTTTCGTTTGTTGTCCTGTCCTGTCTCCCTGCCGTTCGTCCCTCGCCGGATTTATATTTTGTGTTGGAAATTTTGGTCGGTGTCCTCATCGTAGTCGTGTCGTCCCATCATCCATACGTGACTTGTTCGTCGATCAGTCAAGTCAGTATTAGAAGCGCGAGTATAGTTAACGGCGAAAGAGCGTATACAGAGAGAAGAACAACACAAAATAATATAACACACATAACGGTCACATATAGAAACGAATCTTACCTTTATACGTACGGGACTATTCCATACCTACAGACGGACGACGGCTTCAAATATACAAAACAATAGCAGCGCAGCGAAATAAGGAGTTGTGTATATTTTGGTGGTTGATGGTTTGCTCCGTCTCTTCTTCTGCTGGCTGGTCGTGTTGTCGTCGTCGTTGTCGTTGTCGTCTTCTTGCCATTGCCTTCGTCTCCTGGATTTGCAGATGCCTTCAATCCGGCACCAAGTCATCGCTATTAATCATTGTACTTTTGGCTGCCGACACGAAAAGGCGGTGTGCGCTACTTAAACACCATCACTTTATTGTGTCATTCATATGTGCAGTTATTTTCAAATGATTAAGTTTTTTTTTTGTAAATTAATTCATTCAATATCGTGATACGGAATTTTACATAAATATTTATGATAAATAAACAAAAATATTTTTGTGTTTTAAATAAAAATAAAATAAAAGGATAACAAAATATCCTTTCTTGTGTTAAAATTATTTATACATAAAAAAAAAGTGTGCAACAAACAGCTTCTTCAAAAAAATAATTAAGTGATTGTGATAAACAAAAAAAAAATAAATACAAACAACAACAATAACTTGCAGACTCAGTGAAATAATTAATTGGATCAATTAACCAAACTAAAGGCAAATACAAAAAAAAAAAAAAAAACATTAAACACGCGACATCACAGTGTTGTGGTGGTTTTGACGAATGTTTTTTATAATTTTTGTTTGTGCGGATTTTTGTTTTTAGCAAAAAGCTAATACAAAGTTTGTTCCTTATCTCTATTGAGTGATCTTCAAAAAAAAAAAAATACTTGTGACAGTCTCGTGGTTGATAATTATTGCACACAACAACACGTGTTGCAAAAAATAACAAGAAAAAAAAAAAGATAGAAATAACAAAAAATCATTAAGTGCTGCTGTGCCGGTGATCAGTTGTGGATATCATCAGCGATCATTTTTCTTCAAGAACGTCTTCTGTGTGCAGAGCACACAAGAGCAGCAGGATTTTTGGTGGTTTATGTAAGTTTACAAGTAGGTACAAAAAAAAAGTGATAAGAAAAAAACAAAATTTAGAACTCGGTAAAAACAAAAAAAAAAACGGAGTCAGAATGTGCGTTTTTTTTAAATAATTATTCTCTTTGCGATTCGTAAATTTTCTACTTATATCTTATAAACAAATAGGCGAGGAATTGTGAAGACATTAGGAATTATAGACATGGTAGGTACCTATCAAGAACATTCTTATTGATAATTGTGCCTACCTATTCATACTTGAACCTTGGTTGTACTACCCCGCTGTAGTCTGTAGTAGGTATATTTTTCCTATAGGTACCTACATGACTAAGGAATAGGTACTAACATGCCTTTACCTACCTAAAGTCGATAGGTAACTACAGCTTCTTACTTTATCCTACCTAAAGCTTAAAAGTTTTTGTATCCCATTCAAATTTATGAACCGAAATTTTCTTAAAATTGAACTTTTACTCGTACCTAAAAAGAACATCTGTGTATTTTACAATTTTTTGGAATTTACAACTCTGTTCTACCTACTTAAATATTAAAGTTAATCTTATAAAAAAATCATCTTATATCCTGTCTGCTAATTAGACTGTACCCTAATTACATTTCCTATGTTAATATTTTTCCACAGTACGCTCTCGATAAAAGCAACCCCCGATAAACACAATGCCATGGCGAAAGCAACATCCTAATTTATACCAATATAATCATTATTGAATTTCTAACTTTCAATTAATAAACCCTTTCTTTTGATTTTGTCAAAAACTTTGGTGTACCTAACCTGTCTGTAGATATCAGCGTATATTGTATAACTACTTTTATTATACCTGAATCAGTCATTTTTAGTAGGTAGTTATTAACAAACAGATATTCGCCGGATTTTATTTTATTAATTATGCATTCACGTTTCAACAACCACAATTTGTTAATTCTCATGCTTTTATCCAGACCTTACTGTATCAACAATCTACATTTCTTACTTTTCGTCACTTATATTTATAATACATATAAATATTGACAGTACTTTCCTCACAAACTGTTTCCCATAGAAAAATGTAAAACTTCCCGCGCTTCATTAATACACCTACCTACATATATATAATTGAATATTAGTAGGTATATAAGGTGCATATAACTATTCTTCTTTATATTTTATTTTTACTCAACTATTACAAGGAATGTTCCGAAGAATTCTTCTTTTAATATTCATTATTTTACCCTTCAGTCCAACTTCAAACATACAGTGAAGCACCTAAAGAGATTTTTCAAGATTTAGTTTTTTTTATTTTACCTACATATACAAATCAAAAATTATCCCACAAAGTACCCACCTACCTATTATTCGTTGTAATTTAGTAGTCATTAGACATTATTGATACAAGCTCCCTTGATGATTTTGTTGTAATAATGTCAAAAAAACTTTATAAGAAGAACACAATTTTTTTTAATTTTATGAAAATGTTTTATTGTTACTCGGCTTTTATAACATACAACCTACCATATCAGAAGAACCTTGGTATAGATTAATGAAACCAAGTTTCGAGGATAAAATTTCCCTTCTCGATAAATAAAACGAAAGATCAAAATGAACATTTCGAAAAATTTATTCAAAATTCATTTGAGGCAAAGTTTTTTGGAATTTATTTAGAAAATATGTAAGTAGGTAGGTATATAGGTAATTGAATTCTTGGAAGTATTTTAAGAGAGAAAAAGTTTCGCATTTAAAATTTTTAAATTTTTGAGAAAACTAAAAATAAAAAAAATACGAAAACACAAAAAACAACATTCTTGTTAATTTTTAATTTAATTTTGTATTTTAAATTTAAAATGGAAATTTAAAAAATAATTTAATGAAGCTTCATACTAAATTACTATCTCTTATTTAAAAAATTATCTAAAACACTTTAAAAAAAAGTGTACTAAAAAAATTAATTCGTAATCCACTTTTGCAATTAACCCCCACATATAGGTAGTTTGATTTATAATATGAACAAATATAGAATTTTAAGTAGGTACCTAGGTATTTGGAGTGTAAATAAATACCTACAAAAATTGTTAAAATACTTATTAATGGTAGGTACCTACTTTTTATCAATTATTAACAAAAAAAAAAATATTTAGCATAATGGATGACAAGAGAAAAATACATTCACTAAGCATAGAGGTACATCAAGATCAAAGATCCTATGTATAGCATTAAGCAATTCGACATTGTTAGGTATTTAACTGCGAAGAACTTATCGAAATACGGAAGACCCGTTAATAACACATAAACATACCTATAGCATTAAATATCAGGGCATAATTTTATTTAAAAAAGATGATTGAACTGAAAACAAATCAATTAAAGTCGATAATCTTTTAAAGTGTTTTTACAAAAAAAATGCTCTATATCTTTTCCTTGAATATATACGATAGATAATTAGATACCTGTCGAGAAAAATGTTCTTTAGAAAAAAGTGTCATTATATATTTTTTCCCATCCCGCGTAGCTGACCGCCCATGTATCTACCTATCCTTCTTTTTTTAAAAAAAAAGCTGCTAATCGATGCAATGGTGCCTTATCAATGAACAATAACATGTCCTTTCCACTAAGCCATTGTTGATATTTTAAGAAAACTAATCTTGATCAGCAGTCAATAATTTTTGCTTTCGTACATTTTAGAAAAAAAAAATATTAATGTGTTACTAGTTTATTGATAAATTTTCTCATTAAGATAGTATTATTTAATGTGCCAATCTTACTTATGCCACTCAAATTGAATCATCATTTGCTTAGTTGCATTACAATACAAAAAATACATTAGCACCTCGAAAAGGTGAACATTTATATAAAACAGGGTTCGTTTATCTTTTCAAATTGTTGTTTTTCAATCGAAAATTAGTTAAAGGAAAACATGTAGCTATTAATAAAAACTACATGTTTTTTTAAAAATCTCTTCTATATGTATCCTTTCGCCCGAAAAAAGCATTGATTTTTCCGAACTGTTGTGATAGAATATTTTATGTTTCTACTGTATATTTATTATTGGTTTAAAACTTACAAATGTTGTATAACGGACCAAATCTATTGTGCTAAAATACCTCTAGGTACACATTGCACACATTTTATATATGCTTGTGATTTCTTTATTAGGAAGGTAGGAGTTGGTACCTACATACATATAATCCTTCAAAGTAGGAATAAGTGGCAATTTCTTTCAATGACTTTAAGTTCATTGCTAATATAATCGTTATGTCGTCATTGAAGATGTAGAACATCAAAACGCGAAAATCTTTAATCCTCTAGGATTTCTTTATACAATTACCTATATTTCGCTCACACATATTTTCGTAGTCATATAGTTTTCTAAGAACTAATTACATAGGTACTTTTTTGACAAAGAAAATAATAGGACCATTCCATTAAGGTAGCTAGGTACATATTTTTATTGTCTCACAAATCTGTGGTTTCATTTTAATAGTTATTTTGCAAAAAAAAAAAAAAAAGTGGTTAAACCTTTGTTGGCTATATTTATGTTTATTGCATAGGCTCTTGTGGTAAACGAAAGTAAAACGAAGGTACCTACCTAGTTTACGTTGTCTACCTTAAGTAAAATATATTTTGAGGAAATAATTTCAAAGTAAAAAAATTTACAAAGCTAAAGTAAAATAATATTAAAAATTCAAAATATTCTTAAGAATTCACGTTTTTTTTTAATGTGCTTAAAAACATTTCTGAAACATTTCTTAAATTGTTTAAATGCTTTATAAAATTTCTGAAATGATTCGCGATGCGGAACTATAAATGTTTCAAAATGACCGGAAGAAATTTAAATATTTGTTATTGTGAATAGGTAAATTCACTATGTCACGTGCATATTGAAATGGGAAGCACGAAGCATTTCAAGTGTCTTTAAGTGTCCACATAAAAAGAAACAATTCTGTTTTTCTTAAGCAAATGAGAAACATTTTAGAAACGTTTTTTGAACAAAATTTCTTTAAATGATTCTTTTTTTTTTTAGTGCTCCAATCAGAACTTAACTTTAAGAACCAGATTTGTAAAAAAATAACGAAAAATTATAAAAGAAAAAAGTAAGCTGGTAGAATAAAAAAAAAACATGGTTATTTTGTTTTTTCTACCTAATATTCAAAAAGAAAGCTTTTTAGCCTTTACGCGTTAGTTAGACAGCATCTTACTGATGAGACCACCATATAAATTTACTTAATTTACTTGGTGGAAACGTATTATGGAGTAAAAGATTCAAAACATTTATTTTGTTGATCAATTTATGTTTCTTTTTTGATATGTAAGTACTTACGTACATATCAAATTATAAGATTTAACATACATATAGGTAGGTATAAGTCAAGCATATTCCAATGTAATAAATTCTATAGCTTTTCAACTTAATACTAAATCAAATATCTTACTGTCACCGAAATTCACACTAAAACTATAATCATTCGAAAATGGTTAACGTAATTTAATTACATACGTAAGTACCTCTTATCGCTTTCACTGTAAAAGTATGAAACGGTTTAATTTTTTAATTATAAAAAAAAAACTAGCAACATCATAAATTCAATTAATCTTTTTATCAAACAAAAAAGGGACACCAGTTGACTTCGCTTGAAGCAAAAAGCTAATGCACAAAATTATAGTCAACACACACGACCAAGCAAATATGTATGCCGCCCGCAATGAAATTACACGAGTAGTTCATTCCTTTGACCTATTCCCTCCTACCCAAAAAAAAAAAAAAATAATAATAAACAAAAATAACAAACATCCCTATTAGCTCCTCTACAGTAAATAAACGCACAAACTTTAGAAGAGGATCCTCTCCCAAAATCCCAACAAAAATATATAAAAAAAAAACTTACAGCCAACTTCAATGCATATAAATACTAAATAGTCGACTCGCATAAAAGAAGCTCCCTTTGCCTTTTGCAACTTTCAACACCATGCATTGCAGTTTCTCACATTCCAGACCTCAACTGGCAGACAGTCAAAAAGGACATGAACTGTGTTATGTGTTTGGAGTGTTGTCGGTGAGGAGGCAATATGGGAGGATGTTTTTACTTCAATAGTATTAATTCGCAAAGTCACGTACAAAAATCAGCTGATTATTTACATAAAAATCTCATAAACATTTTTATATCCACACATAAAATCAACTCTATATAGAGTCCTCCCAGACTATTGCTTCTGTTCTGGCGAATTCTTTCGTGTTTCGTCTGGTTTTGCAGTCTAAAGCAAACCAAACAAGGATAACTGAGGGATAGCGAAAAGGACAACATCGTTATCCTTCTTTTATTTTTCTATACTCTTCCGCAGTTATTATTATTATTATTGTATTAGTATATATTCTTTTGTGGTTACATTTTGTAATTTTTATATGAATTGGAAACAATAGCTATCCTCTCACATACGAACAAACGACGATGGGTCCTTCTTTTCTATATTATTCTTCTTCTGTTTCTAGGACAAAAATAACGGATCATGTAGTCTACCAACTAATAAGTAAAAATAAATTTGTTTCAAAAGAATAGTCTACATTCTTTTAAAAAAAGATTTCCAGGATGTGTATTGCATGTGTGTCTTTACTAAAGAAAAAAAAAAAACGTGACACAAAATAGGAAGAGAGAAAACATACGTTTGTTAGATTTTTACAATGCACTTTCTTAATGATGTTAAGTGCTGTTATTTTTTTGTGTGGGAGTAAAGGCAAAAAGGACTAAGTGATCAAAACAAAGTAAAAGAATTCCATAAAAATGAAAGAAAACCAAAATTTATCCACGTGGTATAAAATATACCGATTTTTGTTAAGTGTAGGTAGGTACGGGCGGGTACAGTTCATATTTTCCGATCAGTTTTTGGTTCTGCCAAAAAATGTATAAGAAAATTTATTTCAAAGAATGAAAGGATAGGTAGGTAGGTATAGCCACAGGTAGGTGTAGGTCTAGGTACGTTATTATATTTTATTTTATTTGCTTTTTGTTTAAGGTAGGTGCCTTCCTACCAGAATCAGATAATCATTGTAATTTTCTAATTTTTGATTTCAAATAAAACTTTTTTTTTATTTCAAAATAAATTCTGTAAATAAAACTATTATTTATTTAAAATTATATATATTTTTTTTTAAACTGACTGAAAAATGTATTTCCATCAGAGTTCACTCGATGTTAATCTAACCTTTGAATAATCTCTCACTGAAAAACTGGTTCTAATTCGAATTAAAAGATTTTTTAATATTTACAAAATTTCGGAAACTGGACAAACGTAGCTACCTATCTAGAGAATATTGATAACAACATTTTGACCCAACCAAACCCACTCTCTTACTTATAATTATAAAATTATTTTCCAAACAAAACAAAAAAGAAGGAAGCACAAGCAAAGCTCGAAAATTAGAACTCGCAAAAAGTCGAATTGCTCTTAAAATTGAAATACCCATTATTTTTTAAGTTATTTTTTTAAATGAAAAGGATATTCTAATTTTCAAGCTTAGGAATTGAAAATAGTCATTTTCTCAATCCAACTTAAAAGTTGATGTTTATAGAAACAACGTGAAGAAACTTTCTAGTTTCATCGAAAATTTAATTTAAATTGTAAAACAAACACAATCGTACACAGAGCAATGACACGTCAAAATGACTGATTACCTCCTTTTGAAGAGAGAACAAAATTTACCAGAATTGTTTTTGTCGTTCCGATCTTACGAATGAGAGAAAAATAAATATTGATTTTTCTCTGTGAGAGAACTAAATTTTTTAAAAATCGCAAACAGTTTTCGTAAAGGGATTTTTTTTTTGTTCGTGAGAAGATCGGAAAAGATCGAAAAAGATTTTTTTTTTAATTTTTGGACTTTACAATTTTTTTTGGCTCAATAAAAGACTTCTATCGGAACACAACAGTTCGTTTTATGGTTAGGTACAATTCTTGAGCTTAAAAATTAAAATACATATAGATATAACATTTTAGTTTTTAACCTTTTATAACACAAAATTAAATTGTGTTCTAAAAATTGTAGGTACCTACACGTTTTTCTATGATTTTATTCATTAGAAAGTTTGAAATTAGAATATTTTTTTCTGAATTCAAAGTCATTAACGCTTAGCCAAATCGGGTTCTACAATTTCAAAGCGATTCCAATCTCCGCGAATTTTAATTTTCGAGCTTTGTCGGTACCTACTCAGCACAGTTTAAAGAAAACTGGAATTTTAGTTCTGTTTTGAATAGATAATTTTTTATAGGTAGATTCTTCTATATAATTCCATTTGTTTTTAATGTCGGAAGATAAACTTATGAGTTTTCGATCAAAATTGATTATATATATGTACATAGGTAGGTAATATTGTAGGGTAATCCAAAGAAATGTGTGTTCTGATAAAAAAAAGGTAGGTTATCATTATCATCATTCAGCACTGCTTCATCATGCTCAGGAAGTAACGCAGTTAAGCGCACATTTGAAACCTATATGGTCGCTAATATCGTGGTGAACCTTCATATTCCGTTACTCTTTAAACCACAAATTGAAAAATCGTCATCATATTATTATCAGCATGAACTCAATGGGGCATATCCATAGAAACTGTCTAAGCTGTTTTTTTTTTTTTAAGAAAAACTCGAATTTATTTCATTTAAATTACATTGCTTAAAGCCAGGCTTAGTAAACTGCAGTTTAAAAACAATTATGAATACGTATTCTTCTTTACAAAAAATCATCTAAATCATAAAAAATCATCTACCTATAGGTAATAAAAATTTGCCCAAAACTTACCGCTCAAATTTAATGTTGAGCTATATTGAACGTTTTTTTTCGTTTGAATTGTATTTGCCTGAAAGATTTGTGAAAAAAATTTAACTGTTTTGACAATTAAAATACCTACCTAGTTGGCAACAATATTAACACATCAAAACCGCTAACCTATAGAAGGCAGTTATCTCTATTTCTAAAAACCTATGTGTACCTCGAGATGTAGGTAGGTACCTAATATTCTAAATAATTCCCTTACCACTCTCTAAGCAAATACCTATAATGGGTAGGTATTATTCATAGTTACCTAGGTTATATCATTGAGTTTATACACATAGAGGAATCAAGATGGTTTCAAACTCACCGAAGTAGATGTCGCTATATGAGCATATCGAGTAATTATTATTTCCCTAGTTCTCTGTAACGAAAAATACTTAAACCAAACCGAACAAAATTCTTCTGCATACATTTGTATTTGTTTTTCTTTATATCTCTGTCTTTTAACTCAAGAATAATTGCTACAAGAGTAAAAAAAACATAGTCGATATTAACGACACCCTACGATCAAAGTTTGAGACTTAGACATGATTTCTCTAGGCGTATATATGTACTTACTAAATGCAATCTTAAAAATAAATTAAAAAAAAAATTCCATAGGTAGGTAAGGTACCTGTTATTTATTCTACCCGTTCATCTACACGTAGTCATATTTTGATTGAACAGATGTAAAATAAAATGTCTAAGTTCCAAAAAAGAAAATCTATTTTTTACATCTACCTAGGTACCTACAACCTACCTATAAGATCTTTATGCTTGAATGTTGAATTTCTGTATCTATACATAATCAACCCCATCCTCATCTGTAGGTTCTTACAAAAAATATTCATTCATAGAATTGACCTTTACGAAACAGAATCAAACAAAAAATAAACAAAACCATTCTATACCATTTTCTTCTCCTTCAAAATATCTACATACGTCCCTACACCACAGTCCTGTTCCAGTGTCAACAGACAAAAAATCTGCAAACTTTTCCAGTAAGAGAAATATTGCATTCATTAAAAGAGAAGTTCTCTTAAACATCTCCCACACTGACACTATACCTACAAATAAAAATAAAATCAACTTGTCAAATAAAAAAAGAAGGAAATAAAAAAACAATCCTAGCGCATGGTAAACAGGTTTCGTTTCCATTCACTAACAAAAAATCCACTTCCACCTCTTCAAATGGTCCACAAACCACCTCACCTCATTCCACTATTTGGGCGGAGTTACACCTTTTATGCACACAACAATCTCAAACTTTGAGTGTGTATGTAAATCATCTTTAATGTATGCATCCTTCTCCACAACACAATACGCAAATAAGCCTGAGTGTGCTTTTTCCTTTGTTTTTAGGGCTGTCCCCGTTACCACCACTACTTTGAAACAAAACAGGTAAACAAAACATAAATCATCCTGGAGAATGGAAATTGGTGTTGTGGTGGCCACAGCAGCAGCCAACCACGTGCTCCTTCGCTGTTCGTGTTGTCCATTCGTGCACCACCGTGTCGTCGTGGTGGCGGTTCTTCTAACTGCGGCGCGGCTATTTTTGAAATTTCTCACAGATTTTAGGCTTGAAGTGCGTGAATACAGAAAACACAGCATCCTTGTCCTCCTCTAGGTATATCCTATGTAAAGAATAGTGTGCGTTTTTATTCATCACACCGAGCAATTAAGTATCAGGCAGGCAGCAGGCGTATCCTTTTCTACAACTGTCGTTTTGCGAAGTTTTTCATTTTTAGTTTGTTTTTTATTTTCGAGGGGCAATTTGAATTTTTAATCAGACGAACGCGAAACACATTCTGATTCGTCACTGGTTAATATACATACTACGGTTACGCCTTATAATTTTTGTTGTTTTTTTTTGTTTGCTGCCTTGAATTTGGTTCGTTTTATAAATCATGCAGTTTATTAATTAAAATCTATTTTTACTTACTTTTTTTTCTCTTTTTTTTTTAGATTATTATCCCCCGTCCGCAAAGCTGAACGGCTTGAAGTTGGATATATCCACATACCAACAAATGAATATCCGGATGACGACGAAGGGCAAGCGTCCCTTGCGGAGCTTGACCCCTAGCGACAAAATCCATGCCATTCAGAGAATTCACGATGGTGAGTCGAAGGCTTCGGTGGCTCGAGATATTGGTGTCCCGGAGTCCACGCTACGTGGATGGTGCAAGAATGAAGATAAGCTTCGTTTTATGTCACGACAATCGGCGTCTGATAAAATGGCAGCCGATTCGTTGACAGATAAGCTTGTAGATGGAGCAGCAGCTGCAGCAGCTGCTCTTTTGGGTGGACCTCCGGAGAAACGTCAAAAGATGGATTCATCAATGCCATTGAATTTCTCAAACAAAATGAAGTATGATGATCTGGGTTACAAGCGGAGTCCTTTGAACGGTTTAGATTTCAGCACAAACAAAGCACTATCCGATTTGAGTTTCAATGGATTGGGTCCCGATTACAATGCGTTCAAAAACGCCGAAATGGTAGCCATGAATGGAGTTAAGAACAAAGGTTATGGTGCAGATTTGTCACGGCAAAACGATCCTTCTTTAGCCGCCATTAGCCCTCTGTCGAGTTTGAGTCATCTATCTGGATTGACAGGTTTGGGACATAGTCCTCTGGCAATTAGTTTTAGTGAACTCACATCGAATTTAAATCTGATTGCCCAGTTGAATCCTAGCCTTGCGGCAACAATGTCTAGTCTCAATGGTCTGAATGCCAGCTCCCTACGAAATGTCAAGCCAAAGCCACAACCCATGCATAGTCCTAGAAGTAATGATGGTGATCGAATGTCACAAGGACTTTCGGTAAAAAACTGGGCCAAACAAAAGAATTCTGGTGGTGATAGTTATGGTCTGAATTTGAGTGGAAACGAAAAGAACAAGATGAAATGCCCCTCTCCATCGCTAGCACCTTCATTGGGAGCAGGAATGCCAGGCATGGATGATCCCCTTCTGTATTGGTTGAAGTCCCAACAAGCTATGTTAGGCTTGAACAGTTTATATCCTCCAAACCCGCCAACTTCATCAAGTCCACCAATACGATCATCCACTCCTCAGCAACACGGACATGCCTCAACTCCACCAATTTCCTCCACACCTCTAACTCCATCTTCGACGCCTTCGGGAAGTCTCGACGAAAAAAATACGGCATGGTTTAATTGGTGCAAAGCATTCGGTGCAAGTTTAAATTCTCTAGCCCCGCACAGTGGTCTCCAGCCATCGTCTACAACTATGGACTTAGGCGGCATGAAGCCTCAATTCGAGAACATCCTATATTCTCACCTGACCAAAGAATCTAGCTCTCCACATAGCACTGATGCCATGAACAATAACAACGAAGTTACAAGCAATTCAAAACCCGAAGATCTCTCAGCGAAGTCATCATCTGTCAAGACTCCAAGTCCAGCACATAGTCCTATTATTAAGTCTGAAGCCGATACAGCATCGCCAAACACCTCCAAAGATGCCATAGACAACTTGTTGTACAAAATGAATCACAACAATAACGGAACAACTTCAAACAACCAAGAAGCCTCCACAGAAATTGTTGAGGATCATGATCGTGAACTAGAGAATAATAGCAGCGGTAGTAGCAGCCACAACATGCAAGTTGGAGGCGGCAGCGAAAGTGATGCCAGCTATAACAGCGATAGTCTCAATAACAATGACAACCATAACAACCATAATCACAACAATAACAATAACTCGAACAAGACCGACGAAGAGGAACGTGCCAAATATATGTCCTCGGATTGTGAAGACAATGAAGCCATCGAACATGGCGAAAAATTCCTCAAATGGCTAGAAAATTGCAGCAATCCTCGAGTAACATCTGTCCAACTGATGCAACTGCGTTTTCTAATTTCAGCCATAAAGTCCGGCAACGAAAAGCAACAGGCCAAGGACAGCGATGAAGAGAACAAAGTGGCGAAGATTCGACGTCGCAAATAGGAGCAACCGAAATTGTCGTTAGACGTTGGAGGACAGGCAACAGCAACTGTTGAAAATTGGGTCGAAGAAGATGATTTATTGTATGATGAATATGAAGAACATCGATATCGAGACCAGGACCAATTATTAGCTTGGCATCAAGACTACCATCGGTATACTTTTTCGCCACCAGCAACTCTACTAAGCACATATAACATTTATCCATATTGTGAAAATGTTGAACCCATAACAAATAGTTGCAGCCCATTTCGACCTGAACATGAAAACGGCGAGGACGATGATGTAATAGATGAAGAACCTATCGAAGAGTCTTTGTCCAGTCTAATTTCGGAAGTATGCCTACCACCAACAACAGATGACGTACTGATATCTGATGCAAATGAATTGAATCAAGAAATTGTTTAATTATTCTCTTATTGTTTGTAAATTTTTGTTCTTCCTCAATTTGTAGTTAAATATTTTATTAAATAAATTATGTAAAAAAAAAAATACCCAAGCTAATGCGACAAAAAAAAATGCCAAAACTTTATTATAAAATTGTAAATAAAAAAAATTATAATTATTCCATTATTCATTCCTTGTAGAAGTTAGAATTTTTAATTAATAAATTTAATAAATAAAAAAAAAATTAAATAAAAAACAAAATCCCTAGAAAAATGTTATTGTTAGTTAAATTATTTAAATAGTTATAAATAAAAAAAAAATTATTAAATATAAAATTAACAAAAAAAGAAGTACTTTTCTACATTTTTGAATATCCTTTTTGTAAAATAAAAAGAAAAAAACTAACCTTGAATAGCTGTATAAAATTTTTAAAAAGATTCTCTTAAGAATAAATAAAATCATTCTCTCAATGTTAAAGAAATTTAAAAAAATAATACAAAATTTAATAAAAAAAAAATAAAATATATAAATGTGTATGATAAAATGAATTGAAAGACGTAAATCACTCGATAAAAATACAACTAAAGTTAATTTTAGTTAAAAGAAAAAATATCGAACTACATAATCCATGGGTCTTTTCCTAACAAATAAGTCTCAGAAAAAAAAATTAAAGCTCTCCATGTAAAAATTAATAAAAAAAAAACTTCTTCGATGTAAAAAAAAGTTATTTTAATTTTTATTTTATTTCAATATTTATATTTAATTAAACAAAAAAACATTCCTCATTTTAATTTTTATAAATCAAATTTTATTATTATTTATGTATTTATACATATAAATTTTATAAATAAAAATGTTAATTTTTTGCTTGTTTAATATTTTATTTTTTTTATTAGTAATATATTCTCTGTTGCACATGAGGTCCAAATTAATAAATAATTAATTCTTAAAAGTGTATTTATATTGAATTTTTTTTATTAGATATTAAGTAATTTGTTTGACGTTGGATAAATGTTTAAACTAAAAACAGGAAAAATCTAAGAAAATAAATTATATGAAACATTATAAAAGAAATAATAAAAATGTTTTTTTTTTTTTTTTAACAAAAACCTTTATAGAGCTTTTAGACAGTGGAGTGGAATAGCGTATGAAAAGACAGTGTTGACAATCAAAATCATTTCTTTTGTAAAAATGACAATGCGATAATTTTAAGCGACACCTATTCAGGGCCCGTATTACGTATTACGAAACGAACGGCAAAAAAACGATAGTCAAGAAAACGAAAGCCGCAACATAAAGCTATTACAAGTAACGAGAATATATTCATGAAATTGTTGCCAGATAAATTCAAAGCGCAACTAACTTCATGTCGTTGAATAGATGTCAAAAATTGATCAAAATAAATAAAAACTACTTTTTGGATAGTGAATATTGTTCTGTGGGGGTGCAGGTGGAGAATTCACAAATATTTCAATGAGAAGAACATGGACAAATGTGTAGCTATGTGAAAATGTGGAAGCCAAATAGTTTTTTTTTGCAATTATTTTTGTTTGTTTGGCTTCTTAATTTGTTCGTTTAAGTTTTGCTCGAGATGGTACATAACCGGCAGCCATAAACATAAAAACATAAACAGAACAAACAAAATGTAGGTATGGTATGACAACGAAAGCGAAAGCTAGACGACAGTCTAATGGCACTCGTAAGACAAAACGAGTATCGTTGAAACTTAAAAGATAGTCGTTTTACGTAATCGCATTTAAACGAGAACGAGGGTTTTTCAACGATTATCGTAATACGTAATACGGGCCCAGAGTTATCAAGCAACAAATAATTTTCAGCAATTGCTTTACACAGAACCAAGATTTGTTGATAATAAAAAATGACCTTCAACAATGAGATAGAGTCAATTTCCTTAGCCGATTTTTGGACTTTCTCAATGAAGCATTTATTCTCTTTGTCATATACAATTTCGAAAACTTTAATTTGTAATCAACGACGATGAGCGGTTATGGTAAGCGTACGTAACTATTTTTTATAAAACCGTTTTACTGTTGGTACGACAAGACAAAATTTTAGTTTCCAAATGTAAAACAAAAGAGTTGATAACCGAACTTGAAATAGAAAAATAATTAAAAATTTTCTTTGAATGTCAAATCTTATCGATAGAATCCATTGTGATACCTGCAAATGTTGCTTAAAAATAATACACGACACGAACGTCGAATAGTTAACATTTTTGTTCGTACCTTTGTATATTTGTCAATATAATTTATTCTACACTTCAAATAAATGTTAAATTCATTCGTTGTAATATTGTAATACAAATAATGTGTTTGCGATCAAATCGTCTGTCTTAACTTAAAAAGTCTATTATCTAAAAATAAATGAAAACAATTGTTATATATGGTTTGTAATGCCTTTTTAGTAAAAAAGAAGTTGCTTAGCTCCATTCGCTTTAAAGCGAAAAGTTTCCGAAACCCAAATATTCACATTATAAAAAAATGGGATCTTCGACACTCGAATATAGAAACATCTCCTCTGGCCACACTGTTGCGAGAGGAAATAAAAATGAGCAAAGTAAAATAAGGACCCGAGCCCCACATTATATGAATAGCGAATAGAACGATAAACAAGTTCAATAATTTTGTATTGTGAAGAGCGATTTAGCAAACAATTAGTTACCCTTTTGACGCCAAAGATATTGCGAATTAGATTTTCGAATGATTAAGAATAGCGAAGTTTTGATATTACAATCGCGCAATGTATTTAAAAATCAGTCGAACTAAAATATTTTATGATAGGTACTTTACCGAATCAAAACTACATTCATTTTAAAATATTGTTTTATGCTCTTATTGGTTAAATATGTTATATGGTTGATTCTCTATTAAAAGTTTCTTATTAGCATCCAAAATGTCTACTACTAACATTTAGGAAAAAAAACTATGCTGATTCGATTGTTGTTGTAAAGTATCCAATGATTGATATTTACAATAGTAAAAGTCTGGATACTTGATTTTAAGCGTTTTTTATATTATTTTCTTGCTACGGAAATGACGACTTTTTACGGCCCACCATTGCCTTAAAAATGTTTTGCATCTACATAATGTTAAACAATTTCAAGGTTTTGTGGTGAATCTATGAACAAATAAATGAGTAAAGAAATCTACACAAGAAATTATAAAAACATGTTTGAAATCATTTCTATAACCATATTGTCAATACTGTAACTCGCAGGTTACGGAAATGATGAAAATCGAAGTTTTTTTTTTACTTTATCAACACAAAATAAGGAATGGTTTGTTTTTAATAATAGTTTCACCACGGAAAATGACGCAAATAGTAGAATATATAATAAACGCAACCACTTACTTATAAATTACACACCAATCTGATTTTTTACTTGGACTTTCGAATATAATTAACAGAAAGCATGATTGATTCATTTCATTTATATTTGTATGTAACAATATTCCGGCCGTTTATTCAAATTTGGAAGCGTTTTAATTTGTTTTACGGTAATGATGCAAATATCTGGAGACACATGCTTAAAATCTCTCAGATAGGAATTACTACATTTTCTTCTTTGTATAATTGTGTTTATTATTTATTTTTTGAAAGCGGATAACCTTACCATCTTACGATTTTTTTTAAATTTAAGAGCAACAAAGAGTAACTTTTTCTGTGTTGAAATGCGATGGGGACACGTTACGTAAATAATGTAAATACTTGAAAATATTTAAAACTTTAAATTGGACGTAACATGAAGGCTGGTAACGCTCAAAAACACTTTTTTCAACAAATTAATCTGTTGAGCGAACAAATTTGTGGTCTTTATTACACTGGTAACGCTGTTATAGACCCGCAAATATTTTTAATTATCTTAATATTTTAATCGTTTACGACTGGGAACACGAAAAGGTGCTTTTAGAGGAGAATCACCTATATCTACAAAATAGTTGAAAATTGCTGTTAAACGTCCAAATAAAAATTCACAAGGACAAATCTACTCCAAATTAGGTAGGCAATATTTGTAGGGTAATACCGGCCGAGGCCTTTAGGCAACTGTATGTCTAAAAACTAACGCTAAATGCCATATAACCGTTATAGAAATTTCTCCGAAACGACTCCAACGATAAACCAGATAAGAGAAACCATACCTAGAAGAAAATACGTTTAACGGTATCTGCCTCACGTGTCTGTTACTTTGATATTAAGCCGCATATTAAAAGAAATCTGCAGAATAAACAAGTATAATACAAACTTATAGTCACTGAAAAGAAGTCAAGGCCCCGATGAGTTGAATGTTTGATTTTTCCTAAAAAAATTGAAGTCGGAACGATTTCGTACCGAATTGCAAAAATAGTAAAACATATTTTAAATATTAGTAAACATATTGCAATGACATTAGAGATAAATGCTATTAGTAATTTTAAATTTCACATTAAGTTGCAAAATATTCAGTAAGAAGTCATCTACGATGTTTTATTTTTGCCATTCGTATAGTCTGGAATTGAACCGACACACACGGGGCCTGTGGTAGGGCCGATTATGTTCTTGTCTTTTCTTTTATTACATCATGCTGTCATGCATGATCATCATCATGAAACAATGATGATCAGTTTTTATCAGACAAACGATAAAAGGCAAAAAAAAGTTTCTTAAAAAGGCCTAATATAAGTAACTCTATCAAAAGTAAATACTTATTTACAGATGATTTGGTGTTACTTACAGACTCACCGGAGAGATTACAAAGAATGATAAATCAGCTTCAAAGATACTGCGAAGAGTGGAGACTTAGGGTCAACATATCGAAATCCAAAACTATGGTCTTCAGAAATGGAGGAGGAAGATATACAAGAAACGAGAGATGGTTTTTGGATGGACAAGAATTAGATACGGTTAAGTCATATAAATAATCTGTAGTAATCTGAATATGGAATAACATTTCAAGGAAAAGCTTGCGTCATCTAAATCAGCCATAAGCTTAGCTTGGAAAAATTGTTTAGACGATAAAAACATATCCATGAAAATCAAATTTCAAATATTCCAGGCAGTGTCAAGATCAATTATGTTGTATGGTGCCCAAGTGTGGGGCTGTAAGAGCTACGATACGGTAGAAAAACTACTTCGTGTCTTTCTAAAGAGAATTTTCAAGTTACCGCAGTGCACACCAAACAACATGCTGTTGGTTGAAACTGGGTTCCCGCCATTATTTGTAAAAACCTTAAAATTGCACTTTAATTATTTTCTGAGATCCATTTCTTTGGATGATATGAGATTGATTAATCATGTAGTAAACTACGTTATAGAGAAAAAAATATTCTTCTACGTGGAAAGGAGTTCATTAGCAGAGTTCTCTGGATACAATACACGGATACACAGGAAACATCAGTCAATGGAAAGATGTGTTCGGTAACTTACTCATGGCGGTCGATGAAAGAATGTATGCCGATAGTATTCAGCATGTAAAAAGTTCAGTACACAGAGAAATAAATGCAAGTCTTGATTACGATCTATGTGGAAAAAACTATTTTAACGAGAAATACTCAAACGATATGATTTCTACAGTCTTTAAAGCCAGAGGTGAAATTATGGACTTAAACTTTATCCCACATAGAGACGATTTACCAATCTTTTGCTTTCTGTTCAATCTAAAGGAAAGGGAAAACATTTTTCATTTCTTGGGAAGGTGTCCTGTACTAAGGGAATTTATAATTCACTGGTTCAGAAAACGAGTCTTGGATGAAACAGAGATGAGAATAATTTTGAATGAAAATGACTGGACTAATCTGTATAACTACTGTCAAAACGCGTCAAAATATAGAAGAGCAATAGTTAAGGAATCTTTTTAAATACCTCTGTTAACTTCGTCAAACTCAGGCAGACGGCTTTAAGTCATGTCTTAAAAAAATTTTATTTAACTCATTGTTAATTAATTTAAAATGAAAACAATAAAATATATCTATCTATCTATCTATCTATCTTCTATCAAGGAAATATGGATTTAAGAGCTAATAAATAAAAAAAATACTTATTTAAATTGGCTTTTTTAAGAAGTCATTTGAAACAGGAAGTATTAGAAGACTCCGAATTGTTCCGACTCCGAATTATTGAATATTTCCAAATTTACTAGCATTGGATACTAGCATATTGGATACTTCTGCAACATCGCAATGCTTGCGGTGTTAAATATTTAAAGAATTTTTAAATTCTTTTTAATGAAAGTTCAGAAACAAGGCATAGATTTCGCAACTTCAAAAAGCGTCAAGAAAACTTTGCGTTTTTTTGTTTTGTTTTGGCAATCCAGAAAAAGAGTTGTGAAGAAATCTGTTATTATTATTGGGATTAATAAATAATACAAGCAAAGGAATTGAACCACAGAATATTTTGAAAGCCTGGGAAGTGAATACAGTAGCTGCCTACTACTTGGCTTATTCAGCCAACTGAGCTTCAGCTTATACCGAAACATCTTTATCGTAAACATTTTGGCAAGTGTCATACTTCTGTTAAAATACTATTTAGTCTGAAAAAATGAAAAACAGAGTAAACATTTTGTAAAGTTTTTATTTTACAAAGGTTCATGATGTGAGAAAAACTGTTTTTACATTAGTGAATCTTTCGAAATATCAAATGTTTGAAGTAGTGTATTAGTGCTACAGTGAATAGAAATAGTGCTATCTACCACCTGCAGAAAAGTTTTGAAACCGTTTTTTGTTACTTACGAAATAGTAGATACGTGATATTTTTACAGAAAAAAAGTTTAACCAGAATTGGTATTTATGCTTTATTTAGATACCACCAATCTATTAGCCTTTCTATGCGATATCCTAGAAAAATTTGGAATTTACAAGGCAAAAATAGCGTATTCTCACAGAGAAGCGAAGTAATTATCCATAGTGGAAAAAACAAAAAGCTAAACAATTTTTCGATTATGATAACGACGTTTGCCTGTGTCACGTTTTCCCGCAGCACGTTTTGCCGTGTACATTTTCTCGTAGCACGTTTGCCCGTGTAGCAATAACCCGCGTAACGTTATCCCGTGGCACGTTTGCCCGCCATTTACCACGGGATATCGTTACACGGGAAAACGTGCTACTGGCAAACGTTTGCCCGCAAAAAAAAAATAAACTCTCAGTTGGTTTATAATCCATATTATATTTGCCCGTGGAACTTTGGACAAGATTTGACCGTGGAACGGTTGCCCGCGAAAAAAATATTTTCAGTTGGTTTATATTCAATATAACGTTTGCTCGTGGCACGTTTCTCCGCGAAACAAACAAACTCTCAGTTGGTTTATATTTCATAGAATGGTTGAATGGTGGCACGTTTTCCCGTATCAGGTTTGCCCGCGAACAAAATAAAAATTTGATTGTATTATAATATTCCATCTTTCGACAAAAATGTCCGACGTGAATTTTTTTCATTTGTTTTCAAAAAAAAGTACTTTTTAAAAATAGTACTTTTCAAAAAGTAGTGAATGCCCTAGCTGCAATCCCGCAATTCCGTCAAATTTTGTCTATTTCTGTTTGATAATTTCGAATTATCAGACAAGATGTCAGACTAATTTCAAAATATTAAGATTCAAAGATTTGAAAAAAATTACAAAAATGGTTACTGCTTTCACAAAGCTCTGGTATCTGAATATAACAAATATCTCTTATTTGGCTTCAAAAGGAAAAACAAGGAATCCTTAAAATTTTGAATATTGTTCCCCAAAAATATAAGACCGTTCAAAGAAGGGCGCAAATGCTATTAACATTGTTCAATGAAAAATGTACAAAATCGAACTTATGAGCTATGACCCAGATGATAGAAAAAGTTGAGCATACATCAGCAGACCGGATACAATGTTTAGAAAAATTAGCAACAATTTTTAAAATCTTATTTATTGATAAAAATAAACCATTAAATTTTAATAACTTTTTTTTTAACTAAGATTTTATGTTGCCCCATCATGACTAAAACATAATTATGGCCCCAATACAAAAAAGGTTGTGTATGGCTGATTTAAATGGTTTAATTGTAGGGTTGAAAAACTAATATCAGAAACAAATGGCACTTTTGAAAGATGGAAACATTTTCAAACTTTATTTTTCTATAAAAGGATTAAAATTTTTTGTTAAGTCTCGGTCTTGTAAGTAGGGAAATCATAAAGTCACAGCGTCAAATTTAGGTAGATATAGCTCATAATTTAGTAGTCTTTTATCAGCACGATTTAAGAAAAAACATTACAAACATTAATTAAATTTAATTTGACTATTTTTAGTCTTTTTATTGTTTTTATTTTTCAACTTAAAAAAAAAACATTACCTATAGTCCAGTCAATGAATAGCTCAAAAGGGTGTGTAGAGTGCGTAAGCCATTAATTTAAAATATTGTTCAGGATACTTAAGTAGTTAACATACCAAAACTCCTGACATCTGGGAAGTGTGCCGGAGGAGGGGGAGGGGTATAAAGATCCCCTTTTTGGGACTTACGCTTATACAACGGAAATGGTACGTCGTCGTAAGGAAAAATTCTCTGAGAATACATTAAAGCCCATTCATTTGTTTCAATTCCCAACCGTTTCCGAGCTGCACGAATCGCAAAAAAGGCAAATTACAAAAAATTGTGTTTGCCCTTATTTTTCATCAAACATTTCCAAATTTTCAATCTGACAAAAAAAATTCATTGAAGCAAATTATAGAGAATTAAATTTCCTTTAAAAAAATAATTCTTGAAATTGGGTTTTTGAATGCATAAGACCAAAATCACCTGTTTTTTTTTGTGAATTGAAAAGTCAAAATTTTACAAGTTTAAAATAAATTCACATATACTCATTTAAGGTGTATAAGGGATTGTAGAGGGAGTGAGCTGGGACCTCAGCCATTTCTATAGAAACTTGTTCAGTGCGATTCAAGAGTTACCATACTAAAAGTCCTGACGTCTGGGAGGTGAGCCGGAGGGGGAGGGGTACGAAATTCCCCTTTTTAGTATTTACGCTAGTATCTCGAAAAGGGTAAGTTTCAGAAAAATTCTTAAGGCCATACAATTATATACCTTTCGTTAATTGCACTTTCATTTCATTTCCCAACCGTTTCCAAGTTACAAAAAAGTTTTTATCTCATATTTTTTCTCAAAGTGTTTATTTTAACAAAATATCCTTTGCAGTGAGTTACAGAGCGTTAAATTTCCTTTAAGAAAATAAACCGTTGAAATCGGGTTATTGAGTGCATAACGATAAAAATCATCCTATATGAAAAAACTAATTTTTTTTATACCTATTTATATTTTTTATACCCTGAACAATATTCCGAAGGAATGGCTTAGGTCACTGCTTACGCACTCTACAACCCTTTTATTGACTGAACTACTATAGAAACATGCATTTCTTGGCATAACAAAAAATGAATTATGAATAAAGGTGGTTTCGCTTCGTTTTAATAATATTTTCAAATCAGAAAATCCTTTGATTCAAAGGCGTTTCATTTTAATTTAAAGAAGTTTGTAGTAAAAATGTCATTTCCATCGTTTTCGTATTCAAATCAAAGTGATTTTATTTTTATTCGAATTCATTTTTTCAATGTAGCCCGCAACGTCTATTTAAACGTGCATTAAATATTACGTTGCTATTTTTCTCTGAGTGTATAGTGATATTTGGTATTTTAAAAGCCTACCGCCTACGACTATCCCGCAGCATTGCTATACTGATTACAAAATTGAGTTATATAGGTTGGTATTGCGAATCTCAATTGTTGTGTTTGATTTTTTTTTTATTTAAATCTTTACCATCGATCTTTGTCAGTTTGAGCTTTTCTGATCGAATGTGGCCAACGAAAATTATTCTGTAAACAAAATGTAGTTTTTTTTTAAATGATTTCTTGTATCCAACATAATATAATGTTGTCACATGGTAAAAGTATTAATATACTTACCTTACCTACTAATAATAAATGTACAATAAAAAAGAACTTAGAAGCCGGTTAATTATCTGTTAATCGCTTCAATGCAAATTTTATTTCACAATATTTTATTAGACAGTATAATCCCCAGTCTTTTTAGCTCTGGTCAAATTTTATTATTTGTTATTTAAACTGGTAACCTTAGAAAATAGAAACAAATACAAAATCTATGGTTATCAACAGAAATAACCATAGCTAAGTGTTTACTATTTGAAAATGTGAACACCGTTTCAGACTGTATGATATAGGCTTTTAATAGGCATTTTTAAAACAATAAAAATTGAATATAATTTTTTTTTTACTTTTCTATTTTCCGTTACTGTTTAGGCAAAAATTCTCAAAAAGTTTGGCGAAAATGCCGGAAATGTTGGCTTCTTTTTTCACAAATTAGTTGGGTCTTTTTTCATTTACATATATATAAAAAAAGGCCAAAATTTAATTTTTGGAAAAAACGCCAGAAAACGAAAACGCCCAATTTTCAATGTTTAGGTAAACCAAAAAGGAAAAAGCCTCAAAATGAAGCTTTCATATGCATAGTGTTAAAAAGTGGTCACATATAACATTTTCCATAACCTAAGTAAGTCATTTATCACAAGCCTTCATTTTAATGCACCTAACAAATTATTTGGGTATATACCCATATAGCCATATGGCCAACCGCGAGGGAGGGGCAGACGCGTCCATCAGCGCTGCCGCCCCCGGGTGATCGGTCGCGGCGCGTACTCCCAAACTATTTCTTAGATGCATTAAAATGAAGGCTTATGATAATGACTTACTTAGCACATGGAAGATGTTATATGGGATCACTTTTTAACAACGAATTTTTGGCCTAATACCATATCTGTAGTAGGTTTTAAATTAAAACTGAAAAAAAAACTATTTTTCTGGTTATTATTATTTCCAAATTAAATTTGGAAATTAGGCCAAAAAGCATATCTTTTTTGGGCGTAATTTCCATATTTACTTTATGGCTCTTCTTCCAAAAATTTGGCGTAATTTCCATAAATTTGGGCTCTTTTTCCAAAACACTTTAGGGCAAAATTTCCTATTGCGTAATTTCTGGAAAGCCTAGGTACTATGTATACTTATACTGGTATAGCCTGAACATTTCACACATGCATTGATGTCGAATCACTGCAGAAATAATTCAAGTTTCTGAATTCAGCCATTACCATTACATACCAATTTTTTCCCAAAACTATCCTTGCCAATTTCAATAACTTTTTTACTTGCGGTTATAGGCTGGTGTCGTGTTATGTAGGACGTAGGTACTATTGCAACTATAAGGCCATTTATATACAATGTGAATATAGTGACAAAAGTCCACTTCGTACTTAACATTTTCTTCTAATAGATTTGTAACTTAATTTAAGAAGACAAGTCCTGTTATAATATTTTATAAAGAATAAACAACAAACTCACCAGAGCGCCTGGATTTTCTAAAGGCTGATATTCAATAAAATCCGCCACAAAACTTGCACATCCTTCCAAGTTTGAAATCAGCGGAGATAATAAAAAAGAAGTTGGTCGAATAGTTGTGCAAACAAGTTTCTGAAAAAAAAAACCATAAGCAAAAATTTAATATTAAATCCTTGAATTTTCAATTTATTAACTCACCTGGACATCACATTCATTTTTAACAGCCAACACTAATGGCCTTCTGTTGGGATATGTTCCGTTGAATTGCCGACGGAAATTTTCAGCAAACAAAAGAAGTAATCTTTCTTTGCCAGAAAGTGTGTAATAACTTCGAGGAAAACACTCTGATGACGATTCGTATTCCAAGTGTTCCGGATATGCCAAGTCGACACTTCCATCATCATAGGAAGCTACAAAATCTTCTACACACAAACGTTTTGATGAAATTTTTTCTTGAAGTGACATTGTTTCTCTATCCGTTTGGCGGTGATGATGAAGTTTATCGGAAACCCCTTCGAACTGGTCTGTTCGTGGTTCGCTGTCACCCAAACTAGTCTGTTCCGCGTGAACTGTCGTTGTTGTTACATCGATAACAGATTCGTTGTCAAGGGGTTGGTCATCGTCATGACCAACAGTTTCTATTTGCTTTGGAAACATTTTCCAGTTAATAATGCAGAATATGTATAATTTTTATAAAATAAAAGACGGTAAAAACAAGAAATTGAATAATAACACAATTCAAATGAGAAGAAAGTTTAAAATGTTTAAATTGAGTTTCAAATGTCTTTCTGTCAGCATTGCTGTCAGTAGACAGTAATGTAAAAAAAATTATTGACAGCGGTTTCTGTCTTGGATAACGAATTGTCCGAAAATTAGGAGTTATCTAAGTTTTGTACACAATTCAAAGTTTCTCATGCGGCACCTATGTGTTATTAATAAGTATTAGAAGAAGGTTTGTGTATTTAATAAGTTAGGTATACTGTATAGTTTAGCCAAACAACGTTGTTAGTTTATTGTTTAGACATTGGCGCTGTGTTTGTTCAAGAGAAACATTTTTGAATCGAAAGAAGAAGTAGAATTGCCATTATAAAATTTCTCAAAACAAAAAACTCATCGAAAATAAATAATAAATAATTGGTGTGTACCTACTTAGTATACAAATTTAAACAAATAAATCCAATTTCGTTAAAAGAAGTATGCAAAATAAAAGATTATAGTTCAATTTCACAACTGAAAGTACTTATTGGTTGAATCGGTATGCGTGACGGTGTAGGATAGTCGAATGTGGAACGCTTTGTCCAAAAATGTAAACAAAATGATAATCATTAAAAGCTCAAGTGCCCTTCATATGAGACGTGACCATCTAACCGTGAATTGTAAATGGTAGTGGATTTTGATATTATATTATACAAAAATTGATAGTTAATATTTATGTATATGCAATGGGTAATATGTGAGGTTAAATTCAAGCGAATTTTAAGTGCGCCGATGTGTGGAATGTGTTCTGATATTGTGGATTGTGAATAAATTGACGTTAGCCAGGTTACTGAATGAGCAATTAAAGTTATGCTTACATACAAAATTAATCATAAAAAAAAAACAAAAATAACAAAATTAAATAAAATAACTTGTTATCAAATAAAATAAAATAAATAAAAAAAAGATATAATTGAAGCGCTTATAAGAGGATTAAAATATGTTTCTATGGCTTTCTGTGAATAAGTAAAGAATACTTTATGGAACATTTAAAGTTAATCAACTCTTCATAACAACTTTAAAAAACACTGAAAGGGAAATTGCAAATAATAGTTATCTATATAATTTAAATTAAATTAATTTTGAAACTAAAAAGAAAATATATTACAATTTAATCTCTTATTTATTTTTGGTGTTTATAATATATTTATTAGTTAAATAATCTAACTGAAAACTATTTACACTTCATCATTTATGAAATCATCATTTAAATCGATTCAGTACATAAAAAGTTATGATTTTCCAAACATGAGATTTTTTCTTAAGGGTGTCGGTCACTAGGTAGTTTACCCTATAGTTATATGTAATATATATTAATATAAATGTTTATTTGCTGTACATTTAAAGCTTTAATATTTGAAAATTATTTTGAAAATTAAATTATTGAACTGATTTGAATAAACCATTTGGTTTTAAGTTTTTGGTTATAAATAAATGACAGCAGTGAACTCAAAAACTTAATTCCAAAATTAACTTTGAAATTTTGAAAAAAAAAATCATTTTAAATTGGTTTTTTTGTTTTTTTTTTTATTTTTTAATTGTGAGCTTGTAGGAAATTTTTCACCTAGTAAAAGAAAAGGTGGAGTGAAATAAGGACCACGGAATTAAGGCCCGCGGGTTTTAATTCCTACTTTAAAAAGAAAACAACACCCACGAGCATTAAGTGTCTTGCATATGAGCTGCGAATGCGAATAAATGTTTTAAAGCGATTTCAGGAGTAAATATCGATTTACTTTTACTTTCACTTATTGGTAAAATTAATAAATGATCCAATATATAAAAATAATAGAACCACTAAAAATAATAGAATACCACAAAAATAATTTTAAATTAGATAAATGTTAATTTTTATATTTTCTACGCGCGACCAACAACATTATTCAGCGAATTGTCAAACGTGAATTCGCAATCCACAACGCGTTCCACACATCGGCGAATGAAAAATTTTAACGAGTCTAACCTCAAATTCATCTGTTTGTGTATTAACGATTCGCAGCTCCCAGCGATCTCTCATGTGAATAAAATGTCAAAATGCGCGACCATTCATAATTCGCAATAATTCACTGATCGCGTCTCATATGCAAGACACTTTAATTCCTTTTCAAAGTGGCTATAAGACCCTCCATTAAAAAGCATGAAAACACGTGGTACTTGTACCCACCCAAACTCGCACCCACCCCAAATCCTATAGTGGGCCACGCAAGGGTGTTGCAGGGGGGCAGCATGCCCCCCTACCAATCTCAGCTGTTGCGAAATAACACCCGCAGATTTAATTACCATTTTGGGAAGGAAATAATACCTGTGGGATTTGTTTCCTTTCAAAGTGGGAATTTAAACCTGCGGGCCTTAATTCGGCGGACCTTATTTCATTCCACCAAAAAAAAAACAGTTTCATTCAAAAACATTATAATGGACTTCAAAAAATATTATAGTCATCTATTGTTTGTAAGTTTTTAAATATTTTTTTTTTTCATTTAAATTAACTTTTTCATAAAATTGCCTCTCTCGCCTAAACGGAGGTTGATGAACCCCCCTTTATATAGAAGAAAATGCTTTTATTTTAATCCTCCTACAAATTTCATTATTAGATTTTGCGTCGCCTTAGTTATCGTACTCGTGATGCCCCTGAAAGCAAATAAAATAACTATTTTAATTATGCATTTTAAGCATGCACCTCCATCTATTTATAGGCACTACCTAGCTATATAATATTGTTTAAGAGTCTCTTAAGCAAATGTTATAAATACAATTATGTATTGTAAACAACATAGTTATACTATTGTCTTGGTGGATAATGACTTTAGACGTTTGCCAAATGAATTTTGCATGAATTATTCTCTTTTTTTTATCTCAATTTTTATTTTTTTAAACCTGGCATTGCTGTACGATCACACAAAAATAAAAATATATTATTTAAATTTGTAAACGTAAACAAAACAAAACTAGCGACTTGATAGAGTGCACATCTCACACGTGTTTTTGACTGAATCCCAAAGATTCCATGTTACACTAGTGTGAGTCAACAGACCACAAAAAATACTGGAATGTTTTCATTAATTTCACTATTTGTATACGCTCTCTAATTATTACTTTCTGCCTCTATCCAACTTCCAACCAGAACAAGTTTTCTTGAATTTCAAGTTGTTCTTTGATTTCTTTTTTTAAATTCCAAGAAGCTAACTTACAAGTAACTCCAGCTGATCACATTAGTTCCAAACGAATGAGACACGTCGTCGTTGTCATCATCAACAAGAAATTATGTTCCGTCAACAAAGTGCATTTTGTTGATTCGATTTATTAATTTTCTAAGATTAATATATATTTTTATATTGTTATTTATTATAATTTTTAAGTAAAATGTGCAATAAAAGTGATATAAAGAGTGAGAATACAATAAAACGTCGTGATGATGAAAAAATTGCAGTGGAAACTGAAAAAAATATCGAGAAATTGTAAGAATTTCTATAAAAAATTGACGAAACAAAAGAGCTGAGAAGAAAACTTCAGTTGTTGGCTTATATTATTTATATGTATGAGTTTTAAGTTCTGAGAGTAAATTATCTATTTCTGTTTATATTTTAGAAATTGGTGGGTGATTTTTGGTGCGGTGATACTTTTAACTGTTGCAACAAGATATTACAAAGTCACTGAACCCGATCATGTGTGGTAAGTGAATTTTTTGTTATGCATATGATTTTTGTGCGGAAATAGTTGAATGTTATGGTTCATTGATCTCTGTTTATACTGGTGGGGAAAGAGTTTGATAAGTTGGTGCTAACTTCAAGAAAACAGGTTAAAATTTTAATATAAAATCGCCGCCTATAAAACAAAAATAATGTTTAAATAATTTAATTATCTGTGATGATTTAGTTTGCTGCTATATAGATTCTATTGAAATTTAATTTCATTAAAATTTTTGTCGTATAATTTCTTCGCGCAAGTACTCTGTCAGATGTTTGAATATATTTATGAAAATATTTTATCAATTCAATTTATCATTGGAATGAGCTGTATAGCATATCGAGAATGAGGAGATGATGCTGAAGAAAGTTCCTTAAACGGAATGGTATATAAATCTATTCGCATAATGCATTCTAGTTTGACAAAAGTATAAGAATTTTTGAAGAAGTGTTACGGTAAAATTTACCGCAACAAAGGATTCTTTAATTTTTTCTTTCTTTCTTTTTTCGTTGCGGCTGCAAGAATCTGGTTAAGTAAAGGGCAGCGTTTTGCAAAAGTGCGACAACTACAGCTCAAATAAATTGATTGAAGCAACGAGAGGGACAAGCGTTCCCATAGAGATTTTTGGATATAAAGAAGGACTATCTAATGTACCTACTAAAAATCGAGCCAGCGGATGAGCTGTAGAATAATTCACCCAGTATGCACTTTGATGAAATTGAATGCCACCACTATGAAACTTACGAGTGAAACGCTTTTTCAAGATAATTATTTTGACGGACACTGGCCTTTCCTAAAAATATTATATTATTTATATTTTAGAAGAATGGAATGTTAACTTTTTTAACGTAACTTGATTTTATAGGTTAAAAGGTCGATTGAGATTATTAGAGTAGAGTTCGAGTTGTAAAAATTATGCCTTCTTCACCCTTCTCAAAAATAGATTATTGGAAAATATTGTTTCGCGTTTCGAATCACGAATAGATAGTAGGATAACTGGATGAATGCCCAGCAGGAACTTTTTCTGGATTTTTCTTGTTATTAATTTTTTTTCGAAAGTTGTTTATTATAAATAGGGTGTGATGTCCAAACTCGGCCTTGCAGAGTTCGTCAAGTCCTGGGACAACTCCAACAACTTGGTGAATTCCGTGAATGTATAGTGAGAGTATAAGGTTTCGATGAGAATTCAACAACGGTGGGGCTGGAAAGTATGAGAAGCTTCTAGGCTTCCGCTAACCCGTGACCGAATTTTCGATAAAGATTGGCTGGTTGTATGTATGTGTGAGTGAATAAGAAGGCCGAGGGACGACAAATTAATTGGGGTTGGTGAAAAAGATCACTTTTCGTTGAGCGATATTAACAAGAGGTTGATTAAAAAGAGATTTAAGAAAAGAAACGAGAAAATAAAAAAGTAGAAAAATTTGAGAACGAGATTTAGTTTTGGAGAAAGAAGAAAGAGTGAATCGAGACGTGAAAAATTAAAGGAAATTAGAGGAAAAATCGAGGAGAGTGAAGGAGAAAGGGGATAATTCTGATTGCAGATTTGTTATTTGATTGGTGGTAAGATCTTTGAATTTTTCTTTATAATTCATTTTAGCAATTCAGTTATTTTATTCGTGGTTAAATTAGTTTAAATATTTTGGTAGCATCCCATTCTCCGGCTTTACGGTTCCCCGTAAGCCCCGTTAAACTTTAGTACAAACTGCATAAAGACAGAATTTATTGTTTGTCACCTTTTGGTACTATTTAACCCTGCATACATTTTATTTGAAAACAATTAGGGTTTTTATCCTGGGTTGTTGAAGGTTTTCTTAAAAAAACATTTTAAAATCTCAATTTGAGAATATAAAATTTGTGTTGTCGTTCGGTTTCGCTTCGTTTTATTATTTTATACCACGTACCCATAGGTTATAAATTTTACCTATCAACAAAATTTGTGGCGCCCAAATCCCTTTTTAAGCACGTCCCTGTGTTTAAATACATTAATTTGGTTTATTTAACAATTGTTTTTATCATCTGTTTAATTGATATAAATTCATATAAAAAAAATAACCTATGACCTGCTGAGCTATAGACGGGAAGGTAGCATTTTTAACGTGCTGCTGCTTGTTGCACTTTTTGTTTTCATTTTCGTGTACCTACCTTGGTTGATTTACATTTGGCCCATCTGTGAAATCAATCAATATAATCTTCTTAGGTTGGGCACGGTTACGCTGTTGATTAATTTATTCATAATGTTTGAATAATATTAATCATTATTAGGCGGCCTGTAAGAATATAATTACTTTATAATTACTTCAAAATCGGTGCAGCCGTTTAAATAGTCGGAGTAAAAAAAAAACGGTTCTATGGAAGTTAAAAAATCAGACGAAAGACATCACCATTGGTAACAAATCACTCACATTAAATTTTATCGAAATTGATCGTATTTTTTTCGAGAAAAATAGAATTATCGGTTACGCTTATAGGTAGGTCAAAATAAAAAAAAGTCTTGTTATATTTCACAAGGAATAGTTTATGCCAAGTTTGAAGAAAATCGGTCCAATGGTTTAGGCTACAGACAGGCAGAATTGTCGGACCAATTTTGTTCGTCTTCTCTATGACCTTAATGTCATAATTGATTGTTATCTCAAAACTTTTTTTTTACGAATGCATAACTTGCCTTATACTTAGTACCTATAATCGCAAGTAAAAATCTCCATGGTCTCTTCACAACATTCTATAAGTTTTATTGCTCATATCTCCATTTCATTTCCGAATCGTTTCCAAGCTACATGCATCGCAAATAAAAAATTTCAAAAAAAGTTTTTACCCCAAATTTTTTCTAAAAGTTTTAATCTGAATAAAAAATCTATTAGAGTGCATTAAATTCCCTTAAAAAAAATTTACTCTTGAAATCAGGATATTGAGTGCACATGACAAAAATCATTTATTTAATTTAATAATATTTAATAATATTTTAACTATGTGTCTGTAAGTGCCCCGTGGCGTAGTGTTTAGTGTGTCGGACTATTATCAAGGACTGTTATCCAGTCCAGCTTCGATAACATCTAATTTTTTTTTCAGGGGCACTGCCTCTTGCGAGGAAGTGACAAATCCTCCAAGAGTATCATTGTCACGAAAAGTGCCTCTCACCTTAGTCGTTGGGATTCGACGTTAAATTGTAGGTCCCCTCCAATCCTGTAGAACTAACAACGCATACAAAAGGATTGGTTGAGAGTTGTCAGTCACTAGGCCGTGGTTCTTGTGAGCTGTCAATTAATGCCACTAAATTTATTTCTTATGTGTCTGTAAGGCACATAGCCTTTTAAATGCAATAGGTATTGCACGACACTAGTTAGAAGGATTAGAGAGATAGGAAAGAATTGTTTTGGTACAATGGATAAGGAGCTAGTTGATTTTTATTTTTCATTGCATACCTCATGGGCGACGTCCAGCATAGGCATGCTGAAAAGAAAAAAATGCTTTGTACCCGAGTGAGAATTGAACTGGCAACCTCTAGGTAAACATACATTTTAACATTGCCACCCACAAATCATTTTATTTTATAAATATAAAAATAAACACATAAAATTTTTCAATTTTGGAAATACCTGTATAGAAGAAACATTGTAATGATTGTCTGGCGTATTTAAATAGAATTTTCAAACATAATATTATTTTATGACACATACAACATTCATGTTTGCATGTACAATTGACTGGTTAGACATGCAAACTCAACTTCTAAAATCGGTTATCAAAAAACGATAGCTATTGATTTTTCCACTAAAGCCACATGAGGTTGTTAATCAAAAACTCCATGATGGTTAAATTTGAGTCCTATACTGACCAATTGGACTATTCAGTAATAAAAGGGTTACAAAATCAGTAACAACATTAACTTTAAGTTTATTAAAGACTTACTTGAATGAACCAAAATGAGGACCATGTCACGGTCACCCCTAACCTAATCAAATCTTATAACTTTTTGACACAAAAGTAGAAGTTCGTGACGAGAATATAGAAACTCTTTCACCCCATTAAACAATCATATCGTTATTCGTTACACCAATGTCAACATTCAGCTTTCCATTTCCGCATCAACATGGCAACCATCTCCGACCTTGTCGTCGTTTTCGTCTCAAAGTGAAAATCGATTTCTCATTATTTTATCATTTTACAAAAATCTTACAGCTGGGACGAAACACATTTTGGTAAAATGGGCAGTTGGTATATCAACCGGACGTTTTTCTTTGACGTCCATCCACCCCTTGGCAAGGTAAGAGTATCCCAAGTCGAGCATCTCACACCGAAAGCAACCCAAAGCATCCCATTTGGCAAATATTTCGATTAACCCTTAACATTTGCATTTACAGAATTTATAATATTAAAACTAAAATACCATTTCAGATGTTAATTGGACTATCTGGCTACCTGACCGGATACAATGGAACCTACCCTTTCGATAAACCCGGCGATAAGTACAACAGCACTCGTTACGAAGGGATGCGTTACGTAAGATTTAATTTTAGATTCTGTCGCTCGACCTCCATACAAAGGCCGGATCTACTTATTTTCATATTAATGGCCATGACCATCAATTTTACAGTTCTGCACAACTCTGGGTGCCCTTATCATCCCGATGGCCTTTGACACGGTACACGACCTCACCGGATCCAATGAGGCAGCCCTTGTGGCGACAGCCTATTTGATTTTCGGTAAGATACTTTCATTTGAGCGACTGCGTCCGAATAGATGCGGCATGTAATTCGTTTCCGGTCATTTACAGACGTTGGACTCATCACCCTCAACCAGTATATCCTGTTGGATCCAATACTGCTGTGCTTCATGGTTGCCTCTGTGTGGGGCATGGTTAAGATTTCGAAGGTGACACGAAGTGGCTATTCATACACATGGAAGTGGTGGTGTTGGTTGTATTTCACTGGCACGATGTTAGCTTGTACGATAAGTGTGAAATTTGTTGGGCTTTTCATTGTGCTGTTAGTTGGATTGCATACAATCACAGAGCTGTGGATTTTACTCGGTGACTTAGAGAAACCTATCGTAAGTAATTTGCAAATACTGCATAATGCATTAACAAATGAGCGTGTACATATTTTTTTTTTGGTCCAAAATGTTATTAACAAGGTCGCATAAAAACAATCATCTGTATTTTATTTGCTAAATGATTATCTAGAAACGAATATAATTAAAATTTAACTGTCAAATTTTAAAGATCGCACACTTATTTAAAGTTAGTGACAAAATGCATCAGAATTTGACAAAAATGTTCTTTGCTTTACGGTGATAAGTCTGCGTTGTTTTAAGTTGTTTTATTTTTTTTATAAAAAAAATATTGAAAATGCGTTGTAGTTATTGCGTTGTGCTTGTGCAATGTACATATATCAGGGCTAATTTGACGCTTTGCTTAACGCTGATTGGCTCTACGTTTATGAAACAGTTGCGTATTTTTTTTTCTTTCTTCTGACAAACATACTCACTTTCTGACGCAAGAAAACTAATTGTTCCATCGAAACGTGTCCATGATTATGGGAAAAATCCTGCTTCTTGTTATCGTAAATTTCTCAAAAGTAATTTTAAGAATCACATCCTTTTGCTTCTTTTAGGAAACTCTTGTCATTCTTAATATAAATGTATGATTAAGTTCACTGAGTTGTTTTAGGTTCAGGAGAGCACCAAAAAACTTATAATTAGTTTAGCCACAAACATAAAGCATAAAACATAAGACATAAGACATAAAGTATAAAGCATACAGAACAAAGCATAAAGCGTAAAACATAAAGCATAAAGCATTAAGGCTGGAGCCACACCAAATAAGACAGAAACAAACAAAGAAAAACGCTTATATATAAGCCAAATCGATTGAAGCAGAAAAAAGAATGATAAAATGCTGTTGTTTCTCCTTTTCACAAAAATTTTTTGAATGGAACATCATAAACTGCCTATAGGCATCGATAACATGTTCCAAACAATCTTTTTGTTTCGCCTGTTTGGCTGGTGCTCTAATTTTACTACATGTATTTTGCGCCTGACTATGCTTTACACAAACATGTTCGTTTGCTTGCGCTTAATATGATCTTTTGTGTAAAATGATTTTTTCGCCTAATTTGGTGTGGCTGGTCAAATTTAAAGACGTGCAATGTTTGAAGTCAGGCGATTAAGTAACTCGTTTTCGTTTGTTTTGCTTACTATGCATTATTTGATGTGGCTGCTCCCATTTAAACGTGTATATTTAAAAGTGAAAAACCATTTTGCCTGTTTCTATCAGTTCTGTTTTATACAGTGTGCGCGGCTTTAGTGAATCCAAGATGATGGCTCTAGCTCAAGCACTGTTTTTCCAAAAAACGGAGCATATACTCCTAATGACCTCTTTAACCAGTATTGAAATAAAAGGCACGACTAATTACCAACAATTACTAAGCTTTGGCTTAGGATACTAAGCAAGAAACTATAATATATAATAATGGGCAGTAAAAATAGTTTCTATAGCGTTTATATGGCAGGTACCGTTAATAAGATGATTTTGAAACAACAATTCTAACGAAAAACTTCCTTATAAATTTTATCAAAATCGATCGTATATTTTGCGAGAAAAATTAGATTGTCTTTAAAGCTTATTTGGCAGGTACCGTTAATATGTAAACTATTCTGAAAATATGAAAAACACAACCTTTGGCTTCAAATCCATTGTACGAAATTTTATAAAAATCGATCGTATTTTTTATGAGAAAAATGGAATTGTCTAAAACGCTTGTATGGCAGATACCGTTAAAAATCTAGTTGTAAAAAATTTGTTTTGTCGAAAAACATCACCGTTTTCAAAAAATCAGTTATGTTAAATTTTATCAAAATCTATCAGAGAGACAGATTGTCGGACCTACTTTTTTCGTGTTCTCTATCATCGTAATGTCATGATTGATTGTTATCTCAAAACTTTTTTTTTACGAATACAAAACTTGCCTTATAGTAACTAACTATAATCACAAGTAAAAAGTGTACAATTAAAAAATGTATGAAAACTGTCGTAGTTTATGATGAAACAAAATTAAGCAACGCGAGCACAGGTCTGCTAGTGTCTAATATTATTATAGAGTTTGGTTTTAATAATGTTTAAAATAGTCGACTCCAGTTCTTGTAAGATAGGTACTCATGGAAATAATTTTGGAAAGTTCAACAGAATTGTTGTGATTTAGGAACGTTAAGAACTTTGTAAACTGATAAATCTGACCAAAAATATTAATTTTTGTTTTTAAATAAATAACATAACGTTTTTACTGATTTTATACCACTTTATGATCATATTTAATTTAACTTTATCATCTTTTTCATGTTTGACTCGAAACTCATATTATAATGAATAACAACTGATGTCCTTGTGGCCTTGCATGTGATGATCCTGTGGAACCCAACCAACAATTCTATTTATCAGGTGGAAACTATAAAGCAAACATTTTGTCGTGCTCTTGCATTAATTTTATGGCCAATTTTCTTGTACATGGTGTTCTTCTTCATCCACTTGACGGTACTGAATCGGAGCGGCAACGGTGACGGCTTTTATAGCTCAGCATTCCAGTCCCGGCTCATTGGCAATTCATTGTACAATGTTAGCATGCCGCGCGAGGTGGCATATGGCTCTGTCGTTACCATTAAAAACCATAAAACTGGAGGAGGATATTTACATTCGCATTACCATTTATATCCGAAGAATGTTGGAGCCCGACAGCAGCAGGTAAGTGGTATATATACCAATAGAGATGGGGACTTTGTCTATGATGATCCTGCACAGCATCGTAGGGTCGTTTCGGGCATGTGTTATTTTTTTGCTTTTTAGTTGCTCCAGCTTTTAAATTCTTTTAATGACCCAAACTCATACACAAAATGAAGGAAACAAAATTGAGGAATAGCTTTTGTGATGGAACGGTTTGGTAGATAAGTTGCCTTTGCCAGAAGACCGACAACGACGACGGCGACATGCATTACGGGGTTGGAGCCATTAAAAGCTTCAGGGGCAACCGTTTTTATTAAAATATTTTCACAAGCAGGATATTTTTATCGAAGTTTGACGATTTACGGCTCCTGGAGGATTCCGGTAAACAAAATCATTCTTCAGTTGTCTAGCTGAGTTGTGACGTATGTGTGTGTGAGGATAATAAAGTGGGTGGGTTAGTGGGATGCTTCGCATTATTTAACGACACAAAGTACTTTCACTTTTTTTTGTTTATTGTCGCAGACTGAGCCGTTTGGAATGATTTTCTCTTCGCCTTTACTATAAAGCCATTTATGGCGGATTTAAAAGCTATAAAAATGTAAGGTTATTTAAAAATATTTACTCAGATTTCTTGACTGTAATTCAGAAATAAATGCCAAACGTTTCAATAAAAAGACCATAATATTTTAAAAATTAATCTAACATTTATGTTATAGTTGAATACTGAATAATTGTTGCACACTAATCATTACAAAATAAAATTTTCTATTTTAAGATACAATATCTTAGTAAGTTGTGCCAAAATCTCTTCAAAATGAGTTTTCTTTAAGTGTGACGTACTAATTCTAGGATCAAACCCATAATTACAGTCATATTTTTTACATATTTTTACATGCGATTATATAGGTATACTATAAGTCTGTCAGTATGTCTGTCTGTCATTCGCACCTGCAGCCTAAACTGTTGGACCGATATCCCTTAAACTCGGTATACAGGATTTTCAGGGTGACAGTCAGAGGGATTTTTTGAATTTTTGTTCTAGGCCTAAAACTTACGGTACCCGCCTTATAAAGGGTATGAAAAAACTGTTTTTTCTCAAAAACAACTCTAACGATTTTGATAAATTTTAACATAAGTGATACGAAACTAAAAGCCTTTCAGATGGCATAAAACCATATTTCTTTAGGAACAGTTTTAAAGGTACCTGCCATATAACATTTTTTTTTTAATTTTGACTTTCTCGTTAACGAATTAGTGAATTTTTACAAAATTTTATTTCTAAGAAGACCTAAACAGCCAAACAATAATGGCGTACCTAATTTTTAAATGACGTTGCTTAAAAAAATAAGATTAATTAAAAATGTTTTTTTTGAAAATTGAATATTTTGAAAACTAATTCATGAATCTTTTTGGAAATTTATTTTTCGGATGAAAATTATTAATAAGCTAAAATTGGCGTTCTACAAAATTTTCAAACAAATAGAAACTGGACCTACGATTTTGAAAAAAAAAAAAATTAAATATATAGTAAGGCTCCGCGAAATGAGGCCCCAGAAAATTTCTTTTGCTGCAAAAAAATCGCTCGATTTTTTTGAGGCTATTATGTTACTCCTTGATGGTTTGCAGCACGATTTCGTTACCTCGTCAAAATATTCAATATATGTAGGTACATAGATAACCAACAGATGCTTGAAACATCCTTGAGGAACAATTTTAAAAGTTCCGTCCATAAAGATGGTTCTGTTGGTCGGTGGAATGTTCTCTTCAATTTTAGTTGTTTAATGGGATGAAAATAAACAATTGGTAAATTGTCCTTCTTCCATAATACATGATGTGTAAAATGGCAAAGGATATGACTCATCTTATGGAAAATGAAATAAGGCCCCAAATTGTTTTTAAAATAAAATGAAATTAAGCCCCAAAACTAGTGTTGGGGTTTTATTTCATTGCGGCCTTATTTCATAATGAAATGATGCCCACAAAAAAAAATTAAATAAGGCCCCAAAAAATTAAATAACACCCCAAAATTTGAGAAATTTCGTTGTTGTTGTTTTGTGTTTTTTTTTTGGGGCCTTATTTCATTTTTTTTTTTGGGCCTTATTTCCTGGGGCCTAATTTTGCGGAGCCATATTGTAATATTTAATAATTACTGGCATATCACGATTTTCTCGAAAACTCTCGTTTGTTATAAAGTGTTTTTTAAAGTTATTTGTTTTTATTATTTTTTTTTAAATTATTTCTTATTCAATTATTTGAAAAAAATTAAGAAATCATTTCATATAAAATAATATCGTGGCTGGTTCTTTTAAGCTCTTGGTAACTTGATACAAGAGCAAAGTGACTTTTGTTTTTTAAGGGACAAGCACCAATTAAGGATTTCAATAAAAAACGGTGGTAACCCTATTTCAAAATTGTTTTTTCTCTTTCTGTTTTTTTTTTTTAAAACACATGCCATATTTTGGCCTCCCAAACGAAAAAAAATGTAGGTATAATTTTAGGTATATCCTTTATCTCTTACCCTCTTATTGAAAATTATTCTCTTTTAAAATTAAATAGATGACTTTCTTCAAGGGAAAATGCGGTGAATTACTTTCCACATATTCACATCAACTTGATTTCTCTGTGGGTGGCCATCTCGTGTGCCCGATGCATTGCTAATTGCGATTATGCATCAATGTTGTTACGTTTACACCTGCAAATGTAAACGTAGTCTCTTGTCCAACCTAAAATCTTAGTTATTTGTATTTCTTGTTTTGATTTTCTGCTCAGCTTTGCTCTTTTTCTATCTATTTTTTTCTGGCCCTTTCGGAGTATTTATTGCAAACTGTCGTCAGCATAAATAATAAATTTGACAGATTTGTATGAATCCGGTTTTGTTGAGTATTCATCAGTGATATGCCTATACGTTCCGTAGCTGCAAAATAACAAAATTTCGTCAATTGTGACGTAAAAATGGCAATATGCTGTATTAATATTCAAAAACTGCTTGTCATGACATAAATACTTTTTGAAATCACTTTTTTACCAAATCGATTAAAATCAACTCATATCTACCATTCCATCGATCATTAAATTCCTCTCATCCTCTGGTGTTATTTCCGGGAGCCGACTCTGCTTTATATGCATATGTATAATTTAATTATAACCAATATATTTTTTTTTGTTCAGATAACCACATACACACACAAAGATGAAAACAATAAATGGCTAATAAAACCTTTCAACGTGGAAACTATTCCCAAACTTAAAATGCTGAAAAATGGTGATTTAGTAAGACTGGAACATGTTCCAACTAAACGGAATCTTCATACTCACGGCGTTCCAGCACCATTGACAAAAAAACATCATCAAGTTACTGGATACGGTGAGGTAAGTTTGAATTTATAATTAAGTACAATACTCACTTCATTAAGTCAAACCTCGATCGAAAGACGTGATCTATACATATACCTCAGAAATTGCAAAACCAACTTTTTGTGTATAGGTATTTTATGTTTACTGAGCCTGTGTTTTTTATTTAGATAGTACCTACCGGTGTTTTTTTGGAAAAGCTATCCGTAGTAAAGTAGGATTTTCCATATACAAAAATCTCACTGTCGATAACTACCGATAAAAGGAGAAGTCAAAACTCACTACCAATATAGACTTTCGAATTTTATTCGAGTATAGATAAATTTTTTTGTTAGTGTTGAATGTTGGTACGATTGATAAATTCATGTATCTTGATACATCAAAGGTTTTTGGAAAATGTATACTAAGTAGGATATGTTTGTAGCGGGGGGGTCTATTTACGGTGATGAGTACGAAGAAGAATACTATGAAGGAAAAAGTTGCCAACTCTTCTAAATACTAGGCAGAGGCTGAGGTGCTCTCTTTAGATTTTTGTTTGTTTTCAAAAATTTCTTGATAAATTATGAAAGCAGGTTTAGTTGGTGCGTATGCACATCGTAACGCTGCTAGAACTTCATTCCAGGTTTTAACCTCAGCTTTTATGCCTTGCCACCAACTACGAGCATCGCCTTCCAATAATAACGGGAATCCTTTAAGGGAGTCTTCCTCTGAAATGCGCTCTACGTCTTTGTAGCAGTTTATTGTGGCAATAAATTCTTCGACCTTAAGGGGGTCTTTTTCGGCGTTAAAACGACTGGTACAATTGCTGAAACTTCCTTGTCTATAATTTTTGGACATTACTGTCCCTAGTAATTTGTTGACTTGTTCCTCTGTGAACGTTGCCATTTTGTGTTTTTAATGTATGTGTGAAGCTGTTGCTGTGCTGATTTCTTTTCGACAGATCTCTGGCTACAAGATGGGCGCCAATGTAGCGGGGGGTGTGAATTTCCCCGTATATTTACGCTGATGAGTACGAAGAAGAATACTATGAAGGAAAAAGTTGCCAACTCTTCTAAATACTAGGCAGAGGCTGAGGTGCTCTACCGTACTGCGTAGCAAAAGAGGATGAAGTAAACTTTTTATTAAGCCAGCGGAGAGTCGTGGTCTGGGTTCCAGAAAGTCTTCTATCCAAAAGAAATAAAAACACTAAAACAATTGGTATTTTTTATACTAGTCTTACAATTTATTCAATCAATTTAAACAAAGGCGGAGGTACTCCACCGAATGTCGTAAGCTGATTAAAGTCAACTGAAGACTGATTTTATTCAGTCTTGTCTCCTTCTTTTATACTCATTTTTTTGACAGATACAATTTATTGGTGATGCCAAATTACTTTAATTTAATTTAATAAAAAATAGGGAAAAAAATAGTATTGCCAGAAGGGCTTGATTTGATTTCAGTAATAATGATTAAGTCTTATACATAATGATAATGATTAGAGATATGAATTAAGTAATTTAATAGGAAAGGTTAATTTAAACAAAAGCAAATGCTACATGTTGAAATAACATAAGGTCCGCGGACATAATGTCCATGGACATTACAACTGCTTTAAATAGACACGCAATGTTCATAGACATTACATGGATAATAATACATCTGCCATTTCCATCCAAAAATTTGCTCTTGTTGCATTATTCATATTAACCCGAGTAAAAAAAAGTAAACAGTAGTTTCTTGTCAAAGCTGAAATTTAACATCTTTTTTGTTTTAAGGTTTTGCTCAGTTTTGCGTTTTGACACCTTGTGGTTGGACAGAGTCGCAAGTCGAATTTAATTTTGGCATTTTTTAAGCATTTAGTGTGAACGGCCATCTACAAGTTATAGCTTTGACACTTACTATTTTCATAGTTTCGTACAAATCCAATTCTGACATTTGCAAAATATTCAGTACGAACTGTCATCAGAAAAATAAGTCTTTGAAACATTCTAAATAGTTTGACATCAGATATGTATAAATAAAATTTTGACATTTTCGGAATATTCAGTGCGAACTCTGGTCATAAACAAGCAATAAATGTTTGCCACTTACTCTTTTGAAAGATTTTTTGAAACAGATATGCAAATATTGTTACATCTTTAAGGCTGAACCACTTTGATGTATGCTACGAATTGTAGTGTATCAATAATTAAGGTTAGGAGAAAATGGAGGAGGAACAAAACAGCATACTTAAAGGCGCTTAGAAAAATGTTGAAGCTCCAAATGCGTTTGAAAAACAAACAAACATAACATCTCGATCTGTGTCGTCAGTGGTCATAAGCGGTGTAATGCGTTGTGCATACGACTTCGAAGACTGAGCAAATCTGATAATACGTGGGTTCGAATCTCATGATGTGCATGTGAAAAAGTTTTTAATAATAAAATTGGATTAAAGCTCGGCACTACTAATAAGGAGACTGATGATAGGAATTGGCACTCCTTGAAATAGCTATATCTCCAGCCAAAAATGGAAAAACTATTAATAAAATTCGTAAAAACGAGTAAATAAAATTCGTTTAAAAATTGGTGGTAGCGCCTTTAAGTTGTTGTTGTTGTTCAAAAACATTCACCACAATTATTGTTCAACAGTTTTTAAACAAATCCACTCGGGGCGATGAACAATTTTTTTTTTCATCTGGTCCAGTGTGGTTAAAATTTGTTTCAACATAAATTCAACTCTTGGTCCACAATAAAAACAGTGAAGCACGGTTGAAAATGACTTTGCTACTCTGAAAAATTTAGTTCAAGCAACAAAGAATTAGCTTGGTTAATTCAGAAATTATGTAAAACCCAAGTACTTTTTGTTCAAATTTTAACGGATTTTCGAAAGTGTGCTATTGCTGTGTCTATACTAAAAATCAGGCCATCGCAAATTTGAATATTTGTTTCTAAATTTTTCTCAAATGAAAAAAAATTTAATTTTTATGTTTTTATGAATAAAAATACCTAATTAAGCTATTCATGTCGAAAAATCAACATTTTATTTATTAAGTCAGAAACAAACAGTGTTTTTGATAATAAAAGTCATAAGTGTGCTGTAACATAAAATAACTTGCAATACATACTGTATCAGTTATCTTTCAAGGACATTCAATTAAAATAGAATCCAATTAATAACATAATATTTTTACAGGATGGCATTGGTGATGCAAACGATGTGTGGAAAATTATCATCTTAGGCGGACGTGATAAAGATATTGTCCAAACTGTCTCAACGAAAATTCTTCTAGTTCATTACATGCAGAATTGTGCGCTCACATCGACAGGAGTACAATTGCCAAAATGGGGTTTCGAACAGCAAGAAGTTTCCTGCAATCCAAATTTGCGTGATAGAAATGCATATTGGAATGTTGAGGATAATGTTCACAAAAACTGTAAGTATAGTCATTTGTCCTTTTTATATACATATAGGTACTTAAATTGTATACGTATTTTATATGTATGTATATCACTATTAAAATATAATGGGTAATTTTTCAATTTCCAGTGCCCAGCGTGAGCTTTCATGTGTATGCTCCAGGATTCTGGTCGAGATTCATTGAATCACATGCTGTGATGTTTCAAGGAAATGCCGGCCTGAAGCCCAAGGAGGGTGAAGTCACAAGCAGACCATGGCAATGGCCTATTAATTACCGGGTATGTTATTATAGAGTCTTCTTAAATTGAATTTCCGGTCTGCATGAGAATGTGTTGGCTGACAAGTTAGGTTTTGTTTTGTTTCATTTTTCTTTTCATCTCCTTTTCAAACCATTGGATGATATTAAAAAATAAAGTGCGTTACTCCATACCATATATAATTTCGTCCTTACCATGTCTGCAGATATGTGTTGGAATCTTCATGGTTAATGCGGGGATTTTCGTATATATTGAAATTGATGGTTTTGTTTTTCCTAAAGGTCCTTTGAACATTAAGAATGTTAAAATGTCCTCGTTGTCCGGATGGTACCTATACCTAAACCTGCTGTGCAGAAAAAGTGTCTCTAAAATTCAAACTGGCATACAGAGGACGTGCAGGAACTTCCGGAGTTTTTTTTTTTTTTTTTGTCGTTTTGTTCGCTTTCACACAAACGATAGCAATTTGTGTCTGTCGTTAGGGTGTCCATTGAAGTTTATTATTGAGGATTTTTTAACACACTTAAAACGGTGCGGTTATTTATTGTTGCAGGAACAAGGTTTTCAAATGAAAAACAAAAGGTGTTTCTATAAGGCCAAAGATGTTGAGAGAAGACATATTATGTACGTTCATACCTTTCATCTTATATACATATTATAGCAACGAACGATATATGTGATTTTAAGACTGATGTTATTGGCTTATAGGGACAATGCAGAAGAAGGATAACAAATGATGTGGCATTATTAAAATATACTGGAGATGATTAGATTGTGTGTGTTCTCTTTTTGCTGAGTTCTTTTTTTCTCCTCTGTTGGTCGTTTCGTCAAATTAGGTTAAATTTATTTCGGTTATCGATTTAAGGAAGTATAGGATTTATTTTTAGGTGAAAGAGTATGGAAGGTTTTATTGGCTCATCAAGCTTAAATTTTATAGGTATAGGTACTGAATAATTCAGATGGGTCAGTTTTGGACTTAATGGTTGGACTTAAAAATAGAAAATTGCAGTAATTTGTTTGTGATATAGTATATAGGTAATAAAGATAATATCCTATAAAATAATGTTATATAATGCTATAGATTATAATTGAGTATTGATTTGAAATTAATGATAATTTAAAACGTCAAAATAAATGTGAAATATTCATTCAATAAATTAATAAATGGAGGTATCTCTTGGATGTTTTGCCACCTTTCTAAAAGGTGAATTGAACAAGAACTATACCCATACTCATAATAGGGCAGTCGGCGGAGAATTTTTTCTTTTATTAGAATACCTACCCTACCCATACAATTCTATTATTCGGTAATTATGGTTTGTTACTATAGTCTTTCAGAAGTATTTGAACAAAATGGCGGGATGGTAGATTGGTAGGGCGTTTGCGTTAGACGCCATATTGAAAAAGCGTATATTCTCAAATAACTCAAAAAAAAAAAAATCATTCAAAGAAAAAAAAAAAAAAAATATTCAAAGCTTTCCGATACGATCAATTTCAATAAAATTTCATATGACTGATTTGTTGCCAATAAATGGTGATGTCCTTCATCTTCTATTTTTTCAGAATCAGCTTATTAGCGGTACCTGCCATAGAACTGTTTCTTATTTACTTCGACTATTTTTTTAACGACTGAACTGATTTTAATTAAATTTAATATTCTAAAACAACTGCTAAATTTGAATTATATTGTAAAAAAATTTTTTTAATTATTTTTGAAAAAAGTTTTTTTTTGGAAAAATTAACACTAACCGATAGGTTCAGCAATTATACATTGGCAAAATTGATGGTAGAACAAACTTTTTCAGGTTACGTTTGAACAGAAAATCGCCACTTCCGGTCTATTTTTTAGCTATTATCAGCACTATGCCCTGGGTCGCACGAACTTGCTCTTTAAGCAAATTACCAGGATTAAAAAAAAAAATTATTTTAATAAGTTATGTTCAAATTAGAAAAATATAAGAAAATGGCCTAAACGTGAAACCATCGCAGCTATTATAAGACGTTTGTTAAACCTAAAACTTTAAAACATCCATACCAAATTTATAAAAAATCGGTCAATTTATGGACACATTTGTAAGAAACCGTTAACACCAAATTCCTATGCATTTTTAACCAAAAACCTGAAATGCAGTTATAGTAACAGTACTTTATTATAACGTACAAAAAGTTTTATCAAAATCGTAAGAGCCGTTTTTGAGAAAATTTTGCAAAACTAAAATCGTTATATGGGAGGTTCCCGTTATAGCCAGGCTTAAATGAAAATTTGAATTTCTCCTTTAGGCGGGAATCACCAAAAAGTGCTATCTACGAAGTTTGAAGTAAATCCGTCAAACCATTAGGCTGTAGGACAACCGCACATACGCACATGCGACCATCCGCACATCGATACATCCGCACAGACGGACCGACGGACCGACGGACGGCATGACGAAATCTACTTTTCTAGCTTCCCTAGTATCGTCATGTCAAATTTGTATTTTTTTTTACACGAAACCAATACTTGCCCTGTTGAGCAAGTAAAAATTATGGAAAAATATATGTCAGAAGAGGTTGGCTGCATAACACGGAAATTACAATTATTTGCTGCCGAAATAAATACGAAGAAAGTGTTTTTGAATAATAAAAATGATTACCTACACGTAATTTGTATGAAAATAAAGAAACACGAAAAACCTCGGAGAAAAAATGACAATTTTCTGACCAATCGTACCTGAAAAAGTCTGTCCGACCGTCAGTCTCGCAAATGTTAGGGCTAAATCTATCGGTTAGTGTTTAATTTTCCAAAAGGTGCGATGAGATATACGGTCGCCTCCCGGACTTAGGGTGACGAAGCGTTTTTGTTTTTAGAGTCTTCATTAATAACTACTTTACCTACTTTACCCGCCCTAAAAACTGGGAAGAATAAACATTGATACATTTCTATATGTACATATGGATGTCCTTATAGAAATGATGAATCATAAAATTCCAAAAACAATTTAATTTTCATATTCCATCTCCTTTGTTGTGCTTAATTTTGTTTATTTAATTTCCAAAACAAGCAAGTGTAACGTTATTTATCTTCATTTCCTTACCCAAATATAATATTTTTTATTTCTTTCCAGGAAACGACAGCTTCCTAATTAAACTCTCATTTCAGTCTAAAGCATTTCAAAAGTGCTGTTGTTGTATAATAGTATACCTTCCTATCAACCCACCAATTTGAAGTGCGTTTCCCGTGCTTAGATCCTTAAATATAATTAAATTCCCGCTTTAACTAAACTTCCCAATTTCACTGACAAATAATACAAATTAAGGACTCTTCGGGTAGGAATTCTCAAGTCTCAACTAATTATGGTGATATCTACTTCTTCTTCGTTGTTATCCTTATTTCGGAGAGAAGCAGTGGCCACTCATTCTTGTTTTCGTTTTTCGTGACTTTGTTTTTTATTTAGTATTTTATTTTTATTTTTTTGCATTGTAATATTCTAAATTTCCGTTTTTTTTTTTTTTATTTTCTTCCTTTTTGTTTGCCTTGGTGGATGTACCCGTTAAAAAAACATAACAGGGCCAATTCTTTTCAGGCACTGCTTATCGTATATACTTATTAGGGAATCCAATAATCTGGTGGAGCAATCTCATTTTCCTGGCGCTGTTCTTAATCGTTTTCTTTATTACTGCCGTTAAGGAACGCCGTAGAGAAGGACAACAGAAGCAGTACCACCCACTGCGGCAGCAACAGCAACAACAACAAAATAAACAACTACAAGGACATTCCTACACATCCTACTTAAGAAGTCCTTCAAATGGCACTGGCACCGGGACCATCAGCTCTACTACCAACACCACTGCCACTACAGAGGAACTTAATGGAGAAAGCAGGAGTACTACTCCTGTTGGAGCTTTAGCTCCTGCTCGTGCTAATAACAACAATGGAAATGTCGACAAAGAGAATGGTAATTTTATTCACATTTAATATTTTTGCCGTGCTACGTGAAGATCTTTTTTGAAATTGTGTGCTTGGCACAACTCTTGGCCATAAGTTAAAACGCTTGTTGAGCCTTTTTGTTAAATTTTACATTTTAATTTTAAGTCTATTGTTTTCATTTTGTTGTTGTTTTGCTATTTCTATTTTATTGGATTGGTAATGAAAATGGAATGAAATTCGAAGAAGCCAGTTCGATATTTGTTTTAAACTATTTTGATTGGTTTCATGATGGTTACTTATAAATTTGTTAAAGTTGACTACAAGTCAGAAGAAATCGCATTATTATAAAGAGGAAAAATTGTAGGTATGTTGACGAGTTCGAGTGTCAATTTTAATAAAATGCAATGTTATTTTTAATTTGTTCTTTTATTTTTTATTTAGGTAAAAGTTGTAAATTAAAAGTTGTAATTATTGTAAATTAGACGCTATTTTAAAATTAATTCAATATACTATATTCAATCATTGTTTTTGAGCTCCATCAACATTTGTTTTTCAACTGACATAAGAGCTAATTTTCTAACCTTTCCTAGGCTTGTCTTTCTTAAATCTAAAGGTACGTCTTTAAAAAAGGGTGCTTAACGGAAGAAGTTATTGTAGCTAGTATAGGGCAAATTAGTTCGGAATGATAGTACAGACACCATGTTCAAATTATATTTATTTTTTATTTATTTAAACACAAATTGGAATGTCAGTAGCAATTGTCTCACGTTTTTTTTTAGGTTTTCATTTAATAATAAAATGTCAAGCTAACATAAATAGATATAACAATAAAATCAATATACTTCAAATCTAAGACAGGTATTTTCCATCATCAGCGTAGCCGCTGTGATAAAAACTTGTTTTTTTTTTTGACACGGCATAGGACGAACAAAATTGTGTCACGGTTATTGTTTTTTTTTTATTGCGGCAACGCTGTCAAACAAAACAACCCCCATAAACACAAACTTTTTTCTTGTTTTTTATAAGTTATCATTTATTTTACATCTATACATAAAGTTATATTATGTTTACCATTTTCTTCTATATCAAATGGCTCTTTTTTAAGAGCCAACTACTACTTGATATATTTTCTTGCTGATGTGTCCTCAAGTATAGAAGAAGATAGCAAGGAGGAAAAATATTACAATTAGTATGGCATTTGGATGCGCAAAAAGTATTCCACAGTCAGGGACGTACCGATAGGTCCAGCCGTGGAATATTTTTGGAATTTGCCGACAGTACCTACTCTATGCAGCATCCCTATAATAAAAAGTGAAAACAAAAATGAACGAGACCAAGTGGATCCGGTCCAAAAGAAGAGGCCATACACGGTTAAACCAAATATTTGTCGGGACAGTTTATTTGAATATCAATAATTTTATAAAATCGTTTTAAAATCGATCCATTCGATTGATCAAAAATTAAATAATTATGTCAAAAATATCGAAATTTCCGTCCTTTTGAACTGTTTCCGGCTCTTTGGATTTTCAACTTTAAGAAAATCCAACCGATCCGTTTAAAGCAATACATAGAATGGCAAATTTGGATCAGCTCCGAGCCATTTGCTTCGTTGGCTCTATCGTGTATGGGCGGCCATGGTCACCTAAAGGCCAAATTGTTTACGTACCGCAGTTAAAATTTTAAGGTAGGGAGCATGCAATAACCCATCTCCAAAAATTTTTCGGATTAAAAGTTCCATAATCCATTCCCGTTCAATGGAATTCTGGTATATATTGTGTTCCCATTTACAAAAAAGTAGATTGTCTGAAGTTGTGCTAAACTCCAGAGAAATAAGTCTCATAATAGTCGCTTATTAAGTATGTGCGCTCACAAATAAGTTATCATCAAGAAACAAGATTCTTTGCGGATTTGTTAAGAATAAAGCACCCCATTTTTACAAAAAAAAAATCGTTGAGATAACACTGTTATAACTTGACTTTGCCTTTTCCCAGAATGAAACGACAATTTATTTCATTGTATAGAAACACAAAAATTAATTATGTCTCCATATTGGAAAATATTTCGAAAACGAAATTTTATTATATTTTTATTGATTTAGAAAACTTCTTAACCAAATAATATTTTTTATTTTATTACAATTATTATCATCTTACAGATAATCGAAGGCAATCACTCAGTGGAGCGACTTGGCTTTTCTTTGGATGGATTCTGCACTACTTGCCATTTTGGGCTATGGGACGAGTCCTCTATTTCCATCATTATTTCCCAGCTCTAATTTTCAACTCTATGCTAACAGGTAAGTAGGTAAAATCTATTTAAACTAAAAAAAAACTTTGTCTGTCAACTCAACTCTGCCGTTTATCCCAACGAAAAGCTAAGCGATTTCATACCAGAACCTTAGAAGAAAAAAAAAAAACACACAATTATTTTAGAACGTTGACACAGAAGAAGAAAGCCCTTTACCTACAGAAACTTTTTTTTTTGTTTTTGCCGAAAAGGCTTAAGAAGAAAGTTTTGTGAAAGTTCTATTGCGAGAATTTGTCACAAGTTCACAAAGTTAATTTAAAAGTTAAGTCCTTTTCGGATGACGTTGCTTCAAAAGTATCGTATGCTGTCCTGCAAGTGATGGCAGGACATTGAGCGCTTAGCGATGCAACGAAAGTGTTTCTCACTTAAACACGCTAAGGTTAATTTTCTTCACCTCGACAAAAAAAAAAAAACTTCAAGTTTCACCGGTTCGATGGAAATTTAGCTGAACAAATTTATTATTGGATTTGTTAAAGTATATAGGTATATTCATTCAAATTCAAAGTGTTGCAATTTTATACTTTAGCTTGAGTATTTTTTGACAAAGGGTTTTCTTTAAACTTTTGTTCTCTATTACTATGAAAATTTATATACGTATTTTGAAACTTTTAAATAAAAGTACTTAAAAGTAATGAAATTGAATTGGTTATGAGTTTATGACTTATGAGTTACGTGATCTTGAATATAACAAGAAAAAGTACCCTTCAGAATATATGTTATGTATTCAAAGAACGGTGCAGGGAAATAACTCAATTTGTTTTGACTTCGCTATCATCGCAATATCATGATTGATTGTTACCTTTTTTGTACGAATGCATAACTTGTCGTATTTATAATCGCTAGTAAAAAGTTGTCACATTTGTTTTGGGTTAAAATCGGTTAACCCGTTCACGAGATAGCTCAAGAAAAAAATAACAGTTATATGGAATTTATCCGTAATAAGCTTGCCAATTTTTACTTGCGATTATAGGTTCTATAAAGCAAGTTATGTGAAAAATAAATATTGAGCTAACAATCAAACATGACATTATTGGATACCTATAGCCTAAACGGTTGAGCCGATTTTCTTTAAACTTGGCAAAAAGTATTCTTTTAGTAATATCCCCGAATCCTTATTTTATTTTTATTCTAGGTCATGAATAACCATATAAACGTCACCGATAGTTCGAAATTTCTCGAAAAAAATGCGATCGATTTTAATAATAATTTTGTATGAATGATTTGTTGCCAATGGTGATGTCTTTCATCTTAATTTTTTTTTCCGAGAAGCTTATTGATGGTACCTGCCATAGAACGGTAATTTTTCGAAGGCGATTATATCTAAAACGGCCAAACCGATTTAGACGAAATCTAAAGTTTTATCTAAAAAGTTAGTTTTTTTTAATTCCATTTTTCTCAAAAAAGTTCTATCAATTTTTATAAAATTTTAAATGATTGATTGCCAATGAAAGTCTTTCATGTAAAAATATTTTTCCGGGAAAGCTTATTAACGGTACCTGCCATAAAATGGTACCTACTTTTTAGATATAGATTTTTTTGAACAAATAAACCAATTTTAAAGAAATTAATATTTTAAAAGTATTGCTAAACTTGATTAATACTGCAGGAATAAATTTGAATTGCATTTTTTCCCCAAAAAAAATCCGATCAATTTTAATAAAATTTTATATGAGTGCTTTGTTGTCAACGGTAAAAAGTCGACGTCCTGTTTGAATTTTAACACAAACATTTTTTTTTGGACGAATGCAATAAATTATTTTTTTTAATTTATAAGTATAATTTTATTTTCGTGGCAACTTACTACAAGTCGTGCATTTTATTTTTTTTGCTTAGTTGGGCATGTGTATGTATTGGTTTTGTGTAAAAAAAATCGAGGTTTAAGCCAAACCTGACATTACGATGAAAGAGAAGTCATCACCCTAGTATTAGAATGCCATAAACGCCAAAAGTCGTTTTTCGAGCTGAGTTGGGTATACCTATGCGTATGCAGTCTTATGTTTTCGGGGGCACTCTTTTCAAATCTGTTATCAGTTTTTTCTTAACAGACTACTTGCTAAGATATTTGACGTAAGCGCCAAAATGTTGGCACATATACACTCCTCGTCAACTGAATACGCACAAACATTTTTTAATATACTTTATCCATTTTTTCCAAACAGTGATGGTTATTATGCCATCTGTTGACTAATGCCATCTGTTGACTTGCTAACTATTCCCTTAAGATGTTAAGCAGATAATTCCGAAAGAATTATCCAAAACAACCGTGAGTTTTTCTTCAACCACTTGCAAAGTGTTTTATATGCAAAGTAGGAGTTTTTTTTTTAGTCAACTGAATAGGTACAACGCCATTTTCTTCGTTGTTTTTAAGCTTTTTGGAGTGCTTGACAGTTTAAATTAATGATTTTAGTGTTTTCAGTAAAATTTAATTCTTGATTTCAAATTTTAAGAAAAATGGGTAGATCTACGTGTCTTAACAGTGTTGAAAAAGCTAAAATCGATTTACTTAGAGACCAAGGCCTAACTGGACGTGCAATAGCTGATAAAGTTGGCCGAAGTTTTAATGTAGTTTATTCTTACTTGAAAAATAAAGATGTGTACGGCAAAAACATGAAGGGAGGTAAGAAAACAGCAACAACAGCAGCTGAGAGACAAAGAATTTTAAGATGTGCATCAAATTCTTCTGATTCTGTGGCAAAAATAAAACAAAAAGTCGGCGTAAACGCAAGTTGCTCAACAGTTTTAAGAGTAATCAACAACTCAAGCCATCTTAAACGAATGAAACTTAAGAAAAAACCACCACTTGACGAGAGACGGAAAATGTTGCGATTAGATTTTTCAAGACTTCACATGAGTTGGAAAAAAGAATGGTATCACGTGGTTTTTTCAGATGAAAAAAAGTTTAATTTCGAAGGCCCTGATGGGTTCAACTTCTATTTTCACGACTTAAGAAAAGAAAAAAGATTTTTAAAGCGCCATCATAGTCGTGAAGGAGGTGTCATGATATGGGGAGCAGTCAGTTATTATGGAACAGTTGAGCTCGAGGTTGTTACATCAAAAATGACAGCAGCTGGGTATAAAGTAATTTTGGAAAGAAATTTTCCTAAATTTTCTAACATCTTTGGACCCATAAACTGGACCTACCAACATGATAATGCGCCTATTCACTCATAAAAACATGGATAGAGGAGCAACAAGTGCAGTTGCTTCAATGGCCGCCGTACTCACCTGATCTAAACATCATAGAAAATGTCTGGGGATGGTTAGTACGCAAAGTTTATGAGGGTGGTCATCAGTTCGAAGACAAAGAAAACTTAATTTCTGCAATCAAATCAGCGTGGAGCGAAATTTCGTTAAATTACATTAAAATGCTATACGATTCCATGCCGGATCGAATTTACGAAGTAATTAAAAATAAAGGTGGAAGTACCCACTACTAAACTTAAACAAAAACTTGTTTCATTCCATTCCAATATCAATTTTAATTTTTGTACCTATTCAGTTGACTCAAAAAAAAACTTCTACTTTGCATAAGTTTCACTTTGGAAGTGGTTGAAGGAAAAACTCACGGTTGTTTTTGGATAAAACTTTGAAATTCTGTTATTTATATGTTACGAAAATTTTTACCATCAACAGATGGCATAATAACCAACAGATGGCACATTCCAATAAAAAATGGATAAAATATATTCAAAAATGTTTGTGCGTATTCAGTTGACGACGAGTGTACTCTAAATACGGAAAATTCAACTTTTAATATTATATGTTTTTGATTGATGGAAAAAAAAACTGTTGATTTTGGTGTTAACAGTTATTAAAAGAGGACTGTTAACTGTAAACAGATTTGTGAATATAATAAATAGTTCTGAAAATACCGTACCATTATTAACAATTAAACAAAAAAAAAATATTTCATTAACTGAAAAATAACTTTTTTATTCTTATAAACTGAAAAATAACTTTTTCATTCTCAGACAGCTTAAAATTAAATTTCTATAAAGTATTGAATATCCTTTCATCCTGGTGTACATGATAAAAATTTTTTAAGGAAATTTAATTTAGAATAAGAATCAATTTTGTTCGGAAATCCATAACTTCGTCAACATCGTATATAATCATCGAAGACGTTGACGACAACGCACAGCATCAGCAACCTCTCAAACATCTTTCGAAACACAACATCGTTTATTTCAAGAATCGAATGGAAAATTTATGCAAAATGCTTCGATATGATCCGATGCAGCAATTCTTGATTCAATGACACGACAACATTCAAGGAGCAATTTTCTATTCTTAAAGAAATACTCCAGGCGTGCTTGATTGAAAGGTTAATAAATGCAGACTTGTTGCTGCTTCTGTGTTTATTTTAGGAAGGAGCGTGTTTGCATTTTCAATAAATTTATTAGAAATATAAATGAGATCGAAGCATGAGAAGAAATTCGCATAAGAAATTGAGTGCTCCTTATTGAATTTATGTAAGAAATTTATATCTTAACGGATACTCTTTTTTAATAATGCGATTTTCTTTTGTTCTTCGTTATTGATTTTATGTCCTTAATCCTTTGATATCAACAATGCAAGTAGTACAGTTAATTTTAACATTTCATTTTTCTTTTCATTTCGCAGGAATAATGTTCAATTATCTAACATGTCGGTTATCAAGATGGACACAGCACATTGTTATGGGAACACTGCTGTCAATATTGGTCTATAGTTTCATGCTATTCTCACCACTTGCATACGGAACATCGGGGCCAATGGCTAATGAGCCCAATTCAACAATGTACGGCCTTAAATGGCTGTCATCGTGGGAATTTTAATTAGGCCCCCTCGAATTGAATTGAATTCCCTGTTGCCGTCATCGTCCTCATATACCTATATACACATATATTCTGGAGTCGAATATCATCGTCGTCATCGTAATTCGTAACCAACGCTACCGGACCGGACAAAGAGCCTTCCAGCCAAAACTATTATCTTTGACATTTGTGAAACACGAGCTTAACACAAATTCGTATACAACCAACGATATGTATCATTATAACCATCATGGATGGGAATGAGGTATCAAATTCAGGAGTTTGGTGTTGCAGGAATTAAGCTTTACATTCATTTCGGTGAATGGGTTGGTGGGTATTATCTCTTTCATTTCACGTGACAGGATACTGCATTTATCTTATATATTTCATGGCAATTTTGAGAAATCCTTTTTGTATTATTATGTAATGTATATCTTTAACGGAATAATGAATGGTTTTGGTAGGGATTTTTAAATTCGTAAATGAATAATTGTATAAATCTATTTATTGTAATAATGTAATTAAAAAAAATACTCGTATTGTAATTTTATATTATTCTCAAAAAACTCAACGAATCTTATGAAAATTGGTTTGTAATGTCTATTTTGTTGGATAAATTCATGGCTAGATTTCCACAACATTTTTAAAAACATTTCGAAGGAAGAACTTTTGTTTGTGGATGGAGATTTTAATTTAATGGATATTAGCAGGAATTCTCCTTGTTAAGATACATTATCCTTACTATCCTTACCAATTGCAAGTCATATGATCTTATCATGTTAAACTCTATGTTCATCAAACACAGCGGATACCTGATCACTTACAACAGTGGTGAGAATGAACCTTATATTGATTAGGTATATCATTTGGTAAATAGTTTCATGAAATTTAATGTAATGGATTACCTATATAAGAAGTGGTATGTGATATTATGGGAGAAGAGATTGTCCAACAGTTTTGCAAGCCAATCTACTATTGAAAACTTGGATACGTCTAATCTTCAAATGCTATGGTTGCCAATCGTTTGATTGGGATTTTAAGTTTTTTAACTTTCTAAAATTTTGTTTGCAATCAAGGTTAAGAAAAATCTTAAAGTACTTATTTCTTCGAAAAAAAAATAATTAAAGACATAACCATTAGAGAAAAGTCACTCATAGAAAATTTTATCAAAATCGGTCTTATAATAGAGATAGTAGATACCGTTGTTTTAAGAAAACGATAAAAATACGAAAATTTAGGTATGTATATTTCGTGTTTAGTCCTAAATCATTACGACTGTCGTTAAATTTTTTTAATCAAAAAGATGCAAATTTAAAAGCAATGTTATTTCAAATTTGAATTACAGTAGTTTGTATGAAAAACCATATCTGTTTTTCAAAGTAGATAACGCAACTTAAAATTTAAACTCAAGAGTTAAAAAATGTTTTTCTCTCAGTGTAGAACTATCTAAAACGAACATACCTTCAGATTGCAAAATCACTGTACGGAACTGCAAATGAAGGTGGAATGATAAAAACAAAGAAGTGATGTCTAGAAAAATAAAGGGGACAACTAAGTCGCACAAACTTGGTATTGGGGAAAGTTACTTTCATGTTCACGACTGGAAAACCATTTTTTTATATACAAAAAATCAGTTTTCATATTTTGAATTACTGTTAATAAGTTGATTCTGAAAAAAAAAACAATGAAAGACATCACCATGTGCGACAAATCACTCATACAGAATTTCATCGACATTATTCGCATTTTTTTTTTAAATAAAATTATAGGTTTTTCCAAACAAAAAATAACTTAAGAACTTTTTCAATATTAAAATAGAAATTCAGATGAAGGATATCACCATTGGCAAAAAATCACTGATATAAAATGTTTTCGAAATTGATAGATTTTTTTTGGAAAAAAAAAATTATCTGTTTTTCAAAAAAAAAATTTTTTTTTCAAAAATTACTTTTTTTCAATTTTTTTCTTGCTTACAGTATAATTAATTTTTAGCAGTATTTTTGAAAAAATAAAATAAACATTTAATTACATTTAAAATAAAATTATTGTTTATTTATATGTATAGTATATTGTTTTTATTTTTATTGCTACAACACAAATTTTAATAACTGTAGCGACGCGTTTGGGTTCTTATATAACTATCTTCGGGCTTGATTAGGTAGTAAGTATTTTTCAAAATTACTTTTTTTAATTTGTTTTTTTGCATTATTATTCAATCTTAGCAGTAGTTTTAGAAATAGGTCAAAATCGGTGAACCCGTTCAATAGATAGTCGGAAAAATAATCAACGGTTCTATGCCATGTAACGTTAATTAGCTGCTGATTAAAAAAAAAAAATTAGATGTAATACCTCACCTTTGGTAACAAATCACTCACATAAAATTTTATCGTAATTGATCGTATTTTTTCGAGAAAAAATTATTTATCGCGTTACGCTTATATGATAAGTAACGTTATTTTTATATACCTAGGTAAAATATAAAAAAGTAGGTTTCGATACATCCAGATAGACCTTTTTATTCTTCTGTATCATCGTAACGTTGATTGTTACCTCAAAACTTTTTTTTTCGAATGCATAACTTGCCTTATAGTATCTACCTAAGGATAATCGCAAGTTTTTTTCTTACAACGGTGTACTTTTTCATTAGCATATGGCGCTTTTTGTTGTAGTGGTTTTTTTATTAGGCCTAGTCGACATAAAAATTTAATGCTCGACTGGGTCGCCCGAAGTTGCTCTTGTTGGGCTATGGGACTAGGTATACAAACATTTTAATTGATTCAATTATGTATCATCGTATTTAGATTTTTATGTTGTTTAGCTACAAATTTTTAATGCCATCTTGTGTTAAATGTTAAATCTAAATGCCGTACCAAATGTAAATGATATACGTTTATAGTTGTTATCAATAAGTTATGGCAACATTTGTCAGAAACGCGAAGTATCCATTATGTGCATTTTTAGCCAAAATCCTGATATGCGCAGTTATATTAATTTTATAATTAAAATGTACCAACATATAGGTGCAATAATATAGAAAGAACTTATATTTTTAGGAGACAGTCTTATTGGTTCAAAAATTTTAACTTTGAGTTGTAAATATCAGCATTTTATTATATAAATACTGGAATGTATAATTAATTCAATTAAAATATATTTTCAACTTTAGTTTTCTTCAGGCACCAACCAAATATCTGAAGTGCAATCACCACCAGGATAACGAATTTCATGTGGTAATGATGGTCCATATGGTTCATTTCCAAAATCAACTAAAAAGTCTTCATTCACTTTCATTCCACCGTTAATTGGATCAATGTCTAACAAAGCAATGGTTCCGCCAGCAGCTACCATTTTTGGATAGAACTATAATTACAAAAGAAATTTTAATTTAGTTTATTTATAAATGAAACTTAATTCCTTCGTTACCTGTTTATCCCATGGAGAGCACAATGAAGTTGAAACATAAAGACGTTTGCCATCCAAAGACAGTTGCATCATCTGTGGTCCGCCCTCCAAGCGACGTCCTTTGATCACACGTGGAGCTGGTTGTTCCTTAGGAAAATACAAATAGAAAATTCAATGAAAAATATATAAAGACAGCATCAATTACCTTTAATTCTTTGTCTTCCAGAACTTTGACTCCTGAATCGTTACAAATGGATCCTCCTAGGAAAACCTGGCCAGCCAATTTGGGTTCCTCAGGGTTCGTTATGTCGTATTGACGCACATCACCATGTCTCCAGTTGTTAACATACAAAAAACGATCATCAAGTGAAATGAGGATATCTGACATCATTCCATTTAGATATTCGGAACCAAGACCTTCAACCTTTTTCGCTGGGATATCAATAACCTTCTTGGCTGTGAATTCATCTGAATCAGGTTTCTTTTTAAAGTGAAAGACTTTAGAGTTCAAACAACAACCCACAAAACCTTGAGGTTGCTTAGGATCGTGGAGGAAGCGGACTTCCAATGGAGTAGCACCTTCAAGTCCCAAGTCAATGGTTTGCATTAAGGTTTGAGTTGACCATTTGTAAAAGTTCAAACGGCATCCGTACTGGCTAAAGTCTTCGATATCACTATCCTTCCAGCCCCTATAAAGAAAAGAAAATTCTTAGTAATCTAAATGTAGATTTTTTTAATTGAAGATGAGCTTACCGACGCCACAACTTTGGTGCTCCCCACTCAGTCGATATCATTGCATCGAAATGGGGTTGGTACCAAAAATCATATCCACAAATTGCTTTTTTATCACCTTTGGTCCATGTCCCCAAACAATTGAATTCCGAGTCAAACAGTATGAAGTCACCTTTGGTATTGCCATCTTTGTCACCCATGGTCGAGATCATGATATTACCATTGGCAAGGCAATGTGAAGTGTGGGGTGCTGTTACATTGTTTTGTTTCAAAACATCTCCACTTATTTTTTTCCAGATCTCTGGTTTTCGAGGATCAGTTGCAACATCAACAACAAAAATGTTATCCGATATTAAGCTTGGCATAATAAGCTTGTCTCGTTTTGGAACTACAGCTGCATTCTCATCGACCAAATGACAACTTGAGCAGGCATTCCAACCACTATGGTGGAGTTCATTGTTTTTGCAATTGGTAAAAGTTCGGTGAATAACCTGGAAAAGTGTTTTTATTTGTTTTACATAACTTGTCTTACATACAGCAATTGTAATTATAACTAGGTATCCTCTCTATAACAGTATGTATATATTTACTGGAAAAATTATTATGCGTAGTAGTCTAGGCTTTTGAATCGTTTCGTCGCCATTTTGAAAAATGTCTGCTAAATTGATCGGATTTCGTTTTGCTTTATCTCCGTATTTAGCCGTCTGATTTCAATTTTGTAAAGTTTTTTATAATAGTTGTTTAAATGCAAACAATTTTAATTCAATCACATGTTTTGCTAAAACACATAATTTATCAGATGTTCAAGATTCAAGTAAACGACTAAAAAAAATGTATTCAATTATATTAATTTTATTTATTCCCATAGTAGAGCACCAGTTTATATCACGTGTGCCGTTATATTATATTTCCTGAGTTTTGTTTTTAGGCTTTTAAAAAAAGTTGGTCACATGATCTATTTTCAACAACGGCTGCCAAACTGATAATTTGTTGGTTTAAAGATATTTCCATACCCAGTTACCCATCCGATTTTTAATTTTGATGACTCATTATATTTGGTTTTTTAGGCCAAACAAATTTTATTTTGCTAAATCAGTTAATTCCTGAGATATTTTAGATACAAGTCAAGAAGTAAAAAAATCTCTTCGAATACAGTTTTTATTATATTTTGAAACATACTTAATATCTCATGAATTACTTGATTTAGCAACAAATGTGTTTTAATATAAGTATACGGAGATACCGTCACACAAAATCAATTTAGCTGAAATTTTTCAAAATGGCGGCCAAACGAATATGATTTGAACCATATGACCCCTAAAAGTAATTATTAACAAAACCCCATGACAAAACTGAGATGACTTATAACGGCACACGTGACATGGGCTAGCGTCCGAACTATAGATAAAAAACAACAAATGATTTTTTAGTTGTAGGTACTTAAAGATATAAATTTGACGATTGTTGGACAGCTTTTATTATTTTAAGTGGCAAATGTAAAGTGGTTATTAAATGAAAAAAATATTTCAATTAAATAGATATTGCCAAGTTATTTACACAGCTTTCAAATTAGTCTCTGTCAACATGAATATACAAACATACAAAATATATTAATACAAATAAAATAATAAAAAAAATAAATCAGACATATAAAACAAAAGAATACAATTTGTCAATCTAAATTATTACTTTTTAAATCAAACACATAACCAGACTATAACACACCCTTTGGAACGTCATCTTATCAATTTTAATTTACAAAAAAATTCTTATCAAAACAAACAGCAAAAATAAAATTAACTCATTTTGCTTACTTGACTATATGTTGGACTATCTGGATCGACATCAACTGTAGCCAAATAGTCTCCATGTGATTCATCTAAGTTTGGCTGAACAGTGATAACATAGAGAAGCTTTTCTCGTGGACCTTTTTTCATGGCATCAAGGGGTGTAGCATAACCAGGGCCACTGCAGCATTCTAAAACAAATGTAAAAAAAATCTAAATAAATATTTTATTGGAAAGAAATGTCATCGTCCGAGATAAGATATCTTTTTAATGACTTTATAACTTATCAATCCATATAAGTAAGTAACACGTTTAGTAAAAACTTCGAATTATTAATTCAATGTATTTTATTTGAATATGTTAAGATAATGTTTATTTAAGTCACGTTTAGATTTTCGGCACGTGTAAAAATGCAATTTAATTATTCACACATCAAAAATAAATAAGCACTGTACTGTACTACGGATTGTGACTATTTGAGTGTATAATTTCGTTTTCTTAAAGCTGACAAAGTAATGAAATTTTGTTTGCTACCTCACATGTATGTTCAGCGAGGAAAGGAATACGAACCAGAAAATGAAAACTAATCCGAAATAAGACCCATTGTCCATTTTTTGTTTAAAGAGTAGCTTCGATTAAGAGGTGACTAGAATAACTAAGCTCTAGCACTTGAACTTAATTAAAAAAATGGCTCCCTGAAAATACACCATATAGGCATAGGAAATTTCATCAAAAAGTGCTTCGGAAAATGAGCCCGAAAATGATGGTGTAATAATTTTTGTAAAAAAATACCCGAACTTTTAAAAGGAAAATTCTCCAGAATTTTTGGAAAAAGAACCAAAAAGTAAAAATGGAAATTACGCCCAAAAAAGATATGCTTTTTGACCTAATTTCCAAATTTAATTTGAAAATAAGAACAGAAAAAAACTTACCAGATTTAGAACATAGGCCCAAAAATTCGCGAACCCGGCTATTCACTGTGCACAATTCACTGTATGAACAATTCACTGCGAAACACATACACAATTCACTGTGGTCTTTTTTTTCGAAACCCAGCTAATTTTCTTCGCACAATTCAAACATCGCACATCCTCATACCTACTGTTGTCTCAGTTATTATAGGATGCTCAAGTCTTATAAGAAAAAGTATTCAAACTTTAACTTTTAAAAAACAAGGAATTGTTTTACGTCATTTTACTGTGAAATGCACACAGTGAATTGTCCATCACAATAAATTGTCCCACAGTGAATTGTGTACTGTGAATTGTGCACAGTGAATTATTGTCCTCACAGTGAATTGTGTTTCACAGTGAATTGTGCAGTGAATTGTCCATACAGTGAAATGTGCACAGTGAATTGTGCACAGAGAATTAGTTTAGACCCCGAAATTCGTTGTTGAAAGTGGTATAATATAACATTTTCCATAAGCCAAGTAGGCCATTAAATGCACCTAAGAAATTGTTTGGGAGTATGGTCAACCACGCGGGGGCTCCGTCGCACCGCACGCGTGGGCTTCGCGGGCCATCCCCCGTGCAAAAACAACATAACATAAAAAATAACATAACAACATAACACTGAAAGCTTCATTTTGGCCCCTTTTCCTTTTTGGTTTAAACATTGAAAATTGGGTGTTTTTTCCATTTCCGATTTGAGAAAAATTTTCTGTCGTTTTTTCCAAAAATTAAATTTTGTCTTTTTTTATGATAGAAATACGTAAAGGCAAAAAGAACCAACAAATTTATGGAAAAAGAAGCCAAAATTTCCGGCATTTGCGCCAGACGTTTTGGGTATTTTTGCCAAGGAAAAAAAAATATTTTCCATTTGGGTTTTTTGGAGAAATTTACTATGGCGTAATTTCAGGGAGCCAACAAAATCAATGTTTAACAAAAAAAAAAAAAAAAAATACTCATCTTCGTCTCCTATAATCTTTCGCAAAAAATCGTAGATATTGTGTTAAGTTTTTTCACTGTTCCGAAGTACCACACCTTGAAAGAATTTGTTTTCAAAGCTTTAAGTTATTAACAATCTAACAAATTTTAATTCAAAAATATGCATTTAATAAGAAAAACATACATAATAACGTTTTTATTCTGATGTAAAGTGTATAGCAATTTTTTTCAATACAACATCAAAATATTTTTATTATTCTTATTATCGATGACGTTTTAGAGTAATACTTAAGATAACTAAAGCTCTTCCATATATAATTTAATGTTTATTAATATTTTGATAAACTGATTATAGAATTGTTGCTATGAAGAAAATTAGGTGTAATAAAAACTAATAGATATTATAATCGTTATAGATTTTTAAGATAGATGATATGTATATCTTATCTATAAAATGAAAAATTAAGCAATAATGCATTTCCGGAATAAATATAAGTATGTATAAAATTGGTTCGTTCAGAATAGAAATAAATTGTACATATTTTTGATTCCCAATATGAATTAATTTGTATTAATTCGTTAAAAATTATTTTTGGCTTGGATATTCTTTTCAGATCAGACAACACCCGAAATAAGAAGCTATGCAGATTGCTGTATCAACTCACTTAACTCAGCCCATTCCAATAAGCATAGATGTTATTGAAGGATATTCTCCAAATTCGCTGGACTTTTGTTCTTTATCTCTGATACTATAATCATGGATCATTTATAAGAAAATATCTCATATTCCACTAACTCAATTAAAGCAAAATTGCAAAGAGATCCTTTTAGTTATACCATTGTACATTCATTTTCTATAGTACTATCGTGCAGAAAAGCTCTTGTGGCAAGTTACCAAGAGTTCAAAAGAACCTTCCACAAAATTATTTTGTATGATTTATTTCAAATGACTTTGAAAATTAATTTATAACAAAACAGAGTTTTTCGAGAAAATCGTGGAATGCCAGTAATTACTAAATGTTTCAATATTTTAGTCTTTTTTTTCAAAAATCGTACGACGAGTTTTTGAAAAAATCAATTTTTTTTTTCAAATAATATAATAATTGAATATGCCAATTTTAGCCAATTAATAATATTCATGCGAAAACAAAATTTTAAAAAAGATCATCAATTTCTTTTTTTAGAAAAATTATTAAAAAATTAAGTACTTAGGCCATTATCGTTCGGCTATTTAGTCCTTTAAAAAAAAAAATGGTAAACATCAGCAAAGTGGTTGAGAAAGTCAATTTAAAAAACCTTACATAGCCAGGTATCGTTATAACTGTTTTTTTAAGAAAACCCAAGCTTTTTCTTAACCGTTATATGGCATAGGTACCATTAGTTTTAGGCCTAGAACGAAAATTCCGAAAACCCAGCCCAGTCATCCAAAATAGCCTACATACTAAGTTGAAAGGATATCGAGCATCAGCCCATCCGTTTAGGCTGCATGTGCTAATGATATACAGACACACCGACAGAATTTCCAGACCCACTTTTAACGACTTCAATAACATCGTAATGTCATGTTTGATTGTATCTCAAAACTTGTTTTTTGCACGAATATAGTACCTATAGTACCTACAACTACATACATAATATAATCGCATATATAATGTTTCTGAAATGTTTTTAAACAAAGGGAAACACTTAAGAAAAAAAAATGTTTATTTAGTCTGGATGGACACATCTTAACAGTACTTTAAGAATCAAAACCAAGGAGAGTTCCTTAGTACGATCATGGCTCGTCAGGGTCATTGATTCAAGTTTCCGATATTATAAATCCCTTTATATTAACCGTAGTTTTAAATTTATAGCCAAACATGTAAAAAAACTTTAACACCGAATCTCTGAAATGTCCATTTCAAATAGCATAAACTGCATGTCTATTTTAACGCATACTAAATTTTATCAAAATCGTTAAAGCAGTTTTCGAAAAATATGTAACAATTTAAAACTTTGTATTGGAAGGTATACCTTTTTACACCGCAATAAAACAAAAATAATGAGAATCACAAAGAAGTATTATAGGGTAAACGGCCCTATTGTTGGAACACCCCCCCCCTCCAATGATTGGCATTTAGAGTTTAAATAACGTATATAATTCTGCGTTATTTGGCATAATTTCTTTTTGCTTTTAAGTGTTGGCAGCGGTGGCAAATAGCTTGTCAAAATTCAATCATAAGTTCTCGCCTTTTTGTAAGTGAACTTTTTGAAATCCATAAGGGAGGTGGTGAAACAAATATGTTTATAGTTCTTAAAATATAAAGGGAAATTGTGTTTAACGTGATTTAAATAAACAAGCAAACAATAAAGAAAAATTTAAAATTATAATTTTTAATATTTAATCATTGGGTTGATTGGGGCTATGCCAATCATTGACTGACATGCCAACTTAAGGTAAGAGTGCTAATATCATTAGGTACCATGCGAATTATTGGTTAGAGTGCTAATCTTTGGGACGAAGGATAATTGGCACTATGTCAATCACTGGTATAGTTTTCGAATTACAATTTTCATTCATGTTGAATAAATAAAATTAAAACCATGTAAAGCCAATCATTGGTATATGTTTAATTGATGAATTACGTTTTTTGTTATGTTTCGTAATAAAAAATATAATAACATCTGAAAAAAAATTATTAACTTACAGTTTCTTTAATTAACTCAATTGTTATTAGTGAAAAATGTGGGCTGTTTACTTAAAGTGCCAATGATTGGGTGGTTTACCCTATACCTAGGTAGATAGGTACTATACTTCATAAAAAAACTTGAAGAACATCAGCTGTCACACGGGGTTGAAAACGTTGAAAAAACCGCAACTATACACACTAATAGACCGATGGACGGCATAACAAAACAAAACATACTTTTTAATGGTAATATATCATCATAATGTAAGGTATAGCTTTGGTTAAAACATTTTTTTTTTACGATACCTAGAGCAAATAAAATGCTTTGATATAAATCTACGAATTCCTTTGTAAAAACTTTAACTACATTTTATGCATATTATACTTAAAGAACAAAGTAATATTTTAAACTATTTTTTTGTGCATCCGTTTGTAATCAAATCGTGTTTATTATACACTTTTACTTTTACTCACTTTTGGTTTTGCCCATTTCGTTTAAAAAAATAAATATTAAGGTACCTATCTAAAATTAAACAATTTTACGCAAAGTATTTCACAAGCCCGCTGCTTAGAGACAACTAAAACCGACAACTGAAAACAATTTTCTTATTTCAAAGTGAAAGCAATAATTTAAAAATAAACAGCTTTTTGTTTGTCGCAGATTAAACAAAACGCCGATTGCTTGCAGAGTTGCCAGGTCTTAAAGTAGTTTTTTTTTGTGAGTTTGTTTAAAAAAAAAAATAAAGTCAATGGTTATATAATATATGGTTAAGATGTACCTATATGCTCTGTTTGACAAGTAGTATTATAGGTATTTGCAAAACAGAGTTTAGAATATAGATTATAGGTACCTATTCATATTTATGCCTTGGAGGTTTTTAACTTTTCCATCAGAGACACTACTCATATCCATATAGTTCGTTTAAACCTGAGTTTTAACGTAGACCTCTGGCGTGCTAGTTCGACACAAACAATTTAAATAATTGATCTAATAGGAACAAAATTTTGTATAAATGAGTAAAGTTGAATCAAATTACCTACTGTATTTTTTTAGCATATTCGCAACAAAAATTTAGTTTGGGCTTTAATTTTAAAAACTTTATTTTAAATTTTTGAGAAATATATGTTTGGTTGGTAACTCTGATTTTTTGTTTTCGATCACGAGAAAAAGAAAAAAGTAAACACACGATCCACGACTTTTGTTGCTTTAATAGAGCTTTTGTTATCAGAAAATAATAAAGGTATTATTGATATGCGTATTAATAGGGTCTTGTATATTGTCATTTGTCAGTGCATTAAAAGTGTTACTAATAGCGTTTTTCATTTACGAAAAGATTTGCTCTTTCCTTCAAAAGATTTGATCTTTTTGCATTTTCGGTGTTTCATTTAAATTAAACGAAGGGTAACATTTGTTAGTTTTGATCTAAACATTGACACATGAAAACATTTTAATGGCGCATTTTGGATGGCGGGTTCTTTTTTATCCTAAAACTATTGGATAGCTTTGTGTTGTTTTACCTTGTTAGACGGTATAGGTTTATTATTTCACTCAAATTCATAATATTTTTCTTAAATCTTACAATTATTTCACAAATTTGTACCAATGTTTATGTAAAAAAACAATGGTAATGAATAGTGATACTTGTAACTGAATGGAAGCGTAAAATATAAATGACGGCTTACTATTTTTTGAAGCATATACCAAAAAACAAAACATATAGCCTATGACTATGAGTGATTAATCTCTGTCAAGCTACACAAAAAAACAGCCCAACATGTTTCATTTAAAAGAGCACTTCTTGATTATGAGGGCAAATCTTTGAGATTTAAATGAAAAACGCTATAAGTATTTCTAGGAAAAAAAACAACCTTCTTTCTTACCAATCGGAATAAAAGTTGTATCCAGACCAAAGAAACATTTATTAAATAATAAAAAAAAAAACGATTTCTAAAATGTTTCTTCTAAAACGATTTCTAAAATGTTTCACGCTTGATACAAATCTCTAAAATGTTTCTGTTTCTCATTCGTTGATGACAAAATGGAAAATACGAAACAATTCCGAAATATTCTGACAAGCCACCACACTAAAAGAAACATTTTTAAAATGTTTTTTTCAACATATGAGAAACAGTTTTGAAACATTGTTTTGTTTATACAATATATGTATTTCTTGAATTTCTTCATTGTTCTAGAATGTAGAGACCACTTGAAAAAATATGAATTTGTTCAGCGCTAACTGAAACTGTTGTCTGTTATCTTCATTGATAATAATGATAATAAATAAATAATGAATAGGTAAGGCGGTATTTCAATAAAAGTGCACTTTTAACTTAAAAAAATAAACGTGCTGCACACTATGTTTAATAATGGAAACAATTTAGGGAGGAATGTCGAATTTCAGAGCTGCCAATTGTCTTAGTAAATCTATAAAAAATATAAATCACCTTTTTTTTACTATTTTTTAATTATTGCAAAATTATATTTCATTTAACACGAAACTAATAAAGTAATAAACAATTTTATGTGAAACTTTTGTAAATATATGTTTTTTCGTATTATAAACAGATTAAAGCATACATTTTCTTAATGAAGTTGTCCAACCTCCAAAAAAAAACCTGCGCATTGTCGTGTTAAGAAGTGGCACGTTAATAACTTTAATATAGGTTGACTATAATTTTGGAAATTCTATTCGTCAGTCTCAGTCTCTCTGTATCGACACGCGCAGCTAAAACAGTTACGCTGATTTTCTTCAAACTTGGTATAAACTGTATTTTAATTTGTATCCTAAATAGGATTAAAATTAACGGTACCTACCATACAAAGATGTGTTACCGATAATTGCGTTTTATTAGAAAAAATCCGATCAATTTTGAAAGATTTTGATATGACCGATTTGTTGGCAACAGTGATATTTTGTATTAACTTTTTTCGGAAAAAGCCTTTTAAGGGTACATGCCATACAACGGTACTTTTTTGATACAGATTTTTTTTGAACAGCTAAACCGATCTTAAAAAAATTAATATTTTAAAAGTACTATACTAAACTTGCTTAATACTGCAAAATACCTATATATTGAAAAAATTAATTTTAAAAATATTTTTTTTTTTTTTTTTGAAAAACCGATAATTATAATTCTATCGAAAAATCGATTTTGTCTGATAACAGATTATATGCGCACGATGACTGGGGTCGTTTGACTGACCGAGAAAGGCTTTATGTACATGGAATAGGTTAAATTCTAATAAAAAAAATATTAAAATCGTTTCGGGAGGGGCTGCAGCCTGGATGCAGACTGTAATATTTTTGATGATGAAAATGACCCATGAACCCAATAGCGAAAAACAAATTCTTATCATTATGTTCATTGAAAAAAAACCCTTATCAAAAGAAAATTAATTGGTATGCAGAACGTGCAAGTCATGGTGCTTACTGCTGTAAAGTTCACAAAATGTAATCTGATATAAGCGATTTTAAATGTTGTAATAGGTACGGTGTTAAAAATTTGAACTAAAAAAGTTCGAAAATGTCGACTAGTATCATGAGCTGGCATGCTTGTCGTTGCTCGGCCAAATAGCTCGTCGAAAATGGGTGGGATCTTTGCCCATGATACTCAATCTCGCCTATTGACAAAACACATATCATGCCGAGAAGATTATACAAAAAAAATGTTCAAACAGAAAAAGAATCGGACGGACATTACCACTAGAGGGCGCTGTGATGTTATCAGCGTTAGCCTAAACCCACCCTACCATGGAAGTCAGCGGCTAAAAATTGACTTCCCCTAAACCTTCGGCTTACCTTTAGTCTCCGCTCAGTTCATCCGTCCATCACCGATTCCGCTACCATCAGCATCCCCTGAAAATATAGAAGCCTAATAATACATCAAGCTATGCGCTTGAAGAAAAAGCAGATGTTCAACCATTTCGGCGTAATGAACAAAGAACATTTTTATTAAATATGGATGTCATCCAAAGAAATTTAATACATAGAAAAAAAATAACGAAAATGCAAAATTAATATATAAAAAAAATAAAGGAATATAAAGTTGTAGATAAATACATAAATGATTTTTATTTATAAGAATTTAAACAAAAGAACAAAAAAATGAAAGATAATTGCACATATGCAAATATACATATACATATATCAGTATATATATTTATATGAAAGTAGCGTACATTCAGCCGCTAGATATTTAAAAAAAAGGAGATCCAAAAAAAATACAAAAAAAGTGATTACCCCCCCACCTAACTAGAGCTCAAAGTCGGTAGATTACAGGAAATACCTTCCCTTGTATTTATTAATATTGATGACCAAATTGTCATATAATATTAATGCAGTCTGATAATATATATTTAGAGATATATATATCTTTAAACGCATATGCACGAATTCTATCGTACAAATTCAAATTACTTTAATGTGATAAACATAAAACAAAGAAAAACAAGAAAAAAAAATAATTATTACGCCAAAGGAAATTTAACTTATAAAAAAAAATACTCCCACGATGACGTTGAATATACATATATCTAGCATACGGCCGCACAGGTATCAACATATATATACATATATATCTTCAATCCAGGGTACCATGTGAATTAAAGGTAATTCAACCAGTAGGTACATACATATATATATTTAGATAATTTTTGTATCTGAGCCACGAACTGTTGCTTTAGCATTAAATGCGCCAGTGCCCGTTCAAAATTCAATTTTCAATTTTATGTAAACTTTAAGTTAATTATTTTATTCTAAAAATAAATCTTAAGAGTTGCAAGAAAATTTAATGGAGCATTAAATTGAATTTCGATTTTAGCAAAAAAATGGCGAATATGAAATTCCTTTGTTGCAAAAAAAATCCTCGTTTAAAATTTTAAACAAAATTTTAGCGGGCGATCCGGATTCCAACTGGACTATCCGCGATCGCCAAGGTAATTCCTGGTAGTTGTAAAAAAAAAACTACTAAAACACGAACCCAAATCTTAAAAAAAATCACTCACCAATATTCACTTTTTATGTGGTTTTGGTTAAAACTTATACATGTGTTGCATGGCTTTATAGCACACTTTTTATAAGACACCGTTCGTGTGAAATTCACTACAAAAAACACAAAAATCTTAAAAAAAATGAATATTTAATTAATTTTTTTCACTATTACCATTTAATTTTGAAATGACATTTATATTTTAATTTATAATTTTAAGAATTTAAATTTCACACTTCCGCACCTTTCAACAGTTTCTATGACTTTCGTCGCATACATATTTTAAGATTTCGAACAAACCCATCGTTCCAATTCTGCGAGCAGTTATCTCAGATCTTTCGATCGAAACGGCCAATCAAATTAAATTTTATTTATTGATTTTATCTTTTTTGTTGTACCACTGTGAATAGTGCGAATCGGGACTTAAATTCGACCCCAGCGACATCTATCCACAATAGTACGTATCAATCAATTCGGCCATCATTGATTCGGAACAAATATTTCTCAATAACGACCAATCAAAAAAAACAAGTTACGTCGGCCATCATTAATTTCGGAACAGTGTCTGACAGGTCAAGTCAGATCTAATGTAAACAATTGTTTTTTTTTTTTAATCGAAATAATTGTATAAATATTTTTTTTGGTAATTAAAAATTATTTAATTAATAATTTAAGTTACCGACGACGCTTAAAATTGTCGCGCCGCGCGTAAATAAGTTTATTTTTCATCCCATGATGAAAATACAAAGTGTTTCTCCTTATACTATCATGTTTGGTAGGTATGTAAATCGTAAACAAATTTCGCTCTGTGCAAATAAATCAACCAAAATTTGACATTTATATTATGCATATGTTTATTTTAGTATCGGAACTACATCGATTTATTTTCAATAAATAAATCCGCTTTTTGTGTTGAGTTGGATAAAAAAAAGCACCAAATTCAATCTCCACAACATATCGGCAAGTGACTTGCAAGCATATACCTATGTACATATACCAGGGTTAAGGTCAATGACTTTGTGGTATGTTGCTGGAAATGGAACGATCACCAAATTAAGACGGTAAGTACTTTTTATTGTTTTCTTATTATTTTATAAGATACATTGTGATAAAAAATAATTTTTATTATTTACAGGGTGTCCACAACAATGTAATTATTAATAAATTTTAATGGTTTCTTTGTATACCTGTCAGTTGATTTGAATTATTACAGTTATAATAGTTCAATTGTTAATAATCAATCAAATGTACGATTTTTAATTTTTTTTTTAAACTTTTGCAGTTTTTTTTCTTGATCGTTTCAATTTTTTTCGTATTTTGATTCTGGGAAATTTTTTTTAGCAACTTTTCTGTTTTATTTGTTGTGTAATAATTTTGAATACCTAAATTTATGTTTTCGCATTTTGCTCCGCGAATTTATTTATTTATTTTTTACTTGCTCAATATGTCAAGTATTGGTTTGGTGTAAAAAAAAATTGAGGATTTAATCCAAACTGTCGGTCTGTCTGAGCGGATTGGCCGGTGTGCGGTTGTCTGTTCATCGAACTACAGGTTAAACGACAATTTTTCATATTTCTTGCCTTTTAACATAATTTCATAAATTATTTTTTTTTGTAGTCCCATAGTTGAAACAGGAGCTAGTTTTTGCACCAAATCGTGTATATAATTTAATTTTGCTTTAAAAATGTTTTGCCCTTCAATATTTTTTATATATGTACCTATTTATAAATAGTGTGTGATATAATCGATAGAATTATAAAAGAAATGAGAAGCAGATTTGCTATATTGTTTAAATGAAAGAATTAAAATTTATTTTGAGAATTGGGAAGTAAGATTTGCAAAACGAGTTTTACCCATATGACCCGCAATACATCAGAAGCATTAGAATTTATAGTTTTGCAAATTTAAGGCTCAAGCTTTTATATCTAGCATTAATAGCGTCAATATATGGATGACCCCACCTCCACCCCACTTTTATGATACTGCAGAAAAACTGTGATATAAATGTCATTAGTTAACTATTAATTTTTAACACTCTTATATGGGACTAAAATATGCAGCCTATATATAGAACTCTACCCTAAAAATAATAAAACAATTTTTCTTAACGAACAAAAAAGACCATACGACAATTCAATTAATCAAACCTTTAATGAAAATGCGAGAAACAGGATGATTGGATGCTCCAAACACGCACATTACAATCGATCTGTACATTTATCTTATTGTTTAGGTTGATTTAGCCTCCTTCCACCAACTCGCAAGATTGTATGAATATACACTTTTATCTCAAATGCATTAATGCAGATCCTTACAAACACTTCTCTCAAAATGTTTACTAATGTTAAAAAAACAATTTGCATACAAAGTTTAAAATCAACTGCATCAATCCGTTTTGGTTGTTCGTATAGCTATATAGGTGACATTCATCAGAACATCCTCAAAGACGGACAGATTGTAATCATTTCAACGATGACTCATGAACCCAAATAGTGTACAGCAAACTCTTATCATGTTACAAACAAAAATAATAACTCTTAACAAACATAAATTAATATTTATGCAAAAAGTGCAAGTCATGCCGGTTGCTTGGCTGCAAACATGTCATCTGATTAACAATTACAAATGTTATCAATATTGTAATTTATTTTTTCTTTTTTTTTTTTGAATTATTGGTTAAAATAAAAGGCACGACTAAGTCGCACGAACTTACACTAAATCCGTACTTACCATCTTACTGTTCTTTTTTTTATATATGTACCTCCCGAATAATTTTTAAACGGTTGCACCGATTTTGGTGCAATTTTTTATTCTAAAATTTTTGCTAAGCGTAAATAATACGACAAATTTGTTTGAGTAGGGTCTCACGACGAAAAAAAAACAAAACTGTTCAAAATAAGGATAGAATTTTTGTATCTTTCAAGTTGAATTTTGAAAAAAGAATCAACTTAATAAATGAAGAAAGAAAAATATTTTTTTTTTATGGAAATTTTCTTAAATCTTGAAGGAAATTTAGCCAAAGTAGTGTTTTTTAAAAAATCCCTTTTAACACGTACAATTCACATAGCAAATAGCTAAATTTTATTCCACCTCGAACAAAACATCCAAATTTAGTCGTGGTAAAAAATGTAACCCAAAATTTTAACCCAATTCACACATGGCCTTAGTGGTCTTTTTAAAAATTTGGGGGCAACTGTAGATGTCATGAGTACCTATATATGAAGCAACTCAGCGAAACATTATTATATGTAATTATTTTTTTTATAAGCTAAGGAATTATGGATTTTTATATTTCATAATTTGAAATTGAAAAGATTTGTTCAATAGAAACTGGAAAAACAAATGTTGTTTTGATTATAGTTACTATAATGTAGTTCTTTATGTCCTTTTGATATAAGTCATATTTCGATATTTGAGCACTGTTCAACCCGAAAGCGTTTAGATTTCTAATGCCTATTTTAAACGTTAAAACTTTGTTTATAAATAACTAATTAATAAGGTAAGGCATTATTATAATAGGTACATATATTTTGCGTTTATATAAACATATTGCCGAGCAGGTACCTAACCTATAGATTTTTATTTTAAGTGGTTTCATATATACATAAAACAGAAATTATAAAACGTTATATACTTTTATCTCTGTTGTTAATGGAATACACATTTGCAGGACATTATAGTGATAGTTCATTTTAACTTATTAATGTCAGGGAAAATTTTGACTTATAAACTTGTCATAATTACTCCCACAATATTTCCAGCTGCTTTATCCTTCGTCATTAAATTTAACTGTCAATTTAAAAATTTCCATTTTCTGAGTGGTCATCAACTTAATTAAACTGAACCCGATACTTAAGAAAACATAATACAAATTGTCAAATTCTTAATTAGTGTTGTTATAAGAAGGCAATTCGTTGATTGCATTTTATAGGTTGCCGGTTATTTTAATTTTTTTTGTTGGAAAGCGGAAATAGTCTTAATGAGATGTTGTTTAAGAATATAATAACTTACGACATGCATAGTAATTGATTTATGTTTTTTAAAAACTAAAGAACACAGTCTCTGAGTTATAGTTTCAAGTAAAATAATCAGCAGTTAAATTCGTTGTTTTAGGTTATTATTCTGATTTTTTCTGTCAAAAAAAGTTCCGAAAGGCTTAATTGAAACATATTTAGATATTGAGAAACATGCCCTAGGTCACTAGCGAGATAGCTAGGCCTGAATTTTAATGAATTTTAGGGCCGATATCTAAACAAACCAATCATGTTACAAAATGTACATATAGGTTCTCCGCGTATAAAGCCTAGAGCACAGCTAATGTGAAACGAAAAATCCCATACAAAAATGACACAGCGAAATCAGAAAAGATATTTTCCGTACCTGATTTGATATTCTAATAGGTAAGTCGCCTAAGCTTGATTAATACTTTTTTTTCAAAAAGTCAGTTCGAAAAAGTCAGTTTTCGAAAAAAATCCGATCAATTTTAGTTAAATTTTATGTTAGTTTCTGTTAACGGTGAAAAGTTGACGAATTTCCCAGTCGTTTGCACGAAGATTACTTGGCACAAGAGCAAGTTTGTGCGACCCAGTCGTGCACTTTATTTTTTATGTTTTTGTCTTAAAAGTTTAAATAGAGGAACATACAATTTAAGCGTTACCGATAATTCCATTTTTCTCGAAAAAAAACCATAGATTTTGATAAAATTTTATGTGAGTTATTCGTTACCAATTCGTTAATATTTGATGTCTTTTATTTTAATTTTTGTTCCCGGACAAAATTTTTAACGGTACCTGCCATAGAACGGTACTTTTGAAACGGCTGCGCCGATTTCAACGAAATTTTATATCCTTTAAGTTCTGCTAAGCCTGATTAATACTCGACTGAAAAGGTAAAACATCTTAAGTCAATTTAGGATGATTTTCTTATTATTAATGGATCTTGTTATCATTTTAAAGGAGCATAGATCTGTCTCATCCGTATTCTTCTATCTCATTCCTTTTCCTTTTTATTAAGGAAATTTTTTTATCTTATGTAAGAAAATTGTATTCTGACACAACGTAAAATATCTTAAATCCACATAAGATGTTGTGTTCAATCGAATAAAAAAATTATAAGCAGACTTTAGATAATTTTATCTAAGGAGTTTGTTATGATTGTAAAAAGGTAAAATATATTAAGTTGACTTAAGATACTTTACCACATGCAAACCAAACAAAAAATCACCCTTAAGTTGACTTAAGATACAATTTGTCAAAAAATGTTTGAAAAGTGAGAAAAGGTAAATCATCTTATGTTGATATTAGATGTTTTCGTGAAATTTAAACCGTTGTTTTCTGAGCTCTAAGTAGACACAAGATAATTTACCGTTTGTAAAATAAAAAAAATACACGCAATAACGATGACATAAGATACATTCTCTGGCAGTTTGGTTCAATATTCCACTCAGTGCGCATGCGTTTTTTCTAAGTTTAAGGTGAAATTGTGGGTAAAAAATCGAGAAAAGGATTATTGATCGGTAAACAAAAATTAAAAGAAAATAAAAGAGGAATGTAATCATATCTGCATTTCATTTAGATTTATGTAGAAGCCGTACAAAATAACGCTAACAATAAACTTGAAGAAATAAATAAAATACAGGTAAATAATTTTAACTTTAACCTTTATAATATTTTTACTAGCCTTAAAAATAACTGTATCATGTTATAAAGTATACCGTTTAATTACATTTTCAGATATAATGTATAGTAATTCACGTGCAGCAGCCATTTTGCGAATGGTTAATTCAAAAAACAAAACGGGTAATCAATCTAGCTCATCAGACGTTCCCGAAAAAGATACTGTTAACAATGATCTTCAATTTCTGACTGATGAGATTTTCGACGATGACATAACAGATCCGAACTACTATTCTTTTTCTGAGGACGAAAGCATCGTCTCAGAAGGGAACGGTAATGTTGACATTGCAGACCCTAACTGTTCTTCTGAAGATAATACTCGTATGGTCTCAGAACAAAACGAATATGGAATGCGATATCGATCACTCCTTGATAGAGCGTAAAAAGAAGAAAACGCATGCACAGATTCATCATCCACGGGATTGGTACTTGTTTATTTCAGCATTGGGAACCAAAAACATTTTTAAAGTACATGAAATGGACCAATCAATGTTTTTGAACTTTTCAGCGACCTTAAAAGAAAAATGTATGTGGCGAAAAACAAATACTAACGGAGAAGCTTTTAAATGGAGTTCAGTTAGATGGCTGAGGTACACAAAAACATTTGGAATTGTCAAGTATAAGACCAGTTTAGCAGAAGAAGAGGATTTCAAAATATTGAACACAAAGAAAAGGGGAATTACCAGATTAACCACAAGTGATGTAAAAACGGCATACAATGGACCCATGAAAATAAGTGTTGCAAAGAAAAAGGACCTTATTGATATGATTGATTTGATAAATTCAAACTATCATGACTTCTACCTTAATCTGCAATCCGATGATCAACCGGATATTCATCCAGATCTTTCAGAGGACTCGGAAGAAGAAACCTAATTTTTAACTACGCATTTTATTTTTGAGTTCGAAGATATACTTCAATAACTTAAAAATAACATCAAATATAGTATTGATCTCTATGAATTCTTTTAAAGTTGATTTTATGTTACCGTTAACTTTTTTTAACTGAAATGTGATTTAAGAATAGTCGTTTATGTTTGAAGCTTTTATTTTTAAATTTAATAAAAGTATTAAAATTTCATCTTATGTCTCGTTTATTTTTTCTAAAGCATTTGCAATTCATCTTACATCAACTTAGTAGCTGGGAAGTTTTTTCGAAAAGAGTAGGCAAAGAATCTTATCTCAACTTAAGATTTTAGAAATCAATAATTGAAAAAAATTTTAACTAGGCAAACTATCTTAAGTCATATTTAGGCATGTAACTCACAAAATATAAACAATATCTTCTCACAATAAATTTAAAAAAAAAGTACGTTAAATTTTACATTAAAAAAGTTTTTTTTAAGAAGTCTTTGTTTGAAAGTTTTTTTGTAAAGCTTCTATTTAGAGTTTTAAAAATGCTAAGAATAGACTTAAGATGATTTACCTTTTTAGTCGAGTATACTGCCCATGCAGTCATTAACACGAAGTTAACTTGCCACGGGAGCAAGTTCAAGCGACCAAGTCGTGCCTTCTTTGGGAAGGATTCTTCGTTTGTAAAAACCTTAGGGCCAGTTGTACTATCGAGATGGATCAAGTTCTTAACTTAAGATTTTAGTGGATTATAGTTAGTTATGGAAATCGGTGGATTAAAAACTTGAACCAAGCTGTATCACGATTTTACAACTGGCCCTTTGTCTTCTTTTGATATTTATTCGTTTTAGTATATTTTGCAGAGTTGCAACTTGCTCTTGACGTTGAAAGGTGGCAACAACAGATAAATGCTCTAAAACAGAAGCAACATTTGAATTAGAGTGGACGTGAGACATTTTGTCTGCAGTATTTGAAAATGTGGTCGAAATTGATATCTTATCAAAGCTCTCACATTTCACTAATTAAATTAGTAGGTCGTGGGTCATCTCAAGTCAATATCATTAACATTAACAAATATTATATCTATAAGTTGGTATACCTACTCTCTAGGTGCTTAATGTTATCTCTATATATTGGATGAATTGAAGTTTCGGTATCTACACAACATGTCCAAACTTTCCTCCATAATATGTTTTTAGATTTTATTTTTGCTGAGTAAGACCAAAAATAACGGAAAAAAAATACCCATTCCTACGTGCAATTCAATCAAACATCTTATTTCCTTAATCCATTTAAAAGCCATAAAGTTGCTCACACAAGCAGTCTTATTCCTTTCTATATTATCCTTCTTTCAATGTTCCAACTTTTTTATTCTCATTACATTTTTTCTATTTATCTCCTTTTTCCATTCATATAAGCTTTTCCATTCAATGTCATTCAGTATACGAACTCAATAATCACCCAGACATAAAGTCCCAACCCGATCGTTGACATATCAAAAGGAATCACCAATAATACGTTCCCTGAACTGACTTGTGATGGTATACGTATAGGAAAGGAGAGAAAAAAAAACAAATGAAGGATATTGGAAAGGAAACATGAACAAAAATATATAAAACCCATATCACATCACATTGACCTTTCAAAAATGTTTCCCCTTCCTCACATCCATGACATTGGAATGGAAATGTCTTGTGTCCAATTGATGCTACATCTCAATCAGAAACAAATTAAAATTCGAATCAGCACCACATAACATGCATCTAACACCAGCATTCCTTTCGAATGAAATCCTTTCTACGTCAGATATCATCGTTCTCAATGTTGAAAGAATAGTTCTGACAACTAGCAGTGTTTATACAAAAGGAGGAGAATCTAAAAAGAAACTAGCAACATCAACAACCAACCTTCGACACACCATCATCAGGGACATCACAAAATTCAACATCATCTTTATGAGATAAAAGTTTTTCCTTTCGTCCTTGGCAACTAATGCAATGTACACAAGTGTTTTCACCAAATTTCTCCTACACCATAATAAGTTTTTATTAAAAATGCTAATTTCTCTACACACGTATGTTTCTTATTTATTCTTCCTGTTGAATATGTCATCGTTGTCCTTATTATGAGAAATACTCTCATAAAATAATATAAGCAACAATATTCTTCAAAAAACCTCGAAAAAGATTTTGTCTTCTTATTGTCCTTTGTTGGATTTGGATGATGTTTGTTTGGTTTCATGTTGCCCCCATATTTCCTCGCAAGTTATATTGTGTGTCTTGAATTTACCACCAACGCAAACACACACGAAAAATTCCTTTTGTGTGGTATTTTCTTTTTCTGCAAAAGATTTCTGTAGGTTTGCTTCATGAGGGTTCAAAAATATGGCTGAATGTGAAAATCCTTTGACGTCGTCGTTCTCGGCATCTTCGTCCTTAGCATCTTATTCATCTGTGAAGATAATAAAATGAATGGCAAATTGTTACATCTAAAATGAAGGTCCTTTTCAATTTCATATATATTATACAATATCCTTTTGAAAGTTATGGATTTTTCTGCCTTACTTAAGCAAGGATATTCTTTCGATTTAACACGTTGAGTGGTGAGGTTTTGAATTTTATTTTGCACAATAAAAGGTTTTTATTTTGAATCCTTTTTTTTGTTGTATTATTCTCAAAAGGGTGTGATGGAAAGAAAAGTCTGCATGCCTTTATGTTCATTTGGATAGTTGATGACACGTTATATAAAAGGCAAAAATCGCATAACGTATGGATAGGATAACTCGCCTTTGTTAAATTAAAAAGGATATTTTGTTAAAATAATGTTTTTATTTTGCGTTTAGCATTTCGGTGTTTCGTAAAAGAAGTGCTGTGATTATGTGCGTCTGTCTGTTTGCCTTGTGATTGTGATGTTTTTTTACTTGCAAGTAAACTTGAGCATGCTTAATAGGGCAAGTATTGGTTTGGTGCATACCAAAAAAATCGAGGGTATAATCAAACGTGACATTACGATGATAGGAGAAGCCTTAAAAGTAGGTTTAATCATGCCGTCCATTGGTTTGTCTGGTGCGGATGTGCTGATGCGCGGATGTACGGTTGCCTGGGTGATTTAACCTACAGCCTGAACGGTTGTTAGAATCTTCCTCACACTTGGTGTGTACTATTTATTGGTGAAATTATTAATCCCGGCTATAACGAGTACCCCACATATAACGGTTTTATATATTTAAAATTGTCTCCAATTTAAGGTTTTCAGGATTATGGGATTATGGGGTTTCGGGCCTTTGGGTTTTCGGGATTTTCTTTTACTGGATTCTTTTATGTTTACCCCTAATGAATGGTCTACAAACTCTACATACTGAATTTGAAACAAATTAGTTCAGCCGTTCAGCCTGTAGGTTCTTAGACAAACAGACTGACGGACAGACAGCCACAATTCCCAGACCCATTTTTTATTTTCTCAATAGGGCAAGTATTGGTTTCGTGTAAAAAAAAATTCGAGGTTTTAATCAAACCTGACTTTACGATGATAGAGGAGCCTAAAAACAAGGTTTCGTCATGCCGCGGATGTGCGTGTGTGCGTATGTGCATATGGGCGGGTGTGCGAATGTTTTTTTTTTTTATATTAAGTTTTTAATTCAATTTTCTTATAACTACTTACTTGCTTGACAAAAACCTTAACAACTGGCTTTCATATTAACTTAACTAACTTACTGGCCCTATGCGAGAGTTCTAAATTATACCATAACCAACTTAAAATTATTGTCTTTCGGCGTTCATAGCCTAAATATTATAGAAATTTATTTATTACTTAAAAATAAGAAAATTAGGAGAAAACTCATTATATCTATATTTTTTTTAATTTTTTATAAAACTTAAAACTACTCTTAAAACGGTTTTTTTTGTTGCGGGTGTGCGTATGTTCGGTTGTCTGTTCACCGAGCTACAGCCTAAACGAGCGGACGGATTATCTTCGTGTCTAGCACTTTTTGGTGATTCCCTAGAGGAGAAATTCGAATTTTTGTTTTAGCCCGGCTATAACGGGTACTTCCCATTTAATGATTTTAGTTTTTCCAAATTTTCTCAAAAACTTTTAAATAACTGCATTTCAGGTTTTTGGCTAAAAATTCACATAACGGAGAGTTGGTGTTAACTGTTTTTACAAATTTGGCCATAAATTCAAAACGGCTTACCCGATTTCATTTAAATTTATGGTATAATATTTAAATTAGACAATTGACATAAGATGGCATTTTAAGTTTTTGACTTAACAACTTGATCTCTTGTTTAGGCCATTTTTCGATATCTTTATATATGTAGAATTTTTTGTAATTCCATAGTTTGCTACAAGAGCAAGTTTGTGCGACCGAGTCGTATACCTACATAACTAGTACTTATAATCGCAAATAAAAACAATAAAAAGACTATAAATAGCCAATTTAAATTTGATTAAAAATAAAAAAATTACGTAATTTTTTAATTAACGAAACTAGTTTTTTAATTATTTCAATTAAATACAGCTTCACATTGAATTTTGTAAGAAAAACTTTACATTCTGAAGTTGATAATAATTTTTGGAAAAAATTAAATTCAGGATGATTAACGTTATAAATTTAGAGTGACGTTGTTTTTGATTATAAACACTTTCGAGCATTCATCGTGCAAGTATTAAGAGAATCATCTATAAAATTGAATTGACCAAATCGCATTTAGTTTCATTTAAGTTGAAAAAATGTGTATTGTGTTAGATTTTCTTGTGATATTTTTTACTCTTGGTCAAGAGGCTTTCAATGGGTATCGTTAAAATCACATGATGCGATGCCCCCGAATGCTATTCGATTGGAATTTATGTTTTGATTATTGAAACCATTTACTATCTTAAGATTTTGATGAACACTTGCAAATTATGTACATTTAATTTTTGATAACGTAATAAATTTTATTAAAATATCAATATATCTAAAACTATTTGTTTGGATTAAAATTTCAATAAATGTTGTGAAAGAAATGAAACTGAATACTTTAGCATTACAGTTGGCGAAGACACAGTCCATTTATCCTCGCTACAAATTGACTCACGTGCGTCGTTCAAATTTTAATTAATTGAATTTATTGTTGATTATTTTAATAGATGAACATATAATTATACAGATAAAAATTGTAGAAAGATACATAATAGCCCGGGAGGTAGCGTTGCATTTTAGTAACTGATTTTAAGCCGATCACTTCCCATCTTTTTTAATAGATCTTGAAGAATAATAAAGGATCGTCAACTGGCGCACCCATGGTAGGTGTGGCTGTCGAACGATGCGGAAGTGGTAAACAAATAGGTTAGGTATAGTACTCCGCCGGCTGAAACTTTTTCCAAAAGTAATTGACATCATGCTGAGCTGAAAAAAAAAACAGTCAGCTGCATCGTGGACGTTAGAATATGCGTCAGCTGCTAGCGTGAACTTGCAAACAAATTATATCATTAAAATTATTAATTATTAAATTAATTTATTAAATAAATAGGTATATATTTTATAATAATAATATTTATTTATTTCTCTTAAAACTTTTTTTTTTCTCAACCATGAATTCTTATGTATTTTCAAGCGACATTCGACTGCTTAAGTGACGATGAGTTGCGCTCACGAATGTTTATAATAACTACAACTTGTTTAAGTTCACTTAAATTATTCAATTAAACAATTCTTTTTCACTTTAAAAATATTTCTGGAAATTTTCACCGACATAAAGTTTTTCCCTTTGTCTAATCATTAAAAGAATATTTTCTTTCGCCGTGAATATGAATAAATTAACATACTCAGCAAGAAAAAACATCCCAAGGAGAAAGCATTTATATTAGTATTTCTAATCCATATATAATATACTCTTAAGGGACGTCAAATCCTAGACAAAATATTAATTTACCACACAAAAAATACAGATAAGTTAGTGTTATATGTATATGTGAAGTGAACAAATAGAAAATGAACTGAGAGTCACATTGTAAGAAATGTCTGCCACAACAATGACGTCACCTGTCGGATTTTCTTCAATGGTTTTTATGTTGACAATTTTTTCTTAACTTTGAATTTGAATAGTGTAATCAGAGAGATGTGATTTTTGCGCAAGACTATAAAATATTTATCAATAAATATCAGCAGAAGAGAGCAAGTTCTCTGCAGATGGAAAATAGTAAGGAATACGCTCTTTCGATATGCGCGGATAAAATTTGTCTTCCAAAATGTTTTAATGTTTTGAATAAATTATTCTCTTCTTGTTTTTATTTTGAAGATTCAACAATTGTTTGATTTTTTCTCTTTCGGAACATTCTTTACACTTTAGATAAACATTTCAGAATGTTTAGGCAACATATTGCAATTTTAATAATTGCGGGAAATTTAACGAATATTCTATGTAGGTTTAATATAAAATCGCTTGTGTAAGTACAGTGCATTAACACAATGTATAATCAAGAATGACTCAAAAACGACTAAACCGACTTCGATTAAGTTTTCACACAATCTTCAGATTAAACCAAACCTATGCTCGGAAGCTCTGTTTCGATTGGAAACTAAATACTTTTTACTAATAGTCCGAGAGCTAGCGACCGATTTTGGGACATTTTTTTCGCGTGCCTGAATTTATGACCAGTAATTTGGTTAAATGTCACTTGTCAATAAATGATAATTATGGCTACCGGAAATGTCCGGAAACCAAAGATTTGCAAAATGCAGAAAAAATTACCCATATGGTAAATAATTTTGACGCGTAATTTTTTCTCACTAAAATGTAGTTTAAAACGTTTAAAATAGTTTAAAACTGCCATTATATTAGTATGCCGGAAAAGGGTTGCCAGAGCAACTCAAGAAATTCTATGCAATCTTTTTCCGACATGATAACGTTATGGCTGTTATGCATTTTTATTTTAAACGTTTCAAAAATTCAAAATACAATTTAGTGAACAAAATTTGTGTGTCAAAATTGTTTACCATTGTCGTGTCATTTTTTCTGTACTTTGAAGGGCTGTATCTTTGGTTTCTTGTCATTTCCGGTAGTTGTAATTGTCATTTTTTTGAAGAGTGCAAGTCAAGCAATAACTGGACAAAATGCAGGAGCGCTAAAATAATGTTCCAAATCAATCGTTATCTCTCCTGCTATAATTTAAATGTTATATCTGTTGACTGTTGGACCAACATAAGGGGGTAGTTTTAAATAAAAATGAATGTATGCCAACCATGGATTATGATTTGGATTATGAATAATAAACTTTCAGCGTTCTCGTTGGCTTTTATTTTGGATTTTGAATGACAGCTGTCCTTCCATTTAAAAGACGCTTTTTAAATTTATTGGAGACAAAATACTGATTTTGTTTATTGGTCCTTTTAAAAATGAAAATGATTGGTGCAACTGAAAAATGCCATTTTAACCAAATAAATATTTAAATGTGAAACTGGCAATTATGATACATTATTGAAAATATTCGCTAAAGATTTCAGAATACCTTACGTTCGTTGGTGCTTATACAAAGTACATACAGGTTATTTGAGTTTTTTTTTTGTTGAATTTTGGGAAACCCTTTATAAAGGAAGGTATAGGGGTATTTGGAAACAAAATCTTTAATTTCTAAATATCCATTTCAATCCTTTTTACCTATATAATTTTTTTTTAATCCAACTTTGATTTAAGAGAAAACAAATTCACCTCAATTTTCAAATGAGTTTTCTTAAGCATTTGATTTGAGCTGAAAAATTTTCAACAAGAGAAAAAGCTTTTAAACCCCGACTTTTGAAGAATAAAAAAATATTTCTCCAACTTCAAATTCTCGCTAATGCACATTTTAGCTGTCGGTTTGCAGTTCTTTTCAGATATTCGTGAAAACTAGTTGGCAGAAATGAATTTTCTTCCCAAACCGAAACAATTTTCTTGCAAAATAAATTTTCTAAAATAAATTTATCAAATTTATGAAAAATAATAATTTTCTTTTGGGACTTAGGAGTTATGTTTTTAATATTATAGATAACTTTATTGTATTTACAATGTGAAGAATTGATTTGAATTTCAATAAAAAAAAAGGTTCATATCGATTTTGTCAGACTAAAATTCAAATTGAAAATGAAATCAAGAATATGTGACTCCACACTCTAATTTAACACAAAAATTTAATTATGATGTGTCATAAAATATATTAACATTTCTTCTTTTAATATTTTGTTCGATTTAAAGCAGTTTCAATTTTTATATTCGTTCGAAAGCGCACTTAAAATAACTAAAAGATACAAAAAAATCAATAAATTCAAAGCAAGTTGTTTCTAAAGAGAAGGATTTGCGTTGCAAATCTATTTTGTTGTGTTTGATGGATATAACTACTATACCTAGATATACTACGAATTTATAAAATGAAAGGTTTAAAAAATTATGTTGCTGTATAAACACAAAAAAATATATATATGGTAAAGGGACTGAAATTTTTTTACGAGGAAATTGATAAAAAACAATTATATATCTTATATATTATCACTTAATCGATTATTCAAATTAGGAATTTCGATTTAAATGGCAGAAACAACTGCGATCAATATCAGCATGATTTATCGGAATAAGATAGCATTGACTTGTACTTAATTAACTCTGCAAGTGCTTCCAAAATAGGTTTATATATATATACATAGCTTTAATATCGACGTTAAAAAGTCATGTTGGATCATCGATTTAAGTTTGCATATAGCAAAACCCGTTCATATGGATCTTCTGAAAGTTATTCAGTCCTCTGGTTAGAATTTTTGTCCTTAATTTCATAAATTAGCCAGGGGACTGAGCCACAGGAGACTGAGATTTTCACACTTTTCAAACTTTTTTTATGTAAACACTCACCACGGGACTGATAAACTGAACTGACAATCAACGACCTTCCTCATAAACGTTTTTTTTCCAAGTGATATAGCAAACAGATGCAAATATACAAACACGGTTTTGTTTTAAGAAGACTCGTTACTTGAGAGTTCTTGAATTTAAATTCGCAATAAAATGAGTTGCTAAATAATACTTATCTATTTCATATAACAATTCTGTCTCTGTGTTATTTGAAATTACAATAATAGCTATTTATAAGTTTTTTTTTTAGTGTGGGATTTGAAATAGAAGAGCAACAATGATTTTTTGATATTAAAACGGAATTCTGACATGCCACGGGACTGAGAAATACATACCCTTTGATGAATTTTTTTGAGCAAACAAAAAACTGCGATATGAAAAATTTTGATTTCGCATATAAATACATAGATTTGCATTCAGATTTATATATTTATAAAAAAAAATCAGATTGAATAAATGCAATGGTTTCAAATTATTGTCCAAAATTCCATCGTTTGTAGAATCATCCATAAATCAATTTTTTTGCTGACCGGCTAAAATATAAATTACCCAAATGTGTATGGAAAGTGGTGGATGTCATTTCCATGTAAATACACTAGTGTCAATTAAGAGGGGTGATTTTATTAAACAATTGCCTGAATTAAATATCAAAAAGATCAGGGAAATCCGATACAGAATGCAAGATTCTTGTTAAATTGGATGTTTTAATACAGAATTGTGTACCTATATTAGGATGAACGATTTTCTTCAAACTTAACAAGTATTCTATGAGTAATATGCGTGGACGTTTTTTTATTTCTATCCTTAATCTTATAAGCTTCACCAATTATTGCGGATTTCTTGATAAAAATACGATCGATTTTGATTAAATTTTATATGAATGATTTGTGGTGATGTCTTTCATATAAAATATTTTAGGTAATTTTTTTTGTTTAGACTATCAGATCCTGTTCATGAGGAGCTTAAAGCAAGCTTCGGCTTATGAACAAAGATTTTCCAAGACATTATATGTGTTCCACTGGCTCATCACTTAGTGCTGGTGTTAGTTGTTAGTAAAGTAAAACAAATCACTATACAATAACACAAGCACTATAATACAATAAAACATACATGGTAATTTAACAATACAAGATACATAAAACATGAACTAAAAGCGTGGAGCACTGGTTTTCAGTACATTTTTAAGATTTATTTTATTGTCATAAAATTCAATCATCCTAGAATTTAAATTAAATAGCCTGCACATGCGTGTAAGTAATAAGTCAGGTGCATCTAATGCTCCCGATAGAAGTTGGTATATAAAAACTATATCATCGTTCACACGCCTCTATAACAAGGACTGAATGTGTAGAAGCTGAATTCGGTGTTCATAAAATGGAAGGTTATAAGGGTCTGTCCAGGGAAGACCTTTTAAGGCAAAACGAACAAAATTGTGCTGAACTGACTATCTTAGATCTATGAACATCATAGAACGGAGTCCATACCTGTGATGCGTATTCCAGATGTGGACGAACAAAACAATTGCATAAAGATGATAACATAAGGGTCTTAAAACTCTTTACACCATCTTTTTACAAAACCTAACATTGAGTTAGCCTTTTTAACAAGAGTGTTGATGTGCTCTGTGAAATTTAGACTTGCATTAAAGACAATTCCAATATCTTTAAAACTAACAACACGGCACAATGTATGTTGTGAAATATTATAGTCAAATATAATTGGTACTCGTTTCTTTAAAAAAGTCATAGTTTGACATTCCGGTGGGATAAGGATTAATCCATTCTTGCTACACCATGTAAATAAACTATCAATGTCAGCTTGCAGATTCACACGATCACCGCTAGAGTTTATAGATTTAAAAATCTTCATATCGTTAGCAAACTAGAATTCACTATTGCGAATACATAATGTTACATCATTTATAGCAAGGATAAATAGAATGGGACCTAAATGACTTCCTTGCGGTACTCCAGAATTGATTTAAGTGTATTAACGGTACCTACCAAAAAACGATACTTTTTTTATACCGATTATCTTTAACCGATTATCTTTACTAAAAAGTTAGTTTTTTTTTATTTTTACATTACAAAAAAAAAAAAAAATCCGATCAATTTTGATGAAATTTTATTTGAGTGCTGTGTAGTCGAAATTGAGAAGTTGACAAACTTCCCGGTCCTTAACACGAAGGTAACTTGTCACAAGATTAAGACCCCAGTCGTACCCTTTATTCTGATGAAAAACGCTTCTAATGAATATTCTATAGAAACCTGACATACACTGCAAGTCATAATGATAGAAGCAGGCATACTTGAGAAGTAAAACTGATGTTACTACCGTTATATGCAAACTATACAAAAAAAGAGTATGGAGGTCAATAAAGTAGTGCATTCAAAACTAAATAGAGAACTTGTCAATTTTTACAAACCTGGATTAATAGAATTCAGAAGGCTGTCTTTGAATTAAGTCAAAACTAAATAAATTAAAATCGCGTCATAAGAATAGAAGCAGTGCCAAAATTAACCTTTTTTTATTAAGTGGTAATATTTTTTTTTACATTGATGGATTGTTTTGAAGAGTAAGCACATTAAGTCGTATGTGTTAAGAAAAATGGGAAAAATAAAAATTCTTTTACATTAGAGGAATGAGTAAAAATTAATGTTTACTTGCTACAGTATTTTTGAACGGCTCTATAACTCTCAAAACCAAACGCTAGTGATTATGTTATCAGCCATTATTTAGAAAACCCGTCATTTTGCATTGCTAAATAAAATAAAAACTTTTTTTCTTTTAGCTTTGAAAAATACAAAAGAATCACAGTATCGCATCGAATTCAGCACTATCAGCAGCAAATATCAAGGATAAGGCTATCGTTGAAGCAAATTTACTAACGGTTCTTTATGTTATCCGCAGTGCAAAACATTGGAAGCATCTTTAGTCTTAAGTGTAAGGAAAAACTCCCCTACCTAATGTCAGAAAAAAGCATAGGATGTATTTTGCCAAGGAGAACATGACCTAAAATGTTCAAAAATGGTAAGCTCAAACTACACAGTCGAAAATATTTATTTCTGAAGAAAAAGGGTATTTTGGGTGGGCTGAATGTTTAAAACTACTTTTTTCACTATCTAAGAAAACAGTAGCGATTTCTGATCAAAAATCAGAACAGGGAAGGAAGCATAGTGGTAAAGGTACAAAATCCTACTATAGAGCCATTGACATGATGATACAAAACACAAAAATCAATTTAAACAGCTACAAATCCTTGCTCGAATGAATTTTTCCAAAAATGTATAATATTTTTTGGTAAACCTTATGGATTTTTCAACACGACAAAACCCTTATAATTGAACTCACGAGTAGCAGAACCATTCATTAAGAGCCAAACCGTATACGTTTGTTGGTTTCACCACCGTACACTATGGATCTCGACGCAATGAAAAAACTATGTGACTGGCTCACACAATAAGTTTGTGAAGAATGGAGATTAAACGGTAGCAAGGAAGGGTAAATTCTTTCAATTTAAATGGCCTGGAGTAAGATTTTCCTGAATAATCCGCTTCGATGAATAATCCGCTAAAATCATGGAATTTTTTAAGTTATTTTAAACTCTGATCATTGAAAATAATCAATTTAATGTGAATTTCTGTTTCGTTCTATTTTCTAAGTGCTTTTATTCTTAAGACGCGTTTAAATCACACAAAATGATGCGATTATTTTCTCTCTACTATACCGTTAGAATTCGTCTTGAAACTCTAATCCAGTATTTTGTATTGAACATTTAACATTCCTTCTTGTGCATTAAATTTTGCATTCAGTCTGTCATAATATGAAAGAAATTTGAGTTCTACTTCTCGAAAATGCGTGCTTCTATCCTTATGACTTGCAGTGTATATGTACCAACAAGAACAAATTTATAAATACATTATACTTGCCTTATATAACCTATAATCGAAAGTAATAAAAGGCACGACTGGGTCACACAAACTTGCTCCTGTGTCAAGCTAAATAACAGCTGAAAAGTTGGAAATATTTATGTTTACAATACTATGGTTGCCAAATCGTTTGTTCTTTTAGGTATATGGAATTGAATGTAAAGTGCCTCATTATTATTATTATTATTATTCTTATTATTATCTTTATTGTTTTTTTTTTTTCAGAAGAATACAAACTTAAAGTTAAAAAGATATACAAGCATGGCCCTAAGCCGTCTGCCGGTTAATTAAATATAGATCTATATAATCTGAGAGAAAATGTATACAAAAAGATTTAAGACAAAAAAATAAAAATTAAGAAGCAGAAAAAAAAAATTAAACATAATCTAGAACAAGGACTTAAATTTATATGCTTTTAGTTTAGCGAAAACGAAATTAATAAAGTAAATAACAATATTGATTCATATTTATAAGACATAAATTTGGCTTTGTTTTACATTTAATAAATTAGGTTTACCTAAAACAACACAGAATATGGAAGCAGTTAAAAACTTAAAATATCAACTGTTATCGCGGGCTTTCCCAAGTAACAATTTAATTTTCATAAAGGCCAATAGAAGCTATTTTATTATTTTTATAACAACTGTAATCAATCTTATAGAAACCTATTTGGTGCACATAAGCGAAGTTATAACTCTTCATAAACAGTTTGGATGAGGCCTTGTGAAGGCTTTGCAAAGGAAACAATACTTTGCTACGAAAGGCTTTTTATTTCGCTTACAGAAGTCATTACGGAAATCTTACCGAAACAAAAAAAAATTCAAACAAAATTTAAAATAATTTTTTAACGACTTTTTTCTTTTCATTTTTGTTTATCTTTTATTTCGATTTATTTTCTGAGACCATATTTTCTTCGTTCAAGTGCTAAGTTTCTTCAATGCCTTTTCTGAAAACTAGATATATAATTTTATTATTAATGAAAAAACTTACTTGCCTCAACCAGGGATCGAACTTGTGACCCAGCGCACCCCAGTCAAACACGCAGCCACTAGGCCAATGTTATGTATTCAGAAGTAAGATCGAATTTTAACCAGTTGATACCGTTCCTACTTGGTGCTACAGGAACAGATATGTAGCTATACAGATCCATTTAAAATTCAGCATTAGCAGTTTTTTTAATTCATACTTATTATATTAACTGCCTGTTGGTAAAATATGATAATGAAGTTTGATAATTTGATGTGTTAAAAAACATTTACACTCCATTTGCAACATTTTCTTGTTATAATGCCAATTGTAGCAAAACAACAAATTAAAGAGACCATTTACCTCCTTAAGTTTGTTAATGTCATCAACAACTAAGCGAAGAGAAATTTTCTTATGTGAGCTATAGCTGTCATTAACAAACACACCACGTGGCATTGCAATAGCTTTCTTAAGGGAACTATAGTTTTCTTTAGTTTGTTATTAACTACAACGACTGCATATAAATGTTTAGCAACCTTAAAAAAGTCTTGTGATAACTCTATACAAGTCATATGGGTTATCGTTCATTTATAAAGGGTGTTTTTTTAGAGGTATAGAACTTTAAATTGCAATAAAACAACGATGAAATATTCGATTGACATAATTTTTTATTTACTCGAAAGATAATATTGTGGCATTAAATTTAAATATGTTTTCTGGCATTAAACTGCCACGGCTGGCTCGGATGTAGACCAATTTTCGATGACTTTTTCCAACATTTGTGGCCGTATATCGGCAATAACACGGCGAATGTTGTCTTCCAAATGGGCAAGCGTTTGTGGTTTATCCGCATAGACTAATGACTTTACATAACCCCACAGAAAACAGTCTAGTGGTGTTAAATCACAAGATCTTGGAGCCCAATTCACAGGTCCAAAACGTGAAATTAGGCGGTCACCAAACGTGTCTTTCAATAAATCGATTGTGGCACGAGCTGTGTGACATGTTGTGCCGTCTTGTTGGAACCACAGCTCCTGGACACCATGATTGTTCAATTCAAAATTGCCAAACCAAACTGAGAATAAATCACTTGACAGCTGTTAAATCGGTCGCCGTCTTGAAAAGTAATGCCAACTAAAAGTTCTACACCTCGAAAAAAAACATCCTTTTTGACTGTTCGCATTGCTTCGGTTAACAAGCCTTTTCATTGATTTCGAGTATAAAGCTTTATACAAGCCTTTACATTTAGATTTTGTCTGACTAACTTTGACAAACCTTACAGCGACCTTATAAAAAGCGATTTTATCGTCCCTCCGTATGGCTTGCGAGTATTTTCTACCAAAGGCTTTAAGGAAACTATTATTTAAAATATTCAATAAAAAACAGTTAACATCTATAAATAAGCCTTATGACGACACTAAAGAAATAATAGCTTACTAATTTTTTGAAATTGGACCTTACACAAGTAAAATTGTTAGTTGGGTTTAGTTTAGCTAAAACGAAATTAAATTAAAACAGGCTTTTAGTTTAGCTAAAACAAAATTAGATTAAGTTTTATCCTCAAAAATCAGGCTTTTAGTTTAGCTAAAACAAAATTAAATCAGATTCTATTTTCATAGGTATGTATATAAAAAAGATTCACGTATGTATTTCTATACTCAACCGGATGTGAGATAAACCGAATAAGCAGCTTCCAACCACTCTCTCCGTTCAGATCACTTAAACATTCCTCTAGCGATAGATAACTCTTGTTGAAGTATAGTCGCCGAATTTCTCGTAAGATGGGACAAATTGCCAAAAAGTGGAAGATGTTTTCAATTTGATTCAGATTACACAATGTGCAGTGGGGACTAATATCATTTCTGTGAGGCCTATAATTGTGCTCTAGCAATTCTGTGCGAGCTTTAAAAATCAAACTCTTCTCCCAAACAGTAAATTCATCTCTAAAGTAATTGGCTTCCCCCAAACAGAGATGAAGTTTGCTATATATTGTTCTCGACACAGACTCCCTCGTTAAAAGCCAGAAATATTTGCTCATCGAGAGTAGAAATGCAATCATGGAATGCAGTTCTCCACGAATCTAGATCTTCCACACAGAAAGTCAGAGGATAGTTTTGTGTCGAGGACAATTCATACCAATCTTTAAAAGGAGTATATCGACATCTTAATGACACTAAAAGAATTCTTTTCTGCAGATTGGTGTTCGGCCTTTGCATGACTTTGATGAAATAGTCTGCGTTAGCTTTAAGGTTCCTAATATACATTGGAGGCAATCCCGATTCGACGTGTATCTCATAATTTGGTGTGTTATATGGGAGCCTAAAGATCCGTTTGAAAAAAAATCTTTGGATAGATTCAATTTCTTCCAGTTGCTTGTACCCATAAATTTCTTTACCATAGCAAAAGCAGCTTTTAACGGTTGCATCAAACACCCTGAATTTTGAAGCCGGGTCTATACTTTTGTTGTTGAAGAAATTTGACCACATACAATTAACTGCTGCCTTTGCCTCATTATGAATTGATAGTTATTACGTTATTTGTCTATATCATAACTGTTTAGTTATTCAATTACTATATTTTAATCAAAGGTTCTTGTAGGAATTGGCTGCGAAATCAAGATGTCCTCTTCACTAAACGCACTTAAGATACACAAGGTATTATACTTATACAGACTTTCATTGTTTGATGGATAGGCCTGCTTGATTAAAGAATAAAGATTCAATAATGTAATATTGTTGGCGACATTCTTTTGTTTAAGGATATCATAATAACCAAAAACTAATAATTTACTTTCAGACACAATGAATTGTATATCAAATGAAAGTTATACCTAATGAAGTGTTACCACAATATCCACAATACCTACATATATAATTTAATGTGACAACAAAGGTTATGTTAAGCATTACCCAAGTAGCATTTTGTATCTTTTATGTTACAAATTTATTGTATGTCGTTTACAATTCATATACAGTTGCTGGAAAAATGTTTTGTATTTTTACATTAACTAATTGCATGATTGGTAAACAAATTGTATCACTCAAAATGTTGTTGAAACAACACATCTTCAAACGTAAACGTACTGTAAAGCAAATTTCGTGAATGTAAAACCAATATCACAAAACATTTACATTTGTAGCACTTTTGTAAAGCTATTATCAAAACTTAACTGTTACAAAACGTTTACAGTAAATAGTCACATCACATCTTCAAACGTTAACGTACTGTAAATCAAACAGCGTTAATGTAAAATCAATATCACGAAACGTTTACATCTGTAGCAGTTTTGTAAAGCCATTATCAACACTTAACTCTTACAAAACATTTACAGTGAATAGTCACATCACATCTTCAAACGTAAACGTACTGTAAATCAAATATCGTGAATGTAAAATCAATTTCACGAAACGTTTACATTTGTAGCAGTTTTGTAAAGCCATTATCAAAACTTTACTCTTACAAAACGTTTACAGTGAATAGTCACATCACATCTTCAAACGTAAGCATACTGTTAAACAAAAATCGTCAATATTACGAAACATTAAATTTGTAGCAGTTTTGTAAAACTATCATTAAAACTTAACAGTCACAAAACATTTACAGTGCAAATGTATTATAACAATCACCAAACAAGATAAATCGGCCATTAATGTTTCCATTTTTTATCAAATTAGAAAACCAAAAATATTGAAAATCTATTTTTGTTGATATTTAGTAAAAACAAAGCATGCTAAGGATTTGATTAAAATAGGACTTTGATATTTATCTTACAAAATATTGAAAAATATGGTTTTTGTGGGAAAAAAAATTGTCTCAAATATTTTTATGAGAAATCATTTCTAAAATAAGAAAGTTTTTACAGGCCCCTTATTTTTATCGACCTGTTTTAGAAAACTGGCAGAAAATATTTCTCGCGTTCGATATTTTGCCTTTACTTTCACAAAAAAAACATAATTATTGATTATTTTTATACCTCCCATATTATAATAATTATGTCAAGAACAAGATGGCAATTATTCTCAAATGGCATTACTTATTTACCTATACAGTTTAATATTTTTCTGTAAACGATTTGTACCTGAGTTAGTTTTTTTGTTATTTATTTCGAAGTGTTTTTGAACGTTTACATTTGTAAATGTACAAATCAGGTACATCAAATAGAATTTGTTCATATACTGTCAACACGACATTTCATTCCCCAAAACCGTTTACATTTTGGGTACAGTGAGTAAACATTTCATATACTCCTGAAACATTACAGCTACGATGTTAACGTTCAGTAAATGTTCTGTAGCTCTGAAATGCTCCTTGGGTAATGGCTAACGGCCTCGGGGTCCGACGTATTTTAATATGAAGTCAAAGCTGTTTGTACCAATTGCGGTTCGATTGGATAAACATTTCATAATCAGAATTTTGTTGTTTAACATTTAATTTAACTTTTTGTTTTTGTTAATTTATAGCCATGCCATTTCTTTGAACTGTAAATTTTGCATGATATTGTAAACTGGAAATAATAAAACTACCTATAACGATGAAATTTAATCATTGAACTTTTGTTGCATCTTGGACTATATTATATTTTCTTTGCCATTACCATTAATTTTATTTAACATCGAGTTTTTTTAATGAATCCAAAGCAAAACCATCAAAAATAAATTCTTCTAAATATTCACCTTTCCTTAATCTTAGCTGAATAAATATTTTCTAAAGTAAGTATATAACTTTTCTTATCATCATCACCAGAACAAAACACAAACCATAAAACCATTTTAAGTTTATATCACAATTTTTATCTGAATCACGTTTGTTAAACGCTATTTTCTCTTATTTTGCTTGTTTTCCTTATCTTATATGGTTATAAAACTCAAACACCTTCAATCTTATAACTCTTTGCTCCATGATGTCCTTTACAACAATCATCCCAGAATTCATGACACTAACTCACCTGCCATTGCCGCATGGGGGTGACAAAATGAAATGAATTTGCTAGAAGCAAATAATTTATATTCACTGCCTGCAAATTTTCCCCTTTCAACAGTTAATTAACATGAGGAACAGCAATTTTATAAATGTGGGTGGTAAACTGTATTTTAAGATGTGACCTAGGTCCTGAGAAACGATGTGTCTATACAAGTATACACGAGAAGGTAGTATCATTAATGCTGAGCTGGCTCATTTGTTTTGAATGAACTTTCTATATATTTTATTTGATGTTGGTGTTGCTGGTCTTAAGAAGATTAAACTGAATCTATAAAATTGAAAAATTAAATGAACAAATTAAAACTTAAATAGTCAACATATATTTTAGTGATAAACAATTGCTTCGTAGAAAAAGCATAAAAAAAACGTCGGCTCAAGAAATTGAACACGTATAATTACGAGCTTGAAATATTAAGTTTTTGATTTCTTGTGCAGTTAAATAAATAATTGTAGTGCAAGAGATATTAGAAGTTCATATAGCTGTCGACTTCGAGATATACATAGGCAAGGCCGTAGCCAGAAAATCATGGGGGGGATATACTCTTTCGAAAAAAATTTCATAGCTTAGCGTGTAATCGATATAAAAAAAAGTGCTCGGCTCAGTCGAATAAACTAGCTCTTGTAGAAAACTGTGAGAATGGGACTACAAAAAAATAAATTTATCAAATTAAGTTGAGAGGCGAACATTTTTACAAAATGGCCTTGACATAATACATTAAACGGTTGTTTAGCAAAAAACTAGGCGTTATCAATTTTGGGCCAAATTTGTAAAAATCGTTAACATAAAATTTCTTTTATATGAACTTAAAACCAAAAACATGAAGTGCAGTTGTAATAGACGGAGAGCCCGTGGCCGCCAGACCTTCGTCATTTTATAAAAGCTGAAAGTTTTTCAGCACATTATCCTACAAGAGGTAGGAACATTGGGAGAATATGAAGTTTGGATAGGTGACTTTGGCAGATAACGGGAGCCAAAGTTGTAAAAAAAAGAAAGTTAACTTTCCTAATAGTATAAAGCTTAATTTTTGTATATGTTCTTTTGGGCAATATAAGAAATCACATCTTTCACTGCCAGACACTTTGGGTGGTGGAAAACCAATGCCAAACACCCTAAACCTTATAAAATAAATAAATAAATAAATTTAGTGGCACTGACAGCTCCGAAGAAACACGGCCTAGTGAATTACAACTCTCAACCAATCCTTTTGTGTGCGTTGTTAGTTCTACGGCATTGGAGGGGACCTACAATTTTACGTCGAATCCGAACGACTAAGGCGAGAAGCACTTTTCATGACAATGATACTCTTGGAGGATTTGTCACTTCCTCGCAAGAGGCAGATTAGATTTTATCGAAGTTGGAAGTTGGGCTTGAACCCAGACCTCCGGCGTGACACACTAACCACTACGCCACGGGGCACTACTTAATAAAATGAAACTCTATACTCCCGTCAAAGTATACAAAAAATATTTTATACAGGTTGATTCGCATGAGGTTTGTCAAATAGATAAAACATATAGGTTGAGTTCAGACAGGAAAAAAAATCGTACGAGGGGTGTGTTCTCCTCCCCCCGTATAGGTCGAAGGGGTAATTTTTTAGAAATTAGCTTACAACAGAAAAAAAAAATATATAAAAAAACAACGGTATAACCTACAATATTATGCTATACTTTTTTAAAAAGCCTGATTTTTTTTATTTTCCTTTTAAATAAGGTTTTAGTAATATTAGTCCAGGAAAACGGGGAATCAACCGTGCATTTTGTGCTCTCAGTGGGATTTTTTATTTGTGGTAGAATGGTTTCTCCTGAGTATAAAACATTTTTTTTTGGAGTCCAGATGCGCGTACTAAGGTCCGAAATTTTGAGGAGAGTTTGAACCTAATTATCTCGAAAACCGTTAGTCTGCAAAAAAAAACTTTGCCGAGCACGAATTCAATTCAATTCAATTCAATTAACATTTAAAAATGTATAAGCAATTAAAAACCAATGTTTTACTTGCTTAGTATTCGGAGTCGCGGAACTTTTTTGTTTTTCATATAACCTACAAAAAATCACGGTTAAATTGGAAGACAATTTTATAACAAACAATTCTTATTTTTTACTTTTTTATTTGGTCTTTTCTGAAAAAAGTAAGAGAGCATTTCAAACAGAAAATGGTACAAGATTTCTTTGTTATTTTTATACAAATTATTTTTATTTTCATCGTATTTTATTCTGAAACACTTATTCGGACAACAAAATAACAAAAATCTAAGGGTTTGTCACTAGACAGTTTGGTGGTTCAATGATTGCAATATTTCAAATGACTTCATATGATTTCAAGTGATTTCAAGCAGTAATTAAATTAACATAAAAATTTTGTCATTGCATTGATTTCAAATGAATTTACTGATTTCAAATTATTGCAAATTAATTCAAGTTATATCACTATGATTTCAATTCGTGATTTCATCTTGGCATTTTTGATTGCCTTTTTTTTTTTGTTTTTTTTTTTTTTTATAATGCACACGCGCTCAAGGGGTTTGTTATAGCCCTTTTAATGATAAGTCACAGCGCGAGCGATAGGAATTTAGGGAGGAAGGGAAAGGAGGTGTCGATGAACATTGATCTTGAATGTCTGCAGATCAAAATGGTAAGGAAAAATTGTGCCCGGCAATTCATTCCACATTCGTGTTGTACGGTTAAAGAAAGAATACCTATATTTCACGGTACGACAGAAATTGGACTCAAGTGTAAACTGATGAGCGTTCCTAGCAAGACGAGTGTTACGGGAGAAATGTTTAAGAGGTGGAACGCAGCTGGCTATCTCAAGTGAACATTTTTTGTAAAAGAACCTGTAAAATAAAGAAAGACATGAAACATTTCGACGATGTTCGAGTGATGGAAATGTTTCCTTAATGTTTCTCTCTCCTATCAATTTTAACGCCTTTTTCTGAACTCTGTCGAGCAGGTGAAGAAAAGTTTGAGAAGCACCTGCCCAGAGATGGGAGTTATACTCAAGTTTAGGGCGTATAAACGCCTTGTAAATTGTAGCCAGATCAGAAGGGGTGAAAAACTTCAAGCATCTATTAAGAAAGCCTAAGCATCTTGCAGCATTCTTAGCAATCTCAAGTATATGATCATTCCAACGAAGGTTGTCACTGATACACATACCGAGTACTGAAAGCATGATTGCAAAAAAACTTAAAGTGATTTCAAATATTTTTAATGATTTCAAGAAAGCATTTGAAATCGATAATCCACAATTTTTTTTTAATTTCATCATGTGAAATAGTGATTGCACCTGATTTCAACGTGATTTCAAATGATGTCAAGTATAAAGTGGTCAAGTGATTTCATTCGTGACAAACCCCTAGACATAAATAAACAAAACAAACCGAAATGTTTGAATGAACATTGATTCTGGACGAGCTTGCTACTTTTATGACCTACAATTTGACATTAGTTTTGACATTCCGCTACATATGCTACAGCAACAGGCTACACTAATCTATTCAGCCAGTGAATGGAAGACTCGACTATTGAGACGATAGTGGGGACTCTGATGATGTTCCATTTCCATATTAGTGCGTCATTTTAACACTCAAAGCTGATATTGAGTCCCTTTACAAAATCTGTTTTTATTATAGCACGTTATTATTTTAAGACATTCGTGCATATTTATTTTGAAAAAGTTAGTTTTTTAAAGTACCAATAAAATCAAATCCAATGAAATAAAAAAAAAACAAACAGTTTTCAATTTAAAATTCTGATTTTATGAATGTTTATGTATAAGCATACATCTATACTTCAAAATTGCATATTATTTGGATATTTCTGAATAAATATTATGAAAAAAAAAACCATACTCGGAATATGAAAACCATGACCGTATAAAGTATTCAACATACTCCTTGACAAACTCCTCGACATAAATAAACAAAACAAACCGAAATGCTTGAATGAACATTGATTCTGGACGAGCTTGCTACTTTTATGACCTAACTATGGCTACACCAATCTATTCAGCCAGTGAATGGAAGACTCGACTATAGAGACGATAGTGGGGACTCTGAAGATGTTCCATTTCCATATTAGTGCGTCATTTTAACACTCAAAGCTGATATTATTTTAAGACATTCGTGCACATTTATTTTGAAAAAGTTAATTTTTTAAAGTACCAATAAAATCAAATCCAATGAAATAAAAAAAAAACAAACAGTTTTCAATTTAAAATTCTGATTTTATGAATGTTTATGTATAAGCATACATCTATACTTCAAAATTGCATATTATTTGGATATTTCTGAATAAATATTATGAACAAAAAAACCATACTCGGAATATGAAAACCATGACCGTATAAAGTATTCAACATACTGGAAGAAAAAAAATAAATTCTGCAATTTAATACTGCATTATTAATATCATTGCAAATTTGAAAGCAACCAGAATGGTTTCTAATTTAACCATCATGGATAGACTATCACCCACCACCGTTCCCATGTTATAGCCATCTATAACATCACACAAAAAAAAAACCCAGGCGAAACTGGATTGTGGTTTAGACACTTGACCACACACATAAACCGTATTTGTTCACTCATCCAGAATTCAATTAGTTTTTTGCCAAAACAATGCACGGCGAATCTAATAGTCCGCTGCTGTGCCATTCTAGGGCAACAACGGTTTGGTTCCTGCGGCAAAATAATGCGTTACCAGCTTCATAGGTGCATGAATTATTGCTTGGATATTTAGACACAACAACATCCAGAACCATCGTCGTCGGTTCTAGCACTCCAAAAATATCCTATTAGAGGACAGACAAAAATAAATTGCGATTTCATTCAGACGAGAACGTCCGTTTTGGAATACAAACGCGAATTTCGCAACGATAGGAAATTCAATTTCATCACTTAATACAGATTTTTTTAAAAGTATTAAATGCCACAGGCAGATGGAAATATATTATTTTGTTCAAACATGAATTCAAAACAGACCAAACGATTTATTTTTTAATGCATTTTTAGAAAATTTTGATTTAAATAAACGGCCGACTGGGTCACACAAACTTGCAGTATCTGGCAAGATAAGTAACTGTCAAATGTTAGTTTTTAATATACTATGGTTGCCAAATGCTTAGGATTTTATAAAAAAAAATATTAAAAACAAATTAAAAAAAAATGGCATTGTTTTTAGATTTAAGATATCAATTTATTTCCGAAAAATTAATGGTGCTGGTAGGGTACCTTATGAAGGTACCGTTATTTTAATACATCGGTAAAAAAAAAAAAAAAAATCCCAAAATATTTTAAAATCGGCGCAACCGGTATACAGCTGAAGGTGTCAATATATCCATACAGTATGAATTGACGGTCCGTCTTTTGTATCGTCGTAATGTCATGACTCATGTTTGATTGTTATCTGAATAATTTTTTTTTACGAATGTATAACTTGCCTTATAGAATCTTATACGAGGAAGGTAAATGGGAACAAATAACACCAAGCATATATCATGCTAGTTTTTCAGTAATTTTGATAGACAGTTTTAATAAAAAGACAAAAACTATTCGATCGTAACTAACGTAACGCTATGGAACTTAAAAAAATCAATTATTTGAATTACATTACGGCCTAAACAGAATGGTGTAGCATGTAGCTGTAGCTTGTAGCGCTGTAAAAGCAACTGTCAACATGTAGCTCATAAAAGTAGCAAGCTAGCCCACAATGGTGTAGTGTAAAATGAATATTTTTCAGAGCCTGGGCTTTCTTTTTTATGTTTTTATAATTTGGATTCGGTAAATCCCACAAAATTATATTATTTTTAACTACCTCTATAAATTACTCGACTACAATTTCCGACATTTTTCTTTGTTTTTATTTTTTTTTTTTCTCAAATGGCAAAAAGTAGCCCGTAGCTCACGCCAAAGTTGAAGTTGAGTGAACTTGTACTACAGCTACAGCTACACATTCTATAGGATTGGCGTTGTCTCTACTTTGACAGCGCTACAAGCTACAGCTACAGCTAGCTACACCATTCTGTTCAAGCAGTAAATGTCGAAAGTCAAATAGTCTAGTCAATAATAGTGCAGGGACCTAATCAATTAATTCGGAATATTGTTCTGGCTACTTTAGTAGTCAACATACTAAAAGTCCTGACGTCTGGGAGGTGAACCGGAAGAGGGGGAGGGGTATTAAGTTCCCATTTTTTAGAGACTGAGACTAAATTAAAGCCCATCAAATTTTCCACTATGCAGATCCATTGTGATACCCTGCTCCCATATGTGTACATGTAATAAAAAATCAATTAGGTATTACTTTAGTCATCCAGAGGCATTCATTAAATTCAGTATGTCTGTTCCTGAAATTATTCAAACTTCTTCTAGTTCCTTCCTGAAAAAAGTAATTTCCCAGGTGTTCTTTCTTGGCGACAGAGATCTGGGCAGTGACAGAGAAAGTGTGGAGTGTCTTCGCGTTACTTTTTCATCACCACATCCTGTGCTTAGCCTCATTTATAATTTATGGTTTCCAAATCCAATCAAGTTATGCCCGGTTATAAACTTTTGAAATCAGGTAATTGAGTGCATAAGACAAAAATCATCTTATTTAATAAATACTTATAAAACAATTTTTTTTTTTTACACTATCAGATCTATTTTCAAATGGAGCTTAAAGCAAGCATCAACATATGAAAGAAAGATTTGCCAACACATATAATGTGTCCCACTGGCTCATCACTTAGTGCAGGTGTTAGTTATGTTAGTAAGCACAAAGGTACAAAAAACAAAAACACATGCACATAAATACAACATAAATACATTATTACAATACAACACAGAAACAATTATGATCGTGGAGCACTGGTTCTAAAGACCCAGTAGGAAATTTCGTCCTCAATGAATTTTTTTGGTGAAAAGAACAATGAATTCATCGAATACTTTTTAGAGGAAATTGCATGTTATGATTTCATTATAGAAAAGCATTGATTTTTTCATCAGTTCAGTATTTTTAAGGCATTTACACTTTGTTTTACTTGGAACAAAAGTTCAACTGAGTTCAGTGCTTACATTTCATTAATCAATTCAAGTACATAAAGTCATTAGATGATTCCATTGATGACAAGTCATGCACAGATTCACTAGTTCGTGAAATAAGTTGGGCCATCTGTGCTGTTCAGTGTTCTTCGCGAGAAAGAGGAAACAAAATAATCCATAAAAATTGCCTTGTCGCTTGTGTCTAACTGACCCAAGGAACACAAGGATTTCCAAGGTGACGAGTAATGCACAGATTCATGATCTGCACGCAGTTCAAAACAGAAAAGAAATAAAAAACTATAAACTTGACCTTCTGTCTACCTGAACCAAGGAACACAAGGATTTCCAGGGTGACAAGTTATGCAAAGATTCATTCGATTTTTTTTTTATTTATTTTTCGTTGTTGCCTGTCTCTGGCGCCTGCTTGATTTTTCGCGTTTTTGTTGCTTTTTGATCGTTCTTTAATAACGAGTGCTCCTTTTTGGCGAAAGAGAATCTGTATTTTCTGGTTTTTCCTTGTTGTTACAAAATCGTTTTGTTCTCGAATGACGAATATCAATCATTTGCATTTCTTCATTCAATGTTTGCATCTGAAAGAACAAAGAAGTTAAACGCGAACGCGAGTGCCAGTAAAAATGAGTGGTTTTAGTAAAAGAAATTTAAAACGCTTGGCAAAGCAAGAGAGGGATAATTTAGAAAAAAACAAAATAATTTTGCAAAATATTATCAATAATAGTGATATAACATCTGAAAGGGATAATATTGTAGACAGTGAAAGTGAAATAAGCAACAATATACAAGATGAAGATGAAGAGAAGACCTCAACAAACTGGAAATTAAGGCAGGAGAAGAAAAAGAAAAATACGTAAGTTTTCGCATTTTAATAACATTTCTACAAATTTCAGCAAATCATTTTCATGTTCACTTTGATTACTCAATTATTTTTCCTCACTTTTGGTTTTCCATATAAAATCTTGCTGACCATATACACAGTTATCTACTTTCCTACCTACGGATTTTTCATATCTCTTTTTTATTTTTATTTCAGAATGATATCTTCAAAAAAATAGTTGCATCGTCTGGCGCCAGCATAGAAAAAGCTCTGCGAAATATAATTTCTGCAGAAGTCGCTGTGACATACAATTTCGACGGCTATAATGGCAAAAATCCTTTTAAAGCGTTAAAAAACATTAACACATGTTTGTTCAGTAAGTTATTATTTTTTCACAATTTATAAGAACTTCATCATAATAAGTAATATTTTAATCAAGTCATCACTTTCTCATTCATGCATCAATATTTTTTTTTTGCAGATGCTGTTAAGACCAATATTCCTTCACCCCAGCTCTATAGAAAAGGGTTCAAGAGAATCAAGAACCTGCACTACAAGAAAGCAGCGATGAAAAAAAACAACATGCAAATTAAAAATAAAGCATATGTAATACCAATATAAAATGAGAACTGTCTTTTTTATTATTTTCTTCAAATTCATCAAACGTAATTCACTAATGATTAAGCGAGTTACATTTTTCATGTGATTTCATTACTGAATATTCATGATATCTTTCAGTGAGGGATAGTGGGCTGATGATTTCACTGCTGCACTTTCACTTCATTTTTCACCAATACTGTGTGTTGCTGAATAAGCAAGTCCTATTTACCTAATGATATCACTGACGAACTTTCTTGATGTATTTCATCAAATATAATTCATTTATGAATAAGCAAACTCCACCTACTTGGTGATTTCACTATTGAATATTCACCCAGAAAGTCACTTGGTGAACGCCAATGACAGCCCCATGTTAAATTCACCTAAGAATTCCTCTAAAAATTCCTCGGTGAAGTTCCAGTTCCTCGAGGAAAAAGTTGGTTATTCCTCGAGGAATTTTTTGAAATTTCCTACTGGGGAGAGTTTTTAAATTATTTTTATTTAAATTAAAGTCTATAAGGCTCTCATTCAAGTTATAAAACTTACTCATCCGTGTGAGACGCTCATGCATGCCATAATTAGTTCTGTGGAGTTCAATATTCAAAAGTTCAGATCTTCGTAGGTGGTAAGACCCTCCGCGGTAGTTTAAGCTAATAGAAGCTAACAGGTCCGAAGAATCAATTTGTCCGCTGATAAGTTGATGAAGAAAAATTAAATCACTATTTACCCTTCGTTGGTTAAAGATTGAATCTGCAAAAGATGTATCCGATGTTCATAAGGTGGCAGATTATAAGGATCGGCCCAAGGAAGGCCTTTAAGAGCAAAGCGAATAAACTTATGCTGCACTAATCACATGCCGTAGACAGAATTAAAGAATTAAATCACTATTTACCCTTCGTTGGTTAAAGATTGAATCTGCAAAAGATGTATCCGATGTTCATAAGGTGGCAGATTATAAGGATCGGCCCAAGGAAGGCCTTTAAGAGCAAAGCGAATAAACTTATGCTGCACTAATCACATGCCGTAGACAGAAGAAGCCGACAACCGGAACCCCTTTTGCCCAATCCGACTTACTAACTATAAACTTTGGATAACTCTTATATTCCAGGATGGAATTGGGCCTTAACTTACATGCATCAAGATAGATCCTAGTAGGTCAATTTTTTTTATTTTAATTTTATGAAGTCCCTCAGAGAAGCAACATCGTTCCAATTTTGTTTTATCCTTTTTATTATTGATGTAAGGAATTGTATTCGCACTAGTGGACCAATGTTTTTTGCTGATTTTTTTTCAAATTAATTAAATGCAATACAATGTTGATAGTTTTTCTACATGGTACATTACAGGCAATGATTTTTCCAACGAAACAACTACATTTGATTATAATGTTCCGAATATACATTAGTTCGTGTTGTAAAGTGGATCTTAATAAAATCTCAATTATAAAAAAGGCTACTAATATTTTCTAATTTTGTTTGAATATTTACAAAAAAAAAAAAAAAACAATAAAAAAATAATTTATTTTTTGAATTTATTGTATTATTATAATTATTTATTTATGTTTTCCTTTTTTAAGAAAAATTGCTCGTCTCTCCTAAGGAGGGGAAAACGATTTAATAATAATAATATTCCAAACAATAATATCAAATAAGCATTAATTGCGAAACTCGAAATAAAATTTATCGATATACAAAATTTACTTAGAAAACTTTCAATATGGAATTAACTTCCAAAACTTTTGTATGTTATTGAATTAGAATAACAAGACAAAGCCAATAACTAAATACATTTAAAAGTTCTTTGTGAAAGACTCTGTTTGAATTGTTACATCAGTAAAAGGGTCAATACTTTTCAAAAGAGGACGACCTAAATTCTTAATTGATAACATACATAGGAGTCAAGTTAAGAAGAAAAGGAATACAAAATGCTATTTAGAATAATGTATAGAAAAGTTTGCCAGTTGAGAATATTATATACTTCATCTGACTTCTTTATTGGTTTTGTAATGACTTGAATTGAATGAAAAATTTACAGAAGGCGATAGCTATTGTACTGTGCAATTGAAACAAATAAATTTTTTTTATTGAATTGTGTAAACGTAAATGAATGAACTTATTTTGCATTTCAATAGAGTGTGCAAGGAAATATAAATATGGTCACATGAGTTTGCTTTTGTTTGACTTTTTTTATAGTTAAATTATTTTATACGTATTAAAACTTAGTCAGATATAAAGGCATAGTTTCGCAACAAATTTGATGGGATATTGTTTTTGTATCTGGATGTATAATGACTTGTCATTTTTCAAATGGAAAATTCTTCCGTTTTACTCTTATATTTATTTCTCAAATTAATTTCGTTTTACCATCTGTAAAACGAAATGAGTCAAAATGATTTTCATACTGTCTTAAGTGACATTTACATGGTCAGTCAGAGGATGTCAGTCATCTACACATATAATCAGTCATCAGGCAAAATCGAAAGAGTTTTAATTTTTCGTCAAAAAAATGAACGCATACAGACTTATTTTTACAAACACTATATTACATATTGACGTCAAATGACTGACGGTGAAAAGGTAGCTTTACAGTAAGATTGATCACTCACATGCACTTAAACTTATTTGTTAATTATTTATCCATTTTTTTGAAGCAAAAAAACAACAATCACTCTGTTCAGAGGCGAATTATAGGGATAAATGAAGGGTTCACCAGCTGTATCGAACTAAGTCAAAAATAATTAATTTCAAAAGAATTTGCTTAATTCTGCGCAAAGTTTACGTTCTTCAGTTAACGGCACATTAAAGAAGTCAGTGACTGGGTAATCAATGGGAGGTTTATTTACTTAATCTTTTAGGGCCAGTTGTACAATCGGGGTTCAAGTTTTTAACCCATCGATTTTGGCAGATTAACTTTGGGAATCAGTGGTTTAAAAATTTGAACCACGATTATACAACTCTAAATATCTATGAATTAATTTTTTATAACATAGTTTCTTCAACTTTTTAATCGTGCGGTTTTAATCGCAAGTCTGTGCTTGGTTTTACAAAGACCAAAAGTCTGAAGAAATTTGAATGTAGTTTACGTGAAAGAGTGATGAAAAAAGGAAACAAACCAATTTGAATATAAGTAGGATATATAAACAATAGATTTATTAGAAAATATAGTCTAAATGAGGGTTAATATGTATTAAACTTGACATTTGAGAATAAATTGCTAATATGCGATGATATTTTGACTACTTACCTATAATATGAACTTTAAATGTATGGTTGAGAAAGTGTTACTTTTCAGGATAGGTATTTTTTAATGGTTCTGTTATTTTCTTGGTATATTTCCCAAATTTAACTGCGTTCATTACTACCCTACCCTACAATTCTAAATATTAAGCATTATTATGAGCTTTATTATAACCTCCTTTTTGACTCCAGTTGTTCCAGTATATCAAATGTTATAATATTTTTTTTTTTTTTTTTTTTTTTCTTTCGGTAGGTGGAAATCTTCAAAAGACACTTGATAATATTCGGTATCAAGTAGTGTGGGACTTCTACCGCACTAAAACCACCTAGAATCATGACCAATCTATAAAAGATCGACAAATGATTTTAGTTTCTCAATTTTTAGTTCACATTTTGGGAAGTTTGATGATTTAATACTTTCCCATCGCTTTTAGACCATCAGCTCATGAGGCTTGGTTCTTTTTAGTCTCCGAACATTGGTACGTACATTTAAGACTGTCTCCATTTCGGAGTTAGTGTGACTAATCAGTCGCTGATTGTGTGATACAGCGTGTTTTCTAATTACTTCTGTAACCATTTCTACTTGAAGGTCACAATGTAAATCGCTGTTTCTTATATACCAAGGGGCGTTTACTATTCCACGAAGGACTTTGTTTTGGAATGTTTGGATGGTTTCCGCATTTGTTTTCTTTGTACAACCCCAAAGTTGGATGCCATACGTCCAAACAGGTTTTAATACCTGCTTATACAACATTAATTTGTTTTCAATTGATAGGGCAGAGGTTTTTCCCAGTAACCAGTACATTTTTCTATATTTTAAGTTAAGTTCTTCCCTTTTTTTCTTGATGTGCTCTTTCCATTTTAGCTTTGCATCCAAAGTCATCCCAAGGTATTTGGCCGTATTGGAGTAAGGTACTACTTTACTATTAATAAAAAGTGGAACATTATTAATCTTTTTATTAGTAAAGTTTATATGCGTTGATTTTGTTTCATTGAGTCTGATACGCCACTGTTGCGTCCATTCTCTTATCTTGTCGACTGCATATTGCAGTTTTTCTGTTGCCTTTACAACGCATTTATCTGACACTAATATCGCAGTATCATCTGCAAAAGTGGCCATGATCGCATTGTTGTCCACTGGAATATCCCTTGTATACAACAAATACAGGGTTGGTCCTAAGACACTTCCTTGTGGTACGCCGGCTTCGATTTTCTTAAGTTCCGAATACTCTTGCTCGTACCGTACTCTAAAAAGTCGGTCGGTAATATATGATTTGAGTATTTCATAGAACTGCCTGGGAAGGTCCCTGTGCAGTTTGTACTCGAGCCCCAAATGCCAAACCTTGTCAAAGGCTTGAGCAACATCTAGAAATAGAGCGGAACATACTTGTTTTTCTTCAAGTGCTTTTTCAACAACATCCGTAATTCGATGTACTTGGTCTATCGTGGAATGTTTGTTTCTAAATCCAAACTGATGATTTGGTATTAGTTTTCGTTCTTCTATTATTTTGCTTAGTCTATTTAAAAGCAGTTTTTCGAAAACTTTTGCCATAATTGGTATAAGCGATATTGGTCTGTAAGATGTAACTTCGGTTGGTGGCTTACCTTGCTTTGGTATAACAATGACTTCTGCAATTTTCCAATGATGTGGAACATAACGGAGTTTAAGGCATGCATTTATTATGTATTGGAATTTTTTGAAGGCTATTGTTGGCATTTCTTTCAAGACCTGAGCCGTAATTAGATCATACCCGGGTGATTTTTTATTTGATAACTTTTGATGGCACATGCTTTTTACTTCTTTGAGCCTTACTAAGGGAATTTCTAAGTCATCATTTTTATTAACAAATTGTAAGTTATTTGCCCCTGCACTTTGTGGAAACGGCTTAAAGACATTCGAGAGATGATCTGCGAAGAGGTCAGCTTTTTGTTTCGGATTTGCAGTCCATTTTCCGTCTTGTGCTTTGATGGGCGGATTTTGTTGTTGCGGTCTATTCAGACGTTTGGTAGCTTTCCACAGTGAGTAATCAGTAGAAGCATCCGTCGTCAAACTTTCAAGAAAACTGCTAAGTGAATCATTTTTGAATTCATAGATTCTTTTTTTCAATTCGTTATTTAGACGATTAAATACTCTCTTATCGCCCGGAAATCTCGAAGTTTGCCATTTTCTTCGAGCCCTTCTTTTTTCCAATATTAACTCTGTTATTTCTACAGGGTATTTTATTTCTGTTTCTCTTCTGTTCAAAATAGTTGGCGTGCTTTCTTCTGCAGCCTGTTGCACATCAGCAATAAATTGTTCAACTTCGTGGTCAATTTGTTCACTAGTTTCCATTGGGGATCTAAGGTCAATAAAACTTTCCAGTTTTACTTTAAATTCTTCCCAATTTGTTCTTTTATTCACGAGCTTTGGATTACTTTTTTCTTTTATTTCTACTTCACTCAGTGATAAAATAGCTGGAGTATGATCTGATGAAAGATCGTAACTACCTACAACACTTACATGATTTCGCTTTATACCTTTGGCCACGAAAAAGTCTATAAGGTCTGGTATTTTGTTAGGATCAGATGGCCAGTAAGTTGGCGTTCCAGAGGAAAAGAATTCACATTTGTGTTTGCGACCTGCTAGATAAAGTCGTTTACCTTTTGTATTTATGAGCCTAGATCCCCATTGGGTATGTTTAGCATTGAAGTCACCACCAACAATAAAGTTATTTCCAAGCGAATTAAGGAGTTCTTTATATTCTTCTTCTGTTGGAGAGCGCCTCGGTGGACAGTATATTGCAGCTATTTTAAACTCTTTCTTTTTCATGCCTATACTGATTGTTGCCACTTGCATATTTTCATTTATTAACCCGGCTTCCTCATGATGTACCAAGCACTTTTTTATTAGTATTGCCGATCCTCCTCTAGCTTTGTCAGCTGGATGCGGAGCGTGATAGCACGTATAGTTTGGCATTTTATTCTCAAAACTTTGTCCAGTGGCAAAGTGTGTTTCAGACACGAGACAAATGTCTACATTCTCTACGTCTAAAATGATGTTTAATTCGGATGCATGTTGCAAAAGGCCGTTTGCATTCCAAGTAGCAATTTTAAGTATTCTGTCCATCATTGTTTTTTAAGAGCGACTTCTTCGCTTAGCTGTTTGATGGTTAAATCCTGTTGGTCGATCCTTTTGAGAATAAGTTGCAGCATTTCTTTTACGGAAGTTTCTTCATTTTTCCGTGCATTTTTTACTATAGTCGAGTATGTTTTTTCAACAGTTCTGCTTTGGGTAACTTCCTTAGAGGGCTCTCTCTTAGTTTTATTTTCCACAGCTATTTTTACTTTTTCTGCGTTCCTAAGTTTTTTTCCAGCAGACGTGTTTTTTCTTAAATTACTGCCTTTATATTCTTGGAATTTTTTAGCAACAGGACATCCTCTATAACTAGCAGGGTGATTACCTTGGCAGTTCACACATTTTGCTTTAACTTCTTTGCTCACTGTACAGCTTTTCGTTGCATGTTTTCCTCCACACTTTACACAAGCAAACTCATGGTTGCAGTATTTTTGAGTGTGACCAAACGCCTGGCAACGTTTGCATTGTGGAACAATCTTCGGCTTTCGCAAAGGTTCAATTTTAACAATTATGTTATAATATGGGACCATTTTAAAAGCTAACAATGTTATCAGGAGTCAGAAATTAGTTCTCACAATAAAGTCTTGCCAATGTTATATTTATTTTCTAAAGCTTTTAAAACATTATTTCCAAACAATATTTCCAATTAAATTATGGTAATGATTCTTTCTTGCTTACACATGAAAATAAAAACTGTGAAACTATTACCAATTTGTGAAGCCTATATTTGACAGCGAATCAAGTTTTACATGAAATTTCTTCATTGAAGTCGAGTTTTATATTCTGTTCGGACAATTTTTTGTTCTGTGTTTCGAAGAAAGTGTTCTTGTAACTTGCCAAAAGAGCAAGTTTGTGTGACCCAGTCGTGCTCTTTATTTTTATAATGTTTTAACAAAAAGAAGTGAGGTACCTATCTATATGCGGGCTTATTTCCACTTTCTCATGCAATAACGGGACTAATGTACAGGAACTTCTGTCTCTGCGCCAAGAAAAACTGCTATAATCTATTTTACACTATGAACAGCGTCGTGCAAAAGTGATTTTGGCAAAAGTGATTTTGGCAAAAGTGATTTTGGCCCCACAGTATGGCCCCAAAATCTTGAAATTAAAAACCTAATTTTCATACGTTGAAAATCTTATTGTTTCATTTAAGAAATCGATAACTTTAAAGGTAATCGGTTGCCTACTCTGACTTTGTTATTTACGTTAATTTTGCTGAACGCGTTCATTTAAAAAATCAACACATAACATCTTAGACATTGACAGACTCCAGCTATCTCTGTCATTGCCCAGTTTTTATTTATAAGATTTCCAAAATTTCCGTATGCTCAGAAATATAAACAAAAATTGGTATATTCATATACACTGTTTAAGCTGTTTTTGAGAAAACCTGTTTCATTCTATTTAAATTACATTGTTTAAATTCAGGCTAACCAAAACCGTAATTTAAAAGTAACAATGAATATGCCCCGATTTCTCCGCAAAATTTTTCACTTTGGCTGTCGAAAAACAAAGCTAGAACATTTTTTGATTCGCTTGCTCACTTATGTTTTGTCGCAATCTGTTGATATATATCGTGATAAATAAATAAAAAAATAAATAAATAAATAAATTGAATTGATTGAAAAGTGACAAAGAGTTTGTTGGAAAATGTATTGAAATTTTTTTTTTATATTTTTCATGCTAGTGCTCAATTAAGGTGACGAAGCATATTTTTTGAGCGCTTAGAAAATAGAAATAAAAACTTGCCTATTGCTCTGTTTTCGGCATTGATTTTGGAGAATTATGTTGTGCGCTGTCTGTGATATTTAGAAAAACAAACAAAAAACTGTATAAAACAAAATTCAGGAAATGAAAAATTGAAATTCTGGACCAGTTTTAAAGACAACTTTTTTAATTCAATTTATTTACATGTTTGCCCTCTCACGATTAATATTTTAAGTCCACCACATAGCGTGCGTGTGTAGAATGTCGTTTCGACGCTAAAATATAAAAACCGAAAGCCGCAAAAGACTGAAGATGAAGTTGTAAACGCACATATATGAATATTAAAAGTTTTTTTTTTAAATAGTACATTTGGCAATTTCATTCCGTCTGCAGAATTAATGAAACAATTTGAATAATTAATTTCAAAACCTATATAGGTACCCATTAACTTTAAAAAATTTATAAAATGAAAACAAATTAAGGAAATGTTCGATTTGTTCAAATATCACGAAACAATGAAGTGGCCCAAAAAACATGGCCCAAGATATTTTTTCCTCTGAACAACGCTGACTATGAACTTATGTAAACTGCAGCTGAAGCAAAGAATTTAACGAATATCCCAAGGATAACGATCGTTATGCTTGCACCTCGCTGCAGAATTCACCATTAATTTAAAATGTTCAACATTATAATCAGTTCGCACAAATAAAATTAAAAAGATACACGACGATGCCAAATGAAACAATAGAATTTTCGTTGATTGAAAAACTTTTTCGGTTAAATTGGATTTGGTGCTGGAAATAAAACTACTTCCAAGATTAAAAAAAAAAACGCTATCGCTCACTCACATTCACATCTGGTTGCTATTTACGTATAACTTGTAAAACTTATCAAGGGTACATTTCAATTTCCGGTTTTATTGCCAATTCAATATATGGATTCTTTTTCTGTTCTCTGAAGTTTCAGCATTTCAAGATTATCCAATATGCTATGCGCTATATCAGGGATGTGTTTGTTCTTCAGAATAAAAGAGAGAGAAGGAAGCTTCATTTTCGGAACCGGATACGAGTGCCAGTGTGGCCATTTAGTGGAATTTTTTTATATGCTCGTAGTACGTTATAATTGATTGGTCATAAATTCATAATGTTATAAAAAAAATCTTACAAAACAACAAAACAATTTTTCGTCGATACAAATATTAGAATGTAGAAATTTATTACAATACAAATTCTACATTAAAAAAAAATTAATGAAAATATTTTTCAACTAAGTTAAAACTTGACATGAATTTTTTTGTTAGACTTCTTTTATATTTAAGATTCAAATTAGCTTCGTATGGCATTTAGTGCACTAAAAAGTAATTCTCAGTTGACTAGTGATATAAATAAATTTTAGTTAAAACATTATGATGGCAAACATCGAGCAAAAATATGGAATTTAAAATTTTGACCGGAAGCTAAGCATTTTGTTAAAGATCCGGTAGACACATCTTAATTCGTCTATATTTCAGGAATCACTGAAACGATTTACATGACTCACACGTTTTGAAAGGAACAGATGTCAAACTATGGTTTTGGGAACTATATTTCTGTTCAGATATCAACGGTTTGGCTGGCAAACGACCAGATAGTTGCATGTCCGGAACAAAACAATTAAATCCATTTATTAAGATTTATAAGATAAACTGACTAAATAGAGACTTATAGCCCGATTCTCCCCAACATCAATGATACCTCACAAGTCATAACAAGAGGTGAAATTGATTTTGTTACTTTTACTTGTAAGAGTTATAAAAACAATCGAAATTGTGATCTGCTCTCCAAAAAAGCTAGTTTTGCATCACCACACATATTTTTCACTGATATTAGTTCGTATACGTTGTTTATTTCTATAAAATGTGTAAATTTGAATGCATTATTTATTTTTCACATAAATTTTGCACAGAAAAATTAAAAACTTTATCGTGTTCTGTCACAATCAGCTGTTCCAAGTCGAAGAAAAAAACTCACCATAACGCGGTGAGTTTACTTATGACTTTTCTTGTGAGGATGGGGGGAGAATTCGATAAATGTTATCGAGTCACAACAATCCTCGCAATAAATTGTCACAAGGGCTGATGACTTATCATCATCATCATCATCGGCTCGACAACCGGGGTCCGGTCCTGGCCTCCTTCAACAAGTCTCTCCACCTATCCCGGTCTCGAGCCGACGCCATCCAGTTGCGCACCCCAAGGCTCCGGGCGTCCTGGTCTACGCCATCTTTCCAGCGCCATAGAATGTACGACAAAGAACTTTCCAAACAGGTTCCTCTTCGCTCATGCGAGCTAGGTGCCCTGCCCACCGAAGTCTACCGAGTCTAATTTTTGTCACGATATCTGCTTCAAGGTAGATTGCGTACAATTCATGATTGTACCGTCTCCGGAATCGTCCTTTCTCACATATGGGACCAACAATTCTCCTTAAGACTTTTCTCTCGAACGCGGCTAAGAGGTCAGAGTGCCTTTTGCTAAGCACCCAAGTCTCGGATCCATATGTGAGTACTGGCAGGACCATGGTCCTGTACAGCAGTAGTTTTGAAGTTATGGTGAGATTTCTGGTTTTGAAGAGCTTTGACAGACTGTAGTAGGCTCTGTTGGTTTTGAGAAGCCGCCCGCGTATTTCTTCTTCTATATTGTTATCGGCTGCTACTGTTGACCCAAGGTATTTAAAGGATTGCACCACTTCAAATTCGTGCTCCGCTACCTTGATTGTTTGACCAACTGTTCCTCTCGCATTCGACGCCACCATGTACTCTGTTTTACCTTCACTAATGTGCAGTCCCAGATTTTGTGCCGCCTGCTCGATCTGGATGAAGGAATCGTGTACAGCTTGCTCGGTTCTTCCGATGATGTCGATGTCGTCTGCGTAAGCCAGTATCTGGCTGGACCTGTTGACGATGGTCCCTCTTGTTGCCGTGCCAGAGTCACGGATTGCTTTCTCCAACGCCAGGTTGAAGAGGAGGCAGGCCAAACCATCCCCTTGTCGGAGTCCATTAAAGATGTTGATTGGTCTGGATAGCAATTCGGCTATTTTTACTTGGCTTGTTACGTTGGTCATGGTCAACCTACATAGTCGTGTCAATTTATTTGGAATGCCGAATTCTCTCATGGCTTTGTTAAGTTCTACCCTGGCTATGCTATCATAGGCGGCCTTAAAGTCTATAAACAGGTGGTATGTTGGGATGTTAAATTCCAGACATTTTTCCATCGCCTGCCTAAGGGTAAAGATCTGATCAGTTGTTGATTTGCCTGGAATAAAACCACACTGATATTAGCGTATGGGGTTATCCGGTCTTGTAGGATAGAGGAGAGTATCTTATAGGCGGTACTCAACAACGTGATACCTCTATAGTTGCTGCACGTTGTGACATCTCCTTTCTTATGTATGGGGCATATTATACCTTTTCGCCAGTCTTCTGGCATTTCTTCATGCTCCCACACGTGCTTTATAATATCATGAATTGCCTGACGTAGAGCTGGCCCACCGTGTTGAAATAATTCGGCTGGTATACCATCAGCTCCCGGGGCTTTGTGTTTCTTTAGCCGGTCTATAGCCTTCTCAACCTCTTCTATGCTTGGGGACGGCAACATAGGGTATTCGTCTTGAAGCAGTGGAGCCTCCACTTTAGCAGTGAGTTGACTATTTAGCAATTCATTTAAGTACACTTCCCATCGCTCCAGTATGCTTTGTGGATCGGTGATCAGATTTCCCTCTCCGTCCTTGCAGTATGTGCAGCGTGGTGTGTACTGCGTCATGTTTCGGACGGATTGGTAGAACTTCCGCGCCTGGTGCGGACCTCGCTCTCGGCTTTTTTCTATTTCACAGATAAAGTTCTTCTCCCAGGCTGATTTTTTCTGTCTGTGAAGCCGTTTTTCTATTCTTCTGAGCTCTTGATATTCTTCTTCGCGTGCTATGAGATTGTTGCATTGCTCGGTACGCAACATTCTTACGTTCAGTCGCTAGCTTGCATTATGACTTATGACACCTCACAAGGGGGAGATTCTGGCTATTAAACTACTTATTTATTATTCTCTTAAAAAAGAAAATTGAAAGCAATATATTGTGCAGAAAATAATTAGTTTTATAGACCAGAATATTCTTTGGGTGTTGGTAACACTATACAGTCTTAATGGTTCATATAGATGCAGGAGTAAATGTTTGCGTCGCGTTGCGTCAGTGTATTTTATACATATTCGCGCGACTGAAATACCATCCTATTAACGTTAGGCGATTTTTTTTTACTAATGTGACTTGCCACGGAACAAGTAAAAACAGAACCATACTGATTCGTCTCGCTCCTATCACATCTTTTTCCGATTGCAATTCATACACTTGTGCTGTGTAATGTGTATATAGTACAAGTACAACTTTTCTCATGATGCATCGATATTACGAGTTGTGTTGGCGGTCCATAGAAGGGTGCGAATTGGTTATCTGATGCAACAGTCGGGTAAAGGATTCATTTTTATGTTTTTATTTTATTCACCACTTTTTTTCCCGAATCTTCCCCAAGCGTGAAATTGAGTGCAGTACTAAGCTGGATGGGTGGGATGTGTGGGTGATACTGGATTTATTATGTTTGGTGCTGAGAGTAGGCGGAGGATAAACGAAATGAAACGCATGAAAACTTAAATTGAAATCGATTTTGGTAGATTGTTTTGAAAAAGATATTAAGTTTGTGGGTATAAGATTACCTTTTTTTTGAGCTTAGGTTTTGAAAAGTTGAACTATATTACTCTAGACTTTTTAGAATATGCAGTACAGGGATGATAGGGATGTGTTTGCCTCTCATTCGAACCCTTTTGCTTTCCATAAGGTAAAATACTCTAAAGCGACCCTTACCCCCAGATTCACAGGGATCGTTAAACCATTGTATATAAATTTCTAAAATAGAAAATAGAAATGTATATACAATGGTTTAACCTTAAACTGTAGTTCAGTCACTACAAATTCTGTAGTTTAAATCAAAATTTTAGTTTAAACTCTGAATGTGAAACTGGGAGTTACACGGTAAGACAGAGAACGTCAGTCATCTTCACATATAATCAGTCATCAGACAAAATCAAAAGGGATTTTTCGTCAAACAAATGCACGCATACAGAAGTGGAACTTTTGGCATGAAGGTGAAGGCTCCCTTGTAACTGACCGCACGCTTACCAATTAATTCGTCACTTATTATCATCAGCACAACAAGCCATGTCATTACTCATCTGATTTAGCAATTCAGCTTTATTGCGAGAATCGTTCGACTCGAACCCTTCTGGCAGAGGTCTTCATTTTGATATTCCTTTATATGAGTACTTGTTTCATTATAAAAATATTTAAGTAAAATGTATCAACTGAACTTAGCGATACATAAGTTTGTACGTTCCTAAGTAGGTATATAGTTTTGCAAACTTTGTTTCTAAATTTATAACATTTTCCATATATATATGTATTCATCCGTGCATTTCGAATAGGATTGTGAAATTTTTCGCTTTTTTAGAAATAATACTTATAACAATTTTAAAATCTCCCTATTTTAAATCACACATCTTCAGTCAGGGAGAAGAAAATAAATTTAGGGCGCGGGAGAAGGTATACAAATTAACCACTTGGTTGCATTTTTATTTACATACCAGCAAACATAAAATTAGTCGTAGCATATCCGTTTTTACTTGCGATTATAGGTACTAGAAGTCAAGTTTATGCTTTCGTGCAAAAAAAAAAAAAGTTTTGAGATAAAAATCAAACATGACATAACGATGATAGAAAAGACGACCAAAATGGGTCCGGAAATTTTGTCTGTCTGTCTGTCAGTCTGGTTGGATGAGTAACTACGGCCTAAACGGTTGAATAGATTTGCTTCAAATTTGGTATGTAGGGTTTGAAGACCATTCCTTAGAGGAGAAATTGAAATTTTTTTTTAGCTCAAAAAATAACGGCACCTGCCATGTAACGGTTTTGGTAAAGCTTAAATTTCTCGAAAACGGCTCCAACAGTTTTCTTCAAAAAAATTAACGATGGTTTTTATCCATTTGTCTTTTGTTCATTTGCAAAAAAAAAAATGTTTGTAAGCTTATTAACGGGACCTTCCATTGAACCGTTATTTTCTTCTTGAGCTATCTCGTAAACGGGTTAATCGATTTAAATTTAAAAAAAATTAAGAAAGACCTAGATGGCTTGATAAAACTTCGATACCAAAATTTTGCAATAATGCTTAGTTTTAGTATTAAAAGAAAGTTTTTTTCAATTTATTTTTATGTAAATTCAATATTTGGATAATGGCTTTACTAAACAAAGTTATTTTTTGTGTATAAAATGCAAACTATTTAGCACTTTAAATTTTATTTAAAATTTTTTTTAAACTTACATTTAGACAAAAAAATTTCTGCATACTTTGATTTTCGTTTGAATCTTCCTAAAAGTAGTTTTAGAACATTTAAAAACAATTCATAAAAAAAAATTATTAAATTTATTTTTATTTTTATTTATGTGGTAACTTGCTACATGAACAAGTTCATGCGACCCAGTCGTGCACTTCAAAATGTTTCATCTCAAAATTGATTTATATTGACCAAATGCGATATCAGTGTATATAGGTAAAGATATCTTCACCCAATTCACAAGGAGAAACTGCCATAGCTAACGTCCGATCAAGCTGATGATGTCACACGGGTAAAAATAAACTTTTTTACATTTCTCGTATTTTAAAGAAAGTTACGCCTAATGTTGAAATGTTGTATAGACTGGTTCGCATCATTTAATACTTGAAACCTCCCAGCAAACAGAGATAACTAAATGTCTATTGGGTCTGCGCCTTGGTTGCCGACCACAACCTATAGATTCTCTAAAGCAACCAAATAAACCAATCGTTCAGCCAAAAGAAGTAATGGAAGTTAGATAGATAGATAGATAGATAGATATATTCTTTATTATTTTCATAAAACAATATACTTAAAATTATAATAAAAGAAATACAAGCATGGCTTATGCCGTCTGCCGGAAAATTTGAACTCTAAAAAAACATTTTGAGAGCAAACAAGAAAAAAAAGAAAAATAAATAATATATAATTTAAATTCTTAAATTCAAAGAATTATTAAGAAAATTAAATAACATAAGTAACATATAAATATAAAATAAAACTAAACATTATTGAAATAGGTATTTTATGAAAAGAGATTGGAAATTAGCAAACAAAAATCTATTTTAATTTAACTTATTGTTTATTGGTTATTAGAAATCAAAGATAGATTAACATATATATACTTTGCAGGAGCTTTTAGATTAGCAAAATCAAAATAAAAAAAAAAAAAACAAATTACAGCAATATGATTACAAATAACTCAAAAAGTGTTGGGCTTTTAGTTTAGCTAAAACAAAAATAATAATAGACTTTATCTGTAAGTTGACCTAGAGAAAACTAGGGTACGTATCACGATATGAAATCGCGTGGGTTGCAAACCGTATAAGCAATTTCCATCCACTCTCTCCGTTCAGTAAAGATATGCATTTTTCTATTGATAGAAAACTCGCATTTAAATGAAGTCGCTAGATTTCTTGTAAAATTGGACATAACGCTAAGAAATGAAAGATATTTTTAGATTGATTAAGGTTACAAAGAGTACAATTTTGGTTAATGTTATCTACAGTCAGGGTTAGTGGGACATCGTAGGCCGATGCTAACTCGAACCAGTTTTTGAATGGGGTATACCTGCACCGCAGAGATACAAGTAAGATCCTTTTTTGCAGGTTATTATTTGATCTTTGCATTACTTTAATAATATAGTCAGCGTTTGCTTTTAAATTTCTTAGAAAAATCTGAGGTAAGCCCGATTCAACATGAATGGAATAATTCGGTGTATTATAAGGCAATCTGAAAATTTTCTTAAAAAAATGGAAGTTATTTAAATAAATTTAAAGTAACACAAAAATACATTCTATTGTATACTGAAGCAGGAACCACTGGAGGAAGTTACTCAACCTACTTCTGAAATTCGTCAGCACACTTCCACCCGTACTGGAACTGATTCATCAGCTGTTCAACCCGAGTACAAAAGATCCACACGAGTTAAACTGCCACCTGTGAGGTTCCCTCAAGGATGCTGAAGTGATTACTTCCTTTGTAATTGTAGCGGAGGAGATGTTGTAATCGTAACCTTAAATCAAATATTACTTAATACTGTACCTGTCATTTACTTTGACCTATTTGAGATGTATATATAATTTTGACATTAAATGTTTATTCTGAATTACGAAGCCTTGGTGTTCACCTCTTCTTAACAATTGGCGACGAGGATTATTTTATTAATTTCGAACCACAAATTTTGATAACTCAAGGAAATTATCAAGGGGTAAGATTTAACAATGGACAAAGCAACGTTGGAAGGTATTTTACAATCCCAACGTGAATGGATGACACAGATTTTGGCGGATCAGAAATCTTGGATGAAGACTAACACGCGGGACACAGTTGTGAGTTCAGGTATGTCAGTTATCCAGCCTTTTCCAGCTTACAAAAAAGAAGAAAACTGGAAGACTTATTTAAAGCAGCTTGAGCAGCATTTTGAGGCGTGTGGAGTTTCAGAGGATAAACAGAAGCGCGCATTTTTCCTTTCATGGATTGGAGCAGATAACTTTGAAACTCTCCAGAAGCTGTATGGTGGAGAAGACTTATCTACAAAGACTTTCAAAGAGCTAACAGATAAGCTTAGTGAGCACTTCGTGTCTAAAATCCATGTTCTGGCAGCCAGATATCAATTCCACAAAACATCAATGAAGCCAGGCCAATCATATGCGGATTGGGTTGCTGACCTTAGAGGAGTGGCTCGCAACTGTAAATTTACTTGTCCAAAGGAAACGTGTTCAGAATCGTACGTTGATAACATGATTCGTGACATCATCGTTCTTTATACACCGCATGACGCAGTGCGAACGCAAGCCCTTCAAAAGATTGACCCAGCTTTAAAAGATGTGTTGGATATAGCCACTGCATATGAGACAACGCAAAAAACATTTTCTGCAATCAAAGAGAACAGCAACGAGATAGAGGTAAATTTGTTATCTTCGACTAATGGCTCTTCGCAGTCACACTCACAATCTCAAACGTCGAGAAAATCTTGCCCCAGCTGTTTCGTTCATCACCAAAGAAGCGATTGTCGTCACAACACAACTGTTTGCAATAAATGCAAAAAAATTGGTCACATAGCAGCTGTTTGTATGATGAGTGCAAACGATGGGACTACGGTAAATTCAAAACGAAATAAAAAACATAAAAGCGGTCGACCTAATCGGAAGGAAAAAAACAAATCAGCCGGTAAATATACAGCTAATTCCATAGAACAGATTCATTTTAGTGAGGTGGTGCAGTCACATGAATGTTCGGTTTTGAAAGCGGAATCAAAGTCATGGATTATGGTGGATGTCACTGTTAATGGTTGTCCGATGAAGTTCCAGGTCGACACGGGAGCATCTTGTTCGTTGGTTGGACTAGAAGGATTCCGGCAATTAGGTCAACCCAAGTGTGTTTCCACAACCAAGTGTCTTCAAGCATACGGTGGAACACCAATAAAGTTAAAAGGAGAATTAGACGTGGAGGTAACCTACGAAAATGCCACACATCAAGTGAATTTGCTCGTAGTTAATGGCCCAGGTGCTAACATATTGGGACTAGATTGGTTTAAAGCTTTCAGCTTAAAGGTTCAACACACAATTTTACAAATTAAATCTAATGTTTCACTCCTCAACAGCATTGAGACGTTATGTGGGAAGTATTCCAAACTGTTTTCATCGGGGCTTGGCAAGTGCACATCTTTTCAAGCACACTTGGAATTGAAGGAGGGTGCAGTGCCAAAGTTTGTACGTCATCGTCAAATTCCCTATGCTCTACTGGACGAAACGAAGAGAGAACTGGATCGCTTGGTGGCCGAAGGTATTTTGTCCTGGGTTCAGCGCACCCAATGGGCCGCACCGGTGGTGATCGTTAAGAAGGCTAATGGTGGAATCCGAATAGGTGGCGATTTTAAAACAACTTTGAATCCACAAATTGTATGCAACCGTCATCCGCTTCCACGTCCTAGAGATTTGTTTCACAAGCTTCGGGGAGGAAAAATATTCTCCAAGATCGATTTGTCAGAAGCTTATCTTCAGATCGAGTTGGACGAATCGTCCAAAGATTATGTAGTGATCAACACTCCTTTTGGTCTCTTACAGTTCAATCGGTTACCGTACGGGGTGAGCAGTGCACCAGGTGAGTTCCAAGGGGTAATGGAACAACTTTTTGCGGATCTTCCTGTTGGGATTTATATCGATGACATAGTTATCGCTGGCACATCGGAAGAGGAGCACCGTCAAATTTTGGAAGAGGTGCTTAAGAGATTGGAAGCAAATGGATTCCGATGCAACAAGCAAAAATGTACGTTCGCAGCAACAGAACTCGAATATCTGGGGCATACGCTCAACTCTAAAGGTATAAGTCCCTCCGAAAAACACTTGGACGCTCTTCGCTACTTGCCTCGACCAACGAATGTGAAAGAATTGGAAGCAGTTATCGGTAAATTGAATTACTATAACCAATTTATCTCGAACTTTTCGCAGGTGGCTGGTCCATTAAATGCACTCCGTGCAAAAGGCGTCAAATTTGTGTGGTCTAAGCAACAACAAACAGCGTTTGAGAGTTTGAAGGACAGCATCCTAAAAGCAACTCGGTTAGCGCATTTTGATGATTCTCTACCAATCATTTTGGCAACCGATGCCTCGAGCTATGGCATTGGAGCAGTGGTCTCCCATCGATATCCAGATGGTACGGAGCGGCCGATTGCGTTCGCTTCCAAGACGTTGGACCGCCATCAGAAACTCTATAGCCAAATAGAGAAGGAGGCATTGTCGATTATTTTCGGCGTAAAAAAATTTCATTGCTACCTGTATGGCCGCATCTTCGAACTGCAGACTGATCACAAGCCTCTGACTGCGATATTTAATCCGAGCAAGCAGATTCCTGAAATGACGATGCGACGTCTTCGAAACTGGGCTTTAACTTTGATGGCATATACTTACCAAATTAAGTATCGTCCTACAGCCAAGCATGCCAACGCCGATGCTCTGTCAAGACTTCCAGTGGGGCCAGATGTTTCTTTCGATGAACTGGATGACAAATTGCATAAAGTCAGCACCTTAATCTTGGAAGATTTGGAAAGCACTCCAATTAATGCAGCAGTTATTGGAAATTTCACCGCTAATGACCGATTACTAAAGAGAGCTTCCGCATATATTAAGAACGGGTGGCCGGTAAAGCTGTCAAACAGCGAAAAGGAGCTGAAACCATTTTTTGACCGTAAGTTAGCCCTGTCTTTTCTTAATAACGTCATTCTCTTGACTTCAGATTTTGATCGTGTCGTTATACCGGAAGCCCTGCAGTCCAGAGCGCTGAAATATGTGCACGAAGGTCATTGGGGCTCTTCTCGAATGAAGCAGTTAGCGCGGCGCTATATATGGTTCCCAGATATGGACAAGAAGATCGAGAAAGTGGTAGCCAACTGTCCCATATGCCAAGCATCAGTATCGAATCCAAAAAAAGAATACGTGAATTGGCAACCGTCAGAAAAACCTTGGGAAAGGATTCATTTGGATTTCGCGGGTCCATTCTTCAACAAAATGTGGCTGATTTGTGTGGATTCTTTTTCCAAGTTTCCGTTTGTGGTATCACTTTCGTCAGTGACTTCGGAGTCCACAATAAAAGCTTTGCAAATGATTTTCGCCATCGAGGGACTTCCAAAGACGATTGTGACGGACAACGGTACTCAGTTTACCGCTCAGGTTTTTGAAGAATTTTGCAGCTACCATTCAATACAGCATTGGAGGACAGCACCGTTTCATCCAGCGTCTAACGGTCAGGCCGAAAGGTTTGTGCGAACCTTTAAAGAAGCTTTTAAGAAGATTTTCGAGGAGGAGAAGAATACAGAGGTGGCAGTCAACGTGTTTCTCTCAACATATAGATCGACACCGAATCCAAGCTCACAAAAGTCTCCAGCGGAGCTTTTGCACGGACGACAACATAGAAATCTGCTTTCGTGTTTTCTACCGGACCAACAAAAAATGTCTTTTTCAAGACAAAAACCCAAATTCCAACTAAATCAAAAGGTGCTTGCCCGACAATTTAAGAAGTCCAAGAAGTGGTGCAAAGGAGTAATTACTGGCGTTTTGGGTAGTAACATGTACGGTATCCAAACGGATGAAGGATACATAAGACGTCATCAGAATCAATTACGTTTACTCAAGCATCAACCAGAAGCAGACCTTACTTTCATTGGAAGTTCAGACACTGCGACAAGTTCTAAACAAGAGCCAATGGAAGGTAACTTTAATTTAAATGACAATGAACTTTCTTCATCTTTTAGGCAAAACAATGCAGAGAATTATCTTGATAAAAATGGAAGGGAACTGAAGCAGGAACCACTGGAGGAAGTTACTCAACCTACTTCTGAAATTCGTCAGCACACTTCCACCCGTACTGGAACTGATTCATCAGCTGTTCAACCCGAGTACAGAAGATCCACACGAGTTAAACTGCCACCTGTGAGGTTCCCTCAAGGATGCTGAAGTGATTACTTCCTTTGTAATTGTAGCGGAGGAGATGTTGTAATCGTAACCTTAAATCAAATATTACTTAATACTGTACCTGTCATTTACTTTGACCTATTTGAGATGTATATATAATTTTGACATTAAATGTTTATTCTGAATTACGAAGCCTTGGTGTTCACCTCTTCTTAACAATTTTCTTTTGGTTTTTGATCTATAAACAGACCTAACAAAATTTAAACCATTATTTTACTTCATGCAATAGCAAAATAATATAAAAGATGGGGTCAAAGTTGTAAAATCTAAATTATTTTCAAACGCTACATTTCTAATTGTAACTTTGTCCTTTATTTGAAAAGCTAAATGACCGCCATTCATTCTTACTCTCTGAATTATTGTCATAATTCACTCTTTAACGGTTTTGGTTTTATTGTTACTATAATTGCTTCTGTGTCTGTCCTTGCATAATGGATTCACTTTATGCTCTGTTAGCCCTCCAGTGCTCCATTATATGCAATAAGAGGCTTAAAACGTTTTTTTTTTGGGAAAGAGGCAAAGTTGATATCCATTGCTCCTGTATTATTGTACCAGGAGAGGGCAAAAGCAATTTGAGAATGCATAAACAAAAATAACTATTGCATTTACGCCATCACGCACTCTATAAACGTTATAACCAAAGTGTTTTAGGAATTTCGCTGTTGGTCTAATGTTTATTGCTGTTTTGCCATTTCATTGAGTTCGATGAATATCCAAATGTGTTTTTCATTTGCTGGTGACTAAAGTAAAGTCAAAGTGCAGTCAGAGGATTCATTTTTCAACCTAAACCAAATAATTTTTTTAGTATTAATTTTCATCAAATCTTAAAATGCGTCTAGAACAGAGAAACATTTAAAAAACGTTTCAAAGACATTTAAGAAACATTTATTGTGACGAAACATTTTTGTTTAAAAACAATTTAAGATATATATTTTACATGTTTTTTTAATTTAATGTTTCGGAAATATTTTTTTTTTTCTAATTTTTCTGAAATGTTTCTTAGTTCTGGTTACATCCTTAAATGTTTTTGTAATGCATCTTAACATATAATTTTTACTTGATGTACATAAAACAACTCATGGCCGTTTTCTTTATGCCTAGCGGTTTTACATCGGCAATTCGAAGCTCAAATGTATATAATTTAAGGGTAAACAATTAATCTTTAGTCATAGTACCAGCATCTAAAAAGACCCATTTCTCGATTTTTGTTACTTTTTAATAAATTGCCACACAGCATAAGAATACTAAATGAAAGAAATATTTTCATCAAAAAAGTCAAATTATGGCTTTTCACATAGAATAGCTCAGAAGTTAAAAATTAGCTGATAAATATAACTTAAAAATTGTTAAATTAAAATGTAGGTAGCTATACAAAATTAAAAAATCATATTCCTTACTTTTCTAAATTTTAATGTATGTTGTTAACTTAAAATTTATTTATTATTTTATACAGGGTGATTGGTTTAAGGTGCACCAAAAAGCTTGAGCGTGTAGGTGGGGTTAAGACAAGAAAAAAATCGTATGGGAGGGTGGGTCTATTTCCCCCCGTTTAGGCGGGAGGGGCAATTTTCTAAAAAATTGACTTAAATCAGAAAAAAAAATATTTTAAAAACAACGGTGAATGAAACAAAGCCTTGTTATATTTTTATTTTATTTATTTTATTTATTTGAAATAATTTACAAAGTTAATTTATAAACTATTTTTTTTTAAAGGCATCGGGGTAGCAAGACCATATGATGCCGTCTTTAAGTTAAATATATTTAGATTTACACTATTTTCTTGTACATTTTCAGTTTGTTGTTAAATATAAAAGTAAAAGAAATGAAAATTGATTATACAATGTGGCAAGTTAGAAATTATTGAAAAAAAGAAAGGAAAATTAAATTTTATCAAATTTTTGATGAGCGGATGTTGCATCTTTAATATGTTGAATGGATCGTATTTCGGATGGATTCAAAATCTCGGCAAGTTTTTTTGAAATTTCGTCGGATGATCCATCAATTTGTTGGGATAAGGGGCATTGGACAAGGATATGCCAAACGGAGAGTGATATATCACAATGCAAACACTTTTCGGGATCTTCACGAGCATAGTAGTGCTGAGTGTTGAAAAGCGCTTTTCCAACTCTAATTCTGAGGAGCTTAATGCTGTCTTCTCTGTTAAAAGACGGATTGTACGGAATTCGCGTGTAATCACTTTGGTGTTTCCGTAGAAAATTTTCCGAGTTAGTCCAATTTTCGATGAGCTGTTTTTTGTGGTCTTGGAGGAATGTATTGCGCAGGAGCTGGAAAAAAATGGGATATTCCACAATCAGTGGGTATTTAAAAGCCATTTTTGCGGCAAGATCAGCAGCTTTGTTCCCTTTGATTCCTGAGTGTCCAGGTATCCATGCAAGCATTATATTTTTATTGGAATACAAGCATTTTCTGATCATCTCCAGTGATGGGCATTTATTTGTTTCATTTTTTAGGCCCTTAAGGATACCGAGATTATCTGTAATGATCAGCGAGCGGTTAGAATATTTTTGGGCGACAGATATACCTCTATAAATTGCTGCCAGTTCTGCAATGTAGCTGCCTGTGGATTCTGGTAACATTGCTTGGCTTATAATTGACGTTAATCCATTTTGTTGCAATTGGATAACTGCATATGAACACCAATTATGCTCTTTATGTGAACCGTCGGTGTAAAAGATTCTATCAGCGTTGAAGGAGGAGATCATCTCTTCGTGAAGGATTCTAAATATTTCGGAGTTGGTATTTCTCTTTTTAAATTTTGAGAGTTCTGTGTTTATGGGAAGAAGATTTCTTTTCCAGGAAGGGATAGTATCTTTAGGTGTATCAATTTTGTTTGATGCCAGTGAGCTTAAATTGGGAACTAGAGTTATCATTTTTGAAAGTGCGGAGATGGAGTTTTTCTTTTTCCTTTTATCTGTGTTAATGTCATCTTCTGCTGCCTTAAAGAGAGCGTGTGATGAATCCGTGAGAGCTTTGCAAATTAGGTTGATTGCCCTCTTTTTCCCAAAATTTTCCAAGGATTCATAGCCTGCTTCCAATCTCAGGGCTTCTATGTTTGTGGCTCTTAAAGCACCTGAAGCAGTTCGAAAGCAGTCATTTATGGCTGAGTTAAGATTACTTAGAGATTTGATATTAGTCCACATAAAAATAGTTATACTATGTTGAAGAGTTCCGTTGACTAAGGTTTTTGCAATTTGAAGCGCAGTTTCGAGATGTGGGCCTTTTCGCTTAGAACATATCATTTTTAAGGCATTGTTGCGTCGTTTCAACTGGTTAACTATTCTCTTTATGTGTGTATCCCATTTCAGATTAGCACAAAATGTAACTCCAAGTATTTTTATTTCTCTTTTAAGGGGGACGTAATTTCCTCTTTTATTTAATTTTTAAATTAAGTTGTAATTAATTAAGTTGTTTAAGTGAACAGTTTTAAAAAAATTTATTTTCAAACTCAAAGTTTTGAAAAAAAAACTAACAAAAAAATTTTTAAACTAATTTTTTTCAAAATTGTAAACTAATTTTTTTCAAAATTGTATGTAATTAACTATTATTTTTATTTTCAAAATTCAATGCTCTTATTAATTTTAATCAAAAACAGAAAACCGGATGCCAAAATGTATCTTAGTTTTTAAGAAAAAGAGTAGTTTTCTGGCTTTCCAAAAAAATATAACAAGGCTTTGTATCATTCACCGTTGTTTTTAAATAATTTTTTTTCTGATTTAAGTCATTTTTTTTAGAAAATTGCCCCTCCCGCCTAAAAGGGGGGAAATAGACCCCCCCACCACGTACGATTTTTTTCTTGTCTTAATTCCACCCTCACGCTCAAGCTTTTTGGTGCACCTTAAACCAATCACCCTGCACATACTTATTTTTTTTCTCTCTTACTTTTTTAATTATAATATTTAAACATTTTATAAATATACTTTAGTTATTAATCTAAAATATTCTTTAACAACATATAACTATGTACATCGCTAACCCCACATAAATTAAATCTATTATTGTAAATTAACGGCTCTAGCCTTTACTGGCTGCAGAATGTTTACCTTTTATCTCTCTTTTGTTTACTGTATCTTAGAGTTTGTTATTGAATATTGTGAATCTGTATGTAAAAATAAAAAACAAAATAAAATAGTTAAATAACGGATAGCTTACGGATAGAAATTTTCCTAGCGCTAAAGAATGACCCTGTAACTGTTCATCTTCTTCTTCTTCTTCTTCTTCTTCTTCTTTTTCTTCTTCCTCTATTTCTCTTCCTTCGAGGAAGTTCTCGGCTTCAAACTTAATATCTGCCTGTGGGAGTGTCCTGGTTGACCTCCGAAAGCTGTAGAAAACCGTCAGGTTTCACATTGTATACTGAACGTTCAATTTTTCGTTCTGTATAATTAAATCGACGAACAAAACAGTAAAATAAATTAAACTCCATCGGGAGAAAGCATAAATAATATGGTAAAATATGCAATTAACCCTTGACAGAAAATTTTCCCGGAGATTTATTGTTTATGTTCCTTGTGCTTGTACTGCTTTCATTATAATTCCATGTATGACACCAAAAATCCAACCTTCTCTTTTTATAAATTTAATTTAAATTACCAATGTCTGGATGAAAGTTTTGGATGTTTTTGTCATTTTAATTTTTATTATGACATACTTTTAATTTTATTTAAAATGTTTTTTGTTTTTAATGCTTCGGGATGTGAAATAATAACTAATTGTGAAACACTAAGTCGCATATTGTTGCTCAAACTTAAGCTTAAGGTTTTGAAAAATTGTTTTATACAATGCCTATTCAAAATATTACATTTGCAGTTGCAAATCGTATCAATTCGTCATACACAAATGTCCATTATGTCGCTGTCCCGTACATTTGTTGTCTTGTTTTTCTTATAATCCCCTAAGAGGTCTTTTCAAACCGTTTGACAGTTTGTTCTAACTTTATGTCTGGTGAAACAGAACTTAATAGTCGTTTCGTTCTTTTGACTATACAAAATGACCTACCTTAAATTTCTGACAAATTTCAAAATGTTCTTCTTCTTACCACCCTCACCAACAGCCACATTTAAATTTCTGGAAGTCTTTGTATAAAACTTCTACGCCCGTTTCCACACAAAAAACCTTCCTTAGTATACAACTTTTCAAAACCATGTAAGATGGATAACCTTTCCTTTGCAAAATAAAAGATTCCAATCATGGAAATTATGTCAGAAAATTCAGATTGCTAAACTGTTAAATTTATCATATCTGATCATAACATTATCAGCAGTAATCATAAAATACACATTCGTCTGGAAAAACTAGTAAAGCCATTTATTTCAGCTGTGAGCTAATATTCTACAAAATTTTTAATGTTAAAAATACTTTTGCATGTAACTAACCTGGGAATGAATGGAAGAAGTCCCAAATGCATGAGATATCATGTCACAAATAATATAACAAACAGATTCAAGGTAGAAACATGATTTTCTATTAACTTTAAACAAGAACCGTTATAATTGACATTCTTTGAGTTAGAAAATCTTCATATATATTACATGGTTATTAATATTTTTAACAGTTCCAATCTTCCAAGGGTGTCATTAGAAATACCAGAGGACAAAGTTTAATTAATTTTCTGCGCAACAATGTCAATTGCGTCAAATATTTTGTTTATCTAACTGTTTATCCACTATTTTAGGGTTAATTTGAGTATGGGAATTAAATTAAAAGAAAACGTTGAATGTTTGAACAACAACAACAACTTAAAGGTGCTACCTTCAATTTTTGAACGAATTTTATTTACTCGTTTTTACGAATTTTATTATTCTATTTTTCTATTCTTGGCTATAGTTATAGCTATTTCAAGGAGTGCCAATTCCTATCATCAGTCTCCCTAGTGGTGTCGAGCTTTAATCCAATTTTATGAGAATACGTTAGAGAACAGAGAGATAGATACTTTGTATATATGTTTTTAGCCAGATAAAATAAAGGGCACGACTGAGGACTGGGTCACACAAACTTGCTCTTGGGGAAAGTTACTTATACGTCTTCACGACTGGAAAACTCATTTGACCAGTTTTTTTTATAAAAAAAATATTTTTTTTATCTTTATAGATTTTCAGAATTTATGTTTTGAAATATAGTTTTTCTTTTTAAAATCGTTTAAAAACAAATGTATTTACCTACCTATATGGAATAAAAAAAGATCTGTATGATCGACACCACCTTCGGTAAAAATCTAATTTTATCAAAACTGGTATAGTATTTTTTCGAGAAAATTCAAATTATCGATATGTTAAGGAAACTTTTTCAAAAATTTCTTACAGTATTATTAATTTTAGCAGTATAGTTTTTGAATATTTTATTTCGATAAAATCAGTGAAGCTATTCAAAAGATAGCCTTAGTAATATAAATCGGTTCTATTTATATTACTAAGTTTTTTACAACTTTTATTATATTTACATAGTTTCCGAGAAATTAGCGAATAACTGAATTTCGATATTGATCGTCCTTTTTCGAGATAAATGGAATTATCGGTTACGCTTGTATGGTAGGTACCGTTGTTATTACATCTAGGTCAAAACTTAAAAAAACATCCGAGGATATTTCTTTAAAAATAGTTAGTACCAAGTTTGAAGAAAATCGGAACAAGAGTTAAGGCTGCACGTGTCGATACATCCTGACAGACAGATAAGAAGTGTAGACCGGACCTACTGTTTTCGTCTTATTATCTATCGTCGTTATGTCATGTTTATTTTGCAAGTAAGTATGTGTTTAATATGCAAGTAAAAATACGATGTAAATAATTTTGTTTGGATATTTTTTTCACGAATCTGGAGCTCACCTTTAAAGTTTCTTTTAGTATTATACATATAAAGCAGTTTGAAAATAAAAAAAGCAATATTGAAAACATCGGTTATTTAAGTATAAATAGATGTTTGTATGTGCATTTTGCACCAGATAAACTTTTTTACAGACGGAAGATGTAAGTGCCAATGATATAAATTAAAATTTAAATCTGTTCGCGTTTTTTTTTTATGATTCAATTAAAAAACACACATTCGCCTTCATCCTCAATCAATTGAATGCGAATAAAATGCATGTTCCAGGTCTGATGTTATTTAAATAATGGAAGTAATGTTTAAATTGTAAACATAGACATTGACAGTTCGTTCACTTGTGTTTAAATATTACAATATGTTGCCCGAACAATGAATTATACACTTTCCGACATTGTAATAAATATAACAACAATAAAATCCTTCCTGATTTTAACGATACAAACGAAGGTACCTATACTGGGATAGACTGTTTTAAATATCACAATTAATACGGCTATGATGACGATAGCAAGATTGCTTTTAGTAAATCAATCACATACCAACTTCTAGAATATAAATCGAAAAAAACATTGGTATTCCTTGTAGTGATTTTGTTTTTTTTTTTTGCTAAAATAGGAAAAACGATTGGATAAGGTGAGATATACAGGGTGATTGGTTTGAGGTGCACCAAAAAGCTTGAGCGGGTAGGTGGGGTTAAGTCAAGAAAAAAATCAAAAAAAAATTCTTAAACTACAGATAAATTTGAATAATACTGCAAGCACAGTTTTGG